>OY728144.1:162184075-164810742 GCA_963277665.1 Viscum album
GGTGTCGGCGTTCTTCGTCGGAGAGTTGCGTTCTTCGCGTTCTTCAAGAAGGAAGAAGTTCTTCAAAGCTTAGAGCTTTCTCTTCAAATCCTTTCACACCATCAACTATTCTCCCATGAAATAAAACTTAGTCTTATTTAATTAACACACAATCCAAAGGAATTCATTTAAAATTCAAACGAATCCAAGAATTAATTACTTGATAAACCTACACAATTAAGGAGTTGACTTTATTTAAAAAGGGGGGTTTCTTTTTGAAAGTTACAAAATTTAAGAGGGGAAAAGTTATGGGAGGTCAAGGGGGTTATGGGAAGATCAAGGTGGGTTAGGGTCTCGTGTGGGCCCCACCACCCACATATCCACACATGGGAAGTTGGGTGGTTGTGGGTCCCACCAACAACTTCCCATGGTAGAATTTAACTCCATTGGTTAACAAAAATAAAATTGTTCACAATTTTATTTATTTCTTCCTTAAACCCAAAAAAAATTAAAAACCACACCCAAGAAAACGCAACTCCGGAAAAGGTGTTTCTATGCAATTATCGGCACTTCGAGTTCATCGGTTCCCTTGGATTTCAATTCTGAGCACCGGTTCAAAAGTTAGAAAATCCTGCTCGTACGTTCACTGAACGTACACGAGCTAAACTTCAGAAATTGATTTCGAGCACACTGGGCCTCGGAATCAGGCGCCGTCAGAAACTTCATTCTTGTAAAATCAAAAAGAAAATTAATAAAAAATTTCCCGTGAATTTTATGGGTCTTTACATTATTGAATATCAAAGAATGATGAAATCCCATCATCACACTATCTATATTAAAAAATAATCAGATGAAATTATCTTACAAGGGTACAATATAAAGGTCATTTTTCACTAAAAAATAACTTTTCCCATTATGATGTAGAAAATATCTCAATTGAAAAGATTATATAGTTTTAAACTATTCAAATTATAATTCTCTTACATCAATGACTTCATGATATAGAATATCTGGTTTGAAAATCATCTTATACTTTATGAAAAAGAACTTTAATTACCTAGATGATTTGAGAGAATTACCATTAAACAATATATTCATATCGACTAAGGTGATTGAGAAATATAAGACAATAATTCGGTATTAAAATAAGGGTTTTGTGAAATAGGGATTAAAAATACATTTCGGTTTTAGATAGAAAATGTGCGATAATTCGACTCTGATTTTACAAAGTGGTCATTTTGGGATTTTAATAATATAGTGATATGCAAGAAATAATAATACAAATTTAATATATTTAAAAAACCATTTTTATATATTTTAAATTAAATAACTATAAATAATAATTAATAAAATAAAACCATAAATATATCTATAAAATTTTTGAATGTAATGTTAAAATATCTCTAAAAACTATTTTCAATAAAGTAAATAATACCGAATTCGTATTTTCTCTAGTTCACTCTTTCATAATTTAATGGATTTGTAAAAAATTTAACAAGAAGAATTTTTAGGCCAATAAATTCAAGAGTGATATATCCTTTTTTAAAATTATCGCTAAAAAGGTGATGTTTTATATCAATATTTATTATTTGAGAGTGTGATATAGGATTATTAAAATTAATTATCACATTTTAATTATCACAATTTATAGGGACTTTTCTAAATTCATATCCATAGTCCAATAATTTTTTTTTCCATATATGTTTTTCACAACAACAACTAGCAACTATATACATAGCTTTAACAGTGGATAATGATACTTAATTATGTTTCACACTACACAATAAAACTACAAACATTCCCAAAATGTGACATGTTATATAAGTGGTTTTTTATCTGAATTACAACAACCGAAATTAATATATGAATAAATAACTAAATCAAATAGTCATCCTTTAGAGTAAACCAATCGTATCTTTATTGAATTTTGTGGTAATTTAAAATTATATTCAAAAGATGTAATTGTTATTATTTTATATTTTATGGAAAATTTTCACACATAACCAAACAAAAAACAGGTTATCTTATAGTAAAATATAGTAAAATTATAATCATACCTCTATCAGTGGTTTGAGAAAAGAAATTCCCAGATTTATCAAGACTCAATTTAGAGCCTGTAATCATGAGAGGATCACCCCTTATAGTACTATCAATACAAAATTGTTTTAAAATATCATTATTATACTTAATTTGATTTAAAATAAATATTTCTTTATTATAAAAATTATGAAAACCAAAAAATATTTTTAACTCATCCATAAAACTCATTTCAAATACATTTTCCATTATTTTCGAAAATTAAGTTCACATATAGTTTTTGGATAATTATAAAATAATATAATCAATATATATTTGTAATAATAATTTATTTTAAAATTATTTTGATAAATTATGGAGGTTCATCTATTTCAAATTAAAAACCTTGAGAAGTCAAAAATTAGCTGACCTTATCATACCAAGATCTAGAAGTATGTTTTTAACCATATAAAGAATTTTTTTTATTTAAAAAAATTATTTTCAAAGCGAGGGTTCTAAAATTGAAGTGGATTTTTCATTACAAAATATTCGATTATATAACCATTTAATATAGCTCTCTTAATATATACTTGAAATAATTTGAAATCCAAATTTATTGTATAGGAAAAGAAACATCCTGATAGATGAATTTATAGATACTTTTTCAATGATTTGCTCATAGTCAAAACCTTCTTCGAGACTATATCCTTGTGAAACAAAACATGATTTATTTATAATTACCGTTCCCCACTGATTTACCTTATTCCTAAAAACCCACTTAGTGCCAATTATCATACATTCCTTTGAACTATTTACTAGTTCCCAATTTTTTTCTATCAAACTGATTTAGATATTATTACATTTATATTAACCATAATTCATCATCTACTACTTCATAAATTTCCTTAGTTTCAAGATATGGTAAGAAAGTATGATATTAAATTTAATTTCTAAAATAAGCTATAGTAGAGGTTCCTTTCACTAGGTCTCATCCACTGGCATATAAGGGATGATTTATATGATTCCATATAGTTCTAGGAATAGAATAATTTGAAAATAAATTGTCTTATTTAGGTTAAAGATAAGAATATTGCTCAAAACTATTTAATTTTTCTATATTTGGTTTTAAAGAATTATCACTAGGTCTGGAATTGAAATTTTAAACAGAAAGGTCATTATAGAGGTTATCTAAGGAACTATTATGTTTATGTGGATGTGTTTCATAAAACTTTACTTTCATAGATTATTCCCTAGTTTTGATCCTTTTATTTGACACCTTGTATGACTTATTGTATATAGAATATCCAAGGAAAAATCTTTCTTCAATTTGGAATATAAAATTTTCTAAATTATCCATTATGTTGAGTAAATAGACCTTTCATCCAAAAAATCTAAAGTAATAAGATTGTGGTTTTCTTCTATTCCATAACTCATATGGGGTTTCTCTAATAGTGGTATAATAACAATTCTTTTGATAATATAGTAATTTTTATTCAAAAATTCTTATCAATAATAAACATTAAAACCATACTCATTGAGAATGGTCCAAGCAATTTATTGAAGAGTTATATTTCATATTTATGCTACACCATTCTTCTATTAGATCATATGAAAAGAAAAGTTGTGTTTGTAACCATGTTTTGAGAATAATATTGAAAATTTTTATTTTCAAACTCATGGCCATGATCACTTCAAAATGTATTAATGGTAAATCTATTATGATTTTTAAGGATTTTTCATACCTGAAAAAATAAGTACAACATTATCTTTTTTGAGATAGAAATAATACAAAAAGTGTATCTTGAAAAATCATCCACTAGAACATATATATAGTGATTCCCATTTAATCTAGAAATACAAGAGGGTTCAAACTATTATAAGTGAACCAACTCTAGGAGTTGAGAAGTTGAATCTTCTTTATTTGGTTTGAAATAGATATTATGTTGTTTCCCATTTTGACATGGGTTATTGACTTTGTCTTTTGGAAATTCATGTTTAGAAAGATCCTTGACTAAACCATTCCTAGTTAGATTTTTGGGTGAGTGAAGTTTGTAATGGCCTAGTATCCTATGAAAAACCTAAAACTCTATGTAAAACACGCTTAATCAATAAATATTTTGATATAATATAAATTAAAATCAAAAAATAAACCTTAACTTTATAATAAGTTGTAAAAACTAAAACATTCTTAGAGTCATACATTTTAAAGGAATTATTTTAACATTTAACATGATATCCATCATCACATAATTGTGATATTTTAAGAAGATTATATTTTAATTCATCTATAAATACTAATTTTGATATAAAAAAAGTACTATAGTTACCGATTTGACCGAGTGCGATTATCTTTCCTTTAGAGCTATTAGAAAACCGAATATGTCCACCATATACTTAGATATTGTATATTCAAATATGAGTAGTCAATAATATTTATTCTTGAACATCCACGATCCAGATACCATTTATGTTTAATGTTAATATTCTAGTAGTTTTTCTATCTCAAAATTTTAAAAAGAAATGTTTTTGGTACCCATATTTACATGTGTCCAGAGATATTAGTAATAAAAGATTTATGAATCCAATTTTATTTAATACATTTCCCATAAAAATATTCTAAATAGTTAGAAATGATTTTTTGGTCTATAATAATAATAAATCTTTATATAAATATTTTAACTTGTACTAGAAACATTTTTTTTTTCTTATAAATCTTCTTCTATCTAGGTTGGTAGCCAATCCTAGTGGTATATTTTGAATTGGTTTGTTTTCCAAGAATCTTTGTAAGTGTTTCTCAATCATTTTTGAATATTTATAAATACATGTTAAATTTATAATTATAAATTTTAAGTTCATTATGTTATTTTAACAATTGAGTTTTGTTTTTTCCCTTAAATAACAAAGTAATATTTGAAATTAACAGATAGAGCATACATTTTCTTTATAAGTTTGTATTTATATTTCAACTCAAATTTTTCCTCTATCATGTTATACTACTCAAATAGATCTTCATCGTTCGTGTTTTTATCAATGTTTTCCTTCTCATAATGATTTGAAATATGTTAAATAAATGTAGGAATGATATTTAATACCTCACATGTGTTTATCATGAAAGAAATGTTTTCTCTATAATTTTCATCTCCTCTACTCAAGTCAGATTCAATGCTTCAAGTGCAAGGAAATGGAGCATTATGCTAATCAATGCCCTAATCCAAGGGTTAATGATGATCAACATGAGAAACCTTTTAAGGAAAAGGATAAAGGGAAGTCGCATGCGATCACTATTTGTGATTTTGAGTATGACAATGATGTTGTGTAATGATTAAGTGTTTTTGTAATGGGATTTCAAAATAGTATCATGGAATCTCATTTATGGTATAGTGGAATTTTGGAATATCTATGAATTTGTTTATTATGGTTTTCAATAATTATATGGTACCGGTAACCATTAAAAGTGATTCAAATATTTTGGAAAGAAGATGATATGCGCATAAATAAGGGATAAGGAGATAATGAAAATTTTGATAGTATTAATGATCTCATGACTAATATAAGGAAAAAGTGATATCATGGTTTGAGTATATAGAATTTCTGGGATTTTGGTAAATGGAAAGAGTTACATTGTGACAGCATTCATGTTTTCACTATGGTTCAAGAGAATACATGATTAAGGTATTCACATGTTTGGAATGTGACCAACAAGATATATCGTATGATATATGGGGGATAAATTATGGTATTCACATTCTCGGTAGATGACATTTCTAGTAATTGTTTTCTTTATACTATGATCTTGGACAGAAGTGGTTTGGATAAGCCTATAGATTGGAATGAATTAATTTAGACATAAGATAGTATTTTTTTCTATTCTATTTCAATAATGTTATTATAATGTAGTTTTAGAAAAAGGGACAACCTGCAGGATGGGAGACAACTCGTCGCGTCGGACAAGGTTGTGGAAATCGAACCCACAACTGAAGTGCGACAGGACTTTATCGCCTACCACTGGCCAACAGGAAGTCCCTGGTTAGTAGAAACTAGTTTTATTATATTAATCAGTATGATAAATGAAGTATAAGTCCATTTTTTGAATCATATACGATTAACCTCACTATAGATGGAATTATGTATATTTAATAACTTTTGCTAACCTTTTGTTTGAGACATATGGAATGACCCATCATTCTATCACATGATCTACTAACACCTTACGAATGAAAAATTCAACTTCATTTCTTTAAGAGATGAAGTGGAAATTGTTCAAGGCACGAACAACGGTGAGATTATACCAAAATAAAGTAAGTATTTCTTCTGATTCAAATTCTTCAACTTTAGGGAAATGATCTTGAAAAAAAATGTTTTCCTAGTGCCCTTATATCCGATGAATCAGATGGTACCTTAGATCATCACAAATTTATGGATTTGTGATTATTGGCTTTTTCAAAGCCATGTTCTCTACCACTCTCCATCAGAACATGATGGTTATATTTCTCTTCCATATCCATATTTTCACCTATGTTCTCCTATGTGGAAACCCAGTGATTAGTTAATTTGGGTAACCGTTACATTTCATACTTTAGTTTTTAAAGATAATTTTTGGTATTCCTTTTTACAATGTGGGTTTCTATTAAATAAACTTTCGAGTAGTAAACCATTTATAACCTCGACGAATTTTGAGGGTGAAATTCATTTTAAGGGGGGTAGAATGTAACACCCTGAGATTTTATAAAAAATATTCTTTTTAATTTCATCGATGTCTTCTTTTGTACGATACACCAAAAGGATCTTGCACTACACGCATATCTGACTTGGATTACATTACACACAATCGCAACCATCCACGATAGCGTGTGTTGTATGCAATACCAAGTTTCACTAAACGAGATATTACTATAATATTATTATGAACTAGCCATTATAAATAGTAATACCCACTTTTTAAAAATTTATTTTTCAAAATAGACTTCATTTTTTGATTTGGAATATCGAAATTATCCTAGGGTGAATTTTTGGTATTTTTCTAAAAACTTTCAATTTTTTATGAATAGTGAAAACACTAGGTTACTATTTAAAAACCGAATTTTTATTTAAATAATTATTTATTTCATTTAAATTTATTTTAGGTCAAAATTGATACATAATACCTATATAAGTTCAATGTAATTAATTGGAGTCATTTTATAATAATTTTGGATATATAAAAATTTTATTGAACTTTTCACCGTCTTTTACCCACCTCTTAGGAGAATTTGGAAATTCACATAAAACTTAATTTTACCGCTTCTGTGAGTGGAATTTCAAAAATATGAGAGACACGGTTAATATCAAGGACTAAAATTTGGTTCAATGAGATAAAAATAATTTTTGGTGAATAGTAACTTTTTACTTTTATTTACCACGGTTAAAAGTAAATAGGGTAATTAAGGGTAAAAATGATATTATTATTACCCTAACACATGTCCTAATTCTATTGTATAAGT
The DNA here is from genome assembly GCA_963277665.1 of Viscum album. Classification (NCBI taxonomy): domain Eukaryota; kingdom Viridiplantae; phylum Streptophyta; class Magnoliopsida; order Santalales; family Viscaceae; genus Viscum; species Viscum album. The sequence goes on from OY728144.1 coordinate 162,191,551, forward strand.
TTAATTTGACCAAAAAAACCTTAGGAATAAAATATGACTATTTAGGTCCACTTGGATTAGATTAGGACATTTATTATTAATTTATTTAAAGAAGGGTTAAAATAGTTAAAATCAATGTTTAATAACTAAATAATTTTTAATATTGGGATATACATAAGATAAATTCTACTATAAATATTAATTAGAAATCTAAGAAGATTTCATACCTAATGGTATTTTATTTCTAATCTTTAGGCATTAAATAACTTAAGTTATTTATGACACAATAGTGATGCAGTAGTTACCTAAATAATGAAATATTAAAATAATTGATGTTATAAATACCCAAATAAATGTAATTTGAGACTTTGTATGAATTATTATAGGTTAATATGACATGTTAGGATTGATTTAATTAACTTTTTTCCAACTAATCAAGCTGTTATGATTTTCAAAAAAATCAAGTACCAAATAATGTCAAAATTGACATAAAATATTTTTTAAAACAAATATTATATTATTAATGGTTATTTTATTCCTAAAAATATAAGGTTCGGCCAAATTAGTTTTATAAGGATATATATATTAATAATGAACCACTTGGGGTTCATTTGGCTTGTTATAGTAAGTTTATTAACCTTATAGTGGGAGAAAACAAGAAGACACGATAAAAGTTAAATTATTTAAATTAGAGTTAAATCTAAATGATAAGGTTAAAATAGTAACATAAACTTAACTAAAATATATTGGTTGAGAGTATTTTGAGCCATCCCCACCTTATCTTAGAAACAAATCAATTTTGAGCTATTAAAAACCGAATATGACTTTATAATAAAATAATATTTTAAGTTTTCCTAAGGTGCCCCTCTCCTCCCTTATAAAAAGGGCACCCCTTTCCTATTCTCTTCACACCATTTTGAGCCTTTAAGATCAGCCAACCCCTGACCATTTCTCTTCTCCACTTCCCTGGAAACATTCTGGAGGTTCTGGTCTTCTCAAAATACCAACTCTACTTCCTTAAGAGAAATCTTAAAGGAGGTGCGTCGAAGAAGAGGTAATCTCTTCTTCCGTTTCTTTCATGTTTATTTCTTCTTCTATTTCCTCTTATTTAGTTGTTTCATTATAAAGTAGTAACATCAGTATTACTTATATACTGATATTTTATTATAAATATGAAACAACCCTATTACACCTTCTATCCATCCTACGGAAATAAAATCACCACGCGTGCGTACGTACGGAATACAGTCTCCATGTCGTGGTGTAATCTGTTTTCCACCACCACCTTACTTGAATGGGTATAATGGTGTAAATAAATAACTATATATGATTATTGTAAAGTGATATTGATTCTGAAATAATATACATAAACTTCAATACAATTCCACGATCATGGAAATGATATTTTCGCTCGTGCGTACGTACGGACTACCGTCTCCACGACGCGATGAGATTCATTCTCAATGTTAACCATTCATGAATGATTATAAAGTATATATAATGAATAATAATGAAATATATGACATAATAATGATACTGTATTTATGTATATATATATATATATGTATGTCATCTACTTAATTCCATTCAATTCAATAAGAAAACGAAAACAGCGTTCATGCGTACGTACGGCCTACCGTCTCCATGAACTGTGTATTTCATTCCATTTATCGATCTATAATATGTATATGTATATGATGAATATATATTATATATAAATCATTTTTTACATTCTTGGATTAATTAAATCAGTATATAAGTAATAATATCAAGAACAATAAGTCGAAACACGTATGATAAATGAAACGATTTTACCCAAAATGCTGCTTTAACATGGAATTTACAAAAGAACAGGTAATATAAAGTTGTAAGTGAACCATATATGATATCATAACAATGAATATGATTCTGTAATAAGTCAATGAAATTATTTAAATCATTATACAGGAGGTTCGGATACATACGAAGCATATTATACATAAGGTAAGTGATCACTATTCCAATCTCGTTCTTTCCTAAGATTGTTTATTCGTAAGTCTTTACTGGGGTTATTGTTATCATCCATGTCCATGTTTCCTAAAAATGGTTTCATGTATGTTTAAAGTCCTTTTAACCATTTTTGACTTTTACTACATGGTATGTAAGGAATCTTTCTTTTTTTTACCATATGAGGTACTTTTTGACTTTTTCGACAAAAGTACGAGGAGAATGTTTTTTTAAGTTATATGGCATAAACGGATTTTTACGGTTTCATAACGCCTTATTTTAATGAAGCTTACTCTACAAGATTTTATGACTATTTTCAACAAAATAATTTTATTTTAAAAGTGCATGGCATTTTGTGAAAAGAAAATGATTTTTAAGAAGAAAGGATATTTTCCTCAAGAATTAATTTCAAATGTTTTATCAAAACCATTTTGCATCTAAGATGACATTATTTCATATGTGTATGTTTCAAGTTTAATGTCTCTATGATTTACATGGTTTCACTTTTCTTATGATGAAATGTCCATTTGTTTTATATGGATTATGAGATGATGGGATGATGTTTATGAAACCCATTTTATTCATTGGGTTATGATGAATGTTTTATGTTTATTTTGTGGCACAAGTAAGAATGATTTCATTATGAGATGGGGGGACCTATATCTCCCTCTAATTCATTGGGTAAAGATTTATATCTCAAGAGATAGACATGGATGGAATGGTAAGTTAATCTGGTTCAGTGATACAGGACTGGAACGAGGAGTGAACTCGATTCAGAAAGGGACTTTGTCCACTAAGATGGTCTTTGCAGCAATGCCTTGGCTACTATGGAAATCATATCGTGTGCTTAATGGTTGCCAAAATCACATGTTTTATTCCCATGCTATTTTATCATGATTGATGTTCCTTTATGATATATGCCTTACGTACTTCCAAGATTTATGTCTTTTCTCAAGATTTTAATGTTTAGATTTTATGTTCAAGTTTTTTCATTCAAATGTTTATGGATTTTTTATGTTCTTTATGTTTACCCTTACTGAGCATTTGAGCTGACCCTTTTTATGTTTTCTTGTCCCCAGCAATTAAATAAAGGTTTTAGGTAAGAAAAAAAAGGGGAAGATCTTTATGGGAGATGTTGAAGATCTTTCACCATGAATAGAAGGTTATATTTCGAGTTTCCAAAGACACTAAACTATTACAGTCCTTGTGTGTCTGTTTTTGTTATGTATTAAGTATTCCGCAAAAGTAATGTAATGTCCATGTAGGTCAAGATTCGGGTCTCTATATAAATACTCACCCAAACACACCCCAGCCACAACTCCAAAGCAAAGGTACTTAAAACCCACAAAAGTACCTGCAAAACGCACCCAACATGACTCCAGAAAAGACCAAGATCTTACAAATAATTAGGGATAATGAGTAATAATTGGCAACAATAAGAAATAATTTGCAATAATTTGCAATAATTTGCAATAATTATCAATAATTAGAAATAATTAGCATTAATTATCATTAATTAGGAATAATTAGCAATAATTAAGAATAATTAGAAATAATTATAAATAATTAAGAATAATTAGGAATAATTAGAAATGATTAGAAATGATTAGAAATGATTAGAAATAATTAGAAATAATTAAGAATAATTAGCAATAATTAGCAATAATTAGGGATAATTAGCAATAATTAGGGATAATTTGAAATAATTATGAATAATTAGGAATAATTAGCATTAATTAGAAATAATTAGCAATAATTAGAAATAATTAGCAATAATTAGAAATAACTAAAAATAATTAGCCATAATTACCAATAATTAGAAAAAATTTGGAATAATTTGGAATAATGGGAAATAATTAGCTATAATGATGAATAATCAGCAATATTTAGGAATATTTAAGAATAATTAGAAATAATTATGAATAATTATGAATAATTAGCAACAATTAGGAATAATTAGCAATAATTAGGAATAATTTAGAATAATTAGGAATAATTTAGAATAATTAGGAATAATTAGGAATAATTATCAATAATTAGTAATAATTACAAATAATTAGGAATAATTAGAAATAATTAAAAATAATTAGGAATAATTGTGAATAAATAGAAATAATTAGAAATAATTAGAAATAATTTTCAATGATTAAAAATAATTACAAATAATTACAAATAATTACAAATAATTTGGAATAATTATAAATAATAGAAATAATTAGGAATAATTATGAAGAATTAGGAATAATTATGAGTAATTAGCAATAATTAGGATTAATTAGGATTAATTAAAAATAATTATGAATAATTATGAATAATTAAGGATAATTTGGAATAATTTGGAATAATTAGAAATAATTAGAAATAATTATCAAAAACATTATTTTTTATCATTTTTTCTTATATCAAATTAATAATAAAAAAATAATTATTTTATATTTTTTAGAGAAATATGGAACAATAATGTCAAAAACCATCAATATTAAATGATCGTGCTTAGATAAATCTTTGCAAGAATCCGAATAGTTCTGGAATAAATCCTGTATATATTGAGGGTGTTTAAACTTTTTTTTCATCTGCATCATCATAATCAAAATTTATTTCAAAATGGAGAATTAATTTTTTTTTGTAAGAAATGTGATCTAAGGAGGTTTGAAACATTTGACAATTTTGAGGGTCATCTATTTTGATTTGGTTTTCGAGCAGATTATGTTTTTTAGTATCAACATGGTAAACATAGTTTTAGAGAAGATACTTATAATTTGGTTCCAAATCCATCACAATTTCAAAATTTAGTACATGATGTGGGCGGTACATCTTTTCAATAAACTGGAACTCAGAATGGTATTGATTTAACCCTTGAGTTGGATCCATATCAATTTTATGAGTTATTGAGGTCCGTTGAGGAAGCCTTATACCCTAGTTGTAAGATAATAAAATTTAAAGCAATTGTAAAATTTATGGCTATTAAATCATATAATGGAATTCCAAATAGTTGTTTTCATCAGATATTCTCTTTGGTTAAAATACTTTTACCTAAAAGAAATGTGTTGCATATAAATTTCTATGAGGGAAAGGAGTTGGTTCGTAATATGGGTCTAGGTTATTAGAAGATTCATTCATGTTCAAATGATCTCACCTTAGGTTATGGTGGAAATGATTCATTGAATAGTTGTCATACATCTAGACTATAGTGGTATAAAGTTGCTCAACTTGGGAATCTTGGATTGATTCATGTAAGAAATAAAGTATTTCCTGATTATACCGAGATTATAACATTTATTTATGTCTCAGAACACAATGTCATTGATTTCATGGCACAAAACCGATATTTCAATCAATAAAATCTTAAATCATCCCTCTCATGGTGATTCATGGAAAACTTTTCACCAAGTACATATGTTTATTACTCCAAAAGCTCGAAACGTGTGATTATGTCTTTCTACTAATAGTTTGTGTCGATTTGGTTCTTATAATAGTTGATATTATTATTGGCATGTCTTTATAACCCCATACAATTTACATCCTTGGATGTTGATGAAGAAGCCAGATATATTTTTGAACTTATTAATTCTAGGAAGTCTGAAAAACAATATTGAAGTTTATTTGAATCCATTTGTTGATGAGTAAAATTTATTATGGAGTAATGGTGTCAGTACATATGATGTTTTTATAAAACAAAATTTCCTACTGAAATCTTTATTGATGTGGAAAATTAGTTACTTCCCAACATATGGCATGTTATCTCACTGGAGTATACATGGTCCAAAATTATATTTGTACTACATGAGAGGCAATAAATATTTTATGCTTGTTAATAGAATAAAACCTTGTTTTCTCGACTATCATTATAGTTTTCTTCAAACCGATCATCCTTTTTGGAGGAATAGATATCATTTTAGAAAAGTCGCAATTGAAAGAGATGGACCTCCAACAATGATCTCAGGTATGGAGTTTAAATTTCTTATCTCTTCATTACCTCTCATTATATTTGGACCAACTATAAACCAACAAAAAATTGATATCTTTGGAAAAATACACAATTGGATAAAACATATCATTTCTTGGGATCTTCCATATTGGTCTGATTTGTTTGTCCATCACGTGTCATATTTCATGCATATTGATAAGAACTATTTTGATAATATATTTTCTATAGTTTTAGACACACCAGGTAAGAACGAAGTTAATTTAAATGTGTGATTATATCTTGCCCAAATTTAAAGGCAACCAAAACATGAACTGTTTGAAAATATCAATTCATAGAAGTTAAAGAATACAAAAGTAGATTATACAATTTCCAAAGAAAATTGATTATTATTTTTTCATTAGATTGCAGATTTGATAATTCCATATGGTCATATTTCTAATTTGGCCAAATGTGTAAGAAATAGTCATATTACTTGATTAAAAGTCATGAATGTCATGTTATAATGGAAATAACTATACCAATTTGATTAATACGCTTGTTGAATTCTATGATTTATCATAAGCTAAAAAATGTCATATTTTTTCCGAGACATTTTTGTGGTGACAAGAGACTATGGTGCACTAGGTATACTGTAATAAGATATTGTTTTAATTTTATATAACTTGGAAAAAATATTCTCACCAGTTTTCTTTGACTCAATGGAAAATTTTATATTACATGTTTAGCATGAATAAAAATGTGGAGGTCTATCATAGTTTCGATGGATGAAACCATCCAAGATATGCATAAAGAAATTGAATAAAAAATACGTAACAAAACATTGGTTTAAGGATCAATTGCAGAAGCTTATTTGCAAGAGAAAATTTATTTTTTCTGCTCTATTTATTTTCAGTTTGAATATCCATCAAAACATAACTGTATGGGCCATAATGAGGAAATTATTGATGATGAAATGAACAATAAATTATTAGTTTTTAATCAACCCAAACATGGATTGGTAGATTTCATGAATCATGGATTTCAGATGATGAACATCATAGTGCTCATACATATGTTCTGCTCAACTATAAGGAAATGACACTATTTATACTATGAGTGCTCCTACCACTTATTATATAATATTTGTTACAATAAATTAATATTATTTTATTTGTAAATTATATGATATTCATATCAAGAAATAGTTTCCAGAAATTAGAGCAACTACACTTGAAGAACATCGGCAAAATAATTTTTCCTATCGGTTTCAAAAAATGGTAAAATAAATTTATATTTTAACAAATAAAATCAATTTATTACTCTTTATACTGATAATTATTTTAAAAAAAATCATGTTTCTTAACATGGTGATAAATTTGATAATCGGTTGTGTGTATAGAGTAACCCACCATCCAAAATGGTTAAATCTTATAATGTATATGTGGTTGATGGTTATAGATTTCATACATATGAATATGGGAAATAAAAAATGGAATAATGGGGTTTTCTTGAGAGGGTATCATCATATAGAAATTGAAGTTGAATTTTATGGAATTCTGGAATAAATAATTGAACTATGTTATCTGGGATAGAATTACATGATGATTGGTTGGATTTTAGGAGAGGATTTTGTCTTCATATGATCCATAGAATCCTTGATATTAAATATATAAAAACTTATTTTAGTAAATGAACCATTTTTATTGGATCATCTGGCCCATGAAGTTTATTATGAAAATTATTGTGCTCCTTCAAGAGAGTTAAGTGATTGGTGGAGCATGAGAAAAATGAAATCTCAGGAAAATCAGTTTATTCAAAGTGAATGTGGTTCTGTTTAAGTGAAAGGAATTAAAAATTTTCAAGAGAATATTACAAATCCATATTTTCCATGAATATATGTGAATATTGATGATGAAACCCCACAATTAAAAGTTGATGGTGACGATGATGTTATTGATGTATCAAATGAATTTGAAATAGAAAGTGATGATGAAACTGAAACTCCTATGGAAATTAATGATACTAAGGTGGAATATAAAGATATTAACACCACTAAGAAGATGAAGATTGAAACAGTTAAATTCTTGTTATAATCATATATAATATATATCTATATATAATAGTTGTTTTCAAATATTTACTAACAACAGTCATTTCATGTTTTAGATGGACTCAGATCTGTTTCATGTGTTGGAGGGGGATGATCCATCTAGTGACAATCATGATGTTGGATCATCTGATCCTCATACTGATGGTGGTTTTTTGATGAATTAAAGGGGTCATGGACTTACGAGATTGATGATTCCTGACCCTATCCATGAGAAACATCCACATCTTGGCTTTGATCTACGCATGGAGAGGTATGTTTACTTGTGTATTTTAATTAGTTTTCATTTATTTTTATTAATTTTTTTATATACTAATTTTTTTATTTTTTTCTCTTTTTTCACATATTTTTGCATATAGATGTTGGATAGGGTAGTACTATATTGTGGAATTATTTTTCTAGAGCATGGGTTACATGGGATCAAATTCACATTGATGTTAGCACTGCATATTTGATCATTGGATGGTATGCAAATAAATAATATTTATTTTGAAATTTATATAATTTATAACTTGATATTATTAATAATTTATTGAGTTTACGGTATCTTATCAATGATAGAATGTGTGACTCTATCTGAGAGCCATGAGAGGGTTGTACGCATGAGCATTGTCATCAGTTTTTGCACAATTTGATGAGGACAGAAATGAGGAAAGAAGGAGTTGTAGAGTTTGACTAGTCTGGTTGTGCCAACCAACCTGATTACATTTCAGATTATATTTGGGAAGGATTATGTTCACGCAGGATGGTGGTCTTTTTTAGAGGATATAATTGGTATGTCAACAGAACCGGGGGAGACAAGTGGTGACTCATCAAACTGGTAGTCATACATTCATTACACATAGGGAACAAATGGTAAGTACCTTTTCTTAAATAATTTATATAACTTTAAATATAAACTATTTATTTTATATTCATATAGGCATTTGAACAACCCAATATTATGAAGTTTAAAGTTTATAGGAGGATGTATAGTGATCCTGTCATTGGAGAGATTAAAGGTGATTGATAGTGTCAGAATATGGTCAATATAATTTCTTTTTGAGTTTTAAAATTAATTATAAATAATATTATAAATATTTTTATTTTAAATTTTAATAGAAGGAGTCATATGAAGCCACAATATCTCAAACACATACTGAGAGTCACTTAGAAATCGAGGATCATACCATTACTACAATATTTGATGAGGCGGTATGGATGCATGTGACCCAATATGCCTTTGAGAAAGGCTGAGTTGTTGGTATTGACTCTTGATTGATGCCTCAAAGTTATTATGGTATCAATGTGATGTTGTCATATAGCTCCAGAGGAGATTGGAGAGAGTCTTCATCATCTACCGCACTGTATGAGGAGTAGTTGCGAGCTCATGGTGAGTTATAGAGAGTATGCGTAGGGAGTAGGAATAGTTCTATCAGCAACCGAAATAGTAGCAACAGGAAGAGATGCATCAATGGCACCAGTAGTAGTGTGCACAGATGATGGAGTACATGAAACGTCTAAATCATGGTTTAGGGATGGAGTTCCCTCCTCCAGGTCCTCTGTCTCCTCCATACGACCCTCCCCCTCTGTGACTTATTTACTTTTTATGATAAACATTTGAATATAAATCTTTTTTGTCAAATTTTTATTATTCCGTATATTTATATTTCTATATAGTGTGCTTTTTATATTATTGAGAATATCATTATTTTATTATTTTATTATTTTTATTATTCTATTATTTGTTTTGTATTTTTATTATTATATTATATTATTTTTTATTTTATTCTTATTATTATTTTTTATATTTTTTTGAATATTGTTTTTCTATAATTTTATTATTTTAATTATATTTTTACTAATTTTATTAGTTTTTATTATTTTATTATTAATATTATTATTATTACATGTATTTTTTTTATTATTATTATTATTTTATTATTATTTTATTATTTTACTACATTTTAATAATATTAATTTCTTATTCTTTATTCTTTTTTTAGTTTTCGGGATGGGCCTGTCATAAATAATTATTTTCTAAGGGCTGACCGCAAAAAGTTATTTGTAATGGGCCCATCGTGAAATTCTTTTTAAAAAAAACCGGATAAACTATTTGTGATGGAATGGATTCTCGTTGTAAAAAAATGTATTTGTGACGTAGTTTTCAGTGACAGGGTAATTGCGACAGGACCCCATCGCAATTTCCCCATCGCAAATGGTTCAATTTCCAGTTGTAAAAGTGGAATCAAATGAGGTTTTCCAATATTCTTTTCTTCTTGACTATGTTTAGGTAAAGGTAAAAAGGATATAGTATTTGTGTCACTTAGGTAGGGGAATCACATAAGTTCATGTATAACTTTTACGTAATAAACCTCTAAGTTACTGGTGATGGGACTTCTGTTATAGTAATGAATTTATAATTTTATACAAATCCTGAGTATATTGTTTTGTTGTCATTTATGGGATTTGGGTGCATTCATGCATCATGATTAGGAACATGGGATCACTTTTCAAATATATACTTATTTCTTATTTTTATTGGTAGTTCATTTAATTAAATGTCTTGATTTGTGATTCTATGATATATTGTGCTAACATTTAGATTGCTTGAACTTGATCATTCTAGTTTTTTTTGCTGAATATGTATGATTGTAACTAACATGTAGATACAAAGAACTAGTCTTTATCCTTGGGTAGTGCTAGGAGGGTTATACCATATCATCGTGGGTAGCCTCCTAGGATAGATTTTCTTATAGAAATGCCCTGTGTGTGACTATAAAATAATTATGTTGATAACTTAAGTAAGATGCTATAGGAATTTTAGGAATTAATTTTTCATTATAGATAATGAATCCTATAATATATCTTAGGGGACTATAGTAGGTTATAATGCTCTAGTGAGGGATAACACACCTATACCACCACCATATGTTCAAGAGGATGCAACTGAGCAAGCCCATACACCTACTCCAGTGGTTTAGGTAATGGAAACACTACATCCAAGAGTGTTTCACATAGTGTATTCTTGAGATGGAGGATTTTCGATGAATATGGTCAAATACACCCATGATTTTTAGCATCATCATCTACAAACCATCTAGGGAACTGGAGTTCCTCAAGATACTAAGGATTGGACTCATGTAATAGAGGGGATTTTAGATCTAGTGGAGACTCCATGTGACTAATCAGTAAATTTATATGTATTTATGATTTAAGGACCTTCTAAGAGATAATGGGGTGTCATAAACCAGGTAGGAGGGCATGAGGTTCTAACATGGGAAGCCTTTAAGGTCATTTTCTTTGAGGAATTTTTTTTTTGAGAATTTTTTAGTTATCAAAAATAGAAGTTTATAGAGCCTTAGCAGGGGAAAATTTCAATATCTTCCTACTCTTCTCACTTTGCAGAGCTTCATTGCTTCACTCCCCTCTTGGCTGGGAACGAGGTTTTAAGTCATCATCTTTGACCTAATGACATACCTGCACGTTTTTTCCAAGGTCTTTCCTGTTGAGAAAGGTCTGGAGGAGGACAGAGCTATAGGACTACTTCTGGATATTAGTGGATTAGCTATTGAACTTTCTAGTGCTAAAGTTGGTTCCTATTTTGGAAACAATAATAGGAAGGACAAGGATTTTTACTATAGCAGTGATGGGAAATCAGATCAAAGTAGGGGTTCTTCAACCCCCTCTATGGGAGGAGGAGGTCTCCTGTGTTTCAACTATGGAAAAAGTGGTAAATATCCAAAAACAAATATCAGGACATCAGAACAAGTGTCATTACTATGGAAATATGGGGTATCTTTAAAATTTATATTTGATTTTGTCATGGTTATGCTCTCATAGGGGTGTGGATCAAACAAAAACACTAACCTAAGTATCTAGTTGGGTTCATCAGTAGTTAGCTTATAACCCATGGACTTTGGTGACCCAAGTGAGTTATGCACCTTTGGGGAAGGGTTGTAAAGCTGAGGCAGGAAAATTATATTTAATGGACTCAGTCCAAAAAGATGATTGAGATATAACATCAAATATTTTAAATATAATCTTGATTTCTTTTATATTATCTTCTATCTTTTTTCATACAATAGATCCCCATTAATTTATATCTTCTCAAGTTGTTGTTGGACTTGACATTCCAATTAAGTTATCTTCTGAGTTTCTCTCTATTGATACACCATAGAGAAAAAAAATGGACTGCCTACAGAGATATATAGAATATCCTATAGTATTTTCTAGTTACATAAAATTATGGAATTTTATGATTCCTAATATGTGCAGATTTGATGTGATCTTTGCTGTGGATTGGTTTACTAGTTATCGAGTACACATAGACTGTTATTAAAAGCATATAACTTTCACTAAACCTAATGGAGATAAGTTTTTTGATCAAATAATGGGATTTTTGAGTATTTATAAAGGTTCCATACATGATTCGTATTTTGGATATCAAATCATAGATTCTAGGGTTGGTTTTTTCTATATATCAAGAAATAGTTTCACCTTCACTTCCTCTTATAGTAAATTATTTTTCAAATGTATTTCAAGATGAAGTATCAGGTCTTTGTCATGACCCGTCCTAGTGGGTCCGACAATGCGACTCCCCAAGCCCGCCTCCAATAGGCCAGGGGCTGGTGACTAGCACCGAGTAAGCATGTTACTAACATGGAAGGCATTCCCTAAGTACCTGTAAACATGTACACATCTTTAAGCCCACAATGATAAAATGTAAAAACCACTTAGGAACAAAAATTCATGCGTACTACTAATCCCAACCAACAGAGTACAATAGAAAGTAAAGTATTTAAAGTAAACTGGTCCAGAATACACGCCCTCCAAAAACAAGAGTCTAGAAACCACAAAGTCCATCCTGTAAACACAAAGAGGTACTATGACTACTGATCTATCCATAGGAACACCTCATCCTGTAGGGAACTCAGAAAGCTCGGTCATGTCCTAGTCCACCCTGGACTCTGTCAAAAGGTTTCTTATCTGCACAAGACATGACATGTGCAGGAAATACCGTGCAGGGGTGAGTATAACAATACTCAGTAGAGGACCCCAAAAAACAAAAATCAATACACAGAGGAAAGGCACATCCATCTCTATATAGTATATGTCTATTGAACATATAATAGGGGAACACAATCCATATATACTCAAAACCCAGACCCGTAGTCTAGAGGCAAGTCACGCAATAGCATACCCCCCCCCCTCTAGGTATTCAGTTTGAAGATTCCTCGAATCAATAATCCGAGAGAACACACTCCACGAGTCTCATGGATCTCATGTCATCTATCCAAGAAGTACTGTTTGTCGGTAAAATCCATGAGAGATAGATACACTCATTCTGTGAGAACACACTCCTAAGTGGGGAATGATCACAAAAAATAGATGAGGATCACTTTCAGAGCCTTGGAGGATACCACAACTCATCTAGATTCACCTTCTAGGTAGAGGATTGGAGCCTTGTGGAAGTAGTCATGTTTATACCTAACTCTACCTAGGGTCAATAATGGATAGAGGATCTCTCTCTAGGGCCTCTCGAAGGGATACCTAACTCTATCTCGGAAAGTCTTGCTGAAGGGATCATACTCCTATAGAAGGAAATGATACCTGACCTTCAGGGGAATGATAAAAAGGGTCACTAAACAAAATAAAAGATGTCCAAGATACAGTGGACAAGAAGATCAATCCATGTACTGAGATGTACACAGCATGTAGAAGTATCACACGCCGTGTCTTTTGACCCTGGGTGTTGCCCGTGTACAACGGCCCATGTCGTAAGGCTGATCATATAGAATAAAGTATACATGGTGTGTAAGAGAGTGGCATGCCATGTTCCTCTATCTGTGGAGGACTCCGTGTATGCTGACCATGTGCCCGTACACAGCTTCAACCCCTGTGTCACAACCCATGTGACTAGTACACAAGGTAAACCATGCAGTCGGCCTGGTCTGGTCGTGTGGTGGAGTACATGACTGTGTACCTTAACCCGTGTTTGTGTATCCCCTAGATACATGCCAAGTCCCATGTAAGGAACCACACATGATGTTCTTTTTATAACATTTTGTTTTATCACTTCATGCACCGGGGAACCCTAGCCGCCACATAGTCGGACCTACACGTCGTGTTCTTCGGGATACACATTGTGTTCTTTGGAAAATTCAAGAAATGAAAACCTCTGTCATCATTCCTTGGGGGAAGCTTTGATATTTGATCCGGTCATCCGATCACTATGAAACTCAAGGGCTTAGGTCACCCCAACCTTACAGAGCTGATTCTGTCAGTTTTAGGCCTCTGATTAGCCTCGAAAACACATTCTAATTCACCCGCATGAAGAATGCTCGAAGAAAGAGAACTCATGAATCGTGTCGATTCGTCTACCTCCATCGTTATCAAACCTCTTCTAGGTCATCAGGATGTCGGATATCCAATTTGGGGTCGTTGCGTTGTAGGAAGGATGTGCAATGATCCATTATTCGTAGCCCCATGAAGAATGTGAAGAACACAAGTAAAAAGCGGGAAGAAATCCAAAAGCAAATCGAGGAATGAACATCCTCCATCATTTTTCATGGCATTGATCCACTCCCGTTAGTAGTATAAAATGGTGAAAAATCCAAACAACCAAAGATAATCTAGCATGGATTAATTCCACGAGATCAACCAAATAAAAACACTCCCACAAGAATGTATAATTCGCAAATCAACTTGTTTGTGGGTTGATCCGCCTTCGTCATTTAATTGAAGAACGGGGAAGAATTAAATCAAAATAACAAACCTCTACCTTTTTCATTGACGAAGAGGGATATTGGTCATCTTTCGGTATTTCATCTCGCTGCGCAAAGCTCAACACATCGTCGCTCGTCAGCGCCCATCAAAAATCCTCCAAGGTTAGCTCCTCTCCAAAGGTCCAGAGGATTCTAGAGGAAAATATCCAGGGTTATGAGTCTAACCCTAGGCTCATACTTATATAAATAAAATAATCATCCTTGCATAATGGAAACATTTTAAAATTAAATAAATTATTAATTTATTTTATTTCTTCTAAAATGTTTATTCTAAAACACCCAAAAACTAACTTTTCCAGCCGACCCACGCCACTCGATGTTAGGACCTGCCTAAGGTAAATTCACTGATCTGAATGAAACTATACCTTCAGATTTCTGATCTGGGTAATCATTTAAAATTTATTCTACTTTTATAGGAAAATCTCTCACGTGCGCTGTTTAAAATTTTAATTTATTTCAATCATTTATTCCTGGAACTTCAGGCCTTAGAATCGCACTCTGTTGAAAGGTCTAGTCTTGAAATAATTCCATATAATATTTAAGAATAATACATGGAAAATCCGATACATTACATTCTCCCCACCTTGGGGCTTTGCATCCCCAAAAATCCAAAACAAGATCTACTCAAAAAGATGTGGGTACTGGGCTTGGATCTGAGTCTCCCGCTCCCTCGTGCTCTCCTGAAGATTCATGTGATGCCACCAGATTTACACCAAGGGAATTGATCTCCCATGGAGGATCCTCTCATGATGATGCTTGATCTCCACTGGGTACTTAGCAAAGGTCTCTCCATCCTTGATGTCCAGTTCTCCCCAGTCGATGACGTGTGATGGGTCATGCACATACCTCCTCAACTATGACACGTGGAAGAAATCATGTACCCAATGAAAATGTGGCGGTAGATATAGGTGGTACACCACCTCACCAACTCTATGTAGTATTTGGAAAGTTCCAATAAATATCATAGATAACTTGTCTCCCTGTCCAAATCTATGTAGCCCTTGTCGAGGTGAGACCCGAAGGAAGAATTGGTCTCTCTCCTCAAACTCCAGAGGTATCTGTCATCTGTCAACATAAGACTTCTATCGGATTTGTGTAGTGTTCATCCACACCCAGATGATCTGCACCTTCACAGTGGTAGCTAGCACCAACTCTGGACCCATGAGTGCTGACTCTCCGGGGTCGGTCCAGCAAAGCAGTGACCGACAGGGTCTCCCATACAAGGCCTCAAACGGGGCCATACCAATGGTGGAGTGGTAGATATTATTGTACATAAAATCCACCAGTGGTAGGTGTTCCTACCAACTGAAACCAAAGTCCAAGATAAAGGCCCACAACATATCCTTCATAACATGAATGGTCCTCTCCGTCTAACCATCGTTCTGGTGGTGGAATGTCGTGCTCAAGCGTATCTGAGTCCCAAAATACTTCTACAATCCCTTCCACAACTGGGATGTGAAGCGGGTGTCATGATCTGAGACTATTGTCGATGGGACTCCATGAAACCAAACTATCTTCTACACATAGAGGTGTCCCAAGCTCTCTATGAAACTCTTCTCCCTGATAGCTAGGAAGTGGGCCGAATTGATGAGTCGTTCAACAATCACCCAGATGGAATCATGCCCCTTAGATGTCTATGGTAATATTTTCATGAAGTCCATCAATATTACATCCCACTTCCACTATGGAACTTCCAGGGGTGAGCTAATCTCAATAGAACCTGGTGCTCAGCCTTCACCAGCTGGTATGTAAAGCATCGAGAAAGGAACTCTACTACTGCATTCTACATGGCTAACCACCAGAAATGTCGTCAGAGATCTTGGTACTTCTTTTCCACTATAGGATGTACCATAAAGGAGGATGTATGATACCCCCTCAGGACCTATTCCCACAATTCCATTGCTACAATAGTGCATTCTCTAAAAACAAGTATGCACTCCCCACCTTGCGAATATCCATCAGGAGCATGTCCTGTGGATAACTGAGCACGTAAAGCCTCATAGTTGACATCCCTAATCTATGCCTCCTTAACTCGTTGTAAGAGTGGAGGGGTCACAACCATCGATTGTAGGTAAGATGCACCCTCTCCGTCCATGAAGGATAACCGCAACGTGTTTAATTGCTCTATCTCCTCACTTAACAACTATGAGCTCGACCTTCTTCTAAGAGCATCTGCCACCTTGTTCCCCTTCCCAAGAGTATAGATGATCTAGAAATCATATTCTTGGAGGAACTCTAGCCAACGCCTCTGTCTCAAATTAATAACTTTCTACGATAAGATGTACTTGAGGCTCTTGTGGTTAGAGTAGATGATGAACCGCTCACCCATAAGGTAGTGTCGCCACATATTCAACGCAAAGACTACCGTTGAAAACTCGAGATCATGGGTCACATAGTTCTGATCATGTGGCATAACCTGGCATGAATCATAAACAATCGTTTCCTGTCCCTTCATCAGGACACAGCCAAGCCTAGTCCTTGATGCATCGTAGAAAACTATGTACTTGACACCCTCCTCTGGTATTCTCAAAATCGAGGCGCTCTCTCAACGGCTTGAAAGCCTATTGGCACTTCTTCATCCATATAAAGGGTTTCCCCTTCCTGGTCATGGCTATCATTAGTGCCGATATTTGGGAGAAATTTGGAATTAATCTTTGGTAATATCCTGCCAACCCAATGAAACTTCACACCTCTATCACACTCTGAGGTGGCTCCCATGCTAACATGGCTTCCACCTTGGCCAGGTCCATAGCTACTCCATCTACGGAGATGACATGTCCTGGAAAGTGGACCTCCTGAATCCAAAACTGGCAGTTTGAGAGCGTCCCATAAAGCTGGTGCTCTCGAAGTAGGTCTAGATCCATCTCTAGGTGTCTCATGTGCTCCTCCTCTAACGTCGAGTACACAAGGATTTCGTCGATGAAGACCGCTATGAACCAGTATAAGTATGTATGGAAGATCCGGTTCATAAGTCCCATGAACACTGTGGAGGCATTCATCATGCCAAAATGCATCACCAAGTACTCATAGTTCCCTTAGAGGCATCTAAAAGTCATCTTCGGTATATCCTCATCCCGTACTCATAATTGGTGGTAACCTGACCTAAGGTCAAACTTGGAGAACCATTGTTCCCCTATCATCTGGTCGAAGAGTTCTTTGATCCTCGATAGTGGATACTTGTTCTTCACTGTCACCTAGTTCAGACATCGGTAATCCATGCAAAAACTAAAACTTCTGTTTGCCTTCTTGGAAAACAAGACTGGGGCCGCCTAGGGTGAAATGCTAGGTCTTACGAAACCCTTGCTCTGCAAATCCTCCAACTGCACCCTCGGCTCATGAAGCACTGTGGGAGCCATCTGATATGCTGATGAGGAAATCGGTGTCATCCTGGGGTGTAATTCAATGTCGAAGTCGATTTCCCGACGGGGAGGTAGTCCTGGAACATCTTCAGGTTAGAATTCATCGTACTCCACCACTACTACTGGGAACTATAATCTCACAACATCTACTTCTCCGAGGGTAATTCTAGCCAACTCATGAGTGATCAGGTGCACCCTCCTATGCATGATCCCATTTTGTGCTACCTGAGTCACCTTTTCTCTGACAAAAGAAAACCTCATCCCATCACTGCAGAAACACCGCGCCCTTCACCTAAAACAGTCAATCTGGGCATGGACCGAAGACAACCAATCCATACCGAGAATGAAGTTGTAAGGCCTTGACGCTACCACCAAGAGGTTCCAACTGAAACTCTCGCCTCCAATGGAAAGATCACACTGTCTATAAAGGTGTGTGATCATTGAGTATCCTCCCATAGGTGTCTCCAAGTGTAAGGATTGAGTCAACGGATCTACTGAAATCTCAATGTTTCGCACAAGACATGTGGTGATGAAGGAATTACTGGAAACTATGTCTATAAGTATGGCAGTTAAGGTAGAGAAGAAACAGATCGTACCTCAGATCATCCCTGGAGTCCCGAGGTCATATGCCTCAACTGCATGCAGGTTTCCCTCCCCCTGTCCCCAAACTCCCTAAGCCTAGTGTGGACCTCCTAGGGTGGTGGTGGAAGTAGATCGAAGTGTCTTCCACCACCTGTATCTATCCCTGCTTCTCTTCCACGTTCATCATCTGGCAGGTCTGTCTTCCCCACTCTCTGCCTCTACCTCGATGGTCTATCCACCACCTCCTTGCCAGCAGCTCAACGGGTCGCGAAATCTCTAGCGAGATGTCCCCTACCATCACACGAGTAGCATCACCTCTCCCTAGGTTGACTGGATACAGCCTGAGATCCTTGGACTACCAAACCCTTATCCTAGGTCCTCCTGTAACGTCTCCCACATTCTGATCTCTGTGCCTAACATCGGCTCCCTACTACCGAGGTCTTCGCACCTATTTTCTTACTGCTGACTGTCGTTGACTGTCTCTGCTCTACCAGGAACCTCTCAATCACCAAGGCCCACTCAAGCACTCCATCATATGTCAAAATGCATAGATACACAACACTATCTTGGATGTCCCATCATAGTCCTTGCTCGAAGGTTCGATCTCTAAAGTACTATTCTCGGACCATATCCATACAGTACCTGGTGAGGTTGGTGAACCTTGATGAATAGTCATCCACCATCAAACTTCCCTACTGGAGATGAAGAAGCTCCAAGATATGCACTAATCTCTGCGTAAATGGTGAAAAATTCTCCCTAAAGAGTTGTTCAAATGATGTCCACGAAAGAGTCTCCTCGTCGTGAGTTTGTGTGGTCAAACTCCACCATCATCCCGCCGAACCCTGAAGAAGGCTCGCTCCTAGGATTACCATCTCGTCCGCTGGTGTCCTCATGAGATAGAAAACTATGGCCACCACCTCAATCCATTCCTTAGCCACCTGAGGGTCAGGATCACCTTGGAACCTAAGGGGTCTCTGTCTCTGGAACTCATGCAGCGCGCTCAGCCTACGCCCCTTGTCGGTCGGTACTACAGGTACAACGGGCTGCTCCACTAGTGGTGGTATAACAGGTGCACCACCTAGAGGCAATGCTTGGGAAACCGGTCCCTATATCGAAACCTCGTCACTGAGGGGGTTATCCTCATGATTGCACTACTGAATCCTAGCGGGTATGCGTCACAGAGACATCCTATAAGGAAATAAGATGTACCATGGTCAAAGAGTATATCTGGATAGCTGACACAAAGTACATGGAAAACACAACCCATTTCTATATGATGCATGTACCATTATTTTACTTCCTCGCCACTAGTGTTTTCATGTACCGAGTCAAAAAGTAGGTTATCAGAGTCCTGGTGTATGGATACATCGGCCGCCCACACCAACATTGGAGTCTCTAGCCTGAAAGCTGAGATCAAAACACTAAACACTGTTGCCTCAAACCAATATAATAGACTCTTGGTCCTAAGGTAGAACTGACCACCTCTGATATCACTCTATCATGACCCATCCCAGTGGGACCCGCATCGTGACTCCCTAAGCCCGCCTCCAATAGACCAGGGGATGGTGACTACCATCATGTAGGCATGTTACTAACATGGGAGGAATTTCCTAAGTACCTGTACACAGGCACACATCTCCAGTCCAACAACTCTAAAATGTAAAAACCACTAAGGAACAAAAATGCATGCATACAACTAATTCCAACCAATAGAGTACGACGGAAAGTAAAGTACTGAAAGTAAACTGGGCCAGAATACAAGCCCACTAAAAACAAGAGTCTGAAAACCACAAAGTCCAACATGTAAACACAAAGAGGTGCTGGGACTACTACTTGTGTCCATAGGAACACCTCTAACTATAGGGAAATCAAAAATATCAGTCCTTTCCTAGTCTGCCCTGGACTCTATCAAAAGGCTGCTTGTCTGCACAAGACACGACACGTGTGGGCAAAGCCCGTGAAAAGGTGAGTATAACAATACTCAATAGAGGACTCTGAAAACCAAAAATCAATACACAAAGGAAAAGCAGATTCATCTCTACATAGTACATGTCTACTGAACATATAATAGCAGAACACAATCCAGATATACTCAAAACCCAGACTCATAGTCTAGAGGCAAGACACACAACCGCATACCCCCCCCCCTCTCTAGGGATTCAGTTTGAATATTAATCAAATAACTCATTGGGGAGAACACACTCCACAAGTCTACTGGAACTAATTTCATGTGTCCGAGAAGTAATGTTCGTTGGGAAAATCCACGAGAGACAGATACACTCATTCCGGGAGAACACAATCCTAAGTGGGGAAAGATCATGGTACACAGATGAGGATCACTACCAGGGCCCTATAGGATACCGCGACTCATATGGATTCACCTTCTAGGTAGAGGATTGTCACCCTATGGAAGTAGTCATGTTGATACCTGACTTTACCAAGGGTCAAGAATGGATAGAGCATCTCGCTCTGGTCCTCTCGAAGGGATACCGGACTCTATCTCAGAAAGTCCTACTGAAGGGATCATACTAATGTAGAAGGAAATGATACCTGACCTTTAGGGGAATGAGAAAAATGGGAACTAACCCAAACAAAACATATCCAATATACAGTGTAAAAGAAGATCAATCCATGTACTGAGAAGTACACGGCGTGTAGAAGTGTCACATGTCGTGTCTTCTGACCCCTGGTGCTACCCGTGTACAACGGCCTATGTCGTAAGGCTGGTCATGTAGAATAAGGTATACACGTCATGTAAGTTAGTGACACGACGTGTTCCTAAATCCAAGGAGGAATCCATGTACGCTGACCATGTGCCCGTACATGGCTTCAACCCGTGTATCACAACTCATGTGACCGGTACATGGGGAAACGCATGCAGCCGGCCTGGTATGGCCGTGTGGTGGAGTACACAGTCATGTAACATACCCCGTGTTTGTGTATCCCCTGGATACACGCTGAGTCCCATGTAAGTAACCACACACCATGTTCTTTGGACAACACGATGTTTCATCGCTTCATGCACCGTGGAACCCAAGCTATCACTTAGTTTGACCTACACACCGTGTTATTCGGGATACACATCATTATCTTCGAAAAACTCCAGAAATGTAAACCTCCACCATTGTGCCTCAGGGGAAGATTTTATCTTCGATCTAGCCATCCTATCACCATGAAACTCAAGGGCATAGGTCTCCCAAACCTTAAGGAGCCGATTCCATCGATTTAGGGCCTCTGATCGGCCTCAAAAACACGTTCTGATTCACCCGCATGAAGAACGCTTGAAGAAATAGAACTCTTTAACCGTGTTGATTCGTCTGCCACCATCATCGTCACACCTCTACTAGGTCGTCAGCATGTCGTATATCCAATTTGGTTTCATTGCATTACAGGACGGATTACCAATGATCCGTTGTTCGTCGCCCTGTGAAGAACGTAAAGAACACAAGTAAAAAGTGTGAAGAAATGAAAAAGCAAATTGAGGAATGAACTTTCGCCGCCATTCGTCATGGCGTTGATCTGCTCCAATTAGTAGGATCAAATAAATCATAATCAAAACAACCAAAGATAATCTAGCATAGATTAATTTCACGAGATCAACCCAATAAAAACCCTCCTGCAAAAACATACGATCCGCGGATCAACCTGTTTGTGGGTTGATCCACATTTATCATTTAATCAAAGAACAGAGAAGAAATAAATCAAAATAAAAACCCCTACCTATTTCATTGACAAAGAGGGAGATCAGTCGTCGTTCGGGACTAAATCTCGCTGTGCAACGATCCACGCATCATCACTCGTTGGTGCCCGTCAAAAATCCTCCAAGGTTGGATCCTCTCCAAAGCTCCAGAGGATTCCAGGGAAAAATATCTAGCGTTATGAGTCTAACCCTGGTCTCCTTCTTATTTAAAGAAAATAAGAATCATTGTGTTATGGAAACATTTTAAAATAAAATATATTATTAATATATTTTATTTCTTCTAAAATGTTTCTTCAAAAACACCCAAAAACTAACTTTTGAAACCGACCCACACCAGTCGATGTTAGGCCCTGTCTAAGGTAAAGTCGTTGCTCTGAATGCGATGGAGCCCTCGGATTTTTTATTTGGGAACCCATTTAAAATTTATTCCAATTTTACCAGAAAACTACTCATGTGTGCTATTTAAATTTTTAATTTATTTCAAACATTTATTCTGGGTACTCCGGGCCTCATAATCGCACTCCGTTGAAAGGTCTTGTCTTGAAATAATTCCATATAATATTCAAAAATAATACATGGAAAATTTGAGACATTACAGTCTTCATCCTAATAAGGGAATTGATCTTGATATTGAAATCACAATGAGTGTGAATCCTATATCAATTCATCCTTAACATATGGCGCAAGATGAGTTAAAAGATTTAAAGGAGTGGCTTGAGTATTTAGAGGTGATGGTCTTTATCAGAATGATCAATTCTCTTTGGGAGATCATGTGTTGTTCATGAAGAAGGTGGATGGTATTATTTGGTTTTGTGGGGAATATAAAAATATTTTCTAAGTTACATTGAAGAATAGATACTTGTTTTCAAGGAGCGTTGACTTGTTTGATTAGTTTTGGGAAACATGATGGTTCACAAATATTGATCTATGATCAGGATGATAAAAAATTTGGGTTAGACAATATGATATTTGTAAGACAACATTTAAGAGTATATATGGACTATATGAGTATATTTTCATTCCATTGAGGTTGAAAAATTCACCATTGGTTATCATGTATCTCATTTATAGGATCTTATGTCCATATTTTGACTCCTTCCTTGTGGTGTTCATTGATGATATCCTTCTATACTCATGAACCTCAAATGTGCTCGCTAGATATCTAGTGATTATATTGAGTTCACTTTGAGAGCATTGAATCTATGTCAAGATTTTGATGTTTCACTTCTGGATCCATGAGGTATGTGTCCTTGGTTATATAATCTCTAAGCCATGAATTTTTGAGGACCCATAGAAGGTAGACGTTGTAATGTCTTGAAAATACCTTGGAAATGTGTTTGAGATTAGGAGTTTCATTGGGTTTCAAGTATACTGCTGACAGTTCATTCATGAATTAACTTTCCTAATAATGAATATGACTGGGATTACCAATAAGGGGTGAATTTTGAATGGACTGATCAGTATGAATAATCCTTCTTAGAGATGAAGAGGAGATTAAAAATAGCTTTAATCTGGATATTACTAGATCTTATGATTTGATATACACTTTCCTATTATGCCTTGGGTGTAGGTTTGAGAGATGTTACAATTTAGATGGATAAGGTGGTGGACTATGGGTATCACTAGTTATAGTACCATGATTATAACTACCCTATTCATAACTTAGAGTTGGAGGTTGTGGTCAATTCTCTAAATATTGGAAACATTATTTCTTTAGTGATAGATTTTTCATATACAAGACTACGAGAGCTGTCATAAAATATTCTCTAAATAGGACTTGAACACATACAAGAGGAATTGGATGGATTATTTATAGATATTTGATTTTTTAGATAGATTATGATATAGGAAAAGGTAATTTTGTTATAGATTTTCTTGGTAGGAAAATGCAGGAGCTTGAATAGAAACCTTCATAGGAGGAATCTTAGTTGATGAGATTGTTGACTGAGTGGTCGATGGATGTATTTAAAGGTTTATGGGTATTTAATTATGATCCTTTGGTTATCATATCAACATTGGTGGACTGGGTAAGGACCATCCAAGAGTAATATCCTGAATGCTTAGTGATACGTGAATTATTAGTGGGAAGTGAACCAATTCTTGGATAGTCAGTGTATAATGAAAACATGATCTATGTTCATGGGAGATTTTAGGTTATATATTCTATAAGGGAATAGAAAAAAATTAACTCTCATGCATCTAGGTGGTTATTACACACAGTTTCAAAAAATATGTGTCCTGATATCAGGTAATTCTTATGGTTGTTGGTAATAAAGAGAGACATCATTAGATTCATCTCTCATTTCCTCGCCTATTAGATGATCAAGACAGAGCAATGGGGACCAAGATGATTGCTTCATCCGCTTATTTTACATATGTGGAAGTGGTATCACATGATGATATACTTTATGATAGGGTTTCCCAGTACCTTGAGAAGTCTAGATATTGTATGGGTGATAGTTAATCGGCTGATGAAGGTGGCACAGTTCTTGTCGATTTGAGAGACTCACTCTATAGATGAGTTAGGAAAGCTTTATGTCTATTGGATTTTATGACTACATGGATTTCCTTATGGTATCATATCTTATAGAGACATTTTTTTAACATCGCTATTTAGGGATGTCTTGTAAAAGGCTATGGGGACTTAATTAAATCTATGTATGGTGTATTATCTAAAAACTAATGGACAGTCAAAGAGGACGATCTAGATCATAGAGGATATGATTCATCCATATATTAAAGATTTTTATGGATCATGGGATTATCATATGGAATTGGTGGGTTTTTTATATAATAATAGTTTCTTGGTTTTTATTTAAATGGAAAAAAAATTGAGGCACTATATGGTATTTCATGTCGCTCACCATTGTGTTGTCATGAAGTGGGTGAGGCAGTTGTAATTGGGCCGAGTATGCTGCAGTAGACCTCTGAGAGGGTTCAGTTGATTTGGAAGCGGTTAGTTACTACTTAGAGTATAAAATTATAATCTGTTTACCAAATAATATAACCATTGGATTTCACTATGGGAAACCAGGTTTTCTTGTGGATGTCACTTCGATTGGGGAATCATCCCTGACAGAGGCAAGGGAAGCTGGCAGCATGGTTTGTGGGGATGTTTGAGATCATTGAACATTTAAAAATAATTTCTTGCTTATTGGATATTCCTCCACAATATAGAGATTTTCATAGCATGTTCTGTGTATCTTGGCTTCATAGGTATGCACATGATCATATGCATGTGATCGACTTCAAAGATGTTGAGTTGGAACCGGATACAATGTTTGTGGAACACTCGATGCTAATTATGGATTGGAGTGACAAGCGTTTTGGAGGAAGATGGTAAAAATTGTTTGAGTCTTATACCATCATTAATGGATAAAATATGAGACAAGGGAATAATAATATGATGTTTGGGGAATAGAATCTGTTAGCTAAGTGTGGGATTTGTGTCACCCAATAATTTAAAAGTAAAAATTACTTTATTTTGGTGTGATTTGGGTTCAATTTTGTTTTTATTTAGATGTGTATCAGAGGTGTTAATGATTTTATGTAAAAATCAAAATAATTAAGTGTTTGGACCAATAACATTGAACTTTTTGGAGGGTCACCGGCTAACTAGTCCAGCACCACCAGTTGGGTAGTGGATTATCTAGGAGCTTTGTATTTCTGAAAAGACCAGCATTCAACTAGTGTGATTCCACCATCTAGAAGGTGGATAGGGTAGAAGATACAATATCTAGTTGGATCTAGTGGCTAGTAGGTTGGCCTCAACTATCTAATCGTTGGTATAACATCCAAGGACACACACTCCCGGATCTTGTGATAAAACATCATCTTTATATTTATGGATTTGATACAAATAAATTTTACGCAATTTCAATGATACAAAACTTATAACATCAAATTGAAATATTGTATCATTTATATACCCATGTTCCTTTTAGTTTTAGAGGTTTAGATAATTAGGACAAACTCTTACATAATAACTTAGATGCATAAATAATTGTTTCATAAAAATCCTCATCATCTCCCATTAAGTTCTTCATATATAGTAACCTTGAAAGGAATAACATACTTAAAACCTTAATTCACAACTTGGGTAAAATTAAACAAAATAAGGGTGAGATCAAACTCCTAGTAAGGGTAAACATAATTATTAATAATTTAATTCCAACAGTGAGTATAAGATCAACATAAGGGTATGATAACATAATCGAAGTGAATGAGAATAACGTAAGAGAATTCATACCAATACAAATATGGATAATAAAATATGATACATGGAAAAAAGGAAATAGTCATATAAATAAATAATCATGAGCCATTTGATGTCAATATTGATCAAAGAAAGCATTAAAAATACTTATTAATAATAAATAAAATTAGTGGTAATCTCAAAACACTGTCTTCATAAAACCTTTACAAGAACTCTTGAATATGGGATGACTATACATGATTAATACCCATAATCACTATGATGCAACCTGTAAACCATTTATCTCTATCACCTCATAGGATTTACTTATATTTAATCAATTCTATCGCTATTACCCAATGAATTAGAGAGAGATATCGGGATTACCTATAATTATAAGATATATCAGGCTCTCCCATCATTATATATTTTGTCCAAGAGGCATAACATAATCATTACATATGAAATATTTCAATTTTAAATTTAAAAATAACCATTGTTCTTTCATAGCTTGATTTATCTGTGGAAAATAAATGGGTTTCTTGATAATATTTATGAAACAATAATAATCCATATAGAGAAATAACTATGTAGGTATAATTACAATATATTCTTAGTGGAGAATAAATAACATGAAGGGTTTTTTGTGGTGGTTAATATAAATACAATTAAAAGATGATTAAAAACATTCTTGAGAAAAATAACATTTCTGCTTTGAAAATCACATTTAAAAACTAAAAGTTTTCAAAATATTTTTAAAACATATTTATTTTAAAAGAACCATTGAAACATTAAAAGGAATATTCAAATAAAAATATAGTCATGGTGATGGTAAAATCCATTCATAAACATTCTTTTAAAACTCTTTTAAAGGGATTAAAAAAGGACCCATGCAAAAAATGTTTAGACATTTTCTTTCAAAAAAATTTAAAATGGGGTCAATGATCATGTTAAATAACTTTAGGAAATAATTTTGGTTTAATAAGGATATTCTTGAAATCATTTTATAAAACATGGATATATATGGGAAATATTCCTGATCTAAAATAAGTTGCAAGATCGGTATCACTTATAAGCAACTTTCTTGATGTTCCTCTAATCAACAAAGAAGAAAATAGAAAATAAAAATTTAAACCAAATTACTAAATAAAGGATAATAAAGGAAATTTGTTTCCAGAAAATAAGTGAATATTATTTCCCACAAAGGAACCTTGAACATAAACAATCCCAAAAAAGAAATGAGATTGTAACATAAATCCTTTACCTCTTTGTTAATATTCAAAATAAATATTTATTAAAATAAAAAATATGATATGGATCTCTAAATCACATGACTTGCATGAATTAATATTTAAAAATTTATTCATGTGTAATTGAGTACACAATTCTAAGAAATCATAGTGCATTACATGAAACATGTAACAAGAAAATGAGATTGAGGCAAAGAAAACACTTACAAAGAACATAAATTTTGAAGTGATAATTAATACATGAAATGATTATGTGAGCATATATTAATTTAAATAAAAAAATTAAATATATAATAAAAAAATTAGATATAAATTCACACATAATCATGGAATAACACACACAATGAAGTAAGTATAACCCAATAAATGGAAATTGAGTTAAGAAACCCCTTACAACCAAGTAACTTTCAAGTCAAATCCCCTTGGATGAAATAATTTGAATTTTAAATTAAAATACCATTATTTATGAAATATTCATGATATAACCTGTGAAAAGGGAAAACATACACACCATATAAAATAAATTAGTTTCATAACATTAAAATATCCCTCAATGAAGGGAAATTGAGATGAAGTCCCTTACCTCGAGTCCAAACATTCCTTGTATGTCATTTAACTCCTATATAATAAACTTATATCAATTACTTACTTGATTAAGAACATTTTATAGGTTTAATAAATTATCATTAAAGCATTTTTTTCATTTATCTCATTGATATATTTAATTACTTAATCGGTTAATTCCATGTCATGTGTTTTGAGGACATTCGATTCATAGTTACAAAATGGATTTGGTATGATAAACATGATAAAATTGGTAAATTTTTCATCATATCCAAAATAATAATCATGAATTAATTATTATTTTTATAAATTAATTATAATTTTAAAACCAACTATGAAATATGATTGTGAATAATGAATTACTTTACAATCATATATATGGTAGGTCGTACATTTTCATTAGTAACGTTTCCATTTTTCAATGAACATGAGAGAAATAAGGTAAGTATTTTTTATATATTTATAGTATTATTATTGTATCATAAATATCATATTATCTCTTTAAATAATTTATATATACCATCCATGTGATGCGATGATGAAAAATGAATTGTATCACTTTGTAGAGGTGGTAATCCCCACATATGCACAAACAAGGTTATCATTTTTCAATGGATTGAAAGGTAAGAAAATAGATGATATATTATCCTTAAATAATGACAATTTTTCATGAATATTTTATATGTATATATATATATATATTAAATATGTTGGATCTTAATAGTATATGATAGCTACATTAGGGGGTGAATTGTAGTTTAAAAAATTAAACTAACACAAAACCAAAACCTCATTTGATATAGTAATAGGACACATATATCATCTGATGATCAAAGTATATGTATCAGACTCAAAATTCATATGATAAATAATATTTACTAAATATAATTACAAACAGTTGGTTAAACATATATTATAAATATTTTTTAAAAAATAGGCTAAAAAATTGAACAGTGAAATATAAAACTTATTAAAACAAATAATATGAAATATTATTATAATGTAATAATTAAGTAAAATATTTATAAAATATATTCTACTCTTTAACCTTAAAAGTTAAGGATGTTAGAAATCTTGACTTAATAAATCCATAGTTTTCAACCTAACTATAAGGTCTGTCTTTCTGTATAAGGAAATACCTCAATATGTTATCAAAATAGATCAATATTTCTTTAAAAAACCATTGATATGAAGACTCAAATATCTCTATATTCAAATCCCATAGAATCAATCAACCAACTTGATCAGTATCACATGTCTTATTAACCCCATAACCCCTTGATCTTAATCGAAAATGAAATCAGTGAATACAAAATCAAAACTGTTCTAAAGATTTTACAATTCCTCGCATGAAATACTTAGAAGGGGAACTATATGAAAGATTACAATGCCTAATAATGAGATGTTAAGGAAAAGAGATCTTCATATGTGTTTAGTTTCAAATTGATTATCTCCAACCTCCTCTAATGCACTCCTATTTATAGGCATTCCTCCAACGGTCATATTTTCCATGAATCTTAGAGTTGGTTTCTACAGGTTCAAATGATATTCGTTGGACAGTTCATCAAAACATCTCCATTCAATGTCATTTTGATTACACCGCTACAATTCGGTAATAAATTTTGTCCAATAAAAATAATTCCTAAAAAACTGATTATAAACTTTTAACAGTCTGATGGACTATTTTTTCCAGTCAAATAAACTGAACTATGGTCTATATTATGAATACAAATTCATTTAATTTTATAGATGGAGCATTAGTCAATATAATTTAAAAGATACTATTTAGTATGATAGCCCATAATCTTAGTTATAATGATGTATCTAACTTAAATAATATAAAGTTTATAATTATTTAGATAAGAACTATTTCTACATTCGGTAGAAAAATATGTTTTCTAAAAAAATATAAATTTATTTGTAAAACAATTTAGTAAAATATGGTTTTAAAAAAGTGTTTGTGATTTTCAAAATAAAGGAAAGGAAATTTAAAAAGTATAAACTTTTAACTCAGAAATATCCCCCTTTATGAAAATCAAAAAACATAATACTTAAAATGAAAACTATTAACTTTTAAAAATTTAAAACTCATTGAAAATTCAATAAAATTAAATGAATTATTCATAATAAATATATCCCCTTTTCTTATCTTAACTCCACCAATCTTGATAGCTTATTTTTGTTCAACATTATTCATATGATAGGAAATATTATTATTTAGTAAGAATAAGAATAAAATATCCCTTATAATATTATCTCCCTAAATATATTATCGTCGTTTAAAAAAATTATACCCCTTAAATAATTTCTCCCCCATTGTGATTTTCAAAAATAAATATATAAATTAAAATATTTTCCAAAAATATTAGAAATTATAATAAAACAATTATGTTTGAAAAAATATTTATCCAATAAAAAAATAAAGAACAACTATGCAAGTAAAATTGTAAAACATTCAAACAGAAATGTATTTGGATAATAATTCATTCAAAAGATATTTCACTCAAAATGTTTTATCAATATGATTGCATCACGATTTCAAAAAGAAAAAATTTATTCTTTCATGTAGATATTTTTGATAATATATTTTATCTTATGAAGATCCTATTGATTCTTCTCAAACTATATGGAAGTAGACTCAAGAATAAATACTTTTTCCTCCATCACACCAAACTTTTGATTCTCTACTTTTAAATTAATTTTATTATCTTCAAGAAGACTGATCTTTTTATTTTATTTTTCAGTCTCTGAAACTCCTCTTTAAAATATCATATTTTGGTATTCTATTTTTTCATCTCTTGAATTTATTATTTGAGTTTAGATATTTCTTGATTCCAATAGTCTGATAAATATTTAAATTGTTCCACAAATTACCATCTACCAAAAACATATAATGATAACTTCTCAAAATACTTAGTAATATCAAAAGATACTTTCTTAACTTCCTCAAACTATTCATCGTGAACTTTTAAATCTCCATCCACTGGATCAACTATTTAACCATTTGATTAAACCTATTTTTTATGCCTTTAATTTATCTTTGAAACACTTTAACTTAGCCTTATTATGAAAAATGGATTCACTCAAAAATTTCAATGACTCTGATTTCTTAGTCAGACTATTTTGAATTTTCTTGAACCATGATTCAATAATTTTAAGATAAGGTATTGAATATATAATTTGTTTTAAGGTTTTAAAAATGTAGTTAATTCTATTCAAATATTTAGTAATTAATGTATTAGATGAATCAGATGAAGCTTCAGAAATATGTTTTCAAGATATTCCAACATGTATCTTTTATTTTCCTTTAATATTTTCATCATCTGAATCCTTAACCACAGAAACTTATGTGTCGGTTTTAGTTTCTGTGTGGGACTATTGTGATTTCTCATCCTCATTCGATGATAATTGTCCATTCAAAGAAACATCTAAAACTATATTTTTGTCAGATTTAGTTGATAAGGATGTAGAGGATGATGATGAATCTGGAGATATCTCTTCTTCTTATTCATATTCTTATTCTTCAAGATATATCTCTAAATATATTACAATTTCTTTATTTTCTTTTTTGCGATTCCATTTTAATTTTTTAAATTCCTCTAGAACTAACTTCTTAACTAATTTCTCAACTGCATTTTCAACTTGGGTTTTATCTTCAACTTATTTACCCTTTCCCAAATCAACAATAATTGGAACAACTAATGTTTCAATAAATTATAATTCAGTAGGTACTGATGGATCTAGATAAATCTGATCAGAAAAATAATGTGTTCTAGAACTAAGAACTATCTCCACAATTGAAATTTTATATACTGGTAAAGGTAGATTGGTCGATGTTGTTTCTACACCATTAATAAAACTTTCCATCACCATTGCTTCATAATGTATTTTCTCCTACTTTTTATTCTATTCTTTCTCTTTCATTGCATCAACTTTTTTCATCTTCAAATCTAAATCCTCAGCTTTATCGAGTCTGAAACTGGGATCTTCTAGCTATTTCTGAGCCTTGTGTTCCATAAACATTTTGAATTACTCATCAGAAATAGATTTTATTTTAATTTATTATTTTAGAGGAGATAATTTTTCTTTCCTTTTATCATTAAATGGTTATTTTTGTTTAAATAATTTTATATCAGATGATTCCATGTTCTACTTTTCTAAAAACTTTTTTAGTTTTGGATTGAAGAATAATTTCATTCTTTCCACAGTTTCTTCTCCAATCAGTGAAACATTTTCTCAAACCGTATTAGATTGATTCTTTATTTGAAACACATCCATACAGTTTACCAAAATTTTATTTATAAAACATATAAACATGAGAATTATCTACTTTGAGGAACTTTTCTTTATTGATTCAATCGAGAGAGAGAAAAACTTGACTTGGTTAATCTTCCTCATATTGAAAAGGAAATCCAATATGAATATATTAATAACTTTAAATGTATCCCTTTCTCTTTTTCTCAGAATCAGATAGCCTTGAATCCACAAAGTTATAACTCTCATGTTCTAATTCAGATAATATACCTTTCTCAACTTATCATAATAATAGAACAAAGATGATTCAACTTTGGTCTTTTCAAACCTTCCCATATTTCCTGAAATATATTGATATGAAAGGTAAGCCTATCCTTCTAATGGGATTTCAAAAAAAATCATCTAGTTAAGTAATATTTAATTTTCAAATTTCACAAAAAAACATTGAAAAAAATAATATCTAAATCTTCTTACATAAAAAAATTCAACTGAATAATAGAATTATTTAACAATTTATGGATAATGTAAATCAAAATAAACTTTTTCTAAAAAAATATTTTATCATACTTAGAACTTTATAACTCTTCTTAAAATGAAATCATACATATTCTACCATCATTTCTTAAGCAATATTTCCTTTACCACTTCTCACTTTGAGAAATCCTGAACAGGTTTCGTCATATTGAGAATAATGTTGAGATGAAAAAGCCAGACTAAAGAAGTGAATTGGACTAATACCAAACCTTATAGACTGATCTTAAAAAGGATCTATGATGGTTGATAGAAATTTCAGATAATTGATGTTGTAAAAAATGTACCATGGTCTTATATATAGGCTCTGGGAGTGACACTTTCAATTCTAGAGATCTAACGGCTCATATGAAAAAAATAATCTCATCTGAGTGTCGAAATTAGTCCTTGAAATATATAATAAATATTTTGAACTCTTAAAGTTTATTTATATGAAAAATATTCATTATACTAAAGTATTTATCATTTAAATAAACTTTAATATTTGTAAAAATTTTAAAAATTTTAAAAATTAAATGATATTTAAAATAATATAGAGAAAGAAAAGTAAAATATAATTTCAAAAACTAAAAGATTTGAAGAATACCTCTCAGAATGATAATTAAATTTAGGTATCAAGGTTTTATTTAGTAAGATGTTCTTATTGATTTTTTTTAAATAAAAAGTATCTAAAAATATTTTTAACAAAAATATTGTTTGAAAATATTTTTAGTAACAATTTTTTAGTTAGAAAAACAATTAGTAAAAAATTTGATTCCAAAAACATTTAGAAGATATGGAAATAAAAAAAATAAGAAAACTAAAAAGTTTAGAAATAAAATTATAAAACTAAAACATATGTAATAAACCTTTGAAAAAGAGTTCATTAATGTCAGGATATTGGTAAAATTCAAGTAGGTATGAATGATCATTGGATATTGATTATTCTCGGATTCTATTTAATATATTCAAATCTATTAGAACAAAGGTATTTTGTAAAAATATCAGAAATTTTTTCTTGTGGTCTAATGAATTGTGAAATGACATATCTTTTTTTTGTGCGACATCAAAGAAAATGGTGTTTTGTATATATGTAATTTTATCATGAGTGATTTGATAGGTTTTTACTTAAAGAAATGGAACTTGTATCATCACACAATATTTGATTTTTACTAAAACCCATGCCAGATTCAGTGAGTGTGTGTGGTATCCAAAACACTTGAGCATAATATCTTCTAGATACCACATATTTATAGGCAGTTGATTTTTGTTTCATAGAAGACAAATAAACTGAATATCCTCCTAATAAATGACAAGGATCATTGATTTTTGAATTATCATACATAATTTCTGGTAGATCCTTAACTAGTCCTTTCTTAGACAACTTAGCTAAAGTTATAATATTACATTGTATTAATCATCTATGATATATCCAAGATTGATCTTATATTTCACAAAGTTAAGGTATATCTTGGATCCTAAGGTCTTATATGTTTTATGTAGACATTATCAGGCAAATTGGTAGAAAGAATGAATTCATCTTTAGAACGATGAATAATACATTTATCATTATTTAATCTCACAATATATATCTCAGAACAAAGTTAACTTATGATAATAAGCTTATTATTAAGTCCTAAAACAAATAAAACATTTGAAATTAAGGGTTTTCTAATAAAAACAATGTTACCTATTCTAATAATCTCTCAATGATCATTGTCACCAAAAGTAACTTTACCAACTCTAATCTTTATAATCTTATTAAATAAGTCCTTGTTTTCATCCATGTGTTTAGAGAAACTATTATCCATCTACCAAATTTTTTGTTTTTGGTGTATTTATTATTTTCATGAAAACAAAAACATTATCATTTCAGAACCTAAACTTTCTTGGGTCTGGTATTATCATAATGTAAGATTTTTGGAATCCACATCTGTCTAAATCTACTATATTGAGAAAATATTAATTATTATGAAAAATAAGCTTTATGAAACCTAAAATATTGAATTTTATTCAAAGAACATTTTTCTTCCAATGTCCACTACTTTGACACTTAGTGAAAAATGGATCACTTTTCAAAACAAAGCATTTATTATTAAAAATCGTTTTCATTAGTATAACACATTCTAAATACATCTCTATCAGCTCTAATTTGATTATACATCTTATAAAATTTTTCCCTACCAGTGTTGAACATTAAAAAAATTTAGACAAGAAATTTCATAATTTAATTTTACAACTAAATTTTTAGCCTTAGTAGAATTTGTATTAGAACTTAGTTTTGCAACATCTTTTTGTAAACTAGTTTTTTCAAAATTATATTTTTCAAGTTATTTTGAAAGATCATATTTTTCAATATTATATTTTTATAAATCATTAGAAAATATGAAATCATAGAAAATAAATTATAAATCCTCAAATTTTATTCTTTAAGTTTTTTTGAGAAATATCAAGTTTTTTTTAAATTTTACAATTCTCATTTTCTAATAATTCTGAAAATATATAAACTTCTTCAAAACTTGTTAGATTTTTTATTATCTTTTGATGAAGAATATTACTCATTAGAATACATAGAACTTTTATCATCATTACTATTAGGATAATTCTCATTTAATGTATGATTTGTAATAGATTCAGTAGTTACCTTAACAATGAAAAACTTGTTAACCTTTGGAATTTCTCTATAGAATCAAATATTTTTATAACTTAAAATTTCATGTTCTGATGTTTTCTTAGATGAACTTCCATCTCTACTAGCACTCCAAGTATCAGAATCTTGCAGAATATTCTTTTTTTATGCTTGTAATAAATTTTAGAATTTTAGAATTTTAGATTTCAGACTGTTCTCATTATTATCCTTTCTTTTCAGCTTAGGATAATCTTGTCTATTATGACCATATTTCTTACATTCATAACATATAACTTCTAAATAATCATTTTCATCACTTATATCCTTGTGATTCTTCAAATAATTGTATTGGAAATTATTATTTCCAACTATCTTGTTCATTCTCTTTGAAATATTAACCAATTCAATTCTATATTTTTCAAATGAACTAATATCTAAATCAACTAAAACTTTCTTATTTTTAGATAAATTTACAACTTTATCAGTAGATTGAACCATATTTGTAACATTAGATGTAGTTTTAAAAGAAACTCGTCTTCTATTTTTCTTTATTTTTTCTATATCTCATTTCAATATTCCATTATACTGTATAAAGCTTCCAATCAAATCATCAAGAGTTAGATGAGTAATCCCTCCAGTATCATCCAAATCAGTTTTCAAGGGTTCCCATTCGCCAAGAATTATCTCTATAATCATTTACAATAAGATTTCATCTATAACAACCTTCTCACCAAGTGACTATAAACTATTTACAATAGTTATAAATCTTTGGTGCATTTTTGAAACAGTTTATCAAGGTAGAAAATCAAATGCTTGATAATCAGCTCGAAGCATAGCTCTTCTAGTTTCAATGAAATTTGAAGTTCCAAAATGTGTTACTTACAACTTATACCATATGTTATTTCTATCTTCACAAGATGATAACTAACTTTATATTTTCTATTCATAGAACACAATAGAGTATTCCTTACTCTATAATTTATCTGACACTCCAACTTCTCTTAATTAGTAAAAATAGTAACATCTTTCTCTGGAATATTATAATTACCAATAAAAATCACAAAATTTTCAAGACTGGTATTAATAATAAATATTTTCATCCTATCTATCCAGTACTCAAAATCATCACAATCAAAGATTGGTGGTCTTCTATTATTTATATTCTCAAGTGTACTAACATTTGAACCTGCCATGTTATCAAAATAGAAACACTTTCTATAATACACATCAGTCTAAAAAAAGTTTATAGATAGACTATTTATAAAAAATTAATAAACTTATAGTAGATAAAAAAATTAAAAGATCAGTAAGAAAAGTATTAGAACCCTCTTTGATACTAATTATTGGATTGTAAGAGGATATGATGGCTATAAGAGGGGGTGAACTGAAGTTTAAATAATTAAACTAACACAAATCCCAAGACTTGTTTGATATAGTAATTGTACTCATATATCATCCAATCATCAAAGTATATGTATCAGACTCAAAAGTCATCTGATAAATTAGAGTTACTAAATAGACTTACAAATATTTTTGTTAAATAGATATTAGAAAGATTTATAAAAACAAAATTTATAATATAAATTACATTGAAAAATATAAAACTTATTCAAAAAAGTAATATGAAAGCTTAAAATAAAATAAGATGACATAAAAGCTTTATAAATATATTTTACTCTTTAACCATAAAATTTAATGAATTTATAAATCCTAACTTAAGATATCCACAATTTTTAATATAACTATAAGCTCTATCTTTCCGCACCAGGAAATCCCTCGATATGATTATCGGAATAGTTCTATATTTATTAAACAAGAAGTCCCTCAACAAGAAGATAAAAATAGCTCTATATTGAAATCCCCTGGAATCCCTCGATCGGCCTGATCGGTATGAACTATCTTCCTATCTCTATAATCCCTCGATCTAAACCCAGATTGAAATTAGTTAATACAAAAGAAAATTTGTTCTAAAGATTTTACAATTCCTCACACGGGATCCATAAAACAAAAACTCTATAAAATATTATAATATGTAATAATGAGATGATAAGGTAGATAGATCTTCATACATGTTGATTTGAAAATTCTTCAACTCTTATCTCCTCAAATACACTCTTATTTATATGCATTCCTCAGTCATATTTTCTATCAATCTTGGAGTTGATTGCAAAGTCCTAGTATGATATTCACTAGGTAACTTAGTAAAATATCTCCATCCAATATAGTTATTAAAGAACCATTATAATGCGGTTGAAAATTTCATCTGATAGAAATAATTACAATAATCTGATTATAAAAATTTAACAGTCTGATGGACTATATTAATGTCAGTCTGATGAACTGAACTATGTCATATCCAATGGATATGAATTCAGTCATTCTGATGAATATAAAATTACTAAATATGATATAAAGGCACTAGTTAGTCTAATGGACCACAATCATAGTCAGTCCCATGTATCATACTTAAATAATATAAAGTTTATATTCATTTAGTTAAGAACTATTTCTTCATTTAGTAGAAAAATATGTTTTCTGCAAAAACATTCTAAAATAATTAGGACAAACAAAGTTAGTAAAATAAGGTTTTAATAAAGTGTTTGTGATTTTCAAAATAATGGAAAGTAAATTTATAAATTATAAACTTTAATCTAAAAAATAAACCTTTATAAACATCTATGAGAGGTGATGTTGGAAAACAAAACACATCACTTTTTGGAGGTGGTATACCACATG
The DNA here is from genome assembly GCA_963277665.1 of Viscum album. Classification (NCBI taxonomy): domain Eukaryota; kingdom Viridiplantae; phylum Streptophyta; class Magnoliopsida; order Santalales; family Viscaceae; genus Viscum; species Viscum album. The sequence continues at coordinate 162,230,076 of OY728144.1, forward strand.
TCTGTATGAATGATATTTTCATTCCCCATAAGATGGGAAATGACATGAAAATGTTTTGTAAAATAGTCATAATAACACATAAGAATAGAGGAAATAATGATTTCATTATATCATCATAGTTTAAGAAGATTTTAATGGGTAGAATAAGAAATAAATTGAAAGTGATCAGGTCAGATGATTACCTATTATTTGGTAGACTTCCTTCAGTTCCCTTATTATGGACCCTCATATAGTGCTTTTAAGAAGTATAAAACATCTACTTCATAGATAGGAGAGTTAAAAAAAGATATGTGTAGGGTTTGTTCAATCAATATGGTGAAAATTTTTGTAAATAAGAGAAAGGAGGTTTGTCCATTTATAAGGGAGGGGTCATTTTTATAAATTCATGAAATATTAAAATATAATATGTGTGTAACATATGTAAAATGGTTCCAAAATGACATTGATTAAAAGATAATGATGACATGGTATTAATATAATTATAAAATTAAAATATATAGGTTTATCTCTTATTTTAAACATTATCTATGTTTTAACCCCTTGGTAAACCAATTTGAACCTTAACAATGGTAACAAAAATTTATTATGGTTACTATTCATATTGACTAAAAATTAAGTTGGAAATATTACATAATATTAATTATGATGATTAAAAATATTAATCCATTTTATAAAATTCAATTCATAGAAGTTTAAAATTTTAATTTAAAATTAAACCCACAAAATAAGATGAAAAGTTATTTTCCATAAAAATGTCATTTTAAATACAAAAATATTTTGATACCAAATTCAAGTGTAATGTTGTTTACAACAAAATTTATTGAATTATTTTTTAGAAAAATAGACGAATGAAATTTTAAAACTAATCCAAAATAGAATGTTAATTTTTAAGTTCTTGAAAATAAAATACAGTTTTTAATAAAAATCATTATTTTTCACTAAACATTGAAAAAAGAAATTTCCAAAAAAAAATAAAAAATTTATCCTAAGATAATTTTTACATGATGAATTTAAAAATGATATCCCTTTTATAAAATAAAATTTCTAAAATTTCCATAAATTTATTATAATATTCACTAAAAAAAATCAATAAAAATCATTTTTGAAGAAAACACATTTTTGAAGCACAAAATGAATTTACTAGAAAATTTGAGTAGGATCTTAATATATATTTCATAAAGTATTTATTCTTATTCATATCCTATAATTTAATGTTTAGGTTATAACTATAACATTTAAATATTAATATTTCACAGTTTATTTAATCTTGGTGTTGTGTATTGTATATGCTATCAAACATGGTATTTTTTAAAAATACCTGGATGTTACATTTTCCTTAATTTAATAAATTCCATCCTAAAAATTTTAAATTGATCTTGGTAATCAAGTGTTTGAAATTTTAAAATACCTTTGTTGAAAACCCACCTAGAAAATAGGGTTAATAAAACTTCATTTTGAAAAGAGAAAAATAGAAATACGAAAGTATTATAGAACAATGTAGACTAGGATTACAAATAGGAGAACATTAGTGGGAAGTGAATATATAGACCTGGAGTAAAAAATGTAATGTCCAAATAATTTTGTAGAGTGACAGAGAACATTTATCACACAAAATTTAATGATCATGAGAAATTCAATTACCACAAAACCAGAAACCAATGTGGTGGGAAAAAACATAGATTTATCAGAAATAAAGGTAGTAGGATAACATTTTTTTAAGTTAATTTTCCTAGATTTTAGGAATTTATTTACCATATAGACTAATAATATAAGGAAATATACTTACCTTGAAAGAATAATTTCATCCTTTAATAAATTTCTACCACAATATCATCTTTTTCTTCAAATAATGAGTATTCAAGATGAATTTTTTATGCTTGAATCACTATAATAAACTTATATCGAATCACATAATCCATAAAATGATAACAAACTATTAATCCAATCTTTATATATTTACTATTAAAAAAATGCTTGTCATAAGGTAATATAGTATCCAAAAGTTATAAACTTTTATATGAATAAATAACACATTAATATTAAAAATTCAATAATAACACAATAAAATCAATGTAGATCATTCCACAAATAAATAACATTATATCCCAAATAATCTCAATAACATTGACATTAAATAAACTTTTACCCTCAATGGTTATATCATACCTTTTAGTATGCATCCCCAAAAATATAATAGCATTCATTAAAAATAATACTTCACATTAAACCTAATGGTTACATATACCTCAACCTAATAAAACATCTCCTAAAATATCATTAATCACCTTATAATATCATCACTTAAAACCTAAAAAGTGGTGTATAAAGCACTAAAATTATGATCAACCATAAAATTATACCCATGATGGTATCCATAACTCTTATGATAACCTTAAATGAAAACATCCTAATCTAAAAAATTTTCTAAACCCAAATCTGATACTAACTATAAAATACCTAGGCCAACACTCTCGGATTTAGTTCTAAAATTTTGGAGTTGATACTAATAAATGTGACCAAATTTAAAAAATAAAAAACTTATATCATCAAAAGGAAATATTAGATCACTTATATACCAATGAAAATTTTATTTTTAGAGTTATAGATAATTAGGACAAACTCTTACTTAAAAATTTGAAAACATAAACAACCGGTTCTTAAAAATGTACATCATCACTTACATAGTTATTCACATTTAGTAACCTTATTAGTTATAACATAATTAAAACCTTTCTTCACAACCTGGGTAAAAAGAAACAAAATAAGGGTGATCTCAAATACTCAGTAACGGTAAACATAAACATTAACAATTAATTATCATTAATGAGCATAATATATGCATAAGGGTATGATGACATAATCAAAATGAATAATCATAACATAAGAGAATTCATACCCATAAAAACCTAGATCACAAGATATGATATGTGGATTAAAGATATGAATTGTTAAGATTCATGGGGATCAATAATCATGAGCCATGTGATGAAAATTTGATCAAAGGAAACATTAAAAATCCATAGAAAACATAAATAAAATGTGTTAGTACCTAAGAACATTATCTTCATAGAGAACTAACAAAAACTCTTATATGTGGGATAACCTTACCTGGTTAATAACCATAATCTCTTAGGAGTAACCTACTAAATAGTAAACTTTATCTCCTCTTAGGAGTTATGTATATTCAATAAACTCCATCATTATTACCCAATGAATTGGAGAGCAATATCATGCTCACCCATCATTTTATATTATTTCTAATAATATTAGCATAATAATAACACATGAAATCTTACAATTTTTAATATAACAATAACCATTGTTATTTTATATCTTGATATACCCTTAGAAAAGAAATGGGTTCCAAGAAAATATATTTGAAACAATAATGATCCATATAGAAAAATTATTAGGATGGTATCATTATAATATATCACCAGTAGAACATAAGTAACATCAGAGGTTTTTGTTGGTGGGGAATAGAAATACCATTAAAATATTATTAAAAACATTATTGAGGAAAATACTCTTTCCACTTTGAAAATCTATTTTAAAAACTAAAAAAAATAATATTATTATTAAGAAAATTTCCTTTTAAAATAACCATATAAACTTATAAAAGAATATTCAAAGTAAATAATGGTCATGACGGTGAGAAATTATATTTATAAACATTCTTTTAAAACATTTTTAAATGGATTAAACAATGGTCTATTTAGAAAATTTTAAGAAGGTTCCTTTTAAAATAACATCAATGTTCATATAAAATAACTTTAAGAAATAATTTGTGTTTAGAAAACTATATTCTTGAAATAATTTTAGAAAATGAGGATATTGAATAGAAATATTCATAATCTAAAAGAATATACAATATCAGTATCACTTTCCAACAACATTCTTGATATTTCATTAATCGATAATGGAGGAAATGGAAACTAAAAAATTAAAACACATTTACAAACATATGATAATAAAAGGGATGTGTTTCAATAAAATAATAGCATACGATTTCCCCCAAAGGAACCTTAAACATAAACAGTCATGAAAAGAAATGAGATAGTGACATAAATCTTTTAACACTTTGGTAACTTTAAAAATAAACATTTTTTGAATAAAAGAATATTATATGGATCTTTAAATCCCATTAATTACATGTAGTAATATTTTAAAATTTATTAATGGGTTATTAAGTATATAATTCAAATAAATCATGGTGCACGTTATGAAAAATGCCTCAGGAAAATGGGATTGAGACAAAGAAAACACTTTCATAGATCATAACTTTTGAAGTGATAATTTATCCATGAAGTAATTATGTGCACACATTTAAATACCAAATAAAAATTTTTAAATATGTAATAAAATAATTTATATATCAATTAACACATAATAATGGCATAATAAAGTCAATGAATTATTAGTATAACCAAATGAATTGAAATTGAGTTAAGAAACCCCTTATTACTTGGTAACTTTAAAGTTAATCCCCTTGGATGAAATAATTTGAATTATAAATTAAAATGCCAGGATGTATAAAAAATTCATGATATAAAATTTTTAAATGGGAAACATATACAATATATAAAATAAATTAGGTTCATAATAATAAAATATTCCTAAATGAAGGGAAATTGAGATGAAATCTATTACCTCAATCCCGGAATTTTCATGTCTATCCTTAAACTCCAATATAATAATATTATATAAATTATTTAATTATATAATAACATTTTATAGGTTTATTACATTAATATTAAACCATTTTATTCATTTAAATCAATGAAATATTTATTTAATTAATTGTTTAAGTTGATGTTGTTTGTTTTGAGTATGTTATGTTCATAGTTTTAAAACGACTTAAGAATATTGACTATGGTCAAAGAGGTAATTGTTAAATAATATAAATAATAATAATCGTGAAATAATTATATTTTTTATAATTTAATTATACGTTTAAAACTAACTATTAAATATGGAAATGAAAAATTAATTACATTATAATCATAGAGATCGTAGATCGTACGTACGCATGAGTAACATTTCCATTTTTCAATGAACATGATAGAAATAAGGAAAGAATTATTTTATATTTATATAATTAAGATTATATTATAAATATAATATTAAATCTTTAAATAATTTATATATACCATCCATACGATTCAGTGATGAAATATGAATCACATCGCTTTATGGATGTGGAAATCCATAGGTAGGCAAGAATGACGTTATCATTTTTCAATGGATGGAAGAGTAAGAAAATGGATGATATATTATCTCTAAGGGATTATAGTTATTTCATTAATATCACATATATACATTAAATCCATAATTATAACATCCATGATATGATGTGATAAAAAATGAAACACACCACTTCGTGGAGGTGGTAGTCTGCATGTACGCACGAATGATGTTTTTATTTCCCATAGGATGGAAAGGAGATGGAAAAGGGTTTTAAAATAGTAAAAATAAAACATAAATATAGATAATATGGTTATATTATTATATCATAATATTTTAAGAATATTTAATAGGGTGGAAGAATAAATAAATTGAAAGATGTCGGGTTGGACAATTACCTCTTCTTCGATAGACCATCTTTAGATCTCTTCTTAAGGACCATTCGAATGCTATTTTAAGAAAACAAGAACCACTAATGCATGGATATGTAAGTTTAAATATAATTTTTGAGAGTTTTTTCTAGTTATATGTCAAAAATTAGTGTAAAAAAGAGAAAGGGGTGTCCTTTTATAAGGGGGAGAGGGGAATTTTTATAAATTCATGAAATATTATAATATAATATTCCAAAAACTCATGTAAAATGGTTACAAAATGACATGGATTATAAAATAAGGAGTATATTATATTAATATAACCATAAAATTAAAATTAAATATATTTAGATCTTATATTAAACCTTATCTTTTGGTTTAACCACTTTGTTAACCTGTTTTAACCTTAACCGTGGTAACAAAAATTTATTATGGTTATTATTCATATTGACCAAATATTAAGTTGAAATTATTACCGAATATTTATTATTATGATTAAAAATATGGAATCAATTTTATAAAATTTAATTCACATAAGTGGTGGAATTTAATTTAAAATTATACCAACAAAACTTTATGAAAATCGATTTTCCATAAAAAAAGGATTCTAAGTATAAAAATGTTTTTATACCAAATTCTAGTATAATGTTGATTCCAATAACATTTATTGGATAATTCTTAATAAAAATTAATTAATTAAATTTTAAAACTAATCCAAAATATAATTTCACTTTGTATGTACTTGAAAATAAAATATGGTCTTCAATAAAAATCAGTATTTTTCACTATTTATTAAAAATCAAACTTTTCAAAAAATCTCAAAAAAACACACTAAGAATATTTTTTAAAGATGAATTTAAAAATTATATCCTTATTATAAAATAAAATTTATAAAATTTCCATAAATAAATTATAATATTCACTCAAAAAATCAATAAGGATTTTTTTTGAAGAAAACCTATTTTTAAAGCATAAAATGACTTTACTTAAAAATTAGGTACTTATTTCCTAATAATTAATCGATAAATTTTTATTCAATGGGATATTTATATATATTTCATAATTTTATTAATATTATTCATACTCACCAATTTAATTTCTAGGTTATAACTATAACATTTAAATATTAATATTTTATTGTATGTTTAAGCTCGGTACTACGTGTTATATACACTATCAAATATAGTGTTCTTTTAAAATATCATTATATTATAGATGGTTCCCAAAAAATCTAGTAAATAATTAGGCTATTTAATTTCTCTATAAAATTTCATTTTTATATCTCCCTTCTATTGATCAACCCTCATTTGATTAGGATGACCACAACAGATCCATTTAGGTGAATTTGTTCCTATCCTCATCCTATCTTCAATGCTTGAAGTGTAGATCAATTTTTTTTGGCTTACACAAGGTAAGATGCATCCACTAAAGCTAAAATATTCTTATTATTCATAAATTGTTTATATATATAATCTATGTTGACTAGCCTTATGGATCCCACTACGATATAAAAAATAATTCTTGGTTCGTTGATAGATTAGCATAATATCTAGAGAGTTGGTGACCTTTCCTTAGATCAGATCTAGATCTGACATCAATGGAAGTTTTCGTTGTGTAAGTTGAACTGATTATAAGACTATTTAGCCATATCGTTCTTTAATCTCATTATATAATCAATTTTTTAATGAATTTATATTACTTCTAGAAACTTGGTCCATGCACGGGTTTGATTTGGGTATAATCTCTAGATAAATCTTGACATTTGGCACCAACATGCTTAGAGTAGGAATTTTATTACCATATAGGGCCCTTTGATGATTTGTTGCCTTTATTTTGATCACATGGGAATTAGTATTTATCCTATGATACCATTATTTATAATGATCACATATTTATGTGGGGGGTCTCAAGACTCATACTTGATAAGCTATGTTGGTCCTATATATGGTATGCCCAATTGTGTGTAAATGTCTATCTTTTATAGGTTTTTCTTATAGTATAAAATGATTGTTCGACCATCATGGATTTGTAATACCCTGGAGGGGAACCATGTGCATCTTGATATGATAAAGACAAGGTACTTTGACACAAGGTAGGGGTATAATAGCCCTGTGGAATGACAAGAAGAGATGGGGTATGAGGGCCTTTTGGCTTGACCTGTGACAAAGATGGGGTGTGATAGCCTTATAGCCTGAACATTGATAGATAAGGGAAATTACGGTCCTATATACCAACATGAGGCTTGTTTTCCATGTTTTTTCTTGGATATTTATGGTGTCCTTGTGGATGACCCATGATCATGAATCATGTTATGACTTTCCTTTTGTTATGAAGATGGGGAATGAATAACCATGGTTTGTGGTAGCTTGGTTATCACATGATCTCTTGGAACATGAATTATTGTTTATTTCTTGAATTTTTACTTATTAACATGGAATAAAACTCTTATGCATATACACATATGGTAAGGATGCATTAGTGCTTTCCTATTAGGCATATACTCACACCTTTCATGGGTATCTCGGTGCATGTTTAGACTTTATGATTAGGGGCCCAGGAAAGGTCAAGGGGTTTGTGGAAGGTAACAGAGGTTGTATAGTGTGTTGATCAAGGTGATGTTGTAATGTACTTCATTATTATTCTAGATATTTTATTCTTTTATTTTATTATATATTATACTATTTTGACCCACCACAATGGATTTCCTTGGTTAGTTACTTATATACCTATCTGATACTAGGCATGCCATTTGATATTGCATTTATTATTATTTAGTTATGCTATGAATTTTTGGGTAATCATTATTTCTTGTGGTTATTTTGGTGTTTAGATACAAATATTGATGTTATAGTATCCACATTGAATCTTTCAAACTCTCACTACTAGTCAACAACCACTTGTATATGGGGAAACATGGATGAGGTCGTGTAGCTCACTACACCAAACTGGGGGACTCGGGTCAGAGTGTTGAAATTGATCTCACCATTTCTGACAAGTAACAAGTCCTCCTTTCACTTCAACCATTACATTATCATATATAAAGAGGCATGAGTTTGGTTATAATTCCAAAATTCCATAAATAATCAACAAAGTCTTGATAAATATATTCTCCAACATAGTCTGAGAAAAGTTTCTTAATATTCTTACTAAGCTACTTCTCAAATTCAATATTATATTACTTGAATCTATAAAAGGGTTATAAATTATACCACATTAAGTATATATAGCCATATCTACTAAATTCACCAGTAAAAGTTATAAATTATGAGTATCCACCTCTTTCTTTAACTGTAAATAGTCCAAAAACATTGGTATAAACCAACACAAGAAGCTATGTAGCCCTTTCACATTTTCCACTAAATGGGGATTTTGGTAATTTTTTCATAAAAACATGAGTATAATATACCAATTGGTTCTAGTTCAAATGAATCCAAATATCCATCTTGGTGTAATCTAGTCAAACACTTTTCATTTACATAACTATGTTAGTGATGACATAGTTTGGTGTGGTATGAGTCATTTAAACTATTCTCATTACCGATTTACTTTACTAGGTTCATATAGTCAAACACGTAAAGATTGTTATTTAAATATTCCTTACCTAAAACATTATTTCTTTATAAAAGAAGAATCACATATTTTAAAATTTCAAAATAAACCCATCAGTATTGAGTCTAGACATAGAAATAATGTTTTGGTGATAGAAGAAACATAATAAAAATCTTTCAAAACCAAAATCCTTATAGTCGACAATATGAGGTGGTAGTCTTCAATGGCCATATAAACAATTATAACTATGGTTTATTCTTATAGAGAAAAATCAACTCAAAAAATATTCTATAATATACCTGGTACCTTTATTTGAATACATATTTGACCACCACATGTCATATCAAATACCCAATTTTTAAAAAGAGATAAATTTTACTCGATAAAAAATGTTCCTAAAACTTTCCCTTGATTATTTTTTTAGGTGAATCTTTTCTTCCAGTGGCCCTTCTCGCCACATGAATAATAGAAAGTGTCTTTTTCCCTTACTTTCCCCTAGATCCTCCTCTTCTTGGATGGGCATTGTGAATAAGATTTAGACTTGGAGTTAGTCTTGGATATCTTTGTATATTATTTCCTTTTATTCACTATAAGAATATAAGTTTTTCCATTATTCATATCCTTAACAATTTAGATAAGTAGAGTGATAATATCTATGACATAATTATCCATATTTTTTATATAAAATTTTATAATAAAAATAGAGAAGTTCTAATTGAATGATGAAAGAATGATATTGGTGCACAGTTATTTGGGAAGCTTAAAACCTAGAACCTCTATATAATCAATTTATCCAATGAGTTTAACTAGGTGAGGCCAATACATCATACCTTCTCCAAGTTTTATCATGAATAGTTCCTTGTATATCTCAATACATTCCTATCTTTCTTTCCATGATAAATATCATGGATAGGATAGAGTACACGATAAGCATCCATGTTCTCATGTGACTTCATGAGTTTACTAGACATGGATTACAACATCAAGCACTAAGAATATAGTGCATAATTAATGTGTTTTTCATATATATTAAACTCTTAATCACTCACCTTCTTCACATGTGGATCTTGGATTAAGTATTATGTCATTTAAGGCTTCTATTCATAGCACAACATAATCCATAAGGGTATAAACCATTCATGGAAGTTACTACCAGTTAGATTATGGTATTTCTTTAGTATTTATCATAAATATAATGCAGTTGTTGAACTTCTCATTATTCTAAAATAATATAAAATATTATTATTATTACTTTACTTGATTACAAATTATGTGAGAGAGAATGATTTTTTAGGTATACCACTATTTTATCAAGTGCCAATGGATCTCACCATTGAACTCAGAATGCCCCAGTGTATAGAAATTCTAGTGGATATGATTCATATTTCCATTATTATAACCCATGAAAGGGTCTGATCAATTTCTTGAAGGTATTTTATATAATATTTTTTTCCAACTACAGGATGACCATTCCTAGGTGTATTGAGTGGACTCCCCAATCCTAAAATCCTGAATTGTATTTCATCAACACATGCCTCTAAGTTACATAAAGACTAAAAAGGGTTAATCCTACTGATGTAAACATGGTTAAATCAACTCAAAATCATCATTAAAAATCCCTAATAAAATTAAGTGTCCTGAAAAGGGACAGTCAGGCACTTAGTTCTATGGTTTAATTTTAAATATGGTAATGGAATGTGTATAGACTTAATACTAACTTGAGGGATTTTGTTTATTATAAGTAAATTTTATTTTTTATATTTTACATGTCTTATTAAAATTAAGTGGATTTTATTTATACAATTAACCAAGCTCTTGATAAAATAATTACCCATAACACTTTTTATTTTAATTCCATCTTTGCATATTAATTCATTTATTTATGTGATCATAGTTTTATGTCCATAAAATAAATCATGAATTTTATGAAAATAAAATAAATTAAACATGGAATGATCATGAGATTTAAACAGTGGTTTTTTTATTAAGTGATAGTAAACCAATGACCATGTTGGAAAAACTCCTTGACCCAATATGGGCTCAAGTTACAGTATTTTGCCTCTATCATGTGTATCTATTAGGTTTGGTTTTTCCTCAGATCAGACTTGAACCAACTTCATACGCCTAATATATTCATTCTTATATTGAATTTACTTCACACACAGGTGAAGGGAATTAAAATAGGGGGTTCACATAAAATAAATCATGGGGGAAATTCATGTACATAATAGGGAGGGAGGGATGAATCACATTCTATTAATTTAATTTAAAAAATAATAATTTCACAAAATCAAGCAGAATTTAAATTAAAAGAATTCACACATATATATAGGTTGGTCTAAGATCAATATCATCCATAGGTACAACAAATATGAATTTAAAATAACTATCCTTAATTCATTTTGATTTATTCTTTTATTAAGATAAAACATGCATGAATTAATGTGATTAAATAGTTAATTCATTTTATTTTAATTAACATACAATCTATCCTGAGATAATTTTACACTATGGTTTTAAATAAATCAAATTAAATAATTATATTTAAAATTTAATAAAATAATAACACAACTTGAACTTAGAATAAAATTGGTGAGTACATGTTTGAAATACTTGATATGTATTGAGATCATATAGAGTCCACTCATGCGAAATTTAGTATAAACATTTTATCACCCAATTACATGGAATTAATTATTAGATTAAATCACACATGGAATAAATTTTAATTATCATTGAGTGTAATGATTTTGATGTGCATGGAGTAGTCAAAAGATTGTGACTATACATGATATGTAGTTTGAATTCTATGCAGAAATTAATTATGCATTTAATATCATATAAAACCTATCATATGACATGTACGAGTCAATAAATTACACATGAAACACATAATGATGTGGTTTATAGAGAAATAAATTAATTTTAACTTTTTACATAAACAAGTTTGGTACACGGTGTGTGCATCCAATAATACATTGTGTATCCTTCTCATCGTACGTCCATGATACATGCTATAGGTGAGAAAAAAAATGGTATGAACCGAACTGAACCATAAACTAAACCAAAAAAACTAAAATAGTGGTTATTTCTTTTCGGTTTGGCATTCGGTCTGAATTGTATAAATCCTTGTGATTTATGGTTAGGTTCAAGGACCAAATTGAACTGCACCTATTAAACCAAACCACACTCATTAAAAATAATAATAATATTTTAATTAAAAAAAACATAACTTTTAGTTTTAAAAAATAATTTTAAGTTTAAAAATATAATTTTAAGTTTATTTACATTATTTTAAAATATATATATATATAATCAACCCACACCACTCATCGTTACCCAGCGCCCCCCCCCCCCCTCCCCACCTTAAACTCATCTATCACCACCCTCCCCTCTCCCGCACCAACACCCTAATCCATATGATAATAATTCCCTAATTTCATACCCTTTCTTCTATTATCCTCCCTCTCCTACATGTCCCTCACCACTCCTAATTCCCTAATACTCCCACTCCACTCACATATCCTCCCCCACAACATGTCATGTCGTCCCTATTCTATTTCATTTCAATCCCCCATTCCAATCCCCACCATTCAGATCCACCCGCATACTGATACACCAATACTTTGTAATATCAGTTACTAATCCCATTCTTGCTATTGATCCCAAATCCCCTCCCCACCTATCCTAATTGATGACAGACCCTCACTATCATACACTAGATTGTAGTAAAAAAAATACTAAATCCAGTTGTACGTAGGGGAGTTTCCTCCTTAAATGAGTAACCACTCTACTTGAACTCTACAATGGTTCCTAATATCCAATAATTTTATCCCCCAATGAAATCTTTTTGTTGGGTTGAACCATATTTTAAAGTTATTAAGATAAAATTTTACTATTTTTATATTGATCAATTAATCATTTTTTGGGTTTTCTGTTGGTCATTATTGTTATTTTTTTGTTTTTTTGTTGTTTCTCAATATTTATAATAACCAATATAGTACTAAGAAATATAATATGGGTATGGTTTTTTATTAATTTATTAAATTAAAATGGTGGAATTGATTTATTGTTTACTTCAGTTTGTTTTTTTCATGATGCAAACAGTGTCTTGGACTGTTTATACCCAGTACTTTTTACTGATTCTTTTATAATGTATGTGGATTATTTTTTTAGTTCGTATATCTATAAGTGTGACTAAATGAATTAAATACCATAATAATATATTTTAATGGTCCAATGTTAAGCTAACCCAATTATAATTCATGTTCAACTCTGTTGGATCACACATAATTTGACATGACTTATAATTCATTTTGAATTTTTTATCCATGTACATATTTAATTGTTTTTATGAAAGAAATAGATGATTAATTAAAAAAATAGGGAAAATAAATTATGTCCATATAATGTTTTGGGGAATTGATGATTTCATACTAATATTCATATATCAAAGAGAGATTATTTCGTTGTGTTATAGATTTTAAATAGTTAAAGTTGAAAGGCCTTTCTCTATAAATGATAGACGATTAGTAATTTATACTATTTAAATTTTGTATGGTTTTTATTTGAGTGCAAGGTTTTTTTAACATTTTTATGATTATTATTTTATGGTATTTGAAGGATAAAATTGATACTTATTTAATAGGGTGATATTTTAATTTATTTAATTTTATTTTTATTGTTTTTTCTCTGAATAATAAGTATTATTTTGATTGAATTTTATTTATGTTGTTCATTCAAAAATATAAATATATAATTAGGTTGATTGATGCATATTTTACAGGCTTTTTCAATATCATGGTTAATGAAAATTGTTCATTTTATCATTATAATTTTAGTTGTATTGTTGGGACACAATGATATCATGTTTGTTTTATTTTTGATTTAGGTTTTGATTATCTTACATTCCTAAAATGGTTTTTCTTTATTATGTTTATGATTTATGAATGTTTAATAATATTAATTATTGTTTGGGTTTTAAGGCCTTTGATGTGATATTTGGAGGTTTTTAAAGTTTTCATTTCCTCTTATGATTGAGTGCATTGCCTTGAGATATAAGTTATTTATATGTTTCCATATTATTTCATATTATTTTATATTATTTAAGTCAATAAACTAGTTGAAGGTTCCACATAATAGGGATAAGGTAGGTGTCAACTTATTTTAGGAATTTTTATGATTTTTGGATGTATATTTATGTTATAGATTTTATTTCATGAGTTGTTTAAAAGTGAAATTGAATGGTTCAGATTATAATTGGACTAAATTGGACATTTTTTAAGTTATTAAGGTTGTTTATATAGTTTTATATGTTTTATTAAATTGCATTATTACTTTTTTTGTTAGCATTTTTAATTGATTTGATCCAGATCTATAATTGAGAAGTTATTTCTATAATCTATCAGGTTTTAAAGGTGGTTGAATAACATCATATTTGGTTAGTTATCCATTTTATATTATAATTATATTTTAATTTTAAAATTTAATGGTTTACAAAAAAAATAATTTGAACCAAACTGCTATTAAATGGTTAGATTTTCTATGTATAAAAATAAAATCACAAATTATTGTTTGGATTGGTTTTTAGTGAAAACTAATCCAAACAAATCTTCTCCCACCCCAAAATACTGGTTATGTATTACCATGTGGACATGGGTAGGGTACGTGACATGTAAATCTAGTAAATTTCATGTATCCTACTTATTACATAGTTATCAATCCCTACATTCCATTTAATTAATACTCGATGTGTATTTGACTATGTATTTTCTGTCTTGAAAACATGGGGACTACAAGGCATATAACCCAGTTACATGGAATATCATCCCATATGTCATGTGTAAAATTAGAATGTTCAACATGAATAGAATTTAATGCACCGTGTCTCATTTATTACACTATTTATTTAATTGATTTACACTATATTCAGGTTCAATAAACTAGGTTATATGGGGTATACTCTAAATTCACATCTTGTAAACTCCTCTTGTTCAGACAGACTCATCATCACTTTTGGATTAGTTTTTCAAATTTTCTTTGTTTATATTTAATTAGATATAGATTATATGAGTGAGAAATGAAGGGAGGAAGAAGAGATATCAATGAACATTTTCAAAAACAAATTACATGAAATGAAATGAAACTTTAAATGTATATAATGATCAATAATATTCAAATAATTATAAATTTAATGTGACTACTCTGATACCATTTAATGGTTTGGGATACATTTTAAGTGTCTATTGGTCTTATGGATAACTTGAAATTTATCGAGTTTAATGGATTTTTGTCACAACCCGTCCCCCAGGACCCGTGCCGTGACTACCCCAAGCCCGCCTTCCATAGGCCAAGGGCTGGAGACTAGCACCGAAAGCATATTCCCTAATACTGGAAATGAATTTCCTTTATAACACGTACACTCATGTAACCAAAAACACAGTAAGATACGATCACAAGTAAACTGTATAGCAAACAGAGTGTGTACAGTAAGTAAAAAGGGGCCAAAATACAAGCCCAAATGGAAAGTACAAGAAAACTGAAAAGAACACGTAAACTGAACAGCTCCTCTGAACACCTTCCAAGGATCCTACCTGAAGGGTAGGTACAGCTCTCAAACAGTATTCTTTGTGGTATGCCTTGTCTAGGTCCACCTCTGAGCTACCTCCAGTCCTGGTACCATCATCCTCATTCAGTGTTGTTCGTCGTCTGCACGAAACACAATAGGGTGCGGGCATATCCCATGCAGGAGTGAGTATAATGATACTCAGTAAGGACCCTGAGACCCTCAAGGTCTCACAAAATCCAAAAAGGATAAACCACAAAGCATGAAATCAACTGAAAACCCTATTTAGGTATATGCCCATACATATACCTAAGTTATCATGTATACCCATCTCAGTCATGAGGAAACACATGGTCCAACTCAAAAGAACAAAGCTTAACTATTCCACAAAGGAAGGAATACCACAAAGGTAAGTACCACATAGGTATGCCACATAGAAGAATACCACCAAGGTATCACCATGAAGGAAAGTACCACACATGTACAAACTCAGCTCACACTAAGTATTACTTTAGTACAGTATTAGAGATTATAGATGTAACTACTGAATCATCTACCTCTGTTAAGAGGTAGACCAATGAAGGATCCTAATTCACAGACCCACACATGATCCTTGTACATCATCAGACCCACACAGGATCCTAGTACATCGTCAGTACCACATAGGTACGCCACACAGAAGAATACCACCAAGGTATCACCATGAAGGAAAGTACCACACAGGTACAAACTCAGCTCACACTAAGTATTACTTTAGTACAGTAGTAGAGATGATAGATGTAACTACTGAATCATCTACCTCTGTTAAGAGGTAGACCAATGAAGGATCCTAATTCACAGACCCACACATGATCCTTGTACATCATCAGACCCACACAGGATCCTAGTACATCGTCAGTACATCATCAGACCCACACAGGATCCTAGTACATCGTCAGTACATTATCAGACCCACACAGGATCCTAGTACATCGACAGTATGTCGTTAGACACACACAAGATCCTAGTACATCGTCAGTACATCGTTAGACCCACACAAGATCATAGTAAATTGTCAGTACATCGTCAGACCCACACAGGATCTTAATACATCCTCAGTACGTCGTCAGACCCACACAGGATCTTAGTACATCATCTGTACATCATCAGACCCACACAGGATCCTAGTACATCGCCAGTATGTTGTCATACCCACACTAGATCCTAGTATATCATCACAGCTAGCTACAGGGTTCCCGTACTAAGATTTCTTGTCTCTATGAGGATATGCTCCTCAATACACTGGTCGATACTCCAAATTCCATGAAGTCCCATGAAGAATTATTCCAAAGGACTGCCACGTAATAGAGCTCTCAACGCAACAGATGGTGCATCAATCGGACACCTGGTCTGTAAGTTATTAGCCTTTTAGTTCCAAGGGCCCGGTTGGATTTGTGCTCGATCCAACCCAACTATAACCCAAATTTATCCAAACCTCAAGTGGTGTATACCAAAAGGACCATCTCACTCTAAGGTTTTCGACACCATAGAAGGTTCATCAAACGAACTACTGGTGCCAAAGTTATGGCCAAAAGTATGGGATGGGTTGAAACTGGTCCAGGTCGGTCTGACCCAGTCGGACCGACTCGGCCCGACAATGCGGAGTGGCCGTAGTGCGGCGGGGTGCTACGGTGCGGCGGTGCGATGGGGCATTGTGGTGCGGCGGGGCACTGCGGTGCGGCGGGACGCTACGGTGCTGCGGTGCGGTGGGGTGTTGTGGTGCGGCGGGGCGGCTGCGGTGCGGCGGGGTGTCGCGGTGTGGTGGGGCGACCACAGTGCGGTGGGGTTCCACGGTGCAGCGGGGCAGCGGCGAGGAAGCCACGTTACGGTGGTCATCCGCGGCTATCCAGATGGCGAGTCATCCTCTTCACGCGGTGCGGTCGCACGCTGCGCCTTCATCGGCGGCCATCTCGGCCGGCCTTCCTCCCTTCGTCTTCGTGGCACAAGCCGCGGTTCTCTTCCGTCGAGCAGCACGGTTGCGCCATCACCTTCGTCGTAGCCGGTGGTGTGCTGGCCGCCATATCCGAGTCCCACCGGTGCCATTCGCCGACACCGGTCGCCACTCTCTTCCATTGTGAGGAACACAACAAAAACCTCAAGGAAATGCGGAGAGGTCGGGCCATGTTCGTTTGGCCCGCACCCTCAACATTAGGGTGGTAGCAAGTGGCTTAATAAATCTTATATGAAGAACATCAAGAACGATAAGGGGGGCTACTCAAAACATCAAACCCTACCTTAAAGGTTCATAGACGTCGGTGAGGAGATAAGGTCGGATGTCGGTTCGTCGTTGTCAAAGACGTCCCACGTTAGAGGATGACATGTTATTTGTTAGAGAAGATGACACATTCTCCATTGAATAAGATCTTCGTTGGGAGGCGTTCTTTGTTAGAGTAGAATAATCCTCACAAAATCTCTACCCTTCTCTTTTGCCAACGGTTTCTCCCAACAAAAACAAGATTGGATCCAACACCAAATTAAATTAAGTCTTTCAATTTAATTTTTTTGGCACAATTAATTGCCATCATTAATTAAAGGTGGGTGGCACAATTAAGGTTGAGGAAGTTCAAGATACTTCTCCACATTAAAGAGGGAGTTTTTAGTTCAATTGGTCCCCACCATTTAAATTCAAATGGGAGGTTTTAGTTCGGGTGGTCCCCACCTCCCTAACACATGTAGAGGGGTTTCAAGAATAAAAATAAAATGTTAAATAATTTTATTTTTAATTTTCCACAAAAAAGTGAAAAACTAACTTTCACCTTCGACCTACTGTGGTCAAGGTGAAGGTCTCCTTAAGCAAATACCAACGTTGTGAGTTCAAAAGTGTCCTCATGTTTCAATTCTAAGCATTGGTTCAAAAGTTACAAAAACACACTCATACATTTACTGAACTTACCCAAAAAAAAGTTCAGAAATTAATTTTGGGCACACTGGGCCTCAGAATCACTCGCCGTCAATTTTTTGCAGACTTGTAAAATCCCCATATAATTAAAAAAAATACATGGAATTTTTGGGTCATTACATTATCCCCACCTCAGGGCGTTACGTCCCCATAATCCACAACTCAAACTAAGGAATCAAGTGGGGGTACTGAGCACGAATCTGATTCTCTCACTCCCATGTGCTCTCCTGGAGGTTCCCGTGCTACCAACAAATGCGCACTAGAGGTATCAACCAACCATGAAGGACCCACTCCTGTTGATCCTCAATCTCTACTAGAACCTCTGTAAACGTCGCTCCATCATCAATGTCCAGCTTTCTGTGGTCGATGATGTGAGAAGGGTCGTGCACGTATCTCCTCAGGTGGGATATGTGGAAGACGTCATACACCCATTG
Source organism: Viscum album (assembly GCA_963277665.1). Lineage (NCBI taxonomy): Eukaryota > Viridiplantae > Streptophyta > Magnoliopsida > Santalales > Viscaceae > Viscum > Viscum album. The sequence goes on from OY728144.1 coordinate 162,249,117, forward strand.
CAACTGAGGTGGAAGAGCTATGTGGTAATCCCACTCACCAACTCTTCTGAGGACCTGAAAGGGTCCAATGAACCTCGGAGATAGCTTTCCACCTTGGCCAAATCTTCTCAAACCTCATCGAGGTGAGACCCGTAGAAAGATGTGGTCACCATCCTCAAACTCCAGAGGTCTTCGTCTCCTATCGGAATAAAACTTATACCTGCTCTGTGCAGTCTTCATCTGCTCCTGGATGATATGCACTTTCTCTGTGGTATCCCATACCATCTCTCAACCCATGAGTGCTGACTCCCCTGGGTCAGTCCAGTACAAAGTTGATCTGCAAGGTCACCCGTACAATGCCTCAAAATGTGTCATCCCAATGGTGGAGTTACAGTTGTTGTTGTATGAAAACTCCACCAAGGGAAAGTTATCCTCCCATCTATGACCGAAGTCGAGGACGCAAGCATGCAGCATGTCCTTGAGGGTTTGTATTGTATGATCAGTTTGGCCATCCGTCTGAGGATGAAAGGCGGTGCTCAAATGAAGTTTCATCCTTAAACCCTCCTGCAACCCCTTAAATAGACGAGAAGTAAAATGTGTATCATGATTGGAGACAATCGTCGAGGGTACTCCAGGTATCTGCACAATCACCTGCACATAGAGGCGTCCCAAGCTCTCTACTGAACCCTGCTCTCTGATCAGTAGGAAGTGGGCCGACTTGGTGAGTTGTTCGACGATCACCTAAATAGATTCATGACCTCTGGATGTACGTGGAAGTTTTGTCATGAATTTCATTGATATCTCATCCAACTTCCACTCTGGGACCTGTAAAGGCTGAACCAATCCTGCTTGTAACTGATGCTCTACCTTCACTTACTGACAAGTGAGGCACCAAGAGACAAACTATGCTGCTACTTTCTTCATTCCCGGCCACCAGTTCTATCGTTGGAGGTCCTAGTACATCTTTGCCACTACTATATGTACCGCTAGAGGGGATGTGTGTAACTCCCTCAACACTTTCTCTTGAAGCGACACTGGTACCATGGTACGTCCTCTGAAAAGAATGACATGCTCCCCACCTTCATAAAATCCATCAGGTGCCTATCCTGTGGATATATAAGCATTTCGAGCCTCGCAGTTAGTATCCCCACGTTGTGCCTCCCAGACTCGCTGAAGAAGTGGGTGAGTGACTGTAAGAGACTGAAGAAAACCTGCTCCATCTCGATCCACAAAGGATATCTGCAAAGCGGCCAGCTGCTCTGTCGCCTCGCCTAGCAGCTATATACAAGATCTCTTGCTGAGTGCATCTACTACAATGTTATCCTTCCCAGGAGTATAGACTATATTGAATTCATAGTCATGGAGAAACTCAATCCAACGTTGATTTCTCAGGTTAAGGTCCTTTTGTGAGAAGATATACCTGAGACTCTTGTGATCCGAGTAGACTGTAAAATGCTCACCCATCAAGTAATGTCGCCACATCTTCAAGGATAAGACCACTGCTGCTAACTCCAGGTCATGGGTAGCATAGTCCTTTTCATGTTTTCTCAGCTATTGAGAACCATACGCAATCACTTCTCACTCATACATCTGGACAAATTCGAGTCCGGTCCCTGATGCGTTGCAGTAGACTATGTACCCAAGACCCTCCTCTGGAAGCCTCAAGATGGGGGCACTAGTTAACCCCTGCCTGATCTCCTGAAAACTCTGATGGAATATCTCTGACCACACAAAGGTTTTTACCTTCTTCTTCAACGCTTAAAAAGGTATTTCAACTCTAGATAAATCTAGCACAAACCTCCTGTAGTATCCATCCAAACCCAGGAAACTTCGTACCTCCGTCACACTTCTGGGTGGCTCCCAAGAAAGTACTGCCTCAATCTTCACTGGATCCACAGCAACTCCAGCCTCTAATATGACAAGTCCTAGAAAGTGAACCACTCAGATCCTGAACTGGTACTTCGAGATCTTACCATAAAGTCGGTGCTCTCGGAGTGTGTCCAGTACTACCTGCAAATGATAGGCATGCTCCTCCTTAGTAGCCGAGTAGATCAGAATGTCATCAATTAAAACCACCATAAAGCGATCAAGATATGGATGAAAGATACTATTCATGAGTCCCATAAACACTATTGGAGATTTGTTCAGGCCAAATGGCATGACCAAAAACTCATAATGATCATACCTGTAGGTTCCGGGCACAGCGGGAGCACGTTCGTGGGATTGCCCAACTTTAATTTTAGCGTTAAAAGACGTTCAATCCGAGATCTGTCACAATATAAAACACTGGATCTTCAGGATATAATGAAGAATGAAAAAGAAAAGAAGAGTCCTGGAACCCATGAGATAGGATCTTCATATTTTGGTTATAATTAATTTAATGAATTCATAAGAATTACCTCGGTGGAATTCTTTCTTCGTTGGTGTCTCCGATCACAATCATGTGATCCGTCATCGTGTCGGAGAATCCAAGTGTAGGATTCCTCTAGCGTTTATCCACATGTGTTCCATGTATCTCTGGATTTTGCCGAAGGGAACTTCGGGTGCTAGCACGGAAGATCCTTCACTTGCGATGTTCGTCTTCGATTGCCTTGATCCGGTGGAGGATCTTGATTTCCTAACTTGAAAGCGTTCTTGGTAGAAAGGAAATTCTCTCTTGGCTTGAGAGTATTTCCAATCCATTGTGCACAACCAAAATGGCTAAGCTTCATGAGAATAATGTAATTGGGATTTATAATACTTAGAATAATAAAATGAATTAATTTCCCAAAAGAATTTAATTATTTCATTTAATTCTTAGTAATACCCCATGTCTTAATAATGATAGTTGACCATCATTACTACTTGACATGCACCCAATGTATCACATTTAATATCATTTAATTAAATAAACTCATGAATCCCGAAAAACAAACTACGCGGCATGTATGTATAAACATACATGGCGTGTACTTTAATTTTTCCAGTTTTATTTATTTTTCTCCACCTCATTTATTAGACCTTGAGCAATGGCTATTTATTTCTTAAATAAATGTAACTGTATTACTCGCTAATAAATACATATTATTTCTCCCACAATATATTCTCTCGAATAACTAGTTTCTAAATAAATGTGATCAGACATCCTTGAATAATTATTAAACCACAATAGGGAATAATATTTATTCAACTTGTTAAATTAATATTTAACTGAGATACATGGACACACTTAGTGTGTGACCCTCTAGGCCTCTTTCTTAGTGTCATTAGGCTGATCCTGCCTAATGTCCAAGGTTAGCATCTAGAAACACTCCAAGGAACCCATATATAAAGAAGTTAACGCCGCAATGATGTGTCACATCCTATGAACGCTTACCATATAATATAATCTCTTTGTCTCAATATCTCTAATCAAGCGGGTTGCATACTAGTGCCATCAACCCATGTTCTCGATTATTCTTTCTTTGACTTCACGGAATTGAACTCACCCATACCTTACCATGGCCATGGATTTATGTAGGCAATATCAATTCCATCAAAGGGCCTGAGATATCTACTTCCGTTATGGAACAGAAGGGACAAATCCTTTCTCGCATTATCTATTAATGTAGTATTACTCATGATGCACCCAACGTATCCTACCTCTCTATGAATAGTGTGTCATCACAGTTTTCATCAATACATCTAAGTGCACAAGTTGTAATACCCATTAATAATAATCTTAAAGTATAAGGACCAATACACACGTCCGCAGATAGGAACATCCAATGACACTATGAAATGTGGATTTCCTACTGGTGGGTCTCGTTCTCATAATATCCTCCTGGATATTACCAAGGGCGCACACCATGAGAAGGTGCCTCAAAGTTTTATGATTCCTCACCCCTAATGACCTGTATTATTTGTTCCCCTCAAATAATATCATTCTGCCATAGAACATACTTTCAAGAATAGTGTTATGGCACTTCTGGGATCTCATCATACCAGGGATCCGCTATGACCCTTTAATGCAACAGCTATCCTTAGGACATTATCACATGCATTGTCACGCAGAAGAACAATCAATATGTGATAAGGCTTTTATTATTGAATAAAGTACAAATTAGTTGGTTCTAGGCCACCAACTCCAATAATACCAACATCTGAAATTCATCTTATGCACATCCTCGTCTCGTACTCTGATTTGGTGATAGCCTCATCTGAGGTCTATATTTGAGAACCACCATGCTCCCTTCAGCTGATCAAAGAGGTCTTTAATCCTCGTGAGTGGGTACTTATTTTTCATAGTTACCTGGTTCAGGCGCTGATAGTCAACACAAAGCCTCAAGATCCCATCTGCCTTCTTGGCGAACAAAATTGGGGAATCCCAAAGAGAAACACTGGGTCGAATGAATCCCTTTCCCTATAAGTCCTCTACCTATACCCGCAGCTCACAAATCTCTGTGGGAGCCATTCGATACACTGTTGTGGATATCAGTGCCATCCTAGGGTACACGTCAATGTAAAATTCCCCCTATATGCGAGGAGGTAGACCTGGAACATCATTAGGGAAAACATTCGCGTACTCGTCCACCACTACAAGATAGCTCGGACTCTCCACATCAACCGCTCTAAGGGTAAGGCTAGCCAGCTGATGAGTGATCAGTTTCACTCTCCTCCGAGTAAGTCCATCATGTGCTTCAAAAGCTCCCTTCTCGCCGGTGAAGGTAAACCTAGTCTCATCCATGCAGACACACCACATTTTGTGCCTAATACAGTCAATCTGAGCATGGACTATAGATAACCAGGCCATACCCAAGATGACATTGTAAGACCTCAACGCCGCTACTAGGAGATCCCAACTGAAGCTCTCACCTCCTAGAGTAAGCTCACACTGCCGGCACCAGTGCATAATCATCAAATCCTCTCCTGTAGGAGTATCTAGCTGAAGGATCGATCCAAAAGCTCTGTCGGAATCTTCGAGCTCCGAATGAGGGTGGTGGAAATAAAAGAATGACAAGCACTTGTGTCTATAAGTGCTACAGCTAAGGTGGAGTAGACATAGATTGTACCTTGTATCATCTCCGGAGTTACATGGTCGTAGGCCTCAACTGCCTGGATCTGAGATCACCCATGTCCACCTACTCCTTATGGTTGGGGTGGACCACCTAGTGGTGGTGGTGATAACATCTTGAATCATCTCCCACCACCAGATGCATGGCCAGCTCCTCTGCCACGTCTACCTGATCCTTGTGAACCTCCTCAGTCGAACCATTGTCTCTGTCAAGGTGGTCCTTGGACCGTCTAATGATCATCTGTATGACGGGTCGGACATTCACAAGCCATGTGACCCTACCCGCTGCATGTCAAACACTGCTTATTCCTCGCATGACCAGCTCTGTCTCCAGTGCCCCGCACAACCCATCCTGATTCATTCGGTTGTCCACCTGTAGGTCTTTTCCTCTTGGACCTCTGTGACATCTATCCACTACCAGCTGCAGAAGGCTCTACTACATGATTTCCAGTGGTGGGTCTCACTACTGGTGACTATTTAGGAAGAAAACTCTCCACTAAGAGGGCTCGCTCTAACACCCCCACCTGCATCAGGATGCTGAGAGAAATCATCGAAGCCTTGATCTCCCGTCTGAGTCTCTGCTCAAAGGTATGGGTCTGGAAGAATTGGTCCCACACCATATCAGTAGAGTATCATGAGAGTTTGGTGAACCTCGATGAGTAATGAGCCACAATCATGTTTCCCTGCTGCAGATGAAGAAGCTCATGTATGCACACTGTGCGAAGAGTGGCTCAGACAAACTCTACCTGAAACAGGCTCTCAAAGTCTTCCCAGAGAAGCGTCACCTCATCATGAACCTGTAGCATCAAGCCCCACCATCTGTCTGCTACTTCCTATAGAAGATTGGCGGAAAGGATCACCATGAGATCAGCTGGTGTCCCTACTAGTTAGAAGACTCTCACCACGACCTCCAACCAATCCTCAGCCGTATGTGGGTACATCTCTCCCCTGAACCTAGGTGTCCTCTCTCACTGGAACTCATGTAACGCACTCATGCGGAGTGCAACCTCTACTGCTAGGGCTGGTGGCATCGGTGGCCCAACAGGTAATGGTACCGCTTGTGCCTCTACTAGAAGAGGGCCCTGCATCGAGGCCTCATCGCTCAGTGGGCTATCAAGGCGTACTATATTCGGAACCCTTGCTAGCTATCTGCATGGAGGCATCTTGAAAACAAAAAGGTGAACCACAGTCAATAAGTTATACCTGGTGAGCTTACTCAACGAGATCAAAAATAAAACTCTCAAAAACACACATGCAATCAGCATTTTTGTGCACTGAGTCTAAAATCAGAAGTCAGGGTCCTGGTGTATGGATACAACGACCACTGCACCAACATTGGATTTCCTAAACTGATAACCACACTCACTACACTCAACACTATTGCCATTAAGAAGATCAGAGTCCTATGTTATAAAGTAGAACCGACTCCTCTGATACCAATTTGTCACGACCCGTCCCCTGGGGCCCATGTCATGACTACCCCATGCCCACCTTCCAAAGGCCAGGGGCTGGTGACTAGCACCGAAGGTGTATTTCATAATATTGAGAACACATTGCCTTTATAACCTGTACACTCACGTAACCAAGAAAACAACAAGATATGATCACAAGTAAAATGTATAGCAACAAGAGTGTGTACAATAAGTAAAAAAGGGGCCATAATACAAGAACAACTGGAAAGTACAAGAAAACTGAAAAGAACAAGTAAAATGAATAGATCCTGTGAACACCCTCCAAGGATCCTACCTAAAGGGTAGGTACAGCTCTCAAACGGTCATCTCTGTGGTACGCTTCATCTAGGTCCACCTATGAGATACCTCCAGTCCAGGTACCCTTGTCCTCGGTCAGCGTTGTTCGTTGTCTTCACCAAACACAATAGGGTGTGGGCATAGCCCGTGCAGGGGTGACTATAACGATACTCGGTAGGGACCCCGAGAACCTAAAGGTCTCACAAAATCTACAAAGGATAAACCAAAAATCAGGAAATCAACTGACAACCCTACTTAGGTATATTCCCATACATATACCAAAGTTATCAAGTATACCCATATCAATCATGAGGAAACACATGGTACAACTCAAAATCTCAAAGCTCAACTGTTCCACAATGGAAAGAACACCATGAAGGTAAGTACCACACAGGTACATCACATAGAATAATATCACCAAGGTATCACCATGAAGGAAAGTACCATACAGGTACATACTCAGCTCACACCAGGTATTACTTTAGTACAGTAGTAGAGATGATTATATGTAACTACTGAATCATCTTACTCTGTTAAGAGGCAGACCCATGAAGGATCCAAATTCACAGACCCACACAGGATCCTTGTACATCATCCAACCCACACAAGATCCTAGTACATCGTCACTACATCGTTAGATCCACACAGGATCCTAGTACGTCATCCGACCCACACAAGATCCTAGTACATCGTCACTACATCGTTAGATCCACACAGGATCCTATTACGTCATCAATACGTTGTCAGAACCACACAGGATCCTAGTACATCATTAGTACATCTTTAGACCCCCACAAAATCTTATTACATCGTCGGTACGTCGTCAGGCCCACACATGATCCTAGTACATCGTCAGTACGTTGTCAGACCCACATAGGATCCTAGTACATCGTTAGTATGCCGTGAGACCCACACAGGATCCTAGTACATCGTCAGTACATCATCAGACCCACACAAGATCATAGTACATCTTCATTACTTCATTAGACCCACACAGGATCCTATTACATCATCATTATGTCATCATACCCACATAGGATCCTAGTACATCGTCATTTCCAGTTATAGTGTTCCCACACTAAGATTGCTTGTCTCTGGGAGGATCTGCTCCTAAAGCCACTAGTAGATACTCAATCTACCATTAAGTCCCGCTAAGAAGTATTTCAAAGGACCTACATGTAATAGGGGTCTCAACGCAATATACGGTGCGTCAATCAGACGCCCGGTCTGTAATTTATTATCCTTTTAGTTTCTAGGGCTTGGTTGGATTCGTGCTCGATCCAACCCAATCATACACAAACTTTATCCAAACCTCAATTTGGGTATACCAAAAGAACCATCTTGCTCTAAGGTTTCTAGTGCCGCAGACGATTCGTCAAATGGACGTCTGGTGCCAAAGTTATGGCCAAAAGTATGGGATGGGTCAAACTGGTCCGGGTCAAGTCCGAATTGGTCGGATCGACTCGGCCTGACCCGCTAGGTCCGGCCCGACTCCTGATGGGCGGCCTGATGGTGCGGGGTGGCTGCGGTGTGGCGGGGAAGCCGTGGTATAGTGGTCCGCCATGGCTGGCTGGATGGCCAGCTGTCCTCTCCACGCGGTGTGGTCTCGCACCACACCTTCATTGGTGGTCGGCTTAGCCGGCCTTCCTCCCTTCGTCGTCGTGGCACAATCCGCGGTTCTCTTCCATCAGGCGGCATGGTTGCACCGTTGCCTTCGTCGTGGTCAGCGGTGTCTCGGCTTCCATATCAAAGTCCTACCGGTGCCATTCACTGACACCGATCATGGCTCTCTTCCATTGTGAGGAACACAACAAAAACCTCAAGTAAATGCAGAGAGGTCAGGCCATGTTCATTTGGCCCACACCCTCCACGTTAGGGTGGTAGCAAGCGGCTTAATAAATTTTGTATGAAGTATGTCAAGAAAAGTAAGGGGGTACTTAAAACATCAAACCCTACCTCGAATTTTTGTAGACATCAGTGAGGAGAGAAGGGAAGATGTCGGTTTTGCATTGTCGAAGATGTCCCACGATGGAGGATGACACGTTCTTTGTTAGAGAAGATGAATCATTCTCCGTTGAATAAGATCTTTGTTGGGAGGTGTTCTTCATTGGAGAAGAATAATCCCCACAAATTCTCTCCCCTTCTTCTTTGCCAACGGTTTCTCCCATCAAAAACAAGATTGGAGCCAACACTAAATTAAATTAATTATACCGATTTAATTTTATTGTTACAATTAATTGGTATCATTAATTAAAGGTGGGTGGCACAATTAAGGTGGAGGAAGTTCAAGAGACTTCTCCACATTAAAGAGGAAGTTTTTAGTTCAGATGGTCCCCACCATTTAAATTAAAATGGAGGGTTTTAGTTCGGGTGGTCCCCACCTCCATAACCCATGTAGAGGGGTATCAAGAATAAAAATAAAATGCTAAATAATTTTATTTTTATTTTTCCACAAAAAAGTGAAAAACTAACTTTCACCCTCGACCTACTAAGGTTGAGGTGAAGGTCTCCTTAAGCGAATATCGGCGTTGTGAGTTCAACGGTGTCCTCAGATTTTAATTTTGAGCACTGGTTCAAAAGTTACAAAAAACCACTTGTACGTTTACTTAACGTACCAGAAAAAGAAGTTCAGCAATTCATTCCGGGGACACTGGGCCTCGGAATCACATGCGGTCAATTTTTGCGGACTCATAAAATTCCTATATAATTAAAAAAACATGTAATTTCAATGTCTTTACAATTGTTTTTAATGTACAATACGTGAAAGCTATGGACAATAAAAAAATTTCTGAAGAATATTGACAATTTATTTTTTAAAAGGAAAGAGAGAGGATATTTTTCACGTTAATTTATAATTAATTTATAACACAATAATAAATATTACCTATATCTTGATATCTTTCTTTGTTTATAGTGTTGATTATTTTAACCTGATCAATGTGTCATTGTTTCATAGTTAGTACCCAAAGTTGATCCCCACTAGCAGTAATCCACATGTACTCCTTCGATCTCCAAATAACACCGATGAAATGTTGGGTTCTAGCATAATTGATTGATCATCTTGTGTTGTTCACTCTGGTCGCTTCACATTCCTTTGGGCTAGAAGGAATCTCTATTGTTCCTCTTTGTCTGGAGAGGAATAGATAAGGAGGTAAATCTTGAGAGGAAATTACTGTGCACAATAATTAACCTTTCTTTGATTGATATATTATTCGATAAATAGACATAGGGTTGGGTTTAATTTCAATTTATTGTAAAAAGGCCCTCAAATATGAATTAATCCCCAATAAACCACATGCAATGTAATTTTTATTTACTTTTATTATTATTATTATTATTATTATTATTATTTAAAATATTATTTAAACAAACCCATGCAATGATAAATATTTATTTTATAGTCTGGTAAATAAATATTAGTCATTGGAAAAAATCTGTCCCACACTCCCTCCTCATCATTTATTGAATTCCCAAATAAATATTTAAATAAATATTATCCATTCAATAAATAAATAAATATTTAATTCATATCTTGGTGAATAAATATTTATTTTGTATTCACGTAACTTGATAAAGTATTTATTTAATAAAAAAATAATTATTTATTACCATGTTAATAACAAGAGATAAATAAATATTATATATTCATGTAATTAAACAATTACCTTATGAATAAATATTTATTTAATATTTTTGATCAATTAATAAAACCTGAATAAATATCACTTCTCGATCTAGAGAATAATATTTATTCCAATCATTAAATATAAATAATATTTAACTAAGATCAAAGGAAATACTTTGTGTCTGGCCATCTAGGCCTCTTCCTCAGTGGAATTAATCAGGCATTCTTAAAGTCTAAGATTACAGTCTAGCAATGGGTCAAGGAACCCAAAGGGGAATAAGATATATCCCAACAACATATGAACACCCATTGTATAATATAATCTCTTTGTCGCAATATCTCATCATGTATGTTTCGCATATGTGTCATCAACCTATGTGCTTGGTACGTCCTTCTTTAAAAATTTGAAATGAACTCACCAATACACCATGTCCATGGAATTTAATGTCACGGTTCCATTTCAATCAAAGGACTAAGATATCATCTTCCATTAAGATATAAGGGACAAATCCTTCCTCAACTTATTCATTAATAACATATCTTTTTTAACGCAAACGACGTACCCTACTTCCCATGAATATGAAGTGTCATCATTTTGGTTAGTACATCAATGTGTGTAAGTCATGACATGCATTAATAATAATCCTAAAATATATGGGTCATTACACATGCTCACAGATAGGAATACCCAATGACACATAAACATGTGGATTTCTTACAAGCGGGTATATTCTCATAATCTTCTATCTTAGAGATTACTAACTATCACCACATCACCTTAACTCTTCAATTAATTCATAGGGGTAATATTTGAAACCCTACCCACCACCTTCTTAATAAACACCCTTATAGGTATATAAAAATTCATACATTTGTTAATGCCAAAATGTGGGGAGGATAAGAAGACACTGAACCGGAGGATGCCTCGTGAATCCCATTCGCAAATAATCGGCCGCACCGCGCTGCCGCGAAGCAAGGAGGCGGTAATGCACTACGACCTCCCTTGACGTTCGTGACCCGTCATGAAGCAAGGAGGCAGTAACACTTTGGGACTGCCCTTTATGTTTGTGACCCGCTACGAAGCAAGGAGGCGGTAATGCTCTGCCACCGCCCTTAACATTCACAACCAGCCATGAAGCAAGGAGGCAGTAACACTCTGTGACCGCCCTTGACATTCGCGACGCACCACGGAGCAAATGACTTCCTCTTCGCGCTCAGTGAGAGATGCTTCATGGAGCCTCTCTCCTATAAATATTGGCCTCCCCCCAAGTTCAGGGGATGGAAAATCATACCTTTTGACTTCATAGATCCCGAATCGTGAAGCACCCTTCTGCTCTGTGAACCATGAGTTGTGCAAGGTACTTCTGCTCTGTAAAGTGTCTCCCCTTTGTCTCGTTTTGATCCCCTATTCTGAGATGGATGCCTTTCGCAGAGCCTAAGGTCCTCCGCAAAGGAAAGGGGTCCCAAAGGTGACCGGGGTCGTTGCATAGCATTTATGCTTCGCAAAACACCCTTCATGTACAAATCATCCACATGCCAAGGTAGGGTCACTGTACTTCGCGAAGCACATTGCTTTAGGATACCTTGCTTCGCGAGGTGACTTTGATCTACAAGGAAGTGCTCCAAAAATTAATTTCCACTTCTAAAAGCACCGCCCATATTCACCTTTTCCCTATTCATAGGCTGGGGCACCCCACTTCACGAAGCACACCCCTTCGCAAGTGCCCTCCGCCATGCGAAGCAACAGAGCTTCACAAGGCCCTACCTATGAACCCCTCTAATTTGCAATTCCTTTTCCTGTGATACCCTCTAGGTTTACACGATGTGACTTCAAAGTCCCCTGGATGATACCACCTTTTGTGTTGCTTCGCCTCATTCTTCTTCTCATATACATGCTAATGTCTATTGCTTCTTCGCATAGCCATGCTAACGTGGGGCCCTTGATGGTTCGCTCCATGACACCCCCTCACCATGGCTTTTCCTATCCCCTCTCTGCACCAAGGAGTAAAGGGTACTAGTTATGTAAGTCCTAGGGGTCCGGAGCAAACCCACCTCTTCCGAGCTGCAGGAGGTTAAACTGCCAAGCACCTTCATCCTCAGCACATGAGGTTGAACTGTGACCTCACCCCGTGTCTCGCATGTGGGATACCCCCACCTTGGACATTCTACATGCCCACTGGTCTCCACAGGGGATGATATCCTCCTTGTGGGAGTGGTGTTTATCTACAGGTAAAGGGAAACCATCTCAGTGTAATCCCCTAGCCTTCTTGTAGGAGGTAGCATCCCTCCTCCTCCTTTCTTCTTCAGTCCTCAGGCCAGCAAAGGGCGTGATAGGGAATGGTGCTTCTCATTTCTTCAGTCCCAAATCCCTCTCCCGCTGCATTTTGTTGCCATCGGGCCTCCCTCCTAGAGTAATTCCCAACCTCTTCGAGCTACTAACCATGCATAAGCCCCTGTTTCCTTTTTGGGTTTCGATCACATGTAATCCCCACTTCACTTCCCACAGACGTACCTTTCGTGACGTGATCGTCAGGTCTCTGGTGCCTCTTGTTTCTCTTACCGAGCATGACTCACGTGGGCTTAGAGTAAGCACTGACCCCGAAATCCTCATCCCGGGTATCCTAGAGTGTAAGACCCATGCCACCTCCAGAACTATGTGGTCTTTTATCCTTACCAAGACAAGTTACGTAGGAAGCCTCCCTGAGGTTCAATCCCAACACCTGGTTGTTCCGACCATCTTCACGTCGGTTCACCAAAATCCCGGAGAGCCTAGAGTGTAATATCCATGCCACCATCTGAACTACGAGGTATTTGATCCTTTTCAAGGCAAGGTACGTAGGAAGCCTCCCTGAGGTTCAAGACCAACACCCGGTTGTTCCGACCATCTTCACATCGGTTCACCAACACCCCGGGTATCCTAGAGTGTAAGCCTCATGCCACGTCCTGAATGATGTGGAATTTGATCCTTTCCAAGGAAAGGTACGTAGGAATCCTCCCTGAGGTTCAAGCCCACCAACACCCGGTCGCTCTGACCCCCTTCATGTCAGTTCACCCAAACCATCCCGAACTACGAGGCCTTTGATCCTTTCCAAGGCAGGGTACGTAGGAAGCCTCCCCGAGGTTCAATACCACCACCCATTGGACCCCAGGTCCACCTTCATGTCGGTTCGCCGACACCACCTGAACTATGAGGTCTTTGATCCTTTCCAATGCAAGGTACGTAGGAAGCCTCCCTGAGGTTCAATCCCAACACCTGGTTGTTCTGACCATCTTCGCGTCGGTTCACCAACACCCTGGGTAGCCTAGAGTGTAAGCCTCATGCCACCTCCTGAACTATGTGGTATTTGATCTTTGCCAAGGAAAGATACATAGGAAGCTTCCCTGAGGTTAAATCCCACCATCCACTTGGACCCCAAGTCCTTATTCACGTCGGTTCACCGACCCCATGGGATGCCTCAGAGCGTAAGCCCCAAATGCCACCATCTGAACTACGACGCCTTTGATCCTTGCCAAGGAAAGGTACGTAGGAATCCTCCCTGACGTTCAAGCCCGACACCCCGCAGTTCTGACCCCCTTCATGTCGGTCTGCCCCTATCCTGCATGACATTAAACTATGGACCTCAGTCAGCGGTAAGCCATTCCGACCCCATCCAGCGGTAAGCCGTTGCGACCCCATCCAACGGCAAGCTGTTGAACCCCAATCGGCGGTAAGTCATCATCAAACAAACTATAGGGACTTTGATTCCCTGCAACAGGGATACGTAGGAAGCCTCTTAGAGATTCAAGCCCAAAACCATCATCATCCTCATGACAGTTCCATCCCATTCACCACCCCCCTCACGAAACATTCCATCATCCATCCTGATTCTTACCCGGGCCACCACATACTAGTGGGATCATGCCACCCCATTCCCCGTTCCAAACAACAGCTTTCGGGAGGCCACCCACACTATGGCCCCACTATCGGTGTTCCCTCCAGGGGGTTCCTCCATCTGATCCAGTCTAGTCAGTGTTCTGATCAGCCCGATCCACCTTTGTTGGACGTTAAACTTGCGGCATAACCTGTGTTAAACATGGGAAGATCAGAAAAACCTCAGATACATGCCCATATTATATGATTCCCCGTGTTCGATGTGGGATGCCTCGGGCTTCTACACCCTCGAGAAGCCCTATAATAAGGGAAAGATGACAAACAAGCCAATCCCCTAGAGTCCAGACATGCCAGTGATGCCCAACGTGGCCACTCCCCTAACTGAAGGTTCCTTCCCTGACCGGACCCCTTAGAATGTCCTGACAAAAGCAGTGTAATTAGCTGGTGTCCATGAAGATATGGCGCCAGGAAGAGTTTCACAAACAACGTCTTAAGTCTATGAGGGAGACCTGAACTAGGTGAAAAGTTCTGAGGAGTAATCCATGGAAGGAAGAACCGACATCCCATCAACCCATTTCAATCAATTAGTAGACATCCCTGAATAAGGAGCGGATGTCGCCCGCCTTTGTAAAGGAGTAATGTGGGGCAACAAAAACCGCACCCCTCATCCCCAAGCGAGACGAACCTGTGTGCCCCGGTGAAAGCGTCGGAAATAGGATGGTGAACCCCACATGAATTTCTTCTCCTCAGTATATAGATATGTAGCGCTCGAGGAATCAATGGATTTACATGTCACCAGATCCAGTTATCTGGCATTGGGTCCCGCCAAGAAAATAGAGGGTCTGGTGTGAAACTCACTAGAAGTTGGGGTAGTAGAACGTTGTACATACCATTCTGCGACATTGTCAGTGTGGATCCCTCTTAACAATCATGGAATATGGGATGGCGTTGGGGAATTGGTTTTCGGTTCCTTTTTCTCTCACCACTGACGAGTTCATCTCCCTGATTTTCAAGAATCATGTTGTTGCACTAAGAATGTGATCACCGCCTGCCCATCTACGTAGGGACAGGGGCAATTCCAGCACAGCCACTCCA
Source organism: Viscum album (assembly GCA_963277665.1). Lineage (NCBI taxonomy): Eukaryota > Viridiplantae > Streptophyta > Magnoliopsida > Santalales > Viscaceae > Viscum > Viscum album. The sequence continues at coordinate 162,264,467 of OY728144.1, forward strand.
TGTGGCTTCACCTCTTCCACAGCAGCATCTATGTCCACGACAGTGGGGCACCCACGCCCCATCTCCACATCGAAAGTTATCCAACGAAGGGTAATTAACAACCTCGTGCGTCGTTACGAAGACAAGGGAATCATCCCTACGTAGGATATGGCCCTCCTGGATCTAGAGGCATCTGCGCCTCATCACCAATGCCACCCATGAGGGCCGCGTAGGGAGCCATTGCTACCCACCCCGATATACAACCGCTTCGGGAGCATGTCCCCAGAGCGCTTTAACGACTCCCTTCCTTATGCTGACAAGGTAGGTGATGTCCGGCCCAGCCCAATTAGAGTCCCATTTTAGGGGCTCCCAGCGAGGGCTCCCACCTGGCCGCATCTGCACCGCCGCCCGGTCTTGCTAGACGAGGAGTAGGTAAGCTATGCACCTGCACCACCAGCCCCAATTTTTCCGACCCGATGCCAACGTCGGGCCCAAGATGAGGAGGACGCCCGCCAAGGGGCATCAACATCGACGGCTACTGTGGCCTAAGCCACTGCTGACGCACATCATCAATTCCCTATATACCCTGAGTAGGGGCACTTATACGCCCCACCGGGGTCGAGGCCCCAACTTACCCACGAGCAGGCTGGGTCGACTATCCTTGTCACAGGCACGAGCAGTGGTCACTGCGAACCAACCCGTAGTGATGTCAACCCGTACGAAGGTCCTCCCCATACCACTACCACAGAGAGTGTGGGCCTTCCCTACTTCGGATCTTGGCAGGGAGGTCCACCTCGTGCTACCCCCAATCCGAATGATGGTATTCCCCGCGGCAGTGATTCTCAGCACGAAAGCTTCTCCCATGACCATTACACTGGATATGGATCTGTTCCTCCTTCTCTCAACCGCTAGTGTAGGGACATTGCATGTCTGGCCTCTCTCCAACGTGGGGATCCTCCCTGCATTCTCTCAGCAGCCGGTGAAGGTCCTCCTTGCCCCGGAAACCAGTGGGGTGAAGGTCAGTCTCACTCTACCCGCACCCAGCATGGAGGTCCTACCCGTGTGCAGCTAGACCAGTGCAAGGACCCTCCTCGCGCTGAGGTCGGCTGGGAAAAGAAGTGTGAAGGTACTCCCCATGCTCTTGCATGTTCCAGCGGAGATTTTTCCCGCTCTGGTGCTATTCATGGAGGTCCTCCCCATGTACCTTTTGACATTTGTCCCGGTGCTCCTCACACCCTGGATTTCTTAGGTGGAAACCCTCTCCGCCCCAGCACTAGTGCGGCCAAAGTACCCCGTGTTAGAAATCAGCCCTATCTCGAGGAGCCACCCAGGGGCAGGAAGGTGGGTCATCTCCGCCATTAGAAGAATCTTGGGAAAGTACGAACGGAGATCTAACTGGTATGCTTCTTAGACTCTAAAGCGAAGTACGACTATGCATGGGAACCCTCCTCTTTCCCATCTGAGTCAAGGGTCGGGACAGGGATGAGTTGCATCAGCCTGGTGCTCCTGAAATTCAAGGTTCATATGATTCCCACCCCCTCCGTAGGTATATCCAGGAGGACGAAAATCTGGCAACCCCAGAGGCTGCGGTTGTGAAATCACCACCATCGTCACCGAAAGTGCTCTCTACCTCCACAAGAGAAAACGGAGAGCTATTCTGGGGGCCAATGGAAGGTGAGCAGCATCGCTGCCTATCACCAGTAGCCCTAGCCCCTAAGCCAGGAATGGCGGCCGTCAGCCAGTCTTATCATGACGTAGTGGCCAGGTCACTACACTGTTCAGAGAACAGCCCAAGAATCAGCGGTCAGTTAGCCCGCTCATTGTACTCTCCATCGGCCAGCCTGCCGTCCCAGTGGTTTGCCTTAGTACTTCTGCCAATTCCTCCACCACCCCCAGTTGATGAGTGGGGCAATCAAGGACCAGACCCTGAATCTGAGTCGATGAGCTTCTAGAACATCCTCGCAGCAGACCACTTCCCCGAGAAGTTCTGGCCTGTGGTACCGTAGAATTTATGTATATCGGAATCCCTCACTCTGGAAGAATTTGAGTGTTTCCTCTACACCCTCTGGGAGACACATTTCAGTCTTCATCATCAGCGCGTGGTTTATTCAAGGATCCAAACACATTTCGAAGACATCAGCGAGCAATGTCGTCTGGTTGATCTGGCTGCGCTCCATGTGGCCCAGTGCCCCGAATCACCAGGTCTCCATGAGGCCCTCCAGCAGCAATGTGTTCAGAGTATCAAGATACTCCACAAAATTATCAGGGAGGCTACCCCCCCCCCCCCCCACATGCAAATCCGTGGTTGGGGGCAGTATGCTGCCCTCCTCTTCAGTCCTATTCTGCAGTAGCCCGACTCGCTATGTGATACTGAGGACATGCCCCAAGGAAGGGCCACGGTCAACATGGCGGACATAGTGGACGAGGAGGACGAGTTAGAGCTTCTCGATGGAGTCTTACCCCATGAATGTGTGCCACCACTATCGGACCCATCGGGGAGGATTACTCATCAGCAGTGGAACCTACTTGGTCTCCCTACGCCCACTGAGGTGTTGGTACTCGGCAAGAATTCTAGTAAGGGCAAAGAGCACATCGGAGCTTTCAAGCACTCCAACCCATCTGATTCAGTGCAGAAGACGGAGGAGGACCCCGATAAGGCCACATTGCGCCAACAGCTTGCTGAGCAGAAGAAGTTGGTCGAAGAACTCTTGGCTAAACGCGCTGCAGAGCGACGACCCAACTACGGCGATCCTAGACCAGGGCAGCAGAGGCAGGAATAACTTCCCCTCGACGAGCTTCCCCCAAGAAACCCTGATCATGCCACTCCCACAGACAGGGCGGAAGCCAGAGCTCATGGATAGAGGGTGTGGTATGTCTCTCCAAACCCTCATGAATGGAACGACAATCTAAGGAATCTTGTTTGGGCTCCCCTGGCCGCCCCAAGGGTCTCTCCACCAATCGCTCCACGAGCCGCTAAGCCTGTATACCATGTTGAAGAACCCGAAAATGCGCTCGTGGTTAGGGATCCCCATCAAGATAGGGAACCCCACCTAGATGATACTAAGGTGGCACTCATAGCCCTCCTTGAGGCATTGTAAACACGATAGGTGGCAATCCCACCAGATGTCAAGCCATATCTGACATGGGTGGATGATATGTCAGCAACTCCGGGTTTCGGGAATCCCACCTTCTCCCCCTTTAACGGGACGACAAACCCGCCACAGCACCTATCCCACTTCAACTAAAGGTGTGGGCCCATGTTAAGAACTCCATCATAGTAGGAGTCTATCAATCTCCGTTGTTTTGTTTAGACATTGGAGGGGTCGACATTCATCTGGTACAGCCAGCTCCTCGTCAGATCCGTAACCATCTGGGAGGACCTTCGTAGGCAATTCTTCTACCATTTCAGCTCCACCACTCGGAAAATGAGCATCACAGACCTCTTCAAGTACAAGAAAAGGCCTGATGATTGAGTCATGAACTTTATCACCTAGTGGAAGGGGCTCACATACTCCCTTGATATGCCACTGACTCAGGAGAAATTACTGACGATGTGCATAGGGAACGTCAAGAAGGAACTGGTTCCCTCCCTAATCACCCAGAACTACCCTGGAGGATTCTGAGACTTCTCTGATATGGCCTAGTGCCTGGAGGAATCCCTACAACAGGCTATCCAGGCACATCTGTTGCCCCCTATAATCCCAGCAAGGAGGGCTTCCAGAGCCGATCCCACTGCAGTGGCCCAAATAGAAGCCCCCAGACAACTAGAATTGCTACCATTGGCACCGGCCCCATAGCCTTGTAGAGTCCCTCCACTTCAGGCACATCCTCCTGCTCAGCAACGTCCACCTCAGAATCAAAAGGTGCCCCCGCAGAATTCGTCGCCACCGCCCAGGCGGGACAATCAGGGTCTACCTCCTCGACAAGACCCTCCAGCTCCTTGCCAGGGTCAGGCTCTAAGGCCCCCCTTCCCATACAGAAGAAACTGGACCTACTCGTTCAACAAGAATCAGGTCCCAATATATTTTATAAGTTCCTTGGAATAAGGGATTGTGCACTTGCCTGAGTGTTGAAGGCCAGAGGAGGCGAATCTCACTGATCGCCCCAACTACTGCCCCTATCATCGGATTCTGGGTCACACCCTCAAGTAGTGTTATGTGTTTAAAGACTGGCTCCAAGACCAGTTTGATAACAACATAGTCAGGCTGGGTCCATCCCCAGCATAAGTGGCGGGTGTCTTTGTAAGGTCAGATAGTAGTAGCGACAGCGAAGGCGAGTGGCAGTAGGTTTCTAACCATGGGTCTCAGAAGTATGATGAATGGATGGCTCGCAAAATGGTTTCTTGTGCTCATGGAATCATTCGGGCATGCCTGAATCATCCAGAGCCTTCAGAAGTTGTGGCCACAACTTCTGTATCATAATCTCAATCGGCCTCTTCCCAGGAGAGCAAGCATCGGTGGCGCAAGAAAAAACAACGCGCTCCACCAATGCCATTGTCGTCCCGCACTCTCGGCAGCTTCATGCCCCCTGAGATGGGTATTCCTCCCAGAATCTGCCCAATAGTGGATTTATATTTAAGTGATAGTCAAGGGTATGATTAGGTTAATACCGTTGAGTTGGTAAATCCCTATATGACTCCCGATGACGGAGAGTGCCTGGGGAACCTCCCCAACATCCCCAGCCGACGCCAACGTTAGTGAAGCCGCGGCCATATGGTTTGTCGAGGCACATCAGTTGGCATCTCCAGCCAAGCTGTGCATGCCACTGAGACTAGACAGCAGGCCCAGCACAGAACTCAACACACACATCCTCTTCGTCTGATGTCGCCAGGCCCGCCTCCGCTACCATATGTGCTACTAGATCAGGCAGGACCACTTCGGTTGTGCCACAACCAGCCTCGCTCGGCTATAGGTTGATCTCAGTCATCCAGTCCTCATCCGGCAGCTACTCTCTGGGCTTAGACTAGTGAGCAGTGGGATAGACCCAGCACCAGTCAGTCGTCGGTCCAGCCGGTAGGGCCCGCCGTGCCTCCTATCACAGAGCGGCTTCCTGCAAGTAGAAGTTCGCGCTTAGCACAGAAATATGATGTTATAAAGAACATTATCGTCATCCCAGTGAGGTTTTCCATCCTTGAATCCCTTATCTTATCACCAGATATGGGTGAGGCCCTCGCTGAGGCTTTGAGAATCCCCCTCCAGTTTGAGATGGAGGTAGCAGCTGCAGAAGCCTTTCATGATGAAGCAGTCGAGAACGCTAAATGCCAGGCCATCATTTCATTCTCTGGAGAGGATGAAGGCTCCTCCATAAAGGGGCACATCCTCCCACTTTACATCACCATCCAATTTAATGTCCTGGATGTTCACCACTGCCTTGTTGAAATTGGCTCCGGGATCAACCTTATCCCGACACGGACGCTGTGGAAGATAGGGTTATCTGAAGATGACCTGACTCCCTACAATTTAAGAATCTATGGATATGACAGGACAGAGAAGACCCCAATCAGTAAGATTATTTTGAAGACCCAGTTCGATGGCCTAGTTTCCAGCACCGAGTTTATGGTTGTCTCCTAGGATACCGCTTACAATGCATTGATGGGCAGACCATGGCTGCACCTACATGTGACAGTCCCCTCTTTGTATCACTGACGCATCAAATACTCCCTAAATGGTCGAGTAAGAATACTCCAAGGTGATGAATCTCCTTTTTCCTCTTGTTAATCTCGCTACCTAAATGTTGTCTATTACAAGAGAAAGGATAAGCATATTCAGGCAAGTGAGATTGAGCCTGTCATGGTCGTAACTGACCCTCGGCAGGTCTTGATAACGCCTACAGCTTCCCGATCCACCAATTGGAGGCCACAACCCCTGAAATGGGGCAATGATTTTTTTGTATCTCGTATAAGAGGAAAGCATATTCTCAAGTCCAAGCGATGGCGGAAAATCACCACACACTCCTACACAAATCAGGATTAGGTGATCCCAGATCCTCCTACCCCCGTACGATATCGGGATGTCTGTCCCATGGCAACGGCAGTACGTCATATGTGTCTTTTCCGTTGGGCTGGGATTAAGAGGCTCTAGCCGATGCACCACTATTGCTTTGATATCATCAAGCGTGACCCCTTGGGCCGAAGACCAGATGGGATCGGATCGACCGCCTTCATCGCTATGGTCTCAGCAGCATGTGAATCCCCTGATATGTTGTCCACTGTTGTACGGGCTGGTACCAGCCCCCCATCAGGATATGCTGAACCAGAGGAAGCTCTTTTTGTTGGGGATCCCTCCTCAATTGATGAGGATGATTTGGAGGACGTCCCCCCCCCCCCCCCCCGCCTTTGAAGAAGGAGTCTCTTCCACGGTCGATGAACTGGTACAGGTGAACCTTGGTAGCGAGGCAGATCTGATACCCACATTGATCAGTGTCGCCATGTCCCTTGAGGAGCAGCAGTGGTACATAGATTTCATGAAGCAGCACTGTGATGTATTCGCCTAGAGCTACGACAATATGCCAAGACTACATCCTCAGGTAGTCGTTCACCGCCTCAGTCTCCCTGCAAATCATCACGGGTTCAATCAGCCTCCAAGAAAGATGCACCCTTCTCAAGGTGCCATGGTCGAGGCCGAGGTTGACAAGCTCATCAAAGAAAACTTCATCAAGGAGGTCCAGTACCCCAAGTGGCTAGCCAAAATTGTGCTAGTCAGGAAGAAGAGCGGACAGATCAGAGTCTGCATCGACTTCTAGGATCTCAACCATCACTGTCCGAAGGATGATTTTCCCCTTTCAGTGATAGAATTGTTCATAGATTCTACGGTTGGGTTCCAAGACCTCTCCTTAATGTATGGTTACTCTGGGTATAATCAGATCTAGATGGCCCCCGAGGATGAAGATTCCACCGTTTTTAGGGTGCCCCAAGGTACCTTCTATTACCAGGTTATTCCCTCCGGCCTAAAGAATTCAAGTTCCACCTATCAGCAGGCCATGCACCTCATATTCAAGCCAATCCTTGGGAAATTGGTGGAATGTTATGTGGACGATCTGGTGGTCAAATATCACTAGCTCCAGGACCATATCCAGGACCTTGAGAAAGTGTTTGGCTTCCTCCGTTCCCACCACTTGAAGATGAACCTGCTGAAATGTGCCTTCGGGGTCACCTACGGGAAGTTTCTTGTATTTTTTTCAGGTACCGAGGCATCGAGATCGACCCAGAGAAGATTAAGGCCATCAGTTAGATGCCTCCCCCGAGCAATATTCGGGAGCTTCGAGGTTTCCATCATTGCGAATCTATCCGTCAAGTGTAATCCCTTTTCCCAGATCATGAAGAAAGTCTCTTCCTATGAGTGGGACAAAGAGTCCCAGACCGCATTTGAGGAAATTAAGCAGTTTCTTCTCCAGCCTCCAGTCTTGATGTCACCCATCTCCGGAAAACCACTAATCCTATACATGACTTCCCTAGAACGGTCTCTTGGCACCCTTCTCACCCAGAAGAATAATGAGGGGACTAAAAATAGCCTCTATTACCTAAGATGCATGATCCTCGATACAGAGAACAGATACTCCCCCATCGAGAAGAGCTACCTTGCGCTGGTATTCGTAGTACAGAAATTGTGACACTACCTACAGCACCACGAGGTACAACTAGTGTCTCGGGTAGACCAGTTGAAGTAAATTCTGAACTTCCCCATGTTGACCGGCTGTCTAGCATGGTGGGCAGTAATCCTCCAGCAGTTTAACATCAGGTTCGTGCCTCATAAGGCTATCAAGGGACAAGCATTGGCAGATTTTCTAGCTGCCCATCCAACCCCTGCGGACCAGTCCCTGAACCTAGATTTTCCCGATGAGGCAATCCTCTCAGTAGATCATGTTATCACAAGTTTGCAGATTCACTTTGATGGTGCCTCTCAGATCCCCACGGGCAGGAAACTCAATGATCCCAGACTCAACAGAGTAGGCCTGGGTATTGTCTTTATTACCTTGGTGCAAGCCATTCTTCCGTATTCATTCCTGTTATCGGAAGGCTACACCAACAACGAGGCCGAGTATCAGGCTCTTATCACAGTCCTCGAGCTATCCATGGAGATCGATGTGCCCTATATACATGTGAAAGTGGATTCTGAACTAGTCATCAAGCAAGTCAACAGTGGCTATGTCATTAGAAAGCCAGAGCTCGTACCATTGTTTGAGCGCACCCTCCATCTCATGGCCTAGTTTCCACCTCGACCGGAGGTTACTCATGTCCCTCGACCTCAGAACGGTCAAGCTGATGCCCTAGACGTCCTGGCTGCATCACTTGCAGAACCAGAACAGGATGATCTGATTATACATGTGGCACACTGAAGATTTATTGCCCCCGTCACTCCAGATGATGACGACGGCCTGTGAGTAAGCCATATTACCACTAGATCCTCCACGTCAGGACCCCCAGGTTCCTCAGATGTAGTGGTTGAATCAACCCCCGACTGGAGAGCCCCCTTTTTCCAGTATCTCCAAAATGGTTTCCTCCCAGCTGATCGGGCCGAGCGTGAGCGAATCTGACACCGCGCGCTACAGTTTACCCTCCAGAGTGGTCCTGGTCTTGAGAAGATCCTCTACAAGTGTGATTTTGATGGTGTTCTCCTCCTTTGCATCCAAGGAGTTGATATTTCTCAGGTCATGCACAAGGTTCACACCGGTTCCTATGGGGCTCACTAGGCTGGGCCAAAGTTGTCCCATCAGATCCGGAGATTGGGGTATTTATGTCCCTCTATGATCCATGATTGTATCGTGTTCTCCAAGAGATTTCATGCGTGCCAAATTCATGCCAACATCATGCATTAGATGCCAGAACCTCAACACTCCACCAAGTAATCTTGGATGTTTGTGGTGTGGGGACTCGATGTCATGGGACCATATCCACTGGTCACAGCTCACCAGTATAGGTTCATCTTGACTGCCACAGATTTCTTTTCTAAGTGGGCAGAAGCAGTTCCGCTCAAGGAGGTCAAGGCCTATTCTATCATTGACTTCGTGATCTCCAACATCATCCACTAGTTTTGAGTCCCTCATGTTGTCCTCACCGATAACGGCACCAACTTTCGATCAGTCGAGCTGAAGAAATTGTATGCCAAGTAAAACATCCGTTCGAACCATACCTCCTGTTATCACGTATAGGAAAATAGGAAGATCGAGGCGTTCAAAAAACCCTCTCTAACATTTTTCAGAAAATGGTTGGTCAGACTAAGAAGATTTGGTTGGACAAGCTCCCCAACGCCCTCTGGGACTATCGGACAACAACTCGTAATTCCACCCAAGTGACCCCATATTCCCTGGTGTATGGAGATGAGGCCATCCTGCCCATCGAGATCCATCTTCCCTCATTACACACAGTGGTCTATGACCAGCAGGTGCCAGATAAGGTAGCCGGAATATTTCTGGCTGAATTGGAAGCACTTGATGAGAATAGACTCCATTCCCTGCACAATCTAGAAAGGCATCAGAATAAGATAGTTAGAGCCTTCAACAAGAAGGTTCGCCTTCGCTCTTTCCTGCAAGTTGACTTGGTATTGGCCCTCCGGACGCTAATGATCCCTAGAAGGAAACCACCCAAGTTGGAGCCCAAATGGGAAGGACCTTACATAATTCACAGGGTTTACACCAATTGAGCATACTCCCTGGTGACCATGGATGGTTAGTGTATAACTCCTCCCACCAATTCCAAGTTCCTCAAGTAATACTTTACCTGAGCCACTACTGGTCCTTCATGACCTTAAACTGGATGGTCCTGCATGACCCTAAACTGCACGCCGGTCCAGCATGACCTTAAACTGTCTAGTCCTACATGAATTTAAACAATGCATCGTCCTATATGATGTTAAACTGCATTTCAAGAACTATGTATGGGTTGATTATCATCCTTGTGGGATACATAGGAACTCTTAGATTCCTTGTCTTGAGCCCAGCCCCCGAACTCTTCTCTTTGACTATCCCCCCTGGGTATAGTTCTCTCGGAGGATTCTTGCATGATATGGTGTAGGCTTCTTTATCCCCACTCATACCAGGATTATAATGGTATCACCATGTGCCCACTCCCCATTCTTCTATCCTCCCACATCCTCACTACATGATGTTAAACTTCATGGCTTTTAAGAACTATGTATGGCTTCATCCCCATCCTCATGGGATACGTAGGAATGCCCGCACATTTTGTCTGTTGGCCTAGCCTAAATGCCTTGATCTTCCCGTCGGTTCAAGACATATGGTGGGGTGCATACTTTTTCCCCAATTCATGTCGAGCTAATCTCAATCTGTCTATACATCCCTCTCCCTAAAGACGTTTTCCTCTTTCATAGATGGGTACAGCTATGCTTCACCCACTCCTTTGATTGGGACTCCATCATCTTCCCCATCCATATGGGCCCCCGAATGGTATAGATTCTAGTCCTAAGGGATTTCTTACCACTTCAAGCCAACTCCCTCATGGATGCTGAGAAAAAAGAAGATACAAGTCCTGCCTTGCGAATATGGTCAGCGGTCGATGCTCATTTGTTGTTCCCATTTTAGGTCACTATATGGACATTGTGTTTCAAACATGTTCAATAGTTTTCCCGTGACATTGGAATCACCCCAATATATCACAAAAATTAAGTATAGTGGTTCATTATTCACCATTGTATCTCTAAGCGATCAACTCCATTTTGGAAAATCCAGCTTTTTGACCCCCATATGACGGGGGGAGCTAAGACCGGCTCCTTGTTTCCCACACCGAGCACTACTCACGTGGGATTAGGATTTCTGATGAGGTGTTAACCGGACAAGAGGACGTATGGATTCCCATTCAAGGCCCAAACTCAGGCCCCTTGGCCTCTTCGGGCCCTCGAACCAAGTTCTTATTCATGATTATATGGTGTGGTATGGGATTATGTCCTCGTTCATGTTAGGTTACTCATCGTGTCGTACACATCCCCAGATGAGATACCTTATCCTCTCTTCGCCTTCACTGCAAGATGTTAAAGTGCAAACTCGTCGGGCCTTTCCGACCGAGGCCCAGCCTCAGGCCCCTTTGCCTTCTCGGGCCCCAGCCTAAGTGTACGGTGTGGTATGGGATTATGTCCTCATTCACATAGGGTTATGCACCATGTTGTACACCTCCCTTTTTGTGGTATCTTACTCCTCTATTCATCCTCACTGAAAGATTTCAAACTGTAGATTAGACGGGCCTTCCCATCTGAGGCCCAACCTTAAGCCCCTTGGCCTTTTTGGGGCCCCGGCCTAAGTTCCTATTTAGGGTTGTATGGTGTGGTATGGTATTATTTCCTCATTCACGTTGGGTTATGCACAGTGTTGTACACCTCCCTTGTTTGGGGTATCTTGCTCCTCTCTTCATCCCCACTGTAAGACGTTAAACTGTAGACTGGTCAGACCTTCCCATCTAAGGCCCAGCCTTAGGCCCCTTGTCCTTTTCAGGCCCCCGTCCCAAGTTCCTATTTGGGTTTGTATGGTGTGGTATGGGATTATGTCCTCATTCACGTCGGGTTACTCTCCATTCCATACACCCCCCTCGTTAGGGTGTCTTACCCCTATGTGCCATAAAGAACTATGTGTGGCTTGATTCCCATCCTCATGGGATACATAGGACCGCCCTAATGTCTAGACTTCGGGTCTATCCCCATCTCTTAGAAATATCCCTTTCACCTTGGCCTCGTGTCCTACCCTTTCCCGGGGAGGGGAGTATATGGTGTGGCGTGGGATTATGTCCTCATTCACGTTGAGTTTATAATGACCACACCATGTACCTCTCCCACCTGGGAGTTCTCTATCCCTGTATTCTATACTCATCCATTCAAATCAGTTACTCTCAAGTTGAGCACCCTCTTCAACCCTCTTCAGTGATTCACCAATGTGCCTAAGGGTACTCTCGTTTAGTACCTAGAATGTTGGACTCTACTCAGACATGATTTCACCCGTTTCTCAGGCTTCGTGTTCCCATTCATTAGGGCTTCCATTACCTTTCACACCTTAAGGGACTCCCAAGTGGCATGGATGCTAGGCCTAAGGGCTCTCCTACCATTATAGACCAATGTCCTCAAGGGTCACGGACAACAAATCGATACAAATCCCACATTTCGAATATGGTCATCAGTAGACGCTCATTTGATTGTCCCCATTTCCAGCTAACACGATATGGATGTTGTGTTTCAAACATGGTCAACAGTCATTCTCCATCATCACGCCAACCCCATTAAGCCCAAAATGTCAGTTACATGATTCACATCCTTCTCCGCCTCATCATGTCCAAGTAGAACTTCAAAATTCTGGGTAATATACCTCAGTGCTCATTTGCTCGTTAGGAGTAAAAAAGCCATGATAAGGTGATCATTCAGGGCTTCACTGGTTCCCCCTTTGCATGTATTTCACATATTGTGAATACTTTATCCACCCTTGTTTGCTACACCGAGTTTAACTCAAGTAGGCTTAGGGATTAGGTTAAGGTCTGCCTTTACTTGGGATTGTCCTGCTTCTCCATGGTTTGAGTTCTAAGACCTTAAACTAAGATCTTTTTGTATTACCCCTTTGTGAGAACAATGTATAGCATGATTCCTATCCTCATGGGATACGTTGGAACACCCGGACATCTATTTTCTGGTCCTGCTCAATTCGGAGCTAGTTTCTCCTACCCCTTACCCTCTTACCTCTATTTTGACCCCTTTGCTCGAGGTTTCCTTTGAGGAATCTCGTACGGTGTTACGTCTGTGCCACGTGATGTTAAAATGCACACCTGGTCCTATCACATGACCCTAAATTGTGACTTTATCATCCTGGTTTCACGACAAAAAATGGCACTGCATTGTGATGTCCTCACTCAAGGGGACACCATGTTTGGTATTGGTCACTTGCCATACCATTTGTCAATTCTTTCATATGGCTTGATTCTTGTCGCGATGTCGGGGCTTTCTATACTAGGCCTGTCGCTTCACAAAAAAACCATTCACCTTAAAGGACAAACAAGATTTATCAAATACCGCTTCTTTTGGTGCGAGGGCCACACCCGCACACCCCTTTTATCCCTGGAACTGGTACCTTACCATGAAACCTCCATAAATATGTATATCTTGATCTCCATCCTCATGGGGTACGTAAAAATGTTCGTGCACTTTGCCGCGGGCCCAGCATAACTCTCATTTTCGGTCCCTCGACCTAAAACCTTCCCAAGGAACACTTGGTGGTCAGAACCCCAGGTCATCACGTTGGATTTTGAAAGGAAAATACCACGTGCCTCCTGCGTCTTCTTCCTACCTGGTCTAAGTTCTATGACCCAAAACTAAGTTCTCTCTATGGTAACGGCGCATCATGTTTGTCTACTTCACCGCCCTACACCCAATTCATTAAATCAAGCCCCCTTAATGGCTCATCCTACATCTATTATGCTGGAAGTGTGCGACCCCAAGACCCTCGTCCTTATGAAGGGACTCGACTCCCTCTATCTAAGGCGTCTCATTGTCGTACTCCATTGCGTCCTGAAAAATAACCAAAAGTGTGGAATTTTCACTGGGACATTACCCTCATTCCATGTACAAGCTTCGTGATTTAGTTATTTGGATCCTCATCCTCTTCCACATCCGAAGGGACCCCCTTCATAGCCTGGTCTCATGCCACACTGGCTTACCTACCATCCTGGGACAATGTTTCTGAAGATCTCAGATGGCATTTGCGATAGGTCTCATGTTTCGAACATGGTCAGCAGTTGACCCTCATTTTTTTTTCCAATTCCAGGCTAATACGATAAGGATACTGTGTTTAGAACATGGTCAAAAGCTATCCCCAATCGTCACGCCACCATCATTGTGGTCCAGATATCGAGCGTCATGATTCACATATTTCCACTTCCTTATGTTCAAGTGGAATTCCAACATACTCGGCTTTACTCCTCCACGCATCTAGGTGCGCTATATATACGGGTCAGCATCATTGGGATGACATTCACCGAGTGTCCTCTCTCCCCTAACAAGTTCCTTCCTACATCGAGAAAGTCCCACCACTACTTGTTTCCCACATCGAGCATGACTCACATGGGATTAGTAGTTTTGGTAGGATGTGTACTGGAACAATCATGCCCTTCATCCCACATGATGTTAAAATTCACTCTCAGAACTACATATGGCTTGATTCCCATCCTCATGGCATAAATAAGAACTCCCAACCACCTTGCTTTGGGCCCAGACTAATTTTTACTTTTGGTCCCCTGACATGAAGAGTTTCCTCCAGGGATATGTGGTGTGATCCAGACTCCAAGTCCTCATTCACATCGGGTTTATAGATACTGCACCACATATTCCCTTCCTGATATATTCCCTTTCATTCAATGTCCTATCATATGGAGTTAAACTACACGAGTCCATATGTCCTCAATGCATGACACTAAACTGTGGTTCTACCCTGAACAAGTACAAGATTCCCTATGTTAGTCATGGGATGCGTCAGTTTCCTCTCCAGAGAGGATTCTCCCTTCCAGTGTTGGTCTCTGACCACATTGTGCCACAAGAACAACATTTGGACTGATTCTCATCACTATGGGATACATAGAGACACCCAGGTATTTTGCCTAGGGTACATCCCTAGGAATCTTAAACCTTATTCCTCCTCATTCCCGACCCCTTGGCCTGACCCCTAGTGGGGAATCATGTAACTAAAGTTGTGCCCTGAACAAGTTCGGGATGACCCACAATGACGTTGGGAAGCAACAGCTCCCTCACCAGAGAGGTCTTATCTAAAATAAGGAATGATCCATGATCAAACTGATGCACCCCTCTAATGCGCTTCTACCACGGAGGTGTAATTTAAAGAGTGTTGGATTCTATTCGAACAAACCATCACTTCACATTACATGCTTTGTGTACCCATTATTCAGACCCTCGTCCTCTTTCATGTCTAAAGGAACCCCATAACAGTATGGATGCTCGTCCTATGGCTCGCCTATTGTCCTGGGCCAATGTTTCAGACGACTAATGGATGACATCTTGATCCAGGCCTTGTGTTTCGAACATGGTCAGCGGTCGGCCATCATTTGTTATCCCCACTCCAGGTGAACACAATAAGGATATAATGTTTTGAATGTGGTCAATAGTTATTCTTTATTGTCATGCCACCCCCACAATGTTCTGAATCCTGGGTATCATGATTCACACCTTCCATTCCCCTGTTCGGATTCATTCCAACACCCCTGGAGTTACTCCGTTCGTGAACAAGAGCACACTGGGAAAATGGTAATTCGGCTGTTCTGAGAACCTCACTCTTTAGTCAGGTCTCTCCCATTTCCTTCCAAAAATCCGGGCTGGTTGTTCAAACCCTGGATGAACAAATCTTGGTTTTCACTCCTACATTTGAATTGGGGTGATAAGGTGGTCATCCCTTGTTTCTCACATTGAGCCTGACCCACATGAGCTTAGGGAATGATCATGGGATGCTCCACGAATGTCATAAGAATGCAATAAAACAATATAAACAATGGAACTCATGCATGATATGGAATCAAACAATCAAAGCATGAAAGTACGTTTGAGGTTTTGTAATCATTATAGTACTCGGGGGTCGACTTCCCCCATGGATGGGTTGACCTCATCAAAAGAGTGTACTAGCTCCACCACCCTTTGGCTGGTGGTGTCCAGGAGTTGTTTCCACTTGTTCAGATCCCGCTCTTCCTCGGCAGTGAGAGGGCGCAATTCATTGGTCACAATCTGGGCCCGCTCCACATCGGTCCGGATGGCGGTCATCTCCTCAGAGGCTCGCTTCAGGCCCTCTTTAGCTTCTTCCAGCTGGCCCTTCAATCGCAATATTAGGTCAGATCACGCGTTGAGGGAGGATGAGTGCTCTTCTACCTGATTCTGCAGCCGCTGGACCTCATCTTCAGCCTCCTAGACCCTCTTGATGTTTACCGCCTTCCTCTACTGCCAGCCCACACCAAGGCCACGGTCATACTCCTGAATATTTTTCGCCATAAGATCTTGGACGAGCATGTGAGGACGCTGGGCATCCACTCCCCCAGCACATAGTTCACGCAGTCGCGAGTGAAGTTTGTCCATCTCATCCAACCATAGTACTTGGGGGTGTCATTGATGAATCACGTGATCAGTTTCCATGGTCAGCGATGAACTATCTTGCTATCCTCTTCAATGGAGGTCATCTTGTCCCAGTCGGCACGATTGGAAGGTTCATACATGAGGAACGCCCCTAGGAACTCTTCATCTGGGTCCACATCTGGTGTTTGATCAGGCATGGCGGTATATGGATTATCTGATCAATCCCAATCATCAGATCCTACCTTGATGATCTCAGGTACAGCCCCGCTGACAGTCCCACCAGTGATCAGGAGCACCACCGCTAGGTCGGTTTGGACCTCCACCTCCATGACCACTGGCATTCCCCTTAGAAGGATGTCGCTAGGAGCCCCGACCAACCTCACCAAGGTGACCCATGCCATTTGAAGAATTGTATGTGCCGAAAACAAAAGACATGGACATTAGTAAATACGGTTAGGGGATGACAGTCATGAAATTGGTAGAGGGGACTTACAGAGATCAAATCCCTAGTCTTGCTCTTTGGTTGATGCTATCGGGACTGCGAAGCGTGGCCCCCCGTATATGGTTGGAAGGTCTGAAAACTCCAAAGGGGTCACCTCAGGTGTCATAGCACTGCTGGACGCAGCAATAGATGCAGAGGCAGGTGCGGATCCCAAAGGTCCCTCATCTACATCCACTGAGGGACAAGAACGAGTTATGTATATAAGACCCTCCTGCAGGGTTCAAATGTTAATAAGGAGTCCGAAATGACCTCAAAGAAAGTCTTAAAGAAGGGGGTTTCATATTTTTACCTCAAGGGACTCTACAAACTATTCAAGATCTGAGTCTTGGCCTCCAAATTTACCCTCCTCCAACGGGCTACCTCTCTCGGCCTCGTTTACCCCGGAGGACTCTTCTTATTCTTCCGACAGAAGAGTTCCCTCAAATCAGCGGCTGACCACTACGGGGGAGTAGTTCGATTGAGAAACACTTTGAATTGATCTGTCATTAGACGAGGGGCACCCTGGGAATGCACAAAGTCCTCTAGCTCTGCCAAGTACCGCTCTTCCTCCACTTGGGGCACCACAAAGCCGGCCCGGATAGGGCCTTTCCCCAATAAATCCATCCTGAAACGGTTTAGGTGTTGCCACAACTCGGCGAGGCAGAGGAATTTCCTGTTGAATTTCCAGATGTCCCAGGCCTACGGGAAGACAAAATCCTCCAGCATGTTGATATGGCATAATCACTTCCCCGGAGACTGGGTAGGTATCTTGTGGAATCCTCTCGGTGGCCTCCCCTCTGGATGGCTCTGTACTACTGGAACCGTCGGGTCCGCTACCACTGCAGAATCTACAGCTGCTACCTCACCCTCAAATGGTACAGGCCTCACCGCCATGGCAGCCCCGCCACCGCGATATGCCTTTCCTACCTTCCGACCCTGGCCCCGAGGTCGGGCAAGCTCACCATCACTGACCCAAACAGTTGGTTTCTTCAGCATCTCCCCCGAGTAGGCCGCCTCCCAACTTTGGGCATATTCCTTTACTATCCCGAGGATGGAAATCGGTGGAGACAACTCGTTCCACATTTTACCATCTTCCCACGTGAACATGAGCCACATCTGCCTCATCATGCACGGGTGTTCTTCATAACACACCTCCAGATAGACATGCGGGGTTAGCCTCTGCATACACCGTAATTGCCTTGCAAACCGGTGTGGGGTGTACGGCTCAGAGAGGGGATAGTGGTCCACCCTCACCACCAGGACTCCACCTCGAAAGGCCAGGAGATAGGCCCGGTGCTCTTCCGTCCCCTGGCTTTCATCAGTAAATACCCCCATTGGAAACAGAAATAGGTGGAAATTGAATTCCTCCACCCTCCACACCTGGTCCAGAACCGATGGTGCGGTCGGCTTGGCTGGAAAGCTCCCAGCAGCGTTCAGGATTGATGGGTGGAAGTTCAAGCTCAGAGGAGAGATAGGGTTCGAGTATTTGTAAACCCCCCTAATATGTGTTGTTATCCACCCATACAGGAGGTGGAATGGCCCACATACCCTCTACGGCATTTTTCCCTCGCTGATATGCCACAACACCTTATACAGCTTTGTGAGCATCGGGATTCCTAGGTTGACCCGCCCTCCTGTCGCCAATGTGGATGCCATGATGAATGTGCTTGAGTGTACTCCCATGTTGGTATCCCTCACTGGCAGGATCCAACCACAGATCAGAGCCGCGATGAACGCCACCAGCCTAACTATTGGTTGTTGCTCGGTGCTGATGCTGAATCCCCACATCTTCCACTGGCTATCCTCCAAAAGCTACCAGTACGAGTATTCCTTGCCTCTTTGATCCCCCTTTGAACAAGTCTGAGGCCTCGCCAGAAACTGCCTGTTTTCTGGGAAGTTCAAGAATTTTTTGAACCACTGCCTGAAGTGGACATCCCTTACTGCCTCCTTGTCCTCCCCGGGTACAAGATCCATCAGTGCCATCGCCAGCCGTGGAATTTTCTCTAGATCCTCCCACACACTCATGACGGGGAGGAATTCGTCATACATCTCCCCCAGTATCAGGACCCCTGAAATCTGGTGGACATCCCACAAGCTGATACCGACCTCCCCGTGGTGTAAGTAGAAGGTATTGGTCCTCGATGATCATCTACGCAATACCTCTGGCATCAGCTGTTTCGATTGATATATGTAGAATTGAGAGGCCCAGGTCGCCTCATACAAACCCACTCACCTCATCTCAGCCCCAAACTCCTCACATAAGGTGCCTACCCTGTAGGCCTAGGCCCAATCGTCTGTGAAGTTACCACCCTAGCGTAGGTCCCATTCCTCAGACCACCCCTTCCTTAGGTTCCTCAAAGATTCCTTCATTATCATGTGGTACAGAGCAGGAGACTTCTCCAACTGCAATGTCTTCCCATCGATGTTATTCAGGTGCTTGTATAAGCAATTAGCATTGACGGGTGTCAAATCCTCCCGGGCATGGCCATCAGCCACCCTAAACCATCAGCGCTGGCACAACGTCCTCCTAAACTAGTAAGCTAGTTTGTCCCTGATTTCTTCAGGGATAAATATGTCATCCCTCAGCCCGAATCCATAAAAGGGAAACCTCCTACACAGCAGGTAGTTATTTTGGCTCTCTGATAGCAGCTCCACCAATGAACTATGGTCCGAGTGGATATGGAATAACTACCACAGACCCAGACTATTCACAATCTCATACCTTCAGGTGGCATCCGCAAGAACCACCTCGGCAGCTTCTTTATGAGCCACTCGGTTTTTGAACTTTGATGATTTTTCGGGTTGGTTCACGAAGCTCGTTCGCGGAGAGCGTTCTCGAAGTCGGTTCACTAAGGGAGTTCACGAAGCCCATTCGCGGAGTCCTACCCACGCCTTCAAGTGAAAGATCACAAAGCATTGTAGCGGATTTAAAAACTCATTGTGCACTACGAAGCAAAGTCCCGACTCGCAGAGAGCAGTCGCGGAGTACGCGGAGCTTCGCAAATCGAGAGCGCTAAAGTCCAAAATCACAGAGACAAAAAGAGACAAAAGTGTTCAGATCCCCTATTCATAGGAAAGGGACCCTCAAAGCTTCACGATGCGTCCTAGATGAAGCCAGCTTCGTGGCCCTTCTGGCCAGAGCTTCGCTTTCCCGCTTGGCGAACCCTCTTCACGAAGTAGCTTCGCGAACGACCAAGTATTTTTGCAATTGACCCACATACTTTGACCCTTGACTTCTCCATAGCTACAAATTTGAGGGGGGGGGGATTTTTTGATGCCAACATGTTTTTATAAGAAAAAGACAATGAACCGAAGGCTGCCTCATGAATCCAATTCACGGTGAACTGGACACACCGCACCGCCGCAAAGCAAGGAGGCAGTAACACTACGTGACCACCCTTGATGTTCGCGACCCACTGCGAAGCAAGGAGGCAATAATGCTCCACGACCACCCTTGATGTCCACAACCCACCTCTAAGTAAGAAGGTGGTAACGCTCTGCCACCGCCCTTGACATTCGTGACCCGCCGCGAAGCAAGGAGGCGGTAATGCTCCACAATCGCCCTTGACATTCAGGATGCGCCGCGGAGAAAATGACTTCCTCTTCGCGCTAAGAGATCGCTGCTTCGCTGCCCCTCTCCCCTATAAATACCAGCCTCCCCCATGTTTAGTGGATGGAAAATCTGACCTTTTGACTTCCTAGCTCCCTAATCGTGAAGCACCCTTCTGCTCTGTTAACCATGAGTTGTACGAGGTACTTCTCCTCTGCGAAGTGTCTCCCCTTTTTCTCTTTTTGATCCCCTCTTCTGAGAGGGATGCCTTTCGCGAAGACTAAGGGCCTCCGCGAAGGAAGGGGATACCCAAGGGGACCCGGGTCTTCGGGGAGAATTTATGATTCGTGAAACACCCTTCATGTACACATGATCCACATGCCAAGGCAGGATCACTGTACTTCGTGAAGCACATTTCTTCACGACACATTACTTCACAAGTCACCTTTTCTCCATGAGGTAGTGCTCCGCGAATTCCTTTATGCATCGTGAAGAACTGCCCATATGCACCTCTCTCTTATGCTTAGGTTGGGGCACCCCACTTCGCGAAGCACAGCCATTCGCAAGTTCCCTTCTCCGTACGGAGCAACAGAGCTTCACAAGGCCCCTGCCTATGAACCCCTCTCCTTTGCAATTCCTTTTCCCGTGCGACCCTCTAGGTTTGCAGGATGTGACTTCAAAGTCCCTCGGATGATAATTCCTGTTGCGTTACTTTGCCTCATGCTTCTTCACATAGGCATGAAAATGGGTATTGCTTTTTCGCATAGCCATGCTAAAGTGGGCCCCTTGATGGTTCGCTCCATGACACCCCCTCACCACGGATTTTTCTATCCCCTCTCTACACCAAGGAGCAGAGGGTACCAGTTATGTAAGTCCTAGGGGTGTAGAGCAAACCCACCTCATCTGAGATGCAGGATGTTAAACTGCCAAGCACCTTCGTCCTCAGCACATGACGTTAAATTGTGACCACGCCTCGTGCCTCGAACATGGGATGCCCCCACCTTGGAAATTTTATATACCCACTGGTCTCCACACGGGATGATATCCTTCTTATGGGAGTGGTGTTTGTCTATGGTTAAAGGGAAACCATCTCGTTGTAAGCCCCTATCATTCTTGTAGAAGGCAGCATCCCTGCTCCTCCTTTCTTCTTCGGTCCCCAGGGACAGCAAAGGGCATGATGGGGAATGGTGCTTCTATTTTATTTGGTCCCAAATCCCTCTCCAGCTACGCATTTTCTCCATCGGGCCTCCCTCCTGGAGTAAGCCCCAACCTCTTTAGGCTGCTAACCACACATAAGCCCTTGTTTCCTCTTTGGGCTTAGATCACGTGTAAGCCCCACTCCACTTCCCACAGATGCACCTTTCACGACGTGATCATCAAGTCTATGTTTCCTCTTGCTTCTCTTACCGATCATGACTCAAGTGGGCTTAGAGTAAGCACCAACCCCAACATCCTCATCCCGGGCAGCCTAGAGTGTAAGCCCCATGCCACCTCCTGAACTATGTGGTCTTTGATCCTTTCCAAGGAAAGTTATGTAGGAAGCCTCCCTGAGGTTCAAGCCCAACACCTGGTTGTTCCGACCATCTTCACGTCAGTTCACCAACATCCCGGAGATCCTAGAGTGTAATCCCCATGTCATCATCTGAACTATGAGGTCTTTGATCCTTTCCAAGGAAAGGTACATAGGAAGCCTCCCTGAGGTTCAAGACCAACACCCGGTTGTTCCGACCATCTTCACGTCGGTTCACCAACACCCCGGGAAGCCTAGAGTGTAAGCCCCATGCCACGTCCTGAACTACGTGTACTTTGATCCCTACCAAGGCAAGGTACGTAGGAAGCCTCCATGAGGTTCAATCCCACCAACACCTGGTCACTCCGACCCCCTTCACATCGATTCGCCCAAACCATCCCAAACTATTAGGCCTTTGATCCTTACCAAGGCAGGGTACGTAGGAAGACTCCCCAAGGTTCAATCCCACTACACATTGGACCTCAGGTCCAACTTCACATCGGTTCACCAACACCACCTAAACTACGAGGTCTTTGATCCTTGCCAAGGCAAGGTATGTAGGAAGCCTCCTTGAGGTTCAATCCCAACACCCGGTTGTTCCGACCATCTTCACGTCGGTTCACCAACACCCTGGGCAGCCTAGAGTGTAAGCCCCATGACACCTCCTAAACTACATGGTTTTTGATCTTTTCCAAGGCAAGGTACGTAGGAAGACTCCCTGAGGTTCAAGCCCACCATCCACCTGGACCCCAGGTCCTTATTCACGTCGGTTCACCGACCTCACGGGCCGCCTCAAAGCATAATCCCCAAATGCCACCACCAAAACTACGAGGTCTTTGATCCTTGCCAAGGTAGGGTACGTAGGAAGCCTCCCTAAGGTTCATTCCTAACACCCAACAGTTTTGACCCCCTTCACATCAGTCTTCCCCCATCCTTCATGACGTTAAAATATGGGCCTCAGTCAGCGGTAAGCCGCTGCGACCCCATCCAGTGGTAAGTCATTGCGACCCCATCCAACGACAAGCTATTGAACCCCAATTAGCGGTAAGCCTTCATCAGATGAACTATGTGGACTTTGATTCCCTGCCACGGGTATATGTAAAAAGCCTCTTTGAGGCTCAATACCAAAACTATCATCATCCTCATGATGAATCCATCCCATTCACCACCCCCCTCATGAAACCTTCCATCATTCATCCTGATTCTTACCCGGGACGCCACATCCCGATGGGATCATGCCACCCCATTCTCCATTCCAACTAACAACTTTCGGGAGGCCACCCACATGATGGCACTAGTATCGGTGTTCCTTCCAGGGGGTTCCTCCATCTGATCCACTCTAGTCAGTGTTCTTATCATCCCGATCTGTCTCAGCTGGACGTTAAACTTGCGGCATACCCTGTGTTAAACATGGGAAGTTGAGGAAAACCTCAAATACATGCCCATGGAATATGATTCCCCGCGTTCGATGTGGGATGCCTCGGGATTCTGTGCCCTCTAGAATCCATATAATAAGGGAAAGAAGAAAGTCACGCCAATCCCCCAGTGTCCAAACACGCCCGTGATGCTCAACGTGACTACTCCCCAAACTGAACGTTGCTTCCCTGACTGGAACCCTTATAATTTCCTGACAGAAGCAGTGTAATTAACTGGTGTCCATGAAGATATAGCACCTGGAATATTTTCACGAACAACGTCTTAAGCCTGTGAGGGAGACCCTGACTAGGTGACGAGTTCTGAGGAGGAATCCACGGAAGGAAGAACTGACTTCCCATCATCCCGTTTCGATCAAGGAGTAGACGTCCCTGAATAAGGAGTAGATGCCACCCGCCTTTGGAAAGCGGGAATACAGGGCAACAAAAACCACACCCCTCGTCCCCAAGCGAGACGAACACGTGCGCCCCGATGAAAGTGTCGGAAACAACATTATTATAAGGTAAATAAAATGAATAATTAATTTCAATTTATATATGGTTTATATAATTAAAAAATATATTATATGTAAATATGTTTTAATATTTATTTATACAATTAAATTTTTATATGTAAATATATGAAAATATTTATGTGTGTGTGTTTATTTAGTTATAAATAACACTACAATAGGAAAAATGATAAAATTTCAACATCATGACATCTATATGAATTTAGTCACTAGGAATAAATTCAGCCTCAACAAAAAAATATAATAATTTCCTTTTAAACAAAGCAGAAATTCCTTAAATTATTCAAAAATTAAGTTATCCCAACTAAAAAACTCAATTCTGGAGGCCTCCTGAGCCTTTTTTACCTCAAAAAATAGTAGTACAGTTGAGTCAATGCAAAATCCATATCTTCATAGGGTTTGATTTGATATCTCATGGAGCCCAAATGGACACCCAGATCAAAATTTGTGGGCATTTTTAGTTCAAAATATTTTTTAACTTATCTTAAGAGATTGATTAATTTGTTAATTTTTTATATCATAAAATTGTTGTTAAATTTTTATTACTCGAAAAGGGTGGGTTTGGATTGGTTTGGATTGGTTTTCACGAGAAACCAAACCAAACCATGATTTTCAGTTTGGATTTTATACGTAGAAATCCAAACTATTTAATAGTGGTATTATTTAGATTAAAAAATTTCTAATCCATTAATTTTTTGTTTGGTTTGGTTTGGTTCAGTCCGAATTGTGGGTTAAGATATTTTTTATGAAAAAAATAAACAAAAAAATGTTATAACCAATAATTAATAACGAAAGAGTTTAAGTGAATAAATTCATCAAAATTTAAATATAATTATAATTAAAAATAGATAACTAACCAAATATGATGTTCTTGTACCACCATTAAAACCTGAAAGATTACAAAAAACACTAGCTAATTATGGATCCAAATTGAAGTATTATAAAATGATAAAAAAACAAAGTGATAATGAAATTTAAAAAAAAATACAAAAACTATATAAACAACGTTAATAACTTAAAAACAAGGCTAATTTAGTCCAACTATAATCTCATCTATACAATTAAACTCATGAATAGCTCATGAAATAAAATATATAACCTGGATATAGGTCCTAAAAACATTAAAATTACCACATAATACAAACACCAACCATACCCCGATTGTGTATCACCTTTAACTAGTTTATTCACTTAAACAATATAATAAAATATTCAATAATATGGAAATATAAAAATACCATATATCTCAGGCAGTACACTCAATTCCAAGATGAAATGAAAGATTTAAGAACCTCAATATATCATATTGAATGCCTCCAAACAAAAAAACAATAATTAATATTAATAGGCATTCATAAATCATAAAAATAATAAATAAATACCTTTCTAAGAAGAAAATATTATCAAAACCTAAATCAAAATAAAATAAGCATGATATCATTGTGTCACAATAATACAACTAAAACACTAATGATAAAATAAAAAAAATTATTAACTATGCAATTGAGAATTTTTTAATGACATACATTAATAAACCCCATTATATATTTTTATTTTTGAATCAACAAAATAAAAATAATTCAATAAAAAACTACTTATAATTAATGTAAACAATAATAAATATTCAATAAAATAAATAAAAATATTAACCCAATAAATAAGTGTCAAATTTATCTTCTAATAACCAACAACCAACAATATGAAAAAATCGAACCAAAAACCGTTGAACCCAAATCATAACCATAATAGATTTAAATCATATAAATTAAAAACCCTCCATAATTTTTGGAGTGGTTCTATTCAATTTAATCTATTTAAAATCTATAACATAGTGAAATCATCCCTCTGGGATACATGGACATCGGTATGAAATCATCAATTCGCAAAAAAAAATATGTCTAAGTTTTATTTTTACTGGTGTCATGAATTGATCTTAGATTTGTTTCATAAAAACAATGAAATGTAGATAAACAAAAAAATCAAAATGAATTGTGATTTATGTGACAAGAAGTGTGATCTTAGTAGGGTTGGCCATGGATTTTGGTTGGGTTAGCTTAACACTAGATTAGTAAACCCTATTAGTATGGTATTTAATTAATTTAGTCACACATGTATACATCTACACCAAAAAAATGAATCCACTTATATTGTATAAAAATCAATAAGAAGTCCAGGCCATAAACCATCCAAGACATTATCTAAATAATGAACAAAAATATACTCAGGGAAATAATAACTCATTACCACTACTTCAACTTCATAAATGAATAAAAAATTATAATAAAATAAAATTTCTTATCACTATATTGGTTATTAAAAATATAGTTAAACAAAAAATATATCCTAAATATTAACATATTGATATATGAATAGTAAAATTTGAGCCTACTAACCTGAAAATATGGTAGATCACAACCAGAAGAGTAGATTAGGGATGTCATTGTTTGAGAGTAGGAGTCATTGTAGGGTTTGAATAGATTGGTTTCTCAATTTAGGAGTAACTCCCCTGCGTGTATCTATATATGGTATTTTTTTACAATAATCAGGTGCATTGGAGGGAGGGTCCAATATTCAATTAGTATAGGTGGGGAGGGAAGCTGGGATCAAGAATAAAGAAGGGATTGGGAACCGATCTTGGAAAGGATAGGGGTATCAAAATGAGGAGTGATCAAAATGGTTTGGATTAGAATGGAGGGATTAGAATGAAATAGAATGGGGATGACAGGACAAATTGTGGGGGAAGAGATGGGAGAGGATTGGGAAGATTAGGACATCATGAGAGTATGTGGAATTTTAGGGGACGAAGGATCACAGGAATGAGGGAATTAGTTTAGGGCATCACCATTAGGGGTATTAGGGAATCAGGGTGGGAGAGGGGAGTGATGGAATAGATGTGTTTCGGGTGGGGAGGGAGGTAGGTGGTGAAAATGATTAGTGTGGGTTAACTTGATTTCAAAAATATATATATATTTTTAAAATCTTGTAATTAAACATAAAGTTATATTTTTTTAATTTAAAATTATATTTTAAGACTAAACATTATCTTTTTTTAAATTAAAATATTTTTTTTCTAATTAGAGTGGTTCAGTTTAACAGGTTTTATTTAGTTTGGCTCCTAAACCAAACCATAAACTGAAAGGGTTTATTCAATATACATCACAAATCAAACCACAATAAAAAAAACTATTTCCCTTTGGTTTTCGGTTTGGTTAGATTCAAACAGTTTTTTTCCAACCCACATTACTCAATACTAATTAGAAAATTATTAATTAAAATTAATTTTTAACTATTTTATAAATCAATTTTCACTAAATCTATTATATATTAAGTTTAAATACATATTTAGTATTATATAATTCATTTTAAGAAAATATTATATATATATATATAAATAGAAAAAAAAATTATACTAAAATATGATTTTTAATAATATATATTTATTTATGAAGAACGTATTTTATCTACACTAAAAATAATCACTAGAAAAAACCACTCATTAATAGTAATATTTTATCAATTATTTTTTTAGTATTGACAAAGGCTTCCTTTATCAGTGATTTCAGATATCATTGATATTAGTATCCCCTTTATCAGTGTTTTTTGTTTAGAGATGATAAAGAGTAGCTTTTAATAAATATGAATTTATAGTAGTGGAATTAGATTTATTATTTTCTATGAAATTCAATATTTGAAAATATATATGAGATATTGGAGGTGGATAGATTTCTAGATTGTGAGGGATGGACATTCAATCTAACTCAAGGTCATCATTCCAAGGGGGTTATTTTTTTGTGAAAAAATAACATGAGAACATTCAAATAAAAAATTGAAAAATAAATAACATAATACTCATATTTATATCATTTTAAATACATCATAAAAATATTACTTTATATATTTTTTAAGAATACTATCAATTGAAAAAATTTCCTAAATAATTATTGTCAACTTGAGAAACATTTTCACAACAAAAAAATCCATGGAAAAAATATTCATTAATGATTTTCTTTCTAATTTATAGAAATAGGAGAAACATTATTAATCTAATATAAATATGACACTTTGGATGACTTTTGCTTATAATTACTAAAATAAATGTGAACTTAAAAAACATGACACTATTTGAGATTAATATGATTTAATTCCTCAAGGAACATGCTTGCATTCAATTAATGATAGGTCATAAGTAAATATGATTTATTGGAACATAGTAAAAACTTTGAGATAGAACAATAAATGGGACCAAGGATTTTTAGGCCCCAATGATCTTGACACAGAATAAAAATTTATTATGGGGGTAAATATTTTTTACCTAGATAATAAATGGGTATGTTTTTTAAAGGCTTGCTTGAGCCATAATTGATGGCTTGATTAATGACCCGGCTAACCAGACAACGACATATTGTAATAATAATTTTCAAAGTAATCATGATTTTATATATTATATTTTTTCATTTAATATAGTTTTATTTTAATATCAGACTAATAAACATATTAGAATTTGGACCTGTTAGTTTTAAACAGGCCAGTTTTCTTAAGGGTTTTCCCCCTAAAAGATAAATTAATAAACAAAAATAAAAAGGTCATGATTTTTACCATCTTATAAAAGTTATTTAGATAGTAATTGTTTCCAAATGTATCATATAAGTTACTAGTATAGGTTTTAGGTTCATTGGAAGGCACATTTATGGCATGTCTTACTCTTATTTTTAGTCTTAATTTATGAAGAATCATTATTGCACATGAAAAATACTGCCATATACAATGAAAACCCCAGATTACTCATCTAGATAAAATACCCAAACCATAATAGGAGGATATTCAAATGTAATTTATAATTAATTCATGGGAAGATATAAAATTAATTCAATATGTAATTCCCTCTTCATTGATGATTTGGTTAAATAGATCTCATTATATCATCATTATGAAATAGGATCCAAATTCATAATACCTCTAGAGCTGATCCACATGTGAACCATAGTCTTTGAAAGTCCTCAAAGAATCAGCAAGTGCTAGCACATCCGATCCGGATCACTTGTGTTGTTCTTGGTTGATCGTAGCATAATTCTTCTTGAAGGAGGAAGAACTCTTAATGTTCTCTCGATATCTTGTGAGAGTATGAAGAGAGATAACATTCTAGATCTCTAGATCTATTAATAGTTATTTATAGAGTCTCTCTCTATCTATTGTTCAAAAAAATAGTTAATATGGAAAGTGATATAATTGGATATTTTTTTGGTGGGTTTAGGGTTGGAAAATGCACACAAGCCCTTTCCAACACTAAAATTATTAGTATAACTCATGTCTAATACTAATAATAATATTATCAATCATTTTACATGCATAAAATTTAATAATATATAAAAAAATATAACTTATAAAACTTCCAATTGAACCATTAATCTTAGTCTTATTTACTTTTTTGATATTTACCAATCCTTGAATAATGACTATTTGTTTAATAAATAAATATCACGGAATTATTCATCGTTAAATATAATAAATATTATATTATCTAAACCTTGTAAATAAATATTTAATATTATTTAACTCACATATTATTTTGAATAAATTATGATTAAATCTTGGTGATCATCCAAAACTAAATAAATATTATTCATTCTAACTTGTTAAATTCAATAATTCAATTTAACTTTAATTCAATATACATGTGGTGTGTGACCCTCTAGGTCTATTTCTCAGTGGAATTAGGCTGAATTTCCTAAATTTAAAGGTTAGAATCTAGTAACACTTCAATATACCCATAAATAAAGAATGTAATTTCCTAAAAACATCCAACCTCCTATGAATTCCTACCATGTAATATAATCCCTTTATCATGATATCTCAAATCGTGCAGGTTGCATGCTGGTGTCATCAATATATATGCTTGATGTCTCTTTATTTGACTTTCCAAAAATAAACTTACCCACCAAAAACCATAGTCATGTATTTATATAAGTAGTTCCATTCTTATCAAAGTGCATTATACATCAACTCTCATCAACGTATGGAAGGTATAAATCCTTTCTCGCATTATCTATTAATGTAATATCGCTCGTGATGCACTCAATATATCTTGCCTCACCACAAACATATAACATCATAGATTTTATCAATACATAAAAATACACAAGTCATGATATACATTAATGATAATATTAAATTTTAAGTATTGATACATATGTCTGCAAATAAAAACACCAATGACACATGAAAATATGGATTTATTATTGAAGGTTTTGTTCTTATAACCTTCTATCTTGGAGATTACCAAGGGGGAACACCAAGATAAAGTGTATCAATGTATTATGATCCTCTTACACCTTATATCCTATATTTTCAATGTCCCTTAAAACAATATTATCAGGACATAAAACAATATTTAGGAATACTATCGTGGAACCTCTAGGTTATCATCATAGTGGGTAATTACATTGACCTTTCAGTGTGACATATATTATAAGGAAATTATCACATAAAAATTTCATGAAAAGGAACAATCATGATATGATATGAAACTTCATAAATAATATAAAACATGAAATCAAGTACTAAGGAATTATCTTATAGGGAACCGACTCCAACAGAATCACACTTTCACTAAAGCCAACTAATAACAACTTTCAATCCACTAGCTCTCACATGATACTCATGCCTCTAATGAGATATATCCTTAATCAAGGGGTCCATAAAGTTTTATTCCATGCATATTATACTCACCATAACTTCACCTCATTGAGAAAAATCCTCCAAGATAAGAAATTTATAAAATATTTTATCTATCCTTAGATGTGACCTGGGATCTTTGGAAAGGGCCATTTTTGTAGTGTTATCGCAATAAAATGTGATAAGGTCTTTACTTTTAGGAACCATATCAATTAATTGGAAAAATATTTAAATCCAAACTACTTCCTTGGTTGTATCAAAAGAAGAAATATACTTAGACTCTATAATAGAATCGGCTCAAATACTTAAGGATACCCTTAATAGTATTAAAATGTTGTTCACATAGATATGGTTGATATATACCTACCATGATTAAATCATAGTAAACATAAATCCTCATAAATAACATGTAATACATGATATATCCTATCATTGAAGAGTATGGGATCTTACTCATTCTCTCTATTTCCTCTTATGTATGAGGAAACATTTTCTTTGAAATATGTATACCATGTGACTCTGGAACCAATACCCTCTTGTATTGTTTCATACTATACATATTCTCTATCTATTCAATGTATGTACTTTGACTTAGTCCAAGTATCCTCTCAGATCTATCATGCATGATCTTTATCCCTAGTACTTAGAGTGTTTCACCTAATTCCTTTATGGATAATCACTTTCTCAAAAATCCCTTAACCTCTTGTAAGAATAGTATCTTATTTCTAATTATAAATATTTTATCACAATATACTACTATGAAAACAACCATAATACCACTAAAACTCTTATAAAAACATGGATCAATTTCATTCTTAATGAAAGCAAATTTTCTTAGGGATTCATTGAACCAAATGTTCTATGACCTATATTATTTCTTTAATCCATAAATGGATCTCTGTAACTTACATACCTTTTTGGAATTTATAAGAGTAACAAACCCTTATGGTTTTTTCATATACACATACTCCTATAGGTTCCCATTAAGGAAATAAGTTTTTAAATTCATATTACAAATCTCATAGTCATGGAAATCTGTTATGGAAAAAAATGTGATAGATTTAAACATGTAAATTAGAGAAAAAAAATTCATCATAATCAATTCCATGATGTTTTCTAAACCCATTATCCACTAATCATGCTTTATAGGTATTTATCTTACCTTCAATGTTCATTATTATCTTTAATACCCATTAACATCCAATGGGATTTACATCAACTGGTGGATCGATGAGAACCCAAACTTGGTTTTGATATATGGAATCTAACTCATAATTCATGGATTCCTATCATATTGCATATTTTGATCTATCTACTTCCACCTTAAGGGATATGGGATCATTATTTTCATCCAATAATGATTCACCATAATCAGTGAATATAAAAACATATCTCTTTGGTTCTCTAACTTATCTAGTGCTCATACATAGTACTTGTGTTTTGGGTACAGCTTCTTCAATAGGGACCTGTCAGGTATGTTCCTGTACTAACTCTTGTGTATTGTGAGTATCAAATTTATTGAATTAAATCTTTCTCCCACTATATTACTTGAGGATTTGATCCTTCTTAAGAAATATAGAATGTCTTTATATGGTAACTATCTTGTCCAAAGGGTTGTAGAGATAATATCTCCTTATTTCCTTGGGATGCCCTATAAAGATGAACTTTGTTCCTAGAGGTGCTATTTTTTTATTAATTTAACCTTAAAAAACACCTTATAACCCCATGAATGAACATATGACAAAATAAAATTCTTTCCATTGCATAACTCGAAGGTAATATCATTTTCCAATTTAGTTTGTACTCAGTTTAGTAAGTTTCATGTCGGATGTAATGCATATCCCCAAAAGGGTAATGGATGGATTGTGTAACTCATTACCAAACTTACCATGTCTAGTAGTATACAGTTTATCCTTTCACTAGAATCAGTATACTATAGTGTATAATGTGGAGTGAGTTGAGATAAAATATCATACTCCTATAAAAATTTAATAAAATATTGGTCAAGATATTCACCCCCTCGATCCAATGAAAATCTCTTTATCTTCTTATGAAAATGATTCTAAACATCATTTTTAAACTCTTTGAACTTATCAAAGGATTCATACATGTACCTCATCACATAGATATAACCATAATTACTCAATTCATCAATAAAAATTATAAATTATGAGAATCCACATCTAGATTCTACTTGAAAAGGTTTGCACACATCAATGTGCACCAATTATGGAAGCTCTGTGGCCCTTTCACCTTGACCATAAAATGTTGTTTTGGTCATCTTTCCATGAAAACAAGTGTGATATATTTCAAGTGTTTTGTGATCAAAAGAGTCCAAGTAACCATATTGACAGATCTTTTTCAAATGCTTCTCATTTATGTGACCAAGACAGTGATGTCATAAATGGGTGTTAAATGAGTCATGCATATTTGTTTCATTATCAATTTATAATATATTTTTTATAATTTAATAAATAAATAATTTTATTCAATTGTTTCATGCTATAACATATTATATATTTATAAAAATAACATCTCTTATTTAAAAAAACTAAAAATAAATCTCTCCATGCCTAAATAGAAAACAAATATGATGTTCTTCTTAACACTAGGCACATAATAACAATTATTTAAAACCCAAATTAATCTTGTTATCAATGTGAGATGGCAGTATCCAATGGATATCATATCCATCCTCACACCATTGGTAGCCTGTAGATCCACCTCACCTCTAGAAAACTTAGGAAATCTACTTAGTTCATGTATTTAGATAAAAATGTGAGAACCACAAGTAGTATATAATACCCAACCTTTAGATATAAAAATATTACAATTAATAATGTATGAACCTAAAACTTATCCTTTCTTCTTTGGCTTGGTGCAATTCTTATTCAAGTTTCCTCTCTTGCCACATTCAAAACACACTGCATCCTATTTCTTTCCTTGCCTTTGGATCTTCTTATTCTGGTAAATACAGTGTTATAGAGCCTTAGACATGGAATGATTATTTATACCATTTTCCTTTTTCCTCATCTTTTTATTCACCATAAGTATCATGGTTTTTTCATTCCCTGTGTCTTTATCATCTTTGAGAATACTAGTAAAAAAATTTGAAAGTGTCTTCTCACCACTGCTCATATTAAAATTCACAATAAAACTAGAGAAATTTTTATCCAGTGAGGATATAATCATATCTATGTGTTAATAATCATGTATCATAAACCCTGATATTTACAAGCATTCTATATAGCCAATCATCTTGACTACATGATGCCTAGCTCGCATTAACTCTCCAAGCTTGCATGTGAATAGTGAATTTGAGATCTCATATCTCTCTGTTCTTTTCTTATCTTGAAAGAGTTACATAATGTGAGAAATGATGTTATTTCCATCCATATACTCATATTATTTAAGAGGATCAATGTACATGGAGTATAGCATAAAATTTTGGATATCCAATATGTCATCCACATGTTTTATATAGACAGATACTTCTTACTCACTAGCCTCTTTAGCAAGAAACTCAGGAAGTGGGGTTTCTGGCATGTATAATTTATGTATATTGCATAGTATAATTCATAAGTTCCTATACCATTACTAAAACTTTGATCTAATGAGAATTTTATCCTTCACTAGTATGGATTAAACTGATGTTTTAAAAGTAATTTTATTTTCCATTTTTACAAATTAAAATCAGATGATTAATACTTATTTGATTACAAAAATAGATTAATAAAATTAAATTAAATTCCATTAATCTCCCATTATTTCTTTAAAACATAATATCCCTTTACATTAGTTTTGGAATATCTTGTCACTAATATATTCTAGTGTAAAGGATCCATATTCTTCTTATCATAACCTAGACTTGGGCATGGAAACTTATTTGAAGTGTTTTAGGTAGGTGTAACTTTCCAACTGCATTAACTAAAACTTACTTGATTCATTGAGTGGTCTCCCAAATCCTAAAATACTAAATAAATATTTTATCAACCCTTTATTCTCGGTTACACCAAGTCCTTCATGGGTAGTCAACCCTTGATGTGACCCATGTTAAGTCAACCCAAAATTTTAAGCTAAAAGTTACATGATAATTGAAACACCCCAACTTGGGTTGGTCAAGAACATTGAATTATGAGGTATTCTAAATCAAGTAGTGGAAGGCTATGCTAACAAAATGTTTTAGTTAATGAATTTTATCCTTATACTTAAAAGTCCATTTTATCTTTATCACATGCCTTATTAATATTAAGTGCATTTTACTTAAGTGATTAACCATGTCTAATAAAATTTATGCATAATCTGGTTATATTTTATTCCATATTGCATGATTGTTAATCAATTTATTAGTTAATCATGAAACATTCACAAATATAAATAATGAACCATGAAACTAATATAAATAAAATATAAGTGGCATGATCATGAGATTCTCTAATGGTTAGTTTATCCATTGTATGATAAACTAGACCTAGATCATAGAATAAAATAACTTGAACTGTATCTTGGTTCATGTTATATCATTCCACCTTGGCTCTTATATATCACCTTGATAAATTTCTCCTCAATTCCTATACTTGAATCACATCCTCTCACCTAATAGAGCCATCGTTACATAAGATTTTACTCACATCCAGGGGAGGGGATCTAATGTATCAGATAAAACGGGGTTATATAAAAGAAACTGCAGGCATGTAGACCCTTTCATAATAAGGAGGAGGGGATGAAAAGAAGGATGTAAATTTTAATTTAATCATAATAAATTAAAGAAAATAAAATGTATATACAGGGATGGTTTAATATCATGATCATCTATATAAGATCCTAACCTTTTTAGGAGGTAAATTATTATTTAAATTTTTCAGTTAACTCCATTTATAATGGTTAATGAAATATTTATTGAGAATATGAGGGGTCTTTGAGGTGTTTCATGGGTTTGGGATAATAAAACATAAAGAAAATAGACTATTCTGTGTAGGGTGCATGGCTTCCACACAGTTAGTACTAACCATGTGCCCTAACCATATAGCATATATGGGAAGGTTGCACAGTTGAAAAACCACGTAAGGGGATATTGAAAACCATACAACTTTAGACAGAACCAAATTCATGGACTCTGCACGGTTTTTCAAACCATTTAGGTTCTACAGGACACCATGTAACCTAGGACCCCTCTTACATAGAGGGTGTTATGTTGTTGGTTCATAGTTTGTCCAACTGTGTGTCCAAATCATGCACCACATTAAAAGAGATAATTACTCATTTTTTCCTCTTGGTATTTATGAGTTTTTACCCTATTTTTCTCTTCCTCTCACCTACAGTAGCTAGAGTGATGAACCAGGGTATCCCTCCTCCTTCAAGGGTGATTATTCCTAAATTTTGGGTCATTTGAAGTGTTTTTTATTGTGAATCAATGCTCAAGGTGAGTCTACACTCCTATTTCTTATATTTTATAGAAGAGGCATTGTATAATTATTCTTATCCTTATAAATCCTGAAAACCCTTGTTTTATGGTAGATTTATTAGGTTGCACATTGGGGGTTTTTTGGGCTTGATTGAAGGGATTTTTTTGAGTGAGCATTCATTTATGAACTTGAGGTAGGTGGTCTACAAGTTATATCCCATAGTATTGATGTTTAATTTATGTATACTGTTGGATTTTATGTCCTAGGGACAACTTTTTGTACCTAAATTATTATTACATA
The DNA here is from genome assembly GCA_963277665.1 of Viscum album. Taxonomy (NCBI): domain Eukaryota; kingdom Viridiplantae; phylum Streptophyta; class Magnoliopsida; order Santalales; family Viscaceae; genus Viscum; species Viscum album. The sequence goes on from OY728144.1 coordinate 162,300,358, forward strand.
TTGTCAATTATTTTTCATGACTCTAATGTAATAATGTCTTAAAGTATATGTCACATTGATAAGGTTATAACAGTTCCCCACTATGGTGAGAACCTTGAAGTGCTATGAAAATACTCTTAAATATAGTTCTTCAGTCAGATAACATAATATGATGGGACATGTAGTATATAGACTATCAAGTGTGATTACTCATAATATAATTAGTCTTCTTATCATGAAATTCTCACTTGGTAGGATCTAAAATAGAAGATTATGAGAACAAACCTACCAGTAGGAATTCTGCATGTTTTGGTGCCATCAGATATTTCTATCTATGAGAATGTGTTATGGTCCTTATACTTTAAGATTATCATTAATACATTTCATGACTCATTCACTTAGATTTTTTTATTAAAACCATGACACCATATGTTATCGGTGTGGTAGGGAATGTTGGGTGTATCTTGATTGACATGTCATTAATGGATAAGTTAAGAAAAGATTTATCCCTTCCATATTTATGGAAGTTTATATCTCATCCCATTGATTGGAATCGATTTGTCACATTAAATTCCATGGACATGGTGAAATGATGTGTTTATTTTATATGGTCAAAGAAGACGTATTGATCATATAGGTTGGTGACACAGATGTGCAACCTTCTTGATGAGATATTATAACAAAATGATTATATTATATAGTGATTGTTCATATCTGGTTTTCATCCTTAAAACATTAATTTATTTATCTTTGGTGCCTTGAACCATTACTAGATAGTAATCTTAGACTTAGGAAAACTTTCCTAATTCCAATGAGAAATAATCTTAGAGGGTCACACACTAAGTGTTTCTGATGATCTCAATTAAATTATATTCAAATTTAATTAATTGAATAAATATTATCCTAGAGACCGAGGGATAATTTTATTCATTTTTTATCGATCTAAAATGTTTATTTATGAATGAAATATTTAAATTAAATATTTATTCATGGGTTTAATAAATTCTAGAGGATTTAGAATGAACCAAGACCAAGTCTAGTGGTAAACATTAATTTAAAATTTGGCCAAATAATATTTTTTACTACATAAGTTGGTAGGTACCAAAAAATAATATTATTATTATTATGTTTCATGGGTTTTATTAGGTATTATTATATTATTTAAGGGTATTCATACAACTAAATAATTATTTTAACCTAAACCCTAGCTCTATAAATAGACCATTATATCTATTTTCTATTGCATCCAAAAATCAAAAGTTGGGAATCATTGCACACGATGAAATTCTCTCTCAACTCCTCTTTTCTCTCTTCCTCTCAATAATGATAACATAATAGAGATTTATTTGAGATCTAAGGATGAGTGATCAAAACGAATAATTTAAGATAATAGACTCACTACACTAGCACTCAGATATCAATTGGCATTTCTCATAGATAAAAGGAGCATGTGTGGATCACCACTAGAAAGATTTTATCCTTGGATTCTCATAGAATAATGAAGTAAATCTGAAAGAGTATTTTTGGATGATCGACATCAACATCAAAAAAATAATGTTATTAGGTATTCATTTCATTAGATATTAAATAAATAAATTGAAATTTTTATGTACAAGATTCTTAATTTAGGTTTTGGGAAACTCAATATTAAAATAAATTTTAATATATCATCTTCCACCACATGATTCCACTATGATCAAAACCTTAAAGTGGTATTAGAGCAGACACGTTTAATTTTATAATTATTTATTTGATTTTTGATATGATGGAACCAAGGATTTTCATTACTAGAAAAGGAGTCTAGTTTGTGTTTGTTTTCAATCCACACTAGGATTATCGGGGAGCTTTCAAGGTAAGTGATCTTACAGTACAAGATGGTTACACTGTTGAAGGTGGCATTATTTCCGAGAGTTTTCCAAATTTTTTGTCTCAAAATCAGTAGGATGGAGAAAGATTCATGAAAGGCAGTTTTCTAAGATTAAATCTTCTAAAATTTGGTAAATTAATAAGTTTTTTGATGACTAGGTTTTGTGAATACTAGGTTTCATGAAGACTAGGTTTTGAAAAAGGTTGATCTTAGAGAAGGTATGGAGCTTCGTGAATATGTGATAGAAGTATAGTGTTCTTTGTGACTATGAAAAAGCATCGTGAGTGTGATATGGGTTGATGGTGATTCTTCGGGACTACACAAAGATTCATGAACAGGTTAAATTTCTCTAGAGTTTTAAGAATAAAATAGCTTCATGAAAAGGATTTTGGATTTTCATGAAAATCCACCGATAGATTTGGATCTTTTCGAAAGGATGATCTTATAAATAGGAGACTACTTCAACTTCATTTTACGTGAAAATCATTAGAGAAAAGTATGAGTCAGTCTGAATTCATGAAGGATGAAATATTCACGAATTAGATATTCATTGTGAGGATGAGCATAGTGAAAATTCTATCTTATTCTTGACCAATGCTTAGGTATCTTGGCAAAATGATTTTTGTGATGGTTGGATATTCTGCGATGACTTGGTGAGCTTTGTGAAGGCATTTTGTTCCATAAAGGCAGTGAGATTCATGAAGGAAGATTGTTGCACAAATTTTATGAGATTCATGAAGGTTGGGAGCTTCATGAAAGTGTGTGAGTTCATGAATATTGGTAATTCTTTGAAACATAAAGAGGGTTTTTCAAGGGTTGGGATATTAGAGAATAGTAGTATTAAATATCTAGTTTTAGAAAATAGTTCTTTCAAGTGCATCAACTCAAGACATTAATGCAAGAAGAGTCTCATGTTAGTCAGGGACAAATACTTAAATACCAATCCACTAAGGAAACCTTCAATTCATTAAACTGAGTAAGACTTCACCCAAATAAGTGAACTAGGGGGAGTTAACATAAGTGTTCTGAGAGAGGCAGTGTGCTGTCCCTAAAATCTTGTAAAGGAATTATGCCTAGAACAAATTGACTATTCCTGAAATTTTATATTCCACAACTAGTGAAGATTAGTGGATTTAGGTATGACCAAAAAACTATTGGCGTATTGTCCTTGTACTAGACCTTAGTGGTGAAGCAAGTAAAAGTATTGTGTTGTCTCTTTCCATGTGAATGTTTGACTACTGCATGATTACATTAGAAAGGTCTAACAAGTTTCTACTAACATGGAAAAAAGATCCATCACTTTAAAAGAAAAAGTTGACACCCTGATTCACCCCTCCCCTCTCATGGTGTTTTGGGGTCCTACATGATCTATACGCAATCATCATTTCATTTTTTTTAATCCTTTTTGAATTAACATGTTACTGACATATTAATCATTTTACTTCAATGTTTCATTTTCTTAAAGGTATACGAATAGATGAAGAATGACCAAATATGCCATCAGGAACTGCCAAAAAACTTCCTATAAGACAAGGTTATATGGTGTATCGTTATAGTACACACCATGTACACTAGTACATTGTACCTGGACAGGTTGTGGGATACATGGAATGCCACACAGTTATTACACATGATGTACACCACATGTTGACTTGATAACCTAGTACATGGTATATCAGATTACACAACATGAATATGTCATACACATCATGTATTATACAGGGGTTAGTGGTGTAATTCACGCAATCTGTGTGGTCATTATACACGATCAAACTAAATGAGATTGACATCCTGAGAATTAATGACACACACGTCATTTGGATGGTGTGCACAACATGTATTTCATCAATTCTCACATCCGAGATACACATTGATACCACAATCTTGTTATAAGGAAACGCGTTATTACAGATACATGGCACGTAGATAGGATGCACGCGTCGTGTAGTCTCGCACCCAAGAACACATCGAGTCTTTCAACGGGTTACATGGGTATGTGGAATTTATAAAATATAATGTGTAGATGGCATGTAAATTCCATGAAATATTCCAATATACATGTTGAAGACCCAATCATGTATCTTAGGTATACGGAAAGTGGAACTCATAGTGTGCAACTCATTAGTATACACTGTGTAGTTAGGCCACGGTACACACTAAATCCACAAGCATATACCTTGTATACATGATAACCAAGGTGCACAACATGTAGATGGATATTATATATAGTGTATTCTATCAATAAATTCATATAATTAAATTACATTAAATTGAAAATTGCAGCATTAAAACCCTATTCAATTGATTGACACCAATTTTGTTTGATAATTTAAAAATAGTTTTAAATGATTTCACATGCTTGATTAATTTATTGTAAAAAAACCTATAACTATTGGTTCTATCATTTATTTTACATGAATTCCATTAATAATGGAAATCTCCTAAATGAATTTTTATTATCATTAAGATGAAAGGGAATTAATTAATTAAATAATTAATGCAAGATAATTTATCTTAATAACTTATAAATAAATGAATGTTAGCCATTTAATTTTGCATATATGTTTCATGTATGATCATTCATGAGGTAGACCAAGACTAGTTTATGTGTTAGAATTTAATTAGTTTAATTTATTTCGTGGTTTTGTAATAATTTTTTATTAAATTAAATATGATGGCCTATAATTCATTACTCCCTCCATTATTTTGTAGTACCTGCTTATCTAAGTATATTTATACAATCCCCCTTTAATAAATCCTTTGATTTCCCTCACCTATGTCTGTGTTATAAATATTTTTAATTAATGTAGTTTTCCTAGGCACATGGAGACGGTTCAAAATGGAACCATAATGATGGAAACCCATGTGTTATGTGGGTGGATAGGTGGAATGCTATAACGCATTCCAATACCATCAATAGGAGTTATTTATCCTAGGTCATAGGTTGATTTAATGTTTTCTCATTAAATAAACCATTAGATAAATCTCATGTATGGGTAGTTTAATTATTTAATTATTTTTTATATGAAATTTTTAATTTTATGGATGTAAGAGTATGATCATAAAAATGAATGAATTAATGTTCAAGGGAAAAATTTAAATAAATGGATTTTTCATAAATTGTTTATCTATAATGGTTAATTGATTAAGTAAAATCCAATTAAGATTAAAAAGACATGTAAAATATGAAATAAGATAGAATTTATGCATAATAAATTAAAATCACTCAAATATATATTAAGTTGTACTTGGCCATCCATCACTTTATTAGGAATAAGAGCCTTAGAACTAAGTGTTTGACCAACCCTTATTGGGACACTAACGTTTAAGATGGAGTCATTATGAAGGTTACGGGTTGACTTAACAATCTTACATCAAGAGAAGTAGCCATCGTTATACTTGATGTAACTTGAAGGAAATTATTGAGGAAATCCAAGTCAGGATTTCAAGATATGTGATTCCACTCAATAGATCAAGGGGTTTCTAGCCCACAGTTAGTAAATACCTGCCTACCTAAATACCTTCAAGTAGCTTGACCAACCATAATTGGGATTATGTGAAGGTGCATACGGATCCTTGTCACTTGAAATACCTTGTAATTAAAAATTATTAGTTCAGTGGTGATGGATATTGAGACTTGATAATATAGTGGTAGATTTAATAAAATCAATTAATTTATTATTTCTCACAAAATTATGTAATCATGAAAAATACTAATAATATGATATTTTAATTGTAGAATAAGATGAAAATATTTTAATACACACTATCCATTCGATTTATATTTGATAAAGATAATATCATCATTGGAAGTGAATTCTTGGAGTAGTTCAGATGGCTTCATGTTTTTTTCACCATGAACAAAAATCTTACATGCTAGAATCCTCACTTCCTAATCTGCCTACACAAGAGGCCAGTGATGAAGAGTTCCTCATCTATAAAAACATTTGAGCAAAATTTTCAAAATTCAATATTTAATGATTTCGTATATGTCTATTGAACTCATAAATTATCATGAAAACATGGATGTGTATAGAATGATAGAGCACCTTCATGTTATTTACCAAGAGAGTACAAGACATGAAAAGTTTGATATTTCCAAGGCACTATTTCAGATAAATCTTGGAGAGGGTTCCCCAAATGGGCCACATGTATTCAAGATCATTGGCTACACTGATCACCTAGAGTTTCTAGGGTTTAAACTCCCAGAAGAACGGGTCACTGGTCTCATTCTTTCATTACTCCCTCTGATCTTCTCTGGATTTGTTGTAAATTTTAATATGAAAAATATTGATAAGACTCTACTAGATTTTATTACTCTTCTTTTAGGAGTATATAAGGAGGAAAAACGCAAAAATCCTTTGATCCTTATAGTAAATAAATAGAACGGGAAACAAAATAGCTCTAAGTCCAAAGATTATTCGTGTCCTTCCAATAAGAGGAATATCATGGGGAATAAAAAAGAAATAGGTTGTCATTTATTTTTCATGTGGAAAGAAGGGTTGTTGGAAGAAAAACTACACCCCTCCAAAGAAGAAACAGGAAGTTTCGGGTTCATTTGTAATCGAGTGTAATTTATCTATTTCTACAAATTGGGTATTAGATATAAGTTTTGGTGATCACATATATATTTAAATAAAGGAACCAAGTAGATTCAGAAATATTGAATGAGGGGGTTAGATCTATGAGAAACCAATAGTGATAAACTTATTGTTGTAGCTATTAGGGACTACCACCCCACATTTCTGATTAGAATGATCTTGGTTTTAAAGGGTTGTAATTATATGTCTTTAATTATAAAAAACATTATTTTGGAATCAAGACTTGATACATATAGTTTTATTTTAAAGTTTGGAAATAAATGTTTCTTCTCTTATGAAGATAGAATTTATTATAATAAAGAATGTTTAAATAATGCTCTTTATGTGTTGGATTACATAAACCAAGTAATGGAAATAGATAATGAAACCACTTCACATGACTCATACCACACCAAACTATGTCATCAACGTCTAGTTCATGTAAATTAAAATTTCTTGGCTAAATTAGACCAAGATGGATAATTAGATTATTTTTAACTAAAATCACTTGGTATATGTCACGCATGTTTAAAAGTTAAAATGACCAAAGACTCATTTATTGGAAAAGGTGAAAGGTCCAAAGTGATCCTTGAATTAGTTCATACAGATGTGTGTGGACCATTTTCTATTGAGGCAAGCGTTGGTCACTCATACTTCATAATTTTTACTAATGAATTTAGTAGATATGGATATGTCTACATGATGAGGTATAATTCATATTCTTATGATAAATTCACGGAATACAATAATGAATTTGAGAACCATCTTGATAAGAATATTATGAAACACTACTCAAACTATGGTGGAGAATATATTAATAAAGACTTCATTGATTACTTATGAGATTTTGAAATATTATATCAACTCACTCCTCATTATATAACTAATTAGAACAGTGTTAGTGAAAGGAGGAACTGCACCTTCTTATACATGGTGAGATCAATGATGAGTTATGTGATTCTTCCATTATCTTTTTTGGGATACACATTGAAAAAAGCATCACAAATACTAAAATAAGTGTCAACTAAAATGGAGGATGTTATATCATAACATTTATGGAATGGAAAGAAACTCATGTTTTCAAACTTACATGTATGGGGTTGTGAAGCATTTTTCAAGGCCTCTTTAGGTAATAAACTTTCACCCCAAGGCATAAAGTGTAACTATATAGAATAACCCAAATAAACAAAGGGATAATACCTATATAACCCCTTAGAAAAAAGGGTAATAGTGGTAAGACATGTTATATTCCTCGAGAAGGATAAATTCTATAAAAGAGACAGTGGGAACGAGATAGGATTCGATGAAGTTGAGGCTAGAGGTACACAATATTTGGAATAGGAATAGATTACACAAAGCCTCGTGGAAGAAGAAATAGTTAAAAAGGTACAAGTACATCATAGGAGTACAAGAGAGGTTAGAGAAGCAAAATGGTTTGGTTTTCTAGTCACCAAGTATGGTGACTCGTTATTAGCTGATAATAATGATCATGTAACCAACAATGTAGTAAGTGGAACAGATGCTTCCAAGTGGAAAGAGGTCGTGAATTATGAAAATAATACCGTATAAAAAAACCAAGTCTAGATTTTGGTAGATATTATGGTGGATTTAAATCCTATTGTTTATAAAAGGGTGTTTAAGAAGAAACCAGACATATAAGGATAATTCAATACCTTTAAGGTGCGACTAGTTGCAAAAGGGTTTAAACAGAATCAAGGCATTGAAATTAATGAAACCTTTTCACCAATTTCAATGATGAAATCCATAAAAATTCTACTTTACATTACATATTAGCAGGAGTATGAGATTTTGAAAATATATGTAAAAATATCATTCCTTAATGGGAACCTTCAAGAATATATCTATATGAAACAGCCCAAAGGATTTGTGACTCTAAAGTATGCAAACAAGATGTGAAAATTGAAAAAATACATTTATAGATTAAAACAAACATCTTGGTCATGGAACATTCATTTTGATGAATATATAATGGAATTTGGTTTCATAAATAATAAATATGACCCTTGTTTCTAAAAAAGATTTATATATAGTGCAGTAATTTTCTTAATAGTATATGTTGATGACATATTACTTATTCGAAACGAAATATTAGTCTTATAGTCTGTTAAGGCGTAGTTGAATAAATGCTTCACTGTGAAATACTTGGGCAAGGACGAATATATTATTGGGATCAATATCCATTGTGATAGATCCAAGATACTACTTGGCCTAAGTCAAAGTACATATATTAAAAAGATAATGAAGAGATTCGGTAGGAAATAATCCAAGAGGGTATTATTTCCAGCATCACATGTAATTCACCTTTCTATGAAGATGTATCCTCAGACCCATGAGGAAATAAATATAATGGAAAGGATTCCATACACGTCAACTATTGGCTCAGTTATGTATGATATATTATATACTAGGATAGATGTAACCTACGCATTAAGTGTGGCATAAATATATCATTATTACCTAGATGTGTAATGACCTAATGTTTTATCAATAGAAAATCCCTTATTATAATTATGTTATATAATCACATGAAATCACAACACAATGAACTCTTAATTACAATGTTACCTTTAAACATAATATTGTCACTTCTGTGTTTTTAATTTTGAAAATCTCGGATACACAGTTGCATTCAGTAAGATATTTATAGTTTAAGAGAATCAACTTAGTTTTTGATGAATAGTAACATACCATTGTGAATAGTAACATACCCTTGTGAATAGTAATGATTATAAATGAATATTATGTTGGCAAAAAAAATATAAACTTCACCCATGAATGTACAAATACAATCTAGAAATCATATAAGTGAAAAAATGATCATAGTATAAGCATTGGTATTTTTGTATGTCATAAATATTTTAATTATAATTTTATGATTAATTTAATAATTTAAAATGGAAAAGTATTTTCATAAAATTTAATCATAAATTGTTATTTTATTTCCTTATGTTTATAATATAATTTTATGGGACCTTGATTGACTTTTTAAGTTGTTATAAAATGAGTTATAGTTTTAATGTTGTTTTTCAGAATAAGTTATGATTTTAATTAAAAATTAAATTAATCATAATTATATAATTATTTTTGAAAAATGGAGTTCATTTTTGGATTATAAAGGTCAAAAAATGGTTGGGTTTAATTTTTGGGAACTTTCTAAAATACATAAATTTTTTATGAATAGAAAAATATGATAATTTACAATAAATGCTAAAACCTTAATTTTTGTATCATGCTTGAGTCATGGATGATTTAAATGGCCATTGGATAGAACTCACATGCACTTATTACTTTTTTTTGTCACAATAATAAAACACTATTTCTTTTCTTCAGAAAAATAATTAAATAATGAATTAAATATTCAAAATTCACTCCTCCCCTCCACTATAAAAACCATCCACACTCCCCTCTTCTCTTCACTCCTATCAAGATTTTTTCCTTGTCTAAGTTATTACCAAATTACTCCAAAAGATCCTACCCCATTTCCAACATCCCTTGGTCTCTTAAAAATACCAAATCCTCTCCCCTAAAGAGGATCTTAAAGGAGATAAACTAAAGAGGTAAATTCCTCTTTCTGATTCTTTTATTTTCTTTCAAGTTCTTTTCTTTTCTTGTTTCTTTACTCACCACCCTTCAACCAAATGGTATGATAAATCCAGTAACATACATGTAATGGAATGATATTATGCTAATGGGATATTTTATCATAAAATCTTCTTCCCCCTCCTTTTATTATATAAATGAAAATGCCATCTGAGATGTGTTGATTTATCACATTCAAGGATGACGGGTTTTCAATTTCCTTTACCATATTCTAGACTTCTCGTGAAACCATTTTAATGGTTTAACCAGATAATAATATATTTATTTTATCTCATTTAATGTTCTATACTCCTTATAAATTCATGATTTATAATAATAATACAAAACAATTTATTTGTGAGAAAAAGCGCCACATTAATCCAAGAGTTTATTATTAATGTTTTATATAATGATTCACCTTAACTCCAAGTAAGAAAATTAAATTTACAACCATTTAATATTCTATATGTTCACTAATTTCATATAACTTCAATTGTGGGAAACCACTCTCACCATACATGTTTATCCATTCTTGCATATAAGTAAACCGAAAATGAGACAAACAGACCCGAACAATGAAATTGTACCTCATAACCAATCGAAAAGGTTATGAATGCACTAAAAAATGTTATACTAAATAATTTAAATACAAATTTTTTTATTGAATTATTAATTAATGAACCTAATTTTATTATTCAGTTCATTAATATCAAGGGGAGAAAACCATCAGACTTAAGCAAAGGAATCCTCTCTTTCTCACATTTATTCATGAATCTCCTCTATGTTATTCCCTTTTACGTATAATTCCTAATGATGTGGTATGATTTTAAAACTTCCCCATACTTAAATAATGATGTATAAAAGGTGATAAAACCATTTATCTCTCATTAATACCTTCTAAGTACACCCAATACCATGTCGATATTCCGTAAGGGATTCTACCCGAACCGCATTTATTCCTTCGGGTTGCTCTATCTTTCTTTTTACCCAAATGAAGTTGTCTTTTATTTTTATTTATAACTTATAAATACTTTTTATATTATCCAAAATCTTGTTTCAATATACATCCCTCGTTCTCTTTCAGTGATATACATGCTTTTAAGTGATTCTCCCCTTGATACTTCCCAATAACTAAACTCGTTTTAAGGGAACTTCCCAAATTTTTACCCAATTTCAAGTGTACTCTACCATTTGTTTAAATAAACCTTTGTTTTTATAATATCAGACTTTTTATTATGAAAACATTCTTATTTAACTTTTTTATTTTTATAAAATATTATTCCATTTTCTATTTTAAATGCTCTTTGGTGTTTTCTTTAAAACCGCACTAAAATGTTGTAGTGATAAGAATTTCTTAAATACTCTTCATACATGTTGTCACTCCTATTTTACATCACTTAACATGATATATGAATATTTTACCTTATTAATTTCCATGTATGTTTTAATTCCTTTCTCTCATGGACACTTTTATGATACGCCCATTCATTATGCTTTATGACATTAATGTGATACCCATTTCTCTCTATGGGTTCCCATATGTTTATGTATGATTGATTATGTATGATTATTTATGTGTAGAGAATAGTTGTGAACATGTTAATATGGGTGCACCTGGATAGCTCTCCAATTCATTGGGTAAAGTTTAGTCTCATAATACATTATGTGCAACAGTCTTGGAGGTTAGCCTTGACTCGTGCTACCATGTGCAACAGTCTTGGTGGTTAACCTTGACTTGAGATCATATATGTGAAATGAGCCTTGAATAATGCTAAATTCATGATTTATTTTGCTACCATAATACTATGAATTCATGTTTACATGATCCCATGTTTATATGTTATGATTCAATATGCCATTTTATATCATTATGTCATGATCTCTAACCCTTTTGATAAAGCCTTATTCTTATGTTTAATCCCTTACTGAGATTTTAGCTCATCCCTTTGTTCATGTGATCCCTAGGGTACCCTATGGAGATGTAAGGGCTTAAAGGAACTTAGTATCTCTTTATAAAGATTAAATAAAGAAGTGTTTTTTTAGTCCCATGTTTTAAGTTTTCTGTACCTATTCTTCTAAGACACTAGACTTCACAATATATGGCTTTTACTCTGATGTTTAATTATGATTTAAATCATGTAATGATATGTGTAAAAGGATATGGTCTCTATAGTTGGTATCAGATGATGGTATAGTTATTTTTAGAGATTAAAAATAGATCACTTTATTAATAACCTTAAGGATGAGACTAAATATAAGAAAACACCCCTAAATTTTGGTAAGTATGGAGTAAGTGGTTTATCAAGAAAATACATCCTTATATGGATACAAATAGGTATAGGTGGCTTTGGAATAGATATATCTAGGGGTAAAACCCTAAAACACTACTCTGATCTAGACTCTAATATGAACTGGTGCATGAAAACAGGCCTTGCTGCACTCTTGGTTTGACACTCTCGAAGGATATGCATTGGTAAATTAATGAGCTTAGTAAAAACCATTATTAAGGGAATAAAAAAAGATCCCATAAGAATGTAAGATAAGAAATATATCAAGGATAACCTAGATTGAAACATAGGGAATCATGAGTTAGGATATACCTCTCCTTTATAAGTTTATCCTCTTATGTTCAATATTTCCTTTTTTATGCTCAATAGCTAAGTATTTGATCCCTCTAATTGTACGTTCCTTTTATTAGTTAATGGAAAGAAATATAATAACATGTTCCAACAATTAATGTGATAGGGAATGTGATTATTTCTTTAATAATATGAATGATATGATGGGAATGGGTGCTCAAAACTTCATGATAGTACTTGCACAGCTGGCTCAAGTTATGAATAATAACTTGAATCATGTGGAACACCCTCCTCCTCCAAGGAAAGAGAGAGTTGTCATTCAATCATTCATACAGAAAAGGCCTCCCATGTTTAGTGTATCATCTGATCCCCTACACATAGAACAGTGGATTAACTCCATTTTAAAGATATTCTTTGTCATCTAGTGCTCAGAAGAAGAAAAAGTCGTACTGGAGGTGTATTGTTTTGATGGGGAAGCTGATTAGTGGTGGAAACTGATCAAGAATATAAAGACCCATGAGGAAATATATTCCATGGTTTGGGAGTAATTCAAGAGAATGTTTTTCAATAAATATTTTCCCCAAACCCTCCATCTCAAGATGTAAAGAGAGTTCTTCAGACTCAATAAGAAAGAAGATGAGTCAATCAGGTTGTATGAAGAAAAATTTACAAGGCTTTCAAGGTATGCCTCTGTCTTTGTCATGAACACCGAAAGTAAGGTGGATTTCTTCTTTAGGGGACTAAAGATGAGTCTACAAAAATTTATGGAGATTTGATACTTCAAAATCTATTAGGAGATTTTCCATTATGCCCTCAAGGTTGAAATGGAGATCGAAGACTCTTAGTGGTATCGTGGGCCCAGTGACAAGAAGAGGAAAATGGAATCTCATGTGGTTGGTCCCACAAATAAATTCCATGATAGGAAGAAGCTCGATCATCCCACGTGTAAAAATTGAGCAAAGAATCATCTTGGGAACTCTCTAAAGGGAACCATGAATTGCTTCAAATTTGGAAATTTGGGTCATCTAGCTAAAAACTACCAATGAGATATGAAGAATCCCACTAATGTGGAAGAAGAAAGGAAGGTTCAGATCAACACTTAGTCTGTAGTGCAGTTCTACAACTGTAAGGATCATGGGAATTATGCGAACAATTGATCTAATCTAAGGGTTGTTAGAGACAATCAACAACAACCTTGAAGGCTACAAGGAAGGGCTTAAAATATCACTACTACTGAGGTGGAGCCGGACAACTATGTGGTGAAAGGTATGCTAGTTATTCATTAAAGAATAGAGAATGTGCTATTTGATTCAAGATCTACAAATTCTTTCATATCTTTCAGGTTTAGTAGAACTATTCAAACACCACCTCAAAATTTGGAGGACAAGTTATCTGTGGGAATAGCGAATGAAAAAAATCTTGCATCCATGGTTTATAACTCCTTCCTAGTTAACATTTTCAGACTAAAACTCCCAGAAAATCTTATCATACTTCCTTTAGTGGAGTTCGATGTTATCTTGGGCATGGATTGGTTATCTTTATACAAATCCAACATCAAATATTGGGAAAGGTAGATCACTCTTCACATCCCAAAGCATCCTCCAATTCTTTAGAAGTGTAAGGAGGAAGATAAATATCCTTTAGAATCAGTGTCTCAAGTGTGGATATTAATTCCTTATGATCAAGCATGTCTAGATCAAATGATTGAGAAAAATGAGAGAATCATGATTGAAGACATGCCCATCGTGAGGGATTACACTGATGTATTCCCTGAAGAGTTGTATGGTCTTCCTCCAGACCAAGAGGTTGAGTTCTCAATTGAACTTATTCCAAGATCTCTGCATATATCAATTACACCTTATAGAATTGCCACTGTAGAGATGGAAGAGCTGAATAAGTAGTTACAGGAGAATCTGGAGAAGGTTTTTATACGTCAGAGTGCTTCACCATGGGGTGTGTCAGTCCTCTTCATCAAGAAGAAGGATGGATCAATGCACCTATGCATTGATTATTTTGAGCTCAATAAATTCATGATAAAGAAAAAGTATTCCCTACCACGGATAGATGATTTATTTGATCAGCTTCATGGGGCCAGTTATTTCTCTAAGGTGGACCTTTGGTCAGGATATCACCAATTAAAGGTGAAGAAGGAAGATATTCTCAAGACTGCCTTTTGAACGAGGTATAGACACTATGAGTTCATAGTGATGCCCTTCAGACTCACTAATGATCCAGTAATTTTCATGGATTTAATAAATAGATTCTTTAGATATTTCCTTGAAAAATTTGTGGTAGTATTTATCAACGATGTTCTGATATAATCCAAGAGTAAGGAGGGACATGAGAATCATTTGAATATTGTGTTAAAGACTTTGAGAAGGGAGAATTTGTATGAAAAGTACAGTATATATGAGTTATAGATAGAGGAAGTATCATTCTTGGGGCATGTTATCACCAGCAAAGGGATATCTATGGACCCTTCTAAGATAAAGGAAATAGAATAGTGGCCTAGGCTAACATCTGTAATAGATATCCATAGCTTTCTAGGTCTAGCCAGGTATTATTGAATATTTTTGAAGAAATTTTCATGATTCTCAAACCCAATGACCAAGCTGACATGAAAGGGAGTAAATTATTTCTGGACTCAGTAATGTGAAGATTATTTTAAGGAGTTGAAAAAGAGGCTAATCATCGCACCAATACTCACACCCCCAATAAGTGTAGAACCCTTTGTGGTGTATAGTGATGGTTTAAAAAAGGCATTAGGTTGTGTTCTGATGAAAAAATGATAAAGTGATAGCTTATGCCTCATGGAAGCCGAAAATCCATGAGCAAAACTATCCTACACATGATCTAGAGTTGGTGGTTATGATATTTACATTAAAAATCTAGTGGCATTATCTCTATGGGTAGAAGTGTGAGATATATACTGATCACAAGAGTCTCAAATATATATTCACACAAAAAGAGCTTAATATGTGCTAGAGAATATGCATAGATCCCATCAAGGATTATGACTACTCAATCCACAATCATCCTGATAAGGCAAATAAGGTTGCGGATGCTGTAAGTAGAAATGATCTTGTATCTTTATCAATAATGATAATTGAAAAAGATCTGATCTTATTAGATTTTAATAGGATGGAAATGGGAATCATTAAGGTAGGAACATCATCAATCCTTTCTCAAATTACTTCTCAACCATCCCTCATGGATAAAATAAAGGATGCTCAGAGAAAAGATGTGCTAATTATGAAATGGGTGGAAGCTATTAGAAATGGGAATCCTCTTAGGTAAATATTGACAAGGATGGATTCATAAGGTTTGTGTCATGATTATGTTTACCATATGATCCAAAGATAAATAAGGAGCTTATGAATGACGCACATAGCTTAACCTTCTCTATTCACCCAGGGAGCACAAAGATGTATCGATATCTCTGAGAGAACTTTTGGTGGGACAATATGAAGGATATTTTTGGGTATACATCAAAGTATAGAGTATGTCAACAAGTGAAGGCTGGAAGACAGAAGTATAATGGTATGATGCAACAAATACCCATAACAACATAGAATTGAGAGAACATCACCAAGGAATTTGTCACCGGACTTCCAAGGAAAACCAGAGGAAACAATGCTATATGGGTAATTGTGGATCATCTTACAAAGACAGTGTGATTCAAGAGGAATTATCATTATATCTACTTAAACATATATATATTAAAGAGGTGTTAAGTCTTCATGGAGTACCACTATCTATTGTATACGATTGAGATATGAGATTCACCTCAAAGTTCTGGAAAATTCTCCAAGATGCTTTAAGCACTAAACAGAACCTCAATACAGCCTATCATCCTCAAAATGATGGCCAATCTGAGCAAACTATTCAAAAACTGGAAGATATGTCAATAGAAAGTTCTATGGAATTCAAATAATGATGTGACCAACATCTTCCACTGGTTGAATTCTCCTACAACAATAGTTTTAACTCAAGCATCCAAATGGAACCGTACGAAGCCCTTTATGGGAAAAGGTGCATAACACCAGAGTTTTGGGATGAAGTCAGTGAGCGTAAGATTCTAGGACAAAAAATGGTCAAAGAAATGGTGGAGAAGTCAAAAACCAATCAACATTACATCAAGGAATCCCAAAGTCGACAGAAGAGTTATGCAGAAAATCGTCAATGAGACCTTGAGTTCAAAGTTGGAGACATGGTATTTCTAAACATATATTCATGGAAGAAGGTTGGAAGTTTTGGGAAGAAAGGAAAGATAATTACTAGGTACATCATACCCTTAGAGATTCTTAATTGTGTCGTGGTTGTGTACTATCAATTAGCACTTAAACCTACCATGTCCAAAGTGCACGATGTCTTTCATGTATCCCTGTTAAGGAAGTACATACTAGACCCTTCACATGTAATCTCTTCAGGGGTGGTACATTTGGAGAATGATCTTTATTATGTGGAGCATCCAGAGAAGATCTTGGATCATAGAGATAAATTTATACATAACAGGACTTCTCACCTGGTCAGAGTATTGTGGTGGAACCATAAGTATGAAGAGGCAACTTGGGAATTGGAGGTGAAAATTAAGGAAAATTACCCTCACCTGTTTATGTCTTATAATTCAAAACAAAATTTCGAGGGTGAAATTTCATAAGGGGGGAATAATGTAACAACCTAACGTTTTATCAATGGAAAATCCCCTCTTAAAATTATGTCATATGATCGCATGAAATCACAACACAATGAACTACTAAGTTCTATGTGACCTTTAAACATAATATTTTCACTTCTGTGTTTTGAATTTTAAAAATCTGACATACATGGTTGCGTTCAGTAATATATTTAGAGTCTAATAGAATCAACTTAGTTTTTGATGAATAGTATCATACCCTTGTGAATACTAACACACCCTTATGAATAGTAATGAATAGTAATGTGGCCAAAAAAATATATTCTTCACCCATGAATGTAGAAATACAATTTGGACATCTTATAAGTGAAAAAAAAAGATCATAGTATAAGTATTGGTATTTTTGTATGTCATAAATATTTTAATTACAATTTTATGATTAATTTAATAATTTAAAATGGAAATTTATTTTCATAAAATTTCATCATAAATTTTTATTTTATTTTCTTATAGTTATAAGATATATTTATGGGACCTTGATTAAATTTTCAAGGTGTTATAAAATGAGTTATAGTTTTAATGTTGTTTTTTTCGAATAAATTATGATTTTAATTAAAAATTAAATTAATCATATTTAGAAAATTATTTTTGAAAAATGGAGTTCATTTTTGGATTCTACACATTGAAAAATGGTTTGGTGAATTTTTTGTATTTTTCTAAAAAACATGAATTTTTTATTAATAGTAAAATGTGATGATTCACAATAAATGCTAAAACCTAAATTTTTGAATCATTATTGAGTCATGGATGATGTAAATGTCTATTGGTTTGAACTCACATTCACTTATTAATGTTTTTGGTCATAATAATCAAACACAATTTCTTGTCTTGAGAAAAATAATTAAATAATGAATTAAATATTCAAAATTCACTCCTCTACTCCACTATAAAAACCACCCACACTCCCCTATTCTCTTCACTCCTATCAAGCCTTTTTTTTCTTTCCTAATTTCTTCCCAAATAACTCTCCAATCTCATAACCCATGTACAATATCCCTTGGTCTCCTCAAAATAGAAATTCCTCTCCCCTTAAGAGGATCTCAAAGGAGATAAAATCAAGAGGTAAATTCCTCCTTCCGATTCTTTTATTTTCTTTCATGTTCTTTTCTTTTCTTGTTTATTTACTCGCCTACCTTCACCCAAATGGTATGATAACTCCAGTAAAATACATGTACTATAATTCTATTACGATAATGGTATATTTATCATAATCTCTCCCTCCACCTCCTTTTATTCTATAAATGAAAATACCGTCTGAGATGTGTTGTTTTATCACATTCAAGGACGATGGGTTTTCAATTTTCTTTACAATCTACTAGACTGGTCATGAAAAAATTTTAATGGTTTAAATATATCATAATATATGTATTTTATCTTATTTAATATTCTGTAATCCATATAAATTCAAGATTTAAAATAATAATACAAAATAAGTTAATTGTGAGAAAAATCGCCACATTAATCCATGATTTTATCTTTAATGTTTTATATAATGATTCACATTAACTCCAAGTAATAAAATTAAATTTAAAACCATGTAAAATTCTATATATTCACTAATTTCATTAAACTTCAATTCTGGACAACCACTCTCACCATACATGTTTATCCGTTCATCTATATAAGTAAACAAAATATGAAACAAACGGACCTGAACAATGAAATTGTACCTCATAACCTGTTGAAAAGGTTATGAATGAACTGAAAAAGGTTATACTAAATAATTTAAATGTAAAATATGTTATTTAATTATTAATTAATGAACCTAATTTTATTATTCAGGTCATTAATATCAAGGGGAGAACACCATTGGACTTAAGCTAAGGGATCCTTACTTTCTCACATTTATTCCAGAATCTCCTCTATGTTATGCCCTTTCACATATAATTCCTAATGATGGGGTATGATTTAAAACCTTCACAATACTTACCCCATTATTTATTAAAGGTGATAAATCCATTTATCTCTCATTACAGCCTCCTAAGTACACCTGATACCATGCCGATATTCTGTAATGGATTCTACCCGAACTGTCTTTATTCCTTCAGGTTTCTCTATCTTTATTTTCACCCAAATGAATTTGTATTTTATTTTTATGTAAAAATTATACATACTATTTATATTGTCCAAAAACTTGTTTTAAGAACCATCCCTCATTCTCTTTCTGGGATATTAATGCTTTTAAGTGATTCCCTCCTTGATACTTCCCAATAAGCAAACTCATTTTAAGGGAACTTCTTAAATTTTTTACCCAATTTCATGTGCACTCTACCATTTGTTTAAATCCACATTTTTTATTATAAAATAATTATTTTTATTATGAAAACCTTCTTGTTTCAATTCTGGTTTTATATAAAAGACTATTCCATATTCGATTTTGAATTCTCATTAGTATTTTCCTTAAAACCACACTAAAATATTGTAATGCCAAGAATTTCCTAAATACTATTCATACATGTTATCAATAATATTTTACATCACTTACCATTATATATGCCTATTTTACATTACTAATTTCCATGTATGTTTTAATTACTTTTTCTCATGGACACTTTTATGATATGCCCATTCATTATGCTTTATGACATGAATGTGATACCAATTTCTCTCCATGGGTTTCCATATGTTTATGTATGATTTATTATTTATGATTATTTATGTGGAAAGCATATTCATGAACATGTTAAAATGGGTGTTCCTAGATAGCTCTCTAATGCATTGGGTAAAGTTTAGTCTCAAGAGATATTATGTGCAACGGTCTTGGCGGTTAGCCTCGACTCGTGCTACCATGTGCAATGGTCTTGGTGGTTAACCTTTACTTGTGCTCCTCTATGTGCAATGAGGATTGAATCATGCTAAAGTCATGATTTATGTTACTTCCACAATACTATGAATTCATGTTTATATGTTATGATTCTATATTCCATTTTATATTATTATTTCATGATCTCTAACCCTTGTGCTAAATCCTTATTCTTATATTTAATCCCTTACTAGGCTTTTAGCTAATCCCTTTGTTCATGTGATCCCTAGGGTACCCTATGGATATGCTAGGTCTCAAAGGAATTTAGGAGATCTTTTTGAAGATTAAATAAAGAAGTGTTTTTTTAGTCCTATGTTTTTAGTTTTATGTACCTAGTCTTCAAAGACACTAGAATTCATTATCCATGGCATGTACTCTGATGTTTAATTATGTTTAAAATCATGTAATGATATGTATAAAAGGATAGGGTTGCTCTAAGGTGACTGCCATTAGATAAAAGTCAATACTATACTTAAGTATCTAAGGTGTAATAAGAATATGTCCCTGGTTTATGGAAGAGATGAGGAACTAGTCATCAGAGGATATAAGTATGCTAGTATCTAAATAGATAAAGATGACATAAAGTCACAAATGAGATACATATTCACTTTTAATGGAGGTATTGTGAGCTGGAAGTGCTCAAATTAGGCTATGGTTTTAGATTTTATTGTAGATTCTGAGAATATTATAGCTTATGAGGTAGCTAAGAAAGTAATATGGATAAAAAATATCATCCAATAGATTGATGTATTACCTATCAGTAAAGATCTTATCTTGCTCTATTGTGATAATACTGCATCGGTGGCTCTTACAAAAGATCCAAGGTTATATCGAAGGATGAATAGCATACTTTTGAAGTATCATATCTTGAGGGGTTTTTCTCAATGAGGTGAGGTTTCATTGAGCAGTATTTCCATGGAATACAACATGGTAGACCCCTTGACTAAATACTTTACTCAGTAGAAACATGATTATCATGTGAGGTATAGGGGACTAAAATTCATAGGTGGTTGTCTCTAGTCCAAGTGGGGGTTTGTTGGAGTTTGTGTCCAAGGGATAAATATTTGTACTTTAATTAAATATATATTTTATGTATTGAATATTAATAAAAACTAATTATTATATATTTTTTATTATTCTGCATGACTCTAGTGTAATAATGTCCTAGAGTATACATTACATCGATAAGGTTATAGTTGTTCCTCTCTATGATAAGAACCTTAAAGTGTTATAATGGTATTCTTAAATATAGTTATATAGTTGTATAACATACTATAATGGGACTCATAGTATATATACTATTAGGTGTGAGTAATTATAAGTGTATGAGTCTTTTTCTCATGAAGTTCACACTGGGTAACCTCTAAGATGAGATATTATGAGAAAATACCCGCCAGGAGAAATTCTGAATGTTTTGGTGTCATCATACATTCCTATCTAATAGAATGTGAAATGGTCATTAGAGTTTAATATTATCATTAATTCATGTTATGACTCACTCGTTTATATTTTCTGATAAAAACCATGATGTCATATGTTTACGGTGAGGTAGGTCACGTTGGGTGCATCACGATTGACATGTCATTAATGGATAAGTCAAGGAAGTATTTATCTCATCCATATTTATGGAAATTGATATCTTGGACCATTGATTGGAATATAACCATCACATTAAATTCCATGTATATGGTGAAATGAAATGTTTATTTTAGATATTCAAAGAAATATGTATCGATCATATAGGTTGGTGACAGAGATGTGCAACCTTCTTGATGAGATATTTCATCAAATGGATTATATTACATTTATGAAATTAATTTCTTTCTATTATGTTCCTATACCTATATCTAGATAGTAATATTTTCATTTAGGAAATTCCACATAATACCAATGAGAAATAATCCTAGAGGATCGCACACTGAGTTTTTTGGATGATCTGGATAAAATTAAACTTGAATTTAATTAATTGAATAAATATTATTCTCAATAAAAAAAGGATAATTTTATCCATGTTTTATTGATCAAATTCTTTATTGATGAATGAAATATTTAAATTAAATATTTATTTGTGATTTCAATAAATTCTAGAGGATTTCAAATGGACCAAAACCGAGTCTGGTAAAAAATATTAATTAACAAGAAAGTTAAATAATATTTGTTACTATAACAGTTGGAAAGAACCAAAAAATAATATTATTATTATTATGTGTAATTAGTTTTATTAAATATTATTATATTATTTAAGGGACTACATGAAATTAAATAATTATTTTAACCTAAACTCAAATAAACTATTATTTCTATTGTGTATTGCATCCAAAAATCAAAACCTGAGAACCATTATTCGCAATGAAACTATCTCTTAAATTCTATTTTCTCTATTCCTCTCAAGAATGAGAAATTCAAGAGATATACCTTCAAGATTGAATTATAAGAAATCAACACTAATAACACAAAACAATCAACTCAATGCCTTAGCACCTGGAGATCGATTGGCATTGCTCAAAGATCAAAAGAGCATGTATGCATCACCACTAGAGGGATTCTATTATTGGATCCTCATAGAACAATGAAGATTATTCGAATGGATATTTTTAGATGATCAAAATCTACATCAAAGAAATAATTCTCAGATCAGTTATTCATTTCTTCTGATATTAAATAAATTAATTATAAATTTTAAATGCAAGATCCTCGTTTGGGGTTTTGGTAAAATCAATATTAAAATAAATTTTAATATATTTCCTTCCATAGCACTCTTTCTCTATTTTTAGAACCTTCTTGAATGTGGTTGTTCCTTTGTCTCATTGTGCTGTGCATTTTAAACCTTGGTAAGAAATGATAAAATGGGTGTGTAGATGGTGTGTTTAACCCCTCACAATCACCTTTGGATTCATTGAGGTTAATTTGACCAAGCCTATAGTCATCCATGTGGTGTGAAACTTCCTTTAAAATGATATTTAAGTTATTAAATGATGAATTGAAGGTTTTATGTGATTAAACCAATTTTAATTATGGTAAGAACATCATAAAGTAATAAATGGGTGTTTGGATTTACTTTAATAAGTTAAATGATTTATGGCTTGTAAATGGGTAAATATGAGAAATTATTAAAGGGGTTTTTACATGTGATTAATTGTATTGAAAGGTGTGATGAATGGTTTTAATGGTATTTAAAGGGGGAAATAACAAAAATATGGGAATTGAGAATAAGTTGAATGTAATGAACCATGGAATTTTGATAAATGATATGGTACACCTAAGTTGTCTTTGTTTAATAAAAAGGTTAATGATGATGAGACTTTGAAAATGTGAAAAATTGGTTGGTTGGGATGTTGGACTAATGTTCTTCTCCCTTGGGTGGTCCAAACTGATGCTCCAGGTGTCCTTATGCATAGTAAGTTTTAGAGAAAGGATTGATGATCCTGACTCCAAGGGTATAGACATGGAATTCAATATCGTGGTTGGGATGATTGGATATGGTGTTATGAATCATATTTGGATACTTGGACTAATGCTCCTATTTAAAAATCTATGATCCCTATGACACATGGTTCAAACAACCAGTATTGGTTTGAAGTAGGTTTGATGAGTATGGGTAACATTGAACACTAAGAACATGTGTGGTTAATTTATATAATGTTAAATAATTAAAACCATTCTAATTACTACCTTGACTTTATTATTTGTACTTATACATACATTGTGATTAGACTAGATATTATTGTATAAAGCATTGGTGGCACCCTACTGATTTTTACTAACACCCTGCTTAGGACTCCATTGGGTGCCAAAGAAAACTTCATGGTTGCGAGTCTTGATAAGTGAAAAGTACTTATGCAAGATGGTTCATGTGAGATATGGGATAAAGCATAGATGAGGGGGACCATACTCAATGTCAGGACTTGATTTGGGGATTTTCATTACTATTTTATTTTTATTTACTTCTACCACTTTAGACTATCATGACATGTCCTGTTTTACTATATTGGTTTGTGTATACTTTCTTAGTTTGGGAATGTGGTATGTGGTGTTTTGGTATTTATTATAATTACATGTAGATTCTTGTTTTTATTTATGTTTTTTTACTATGGTAAAAAGGGTATAGTCTCCCCACATGATCTATTAGACCCTCGCTTCTAGTCAGAAGCCTCTGGTGTACGGGATGAATTCCTAAGGATATGCAGAAAATTAATCAGGGAACCAGTTATAGTGTCACCCAGGTTAGGATGTTACAAAGTGGTATCAAAGGGTTTTTTTATTCTATTTCTTTACTGCTTTGGAATTGTATTTGAGATATTGGGATTTCTCAAGCCTTGTAAATGATCTCATTCATGGTATTATCCAACCCATGTGGGGGGGACCCAAGTACCCGAGGTGGGATTATTATTCTTGATGTTTTTTTTTGTTTCATGTTATTTCCCCTTGGGTGATACACATGTAGTGTGATGTTTTTCTAAGACTTTACTCATAGGCTAGTATGGAATGAGTTCTGTGTGCACATACATCATTTTAGGAACTTAGGGATATAGGTGACATACATAATGTTAGGAATATACAGAAAGTTAGTTGTGGTTGGGTTGTGGGATTTAAAAATGCATTTCATCTCTATTGGGGTATTAAAGAATGGGTTCCTAATGAAAATGGTTCAATTGATTAAATTTGAAAGGTGCTAAAATTGAAATGGTTAAAATAGTGCCTAATAAATAGTTGTAAATGATTTTAATTGTGAAGTGTTGAATTTGAATTATAAAAATAGTTCCTAAATGAGAAATATTTATGTTTTTGGAATTGAAATGGTTAAAAGGTTATCTAATGAATGGTTTGTGATTATATAAGTTTGATTTACCTCATATTTACTATGTCTTAGGATGAGGATGGTTGAGGGTAGTTATGGTGTGGTGTTTGGTCCCATTGGGATAGTGTATATGGGGTAATTTTTTATGATTAGATGTAATCTCTATTTTTCATAATTGTGGGAACCTGATGTTATTTATTTTGACATGTGTGTTTGGAATTGTAGATCGATTCCACCATGATGATGCCTACCAGTTCAGATATGGGAGGATATCACCAAGAATGATCCTCTAGTAGTGGGAAAGAACCCCTATTGGTTCTAGATAATAGAGGGGAAGAGAAGTTTCATGGGAACTTTTTTTATGATGTTTATGGAGTGAGACCCTAGGTGGGATGCACTGAATACGTTTGACCTAACTAGAGAGTATTAGATACAGCACCCACTGGTGTTTTTTGGAGAGGGTGGACCTGAAGTAGTAGAGTTATAGATTGAATCTATCCAGATTATTTTGGATCATTTAGAGACCCATCCCAAGATAAAAGTTAATTTGGAAACTTATATGTTATGAGGAACAGTGAAGTGTTGGTAGGATATCCAGTCTTGGGACAAGCATTTGGAGGTACTTTCATGGAAATACTTCCAAGAAAAATTCCTTGAGCACTTTTACCCTGATACTTTAGGTAAAGTAAATATAAATAGTTTATGCGCTTGACTCAGGGAAATATGATGGTGATGGATTATGATGGAAACTTTATAGACCTGCAACATATTTCATTGATGTTGATAGAAGATGAGGTAGCTATGGCTAGGAATTTTTAAGATGGACTATGATGTGAGATCAATTATTAGGTAAATATATTTCATTTTAAGGGGTTTGGTGAGGTAGTGGATCTAGATCTCAAATTTGAAGGGAACTAAATGAGGATTCTAGTGGTGGAAAGACCATTTCAGTTGGGTGATCTAGTGTTACATATTCTAATAGTAAGAAGCATCATTATAATAATTTACACTAGAGTGGTGGTGGACAAAGTGGATAGGTAATAGGAACTCTCTCTTAGGGAGGTAGTTTATTCATATGCTATTAGTGTGGCAGACCGAGCCACATGAAAGTTCTGTGTCCTCAAAAACCAGTGGAATATTGAGCATTTGGAAGTATGGGTCATATACAGAGGTTCTATAGGAACCCACAATAGGTAGGTAGTGGTAGGAAATCTTGGTCAGTAGAGAACACTGAAAGGGGTCTGCTACCCCATATCAGCCAAGAATCTAGATTTCCACAAGTCATATCATTTGGGGAGAAGTACATTGTACTAGTAAAATAGCATCCATATCATTGGGGCAGTGTGGCACCAAGAACTCATATTAGAGCCTAGGGAAGAGGGGAAGGTTAGATCCATGCAGTTCATCTTTCACTTAGCAGTGTTGAGGCTGGAACATCAACTGTTTGAGGTATTATTCTTGTGTATTCCATGATTTATAGTTCTTTATTTTATATAGGGGACTCAAATTTTTTTATATATGATCGGTTTTTGAATGCTTTGGGTATAGTGGTGGAATATATTTGAGGTTTTATATTTATTGAGATTCCATTTGGAGTACGAGAAGAAGGTATCTGAAAATGCAAGGAGTCTTCCCTCTAGGCTGGTGGGTACCATATCCTTTTGGACTTATACATGCCTGATATGCCATTTATTGACCTAATACTGGGTATAGACTGGTTGTTTTCAAACAAGGCCCATATTTATTTTTACCAGCATACAGAGATTTTCTTATCTCCTGAGGGTAATACTTATTTTCACCGTGGGGGATGGGATATTTTGGTAGGCTCTGCATGTCTAGTTCTTCCAAAACTAGGTTATCTCACAGCCGATGTTACAAGTCTTTTTCTAAATAAATATGGAGTGGAGTGTGACATATTCCCTCTACATGTGGATTAGTTTTAAGAAGTGTTTCTTGAGGGGTTTTTAGGATTTTCACCTAATAATGAAATTGAGTTTAGGATTGAGTTGATTCTAAGAGATGATCCCGTTTATATTTTTCCTTATAGAATGGAACCAAAAAATCTCTGGGAACTTGAAACTCAATTAGAGGAAATATAGAATAAAGGGTTTATCCATTCAATTATGTCACCATGGGGTTCTCCATTTTTGTTTTCTAATAAGGTTGATGGAACGCTGTGGTTGTGTATTGATTATTGGAAGTTGAATTGGATGAATGTTAATAACTAATATATTATTCTGCGTATCGATGATCTCTTTGAGAAGTTGAAGAGTTATTGTATGTTCTTTAAGATATATTTGAGGTTAGGGTATCATCATATGAGGGTGAGACCATTTGATATACCATGCACTAATTTTATAAGTGGGTATGGTTTATATGAGTTCATCATAATTCTATTCGAGTTGACGAATTTTCCTTCCATGATCATGGATTTAATTTACCAAATATTTCACCCATACTTGGATCGATTCATAATTATTTTATGGATAACATCTTGGTGTACTCCCATAATCATGTTGATCATTCCCAACATCTTAACATTATCATGAGTACACTGAGAGATCATTGGTTATATTCAAAGCTATCAAAGTGTCACTTCTAGATCGACAAGTTACATTTCTTGGGTCAAATAATCTCATAAGAAGGTGTTTTAGTGGACTCAAAAAATTTTCAAGAGGTGGTTTATTGGTATAATCCCAAGAATTGTTTTGATATTCAAATTTTTTTGGTCTTATCATGTTATTGTACTTCATTAAAGACTTTTCATGCATGATATAACCACTCATGGGATTGACCAAAAAGGGTGTAAGGTTTGAGTGTTATGAATCATATGAGAATGATTTTTAGGAACTGAAGAAGCATTTTAACACTACACTGATCTTGATCTTACCCAATCTGGGTAAGGAGTATACTTTATTTTTTGATGCATCAAGGATTAGACTTGGGGTAGTGCTGATATAGGTAGATCAAGTCATGGTGTATAGATCATGACAATTGAGGCCACATGAATGGAAATATCATATGTACAACCTCGAGTTGGCTTCAGTGGTTTATGCCTTGAAATTTTGGTGGAAATATCTTTTGGGTGAGAAGTTTTTTTGTTTATACCGACCATAAGAGCCTTGTGTACATATATTTTTTCGGTGTGATTTGAATCTTTGTCAATGGATATGGTTTAAGTATATACATTCTTTAAAATTTGATTTATCTTACTTTACAAGGAGGGGAAATAGTGTTACATATATGTTGAGTTGGAAGACATGGATTTAGGCGGTTTGGGAGTCTAGTTCCAAGTGGAAGATGATGGGTTTGTTTTCTTAGATGCATCTAGGTGTTTAGGAGGATCATGAGCTAATGACACTCATGTCCATGTCTATTGATCCATCTCTTCTGAACCATGTTAATAGAATAGAACATGAGTATTTATAATGTTTGGATTTTTTAGATATTTTTAAATGTGGGGATCCACCTTATGATTGGATTATTGATGATTATGGGATTCTTTACATTCATTTCCTTGTTTTTGTTCCAATTTGTATGTGGGAAGAGATGATGCATGAGTTTCATGCTTCGAAGTGGGTCATACACCTTGGTTTTAATAATATATACTGAGATATTTAGAGACAATATTGGTGGCTATGAATGAAAAGGGTTATTTAAGTTTTTGTGACATGATGTTGTACCTGTCAGTAGGTGAATGTTGAGAATTAGTGGCCAAGTGGTTTTTTACAGTTGTTTCCCATTCTAGAATATAAGTGGGATGATGTCATGATTTATTTTGTGGTAGGTATCTTGAGTATTCCTAGAAATAAAAACACAATTTGGTTTATTTTCTATTAGTTTAATAAGGTATCTCATTTATTTTTGATTTAGGATACTTTCACCATTGGTCATTTGGGTGACTAGTACATCTATGATATAGTATGTTTACATGGGGTAACTCAAAGTATTGTTTTATATCATGATCTTAATTTTACTTTATGGTTATGGAAATGTTTACATAATTAACTAGGTACTATGTTATTTATGAGTAAGGATTTTTACCCACATACAGATGGGAGATCAGAACGTACAATTCTAGTGCTAAAGGACATATTGAGGGCATGTGTCTTGGACATTGGTGGGTCTTGGGAGAAACACTTATCCCTCATTGGGTTCTCCTATGATAAAAATTATCAAGAAAATATTGAAATGGAACCATATAAAGATCTATATGGTAGGTTTTTTAGATCTCCTATGTGTTGGATGGAAGTACGAAAATCAGATTTTTTGGGACCGAGTCTCGTGTAGAAGATGTTAGAGAAGATTCAGTTGATTTGGAAGAATATAGATATGGAAAAGAGTATAAATAAATATTATTCTAATCAATGTCAGCAAACTATTGAGTTTAGAGTGGGTGACTATGTATTCCTTTGGGTTTCACTGAGATTAGTTTATCATCAGATTCAGAAATAGGGAAAGTTGGCACCCGGGTATGTGGGGTCGTTTGAGATTATGAAGAATATTGGACCAGTGGAATATTGAATTCTTTTTTATAGTGGTATGGTGGTATGAACAATATTTTTCATGTGTCACAACTTCAGAGTTATCACCCTGGCTCTTTTCATGTGATATATGTTGATGATATTGAGCTTGAGGTAGATACATCATTTGAGGAGCATCCATCTTGCATTGTGGATCACATTGATAAAGTTTTGTGAGGTAAGATTGTACCTTTAGTCTGACTTTTATGGAATCATGGTGAAATTTAGGAGGAAACTTGGGAGAGGGATATGGATATGTGGGCCTAGTGGCCTAACCATTTTACCTTTAAGTCTTAGTGATGATTGGGAATTCATCTTGAGGACAAGCTGTTATAAGGTAGGGAGGTTGTAAGATCCCTACCTTTCAAGAAGGTACATTATTTTTTAAATTTTTGAGTTAAATCCCTATATAATGGTTAATGAAATGTTTCTTAAGAATATGTGGGGACTTGGGGGTGTCCTAGGTATTCGAGAAATGAAAAATAAGAAAAGAGGCTATTCTATGAAGAGAACACTATTGGTGAACGGTTAGTACTAACTATGCAACCTAACCACGTAACCTGTAGAGGAAAGTTTCATGTTTTACAAACCGGGAAAGGGGAGCCTAAAAAACATGAGACTTTGGATAGATATAAATGTATGGAATCCACATATTTTTGAAACCCGTGTGGGTTCCCTAGGAGACCCATGTGATCCAGAAACCCTCTTGGATAGAGGGTGGCACATGATTGGCATGCAGTTTGGATAACCATGCAGCCAAACCATGCGCCTCATTAAAAGAGTGAATTCCCCATTCTTCCCTCACTAGATTTATGAGTTCTTACTCGATTTTTCTCCTCATTCCACCTCCAGTAGCTAGAGTAATGAACCAAGGTCTCCCTCCTCCTTCAAGGGTGATTCTCCATAAATCTTAGGTTGTTTGAAGCATCGTTGGTTCCAGATCAAAGATCCAGGTGAGTCTAACACTCCTATTTATTCTATTCTATAGAAGAGGTCATGTATAATTGTTGTTGTCCTTTAGAAGCCTCAGAACCCTTATTTTTTCAACAGATTATTAGATTGGTAATTAAGGGTTGATTGGGCTTGAATCAAGGGTTATTTTTGAGTGAGTGTTCATATAAAAACTTTATGTAAGTGGTCTAAAAGTTATATCCCATAGTACTGATGTTTAATTTATGTTTATGTAGTTATTTATTTGTATCATTGTGTTGTGCATTTGAACCCTTGGTAATAAATGATAAAATGGGTGGGTAAAGGGTGTGTTGAACCTCAAACAATGCCCATTGGATTCATTAAGGCAAATTAGATCGGGCTTATAGTCACCCATGGGTTTATCCACATCCTTGAACAAGAGAGTTAATTTATTAAGGGTTTATTAGATTAAACAAATTATAATTATGGTAATCATGACAGAATAGAATAAAGGGATATTTTTCTTAGCTTGAATAAGTTAAATGAGTTTTGGATTCTTAATGGGTAAATGTGAGAAATGGTTATAGGGGTATTTCCATGTGATTAATTATCTTGAAAGGGGTGATAAATGGTTGTAAGGTGTTTAAAGGGTGAAATGACCTAACTATGGGAATTGGGAATCTGTTGAATATAATGAACCATGGAATTGTGATAAATGAAATGGTGCACCTATGTTTAATTTTTTTTTGATAAAAAGGTTAATGATGATGAACCATTAAAAATATGAAAAAAATGGTTGGTTGGGATATTGGACTGATGCTCCTCTCTATTGGGAAGGATAGACTGATTCTCCAGGTTCCCCTATACATAGTATGTTTTGGAGAAAGGACTAATGCTCTTAAATCCAAGTGTATGGACTTGGCTCTTCATATTGTGGTTGGGATGGTCAGACGTGGTGTTCTGAATCCCAGTTAGATACTTGAAATGATGCTCTTTATTTTCTAACCTGTGAACCCTTTTGATGCATGGTTAAAACAACCAACATTAGGATGAAGTAGGTTTTATGAGTATTGGTGACACTGATAACTAAGAACATGTGTGGTAAATTTAAATATTGTTAAATAATGTAAAATGTTCTAATTACTTCCTTACATTTCTTATTTTTACTTCTTCATACACTATGATTAGACTGGATATTATTATAGATTTTGTTAGTGTCAGCCTACTGAGTTGTACTCATTGCCTGCTCAGTTCGTCATTGGGTACTTGACAAAACTTCATGGATGCAAGTTAGGATAAGAGAAAAGGTCTTATGATAGATGGTTGATATGGGATATGGCACGGAACATGGATCAAGGGACCAAACATGATATCAGGACTCAGTTTGGGGATTTTTATTAGTGTTTTATTTTGATTTACTTATGGAAATTTAGAATATCATGACACATAATATTTTACTATATTGGTTTTTGGTTACTTCCTCCATTTGGGAATGTGGTATGTGATATTTTTAGTATTTATTATTATTTCATGATGATGTTTATTTTGATTTTCATTATACTTTTACTTGTGTAAATAGGGTATAGTCTCCCCACAATATCCATTAGACCCTCAGTACTAGTCAAAAACCTCTAGCGTATGAGGAGGCATGCTTGAGATCTTTTTTTGAACTATATAAGGTCTTAGATTATAGTGGTCCTCATTTCAGGATGTTATAATCCACACAACATGCAATGAGATTTCATTTTCAATCTAGTCATCAATTACTTCGATTCATTCTTTAATTAAGATAAAATTCCATGAACTAATCCAATTAATTCAATTTATCTTAATTCCATATAAAAATACTTATATTACCTTCATCCATATTTTTAAACAAATTAAATAAATTAATTTCATTTAAAATTAAGTAAATACACAAGTTTACTTGGAGGAAATTGTGTGTGTTCATCCAAAATTTTAACAGGGAAATTTATTCAATATATATTTATCAATCCTATGACATGGAATGTGCTATAAAATAAATGACTCATGGAACACATGTGAATAGATTTGATTATAAATTTAATTATTCTATCTGTTTCAAGTTGGACACACTTTTTGTATCTGACTACATGTAGTGTACTTAGTTACATGATGTGTACTGTCTTATGCCCATGTTTGTAGCATGAGCCTAGAGACTGGGCGTGTTTTCTACCATGGATGAGTTTAATGTGCATGTTGTTTTATATATATTACATGGAATGTGGCATCATATTTCTATGGAATATCAATCCCCATGTCATGTATCATATATATGACACATTGGGACCCCCCTTGTTCTCATCCATGAGAAGTGAGGACTACACGTTGTGTACAGTGGTTACATGGTGTGTAATTATTCAAACTATATGTCATCCTATCGAAATCTACATTATGATCTAATTTTATAGGATCTTAGATCAAATTTCATCAAATATATCTGATTTTATCATGATTTATGGACAAGAAACACGGGTTCGTTTAGTATTTTGTTGTCTGATCAGAACCTTTGGCACCTCCAAATGGTGTTTTTTGATGTTTCTTCATTTTAATTTTAACCATTTTATAGTTATTTTTGAAAGAACAATGAAAGGTAAGATATGATGATGTTTGAATATTAATAATGAATTGATTTGAATTAAAATAAATCATAAACATATGCAAACAATAAATGAATAATAAATAATTATAAATTAAACATGTGACCGCTCTGATGCCACTTTTAGGTTTCAAGCATAGTGGAAAAACCTTTATGGCATGATGAACTTGATTTTTTTAGTCTTGATTTATGAATAATCATTGTTTCACATGAAAAATAATTCCATTTCCAATGAAAACTATATATTAATCAACTATAGAAAATGTTGAAACTAGAAGAGGAGGATCATCACATGTAATTTATAATTAATTTATGAGTTGACATAGAATTACCTCAACTTGTAATTCCCTCTTAATTTGTGATTCGGTTGACTAGATATCATTGTACTATCATTGTGATGAAATATGCAAGTGAATAATCCCTATAGCATTGATCCACACAAGCAACACAATCTCTAAACATCTTCGTAGAATTATCGGGTTCTAGAACGGCTGATCCTGATCGCTTGTGTTGTTCATGGTAGATCACAGCAGAATTATTATTGAGTGATGAATAACTCGTGATTTTATTTTGATGGATTGAAAGAGGATGAAGAGAGAGCACACTATAGATCTCTAGATCTCTAACTAGGGATTGAGAGATTCTCTCTCTATCTATTGTGCACCACAAGACTGAATATGGAAAGTGATATAATTAGATATTTGTTATGGAAGGTTTAGGGTTGGAAAACTACACACAATCCCTTTTCCAAATCTACAATTCTTAGTTGACACCATGTCCAATAATAATAATAACAATATTAATTATTTAAAATGTGCAACACATTAACAATATATAAATAAATATCACTTATACCATTTCAAATTAGGCCATTAAGCTCAGTAGGCTTTCCTTATTCAACATTTACCAATCCTTAAATAATTACTATTTATTTAATAAATATATACCACTTCATTATTCATCAATAAATATAATAAATATTATATTCTCCGAAACTTGAAAATAAATATTTATTATTATTTAACTCGCTTATTCTCCTGAATAACATGTGATTAAATCTTAGTGATCAACTAAAACCAAATAAATGTTATTTACTCTAACTTTTTAAAATCAATACTTGAATTTAACTGAGGCTGTGGATACACTTGGTGTGTGACCCACTAGGACCCTTTTATTGGTGGCATTAAGTAAAATGCTCTAAATTCCAAGTTTAACATTTAGAAACATGTCAAGGTGCTCATAGAGAAAAAATTTAATTTCACAATGACATCCAACCTCCTACAAAATCTTACCATGTAATATAATCCATTTATCATGATATATCAAATCAAGCAAGTTTCATGCTGGTTCCATTAACCTATATGCTTGATGACTCTTTATTTGACTTTGTGAAAATTAACTCACCCATCAAACACCAAGTCCATGGATTTATATAGGCAACCCCATTCCTATGAAAGGTCCTAAGATATCAACTTCTATCAAGGGAAAGAAGGGATAAATCCTTTCTCACATTATCTATTAATGTAATATCACTCATGAGACACCCAATGTATCATACCTATTCATGAACATATTTCATCATTATTTTCATCAATACATATAATTACACAAGTCATGATATCCATTAAGGATATTATTAAATTCTAAGGATCAATACATACGTATGCAGATAGAAACACCCATTGACACATGAAAATGTGGATTTCTTATTGGTGGGTATCTTATCATAACCCCCTATCTTGGAGATTATTGAGGGTGAATACCATGAGAAGGTGTCGCAATGTATTATGATCCTCAAAACCTTGATATCATGTATCATGTAACATCTAGGATAAAAGTTTTACTCTCTTTTAAATATTGAGGGTTTTTTTGGGTTCGGAGGGTGTTAGAGATGTTGTGGGAGTTTTTGTAGAACCTAGGTTAGGTGATTCCTACGGGGAACTTTTACATCATAAATTTTTAATTCATAGAATAAATATATCGCTAGGATCAATTCATAAAAATCAGTTTATGATGTCAAATCAAATCAGACCGTAAAACCTCTTTTATATCATAAATGTGCCGCTCGAGATAAATTAACCCGAGGCAATGTGTTTTTTAGTGTATGTGAATTAAGGGAGATTCACATAATAAAACTAGGATTTATAATGTAAACCCCTTATACCTAGAAGGTTTTATTTACTTCTCACATAAATCCCTATTCTTTTGTGGTGTAGATATATCCCTTAAACCCTACCTCCCTTCTGGAAATTTTGGGTGATCTCCACTCTTACAAGTTCCTCTGTTCCGTGCTTGATCTCTGTATTGGTTTTGTTTCTTCTCTTTGGGTAAGTGAAACCTTTTTGATTCTTTGTTTATATTGGGTGTATAAGTGGTATTGGGTTGTGTTTATGGGATATTTTGGTTATATGATGATTCTTTTTTGATCCCTTCAAGATCCATTATGTTGTCCTCTTCCAGGGGACATCCCTTATGTTGGTTATGGTGTGGTGTGTGAGTTTCTTGAGGTATGTTTTGATTTATCCTCCTTGATGACTTTTTTACTTATTTAATTTGATTATGAGATATGGGAACTGATTTTAGGTCCTTCGTTTGTTATTTTACATTCCTATTGGTGTGTGGATCCCGTTGTGTGTAGTGTGTGACTTGAGTTTGAGTTAGGTGGTTCCATCTCTAGCCTATGTTAGATGTAGCGTAATTTCTCGTAGTTTTATAAAAAAAATATTAATAAATTTTCATTATTTATTTTTGAGGGAAAATTGGTTTATGATAAAATTGGTTTTTTCTGTTGTTTTTTTTTTTTGTAAGAGAAAATGTGTTTTCAAAAAATTTAAAATGGGTTTTAAAAATATTTTTTTTATTGAATAAAGGATTTTTAGAATTTTTTGTGAAATGTGAAGCCCTTTGAAATTGATTGGATAAATTCATCACATGGGAATCCTTGGGTACTTAGATGAAAGTTGTATTATTGGGCCTCATCCATTTTATTACTGTGGGGTTCGCTCATGGGATGTTCCTCTACTCCCTAGTCTTGCGCTTTAGGTGCTTGATCTTAACATTATCAGGGGGTTGACTCATGGGGTGTCCCTCTGCTCCTTAGTAATGTATTCTAAGAACTTGAGTGTGCACTAGTTATTGATTGTGGTATGAGTAGTCTTATATCTTGATCTATTGTGATCCTTGTCCTGTTAACTATTGTGTTTTGGATTTGTACTATTTTTGATTTGATATACTTGCTTTGAAATTTTTTGACCTACAATTTTTTTAACTGTGGAAAAAGGGTAATATTTACCATGATTTTGATATAAAATTGGTTTAATACTTATCATTCCATGTTTTCTTTAAAATTTTCATATTGGGAATATTTTCAATATACTTGACATAGAACACCTAGGTGGGGTCCTACTGAAACTGTTTAGCACACAGCTTTCACACCACTTTGGTAGTATGTATACCAACTATTGTCTTTTGATGTAAAAAAAGTCAAGGTACTATAGTGAGGTGGTGAGGTTTATGTCAGATGGGTACAGGTAGCTGGTGGTGAGACGGTGGGAGATTTCCCATATATCTCATGGAATAGTGGTTTTTGGTTTCAGTTTCACTTATGGTTTTGACAAACCCACACCTTTAGTTATTTTGAATTTTGAATTGTATCGCTACTTTTATTTCTCTATGATTATGGAATATGTTTATCCTAGTTTTCTTTTGTTGTTCTTCCCATTGTATAGATATGGCATGCAGTTTATTTTAGGTTGGCTGAAATCATTCCCTCTGGTTGTTATTTAATACTTGGGTGTTATTCTCCAAACCATGGGGATTGAGAACACACTTTGAGTATGTAGTGGATCAGTTTGGGTGCTAGTTTTTAGGTTATTTTAGGTTGGTATGTTATAAGATGGTATCAAAGGGCAGTTTATGCCCATTTTTGGGAAGTCGGTAGAGGGCAGATAGAATTTTCAGGACTTGAGAGGTAGGTTGTGGTGGGTGTCTGGACATATATTACTATGAAAAGCCTCAAGTTTCCATGGGATATCAGGATGTGTGTATCTCTTGTGTTGATTTTTGACCTTGATATCAGTTTCTACTTATGACTATCTGGCTTAAACAAATATTATACTATTTTTTATTGTTTTCTTCTATTCTGGTGTGTAGAAACATGCCTCTTAGATGTCTTTCATGGGTTACATGGTAGGATATAGTGATAGATTCTCCACAATGGAATCCCCATCTAGATCAAAACTTATAGAGGTCATTGTGTGATCAGTTTGTGTCGTAGACTAGAATGTACCATGAGTTCAGGACTAAGTGGTTGGGGCGTAGTCGGGAGCTTAGGAAGATAAGGATCGATCTCTAGAGTTCATATGTGAAAATCCCCCATCCTTTAAGGGTATGAATAAAACCCAAGATGCATAGGATTGTCTATACAAGATTGATTATATCTTTAACTTTATGGAGACACCTAAAGTTAACAAGGTGATGTGATCAATGTTCAGGCTCAAGGGTCCCAACAAACGATGGTGGGATTCTATGGTACATGTAGATAGGAATGTGGTCTTGGATTGGAAGTTTTTTAAGACCCTATTATTTCATTAGTTCTACATATAGTCCCTAATGATGTAAAATTTTCTAGAGTTAATCTATTTATAGTAAGAAGATTATTCTGTGTGGGAGTACACCACTAATTTCACGAAGATGGTTTGTTTTGCTCCGGAGGTGCTGAGGAATAATCATCTAAATACTCAAAATTACTTATAGGTTTTGTGACCAGATATCTTATTGTAGGTGTATATGAGGAATCTTACCACCTATGTTAACACAGTTGATAGGGATATGATGGAAGAAATGAACATTGTAGTCAAGATTGGCTATTATTTCCCTTACCTTCCACCAAGTTCCAGCTTTAGTGGCATAAAGGGAAATAATAGGAAGTGTCATGATCATCATAGGATTAGTGGAGGTGGTTATATGTATCGATCCTTCTATACATCATAAAAAGTTTTCATCAGTGTTCCTTTGACTTTCTACTAGTGCGTCAAGTTTGAGAACAATCGGCGTTATTCTCCTACCCTCACAAATATGTAAAATGATTTTAGATTCCATGTTCATTTGAAGAGGTTCTTCCAAGCCATGTCTACACCACATTATAGTTAAAGATCTTCGAATTAAAATGCCACTACGGTGTAGTTAGAATCTTTAAAATCCATAGGTCTCCAACCACAGGCCTCAATATTGAATCACATTCATGTGGTGGATGAGTTTTGGTTGGAGGTTGATATGGGCCCAACCATAGTGAGTGGTACAATATCTGTTGCAGTTGAGCCTGATGCCAATTATTCTATTGGAGATATTCCCTTGGTTATTATGAACTTCCCAAATATCTTCCTAGATGATTTCTCCAATTTTCCTCTAGATAGGGAGTTACAGTTTATAATTGATCTTGTGTTGGGTATGTAACTGATCTCAATACCCTATTATCATATGGTGCCAGCTAGATTGAAATATCTCAAGATTTAGTTGGATGATCTAATGGAGAAGGATTTTTATGCTTTATTCATTCACTGTGGGTATCCCCCATGATCTTTTCTAAGAAGGTAGATGGTTTACTTCATTTATGCATATAATATTGAAATTTGAATTAAGTATATATTAATAATATGTACAATTTTCCCTGTGTATATTATTTTTTTGATCAGTTAAAGGGGGACAAGTGGTTTTTGAAGATCAATCTTTGGTCGGGGTATCATCATCTTAGGGTCTAAAAGACTAAAATTCAAAAGACTGTTTTTAGGATCAAGTATGGACATTATGAATATATTGTTATTACTTTTATCCTAAATACTTCTCTTATAGTTTTTATGGATTCGATGAACTGGATATTCCATTGGTATCTTGACACATTTTTCATCATGTTCATGGATGGTATCATGGTTTATTCAATATCTGAGTGTGAGCATGCACACCAAATGAATTTGGTTTTGGGAATCTAGAGAAGCCACTAAATTTATTGAATGATTTCAAAATTCAATTTCTGGATTCAAGAATTGAATTTTTTTGGGCACGTGATTTCCAAACAAGGACTTTCAGTCGATCTTGAAAAGGTGAAATTTTTCTTGTCATGAGAATAACCATGGAAGATCTTTAAGATATAAAGCATACTTGATATTGGTAGATATAATCTGTGGTTCATCAAGGATTTATTAAAGTTGGTGTCACCCTTTACCACTATTACAAAAAAGGGTTAAATATCACATGGGGTACAAAATGTTAGAATTATTTTTATGACTTGAAATGGATTCTGACATTAGGTCCTATTTTAATCTTACCTGAGCCAGATAAGAGATATGTGGTGTATTTTGATGATTATGGTACTATTATGGGTCATGTTCTTATACAATATGATCATTTTGTGTCCTATATCACCCACCATATTTGGTTACATTATAAAAATTACCCCACTCATGATTTGTAGTTTTTCATAGTTATGTATGCACTTATGTATTGGAATCACTATATTTTTGGGGATAGGTTCATAGTCTTTTCTGACCATAAAATTTTTAGATATACCTTTTCTCATAAATACTTGAATCTCATATTGAGATGATAGGTGGAATATATTTAGACGTTTTACTTCAACAGTGACTATACCCCGGGAAAGTGGAATGTTGTTGATGATGATATCAGTAAGAAAGTTACACAACATACTATCTTGGAATCAAAGGGAGAGTGAAACCTAAGGGGGAAATTTGCTCAGATAAATATAGACAATTATAGGGATGATTCAGGTATATTTTTAACCAATTCTTAGTTATCATCATCTCTCATTAAGTCTATTATACAATGTCAGTATTATGATGGTGAGTTTAGAGGAATCAAGGAAACATTTTATGGTGGGGAGATATTCCTGGTTGGTCTCTCCCTTATGATGGTATTCTTCACTTCAAGAATTATTTTTTCATCCCATCATCCATGATGAATTTAGTGTTTCATGACTATCAAAGTATTTTGTGGTTCGTTCATTTGGGAACTATGAGGATATATTATGATATGATATGGTTATTCTGGTCTCCGAGTATGAAGCATGTCATCACTGATTTTTTTCCAACTGTTACACGTGATGGTAGATAAATGTAGATATTATAAAACCTTTTGGTCTACTCTAGTATCTTCTAATGATAGTTTTTAAATGGGATGAAGTTTCCATGGGATTTTTTGTTAGATTTTCATAGACTCCCCAAGGGAATAATTCTATATGGTTGATGGTTGATCAATCGATGGAATCTGTCCATTTCATTCTGTCAGAGATGTTTCCAAAGTTAAAGACCTAGGTATCCTATATTTACATGAATATCATGTGGTTATATGGGGTTCCCTCAACAATTTTCTTATATAGGGACCCCAAGTTCACTTCCAGATTCTGGAAGAGTCTCTCGAAGGATCTAGGGAGTCAGGTTCGATTGAGTGTAGATTACTATCCATGGAAGAATGGTCATAAAAATCATGATATTCAGATAATAAAGGATATGTTATGTGCCTGTGTATTCGATTTTTAATGATCATGGGATATTCATCTGTTAATGGTTTATTATTCATATAATAATAGTTATCAGTCATTGATCAGAATAGAGCACATCGACGCTTTTTATGGTCACCTGTGTAGGTCACCTCTTTGTTGGTCAAAGGAGGGAGAAGTCTCTCTTATGAGACAAATTCTTGTTTAGGATATTTTATCAAGGATCCAGTATATACTTTGATATCTGGTTACATTGAAAATTCAGAAGAAATCATGTGCAGATCATTGATGTCTTCATTTGGAGTTCTCCATTGGTGACCAAGTTTTTTAAAAAGTTTCTCCTTAGTTGGGTCACCGTCATCTTGGGAAATAGTCAAATATGACTCTGAGATATGTTGGACCATTTTAGGTCACTGAGAGGCTTGGGAAGTTTTCTTATCAGTAATAATTACCATCTTAGTTGATAGGTATCCAGGATTTTCTCCACATATCTTACCTCAAGAAGTATCATCCAAATCCTTCCCATGTTTAGAGTTGGGAAGAGATTGAGTTAGAGTCTGAAATTTATTTTAGGGTTCGACTAGTGGAGATCATTTATTCATAGGTAAAATTCTTATATGGGAATTCTATTTCATTTATTGGAGAGGTATGGTAACGCGAATCATATTCTCACAAGAGTAGGGAGTGAAAATCATCGATAAAGGAGCAGTGTCCTCACATTGTTTCAAAGAAACCTTCATCTACATGACTTATTGGGGATGTAAAGTCCTATGGTATGGATATTATAACATCTTGGATAAAATTTATGCTCTCTTTTAAGGTTTTATGGTTTGTTTTTCATGTTTGGAGATTGTAGGAGATTTTGTAGGAGTTTTTGTAGAACCTGGGATGGGTGATACCTACTGGGCACTTTTTCATCATAAATGTTTAATTTACAATGTTAATATGTCACTAGGTACAAACCATAAAAAAATTATGGAGTAAAATAAATTCATTCCATAAAATCCCTTTTACGTTGTAAATGTGTCGCTCATGATAAATTAACCCAAGGTGACATAGTTTTTCAGTGTGTGTGAAATATGGGAGATTCACATTGTAAAACTAGGATTTATTACATAAACCCATTGTTTTTATTAGGTTTTATTTTCCACTCGTGAAACTCCCTATTCTTTCATGGTTCATCCATATCCCTCAAACCCTGCCTCCCTTCTAGGTGATTTTGAGTGATCTCCGCTCTTATGAGTTCCTTTATTCAGTGATCGATCTCCAACTTAGTTGCATTTATTATCTTCAAGTAAGTGTAACCTTTCTCCTTCTTTGTTTCTCTTTGTTGTGGTGGTAGTTTTGGGCTAAATATATGGCATATTTTGGTCATATTATGATGCTTGTTTGATCCCTTCTAGATTCATTGTGTGATCATCTTTCAGGGGACAACCCTTGTGTTGGTTGTGGTGCAGTATGTTTTGATTTATCCTCTCTGTCGACTGCTTTTCTTATGTAATATGATTCTGATACATGGTAATCAATACTAGGGTCTTTTTTTTTGTTCTTCATTCCACTTGGTGTGTGGACCCTATTGTAGGTAGTGTGCAACCCAAGTTTGAGGCATGTGGTTCGTTATTTAACCTATGTTGGATGAACCTTAATTTCTCTTGGTTTTATAAATTCTTTTTTAAATAAATTGTCATGATTGATTTGTGTGCATAAATGGGTTTGGGATAAAATAAGGTTTTCCCTTATTTTGGTAAAAGAAAAGGTGTTTTTAGGCATTGTGAAATGGGTTGGGAAATGGTTTCTCAAATCATATTTTTGATTGAATAAAGGCTTGTTTGGAATTTTTTTGTGAAATGTGAAGCCCTTTTAAATTTATTTGATAAATATAGAACATGGGAAGCCTTGGGTACTTAGGTTAAAGGTTTATTATTGGGCCTCATCCATTTTATTATCGTGGATTCACTCATAGGGTGTTACTATGCTCTCTAGGACTGTGTTCTAGGGAATTGATCTTGAAATTATCATGGGGTTCCCTCATGCGATGTTTCCAATGCCCCTTAGGCCTATGTTATAAGGACTTGAGTGAGCACTAGTCATTGATTAGGGAATGAGTAGTCTGTTATCCCATCCTATTGTGATCACTGTCTCGTTTACCATTGTATTTTGGATTTTTAATTTTTGGATTTGATATACATGCTTTGAGAAATGTGGTTTTATGGTTTAAAATTTTTGTACCTGCCTTTGTTTTAAAACGATAAAAAAAGGGAAAATTTAGCATTTTTTATATAAAACTATTTTAGTGATTAGAATGCCATGTTTTATTTAAAATGAACATATTCAGATTATTTGTGTGAAGAATTGATATGGAACACCTGGGTGGGATCCTACTAGTCCTATTTAGCTCACAGTCTTCACACCCCTTCAGTAGTGTGTAAACCTAGTATTGTCTTTTGATGTAGGAAAAGGCAAGGCACCATAGTGACATGGTAAGGTTTATGTTAGATGGGTATAGTTAGCTAGTGGTGAGATGGTAGGATATTTCACAAATATCATATGGAGTAGTGGTTATTGGTTTTAATTTCCCTTCTGGTTTGTTTAGACTTGCACCTTTGGTTTATTTGGATTTTGAGTTGTATCGTTACCATTGTTTCTCTCTGATTATGGCATATGTTTCTCCTAGTTTTCTTCTATTGTCTCTTCCCATTGTATATATATGTTATGCAGTTTTTTTTGGGTTGGTTGAAATCATTCCCCTTAGTTATTGTTTGATTGATGGGTGCTAGTTGTCAGCCCATGGGGATCGGGAACACACTTCAGGTGTGTAGTGGATCAATTCGAGTGCCATTTTTTGAGGGTATTCTAGGTTTTTATGTTACATATCATCTCAATCATGTTAGAAAATATCATCCAGCCATAAAATAAATATTCAAGAATACCTTCATAGAACCTACAGGTTCTCATCATAGAGGGTAATTTTCATAACCTTTCAGTGTGATATATATTCTTAGGACATTATCACATGAAAATTTCATACAAAGGAACAAGCATGATGTGATAAGAACTTCATTAATAATATAAAACATGTAACCATGTACTAAGGAAGTAGGTTCTCGGGAACCAAATCCAACACCTAGGTGTTTTGAGTGGACCCCACAATCCTAAAATCTTTACTCATATTTCCTCAACACATGCCTCCAAGATACATCAAGTATATAAATGGCTACTCCTCTTGATTTCAACTTGGTTTATTCAACCCAAAACCATCATTATAAATCCCTGATAAAATTAATTTTCCTATCAAGGGTCAGTCAAAAACTTAGTTCTATGGTTTCATTCTAAATCTAATAATGTAAGATGTATAGACTTAATATTAACTTGAAGGTTTTTCTTTATTATGCATAAATTTTTTTATTTTATATTTTATATGTATTTTTAATATTACCTTACTCAAAAGTAATTTTTTTATTGAGAGTAATCCTCTTTTAAGGGCTAAGGAGGAACCCATCATGACATCATTGACTTAGATAAGAAAAATAGCCCCAATAGACCAAGAGCTCAAGACCAAAAACACCTCGCACTAAAAGAAACAAGTACCACCCAGCAACAAAAACATTAAGTCCAAATTCCAATGTCTCAGTGCTAAATGGCTAGCTATCCTGTGCAAAAGCGCACGGGCCTAGAACCGATGCCCAAAGCCATACCCTCTCAAACATTTGATTCTGAATAGCCAAGAAATAGTGAGAATTCATTACCCTAAACCTCATCTGGAACAACTTCTTGTAGACAGTGAGTTGCTAACACCCTTGAGCTGCGAACCACCTAGGCCAAGACCAAATTCAATTCACCAATAAAACAAACACCAAGAAAAACCATCATCATCCCAATAAAATCCTCAAGAGAATGAAATAAATCATGCATGTGATAGAAATAAAATAAATTAAGTATGGTATCATCTTGAGATTTAACTATTAGTTTGTTTATTGAGTGGACAAT
Source organism: Viscum album (assembly GCA_963277665.1). Classification (NCBI taxonomy): domain Eukaryota; kingdom Viridiplantae; phylum Streptophyta; class Magnoliopsida; order Santalales; family Viscaceae; genus Viscum; species Viscum album. The sequence goes on from OY728144.1 coordinate 162,344,812, forward strand.
AAACAAACCATTGGCCCTAGGGGGGAAACTCCTTGAGCCAGACTGGGGTCGAGTTGTATCATTCCACCTATGTAATGTGTATCTCCTAGGTTTGGTTTTGCCTCGAATCAGACTTGAACCAACTCCATGTGCTTGGGATCTTCATCCTTACAATGTATTTACTTCACACACAAGTGAATGGAACTAAAAGTGGGGATTTACATAAAATAAATTGTGGTAACGCAATCCCATACATGATAGGGATGGAGGGATGACTCGCAAACCATCAATTTAATTTAATAAAATAATTGAAAAAACTCATGCAATAATTAAATTAAAAAAAACACACACAAACACAGGTCAGTTTAAGACCATGATAATTCATAGGTACAACAAATACGTATTTTAAAATAACTGGCTATAATTCATTTGGATTTGTTATTTTATTAAGATAAAACATCTGTGAATTAATCTGATTATTTTTATGAATAATAAATTAATTCATCTTATCTTAATGTTAATCCAATTTTTTTGGATATAATCATCCACAATGATTTTAAATTAATTAAATTAATTAATTTTATTTAAAATTTGATAAAATAAGTACAGAGCTTGTACTTAGAATCAACTCAATGAGTACTTTTTCGAATTACTTGGTGTGTATTAAGATAGTAAAGAGTCTGCTCATATAGAATTTAGTATGTGAATTTTATCATGTGATTACATGGTGTGTATGAGTAAATTAAATGACACATGGAACACGTGTTAATTAATGTTGTGTGTAATAATTTTAATGTGTGTGGAGTAGTCTACGTATTGTAACTATATATAGTAAGTAGTTAATATTTTTTGGATTTGGTGGTCTAGAACCAACTACTTTGTACTTTATTCATTAAATAAAATCCTTATGACATCTTGATTGTTCTTCTGCATGACATGTCATGTGATAATTTCCTAAGGACATTTGTTGCATTAAAGGGTCATAGTGGATCCCTACTATGATGAGAACCCGGAAGTTCCATAACACTGTTCTTGAATGTATAATCTATGGCCGGATGATATTATTTTAGGGACACAAATAATACAGGTCATTAGGGGTGAGGACTCATAAAACTTTGAGGAACCTTCTCATGGTGTGCGCCCTCGGTAATATCCAGGAGAATATTATGAGATCGAGACCCGCCAGTAGGAAATCCACATTTCATAGTGTCATTGGATGTTCCTATCTTTGGACGTGTGTATTGGTCCTTAGACTTTAAGATTATTATTAATGGGTATTACAACTCGTGCACTTAGATGTATTGACGAAAACTGTGACGACACATTGTTCGCAGTGAGGTAGGATACATTGGGTGCGTTACGAGTAATACCGCATTAATAGATAATGCGAGAAAGGATTTGTCCCTTCCATTCTATAATGGAAGTAGATGTCTTAGGCCCTTTGATGGAATTGATATAGCCTAAATAAATCCATGTCCATGGTAAGGTATGGGCAAGTTCAATTCCAGGAAGTCAAAGAAAGAATAATCAAACACATGGGTTGATGGAACTAGCATGCAACCCTCTTGATTGGAGATATCGAGACAAAGGGATTATATTACACGGTAAGCGTTCGTAGGAGGTGACACGTCATTGCGGCGTTAACTTCTTTCTCTATGGGTTCCTTGGCGTGTTGCTAGACGCTAACCTTGGACTTTAGGCAGGCTCAGCCTAATGCCACTGAGAAAGAGGCCTAGAGGGTCACACACTAAGTGTGTCCATGTATCTCAGTTAAATATTAATTTAAAAAGTTAAATAAATATTATTCCCGACTATGGTTTAATAATTATTTAAGGATGTCTGATCGCATTTATTTTGACACTAGTTATTCGAGAGAATATATTGTGGACGAAATAATATATTTATTAGCGAGTAATGCAGTTACATTTATTTAAGAAACAAATAGTCATTACTCAAGGTCTAATAAATGTGGTGGAGAGAAATGGAAAATAAAAGTACATGCCGTGTATATTAAATATACACGTTGTGTAGTTCTATGGAAAAACGAGTACACGTCGTGTATTAATTATTACACGCCGTGTAGTTTTTCCAGTTGGGATTTTGAGGATTTAATATTGTTTTAATAAATGATATTTATTATAATCAACATGGACGCATGTCAAGGAATTAATAATTCGACATGGGGGTTTTCAATAAGAGTTAATGAAATAAATAAAATGCGTAATGCGTTTATTTATTATCATAACTCTATTAACCTCAAACCTGATTATAAATATCCTTGAAACCCCATCATTTTAAAGAGCCGTTGTTATGCACAACAGATTTGGAAATACTCTCAAGCCAAGAGAGAATTCCCTTTCCACCAAGAACGCCCTCAGGTTACGAGAGCAAGATCCTCCACCAGATCAAGGCGGTCGAAGGCGGACATCGCAAGAGAAGGTTCTTTCGCGCTAGCACCCGGAGATCCCTTCGGTGACGTCCAGAGATACGTGACAAACGTTTGGATCACCGCTAGAGGAATCCTACACTTGGATTCTACAACGCAACGACGGATCACCGAATCTTGACCGGACAGATCAACGAAGAAAGAATTCCAACGAGGTAATTCTTATGCATTAATTAAATTAATTATAATCAACATATGATGATCCTCCTCAAGGGCTCCGGGACTCTTCTTTTCTTTTCGTTCTTCGTTCTACTCTGAATATTCGGTGTTTTATATCGTGACGGATCTCAGATTGAACGTTGTTTAACGTTAAAATTAAAGTTGGGCAAACCCACCAACGCGCTTCTGCTGCGCCCGAAACCTTCAATATTTTATATAGAAATTAATTAACCATTTAATATCATATAAAACCTATCATATGATGTGTACAAGTCAATAAATGACACATGAAACACATAATAATGAGTTTTATGGAGTAATAAATTAATTTTAATTTTCTCTATAAATAGTTTGGGTATACGGCATGTACATCCAGCCATACATTGTGCATCCTTCTTGTCATATGTCTATGATACATGAATAGGGATTGGATGCCTGTCACTATGAAAACATGTGTGGGGAACACAATGTGTACAACTGGTAGATGTTGTGTATCCTCCTTGTTACACGACTATCAGTCCTTATGTTCAATGTAATTAATACTCGACACGTATTGGTGCGTACGTTTTTCTTCATGAAAACGTGTGGACTACCCAGTGTGTAACCTAATTACATGGTGTGTAGTCCCATATGTCTTTTTCTAGCCTAGAATGGTCAATAAATAGAACATTTAATGCACTGAGTCTCCTTCATTACACAATGGAGGAAATTAATTTGCATTATATCCTTGTGCAATGAACTGGGATACACAACCTGTACACTAGATACATGTTGTGTAATCTAATTTTGTCTGTTTAGACTCATCTTCACCTTCGGATGGGTTCTTTGGATGTTCTTCATTGATATTTAATCAAATTTGTATTCTCAAATTGCGAAACTAAGGGATGAAGAAGAGATCATGACAATCAGGTTCAAGAATGGATCGCATAAAATAATAACTAACTCTAAATGTGTATGAAGTTCAGGAATAATTAAATAATTATAAATTTAATGTGACCACTCTGATACTGCTTGATGGTTCTGGACATAGTGGAAGTTCCTAGTGGTATTATGGACAAATCTTCCTTTTTGGGATTTAACAAATCATTCGCAATGTATATGATGTGAACAACGTGACCAGTGAACTTTTTTTTTGAAGAATATTGACAGTCAATTTTTCCAGAACCAAGATAGATGATATTTTTTATGTTAATTTATAATTAATTTAAAACATGGTAAAAAATATTACTTCAGTATTGAGATATTTCTTTGTTGATGGTGTTGATCATTGTAACGTGATCGGTGCATCGGTGTTTCGTAGCGAGGACCCAAAGCAGAGACCCTCTAGTGATGATCTGCATGTACTCCTTTGATCCCCAAATAATGGTGATGAAACACCGAGTGCTATCATGATCAACTGATTGTCTTAAGTTGTTTGTTTTGATCATTTCTCATTCCTTCAAGCTTGAAGAAATATCTCTTGTTCTTATCGATCTTGAAAGAAAGAGACGATGAGGGTGATATTGAGAGGAAACTGTTGTTAACAATGATTAATCTTTCTTTGATTGATATAGAAGTCGATAAATAGATATAGGGTTAAGGTTTAATTCCAATTAACTTTTTAAGGGCCTTTAACTATGAATTAATCTCCAATAAACCTCCAACCATGTAAATATTATTATTATTATTATTTTACTTGTGACGTGCGCAAACTCGTACAATGATAAATATTTATTTTACAGTTTTTTAAATAAATATTCATCACCTGAAAAAATATAGTATGTTCGTCATCCTAAACATTTATTGAATTTTAAAATAAATATTTCAAAAATTATTATTCATTCAATAAATAAATAAATATTTTATTCATAGTGAATGAATATTTATTTAATATCCATGTAACTAAATAAATTATTTATTTAATAAATGTTATATATTTGCATAATTAAACAATTACTATGTGAATAAATATTTATTTAATATTTGTGATCATTTAATAAAACCTAAATAAATATTACTTCTCAATCTTGAGAGTAATATTTATTCCAATTGTTAATGTAAGTAATAAATTGGGATCCAAGGAAACACTTTGTGTGTGACCCATCTAGGCCTCTTCAACAATGGTATTGGAAGAACTTTCTTAAATTATAATATTATTATCTAACAATGGGTCAAGGCACCCATAGAGTAATAAGATATGTCACAACAACAACAACCACACACTGCTACAGATAGCGCTTTTAAAAGTGCTAGAAATAGCTTTTAATAGTGCTAAAAAAGCGTTGTTAATATCAGTGAAGATAAAAGGGGTCCACATTATTAGTACTAAAAAAGAGTCTATAAACAACCCCTTTATCAATGCTTGAAATAGCGCTAATAAATGTCTAGCTACTTGAGATGTGTTATTTATATAACAACACCCCCAGCAAAAACCTGCACAAAACATTGGAAAATACATAAATCTAAGCCACTGTAATTCTCACATGGTTTAACTATAAAAAATAAAGAATATTATAATAAATGTGAGATAAGAACAAAATAGGACAAAAGAAACACATACATGACACAAATGATGAAAAAACAAACAATGCGCATAAGGGTTTTTCAAACAATGATATATACATTTAATTGACATCATTGATACAAAAATATCCACCTATGGTATATAAAAAACACTACAATATACATTTAAAATAATGTTTTATATAATTACATTTACAATTATCCAACAAATAGTTAAAAAAAATTAATGTTTCATCTTTTAACGTTTGTCTCTGTGATCCTCTCTCAAAAATGTCTACCCATGGTATTAGTTTTCAAAGTAATCATCCCAAATCAAGTAAAACATTCCACCTATATATGAAAACAAATATTATGTTAGTAATACTATAAAGAAACATATTAAACATTAATATTAAAGAATACATTAATAAAAATACATGTTTTGATTTATACTGATCACACTATGCATCGTACTAAGGTGGAGTTGATTTATACACATCACAAATGAGTTACGGATCATTGTCCTAAAATATCAAAACAATCTGAATGGGTTTGCTTGGTTTTGATTATGTCACTTGTTCTATTACTAAAATTAATATCAAATTTATATGACACATTTGGATTTATACCAGTCACATCGTTCATCGGATTGAGGTGTGGTTGATTCATAAAAATTACAAATGACTCATGGATGATTGTTCTAAAGTATCAAAACAATCCAAATGTGTTTGCTCAATTTTTTAGTATGTAAATTGTTTTTTCTTTAACAAAATATCATTTCAAACCAAAAACACACATTTTGAGTCATACCGGTCACATTTTGCGTCATTTTGATGTGATACTGCTTCATACACACCAAAAAGGACTTATGAATCTCTTTCCTAAATTACGAAGACAATCGGAGGGTGTCTTCTTGGTTTTTAATGAGTGGAACTTTTTGAGCTAAAATGTAAATTTTAAACTGATAACAGACGCTTTTAGTCATACTGGTCACACTGTGCATTAGATTGAGGTTTGGTTGATTCCTACACATCAAAAATCACTCATGTATCTTTATCCTAAACTATTAAAGTAATATGAATGTATTTTCTTATTTTTCATTATTTCACTTGTTCTTTTTACTTAAATTAATGTCAATTTTAAATAAAAACACATTTAGATTTATATCGGTCACACTGTGCATTTTATTAAGGTGGGATTGATTCTTACACATCACAAATTACTCATGGATCATTTTCCTAAAGTATCAAAAAATCCAAATGTGTTTCCTCGATTTTCAGTATGCCAGTTGTGTTCTTTTACTAAAATATCATTTCAAACTAGAAACACACATTTTGAGTCATACCGGTCACATCGTGTGTCGGTTTAATGTGAGACTGCTTCATATATATCAAAAAGGACTTACAAATCTCTGTCCAAAATTATGAAGACAATCAGAGTGGGTTTGCTTGTTTTTTAGTGAGTGACATGTTTTTTAGATAAAATATCAATTTTAAACTGATAACAAACACTTTTAGTCTTACAGGTTGATTCACGCTCAAATTTACCCAAGATATGAAGGTAGAACGGTCCGTGTAATCTAGCTTGGGTTGTCGAATCCACTGATACCTAAGAAGATTCCTAAGATACACAACCTATCAGATGGGTTTTTGGATATGAAGTTGCCAAAATTGGGTTTATTTTAGATGGGTTCAAAGTATCACTAACAGATTTAAGTTAATTCAAATTACGATAATGAGTTGATCCTAGGTTATCGCTCGGGGTGGATTGGATGAATTCCTTTTTTTAATGATTTCAATTTCATTAACTCGAGAAGGATTCATTCAATGAATTCAGACTAACCTCATCACATACTGGTTAAACACCTTAAAAAACACATGTTGATCATCTATACAATTATAGGATCATTTTCATGACCACTCCAGGGTAAAGGATCTTATTATCACATAAAAGTGTGGTGATTAAATTCAATATGGAAGAGGAAGAGAGAAAATCATTGAATAAAAGAAAATCAAATAAAAGAAATTAATAAACATTTAGAGAGTGATAAATAACATTCAATCCTGATACTTGAAACTCCCTTGGATCAACCCATAAAAGATTTATCCCTCCATTGATGACATGTCCTCAACAGAAGTGAGAAGTAGACTTACGAGGGTGGAATTGAAGAAGTAAAAACAACAAAATAACGATCACACAACCATTGTGTGATACATTTCATAAGGTATGGTGTGAATAAATTCTAAAATTTAGGCAATGGTATCAACGTGATATGTATAATAACAGAATAAGAGTAAAGGAAGAACTTTTATTAAGAAACTAAAGTGAATTGAACAACTTACATGAGAAAGAAATGTGATTACAAACACAAAGCGGCAGCATAACACTTCAATGAAACCAAGCACCCAAGATCCTCAACTCCTCCACCAAAAATACCTTAAATAGGAATTTCAAGAGTATTAGGTAGAGACCCCAATATTACAAAGCATCCCACTTGAGTATGGTAGGCCTAGGGTGGTGGAAAGTAAGGTAGAGGAAACTTTTCCACCCTTGACCCGAAGTTGCATCCAGCTTGCCTCTACTGAACAGATGCACCTATCTGACCTTTTATATGGATGAATTAGAGTGGGTCATACAAGAATAAAATGGATCCCCAGATGTTTAATAACCTCCAGTAAAATTTCAGTCCAAAATAATTTGTGGTTTGCGAGATATTATTATATTGGTGGGCTTTTTTTCTGGGCCGCATAATCTGGCCTAGAATTTTATCTCCAAATTGGGCCACCTTAATAACCACCATGGAGGAAGAATTAGCATTGGATCCTGAATAATGATGTGTTTCTATATATTTATTCTAGAATCTCAAAAAAATTGGGATTCATTAGGACTGTATTATGGAACCCACATTCTCATCAGTGGGTTGGTGTCCAATCTGCCTTCTCCAGAAGTGTTTCCTTTCATCACTAAATATTTTCATCATCATTTATGAATCCTCCATTGATCCCTGAATGAAAAATATTCATATTTAAGTGTAGATCCATTTCCCAAAATATAAAATTAAAATATAGATAATTACATTCCTTAAAATCAGATGAATCATTGGGCCTAAATTGGTGTACATTAGGCATGAAGTGCACAAATGATAAGAATGGATGTTCAAAATTAAAATCCACTAACTCAGGCCCATAAGATCAAAAATGAACATTTAATATCATTAAAATGTAATTAACATATGTGTTTTTATTGGCTAATCACACCTCCCAACTTGATATTTTCCAGTCCCGGGCAAATAATTCAAAGATTATATTTGAATTATTTTTTTTTCATACACATAATAACAAACAGTGCTCACAATGTAAACTACACACAAATATATCTTTATAACCTATCAAAATAATTTAAAACAAGAAAAATTTAAAATAATATGACAATCCCAATCCCATTCCTTTGATCAAATCCATCATCATACTTCATCCAAATCAATTAGGTGAAATGATGTGTTGTGAATCACAACAGATATGGCGGTTCATTTTCATTCAAGGGGGAAATCATGGAAGTGCTAGTGGAATCACATTTAATCCTAATATGAGTATTATTATTTTTTTCAATGTTTTCATAGTAATTTAGATTTCATTTAATCAAATTAACTCATGTAGAAAGACTTTGTTGATGACTCCTAGGCTCAAAGGCCTTAGGGCACCAAGTGAAGCCCACATACTCGGGCATCATCTCGAGTTAGCTTGATCAAAAACAAAGTCATATTACCATAAATAGAGAGAGAGTAAAAAACTTTGGGCTATAAAACTCTGGAGTCATGATCCCCAAGTGCTGAAAGCCTTGCATTTTATCAATCCATTTCTCTACATGCAAATTTTGTTTTTTTGAATACTCATATTATTCATAAAAATCAAACCAACCTATGCTATTTATTATGAGACCCCAAGAATTAAAATTAGTAACCCACAGTCTAGAGGACGTGCATTGTGGAATTTTGATTTAATGGATGAAAATAAAAAGGATGAAAATTCTCATTGGACAAAAAAACTTCCAAAATCAATGCTTGTAAACTTAATCATGAATTAAATTAAGAGTCAAGAAAATAAAAAAATTATTTGCTATGTAGTTTTAATGTGAGAAAAAATGTTATTATATTAATAATAAAGGAATTTTACTTCTTCTTTTTTCTTTGTTTTTTTAACAAACATTTTGTTTCCACACCTTCAAACTTAGAATGAAACTATCCCTAGTTTATTAAAAAGAAAAGAGAGGAGAAAATGGGTGGGGGAGAATGAGTTAAAAAGGGCATGGAACAAGTTTTCCTGGTGGATTCATAATGATGATTGTGGTGCTCCCAAATCTATCTTTGTTCTCACAGGAGATGTAGGCACCTCCTTGGTTGAATATGTATCACCGAAAATAGTACATGAACCATACAAACAAACAAAACCCAGACAAAACAAACAACACAACAATTTATTTAATACCAAGTCTCATCATTTTTATGGTTTTTTTTAAATCAAACTGATGATACATTGTCTTCTTTTTAATTTCTGGGTAAGGTAGTACTCAAGGATCACACCGCATGACACGGATGAATAAGATGCTCCCCTTTCATACCCATCCATACTCATAAGAGAAGAACGGGTCAACAGTATAAGGTAAAATAAAATTATATAAAATGATCCACTAATCCTATATAAAATATAAAGTTGATTAAAAAAACAAAATGATTGGAAACTTGAAAACCACACATTTCCACCCATGCAGTGCTTTGTTTAACATCATTAGCTCAACTTAGACCCCTAATTGATTAATTATTTTCATTATCTAAGGTTGGTTCACACAAATATTCATCAAATTCATGTTTTTGGAATGGTTCTATGAATGGTTTGACTCTATGACCATTAACTTTAAATGTTTGACCATTAGTGGGATCTTGAATTTCAACAGCCCCATGGGGGTACACCTTATGCACTATGTATGGAGCTGACCATCTAGACCTCAATTTTCCCTGGTGTAAGTGAAGTTTAGAATTACAAAAAAGAACAGGTTTTCCTGGTTCAATGTGTTTGGTTTTAAGGTTTCGAGATTGGTAAGATTGTACTTTTTCTTTATTGATCCTTGAATTTTCATAATCCTCCATCCTAAGTTCCTCAAGTTCATTGAGATCTAATTTCATTTCTTTCGGCCAATGAGAGGTCATAATTCATTTTATTAATTGCCCAAAAAGCCTTATGTTCAATTTCCACTAGAAAATGGTATGCTTTTCCATTATCCAACCTATATGGGGAGATTTCTAAAATGGTTTTGAATGTTGTAAGATATTCCCAAAGAGCATCGAAGAGTTTTTTGGACCAATATTTCCTAGAGGGATTGACAGTTTTCTAAAGAATTTTTTTGATTTCTCGATTGGATAACTCAGCTTGACCATTGGTCTGTGGGTGGTAAGAAGTGGATACTTTGTAAAAAAATCCATACTTTTCCACGAGTGCTGAGAAAGGAAGATTTCATAAATGAGTTCCATGATCACTAATGATATCCCTAGGAATTCCAAATCTAGAGATGATTTTCTCCTTGATAAATCTAATCACAGTTTGATGATCATTGGATTTTGTAGGAATGGACTCAACCCATTTGGATACATAATCGACAGCTAAAAGGATGTACAGATATCCCCTAGATTTTGGTAAGGGACCCATGAAATCGATTCCCCAGCAATAAAATATTTCAATCACTAAGATGGGAGTGAATGGCATTTGATTCCTTTTTGTGATGGAACCTACTTATTGACACTTAGGAAAACTTTGAAAAAATGTGTAGGGGTCCCTTGAGAGGGTGGGCCAGAAGATACCACACTGAAGAACTTTAGCAGAAGTTTTCTTATAGGAAAAGTGACCTCAAAATGCCTCACAATGACAGAATTTAAGGATGGACTCTTGTTCAGATTCTGGGACACACCTTTTAATGACTTGGTCAGGACAGAACTTATAGAGGTATGGATCATCAAATACATAGTTCCTAACATCAGAAAGGAATTTACTTCGATCTTGAGTCCCTAAGAATTTTGGAATTACTCTTCTAACTAAAAAGTTGTTTATGTCTTCATACCAAGGGAATTTACTCACAGAGTATAGGTGTTCATTAGGGAATGAATCAAACAAAAAAAGGTGAGAAAATTTGTCATTAAATTCTATCATAGAGAGGTGATCAGCTAAAACATTTTCAACACCCTTTTTGTCCTTGATTGTGATGTCAAATTCTTGTAAGAGAAGGACCCACCTAATCATTATATCATTAACATCTTGTTTCTGGAAGAGGTATTTTAGTGCAGAATGGTCAGTGAACACAGTGATGGGGGATCCTAAGTGGTAGGACCTAAACTTCTATAAGGAAAACACAATATCAAGTAACTACTTTTTAGTGCTGGTGTAGTTAATTTGGGCATCATTTAAGTATTTTCTTGCATAATCAATTACATGAGGAGTTTTACCACAATGTTTTCCTAACACAACTCCTAAAACAATGTTGTAAGAACTCGGTTCTTATTTTTGAGGTATGGGTTTCTTCTTTTCCTTTTTCCTTAGGTGTTTTTTAGAAAATAAGGAAAGTGGGAAAAAAATACCAAACTTTTTGACTACACACCATGTACGTTTCCACATTCCGTGTACTTTGGACATGTGGAATGAGTACGCAGGGCGTGTAGGCCTGTCGGCAATGAAATGTGTAAAAACTGACTACACGTCGTGTATAGGGTATTTACACACCGTGTACTCAGTTAGTAGGTGAACAGTAAGGTGGTGTAAGTAGCCGCGAGCGGAGTGAAGGTACATGCCATGTAATCTAGAATACAGGTCGTGTACTCATGTCGATGGGTCAACAGTGCTGTGGTGGAAAGAAGCTGCCAGAGGAACAGTTAAAAAAATAAAAAGTAGACATCGTGTACTTGAGAGTACACGCCATGTAGTTTTTTTTCCTTCTTAAAATGGGCATTAGCCTCCTCTATTGATAGAGGAGGCAGAACCGCTGTTTTGGAGCTGGGAGAGAAGGGTCAGAGCTTTGGAGATCTCCCGACCGCACACCGGGAATCGGATTCTTCCGCCGTCAATCTTGTTGGAACCGCACGGGTAAGAGATTCATTCTCCTTGTGTAGTTCTTGCCAATTATTTCCTAAGGGGAAGTTATTTGAGTTTGAACAGGAATTATTTTATCCAGATCTACATCGTTCTTGGAAGATTCGGGAGGCGTCGTTCATGTATACCGATCAGAGACGATCAAGGTAGGTGGTTTGGTGTTAAAATTCCAAATGTTGTGTGTTTTGTGTACCACTATGATACGCACCCATGTTGGGGGTGTTGTGTGGCTGAGGCCTTGAATAATTAAATACCTAGGATTTCATAGGTAGTTTAATGAATATGTATAACTGTTGTTTGGGATCACTTCTTGGATCCAGGACCACCCTGGGGGTGCGTTCCTCTGTTTATCTGTTTGGCCAGGATACATGAGGGTATGACATGTTTATAATCTGTATTAAATTTCCTTGAGAGGAATTGGATATAATTTTCTTTTTTATGCTTTGGTATCGTCCCGGTTGCTTGCGCCTAAGGGAAATATTCTTTTTAGCCTGAGGGCATTGTTTGTTTAGCTTGAGGGAAAGATAATGTTTAGCCTGATGGCAATGTTATATTTTGCCTGAGGGAAACACTTCTTATGACAGAGGGCAGTGACTTCTATGCTTGAGGGAAATATCTCGTATGCCTGAGGGAAATATTCGATAGCCTGGGGTCAAGCCTGAGGGTGTGGTTTTATTATATTAGCCTGAGGGAAAGCCTGAGGGTGTAGTTTTATTATATTAGCCTGAGGGAAAGGTTCTGATTGTCCTGAGGGCTTGGTTCTGATGAGCATAGAATGTTATTGAATTGAATGGTTAAATGAATATTAAAATGGAAATATGACTGGTAAAGTTAGTTACTTTTGAGTGCTTCTTAGTTTATTGCATTTACTACTGCACACTGCTGTTGCACATTTTCACTAACAGTTGGGCACGGGCCTTTGGTGGGTGCCTACTGGGATTTATTTCTCACACCCTATTTGGGTCATGTCTTCGGCCCAAACAGATTACATTTCTGAATATGTGGATAATGGAAAGGGTCCCTATACATGTACATGATTCTAGCAGAGGAGTAGGAGAGCATGGGACCTAGATTTGGCTTGCAATGCTGCTGCGTTCTGTTTACTCTGCTTAGTTTTGTTTAGGCTGTACTTTGTACTTTGAGTTGAATTGTATTGTACTACAGTGTATCCAGTTCTGGCTATTTTCATAGAATTAGTGACATGTTGCATCTTTATATATATGACAGTTGGTTCTCTTTTACTTCAGTTGTCCATTTCAGTTGTATATTGTTTACTGCTTCTGCTGTTTATGTTATTTATCTTTTCCACTACGCTAAACTTTGACAAATGAGGGCATAGTTTCCCCACTATCAGACCTAGGCCCTCGTTGCTAGTCAGCAGCCTCTGGTGTTTGGTGAAATTTTCTTGAGGTCATGTGACCAACCGAGTTTGGGGCACCCGTTGAGTGGAAACCGGATCCAGGACGTTACAAAGTGGTATTAGAGGGGTTATTTTCTTTGACTTACTACTTGGAGCCTTAATCAGGGATAGGACAGAAATGGTAGTTGGTAATAATTTTTTCCCGGGGGTAGCTAACTCGTGTACAATTAAAAGCAAGTCTACCTCATTTATTTCAATTTTTCTGATTTTTCAATTTTACAATTGATTTGATTTTCACCATTGGGTGATGCACTTGTGGTGTGCTGTTTATATTTTATACATGAGTTCTATTTAGTCACAACCCGATGAGATGAGAGTATGTCATATCATGCATCATTTAGGCACATGCTATAAATCACATGTCATGCATTCTTCCATTCCATGTAGGTTTATTAGATATTACATGTTGTTGTGATAGTTTTTGTGCTAGAAAAGCATGATGTTGTGATAGCTGCTCTGATAAATACCTGCTATTTGATAGGATTTTTTTGTGTGAGGCTGATAAAATGAACGCCAAACTTTGGTTCTTGAGGAGTATGAACCCTCAATGACCGGAATTTCATGGTTCATTAATGTGTTTTCTTGTTATAACATGTGTAAGATGCCAACATTTGATTCGCGGGGAGTATGGGCCCTCACGGATCGTAATTTGGAACTTAGGTGTTGGTTTCAGTGTTTTTCTGGGCTCCTGGGAAGTTTCTAAGGCTTGCTGTCTGGAAAAACCCAGAATACATGTTTTGTGGTTTTGACTACACGCCGTGTATTCTTCTGTTCGGGAAGAAAAGAAAAAGTTTTGAGTACACACTGTGTACCCTAAGTACACACCGTGTAGTAGCTAACCGTGCCATAGGCCATGTGGGCATTGACACAGGATGAGGAAGTTCTAGAGGGAACACGTCGTGTAGTTATTTCACACACCATGTTGTGTGGACCCTGTGTCCGCCCGTGTGACTAACAACACAGATGGAGTAAATCCTTTCTTGTACACATCGTGGCAATAATGCACACGCCATGTAGTTTAACCTGGGGACCCGGCCGTGTAGCTAACAAAAACGGGTCAGTGTTACCCATTCTTGAACATGTCGTGTACCTGTGGGACATGCCATGTAGTCTTGACTAGGGAAAGACCGTGTGGACCTGGCCGTGTGGATGGGAAGACGGAGTTGTGTACACGTCGTGTGTGGGTGTAACACGTCGTGTAGTGTCAGCTGAGTGTTCAGCTATTTCACTAACAACACGGGTTGTTGGAAATTAAGTTGTACATGTTGTGTCTCTCTGGGACACACCGTGTAGTTCTGTTTAAAAGAGATCTGTGTGGATAAGCCATGTAGAAGGACTCGGGCAGGGAAGGAGGATTCAAGTACACACCATGTGTGTGGACAACACGCCATGTGTTTGGGGTATTACACGGCCAGTTTAAGCTAGAGTACATGCCCATGTGAATGGCTTGTGAGAACACACCGTGTAGTATATATACACACCATACAGACAAGTTTTATAAATATTTAATGCTTTCTTTCTCCTATTACCTTCTTGGTCTCCTAGTTTGTAGTCTTTGATAATCTTGATTTAAGGTGTGTGTTTGACCTTGTAGAGTCATACCGCCGAGACGACCTCAAGTTGTTCACTGGGAGAGAAGCAACGATTATACTCTAGAGATGGTAGGCCATGGGCTACCAATGGATCCTTCAGCAGAGAAAGATGCGGCGCCAGCCGTTATACCAGACAAAGGCGCGGAGGCGCAGTTCCGTGAAGGCTTCATGTGGTTTATGAAGACCTTCCAGGGAGGACCGCAGGC
Organism: Viscum album; assembly: GCA_963277665.1. Lineage (NCBI taxonomy): Eukaryota > Viridiplantae > Streptophyta > Magnoliopsida > Santalales > Viscaceae > Viscum > Viscum album. Next base: position 162,360,225 of record OY728144.1, read on the forward strand.
CACCACATCTATGGTTGAGCTAACTCATATCGTCTAGTAGTAGCACCCGCCTATGTTTTCAGGGGACGGAGGACCACAGGCTGCAGAGTCTTGGCTGGATTCTATGCAGACTGTTTTCAAGAATCTTGAGACACCTCCAGGGCAGAGGGTTAAGCTCATGACTTATATGCTGTGTGATTCCGCCAAGAGGTGGTGGGATGTTACCACCCTGTATGATCATCACTGTAACATGGCATGGGATGCTTTTCAGGTAGTCTTCTATGACTTCTTCTTCCGGGAGACGCTGAGGGAATATCGAGCTTGAGAGTTCATGAATCTGTAGTAGGGAACCATGTCAGTGATGGATTATTCTGCTCGCTTCACAGAGCTTCATCATTTTGCACCTACTCTGGTGGGAGATGAGATGCTGAGGGCTTGACTCTTTGATGATGGTCTTCAGTATAACATCCGATCACTGGTGAACATTTTCAGGTTGCCTACGGTACATGCTATTGTGAACCAGGCACTGATTACTGAGAGGAACCTACGGGAAGCTATTGGTGCAGGCCAGGGCAGTTCAGCACCAGTTTCTAGTACTATTTCTACCGGGAAGAGGAAGAGACAGATGAGTTTCTCTCACGGTGGCAGTACAAGCCAGGTGATTACATTAAGTGGCCCGGTCATATGCTACTAGTGTGGTAGAGAGGGGAACAAGAGACCTCAGTGTACCCGTGACCCAGTGGAGTGTCGAGCTTGTGCCAAGATGGGTCATCTGTAGTGCTTTTGCAGGGCGTTTCCACCAGTGGCTAGTGAGAGGGGTTCTGTGCAGACTTCGCGTGCGGGAGTAGGACCAGCATCTTCTTTCCAGTTAAGGAATTGGGATATTTCATGATGTATAGGCAGAGGTGGTGGTCATGTTCATGGTAGCCAGACACCAGGATCTCAGAGGCAGCAGGGCGGGACAGCTCAGGGTAGCCAGGCTGTGTCATAGGGCCGCGACACTAGGAAGGCATATGCAGTGCAACAGACCTAGTAGGAGAAGGATCCCGGAGCGTCTACTGTCAGAGGAACTATTCTAGTTGCTTCTATTTTGTCTTGTGTACTTTTTGATACGGGTGCTACACATAGCTTTATATCAGTGTAGTGAGTGCCCCCTAGAGGTTGTTGGGTGTCACTTTCTATGGGACCTCTATGTCTTAGAGATGATGAGATATGATTTCATTCTTGGGATGAACTGGTTGGTTTCCTTTTGAGCCTTTGTGGACTGCTATCGTCGCAGGGTGAGTTTCACATCACCATAGGGTGGAGAGTTTCTATACAAGGGTGAATGGGATGTACAGGTGAGCCGAGCTGGACCTGAGCATCGTGGGAGAGGTGGTGTGACAGCATGGATTGCGAGTTTATATCTGGATGACTAGGGGACTTGTCAGAAGGATTTCCCTCCAGTGGTTGATTGTTTCAGGTATGTCTTCCTATATTACTTTTCGGTTCTACCTCTAGAGAGATAGGTGGATTTCTCTATTGAGCTTGTGCCAGGAGTAGCACCGGTGTCCATTCCTCCTTATAGGATGGCTACACCAGAGTTTCAGGAGCTCAAGATGCAGTTAGAGGAGTTACAGGCAAAGGGTTTCATCTGACCCAGTACTTCTTCTTGGGGTTCGCCGGTCCTTTTCGTGAAGAAGGCGGACGGTACCCTCAGACTTTGTGTGGATTGTTAGAAGCTGAACCAACTGACGGTCAAGAACCGATATCCCTTACCAAAGATTGATGATCTTTTTGATCAACTTAGAGGATCATGAGTGTTCTAGAAGATTTACTTGAGATCTGGATATCATCAGTTATGCGTTAGGCCATCGAATATACCGATTACAGCTTTTCAGAGCAGATATGGTCTATACGAGTACTTGGTTATGTCGTTCGGACTCACGAACGCACCAGCAGTTTTCATGGCTTTGATGAATCGTGTGTTCCACCCTTATATGGACTCTTTTGTGGTAGTCTTCATAGATGACATATTGGTGTACTCTCCCACTCAGCACGACCATTCCACCCATCTTGAGATCGTACTGAGTACACTGAGAGATAATCAGCTATATGTTAAGCTCTCAAAGTGAAACTTTTGGATGGACCAGATACACTTCCAAGTTCATATCATCTCAGAGGTAGGAGTTGTGGTAAACCCAGAGAAAGTGAGAGCAGTAGTTTCCTGAGATCAGCCTAAGAACGTGTTTGAGATACGGAGTTTCTTTGGGTAGGCGGGTTACTACATGCTCTTTATATAGGACTTCTTCCACTTAGCAGTGTCATTGACGGGTTTGACTAAGAAGGGTGTGAAGTTCATTTGGTTAGAATCTTTTGAGATAGCCTTTCAGGAGCTGAAGGGAAGGTTGACATCAGCACCAGTCCTAATACTTCTAGAGCAAGGGAAGAGCTATACAGTTTACTATGATGCATCTGGTATTAGGCTGGGAGCTGTGTTGATGTAGGGAAATCGAGTAGTTGTGTACGGTTCTCGGCAGTTGAGGCCACGTGAGAGGAATTACCCGACACATGATCTCGATTTGGTTGCGTTTGTTCATGCGTTACACTATTGGAGACATTATATCTTGTGAGAACGTTTTTTGGTTTTCACCGACCACAAAAATCTCAAATATATCTTTACCCAGCATGACTTGAACCTGAGACAGCGAAGGTGGGTCGAATACCTTCAGTACTTCGACTTTGAACTTGCCTATACACCTAGTAAAGGTAATGCAGTAGCTGATGCACTGAGAAAAAAGACTCAGATACAGGCAGTGCAGGAGGCCAGTGGTGAGTGGCAGCTTATGGATTTGTTCTCTGAGATGCATTTGGAGGTTCACGACAGTTAGGGGAAGACCTATCTTTCTTCCTTAGCTATGACTTCTACCCTCCTGGATAGAGTGAGGATGAGATAGTTATCTGATTCAGAAGGCCTAGTTCCATGGGAGTCAGTGGAAAGTGAGGACCCTCCTCCTGGATGGACAATAGGCGATGATGAGGTATTGTGTTTCCATGTAAAAGTGTGGGTTCCAGGGGATATACGCGAGGATCTGATGCCTGAGTTTCATGCTTCATCTTGGGCACTGTATCCCAGAGTTACCAAGACGTACCGTGACTTGGGACGTCAGTATTGGTGGTCGGGTATGAAACGGGACGTAGCTGGTTTTGTTGTGAGATTTTCCACCTATCATTAGGTGAAGACGGAGTATAAAGGGCCAGTCGGATTGTTACAGCAGTTACCCATTACGGAGTGGAAATGGGATGATGTCGCGATGGATTTCGTGACTGGGTTGCCAAGGTCACCTCAAGGAAATGATGTCGTGTGGGTTTTTGTGGACAGACTCACAAAGGTAGCTCACTTTTTTCCGATCAAGGAAACATTCGGTGTTGATGATCTCGGGAAGTTTTATATTTGAGACATAGTGCGTCTTCATGGGGTCCCTGGTTCTATCCTTTCAGATAGGGACACTCGCTTTACGTCTCATTTCTGGTAGAGTTTTCAGAGGGAACTAGGTATACAGGTGCTTCTGAGCACAGCTTACCACCCTCAGACCGATGGCCAGTCAGATCGTACGATACAGTTGCTTGAGGACATGCTACACGCATGCGTCCAAGACTTCGGGGGCTCTTGGGAGAAGCATATACCCCTGGTTGTGCTTTCCTATAATAATAGTTTTCAGGCAACTATTCAGATGGAAACTTACGAGGCTTTATATAGTAGACCATGTCGATCACCTATGTACTAGTTAGAGGCAGGTGAGGCAGCTTTGCTGGGACCATGTCTCATACAAGAGACTTTAGAGCAGGTCCAGTTGATTCAGAAGATGATGGATACCACACAGTCTCTTCAGAAATCTTATGCTGATCACCGCAGATGACCCTTGGAGTTCGTGGTCGGGGATCAGGTTTTCTTGCGTGTTTCACCGAGTTTGGGACACAGGCGGATCAGGAGATAGGGTAAACTTTCACTGAGTTATGTGGGGCCGTTTGAGATTCTAGAGAGAGTCGGGATGGTTGCCTATCGGTTGCAGTTACCACAGAGGTACCGGTCATGCACGACGTCTTCCATGTATCTCAGCTGCGCCGTTATCATTCAGACCCGTCTCACATCTTTCAGCCTGAGGAGGTTGAGCTTCAGATCGATGCGTCCTTTGAGAAGCATCTTATTTGTATCGTTTATAGGAGCACGAAGGTTCTCTGAGGATGGTATGTTCCTCTCATACGGGTGCTATGGCAGCATGGCTGAGTATAGGACAAAACCTGGGAGCGGGAGACCGACGTACGTGTTCAGTTTCCAGAGTTGTTCTGAGCTTTATCTTCACCACCCTTAGAAGGGAAATTCAGGGACAAATTTCTTTAAGGGGGGAAGTTTGTAAGAAACTGGTTCTTATTTCTGAGGTACGGGTTCCTTCTTTTCCTTTTTCCTTAGGTGTTTTTGAGAAAATAAGGAAAGTGGGGAAAAATCCCAAAATTTCTGACTACACGTCGTGTACTTTGGCCGTGTGGAATGAGTACACAGGGCGTGTAGGCATGTCAGAAATGAAACGTGTAAAAACTGACTACATGCCATATATAGGGTATTTACACACCGTGTATTCAGTCGGTAGGTGAACAGTAAGGCAGAGAAAGTATCCTCCAGTGGAGTCATAGTACACGCCGTATAATCAGGAATACACGTTGTGTACTCATGTCGACGGGTGAACAGTGTTGTAGTGGAAAGAATCCGCCAGAGGAACAGTTAAAAAATAAAAATTACACGTCGTGTACTTGAGATTACACGTCGTGTAGTTTGTTTTTCTTGCTTAAAATGGGAAGTAGCCTCCTCTGTTGACATAGGAGGCAGAACCGCTATTTTGGAGCCAGGAGAGAAGGGCTATAGCTTTAGAGATCTCCCAACCGCACACTGGGAATCGGATTATTTCGCCGTCGATCTTGTTGGAATCGTGCGGGTAAGAGTTTCATTCTCCTTGTGCAGTTATTGCCAATTATTTCCCAAGGGGAAGTTATTTTCATTTGAATGGGAATTCCTTTATCTCAGATCTACGTCATTCTTGGATGATTCGGGAGCCGTCGTTCACGTGTACCAATCAGAGACGATTGAGGTAGGTGTTCTAGTGTTAAAATTCTAATTGTTGTGTGTTTGGTATACCACTGTGATACTCTCCCATGTTGGGGGTGTCTTATGGTTGAGGCCTTTCATAATTAAATACCTAGGACTTCATAGGTAGTTTAATGAATATGTATAACTGTTGTTTGGGATCATTTCTTGGATCTAGGACAACCTCGAGGGTACGTTCCTCTGTTTAGCCGTTTGGCCCGGATACCCGAGGGTATGCCATTTTTATAATGTGTATTAAATTTCCTTGAGAGGAATTGGATATAAGTTTCTTGTTTATGCTTTGGGCTCGGCCCGATTACTTGTGCCTGAGGGCAATATTCTTTTTAGCCTGAGGGCATTGTTTGTTTAGCCTGAGGGCAAGGTATTGTTTAGCATGAGGGAAATGTTCTATTTCGCCTGAGGGCAACACTTATTATTCCTGAGGGCAGGGAATTCTGTGCCTGAGGGAAATATCTCGTATTCCTGAGGGAAATATTCTATATCCTAAGGGCAAGACTAAGGGTGTGGTTTTATTATATTATCCTGAGGGCAAACCTGAGGGCGTGGTTTTATTATATTAGCTTGAGGGCAAGGTTCTGATTGGCCTGAGGGATTGGTTCTGCTGAGCACAGAATGTTATTGAATTGAATGGTCAAATGAATATTAAAATTTCAATATGACTCATAATGTTAGTTACTTTTGAGTACTTCTTATTTTATGGCATTTACTACTACACACTGTTGTTGCACATTTTCACTAATAGTTGGGCACGGGCCTTTGGTGGGTGCCTACTGGGATTTATTTCTCACACCATGTTTGGGTCATATCTTTGGCCCAAACGGATTACATTTCTACAGGTGTGGATAAGGGAAAGGGTCTCTATATAGGTACATGATTATAGCAGAGGAGTAGGAGAGCATGGGACCGAGCTTTGGCTTGCGATGTTGTTGCGTTCTGTTTACTCTGCTTAGTTTTGTTTGGGATGTAACTTTTACTTTGAGTTGTATTGTATTATACTACATTGTATCATGTTTTGGTTGTTTTCATAGAATTAGTGACATGCTGCATCTTTATATATATGACTACTGTTTCTCTTTTACTTTAGTTGTCCATTTCAGTTGTATATTGTTTACTGATTCTGCTGTTTTATGTTATTTATCTTTTCCGTTGTGCTACACTTTGACAAATGAGGGCATAGTTTCCCCACTATCAGACATGGGACCTCACTGCTAGTCGGCAGCCTCTGGCGTTTGGGGAAATGCGCATGAGGTCATGTGACCAACCAGGTTTGGGGCACCCGTTGAGTGGCAACCGGATCCAGGACGTTACAAAAGTCACTATCATCACACATAAGTTCAAAAGGAAGGTTCCAATTTGGATATTTCATGATGTTAAGAGAGGTGAGAGAGGATTTTAGGGTTGTGAATGAACCCTCGCATCTTTCTGTCCAAACAAATGGAGCATCCTTTACTAGTAGAGCATAAAGGGGACGGGAGATTGAACTAAATTCCTTGATGAATCTTATATAGAAACTAGCATGTCCTAAGAAATACCTCACTTCCTTAATAGTTATGGGTGATGGAAGGTGATGGATGATGTCAACCTTGTCTTTATCAACTTCAATCCCCCTTAACTGAGACCGGATGGCCTAGAACTAGTCCCTCTTTAACCATGAAATGGAATTTTTTCCAGTTTAGGACCAGATTATTTTCTTCACATCTTGACAAGAATCTCTCCATATTCCTAATACATCTCTCAAATGTATCCCTAAAGATAGAGAAGCCATCCATGAAGACCTCTATAAAATCCCCTACCGTGTATGAGAAGATTCTCATCATGCACTGCTGGAAGGTTCCAGGGGCATTGTATAACCCAAAGGGCAAGTGTTTGAAAGCAAAGGTACTGAATGGATAGGTGAATGTATTATTCCCTTGATCCTCTATGGAGACCTCAATTTGATTGTACCCCGACTACCCATCTAAGAAATAGTAGAAGGAATGACCTACCACTCTCTCATGGACTTGGTCAATGAATGGTAAGGGGAAATGGTCCTTCTTGGTAAATGAGTTTAGCTTCCTATAGTCTATGCAGACTATCCAGGCACTACTCACCCTAGTTTGAAGAATCTCTCCATCCTTATTGGTTATCACTGTGATTCCTACCTTCTTGGGAACCACTTGGATTGGGATCACCCACTCACTCTCAGCTATGGGATAGATGATACCAGATTTTAACAATTTCTGAAGTTCCTTCCTTACTACCTCCATGAGATTACTATTGAGTCTTTGTTGAGGTTGACGACATGGCTTTGAATCAGATTCTAAAACAATCCTATGAGTCCCGATTAGTGGGCTAATCCCAGGAATATCATACAGGGTCCAACCAATGGATTTCTTATGTTTTCTAAGAAATATAGACGCATCATCTCATGATTGGATTCAAGAGAAGAATAAATGACAATAGGATGTGTTTGATTGTCCCCTAGGAAGGCATACTTGAGTGAAGCAGGAAGTTCCTTCAATTCAAGATCAGTTTGGTTCAGAATTTTAGCAGAATATTGGGACATTGGATCATGATCGATTTTATTTCCTAGAATTTTAGATAGAATTGAATCCTCATGTGTATAAGTTTCAGCTACAAGATTGGTTTGATCAGATTTAGGGAAGGAAGTTTGATTGGTCTCTATGAAAGTGGTTTCCTGAAATGTTTCACTGATTGTTGGACCTAAGACTTAATCATAAGAGAAATTTAAAAATGATTCAAGCCAAGGAGATAAACTTTTTTTATGTGAACAAAGGAAATCAATTTCATCATGACTTAAACATCCATCAAATATTCCTTTATGTTCTAGGGATTCATTATCAATGATTCCTATCATGTTTACTTTATGAATTTCCTCATTATCCTCTATTTGTGAGCTTTCAATATAGATGTTCAAGTCTAGACTCATGTTTCCAAAGTTGATGGTTATGTTCCCATTTAGAACTTGGATAATAGATTTGATTGTTTCAAGGAAAGGATGACCAAGGATGATTGGGGTTTGTTCTTTATTTCCTAAGTTTAGATGGTTGTAAAGGACAATGAAGTCAGTAGGGTAGATGAAGTTTTAACCTTTACCAGAACGTCCTTTAAAATCCTCTTTGGAACCCTAATGCTACGATCAGCAAGTTGAAGTGTGACAGATGTGGGTTGGATCTCTTCTAGGCCTAACTAGCAGTACACATCATAGGGTATGAGATTGAAACTAGCACCTAGGTCACACAAGGCCTTGAAAACTTTACTCTCTCCTAGTTCAACATTGATCTAAGGGAAACTCGGGTCTTTCAACTTAGGAGGAATGGTCCCTTGAATGGTGGTACTCACATTAACAGCCAAAAGGATATGGTTTTTATGTGAAATTTTTCTTTTAAAAGTGCACAATTCCATAAGGTACTTTGAGTAGGAAGGTATGGTTTGGATTGTATCGAGAAAAGGAATTCTCAACTTGACTTGTGAGAATATTTCCCTCAATGTTTCACTCAAATCAGGATTGGTTTTCCCCCTCATACGTTGAGGAAATGGTGCAGGTTGTGGGGTTGTTTTTTGAAGAGTTGTTTCTTTGAAAATGTTATCGTGTTTTTAAGTTTGATCATTTGGTTCATTTGAATTTTCATCCAAGTTTGAATCTTCATATGGGTTCTGAATTAGTTGTTCAGGTTTCTCAATTGATTTCCTGTAACAGCCCGAGATTTTATGAAAAATATTCTTTTTATTTCACTAATGTCTTGTGTTGTACGCTACACCAAAAGGATCTTGCACAACACGCATCCTTGACTTGCCTTGCATTACACGCAATCACAACCTTCCTCGATAGCGTGTGTAGTACGCAATACCGAGTTTCACTAAACAACGATATGCTATTAAAACTAGCTGTTATGAATAGTAATAACCACTTTTTGAAATTTTATAAATTTTATTTTTCAAAATGGACTTCATTTTTGAATTCGGAATATGAAATATAGCTTAGGATGAAATTTTGGCATTGTTCTGAAAAACATCAATTTTTGATGAATAGTGAAACTACTAAGTGGTAGGTTAAAAACTGAATTTTGCATAAAACTTAATTTTACCACTTCTGTGAATGGAATTTCGAAAATCCGACAGACACGGTTAATATCAAGGACTAAAATGTGGTTCAATGAGATGAAAATAATTTTTGGTGAATAGTAACTTTTTACTTTTTTTTACCACAGTTAATAGTAAATAGGGTAACTAAGGGTAAATATGATATTACTATTACCCTAACACATGTCCTAATTCTATTGGATAAGTGTAATTCGGCCAAAAACAACCTTATGAATATAATATGACCATTTAGGCCCACTTGGATTAGATTAGGACATTTATTATTATTTAATTCAAAGAAGAGTTAAAAGAGTTAAAATCAAAGTTTATTTACTAAAACATTTTTAATATGGGGTTATACATAAGATAAATTCGACTATAAATATTTATTAGAAAGATAAAAAGATTTCCTACATAATGATATTTTATTTATAATTTTTAGACTTTAAATAAATTAATTTATTTTTGACACAACGATGATGCAGTAATTACCCTTTTAAGGAAATATTAACATAATTGATGTTATAAATGCTCAAATGAATGTAATTTAAGACTTTATATGAATTAAACTAATTTTCTAGGTTACTATGATGTATTAGTGTTGATTTAATCAACTTTTTTTGAACATATAATTCTGTTATGACTTTCAAAAAAATCATATATCAAATAGTGTCAAAATTGACACAAAATAGTTTTTAAATCAAATATTATATTATTAATTGTTATTTTATTCCTAAAAATCTAAGGTTCGGCCAAATGACTTAGATAAGGATATATATATTAATAATAAACAATTTGGGGTTCGTTTGGCATGTTATGGTAAGTGTATTAATCATATAGTGAAAGAAAACAAAAAGACACGGTAAAAGTTAAATTATTTAACTTAGAGTTAAATCTAATTGATAAGGTTAAAATAATAACCTAAACTTGTCTAAATCCTATTGGTTCATAGGATTTCGACCCATCCCCACTTTAGCTTCGAAATAAGACCCTTTGGAACCATTATAAACCGATTTTGACTTTAATATAAAATAATATTTTGAGATATTCCTAAGGTGCCCCTCTCCTCCCTTATAAAAGGGCACCTCCTCCCCCTCCTCCTCACACCAATTTTGAGCACTCAAGCTCGGCCAACCCCGGCCATTTTCTCCTCTCCACTTCTCTAGAAACATCCTAGAGGTTCTGGTCTTCCTCAAAGACCAATTTTAGTGCCCTAAGAGGAGGTCTCAAAGAGGCGCTTCAAAGAAGAGGTAATTACCGTTACCAATTCTTTCATCTTTATTTCTTCTTCCACTTCTTCTTCTTAGGTTGTTTCATTATGAAGTAATAACATCAGTATCACTCATATACTGATATGTTATTATAAGTATGAAACAACCCTATTTCACCATCTATCCATCCTACGGAAAAAGAAATCACCGCGCGTGCGTACGTACGGAATACCGTCTCCACGCCGTGGTGTAATCTATTTTCCACCACCACCTTACATGGATGGGTATAATGGTGTAAAGAATAACTATACATAGTTATTACAACTTCATATTGATTCTGATATATTGTATAATCCACTCCAATTCAGTTCAATATTTATGGAAATGATATCATCGATCGTGCGTACGTACGGACTACCGTCTCCACGACGCGATGAGATTCATTCTCCATGTTAACCATTTAAGAATGATTATAAAGTATATATAAGAAATAATAATGAAATATATGACATTATAAATCTACTGGATTTATTTATATATATATATATATGTATGTCATCTACTTACTTCCATTTCAAGACAATAAGGAAAGTAAAACAGCGTTCATGCGTACGTACGGACTACCGTCTCCATGAACGGTGTTTTTCATTTTATTTATATATCTATTATATATATATATATATACTGAATATATATGATATATAAATCATATTTTATATTCTGGAAGTAAGTAAATCATGATATAAGTAATAATGATGTCAAGAACAACAAGTCAAAACACCTACGATAAATGAAACGATTTTACCCAAAATGCTTCTTTAACATGGAATTTACAAAAGAACGGGTAATATAATGTCATAAGTGAACCATATATGATATCATAACAATGAATATGATTCTGGAATAAGTCAATAACATGATTTAAATCATTATACAGGAGGTTCGGACACTTACAAAGCAAGTCGGACATAAGGTAAGGGAAATATCACAATCTCATTTTTATTCGAGATTGTTTATACTTTGAAATTTACTGGGGTGTATTTTATCATCCACATCCATGTTTCCTCAACATGTAATATTATTTTCATCCACCTACAATTGTTTAAAACCTATTTTACCCTTTGGTGAGTTTTTAGTAAAAGATATGAAAGGAATCTTTTATCGTTTTTCATACGAGGTACTTTTTGACTTTCCTGACAAAAGTACGAAGAATGTTTTTTTTTAACTTATACGGCTTGAATGGATTTTTAAAACATTATTTCCAAGAAGCTTTCTTTACAAGTTTTCAAGTTTATTTTTAATCAACTTCTTTTATTTTAAAGTTGTATGACATGTTATGAAAGGAAAAATGTTTTTGAAGAAGAAAGGATATTTTCCTCAAGAATGAAGTTCAAGTGTTTTATCAAAATTATTTTCCATCTAAGATAATAAAGGGTTCTGTTTTTATCCCTATTATTACATTGATTTGATCATGTTGTGATGGAATTATTTTTATGAATTCCATTATCTTATATGAATTGATTTATGATGTCATGATGTTTCAAGAATCCCATTTTTGTTACATGTGTTATGCGATGATGTATGTTTTATGATTATGTGGCACACATAAGAAAGGAATCATTATAAGATGGGTGGGACCTATATCTCCCTCCAATGCATTGGGTAAAGATTTTATATCTCATGAGATAGACAGGGCTGGAACGGTAGGTTATACCGGTTCAGTGAAACAGGACTGAAACGAGGGTTACTCGATTCAGAAAGGGACTTTGTCCACTAAGATAGTCTTGGCAATGAGTCATGAATAACAAGAAATGATTTTCCATGATTATGTGTGCATGACACAAAGTTTCAAGTTTCATGTTATGATTATGGGGATCTCATTTTCACTTCTATGATTTGTTCCATGTTAAGATATTATGATCTCTTTTGCAGGTTCTGATTTTCAAAAAGATATGATATGATTTTTATTTCTTTTGTATACCCTTACTGAGCATTTGAGCTCACCCTTTTATGTTTTCTTTTCCCCAGGATATAAAGAAGGGTTTTAGGTAAAAAAAAGGAAGATCTTTATGGGAGATTTTAAAGATCTTTCACCACGATTAGAAGATTATATTCCGAGTTTCCAAAGACACTAAACTATTACGATCCTTATGTGTGTGTTTTTGTTATGTACTAAGTATTCCTCAAAAGTAATGTAATGTCCATGTACGTCAAGTTTCGGGTCTTTACAATTGGTATCAGAGGAAAGGTTTAGTCAACCTTTGGAAACTAGGATGAGAAAACGTTAGTGAGATCCCTAGAGATATTTCTAAGGTATGTCTAGGGATGTCCCTAAGGATACGTATACGTATAGGATAGTCCTAGAACTATGGTAACGATCTTAGAATTAAACCTAAGATGTTAGATATTGAAGGTACTCCCCCTTTATTATGTTGTTTTCCCTAGCATGATTTTTGCCTCTCACACTATTCTTTTTGGGTTTTAGAAAATGGCTGGAAACAAGATGATTCACAATAATGGAGGATATGATGGACAATGGAATGATATTCTTCATAATGAAATGGGATTTGGAAGTCCAAACATCATTATTATGCTGAATCAGCAATCTCATAATATGATCAATAAAGTAAAATTTGGTAAGTTTCCTGACTCGGCTAATAAGAGAAAGATGGAGTTTCATGATGATCATAGAGGGAAGAAAGTTCAATTTCCCCTATGTAATTCATGTGGGAAGAGGCATCAAGGAGAATGTTTCAAAGGAACTGGAAGATGCTTTGGGTGTGGAAAAGAAGGACACAAAGCAAGTAAGTGCAAAGGAAAAGGTTCAGTTAACACCATGGATGAGGATAATGGTATTGCTACGACATCAACAATGGTTAAATTCATTAAATCTGGAATGTACGGGCATTATACAAACCAATGCCCTAAGGGAAAGTCTCATGAAGAGAATCAGTATGGTCGTATGGGAAGTATTTATGTTGATGATGATGAAGAAACTACAAATGATATGTGAGATGAAAGAAATGTTGAAGCTCGATCAATGGTCTAAGAATGTAGTGGAATGATTACATGTTTATCATGTGTAATGTTGTATAAGTAATCTCATGGAATGAGGAGACATCTAAGGATTGTTACACTGTTGTCTTTCCTTAAGTTTTGAAAGTGTATGATGAATGGTACCAGTAACCATGAAAGGTTATTCAGATACTTTTGGAAAGTAGATGATAAGTGCATAATGAAAGGATAAGAAGATAATGAGATGTTTGATTGTATTCATGAGCTCATGATTGATATAAGGACTAAGTGATATCATGGTTTGAGTATATAGAATTTTGAGGAGTTTGGTATGTGTAAAGTGTTAACTTTAAACTGCATTCATGTTTTCTCTAAGGTATTCAAGAGAATACATGATTAAGGACTTTGAATGTTTAGAATGTGACCAACAAGACATATCTTATGGGGATCAACGATGGTATTAAATCTCTGGTAATTGTTTTCACTATATTATGAGAGTGGACTGAAGTATTATGGATAAGCCTAAAGAAGTTCTTTTTTGATATTATTGATAGGATGTTATAGTAATGTAGTTTTAGAAAAAGGACAACCTGCAGGACGGGCGACAGCCCATCGCGTCGGACAAGGCTATGGGAATCGAACCCACAACCGAAGTGCGACTGGCCTTTATCGCCTACCACTGGCCTACAGGAAGTCCCTGTTTAGTAGAAACTAGTTTTATTATATTAAGCAGTATGATATATGAAGTATAAGTCCATTTTAGGAACCATATGTGATTAATCTCACTATAGATCGACTTATTTATATAATTTTTGCTAACCCTTTTGTTTGAGATAGATGGAATGACCCGTCATTCTATCACATGATCTACTAACACTTCACGAATAACAAATTCAACTTCATATATTTAAGAGATGAAGTGGAAATTGTTCAAGTCATGAACAACAGTGAGATTGTACCAAAATAATGAAAGTATTTATTCTAATTCAAATTTTCAACTTTAGGGAAATGATCTTGAAAACCAAAAATGTTGTCCTAGTGATCTTATACCTGATGAATCGGATGGTACCTTAGATCGTCACAAATTTATGGATTTGTGATTGTTGGCTTTTCCATAGCCATGTTCTCTACCACTCTCCATCGGAACATGATGGTTAGATTTTTCTTCCATATCCATATTTTTACCTATGTGGAAACCCAGCGATTAGTTTATTTGGGTAATTGTTACATTTCATACTTTAGTTTTTAAAGCCAAGTTTTGGTATTCCTTTATACGATGTGGGTTTCTATTAAAGAAACTTTCGAATAGTAAACCATTTATAACCCCGACGAATTTCGAGGGCGAAATTCATTTTAAGGGGGGTAGAATGTAACAGCCCGAGATTTTATGAAAAATATTCTTTTTATTTCACTAATGTCTTGTGTTGTACGCTACACCAAAAGGAGCTTGCACAACACGCATCCTTGACTTGCCTTGCATTACACGCAATCACAACCTTCCTCGATAGCGTGTGTAGTACGCAATACCGAGTTTCACTAAACAACAATATGCTATTAAAACTAGCCGTTATGAATAGTAATAACCACTTTTTGAAATTTTATAAATTTTATTTTTCAAAATGGACTTCATTTTTGAATTCGGAATATGAAATATAGCTTAGGATGAAATTTTGGCATTGTTCTGAAAAATATCAATTTTTGATGAATAGTGAAACTACTAAGTGGTAGGTTAAAAACTGAATTTTGCATAAAACTTAATTTTACCACTTCTGTGAATGGAATTTCGAAAATCCGACAGACACGGTTAATATCAAGTACTAAAATGTGGTTCAATGAGATGAAAATAATTTTTGGTGAATAGTAACTTTTTACTTTTTTTTACCACGGTTAATAGTAAATAGGGTAACTAAGGGTAAATATGATATTACTATTACCCTAACACATATCCTAATTCTATTGGATAAGTTTAATTCGGCCAAAAACAACCTTATGAATATAATATGACCATTTAGATCCACTTGGATTAGATTAGGACATTTATTATTATTTAATTCAAAGAAGAGTTAAAAGAGTTAAAATCAAAGTTTATTTACTAAAACATTTTTAATATGGGGTTATACATAAGGTAAATTCGACTATAAATATTTATTAGAAAGCTAAAAAGATTTCCTACATAATTATATTTTATTTATAATTTTTAGACTTTAAATAAATTAATTTATTTTTGACACAACGATGATGCAGTAATTACCCTTTTAAGGAAATATTAACATAATTGATGTTATAAATGCTCAAATGAATGTAATTTAAGACTTTTTATGAATTAAACTAATTTTCTAGGTTACTATGATGTATTAGTGTTGATTTAATCAACTTGGTTCGAACATATAATTCTGTTATGACTTTCAAAAAAATCATATATCAAATAGTGTCAAAATTGACACAAAATAGTTTTTAAATCAAATATTATATTATTAATTGTTATTTTATTCCTAAAAATCTAAGGTTCGGCCAAATGACTTAGATAAGGATATATATATTAATAATAAACAATTTGTGGTTCTTTTGGCATGTTATAGTAAGTGTATTAACCATATAGTGAAAGAAAACAAAAAGACACGGTAAAAGTTAAATTATTTAACTTAGAGTTAAATCTAATTGATAAGGTTAAAATAATAACCTAAACTTGTCTAAATCCTATTGGTTGATAGTATTTCGACCCATACCCACTTTAGATTCGAAATAAGACCCTTTGGAACCATTATAAACCGATTTTGACTTTAATATAAAATAATATTTTGAGATATTCCTAAGGTGCCCCTCTCCTCCCTTATAAAAGGGCACCTCCTCCCCCTCCTCCTCACACCAATTTTGAGCACTCAAGCTCGGCCAAACCCTGCCATTTTTTCCTCTCCACTTCCCTAGAAACATCCTAGAGGTTCTGGTCTTCCTCAAAGACCAATTTTAGTGCCCTAAGAGGAGGTCTCAAAGAGGCGCTTCAAAGAAGAGGTAATTACCGTTACCAATTCTTTCATCTTTATTTCTTCTTCCACTTCTTCTTCTTAGGTTGTTTCATTATGAAGTAATCACATCAGTATCACTCATATACTGATATGTTATTATAAGTATGAAACAACCCTATTTCACCATCTATCCATCCTACGGAAAAAGAAATCACCGCGCGTGCGTACGTACGGAATACCGTCTCCACGCCGTGGTGTAATCTATTTTCCACCACCACCTTACATGGATGGGTATAATGGTGTAAAGAATAACTATACATAGTTATTACAACATCATATTGATTCTGATATATTGTATAATCCACTCCAATTCAGTTCAATATTTATGGAAATGATATCATCGCTCGTGCGTACGTACGGACTACCGTCTCCACGACGCGATGAGATTCATTCTCCATGTTAACCATTTAAGAATGATTATAAAGTATATATAAGAAATAATAATGAAATATATGACATTATAAAGCTACTGGATTTATGTATATATATATATATGTATGTCATCTACTTACTTCCATTTCAATACAATAAGGAAAGTAAAACAGCGTTCATGCGTACGTACGGACTACCGTCTCCATGAACGGTGTTTTTCATTTTATTTATCTATCTATTATATATATATATACTGAATATATATGATATATAAATCATATTTTATATTCTGGAAGTAAGTAAATCATGATATAAGTAATAATGATGTCAAGAACAACAAGTCAAAACACCTACGATAAATGAAACGATTTTACCCAAAATGCTTCTTTAACATGGAATTTACAAAAGAACGGGTAATATAATGTCATAAGTGAACCATATATGATATCATAACAATGAATATGATTCTGGAATAAGTCAATAACATGATTTAAATCATTATACAGGAGGTTCGGACACTTACAAAGCAAGTCGGACATAAGGTAAGGGAAATATCACAATCTCATTTTTATTCGAGATTGTTTATACTTTGAAATTTACTGGGGTGTATTTTATCATCCACATCCATGTTTCCTCAACATGTAATATTATTTTCATCCACCTACAATTGTTTAAAACCTATTTTACCCTTTGGTGAGTTTTTAGTAAAAGATATGAAAGGAATCTTTTACCGTTTTTCATACGAGGTACTTTTTGACTTTCCCGACAAAAGTACGAAGAATGTTTTTTTTTAACTTATACGGCTTGAATGGATTTTTAAAACATTATTTCCAAGAAGATTCCTTTACAAGTTTTCAAGTTTATTTTTAATCAACTTCTTTTATTTTAAAGTTGTATGACATGTTATGAAAGGAAAAATGTTTTTGAAGAAGAAAGGATATTTTCCTCAAGAATGAAGTTCAAGTGTTTTATCAAAATTATTTTCCATCTAAGATAATAAAGGGTTCTGTTTTTATCCCTATTATTACATTGATTTGATCATGTTGTGATGGAATTATTTTTATGAATTCCATTATCTTATATGAATTGATTTTTGATGTCATGATGTTTCAAGAATCCCATTTTTGTTACATGTGTTATGCGATGATGTATGTTTTATGATTATGTGGCACACATAAGAAAGGATTCATTATAAGATGGGTGGGACCTATATCTCCCTCTAATGCATTGGGTAAAGATTTTATATCTCATGAGATAGACAGGGCTGGAACGGTAGGTTATACCGGTTCAGTGAAACAGGACTGAAACGAGGGTTACTCGATTCAGAAAGGGACTTTGTCCACTAAGATAGTCTTGGCAATGAGTCATGACTAACAAGAAATGATTTTCCATGATTATGTGTGCATGCCACAAAGTTTCAAGTTTCATGTTATGATTATGGGGATCTCATTTTCACTTCTATGATTTGTTCCATGTTAAGATATTATGATCTCTTTTGCAGGTTGTGATTTTCAAAAAGATATGATATGATTTTTATTTCTTTTGTATACCCTTACTGAGAATTTGAGCTCACCCTTTTATGTTTTCTTTTCCCCAGGATATAAAGAAAGGTTTTAGGTAAAAAAAAAGGAAGATCTTTATGGGAGATTTTGAAGATCTTTCACCACGATTAGAAGATTATATTCCGAGTTTCCAAAGACACTAAACTATTACGATCCTTGTGTGTGTGTTTTTGTTATGTACTAAGTATTCCGAAAAAGTAATGTAATGTCCATGTACGTCAAGTTTCGGGTCTTTACATTTCCCACTTCTTAAAATAGTCACAGCCTTTAGTTGTTCATGAGATGTTTGAGTGCAACTTGACTCTACCCTTACTGTTTTTTGTGGAATGGCTTGTGTAGGCATGGATGTCTTTCTAGTTTTGTTGGTTTTAAGTTCTTGTTTTAGGGAAGAGAATCATGAGTTCATTTTGTCCATTTGTTTTCACAGTTGTTCTAGTAGGCTTTGTGGAATAGTTTGTATTGGTGCTTGAGAAGATTGGTTTGTCCTAGGGGGATATTTTGGATGTTGGATGGTTTGTTGAAAATGGACTGGTGGTTGTTGGTATTGGATAGGTTGGTTTTGGAACTAGTTATGGGTTTTGTAGTTCTGATGGAGGTAAGGATTTTTTCCTTGTGGTTGGCTAGGTTGTTGGTTATCTTTACATCAGAATCCTGGGTGGTCATTATACCTTGGGTTGAAGGTGTTTTGGTATTGAGGCTATTGAAAGTTCAAGGAATTTACTTCTGTTGTGGGTCCTCCTAAAATAACATTCTTTATGGATGGAATGGTTGGGAAGTTGTCTATCTTATGGTCATTTTTGTCACAAATTGTGAAAACAAGGCCTATAGTTGGATTTCATGGACTTTCCTAAGGTCTATCTCTTCAACCTTCCTAGAAAGTGTTGTGAGTTTATCCCTAAGGATTTCCTCTTCTCTAAGTGTATGAATTCTAGTAGTTCTTTTTGGCTTTTTAGAATAAGGTGAAGTTCCCCGTGTTTGTTTTTGTTCTTCAAGGATTTCCAGATACCTGTAAGAATCATTTGGGGCTTTGTTTTTAAAGGTTCTATTACACATCATGTCAATGAATTGTTTATTCCTTAGGCCCAACCCTTCATAAACAATTCTCACTTGTTCAGTTATAGAAAAACCATGATGTGGAACCATGTTTTGGGTGTCTTTGAACCTCTCCCATGTTTCATATAATGACTCTACCTCTTTTTCAAAAAAGTTTTGGATGCTCTTTTTAAGTGCAATTGTTTTGTGGTGGGGAAAGTATTTTTTGTATAATTCTCTTTGTAATTGGTCCTAAGAGTTGATGGATGATGGTATCAAATTCTTTATCCAATTTTATCTCGATCCTTTAAAGAAAAATTAAATAGCCTCATATTTGCTGATTCTAGTTGATGTGGGGGACACATGGTTTCTACAATGTTATTGAACTCCTTAACGTGAAGGTAGGGCATCTCGGACTCCATTCCATGGAATGTTGGAAGGTGGTTTAGGACATGGGGTTTAAAGATGTAGTTGGAATCTTCTAGGGAATTTTGTCTAATGCATGAAGGAGAATTGGTCCAAGCTGGTGTGAGGTAGTCATTCATGGTTTGATCGAATGCATTCCCTAAGTTTGGGGCTACCTCATTTGAATTTCTATTTTGGTTTCCACCTGGGTTTATGAGTTGGTTTCTTTGAATACCTTACATTGAAATGGGCTCAATTTTTGACTCTGGAGTATCATGAATATTAGGATCTAAGGGAAACAATCACCTCGGTTCACTTGACTCCCCTATCCTAGGACTTTCCACCCTAACTAGTCTATTTGAATTATCGCAGGTGTAGGAGGACATGTGCCAAAAGAAAAAAAATGAGAAAGGGACAAGATAACAGATATTGGGTGAGAATAGAAGAATGGGGGTGAGGAAAGAAGGTTTTGGTCTAAGGTACTTACTTGGTCCCTGGAAACGGTGCCAAAATTTTATTCATGCTAAAATTTACTCAATAGATGAATGTAGAACGGTCCTTGTAATCTCTCTTGGGTTGTCGAATCCAGTGAGACCTAAGAAGATACCTAAGATACACAACCTATGAGATGGATTTTTGGCTATGAAGTTTCCAAATTTGGGTTTATTTTAGATGGTTTCAAAGTATCACTAACAGATTTAAGTTCAATCAAATTAAGATAATGAGTTGATCCAAGGTTATCGCTCGGGGTGGATTGGATGAATTCCTTTTTTTAATGATTTCAATTTCATTAACTCGAGAGGGATTCATTCAATGAATTCAAACTAACCTCATAATATACTGGTTAAACACCTTGAAAAACCTATTCTGATCACCTATACACTTGTAGGATCATTTTCGTGAGCACTCCAAGGTAAAGGATCTTATTATCATATAAAAGTGGGGTGATTAAATTAAATATGGAAGAGGAAGAGAGAAAATCATTGAATAAAAGAAACTCAAATAAAAGAAATTAATAAACATTTAGAGAGTGAGAAATAAAATTCAATTCATCCCCATGCTAATCACTTGGATCAACCCATAAAATATTTATCCCTCCATTGATGACATGTCCTCAACAAAAGCAGGAAGTAGGCTTATGAGGGTGGAATTGAAGAAGTAAAAACAACAAAATAACGATCACTCCACCGTTGTGTGATAAATTTCACAAGGTATGGTGTGAATAAATTCACACCTTTAGGAAATGGTATCAACATGATATGTAGAATAAAAAAATAAGAGTAAAGTAATAACTTTTATTAATAAACTAAGGTTAATTTAACAACTTATATGAGAAAGAAATGTGATTACAAACACAAAGTTGCAGCATAACACTACAATGAAACCAAGCACCCAAGATCCTCAACTCCTCCACCACCACTAACTTAAATAGGAATTTCAAGAGTCTTAGGTAGATCCCCCAATAGTACAAATCATCCCACTTGAGTATGCTAGGCCTACGGTGGTGGAAAGTAAGGGAGATGATACTTTTCCACTCTTTACCCAAAGTTGCACCCAGCTTGCCTCCACCGAACAGATGCGCCTAGATGACCTTATATATGGCTGAATTGGAGTGTTCCATAGAAAAATAAAATGGATCCCCGGATTTTTAAAAACCTTTTGTAAAATTATAGCCCAAAATAATTAGTGGTTTGAGAGATATTATTAAATCGGTGGTTTGTTTTTCTGGCCCGTAGAATCTGGCCCAGAATTTTATCTTCAAATTAGGTCATCTTAATAACCACCATGGAGGCCAAATTAGTACTGGATCCTGAATAATTATCTGTTTCTATATATGTCTTATAGAATATCACAAAATTTGGGATTCAGTGGGATTATATTGTGGGCCCCATATTCTCATCAGTGGGATGGTGTCCAATCTACCTTCTCCAGAATTGTTTCCTTTCATCGCTAAATATCCCCATCATCCTTTATAAATCCTCCATTGATCCCTGAATGAAAAATGTTCATATTGAAGTGTATATACATTTCCCAAAATATAAAATTAAAATATGGATAATTACATTCCTTAAAATCATATTAATCATTGGGCCTAAATTGGTGTACATTAGGCATGAAGTGAACAAATGATGAGAATGGATATTCAAAATTAAAATCCACTAACTCAGGCCCATAAGATCAAAAATGAAAATTTAATATCATTAAAATTAAATTAAAATATTTATTTTTATAGGCTAATCACTGGTCACACCATGTGTCATATTGAGGTGGGGTTGATTTCTACACATCAAAAATGAATTATAGATCATTTTTGTAAAGTATCAAAACAATTTGAATTTGTTTTCTTAGTTTTTAGTATGTGACTTGTTCTTTTTACTTAAATTAATGTCAATTTTAAAGAAAAAGGAACATTTGGAGTTATACTAGTCACACTGTGCATTGTATTGATGTGGGGTTGATTCCTACACATCAAAAATGACTCGTGTATTTTTTTCCTAAAGTATCAAAAAAATACAAATATGTTTCCTTGGTTTTCGGTATGTCAGTTGTGTTTATAATAAAATTAATGTCAATTTTAAATAAAAAAAGACACTTTGAGTCATACCGGTCACAAAATGAATCGTATTGAGGTGAATTTGATTATTACACATCAAAAATGACTTATAGATCATTTTCCTAAATTATTAAGATAATCAAAGCGTGTTTGCTTGGTTTTAAATGAGTGACATGTTTTTGAGATAAAATGTCAATTTTAAACTGATAACAGACACTTTTAGTTATACCAGTCACACTGTGCGTTGTATTGAGGTGGGGTTGATTCATACACATCACAAGTGACTCGTGTATCGTTTTCCTAAAGTATCAAAGCAATACAAATGCGTTTTCTTGACTTTCAATATGTCACTTGTTCTTTTTACTTAAATTAATGTCAATTTTAAATAAAAAGACATATTTGGAGTTATACCAGTCACATCGTGAATTTTATTGAGGTGGGGTTAATTATTATACATTAAAAATGAATTGTGGATCCCTCTATTAAATTATCAAAACAAACTGAAAGTGTTTTCTCAGTTTTCAGTATTCCGGTTATTTTTATAATAAAATTAATGTCAATTTTAAATAAAAAGAGACACTTTGAGTCATGATGGTCACACTATGCATCGGATTGAATTTCAGTTGATTTATATAAGTTAAAAATTACATATAGATCATTTTATTAAAGTATCAAAACAATATGAATGTTTATAAAAAGTATTTAGTATGTCGGTTGTGTTTTTTTATTAAAATGTCTTTTCAAACTGGAAACACGCATTTTGAGTCACACCGGTCACATCATGTGTCAGTTTGACATGATACTACTTCATACACCTCACAAATAACATATGAATAATTTTCCTAAATTATGAAGAAAATATGAGTGCATTTTATTGGTTTTTAGTGAGTGACATGTTTTGAGCTAAAATGTCAATTTTAAACTGATAACGAACACTTTTTGTCATAAGAGTCGCACCATTCATCCGATTGATGTGTGTTTTATTCATACACATAAAAAATGACTGATGGATCGTTTTTATAAAGTATCAAAACAATCTAAATGTGTTTTCTCAGTTTTCAGTATTTCACTTGTTATTTTTTCTAAATCTATTGTTAATTTAATATAAAAAACATACTTAAAGTCATAACATTCACACAATGCATCGGATTTAGGTTCCATTGATTCCTATATGTCAAAAATGACTTATGGATTGTTTTAATAAAGTATCAAAACAATCTGAATGAATTTTCTCAATTTTCACTATGTCGCTTGTTCTTTTTACTAAAAATAATGTCAATATTAAATAAAAAGAGACAGCTTGAGTCATATTGGTCACATCATGAATCCTATTGAAGTGGGTTTGATTTCTATATGTTTAAAATGACTTATGTATCATTTTCCTAAAGTATAAAATAGTTGAAAGTGTTTTCTTTGTTTTAAGTAGGTTAGTTACTCTAATAGAAACTATATTGACCCAGACATTTCATACATAGATATCACATCTTAGTAGATTAATATTCCTTATATAACATAATGATCCATTCTAGAATATTTTAGGTCTAGTGATTTTGGAAACTTGGAAACATAAAGAACTAGTTAAGAAGAGTCTCTCATTATGTTATTCTTTACTAGAAAGACACATCATTTCTAAAACCATTCTTCATAACCAAAGGATATAAAACATAATAAAGGGTGATCATAGATACTCAATAAATGTAAACAAAGGAGATATCAATGATCATATAAGGATAACATAAGTACTTGGAATTCACCTTTATGCATTTATAACCCATTTAATTGTTGTCATTATCTCAGTTGCAGCCTCAAAGTCCAATATCACATGAGCATTATCTGTTCTGAACAAACTGCCCAAACTCGAACAAAGGAATTCACCTGTATAAGAAAACAATTATTATGTGAGTAATACTAAAAATAAGTAAATTAAACATAAATACGAAATGATCCACTACTTCTATAGAAGTCACGTATTCATGCTATTTGTGTAAATTCTTCTATCAGGTATATTACCCATTTGTTTCTAAACAAATCTATATCGTCTTGTGAATATGAGTCTTTTCGACAGTCATAGTAGTACTGCAAAAATATAAATACCCAAATCATTAATGTTGGGACCAAGTTGAATGGAGAAGGAAGTTTGAAGAGTTAGCCTTTGCAGAGTGTTGTATTTTGTTGTCAAAGAAGATAAATCAATTCACTTTGTAGAAGGACCATAAACCAGATGATGCTTTGATGATTTTTATTTCAAAAATATCAGAAGTTAGGAGAACTTGTGATGTAATCCTTATAAAGGAAAGGTGTAGAAATGATGATGTCAATCATATACAGTTTTGATTGGAAGGAATAATGATGCGGGAAGATGGGATGTTTCAGTACTTCTCATTGCAACTCTGACGATGCTAAAGCTGATCTATCAAAGGATACATATCACGATAGTGGAACTCGTGATAAATGATGAAGAATGGTTATGGGAAGCAGTGAAGAGAGAAATAACAAAGTAATGGACAATATGGGGCGGCACAAAAGCACAGTTTAAGGTGGCGCTGTTTTCCAGTGTTTTCCAAATTTTAGGGCCTGAAAATCAGAAAATGAAGATGTTTTTTTGGCAATGGATAGAGCGTGCAATATTGAAGATGGTTTAGATTTTTGCATTCAAGGCATGATTCAAGGTCATAACATCAAAAAATGACAAAGGCATGGAGTGCGAGGAAATTTAGGCAAGTTGCGTGCAAAAATAAAGTGGTGCGCGCAATATTTGCGGGAGGCGTGAAATTTCAGCGGGATGCGCGGAAAAATGAAGGCCGCGTGAAATATTGGATCATTGCGGGAAATACGATGTCACACGCAATGTTGGATTTTCACGCAATATGGAACGCAGTGTGAAATTTTGCACGCAATTGGTGCTTCATGCTTATAAGGATGAAAAATGGAAAAGGCATGAGGTGCGTGAAATATTGAATCATGGCGCGAAATAGGAATTTGCATAAAAGAGTTTTTACCCGCATGAAGGAGGTTTTACACGTGGATTAGTGTTTTTCGCACGGGGTCAAAAATGCCTATAAATATGAGGCTAACCCTTCTCATTTGTCAATGCTCGACACTTAGAAGAAATCCCGAGCTCTGGTGTGCGTAAATTATACGCTAAGTGAGTTGCGCGAAAATAAAGAAGTTTGCACGAAAAGAGGATAGCTACGTGAAAAATTGAGAAGTTGCGCAAAAAGAGAAAAAGTTGCGCAAAAAAAGGAAAGTTGTGCAAAAAAGTTTTTTGCGCCAAAAGGGAATTTTTACGCGCAAGACACTTAAATTGCGTGCAAGATATCCTAAAGCTTGTGCGGAAAATTTTGGGTCTTCGCACATATTCAGTTGTGCATACGGAAGTTCTTACCAGCTTTTGGGTAGGAAAGTGAAGATCAGAACTTCATAGAATACATCTGTTCAATTGTAAAGAAGCACTGAAATACTGTAATTCCCTATTTGTGCTAAAAGGGTGCACACGCACTTGTGGATTGTTTTCCAAGTGCTACACGAGTGTAAGGGTATATCCTACTCATTTTATTCCACATAAAAGGATTGTTCTCTAGTGGATTCTGTGGTAATGGATTATTTCCATACCATACCAAGGACGTAGCTACTCTTGTTGAGTAGTGAACCTTATAAATCTTGTGTTCCTGTGGTTGTGTATATTCAGAAAAGAAGAAAATCTTTAACAGGAGGTTAAGGTTGTTTCAATTCTAAGGAAACATAAAAAGAAAAATATATCACTGATTCACCCCCTCCCCCTCTCAGTGATACTTAGATCTTGACTAGGAACTTCAATTAATAAATATTTTAAATGAAATAGTAATTATGTTCGAAAATACCTCTTCAGGGGTGCTAGTTTTTTTATGAAATATGATCTCTTTCATAAATTTACAAACATAATAACCATAGTATTTTCCATTTGTTTGTTTCGGACACTACAAAAACATTGATAAAAATAAGTAATTTTTTTTGATATGTGTTTGGATAGTGAAATATTATTATATATACCCTGATACTTATCCAATCTTAGTACTTTTAATGTTTCTCATCCTTAGCCCCAGGCTTCATTCCATGATGTAGACGATATAGATGCACTGACCTATCGTAACAGAATCCTCATTAAAAGATAATGTAAATTATATAACTATATGTTTAGTTCTAAAATTTTGGATGCAATGTATTAAAAATTTACAAACACCATCATATGTGGTCGGTTTGTTGGATATCCATGCATTGAATCCATGAAATAAATCTTTGGAGTATCCAAATTGACAGCAATGAGCATCCAATGCTGCATAAAAACACAAAAGAGGATAAGTAATGAAATAAATGAAAATATATTTTATATGATTAAATTATAGAGTTTTACCCTTACATAGTTGGTATTAAGAAGATTTTTTCATCTTTATTTTTTATTTTAAATGATTTGAGTAGGTCTGCCACTATTTTAGCCTCTGTCCAGGGGTACTTTTTGCATTCATCTGGCCTCGAAGGAAGACTTTGCGAGAGCTTGGGATAGAGAAGACCGAAGGTGTGGCTTGTGGCATTTTTCGCTATTTCGCTGGTCTTGGGAGTTCCATTTTGGAAGAGAGTCGCCTTCGGCAGTGGTGTGGAT
This sequence comes from Viscum album, assembly GCA_963277665.1. NCBI lineage: Eukaryota > Viridiplantae > Streptophyta > Magnoliopsida > Santalales > Viscaceae > Viscum > Viscum album. The sequence continues at coordinate 162,387,237 of OY728144.1, forward strand.
TGGTCTTCCCGGCCCTCCTCTTCCCTTTCAGAACCCGGGGATCCTAAAAGTGGTGGGTGATTCCTTAGGGTCCTTCCTATGTTCGGATGAGGACACGGCCTATCTTCGGTCTGTGGCATGCCCTCGTATTTGCGTGGAGATGGATATGTCGTCGAAGTTACCGTCAAAGATCCTGTTGAGTTTAGGGAATGAGTGAAGATGGTGGAAAAGGCTCCTCTACAGAGGGTTTCCTCACTTCTGTGTTGTTTGTGGGATTCACGGGCACTCAGAGGGCATTTGTAGGCGGAAGCGGTCTATGGCTAGTTCCTCTGGGTCGGGCATTCAGAGTCCCATTGTTCCTACTTGCGTCTCAGAGGCTTCGGCGAAAGAGGTGACCATTGGGGTGGGAGGGGCGATTTCAAATTTCGGTGGTGGATTTCACACGCCGGCGAATAGCGTGTCTGGATCTCTTTTGTCGGGTGTCTCTGCGGTGCAGGATGCTCTGATTTCACCATCACCTCCCGCCTACCCCATGGAGGTTGATTCTGTGGCTGAGGATCCCTTGGTCACGTCAGATGTTTCCTAGGATCAGTGGGATGTCTCCCTCCTGCGGCCCTACAGATCTTTATCGTCACCGTCGTCCGAGTTTCGGATTTCATCGCAACTATCTCCGAAGTTCTTTAAGCGGTCATTTCCCCATAGCGTGTTGTCTTCCCCCTTGAAAACTTCGCTGCGGGAGTCATCCCCAGTTGGTGTGGTGAAGCAGGTTTTGTCTGCACGAGCTTCTCCTCAACGTCTCCTGCTGGTTTCCCTTCTTCATGAAAATATGGTGAGATCCCCTCTACCTACATCTCGGCTCTCGCTTCTAGAGAGCTTGGAGAGCCCGGGGTGCCCTCCCATTAGGAAGCCTCTGGGTTCGCGGCAAGGGACGTCTTCTCTAGAGGTCACTGGCCCTATCACTCGCTCGAAGTCCAAGGAGGCAGGTATGCTAATCTCTTTTTCATCTCCTGGAACTTCTGGCCCGAAGGGTAGGAGAGGGCCTCTTTAATGTTGTCTGTGATCATCTGGAATGCCCTTGGGTTGGGGGCGTAAGAAAAATGTGATTTCATGGCTGTTGATTCTCGGAAACGTTCAGCCTCTGTGGTGGTTATCCTTGAGGTCAAACAGCATCCTAGGAAGCTTTCCTCGGTAGCGAAGCAGATGGGGTTTCCTCTGTTTCTGTATGGAGGTTCGGTTAACTCGAATATCTGGATTTGCTGGAAGTCGAACATTCAGTTGGAGGTGGTCAGTCTTTCTGCTCAATGTATTAACATGAAGATCTTTTATGCTGGGGGAGAGTTGTTGTTCTCCTTTGACTATGCTAGCAATTATTCGCAGAGGAGGTTGGATCTGTGGCGCTTCCTGGGGGCCTTCTAACCTGGAAATCTCCCTTGGTTTGTAGGTGGAGATTTCAACACTATTGTGGATGCAGAGGAGAAAAGGGGTGGTTCTATCACCTCTTTAGATGCCATGCAGGACTTTCGTGACTTCATTAATGTAGTTGGGATTCTGTACTTGGGGTTCAAGGGCAACCGGTTCACTTGGTGAAATAATCACAGGGGGCGCCCCGCATTTGGAGCAGGCTTGACAGATGCTTTACAAACATTCAAGGTCTTGATTCATTTGGCAGGTCGACGGTCACTCATTTAACACGCTCATTGTCGGACCATGCTCCCCTACTTGTGGAGGTGAGATGTGATAGTGTCGGGCAGTAGGCTTTTCATTATTCTAGCAGCTGGCATCAAGTGGAGGGTTTCATGCACATGGTGAGAACCTCTTGGGAGCAGGAGGAAAATGGTGGTTCTTGGCGGGGCCTAGCCAACCGCTTGAAGCGCCTTAAGAGGGACATTCAAGGATGGTTGGATTCTAGGCCGAATGACTTGTCGGGTGTGAGATCTATTGAGGAAGACATTGAGGAGTTGGAGGAGGAGCTGTAGAACAATTGGAACGACAATATCTTTATTGTCCTATGCGACAAGCGCAGACTTCTTGCGGAGAAGCTCCTGGAAGTTGAAAGAGAGTACAAGCAGCGATCGCGAGTGAAATGGTTGAAGGAAGGGGATCACAATAGTGGTTTTTTTTCATGCATGTTTAAGAGAAAGGAGTAACTTGAGACTCAATATTAATCTGGGTAATGGAGTTTTTTCTTTGGAGGTGGATGTGGTGGAGAGATTGGCGCTAGAACACTTTGAAGGCCTTTTGGCAGGAGGGATCCCTTCTAGATATGAGGATGTGGAGGATGGGTCAGCAGAGCTGGGGTTCTGGGAGTGCATTCCCCACTTGGTGGAAGGCCCTGAGAATGAATATTTGATAGCTACCCCAAGCAAGGAGGAAATCAAGAGGATTGTTTTTGCGGTCTCCCCTGATAGTGCTCCAGGTCCGGATGGTTTTTCGGGGGCTTTCTACATGGCTGTATGGGGTATCGTTGGTCGTCAGGTGGTGATGGTGATTCAGGACTTTTTTGGGGTGGTTCCCTCAATCTGGGGGTTGCTGCGTCAAGGGTGGTGTTGATTACGAAGGTTAAAGAGCCCACTAATATCAACCATTACAGACCCATTTGTCTGTGTAACATGTCGTATAAAATTCTGGCGAGCTTGATTGCAGATAGGTTGAACCGGATCATTCCTCGGTTGGTGTCTAGGGAGAAACATGGGTTTGTCAAAGTTCGTAGCATTCAAGGGGCGGTGGCGATTGCTAGAGAATTGGTTTCTGATATTAATAGGAAAGCAGTTGGTTCTAATGTCATTTTTCAGGTGGATATGAACAAAGCTTATGACAAAGTGGAGTGGAGTTTTCTGATTCGTGTGATGAGATGTTTTTGATTTCATGAATGGTTTTGTGACCTTTTCTTTAGGTTCTATTCTTCCATGTGGATTAATATCTCTCTCAAAGGAAAATGTTTTGGATTCTTTAAATCAATTCGTGGTGTTAGGCAGGGCGACCCACTTTCTCCAAGTCTCTTTATCTTGGCACAGGAAGTCTTATCTAGGAATCTTCATAGCGGAATGGAGAGCGGGAGGTTGGCTCCTTTTATCAGTAGGAATGGCAGGGAAGGAGTGTCCCATTTGATGTTCGCCGATGATATTTTAATCTTCACTAATGGCAGGTGACTATCGTTGAGGGGCCTCATGGAGATTTTTGTCGTGTATGGGCGCTTGAGCGGACAGTGCATCAATTCCAGGAAGAGACATGTTTTTATCTCTAATAAATGCCCAGGTAATCTATGTAGGACTATCCAGAATATCCTGGGTTTCCCGAAACAACAACTTCCTATTCTTTATCTTGGTGTTCCACTTTCTTGTGGACACATCAAAAAGTCTTTATTTGATGATGCCATTAATCGGGTTATGGGGCGGTTTTTTAACTGGAAGAACAAGTTGTTATCTTTTGGGGGAAGGGTGACCTTTATTAACAGTGTGCTATCTTCCATTCCTATACACATCTTCTCGGTACTTTGACCTCCGAAAGGCACCATTACACAGATGGAGAGGGTTCTTAATGCATTTATTTGGGATGCCAATCACACAGGTCATTGCCATTGGGATACTTGGTCCCGTCTGGCCAAACCGATCGAGGATGGTGGAGTTGGGTTATGTGAAATTAATGATACAATGAAGGGAATGTAGGCGAGGCTTGCGTGGGACATTATTACAGGGGATTCTCTTTGGGCCTCCTTTTTCAGAGCCCGTTATGGGGATCATTGGGTGGCCGCAGGTCCCCGCAGGCCGCTATTGACTGACCTTGAAAGGCGCATGTACTCGTATATGGGTGTTCTTCAGAGTTCGACACGTTGGATTATTGGGAGAGGTGACATTAGTTTCTGGAATAACAACTGGTCCGATGAGCATCTATTCTTCCCTGGGTGTCCATCACCAGACATTTCCTTTAAAGAAGCAAGCGCACACCCATCTCTTCTTCAAGCAGTTCTTAGTAGGGAGAAGTAGAAGATTTATGAGGAGATTATCATGAACTCGGAGGTGGACAGATGCTTCTTCACTGGCTCGAGCTTGGGTAAATTCTCTGGCCGGGATTACAGGAGGTTGTCTCAGGAGGAGCCATTGCTGGACGAATGGGCCTTGAAGAGCTGGTGCAATGAAATCCCCATCAAAATGAATTTTCTGGTTTGGCGCATCAAAAACAGAGCATTACCAACGGAGCACAACATCCAGAGGAAGGGTGTTCATTTGGATTCACGCTATTTTTGCTGCAAGAATCCTCGGAATGAATCTGCGCTTCACCTTTTTTTCCAGAGTGAATGGGCGGTGTTCCTTTGGTCGCACTTCATTCCTCTCCCGTGCTATTTTCATTTCCATACTTCCTTCCAAGATTTTCTGGTGGCCTAGCTTCAAGGATTGGAGGGAAGGACTATGTAAGGCAAGGCAAGGTGTGTTATTCTCTCTTCCATTTGTTGGGTTATTTGGGAGGCACGTAATCTGTCTCAACTGGGCGATGGGAGATCTCTTCATTTTCTGTGGATTCGGTTGAAAGAACCCATTTTCGATTTGGTATCTTTTTTGAAAGGGGGCCACCAGTTTCTGGGTTCTTGTGATTCGCTAGTTTCACCCATGGTGGGCGGACTGGTTGGCCGATGGATCAGATGGTCTCCGCCACTCCAAGGGGTTAAACTTAATGTTGACGGCTCCATGATTAATGGGATTATGAGGGGATATGGGGTTCTGCATGATACTTCTGGCTCAGTGCTGCTAGCCTTCAGTGCATTCTTTGGTCCTGGAAGCTCTTTGGGTGTAGAGGCTAGGGTGATTCTCACAGGAATCACAGTTTGTCGGAGGGATGGTTTTTTGGTTGATGAGGTGGAATCAGATTCTGATGTCCTCGTCAGGTCGGTGCGTGGTATTTATGAACCGGCCTGGGATCTGGTGTATGTGATCCAAAGATGTGCGCTGGCAACTGATCTTGGGCATACTTTGAAGCACTGTTGGAGGGAGGCTAACTTCGCAGCTGATGCGCTTTCACGGATTGGTAGTCAGGAGGATGATCTGGTTCTTTATAATAAATTAGGATCCCTTCCCTTAGAGTGTTTGTCTTTTTTCCAGGGATATTCCCTTGGTTTACACCACTTCTTCCCTCCTTGAAGTCTTTGGGAGGGGGGTGCTTTGTATCCTCATTTATGCCCTATAATAAAAAAAAGCAATTTTCAGCAGTAGAGGTGATGTGAGGACTAAAGAGTCCAAAATTTTGTTCATGGGTAAATCCCTTCAATTGATTTTCATATATATGCCTACTAAAAATATGAAATGTATTTATTCATATTTAACATAGTATATTAGCTTTTGAAAAATCAAAACATGAAAACATACCTCACGTATACATTTACAACTGAGCTGTTTAGCTAATCATAATTGAGGATTTCACTTAAATTCTCAACACTAATGAATTCTAGATCTTACCCTTAATAAATATTTTATTCAAAATCAATTGTGTGAGTATGAACATCTTTCAACTTCATATCCACATGAGCCTGTAATGATAATAAATGCAGATATAGAAAGGGTGGGGTTAAGGTGCTTTCGGTAGATTGTTTCGATCGATTAGTTGATCTTTGATATAGCTTTGAGAAGTTCTTCCATTTCACCCCTTCCCTTTGTCCATATATAATAACATTCATCAGTTTAGACCTTTTTTCATTAAATGTTAAAGTTTTAGCTTGAAAAAAAAAATTGGAAATGAATACCACCTTGTCGACATGTTTTTTTACAAGATGTGACGGGCCTGAGATGAATGTTCCAAGAGATTGTTCGACCTTATGAATATCTTCAGCATCAATTAGAACATGTACTCAATGCTCAACTCATGGGATATGTTAATCGATACTCTGAAATGACCTGTTGGAAGTGGTCTATTGTGTAGCATATTCTTCTGGATATTGAACACCATAGCCCTTGATACTAGGCGGTGGGTGGGTGTTGATAGATATAAATCACATTCATTTTAACCCTATAGAATATCAGTATAAGAAAGGTAGTAATGTCTATCTGTAACACCCCCAAACAATTTTTATTTGTAATAGTGATATTTTCATTATTATTATGTTGGTTTTGTATAACAACGGTGTGTATAAGATAAAATACTTGCAGAATAAAAATAGACACATTTTATTAAATAGTAATGCCGACAACCTTACATTTCTATAAGGCCATAGGAACCTTACTAAACTAGAATGCCTACTCTGAGACCAATCAAGATCACTGGTAGACCCTCAAACACCACAAATAGACCAAAAAAATAGTGAGCATCCTTTGGGTCTATCACAATTAAAAACATTATGGCCAGAGCTAGGGCGACCGAACAAAGAATTAAGGGGATGTATAGCACCATCTTCTTCGAGTTTTTTTTTTTGAATTTGGAATACCCTAAACACCTATTTATAATACCTTTTTGACCGTTAATAGCCATTGTGGTCCTTAAAACCTGTCGATCTAACTTGATCATCAAATTGGATATGAGAAAAGCTTATGATAGGGTGCAATGGAGCTTCATTAACAGAGTATTTTTAGGTATGTGTAACACCCCAAGCTTCTACGGTACTCTTCTCTTTGAATAATACAGTAGCGTGTGTTGTACGCAACTTCGAGTTCTAACACACACCACAACAAATCAAACTAGCCATTATGAATAGTAATACCCACTTTTTGAAATTTTATAAATTTTATCTTTCAAAATTGACTTCATTTTTGGATTCGGAATATCGATATTAGCTTAAGGTGAATTTTTGGTATTTTTCTGAAAACTTTCAATTTTTGATGAATAGTGAAAAACACTGAGTTATAGTTTAAAACCAAATTTTTATTTAAATAATTTTTTATTTTATTTAAATTTATTTTAGGTCAAAATAGATACATAATACCTAGATAAATTAAATTTAATTCATTGGAGTCAGTTTATAATTATTTTAGATATATAAAAATTTTATTGAACTTTTCACCGTCTTTTACCCATCTCCTAAGAGAATTTGCAAATTCACATAAAACTTAATTTTACCGCTTCTATGAGTAGAATTTCAAAAATCCGAGAGACACGGTTAATATCAAGGAGTAAAATGGGGTTCAATAAGATAAAAATAATTTTTGGTGAATAGTAACTTTTTAATTTTATTTACAATGATTAAAAGTAAATAGAGTAATTAAAGGTAAAAATGATATTAGTATTACCCTAACACATGTTCTAATTCTATTAGATAAGTATAATTTGACCAAAAACAACCTTAGGAATAAAATAGAAACCTCTTTGGTCCACTTGGATTAGATTAGGACATTTATTATTATTTAATTCAAAGAAGAGTTAAAAGAGTTAAAATCAATGTTTAATAACTAATACATTTTTAATATAGGGTTATACATAAGATAAATTCGATTATAAATATTAACTAGAAAGATAAAACTATTTCCTACATAATAGTAGTTTATTTATAATTTTTAGACATTAAATAATTTAATTTATTTATGACACAATGGTGATGCTGTAATTACCTAATTAATAAAATATTAAAATAATTGATATTATAAATATCCAAATAAATGTAATTTGAGACTTTTTATGAATTAAACTAATTTTATAGGTTAATATGACATATTAGGGTTGGTTAGATTAATTTTTTTTGAGTTAATAATGTTGTTATGAATTTAGAAAAAAAATACCAAACAGTGTCAAAATTGACATAAAAGAGTTTTTAAAACAAATATTATATTATTAATTGATATTCTATTCCTAAAAATATAAGGTTAGGCCAAAGGACTTATATAATGATATTTGTATCATTAATGAACCAATTGGGGTTCTCTTGGAAGTATTTAGTAAGTTTATTAACCATATAATATAAAAATACAAAGACACATGGTAAATGTCAAACTATTTAACTAAGAGTTAAATCTAAAAGATAAAGTTAATATAGTGACCCAAACATGTATAAAACCTATTGGTTGAGTGGTTTTAGACCCATCCCCACATTATACTTGAAATAATCCATTTTTGAACCATTATAAACCGAAAATTAGTTTATTATAAAATAATATTTCTAGCTTTTCCTAAGGTGCCCCTCACCCCACTTATAAAAGGGCACTCCCCCTTCTCTCTAATTCACACCTTCAAAGCCATTGGTCTCGGCCAAAATCTACCCAAATACCCTCTCAAATGTTATACCTTCATCTTAGAGGCCTTCCTTTATTCATAAATCCAACTTAAGGATCCATTTTGATCAAATCAAAAAGAAGAACCCGAAGAAGAGGTAATAATTTCACCACCCTCTTTCAAGTTCATTTCTTCTTCCACTTTTATTTCTTTGTTATTTCCATTATAAAATAATAACTCCAGTATCTTCTATATACTGTGATGTTATTATAAATATGGTACATCCATATTCAATATTCTATCCATCCTTTGAATGACATGTCACCATACATGCGTACGTACGGATTACCGTCTCCACGTCGTGGTGTAATTGTTATTCAATACATTATTACTTGGATGGGTATAATAATGATGTGTAATTCATGTAAATAATAAATATGACATGATAATGATTATGTATATATGATATACCATCCAATTATATATTATTTTAATATCAAAAGAATGATATTGTCGCTCGTGCATACGTACGGGTTACCGTCTCCACGAATGCGATGAGATTCATTCCCCATCATATCCATTCAAGAATAATTTTCATTTGAAGATTAAAAATAATTTTTAAAGACTTAATATCATTCTTAATATGAATAAGATACATCCCATCCATAACAAATATGACTCACATAACAAATAATATAAAGGAAAACAAATCTGTTAACACCCGGAACGACGATAATATTAAGTAATTATTAACAAAACAATGTTAAAAGATCATATATGATATCATATTAATGTATATGATTCTTGTATAATTTAATAAAAATAATTTCACCATTATACAGAAGGTTAACCTACCCTTGACCAAGGAAAATTACAAGGTAAGGGTTAATTTTACAATCTTTTTATTATCTAACGTTGTTTTTATGTAAGTATCTACTGGGACCTCTTTATCATCCACATCCATGTTTCTTAAAAATGTATTTAAAAAAATTATTACTATTTTATAGACTATAGTTTAAAGTCATTTATACCCTTTTTTGACTTTTTATAAGATGTTTATAAAGGAATATTTCTGTCATTTTCCAAACAAGGTCCATTTTAACCTTTTCGACAGAATTATGGTAAGAATGTCTTTTTTAACTTATATGGTGGGTGTGGCTATTTTCTACCATTATAAAATCGTCAAATCTTCCCTTAAAATCTTATAATAATATTTTCAAAGTAAATTTTTTCTTTTATAATTATTTTAATTTTAAATTATTTCAAAAAAAAAGAGATATTTCTCTCAAATAGTTTTGATTTCATCAATGTAATCATCCTTTGATGGATTTTAAGCTTATTTGAAGTTGATTTATTATGATACAAAAATTCCATATTGTATTGAAGGTTTTGTTATATGTTTGAATGTGGATGTGTTATTTTTATAACATTCATGGTTTATGGAGAAAGTATTGACATTTCGGATGATGGTTTTAATACGAATGTTTATGTTATGTTTAAACCTATTCATATGAGGAATGCATTGAACTTAGTAAGTGATGGGTGGAGCCCGCTATAGATCCACGATGCATCGACAGGTCTCATGAGACAAACTAGTGTCTTGGAACAAGGCCTTGACAAAATCTTATTTGTATTCTTGGCACAAGGCCTTGACTATGTGGTTATGATAGTCGTGCATTATGCATTCCATCATTATGAAAGTGGTTATTGATTTTGCATGTGATTATTCGACTAGTAGAATATCCATGTGAATAAGTAAATGGAATTATATCATTTTATTTTTTTCATATAACTCTTAAGTTCAAGATTAAAATTCTTTTGTTTTATTTATACATTACCTTAAATGTTTATGCTTATTTATAAAAGTTTATGCTATATTGTTATCCTTACTGAACATCTAAGCTCACCCCTTTCTATGTTTTATTTTTCCCAATATGTGAAGAAATATTTTATGATTGACCTGTAGGGATAGTCTGAGGGGATATGAGTGTGGAATATGGAGACTATTTTGTTGTAGTTTTTCACTTTATGATGTAATGTAAGACTTATGAATGTATCTAGTATTTCCAAGGCTACTAAACTAATTGGTCTTTTGAGACTTGATCTATTGTGATCATGCCAATGTCATGTAATAATGTACTGACTCTGGGTAACTAGGGTTCGGGAATTACAATTGGTATCAGAGGAAGTTTAGTACAAACCTTGGAAGATAGATTTAGATAAACTCTGATTAGAGCACATAGACCTAAGATAGACTTTGAGGATTAGAATAGAAGAACTTCCTAGAATTTTGGTATTGTAGAGATTTTGTGAGTTTTCCGATTAATACATCCCTGTCTGGATACAAGCAGGTAGAGGTGGATCTGGCACATATGTACCTAGGGGTAAAACCCAAAAACACTGCTTTGAGCTAGACTCGAATGGGAACTGGTGCACGATAACGGGCCTTGCTGCACTCTTGGTTACGACACTCCCAGGGGATATGCTTAGGATAATTCTCATTTTCTTTAAAAACCATTATAAAGGGTTTATGAGTATATACTTCCTCAAAGAAAACATTTTTATGATTATGGATTATATCCATAAAATGTTCAATTTAATTTAAGTGTTTTACAAGTTTGGAATTATGTATTTCGATTCAAAAACTACTCTATTTTATGCCATTGTTTAGAAAATGGCGCCTAGTGGAAGGAATGGAAACCGTATCAATGCACGCACTCCATGTAGGGATTTCCCTCCTAGTCAAGATAATTATAGTGGAGTTGGCGATACAACTGGTGCTGATCAGCTTATCACCATACTGGGACAACTCACTCAGGTTATGAATAATAACATTACCCGTATAGAGTACCCTGATCCATAGCATGGAGGATCAATGTTAGATCTCTTCATGAGGAAAAAACCACCAACATTCAATGGGGGAACAAATCCACTAGTAGCTGATCAATGGATAAATTCCTTAGAGAAAATATTCCATGCCTTGGGGAGTAGTGAAAGGGAAAAAGTTATCATGACAGTTTACCACCTCACTAAAAATGATGATCAATAGTGGTTATTGAATCAAAACACAAAGGAAGATGATGAAGTATCAAATATTGAATGGAGTGAGTTTAAAGATATTTTCTTAGAAAAATACTTTCCTTGTGACCATCGAGTATATATGGAAAGGCAATTTCTGAGTCTGAGGCAAAAGGAGGACGAGAATGTTGCAAAGTATGAGTTTAACTTTACCAGGTTATCAAGGAATGCTGCAGATTATATATGTAACCCAAGAAGTAATATTGATCCTTTATTTTATGGGTTAAAACCATTTCTCCATTGAGAATTAGTTTCACAATCATTCTCATCGTACGAAGATATTTTTTCTTGTGCTATCAAGATAGAAAAGGAATTCTCTAAGTCTTATGACTTTAAAGAAAATCAAGAGAAGAAGAGATCTGTTGATCACTCTAGAAATGGAAATAAGGGGAATAAGGGAAAAGTTGAATATCCATCCTACAGTAAATGTGGGAAGAAACACCCTAGTACTTGCTTGAAGGGAATGGGAGTCTGTTACAAGTGTGGTGAAAAAGTCCACCAATCTCCTGATTTCCAGGGGAAGAAAGAAGTTACCAATGTTCAATTCTACAATTGTAGGGAAATGGGACATTATGCAAATGAATGTCCTAAGCATCAGGGGAACTTACCTCAGAAAAGTCCAAGGGATAAAGGCCAAGGTTATGATATCACTACTGTTGTGGTAGAAGCTCCGAAAGACGTGGTGGAAGGTAATTTAATGGTTTCCTCAAGTTTATCAAATGATTCGTTTGATTCTGGATCATCACATTGTTTCATATCTTCCCAGTTTTCTAAGAAAATTAGATATTTCCAATTTGATTTAACAAGGGAGTTGTCAGTCAAAACTTCTAAGGGAAGTATCATTTCTACAAAGTTCTGTGAATCAGTTCCCATTAGGGAATATAAATGTTCTTTATCTACTGATATCATCATCATACCCATTATTGAATTTGATATAATCCTCAGTATAGATTGGCTTTCGAACCATGATGAAAAATTTTATTTTAAGAAGAAGGTGGTTACTATTTTTGATGACGATGATAAAGAACACCTTATCTTTAGAGCAGAATCGTCACCACCTAATTCTTATCTAGATCCACCCCCAGTAGCTCAACTAAATTCAATTATTGGGGAGGAACAGAATGAAATGACTGTGGGTGATGAAAGGAATGTTCAAATAGAGGATGTACCTATTGTGAGAGAATATATTGTTGTATTTCTAGAAGATTTACCTGGACATCCTCCAGAACGAGAAATTGAGTTTTCTATTGATTTAATTCCTGGTTCAAGGCCCATATCAAAGACCCCTTATAGAATGGCCACTATGGAATTAGTGGAACTAAAGAAACAACTAGATGAATTGAGTAATGAGGGATTTATCCACCCTAGTGTTTCTCCATGGGGAGCCCATGTCCTTTTTGTGAAGAAGAAAGATGGATCTATGAGGTTGTGCATTGACTATAGGGAGATTAATGCTATAACAATAAAGAACAAGTGTCCCCTACCTCGCATTGATGATTTATTCAACCAAATTCATAGTGCTAAATACTTTTCAAAGATTGAACTTCGATCTGGATATCATCAGTTGTGTGTGAAGAAGGATGGCATTCTGAATATAGCATTTCGAACTAGGTACGGGCATTGCGAGTTTACAGTAATGCATTTTGGGGTGACTAATGCACCCTCTGTTTTCATGGATCTAATGAATAGAGTTTTTAAGGAATATCTTGATGAATTTGTAGTGGTGTTTATTGATGATATCTTTCTATACTCCAAAATCCCTGAAGATCATGAAAATCACCTGTGCATTATCCTGAAGACTCTGAAAAGCCATGAATTATATGGAAAGTTTAGCAAGTGTGAATTATGGCTTCAGGAGATTTCTTTTCTTGGCCATGTTATCTCTAATGATGGAATATCTATTGATCCTTCTAAGAAAAGAGCAATCCAAGAATGGCCATCACTGATGATTATAACTGAGGTACATAGTTTTATTTGTTTAGCAGGTTATTATTGACGTTTCATCCAGAATTTTGCCCGATTGGATTTCCCATTAACGAAGCTCACACGTAAAGGGGTTAAATTTGTTTGGACAAAAGAGTGTAAAGAATGTTTCAAAGAACTGAAGAGAAGATTATCCAATTCTCCTATATTGACTCTACCATCGGGGAATGACGAATTTTTTATCTATAGTGATGCTTCAAAGAAAGGACTTGGTTGTGTCCTTATGTAGAATGATAGGGTTATTGCCTATGCATCACGACAGCTAAAAATTCATGAGAAAAACTATCCTACTCATGATCTTGAGTTAGCTGTTATAATCTTTGCTTTGAAGATATGGAGATGTTATCTCTATGGTGAAAAATGTGAGATATATACCGATCACAAGAGTTTGAAGTATATTTTCTCACAGAAATAACTCAATATGAGGAAAAGGCGATGGCTTGAACAACTCAAGTATTATGATTTCATGATACACTACCACCTAGGGAAGGAAAATAAGGTGGAATATTCTTTGAGAAAAAAAGATCATGGAGTTTTGAACAAGATGAGAGTTGAAAAGGATCCTATATACATGGATCTGGTAAATATGGATATGGGAATAACCATGGAAGGTAAAACATCAATACTTTTTCAAATGGTTTCCAAACCATCTTTACTAGAAAGGATAAAGATTTCTCAGTCCGATGATGAAGAATTTCAAAAAAATGATTAAAGCTGTGAATAATGGGAGATTGAGTGACTTCGTATATGAAGATGGAATTTTGAAATTTGGGTAGAGACTTTGTGTTCCCAATATACCTGATCTAAAAAGATAATTTTTGGATGATGCTCATAGTTCCAATTTCTCTATACACCCTCAAAGAACCAAAATGTATAGATATTTGAAGGAACATTTTTGGTGGGACAACATGAAGAGGGAGATTGCTGATTTTGTGTCAAGATGTATGGTTTGTCAACAAGTTAAAGCTAGAAGACAACATCCTAAAAGAGTCATGAAACCTCTTCCCATACCAGAGTGGAAATGGGATAATATTACGATGGACTTTTTCATGGGACAACCAAATACTCCTAGAAGGAACAATGCAATATGGGTAATTCTTGATTGTCTTACCAAGTCAGCACATTTTCTTACTATAAGAGAAGATTTACGACTTGAACGTCTATCAAGACTATATATTAATGAAGTAGTGATACTTCATGGAGTACCCCTATAGATTGTTTCTGAACATGATCCACGTTTTAAATCAAGATTCTTGAAAAGTCTTCAGAAATCCCTGGATACTGAGCTTCATTTGAGAACTGCTTACCACCCCCAAACTGATGGACAATCAGAATGGACTATTCAATACTTATAAGACATATTGAGATCCTGCTCACTTGACTTTCAGGATATGTGGGATCAATATTTACCTCTGGTATAATTTTCCTATAACAATAGCTTCCATTCAAGTATTCGGATGGCACCATATGAAACGTTATACAGAAAGAGATGTCGCACACCAACCTATTGGGATGATTTTGGTGAAAGAAAACTTATAGGCCTAGAACTTGTGGAGGAAATTATGGAAAAGGTGAAGGTAATCCAAACCCACATCAAAGAAGCTCAAAGTAGGCAGAAGAGTTATGCTGACAAATGAAGGAAGGATTTGGAATTTTAGGTAGGAGATCATGTTTTCTTGAAGGTATCTCCATGGAAGAGAGTTATAAGTTTCGGTAAGAAAGGTAAATTGAGTCCCAGGTATATAGGACCTTTCGAAATTCTAGAATGAATTGGGCCTCTAGCTTACCGTTTGGCAATGCCTCCAAGTCTCTCCAAATTTCACGATGTATTCCACGTATCACTGTTGAGAAAATACAAGCCTGACCCAACACATGTACTAACTTATGAGGAAGTAGAACTGGAACCCGATCTGACTTATTGCGAAGATCCCGTTAGGATTCTTGATACCAGAGAACAAGTGCTGAGAAAACGGACGACTCGTCTGGTAAAAGTTCTATGGAGAAACCATAATATGGAAGAGGCAACGTGGGAACCCGAGGAACTTATGATGAGGAACCACCCGAGTCTTTTTACGTAGTAATACTATAGAAATTTTGAGGATGAAAATTTTTGAAGGAGGGGAGAATGTAACACCCCAAGCTTCTACGCTACACTTCTCTTTGAATAATACAGTAGAGTTTTTTGTACGCAACTTTGAGTTCTAACACACACCATAACCAATCAAACTAGCCGTTATGAATACTAATACCCACTTTTTGAAATTTTATAAATTCTATCTTTTAAAATTGACTTCATTTTTGGATTTGGAATATCTAAATTATCTTAGGGTGAATTTTTTGTATTTTTTTGAAAACTTTCAATTTTTGATGAATAGTGAAAAACACTAAGTTATAGTTTAAAACCAAATTTTTATTTAAATAATTTTTTCTTTTATTTAAATTTATTTTTGGTCAAAATATATACATAATACTTATATAAATTCAATGTAATTCATTGGAGTCAGTTTATAATAATTTTAGATATATAAAAATTTTATTGAACTTTTCACCGTCTTTTACCCATCACCTATGAGAATTTGAAAATTCACATAAAACATAATTTTACCGCTTTTGTGAGTGGAATTTCAAAAATCCGAGAGAACGGTTAATATCAAGGAGTAAAATCTGGTTCAATAAGATAAAAATAATTTTTGGTGAATAGTAACTTTTTACTTTTATTTACAACGATTAAAACTAAATAGTGTAATTAAGGGTAAAAATGATATTAGTATTACCCTAAAACATGTTCTAATTCTACTGGATAAGTATAATTAGACCAAAAACAACCTTAGGAATAAAATATGAACCTCTTTGGTTCTCTTGGATTAGATTAGGACATTTATTATTATTTAAATTAAAGAAGAGTTAAAAGAGTTAAAATCAATGTTTAATAACTAAAACATTTTTAATATAGGTTTATACATAAGATAAATTCGATTATAAATATTAATTAGAATGATAAAAATATTTCCTACATAATGGTAGTTTATTTATAATTTTTAGACATTAAATAATTTAATTTATTTATGACACAATGGTGATGCAGTGATTACCTAATTAATAAAATATTAAAATTATTGATATTATAAATATCCAAATAAATGTAATTTGAGACTTTTTATGAATTCCACTAATTCCATAGGTTAATATGACATATTAGGGTTGGTTAGATTAATTTTTTTGGAATTAATAATGTTTTTATGAATTTATCAAAAAAATACCATATAGTGTAAAAATTGACATAAAAGAGTTTTTAAAACAAATATTATATTATTAATTGATATTCTATTACTAAAAATATAAGGTTCATCCAAAGGACTTATATAATGATAGTTGTATCATTAATGAACCAATTGGGGTTCACTTGGAAGTACATAGTAAGTTTATTAACCATATAATATAAAAATACAATGAGACATGGTAAATGTCGAACTATTTAACTAAGAGTTAAATCTAAAAGATAAAGTTAATATATTGACACAAACCTGTCTAAAAACAATTGGTTGAGTGGTTTTCGACCCATACCCACATTATCCTTTAAATAATCCATTTTGGAGCCATTAGAAACTGAAAATTATTTTATTATAAAATAATATTTCTAGCTTTTCCTAAGGTTCCCCTCACCCATCTTATAAAAGGGCACTCCCCCTTCTCTCTAATTCACACCTTCAAAGCCATTGGTATCGGCTAACCTATGACCAAATACCCTCTAAATTGTCCTACCTTCATCCTAGAGGCCTTCCATTAGTTATAAAGCCAACTTAAGGAGCCATTTTGATCAAATCAAAAAGAAGAACCCGAAGAAGTGGTAATAATTTTACCACCCTCTTTCAAGTACTTTTCTTCTTCCACTTTTCTTTCTTTGTTATTTCCATTCTAAGATAATAACTCCAGTAAATTATATATAATGTGATTTTATTATAAATATGGTACAGCCATATTCAATATTCTATCCATCCTTTGAATGACATGTCACCATACGTGGGTACGTACGGATTACCGTCTCCACGTCGTGGTGTAATTGTTTTTCAATACATTATTACATGGATGGGTATAATAATTATGTGTAATTCATGTAAATAATAAATATAACATGATAATGATTCTGTATATGTGATACAACATCCAATTATATATTATTTTAATATCAAAATAATGATATTGTCACTCGTGCGTACGTACGGATTACCGTCTCCACGAATGTGATGAGATTCATTCCCCGTCATATCCATTCAAGAATAATTTTCATTTGATGATTAAAAATAATTTTTAAAGACTTGATATCATTCTGAATATGAATAAGATACATCCCATCCATAATAAATATGACTCGCATGACAAAGAATATAAAGGAAAACGAATCCGTTAACACCCAGAATGACGATAATATTAAGATATTATTAACAAAACAATGTTAAAAGATCATATATGATATAATATTAATGTATATGATTCTTGTGTAATTTAATAAAAATAATTTCACCATTATACAGAAGGTTAAACTACCCTCGACCAAGTAAAAGTACAAGATAAGGGTTAATTTCACAATCTCTTTATTATCCGAGGTTGTTTTTATGTAAGTATCTACTGGGATATCTTTATCATCCACATCCATGTTTCTTAAAAATGTATTTAAAAACATTCTTACTATATTATAGACTATGGTTTAAAGTCATTTATACCCTTGTTTGACTTTTTATAAGATTTTTATAAATGAATATTTTCGTTGTTTTCCAAATAAGGTCCTTTTTAACCTTTTCGACAGAATTAAGGTAAGAATGTCTTTTTTAACTTATATGGTGGGTGAGGCTATTTTCCACCATTATAAAATCATCGAATCTTACCTTAAAATCTTATAATAATATTTTCAAAGTAAATTTTTTCTTTTATAATGATGTGACTTTTAAATTATTTCAAAAAAAAAGAGATATTTCTCTCAAATAGTTTTGATTTCATCTATGTCATCATCCTTTGATGGATTTTAAGCATATTTGAAGTTTATTTATTATGATACAAAACTTCCATATTATATTGAAGGTTTTGTGATATGTTTGGCTGTGGATGTGTTATTTTTATACAATTCATGGTTTATGGAGAAATTATTGACATTTCGTATGCTATTTTTAATATGAATGTTTATATTATGTTTAATCCTGTTCATATGAGGAATGCATTGGACATAGTAAGTGACGGGTGGAGCCCGCTATAGCTCCTCGATGAATCAGTAGGTCTCATGAGACAAACTACTGTCTTGGAACAAGGCCTTGACAAAATCTTATTTGTAGTCTTGGCAAAAGGCCTTGACTATGTGGTTATGATAATATGGCATTATGCCTTCCATCATTATGAAAGTGGTTATTGATATTGCATGTGATTATTCGACTAGTAGAATATCCATGTGAATAAGTAAATTGAATTATTTCATTTTATTTTTGTCTTATTACTCTGAAGTTCAAGTTTAAAAGGATTTTGTTTTAGTTATACATTGTCTTACATGTTTATATTTATTTATGAAAGTTTATGATATATTTTTATCCTTACTGAGCATCTAAGATCACCCATTTCTATGTTTTATTTTTTCCAAGATGTGAAGAATTATTTTATGATTGACCTGCTGGGATTGTCTGAGGGGATATGAGTGTGGAATATGGAGACTATGTTGTTATAGTTTTTCACTTTATGATGTAATGTAAGACTTATGAATGTATCTAGTGTTTTCAAGGCTACTAAACTAATCGGTCATTCGATACTTGATATTTTTTGATCATGCCAATGTCATGTAATAATGCACCGACTCTGGGTAACTGGGGTCGGGGAATTATAGTTGGTATCATAGGAAGTTTAGTACAAACCTTGGAAGCTGGATTTAGATAAACTCTGATTAGAGAACATATACCTAAGATGGACTTTGAGGATTATAATATAAGAACTTCCTAGAATTTTTGTATTGTAGAGATTTTGTGAGTTTTCTGAGAAATACATCCATGTCTGGATACGAGCAGGTAGAGGCGGCTCTGGCATAGATGTACCTAGTGGTAAAACCCGAAAACACCACTTTTAGCTAGACTCGAACGGGAATTGGTGCACAACAACGGGCCTTGCTGCACTCTTGGTTACGACACTCCCATGGGATATTCTTAGGATAATTCTCATTTTCTCTAAAAACCATTATGAAGGGTTTATGAGTATATAATTCCTCAAAGAAAACATTTTTATGATTATGGATTATATCCATAAACTGTTCAATTTATGTTAAGTGTTTTACAAGTTTGGAATTATGTATTTCGATTCATAAACTAATCTAGTTTATGCCATTGTTTAGAAATGGATCCTATTGGAAGGAATGGAAATTGTATCAATGCAAGCACTCCATGTAGGGATTTCCATCCTACTCAAGATAATTATAGTGGAGATGGTGATACAACTGGTTCCGATCAGCTTATCACCATACTGGGACAACTCTCTCAGGTTATGAATAATAACATTACCCGTATGGAGCACCCTGATCCAAAGTGTGGAAGATCAATGTTAGATCGCTTCATGAGGAAACAACCACCAACATTCAATGGGGGTACATATCCCCTAGTAACTGAGAAATGGATAAATTCCTTAGAGAAAATATTCCATGCCTTGGGGATTAGTGAAAGGGAAAACGTTATCATGGTAGTTTACCACCTCACTGGAGATGTTGATCAATGGTGGTCATTGATTCAAAACACAAAGGAATATGATAAAATATCAAATATATAATGGAGGTAGTTTAATGAGATTTTCTTAGAAAAATACTTTCCTTGTGACCATCGAGAAGATATGGAAAGGAAATTTCTGAGTCTGAGGAAAAAGGAGGATGAGAATGTTGCAAAGTATGAGTTTAACTTTACTAGGTTAGCAAGGCATGCTGCAGATTATATACGTAACCCAAGAATTAAGATTGATCGTTTATTTTATGGGTTAAAACCATTTCTCTGTCGATCATTAGTTTCACAATCCTTCTTGTCGTACGAAGATATTTTTTCATGTGCTATCAAGACAGAAAAGGAATTCTCTAAGTCTTGCGACTTTAAAGAAAAGAAATAGAAGAATAGATCTGTTGATCACTCTGGAAATGGAAATAAGGGTAAGAAGGGAAAAGTAGAATATCCATCCTGTATTAAATGTGGTAAGAAACACCCTAGTACTTTCTTGAAGGGAATGGGAGTCTGTTACAAGTGTGGTGAAAAAGGCCACCAAGCTCGTGATTGTAAGGGTAAGAAAGAAGATACCAATGTTCAATGATACAATTGCAGGAAAATGGGACATTATGAAAATGAATTTCCTAAGCGTCAGGGGAAATTACCTCAGAAAATTACAAGGGATCAAGTCCAAGCTTATGATATCACTACTGTTGAGGTAAAAGCTCCGAAAGATGTGGTGGAAACTAATTTAATGGTTTCCTCAAGTTTATAAAATGCTTTATTTGATTCTGGATCATCGCATTGTTTCATATCTTCCTAGTTTGCTAAGAAAATTAGATATTTCCAATTTTATTTAACAAGGGAGTTGTCAGTCAAAACTCCTAAGGGAAGTATCATTGCTACAAAGTTCTCTGAATCAGTTCCCATTAGGGAATATAAATGTTCTATATCTATTGATCTCATCATCATACCCATGATTGAATTTGATATAATCCTAGGTATGGATTGGATTTCAGACCATGATGAAAAAATTTATTGTAAGAAGAAGGTGGTTTCTATTTTTGATGACGATGATAAAGAACACCTTATCTTTATAGAAGAATCTTCACCACCTAATTCTTATTTAGATCCACCCCCAGTACCTCAACTAAATTCAATTATTGGGGAGGAAGAAAATAAAATGACTATGGGTGAGGAAAGGAATGTTCAAATAGAGGATGTACCTATTGTGAGAGAATATGTTGTTGTATTTCCAGAAGATTTACCTGGACATCCTCCAGAATGAGAAATTGAGTATTCCATTGATTTAATTCCTGGTTCAAGGCCCATATCAAAGACCACTTATAGAATGTAAATTGTGGAATTAGTGGAACTAAGTAAACAACTAGAGGAATTGAGTAATAAGGGATTTAGTCACCCTAGTGTTTCTCCATGGGGAGCCCCTTTCCTTTTTGTGAAGAAGAAAGATGGATCTATGAGGTTGTGCATTGACTACAAGGAGATCAATGCTATAACAATAAAGAACAAGTATCCCCTACCTCGCATTAATGATTTATTCGACCAACTTCATGGAGCTTAATACTTTTCAAAGATTGACCTTCGATCTGGATATCATCAGTTTTGTGTGAAGAAGGATGACATTCCAAATATAGCATTTCCAACCAGGTACGGTCATTACGAGTTTACAGTAATGCATTTTGGGCTGACTAATGCACCCTATGTTTTCATGGATCTAATGAACAGAGCTTTCAAGGAATATCTTGATGAATTTGTAGTGGTATTTATTGATGATATCTTGGTATGCTACAAAATCCACTAAGATCATGAAAATCACTTGCGCATTATTCTGAAGACTCTGAGAAGACATGAATTATATGGGAAGTTTAGCAAGTGTGAATTTTGGATTCAAGATATTTCTTTTCTTGGCCATATTGTCTCTAAGGATGGAATCTCTGTTGATCATTCTAAGACAAGAGCAATCCAAGAATGCCTAGCACCAATGAGTATAACTGAGGTACGTATTTTTATTGGTTTAGCAGGTTATTATCGACGTTTCATCCAGAATTTTTCCTGATTGGCTAACCCATTAACGAAGCTCACACGTAAAGGGGTTAAATTTGTTTGGACAAAAGAGTGTGAATAATGTTTCGAAGAACTGAAGAGAAGATTAGTCAATGCTCCTATATTGACTCTACCATCAGGGAATGATGGGTTTGTTATTTATAGTGATGCTTCAAAGAAATGACTTGGTTGTGTCTTTATGTAGAATGATAGGGTTATTGCCTATGCATCACGACAGCTAAAAAATCATGAGAAACACTATCCTACTCATGATCTTGAGTTAGCTGTTGTAATATTTTCTTTGATGATATGGAGAAGTTATCTCTATGGTGAAAAATGTGAGATATATACCGATCACAAGAGTTTGAAGTATATTTTCTCACAGAAAGAACTCAACATGAGGCAAAGGCGATGACTTGAACTACTCAAGGATTATGATTTCACGATACACTACCACTCGGGGAATGAAAAAAAGGTGGCATATGCTTTGAGCAGAAAAGATCATGGAGTTTTGAACAATATGAGAGTTTAAAAGGATCATATATACATGGATCTAGTAAATATGGATATGGGAATAACCATGGAAGGTAAAACATAAATACTTTTTCAAATGGTTGCTTAACCATATTTAATAGAAAGAATAAAGAGTTCTCTGACCGATGATGAATAATTTCAAAAGAAGATTAACATTGTGAATGATGGGAGATTGAGTGACTTCGTATATGAAGATGGAATTTTGAAATTTGGTAAGAGACTTTGTGTTCCCAATATACCTGATCTAAAAAGAGAATTGTTGGATGATGCTCATAGTTCCAATTTCTCTATACACCCTGGGAGCACCAAAATGTATAGAGATTTGAAGGAACATTTTTTGTGGGACAACATGAAGAGGGATATTTCTGATTTTGTGTCAAGATGTATGGTTTGTCCACAAGTGAAAGCTGGAAGACAACAGCCTAGAAGAGTCATGCAACCTCTTCCCATACCGGAGTGGAAATGGGATAATATTACGGTGGACTTTGTTATGGGACTACCAAAGACTCCTAGAAGGAACGATGAAATATGGGTCATTGTCGATCGTCTTACCAAGATAGCACATTTTCTTTCTATAAGATAAGATTTACCACTTGAACGTCTATCAAGACTATATATTAATGAAGTAGTGAGACTTCATGGATTACCCCTATCGATTGTTTCTAAACGTGATCCTCTTTTTACATAAAGATTCTGGAAAAGTCTTCAGAAAGCCCTGGATACGGAGCTTCGTTTGAGCACTGCTTACCACCCCCAAACTGATGTACAATCAGAACGGACTATTAAATCCTTAGAAGACATGTTGAGATCCTGATCACTTGACTTTCAGAATATGTGGGATCAATATTTACCTATGGTAGAATTTTCCTATAACAATAGCTTCCATTCAAGAATTCGGATGGCATAATATGAAACATTATATGGAAAGAGATTTCGCACACCAACCTGTTGGGATGATGTTGGTGAAAGAAAATGTGTAGGCCCAGAACTTGTGGAGGAAATGATGGAAAAGGTGAAGGTAATCCAAACCCACATCAAAGCAGCTCAAAGTAGGCAGAAGAGCTATGCTAACAAACAAAAAAAGGATTTAGAATTTCAGGTAGGAGATCATGTTTTCTTGAAGTTATCTCCATGGAAGATAGTTATACGTTTCGGTAAGAAAGGTAAATTGAGCCCCAGGTACATAGGACCTTTCGAAATTCTAGAACGAATTGGGGTTGTAGCTTACTGTTTGGCAATGCTGTCAAGTCTCTCCAATTTTCACAATGTGTTCCACGTATCATTGTTGAGAAAATACATGTCTGACCCAACGCATGTACTCACTTATGAGGAAGTAGAACTAGAACCTGATCTATCTTATTGCGAAGAGCCCGTCAGGATTCTTGATACTAGAGAACAAGTGCTGAGAAACCGGATGACTCATCTAGTAAAAAGTTCTATGGAGAAACCACAAGATGGAAGAGGCAACATGGGAACCTAAGGAACTTATGATGAAGAACCACCTGAGTCTTTTTACGCAGTAATACTATAGATATTTTGAGGACGAAATTTTTTGAAGGAGGGGAGAATGTAACACCCCAAGCTTCTACGTTATTCTTCTCTTTGAATAATACAGTAGCGTGTGTTGTACGCAACTTCAAGTTCTAACACACACTACAACCAATCAAACTAGTCGTTATGAATAGTAATACCCACTTTTTGAAATTTTATAAATTCTATCTTTCAAAATTGACTTCATTTTTTGAATTTGGAATATCAAAATTAGCTTAGGGTGAATTTTTGGTATTTTTCTAAAAACTTTCAATTTTTGATGAATAGTGAAAAACACTGAGTTATAGTTTAAAACCAAATTTTTATTTAAATAATTTTTTATTTTATTTAAATTTATTTTAGGTCAAAATAGATACATAATACCTATATAAATTCAATATAATTCATTGGAATCGGTTTATAATAATTTTAGATATATAAAAATTTTACTGAACTTTTCACCGTTTCTTACCCATCTCCTAGGAGAATTTTAAAATTCACATAAAACTTAATTTTACTGCTTATGTGAGTGGAATTTCAAAAATCTGAGAGACATGGTTAATATCAAGTAGGAAAATCTGGTTCAATAAGATAAAAATAATTTTTAGTGAATAGTAACTTTTTACTTTTATTTACAACGATTAAAACTAAATACGGTAATTAAGGGTAAAAATGATATTAGTATTACCCAAACACATGTTCTAATTATATTGGATAATTATAATTCGACCAAAAACAACCTTAGGAATAAAATATAAACCTCTTTAGTCCACTTGGATTAGATTAGGATATTTATTATTATTTAATTTAAAGAAGAGTTAAAAGAGTTAAAATCCATGTTTAATAACTAAAACATTTTTAATATAGGGTTATACATAAGATAAATTCAATTATAAATAATAATTAGAAAGATAAAAAATATTTCCTATATAATGGTAGTTTATTTATAATTTTTATACATTAAATAATTTAATTGTTTATGACACAATGGTGATGGAGTGATTACCTAATTAATAAAATATTAAAATAATTGATATTATAAATATCCAAATAAATTTAATTTGAGACTTTTTATGAATTCCACTAATTTTATAGGTTAATATGACATATTAGGGTTGGTTAGATTAAATTTTTTGGAAGTAATAATGTTGTTATAAATTTATCAAAAACATACCAAATAGTGTCAAATTTGACATAAAAGAGTTTTTAAAACAAATATTATATTATTAATTGATATTCTATTCCTAAAAATATAAGGTTAGGAAAAAGGACTTATATAATAATAGTTGTAACATTAATGAACCAATTAGGGTTCACTTGGAAGTATATAGTATTTTATTAACCATATAATATAAAAATACAAAGAGACATGGTAAATGTTGAACTATTTAACTAAGAGTTAAATCTAAAAGATAAAGTTAATATAGTGACCCAAACCTGTCTAAAACCTATTGGTTGAGTGGTTTTCTACCCATCCCCACCTTAGACTTTAAATAATCCATTTTTGATCCATTAGAAACCGAAAATGGTTTTATTATAAAATAATATTTCAATATTTTCCTAAGGTGCCCCTCACCCCTCTTATAAAAGGACACTCCCCCTTCTCTCTAATTCACACCTTAAAACCCATTGGGCTCCGCCAACCTCTACCCAAATACCCTATAAACTATCCTCCCTTCATACTATAGGCCTTCCTTTAGTCATAAAGACAAGTTAAGGATCCCTTTTGATCAAATCAAAAGGAAGAACCCAAAGAAAAGGTAATAATTTCACCACCCTCTTTCAAGTTCTTTTCTTCTTCCACTTATTCTTTCTTTGTTATTTCCATACTAAAATAATAACTCTAGTATCTTCTATATACTCTGATATTGTTATAAATATGGTACATCCATATTCAATATTCTATCCATCCTTTTAATGACATGTCACCATACGTGCGTACGTACGAATTACCGTCTCCACGTCGTGGTGTAATTGTTATTCAATACATTATTACTTGGATGGGTATAATAATGATGTGAAATTCATGTAAATAATAAATATAACATGATAATTATTCTTTATATATGATATACCATCCCATTATAAATTATTTTAATATCAAAAGAATGATATTTTCGCTCGTACGTACGTACGGATTACCGTCTCCACGAACGCAATGAGATTCATTCCCCATAATATCCATTCAAGAATAATTTTTATTTGATGATTAAAAATAATGTTTAAAGACTTTATATCATTCTGAATATGAATAAGATACATCCCATCCATAAAAAATATGACTCACATAACAAATAATATAAGGGAAAACGAATCCATTAACACCCGAAACGATGATAATATTAAGATATTATTAACAAAAGTTTGGAGACTTTTAAAGTGTTAAAGGGAAAAAAGTGGTGATGCACGAGCTTCGCACGGGTTTCACAAACCGTGTGGAATCCATGCAGGTGGTGGTCACTTTGGACAGAGTAGACCGCACGGTGTGCGCATGGTTTGGGAAAATTGTGCGAGGACGTCGTGCGGAGCGCCCCTTCCAAGGAGTGACTACCGCACGGTTAGCACACGATTTGAGTAACCATGCAGACTAACCATGTGCGGGGTCAAATTAGATTCTCTTTTTAAGTATCTAATCCATTTTATCTTTAAACCCACTTTTTTTTCTCCTAGACGGCTCTAACTTGGGATTTCTCTCTGGTGAAGGTGGGAGAACACTTACCAGGCATTTTAGAAGAGATCTGGAGATTTTCCTTGGCATTTAAAAGCTGGTTGATCACGGTAAGTCTCATCTCCTTTAGTTTTCTTAGATCACCTTCTTCCCTCTTGTTGGGTCCTTATATCTATGCCCTAAGTGGGTATATCTAAGGTAGTGGATTACTTTTTAAGTCGGGTTTTGGTCTTGTTGGTGATAGGGGAAGGAATCTAAGAAGGTTTCGTGGTGTTTCGACCTGGTTCTTGGTTGGTTTTGCCTAATTGTTTTAGGTAGGTGGCTTCACTCCTGAATCTTATTTATTAGAACTTGAAGGCTTAGTTTCAAATTGTTTTCCTTGATTAAAATGGTTTTTTATTTGCTGTGAAAGAATGGTTGAAACCCCTTTTTAGTAAAGGGTGATGGAATTGTGTGTTTTTGTAAAGTGTTTGTTGAAGTGAAATTAAAATGGTGATTTTAAACTTTTTTTGGTTTTTATGCTTGAAAGAAATGGTTTTCAATAAAAGGTTTGATGATTTATTTAATGATTTTTAACACACTTGGTTTTGGCATGGATTTTCATGGGTTGTGGTGTGTGTTCATATGCATTGGGATGGATAAGGGCGAGAGTTACCCCCATAAAAAGGTTAGGATAGATAAAGATGAGAAGTACCCCCATCAAAAGGTTGGGATGGATGAGGGAGAGAAGTACCCGCATCAAAAGGGATGGATAAGGGTGTGAAGTACCCCCATCAAGGTAGTCCACTATGTGATGGCTTAGTTGAAGTATAACACACCACTCGTGAGTATAGGGAGGTCCAGGTTGCATGCATGGTTGGTTGTGTGGATTTGTGAAATAGAATGAATGTGCCAAAATGGAAATGGGAATTTGATTGGAAACTTTGCATGGTTTCTTTTCTTGAGAAAGATGGTTTTTGCTGGAAAATGGTTTTGACATGGAACTTGTTATATTGTGAACAGTTTTGGAATTTTTTTATATGAATTGTTTTATATAAATGTGCTAACATGTTTTATCCTGGAGGCATGGGTTGGGAAGTCATCGGGGAAAACCTACAGAGTTTCATTACTCACCCCCTGCTTTGGCACGTTGGTGCTTTTGCAGATGTCATATACCGAGATGTTGGCAAAGGTAAAGTGTCACATGTTTATAGCACTACTTCATGATGCCTGGGCTGGTTCGTGATACTGGAGCATAGAGCTTGTGGAGCATGGAGTTGGGTTGTCCTCTTGTGGTCTTTCATTTTGTCTTCCCACTGTTTACTCTGATTTAGTGTTGGTTTCCGCTGTGGTACTTTTGGTTGGTTTATGATAAAATAAATGGTTGAGTTTTCTTAGCTTTTATCATACATCATTTAGTTGATTTGTTTGGTTATGGTTGTTGGATCTGTGGTATGTTCAAAAAGGGTAAATCATCCCCCACTTATTTTGAAACCCTTCGGCATTTATTGCCAGCCTTTGGCACCTTGGGGATGTCACTTAAGGCCTAGTAATGACTCTTTGTACTCTCAAGCCAATGAGAATTGGTGGGTCATTACAAATGGTATCAGTTTTTTTGGTCCTTAGGGACAAATGGTATCAGCTTGTTCCTTTGTTTGTGGAACAAGTAGTCCTTAGTTTTTGTTGGTCTTGGCGTTCAATTCTTATGTGTCTATTCCTTGGGTGGTCATCTTAGGAAGGAGTAGGATTGTCAGAACTTGGAATATAGAGCATAAAAATTCATAGCTAACCTTTTTATTCTGAACTTCAAGTTACCAGGGAGTTGGGTATATAAGTGTCTTGGAGACACTTATAGGATAAAAAATCTCATTATCATGGGATTATCCAATGAGATGAGCATGACATGCATTAGGTGAATGACTTCCCACTAAGAGTGCATATATCATTTTGTGAAATGGATTATAGCTTGATGCAAAATCATGATTTTTGAAATTTTTAAACTTGTTTTCAAATGAAAGATTTTGAAAAGATAACGGTTGATGTATTTTGAAAATTGATTGATTTTCAAAAGAAAGAAAAGATTTTTTTTAGAAATGGGTAAATATGGAAAATCTTGATGGTTGGAAATCAATTTTGTGATAGTGATGTGATAGAAATTGAAATGTTAAGCCTTCAGTTGCTAAGAAGTGAGACTAACAGCGTGCGTTGTTTATATAGAAAATGGAACCTGTTAGGCATCGTAGAAACTAAATGGAAGAGGATGCGGAGAATGTGGTCACACCTGAGCCACATGTGAACATGTATCTAGTCCAAAGTATATTTCAATCATTTCAGGATGTGGATACGTGGAATCGGAGGGATGAGTCAAGGCATGTAGACCATTCTGTCCAGTTCCAGAAGTAGAATCCACCCATCTTTTGGGGTGATTCTGAACCAGAAAGGGCAGAGGTGTGGCTGAGTAAGATGAATCGTATCTTCGATTTAATCATCACACTAGTAGAACTGAAAGTAAAGTTGGAGATGTATATGATGGACGATCTTGCACGACAGTGGTGGGAGCTAGTGGTGCAGGCTAAGGTGGATCAAGGCCTGGGCTGGGAGGAATTTGAGGAATTGTTCAATAAACAATTCTATCCTCACATGTTCAAGATCCAGAGGACAATGGACTTTTTCAGCCTGAAGTAGGAGAATCTCTTTGTCATAGAGTATGCGGCTAAATTCATGAATTTAGTGCGCTTTTCACCTGAAGTTGTTGCAAGTGCATCGCTGAAGGCACGCATATTTGAATCAGGGTTGCGACAGGAGATTCGCTCAAAGAGAGATGTGCTCTATATTACAGATTATACGGAGATGGTAAACAGAGAAACAGTATCTGAAAGAGACATATTAGGAGTTATGGGAGGAGGAATTATGATGATACCCACAGGAACGGGTGGGAACTCTAATGCTGGGAACAAGTGGAAGAGGTAAACCTACTTCCAAGGTGGGAGTGTGAATCAGAATCAGACGGCTGGATCGGTGAATCTTCCTCCACGACCCATGATGAAATCTGGGTGTTTTCAATGTGGCTCGATTGACTACATGAAATGATAATGTACAGCACCACCAAGAGCATTCCACAATTGCAAAAATATGGGTCATCGTCAGTGATATTGTTGTAGTGCTCCACGGTCAGGTGTTCGTGACACTTCTCAGGTGTCGCAAGCATCTTATGCTTCGACAGGGTGAGGACAGAAAAATCAGTCTTGTCAGTAGAACAGAGCTAGCTATGGTGATTCCAGGAATACCATGACCCCTCAGGCAGGACAATCTCAACAAGGCAATAAGGATCAAAGTGTAGCAACAAAGCAATTGTATGGAGTGGAACAGATGATTATGGATGACCAGTCTGGACCGTCTACGGTGAGAGGTACGATTCTTTTGAATTCTACCCTCATGCAAGTGTTGTTTTATACTGGTGCATTGAATTCTTTTCTTTCTTATTGTATTTCTGATTTACTGAACTTAAAACTTGAAATGATGCCTTCTGTGATAAAACTTCAAACTCCTCTCGGTGAAAGAAAATGTAGAGCCTTCGTGTGTAGAGCATGTTCTATAACTGTTGATGGAGTTGAGCTAAAATGGGATTTCTCTATGATGGAGATGGATGTCTATGATATAATCCTAGGTATGGATTGGTTGACATATTTCAGGGCTCACATTGACTGTTATATAAGAATAGTCAGTTTTGCGACTGAGGATGGCGTCGAGCATCTCTTTAGAGAAGAAAGAGTGGTGAAGGCAGGTGCAACGGGCTTGTTGGCACCAGTAGTGGCAACGATCTCTTACCAGTTGGCTGAGTTAAACTTGGAATCGATGGATGAGATCACGAATAACTGTTTTCTAGTAGTCGCGGATCAATTTCCTGATGTTTTTCCTGAAAACTTCTCAGGGTTACCACCTGTAAGATAAGTGGAGTTTACGATTGATCTCCTTTCGGGGACCAATCCTATCTCACTTCCATATTATAGGATGGCACCAACGGAGTTAAAGGAATTGAAAGTGTAGTTGGAAGAACTGGAAAACAAAGGTTTTATTCGGCCAAGCGTGTCTCTGTGAGCAGCACCAGTTTTGTTTGTAAAGAAAGCAGATGGAACTTTGAGGCTATGTGTAGATTATTGTAAACTTAACCAAGTTATGATAAAGAATAGATATCCACTTCCATTCATTGATGACCTGTTTGATCAATTAAGGGGAGCTCATTGGTTCTCTAATATTGACTTGTAGTCAGGATATCACTAGTTGTGAGTTCGGAAGGAGGATATTCCGAAGATAGCCTTCAGAAGCAGATATGGCCACTATGAATATGTAGTCATGCCTTTTGGTCTTATGAATTCACTAGCAGTCTTTATGGAATTCATGAATTGGATATTTTAGCAATATCTAGATTCTTTTATTGTGGTGTTTTTGGATGACATATTGGTGTATTCAAGAACAAGGGCTGAGCATGAGCAACACTTGGCGATTGTGTTGGAAATCTTGAGAGACCATCAGTTGTATGCCAAATTATCAAAGTGTGGTTTTTGGATATAAGAGGTATGCTTTCTAGGCCATGTTGTTTCTGATAAAGGTGTTTCAGTGGATCCAGAAAATATAGAAGTTGTTCTTTCTTGGAAACCGCCAAAGAATATCTTTGAAATACAAAGTTTTCTTGGTCTAGCTGGTTATTACCGACACTTTGTGCGTGACTTTTCATGACTAGATTTGCCTATGACAGCATTGAAAAAGAAGAAAAGTGCATTTCAATGGACTGATGAATGTCAGAGATATTTTCAAGAGTTGAAAGTTTGCCTTACATCAGCACCCATCTTGATTTTTCCGGAATCGGGATAGAGGTACGTGGTGTATTGTGACACTTCAGGAACTGGGTTGGGATGTGTTCTCATGCAAGGAGACTATGTTGTTGCTTATGGATCAATATATTTGATAGTGCATGAAAATAACTACCCAAAACATGATTTGGAGTTAGCTGTAGTTGTTCATTCCTTGAATACTTGGCGTCATTATCTCTTTGGTGAGAAATTCACTATGTTTACGAATCATAAGAGTTTGAAGAATATTTTCTCACAATGATATTTGAATCTGAGGCAGAGGAGATGGATGGAGTATCTTCAAATGTTAGACTTTGACTTGATATATACACCGGGTAAGGTAAATTCAGTGGCCAATGCATTAAGTAGAAAGTTGTATGCTCAGTTGGTGAAAGAAGCTTCAGATGAGTGGCAGTTGATGTCGGTCCTAGCTGACATGCATATAAAATGTGAATACTGAGTTGATGTTGCGGTTTTCTTTCCATTTTTGTTTGTTCCTAATTTGGTGGAGATAGTAAAGGAGGCATAGGCATCTGATGTAGACTATGTTGCAATGAGTTCAAAACTCAATGGTGGAGAGACCATTGAGGGATGGAAGCTGGATGGGAGTTCAGTTTTGCGGTTTCGAGATCGGATGGTTGTACCTTTAAATACTTAGGAATAACTCCTTCATGCTAACCACCATTCTAGATGGGATGTTCATCCAGGAATATAGAAGATGTATAAGGCGATAAAGGCACAATTTTGGTGGAGCGACATGAAACGGAAGGTAGCTGAATTTGTTTCAGGGTGTTTAACTTGTCATCAAGTTAAAGAAGAACATCAACAGCCAGCAGGTATGTTGTAGTCTCTACCAATTACAGTGTGGAAATGGGAGCATATAGCTATGGATTTCATTACAGGTCTCCCAAGAACGATTTTGAAGCACGATTCCATATGGGTGATAGTGGATCGGCTTACCAAGTCATCCCATTTCATCCCTATTCGTGAATCTAATACGGTGGAGTATCTATCCAAAATCTATATCTAATAAGTGGTAAAGAAACATGGCATACGGTTTCAATCGTGTCAGACAGGGATCTGAGGTTCACATCTCATTTCTGGCGATCCTTACAGAAAGCCCTGGGAACTCGGTTGAATATGAGTACGGCGTATCATCCTCAGACGGATGGACAATCTAAAAGGATGATGCAGACATTGGAAGACATGTTGTGGGCTTGTGTAATGGAGTTTGGTGGCTCGTGGGAAGATCATGTGCCTTTAGTGGAGCTCTCATATAATAATAGTTATCAGGCCTCGATACACATGGCTCCATTTGAAGCATTGTATGGGAATCCTTGTCATTCTCCACTCTGTTGGGTGGAAACAGAGGATACTTAACTAGTTGGGCCAAGCCTTGTCCAATAAAAAATGGAGAATATTCAATTGATAAAAAAGAGGATGGATATGGCACAGAGTCCTCAGAAATCTTATGTAGATCATCGCTGAAGACCGTTGTCATTTGCGGTGACTGATCATGTCTTTTTGAGAATCTCTCTAAGGCTTGGACATCGTCATTTTGGGAAGTAGGTAAAATTATCTCCTCGGTATATAGTCCCTTTTGAGATACTGGAACGGGTTGGTGAGGTGGTGTTTCGGTTGGCATTACCACCACGGTTTAGTGTAGTGCATAATGTGTTTCATGTATCTCAATTGAAAAAGTATCAGCCTGATCATGACCATGTGATCATATGGGATCACGTTGACCTAGATCCGGATGCTTCGTTGATACATATCTCGGTACGGATTGTGGATAGGCAAGAGAAAGTCTTGCGTGGAAAAAGAATTGGTCTAGTACGGGTTTTATGGCAGCATGGTCAGATTCAGGAAGAGACTTGGGAATGCGAGAAAGAAATGAAAGAGCAGTGGCCAGAACTCTTTCAGGCAAGCGGTGGTTTTCTACTTTCCAGGGACGGAAAGGCCAATGGTGGGGAGAATGTAGTAACCCCAGTTTCTGGTAAGTAACCCTTGTTTTATTCTCTTTATGTACATGAAGCATATGAGAAATGGTTGGGAAAGTTTGGAGACTTTTAAAGTGTTAAAGGGAAAAAAGTGGTGATGCACAGGCTCCGCACGAGTTGCCCAAACCATGCAGAAGACGTGCAGGTGGTGGTCACTTTGGATAGAGGAGACCGCACGATGTGTGCACGGTTTGGGCAAACCGTGCGAGGAGGCCATGCGGAGCGCCCCTTCCAAGCAGTGACTATCGCACGGTTAGCGCACGATTTGACTAACTGTGCGGACTAACCGTGCACGGGGTCAACTTAGATCCTCTTTTTAAGGATCTAATCTATTTTATCTTTAAACCCACTCGTTTTTTATCCTAGATGGCCCTAACTCGGGATTTCTCTCTGGTGAAGGTGGGAGAACACTTAACAATCATTTTGGAAGCGATCTGGAGGTTTGCCTTGGCGTTTGGAAGCTGGTTGATCGTGGTAAGTCTCGTCTCCTTTAGTTTTCTTAGATCTCATTCTTCCCTCTTGTTGGATCCTTAGATCTATGCCCTAGGTGGGTAGATCTAAAGTAGTGGATGACTTTTTAAGTCAGGTTATGGTCTTTTTGTTGATAGGGGAAGGAATATAAGAAGGTTTAGTGGTGTTTTGACCCGGTTCTTGGTTGTTTTCGCCTAATTTGTTGAGGTAGGTGGCTTCACTCCTGACTCCTCTTTCTTAGAACTTGAAGTCTTAGTTTCAAATTGTTTTCCTTGATTGAAATGGTCTGTTTATCTATTATGAAAGAATGGTTGAAACCCCTTTTTAGTAATGAGTGATGGAATTGTGTGTTTTTGGAAAGTGTTTTTTTAAGTGAAATTAAAATGGTGATTTTAAACTAGTTTTGGTTTTGCTGCTTGAAAGAAATGGTTTTCAATAAAAGGTTTGATGCTTTATTGAAAGGTTTTGAACACACTTGGTTTTGGCATGGATTTTCATGGGTTGTGGTGTGTATTTATATGCATTGGGATGGATAAGGGCGAGAAGTACCCCCATCAAAAGGTTGTGATGGATAAGGGCATGAATTACCCCCATCAAGGTAGTACACTAAGTGATGGCTTAGTGGAAGGATAACTCACCACTCGTGAGTATAGGGAGGTCCAGGTTGCATGCATGGTTGGTTGTGTGGATATGTGAAATGTAATGAATGTGCCAAAATGGAAATGGGAATTTGATTGGAAACTTTGCTTGGTTGCTTTTCTTGAGAAAGATGGTTTTGTTGGAAAATGGTTTTGACATGGAACTTTTTATATTGTGAACTGTTTTAGAATTGTTTTATATAAATTGTTTTATATAAATGTTCTACCATGTTTTATCTTAGAGGCATGGGTTGGGAAGTCATCGAAGAAAACCTACTGAGTTTCATTACTCACCCTCTGCTTTGGAACATTGGTGCTTTTGTAGATGTCATATACCGGGATGTTGGAAAAGGTAAAGTGTCACATGTTTATAGCACTACTTCATGATTCTTGGGCTGGTTTGTGATGTTGGAGCTTGGAGCTTGTGGAGCATGGAGTTGGGTTGTCGTCTTGTGGTCTTTCAGTTTGTCTTTCTGTTGTTTACTCTGATTTAGTGTTGGTTTCTGCTGTGGTACTTTTGGTTGGTTTATGATAAAATAAATGTTTGATTTGTCTTATATTTTATCATGCATCATTTAGTTGATTTGTTTGGTTATGGTTGTTGGATCTGTGGTGTGTTTAAAAAAGGGTAAATTGTCCCCCACTTGTTTTGAAACCCTTCAGCATTTATTGCCATCCTTTAGCGCCTTGGGGATGTCACTTAAGGCCTAGTAATGACTCGTTGTACTCTCAAGCCAATGATAATTGGTGAGTCATTACATTAACCTACCCTTGACCAAGAAAAAGTTCAAGGTAAGTGTTAATTTCACAATCTATTTATTATCCAAGGTTGTTTTTACGTAAGTATCTACTGGGATCTCTTTATCATCCACATCCATGTTTCTTAAAAATTTATTTGAAAACATTCTTAATATTTTATAGACTATGGGTTAAAGTCATTTATACCCTTGTTTGACTTTTTATAAGATGTTTATAAAGGAATATTTCCGTCATTTTCCAAAAAAGGTCCTTTTTAACCTTTTTGACAGAATTAAGGTAAGAATGTCTTTTTTAACTTATACATTGGGTGCGGCTATTTTCTGCCATTATAAAATCATCGAAGCTTCTCTTACAAGCTTATAATAATATTTTCAAAGTAAAGGTTTTATTTTATAATTATGTAACTTTTAAATTATTTCAAAAAAGTGTGATATTTCTCTCAAATAGTTTTGATTTCATCTATGTCAACATCCTTTAATGGATTTTAAGCTTATTTGAAGTTGATTTATTATGATACAAAACTTCCATATTGTATTGAAGCTTTTGTGATATGTTTGACTATGGATGTGTTATTTTTATACCATTCATGGTTTATGGAGAAATTATTGACAATTTGTATGCTAGTTTTAATACGAATGTTTATGTTATGTTTAAACCTATTCATATGAGGAATGCATTAGACTTAGTAAGTGACGGGTGGAGCCCTCTATAGCTCCTCGATGCATCAGTAGATCTCATGAGACAAACATGTGTCTTGGAACAAGGCCTTGACAAAATATTATTTGTAGTCTTGGCACAAGGGCTTGACTATGTGGTTATGATAGTCTCGCATTATGCATTCCATCATTATGAAAGTGGTTATTGATATTGCATGTGATTATTCGACTAGTAGAATATCCATGTGAATAAGTAAATGGAATTATTTCATTTTATTTTTTCCATATTATGCTTAAGTTTAAGTTTAAAAGGCTTTTGTTTTAGTTATACATTGCCTTAAATGTTTATTCTTATTTATGAAATTTTACGCTATATTGTTATCCTTACTGAGCATCTAAGCTCACCCCTTTCTATGTTTTATTTTTTCCAAGATGTGAAGAAGTATTTTATGAATGACCTGCAAGGATATTCTGAGGGGATATGAGTGTGGACTATGGAGACTATGTTGTTTTGGTTTTTCACTTTATGATATAATGTAAGTCTTATGAATGTATCTAGTGTTTCCAAGGCTACTAAACTAATTGGTCTTTCGAGACTTGATCTTTTTTTATCATGCCAATTTCATGTAATAATGCACTGACTCTGGGTAACTGGGGTCGGGGCATTACATATGGGTCTCAATTCTTGGAATGTTGATATTATCTTTCAGTGCTTCAGTTCCTCATGGCTCTCAGTTAACTTCATGGGAAAGTCTTACGGGTTTTTCAAGTCTACCTGAGGCATCGGGTAAGGGGACCCTATCTCGCCATCGTTGTTCATTATCATTCAGGATGTTTTTAGCCAGCTCATCCAGAGGAGTACAAACAATGGAGGCATTCTGCCATATCGTCGCCGATCAAGGGCTTTGGAAATATCACACCTTATGTTTGTCAATGATACCATCTTATTCTTGAATGGAAAGAGCATATCAATACGAAGCCTGAACGGAGTGCTGGAGAAATACGGCCCTTGGAGTGGTCAGGTCATTAATAGGGGGAAAAGTGATTTCTATATCTCCCACAGGTTCTCCTCTAAGAGAGTGAAAACTGTTAGCAAAATACTTGGCATACAATGGGGAAAGTTACCTATGGTCTATCTAGGTGCGCCTGTCTCTCCTGGGAGACTTCGTATTTGGGACTTTGACGCACTTTTCACCAGAGTTTCAGATAGGATGTTCAACTGGAAAAATAAATTCTTATCCTTTGGTGGATGCATTTCCCTGGTGAACAGCGTGCTGGTGGCTTCTCTGATCCATGGTCTTTCCTCCATCAAAGTTCCCAAGGGGGTTATTAAATCGATCAATAGGATACTATCCAATTTCATCTGGGATCCGTTATCGGAGTGGAAGAAACACTGGGTAGCCTAGGGGAAAATGGCGCGGCCCGTGAATGAAGGCGGTATCGAGGTACGCAACCCGGAGGATACCATTTATTACATGCATGCAGGGCTTGCATGGAGTATCCTGGAACAGCGTACCCTATGGGGGATTATCATGCATGCGTACGTGACGCACCTCCGCGTCCTAGGGGAGGGTATTATTTCTTCCCTTTGGTCGGTGATCGGCCGTATTGTCGATATTATTTGTCCCTTATCGATATGGATGGTGGGGAAGGGGGAGATATCCTTCTGGAATCAAGATTGGTGTGGCAAAGTGCTGGGTTTTCCTAGATGCCCGACTACGGACATTTCGCTCAAGGAGTCCAGTCTCTTTCCTAGCTTCACTGACTCGAATTTGAATAAGTAAAAATAGGAGTATTTTCAACTCACTGAGCTTAACAAAGAGGAGGACAAGTGTGTGTTCTCGGCCTCCTCCTCGGGCATGTTATCGTCGAAGGATTTCCTCCGCATTGGCAATAGACAGAGGTAGGCTGAGGGCTGGGATGAGCTTCTATGGGTGAAAAACATTCCCACCAAGATCAACTTCCTCACCTGGAGGATTCACAACAGAGCCCTCCCGCTAGATGACAATATTCATAGATGTTTTATCCCTCTTGCATCCAGGTGCGTATGTTGTAGTGTTCCTAGTGAGGAGAGCAGTGGCCATCTATTCTTCAACAGTGACTGGGAACACGAGGTGTGGAAATTCCTAGAGGAGTTCTCTATGCCACTTCCCTCAAATGGTTCCTTCCCTTCCTTTATTGATAAGTGGTTCCAAGGCTTTGAGGGAAGAGGTCTGAAAATGGTGGACCAAGTAGTGGTGCTTCATGTGGGGTTTTGGACCATATGGTAGGCTCAAAACAAATCAAAACATGAGGGGGTGGGGGTTTCGGCTCGGGTCATTATTGTTTGGGTAAAAAATATGCTACTCGATCTGAGCATGGTTGTGAAGACATGGAAGGAATCCCCCTCTATTCATCGGTTTCAAATGGGTTCCAACGTGGAAATGGCACCTAGAAGCAGGGAAGGCAGCTGGGTTCGATGGAACCCTCCTTCGGTGGGTTTAAAACTTAATATAGATGGATCTTGCGTCCAAGGGAACCTGTGCAGAGGAGGAGTGGTTCGTGACCACTATGGTTCGGTTTACCTCACTTTCTCTTCCAGTTTGG
This sequence comes from Viscum album, assembly GCA_963277665.1. Lineage (NCBI taxonomy): Eukaryota > Viridiplantae > Streptophyta > Magnoliopsida > Santalales > Viscaceae > Viscum > Viscum album. The sequence goes on from OY728144.1 coordinate 162,425,846, forward strand.
GCCAGGGGTCTTCTCTATAAGCAGAGGTGAAGGCAATTCTCACTGGGCTCAACCTCTACATGAAAAAGGGTCTAGCAATATCTGAAATCGAAACATACTCCATTATTGTGCACAACTCCTTGAAAGGGTTCACCAATCCTCCTTGGTCGATTAACTATGTCATCAAGAAATTTAGAAGAATGATCAATACTAGAGTGAGTATCCTTCACACCTGGAGAGAAGGTAACAAGGTCGCAGATCACTTGGCCTCAGTGGATACCAACAGCACGGAGGAGGTGTTTCTTTACACTGAAAGTAGTATTCAGTCCAAGGGGATTGAATGTATCATAGGAGATGTGTTGGGTCTTCACCACTTCAGACCACCCTAGGCTGTCTTGGCTGGGGGGTAGGGGTCTTCCACCGGGTCCTCTTGTGTTTTTCTTGTACCCCTTTTTCTCTTTTGTTTCTATTATGTTTTTCCTTTGTATTTTTTCCCTCTTTTAATAAAAAATTACATGATGATGATGATTAAATACACTTATTAAATAAAAATTACAATTTTTAAGTAATGACATAGTATGACTTATATGTTAGATTGTGTATTTTAATGTATCAAAGATTAAAATGGAGTTGGAATTATGTTTTAGGCTAATTAGATTAATGAAATTGTTGGTTTTAATGAAATTAAATAATGAAAAATTATTCTTTTTAATGAATATTATATGGTTTATTTTTTCTTTGAATGTTTGTAACCAAGGGGTTTATAAAAAAATATGTGTGACCCTAGCCAGCCATCTAGCTGGCTGAGGGAGGAAAATCGCACCACTCTCAAGGAGTGGCCAGCTGAGCCTTGGCCCCCCAGCCAGCACAAGTTGTCCATGGGTGCACGCACGCCCATAGGGGCGCATGGAGGAATCGAGAACATCGCCACCATACAGGGCGGCATGAAGGCAGATGGTGGGCGCAGAGCGTGCCCGTAGAGGAGAACCGGTATGGGGAGATACCGGGGCGGGGGAGAGGGAGTTCATTGCTAATGCCCTGGATCATTGAGGCTTATATAGTGGTCTCAGTTCTTCCTCTGTTTTGATGTGGGATGGGATTTTAAAAGTGGGATCTAATCTTGGCCATTCAATCTCGCTGCGTGAGATCTCGACTACATGATCCAGTCGTGGTTTCGAATCCTACCGCCACAACCCTTTCCTCTATGTTTTCTTCAACCGTCTGATCAGGACTCATCTAATCTCAGCCGCTCATCTCATTTTAAATCCCACATTTCACCACGGCCATTCGATCAGATCTCTGATATCATCTCCATCGTCCATCCATTTTTAAAACCACAGAAACTACAATAGTTGTTCGATCTCAGGTGGACGATCGTGACCGTCTATCCTTTTTCCACACCTCCTCCATATTATTATTCTTCCTTACGACCGCACCTTTACCAGTCGCCTTCTTCACTTTCCAATACTCCTCTTCATCCCATGAGTCCTCATGTCTCTCTTCATGCAAGTTGTCTCCATCCTCCTTTCCCTGAGTCTTCAAGGTGGGTTACTTTATTACTAACCCGAACCATTTCCTTGAAAACTTTCCATATTATATATATATATATGGTCTATTAAATATATGGGATTAATCATGGTTTTTGTTTCTGTCCAAATAGTTAAACACGGTTTTATTAAATTTATTTGTTTATGCTCTTATGATTGAACCATGGAATATAAAAATATAACTATACAGTTTATATACACAGTTTATATAAACTCACTTTTCACCCAAAACCATATGGGTTTTCTTACTCCCAAATCTCCAGTGACCTCTCCTCGACTCCACCTCATTCTTGAAATCAATTAAGGTATTATATTGTTGCATTTTCAAAGTGAAAAAGCCTTATATACACTTTGTGTATATACAGATATATATATTTATACAATTTTATATAATTTTCCATCCTAATCGGTTTTAGGTCTTCTGAGTATTGATTATAAATGTTTAACTGATGTTTATAAAACTTATGGTAATTGTAAGGAATTATTTTTCTTGTTTTTCTTTATGAAAAAACCCTTACTTATACTATGTGTATTACGGTTATATATATATGTATATATAGTTTTATATAACTTCCAAACCCAGACTTATTTTGGTTTTCTAAATGATGTTTTACATAATTTTAATTATGTATATGATGTGTATAACATTTTAAAGGGTTCTTCTTTAGTTTGGTTTTGATTCAATTAAACCCATATACACTTATATATGTATATGTGTTTATTTATAAAACAAACCTAAACTGGTTTTATGATTTTTGAATGATGAATTTTTATGATGTTCATTTATGCATGTAAATCATGTAAGAATCCTATATTTCTTAATTGGATCATATGAAACTATATGTGTATATACGGTTGGATGTATATATACATATAGGTTTTAATTATAATTCGAATTAAGTTTTTTATAACACTGATTTTAGTGATTTAATTAATTTCATGAACTATATAATATTTATAAAGATTTGTTAATCCTTGTTTTTTGTTGTGAAAATCCCATGTACGCACTTTGTGTATATATGGTTTTTTGTAATTTTTAAACCCACATATATATATAAGAACTATAATCTCACATAAGCATGTCTTAATTTATTTAAGAATTTTTGGATGGTATTAACCTGGTGATGATTTTATAAAACACATGGCACAAGTTTATTTGGGAAAACAATAACAAAACCATGCTTTTTTGTTGTGTGCCTCAAAAATTCTAAAAGAATTCATCACCTTGTTAAAACAATTAACTTTACATACATCCTGATTTATTTTGAGTAGTATCTCTTGTTTATACATATGCATATACATTCACATACGCCTATGGTAGAGTGTGTTTAATTGTTTATGCATCAAGATGAATGTAATAAATTAGCATGTGTTATGTTTTAAGATAAGAAGAAACTACCAAAATAAACACTATGAGTTTATGATTTACCTATTTTCCACTTCTATTTATCATTGCATGGTTTTAACATGATTGATATCTATTTTGAATTCAAAACATGTATTTTAATGCATTGACTGTTTATTTCCAAGGAACAAGGATTCTAAGAATTATTATTTTATGTGAAAAAGCCAGTCAATCTATTATTAATATCTCACTTATGATAATTTAAGGATTGAGGAATTAATTATTTAATGTGATAAGGGACACTTCAAATGAAAGACATAAATTAATTATTTGAAGTGGTATGGGACACTTCAAATAAAAGACATAAATTATTTTTTTAAAGTGGTATGGGACACTTCAAATAAAAGACCTAAATTAATTATTTGAAGTGGTGTGAGACACTTCAAATAAAATACATAAAATGATAAATCAAAGTGGTATAAGTCACTTTGATTTAAAGACAATTAGACATGTGATTAATGCATTGGACGTATTATGTGACGGGTGAGGCCCGCTATAACCTCTTAATGCATCGGTAGGTCTCATGAGACAAATCAGATCATGGCATGAGGCCTTGACAAAATCTTTATGTATGGTCTTGGAACAAGGCCTCGACATAATTTTGTGATTATCCGGCATTATTCATTTCCTCAATATGTGATCAATATGTGATTAATATCTAACCAACCATGGGATTATTAGACTAGTGGAATATCCCTTGGTTAATAATCTCTTATAATGGTAATAAATTCTTATGTAATAATGAAGTATGTATTTGGAAAGCTGATAATATCAGTATTTTGATATAGAAGATGATATTGCATATTTCATTTCATGATTTGCATTTAAAGTGGTAAGAAAATCATGATATTGTTATTTATGTAATTATAATCATGTGTTAGTTTATGTATCAGTGTCCCTTCATGTTACCCTAAAATTAGTTTGATTAATTTCTGAATTATGCAGCATTTCATGCATCATTGATCATGTATGTGTACTCTGGTATCTGTTTTATTTGTAGATTTTGAATAATTTTATTAATTCTTGTGTAATTGTTTTCCTTATAAATGTTTTCAAATAACCTTTGAAAAATGTTGATGACGTGCTTCTAGAAATCTTGTTTACCATTAAAGAAAATGTTTTGTAAATATTTTAAGGGATGCTTTGAAAAGGAATTTCATTAACGTGTTTTGAAACCCCTTACTGGGAATTTTAAATGCTCACCCTATGTTTTAAATTTATTTTTATAGGGTTAGTAGGTTTATCAAGATTTGAGAACTCCTTTATAATGGCAACAATTTGAAGTTTATCTTTGTCCAGTTTTTTAAGAAATGTACCAGTTGTATCTGGTTTTCCAGAACCTAAACCGAAACGATTCTATGTAATGGAATGAGATGTGTAATTTTTATCAGCATGTTTTTATAAAAAAAATTTTGAACACCATGTTTTAGGCACCAACTCTAGGCTTCTGGGGTTAGGGTCATCATAGTTGGTATCAGAGGATCGACTTAGACAATCCTCGAAAATTAAAACAGAATAAAAAAATTTACTATGTTTTGCTAAGTAGAATCTTTTCTTCAAATTTTTAGATGGCAGGTGAAGGTTCACCAACAAACCTTTTGTCTCTACCTACCGAATTACTAGAGAAAATAGTAGTCAAGTCATGTTCATCATCATACCATCCTTTCACGAACCTTCGTTTATCTTACAAACGCCTCTATCAAGTCTCCATCATTCCAAATGTACTACAGACCTATCAGAGAGACAATTATGTTTATAGTCGTATGGAAACTGCACAATTTGCAAAGTATAGGCATAGGGGAAAGTATCATTAAGGTCTATTCCTCTATTTCACTCTCTCTAAATATTTTCTAGCCTTGGGGAAATTCCTGAAAGCTGCTTTGGAGGGTGACCTTCGAGCAGCTTATCTATTCTAGGTTCTGAGTTTCAGCATGTATGGGAGGCCTTATGACATCAGAAATCTGAGGCATGACATAGTTTGGTGGATCTATAAAAAATGTGTTCATGCTGAAATCTCTTAGCTCCATACCTCTAAGGGTGTAATTTTGGCCCGACGGCCCGAAAGCCCGACAGGCCCGGCCTGGAAGCCCTAGCGGCCCGGCCCGACAAAGCCCGCGTCGAGCCTGGCCGGGCTCGGGCCGTAGGTTCATTGGGTCGTACCAGGGCCTATCCAAGAAGTCCCACGGGCTAGGCCGGTCCTGCAATGACCCACCAATTCTCATTGGCTTGAGAGTACAACGAGTCATTAATATGCCTTAAGTGATATCCCCAAGACGCCAAAGGCTGGCAATAAATGCCAAAGGGTTTCAAATACAAGTGGGGGACGATTTACCCTTTAATAAATAAACCAATAAACCTACCAACCATAACCAACATTTACTATATGATGCATGAACAAATTAAGGACAACTCAATAACTTCATGTATCTCAAAACCACATCAAAGTAAGCAACAATGGAAGAATAACCAAGTATCAAAGTACACAGTGGAAAAACTACACAAGACTCTCTCAAGAATCCATTCTCCACAAGCTCCAAGCTCCAAAATCTCTGAAAATCCCAAACATCACAAGGTAGTACTAAACACATATGAAACATTACCTTTTCCCTTGTCCCAGAAGATAGTATCTGCAAAAGTACCAAAGTGCCAAAGCAGGGGTGAGTATAAAACTCAGTAGGTTTTCCCCAATGACTTCCCTAGTCACGCCACTGGAATAGAAGAGTTAGCAACAATTATATAAAAAAAATTATATAAAACAATTTCTCAAAAATATTTTATAACTAAATATAAACAAGTTTTCAAAACCATTCATTACCAAGGCATACAAGTGAAATTGAAATCAATTTTTCCCATCAAGATATTTTTCCAAAAAAAATAACTAAACAATCTTTACAACCATTCCAAAATATCCCTTTATCATCATACCCAACCATTCCTCAAACCCATGCAACCAACCATGCATGTTACGTTATGAGCGGTTTCTCATCAATCTACCAAGTCGTCACAAGGTAATTGTTTCCCATGTGCCATTAACCCTTTGGCACCGAGCACAAGGTCATATTTCAACCAAGCCCCGTGTATGAAATTATCATGTGCCATTAAACCTTTGTAATCAATCACAAGGTCATATTTCAACCAAGACCCATATATGCAACATGAATACACACCACATATTCCCAACATTCATGCTAAAACAACCCTTTTAATAAAAACACCTTTTTATTGAAAACCATTTCCGTCAAAACCATTTCAATACCAAACCATTTCAATTCCAAACCATTTCAATAAAACTCCATTTTTTATTGAAAACAATTTTCATTGAAAATATATTTTCCATCAACCATTTAGAAATTCCAGAAAATCCATAATTTAAAATCATCATTTTAAATTCATGAAATTAAACCCCATTTTCACAACTATTCACCAAGATCGCGCAATTTCACAAAAATCATAAATCATCACAAATGAAGATTTTTCCATGCATTTAACAATCAATAAACCAATTTTAATATAAGAAAAACAATTCTATCAAGAGGAGTTGAGAGAGAATCCACTTAACTCGAAGGTCTTAATGAAACTTTAACAACAGACAAAGAATGCACAAGAAAGCAGGTAGATTCTCCAAGAGCGGCCTTAGATATCTTATCCTAGAAAGATAACAAATCAAAATTGAAATATTTGGCATCCAAAAACGTAGATATACCCACTGTAGGTTCAGATCTGAGAAATAATAGAGATCGAAGAAGTAGATCTAAGAAGATCTAAGAAATCATGACAAATCCGTAAAGAATGGTGACATACCTCAAGAATCGAACTTGAAATCACCAAGGGAAGGCTCCGGAATGGATTCAACTCATGTGGGAAGGGTTCTAAAGCCTTCTAGGGAGAGTAATATTAAATTAGGGGCGTTTTGAAGCCAAAAAAAATAAATAGAGAAAAAACGAGCAAGCTCTTAGAAAATAGGATCTAGATTTGACCTCTGCGCAAGATTTGACCACACAGTTTGTGCCAACCGTGTATGGATCATGCGACCTTAATTATTGTCCCAAAAATACTTATAAAACCCCCAAACTCTCCCATCCTTCACCTTTACCCTTTTCATGAAAACACATTTTTTATGGAAACATCACACTTTATGGATACACCCCAATTTATGGAAACAACCAACATTATGGAAATATCCAAATTTATAGAAACAACCAAAATTATGGAAACATCCAAATTAATGGAAACACTCTATATTATGGAAACTCTCTATTTTATGGAAACACACTATTTTATTGAATCTCTCTATTTTAAGGAAACTCTCTATTTTAATACACACCAAATTAAAAAAAAATGTGAGGAAATGGGTTATATACCCGAAACCGGGGGTAATACATTCTCCCCACCATTGGTCTTTCCTTACTCATAAAGTAGACAATCCCTAATGGCCAAAAAGAGTTTTTCCACTACTCTTTCATTTCCTTCTCACGTTCCCAAGTCTCTTCCTAAATCTGACCATGTTTCCATAAAACCTGCACCAGGCTGATGCTTTTCCCATGCAATACTTTCTTTTGTCTATCCATGATCTGCACTGGAATATGTACCAGTGATGCATCCGGTTATAGATCAACGTGATCCCATCTGATCACATGGTCAGGATCAGGGTGATACTTTTTTAACTGGGATACATGGAACACATTATGCACCGAACTAAACTATGGTGGTAATGCCAACCGATATGCCACCTCTCCAACCCGTTCTAGTATCTCAAAAGGGCAAATGTATCTAGGAGATAACTTGCCCTTATTCCCGAAACAACAATGTCCAAGCCTTGGAGAGATCCTCAAGAAGACATGATCACCCACAATGAACGACAATGGTCTTCGACGGTGATCTGCATAAGATTTCTGACGACTCTGAGCTGTCTCCATCCTTTTTCTAATCAACTGGATCTTCTATGTTGTTTCTTGGACAAGGCTCGGCCCGACTATTGAAGTTTCACCTGTTTCCACCCAACATAGTGGAGAACGACAAGGACACCCATACAATGCTTCAAATGGAGCCATGTGTATCGAGGCTTGATAGTTTTTATTGTATGAGAACTCTACCAAGGGTATATGCTCCTCCCATGAGCCACCAAAATCCATTACACAAGCCTGCAACATGTCTTCCAATGTTTGTATCATCCACTCGGATTGCCCATCCACCTGAGTATGATAGGCCATGCTCATAGTCAACTGAGTCCTAAGGGATTGTTTTAAGGATTTCCAGAAACAAGATGTGAACCTTGGATCTCTATCTGAGACTATTGACATTGGTAAACCATTCCTCTTTACCACTTCTTGGATATAGATTTTTGAAAGATCCTCTATCCTATGAGTTTCACAAATATGGATGAAATGGGCCGACTTGGTTAGACGATCCACTATCACCCAAATGGCATCGTGTTTTCGGACCGTTCTTGGAAGACCTATAATAAAATCCATTATTATTTGATCCCATTTCCACACTAGGATGGGAAAAGATTGTAACATACCAGTTGGTCTCTAATGCTTTGCTTTAACCTGCTGACAAGTTAAGCACCACAAGACGAACTCAGCCACCTTCCTTTTCATGTCGCTCCACCAAAACTACGCCTTCAATGCATTATACATATTCTGTGTACCTATATGTATATACCATATTGAATGGTGGTAAGAATGAAGTAATTGTTCTTGAAAAACCATAGGTACAACCATCCGATCTCTGAAACACAAAACTAAACCTCCATCAAGATTCCATCCAACAATGGTCTCCCCACCATTGAGTTTTGAACTTACAACTAGACATTCTGCATCAGACGTTTATGCCTCTTTGATCATTTTTACTAAATCAGGAACAAGCGTAGCTGAAATGAAAATGGCTATATCACCTCGGTCTTCACATTCCACATGCATTTCGGCTAAAACTGATATCAATCGCCATTCTTCTGAAGCTTCTTTCACCAACTGAGCATATGAATTTCTACTCAATGCATCTGCCACTGAATTTCCTTTCCCCGGTGTGTACATCAAGTCAAATTCAAACATTTGGGGATACTCCATCCACCTCATTTTTCCCAGATTCAAATCTCGCTGTGAGAAAATGTGTTTCAAGCTTTTATGATCCGTAAACACAGAAAATTTCTCACCAAAGAGATAATGTCTCCATGTTTTCAAAGAATGGACGACTGCAGCTAACTCCAAATCATGTGTTGGGTAATTCTTCTCATGCACCCTCAAATGCCTTGAACCATAAGCAACCACGTGATTTCTTTTCATGAGAACACAACCCAACCCTGATCCTAAAGCATCAGAATACACCTCATACCCCTGTCCTGATTCTAGCAAGATCAAGATAGGTGCTGATGTAAACCGAACTTTTAGTTCCTAGAAAGACTTTTGACATTCCTCCGTCTATTGGAATGAATCATTATTCTTTGTCAGATATGTCATTGGTGAAGCTAGTCATGAGAAATCATGCACCAAGCATCAGTAGTAACCAGCTAGACAAAGAAATCACGCACCAAGCGTCGGTGGAGTAGCACGAGAGGTCGGTGAACCTCGCTGAGTATTGTGCCACCGTCATGCTACCCTGCTATAGATGCAGTATCTCCTGTATCTGCACAGCACGTAGGGTGGCTGGAACAACCTCTGCCTGAAACAGGCTCTCAAAGTCCACCCAGAGTAGTGTCACCTCGTCATGCACCTAGAGCATTAGGCTCTACCATCAGCCTGCTGCTGCCTGAAGGAGACTCGTGGAAAGGATCACCATAAGGTCGGCTGGTGTCCCTACCAGTCTGAAAATTCTCACCACGGCCTCCAGCCAATCTGCAGCTACCTACGGGTCTGTCTCACCCCTGAACCTGGGTGGCCTCTGGCGTTGGAACTCATGCAATGCACTCAAGAAGCATGCACTCTCTACTTCTAGGTCTGGTGGTATCGGTGGCCCAACGGGTAGTGGTACCACTGGTGCCTCCGCTATAATTGGGTCATGCACTAAGGCCTCGTCACTCAGTGGGTTGTCATCTCGTACATCTCTCAGAACCCTGGCTGGCTGTCTGCATTGAGGCATCCTGAAAATAAATAGGTTCACCACGGTCAATAAGTTATACCTGGTGAGCTAACTCAAAAGAGATCACAAAGAAAACTCTTGAAACACACACGTAATCAGTGTTTTCGTGCACTGAGTCGGAAATCAGAAGTTAGGGTCCTGGTGTATGGATATGTTGGCCACCGTACCAACACTAGACTCCCTGGACTGAAAATCACACTCAGTAATCTTAACACTATTGCTTCAAAGAAAATAAATATCGGAGTCCTGAGTTCAGTAGTAGAACTGACTCCTCTGATACCAATTTTTCATGACCCGTCCCCCGGGGCCCGTGCCGTGACTACCCCAAGCCCGCCTTCCATAGGCCATGGGCTGGCGACTATCAGCAAAGGCGTAAATCCCTAAAACTGGGAAGGCATTGCCTTAATAAACTAAAAACACACACACAGCAGGGTACAAGCTGAAAGTAAACTGTAACACCCCGACCCCAGTTACCCAGAGTCGGTGCATTACTTCGTAACATTGGCATGATCACAAAAGATCAAGTCTCGAAAGACCAATTAGTTTAGTAGCCTTGGAAACACTAGATACATTTATAAATGTTACATTACATCACAAAGTGAAAAACTACAATAACATAGTCTTCATTTTCCACACTCATATCCCCTTCAGACTATCCTTGCAGGTCATTCCTATAATACTTCATCACATCCTGGAAAAATTAAAACATTGAAAGGGGTGAGCTCAGATGCTCAGTAAGGATAACAATATAGCAGAAGCTTTCATCAATAAACATAAACGTTTAAGGCAATGTATAACTAAAACAAAAGCCTTTTGAACTTAAACTTAAACATAATATGGAAAAAGTAAAATGAGATAATTCCATTTACTTCTTCACATGGATATTCTACTGGTCGAATAATCACATGCAATATTAATAACCACTTTCATAATGATGGAATGCATAATGCCAGACTATCATAACCGCGTAGCCAAGGCCTTGTGCCAAGACCACAAATAAGATTTTGTCAAGGCCTCATGCCAAGACACTTGTTTGTCTCATGAGACCTACCGATGCATCGAGGAGATATAGCGGGCTCCACCCGTCACTTATTAAGTCCAATTCATTCCTCATATGAATAGGTTTAAACATATCATAAACCATAACATAATCGTATCACATAAAACATGAATAAAGGAAACATAACATTTACACATTTCAATCACAAGATATCAATACAACACATTGATATAATAAAAACACTTTCAAAACCATTTTCAATACCAAAATAAAAGAAAGGTAAAACATGGTATTTATTTTTCTTTTAAAAAAAGGTATGGCTTGTAGAGGAAGCCGAAACTCAAATAATGGTCACGGCGGCGGAGAAGTCGTTGTCGCCGCATACGTACGACAAAAACATTCCCTTTTGTCATTTATTAAATGCTTCGTATAAAAATATTCCTTTTGAATAAACGTAAAAGTCAAAGGGGTTTATACACCATATAAAAGAAATTTGTGTATAAAACCAAATATGCCTCAATGAAAGGAGATTGAGACGAAGTCCCTTACAAAGATCATTTTTTAAATAAAATAGATCTATTATGTGTATTCACTATAATTACACATAAAGAAAGTACAAATACAAGATAGGACATAACAATATCATGACGTAATTTGAAAGTAGGAGATTAACCCAAAGAATGGAAATTGGGTTAAGAAGTTCCCTTACCTCGTGTTCGACTTGACTCGATCGTTCTTTAATCACCTGAATAATAAACTAGAGTTAATTTATAGTTTCTTAAGAACCTTTTCAAGTTTCTTATTCCTTTAATATCACTTATTACCATGTTATGAACATTATGTAATTATTTAAGTTAATAACGGTCGTTTTGTCGATCTTTGGTACTTGAGTCAAAAATAAACTTCTTATAATTACAAGTTGTTCATGTGGTGAAATATCCATTAAATCCAGAATTATATTCATGATATAGATATTATATATTTCATATATATCCAGTATATACATACATTTATAATATTCCATAACGTTTAGAGGTAAGAAATGAAATGCACCGTTCATGGAGACGGTAAGCCGTACGTACGCATAAATGCTACTTTCATTTCTATTTCATATTTAATTAAATCATAATGATATAATGGTATATTATAATTCCAGTATAATATCATATATAATATCATTTACTTCATCCTTTATACATCCCACATATGGCATTAACGATTCAAATCACTTTGAGGGGGCGGTAGTCTGCACTTCCTAAAATGAAAATATCGTGTTTACCCATAATGGAAACCATAAAGGTATGCCATAAATGAAAAATAAAAAATCATAATGAAAACAAAAACATAATATATATCATATATAAAAATAGTGTCATCATAATGGCCACCATTAGAGGTGTTATATGAGTGTTGAACAATCATCGTTTCGTGAGGCAAATATTCGCTATCCACAGAAATAGTATGTTCTTTAACCATTAGATGTAGGTGTGTGTATGTGTAGCTCGAATCCTTATTATAAAAACATCCTAGTATATTTAGGATACTGGTGTTGTTACAAAATAAATGAATAAAAAGTGTTTAGGGGGTTGGAGAAGAAAAATAAAACAAAACAACATTAGAGAAGACATTACCTTAAAATCGGGTAACTCTTTTTGATTTGAGCCAAAGGCTTCCTTGGGAAGATTTCTGACCAAAGTTAGGCTTCTAGGAGTAAGAGGGGGAAGTTGGGAGAGTATTTTGGCAGGGTTTGTCTGATCCAAATGGCTTGAAAGTGTGAATGAGGTGGTAGAGGTGGGCGCCTTTTATAAGTGGAGAGGAGGGGCACTCTTGGAAAGTAATGAAATATTACTTTATTATACAATGCTTTTCGAATTCTAAAGGTCTCACACTTCTATAATTAGAGGCTAAGGTGATAAGGGTTCGAAATATACCCATCAAATAGGCTTTGGACAAGTGTTATCCTTGGATTTTACCTTATCTTTTCATTTTATTTAAATCGTTAATTAATGAGGTAATCGCTTCATCATCATGGTGTCATAAATAATTTAATTTATTTAATGTCTAAAAATTATAAAAAATATATCATGATGTAGGAAATCTTTTTATATTTCTAATGAATATTTATAGTCAAAAATATGACTTGTATAACCTCATTTAAAAATTTTTTTAGTAAAATAACTCTTGTTTGTGACCATTTTATTTTAACATTAAATAAAAAGTTATTTATGTCCTTTTCCTACCAAAGTGGCTCCATGGGGTCCCCAAGTTGACCCATGGATTGTCTTGGTCGGCCATGACACATCCAATAGTGGTTGTAAAAGTTTAAAGGTCATTCCATATTTTTATAATATCATTTTTACCTTAAATTTCACTAATTACCTCTAATCGCGATTAATTAAACTTAAAAGTTATTATTCACCAAAAAATTATTTTAATCCCATTGAACCACATTTTACTTCCTAATGACAACCATGTATGTCGGATTTTTGAAAATCAAATCATAGAAGTGGTAATATTTCATTTAAACGAAAAATCGGTTATTTAACTAGCACTTAGTGGTTTCACTATTCATCAAAAATTGAAGTTTTTCAGAACAATGCCAAAATTTCACCCTAAGATATAATTGATATTACGAATTCAAAAATGATGTATATTTTATGAAATTCCAAACATATAAGTTTCATTAATTAATTTTATAATTAATTCCCACTGTCACAACAAATAGCGTGTTTTTAAGAAACAATATATATCAAAAGATTGACAATTGTTTATGTCCAATTTCAAAGTGAAATTAATTATAATGAATACCATTGGATAAAATGGTAAAAATATATTCTAATTATACTTTAAAACCACTCAATATTATAACTTATCACTATAAATTATTTTGATTAAAAAATTTGTTTTAAGTATTTTTCATTATTCATAAAAATTTCGAAGTTCTCAGAAAATTACAAAAAATTCAACATAGGCTAATTTCGACATTCTGAATCCAAAAATGAATTCCATTTTGAAATATAAAATTTCTATAATTTTAAAAAGTGGGTATTACTATTCATAACGGCTACTTTGATTAGTTGTGGTGTGTGTTAGAATTTCAAACTTGCGTACAATGCAAGCTATTGTATTATTGAAAGAGAAGCGTATCGTGGAAGCTCGGGATGTCACATAAACGCTAAGTAAAGCTGAATACATAGAGTGCTGAAAAGTAAAGGGGTCGAAAATACAAGACCAACCGGAAAGTGAAAGTACAACTGAAAAAGAAAAGAAGATAATGTTTCGTCCTCTGGGGTTCCTACCTGAAGGGTACGTACAGATGGCCTCCTCAAGACTCCACGTCTGTCAGTATCCTCCGTGTACCGACTCGTCGTAAGGTCCACCTCCGAGTATTGTCTGGTCCTGCCACTCAGCCCCAGTCAGCGTTGTCCGTCATCTGCATCCAACACAACAAGGTTCAGGCATAGCCCGTGTAGGGGTGAGTATAACGATACTCAGTAGGGACCCCGATACCCTCAAGGTCTCACAAAATCCAACAAGGATAAACCACAATGTATGAAATCAACATATAACCCCACTTAGGTATATTCCCATACATATACCTAAGTTATCTAGTAATCCATCTCAATCATGAGGTAAATAAAAAAGTTAATGACTCAACTCAACCATGATATACAAATTTTGTAGAGAGATAAAGATGATCAGATATAGCCACTGAATCATTAGAGCTGTCAGACCAACACATGATCCAGGACCAGCTATTCTGTCTAAACAACACATGATCCAGGAACAAAAGTCAGGACTTTCGGACCAACACATGATCCAGGAACAGTCGTCAAAGTTATCGGACCAACACATGATCCAGGACCAGCTATTCTGTCGGACCAACACATGATCCAAGAATAGAATTTTGAACTGTTGGACCAACACAAGATCCAGGAACAGTCATCAATGCACATCCAGTCTTAGGGTTTCCACTTGCATGCTTGATTCCAGGAGGGTCTTCTCCTCAAGCCAAGAGTTGTTACATCAACTGCCATGTCCTCCCACGTAGAAGTATCTCAAAGGTCTACCACATCATAGGAGGAAAAACCAAGAAATACGTGTCCAAGACAGAGAGACGAGATAACCAAGCCATTTTCCAAAAATTACACGACGTGTTGGTATGGTAACACGTCGTGTCTTCAATCCTCGGGTATTTCCCGTGTTCAACAGCCTGTGTCGAAAGGATGGTCATGTAGAACTGAGTACACGGTGTGTGGTATGGTTTCACACCGTGTCTACAGACCTCAGGTACTGCCCATGTACAATAGCCTGTGTCAAAAGAAACTGGTTGTGTAGAAAAGAAAGTACACGACGTATGGTATGGTTACATGCCATGTCCAAGCAACTGGGGTCGGCTCCGTGTACACTGGCCATGTACCCATACATGGCCTCAACCCATGTTCTATAACTTGTGTAACTGGTACACAGGGTAGCCCGTGCCACTGGCCATACCTGGCCGTGTGGTGGAGTACATGCTCGTGTACTCCACCCCGTGTCCGTGTACTCCCGAGATACACGCCAAGTCCCGCGAAGCTGCTTCTGCCAATCTGCGTAGAGAGTACACGCCGTGTGACCAGGGTCACACACTGTGTGTTACTTTTCCAATGTATGTTTCTCAAGCCGTAGAACGCCCATACTACACGGTGTGTTTGTTAGAAGTACACGCCGTGTATTCTAGAATTTTCTAGAAATGAATCCTCCGGCCAGCACGCCTCCTATGAAGTCCAATATTCATTCTTACAGTCTTTTCTTCATGAAACTTCGGACACTGGGTCTCTCCGATGTCTCATAGTCGTCTGCGGTGTTTTCGGGCCTCTGATCGGCTCCGAAAACATGATTTGATTCACCCGCTTGAATAACGGTCGAGGGACGACCCTTCTTGTTCTGGTTCGATCCGTCGCTCGCTATCGTCGTCACACCTCCACTAGGTCATTGTGATGTTGGGTCTTCAATTTGGGATTGTTTCATCACACAACGAACTCGCAACGATCCATTGTTCGTCACCCATAAAGAACGCTAAGAACACACCGAATATTTACAAGAACGGCGGAGGAATTCGGGTCGTGTTCGTTTGGCCCGGTCCTTCCGCGTTAGTTTGGTAGCAAGTGGGTCAAGAGAAATAGTCATGGAAGAAAGAATCAACGTTTCTCAAATCAAAACACACCCCTACCTCGGGTTCGTTGTTCGTTGACGGTGTCGCGGAAAGGCGGACATTGATTCGTTGACATCAGAAAAGATGATGAAGAAGTCGAGGACATCATCGTTGGTGTTCTACAAGGACGACACTTCCCCCCTTGCCTTGGTTGAAGATCATTCTTTGTTGGCGGAAGAGGTGTTCTTCATTGGAGAGTTCTTTTCCTTCCAAGCTCCACCAAAAAAACAAATGCCAACAACACAATAGATTATGACATCTTATTAAATTGTTGGCATAGAATTCAAAAGGTTTAAATTAATTAATTGAATGTGTTCAATTAATTAATTGAGAGGGTTGGTACCATAAGTGTAGAGGAGATCAAGATCCCCCCCCCCCTCATTAATGAGGGGATTTCAAGAGTTTAAGTGGTCTCGGGTGGTCCCCACCACATTAACCCACATAAAGAGGGGTTTTAGACCTCGGGTGGGCCCCACCACCATAACCTCTCATGGTAGGTTAAGGTGTGGTGGCCCCCACCTCCGACCTCCACTTAGAGGTTTTAACCAACTAAAAAAATTAAGACAAGCACTTAATTTATTTTATTATTCCCACGTAAAACCCAAAAAACTAACTTTCATTCTCGACCATCTACTGTCGAGGTGAAAGCCTTATTAAGCGAATACCGGCACTGCGAGTTCAACGGTGCCCTCAGATTTCAATTCTGAGCACCGGTTCAAAAGTTATAAATAATTGTTCGTATGTTTACTGAACGTACCCAAACAAAACTTCAGAAATTGATTCCAGGATCACTGGGCCTCGGAATCACGCGTCATCAGTTTTCATGGTCTCGTAAAATTCCTATGTATTTAAAAAAAATCCACGGGATTTCCGGGTCTTTACACAACCTCTGCTTGACTCCACCTCGTTCTTGAAATCAAATAAGGGATTATATTGTTGCGTTTTCATAGTGCAAAACCCTTATATACACTTTGTGTATATACAGATATAGATATATATATATATTCATATAGTTTTATATAATTTTCCATCCTAACCGGTTTTAAGTCTTCTAAGTATTGATTATCAATGTTTAACTAATGTTTTTAAAACGTATGGTAATTTTAAAGGATTGTTTCTCTTGTTTTTATTTATGAAAAACCCTTACTTATACTATGTGTATTACGATTATATATATATATATGTATGTATAGTTTTATATAACTTCCAAACTCAAACTTCTTTTGGTTTTCTAAATGATGTTTTACAGAATTTTAATTATGTATATGTTGCGTATAAGATTTGTAAGGGTTCTTCTTTAGTTTGGTTTTGATTCAATTAAACCCATATACACTTATATATGTATATGTGTTTATTTATAAAACAAACCTAAACTGATTTTATGATTTTTGAATGATGAATTTTTATGATGTTCTTTAATGCATGTAAATCATTTAAGAATCCTATATTGTTTAATTGGATCATATGAACATATATGTGTATATATGGTTGGATGTATATATGCATATAGGTTTTAATTATAATTCAAATTAAGGTTTTCATAACACTAATTTTAGTGATTTAATTATTTTATTGAAGTGTATAATATTTATAAATATTTATTCAGCCTTGTTTTTGGTTGTGCAAATCCCATGTATGCACTTTGTGTATATATGGTTTTATGTAATTTTCAAACCCACGTATATATATAAGAACCATAATCTCACATATGCATGTCTTAATTTATTTAAGAATTTTTGGATGGTATTAATATGTTGATGATTTTATACAACACATGGAACAAGTTTATATGGGAAAACAATAAAAAAACCCTATTTTGTTATTGTGTGCCTAAAAAAATCTAAAAGAAGTCATCACCTTGTTAAAATAATTAACTTTACATACATCCTGATTTATTTTGAGTAGTATCTCTTGTTTACACATATGTATATACATTCACATACGCCTATAGTAGAGTGTGTTTAATTTTTTATGCATCAAGATGAATGTAATAAATTAGCATGTGTTATGTTTTAAGATAAGAAGAAACTACCAAAATAAACACTATGAGTTTATGATTTACCTATTTTACACTTCTATTTATCAGTGCATGGTTTGAACATGATTGATATCTATTTTGAATTCAAAACATGTATTTTAATGCATTGACTATTTATTTCCATGGAACAAGGGTTCTAAGAATTATTATTTTATGTTACAAACCCAACCAATCTATTATTAATATGTCACTTGTGATAATTTAAGGATTAAGGAATTAATTATTTGAAGTGGTATGGGACACTTCAAATAAAATAAATTAATTAATTATTTGAAGTGGTATGGGAAACTTCAAATAAAATAAATAAAATTATAAATCAAAGTGGTATGGGATACTTTGATTTAAAGACATTTAGACATATGAAGAATGAATTCGACGTATTATGTGACGGGTGAGGCCCGCTATATCCTCTCGATGCATCAGCAGGTCTCATGAGACAAATCAGGTCATGGAACGAGGCCTTGACAAAATGTTTATGTATGGTCTTGGAAAAGGCCTCAACAGAATGTTATGATTGTCCAATATTATGCATTTCCTCAATATGTGATCAATATGTGATTAATATCTAACCAACCATGGGATTATTCAACTAGTGTAATATCCCTTGGTTAAGAATCTTTTATAATGGTAATAAATGATTATGGCATAATGAAGTATGCATTTGAAAAGCTGATAATATCAGGATTTTGATACAGAAGTTGATATTAAATCTATCATTTCATGATTTGCATTTAAAGTGGTAAGAAAATCATGATATTTTTATTTATTCAATTCTAAGCATGTGTTAGTTTATGTATCAGTGTCCTTGCATGTCACCCTAAAATTAGTTTGATTAATTTCTCAATTATGTAGCATTGCATGCATCATTGATCATGTATGCGTACTCTGGTATATGTTTTATCTATAGATTTTGAATAATTGTATTTATTCCTGTGTAATAGTTTTCCTTATAAACATTTTCAAATAACCTTTGAAAAATGTTGATGACGTGCTTCTATAAATCTTATTTTCCATTTAAGAAAATGTTTTGTAAATATTTTACGGGATGTTTTTAAAAGGAATTCCATTAACTTATTTTGAAATCCCTTATTGAGCATTTTAAATGCTCACCCTATGTTTTAAATCTATTTTTACAGGGTTAGTAGGTTTATCAAGATTTGAGCACTCCTTTGTCATGGAAACAATTTGAAGTTTATATTTGTCAATTTTTTTAAGAAATGTATCAGTTGTATATAGTTTTCCAGAACCTAAATTGAAAAGATTCTCTGTAATGGAATAAGATGTGTAATTTTTATCAGCATGTTTTTATAAAAAAAATTACACACCATGTTTCGGGAACTAACTCCAGGATTCTGGGGTCGGGGTTGTCACGCTATATGATTTACATTTCATAGAAAAAATTATTAGAACATTGATTACCTCAGTTAAGACAGGTTTTTTAGGGGAATGGATCACCTCAAAGATAGTGGGGGTGGGGTGGGATCTTCACGCGCTAGTTGTTCTTGAGTTGTTTCTTATCTTCCCCCCCCCCCATCAATGTTACTATCATATCTCTGTGTCATTGGAATTTTTCTTCAAGGATATCTACTCTTTCTCTCATCTTTTTCATTTCTTCACTTTGATCCTCCTATTGTTTTTTTCTCAAAATATGTTCGAGGTGTCACCCCAAAACCCAAAACTCTAACGTGGCCATACTGTTATGGCCTCTTCAAGCCCACCGAAAGTATGTATGCATCTGATGTGGGTGTTTCTAATTCATGTGACTATATCAGATAGAAAATATAATAAAATAAGTAATCATTGTTATGTAATAGCGATTTAAAGAAAAAAAAATTATTATGTCATACTTAAACATGTTTCCCACACTTTTTGTGTGTTTTCATCTATTATTATCTCATCTTTATTTACACGTGCCTCCTTCCATAGCACATGGTGTGCCCCATCCTTGCTTTACGGTAGGGGTACACTGTTTTTGTTGTTCATTACTTATTTTCAACACTCAGTTGTTATTTCATAAATAAAAAATTACCAATCAAGGTGATGAATATATGTATCGTTAAACAACATATTACCATACACAATGTACCTAAAAAGATTTCTCTACGATATGGTTAGTAAATTCATCCCACACTGCTTGGGTTATCATTGTGCATAAATAGGAGGTGGGTGCGGGTTTATTTTTTCTTCAGTATCTTTAAGATGATATCTCGTTAAAATTATGTGAAAGCCTCTGTGAATCCTTCCAAAAACCCTTAATATATAGTTCTTATGCCCATTATGAGGGATTACACCGTTGTATTACCTGAAGAATTGTCTTTTCTTCCTCTTGATCAATAAGTTGAGTTCTCAATTGAACTTATTCATGGATCTCTACCTATATCAAAGATACCTTATAAAATGGCCACCGTATAGCTGGAAGAACTGAAGAAGCAGTTATAGGAGAATGTAAATAAGTGTTTTATATTCCCAAGTGCTTTACCATGGGGAGTTCCAATCCTATTTTTCAAGAATAATGATGGTTCAATGCACCTATGCATTGATTATCGTGAGCTCAATAAAATCATGATAAATAACGAGTATCCCCTACCTCAGATATATGACTTGTTTGATCAACTTTGTGGGGGCAGTTATTTCTCTAAGGTGGACCTTCGGTCAAGATATCACCAATTAAAGGTGAGGAAGGAATATATTCCTAATACTTCCTTTCGAATGAGGTATAGACAATATGAGTTCATGGTGATTCTCTTTGGACTCACTAATGCTCTAGCGATTTTAATGCATTTAATGAATAGAGTCTTTAGAGATTACCTTGAAAAGGTTGTGGTAGTCTTTATCGGTGATATTATAATTTACTCTAAGAGAAAGGAGGAACATGAAGAGTATTTAAATACTATGTTGATGAATTTGTGAAGGGAGAAACATTATGAAAAGTATAGTAAATGTGATTTTTTGATGGAGGAAGTATCATTCTTGGGGAATGTTATCACCAGCAAAGGGATATCTGTAGACCCTTCCAAGACAGGGACAATTGAAGAGTGGCCTAGGCCAACATCTGTAATGGAGATCCATAGCTTCCTTGGTCTAACTGGGTATTATCGATAATTATTGAAGAACTTTTTTTGATTTTCAAACCCTATGACCAAGCTTACACGGAAGAGGGTGAAGTTTTTCTGGACTCGAGAATGTGAGAAATGCTAAGGAGCTCAAAATGAGGCTTATCACTATGTCAGTACTCACACTCCTAACAAGTGTAGAACTCTGTATGGTGTACAGTGGTGATTCAAAGAAATTCTTAGGCCATGTACTAATTCAAAATGATAAAGTGATATCCTACACCTCAAGGTCGCTGAAAATCCATGAGCAAAATTATCCTATGCGTGATCTGGAGTTGGTGGCTGTGATCTTTGCATTGAAAATCTGGTGGCATTATCTCTTTTGGGAGAAGTGTGATATATATACTGATCACAAGAGTCTCAAATATATATTCACATAAAAAGATCTTAATATGCGCCAAGTAAGATGGTTAGAGCTTATCAAGGATTATGACTTCCCAATCCACTACCATCCTAGCAAGGAAAATAAGGTGGCGGATGCTCTAATTAGAAAGGATCCTGCATCTTTATCAATTATGAGAGTTGAAAAGGATTCGATCTTATTATATTTGTAAAGGATGGACATGGGAATCGTTAAGGGAGGAACATCATCAATCCTTTCTTAAATGGTTGCCCAACCATCCCTTATGGAGAAAATAAAAGATGCTCAAAGAAATGATGTAGAAATTCAGAAAAGGGTGGAAGCTATCAGAAATGGGAAATCCTCCGAGTTCAAGATTGATGAGGAAGTATGTCACGACCAGTCCTCAGGGCCTGTGTCGTGACTACCCCAAGCCCACCTTCTATAGGCCAGGGGCTGGCGACTGGCACAAAAGGCGTAAATCCCGATAAAAAGGGAAGGCATTGCCTTTATATAGTAAACAAACACAACAGAGTACGCAATAGAAGTAAGCACTAAGTAATACTGAAATAAAAAATTAAGTGCTGAAAGGTAAGGGTCCGGAAATACAAGCCCAACGGTAAGTATAGTACAGATGAAAGACTAGTACAATAGAAGTAAAGTAAAGCGGCAACCACTGAGTCGTCCTCCAGGAATCCCACCTGAAGGGTGGGTACATATGGTCTCCTCGGCACCTCGGGTCCATCCGTCCGCTCTGTGTACGTCTCGCCAAGTGGTCCACCTCCAGGTACTGTCTAGATCTACAAGTCTCTACCATGATCAGCGTTGTTCATCGTTTGCATCCAACACAACGTAGTGCGGGCATTACTCGTGCAGGGGTGAGTATAACGATACTCAGTAGGGACCCTGAAACCCCTGAAGGTCTCCCAGAATCCACGAAGGATAAACCACAAAGAAAAGATACAATCACGAAGTATCAACCAACTCTACTTAGGTATATGCCCATACATATACCTAAGTCATCAATTCCAGTTCGGCTCCAACTCTCGAGCCCAAGCACAACCCAGTCCACACAGGAAAGAAGTCATTCACACTGATGGTAGTGACTGAAAGTCAAGACTCAGCTCACACAGGTATATATCTTTCGTAAAGTGATAAAGATGATCAGATGTAGTCACTGATTCATCTAATCTATCGGACCCACACGGGATACTAGACCAGCTACTCTGTTAGACCCACATAAGATACTAGAATAGAAGCAAACTGTCGGACCCACTTAGGATACAAGAACAGTAGTCATCGTCGTCAAACCCACGGAGGATTCCAGTACGGTAGTCGTCATCACCGAACCCACAGAGGATTCTAGTATGTTAGTCATCGTCGCCAAACCCACGGAGGATTCCAGTATGGTAGACGTCGCAGTCACAGCCAGCTCTAGGGTTCCCGCACACAGCACGCTCGATTCCGGGAGGGTCCGCTCCTCGAGCAAAGGGATCGATACATCAACTATCATGAAGTTCAGAGTTTATGTATCCCGAAGTTCCGTCTCGTCAAAAGGAACCCAACGCGACAGACGGCGTGTCAATCGGACGCCCAGTCTGAGAGATATTGGCTTTTCCGTTCTAGGGGCCTGGTTGGAAATACGCTTGTCCCAAAACCCGGCCGTTTTCCAAAGTTTTCCAAAACTCACTTAGAGTATCGCAAAAGGACCGCTTCATCGTGAGGGTCCTAATGCCGCAGACGGCGCGTCGATCGGACGCGCGGTCGTTAAGTTATTCGAATTTAAGCGTAACGGGTCCGGCCCGTCAAGCCCAGTGGGCTGGCGGGTTGGCCCGACCTGGTTCGGCGGGTCTGACCCGGCAGAGGGTTGGACCGGCCCAGTGAAGCATGCGGCCTGGCCCGGTGGGGCGTGGCCCAGCACAAGGGGGCGCGGCCCGGCCCAAGAGGGCGCGGCCCGGCCCGGTGGGGCGCAGCGCGGCCCGACCCAGCTGGCAGAGCGTTACGGGGGGGGTCCCTTGGTCTCCCGAACCGGCGGCGCCGCTCTCCTGTCCGGTCGGCCGAAGTCGGTCGGTCTTTCTGGTGAGAGCGGCCGCACGGGCGGGCTGCGGTCCTTCGGCGCGGCACCTGCGGGTGTCGCGGCCCCTTCATCTCGGCCGGTTGACGAGTCGGCCGGTTCGCCGCCGAAGCGGCCCGCGGAGCGCAGGCCGCGGTTCTCCGCAGCGCGGCGCCCCTTATGGCGTCGCGGTCTCCCTTCAGCCCAGCCGGCTTTAGCCAGCCGGTTCTCATTCGACCGAGTGGCCCGCAGTTGTGGGTCGCGGTTCTTCTACACGTGGTCGCCGCCTTCGCTTGTCGCCACCTTCCCAACATGGTCTCCATTGCAAATAAAAAAAACTACGGAGGGTCGTCGGGCCGTGTGCGTTCGGTCCGCACCCTCCGCCTTAGGCGGTATCAATTGGCCGATGAAAATTTAGAAAATTCAACAAAGAACGGGGTACAAACTATTCACTTAAAATTGTACAAACCCCTACCTCAAAATAAGGTTCGCGGTAGTCGGGCGTCGCAGAAGACGACGTCAACTCGTTGACGTTGGGGAAGAAGGAGACGAGGATGGCGCGTCGTCGGCGTTCCTTGCAGGTGGCTCCTTCTCCTTTGGCTTGGAAAAATATTGAAGGAGACGATCGTCGTTCTTCGGTGGTTCTTCGTTGGAAGGACGGTGTTCTTCGTTGAAGAATGAAGCTCTTCTAATTCTCCAGAGGTTCCCCCACCAAAAATATTTGCTATGAAAATATTAAATTAGACTTCTTCAACTTTAAAGAAATGTCAAGAAATTAAAAATAATTCAAAAAGAATTATTGACACCCAATTTAATTAAAGTAGATTAACTATTTGGGTTGGCACAATTTGTGAGAGGAGGTGGCCTCATAAATGCTTGGGAGGTGGAGAGGTTCCGCCTTAATGAGGGGAGGAGTTAAGGGGGTTAAGGGAGGATGAAAAGGTTAGGGCTCGTGTGGGCCCCACCTCACAAATATCCTCTCATGGGAGGTTATGTGGGTGTGGGCCCCACCTCTAACTCCCCTTGCGAAGAAATAACCAACATCCATAAATAAAATTGTGTACTACAAATTTTATTTATTTTATTCTAAATCCCCAAATATTAACTCTCAACCCGCATAAAACAAAACTGTGGTAAAGGTCCCCTTAAGCAAATACTGGCGTTGCGAGTTCATCGGTGTCCTCAGATTTCAATTCTGAGCACCGGTTCAAAAGATAGAAAAACTCACACGTACGTTTACTGAACGTACCCAAACAAAACTTCAGAAATTGATTTCGGGCACACTGGGCCTCGGAATCAAGTTCTGTCAGAAACCGCAGACTCGTAAAATTACAAAGTATTTAAGAAAAAAAATTGATTCAAATTTTCAGGTCTTTACAAAGGAGGTATAAGATTTGGGTCGCGATTATGTGTATCATCTGATCCATAGATAAAGAAGGAGCTTTTGGATGGCGCACATAGCTCAACCTTCTCTATTCACCCAAGAAGCCCACAGATGTATCGAGATCTCCTAGAGAAATTTTGTTGGGACAATATGAAGAATGAAATTTCAAAATATACATCAAGGTGGCTAGTATGTCAACAAGTGAATGCTGGAAGACAAAAGTCTAAGGGGATGATGAAACCAGTATCCATACCAACATGGAAGTGGGCGAACATCATCGTGGAATTTTTCACTGGACTTCCAAGGACATCCAGAGGAAATAATGCTATATGGGTCATTGTGGATCATCTTACAAAGATAGCACACTTTATCACAATTTGAGATAACTTCTCAATGGATCTACTTGCATGGATATATATCAAATATGTGGTAATTCTGTATGTAGTTCCACTATCAATTTTATCCAATAGAGATCCTAGATTCATCTCGAAGTTCTGGAAAAGTCTCCAGCATGCTCTAAGCACTAAACTGAACTTCAGTACGGCCTGTCATCCTCAAACTAATGGTCAATTTGAGAAAACTATTTAGACAATGTAAGATATGTTGAGAGCGTGTTCTATGGACTTCAAAGGAGGATGGGACCAACATCTTCCACTAGTCGAATTCTCTTACAACAATAGTTTCCACTCAAGAATATGAATGGAACCATATGAAGCCCTTTATGGGAAAAGGTGTAGAACACCGGCGTACTAGGATGAAGTCGGTGATCATAAGTTGGTAGGACCTGAAATGGTCGAAGAAATGGAGGAGAAGGTGAAAACCATTCAGCAGTACATCAAGGCAGCCCAAAGTCGACAAAAGAGTTATGTAGACAATTGTCGATGAGACCTTGAGTTTAAAGTTGGAGATATAGTATTCCTTCGATATCTCCATGGAAGAAGGTCATGAGATTTGGGAAGAAAGTAAAGCTAAGTCCTAGGTTCATCGACCCCTTCGAGATTCTTGATCGTGTCGAAGCTATGGCCTATCGACTAGAACTTCCACCTACCATGTCTAAAGTACATGATGTCTTCGATGTATCCCTCTTAAGAATGTATATACCAGATCCTTCACATGAATTATCTTCAAAGGTGGTACAGTTGGAGAATAATCTTTCCTACGAGGAGTATCCAGTGAAGATCTTGGATCGTAGAGATAAATTTCTACGTAACAAGACTACTCACATGGTCAAAGTACTATGCTGGAACCATAAGTACGAAGAGGTAACATGGGAACTGGAGGAAGTGATGAAGGAAAAGTACCCACACCTGTTTCCAGCTTAGAATGTATAATGAAATTTCAAGGGGGAAATTTCATAAGGCGGGAAGAATGTAACGACCCAAAGTTTAATCAATAGAAATTCCCTTCTTATAATTTTGTCATATAGTATAATCACATAAAATCACAACACAATGCCACATCAT
The DNA here is from genome assembly GCA_963277665.1 of Viscum album. Lineage (NCBI taxonomy): Eukaryota > Viridiplantae > Streptophyta > Magnoliopsida > Santalales > Viscaceae > Viscum > Viscum album. Next base: position 162,452,439 of record OY728144.1, read on the forward strand.
GCTTTAATGAACTACTAAATACTATGTGAGCTTTAATCATAATTTTTTCACTTTTGTGATTTGAATTTTGAAAATCTAACATACACGGTTGTGATCAGTAAGATGTTTGGAGTATGATAAAAACAAATAAAATTTTTGGTGAATAGTAACTTACCCTTATGAATAGTAACTTTACCCTTATGGATAGTAATATGACACTTCTTAATAGTAAATCTTCCAAGTGAATAGTAACCTTACTAATGAAAGTATAAATAAAAATTTATCCATCTTATAAGTGACAATATGATAGTGTTGGTATTATTGTAAGTCATAAATATTTAATTACAATTTTATGATTAATTTAATAATTTAAATGAAAATTTATTTTCATAAAATATATCCATAAATAATTATTTTGATTACTTATGATTATAAGATGATTTTAAGAGACCTTGATTAATTTTTCATAGTGTTAGAAAATCAGTTTTAATTTTAAAATTTGTATTTTCAAGTAAATTATGATTTTAATTAAAAATTAAATTTATCATATTTAGAAAATTATTTTCATAAAATGGAGTTCATTTTTTAATTCTACACATCGAAAAATGTTTGGGTTTAATTTTTGGGATTTTTCTAAAATACTTGAATTTTTGTGAATAGTAAAATACGATAATTTATGATAAATACTAAATAAATGAATTTATGCATCATGCTTGAGTCATGGATGATGTAAATGGCTATTGGTTTGAACTCACATTCTCTCTTTACTATTTTTGGTCCCAATAATCAATACTATTTATAGTCTTGAGCAAAAATATTAAACTAATGATTAAAATAATGGGGAACCCCTCCTCTCCTCTACTATAAATACCACCCCTCTTTACCTCTTCTCTTCACTCCTCACAAGCCTTGTGCCTTGTCTAGATTCTACTAAAATCTCCTCCCAAAATCCTACCCGCATCCAAAATCCCTTGGTATCTTCAAAAGACCAAATCCTCTCCCCTAAAGAGGTTCTCAAGGATGATATAGTCAAGAGGTAAATTTTGCTTTTGATTTCTTTTATTTTGTTTCAAGTTCCTTTCTTTTTTTTCTTTCCTCACCTACTTTCATCCAAATGTTATGATAACTCCATTACGTTACATGTACTGAAATTTTTTTAGGATAATGGAATAATTCATCATCATCTACCCTTTACCCCTCCTTTTATACTAGAAATGAAAACACTATCTGAGATGTGTTAATTTATCACATTCAAGGACGACGGGTTTTCAATTTCTATTATCATCTTCAATTATGGTAATGAAACCATTTTGATGGTTGAAATAGTCTAAAATATATGTATTATATGTTATGCAAGATTCTGAAATATTTTTTTACAAATGGTATTAATTTATAAAACAAAATGAGTTCTTTGTGATCAAAAAACCACCAATTAACCCAAACAGTTATCATTAAAGCTTTATATAATGATTCATCTTCACTACAAATAACCAAATGAATTTTATAAACATGTAATCTTATAGATGTTCACTAATAACATACAACTTAAATTATAGATAACCACTCTCATCTTATATGTTTATCCTTGCATGTATATAAGTAAACCAATCTTGAAAACCAAGGAAACAAACGCTCCCAAACAATGAAATTGAACCTCTTAACCCATCAAAAAGGTCATGAATGAACTTAATAAGGTTATGATAAATCAATTAAATGAATAATATGTTCTTTATATACTAATTAATGAATATAATTTGGTTATCCAAGACATTAAAATCAAGTGAAGGACACCATCGGACTTAAGGTAAGGGATTCTACCTGAACCTCCATTATTCCTACGGGTTGTTCTATCTTTCTTTTTACCCAAATGAAGTTATCTATTATTTTTATGAACATCTTATAAATGTTGTGTATATGATTCAAACTCGTGTATTGATATCCATTCATCATTCTCCTTTGGGGATATACATGTTTTTAAATGATACCCTCCTCAACTCTTCTCGACAAGCACGGTCGTTTTAAGGGAACTTCCCAAATTTTTACCCATTTTTAAGTGCACTCTATCATCTGTTTTAACCCATCATTATTTTTATAAAATCAGTCTTTTTATTATGAAAACCTTCTTGGTTTATGTTTGGTTTTATATGAAATATTATTCCCTTTTCTATTTTAAATGCTCTTTAGTATTTTCCTTAAAACCACACTAAAATATTTTAATGCTAAAATTTCTTAAATACTCTTCTTATATGTTGTCACTTTTGTTTGACATCACTTACCATGATATATTCCTATTTTTCCTTATTAATGTCCTTGTATGTTTTAATTTATTTCTTTCATTGACATTTTTATGATACGTTTATTCATTATGTTTTATGACATGATTATGATACTCATTTCTTTCCATGGGTACCCTTATGTTTATGTATGATTGATTATGTATGATTCATTGTGTGGAAAACATATTCATGAACATGTTAAGATGGGTGCACCTAGATAGTGCTCCAATGCATTGGGTAAAGTTGAGTCTCATGATACGTTATGTGCAACGGTCTTGGCGGCTAGCCTTAACTCGTGCTACCATATGCAACAGTCTTGGTGGTTAACCTTGACTTGTCCTCCTCTATGTGCAATGAGCTTTGACTCATGCTAAAATCATGTTTTATGTTGTTGTCACATTACTATGACTCCATGTTTATATGATTTCATGTTTATATGTTATGATTCCATATGTTCTATGTCTTTTTATATCATTATGTCATGTCTTCTAACCCATGTGATAAATCTTTATTCTTATGTTTATTCCCTTGCTGGGCTTTTTAGCTCATCCCTTTGTTCATGTTATCCCCAGGTTATCCTATGAAGATGTATGAGCACAATGGAAGTTAGGATCTCTTTATGATGATTAAATAAAGAAATGATTTATTTAGTCTCATGTTTTTAGTTTTATGTACCTAGTCTTCTAATACACGATACTTTATGATCCTTGGCTTGTAATATGATGTTTTATTATGCTTAAAACCGTGTAATGATGTGTGTAAAAGGTTAGGATCTCTATAAAATCCATTTTCAACACATTTTCACCTTTAAATCTCTTTTGAAAAAACAATTGTCGTCTTTCACACGAGTCATAAAACATTCTCAAGGAACACCACCACAAAGCACATAAGAAATATAACCAATTTCTTTTCAAAAACCAACTTTCATCACATATGCATGTCAAACCATTTCCAAAACATGTTTCGCGCCACATGAATAATCCATGGAACACATATAAGCAAACAAGCAAGGATATCAAAATCATTTAATAATGTAAATTCATGGAATCACCTACCTCACACTTGAAAACCTTCGGAAATTGGTATGAAACCACAACCGCACCTCAGCAAGACCCTATTAAGGAAAGATTCAAACTCAAACGTGAATATTTTCCCCAACAACACACGATCATATTAACATTATGTCAAACAACCCACTGGAAAATAAGAACTCGATAAAGGGGGGAGAGAGACCCTAAAAAGAGGGAGAAATCAAGTGAAATGAGACTTGATGTTTCTTTGAAAAATCGGAGTCAAAACCACCCAAAGATTGAGGTATAAGGGCTTCAAGAAAACTTGGAGGGGGGTTCGCGGCGGAAATGGGTGCACGGCGGAGGTGGTTGCACGGTGGAGGAGGGTCCGCGACGGAGGGTCCGCAAGGGAGGAGCGTCCACGGTGGAGGAGCGACTGCGACGATGCGCGACGAAGGTGGGTTCGCGGCGGAGGGTTCGCAGCGGAGGAATGTACGCGGTGGAGGAGGGGTCGACGGCGTAGGGATCAGCAGCATAGGGATCGGCTTCCGTGAGAGCCTGAGGGGTGCGAGAATAAAAGAGACTATTCGGGTTTCTTTATAAAAGAGGTTGAACCTTTTATCAGCGCTAGATAAAAAGCGCTGATAAAGTTGTGTTTTATCAGTGCTAAAATAGAAAACGCAGATAAAACATGTCTTTATCAGTGTTTTTTTAGCGTTGATAAAGATGAGCCTTTATCAATGCTAAAAAAACGCTGATAAACAGTGTCTTTATCAGCGCTAAAATTATAGCGCTCATAAAGATATAGTGTTAAAAATTTATTTATATTATTATATGTATTTATAAAATTATATATATGATAAATATATATTAATTTATTTATAATTATAACTATAAATAAATATTTATTTATTTATATTTATAAAATTATAAGAAATATACTTATTATATTTATAATCTTAGAAATATATATAATAAATATATTAATTATATGTATTTACAAGATTATAGATATATATATATATAACTATATTTCTTCTAATTATATATTTTATTTAAATAATTATAAAATTTTAACAAATTTATATTTCTAATATTTATAATTTTATTAACATATATAATTAATATATTTCTTATAATTTTATAATTATTTAAATATGTCTGTATTTATTTATAATTATAAATATAAATATAAATAATTGTATTTATTTGTCAATATTTGTATATATTTATAAATGTATTTATTTAGTTATATATAACATTATATATGAAAATAATAAATATATTTTTTATAAATTAAAAATTATTTAAATAAATATATATTTATTTATATTTATAACTATAAATAAATATTTACTTATTTGTAATTAAAAATTATAATAAATAAATATTTATTTATAGTTGTAATTAAAAAAATATAGATAGATAGATAGATATATAATTATAACAAATATAACAAATATATTTATAATTTTATAAATATATATGATTAATATATTTATTATAATTTTTTAATTATTCAAATATATCTATATTTATTTAGAATTATAATTATAACTATTTGTATTTATTTATAAATATTTGTATATAAATATATATAATTAATATATATTTATTATAATTTTTTAATTTTTTAAATATATCTATATTTATTTAGGAATTATAATTATAACTATTTGTATTTATTTTTAAATATTTGAATATATTTATAAATATATTTATTTAATTATATATATATATAACTTTATAAGTATAATAAATAGATTTATTATAATTTTATAATTATTTACATATATATTTATTTATAATTATAATTATAACTAAAAATATATGTATTTATAAATATTTGTATATAATTATATATATATATATATATATAATTATAATATATGTATTTATTGTAATTTTATAATTATTTAAATATATATAGTTATAATTATAATTACAGATAAATATATTTAAAAAGTATTTATATATAATTAAATTTTAATGATTATAAATATAATAAATATATATTATTTAAATATATTTAATGTAATTTTATAAAGTATTTTTTGAGAACATATATAATAGTTCATATAGGTAACATGAAATAATCATATACCTAGTAAAGCATACATAATAAAAAACGAGTCATCATATATGGACAACATGAATAATAATAAGGGTGTCATGTATAAATGAACATTCATGATGATAAATAACATATATGCACGTCTACTCATGCATGATCAATATATTTATTGACCAAATTCATTGAAAACGTATATATTTATTTAATAATTATAATTATAAAGATATATATATATATTTATAAAGTATTTATATGTATATTAATTATAAATAAAATTAATATAATGAATGTATAATAAATGTAACAAATATGATAAATATTTTAAATATAATAAATCTAATAAATATAATAAATCTGATAAATCTGATAAATCTAATATTTCTAATAAATATAAATCTAATAAATATAATAAATATATTTATTATTTAATGAAATTTATTATAATCTTATAATTATTTAAATATATATATATATATTTATTTATTTAATTATAATCTTAGAAATACTTTTTTTAAAACATTATATATATATATATGAATTATTAAAAAAATATTAATTATAAACATGCGTTTTTTATTTAATGTATACAAATAAACATTATTTTTTAATATAAATATAATATTTTTATATAAATTAATAATATTTTTTATTAAAATAAAGTATCACTGCTTTTTTTAGCGCTCATAAAACTAGGCGCTGCCCTTGCCCCGTTCTGTGGTAGTGACATATGAATGTTCACTGGGTAATATAATCTCTTTATCACAATATCTCATCAATCAGATTGTACATCCATGTCATTAACTTATGTGTTGGATATATCTTTCTTTGATTATCTGAATTCGTCAATACACCATGGCCAAAAAAATTAATGTGATAGTTCTATTTGAGTCAAAATTTTGAGACATCTTCTTCCATAAAGATGAGAGGGTCAAATCTTTCATCGATTTGTTCATTAATACTTCCCGCAAACATAAGATGTCAAGGTTTTGATTGGTACGTCAAATTGTCATGACATGCATTAACAATAATCTTAAAGTCTAAGGATCACTACACATGCTTGCAGAGATAAATATTCAATGAAACATAAATATGTGAATTTCTTATAGTCAGATTTGTTTTCATAATCTTTTGTCTTAAAGATTATTAAGTACAACCGCATTGCCTTAACTTTTGAATTAATTTATAGGGGGTGAGATTTGAACCCCTACACACCGCCTTCTTAACAAACACCCTTGTGGATATTTTACAACAAATATGTGTGTGTGTGTGTCTTTACATATATTAGAATATATATATATAAATATATTTTTTTTTACTAACACACATATTTATATATGAACATTACACACACACACACATATTCATAAATTATTATAAGGTAAATAAAATAAATAATTATTTATTATTTCCATATGGTTTATATATTTTAAAAATATGTTATGTGTAAATATGTTCAAAGATTTATTTATACAATTAAATTTTTATATGTAAATATATGCATATATATATATATATGTAGTTATAAACAGGGTCGGCGTGGACAATATGCTTGCCCAAGCCCAATCTTCAAAATAATGCCCTTGTAATAATACAGAAAAAAACATATTTAAAATTTCGCTAAATATTTTAATACATTCAAACTACTACATATTTTAATACATTCAAACTAATTAAATTTAATATTAATTAGTGTTCAATTGGTGTATCTATCAAAATAAAGAAATACATTAAAAAACCTTCTAAAGAATATAAATCAATAACCCGAAAAAATGAGATGAAATAAAAATCCATCCATCCATTTCTTTACTATCTCATCCGGTCACCTCCGCACCACCCACCAACCACAAGGAAGGTCTTAATAAATTATAACAAATTTAAAATGATTCATTTGATTTTATTTGGATTTTTTATACAGTTTTAAAGATTTACTTCAAGGTTGAGAATTAGTTGCAATTCAAACAAACTCATTCATTTATATAAAAGTAAAATGGGAACATGTATCACAAGCAGAAGAAATTTCAACAATACAACCTAGTATACAAACAACTCTTTCCGGACAAGGGCTGAGTAAGATCTATTCCCAACATGGGCAATACAAATTTATGTTGACACTCAATATATGCAACAAACCCGAACAAAACATGACTTGTGTAATAGAATTTAACTAGACAAAATATGATTGATGATAAAATAAATTGAACATTCATGTACAAAAGAAGCAAGTAATCAAAGAAAAGGGACCTTGAACCAAGCTTACACATGAGTGAATTTCATTTTCAGATTTTAGTGGAGAAGTTCACCTAATTCAAAAATATGGATTTGAAACGACTATTTCGATAAAAATGATTAAAATCAATTAAGCCTACCCGAAGATCTTCCACCAAAATTCACAAATCAGTGTTTGTTGACCTCCACCTGATTCTTGAAGAAGCTGACGTTGCCCAATTGAGAGAAGATGGATTTAGGTGTTTCAGTGTCGGTTGACGTTGGCAAAGAGGCAGAAGCGAGGTGAGCAGGCCTGGCGAAGAGTGGCACTGGCAGGGGGTGCGAGGCGGGGAGTTAGGCGGGTGTGGAACCAGGGAGACGAGGAGGCAGACGAGGGAGCAAGCGAGGTCATCGAGGGACATGGGAAGGGAGGAGCGGTCGTGGTCGAGACAAGTAGGCTGGAACTGAATGCTTCTAGGGTTGCATAGCTCATAGGAGAGAGGAAGATGGTGGTGGGTTGCCCCCATATCGGTTGTTGCCCTAGCCCCGGGCAGGACCGGCCCGGAAAACTCTTAAAATTTTTGTTGCCCAAGACGAAGAGCATAAATGTTGCCCCTTACAATATGCAACACTGATTGTACAGTATATGTACAGTAAAAATCTTGTCTGTTGCCCTAGCCCAGGGGCATGTTAGGCTTGCCCCAGGGCCGACCCTGGCCCCGGGGCTCGTGGGGCTCACCCTCGGGCTGGCCCTGGTTATAAATAGTACTTCAATATGAAAAAGTTAAAATTTTAATGGCATAACATCCATATGAATGTAAGTCATGTTAATAAATTTAGTATCCAACGAAAAAATATAAAACATCCACTTAAATAAAGCTGAAATTTCATTGAATATTAAAAAATTAGGTTGTCCCAATTAAAAACTCGGTTTTGGTGACCATTTAAACTTTTTTTATCTTGAAAAAATAGTGACTTTGGTCTGGTCAAAACATCATAGATATCTTCATATACTTTGATTTTATATTTCAGAGAATATTCAGATCAAAATTTATGGTCCTTTTAAGTTCAAATGTATTTTCCAACATATCTTAAGGGATTGATTGATTTATTAATTTTTTAAATCGTGAAATTGTTGTTAAATGTATATTACTCGATACTAATTAGAAAATTGTGAATTTAAATTAATTTTTATTTATTTTATAAATCACTTTCACTAAATATATTATACATGAAGTGTACATAAAAATTTAATATTATACAAATCATATTTAAACAAATATTATATATATATTTATGAAGATCATCTTTTATAAAAAAAAGGAAAAGGAAGGACGGGGTCAGGTTTTTTACATTATTGTTAAAAAAAACTTGCAGATGGTGTCAGAATTTTCACTAAAATATTATCCTTAAAAAGAATGCAAAATATCGGCAATTGGCTCTCACGCGCATCAACGCGTGCTCCTCTACTTTCGAACCATTGTAAGAAATCCCTATTAAATTTCAGAAACGGATCCCCAAGCAGTTCACGTTTCTAAATTACCATATTTCCAAAATATTAAAAATGGATTATATTTTTTTTATTAAAATCGCATTAAACCAGTTATATATATATATATTATTTATGCAGGAATTTTGGACATGTAACGTATTTAAGTTATTTTACCTGAATTAACATTTGACAAATTAAATGTTGGATAAAATGGTTTTATGGTAAAAAAAATTATCATTCCAGCATTTATTTAGACTAAAAAAGATAATAAAAACAAACCAATAGCGGATTGTGCAGAGAAAGCACCCCCGGGAGTGGGACCCAGCATTTTGAATAGGGTTCGATATTTTTGAGACAGTTGGGAGGGTCCTTTAATAGATTCTGGACATGCGTTTGGGGCAACTTGATATATTAGATATTTACTGAAATACTATAATTAAATTATAAGTTTTTATTAAATGCATTAAAAAATTGATGAAATATTTAATCTAGAAGCATTTATAATTCACCGGGTTTTATTAATAATAATCCGTTATGAATGTATTAAATGAATTAAATATTCCGTTATGAACGAATTGAACATTCTATATGATGAACATCGACAGTGGTATTTAATGAAGATTCATACTTGACTAATTATTTTAACTATCAACACCGGGACTCCAAAAACATTTTACAAATTCCGAAATAGGATAAGTTTTCAAATAAATACGAAAATTCATATTTATATTTACTAATTAAATAAAAGGTTTATTTAATTATTTATGGTATCCATGGTTGTAAAATGGTAAATAAAAGAGAAACAACATTAATGATCGACTTAAAAAAAATTGTTTTATCAGCTTTGTCAAATATGAAAAGTTCATATTTATCACTATTGTTTATGAAAATAAATAAAGTACATATTTTAACCGAGATAATTCAATTATTAATTAAATTATATTATTTATCAATTGTCTATAAAAAAAGATATTTCAAAATTTTTATTAAATTTATAGAAGTGTTTTATAAAGTTAACTATAAAATGTTTATGGTTAATTGATTAATATTTTTGAATTCGAAAAGTTTATAAAATGTTTATAAATCAAAGTACATGGTATTTTGGAAATATTTTAATTTAAAAATGGTTTATTTTTTTTAAAGGTTGGGGTCGAAGCCTCGTTTATAATTAAAGCAAAGCAAATATATCTTTTAACTGGTTAGATGAAGACCCATTACATATCTCGAAGGCCCAGTGGACATTTAGCCCATTACATGGCCCGTGGGTCCAAAGTTTTTGGCCCAAGACCCATTCTGTGAATAGTAATGCTACAGTACCCGTCCGGTGCAGTTCCCACCACCGCTACAGTGACCGAATTATTTGGCATGCCATGTAATTTAAAAATTAAATGTTAATTTAAGAGTCATAAGAGGTAGTTTATAAAAGGTTATAAATTATAAAGTAAAACCAAAATATAAATAAATTTATATTAAAAGCTATGACTTGTTTCTAAAAAATTAATTTGAAGTTCAAATTAAAATGGGACCTTATTTTGAGTAATTATAAAAAATGTAATGATAAATAAATAAATAGTTATTTATAAATAAAAATCAATTGAGAATCAATACCACAAAAATGGATTTTCATAGCGTCACTCTTTAACCGCGCTAATAAAGAGAGTTCTTTTATCAGCGCTAATAAATGACACTTTTAACAACGCTGATAAAAGCACCCCTTTACAATGTTCTTGTACTGATAAAGACCCCCCATTTATCAGCGTTTTTTCACAAGAGGTGATAAAAGTATACTTCAAAAAAAAATCATTAAAAACAATATATTTATATATACATATATTTATATTGATATAAAAATAATAGATATTTTTTAAATATGTTTTAGATAAAGCTAAATAGTCATTTAAACTTAATATATAAGATAATTAGTGAAAATGACTTATAAAATAATTAAAAATATTTTTTAATTAATAATTTGCTAATTATTATCGATTAATAGTCATTTAATAACAATTTGAATATAAAAAATATTAAAAAATTAATAAAAGATCAAAAATAAGTTAAAAACTTAACTCAAACTTCAAACGACCATAACTTTTGATTCGGATGTCCGTTTGAGTTCTATCACATATCAAATCGAAGTCTGCAATGAGATCTATGTCTTCAGTGATATGGATAAATCTCTATCGTATTTTTCAAGGCCAAAAAAGACCCAAAAGGCCTCCAAAACTGAGTTTTCAGTCGGGATACCCATTTTTTTAATATTTGATGGAATTTCAGTTTCGTTTAAGGGGACCTTATTGCTTTTTTTTTTTAAGACTAACTTTATTTTAAGGGCTTACATTTATATTGATATTAGAGTTGTGAAATTTTATCGTTTTTCACAATGTACTGTTATTTATAATCAAATATTTGACAATTATATATATATATATATATATATTATATTCACCCATAAAATTTTAATTTTATAAATAAATAATTAAACATATTTACATATAAAATATATTTCTCAATATATTAACCTTATCTAAATAAAAAATAATACCCATTTTATTTAAAATACAAATGTATGAATATTTATATACATATACATATACAATTAATGTATATATAATGTTTATATTTATATAAATATATTTGTGTGTGTATTGACAAACATATATATGTTTATCTATATATATATAAATATTAATATATAATATATGTAAATAAATATAAATATGTATAATTATGTTTATAGATGCACACACATATATAAATATGTATATTTATGTATTTACAAACACACACACAAAACAAATTTTATATGTATATTTAAATATATATATATATATATATATATATATATATATATGGATTAAAAAATGTAACAAAATATATACGAACATATAGATATATCATAAAATGAAAGACAAAACAATATAGGTGAGTGACAAAGTCGCGAACGCATGTGGAGGAGGTCTTGGGTTCGAAACCCAATAAAGGCAAGGGGTGCAGATGGGGGTGAGCAGTTGCCTAGCGTTGATAAAGGGGAGCGGGGGAGGCTAGCGTTGTTGGGGGGGGGGGGGTCAAACGGTGATAAAAGGCGCACCCTTCGAATTGTAATTTTTAAATTTTTTTTGACCTTTATCAATGTTTTTTTTCGCGGTGGTAAAAGGGACCCCTTTTAATAGCGCCTCGATTATCATCGCTTTTTTTAACACTGATAAAACTATGTTTTGTGGTTGTGAATTGAATTAGATTATTTATAAATTGTTTATAAATAATGAAAACGGTTCTATGAGCCACTTCAGTGGTGGTGCAGTGGTGAAGGAGAGTGACACATCCACGCCGTTTTTTGGGAGGTTCAGGGTTCGAATCCTGGGAGTCCGCTTTCGGGGCGAACCTCTCCCCCGGGATCCACCCGCCTTGCCGGGTCGCCCGGTCTCTTCTGGGCGGGCAAAATGAGGCGCGACCCAATCGCTGACGAATTGCTAGACGGACCACCGCTGCCGGGCCGTCACCCTCTGGGACGCTCTGCCATCTCGGCTGGCAACGACTCCTTCCCCCTCAGGGGAGTGACCTCTTCGTGGGGGAGAGAGGTTTCCATGTGTGGAGGGTTCGAAAAGGCTACAGAGGGGAATTCCCTTAAAAAATGAAAAATGTTCTATGAAATATTTGTAAAATTTATCAAAGAGGTTTTCTAAATTAATTAACTATAAAATGTTTATGGTTAATCGATTAAATGTTTTTGAAACATTTATTACAAATATTCTTTTAATATTAAAGAGTTAATATTAAGAATATTCTTTTCACATTAATATGATTTATAAAAGTTATAAATCATAATAAAGGATATCAAAACTTTTCTTATATCTAAAATTACTTGACATCCTTGCAATCTTTAAATAAAGTGTGTATTTAATGATTATAAAAATATATTATATATACTATAGCTTGTATTTTTTCTTCCACATGTCACATCTACACCCATTCTCCATGGCGTGTCTCCCTCCCCTTCAATTCTGTTTCCCCACACCCCAACGCTCCTCCCGAGTTCCTCCCCCACACCCCCCGACTCTCCTCCCCCAAATCCCATCCCTAGCTCCACCTCTTCTCTATCCCGCTCCCCTCATTCCCCCCATCCCATCCTCCGTCCCGCCTCCACCTCCTCCTCCCCCACGTTCGCCTCCACCTCGGTCTTTGTGATAACTATTCTGTCTCCACAACCTACGACTCCTCCACAACCTACACCTCCTCCACCGCGTTCGCCTCCGACTCCCCCTCCGACTCGCTCTTCACCTCCTCCGCCTTTGACTACGACTCCCCTCTGACTAAGACCTTCTCCACCTCAGTCTACACGTCCTCCACCTTGGTCTCCACCTGCAACTCCTCCGCATCAACATCTAATTTCTCATTTCAAGTAGGGTTTCATTGATTTCAGATCCATCCGTCGAGCTCCGCTTTTCCTCCTAACATTTCACGCTTGGAATCCTAACAACATGCTGTCCGAATACTGCCTCTTCTCGCCATCAAAGGTTCACTTTCCTTCTTTTCCATTGATGTTTGATGTCAACAAACCCTATCCTTCGTGGGTATGGGCCTCTTATTGATCATTGATTTCAAAAAATTAAATTCTTGTAGATTAGTTTAATGAAAAATGATTTAATTTCTATTTTTTATATAGAGGCTTCACTAAATCATCAAGGGTATTGGGATGTTGTGCTCATACAAATCATTCAATGGATGCGAGGTCAATGTTTTTTCTTTTATTTATTTAACATACCCCTATATGATATTGTTGATGATCCAATCTTATATTACCTTGTAGGTTGTTATAAAATTTAACTTTCCTTCATTGAAATTGGTTGTAGTTACAAGCTCAAAATTGGGAACATCACATTTGGGTGTGTTATCGAGGTAAATTAATACTACAAAATTCAAATGATAATGAATTTATTAGATGTTTGTGATCAATTATATTTCTTGATTTTACAATCAAGGATCATTAAACCTTCGGGCTTTTAATATCCTTTAGTTGAGCTGATAGTTTTGAGTGACAATGTTCTCATGCTTAATTATTGTGAACTAATTCGATAGTTATAATGTGTAGGTAGCTCCAAAGTGACGAATGATTGGAATCTTCTAAGCAGACCCAAGGTCTATTGTTATTTTGCATCCTCGACCAATCATATTCTTATACTTTTTTTATGTTACATCATTAATTAATTTTTTAAATATGAGATATATTTAGGTTAAAACCATTGACATAATGCCAAAGTTTTCTTACATATTGATTATGTAATGAATTTATCAAAATTAAAAAATGTGGGTTGTGTCTCTCTTCAAAATGACATTGGAAATGCATGCAGTTTTAATTTATTCAAATTTGATCCCATATTTTTGTTATTCTTCACTAACATTTAGATTGTTTTTATAATAGATATGTAAAGACCCGTAAAATTCAAGGGAAATTTTTTCTTAATTTTCTTTGGGATTTTACAAGAACGCAGTTTCTGACGGCACCTGATTCCGAGGCCCGGTGTGCCCGGAATCATTTTCCGAAGTTTGGCTCGGGTACGTTCAGTGAACGAACGAGCGAGTTTTTCTAACTTTTGAACCGTTGCTCGGAATCGAATTCCGAGAGCACCGATAAAACCGTAGCACCGGTAATTGCTTAGGAACACCTTTTCTGGAGATGCGTTTGCTCGATGTGAGTGGTTTATTTTTTTTGTGGATTAAGTGTTAGTGAAATAAAATTTCGTTAAGAATTTTATTTCTCTTCTCCATGAGTTAGAACCTAAGTGTAGGAGTTAGGGTGGGACCCACTGTTTGTTAGTTTATCTTGAGTGGATTAAAGGTGGGGTGTGGCCCACACGAGCCCCCACCTTTTCAATTCCCTTAACTCCCTAACTCCTCTTAACCCCCACTTAAGTTGTGTAACTCTTATAACCTTTTAACTTTCCTTTAATTGGGTGACTTTACCTCTCCTCTCATTAAGTATGCCAACCCCCAATTCAATTAATTAAATTAAGTTTTGAATTTTGAATTGTGGCTTGAGTTAATAAAATAAGGATGACCCTTACTTTATTTTGGTTGGTTGTTGTGTGTGGACATTGGAGGAGAGAACTCTTGGGTGTTTTCATCTTCATCACGAAGAACATCAAGACTTCGACGAAGAACGTCGTCACCGTAAGAAGAGATTGACGTGCCGTCTCTTCTTCTCCCCGCAACCGGTGTGTGACCCCCTTTTTTTTCGAGGATTGACGACGCACCCTCTTTCGATCTTCTTCCCGTGTCAAAAAAAAGGAGACGCCACTTCCTCCTCGGACGTTCACCGTCAACATACGGAACTTCACCTCGCGACGTCGTTTTCCGCGGCGAACCCCCGTTCTAGCTACGCTCAAGGTAGGGGTTATTTAATTATTTCGTTCGTGAATTCTACTTTGTCGTCCTTCGTGAATTTACGACCAGTTGCTATCAATTAACGAGAGGGGGCCGGACCGCACAAACATGACCGACCCTCCTCCATTTTGAATGATGTTTCTAATATGGTTGGGACGGAATGGCGTGGTGCCGTCGCACCACGCGGGATCGTACGACAAGTAATGCGCGGCGCCGTCGCGCCGCGCCGTGAAGTTGAACAAGGACGCGACGCCGTCGCGCCGAGTCGAAGAAAACCGAAGACACCGCGGCCGGAGCAGGGCCGCGACGGAGGGGCGCGGTGCCGTCGCACCGCACTGGACGAACCAGGCCGCGGCAGAGCAGGGTGACCGGCGACCGGTTCCGGGCCGCCGGTGTCGGCGAAGAAGGAAGGACCGGCCGTCGCCGGTCCTTGTTGGCAGAACCGGCCAGCCGGTGCGGGCCTGCCGGACAAAGGGAAAACCGGGGGAATTAATTCCCCCGGCCGGCCGGAAAAACGGGGGGGGGGGGGGGCAGCGCCCCCCCCCCCCTCTGCGAGCCGGAACGGCTCGACCGTTTGGCCGAGCCAGCTGGCGCCGCGCGCCAGCGCGCCGGCCAGGCCGGGCCGACCCAGACCCGGGTCGGGTTGACCCGGTTCGGGCCGACCCAGGGGGTCTCGGGCCGGGTCGGCCCGGGTCCGAAACCCCCGTTTTTGGACCATCTTCGGTCTTTTGCCCATAACTTGGGCTGCAGACCTCTGATCGACGCACCGTCAGTTGCGTAGAGATCTTTGGAAAGAGACGATCATTTTGGTATATCGCACTCAAGGTTTCAGAATACTTTGGGTTCGTCCGGGTTGGTTCGGATACGAAACCAACCGGGCCCTCGGAGCGGAAACACATATATCTTGAGTTCCGGACGTCCGATTGACGTGCCGTCGACTTTGATGAATTCTTCTAAGTGAGACGGATCTTTTGGCTTACTCCGCTTGGGGTTTAGATGCCGTCGGAGTGCGGTCGGGTTGGTTCGCTCACAAAACCAACCGGGCCCCTGGAACGAAAAAGGCAATAACTCACAGACCGAGCGTCTGATTGACGCGCCGTTTGTCTCGTTGAATTCCTAATGATGAGACAGAACTTTTGGCATACTTCGACTGAGTTTTGGTTGCTGTTGGATAGTGGTCGGGTTGGATCGTACCCGAAATCCAACCGGGCCCCTGAAACAGAAAAGCTGATATCTTTCAGACTGGACGTCCGTTTGACGAACCGTCAGCGGCGTTGGTAATCACATTGAGAAACGGTCCCTATGAGTATACCCTATGAGAGTTCGGGGTACAATTGAGATACGGCCGGGTTGGTTCGCTCACAAAACCAACCGGGCCCCTGGGACGAAAAGGCTAATAACTCACAGACCGGACGTCCGATTGACGCGCCGTCTGTTGCGTTGAGACCCCTATGACGAGGTGGTACTTTGAGATACTTCTTCGTGGGACTTTGAGATACTTGGAGAATCGACCTGTAGCACGTGGAGCGGACCCTTCCAGAGACGAGCGTGCGGAGTACGGAGACCGTGTAGACGACTGAAACCTGACGACTGCTTGACCGAATCGACTTGGAGTGAGTCGACTAGCCCAGTGGACGGAGCGCCCGGTATTTGGCGGCAGACCCACGGCGGACGGAGCGCCTGGTAGTTGGCAACAGACCCACGGTACTCGACCGGAGGAGTACCTCTGTAGGCTATTAGGGGGAGCGCCCGGTATTTGGCGGCAGACCCACAGCGGACGGAGCGCCCGGTATTTGGCAGCAGACCCGCGGTACTCGACAGGAGGAGTACCTCAGAGACTTGGATTAGTGAGCAGTATCTCGGAGTCGTGACAGGACCACTGTACACTCCAGAGACGGGGCTCTTCAGCAGTTACGGTTTCGATAATGAAAATCCTGGTTTGAGCTGAGTCTATGACCTTTGTGTTTCCTCATGATTGAGATGAGTTACTTGATAACTTAGGTATATGTATGGGCATATACCTGGGTAGTGGTTATTCGTTGATTTCATAATCATTGTGTTTCCTCATGATTGAGATGGGTTACTTGATAACTTAGGTATATGTATGGGCATATACCTAAGTAGAGGTTATCTGTTGAGATCTTCTTTGTGGTTATCCTTGTTGGTTTTAGTGAGACCTTGAGGGTCTCGGGGTCCCTATTGAGTATCGTTATACTCACCCCTGCACGGGCTATGCCCGCACCTCGTTGTGTTGGTTGCAGACGACGGGCAGTGCTGACGGAGGCCGAGTGTTCGAGGACTGGACGGTACCCGGAGGTGGACTACACGACGAGTTAGTACCCGGAGGTGGACTACACGACGAGTCAATATCCGGAGGTGGACTTCACGGCGAGACGACACTCGGAGGAGGTTGACGGGCGAAAGCGTTGTGGAGGCTATTTGTATCTACCATTCAGGTAGGATCCGTGGTGGACGATCCAGGAGCTGCGCCATCTGTACCTACCCTTCAGGTAGGATCCGAGGAGGACGACCCAAGAGCCGCTTCCGTCCTTCCAGCTGTTGTCTTTTTCTGTTGTACTTTGTTCAGTTGTAGTTGTACTTTCATTTGGGTTTGTATTCTGGCCCATTTATCTTTCAGCACTTCTCTTGTACTTAGTGTTTTACTTCCGTTTGTACTCTGTGGTGTTTTTTTTACTTTTATAAAGGCAATGCCTTCCCAGTTATCGGGATTTACGCCTTTGGTTCTAGTCGCCAGCCCCTGGCCTATGGAAGGCGGGCTTGGGGTACTCATGGCACGGGCCCCGAGGACGGGTTGTGACAAATTGGTATCAGAGGATTCGGTTCTACCGCAGATCTTATAACTCTAATATATTCTTTCTGTGAAACAATAGTGTTAAGGGTACCGAGTGTGGTCTTTAGTTCAGGGAGTCCAGTGTTGGTGCGGGTGGCCGACGTATCCATACACCAGGACCCTAACAACTGATTTCCGACTTTGTGGACGAAAACACTGATTGCGTGGGTGTTTCCAGAAGTTTTTAAATATCAGCTCAAACCAGGTCAGCTCACCAGGTATAAATCTTTTGACCGTGTCATGTTTGTTTCTTTCTGGATGCCACCCCGCGGACGACCAGCTAGAGCCCCGAGAGTTGTTCGTACTGACAGCCCGCCGAGCGACGTGGCCTCAGTACAGGGCCCTATCTCAGTTGAGGCACCAGCAGGCGCACCAGCGGTACTACTACCCATTGGGCCACCGATGCCACCAGCCCCAGCAGCAGAGGGTGCACGTCGCTTGAGCGCACTGCACGAGTTCCAGCGCCAGAGGCCACCCAGGTTCCGGGGAGAGACGGACCCGCAGGTGGCTGAGGATTGGCTGGAGGCTGTGGTGAGAGTCTTCAGGCTAGTAGGGACGCCGACAAACTTCATGGTGATCCTTGCTGCCAGCCTTTTTCAGGCAGCAGCAGACAGACGGTGGAGCCTGATGCTCCAGATGCATGACGAGGCGACACTTCTTTGGGCAGACTTCGAGAGCCTGTTCCGGGCAGAGTTTGTACCAGCCACCCTTCGAGCGGTGCATATACAGGAGCTACTTCAGCTGTGGCAGGGCATCATGACAATGGCACAGTATTCAGCGAGGTTCATAGACCTCTCGCGCTACTCCACAGATATGGTACGAGACCCGTTCTTCAGGGCCCGAACCTTCGAGCAGGGGCTCAGGCGGGAGATTAGAGCTTCTGTTGTTTCTCATTGCATTCCGACCCAGACATGGGTGTTGGAGAGAGCCCTCTTAGTGGAGAGTTTCCTTGCTGAGCAGTCTCCAGCAGCACGACCCACCACTAGCCGGCTTGCGGCAGAGTCTTCTGCAGCAGACAATAGATAGATGACGCAGAGGTCCAAGAGGACCAGACCTACCGGTGGCCGACTGCACGACTCGGGTTCAGTTGTGCGGGGGAACCGGGGTAGAGTCAGAGCCAGTCATGCCAAGAGTGGACAGTGTTACTCCTGCGGCGGGATTGGTCACATAGCACGTGACTGTCCGACCCACCATGCAGATGACCAGTAGTTAAATGAAGAACCTCCCAGGCAGAGGCAGAGGTTCGATCAGGGCAGACCGCAAGGAGCAGGCGACCATGGAAGAGGAGATGGCCGTGCAGCTGGAGGTGGACGACACTTCGGGGTGTTTCCACCACCACCACCAGGAGGCCCACCCCGACCGCAGGGGACAAGAGGACATGGGAGAGCTCAGCTTCAGGCAGCTGAGGCCTATAGTCATGGAGCTCCGGAAGCAGATGGATAGTAGCAGGACTAGCTCCACACCTGGAGGCTATTGATCATGTTGCTTCTATTTTTGTTGTTGTTACATTTGTGTCTTTGTACTATGAGATGCAATAATGAAAAACACTTATCTTTGTGAAGTTTGCTTTCCTGTCCTTTGTTTGGTTGATACTGAGTGATCCCGGTTAAGACTGTTGACTTGACCCTCACTTTCGAGATTTCTACTGGAGGAGACCTAGTGACCTCACACTGATGCCAACAGTGTGACTCGACCCTTGGAGGCCAGAGTGATAGTTGGATCTCTTGGTAGTTACGTCGAGACCTTACGACGTCATCCATGGCATGAATGCATCATTCATGTCAGGATTAACTGTATTAGGCAATGAATGTTGTTCATCCAGGGGATGAGAACAGATTTTTCTTATTGGAAAAGAAGAAATCATAGCAGCTCTTGTGAGACTAAAAAAGGTACAAGTCATCCAAGAGAGGATGAGGACAGCACAGGGCCGACCGAAGCCTTATGCTGACAGGAATTGGAGGCCTCTAGAGTTCGAGGATGACGATCACGTCCTTATATGGGTTTCACCTCGACGAGGTTTACGGAGATGTGGCCAAGGCGAAAAGTTATCCCGGAGGTTCAGTAGACCATTTCTAGGTCATCAGCTAGGTAGGCGAGGTGGTTTACCGCTTGACCCATCCACCTCAGTTGCACCAGGTGCACGACGACTTCCGCGTATCATAACTGAGGAGATACGTGCGTGATTCTTCACACATCATCGACCATGGGAAACTGGACGACGGTGGTGGGGTGTCTTTCACGGAGGTTCCAGTGGGAATCGAGGATCGATAGGAGCGGATCCTATGAGGATGAATGATTCCTCAGGTGCGCTTTCACTGGCAGTATGGGAACCTCCAGGTGAGTACATGAGAGCAGGAGGCTCAGATGCGTGCTCAGTACCGTTTTGTATCCCTGGTTTGTGTTGTAGCTTTACGGGGACGTAAAGCCCTGAGGTGGGAGTAATGTAAAGACCTGTAAAATTCAAGGGAAATTTTTTCTTAATTTTTTTTGGGATTTTACAAGAACGTAGTTTCTGACGGCACCTGATTCCGAGGCCCGGTGTGCCCGGAATCATTTTCCGAAGTTTGGCTTGGGTACGTTCAGTGAACGAACGAGCGGGTTTTTCTAACTTTTGAACCGTTGCTCAGAATCGAATTCCGAGAGCACCGATGAAACCGCAACGCCGGTAATTGCTTAGGAACACCTTTTATGGAGTTGCGTTTGCTCGATGTGAGTTGTTTATTTTTTTTTGTGGATTAAGTGTTAGTGAAATAAAATTTCGTTAAGAATTTTATTTCTCTTCTCCATGAGTTAGAACCTAAGTGTAGGAGTTAGGGTGGGACCCACTGTTTGTTAGTTTCTCTTGAGTGGATTAAAGGTGGGGTGGGGCCCACACGAGCCCCCACCTTTTCAATTTCCTTAACTCCCTAACTCCTCTTAACCCCCACTTAAGTTGTGTAACTCTTATAACCTTTTAACTTTCCTTTAATTGGGTGACTTTACCTCTCCTCTCATTAAGTATGCCAACCCCCAATTCAATTAATTAAATTAAGTTTTGAATTTTGAATTGTGGCTTGAGTTAATAAAATAAGGATGACCCTTATTTTATTTTGGTTGGTTGTTGTGTGTGGACATTGGAGGAGAGAACTCTTGGGTGTTTTCATCTTCATCACGAAGAACATCAAGACTTCGACGAAGAACGCCGTCACCGTAAGAAGAGATTGACGTGCCGTCTCTTCTTCTCCCTGCAGCCAGTGTGTGACTGCCTTTTCTTTCCGAGGATCGACGACGCACCCTCTTTCGATCTTCTTACCGTGTCAAAGAAAAGGAGACGCCACTTCCTCCTTAGACGTTCACCGTCAACATACGGAGCTTCACCTCGCGACGTCGTTTTCCGCGGCAAACCCCCGTTCTAGCTACGCTCAAGGTAGGGGTTATTTAATTATTTCATTCGTGAATTCCACTTTGTCGTCCTTCGCGAATTTATGACCAGTTGCTATCAATTAACGAGAGGGGGCCAGACCGCAAAAACACGACCGACCCTCCTCCATTTTGAATGATGTTTCTAATATGGTTGGGACGGAATGGCGTGGTGCCGTCGCACCACGCGTGATCGTACGACAAGTAATGCGTGGCGCCGTCGCGCCGCGCCGTGAAGTTGAACAAGGACGCGACGCCGTCGCGCCACGTCGAAGAAAATCGAAGACACCGCGGCCGGAGCGGGGCCGCGGCGGAGGGGCGCGGTGCCGTCGCACCGCGTTGGACGAACCAGGCCGCGGCAGAGCAGAGTGACCGGCGACCGGTTCCGGGCCGCCGGTGTCGGCGAAGGAGGAAGGACCGGCCGTCGCCGGTCCTTGTTGGCAGAACCGGCCGTCGCCGGTCCTTGTAGGCAGAACCGGCCGGCCGGTGCGGGCCGGCCGAACAAAGGGAAAACCGGGGTAATTAATTCCCCTAGCCGGCCAAGCAAGCGGCCCCATTAATGGGGCCGCGGTTGCAGGAAAACCGAGGGGGGGGGGGCAGCGCCCCCCCCCCCCCCCGCGAGCCGGAACGGCTCGGCCGTTTGGCTGAGCCAGCTGGCGCCAGCGCGTCGGCCGGGCCGGGCCGCGCTGGGCCGGGCTGACCCGGACCCAGGTCGTGTCGATCCGGTTCGGGACGACCCAGGGGGTCTCGGGCCGGGTCGGTCCGGGCCCGAAACCCCCGTTTTCGGACCGTCTACGGTCTTTTGCCCATAACTTGGGATACAGACCTCCGATCGACGCACCGTCAGTTGCATAGAGATACTTGGAACGAGACGGTCGTTTCTTTATATCGCACTCAAGGATTCAAAATACTTTGGGTTCGGCCGGGTTGGTTCGGATACGAAACCAACTGGGCCCTCAGAGCGGAAACACTTATATCTTGAGCTCCGGACGTCCGATTGACGTGCCGTCCACTTTGATGGATTCCTCTAAGTGAGAAGGATCTTTTGGCTTACTCCGCTCAAGGTTTAGATGCCGTCAGAGTGCGGTCGGGTTGGTTCCCTCACGAAACCAACCGGGCCCCTAGAACGAAAAAGCCAATAATTCACAGACCGGGCGTTCGATTGACGCGCCGTCTGTCTCGTTGAATTCCTCATGATGAGACGGAACTTTTGGCATACTTCGCCTGAGTTTTGGTTGCTGTTGGATAGTGGCCGGGTTGGATCGTACCCGAAATCCAACCGGGCTCCTAGAACGGAAAAGATGATATCTTTCAGACCGGACGTCCGTTTGATGAACCGTCAGCGGCGTTGGTGATCACGTTGAGAAATGGTCCCTATGAGTATACCTTATGAGAGTTCGGGGTACAGTTGAGATACGGACGGGTTGGTTCGCTCACGAAACCAACCGGGCCCCTGGGACGAAAATGCTAATAACTCACAGACCGGGCGTCCGATTGACGCGCCGTCTGTTGCGTTGAGACCCCTATGACGAGGTGGTCCTTTGAGATACTTCTTCATGGGACTTTGAGATACTTTGAGTATCGACCTGTAGCTCGTGGAGCGGACCCTCCCAGAGACAAGCGTGCGGAGTACGGAGACCGTGTAGACGACTGAAACCTGACGACTGCTTGACTGACTCGACTTGGAGTGAGTCGACTAGCCCAGTGGACGGAGCGCCCGGTATTTGGTGGCAGACCCACGGTGGACGGAGCGCCTGGTAGTTGGAAGCAGACCCACAGTACTCGACCGGAGGAGTACCTCTGTAGGCTATTAGGGGGAGCGCCCGGTATTTGGCGGCAGACCCACAGCGGACGGAGCGCCCAGTATTTGGCAGCAGACCCGTGGTACTCAACAGGAGGAGTAACTCAGAGACTTGGATTAGTGAGCAGTACCTCGGAGTCGTGACAGGACCACTGTACACTCCAGAGACGGGGCTCTTCACCAGTTACGGTGTCGATAATGAAAATCCTGGTTTGAGCTGAGTCTATGACCTTTGTGTTTCGTCATGATTGAGATGGGTTACTTGATAACTTAGGTATATGTATGGGCATATACCTGGGTAGTGGTTATCCGTTGATTTCATAATACTTGTGTTTCCTAATGATTGAGATGGGTTACTTGATAACTTAGGTATATGTATGGGCATATACCCAAGTAGAGGTTATCTATTTAGATCTTCTTTGTGGTTATCCTTGTTGGTTTTAGTGAGACCTTGAGGTTCTCGGGGTCCCTACTGAGTATCGTTATACTCACCCCTGCACGGGCTATGCCCGCACCTCGTTGTGTTGGTTGCAGACGACGGGCAGTGCTGACGGAGGCCGAGTGTTCGAGGACTGGACGGTACTCGGAGGTGGACTACATGACGAGTCAGTACCCGGAGGTGGACTACACGACGAGTCAGTATCCGGAGGTGGACTTCACAGCGAGACGACACTCGGAGGAGGTTGACGGGGGAGAGCATTGTGGAGGCTATCTGTACCTACCCTTCAGGTAGGATCCACGGTGGACGATCCAGGAGCTGCGCCATCTGTACCTACCCTTCAGGTAGGATCCGAGGAGGATGACCCAGGAGCCGCTTTCGTCCTTCCAGCTGTTGTCTTTTTCTGTTGTACTTTGTTCAGTTGTATTTGTACTTTCATTTGGGTTTGTATTCTAGCCCATTTACCTTTCAGCATTTCTCTTGTACTTAGTGTTTTACTTCCGCTTGTACTCTGTGGTGTTTTGTTTACTTTTATAAAGGAAATGCCTTCTCAGTTATCGGGATTTACGCCTTTGGTGCTAGTCGCCAGCCCCTGGTCTATGGAAGGCAGGCTTGGGGTAGTCATGACATGGGCCCCGAGGACGGGTCGTGACAAGATATACAATGTGTGTTGTTTCTATAAGGGCTCTGTCACGAACCGAATCTGGTTTCCATCAAAACCGGCACCTGACCCGGCTCGTGGAAAGGCCCGAAGGGTGTTCCTAATCCCCACGGGCTGACACAAGTGCCTGGGTATCACAAAATGGAATTTTGGAACGATTTACCCGAGTTTATAAACAAAAAACAAAAAACAAATTCAACATAACAAATCTGGATTTTTCAAAAAAAACCATCTTTTACAAAAATTAAGAATTGAATTACATAATTTAAAACAATTATCAAAGACTATAACAAATAAAGAAACCCAAAATGGACATCCCAAGAACCTCCTTATGGCAAGAGGCACCACCCTGAAGCCATCTCCATGACACTGCACCAAGAAGGACCGATAGAAACCCAAACCATTGGCACTAAAATCTTTACCCAAACCTATGACAAAATAACCAAGTATACTTACACCCAAAGGTGTGTAAGTAGGGTGTGAGGAAAAACCCAGTAGGATGCCACCAATAAAACATTCCATGTGATAAACATTCAAAGATGAAAAGCTTTCAAGTTTCCATAAACATGAAATGCTAATAAGAATTTTAAAGAGATGCAACTTTAAATAAAAACAGTTTTCAAGTGGGATACTTTAAAGAATAAACACTTTTAAATAGAACACAAAAGAAACTAAATTTTCCAACCAAACATACCGTATTCCGACAATAAGCATAAAATATCTAATGAGCACAAGTAATGAGAAAATAAACCTTAGGCACTAGCTCGTTGTGGGTCACAGGTACCTCATATCTCGGTGAAAGTAACCATACAAATATCCGTTCTCATGCACACGGGCCACTAGTAGAGGGAATACCAATAAACTAGTGGTTCCCCACCACCACTACCACCACCACCACCACCACCACCATCATAGTTTAGTTAGTGTTTTCATTGTCAAACTTGCTATGTGAAACAAGGGCCAAACCCCATGGGATCACTAGTATACTAGTACATGTCCACCCACCTAAATACCCAGGTTTTCCCTCTTGTGCTCAAACAAGTTCCACAAGCCATAAAATAAAATTTATACATGTAAATACCACTTACAAGTCACACACACATGCCAACAGCCCACACACATTTCACATAATACTTCTTTCACAAACACAAATCATTTTTCACATCATACTCACACAAAACAGCCCACAAATGTGTTTCACGCCTTTCTTGCAGTTTGATAAAATATTTTAGCAATTTATAAAACATTCTAAATATGTTTGACATCTTAAATCACCTCTTTACCTTTCAAAAATCCATATTAAGTGAACACACTCACCAAAACAGTACATGTACAACCTTTTCCCACTTTATTTAACTCAATAAATCATTTACAATTTTTGTAAAACAATCCCAAGGGGTATAACCATGTTTTACACACAAAACCCATTTTAAAACCCTCTTTTAAGTCCAAAATAACACCAATACCAATCCAAAATAGAGTTGGCATCCCTAAAAACATTTAATAAACCACTCTCAAATGTTATAAAATTACCTCAAATAATACCACAAAAGATACACATGAAAAACACACATCTTCAAACAAATATGCAACTTTGAAACTAAATGCTTAATAAATATTACAAAAAATGGTTCCCGCACCAAACATAATGTAAGAGGAATGTTAGGACCAATAGGGGCCTATATACCCTGAGAGGGTGGTGAATCGGGGTATGGATATTCTTTTTCAAAATTCTTCATACCCCACTGGATCTTGACCTCTTTATTACAAGGGTCACATTGTTTGCACTTATGTATTTATTATGACCACTTCTTTTCTTCATTATCCGATGATGATGCTTTAAATGCAATGAAGAGAAGTAATCAGACAAACACAAAGATTTTTACTTGGTTCACCCTCACTGGGCTACGTCCAAGGAGCATACAACAACGATGTACCACTGTACCAAATCCACTAAAGCACACTGTTGTTTACAAGGTTTGGGCTAGATCACTTCTATTCCCAGGGTCACTACCTTTACAAGGTTTAGGTTCATCTCACTGCTTTCCCAAGGGTCACTCCCTGTTTCTCTCTCTCTGGCTCACTGCCGGTGGAGAGGATCACCTTCCTCTTCTTCCTTTTCTCACCGCTCTGGAAAGGATCCACTAATAGTTTATAGACCTGTAGGTCTCTTCATTATCACTAATGAATAAATTATCTGTTGTATGTATATTCTCTGTTGAAGTCCAACTTTCATCCGTAGATGAATCTCACTTTTCACTGAAAGTATAGGACAATCTTCCAGCTTTTGCGTAGCCCTGAATCACTACCGTGCTTAAACCATACGTGGTGCCCTTATACAAGCCGACGCGCAAGTCTCGGCATGCAAGTTAAAACTGGCGTGCAAGTTCACCTCAACCACTTGCGCGACACTAGCTTCTACAACTCCAAACTTGCACGACTCACACCCTTTTACGCCCAAACCAATTTTGGCGCACAACCATCAACCGTCGCGCTTCTTCAAAACTTGGCGCGCAAGTGTCACCAAACCACTTGTGCGACACCCCCTTCTTCAACTCAAAACTTGGGAGAATTTCTTCCTTTCTCACCCAAACCACTCTGGACGTGCACCAATCAACTGGCGCACAACTTCTACTTGCACGACCACACCACCACTTGTGCGACCACCACACCTGCGCGACGGGAGCTCTGATTTTCTCTAAGTGTTGAACTCTCTACCAAATTAGGAGGGGTCAAACTCTATTTATAGTCATTTGGACACCCTACGTGACAACACGCAAGTCTCCTCTTGGCGTGCAAGTCTCGGTGCGCAAGTCTCTGCCGCGCAAGTCACTTGCGCAACTAACCCTAAAACTTGGGCGCCCCTTTTCCCTTTGCCATATTTTGACGTCCTGATCTTGAAAAACAAATGGCATGCAAGTTTCCTCTCCATCAATAAAACGGTGCGCAAGTCCATTTTCCAAAACCACTTTTCTCCATTTGTCGATTTTCAGGCCCAAAAATTTGGCAAACACTGGAAAATGGCGCCACCTTGTATCTGCTCTTTTTGTACCGCCTCAAGATCATCCATTACTTTGTCGAAATTCTTGAATCAAACATGGATCATTAACCACAACCCTTGAACTCGACATGCCACCATGAAATCTCCATTTTCAACAAATTTGTACGTCATGGTTTGCTTTGTCAACAATCACAACACAAATGTCCAATTTGTTAACAAACACAATCACCTCAAAAATTATTCAATGATACCTTGAGGGTTTTTTTCCCAACAAGGAATATGCTAAAAATATAAATGAAGGAGATCAAACTCATCTTAATATTCTTACACATGGAACCACCTACCATTTGTGCCAAAAAATCCAAACCGTTGTGCGAAACTTCAATCGAACCACCGCCGCACCGAAAGGAAGTGAAATCAAGCCCTAATCTACAAGATTTCAGAAAAATGACACAAAATCAAACCATAGGTATGAACCCTAGCTGCTGTACATTTTAGAACCTCAATAAAAGTGGAAGAAACCCTAAGCAAATGGGAGGAACATGAGAGGAAACTCACTTAATTGAGAGATCATGAATAAAACACCCCAAATACACCAGTAGATGAATTTACAAACATCCAAAGACAAAATTGAGGTTCTAATAAGGTTGAGTAGGTCATGTGAGAACTAAAATGGAGGAACAGAGTAAAAATTGAAGGAGTTATGAAAGAAATAATTTACCTCTTCAAATCTGGACGATTTGAGAAATCCAGAGAAGTTTCACCCTAATTCGTGATGAATATGAGCTCCAAAGAGGGGGTAGAGAGCATGGGGAGCACGCCTTGGGTAAGTGGGCTTGGGTGATATTTGTAATCACCAAAAAAAACTTAAAAATTGAATGAGATATTAATGATTTAAAAAAAATCAAAGCAGGAAATGGGCTTTCGGGATGACCCAACACATTAATAAAAAACCCAAATCCATAATTATTATGGATTCCTATGGGGTCTAAATTTATATGGTGGTTTTAATATACCAGGGTATTACAATTGGGAAGTAGAATGGGTGTAAAATGTTGAAAAATTAAGGAGTTATAAAAGAAACAAAATTTATTTTTAAATTTGGAAATGGGCTCACGGTTTGGCCCAATTTTAAAAACCCACCATTTCCACCAAAATGCACGAGAAACCCCCAAAAAAAAATAAATAATGGAAATTAAATGAAAAATACCTTTAAAATAATCCATGGATGTGATATTACCTTACTTCAAGTTTTTGGTAAGCATCCGCATAACATATATTTTAGTTGGTCATCATTCAGTGCCCTTTCTCCTTTTGTTTTATGCATGGGGGTACTTTCTTATTTTAGATTAATGTTTGGTTAAGTCTCCAATCACGGTGTCTATTATTAAGTGTTTTAAACTTGAATTTCTTCACAAAAAGTTCCCAAAACTATTTTTAAATGGTGTTAAGGTGGTTGAAATACCTAATATTTTTTTTTGATTCTCAAAGAAATCATGTTATTTAAAGCTACTTGACCCATAGTTTAAACTCGACCCAAAAGAAATGTTAGATTTTTTAGCACTATATATTTTCTAAATAATGTGTTTTATAATAGAATTATTATTATTTTGTTTGGATTTTTAGTAACATAGACATTTGATTTTATAAAATTTCCTTGGCAAGTTTGTTACCAAATTGAAAATATTAAATTTTATAGTTGTATGAACTAACAAAAACTATAATATTTTTTATCAGAATAAATGGATTCCCAGTATTCCATTTAGGCCTTTAGTTTTCTATCCTCAACTATCATGGCCTATGAATTATTTTGGGAGATCATCCATCATGCTTAAGATTTAGACATTTAGAGGAATGATCTGTAGAAATATTTATAAATGACCTAACCACATTAGTTCTATATCTACATGGTTGTGATGAAATGAATCTTGAGAAGAAAATCATTGTAAATATAGTGTACACAACAAAAAAAGATGGTGTTGGTATCCAAAAAAACCTAAGAAAATAATGTTAGTGTTAATATTTTTTTCTCCAATATATGATTGACCATTCATGCTTGGTTATTGTATCTAGAAACTTACAATCTTCAATTTTTAGGACTTTATAATGAAAATTCCATATTTTGGAAATGTATCAATTTTATGCATATGAGAAATCATATTCAACATACTTACAGCTAGATCCTGTGATTTTTAGCTCCAAACAATGCAAGGTATCTGCTGTTGAAACTTTATTTCCTCCCTATATTGCTGTCTCAACTGTTTTATACATGTTTTTTTCCACAAGATCTACTGTCTATGTGACGCCCCAGGTTTTATGAACGGGTCCAAGTGAACAACGTTATTCTTTTAGTAATATACCTTGTTTTATTTTTTGTGCTTTTAATGATGTCTCTTGTTTTATTTTATGCTTTGAGTGCTATTAAATAATTTGAAACAAAATAAAACATGAAGAATACAGTAAACTGATATATATTTAAAAGTTACATTGCAACAAGACCCAACTAATTGAAAATACCATGCACAAGACCTAACACAGCCACAACAAGACTACTAAGAACCACAACGCGAGTAATCAGATAGTCCTCATCTTCAGAGTCCATCAGTGTGAAAAATATAACAGCCAGGTCTACAACACACATGCTCAACACCAAAGGTATGAGGAGAACCATCCTTCCTCGCTCAAGTGTTCTGATTTTAAGAAACACCATACAACCCTGCTTTTATAATGATCCTGTGAATTATGACCGTTGGAAAATATAGCCGTTGGGTTTTCAAAACAACCTTTGGGTTTCCATTGATAAAGTTTATCTTTATATTAAAACTTGTTTTTAATGCTCTTATAATTTTATAATAATATGTCTAAAGTATGTTTCACAAAAGAATCATAGTTTTAAAATTTAAAGAGTGTTATCGGAAATAAATCCTCTTGTTTTCACAAAATTCCGATGGATACTTATATATTGAAAACTTAGTATTCTTTTTATAAAGGATATGTTTAAAGGGTATCAATAATAATATCTTTTGATCTCTAAAATTATGAATTTTTGAATTAAATAGTGGTCTTTTAGAATTTATTTAAAGATCCAAATAATTATAATAGTTTTGTATGTAAAATAAGAAAGGTATATCTTTTAAAAGATTTATATATTGGTAAAGGGATTTAAATTTTAAGTTAAAACTATTTTGTTGTTATAGTATATTGACTCATTTTGTGCAAATATTTACATTTTGAACTAAGCATACTTAAACTAGTTATTTCGAGAGACTAAATAAATTTTCTTTTTATAAAAAAATTATGTTGATATGAACGATATTACATAATCTAGTAAAAGGATTTAGATTTTAAATTAAAACTATTTGTTATATTGAATTAACTCTCTTTTGTATAAATATTTACACTACACTTTATTTTGAAATAAGTATACTCATACTGGTTTTTTTTTATAAATTTAAATAAGTCTTTAATAAAAAAACATAGGTTGGGGCCGGCCAAGCCGAGGGCATCCCTTAAGGGACAATCCCTCTAGGCCGAGACCAAGCCCCAAGGGACCTGAGGTGCCGACCATCGGGGTCCCAGTTATGCATAGTGTCAACCAGTCCCGAGCCCGAGCTGAGTGTGGGTTCGTCCAATCGCACGCGGGCCCGTGTGTAAGGCCTGCGGTGCGCGGTGCGTAGGGGTGGGACAAAGCCCACATGAGGCCCGTGTATAAGGCCCCAGTGTGTGTGTTTGTGTTATCGAACCGAAGCCAGCATGATTTGTATTATAAGCCATGCCTCAACCGCGAATCGTTTCGATGTGGGATGCGTTCCGCGTGATCAGGACCATCTGATCAAATCACGCTTCGATCTCGACCGTCCGAACCTGTTAGCCGCTCGATCACCACGCGTATCACCGCGACCATCCGATCTCACTCAAGATCTAATCCCGACCATTGGTTTCTTTTAAACCGATCGCTTTATTTTTCTTCCCGCGTCCTCTCTAGCCATGCTATCTTCCACTTCGTGAATCTCGACCATCCATTCCTTTACTGCGTCGAGCCATCGTCTTCTTCCTCGCAGCAGCACCCGACTAGTAGGCCTGCGCAAGGATGCCTCAGCCTCCTCCCCCGCAATGCTCCTCTTGACCTCCGAACACCCCCCTACTAGATCACTATTCCTTCGTATTTCCCACGTCGATCTAACCTCTTGGGTCGAGTCACCGACGAGGCACTGAGGCCTTTATAAACCCCCCTACTTCGTTGAAGCCCGGGCAGCTCCTTCTCCTTCGAACCTCCTTCCGAATCCTCCAATAAGGCAAACGAACTCCCTGTTGATCCGAGCATCCTACCTAATCTATGTAAGGGTTCTTGCATGCTTTCCTTCTTTTAAAGAAATCCTCGGTATATATATACAACATATATATGTTTATATATACTTAAAATATAGATCCCTCGGATGATATCACCTTCAAAGAATCTGTTTTGTGTTCTCTGTAGGGTGCATACATAAGAGTGTTTACATGTTTTGATCTCCTTTGAAGAAACCCATACCTTTATATTCTCAGTGTATATATATAGTTTATATATATATATATATACTTAAAAATAAACCCTTCAGGTTGTGATGTTTTCAAAAAGGGGCTTGCAGCCGTGTTTCCAGTAGGGTACAAGTGTGGGTTTTAAGTTTTTACCTCATAATACTACTCATCTATGTTTTAGTATATACAGTTTATACATATACATAGTTATGTATAATGAAATCCATCCGGTCTTAAAACGGGTTTTCCTAAAGTTTATTACAAGGGTTACAAGGGGAAAAGAGTTATCTTACCTTATTCTAAAACAACCCTTAATAATATGGTTCATATATATGCGGGTTACCCTTTTATATATATATATATACATATAGGTTATATTTTTATTCTTCTTTTTGGATGGACCTATGTTGGACAGGGCTTTGGGGTGTTAAGTTTGACTGTTTTCTTTCGGTTTTATTTCATAAAACCTATGCAGATATAAATATACCATTTCTATTGTATATAAAAATATTTATAACCAAAACTCTATCTGTTTTTCAGATTTCAAAATGATCCAACATGTTATACTATGCATTATATATTAATGAGGGTTGTTTGAAACTGTATTACCATGAAAACCCCTCTTTGCAAACTTGGTATCTATATATATCTATGTACTCATAAACATGTAGACCAATACAAATAAAATTTATGATTTCAAGGGGCGGGTACCAACCTTTAAGTAAATCCTTATTTTATGCAAACTATGTTTTATTAAAGAGGCATACTGGGCATCGCTCATGATGTGTTTTACCATAAAGGGTGTATTTTGGTTTGATTTAAGATGTATTAGAGGATTTAAGATTTAATGGGTCATGATATCATGTTGTGTTCATGTATTATCTTAAGACCTAATGAACCTACTTTGGTGAATGTATTAATTAATAAAGTTATGATTTAATTCATTTACAAGTTCAAGGGCCTACTTATCACCATAACTGATTTCAAGTGTTTTCCTTAAGCACTCATTTTTCCATGGATTTATAATGACAAAGATTCATCATTTAGTATATCATTATTTTATATGCTTTAGTGAAAAGGATGTTTTACTAAGATATGTATTCCTTTGATTAGTTATTGACCCATGTTGCAAAGTTAACTATCATACTTTGTATTAGAAAAATTTGTGGTGGTTTATTATTTATTATTGTACATAATGCATGCTTATGACATATCACTAAATAAGCTAAGAAAATAGATTAACCAAAGTGGTATGGGGCACCTTGGGTAAAATGAAAATGAATGAGATATTCAAGGTGGTATGGGACATCTTGAATATACATAACGATTTAAGTAAAGCATGAAAGATGTGGCTCACATGATAATAAAGGAAAATTTAAGGGTGCGCCCTGATAGCGCTTCGATGCATTGGGTAATGATGTAACCACTAGAGATTACAATTTTAACGATACCTTGGGGTTTTACCTTGGTAATTTCAAATGACACATTGGGGATGGACCTTGGTGATATGTTCATGATTTTCTAAGTTAAATGTTGATGCCACATAATTCAAGTTATGTAACAAGTTCTTTCCAAGATAAAGTTCTTTCACGACTGATTCCTTTAAGTTTTCATAAAGTTATTATTTCACTAGTATAAATCTTGGAGCATGACTGGTGTTATCACTTAATAGTATAGTAACCAGCGTATGAAAATTTAGTTGTTTCCTTTATACGCAACTCTTATTATGCATTACTTTTAACTGTTTAATTTATGCTTAAGTGAGATA
This sequence comes from Viscum album, assembly GCA_963277665.1. Lineage (NCBI taxonomy): Eukaryota > Viridiplantae > Streptophyta > Magnoliopsida > Santalales > Viscaceae > Viscum > Viscum album. Next base: position 162,486,294 of record OY728144.1, read on the forward strand.
CATGTCATTCTTGTTTATGATAACCATTGTTATTCCTTTGAGAATTAACATAATTGTTTCATGTTCTTCCTGAAAACCTTGATTTAGCATTTTTATGTTATAATTATCCTTTAATGAGTGTTAAATCTCTTTTAAAAGAATGTTTTCAAATGTTCAATGTTTTAATTTCTTTTTAAAACCCCTTATTGAGTATTTCAATGCTCACCCTACGTTTGATTTAAAATTTTCAGGTATCAGCTCTTAAAAGATGAATTGTTTCAGAAGTTATTGGTTTCCCAGAACCCGAACTACACACGATCCTCTGTATGGGACATGATGTGTTGTTAACAAGTGTGTTTTATTTTAAGATAACACATCATGTTCATAAGGCATCGACTCCTGAGGTTTCTGGGGTCGGGGTCCTCACAGTCTAAGAATCACATAATGATATCTTTTTTTTGAAAACCAAAAATGAGAATGAGTAACCTACATATGTATATTCTCATATTTACATGTACACTCTATCAGGATAAGTGGTACAAGATTTTTATTTACCCATTAATTTCTATTTCCACTAATTTTTTACTTTGTCTACATATTGTTTAATTTCTCAGCTTCATGAGAAATTTTCAACTGCATGGGTGTGGTTTTATTGCATGTTTTCTAAGATATAAGTATAAAAACATGCTACCATGGGTTTGTTTTTTCGTTGCTTCTGAAATTTCCAGGGTGTTGTTTTAGTTTGGTCACCAATAGCCAAATTGAAAACATCCACCTATGCTCCCTCCCCTCTTTTTGTATTACCATAGTTGTTAGAAGGGTTTCCTAACATGACTACCCTTTTTAGGATTTCCCCAAATATGTATGTCTCCAATATCTTCATTTAAACCTTCATTTCAAGAGGTAATATTGATTTTTTGTACCTGCTGGCCCCCATCCCCCTTCCCAAAAAATTGAGATCTCTATTCCATAGGTTTAGAATGGTAGCTTTATTCCATGCGTTTTTCTATTCATTATAGGGATAATATATTGTATTCTAAAATGATGAATTATTTTGAATTGACATTGAATTTTATTTTAAAGTGATCATATATTTAATTGAGTTTTTGATATTACTTTAACTTTATTTTATACATTTCTTATTTTATTATCATTCATAATTTTTTTTAATTTATTGGTTCATTCTTTAAAATTTGTGGGTGTTTTCAATTGGGTTCCCACACTGTCAATCATTTGGCATTTTGGGGATGGGTAGAGATCTTGCATCCTTACTAGGAAGGACAAGCTATCACTTGGTTGATTATTATTATTTTCTAATTCTTTATGGATTTGTTTGTTTATGTGCTCATAAATAGGGTGAGATTTTTTCAAAATATTCACATAGGTAGGGAATTGAATCAACTGTTGTGCATAAAACAAAACCCATCTCTTATTTCCCAATGTATTCCCTCTGATTTCACTTTCTAATTTTACAACTGAAGGTTTCCTCAACTAATTATCGTATAAATATATATATTTTAAATATTTATGATTTTTTATTGATCCATACATTTTTTTATGTTATTATCTATTTTATTTGTTACTTATCTTTGATAAGTAGTTTTTGATATGCTTAAGTTTTTTTCTCTAAATATGTTTTCTTTTATGTGACGATATCTCATCAAATGATCAATATTTTACTAATGAGGGTATCATCCACAATAAGGCTCTTTTGGATCAGTGTGATTATTCTCACTCTTCATGATATTAATGATGAATTTCTTCATCAACCATCAAATCTAGGCCAATGAGATTTTAGGTTCCCCATCATATCACCCTTCAAAATCAACGAACACAAATTCTCCCCTTTTTATTTCTCTAATTATTACCCTCATAAATATAATAATAATATTAATTATTAATTTTTATTAGTACTCTAATTTTCATTATTTATTTTTTCTTGTAGATAAATTTTTTGTAAGACTTTGATGATCAAGATTAATTGCAAGATACAAAGAAATTTATTTTTAACATGACAACCATGTTCTTCATATTCAATTAGGTATATTACATGCACAATGTTCTTTATTTTTACACTTTTTGTAAAATCAATTTTACAATCTGAAAAAATTCAATGATATATTTTTAATAACTCTTTGAGCATGTTGTATAATGTTTTTCCACTTACTCAAGTTTTATGCTATCATCACAGGAGTTTCATATATTGAACTAGTTTCTATAGTTTATTTATGAAAAATTTTCATTACACACTCCTTATCAAAGATTAAAAAAATCGGAAGAAATTTCATTAAATAAAAAATCATGCAGTAAGAAGAAAGGCTATGATAGAAGTTAACAATGTTGAGTAAAAAAGTCACCAACAATGCAGGTTTGGAAACATTTTGGATATAATGTCATTATACAGTACACAAAATATTTTTTTAGTAGTTTTTATTTCATAAACTCATCAACATATTCTCATTGAATACAAGTTCATCTGGACTATCCTCTTTTGATGTTAACATATAAATTTTTAAAGATTAACCATTAGAAAAACTTCCTACCCATAGATTATTTGTTCATATTACATTCACTTTGTGTATATATATATATTTACATATATGTTCATATATTTATTATTTATATTCATATTACATATGATTTTTATGTTAATTTCTTCTCTATTAAATATCTTATTCACTAATTGAATTGGTTTATCGCATTGTCTTTATGTTAACCACATCTAATGTTTTTTTAGTGTTCTCATTATTGTTTTGTTCTTCTATTTTAACTTCAGGATGATATCAAAGGAAAAACACCAGACAGTGAGGCCAAGAAATCTAATACATGCAATAAATGTGGTGTGAGTTTTAGAAATCCAGTGAATCTAAAGTAGAACATGAAAAATCACTCTCTCAAGGTAAAAAATCATGATTTTTCGTTGATTTTCAGAGGTTTTGAAGTTGTAATATTTTTTTATTTTTTTCATGAAATGATCATTAATTAAGATGGGACATATGCTCTAATTTTTCTGGTTGTATGGTTTTTATATCTTTGATTTATATATTAGTTAGACCACATCAACATTTAAATTGTTTGGAATTATTTGGATTCAATACCAATGATCCGGATTGGATTAAAAAATATTGATGGATGGATAATATGATAGATGATCTATTGTCATCATTCAAAAATACTTCAAACCAAATCAGAGTATAACCTCTATCTATTTTAGATAACAAAGACTCTCAATTTTACTTGACATCCACATATAAAATGTTCTAAAAAATTCAAGTCATTTTATCTCACTTCTTTATAGTTTATTTCCCTATAGGGTAATTCATCTGATGAAAGTTACCAAACAATTGACTTTAAGAGTGGATCATTATCATCTATTTACCCAATGGTACATATTATTTTCTTTCCTCTATAATTTACTTCTATATTAAAAACACATTTAACAAAATGAGTTTCACTCTTTATTTCTGTTATTAAGTAAATTTATTTACATTAACACCGTTTTCATTATTTTCTAGTTGAAAAAATACCAAGACCTCTATTATACATTACGAATCTAAACCATGTCACTTTTATGCATTTTCTCTATGTTACACTTGTATTCATACTTGTATTTACATTAATACCCTATGTGTTACACTTGTATTCATACTGCAGTCATACCATGATAGTTTTTAAATAACATAAGTATGCATAACCCTATATGCATACCGCAAGCAAACAATCAGAGTTGGGAAAACCACTATAAAATAGAGAACTATATGGTTGATAATGAAAATAGTACGCAGATTGTATGTATAATTTTTTTAATTATATAAATATATATCTATACAATATGTATCTACTCTTTGAAATTACATAAAGGTAAAAAAAATACAGTAAACTATATGCAGTGTGAAATTACATACTCCCACACCTCACATGAATGTCCTGGAATCATTTTTCTATAATTACAGTTTGTATTGTGTCTAATATATGTATAAAGGTATATCCACTATATATAAAAAACACATACAATATGAATACAATGTTTCAGACTACTTACATATATATACACATAAAGCATGCATACGTTCATTCAAATTACAGACAATTGTACACACTCTACTATTGAAATTACTCCTTTACATAACTCATATGTCGATTTGACATTGAAACTGTATGCAAATAAATAATTTCATATATACATATTATTATTGTTTGACTCTAATAGTTTTTATATAGTAGGCATGCATTCTATAAAATCCTCTAATTACACTATGAAATGTGCTTCAGTGACTGCATGTAAAACTGTATGAATATTTTTCCAGTTGTATGATTATATTTTAGGTAATGAATCTATATCTGCATAGATAATTGTATAGTTAGAAGAATACACTTCACTGACTGTGACTACACCTGTATGAATTTTTTACAGTATGCATTTACACATAGCATAACACTATGAGAGACTGCAATTTAGTTTTTCTCCCAGGACTCTTCCATATTAATTACTTTATGCATAAGACTTCACTTTATAGTATGCAATATTTAAGTGTTTCAATATTCTTTAATTTATATATTTTTATAGTATACAAAAATATACATAATTTTATAGTATGAACAAATAGTATGCGAATATTCAGTGAATTTATGTACAACTAGGCATGTTTATTAAATGTTTATACACATTATATAATAAAAATTTGTAAGTAATTAAATGATTATGTATTCTATCATTTTTTTTCTATATTGATTATGTTGCACTAAATATGAGTGACCCATAGGTTATAATCAGAGGTTCTATTCTCATCATCTCAAACCTCGATTGTTCTATTATTTTTAACTGTCTAAAGTCATCTTATAAAAGCTTAGGTTGAATATGATACTATTTTTTTTCTTTATCCTATAATGGATTTTTCTTTGGAATCAAGTTTAAAATATGCTATGCACACTAATATTTTTTCCTTTCAAATCCTCTATATGCGTTCTATCAATCCACATGTTCTATGAATCATATACTTTTCTATCTAATTTTTTTTCTAGATACATCCAGTGGGATCTTTTAGACCATAATCAAATCAATAAAAGTCTAGATAGAAGATATGGGTGGTCACAAAGGCAATCAATGGAGCAGAAACCATCACACTACTAACATCATCTCTCACATTGAAGGATCGTAGTATGGAAATGATGAGAGAGAATTTATAGATGAATAATATAGCATGTCACACTACTGTACACAAGTGTGGTAAATCAGATAATAATCACCGACACTGGCATCAAGAATCCAACAAAGGCAAAAAAGAATAGCTATAAAAAGAATACAATGACACTATGCCATCAGATTCTAGGAAATGAGATGTATGGGTGAGGAAAATTAAGATAATTCCTAGAATAGTATCAAAAACAAAACCAACGAGGATGAGGAAGGATTTGGATTCGATTCCATCAAATCTTGAATACCGACCATTCCAGACGTGAAGAAACTGAGGGAGAAAATAGGGTAGTGATAAGGATGGAGACGGATGAGTATTGTCTATTATTCACTCTTACATTTCTTTTTATTATATTGCATCTATCAAAAGGTTAACTCCAAATCATGAGTGTGTATGCAATTTTTTAATTAAATGATTATGTCGTTCAAATGCACAGGTTGGGTACTAGTTCTTTAAAAAATAGTTTATAATTTCATAAAAATGGTAAAAAATATATATATTTTATATTAGTAATTATGAATTATTCATAATTAATTAATTTGAAATTGTTCAAATTAAAATCGGATCTTATTTAAAGTTATTATTTAAACTATATTGAAAAAGGGTTTTGATTGTTGATTTGATCAAAGGTTTAAATAATAACATGAAATTCTATATAATAAATATTATGAAAGATTTCATATTGGATTGAGGTGACAAATATTTACCATGATTAATATTCATAATGATAAAAAATTAAGTTGAACCTATTACATTATAATAAAAAAATATAGAATCTATTTAAGAAAATTCAATTTATATAAGTTACATAAATTCGTTTTAATATAATTGCATAAAACACGACAAAAAACAGTTTTTACAAAAAAGCATTTTTAATCCCAAAAATGAACTTATATCAAAATCAATTTCATATATAATTAATTATATTATTTCTAACTAAAGGAGACTTGTGTTAAATTAGGATCAAATTCAAAGCATTATAGTGTAACACCCTAAGATTTTGAAAATAAATTTAATATTGAATACATGAAACACTGAGTTTCTAAAAAACACCACTTTTTTATAACCTAGTTAGTAAACAAAATTTTTTCACCTCTGTGATTTGAATTTCAAAAATATGACCTACACAGTTGTGTTTAGTAAGATATTTAGAGTCTGATAGGACAAACTTAATTTTTAGTGAATAATAACACACCCTTATGAATAGTAATATGAATAGTAATATGAACCTTATGAATAGTGAATCATATTATTATTTTATTTTCTTAAGGTTATAAGATAATGAGATCTTGATTAATTTTTCAAGGTGATATAAAAGGAATTATAGTTTTAAAATTGTTATTTTTAGAATAAATTATGATTTTATTTAAAAATTAAATTAATAATATTTAGAAATTTATTTTTAAAAAATAGAGTTCATTTTTGAATTCTACATTTCAAAAAATGGTTAGGGTGATTTTTTTGGGATTTTTATGAAATACTTGAATTTTTGGTGAATAGTGAAATTTGATAAATTACAAAATATGCTAAATAAGTGAATTTATGCGTCATGGTTGAGTAATGACTGATGTAAATGACCATTGGTTCGAACTTACATGCACTTATTACTATTTTTTGTCACAAGCATCAGCATTATTGGTTGTCTTTGGAAAAATAATAAAATAATGATTAAAATAATGGGAAAACCATCCTCTTCTCCAATATAACCCCCCCTCACTCCCTCTTCTCTTCACTCCTCTCAAGACTTGTTACTTATCTAAATTCTACTCAAATATCCTCCCAAGCTCCTCCCCCATGTCCATCATCCCTTGGTCTCATAAAAAGACCAAAACCTCTCCCTTAAAGAGGCTCTCAAGGAAGATTACTTCAAGAGGTAAATTCTTCTTTTCATTTCTTTTATTTCAAGTTCATTTCTTTTATTTTTCTTTCCTCACATCATTTCATCAAAATATTGTGATGATTTAAGTAACTTAAATTTATTTTAATTTTGTTATGATAAAGGAATAATTCTTCACCATCTCTTCTTTCCCCTTATTTTATATTTGAAATGAAAACACCATCCGAGATGTGTTAATTTATAACATTAAAGGACGACGGGTTTTCAATTTCTATTACCATATTCAATTCTGGTCATGAAACCATTTTTATTGTTGAAACAGACTATAATACTTGTATTATAACTTATAAGGTTCTGGAATCCTTTTGTACACATGATATTAATTTATAAATCAAAATGAGTTCATTGTGATCAAGAACCGCCAATTAATCCAAACAATTGTCATTAAAGTTTTATATAATGTTTCATCTTCACTCCCAATAACCAAAAAAAATTTATGACTATGTAACATTATATTTTTTCACTAATAAAATACAAATTATACTCTATACAACTATTCTCATTCTACATGTTTATCCACACATGAATATAAGTAAATCGATCATGAACACCAAGGAAGAAAACACTCCCAAATAATGAAATTGAATCTCTTAACCCATAAAAAGGACATGAATGAACCTAATATGGTTATAATTAATCAATTAAATTTATAGGAGGTTCTGGAATCATTAATTTATGAACCTAAATTTTATTATTTAGGTCATTAAGATCAAGTGAGGAACACCTTCAGACTTAAGGTAAAGGTTTTCTACCTGAACCTCCATTTTCATTCGGGTTACTCTTATTGTCTACTTACCTCAATTAAATTATTATTTATTCATATGTATTACTCATATATTCTATGATAATGTTCAATATATAAACTAGAATACTAATTTCATTTATGGGAAGTTATATGTTTTAAAAGTATCTTTCAAAAATTCTTCCCGAAATACAAGCCAGATTCAAGGGAATTTCTCAAATTCTTACATATTTTCAATGGAACTATATAATATGTTTTTAGCTACCATTATATTTATAAAAACACTCATTTTATTATGAAAATACTACCTTACTTCACTTATGGTTTTATACAAATACTTTTCCAAAAGAACTCTTCTTTTCAAAGTGAAAGAGAAATTATCTCAAGAATTACCTGATGATTTTATAAGAGTATCTTAATCTATTTCAACACTCTTATTAATTATTATGTATTATTGGGATTAATATTTTATGATATAATATACCATATTTAATTTAATGGTTTATGATTAGGTTGATTATGGATGTGCTATCTTAAAACCATTCACCAATTTATTCTTAATGGTTAGTGTTCATGCTTAACGTTCGAGGAACATTATTGACATTTCATATGTTAGTTTCAATATGAATGTATATGTTGTTTATGTTTAGCCTAGTTCATATGAGAAATGAATTGGACTTATTATGAAATGGGTGGGTCCTGATATATCCCCTCGATTCATCGGTAGGTCTCATGAGGCAAATAGATATGGACATGGCCGAGGCCTTTCCCATTTTTAGATATGGTTTTGGCTGAGGCCTTAATCATTTTTAGATGTCTTGATCAAGGCCTTGACAATATGTTTTAGAATGTCCGGCATATTCATTTCCCTCATTATGAATCTAGAAATTAAAAGTTCATGAGGCTATTTAACTAGTATAATACCTATGATTATGTTTTATTATGGAAATATTTGCTCAGCTCATATTCCTTCCATATTATGTTCATGTTTTTCTTTTAAAGGCACGTGTTTTAAATTATTCACTATGCCTAATGTTTATGTTATCTTCCGATGTATTTCTTACTCTTACTGAGCATTTGATCTCACCCCTTATGTTTCTTTTTCTTAGGACACGAATAAGTTTATTATGAATGACCTGTAGGGATAAACTTATAGTTGTGGATGTTTCCAATAAAACTTATATGATGTATTTCATTTCAAGTTGTAATGTTGAACTTATGTATGTATCTTGTTTCCAGAGATACTTATCTACTCAGTCCTTAAGGATGAATATTCCTTATTTATATGCCAATTTAATAAAATAAGGCACCGACTTCGAGCAACTGGGGTTGAGTCTTTACATATAATACCTTTTTAATGAAAATAAATGACAATTTTACAAAAACTAGTATTTTTCACTATTAACTAAAAAATCAATCTTTTCAAAAAAATACAACAAGTTCACCCTAAAATAATTTTGATATATTTATTTAAAAAATGATTTCCTTTTTATCAAATACAATTTATAAAAGTGGTATAAATTAATTATAATATCCACTCACAAAAAATAACTATTTTTGAAGAAAATGTATTTTTGAAACATAAAACAACTTTACTGAAAATTGAGTATTGATTTATTAGACATTAATCAATTAATTTTAATTATATAAAACCTTTAAATATTTTTCATAATGTATTTATTACTATTCATACCACCAATTTTAATGACTAGGTTATAACGACCACGTTTAAATAATAATATTTATATCACGGTTCATTTAAACACGATGTTGCATGTAAAACAAGGTATCAAAGAAATAAAATCCATTTAAAGAGAAATATATTCTAAAATTTTAAGGTGTTACATGAAACATGTAGATAGAACCACATATGCAGCAGAAGTCCACCGACTACCCGATAGAGGAGCACTGGCCAACTAGTGGAAGCAGCCAGAACCGGTGAACCTATAAGTGGTCCACTAATCGTCTAGTGGATGATAATGGATACTTGGTGAAAGTTTTCTAGATTTACTCAAAACCATGTGTCCCACCAGCTACCCAGTGGTTTCTACCAGCTACCCAATGGCGTTCGAATAACATGTCAAAGAAGTTATTTTTAATCGACCCCAAAAATCTTAATTTCTATTTGATGATGCTTAATTGTTGAAGTTGGAATCCTAGGACCCACTGATTATACTTTTATTATATGTATATTCAATGTATTAAATACTAATTAAACATTTTATTATATATTGTTCATTGTTCTGCATGGATTTAATGTAATAATGTCATAAAACATTTTTTACACTGATAAGGTCATATCAGCTCCCTGCTATGATGAAAATCTTTAAGTGTTATGAGAATATTCTTAATATAATTCTATAGTTGGATCATGTACTACAATGTGACACATAGTATTTAGATCGTCAGGTGCGAGCACTCGTAAGCGGATGATGCTTCTTCTCATGAAATTCATACTTTGTGATCTCTAAAATAAGATATTATGAGAATAAACATGCCACTAGGAATTTTATATGTTTTTGTGTCATCAAATATTATTATATGAGAGCATGTGTAATGGTTCTTAGACTTTAATATTATCATTAATACATTCCATAACTCACACACTTAGATTTACTGACAAAAACCGTCATGCCATATGTTGGCGAGAAGTAGGGTATGTTGGGTGCATCACGATTGAAATGTTATTAATGGATAAGTCAAGAAAGGAATTTTCTCTTCCAACTTATGGGAGTTGATATATTGGTATTTTGATTGGAATACAACCATCACTTAAATTCTAGGGAAATGATGTAATGATGTGTTTATTCCAAATAATTAAAGCAATATGTATCAAACATATAGGTTAATGATACTATCGTGCAATCTTCTTGACTGGATATTGTGATAAAGGGATTATATTACATAGTGATTGTTCATATGTGGTTTTCATCATTGAGACATCAAGTTCTTTTTATTGGATGACTTAACCTATTTCTAGACAACAATCTTTGACTTTAGGAAATCCCACCTAATTCCAATGAGAAATAATCCTATAGGGTCGCACACTAAGTATTTTTTTTATATTGATTAAATTATATTTAAATTTAATTAATGGAATAAATATTATTCTCAAGATCGAGGAATAATTTTATTCAAGTTATATTCATCACATAAATTAAATAAATATTTATTCACCAACATATGAATAAAAATATATTTTTTTATTTTACTAAATATTTAATAATTATTTATTCGCTGGTATGTGAATAAACTATTTATTTATGAATAAAAAATTTATTTGGGTATTCAATAAATACTGAGGAGTTCGAACGAACCAAGACTACGTCCGGTGATAAAATAATTATTTACAAGTTGGTAAATATTATTTATCAATTTGTGCAAGTTGGCAAACCAAATAATAATAGTAATAATATTATTATGTGGAATTGGGTTTATTAAAGGTTTTAAATGTTATTTAATGAATGAAATGAATTTAAATAATATTTTAACCTAAACCCAAACTTTATAAATAGACGGTTATGTTTATTATGTACTGCATCTAGGATTGAGAATAGAGAATTATTGTCCACAATGAATTCTATCACAACTCCTCCTTCTCCCTCCCTCCTAGGAGCAAGAAACACAAGTGAGATTTTTTAAGATCAAATAATGAGTGATCAATAATGAACAACACAAGACATTCGATTCACCATGCTAGTACCTGAATATTGAGTGGCATTGCTTGGAGATCATAGAAGCATGTGGGGATCACCACTAGAAGGATTCTATACTTGGATCCTTACAACACAATGAAGGCAATCCAAAAGGGTCTTTTCGGATGATCAACATTCATCAATGAAGAAAGTTCCTAAGACCATATATTCATTTATTCAGATATTAAATAAATTAATTATAAATTTGACGTGCAAGATCCCTACTCATGGTTTCAGGATGTAGGTTCTGGGTGGAGTGGAAGTGTGCAATGATCATTTCCCAAAGTTGCTTTGTTCCATATTTAATGATCAATCCGAGATCTGCATAATGATAAACACCATGTTCAACAGAATTGAATCAAAGAAGACATGAATCACGCTATAACTAGATAGATATGATTACCACATATTATTTATACTTAATTTAATTAAATAAGAATTACCTTGATGAAATTATTTCTTTGTTGATGGATCTGGTAACAGATATGTGATGCACCATAATTGTGTTGTAGGAATCAAGTGCATATTCCCTCTAGTGGTGATCCACACGCATTCCCTAAATCTCTATACATCACCGAAGGAATCTCCAGGTGCTCACACAATAAATCCTTGTACTTGAATCATCTAACTTTGATTGCTATAAGAATTGATTCCAAAGTGTTCTCCTTGATCTGACGGAGGAATATTTCTCTACATTATTAGGATATATATTGGAGAGGTGAGATCTCAAGGGATTGAGAGAATTCTCTAATTTCGTTGTGCAAAACCTAAAGAAATTATTTGTTCTCTTGAGAAATTAACATAACTGAGTTTATACATCGCTAGGGTTAAAATAAAATAATCACACAAGTGTCCTTAATTATTTATTTAATCCCATCGAAAACCCCATTTCAAATAATAATAATAATAATATTTTTTCTTGACATGTGCTTAACTTGTTAATTAAAATTAAATATTATTTAATAAAATAATATTCAATATTTATTATTTTATCACTGGACCTTGAATCCCCACCCATCATTCCTCCATAATATTTATCAAACCTTGAATAATTTCTATTTAATTATTAAATAAATATCACTACATTATTCTCCAATAAATAAATAAATATTAAATTCACTAAATAACAAATAAATATTTATTAAATATTACACTCACATTATATTCTATCAAATAACTAATGATAGAAGAAATGCGATGAAGCAAAGAAGAATAATTATTAAACCATATGTGGGAATAATATTTATTCAACTTGTTAAATAATAAATAATAATATATTATTTAATTGATATTCTGGATACACTTAGTGTGTGACCCTTTAGGCCTCATTCTTAGTGGCATTAGGAAAAGTAGCCTAAAGTCCAAGGTTAACATCTATCAACACGTCAAGGCACCCATAGAGAAAGAAGTTATTACTGCAATGACATAATACCTCATATGGATGCTTATCGTGTAATTTAATCCCTTTATCACAATATCTCAAATCAAGTAGGTTGCATGCTGGTGCTATCAACCTATGCGCTCGATGTCTCTTTCTTTGACTTTTCAGAAATAGAACTTGCCTATAGAACACCATGTACATGGATTTATATAGGCTATATCATTTCCATCAAAGTTTCTAAGATATTAACTTCCATTAAATAATAGATGGGATAAATCCTTTCTCACAGTATTCATTAATGCAATATTACTCGTGATGCACCCAACATATCCTACCTCACTGCAAACATCTTTCATCATGATTTTCATAAATATATCAAAGTACGTGACTCATAATACTCATTAATAATAATCTTAAAGTCTAAGGACCAATGCACACAACTAAAGATAGGAACATCCAATGAAACATATAAATGTGGATTTCTTACCGACGAGTTGTAGAGACTCGGGTTTTGACCTGTCAGACTTTGGCACATTTCTACAAATATTTCCAAAGCTAGGTGTTGAGTTGGCATAGGAATCCGAGGGCCAGTGAGCCTCAATGTGGTGATGTTAAAAATATTAAATATATTTTATCATCCGTGCACAGTTTCACTTGAAACATGAATAAATCCTAGGTGGAGTCTCATATCGGATTTTGGAGATCACAGTTGCGTTCATAACGTCATGTTTACTCTAAGCACAACAAAAACTTTGTTGGAACTGGGTGTCAATTTAGAGGTGAGACGGGCTGCGGTGTAAGTGGATATTTGTTTTAATAAAATTAAAACAATACCCCCTCCCCCTTCTCCCCTTTGGTAAGCATGTGGGAGGCTGAATAACCCTCTCCCCCTCTTCCTATCCCTTTGACCAATAGACAAACCAAGGTGAGGAGGTGTCACCAGATCCCATTTTTGATGCTAATCATCACCAGATCGAGAATCAGTGCATCCCAGACATTATTCTACACCCGAAGTTCGACATTTCACCCTCGAGGTAGGTGGTTTTGTGTTTTAGTCCCGATCCCCCCTTTTATGCATTGTTTTATGGTTTTAGAGCCCATAGACAACTTCTAGGGACCCCTCATGGGTCGATTTGTGAATTTCGAGGTGAACAGGGGTGTTTCATGCTGTTTGCAAGGAATCTCCAATGGATTTTTCTGTCTATGTGACGTGTAAACCAGTTATACATTCCATGTGTTCTTCCCATTTGGGAAAGATGAAGTTTTAGGGTCTACACGCCGTGTACCAAGGGATAAAGGCCATGTAGGGACCCTTATTGTGTGGTTTTGGAAAATGGCCAGCGTAGCTGTATAATAGTACATGGCCGTGTACAAGAACATGACCAAAGTACACAAACATGAGGTCCGGTACACGATATTGGGTAAATCACATGGAAAGGTGGACATATAACCCGAACACACTGTGTAGTATGGGATGCATGATGTGTAAGGGACACAGTTGGCCAGGCCGTGTGAAGGAGAAACATGGTCAGGGGTTGGGTGAAGTGGGAGATGATGTGTACTACCTCTACACACCATGTACTTAGATATGGGTTGGAAAATCAGGTATAAAGGATACACCGATTAGTGTTCGGGTGATCTCACACACTGTGTGAACCCCTTTACACGCTGTGTACTCCTTGAGGATCTTCTTGAGATCTTCTTCCTTCTGTATATTCTCCTTTATAGATTGGATTCAGACCCGTGAGTGGCCTATCCTGAGTAAGTTTCCACATAAGATGTGATGGTGGCCTTGGTTTTGGCCAAGGAGTTGCGATGTGCAGGTGGCATTATGTGGGTCGCTTGGTGTAGTGACACTAACTAGAAGGGTTTAGTGGGTCCCCATGGTCCTTCCATTCATGGTATTTAGAATGGAAGGGTTGAGTGGGTACCCATGGTCTTTGTTGGAGATGTTTTGACTGGCATGGTTAAGTTAGCCCCCTAGTCCTTTCGTTATGAGGGTTTTCAGTATCACATCCTCTTCACCAAATTGTGACCCCTCTTCGGATGCTTTGCGTACATGCAATGTGGATGCGTTTCTACTTTCTAGAGTGATTTATCTCAATCCTCTTTGATAGAAGACTCGAAAGATTTGGAGCATGTGTTTACCCGAGAGGCCTGACATGATCCTCACGTCCCTTCGTGTTTCCCTGGTATGGTTCTTGGAATCGGTGTGACCAATATTTACCTAGGAATCAATCCTATACCCAGAAGGATGTTCTAGTAGGGGAAAAATCCCTAGTGATCCCTAGGTGATAAACCTCAATCTGTGTATCGAGATCCATTTATTCCTTCTATGATCTATTTTGAAGTTTTCCTTAGTGGAGTTCTTGGAATCTGCGTGACCAAATCTACACAAACGTTAATCCTTTACTAGGTGTTTTTTACTAGATTCGGGTTATTGTATGATACCCATTTTGTGTTCGTTGTTTCCATATAGGGTTCATAGTGTCCCCTAGTGGTCCCTGGGTGGGATCCCCTACCTAAGGAGTTGGATTTGTTTCAGTCACTAGGTGATGTTTTCCGTGGAATTGTCCAACAAGCATGCCCTCATAGATAGGTACCACAAGAGTTGGCCGGGTTGTGTCATTAGTTCATTTTTTTGATAGAGTGGAATCTCTTGGATGAGTGCCTTTGGGTGTGTTGAGGTTGGCACATCGACTTTGAGCTGCTGATGTAGGTTCCTAGTATAGCGGAAGCACATGAGGGACAATGCCCAACTTTGATTTTTTTCCATTATCAATGATTAATTTGAGATCAAGCGATGATGAACACCATGATCAATGGATTTGAATCAAATAACAAGCGAAGGTTATTAACTCGGAACCAAGAGAGAGGAGTTAAACACATGTTGTTTATAATAAATTTAATTAAATAAGAATTACCTCAAAGGTTATTCTTTCTTAATTGATATGTTCGGCCATAGATCTGCAGTGAGTCACCATTTCATTGTAGAATCCAAGTGTTGGATTCCTCTATCGGTGACCCACATGTGCTCCATGAATCTCCGGATGTCACCGAAGGAGTCACCAGGTGATAGCGCAGAAGATCCTTATTCTTGTGTTGTCCGATTTCGATCTCCTTGAGAGCCGCTTCCAAAGCGTTCTTCTTGATCCAGTGGAGAATGACCTCTCTCATTCTTGAGAGTGTTCTTAGAGAGGTATGAAATCTCTAGGCATGAGAGCTTTTCTCCAATCCATTTCTCACAATGATTTTCTTGGCTAGGGTTATGAAAATATAATCATAATTGGGTATTTATATTACTAGGGTTAAAATAAAATAATTTCACAAGTGACCTTATTTATTTTATTAATCCTAGAGAAAATCCATATCAAATAATAATAGTATTATTATTATTATTATTTCTTGACACATGATTAACTTGAGAATTATAATTAAATATTATTTAATAAAATAATATTCAACATTATTATTTCTCACCGGACCCTTGAACTTGGTTCACCAATCCTCCACCATATTTATTGGACCTTGAATAATGTCTATTTTTTATTAAATAAATATCACTACATTATTCGCTAATAAATATATAAATATTATATTCACTAAACAACAAATAAATATTTATTAAACATTCCGCCCACAATATATTCTATCGAATAACTAGTTTTAGAATAAATGTGATCAGAAATCCATGAATAATTATTAAACCACAACTAGGAATAATATTTATTCAACTTATTAAATAATAAAAAATATATAGTATTTAAATGAGATTCTAGATACACTTAGTGCGTGACCCTCTAGGCCTCTTTCTCAGTGGAATTAGGCGGGGCATTCTAAAGTTTAAGGTTAGCATCTAGCAACATGCCAAGGCACCCATAGAGAAAGAAGTTAATGCCGCAATGACATGTCACCTCATACTAATTCTTACCTTGTAATATAATAACCTTGTCTTGATATCTCTAATCAAGCAGGTTGTATGCTAGCGCCATCAACCCATGTGCTCAATTACTCTTTCTTTGACTTCCTATAAATTGAACTTTCTTATTGAACACCATAGACATGGATTTATTTAGGCTATATCATTTCCATCAAAGGGCCTGATACATCAACTTCTATTAAATAACAAAAGGTACAAATACTTTATCGTATTATTCATTAATGAAATATTATTCACGAGGCACCCAACATATCCAACCTCACAACGAACATCTGTCGTCATGGTTTTCATCAATACATCTAAGTGAGTGACTCATAATACTCATTAATAATAATCTTAAAGTATAAGGAACAATACACACATTCTCATATAAGAACATCCAATGACACATATAAATGTTTATTTCCTACTGGCAGGTCTCGTTCTCATAATATCCTCCTGGACATTACCAAGGGAGTACACCATTAGAAGGTGCCTCAAAGTTATATGAGTCTCCACCCCTAATAGTCTGTATAAATTTTGTCCCGAAATTATATTATCAACCTTTAGAACATATATTTAAGAATAGTGTCATAGAACTTCAAGGTTCTCATCATAGTAGGGATCCTCTATGACCTTTTAGTGCGACATTTACTCTTAGGACATTATCACATACAATGTTACGTAGAAGAACAATCATGATGTGATAAAGAATTTATTAATATTAAAAAACATGAATATAAGTTATCATAAAGTATAAAAGAATTTGGTTCTTGGGCACCAACTCCAACATACTCCCACTTACACTAGATCCAATTGCTAATAACCTTCAGTACACAAGCTCTTACATAATATTCAAGCTTCTGCTGAGATAGGCCTTTAGTTAGGGGGTCTACCATATTCTCTTCCTTGGGTACTCTACTCACTGGAACTTCAACCCTTTGATAAAAATACCTCAAGAGGTGATACTTTTATAGTATGTTATTTTTTCTATTGATGCGACCTTGGCTCTTTTGCAAGATCCACTGCTACAGTATTATCACAATACATTGTGATATGGTATTTACTTATAGGAACCACATCAAGTTACTGAATAAATTTTTGAATCCATATGGAATCCTTAGCTACATCAAAATCCACCATATACTCATACTCCACTATAGAATCAGCTACAACTGGCTGCTTTGAAATCTTCTAGCTTACAACTCCTCCGTTGAGATAGAAAACATATCCTGATTTCAACTTTAGATCATTTTGATTTTTCTAAAAACCAGCATCAACATACCCCCTAATGACAATATCCTAGTCTCTTCCATACACCAGGAATATATCCTTAGTTCTTATTAGATACTTAAGGATAGTCTTAATAACAATCTAATGTTGTTCTCCTGGATCTTCTTGATATCTTCCTACTATACTCAATGCATAGGCAACATCAAATCTAGTACATAACATGGTATACATGATTGATCCTATGAATGAATTGTATGAGATCTTACTCATTCTATTTTTCTACTATTGTGTATGGGGACACATTTTCTTTGAAATATGTAAACCATGTGACACTAGAACCAATACCCTCTTGGATTGTTCCATACTAAATCACTTTATTATCTGGTCAATATATGTACTTTGTCTTAGTCTAAGAAACATCTTGGATCTATCATGAATGATCTTGATCCCTAGAATGTAGGCTGCTTTACCTAAGTCCTTCATAGAGAAGCACTTGTTTAACCAGTCCTTAACTAATTGTAAGACTGGTATGTCATTTCCAATAAGTATTATTTCATCAACATACACTACTAGGATAATAATCACACTCCCATTTAACCTTTTGTAAACACATGGCTCACATTCATTTTTAATGAAACCAAATTCTCTTATGGATTAATCAAATCAAATGTTCCATGAAATGGATGCTTGATTCAATCCATAGATGGATATTTGAAACTTTCAAACCCTTTTGGCATCACCTGATGTCACAAACCCTTGTATTTGTGTCATATAGACATATTCCTGAAGGTTCTTATTAAGGAATGCAGTTTTGACATCCATCTTCCAATTATCATAGTCATGGTAATCTCCTATGGAAATTATGATTCTTATGCATTTAAACATGGAATCTGGTGAAAGGGTTTCATTGTAGTCAATTCCTTGATGTTGTTTAAAACCTTTAGCCACCATCCTTGCTTTATAGGTACTTACTTTACCTTCCATGTCTAGTTTTATCTTGAATACCCATTTACACCCAACAGGGTTTACATCAACTGGCACATTGACCATAACCCAAAATTGGTTCTGATATATGGAATTCATCTCAGATTTCACAACTTCTAGCCATCTTTCATATTTTGATCTATCTACTGCCTCCTTACAGGAGAGAGGTTCATCATTGTACAAAAATAACGAGCCACTATCTTTAGTGACTATAAAACCATATCTCTCTAGTTCCCTTACCTCTCTTACACTCCTATGTAGTACTTGTGTTTCATGATTTACTTCTTTCACGGGACCTGTGGAACTTGTTCTTGTACCAACATCTATGTATCTTGAGTATCAACTTCATCAAAGTCAATCTTTCTCCCACTATCCTTTTTGAGGATGTGCTCCCTCTCAAGAAAGACAACTTGTATGGTGACAATCACTTTCTTGTTTGAGGGGTTATATAGGTAGCACCCATTTTTTTCCTTGGGATACCCTATAAAGATACACTTTGGGCCCTGGGGTGCTAGTTTGTTGTCAGAGAAGGCCTTAAAAAATACCTCATAACCGCATACACATTTATGCTAAAAAAGGAATTTCTTTCCACTCTATATCTCAAAGGGAATTCCATTTTACACTTTAGTTGGTAATCAGTTTAATCTGTATGACATAATTTGTAATTCATATCCCCAAAAAGATAATGGAAGATCTACATGACTCATCATCGACCTTACCATGTCCAATAAGGTATGGTTCATATTTTAACTAATACCATTCCACTATGGTGTATAAGGTGGAGTGAGTTGAGATAGAATCCAAAAATCCCATAGAAATTTGATGAACTCTTGGTTAAGATATTCTTCACCTCAATTCGATTGAATCTTCTTTATCTTCTTACCAAAATGATTCTTTTCTTCATTCTTGAATTCCTTTAATTTTTCAAAGGACTTGGACTTATACCTCATCAATTAAATATATCCATATCTACTCAAATCATCAGTAAAAGTTATGAAGTAAGAATATACACATTTATCTTATACTAGAAATGTTCCACACACATCAATTTGTACCAATCCTAGAAGATCTATGGCCCTTTCACCATGTCCACCGAATGGTGGTTTAATCATTTTTCCTTATAAAAAAACATGACATCTATCAAGTGGTTTTATCTCAGAAGAGTTTAAATATCCATCTTGATAGAGATTTATCAAATGCTTCACATTTATATGACCGAGATGGTGATGCCACAACTGGGTGTTATATGAGTCATGCGAACTTGATTTGTTATCAATTTCCAACACTTGATTTTTGTAATTTAAAACATACATACCATTATTTAAATGTTCCATACCATAAAATATGTTTTCCATATAAAAGAAACAACTTTTGTTTATGAACTTGAAAATAAACCCATCTATATATAAACTTGATACAAAAATTATGTTTTTGGTAACAGTAGCTACATAATAATAATCATATAAAACCAAAATCATTCCCATTGTAAATAAAAGGTGGTAGCCACCAATGGCAAGAGAAGACAACCTCACACCATTGGCAGATCACAAATCCACCTCTCCTCTATAGATCTTCTAGAATCTACTTGGTTCTTGAATTTGGATACATATTCAAGCACTAAAAGATGTATCTAATACCTAATGTGTTGATATGGAAAGATTTCACTTGATAACGAACACACCTTTAGCTTCCCCATGCTTTTGGGTGCAGTTCCTCTTCCAATGGCCTGACTTGCCACATGCAAAACACACTGCCTCCTTTTCCTTGCCCTACCTCTGGATCTTCTTCTTCTTCTTCAAAGGGTGGTGCTTGGGAGATTTAGACTATTTATACATCTTAGGACCCTTTTCCTCATCCTTCCTATTCTTATTCACCATAAGGACTGTGGGTTTTTCATGTCCCATGTCCTTATCCACTTGGAAAATCATGGTCATAAGTTATAAAAGACTCTTCTCATTGTTTTTCATATTATAATTCACAATAAATATGGAGAAGGTCTTGGGCAGTGATGAAAGTCTGAGATCTATACACAACTCATCTGGGAATTTAATCTCTAAGATGTCCAGGCATTCAATGTAGCAAATAATCTTAACTACATGAGTCCCAGTTGGTGCAGACTCTCCAATATTAGTTGTGAACAAAGCATTAGAGATCTCATACCTCTCTTGTCACTCCTTCTCTTGATAGAGATCCTGAAGGCGATTCATCATACTATAGGCATCTATATCCTCATGTTGCTTCAAGAGCTCATTGGATATGGAAGATAACATGAAGCACTGAACATCTATAGCATCATTCAAATATTTATCATAGAGAAGTATCTCTTCATCACTTGCCTCATTTCTAGGTGCAACTGGAAAAGGTTCTTCCAACCCATATAATTTCCTTTCATGGTGAAGGATGACATGTAAATGCATCTTCCATTCCTAGAAATTTTTACCAGTGATAAGGTTTTCCTTCTCAAGTATGGATCACAATGATATGTTTGATGTAATTTTTAATGCTATTTCTATACATAAGATAACCATAGATTTAGTACTTTATCTGAAAGATTTAGAAAAATAAATAAATATTATATTTATTAGTCTCCCATTATTTTATCAAAACCCAATAGCCCTCACCATGGGCTTTGGAATATCCCGTTTCTTAGACATTCAAGTGGAAAGGATCCATATTCACCTTCTCATTACCCCAACTTTGGTTGGTCAAGTAACTTGGAAATTTTTAGGTACACATTCCAAATTCCAACCGCATTAACTCATAGTTTCTTGATATACTGAGTGAACTCCCCAATCCTGAAATTATTAATTGGGATTTCCTCAACCTTTGACTTTTAGTTACACTAAGTCCTATTTTGGTAGTCAACCCTTGATGTGAACCAAGTCAAGTAAACCCAAAACCTCATGTTATAATTCCTCGATAATTCAAAGCACCCCAACTTTTGCTGGTCAATCACTTTGAACTATGGTTTTATTCTAATTTAAGTAATGAAAGACTATACTGAATTAATATTTTATTGAGGTATTTTATCCTTTATGCGTAAATTGCCAATTATTATCTTTATCACATACTTGTTAATATTAAATGGGATTACTTAAGTGATTAACCATGTATTAAATAATATTTATGCATAAGTCAGTTTATTTTAGTTCCATCTTTCATGCTTGTTAATTAATTAATTATGTGACCGTCAAAAAACATTCATAATGAAATAACCATGCAACTGACGGAATTAAAATAAAGGTTATGATCGTGATCTTATTCTAATGGTTATTTTATCTATTGGTTGATAAGCTAACCACTGACCTAGGGGAGAAACTCCTTGAACCAATTAGGTTTGTGTTTACAGATTTCCACTTGTCCACCTTTGTATCTCCTTAGTTTGGTTTCGCTTTGACTTCTAACTTGAACTACCTCCACTAGCTTGGGATATCTATCCATTACATATATTTTTACTCACACACAAGTCAGGGGTAAAAGGGGGTTTACATAATAGAAACCATTGGCACATAGGCCCTACATATTAATGAGGATAAAAGTCACACATGCCAATAATTTAATTTAATAATAAATTAAAATAAAACCAATCACATACAAAGGTCTGGTCTAGCTCATGATCATCCACTATCATGCAATGAATTACGCATTTAATTAAACTAGAATTCAATTCTTAATCATTCTTATTTAAGATAAATCACACTTGAATCGATTAATTATTATCTTTAATTAATCAATCCTTTTATCTTAATCCTTATATGAATTTCCTTGAGATTCTCATCCTTTATAATTTTAAAATAAATAAATAAATTCATTTAAAATTAACTGTGTACATAACTTATACCTTGGAGGCAACACGATGAATACCTGTCCAATTCTGTCTAACATGTATAATACTTGTATATTGTTTTAATATTGTGACATATAACTTACATGACTTATTACATACTTTTATGATGTGTAATTCATGAATGATTACATGAATTAGATGATTTTTCGCCCACATGTTATGATTCAATGCATTTAGAGTAACATCTTGTAATGAAAATCATACATGATATACAGATCTAAACATTATGTAGATATCAATTAAACATTTAAATATTTATGTATATTAAAACCTATCATATGGAATTTCCTATATTTATGATTTCACACAAGTACATGTCTGAAGTTTTACATAGTAAAATAAATAAATTTCAAATGTTCGTAATCTGGTAAAATTACATAGCATGTAGATCCGATCTATATGGTGTGTACACCCTTCACCATCAATCCGAAGTACACGCCTAGGGACTTGGTGTGTGAGGTGTACTTCAAAAATCTTGGAGTACATGGTGTTTCTAGTGGGCCACACATCGTGTTGACTCCGTGTTACACAATCACCGGTCGGGTAGACCATGTATGGAATACACGGCCCAACTCTGACCCAAAGGGACTACACACCGTGTCCAATGGGCCACACAGTGTGTAGTCCGGCAGACCATGCACCAATTAATCCTAGTCAACACGTAGTGCATTAATGGTGTAATTAATGCCCTAATTAATGCAAAAATCTCAAATTGATCTTCAAATCAATCTTGATGCGTTGTACATGACTACACAGCGTGTAATGCCGATTACACGACATATAGTCTGGTGTTGTATGACCAGGATACTTAGCACCTCTGAATGATATCCTAGATTTTATTTTAATCATAAAATTAATCATTTTTGTTAGATCTGTGAGAAATGATATAGGAAGAAATAGATCTCCCGATTTAGATTTAAAGAACGGTTAAAATCAAATTGAAAAACTAAATAATGAATGAGAAAATCACCAATGAAACTAAATAATTATAAACAATGTTGAACCTCCCTTTGATACCAATTGTAGGTTTTGGGCGTAGCGGAAGCACGAGAGGGATGGTTCTAACTTTTATTTTTTCTATTATCAACGATTAATCCAAGATCAAACAAAAATTAATGCCGTGATCAATGGATTTGAATCAAAGAACAAGAAAGGGTTATTAACCTGAAACCAAGAGAGAGGAGATCAACACATGTTATTTATAATTAATTTAATTAAATGAGAATTACCTCCAAGGTTATTCTTTCATTGTTGATGTGTCCAACCATAGATCTACTGTGATCCACTATTTCATTATAGAATCAAAGTGCAGGATTCCTCTAGAGGTTATCCACATGTGTTCCATGAATATTCAGACGTCACCGAAGGAGTCTCCAGGTGCTATCATGGAAGATCCTTGCACTTGCAATGTTCGCCTTAGATCACCTTAAGAACCGATTCCAAAGTGTTCTCCTTGATCTGATGGAGGAGGATCTCTCTCATTATTGAGAGCATTCTTGAAGAGGGATGAACTCTCTAGGATTGATAGATTTTCTCCAATCTATTATCCACAATGATGTCCTTGGCTAGGGTTATGAGAAAATGATCATAATTGGGTATTTATATCGCTAGGGTTAAAATAACATAATTGAAAAAGTGCCCTTATTTATTTTATTAATCCTAGAAAAACCCCATGTCATTTAATAATATAATTATTATTATTATTTCTTGACACACACCTAACTCAAAAATTATAATTAAATATTATTTAATAAAATAATATTTAACATTTTTATTTCTCACCGAACCCTTGAACTTGGTCTTCCGATCCTCCACCATATTTATTAGACCTTGAATAATATCTATTTATTTATTAAATAAATATCAATGCATTATTCTCCAATAAATATATAAATATTATATTCACTAAACAACAAATAAATATTTATTAAATTTTTTGCCCACAATATATTCTCTTGAATAACTAGTGTCAGAATAAATGTGATCATACATCCATGAATAATTATTAAACCATAACCAGGAATAATCTTTATTAAACTTTTTAAATAATAAACAATATATATTATTTGACTGATATTTTGGATACACTTAGTGTGTGACCCTCTAGGCCTCTTTCTCAGTGGTATTAGGCAAAGTAGACTAAAGTCCAAGGTTAGCATCTAGCAACACACCAAGGCAACCATAAATAAATAATTTAATGCCGCAATGACATGTCACCTCATACGAATGCTTACCGTGTAATATAATCCCTTTGTCTCAATATCTCTAATCAAGCGGGTTGCATGCTAGTTCCATCAACCCATGTGCTCGATTTCTCTTTCTTTAACTTTCTGTAAATTAAACTTGCCTACTGAACACCATGGACATGGATTTATTTAGGCTACACCATTTCCATCAAAGGGCCTGATACATCAACTTCTGTTAAATAATAGAAGGGAAAAATCATTTCTCACATTATTCATTAATGCAGTATTACTCATGAATCACCCAACATATCCCACCTCACCGTGAATATCTATCATCATAGTTTTCATCAATACATCTAAGTGGGTGACTCATAACACTCATTAATAATAACCTTGTAGTTTAAGGACCAATACACACATACGTAGATAGGAACATCCAATGACACATAGAAATTTGGATTTCCTACTGGCAGGTCTCGTTCTTATAATATCCTCTTGGACAATACCAAGGGCGTACACCATGAGAAGGTTCCTCAAAGTCCTATGAGTCTCCACCACTAATAGCCTATATCATTTGTGTCCCTGAAATGATATTATCTAACTATAGAGCATATATTCAAGAATAGTGTCATAACACTTCTAGGTTCTCATCATAGTAGGGATCTACTATTACCTTTTAGTGTGAAAGTTACTCTTAGGATATTATAATATACAATGCCACGTAGAAGAACAATCATGATGTGATAAATAATTTATTAATATTCAAAACCATGAATATAAGTTACCATAAAGTACAAAATAATTTGGTTCTAGAGAACCAACTTCAATAGTCGATGCTTGTCCCCTCTCATTCTACATTCCATCATGGATGGATTGATTCATTGTGTGTTCTCTAAGGTAGGATTCTACCTTTGGGCCTCTATAAGGATCCTTCTGATGTTTATGAGTTCAGAACCTCATGTGACCATTGCGAGTGTTGCGTTGGAATTTCGAGTTGGCTATCATGGGCAGTCTATGGTCGGGACCATTAGACTTGGAGTGAGAGATGAGTATATATGGGTATGTTCTAGGAGTCACTTTGGTGTGTGTCATTTTTTTGACATGACAGGGACATCGAGCTAACCAATCTTGTTTAGCTGAGGATGGCCTCGAGATAGAGTTTCTCTCTCATTTGGGTTCCCTCTGGCTAGGTCGAGTTAACTTAATCCTATCAGTTACTCCCTTTTATATTTGGGTTTTTGGGGTGCTTACTAATTATTTTTTTATACTCACCCCTGAATGGTCTTTGCTCACATGTGTTGTGTCTTGTACAGACCACAAGTCCTTCGATGGAGTCTCAATAGGACCCAGAGCTGGTAGAGAGTAGTATCTAGACTAACCAGGGTTTTTACCAAAGCCATACTATAGATCTTACTAGCAGGATTTTTATAGTGTTCCCATATCTCTGAGTAGGTTGGAAGCTTTTGCAGTTTTCTTTTGGTGGCCCCGGTATTTTCCTTTTTTATTTTTACTATACTCTAGTTTGAGATAGATGTTTTCATGCATATTAGTTTTCAGTTTATATATATATATATATACATATACACTATTTCATGGATGTGTATGTGGGTTCATGCATATAGGTACCTTAGGCGAAGGCCTCCCATGTGTGTGATAGCTTACTCGACACTAGTCTCCAACCCCTAGCATATTGAAGGTGGGCTTGAGGAGTCACGGCTCGAGCCCCATTGGGTTGGGTTATGATAGAGTGGTATTAGAGGAGGTTACACATTTGGTACCTCAGAGTGTATTTGGTCTAGCTATGATCTTGGTTTGGGTTGGATAATGATAGTGTTAGGGTGTTTCGAGTTCAACTTTCAGGCCAAGGACTCCAGTGTTGGTGCAGGCAGATGACGTATCCATTCAACAAGAATATAATAACCTGACTTTTGACTTGGTACATTAGGACACTATTCATAGGGAAATAATGGTACATGCATCATATATGATTGGTTTTTTATTTTTCTTATCCTTTTTGAGTCAGCTCCCCAGATCTACTCTTTGATTGCGGTGCATCTTGAATTTGGTTTAGGATATTTCTGCAATGAAAACCTTCTAGGTTTTCATAGATAGTCTTAGAGTATGACCCGATGAGTAATGATGCTACCTTGCAGGGGCCTGGTTATGGGGCAGGTTCTCCACCAGTTGTGTAGCCGGTGGAGCCACCACCCGTCGAGCAATGCGTTGAACTGCCTCTGAGAGTTTAGGTGGATGAATCTTTTCATACTGAGTCGTGTATAGATCTATTAGTGTTAGAAACTAATGTGTTGGGGTCATTTTCATAATGTGAGATTCAAAGGAAAAGTTCGTTTGAGGTCTAGGTTGAGCATGACCCACAGTTAGCACGCGTGAAATGTAGGAGGCACCATCATTTTCGGAGGCATACCCGTGCCCAGTCATAGGCGCATGGGTTTTTTGTGTAGGAGCCACACTAAGGTTTTGTTCAGAATCAGGAGAGGCACTTCTATGCTTGTAATGGATGAGGGAATATTGAGAGAGATTTTATGACCCATCATGCTACTATTATATGGACGGTTGAAAAAAAACCTTGACTATGGTGGAAATTTTCGTGAGGTTCGGTGAGAATTAGATGATATTTTGGAGCTGGAGTGTTAGGAGGTAGTTTATGCATTGATCTATTGCCACCACCACCACCCTGAGGTGGTGTAGTCTAGGTTTAGGGAGCTAGTGGATAGGGACTTGGGTAGTTGCTGATGCTGGAGGGTGTTGACCCAAAGGCTCCAGATGAATATAGGTACGCTCTGTGTCCTTTTTACTTTCTGCAGTAGTATTTTTAGACACTATTTTTGGGTACTCTTCCCTTTTAATTTCTTTCTTGTGTTTTTGTTTGGTAAGAAATAGGGTATTGGTGGATCCATGTGTTAGTTTTTCTCTTTTTCACTTCAAATGCACAAGTCTGATGGATCCTTCTCCCACCAAGATGTGTTTTTTTGACGCGATGAAAACAATGTGGGTGAGTCATTTCCACCAAAAGTGGAAAGTATCAAGGTTTGGTGGATTAATCCCTTAGAATTGTGAGTTTGGATCGTGTGCATAATGAAGGATGGTAGTCAGAGGGCCTATTAAGACCCAGTGCAAGCATCTGGGCAGGATTTTGTTGTTTGTTAGTACCCTCACATACTCAATGTCAACCAATACGCGGAACTATCAAGGAGGTTTTGGTGTAGTTTTATGTGGCTTTGAATTCAAAGGATGTATGGAAACTTCCCCCACTACGATGTTTCCTTGATATGTAATCTAAAACTATGCGGGTGAGTCAGTGCTACCCAAATTGGATAATATCGAGGTGCGGTGGATGAGTTCCTTCGACTTGTGAGTTTGAGGATGGTTTCATGTGTTGGTTATAGTTTTGTGAGGGATTGTAAGACCTAGTGTGTACACTTGGGAAACTTTGTAAGTTCTCCAGGTGAAGGAGGTGTTCTTATTGATATTTTTTTGCGAGGTCTCGCATGATGGGATATCTAGTTCTCAATGGATTTTTCCTTAAGGTGGGGAGTGCGTTAAGAATTTGTGGTTTGGCATTGGCACCAGTCATGTGTCAAGATGGGTCGCTAAGGTGGAATCTTTACCTTTCCATCATTTTAGTATTTTAATAGACCATTTTGAGTTGGTTGATGTCTATTGGGGATTGTTCGGGGTAGTTGTAGACCGAAAAAGGTGGACCTAGGTGTTCGATGATGAGATCTTTTGTTCGGTTGGATATCGTTGAGGGTTCAGTAATAGTTGGGGAGACAAGCTATCACTGAGGTTTGTAAAACCTATCTTTCATTGTTGGTGTGTTGCTGAGGTGTTGAGTTGCGAGGCCCTTTTGTAATCTTGAGGTAGAAGTTGGGTGTTTTCTATTTATCATAGTTGAGGAAACATGTGACACTTGTTTCACGATGTTAACCTGGTGGTAGATGGATGGTGTGTGGTTGTGCTTGAAGGTTCCCATGAGTGTGTGATTGTGGGAAGTATAGGAACCCTTGTTGGCCTTTGTGGTGGTATGTGGTGTTGTGGTTCCTCTTGGTGCATGTTTGTTACAGCACATGAACCTTTGGTGAGCTCGCTGGTGTTGGAGTACCAGTGGAGAGCTCAGGTCCTTTCTCATGTTCTTAGGATTTTACTTTTCAGGGATGAAAATCCTTAAGGCAGGTATTATGTAGTGACTCAAGTTTTTTCATATAAGACATTGGAACATTTCTAAAAATATTTCTGAAGCCAGGCACTGAGTCGGGGAAGGATTATGAGGTCCGGTGACCCTCATCATAGTGATGTTAAAAATATTAAATATTTTTTATCACCCATGTACATATTCAATTGAACCATGAATAACTCCCAGGAGGAGTCTCAAATTGGATTTATGATACTTCAGTTTCATTCATAATGTTTCATTTATCCTAGGCACAACATAAACTTTATTGGCGTCAAGTGTCAGGTCGGAGGTGAGTCGAACTAGGGTGTAAGTGAATATTTGTTTTAATAAAATTAAAACAAATACCCCTCCCCCTTCTCCCTTTTAGTGTGCACATGGGAGGTCTAAGCCCCCTCTCCCCCTATTCCTCTCCCTTTGACTGACAGATGAACCTAGGTGAAGAGGTGCCTCAAGATCTCTTTTTTGACACCGATTGTCTCCAGATAGAGAATCAGTGCACCCTGAGCATCGTTCTGCACCTGAGGTTTCAGAGTTTCTCCCTCGAGGTAGGCAGTTTTGTGTTTTATTCCCGATCCCCATTTTTATGATTTTTTTAAGGTTTTAGATCCCATATAAAACTGCTAGGGACCCCTCGTGGTTCGATCTGTGCGTTTTAGGGTGAAAAAGGGAATTTTGGGTTGTTTGTAGGGAATATCCGATGAATTTTCCCATCTACATGACATTTAAACCAATAATACATGCCATGTGTTCTTCCAATTCAAAGAATATGAAGTGTTAGGGTCTACATTCCATGTACCAAGGGATACACACCGTGTAGGGAACCTCGTCATGTGGCTGGGGAAAATGGCCAGCGTAGCTATGTAATAGTACATAGCTATGTACAAGAACACGACCAAAGTACACGAGCACTGGTCCGGTACATGGGATTGGGAAAACCACATGGCCAGGTGGCTGAATATATAACCTAAATATGCTATGTAGTATGGGATGCTCATCGTGTAAGGGATATGGCTAGCCAGGCCGTGTGAAGGAGAAACACAGCCAGGGGCTAGGTGAAGCGGGACATGATGTGAACTACCTCTACATGTCGTGTGCTTCAACATGGGTTGGAAAACCAGGTATAAAGGATACACGGCCAGGTGTTCGGGCATGCTCACACACTGTGTGGACCCATTGACACATCATGTACTCCTTTAGGATCTTCTTGAGATCCTATTTTCCCCATATATCCTCCTTCGTAGCTTGGATTTAGGCCAGTGAGTGGCCTATCCTAAGTAGGTTTCTACGTAGGATATGATGGTGGCCTTGGTTTGGGCCTAGGAGTTTCGGTGTGCAGGTGATGTTGTGTGGGTCACTTGGGGAAGCGATGCCGACTAGAAGGGTTAATTGGTCCCCCCTTTTCCTTCTGTTCATGAAGTTTAGGTTGGGAGGGTTGAGTGGGTCCCCCTGGTCTTTGTTGGAGACGTTTTGACCAACAATGTTGAGTTATCCCCCCTAATTCTTTCATTATGAGGGTTTTCAGTATCATTTACTCTTCAATGAACTATGACCCCTCTTCGGATGCTTTGCATACCTGTAGTGTGGATGTGTTTCCACTTTCTGGAGTGAGTTGTCTCAATCCGCTTCAATAACAGACTCAGTGGTTTTGGAGCATGTATCACCCCAAGAGCCCCAACATGATCCTCATGTCCCTTTGTATTTTCTTGGTATGGTTCTTAGAATCACTGTGACCTGTATTTACCTGGGCATCGATCCTCTACCCAGGAGGATATGTTCCAATAGGGGACAGATCCCTAGTGAGCCCTAGGTGATGGACCTCTATATGTGTATCGGGATCTGTTTCTTCCTTCTATGATCTATCATGAAGTTTTCCTCAAAAGAGTTCTTAGAATAACTATGACCAACTCTACACAGGCATTGATCCTCTGTTAGGTGATTTATACCAGGTTTAGGTTGTTGTGCGATACCCCTTTCTATGTTCGGTGTTTCTGGCTAGGGTTCTTAGTGTCACCCAAAAGTCCACGAGTGGGATCCTCTACCTGAAGAGTTTGAGTTGTTTCAGTCACTGGGTGACATCTTCCATAGAACCATCCATTGAGCATGCCCTTGTAGATAGGTACTATGAGACTTGGCCTGGTTGGTCTGTTATTTCATTTTCCCAATAGAGTGGCATCTCTCGGTTGAGTTCCTTTGGGTGTGTCAAGGTTAGATCATCGACTATGAGCTGTCAATGCTTGTCCCCTATCGTTCTATGTGCCATCATGGATGGCTTGGTTCTTTGTGTGTTCTTTGAGACAATATTCTACGTTTGGGCCTTGATAAGGAGCCCACTGATGTGTATGTGGTTGGAACCTCATGTGAACGTTGCGAGTGTTGCATTGGAACTTTGAGTTGGATACCATGGGAAGTCTATGGTTTATACCATGAGACTTAGAGTCAAATATAAGTATATCTGGGTATGTTCAGGAGTCCTTGTGGTGTGTGTCATTACGTTGACATGCTAGGGATATCGAGTGGACTAGTTATGTTTAGCTAAGGATGGTCTCGAGATGGAGTTTCTCTCTCATTTGGGTTCCCTCTCACTGGGTCGAGTTAACTAATGCCTATCAGTTACTCCCTTTTTGGTTTGGGATTTTAGGGTTTCTAATGAGTATTTTTTATACTCACCCCTACATAGGATTTGGATTCACATGTTGTGTTTTGTGAAGACCATAGGTCCTTCGACGAAGTCCCATTAGGACCCAGAGTAGGTACAAAGTAGTAACTAGAATGACCGGGGTTTTTACCGGAGCTGTACCAAAAATATTACTGAGGGGAGTTTTACAGCGTTCCCCTCCCTTTGAGCAGGTTGGATGCTTTTTCAGTTTTCTTTTGGTGGGCCCTGTATTTCCCCTTTTTGATTTTTCTATACTCTGGCTTGTGATAGATGTATACATGCATATTAGTTTTCAGTTTATATATATATATACACTATTTCATGGTGGTGTATGTGGGTGAGTGTATAAATGTACCTTAGGCTAATGCCTCCCATGTGTTTGATATCCTACTCAGCACTAGTCACCAACCCCGGTCCTATTGGAGGCAGGTTGGGGAGTCGTGGCTCGAGCCCCATTGGGTCGGGTCATGACAAGGGTCCCATTATCATAATATCCTATTGGATATAACCATGGGAGAACACCATGAGAAGGTGACTCAAATTCCTATGAGTCTCCACCCCTGATAGCCTGTATCATTTGTGCCCTTCAAATGATATCATCTGGATATAGAACATATATTTAAGAATAGGGTTGTAGCACTTCTGAGTTATCATCATATTGGGGGATTTCTATGACATTTTAGTGCCACATCTACTATAGGGACATTATAACATACTATGTTATGCATAAGAACAATCATGATGTGATAATAAGTTTATTAATATTCAAAACAATGAATACATGTCATCATAAAGTACATAGAAGTTTATTCTAGAGAACCAACTCCAATAGACCTGCACTAGAGCCAACTACTAACAACCTTCAGTCCACTAGCTCTCACATGATAATCATACTTCTGCTGAGATAGGAATTTAATCAAGGGGACACCATGTTCTCTTCCATGGGTACTCTACTCACTGTAACTTCACCCCTTTGATAAAAATCCCTCAAGACGTGATACTTCCGGAGTATGTATTTTTTCTATTGGTGTGACCTTGGCTCTTTTGCAAGATCCACTACTGTAGTATTATCACAATACATTATGATAGGGTCTTTACTACTAGGTACCACATCAAGATCCTAGACAAAGTTTCAAATCTGAACAGCTTCCTTGGCTATATCAAAAGCCACTATATACTCAGACTCCATTGTAGAATTAGCGACAAATGGATGCTTTGAACTCTTCTAGCTCATAACTGGTTCATTGAGACAAAAAAAATCCTAATTGCGACTTCATGTCATTTTGATCTATCTGAAAACTAGCATTAGTATAACCCCTGATGACCAACTACTTATCTCCTCCATACACCGGGAATATATCTTTAGTTCTTCTCAGATACATAAGGATAGACTTAATAGTAAACTGATTTTGTTCTCCTAAATCCACTTGATACCTACCTACCTTTCTCAATGCATAGGCAACATCAAGTTCAGTACATAACATAACATACATGATTGATCCTATCACTGAAGTGTATGAGATATTACTTATTCTCTCTTTATCATGTTGTATCTGAGTAAATATTTTCTTAGAAAGATATAAACCACGCAATACTGGAACTAATCCCCTCTTGGATTGTCCCATACTAAATCTCTTTAGTATCTGGTCAACATATGTACTTTTAATTAGTCCAAGAAACCTCTTGAATCTATCATGAATGATATTGATCCCTAGAATATAGGCTTCTTCACATAAGTCCTTCATGGAGAAATGTTTTTTTAACCAGACCTTAATATACTGTAAGACTAGTATATCATTTCCAATAAGTAATATGTCATCAATATGTACTAATAGGACAATGAAAAAATTCACACTAAACCTCTTGTAAACACATGAATCATATTCATTCTTAATGAAACCAAATTCTTTTATGGATTCATCGAATCAAATGTTCTATGACCTAGATACTTGATTAAATTAATAAATGAATATTTGAAACTTTCAAATCCTTTTGGCATCACATGGAGTTACAAAACCTTTGGGTTGTGTCCTATAACATCATCTTGAAGGTTCCCATTAAGAAATTTAGTTTTGATATCCATCTACCAAATCTCATAGTCATGGTAAGCTGCTATAGCAATTAAAATTCTGATGGATTTAAACATGGAAATTTATAAAAAGGTTTCATCATAGTCAATTCCTTGATACTGTTTAAACCATTTAGCCACTAGGCTTTCTTTATAGGTATTTACTTTACCTTCCATGTTCGGTTTCCTCTTGAGTAACCATTTGTATTCAATGAGTTTTACATCAACTGGCACATCGACCGAAACCCAAACTTGGTTTGGATACATGGATTTTATTCTAGAATTCATGGTTTCATTCCATCTTATAGTTTCTGAGCTCTCTACCACCTCCTTGTAGGAAATAGGTTCATCATTTTCAACCAATAATGAGTCACCATACTCAGTGACTAGAAAACCATATCTCTATGGTTATCTTACCTCTCTTACACTCCTACACAATACTTGTGTTTTAATAACTACTTATTCCATGGGGACATGTGGAATTTATTCCTATACCAACTCTTGTGTATCTTGAGCATCAACTTCATCGAAGTCAATCTTTCTCCCACTATCCTTTATGAGGATGTGCTCCCTCTCAAGAAAGACGAATTCTCTGGTGATATTCACTTTTTTTATGATTGGTTATACAAGTAGTATCCCTTTTTTCCTTTGGATACCCTATAAAGATATACTTTGTGACATGGGGTGACAATTTGCTGCCCGAGAAGGCCTTAACAAATTCCTCACAACCCCATACACATGTATGCGACAAAACTAGTTTCTTTCCACTCCACAACTCAAAGAGAATTCCATTTTTTGCTTTAGTTAGTACTTATTTTAATGTGTATGCTGCAATTTGTAATTCATATCCCTAAAAGGATAATGAAAGATTTGTATGAATCATTATTAACCTTACAATTTCCAAAAAAGTATAGTTCCTCCTTTCACTGACACCATTCCACTATGGTGTATAAGGTGGAGTGAGTTGAGATAGAATCCCAAACTCCCATAAGAAGTTGATAAACTCTTGGTTAATATATTCACCACCTCGATTAGATCAAAGATTCTTTATCTTATTACCAAGATAATTCTCTACTTCATTCTTGAATTCCTTGAATTTATCAAAGGACTCAGACTTATACCTCATCAAGTAGATATAGTCATATCTACTCAAGTCAGTAGTAAAATTTATGAAGTAAGAATATCCACCACTATCTTCTACTAGAAATGGTCCACAAACATCAATGTGTACCAATCCTAGAAGCTCCATGGCCCTTTCACCCTATCCACCAAATGGTGGTTTGGTCATTTTTTCTTGTAAACAAGCATGAAATCTTTCAAGTGGTTTTAGCTCAGAAGAGTCTAAATAACCATTTTGATAGAGCTTTGTCAAACTCTTCTGGTTTATATGACCAAGATGGTGATGCCATAAATAGGTGTTATATGGGTCATGTGAACATGATTTTTTTATCAATTTAAAACACTTGGTTTTCATAATTTAATACATAAAGACCATTATTTAAATGCACCATACCATAACATATGTTGTCCTTATAAAAGAAACAACTTTTATTTCCAAATTTTAAAATAAAACCATATATATCTAGGCATGATATATAAATTATATTCTTAGTAACTAAAGGTACATAATAATAATATTTTAAAACCAAATTTATTCATGTTGAAAATGAAAGGTGGTAGTCACCAATGGCCAGAGTAGCTAAACTTACACCATTAGCATCTCTTAGATCCACCTACCCTTTAGAAATATTTCTAAATCTACTTGGTTCCTATATTTGGATATAGATGTGAACACCACATGCTATATCTAATACCCAATCTGTATATATTGAAATATTACACTTGATAATGAATGCACCTTTGACATCCCATTGTTTCTGGATGCATTTCCTCTTCTAGTGGCCTGACTTTCCACAAGAAAAACACACGACCTCATTTTATTTTCCCTACCTATGGATCTTCCTCTTCTTGGAAGGAAAGTACTCTAGAGATTTAGACTATTTATAGGTCTTGGTCCCCTTTTCCTTGTTATTCCTTTTCTTATTGACCATAAGGACCATAGGTTTATCATGCCCCATGTTCTTATCCACTTGGAGAATCAAAGTAAGAAGTTCTGAAAGACTCTTATCATTATTGCTCATATTCTAATTGATAATAAAACTGGAGAAGGTCTTGGAAAGTGATGAAAGTATGAGATCTATATGAAACTCATTTGGGAATTTAATCCCTAAGGCGTCTAAGTTTTCAATGTATCCAATGAGTTTGACTACACGAGGCCCATATTCCATAGAGTTTCCAAGCTTAGTTGTAAACAAAGCATTGGATATCTCATACCTCTATTGTCTCGCCTTCTCTTGATAGAGATTTAGAAGGTGAGACATCATGCTATATGTATCCATGTCCTCATGCTGCTTCAAAAGCTAATTGGAAATAAATGAAAGCATGAAACACTGAACATATGTAGCATAATTCAGAAGTTTCTTATAGAGAGAGCTTTTAACCACTTTCCTCATTACCAGGTACAACTAGAAAAGGTTCTTTCAGAATATACAATTTCCTTTCATGGCTAAGTATAATGTATAAGTACCTTTTCCAATATTGGAAATTTATGTGAGTGAGAAGGTTATCCTTCTCAAGTATGGATCACAATGATATGTCTAAAGTCATTTTAATGATATTTCTATAAAATAAAGTGATCATAATTTCAGTAATTTATCTAATTAAATTTATACAAATAAATAAATATTTATTAGTTTCCCACTATTTTATCGAAACCAAATAGTCCTCACTATTGTAATTAGAATATCCTATTTCTTGGAAATTCTATTGGTAATGATCTATATTCCCCTTCTCATTACCACAACTTTGGTTGGTCAAGAAACTTGAATGGTTTTAGGTAGGCATTCCAAATGTCAACTGCATTAAATCATAGTTTCTTAATATATTGAGTGGACTCCCTAATCCTGAAATCATTAATTTAGATTTCCCCAAACCTTTCCTATCACTTAAACCAATTATTACTTCGACAGTCAACCCTTGATGTGAACTAAGTTAAGTCAACCCAAAAATTTAAGTTATAATTCCCCAATAATTGAAATCACCCCAACTTTGGCTGGTCAAGCACTTTGAACTATGGTTTGATTTTAACTGAATTAGTGGTAGGTTATACCAGCTTAATATATTTAATTGAGGAATTTTATCCTTTATTCATAAATCTCCAATTATTATCTTTATTTCATGCTTGTTAATATTAAGAAAATTTACTTAAGTGGTTAACCATGTATTAGATAATATTTATGCATAAGACTATTTATTTTAGTTCTATCTTTCATGCTTGCTAATTTTATTAATTTATGTGATC
This sequence comes from Viscum album, assembly GCA_963277665.1. Classification (NCBI taxonomy): domain Eukaryota; kingdom Viridiplantae; phylum Streptophyta; class Magnoliopsida; order Santalales; family Viscaceae; genus Viscum; species Viscum album. The sequence continues at coordinate 162,523,632 of OY728144.1, forward strand.
GTGATAAAACACCCATAATGAAATAATTATGCAACTGATAGAAATAAAATAATAAAGTGGTATGATCATGAGATTTTACTAATGGTTAGTTTATCTAGTTGTTGATAAACTAACTGTTGACCTAGGTAAAAAATACCTTGCTAATTAAGGTTCATTTTATAGCTTTCCACATGTCCACCAATGTATCTATCTTGGATTGGTTTCGCCTCGGCTCCAAACTTAAACCGCCTCCACTAGATTGAGATCTACATCCATTACATATAATTTTACTCATTAATAGGTGTACCTAAAAGAAACCATGGGCATGAAGACCCTATATAAGAAGAGGAGAGAAGAAACACAAACCGACAATTTAATTTAATAATAAATTAAATTAAACCAATCACATACAAAGGTCCGGTCTATTCTCATGATCATCCACATGCATGCAATGAATTAAACATTTAATAAAACTTGAATTCAATTCTTAATAATTATTATTTAATATAAATCACAATCAAATCAATAAATTACCATCTTTAATTAATCAATTATTTTATCTTAATTCTCATTTGAATTTCCTTGAGATTATCATCCATTATAATTTTAAACAAAATAAATTTATTTAAAATTAATTGTGTCTGTAAATTTACCATAGAGGTAATATGGTGAATACCTATCCAAATATACCCAAAATTTATTATACTCGTATACTTGTTTATTATTTGTGAAAATAGCATACATGACTTATCACGTACTTTCATGATGTGTAGTATCAACTTAATGATTACACGAATTACATGATTTTTCTACAACATGTCATGCTTTAATGCACATAGAGTAACAATTGTAATACGAATCATACATGATATGCAGATATGAACATTACATAGATATTAATTAAAATTTTTTATATATAAATATTAAAACCCATCACACGGAGTGTCTTACCAACTTAATGACCACACATAACAACATGTCTCAAGGTTTATATAATATAATACATAAATTTTAAATTTGTGTAATTTGGTATAAGTACATGGCATGTAAAAGAGAGATACACGGTGTGTACAAATCTCACCATTTATCTAAGGTACATGCCTAGGGTCTTGTCGTGTAAATTGTACCTCATAAAAATGGAGTACACGAAATACATCATGGAACACACAATACGTTAACTCTAAGTAACACAATCACCAGTTAGGTAGGTCATGTATGGAATACATGACCCGTTTGTGACTTAAAGGGACTACATACTATATATGTGGGCTAAAAGGTGTGTAATCCAGTTGACCATGTGCCACCCTGGTTGGGTCAACACATAGTGCATGATATTTAATGCACCGTGTCACGACCCGACCCTACCCGGGCTCAAGCCACAACTACCCCAAGCCCGCATCCATAGGCCAGGGGCTGGCGACCAGTGCCGAAGCCACAACAACTCGGGGAGGCCTTTGCCTAAGCACCTGTACACACACATGCAGCACGCTCAATGCAAAAGTACAGAGTAAAATAAAAGACAAGCAGAGTAAAAGAGAAACTGCTATATATAAAAACCACAAATGTGCATCGACCTCTAAATAGTACAAAGTACAAGATGAAAGTAAATTGAAAAGAAAAGGGGAAAAACATGCTCCCAACCAAAAAAGTGCCACAACCCAACAATAGGTGAACAAAAGAAAAACAGCTGGAAGGGTCCCCCACCTGGAACCCGACTATGACAACCGCACGCAGTCCAAGATCTTGAACTCCTATGCTCCACTGAAGTCACGACCAACCTATCCGTCATCTGCAAGGGCACACCAAGTGAGGGCAAAGCCCAAGCAGGGGTGAGTATAAAAATACCCAGTAGGATACCCTGAAGGCTTGAGGGAGCAATAAAGGAGGTACCGAAGGGTGAGCAGTAGAGCAAACAGGAAAAGTAAAGGAGTACAACAGAGAGTGCAGTAAAGAGTCCAGCTCAACCCAACAAGAGGAAAGAAGGTAGACTCATCCAGACACAAGGAGCTGAAAATGGTGAGAAGATGATCTTCCCATCGAGTCTTCGATACCTATAGAAGGAGAGTAGACTCATCCAACCACGAGAAGCTAGACACGGAAAGCACGTGGCATACCCCGCACGTCTTCGCCTCTCCTGGAAGGAGAGTAACCAAACCCAAGAAGTGGGTATTGAAACAATGTATATACAAATCCATATACTCAACAAGAATCCCAAAACAAGGTCGTAAGGGGATCTCCATCCCGTAGCGCAGCCCAAGAAAAGTGAGTCACCAAAAGTCCCAGAAGTAACACCATCGATGCCCAACATCCCGCACGTATGCCTTGAACTACAAGTCAAGGGGCTCAAATCACCGCACCTCAACACTATCCGCTTTGGGCAGCACTGAATCGCCCACACGTTTTTAGATCGCGTCACAAGAACGCGTCTCGGTGGGGAAAGCGCCCCTTGTACTTGAGAGTTCTAGGGAAATTCAAACCACACCTCGTCACTGCCCTGCAGTCGAGAGGTCTTCTCAAAGTCAAGGTCATTCCATAACTGACCTGTACAACCAAGGGTCCCACTCCGGTAATCACGGAGAAAAGCCGTAGACTAGCCTAGCAGAAAGGACTGAGTCTGGAATGTCAATGGGTGACCCACTGCCCAGCCCTGCTGGAGGGTAAACCATAATAAGATATCGGGTGACCCACTGCCCAGCCCTGTTGGAGGGTAAACCATAATAAGATATCGGGTGACCCACTGCCCAGCCCTGCTAGTGGGTAAACCCAGATACGTCATCAGGCGACCCACTGCCCAGCCCTGCTGGAGGGTAAACCTGGAATAAGTTGACAGGCGACCCACTGCCCAGCTCTGCTGGAGGGTAGACCTGGAACAATACGACGAGCAACCCACTTCCCAACCCTGCTGGAGGGTAGACCCACAAGAGTTGTCGGGTGACCCACTGCCCAGTCTCTACTGGAGGGTAGACCCGGAACAAGCTGACAAGCGACCCACTGACCAGCCCTGCTGGAGGGTAGACTTGAATCAAGACAACGAGCGGCCCACTGCCCAGCCCTGCTGGAGGGTAGACCCTAAAGAGTCGTCGGGTGACCCAATGCCTAGTCTCTGCTAGAGGGTAAACCCGGAACTGCTCCGAACATCCCTACTGGATGGTATAACACTGGCCAACTGAGCACTGAGTGGGTACCGCACAACCACCCAACTCCAGAACAACTCACCCAAAAGAGGTTCAACGCCTGTTCCATCACTGGGTGTCACTAGCACCGCTACCGGCCGATCCATCGAGAACGAAACTAGGGGGAGACCACTCAACCCTGCTGGTCAAACAAACAAACACATAGCTAGGGGAAAACTCCACCCTGCTGGTCAAACAAACGAGCACAAAGGGATCCTCTACGTCGTAAGAGGTCAAAGTACGCAAAGCAGAACCTGACACACACGTGGGGCCCACACAACGTGTGGCCCCATATCAACCCCAACCAAGCGTACAAACGTTCTCAGGTATAAAAATCCCCAACGTGTACCTCCAAGCATTCTTGTATACTCCCAGAGTATACCACGTCTCCAGCCCTAAGGCTACCGTGCACACGAAACCCAACGTCAATGCGAAGGTGTAACGTAACAACTCCAACCTGCTACCCCAATGGCTGAGGCACATCCAACCACATCTCTTCATGCATTTACATCACTCACATGGGAGTGCACGCGATCACACGCCAAGGGTTCTCTGCAAACACCGCAGGAAGAACCACCACCGTGGCACCTTCACATTCCTCATTAAATAAGATCGCGTATGAGGCTCTGCTCGCCTGAACAGATTACACCATTGTAATCCCCATGGAAAAACACGCGATATAGACTACTTACTCTCCCGAAATGGTCAACCGGTGAAAAAAGTACTATTCACCGTAACCAACCCGTGTGGGGCCCACCCCAAAATCCCGAAACTGAACAAACGGAGCACACCACTGCTATCCCCTTGAAAACACACACGGGATTGACTACTCAATCACCCAAAATGAACACCCAGTGAAAAAGGTACTATTCACCGTAGCCAGGTCGGGTGGGACCCACACTACGTCCTCGAAAAAGGTCGGGCGAACTGCGCCATCGCAAAGCTCTCGGAAAATCACGTCAAATTGACTTCTTACTTGAGTGCAACGGATATTCGGGGAAAAAGATGCATTCAGGCGCACCGCACACGAGGGGTGCTTCGTGGGACCCGCATCCTGGTCCCGAAACACAACGAATGGATCGCACCGTTGCGATCCTCTCGAGAAAACACACAAGATGGACTATTCACTTGTCCAAAATGGTCGCCCGATGATAGAGATGGAAAATCACCGTCAACGCTCAGATGACCCTCGTGGGGCCCGCACCATCGTGCCGAATTAGAGCGGGCGGATTGCACTATTGCAATCCCCTCGGAAAAACATCCAGAATCGACTGCTCGCACGCCCTGAGCGGATGCCCGATGAGAAAGACGCTAAACGCTGCTCGCAGCTCAAAAGACGGGACGTGGGGCCCACACCTCAAATTCGGTTTCAACGCCCGAACCTACACTGGAAAATTCCGCCTCGGCACCAGGGTCCCAACGCCGCTGACGACGCTCAAATCGGACGTCGGATGCGTCTGCGCCGTCCAAAACAAGATCCCCGAAAAAAAACGTCAACTCACTTAAAGACGCGTCGCGCCTCCGAGGCCCCTTGTTTTGGGAATTAAATATTCTCAAAACCATCAAAAAAGGTCTGTCTTGATGCGAGGTCCGCGCTGCCGCTGACGGCACGCAAAACGGACGCCCGTAGCTAAAGATACGGGCGTCCGAAGAGAGAAGGGGTTCGGTCCGGCCGGTCTGCCCGGCTTGGGCCGGCCCGCACCGGCCGGCCAGCCGAGCCCGTGGCCCAGGTGCCGCGGGTGGCCCGCCATCACCCGACCGGCCAGAATGGCCGGTCCCGCTGCCCCCATGCGGAGACCCGCGTTTTGTGGGTCTCTGTCTGCCGCGGTCGCGCCGCGACCCCGGTCGCCGCCCCGTACCGGCGAGCTCGGCCCGCCGCGCCGTCGTGCTGAGGAGCAGCCGCCGCCTGCCCAGCCGAGGAGCCCACTCGTGCCGAAGCCGGACCGCCACTGCCAAGGGACCCCCGCCGCCTGGAGCCACCGCGCGTCGCCGCCTAGACCGCCGGACCCTCACCGGAAACTTCAAAAAAACCCGCGAACTTCGCCGGACCACCACGACCTCCACCGAACGCGGATTTCAATTCTGAAAGAAGCGATGGAAAGAAAAAAATGTGTACTACACGAAAATGGAATTTTTTTGAATATAAAACAAAAAATAGATGCTAAAATTGGGGTTCAAAGGGGGTTTTGGGATTTAAAACTCAAACGAACACCACCTACCTCTTGGGCGTAGCCCGATGCTTCGTCGTTGACCCGTCAGAGTGGCCGCACCTCACCGGAGTCGCCTCGCCGGAGTGGAGGAGGAGAGGGGAGATGATTTCCAGGGGAGGGGGAAATGAGGGAGAAGAGAAGGGGGGGGGGGGTTAAGTTAATTAAATAAATTAATTAACTTAAGCACCCTCCCGCGGCCCCGTACCCGAACTCCCGACGGGGTCGGGATTAAGCCTCTACTAGGCTAAAAAACCACGCTCTGAGCGCAACGGCGGTCTCGGAATTTTAATCCGATGTCCCATTCAAAAGTTATAAAAGCAACGGCATGGGCCTCTAAATTACGAAAACGCCCCCGGGGCCATTTTTCACTGACAGCCCGCGCCCGCGAAACTTATACCCCTCCTAGGGTAAATGGAATGCTCCAAACTCAAAGGTGCCCTCAGTTTTACCATCCGAGCCACCGTTTAATAGATACTAGCATTTCACCATTAAATGGATTAATTAATTAATTTAATTATCCGTTTAACATTCTGAAAGCGGGTGAGGGGTCCAAAAATCCTACGCCGACATGTTTTATGCCGTTCCTAGGGTAAAAACCCCATTCCGGACCCATAAGTATACTCGGATCTCTAATCCGGATCACCGTTTAGGAGTTATCCCATTTATTTGGCGTTTCCAGTGTGAACGCACTGAAAATTTAATTCCGGCCACTCCGGGGCTCGGAATCACACGCCGTCTGAAGGTGATGCTCTGGAATAATATCAAGAATATTCCAAAGTCTTTCGCAGCAAAAAATGGGTTCTTACATCATTCCCTTCTCTAAGATTTTCATCCCTGAAAAGAAAAACCAGGGAACAACTCAAGGTACTAAGCCCACACCTGGCTCCCCCATACCCAGAAGAACTCTCGCACAGTTCTACGCCATCGCACATAGACCAAAGGATTTGATCTGTTCACGTGAGGTCTGCCCTCACCGATGTCATGCATAGGAGCACGCACACCTCTTCTCGGGTGAGTCACGTGGGAGACGTTACGCACCCAAACCAGCCTTTGGGGTTAGGGAAAGATGGTAGGGAACCTCGCCATCCCTCTGCACGGTCTCAAATGGTCCGAATGACCTTGGGGGTATCTCACATCCCCGGACAAACCTCTACGTCGCATGCCACGACAGGAATCACCGCTTGGACATGGGACAAGGCCCGATGATTCCCTCCTTCAGAGTATTCATACGGTGAAGCACCCAAGGATATCCGGTCACGCATGATTCACAGTCGATCTCCCACGAACAAGACTCTCTTACACGCTCGAAAGACGAAGGAGTCGCCACTATCGACTAAAGAGAAGGGTCTCACACCTTCTACTTTACCAACACAGGGTTACACCAGATGCTCTGCGTCACCCTGGTATCAGCTCAAGCAAGGAGCGGGGAGAAAAATCACTTCACACACAGAGTCTAACAATTCTACTACAAGAAGTAGAAGAGTCACAAGGGGTACCTCTCATCATCCCATGCTCTACAGGATCGTAGATATCCAAGGCTCGCGGCTGTCCGTGGTCCCATCTGTCAGCTCCCGGAGCCTGACGTGGACTACCTGATGGTGATGGGAAGACCTCGTAACGTCGTCCCCCACCTCCAGCTCCTCTACTAGCACCAACTATCTGGGAAATACTCTGATCACGACATTGCCTCTGCCGTGGTGGTGCGCTTTCTGCCTTCCCGAAGCTCTCAGCAACTCGGGCCGGGCAGTCTCGTGCCAGGTGACCTCGCCCATCACAAGCATAACACCGGTGATCTCTGGGTTGCCCTGGTGCCCTCCGGCGCCACTATGGTGTACGAACATGGCCCGGGATCCACTCACGGAAGGGAATCCTCGACTGAGGCCCTTTGCCTTTTCTCCACAGTGGTATACGACCACGTCTCCAAAACCGGCAGTGGGAAGGCCACCTGCATAGAGGTTCAGTCATCCGGCGCCTGCTAGCTACGACAGACGTCTCGGCTCCGTCATGCCCACTGCCACTACCAACTGCAAAACGTGATAGGAAACTCTCTATCACCAATGCCTTCTCTAGCACCACGACATAAGTGGAAATTCCCAAGGGTACTATGACAGAACGAATCTCTCTGCAGAGACCCTACTCGAACTTCCGTGCTCGGAAGTCATCGTCATGGACCAAGTCCGGATAAAAATGCGCACGGTCCGCGAAACTAGTCGTGTACTCAGCCACCGTCATCCCTCCCTGATGAAACTGCAGGAGCACCTGAATCCGAATAGAGCGCAAATAGGAGCGGAAAAACTCCTCATGAAACAACAACTAAAAGTTTCCCCACGAAAGCAATGACTCGTCAAGAAACTGAGTCACCAGACTCCACCAACGCCAAGCCGCTCCACGAAAAAGGTTGGCGGCCCAAGACACCATAAGATCCACCGACGTCTGCACAAGATTGAAAAGGCGAACCACTGTCTGAAGCCAAACCTCCGCTGCCTGAGGGTCTGGCTCACCACTGAACCTCAGCGGTCCCTGCCGCTGGAACTCACGGAGCACGGTCAAACTGCACTCAAGCTCAGCCTGCTCTGTTGAAGCTGTCTGCTACTCAACAGGTGGGGGTGCTAATACCAGCCCACCCGGAGAAAGGGGCTCACATGATGGGTCCTGGACTGAGGCCTCGTAGCTCACAGGGTCGTCGTCATGAACCAAAGCTGGTATCCTGGCTGGTTGTCTTCGCGGATACATCCTGAATGTTATCAAGGTGTTCCGCGGTCAGATAAGCATATATGTATATACCAATAACAACGATGGGGAGCTGACTCAAGAAGGAAAGTCAAAGACTCAATCCTATGTGATGCACAAACCAATTTTCCCTGCAACAAGTGTCTCAGCATTCCGAGTCGACAAGCGGGTTATCAAAGTCCTGGTGAATGGATACGTCGGCCTCCGCACCACCACTGGACTCCCTGGCCTGAGAGCTGCTCTCGAGACACGTTAACACTATTGCCTTAAATCCCAACCAATTCCTTTTATTTTAGGGACGTCCGAACAATATCCCAAGGAACGAACCACCTCTGATACCACTTTGTCACGACCCGACCCTACCCGGGATCGAGCCGCAACTACCCCAAGCCCGCCTCCATAGGCCAGGGGCTGGAGACCAGCACCGAAGGCACAACAACTCGGAGAGGCCTTTTCCTAAGCACCTGTACACACACACGCAGCACACTCAATGCAAAAGTGAAGAGTAAAAGAAAATACAAGCAGAGTAAAAGAGCAACTACTATATATAAAAACAAAAAATGTGCATCGACCTCTAAACAGTACAAAGTACAAGCTGAAAGTAAACAGAAAAAAGGGGCAAAACACGCACCCAACCAAAAAATTTCCACAACCCAGCAACAGGTGAACAAAAGAAAAACAGTTGGAAGGGTCCCCCACCTGGAACCTGACTACGACCACCGCACGCGGTCCAAGCTCCCGAAATCCTATTCTCCACTGAAGTCACGACCAACCTGTCCATCGTCTGCAAGGGAACACCAAGTGCGGGCAAAGCCCAAGAAGGGGTGAGTATAAAAATACTCAGTAGGATACCTCGAAGGCTCAAGAGAGAAACAAAGGAGGTACCGAAGGGTGAACAGTAGAGTGAACAAGAAAAGTAAAGGAGTACAACAGAGAGTGCAGTAAAGAGTCCAGCTCAACCCAACAAGAGGAAAGAAGGTAGACTCGTCCAGACACAAGGAGATGGAAACGATGAGAATATGATCTTCCCGTCGAGTCTTTGCTACCTATAGCAGGAGAGTAGACTCGTCCAACCACGAGAAACTAGACACAGAAAGCACGTGGTATACCCCGCGCATCTTCGCCACTCCTGGAAGGAGAGTAACCAAACCAAAGAAGTGGGTACTGAAACAAGGTATATACAAATCCATATGCTCAACAAGAATCCCGAAACAAGGTCATAAGGGGATATCCATCCCATAGCTCAGCCCAAGAAAAGTGAGTCGCCAACAGTCCCAAAAGTAATACCATCGATGCCCAGCATCCCGCACATCTACCCCAAACTACAAGTCAAGGGGCTCAAATCACCACACCTCGACACTATCTGCTTTGGGTGCCACTGACTCGCCCACACGATTTTAGATCACGTCACAAGAACACGTCTCAGTGGGGAAAGCGCCCCTTGCACTTGAGAGTTCTAGGGAAAGTCAAACCACACCTCGTCACTACCCTGCAGTCAAGAGGTCTTCTCAAAGTCAAGGTCGTTCCATCACTAACCCGTACAACCAAGGGTCGCACTTCGGTAATCACAGAGAAAAGCCGTAGACTAGCCTAGCAGAAAGGACTGAGTCTGGAATGTCAACGGGTGACCCACTGCCCAGCCTTACTGGAGGGTAAACCATAATAAGATATCGGGTGACCCACTGCCCAGCCCTGCTAGAGGGTAAACCATAATAAGATATCGGGTGACCCACTGCCCAGCCCTGCTGGAGGGTAAACCCAGATACGTCATCAGGCGACCCACTGCCCAGCCCTGTTGGAGGGTAAACCTGGAATAAGTCGACAGACGACCCACTGCCCAAATCTGCTGGAGGGTAGACCTGGAACAATATGACGGGCGACCCACTGCCCAGCCCTGCTGGAGGGTAGACCCACAAGAGTCGTCGGGTGACCCACTGCCCAGTCTCTATTGGAGGGTAGACCTGGAACAAGCTGACAGGTGACCCCCTGCCTAGCCCTGCTAAAGGGTAGACCTAAATCAAGACGACGAGCGACCCAATGCCCAGCCCTGCTGGAGGGTAGACCCTAAAGAGTCGTCGGGTGACCCACTGCCTAGTCTCTGCTAGAGGGTAAACCCAGAACTGCTCCGACCATCCCTACTGGATGGTATAACACTGGACAACTGAGCACTGAGTGGGTACCGCACAACCACCCAACTCCAGAACAACTCACCCTAAAGAGGTTCAGCGCCTATTCCATCACTGGGTGTCACTAGCACCACTACCGGCCAATCCATCGAGAACGAAACTAGGGGGAGACTACTCAACCCTGCTGGTCAAACAAACAAGCACAGAGCTAGGGGAAAACTCCACCCTGCTGGTCAAACTAACGAGCACAGAGGGACCCTCTACATCGCAAGAGGTCAAAGTACGCAAAGAAGAACCCAACACGCACGTGGGGCCCACACAACGTGTGGTCCCATATCAACCTCAACCAAGCGTACAAACGTTTTCAGGTACAAACATCCCCAACGTGTACCTCCAAGCATTTTCGTATACTCCCAGAGTATACCACGTCTCCAACCCTAAGGCTATCGTGCACACGACACCCAACATCAACGTGAAGGCGTAACGTAACAACTCCAACCTTCCACCCCAACGGCTGAGGCATCGCCAACCACGTCTCTTCAAGCATTTACATCACTCACACGGGAGTGCACACGATCACACGCCAAGGGTTCTCTACAAACGCCGTACGAAGAACCACCACCGGGGCACCTTCACATTCCTCATTAAATAATATCGCGTATGAGGCTCCGCTTGCCTGAACAGATTACACCGTTGTAATCCCCATGGAAAAACACGCGAGATAGGCTACTTACTCGCCCGAAATGGTCAACCGGTGAAAAAGGTACTATTCACCGTAACCAACCCGTGTGGGGCCCACCCCAAAATCCCAAAACTGAACAAACGGAGCACACCGCTGCGATCCGATCAGAAAAACACATGGGATTGACTACTCAATCGCCCAAAATGAACACCCGGTAAAAAAGGTACTATTCACCGTAGCCAGGTCGGGTGGGACCCACACCACGTCCTCGAAAAAGGTCGGGCGAACTGCGCCATCGCAAAGCTCTCGGAAAAGCACGTCAAATTGACTGCTTACTTGAGTGTAACAGATATCCGGGGAAAAAGATGCATTTCGGCGCACCGCACATGAGCGGTGCTTCGTGGGACCCACATCCCGATCCCGAAACACAATGAACGGATCACACCGTGGCAATCCTCTCGAGAAAGCACACAAGATGGACTATTCACTTGTCCAAAACGGTCGCCCGGTGATAGAGATGGAAAATCACTGTCAACGCTCAGATGGACCTCGTGGGGCCCGCACCATCACGCCGAATTAGAGTGGGTGGATTGCACTATTGCAATCCCCTCGGAAAAAACATCCAGAATCGACTCCTCGCACGCCCCGAGCGGATGCCCGATGAGAAAGACGCTAAACACTGCTCGCAGCTCAAAAGACGGGCTGTGGGGCCCACACCTCAAATTCGGTTTCAGCACCTGAACCCACACTGGAAAATTCCGCCTTGGCACCAGGGTCCCAACGCCGCTGACGACGCTCAAATCGGACGTCGGATGCGTCCGCGCCGTCCAAAACAAGATCCCCGAAAAAAATGTCAACTCATTTAAAGACGCATCGCGCCTCCGAGCCCCCTCTTTTTGGGAATTAAAAACTCCCAAAACCATCTAAAAAGGTCCGTCTTGACGCGAGGTCCACGCTGCTGCTGACGGCACGCAAAATGGACGCTCGTAGCAAAAGATACGGGCGTCCGAAGAAAGAAGGGGAGAACCCCTTGGGCCGGACTGGCTCGGTCCGGCCGGCCTGCACTGGCCGGCCTGCCGAGCCCATGGCCCAGGCACCGCGGGCGGCCCGCCATCACCCGACCGGCCAGAATGGCCGGTCCCACTGCCCCCACGCAGAGACCCGCGTTTTGCGGGTCTCTGTCCGCTGAGGTCGCGCCGCGACCCCGATTGCCGCCCCGTACCGGCGAGCTCGGCCCGCCGCGCCGCCGTGCTGAGGAGCAGCCGCCGCCGGCCCAGCCGAGAATCCCACTCGCCCCGAAGCCGGACCGCCACTGCCGAGGGACCCTCGCCGCCTGGAGCCACCGCGCGTCGCCGCCTAGACTGCCGGACCCTCGCCGAAAACTTCAAAAAAACCCGTGAACTTTGCCGGAGCACCACGGCCTCCACCGAACTCGGATTTCAATTCCGAAAGAAGCGATAGAAAGAAAAAAATGGTTACTAAACGACCATGGAATTTTTTCAAATATAAAACAACAAATCGACACTAAAATTGGGGTTCAAATGGGGGTTCTGGATTTAAAACTCAAACGAACACCGCCTACCTCATGGGCGTAGCCCGATGCTTCGCCGTTGACCCGTCGGAGTGGCCGTACCTCGCTGGAGTCACCTCGCGGGGGCCGCCTCGCCGGAGTGGAGGAGGAGAGGGGAGAAGCTTTCCAGGGGAGAGGGAAATGAGGGGGGAAGAGAAGGGGGGGTGGTGGTGGTTAAGTTAATTAAATAAATTAATTAACTTAAGCACCTTCCCACGACCCCGTACCCGAACTCCCGACGGGGTCAGGATTAAGCCTCCCCTAGGCTAAAAAACCACGGTCTGAGCGCAACGGAGGTCTCAGAATTTTAATCCGAGGCCCCGTTCAAAAGTTATAAAAGCAACACCACGGGCCGCTAAATTACAAAAATTCCCCCGGGGCCATTTTTCACTGACGGCCCGCGCCCACGAAGCTTATACCCCTCCTAGGGTAAACGACACGCTCCAAACTCAACGGTGCCCTTGGTTTTCCCATACGAGCCACCGTTTAAGAGATACTAGCGTTTCACCATTAAACGGATTAATTAATTAATTTAATTATCCGTTTAACGTTCCGAAAGCGGGCGAGGGGTCCAAACATCCTGTGCCGACATGTTTTATGCCGTTCCTAGAGTAAAAACCCCATTCCGGACCCATACATACACTTGGATCTCTGATCTGGATCACCATTTAGGAGTTATCCCATTTATTTGGCGTTTCCAGTGTGAACGCACTGAAAATTTAATTCCAGCCACTTCGGGGCTCGGAATCCCACGCCGTCTGAAGGTGCTACTCTGAAATAATGTCAAGAATATTCCAAAGTCTTTCGCAGAAAAACATGGGTTCTTACACACCGCATTTAATCAATGCACATGGTTTGAATTAATTTTAGAATTAATTCTCGAGGCATTGACCACAAGTAAACGACGTGTAATTCCAATCGCACGATGTGTAATCTTATGTTATTCAGCCAGAATCCTTGGTACCTTCAGATGAGTTCCTCAATTTTATTTTATTCATAAAATTAATTGTCTCAATTAGATCTACAAGAAATGAAGGAGGAAGAATCATATCTCGTGATTCAAATTAAAAGAACGATTAAACTTGAATTGAAAATATAAATTAAAATGTGTAAATCACCAATGAACTTTAAATAATTATAAATAATTATGTGACCCCTATGATACCACTTATCGGTTCCGGGAACAGTGGAAGCATGCGATGGGCATTTCCCAATGTTTCTGTTTTCCATGTTGAATGATCAATATGAGATATGTATAATGATAAATGCTATATTCAAAGGAATTGAATCAAAGAAGATAGACGAAATGAATCATGCCAGAACTAGAGAGAGAGGACCGTCACATATTATTTATAATTAATTTAATTATATAAGAATTAAATTGATGGAATTATTTATTCATTGATGGATCTGGTAACATATCTGTGTTGCACCACCGTTGCATTATAGGAATCAAGTGCAGATTGCCACTAGCTGTGATCCACACATTTTCCATGAATTTCCAAACATCTTCGTAGGATTCTCTAGGTGTTATCAAGACAGATCCTTATGTTTGTGTATTTTATCTCTATGAGAATTTATTCCAAAGCATTCTCCCTGATTTTGTGGAGGAACATTTCTCTTTGTTCTTGGGAACGATCTTATATAAGATATATCTCAAGGGCTTGAGGGAAATCTCCAATTCTGTTGTGCACAACCCAAACAACTGAATTGTTCTCTTGAGAAAATAACATAACTGGGTTTATATATCATCAGGGTTAAAATAAAATAATTGCAAAATTTACCTTAATTATTTATTTAATCCTAGAGAAAACCCTATGTCAAATAATAATATAAATATTATTATTTATCGACATGCACTTAACCTGCAAATTAAAATTAAATATTATTTAATCAAATAATATTCAATATTTATTATTTTCTCACCGGACCTTGAATCCCGGTCCTTCATTCCTCCATAATATTTATCCGAATTTGCATATTTTATATTTATTAATTAAATAAATATCACTATATTATTCAAAAATAAATAAACAAATATTATATTCAATAAATTGAAAATAAATATTTATTAAATATTCAGATCACATTATATTCTCTCAAATAATTGGTGATTGAATAAATGAGATCAAGGAGACATGAATAATTATTAAACCACATGCACAAATAAAATTGATTCAACTTTTTAAATAATAAATAATAATATATTATTTAACTGAGATTTTGGATACACCTAGTGTGTGACCCTCTAGGCCTTTTTCTTAGTGGCATTAAGAGAAGTAGCCTAAAGTCTAAGGTTGACATCTAGAAACATGCCAAAGCACATATAGATAAATAATTTAATGTCACAATGACATAATACCTCATACAGATGCTTACTGTGCAATGTAATCCCTTTATCACAATATCTCAAATTAAGCAAGTTGCATGGCGGTGCCATTAACCTATATGTTTGATGTCTCTTTATTTGACTTTCTAGAAATAGAACTTGCCTATAGAACACCATGGAAATTTATTTATTTAGGATATATCATTTCCATAAAAGGTCCTAAGATATTAACTTTCGTTAAATAATAGAAGGGATAAATCCTTTATCACATTATTCATCAATGAAATATTACTCGTGATGCACCCAACATATCCTAACTCACTGCGAACATCTGTCATCATGGTTTTCATCAAGAAATAAAAGTACATGACTCATAATACCCATTAACAATAATTTTAAAGTCTAAAGACCAATACACATGTTTATAGACAGGAACATTCAATGACACATATAAATGTGGATTTTCTACTGGCAGGTCCCATTCTCATAATATCCTACTAGATATAACCAAGGGCATACACCCTAAGAATGTGCCTAAAAGTCCCATGAGTCTCCACCCTTGATAGCCTGTATCATTTTCATATCTAAAATGATATCATATGGCTATAAAACATATATTTAATAATAGTGTCATAACACTTTTGGGTTTCCATCATAGCGGGGAACTACTATGACCATTTAGTGTGAAAACTACTCTAGGGACATTATCATATATTATGTTATGTAGAAGAAAAATCATGATGTCATAAGAAGTTTATTAATATTTAAAACAATGAATACATGTTATCATAAAGTACATAGAAATTGGTTCTAGAGCACCAACTCCAATATAGGAAACAATAATTAAAATAAATTTTAATATATCGCCTATGACTGCACGCTTTAACTGGGCCCAAAATCAAAATTAATAACCAGGAATAATTCCAAAATATTCCTATCTATTTTAAATAATATAAAGATATGACCTTGAAGTCTTTTAAAAACCACTATTCTATAATCAAACCAAACGATGTGCTGACGAAAAAATCTATTATGATCTCAAGATCATTTCAAGATCCAATTTAATTTATCAAATCTCCTAGGCTCTGTTCTCCATTAACTATCTATATCTCCTCTCAAATCATACTATACATCTTGAGAGATAAGGGAGCGAATTTTTAATAAATTTTCACTAAGAATATCTCTCTTCTTCTTATTATCTCTTACAATATATTTCCTTCTAAAACCATTGAAATGCAAGGGCGATGTGTTCTCATAACCGCAAAGTGAGGGATATTCATCAACGGGTGCTTACTACTATTAAAGTAAGGGAGAAAGGTTTCTTGCTATAATAGCTAAAAATAAAGGGATGATTTAGCTACCCGATATCTATTAAAATAAATTGAGAAATAAAAAAACCTCTCAATCAAATGGGAGGAGATGTTGGGGCTCACACCAAGCTATTACCAAACTACTTTATCAAATCATGTATCCTAAATTTTTCCACATCACATCATCATTTCATTATCACTTTTTTTATATTTTAAACACTTCAATAAAATTAAATTAATACACATTTATTATATAATTTCACTTGAATGATCAAAATTATTGATTAATTTGGTTAATTAATTTTTATATTCGATTCACTTAATTATTATAATTGGACATAAATTTATTCTATTGTGATTACTTGATCAAATCAAGATATAAACTAATTTGATTAATTATTATTTCTTTGTTTAAATTAATCTTTAATGTTTTAAATTATTTTACACACATGATTTGATTTATTTTTTGTTTTTAAATTTGTGATTACCATCACACTTTTAGTGTTTTATTTTTTAAAGGTAATTCACCCCCCTATTTCCATCTTTACCTGGGCCTATAATTACTATCATAGTAGTATTTAAATTAAACCTTAATCAGTTTCATAGTATGATTGCCAAATGAAATCTTATTCTTTTTTCAAAGGTTCCCCCGAAGGGATCTCTTTGGGACATGCTTCTTTTTTAATGGTACAAACTACTCCTATTGGAAAAATTACAAGTCTACATTTCTTAGTAGTTTATGCTATACTTTTTGGAAAATAGTTATGCCTGAATACATTCCTATAAAAGAATATAAAGATAAATATACTCCCAGAGATATTTTATCCTTTCAGATTAATGGAAAATATACGAACACTCTTCACTATAGGCTAGAAAAAAATGAATTCAATAAAAGTTCTTATAAAACTTCCCATGAAATCTGTAAACTCTTATAAGTCACACACAAAGGCATGCATAAAATTTTAAGATACTAGATTTTATTTTTTTTAGAAAGTAATTTGAAAGATTTTCTATGCATTCAAATGAATCTATTACCGATATGGTTACACACATTACTAAAATTTTCAATAGTTAAAAGTTTCTTAGTGATGGGTTTTCAATGAAAACTTCAGAGAAAAAGATTCTTTGGGGCCTTCCTAGCTCTTAGGAACCTAAGAAAATGACTATATAATAAGTGAATGAAATAAAAAATATGTATCTTGAGGTGCTTATCATATCTCTTATGACATATGAAATAACCATGAAGAGATAAGATAATACAAAAGTTATAGAAGTCAAATAAGCTAAAGAATAAAAAAAACCCCATTGTTTTCAAAGTTTTAAATGAATATTCTTATAAAAGTGAAGTTAAAATTGAATTTTTGGCCAAGAAATTTAATAAAATTATGAAGAAGAAGAAATCAATAATCATGTGAATAATAATAGACCATAAGTAACTTTTTAGGAATGAAACAAGGAGGGACACATAAATAAGGATTGTCCCATCTATAAAAATAAGTATAAAATGAAGAAAAAGGGAGATAATTCTCTTAAGATTTCAACGTGGAGTGATAGTGTAACGTCCCAAACCAGGTTCCACACACCGGTACCCCGAGCTAGTTGGTTACATGACCTCAAGCATGAATACATTTACATAAAAGGTTATAGACTAGCAGTGAGGGTCTAATATCAATCATGTGGAGACTATACCCTCATTATCAAAGAAGCACAACAATATAATAAATAAACCACAACCAAATGATATAACCAATAACCAAACCAAACTAGCACCACATGATGAACAAAATAAGAAAAATAATATCCAAAACTAAACAATGGATATGTCATGCCAAATACATGTCAAGTGTCAATATGTAGAACCCAAAATAAACAAAGACACTGAAAAGTCCCAAGTGGGTCTCAAATCATGTCTAGTTCCCTCATCCATGATCCATCCTGACTCCATATAACATATGGTTCTTTCCCTTATCATATCCTGTAACCATGAAATCAATTAGGGTACTGATTAAGAATCCCAAGTAGGGTGTGAGTACAACTCAGTAGGCCACCACCAATGAAATATAAAATAATATCCATTCAATAATAGTGTATGAAATTGTATAAATAATAAAATACAATGCATAAGTAAAAAATTATCACATTTCATCATTATTTAATTAACCACATAAACCCCTGGGTTTCTGAGGACACCCAAACCCTCAATACCTTATTTGGCCGATGATAGAGTCTGTACCATATCAAAATATCATGTTTATCATCTATCATTTCATTTCATATCATACCATGACCAATTGGAACCATAGTCCAATGCCAAAATCAAGGGCATATAACATCGCGTATAACACTCTATGGGTATTTTGAGTTCGAGTCCCTATCTCACTTATCAATGTCAAATGGGTATTTAGTGACTTAGTCCCTATCCCATACTCACCATCTCATATGGGTATTTGGAGAATCATTCCCTATTATACACTTCTTTTATCACATATGGGTATTTGGAGTATCATTCCATATCCTACACCTCATTTATTACATATCGGTATTTGGAGCATCTGTTCATGTCCCACACTCGTATATCAATAAATCACACATATATCACATATATCACATCAACAAAACTTAATCAACTTTAACTCTCTTGTCAAATTTCACATCATGATATACCATTTCAACTATCAAGAAAAATCATAATTCAATACTTTAATCACATGGCATAAAATGAGAAATCCTCCATTTACACCATATACCCCTTTAATCCATTAATTAAATAATCAATTAACTAATCCAATTCCATAATACAATATCCCATTAATTTATTCACTAATTAATTAATCCAATTTATACAATCTTAGTATTCCATCAATTCCAAAACCACAAGATTCCATTAATTAATTCACCAATTAATTAATTCAATTTCACAATATCAATATTCTATTAATTCCACATTCAAAATATTCCATTAATTCCACATTCACAATATTATATTATTCAATAAATAAACCAATTAATCTCATTCTACCAATTGAACAATTATACAAACCCATTAATTGAAAAATTCCATAGCCCTATTATTCAATCAATCCCACAATCCCTCAATTAATTAATTAACCAAATTAATTAATTAAATTTACAAAATTAAATTTCTAATAATTTAATATAAATTATACAATTACATACACATAATTGAAATCAAGACTTTCGGATTTTAATAATAATCCACCTACCTGAATATTTTTGACAAACGCTCACCAACAAAAATCCCCAAATTGAAGCGGAACGTTCAATTTACCAACGAAGAGTGAGATATAGATCCAAAACCTAGATCCAAGATCAAATAGATTAGATCTACAAAAACCTATATCTAGATCCACAAATAATAGAGGAAAACATCCCTTAAAAGGATGATAGAAGGATGAGAGAGTAGTAGGAAACTATACAGGATGCAATTTTCTTACTGAGAGAGGTGTAGATCTTCAATCCAAGATTTGAATTGTCAAGAATGGAGGTCATAAGGGTTTGGAATCCATCTAGAAGCCTCAAAAAATTATAGAAAACTTTTAGGGGTTAGTTAGGGTTGATTTTGGGTTAATTCTAGGGGCTCATGTATTTTTAATCTAATTTTCATGAGTTTAAATTCTCGTACTCATGGTTTCCTGCTCGGGGCACACAATTACCCCAAACCATGTGCCTAAATGCACAACTCCTTCCAGGGAGTTTCATAGTTAATAATAGAAGGGAATTGTTTTAAAAAATTGTGCAACAACCATGAAAATCCCCTCTTCTTGGGTTCACATGATTTTCTGGTCTGGGCATACGATTTGTGCAAACCATGCCCCAACTGTGCACTGCCCCATTTCCTTCCAAAGTCTCTAAATTTTCACCCAAAAACCCTAGAATAAAACCCAAACAAGATATACTCAAAGAAAGGAATAATAGTACCTATAAATGATCTCGATAAATCTCTAGAAAAGGGTTGGGATACCACTGTTAGTGATGACTAACTCAACTCCACTTCCTCAAACTCCTCAAGTGACATAAGTGATAAATGCCTTAAGACACATCTAGAGGTAGGTGATGAGGTTAATGATCATTTTTCTTATTCATCCTCCACATAATATCATTCATCCTCTTCATATTTATATTCTATTCAACTAAACAAACTTTATAATTTCTATGAAGAACTCGTTTCTAAATAAAAACAACTCAAAAAACAAATATAAACAAGTTCTTAATGAAAACAATCAAATTTATAAAGAAAAATATGTTTTGGATTTGAAATTACAAGAACAACCAATCATTGAGAATTTAGAATCTCAAATATAAGAGATTAAAAATACTCTTGATCAATTCACTTATGGTGATCAATATCTATATATGATTTTTATCTCTTAATATTTTGTTAAAAGTAATTACGGGAATGGTTTTTTAAAATCAAGTAAATTTTCTTAAAAAACCAGTTTTGTAAAAGGATTTTCCCAAAAAAATTGAAATTATTGTAAAAAATTTGGTTATATTATTTATGAGTGCTATTTATAAAATTAAAGCTATGGTAGAACTAAATATATTTATATTTATCACCATATTTACAGTAGGAAATGACACACTAAACAAGTTTGGGTACCTAATTCCCTTTTAGCTAACATTGCAAGACCCAAGACTTGGTTACCAAAAGGCACTCACATTTTATATCTTACAGGGCTATGCCACTAGACCTTTAATGACATATAATTTTATGGATTCTCAATAAAAATGGTCTATCCAAATCTAAAGTGACAACAAATCAAGAATGAAAAATTTTTATTTCATTTTTTATTTTTTTCTCTAACTGTTTTATGTAGGGGGGGTTATCTTGTATTAATATTTGATTAATCTATTATTTTTACATCTTAAGATTACTTATCTATTAATTTTGTCTTGAAATAATTGATATATATTTAAAATTTTTCTATTGAAATATGAAGTTCCCAGTCAGGATCCAAGTATCACTGAGAGGGGGAGGGGGTGAATCAGTGATATATTTTTCTTTTTATATTTCCTATTTTTTGAAACATCCTTCACCTCCTGTTAAAGAGTTTCTTCCCTACTAAACACACACAACCATATGACACAAGATTTACATGGTTCAATACTCAACAAAAGTAGCTACGTCCTTGGTATGGTAGATAAACAATCCAGCACCACACAATCCACTTAAAAACAATCCTTTGATGTGGAATACAACGAGTAGGATATACCCTTACACTCGTGTAGCACTTTGAAAATAATCCAATAGTGTGTGTGCTCCCTCTTAGCACAAATAGGATAATGTAATGATTCTGTGCTTCTTAATAAACTTTCACAAATCAAATATTTCAAAACAATTCTTTACTTTCCTACCCAGAAGCTGGTAAGAACATCCTGGTACAGAGATCTTGTGCGCCACTCCCTGCTTGAGCACCTCTGGAAACTTGCGCGAAAAAACTTGTGCAGAAAAACTCGCGTGGAAAAACTTTCATGAAAAAAATTGCACGGCAAAACTTGCGCAGAAAAAGTTGCACATCAAAAATTGCATGACTTATAAATAACCCTCAGCTTGCGCCCCACTTCAGCTTGCGCACCGCCTTCTACTACTTGCACGATCAGAGCACCCTCCACTACTTGCGCGATCAGAGCTCTAATTTTCTCTTAAGTGTTGAGCATTTAAAAATTAGGAGGCTAGTCGTCTATTTATAGGAATTTTGGTGACTTGTGTGCCACATAAACTTGCACACCGTTCCATCACTTGCATGCCACACTTGTACGCCGCTCCAGCACTTGCACGCTGTTCCATCACTTGCGCACTGCTTTCTTTACTTTTTCATATTTTGATATGATTATGTTGAAATATGACTTGAGCGCCACTTATAATTTCACGCCAATACTTGTGCACTAATACTTGAACGCCACAACTTGACTTTCACTCCAATCTTTAACTTGTGTGCCACTTTATTTCCTTTATCATATTTTGATGGATGATATTGAAATATGACTTGCATGCCACTTACACTTGCGCGCCAATAATTGTGCGCCACTACTTGAGCGACACTTTCGTTCCTTTTCCAAAATCACTTCTTTACTCTCTCTACTCTTCATAAGGCTTGCATCAAAAGTTTTCCAAACTTATGATATTTGTGAAATACAAATAAGAAAATCATCTTAATAGTTTAAAAGTCCTTTACAAAGTGAATTTATTTAGCTTCTTTGACAACAAAAGATAACACTCTGTAATAGCAAACTTTTCTTACTTCCTTATCCATCCAACTTGGTCCCAACAATCTCCCCCTTTGGATTTTGTTTTCAACCAAGATTCATAAATCACTGAACTTTGTAACCTTAAGAAATGGACTACTTATCAAGAATTCTAAGCCTATGTGAGCTAACTCATTGTAGGATACAAGAATTATTAACATCCAAAACCATGCTGTCCAAAAGCAGTGACTATGAAATCTCATGAGCGTACCTCCTCAGGCTTCTTCAGATCATATTTCAAGATTCTACCTCAGTATTCTTCACTTTTTCAACTTTCTTGGAAAACAACATTGTTTCCTACAACCACTCCAAAAAACAGTTAGAATAGTTCACATACATACATGCTGGATTCATATCTTACCCACAACTCCCCCTTTATGCATGCTTCCATAAGGATAGATTTATGAAACAATTATCCCCCTCGAAAACACTATCCAAAGGTAAGACGAGAGAGGGGACAGAAACACGTACCTTAACCTTGATGAGAAGGAGGTTGGATACCCATGTTCAACCTCAATTTTCAAATGGTTCCTTCGGTAACGGTTTTATGAATATATCAGAAACTTGTTCACATGTAGGAACATACTCCAGCATTAATTCATTATTCTCTACTTGCTATTTTATGAAGTGGTACTTTATATCAATGTGTTTTGAATGAGAATGTTGTACTAGATTTCTTGTAAGATTTATTTCACTATGATTATCACAACCCAAGAGCAATGGTAGCTTTACTTTAACAAGTAGATCTTCCAGCTGAGTCTTCATCCACATTAGTTGAGTTGCAGCTTGAGTAGCAGCAACATACTCAGCTTCAGCTGTGCTAAAAGTTACCGAATTCATTTCTTATTATTCCAACTAACACAACTTTTCTCCAGAATAAAAACTCCACCAGATGTGGATCTTCGATCATCAACATTTCCTGCCCAATCAGCATCAGAATACCCGAATAGATCAATATTTCCCGAGCCATCATACATGATTCCAAAATTTGTTGTGCCTTTGATATATCTAAGAATTATTTTTCCAGAAATCAGATGTGATTCTTTAGGAGCACTCTGAAATCTTTCACATAAAGTAACAATATAGACAATGTCGGGTCTTGAGGCAGTCAGATACAACAGACTTCCAATCAGCTTTCAAAACTCTTTCTGATCAACTTCCTTGCCTTCTCCATCTTTAGAAAACTTGGTTCCCACTGAAATTGGTGTGGAAACTGGTTTCAAATTTTCTATGACAAACTTCTTCAGAAGTTCCTTGGCATACTTTTCTTGAGACAGAAAAACGTGATTCTTCTTCTGTGAAATTTGTATCCCAATAAATTAATTCATTTCTCCCAGTATGGACATCTCAAATAACTTCTTCATTTCCTTAGAAAAATTTTCACATGATCTTTCATCATTTCCAGCAAATATAATATCATCGACATAAACAATAACGATCAGTGAAAACTCCTGACATTCCTTGATGTAGAGATTGTTGTCAACTCTCCCTTTCTTAAAGTTCATCTTCCTTAAGAAAGTATCTAATTTATAATACCATGCTCTTGGAGCCTGTTTTAGCCCATACAAATCCTTTTTCAACCTGAACACATAACTTTCGTCCTTTCTAATAAAAAATCCACAAGTTTGATCAATGTAGACTTCCTCGTCAAGGTCACCATTCAAAAATGCAGATTTTACATCCATTTGAAAGATTTTGTAACCTCGTTGTGCATCAATAGACCAGAAAGATTATGATTGTTTCTAATATTTCTACTAGAGAAAAGGTTTCATCAAAATCAATGCCTCCAATTTGTGAATACCCTTTACAAACCAATCTTGCTTTGTTTCTTATTACTTTACCTTCTTCATTCAGTTTGTTCTGAAAAACCAACTTTGTACCAATAATGTTCTTATTGTCCGGCTTGGGTACAAGTTCCCAAGTATCATTTTTCTCTATCTGATCAGGCTCTTCATTCATTGCATGAAACCATTCTGGATGCTCAAATTCTTCATTTACATCATTCGGTTCAACTTTAGAATAAAGAGAAGTATGTGATATTGCATTCATTGTTCTTCTTGTTTGAACCCTTTGATGTTTATCTCCAATAATATTCTGAGCCTCCACTTGCTTCCTCAACCTAGGATGAGTTGTTTTAACTCCATCTTCATCACTTGAGATTTTTGAGTCAGATTCATCTTCTCGAGTAGGATTAACACAGTCTGCAACATTATCAGAATTGTTAACAAAATCTTCTCTATCCTGCTCAACTTCCACATCAACATTTGATTGCTTTTCTTTATCAATATTTTCAACAACTTTTACATATGAAGAATTAATAATTCTTCCTATTTCTTTTTTGAGACATCTATATCCTCTTCCTTCTAGAGCATAGCCAAGAAAAATTCCATAATCTCCTCTTTGGTCAAACTTTCCAAGGTTTCCACCTTTCTTCTTTATAATGCATGGACTCCCAAAAACTCTTAAGTGTTTAATACTTGGAGTTTTTCCATAGAACATTTCATAGGGAGTCATATCTGAGTTTTATATAAAGAAAAATTGGTTCTGAATATACACAACAGTGATCATGGATTGCCTCCAATAATAATGAGAAAGACTATGCTCAAGCAACATAGTTCTCCCCATTTCAACCAAACTTCGATTCTTTCTTTCAGCAACCCCATTTTGTTGAGGTGTGTATAGTGAACTGAACTCATGCCGAATTCCATGATTCTCAAGATAACATTCAAATTCTTCATTCTTATACTCACCACCATTATCAGTTCTCAACTTCTTCACTGAATACTTACATTTCTTTTCTGATTTCCGCTTGAAACTCTTAAACATTTTTAGAGCATCTGACTTATGTCTCATGTACATAACACAAGTAATGCGAGTAAAGTCGTCAATGAAAGTAATGAAGTACTTATCTCTATTTTTTGATTTCTTGCTCATTGGTCCACATATATAAGAATGTATAAGTTCCAAGGGTTGTTTTGAACGAATTTCAACTCTCTTATGAAAAGAGTTTGTAATCTTCCTTTTTTCACAAATAGTGTAGCACCAATCTCTTCTTCTAGATAAATCAGGCATATCTCAGACACTGTCTCATGTTGATAACTTTCACATATTTCTCTAACACATATGTCCCAGCCTTTTATGCAATAATTGATTTTCATCCACTACACCCATGTAACAAGAGTTCTGCACTTCACCAACTTGGAAAAAATTCCCTCTTGTACATTGGCCCCTTGTAACTATATTTCCATAATTTTATTTTTTCACAACAAATCCATCTTTTCTGAAGATAAATTTGTTTCCCTCATCACAGAGTTGTGACACACTAAGTAGGTTATGTTTCAGCCCATCAACATATAATGTTTCCCTAGATTTCATCTTTTATTTTCCAATGATGGCCGATCCAACACCTTTGATCCTTATAGATTCATCATTTCCAAATGTCACTATTCCTTCTTTGAATTCTTTCACATTCTTCAGCAGCTTTAAGTATCATGTCATATGAGAGGAACATCCAATATCAAGAATCCATGGATGTTCTCCTTTTATAGATTTCAAATCAGTTTCGACAACAAGAGATTTTTTTCCTTCCTTTTCCTTCACTTCCTGATGTGCTTCCTCCAATTTCCTAGCCAGGTCAATGTGTTCTGGCCATACAACCATGCACTCGTTCTTTTTAGAATTATCAGACATTTCCCTTTTAGCTTTTTAAAACTATAGATTTTGAGAATTATTAAGAATCTTTTATTACTCTGGTAACACACTGAGGCATCCCTTGGCAAGACGTCCAGGTCGATCACATCTTTCACAAATAGTTTCTAGTGGTTGGAACCTATTCTCAACTTTCACACCAGTCTTCTCAGATACCTTCTGAAATTTATTTGGAGACTTTCTATTTTGAAAGTATTGACTCCCCCTCAATCCTTGTCTTTCAAAACTTGTGGAATAGTTGTAATGTTTTTGGTTGAACCAACACATATTTTCCGTGTGTTCTAATCCACCACTATACCAGCAGTAACCATAGAAAGAATATTTGCCTCTGAAACTTATATACTGACTAGATTTGTGAAAACGCTTCTCAACAACCTTCTTAATAGAACTATGCTGACCACCAACCTTCATGTTTTCATTTTTAACTCCCTTTATCATTTCAGATTTAACAGCATCAGAAGCATTAGAGGTCTTTCTTTACTCATGATTTTTATGCACTTCTGATTTTTCATCATTGCTGGCTTTGACCACATAAATGGTCTTTCCAGCCTTGTTCTTATCATAACCAGTTCTATCTTTCATTTCAACCTTTGAAGGTAACTTTTGTGGATCCTTTTCTAGTTTATTCTTACTGGAACATTCACCAACTTATGAGATAGAATTTTTGAAACTGATATTTATTTCTTTAACTTTATAAAGTTTCTGTTGGACATGTTCCAACTCTTCTTCTTTTTCCTTTAGATTTACTTCAAGATGATCATTACGATTATTTGTATTCTCAATAGAATTTTTTAGATCATCAATCTCATTTTCCATCTTTATTTTCTCTTCAGTAAAACCTTCTTGATTTCTTAATGTGGAATTTTCATTTATCAGCGTGTTGTTTTCCTTGTCAAGTCTTCTGATCTTCCTCATGAATTCTTTCAACTCTTCCTTTAGATGATATTCAAGTTGAGTTTATTCTTCTTCTGAACTGTTGCTCTCATACTCTTCATTATTCACTGCAGCAATAAAAGTATTCTCTCTAGTTTTTTTAGAAAATAATTTCTTAGATTCATCTTCTCTGTATTCTTTATCTTCATCTTTAGATAAAAAGCTTCTTATTTTTGATTTTATGAACTTTTTATCCTTCCCCCTTGAAAAATATTTATCTTTGTCAACTTGTTTCTTCCACAACCTTCTTGGCCTTCTGTTTTCATCATCACTGTCTTCTTCTTTAGTCTTTTGAGGATAGTTAGCTGCTAAGTGACCAACGACTCCACACTCAAAACATTTAAAGGGAAGTTTACCCTTGTATTTACCTATTACTATTTTCACATTCTTAGAAAACAAGGATACAATTTCATCAAAATTTTTACATACCTCATCTTCAGAATCAGATTCAAAAACATCATAATCAATAAGATTCTTCTTTTACTTCTCTCTCTTTGTAAATGAAATTTCTCTATCAGCTTTTGTTTTGACCTTCAAAGTCTTCTCCCTTATCATCTCACAAGTAATGAGAGTGCTATGAAAATCATCCAAATATAATGTTTTAGGGTCTATATCTTCTAATGAAGACACTTTAGCACCAAACTTTTCAGGTAGAATTCTCAAGATCTTTTCAACAACTGTAGAATCCTACAAAGTTTCACCAAGACATCTGATTGTACTGACAATATCATTTATCCTAGTAAAGAAATCCCCAACAGATTCAGATTATCCCATTTTCAAGTCTTCATACTTCAGTATTTAGATTTGTTGCTTATCCTTCTTCACTTTTTCATTTCCTTCATATATGTTCTTCAGTTTTTCCCAGATTCCTTTGGCTGTAGAAACACATTTCACTCTTAAAAATTCACTCTCAGAAAGAGATTAGAGTAATGCAATTTTAGCTCTTCCATTATTCTCAAGGTTCTTATTATCGATAGAAGTATGAGGAACCTTGTCATAAATAGCAGGAAATCCATCTATTGTAGTTTCAAGAACGTCATATCCAAGATACATAAGATAAGGCATCATTCCGTCCTTCCATATGTGACAATTATTTCCATCAAAAATCAGAATCCCCTTACTGTACATGAAATTTAGATTCTCCATCACAACTTATCTTCAACCACTTTAGCAAAGAATAAACGAAGGGAACCTGTCACTCTGATACCAATTGAAGTTCCCAGTCAGAATCCAAGTATCACTGAGAGAGGGAGGGTGTGGATCTGTGATATATTTTTCTTTTTATGTTTCCTATTTTTTGAAACAACCTTTGCCTCCTGTTAAAGAGTTTCTTCCCTGCTGAATACACACAACCACAGAAACATAATATTTACAAGGTTCACTACTCAACAAGAGTAGCTAAGTCCTTGGTATGGTACGGAAACAATCCAGTACCACAAAATCCACTAGAAAACAATCCTTTGATGTGGAATACAACAAGTAGGATATAACCTTACACTCATGTAGCACTTTTGAAAACAATCCAATAGTGCGTGTGCTCCCTCTTAGCACAAATAGGGTAATGTAATGATTCTGTGCTTCTTAGTAAACTTTTACAAACAAATCTTTCAAAACAATTCTTTACTTTCGTACCCAGAAGCTGGTAAGAACATCCTGGTGTAGATAGCTTGTGCGCCACTCCCTGCTTGCGTGCCTCTGGCAACTTGCACGACAAAACTTGCATGAAAAAACTTGCGCGGGAAAACTTGCATGAAAAAACTTGCACATCAAAACTTGCAGGCCTTATAAATAACCCTCAGCTTGTGTGCCACTTCAGCTTGCGTTCCGCCTTATACTACTTGCACGATCATAGCACCCTTCACTACTTGCACTATCAAAGCTCTAATTTTCTCTTAAGTTTTGATCATTTAAAAATGATGAGGCTAGTCATCTATTTATAGGAATTTTGGTGACTTGCGTGCCTCATACACTTGCGCGCTGCTCCATCACTTGCACGCCACACTTGTGCGCTGCTCTAGCACTTGCACGCTGTTCCATCACTTGCGCACCACTTTCTTTCCTTTGTCATATTTTGATATGATTATTTTGAAATATGACTTGCGCACCACTTACTCTTGCACGCCAATACTTGCACGCCACTACTTGACTTGTGCACCAATCTTTAACTTGCGTGCCACTTTATTTCCTTTGTAATATTTTGATGGGATGATCTTGAAATATGACTTGCGTGCCACTTACACTTGTGTGCCAATACTTTTGCGCCAATACTTGCGCGACAATACTTGCATGCTAATACTTGCGCGCCACTACTTGCGTTCCACTTTCATTCCTTTTACAAAATCACTTCTTTATTCTCTATACTCTTTATAAGGCTTGCATCACATGTTCTCCAAACTTATGATATTTGTGAAATACAAATCAAAAAAGCATCTTCATAGTTTACAATTCCTTTACAAAGTGAATTGATTTAGCTTCTTTGACAACAAAAGACAACACTCCATAACAACAAACTTTTCTTACTTTATTATCCATCCAACTTGGTCCCAACAAAATCATTAATATATATTTAAATTTTTTCTCTTGAAATTATTTATATTTTTATTACTTATAGTCACTCTTGTGGTGAAGTTTTTATTTCCACTTTAAATAAACCATTGGGGGGATTACTTGTTTCCATCCAATTTAGTTTGTATGGATATAATTTCAAAAAGGTAGCTAGGTTTTTTAAATTATCTTCCCTTATTGAACTTTATTTCTAGATCTCCCCTCTATTTCGCTCTCATCTATGTTTTATTATTATTTAAAAGGGGAGATATTGGTTTTTTAAATTTCTTATTTTTTAAATATTTTGATTTTATCTTTTTATTTCAAACTCATTTGAATTTTATTTTGACATTAATTCTAAAATCATCATCTATTCCTTTTTTATATCACTTTTTAAATTTATTTTAAATCTTGAGTATAAATATTATTTTTTTATTTGATTTTTTAAAATTATTTTTGAGTTTGTCTTGAATATCTTTAAATATATATGGTTTTCACCTTACCTTATTTTATTTTTTAAAATAACTAAGGGGGAGACATTTGTCAAGTATCAAAGGAGGATAAAATATTGAATATAATCTTAAAAACTGGGATAAGTTTGTCTTTTATCATCTTTTTGAGAGAGAAATGTTTCATTTTTTCACAAAGGGGGATTTATTTATGATGTTATGAGAATTTTGGATATCATGTTGGGAATACCTTGAATAAATTTTTATACATTTCACTCTTGATTCACTCTTGATATTTTTTATATTATGTTTCTATGATCATAAAAAATGGGGAGATTGTTGTACCTCTCTCCCTCTCTCTCATAATGTTTTCATGATCACAAACAATCATCTTTGTATTTAATGGTTTTATTTAAGTGATTCTCAGTTATGATAATTTCATACCAAGTTATGTTTTTGATGGAACAAGTAATGAAATTAAAAGGCAATGAAGGGCCATTCTTGAAGGAATCAAAATGTCATTAGAGGATCATTAAAGTTACCTATTTAAGTTTTGAAGGATGTGTTGATATCATGAAATTAAGTTTAAAGACCTATTGAAGAACTTGAAGGAATCTTAAAAGGACTTTTTGATGTTTGGGAAAATGAAGTAAGCACTATATTACTAGTATAGGGCACCGAACACCCAATTCCACCTGGACAAGATCACCAATGAAACATGAGTGAACCAATTACCCAGTGGGGGAGTATCAACTAGTCAGTGGAAGAAGATAGAACCAGCGAACCTATAGGAGGTCCACTGACTAGAAAATGGATAAAAATGGTTACCCGGTGAAATTTATCAAGATTAAATCAGACCCAAGTGTTATATTAACTACCCAATGGTTGCTACCAACTACTCTATGACATTCAAATAACATTCCAAAAAGTTATTTTTATTAGACCCCACAACCCTTAATTACCATTTGAAAATGATTAATAACTATGAAGAATTATAGAATGTTCTTAGAACTTTTAGAGGCTATAAATAGAGAACCTTGAAGGCTTGAAAAAATCACTATTACATAATCAAATTGAATGTCACACCAACAATAAAATCTCTAGCAATATAAATATCCTTACAAGAGACAATTTCATTACTAAAATCTCTTAGGCTCTCTTCTCAATTACTAATCTATCTCTCCTATAAAATTTTACTATCTATCTTGAGAGATAAGGGAGAAACTTTTTAATGGATTTTCACCAATAAAACCTCTCTTATTATCATATTATTCTACAATAGGTTTCTTCTAAAATCATTGAAAATAAAGGGGGGTGGGTGCTCACAACCACAAAGCGAGGGGATCTTTATCAATGAGTGATTACTACCATTATAGTAAGGGTTATGGTTTTCTTAATAAAACCCCAAAAAATAAAAGGAGGATTTGATTACTTTATATCTATTAAAATAAAGGGATAAATACAAAAATATATCAACCCAAGGGGAGGAGATGTAGGGGCTCAAACAAAGTTATTATCAAACTCCTTTATAAAATCTTTTCTTTATATTTTATTTCTACATTACATCATCATTTCATCATCAAATTACATCAATATACATTTATTATATCATCATTATCACATGACCAAAGTTATGGATTAATTTGATTAATTTTTTTTATATTTGGTTCACTTAATTAATCGAATTGTGATACCCATAACATTATTCCAATCTAATTACTCAATCAAATCAAGATATCACCTAATTCGATAATTAATATTTCTTTAATTGAATCAACCCTTCATATTTTTAAATTATATTATATATACTATTTTCTTTATTTGTTTTTTAATTTTTGATTTAAATTTCACTTTTAGAGTTTTAATTTTTAAAGTAAATTCACCCCCTCTTTCCATATTTTCCTGGGCCTATATATACATCACCATTAACTTCTGTGTGTTCACCAAAAAATTTTAGCACATGGATTTATGGATTATATTCCATGTAGATGTTGCACACACCATGTAGGATTACACGATTTAGAAACTGTGAGGTCAAATATGTGTTGTACATTTATTACACTCTGTAATGATTTATATTTGAGACACATAGTTTAGATTAAATTAAATAATGTATATCTAGTATAAATGTTGTTTAACCAATAAATATCCACAAGGATTTCATATAGAGTCCCTAAGAATATGTTGCAGTTTCTATAGAAAGCGAGAAATAGCATGTAATAGGTTGTACACACCATGTAACATGTACTTATTTATGTGGAGTACATGATAAGACATGATATACATCACATAATTAATTTACATGAAAATAAAATTGATCAGAATGGCCCGAAGGCCTTCATTTTTTTTATTATTGTGATAATCTACCTTTCAAGGGGTAAGGTGGAACCCTTACAAGGCCCGAAATCTTAGAGACAATTACATGACCTATAGGTATTAGAGGGAATCACCCAAACAAGACAACTTGGAACTGCTCCTCCCCAACATATGTCATGATATCAACACTCCACCTTTGCAGGGTTGGTCAGCTAGTTGTCCTATGAAAAGCTGCACATGCCCAATACCGTTGGCAAATCCATACCCTCTCATTCTTCCAATTCCAGTTAGCTCTACTCTAGTGAATGCTCCTACCATGAATCCTCCTCTAAAGCATTATACCTTGAAGTATGACCGGTACATCTACATTTCATGTGGCCCAAATGCCTTGGGGTGACCCTAAGGCCTTAAGGTGTCCCGAAGGCCTTGAGAATCAACTGTCCCGAAGGCCTCGGGTGGCCCAAAATCCTTACAGGACCCAAGGACTAAACTGGTGGTCCAAAGGCCCAAATGGATGAATAATTCCTCCTACTACAGTACCTGCTACAATGACTAATATAGTACTTCTACAGTATCAGAAATACTCTTCCACCCAGATTTGATCTCGTGTCTCTTGGATGCACCTATCGAGTCCTCACCAACCGGGCTGAGGCTCATGTGATGAAAAGAAAATTAATTGTGCCATTAAACCAAATTAACATGTTTCTGTATTTCCTAAATTGATAGTACATGTAGTGTAACAGGGTTTAGAGAATATTAAAATTTTGATTAATTTTCATGTTACATTTAAAACTACATATATTGTATAGTCATTACATGTTGTGTACACCATGTGCATTAAAAATGTTATATTCCATGTTAATTAACATGTGTTCATGTGTCACAAATTAACAGTACACATCATATAATTACATGACATTCCATGCATTTTACATGCTGTGTGAGTACACAGTATATGACAATGACCATGCTAGACATTGGGTTATTCAGATAGGTACAATTTATGTTTCCTCCAAGTACACATCGTATACTTAATTAATTTTAAATAAAATTAATTATTTTTAATTTATTTAAATTTATAATGGATGAGAATATTTGGGACTATTTGGATATAAATTAAGATAAATAAATGAATTAATTAATATGATAATTAATTTATTAATTTGGTTAATTTATCTTAAATAAATAATGATTGAAATAAATTCTAGCCAGTTATTTTAAATACATATTTATTGCATTAGTGGATGATCATGATCTTGATGAATTATATATACATTGGATTTATTTTAATCTAATTATTATTACATATTTTTTAATAATTATTATTAAATTATAATGATGGTCTATGTTTCATCCACTCCTCTATATCATGTAAGGATTTGTGTGTCCATGGTTTCTTTTACGTAAACCATATAAGAATTCCTATGTTCCCCTAACTTGTGTGTGAGTAAATAATATGTAAAGAATGGTGATATTAGGTGAATAGAGGTGGTTCAAGTTTAGAGTCGAGGTGAAACCAAACAAGGAGAAACAAAGTAGGATAGATGAAATACCACAACTTGAACCAACCTATGGTTATGAGATTTATTCCCATAGGGACAATGGTTAGTTTATCACCTACTAAATAAACCAACTTTTAGATTGTGCATGATCATGACACATTATTTATTTTATTTCCATCAAGATTATGGTTAATTTTTATGTATTCTTTATTTCAATTACATAAATAAATGAATTAATAAGCATGGAATATGGAATTATATTAAATTTAATTATACGTAAATTATTTTATTATGACACAATTGATCAATTATATAAAATTCAAATAATATTAACAAGACATGAAAAATGACAAAATAAGAAAATTTATGCATAATAAATAAAATCCACCAAATAAATATTAATTCATAAAATCATTCCATTATCTAAGTTAAGATGGACACATAGTCAAAGTGTTGATTCAAATATAGTCAGGAGCACTTTCAATTACCAAGGAGTCTAAACAACGATGATGGGTCAAATTAACTAAAGTCATATTGGATTTAAATTCCATATTTTTTTCAATACAAATTTGGAGGAGAGTGTTGATGAAATCCGAATAAGGATTCCAGGATTAGGGAGTCCACTTAATGGATCAAGGAGCTGTAAGTTAATATTTAGCAAGACCACCTACCTAAATACCTTATGATTTTCATGGCCATAGTATGTTGGATCATTAGTGATGTAGAATATGTCTAGAGGTGGGGGTGTGAATAGTATTTATAAAAATGTAAAGATAAAACCATTAGAGTTTATAAAATACATGATCTGAAGTGAGTGCAGTGTTCTTGAAATGAGTTGCAACATAAATAAAAAGTATGAACACCAAGATTTATGGTGGTTCAGATCACAAATATCCTAGTGCACTCATCAACCTTCTATACTCCTCAGGTAGATTGGTACCCACTAAAAACCTCACTTTTAAAGGTGTGAGGACCTTGTTTACAAACACTACCTTTTAAATAACCTAGAGGCACAACCTAGTCTTTTTTAAGAGACCAACCTTGTATATTATAGGAGACTAACCTAGTTATCTGAATTTTGATCAAGAGTCACAACCCAAACATCCTTTTAGGTGGTTGAATAACTATATAAAACAAGACTTTATTTTGATGGTGAAAAGCATGAACCAAACATGATGAAATAAAAATAGAAATATAAATATTACATGAATAAAAAACTAATACATAGAAATTAGAAAATGATAAAAAATGTTGAAGATAATGAAGATCGATGATCATTGATCATTTGAATGGAACAATGTCAAAGTTGAAGTCCTTATGTGATCACAACTAGAGTATAGAAGTCACAGAAGCTCATGAATAATTGAGAGCAACAAGAATGTCAAAGATATATAATGAGTTGTTATCTTTTGAATGATCTATAATGATATTGTTTTTATTCCTCGAAGATGTCTCCCAAATCATTAAAAAAGACCCTATAAGAGTTTGTTTGTGTCCAATATCTATATAATACTTGTTTAGAGAATAATAATAAAATATTATAACCATTACCTTTTTTTAATTCGCACTAAAAATCCTAGAACAAATGAGATTTATATTTCTTCATGTAATATTAATATAAAACAATTAATATGTTATGTATAAAAATTGTAAACAATTCACAATTATAAAAAAATTGAAATAAAAATATAATCCTATAGATCACAGAGAAAGAAAAATTTAGTAAAACAAATCATCTTATGAATTTGAATCTACATGTATAAATGTACATAGAATAATGATACAATTAATTTTTACACACTCTTTAAATTATTATTTCAACATAAAATAATTAAACAGCTAATAAATTAATTTATCTTAATAATTTTTTTTTTAAAAAAAATAAAAATTTTAGAAACAAATTATAACTAACAGTGTCTTGACCCATCATTGGTGTCCAACGGTGGATAAACGGATAGCTGTAACTTATTTTACTGTAGTTGAAAATAGACAGCAGTGGCTTATTTTTTATAACACTAAAAACAGAGAGCGATGTCAATCCAATGGTGGAAAAATAGAGCAGATGATACCGTTACACGTACAATCTTAAAACAATAAAATCCAAGAAAAATAAAAACATTTCCAATATACTATGCAACCATAGTCTTTAGGAGAAGAAATAAAAAATTTACTACCATTGGAAGTACAACGGTGACTCATGACTCACCATTGGGGCTGTCAAATGGTACTCATGACCTACTGTTGGATATGTCCAACAATGAATCAAGAGTTATAAAAATATAAAGAGTGATGGAAGAAGTAGGTTCAATAAAAACAAACCAAATTATAAAGGAAGGAATATGCTGCAAAAATACTTTAGAACAGAAGGTGGTGCTTCCACTGGTGAAGTCCAATGGTGGAATATCATAAAACATAAGAAATAAAATTAAAACAACAAGAATACTACTACAACAAATGAGAATAATGGAGATATACTATTTAATCTTGAAGAAGATTCTGCCAAGTCTTTGTACAATAGATAAAAAGAAATAACAAATGGTAGAGTGTTCCCTGGTGTGGAGGGTTTGAAAAGAAAACTCCTGGGGATTCCCTTTTTCGAGAAGAAATAACAAATGGTGGATGAAAAATATACACCGTTGAAGTCCAGTGGTGAGTAAAAATGACTCATAGTTGATATCAAATAGTGACTCAAGACTCACCGTTGATGTCTAATAGTGACTCATGACTCACTATTGATGTCCAATGGTGACTCATGACTCACTGTTGATTTCCAAAAATGGCTCATGAATCACTACTAGTGATTGGGGGTGTCAACGTGCTAAAACTATCAAAGGAGAAGGCTTCGAACCAAAGAGGCATCTCGAGTCAAAGTTATCAGTAGGATTCTTGAAGAAGTTATACGGAGTTGAAAAATACCTTGAGGAAGAATCCATCAAACTAAAACTCATATAGATTATTTGAACTACTTATAAAAAAAATTCAAACTTTAAAACTACCAAAAACATTCTTGGTTCGATCGCTGTAGCATTGCCCCAAAGAGATTCAGCATACAATATCTCACTGTTGAAGATCGATAAATGAAAAGAAGAATATGATAAACTTTTTAAAGGAATAAATGCATGAGATTTCAAAAAAAAAGTAAGAGTAAGAAAGAAGATTGAACGTATGATATTTAAAAGATCCAACGACTGAGTATCTAAACACATATATCTGAGTTTTTAAAGATTGATGAAAAATAAAACAAATTGAGTCCCACATTGGTTTGGATATATGGAGAGGATATGATATATCATATATGTGGTGATAATCCACAATTTGAGCTAGCTACCAGGGATCGACATCAGTTACACAACACACACACACGAGCCTATAGCCCAATGGGTGACCTAGCCCAACCCACACACCTACGTGCCCACTCTAAAAGCCTTTTAAATGATTCCACACACATTAATCATGCAATATGCAGGATAATATATCCAAACTCCTTGTGTGATACCTATAGCGGGCCTTCCCAAGAGGCTGACCCAATGAGTCCCCTAAGTGGTTGAAGGATAGCCTAGGCACCTCACTAAGGATGACCCAAATTGTTTACTGAAAAAAAAACTTAAGTAAATAAAAATATAACATGAAGTATAAATTTAAAACATTTACATAAATATTATTAAAACATGTAATTTAAAAATTATTACTTAATTAAAACACTTGAGAATTTAATAAACTTGAGAATTTAATAAACATGAGAATTTAATAAACTTGAGAATTTAATAAAATTTAGAATTTAATAAAAAGTTAATAGAGAGTAATGTATCCAAAAAAATAATACTGTAAAAGTATTATAACTACTTTCAAATACTAATAAACTCCCACTTTTGTAAATTAAAAAACAAAACCTTTATTAAATTTTTAACAAAAATCTCCCATATTTTGAAATTTATCAAAAGTATATTACAATTTATTATATAAAACAAACTCT
This sequence comes from Viscum album, assembly GCA_963277665.1. NCBI lineage: Eukaryota > Viridiplantae > Streptophyta > Magnoliopsida > Santalales > Viscaceae > Viscum > Viscum album. The sequence goes on from OY728144.1 coordinate 162,561,433, forward strand.
CTTTTAAATAAAATCAGTTACTTTAAATGAAATAGAGTAGTATATTATCATAAGAGTAAATATTAATTACCATTTGAACAGAGAAGAAAAAAAATAAAATTCAATTAAATATTACATGAATGATCATATTTATGGATATTTATTATACTAACAAATATTTTAAGCTAATAACATACTCAATTAAAATTTCATTTTCTCAAATCTAACAGATTCTAAGGGTTTTGTGAAAATTTCAACTAATTTGTTCTTAGTTAGAACAAATTCTAAACATATATCACCTTTTTTTACATGATCCCTAAGAAAATGAAATATAACATCTTTGTGTTTAGTTATAGTGTGTTGAAAATGGTTTTTAGAAATTTAAATTGCACCTGGGTTATCACAATAAATAGTAATTTTATCAAAATAGAACAATTATACAAAATAAAAAATGACAAGATTCTTGAAAGTTAATTTTAGACACTAGAATATTACAAAAAAATGTTATACTAAATGAACCAATAAAATTTATTTCCTAGAATAGATAGATAAAACAATATGATTCCAAAAGAAATGAAAAGTTTCTTTTCTTTAAGGGTTTAAAAAAAATCCCCCCTAAGTTTAAGAATAAAAATATTATATTAACAATAGATTAATAAATCAAATATTATTATCAAAATTATTTGAGAAAAATTAAATAAATAACATAGATTTAGAAAATTAAAACATACGTTTAAATAAATTATTTACTCCAATAAATTTATCATAATTTATTCACTAAGACTAAATTCACCTTTTCAGGATTAAATAAAATTTATAAGAAATTGTTTTTTTAATCAATTCATAATTCTAAATAGAATTCAAATAAGAAATATAAAAAACTAAATTATAAAGAGCATAAGATATTTGGAAGAGTTTAAAAGACTTCCCAAAAATATTTGTTGAAAAATTATTTCAAATAAACTATGGACTTTTAAGTCTACACAAGCTAATTTTTTAAACACTTATTTAAAAATTACATAGCAGTATATTATTTCAATTAACCAACAAGGGGTAACTTGTAATGACCCGCCAATTATCATTGTCTTGAGAGTACAAGGAGTCATTAATAGGCCTTAAGTGACATCCCCAAGATGCCAAAGTTTGGCAATAAATGCTGAAGGGTTTCAAATACAAGTGGGGGATGATTTATCCTTTAATAAATAAACCAATAAAACAACCAACTATAACCAAACATTCACTATATGATGCATGAAAAGATTAAAGAAAACTCAAAAACTTCATTTGTCTCAAAACCTCATCAAATTGTGCAACAATGGAAGACCAAACTTGTATCAAAGTAAACAGAAAATAAATTACTAAATACTCTCAATATACCACAAGAATCCATGATCCACATTCTCTAATCTCTACAATCTTTGAACAACCCAAATACCATGAGGTAGTGCTAAAAATGTGGGAAACCTTACCTTTGTCCATATCCCAAAAAATAGCACCTGAAAAAGCACCAAAGTTCCAAAGAAGGGGTGAGTATAAATTTCAATAGGTTTTCCCCAATGACTTCCATACTCATGCCACTTAGATAGAAAATTAATCCACATTATATAAAATAGTTTATATAAAACAATTTCCAAAACAGTTTATAACCAAATATAAACAAGTTCTAAAAACAAGTATAACCAAGTGTAAAAAAAAGTAAATGCACCCATTTTCAACAAGTTATTTTCCAGAAAATAAATAATCAAGGCTTATAAACCAATTCTTATTATCATTTTTCATACCCATTCCATGGTTCACAACACACCCACACATGCATGCTTTGTTGATAGTTCTATACTCATGAGCGGTCTCTCATCCAATTACCATATGTCTCAATGACACACGCCCTCGATCCAAGGTCACGTCCCTTATACCCCAATGGTACTCATTCCTTATTAATAGACCTTTAAGCATGAACTCACACCAACACCATTTATGCCAAATACTTCCATTTCCACAATAAACCATTTCAATAAAACTAAACTTTTATTGAAAACCAAAGTACAACCAATTTCAAAGAAACATTTAATTTCAATAAAACATTCCATTTTATTGAAAACATCTAATCCCCATCATTTTCCAACAATCTAGGAAAATACCCCTTTTTAAAATCCACATTTTAAAACCAAGAACCAAATAACTCATTAAAAATCCCCAAATTGCCAAATTTCACAACCATCACTCAAGAATGTTTCAAAAAAGTTTTCAATAACCAAATCACAATCAATTCAACACAAAAAAAATACAATTTTAAAGTAATAAAATCAGTTATATGAAGTGGAGTTGAGAAATAATCCTCATACCTTAAAGTTTTTGACGAAAACCACAATGAATGAAGAACACACAAGAAAACCGGGTCGATTCTCTAAGAACCTGCCTTAGATCTCTTCTCCTAGAAAGATCAAGAACAAATATCATTATATTTTGAATCCCCAAACCTATATCTACCCATAATGGATGTAGATTTAATAAATCAAGAGAATAGGAGAAGTAGATCTAAGTAGATCTAAGAAACCAATAAAGAATGAAGAAGAACGATCACATAACTCAAGAATTAGGCTTAAATTCAACAAGGGAAGCCTTCATATCACCTCCAAAATGCTTGGGAGAGGTTCTACTAACATCAATGGAGAGTAATCATCTGTTATGGACACTTAGGAGCAAAAACAACACACTTAAATGAAAAAATGTGTGAGATCCACTTTTTTAGGATCTCACTTAAAACATCCACACAGTTAGTTCACACAGTTTCTCAAACCATGCACTTATCGTGCATTAGCTACTACCTAGGAAAACCCTTTCACGACCTCCTAGCATGGTTTCCTTAACTATACACACACCGTTACAAATATCTCTTCCATAAACTTTCTATTTCACATGGTTTGGCCAGACGGTTAGACAAACCGTGTGCCGCCCGTGCGACTTTCCTTTATCTCCAAAAAACATTGCCAAAGTTCTCCCTAAAACTCCTAACTATCACCCATACACTTAATAACCATAAAAATCATTATTTAAGGTTTACATAATAGAAACCCGAGGTACTACTTAACTCCCCTTAAATTCATGCATATTTAAAGATAGATAAATCAATAATGGTAATACACTTTATAGAAAACTAAACACATAATCAACATATCAAAAACTGAAATTTTAACTATGTAAGATTCAAAAAATTTTATTTCTAAAGAAAAAAAATATATAAATTAATGCACATTCCTTGAATAAAAAATAAAATGATTATTAAAAATATATTACATATCTTGTATGAAAAAATATCAAATTTTATTTCAGTAGATAGTATGCATGCTGGTTAAAATATAATAATACTTATATGGCAATGATGGACAGCTTAGTTCCAATAGGATTTGAGTAACATCCTTTTGGTACCCATGTTGTCATAAATTTAGTAGAATTCATAGAAGGTTTTTTAACCACCCAAACAGATTTCAAACATTTGTTTTTGGGTGAATCTAAATAAAAATTATTAGATAAAATAGTTTTATTATGACCAAAATATTGAGTGAATATCATTTAGAATTCATTAGAATAATTCGCTTTTATTATATATTTAAATAAATTTATAGTAGAAATACTTCCTTTATAACTTTTAACAAAAGTAGTATTATTCATGTTTGGTGTAAAACTATTATAACCAAAAACTTTATTGTAACTATTTGGTTTTACCATAGACATCATTTTATCAAATTGTTTTTTACCTTTTAAAAAAGTATATAAATCCTATATAACATTAAAAACTTAATTTTTTGAAACCATATTCTCTTTTTTAATTGTTTCTAAATCTGTATACATATTTTCATTAGATCCAAATGCTATGTTTCTTAATTTTTTATTTTCTTACCTTAATTTCTTATATCCATTTTCTACTTTACTTAGATCATCCACAACTAAATTAAATATTCTATCTTGGTCTTTATCATTTACTACTAGAAAGTATTTAAGTCCTTAATTTTCATATTTCAGTTTTAAAATCTCAAAATCACAATTCCTTTTATATTCTTCATTCTTGGAAACAATGATATTCACATTTTCATATCCCCTTTTCAGTTTTTCATTTTGTTTGACTAAATTCTTATTTTTACATTTAAATTATCTATATTTTTCAATAATTTTGAAACTACCATTCCTCAATTATTCATTATATTTAAGGAATTATTTAAATCAAGAATTCTTATAATATGAAACATAATTAGAATCAGAATCAATAGATTTTTCATTTTCAGATATTTCATTATGATCAAAATTTGAAGGAGTTATCAACTAAGTAAAAAGAGAACCATTTACCTTACACTGTATACCCATTAGTTCAAGGTTACCTATTTCTTTTTCACTTCTAGAATAACTGCTTGAGTCATAATTATTTGAGCTGTCCTATAATTTAAACAGTGATTGTTTTTATTTTCTACTTTTTTGTTTTTACCTATTTGAATGCTTGTGTTTGGGGAAATTAGTTCTGATGTAACCTTTATTCCTACACTCATAACAAGTTAGATATGAAAATCATTATTCTTACTTGAATTAACTTTATTGTAATGAATTTTAATTTTTGCTTCCAAAATATCTCTTTACACTATTGTTTTTCATATATTTGAAAATATTCTTACTAAATCAATCAATCTTATTATCACTTTCCTCGAACTCAGAATCAGAGGAATTAGTGGTATCAATTAAATTATATTTAAAAGCAATACCTTTTCACTTTATAGACTCCCCACTAGTAATATGTTTCATCTCTAACGTATACTACAATAGGGATCCCATTAGTTCATCTAAACTGTAATAATTAAAATTTTTACTCTCATTGATAGGAAAATTCTTTGAATTCCATATTTTTGGAAGAGATCTTAGAACTATTTCCACTTGAAAAGTGTTTTCCAAGACTTCTCCAAGAGCACTCATACCATTTGTTATACTAGTGAACCATTAAAACACATGGTTTACAAATTCTTCATCTCCCATTTTGAAGTCTTGGTATTCTACTTGGATCATTCCTAGCTTGGTTCTCTTTAGCTTGTCAATCCCATAATGAGTCACTTAAAGTATCCTCCATATGTTTTGGGATGTCTTACAAGCTGAAACATGGATATAGACACTTAAAATTATAGCACAGTACAATTTTTTTAAACTTTATAGTTAAAAACATTTTTTACCATGTCATTACCTACAAGAGTCTCTAGATCAACCTCGGGTAGCTCATATAACTTATCTATGATGTTCTAGTGACCCACACTTAGTTATTTCAAGTAGGCTTACATTCTATCTTTCCAATATCCATAGTCACTTCCATAAAAGAATAGAGGTTTTTATATAATCTAACCATTATTGGCACTGAAATCTACCATATTGAAATAAAACTTTTATTTTCTTCCTTAGACTACTGATTCTAGAATTTTAGGTTATCACAGAGTTAAAAAACAATAGAAAAACTAATCTATTAGAGACAAGGTTTTAATATCAATTGGTTGATATCAGAACCACATATCTATTAACCTACCTATGATACTAATTTTCAGATCTTTAGTGATGGAAAATTTTACTAGAGGGGGGGGGGTCAATAGTCTTTTTAAAAATTTAAATATAAGAAAATAATATTTTATACAATACAAGATCTGTAAAGAGTGCGGTATTCTTGGAATGAGTTGCAACGGAAATAAAAAGTAAGAACAACAATATTTATAGTGGTTTATATCACAAAGATCCCAATATACTCCTCAACATCCTTTACTCCTCGAGGAGATTTATACCCACTAATAACCTCACTTTTAAAGGTGTGAGAACCTTATTTTAAAATATACCTTTTATGTAATGAACTAAACTTTTATAAATCAAAATTATCCCTTATTATAGTAATTTAATATAGTATAAATCACTTATAATCACTTATGGACCGTAATAAAAACTTTAAAAATGAATAATTAATTAAATAAGAAGTATTTCTAGAAGTTAAGCAACCAACACTGATGAAATAGAAACTTTACCTTAGGAAGAGTAATATGACCCTTATGAATAGTAAACCGACCAAATGAATAGTAGCCTCACCCATGAAAGTATAAATAAAATTTTGGCATCTTATAAGTGAAAATATGATATAATTATATTAGAGTATAAGTAAGAAAATATTTTAAAAATTATTAATTAAGTGTTGGTATTTTTATAAGTCATAAATATTTAATTACAATTTTATGATCAATTTAATAATTTAAAATAGAATTTATTTTCATAAAATGTATTCATAAATTAATATTTTTATGTCTTATGATTTTAAGATAATTTTATGATACTGTAAGTAATTTTTTGAAGTGTTACAAAATCAGTTATAATTTTAAAATCCGTATCTTCCAAGTAAATGAAGATTTTAATTAAAAATAAATTAATCATATTTAGAAAATTGTTTTCATAAAATAGAGTTAATTTTTTAATTCTACATGTCAAAAAATGGTCAGGGTGAATTTTTGGGATTTTTCTGAAATACTTGAATCTTTGATAAATAGTAAAATACGATAATTTACGATAAATGTTAAATACTTGAATTATGGAGTCATAGTTGATTTAGTGATAATGTAAGACCATTATCTCAAACTCACATGATCTAATTACTATATTTAGTTTCAATAATCAAAGCTATTTCTTTTCTTGAGGAAGATAATAAACTAATGAATTAAATAATGATAAAACACCCTTCTCTCCCACTATAAATACCACCCCTCAGACCCTCTTCTCCCCGCACTTATCAAGCTTTTAAACTTGCCTATATTCGGCCCAATACTCTTACTTAGTCCTCCCCCATATCCAGGAGCTCTTGGTCTCATCAAAATACCAAAACCTTTTCCCTAAGGAGGTTCTCAAGGAGGATAAATCCAAGAGGTAAAATACTCTTCCTTTTTCTTTTTAATTCCTTTATAATTTCATTTATTTTCCTCTCTTATCCTAACCTAACTTCTCCCAAATGGAATGATAACTCCAATATATTTTATATACTATAATTATATCATGTTAATGGAAGATCCATCATTAAAATCTTCCCTCTCACTCTTTTATTATAAAAATGAAATCGTCGCTCGTGATGTGTCAATTTACCGACATCGTGGGCGACGCACTTCCATTTCCTTAAAAGCCATCAAGGATATTAATAAAAACATTAAATTGTTTGAAAAATATTTTAATTTTTATGATAAAAAACTCTTTATGTTCTATAACTAACATTTATACATAATTGTTTCCTATGGAATTGGGGACGACCTCATTGATTGAAGGTTCAAACATTCCAATCGGTTTCTAACGGGTTTGTTCGTAGAACCGGAAACATCCAATGATTCCATATACATTTGGACCTACTTTCCAAAGGTAGGCGCTCATTAGTTGTGGACTGATGAGGCTTAAGAATTTGCATTGGTCGAGAGGATGAGAGGTCGGACTCATCACACCTTTTTGAGGGGAATTATTGTCTACTCAGGGACTCTCTTTATAGATTTAAGTTATGTTCGTTAATCCTTATTACATTACCAATTATAAAATGAGCTTTCCTTTAGTCTGAAAATAAATGATTGATATGTAGGAAATTCAGAGAATCTTTTATACGTATTCAAGGTTCTTCATCGATGAAGAGTCATCTGTATTTGTTAGAGATTCTTAGTTGATGGTATCCTTAAATACATAAAAGTATATTGGTCATTATGTTGACCATACTGTTTTTAAATCCACTCAGTGGGGCACTTGAAGTTTATTGTCATTCAGGAGGACATGGATTATTTCAGAGTTGGGATCGTACCCGCTGATGGGCTACCTACATATCCTTTGTTTTAGAAAATCAATCAGAACCCACGTAGTTCGAGTAAGGGAGTATGATGTTTATGCATGATTGATGGCTCAAAGAAAGATGTCATGATTACTTTACACTCTAAGCTCATGTGAGTCATGCTCGGTGTGAGAAACAAGAGTTATTGGTAAAACTAGACAATTGTTCCATGAAAGATGCAATGATATGGGGCTTATGTGTGTATGACTGCCCAAATAGATAAGAATTAAGATTCAATTCAGGGAAGAAATCCAGGAACAGGGTCCATAAAGGTATATGTGCTTCATGGAGATTTGGATACTCTAATCTTGGGGCTTACTCCTAAGGAAGATGCCCAAATTAGGAGGAGACTTATGATTGGGTTTTACTCCTGAGAAGGAATCCCAGATCAAAAGGAAATTAAGACTGAGGCTTACTTCTGAAAAGGAGGCCCAGGTTAAAGGGATTTGAAAATTAAAGGGACTTGGGGCTTACTCCTAAGGAGGAGGCCCATATTTGAGACTGGGGCTTACTTCTGAAAAGGAGGCCCAGGTTAAGAGAATTATGGATGGGGATTACTCCTAAGGAGTATGCCCATATTTGGGAATCTTGAGACTGGGGCTTACTCCTAAGGAGGATGCCCAAATTAATGAGGACTTGGGGCTTACTCCTAAGGAGGATGCCCAAATTAATGAGGACTTGGGGATTACTCCTAAAGAGGATGCCCATATTAATGAGAATTTGGAGCTTACTCCTAAGGAGGATGCCCATATTAATGAGAATTTGGACTGGGGCTTACTCATGAAAAGGAGGCCCAGGTTAAGGGGTTCTCTCATCTTAAAGGATGAGGTTAAATGAATGAAATATCAATCTTTAGTGACATATAGATGTGTAAATCACTAGGTTTTGAGAGATGTTTGACGAAGTTCCTTTCAGATAAGGAATCCAAATCAAGAAATCACGCCATAAATGGCTTTGAAGAGTGTCTTGAAGACTGAATCTTGAATATGAGAGGTTTAATGTCATAAGAGGGGTGAAATGGGCAGGAAAGGCACCGAAAAAGATAGGGGCGTGCAAGTCCTGGTAGGTGCGCAGGTACCGCATGGGCGCTCAAGTCCTGGTCACGTAGGTATACCTGCATGACACATGGGTACTTGCGCGATTTTCATCACTTAGATTAATATTTGGGTGATCCTTGATCAAAGCCTTTAGAATTATCCCAAGAGGCTTTCCAGAAGATGTTGTGCAAGTTATGGTGAAGAAGTAGGGTGGCGCACAAGTGTGTACATTTACCTTAAGGGTAAAACACTTAGGCACACAAGTGTTAGTGAATTCTAACACTTAGACCTTAATCCTCTTGTTTAGACCTTCCATTTTAGGTAAAGAATTACCTTAGAAGTGTTCGGAAGACCTGAAGAAGAGACTTGGGAATTCAGAGCTCTGTATCTGAATTCTAGAAAAATTCCCCCTTCAAATGGGGGGCCCACCGGGGGGTATTTATAGGCTGGAGAAGACCCCAGGCGGTTATCACCTATGGTGCGCAATCGACTTGCGCGACCAACTTCGGCACGCAAGTGTACTTGCGCGACTGTTGCGGTGCGCAAGTATACTTGCGCGACCATTGTAGAACTTGCGTGACCCTTGCCCAATGTTCTTATTATTCCTTCCTTTGTCAATTTTTTTATATTTGTCCAAAGGTTGAATCACTTTAAGCTAAGATATTCTCCTTTTCCAGTCTTTAGATTCTGTGAAGAAAGGAGCATCAACAAAAGTCCCCCCTCCGAGTTGGATCCAAAAGAAATGAGGATTTGACTCTGAGGAAATCGATAATCAAAAGGAAATTGGGGCGTGCAGGGTATGGCGCGCAAATGAGCTTTGGGCGTGTAGGGTTTTAGCCACGTAGGCTACAGCGCACAGGGTTTTGGCCGTGTCTATAAATAGGGGACTCCATTCCATGCAAAGCACTCAGCTCTCACGGATTCACTACTGGAAAAACCACCTATACCCATGGTTCAAAACCGTGGGTATAGCCCCCAAAACTGTGGGTATAGGCTATACCCACAGTTTTGGGAACCGTGGGGCTGAGTGGCATCGGTATAGGGGTCTTAAGCTGTCCCCACGGTTTGACAAATAGTGAGTATTTTTTTTCCACGGTGTCACAACATTCTCCACACTGTCAAAACTATTCTCCCCACGGTTTAAAAATCGTGGGTACAAAAATTCGAAATATGCAGCTGTTGGGACTTGATCCCATGCCAACCACGACCTGAAAATTTCTTCCACTGGACTTCACCACTTCAGACAACATATTTACATGAATATATATCTATATTCCTAAATATATATTATATAATTGACCGTATTGCGAAAAATATAAGCCAGTGGGTTTCGAACCCGCGTCTGCCACAGAACTCTTACAACGCCTAACCAACTAAGCTGACTCGACTTTGATAATTCAAATATGTATTTATAATAACATATTATTCCTCTGTCTGTATTAAAAAAAGTTTCCAGTGGGATTGGATACCACAACCGCTGTAATAGTAGCGTAACACGCTGACCAACCAAGCCACAGAATTCATTAGTTAATAAATTTATATCAACTTAAATATATTAGTAGAGATCGTGGGTAAAATTTTTCCCGCTAAATTGTTTTTGTTTTCCCACGTCTTTTTTTTGCCGCCATAATGTGGGTGATTATCCCCATGGTTCTAGAAAACCGTGGGGATAGACCTTAGAAAAAAATATTTATCCCCATGGTTTTGGAAAACCCGTGGGGATAGGCCTTCATATAAATACCTATACCGACGGTTTTACAAAACCGTGGGTATAGGCCTTCGAAAATAACTCTATACCCACGGGTTTTCTAAAACCGTGGGTATAAGTGACCAATACCCATAGTTTTCCAGAACCGTGGGTATAGGTTCCCACACTGTATATATACCCACATTTTAAGGAAACCGTGGGTTTAGGGCACCTCTATACCCACAGTTTTTCCCAAAACTGTGGGTATAGGTCTATTTTCTAGTAGTGATTTCTTGCTCTCGGCGCGCAGCTTGTCTCTCGATTTTCGCTCATCCATGCAAGTGATTCCGCTGTTTCGCGCTTCTGTTTCTTGTGTCACGCTGCTGTTAAGGTATTTAGACTTGTGCGACAAAACCTGCACGCCCAATACTTGCGCGACCGAAGGAGACTTGCGCGCCAACTATGGGACTTGCACGCCTTAATGACTTAGCCAATTTCTTCAAATCCTTCACAAATGTTATGAAAAATTAACATACTTTAAGAGTTAATTATTCAAATTTTGTGTAGATTAAATGGCTCCAAAGAGAATCGAAACAACTGATGAATTGGCGAACAAAATAATTGATGAGATGATGGACATCGTTGGCCATGATTACTATTCCATCTGCGAAAGCACTCTTCCGAACTTGGCTAAGCATCTGAAGAAATATCATCGTGATTTCCCACACAACATCTATCTGCCGCTGTATGGCCATGTTCACTTTCAAGATGTCAATATTCCAGAGGCAAAGAACTATCTCCCACCATCCTGGTTTCAGTTGTATACGAACTTTTCTTCAGCGAATGTCTCAATCGTAGGAACATTTTCAAATGCTGGAACAGTAAAGAAAGCTTATATAATGCATCATAGCTTGTGTTCTCCAGATCTGAAACTTCACAAGCCTGAGCTGCAACCACATTGTTATCCTTCAGTCTTTCGAATCTCTCAGATGGATCAATCCAAAGGTTGGAGGGAGAAATGAGAATTCTGTTCTGGAGGAGGGGTGAAGACAACTTGGATGTGGGCTTATTGGGTGCGACAAACTTGTGAATAGTTTATCGAGGATCTGAAGGGAGCTGCAATTTATGAAGCCGTTTGGGCTGGGTAGACGTATGTTTATAGGAATGATAATTTTACACTTGAATTGCTTAGCCACTGGAGCCCGGAAACTAATTCTTTCCATCTGACCCATGGATAAGTAGGCATTAGTCTGTGGGATGTCTACAAGATCTTAGGGGTTCCAATCCTAGGTGATATGTATGATGAATTTGTCCCTCCAAAGGCAACCATGAATGATCTAGAGAAGACTCCAGATTTAGTTCGAGAGTTATTGAAGATTTATCATAAGCTCAAAATCTCAAAGACTTCAAAGACTTATTCTAGAAGGGATATTCATCCGGAGGAGTGGATGAATATATTTCTTATCGAGAAGAAAGAGAAGGAGCCAAAGGAGAAGGGATCCAAGAAAGAGAAATCCAAGGATAAGAGGCCCACCCGTCCTACCACCTGCCCCAAAACAGAGAAGATTGGTTCTCCTAGCACATTCTGGCCAACTTTAGAAGCATAAGAGTTTGAGAAATGGGGGTATAAAGTGAATCATAAAATCCCAGAGAAGACCCGTCTGGTAGGATTTTTAGCCTTATGGCTCAGTGTCTATCTTTTACCAGTCAGAGATTCGAAGGGAGGCGTCAGGTCAGGGACCTTCGTTATTGCATCCAAGTTGGCTGAAAGGAAGATGGTGGGGTTGGATACCCCAATTTTGGCAAAGATTCATAGGAGCTTACTCCATGTCTATATGGGTGAGTCTCCTTTGAGATTAGTGGGACCATTCCACGTTTTATGGGGATGGATCGCCACTCAATTCCGGACATATGCTGTTCAAAATGGAACAAGGATTCCTGGAAGTTCTTTCAAGCCGTCTGTTCAGACCTTATCTAGAGTTTGTCCTTTGGCCCTCAATGCTTATGATATTAGGCCAAGGCTGGGTATGCATAAGGAATTCCACTTCTTTCCCTATGGAAATCTGCCGACAGGGCGATTTGTTGACGATGGATCAGCCAACTTGGAACAGAGGTCTTATATGATGGCCTGCAGAGATGGTGTACTAGCCACCAGAATTGATGGGGAAATTATATGTGAGGCCTATGCTCCATATCAATTTTCACTCCAATTCAAGTGTCTACAAACAACTGTCGTATCTCCTCCAATGCACGTCAGATCAGAGCAACATCCAATGGTTGCTCGACAACTATGGTTTCTAACGGTTATGGAAAGGACTGGGGAAGTCTTTGACTTACCAAATACTGAATCGGTAAGAAATTTGACCATATGGTATGCTGAAAACTAGATAGCGTCTTATCCTAAGGCCATATTGAATAAACCTATTTATCAGTTTAGGAAGAAGAAGAGAACCATTGAGAAAGAAACAATTCAGGTGGAATGTGATTCTTCCACTCCTGATGCTGGTTCACCAAGTTCTTCAACTGAGGCTGATTCATCAGATTCTCAGGAGATACAAGATGTGTTGAAATGGCCACGTGCCTTATATAATCCTCCTGTCAGAATCAAGAGAGACACTCCATCAACTCCTGGTGAGTTACTTTATTGAGTCAATTTTAATTGTAAGTAACTTTATAGAGTAACAAGTTTTCATTCTCGTTTTATAGTTACAGGAGCTAGAAAGAAATTAAAATCCATGGTCGTAGGACCCTATTCACAGCCTTCTAGTACACCTGCATATCTACGACCAGAGGCCATCCAGACATGGAGGGATGTATACTGCGATACTGAAACTATCTGGATGAAGATATGTGAAGGGTTACGTCTTCCTGAAATAGGGACTCTTCAGGTTCCTACAAATATTCATTTCAAGGATAACCCTGATGAAGTAAGAGCCTATGTCAAAGAGTTGAAGGCCTACATATATGCCACTGAAGATTCTACCCCTATCACCAAGCGGGTGAAGGAAATGATGTATCACAGCGCCACTGATGAGGAGTGGCATGAGTATGTGGCTCCTGAAGATGTAAATTTCCTTTCATTATTTTCTTTGTAACTTGATTTTAGTCGAAGATTTGTTATTCAAGAAAATTGTTTTCTTCATCTTGCAGCTTGCCAAAACTACTGAGGTTCCTTCGCCACGGTATAGCCCTGGTGGTACTGCCATCAGGGCTGCTGATGAATCTCCTCGCGAACCGGGCGAGATATATCCAGGACAACAGGCCATGAATGGGGAGTTGGACATGGCCTTCCATTCACCAATTCAAGTGCCAATAAGGGAGATTGCTGACACTCCCAAAAAGCCAAAAGGACAAAGGCGACGAAGGAGGAAGTCCACCACTAAACGCTTTATCAGTAGTGGTAAGTCCTTCGGATAATCATGAATTTTAAACCATGAAAAAGATTGCTCACATTCCTTGGTATTGCAGGGGCTTCCTCAATTTCCCCTTTGAGGGAAAGGACTGATCCTCCTTTGAGGACCATGGAGAGTGCTATGGAACAAATGCAAATTCAGGCTGACTTGGCTGCTTTTGAAAAAGAGCCAACATCTATTCCCAGTACTGCTCCTGCTGTTGCTATAAGTTGAGAAGAACCTGCACTAGAATCATTGGCGGCCGCAACAACTGAATCTATCATCCTTCCTGAAGAAGCTGTCCAGGGTCAGGGGCCACAGAATGAGGGTCTCCAAGAGGACACATCAAATGTTCCCACTAGTGAGACTAACCAGGATTCTAAAATATCATTGGATGAAATGATGAATCGTGACATTTCTTTCGAAGAATTTTATGATCATGCTAAGTTATCATGTGATTTAGAAGACCTTGGGCGTGAGTGTTATCCTTCATCCAATAAATTTTCTTATAATTTACACTTCTAATCATGACCGAAAATAATATGCAGTTCCATCCCAAAAAGCTGCTAAACTTCCAATGCCTGAAGAGGGTGTGGACATTGATGTCAACCCTACCATTTTAGAAACATTAGCTCAAGTGGAGCTAAACCCAACAAAACCTCCTGAGACCCATCTTGAAGATCCTGTTGAAACTAGTAAATATGGGGAGGAGTCTTCTCAAGCTACTGATCTACTGTTAGGTAATGATTGTACCGAGTTTTCAAGATAGAAAACCAACTTCCATTATTCTATGAAACTAACCATAATTTTAATTGATCAAACAGGGCTATCAACTTCAATGGCTAGAATAGTAGGTGAAGTTTCAACCTCCACCCAAACAGTAGTAGAAGGTGACGCTACCAGGGTCAGGGGGGAAGGAGCAGAACATGGAACTTCCCTAAGTGCATTAATCCCCGATTACATGCCCCCCCTGTGATGATGATGTTGAATCAGACCCAGAGGTGCTTAAGGCGCTCATATTTTCACGACGTAAGGCATGGAACAACATATGGAAAATCATATCTGAGGTGCCTTTAGAAGAACTGTCATCAAAGATTTCCTGGTTGTCATCCCAGTTCATCATTCTAGGGCTTCGCGGTTTTGGATACCAAGAGATCCATACCGCGGTGAAACAAGTCATCTTAAGAAGGGAGCGAGAGAAAAAGTGCCATGAAGATCTAACCAGGGTGAAGCTGTTAGTCAATATCAGTGAATTTGAGGCTACAATATCCCGAGCTGAAGCTGATTATGCTTCCTAGATGAAGGAGCTGAAGCATAAGATCAAATAAGAAGTCGTCCAACAGGTGAAACTTTAGCAACAGTTAGATGCTGTTACTGGGGAACTTGACCAACTCAATAATTCATTGGAGGGAGCTCAAATGAATGGTATTAAAGCCATTATGGATGCCAAGAAAGCACTCCATCAGGCTGAAAAGAGTGAAGTTGGTCGAGTGCATGAGCTTCAAGTAGCTGCTAATGAAGCTCGAGATGCGGTTCATCAATTGAAGACTTATGATGACAACCTCTTGTAATTTCCTGAAAAAGAGAAGAGACTCCAATATGTGGACGTCATTCTAATTCTTGCACATCAAATGAAGAACGTTTTCACCTGTAATCATTTGTGCACGTATTTTCCTGCTACCTGCTCTAAATTTTACCTAAGCCAATGGGCCTAGTAAGCATAGTTTGATTTTTACTAGGATTAATGTAAATAACCCTACAAACTTTGAATCTTTTAATTTGCTCAATATTACCTAAATCATACAAAATGTATGTTTAGTGAGCTGGAAATTGACTTTTATTCAGAGTTCCTTTGTATTTTGTGGGCAGTTTAAAGTCATGCACGTCAGACATAAAAAGGATAATGTTTAAGGTTGAAATATCTTTGACCAAAATGGATTAGAATTGACTCAATTCCTTGAAAATTTATCTTAAAACACATTACCATACTCAATTATGAGGGAAAAAATATGTAAACTATTACTTAAGAATATTTGAATCCAAGGAATGATATGAAAAAGAGCTAAAAGGAATTAGAAGAAGTAGTTTCCAAGAATGAAGTTACCATTATTTAACAAACCCGTTAGGGGGTTGAATTATGTAGGGCTACCTAAGGGAATTGGATGCATAGTCAAATAAATAGCATCTTTTGGCTAACAAGTTTGTTATGTAGAATGTTTATGCAAGGCCGCCTAAGGGCCCGTGCTGCATAGTCAGGCAAAAGAACTCTCAGAAATTTACTTTCCTAGTGATAAAAAGCCAGTGAAAGTTTATGAAGATTCAAATTTTCCAAAGTATAGAGTTTGGTGTATGGAAAGAGGTACTTGAATATGGAGAAGATATTTCCAAATAAGATTATTGAAGAACTGGATGAATATTACTCCTACGAAGGTCTGACCCAAACGTAGGGAAGGATAATATAAACCTTAGACTTGAATACTTTCAGATCATGAGAAAGGATATGCGACAAGTATGTTAAGGATGGATATTTTTGTGGATCCCTACATATTGTCATTAAGACAAATAAGGACAAAAGAAACTTTCTTCCAAAGAATGAAGTTACCAGTATTTAACAAACCCGTTAGGGGGTTGAATTATGCAGGGCCACCTAAGGGCATTGACTTCATAGTCAAATAATAGCATCTTTTGGCTAACAGGTCCGTTATGTAGACTGTTTATGCAAGGCCACCTAAGGGCACGTGCTGCATGGTCAGGCAAAAGAACTCTCAGAATTTCAGGCCTTTTATGATTAGAAGTTAAGAAAAGGGTTATAAAGATCTGAAAATATTTAAGGTTAGGATTATGACACATAAAGATGGGTATTGTTCAATGTATGCAGAGATACATCAATGCTAACCATAATCATGTTGTGGCTGGGTCCTGAATGGAAATGTTGGACTTCACTACGTATCCGATAAGTATGGGAATCAAGCCATATGTAGTTGTTGAACTACATTTTAACATCGTGTGGGAAAAAATTATTGGAGATCTTATTTTAGAATCATAGAGATTGGACCATTATAAGAAATACACAGTGTGTGTTTTCATGGGGACTTTTCAGCCAAGGGACTGAAAGTGGAATTTGGGGTTAGGCCCAAAAGACTTGGGGCTGGATTCGAGGGACATTCTAACATTCCTACATATCCCATAAGGATGGGAATCAATCCCATGTAGTTCTAGAAATACCCTTTGTACAAATTTGGTTCGTACATGTGAAGGGTGAAAGGGGACTTTAGTGCAATGATGGTTTAACCCAAGATAAAAGGTTTGGGCATTGCCATGTATGCACGTAGTCTTTGGAATGAAACATGATTGAAAAATCAATGTAAATAATGGTTCCCTCTCAGGTGAGGGTATTAAAGAATATTGTAGTTTTATTGTCGTACATGATAAAAAGTGTTGTACAGTTTAACGTCATATAGAAAGGACGAAAGTGAACCAATGTAAAGATATTGATTCTAGGGGCGGTTTCACGAATAAACATCGTATGAGATGGAGGTGAACCGATGTGAAGAGATTGGTTTGGGCTTGAACCTTGGGAGGTTGCCTACATACCCAGCCTGGAAGGCAAGGATCAAAGTCCGCATAGTTCAATTAAAGAATGAATTAATGATCAAGTTGTTCTTGGGGACAACGACCTAAAAAAATGACGGTTTTGGGACTTACACATGGTTAGTAGTCTAGAGAGAGTGTTATGGTTGAAGTTTTCTCTAAACTCACGTGAGTCATACTCAGTTTGAGAAAAAAGAGGTAACAACAACCTTAACGATGCACAGTTTAATGTCATGTAGGACATATAAAGGGACTATGTAGTTTAAAGTATTGCAGTTAGGACTATAAGTGCTGCACAGTTTAGTGTCATGTAGCAGGGAAAACGTACAGTTTAATGTCATGTAGGACGTATCAAAGGGCTTTCTATACAGTTTAGCGTCATGTAGTTAGGATGATGGGGACAACATAGTTTAATGTCATGTTGGACAAAAAGAGGACTGTGCAGTTTAATGTCATGCAGTAAGGACAAAAGAGTACACCATTTAACGTCATGTTGGACGTATTAGGGAATTTTTCATAGTTTAACGTCATGTTGGAAGAAAAAGGGATGATACAGTTTAGCGTCATGTTGGACGTAATTGACAATAGTTTAAGGTCATATGCATGGACCATTGGTTATGTAGTTTAATTTCATGTTGGACGAATGGGACTTATATATAGTTTAAAGTCATATAGCAAGGACGATGAAGGGGGACACAGTTTAACATCATGTTGGTTGAATTAGGGAACTTTTTCACAGTTTAATGTCGTGTGGGATGAAAGTAACACAAATAGTTTAAGGTCATATGTATGGACCGTGGATGATGCAGTTTAACGTCATGCTGGACGTAAGGGACGTGCAAATAGTTTAAGGTCGTATGCATGGACCGTTGGTTATGTAGTTTAACGTCTTTCCGGACGTAAAGGACTTTTATACAGTTTAGCGT
Source organism: Viscum album (assembly GCA_963277665.1). Lineage (NCBI taxonomy): Eukaryota > Viridiplantae > Streptophyta > Magnoliopsida > Santalales > Viscaceae > Viscum > Viscum album. Next base: position 162,579,897 of record OY728144.1, read on the forward strand.
CATGTAGTTAGGATGTCACAGTTTAGCGTCATGTTGGATGAAAGTACAAATAGTTTAAGGTCATATGTATGGACCATGGATGTATTTTGTGTTCATACAAAATATTTCTTCAGAAATCTAGCATTGGTTGGAGTAGTGATGAGTTATCCATCCATTGAGATTAAAGAATAAGCTCCATTGGAGTAGACCTTATGTATTGAGTAAGGTCCTTCCCATTTTGGCTCAAGCTTGGGAGGTTTCTTTCCCGATATCATTGGAGTTCTGAGAACTAATACCAATTCTCCCTGAGTGAATGAACGAAGACAAACTTTTTTGTTGAAAGATCATGCTATTCGATTCTGATAGACTTCCAAGTGGTGAAAAGTACACAATCTTTTCTCATCTAACTGTTCCAATTCATTCAATCGCTTTTGAGATTGTTCATCTGTAGATGAATGATCAAAAATGGCTAATCTGAGAGAAGGAAATTGAACTTCAATGAGCAAGACAGATTCTGTTCCATATACCAGTGAAAATGGAGTTGACCGAGTTGCAGTGCGGGTGGTAGTCCGATAAGACCATAAATCATGAAAGAGTTTATCAGGCCATGATTTCTTATCTTTATCCACCATCTTTTGTAGTATATTTGATAGAGTCTTATTGAAAGATTCTATTTGGCCATTGGCCACTGCATGATACCGAGATGAATGGTTGGATTTGACGTTGTATTCTTGATACAACTTCTTCACCTCAGATGAATAGAAGTTGGTGCCATTTTCCGTCAATATGGTATGAGGGACACCAAATCTGGTAATGATGTTAGACTTGATGAAGCTAACAATTCATTTAGAACTAACTTCCTTAATAGGTATTGCCTCTTCCCATTTGGAAAAGAAATCAGTAGCAGTAAGAATATACTTAAACTGCTTGGCCGTAGCTGCAGGGTAAGGTCCCACCACATCCATCCCCCATGTGGCAAATGGCCATGAGTATTTAGTTATATGAATCACCTCTGGAGGTTTATGAATGAAGTTGGCATGTACTTGGCATGAATGAAACTTCTTTGTGAAATCAACACAATATTGAATCATTGAAGGCCAAAAGTATCCAAGTCTTCGAATCTGATCAGACAGTCTATGTCCAGACTGGTGGCCACCACAGACTCCTGCATGCACTTCTTTCATGAATACCATTGTCTCTTCACTATCAATGCATCTAAAGAGAACTCCATCAAAATCACGTTTGTAGAGAATTTTCTCTAGGTAATTTGGGCTATCATAAAGAGTAAAATTGACCACACGTCACCGAATTTGTTCTTTCTCGGCTCTATCAGGTGGAAGTGTTCCATTTTGAAGGTATTCCGTGATAGGTGACATCCGTCCTGTAGTATGACCATACGGTTCAGGAATGGGAATAATTTCATTAATCTCCTCTGTTCTACTTCGAACATAAGGTGAAATTGCACGACGGTGGGAAATACTGATGGTTGTCTCGTCCCGATTTGGATCTGCCAGAGCTGTGGCTATATTAGCCAGTGCATCAGCTTGGGCATTTTGTGATCTTGGGACATAAGAAAATTTCTATTCTGAAGGGAATTCCACCATTAACTCTCTGACGTAATCATACAACGGGATTAGTTCTTCTTTTCTGATGGCATAATCCCCATTGAATTGTTTGATTACCAGGTCTGAATCACCTTTCACCTTTAAGTGATTCACTTGTGCTTGAAGCGCCAATTCCAAGCCTGCGATTAGAGCTTGGTATTATAATTCATTATTGGTACCACCTTTCCACAATAAGAATGAATAAGGTAACACTGCCTTTTCTGGAGAAATGAGCACAATTCCTAAGACAACTTTGTTGAATTTAGGATTTTCCATTTTCCTCCCTATTGGACTTCTAGAAGCACCATCAAAATACATTTCCCATAAGCGAGGACTTTCTTGAATAGAGAATACTTCCTCATCAGGGAGTTCAATATCTGAAGATGTGTCTTCCACTGAAGGGTGTTCAGCCAGGAAATCAGCTAGAGCTTGGCCCTTTATTGCCTTTTGAGACACATACTGAATGTCGAATTACTGCAAAATAACTGCCCACCTTGCCAGACGTCTTGTAAGCATTAAATGACTAAGGATGAATTTGAGCGGGTTATTGTGAGATACCAATTGGACCTCGTGATGTTGCAGGTAGTGTCTCAACTTATGAACTACAAAGATTAATGCCAGGAAGCACTTCTCAATACTTGAATACCGGGTTTCTGCTTCAAGCATAGTCCGAATGAGGTAGCAGAGGCTGTTTTCATTCCCAGCATCATTCTTCTGAGCAAGAAAGGCACCCAATGACCACTCTAGAGCTGTCACGTAAAGGATAAGTGGTCTTCCTTCAACAGGTGTCATGAGTACCGGTGGACTCAAGAGGTATTTCTTGAGAATATCAAATGATTCTTGACATTCTTTAGTCCACTGGTAAGTGACTCCCTTCTTCATCAATTTGGCGAAGGGTAAAATTTTTCCTGCCAAATTGGCGATGAAACGCCGAATATAGGCTAAGTGTCCTTGAAGTCCTCTTAATTCTTTCAAATTTCTAGGAGGTTACATACTAAGGATTGACTTTTTCTTCTCAGGATCGACTTCAATACCACGATGGCGTACAACAAAGCCAAGAAATTTTCCTGAGGTTACCCCAAAAGCACATTTTAAGGGGTTCATCTTCAAATTATGTTGTCGAAGCTTGCGGAATATGACTTCCTAATCATCCAAGTGATTAGAACGTTGTTTGGATTTAACCACCAAATCTTCTACATAGCATTCAAAAAACTTCCCTAAAAAGGGTTTGAAAATACGATGCATGGCACGCTGATATGTTGCACCTACATTCTTTAAGCCAAAGGGCATTACCCGGTAGAAAAACACACCTTGAGGGGATATGAAGGCTGTGGATTCCTCATCTTCTGGGTCCATTTGGATTTGATTATATCTAGAATATCCATCCAAGAAGGAAAGTGCTTCATAGCCAGCTGTTGCATCAATTAAAAGTTCTATAATCAGAACTGGGAAATCATCCTTAGGACAATGTCGATTAAGATCTCTGAAATCGATGAAAACTCTAATTTGTCCATTATTCTTCTTTACAGGGACAATATTATCCAACCACATGGGATATTGAACTTCTCTGATGAATTTAGCTTTTATAAGCTTATCCAATTCAAATTCAATTTTGGAAGCATAAGTTGGGTGTGTTCTTCTTGCGGCTTGCTTAAATCCTTGATGTTCTTTTGGTAAACCCAAATGATGAGTAGCAACATCAAGATCAAGCCCCGACATCTCTGTATAGTTCCAGGCAAATATGTCTCGATTTTTCTTTAAAAAGAAAATATACATCTCTTGTTCTTCAAGATTCATGGCCGCACTGATTAAAGTGGGGCGTGGATCTTCTTTTGTACCCAGATTTATTTCTCTAAGTTCATCCACGGTGGTAGAGATATCCTCTTCAAATGATGGAGGAACATCTCTGAGATCTTATTCTTCTTATTCAACATGTGTTATTTCTTCTGTTTCTACTTGCATAGTAGATGATGAAGCAGAATTTTCATGATCAGAAGAGATGTCCAAATTTTCCCATCTTGAAGAAGAAGATTCCATTTCTGACCCAATTGATGATGAAGGGTATTCTTTGGGTAATAAAGAGGAGATTATGGATTGAGAATCGACATCATTGTTCACCTCCGATGTTGCTATAACTTCTTCTGGCCTGATTGGCGAAGTATAGACTTGTTGGATTTCAGCAGATGAAATGAAGATGTCACCATTTTTGCTTTCATCCCTGCTTAGTGGGTTACCAATTTGTCCCATGTTGTCTAGCTCGATTGCCATAATTGACATTATGGATCTTTCCATAAGAGTATTTTGATTTAGGTCTATCTTGTCAATTTGACTGATAGGCAACACATAATCTGTACTCACATGTGTAAATGGATTTACTGGAATCTTCTCCAAACCATATGGAGCATTAACTTTGGTAATATCATTTTCTGTGTATTTCTCCCTTCCCTTCATGTGATAGAATTCCGCCTCAATGTATTGAGACTCACATGTCTTGAATGTGGCCTTATCACCATACAATGTCCCAACTTGACCATCTAAACAATACTTGAGACATTGATGGTATGATGAAGGGATGGCCACATGTTGATGTAGCCAGGGTCTTCCAAGCAAGATGTTGAAGGCTGAGTCTTGATAAACAACCATGAAATCTCAATTGGATACAAGATCTACAAACTGAGTTATGAGTGTAACATCGCCTAATGGTTCTTGTTCATTTTTATCATATCCTTGTAACATCATGGTAGAAGGAGATAAAATAGATTCTGTGAGGCCCAATCGCCGAAGTGTACGAATGGGCATGAGGTTGACTCATGAACCATTATCAATGAAAGCTCTTCAGACATCTACACCATTGACCTTTCCAGATAAGTACAAAGGTCTAATATTTCCATGCATGACATATTCTTCATCTTCATATGTGAAAGATATCACTGTATGACATTCCGCAGGATTATTCTCTATGTGATAGACTTCAGCTGCAAAAATTTCAGTTTCAAACTCCTGAGGACTTGACAAAGCCTCAATGAGTGCCTCCCGAAGATCCTTTGATAGATTCAAAGCATTCAAAATTGATAACTTGGCCGGTACTTGGGCTAGGTGTTTCAATACATCATAATTTTGATCCAGAGGTCTGTGTTTCCCAACAGGAACATGTGGTTTATCAAGTGCCTTGGAAGTTGTTGCTTTGGAAGTTGATGCATCTTGTATTGGGATAGGAGTTGGCAATATTCCTGGTTTTGGAATATTAGACCGATTAGATTCATTTACTTGTTGAGAGGATGAATGTGGAACCCCCAACCGATCCTCCATAATAATTGTACCAGGAATGAATTTGCTATTGGTGGAAGAACTTGCTTGTTCTTGCTGAGCTCGCTAAAGGGCTCTACCACGAGTTTCTGCTGCATACACAGTTCTTGCAGGGGTAGAATTGGAATAGTGGCCTCTGAAAGATCCATGTCTTCCCCTGTATCCTGAGCCTCTGGAACTTCCTATGATTCCCTTATTTGATATAGGGAATTCGGGCTCATCAATATTGAAACTACGACTGGCATATGGATCTGTTAATTGAATCATATTAACAGAACCAAAAATCAACTCTTCATCCGATGAAGACTATGCCTGATTAGCCTGTTTAGGCTATGCTGTTTGGTGGGGCGGTGCCCGTTGCTTCGAAGTAGATGGCATGAAATCTTCTAGAGTCAAAGGCAACTTAGGCTTTGACACATACTCATCTTCTTCTGATTATTTTTCTTTCTTTGAATCATGCCGTTTCTTTGAGGATTTTTCCTCTGATGAAGAGGGTTTTGCTGCGACATTCATGTTAGAATGCACAATTGGTTTCTTCAATTGCGTTCGAAAAATAGCATGAGTTCGGTTGATCGTCTTTTTGACCATCCAATCATCATATTTTTGTTCATTTTTTTTCTTAACTTCTTGACACTCGCCTTCCTCCTCTGGAACTGTAGCAGTAACACATGCTACCTGGGATGAAGAGCATTTTAGTTTTACTTGTCCCGAGTCGAACATATTTTGCAGGAGGTTCTTGAAAACAAAAAACTCCTGAATTGGATGCCCTAACATTTGGTGAAACGGGCAATAGTTGGGGCGGTCTTTATCTCCTTCTTTGTTTGGCCTCTTGGGCCTTGGTAATTAAACCAAATTATTTTCCAAAGCCGAAATGAAGTAACCAGGAACTTGTTCATTTCAGAAAGAGTATGTTTTTCTCTTCAGATCCTCAAATTGTTTTTGACTTTAATCTCTTTGATCGTCTTGACGAAACGAACTCTGTTTTTGACGCTCAGGAGGTGGAGCCCTTCGGTAAGATGAAGGTTTTGAAGTAAAAGCAGGTATAGGTGCTTCCTTAAGCATAACTGTAGCAGTCTCTGCTTTACCCATTCTCCTTCCTGGAGCTGATGGAATTACACGAGATTTAGCCTTGTTCTGTATAAGAGAATCTTCAATCTGTTGAGCGATTGAAGTAAGGTCTCTAAACCCTCCTGTGTATTTCACAGGGATCAATGGTGTGCATAATTCATCACGCAGATTTGCCACACAGATTTTCAACAGTTCCTCTTGAGGGAGTTCTAAGCTTAGGGAATATGTTAATCCCTTCCAGCAAGCAATGAAATCTGAGACCCTTTCATTCTCTCTTTGATTATAGTTTGTAAGATCAAAAACTATTGTCTTTGACAACGTTGAGCTGAATTGGAGAAGGAATATTTGGTGAAGATCCTCCCACCCGGTAATTGACCGGGATTGCAAGCTTGTATACCAGACAAAAGCTGGTCCTTGCAAGGTTCGTACGAAGCATCTGAGTTTCACTGCTTCTTGCTACGCCGGAGTTCCCATCATAGGATCGAAACAAGACACGTAATGCGTCAAATTCTATTCAGGGTCGCCTGATCCATTTAAAATAGGGAATATAGGCTTCCCAAAAATTGACAGGGGAGATATTGAATCTACCCATTCAGGGTAAGATTTATTTTCTGGTTGAACCTGCACACGCTTCCCTTCCACTGTCTCTAACCAAGATTTTAATGAATCAATGGTAGTTATTAACTTTTGAGAAACATCTGGTTGAACTTGGACTTGGGAAGGTGCAATGACTGGAGTTTGGACAGGTATGGCAGCAGGTACTGCATCTGATGGAAGCACTGCCAATTGTTATTGCACTTGACCCGTAGGATTAGACCTGTCAGAGTGTACTGATAAAGGAGGATATTCTTGATCCATCTTAGTAGTTGCAACAAACTCCCTTGGCTAACTGACTCCAACATGATTAGGAGGAAGAATACCTTGAAGTAGTTCTGCATTAAACCTCCTCAATTCTTTCATTTCTTCCTCTTGTTGCGCAAATATTTGCTCTAGTGAGAGCGATTGGCCTTCTGTAGAGGAAGGATATGTAACCTGATTCTTTCCCTTCTCCTTGTTTGATCCCTTTCGGAGAGGGGGAAGTGGGTTATTTGAAGGAACACCCAGATTTTGGGTAAACCTTTGATTTCGTGTACGCACACCTTCTTCATTTGTGTCTGTGCATACAACTTCTTGAACATGAACCTCTTCATCTGATCCCTCTGAGTGAGCCTCATCTGGTGGATCAGCAACAACGAAATTGATGACATTAATTGATGCATAATGCATTTCATCCCTTGTATCAGCATTTCTGTGGTATTGTCTTCTTCCATGTCTCTGATGAGACATTGCATTTTGTTGATTCGATCCCTCAGGAACTTCTTGGCGAACCGTAATTTGGAGAGAGTCTCCTGATAATTTGGCTCTTCGTTCCTATTGGGGATTCTTCCCTAACCGAGAGAAGACTGGAATTCTTTGAGGGAGGGATTGAGGATTTGAAAAATTCCCCAGTCCGGTGGACTGGGTCTGTTTCTGCTGTTCCCACTCTACTCCTCGAATCCTATTTGTTGATTCCAAGGGTTAGTTTAAAAGTGTCCCTAGTCTGGAAAGCTGGGGTGGCTCTTGACATGCTATGTCTCAGACTTTCTTAAAATCTCTCCTGATCTTATGGAACTTGGTCTGAAAGTTAGCTAGATGCATCAATCGATATCCACTTTTATCACCCGGTTCAAAAGACCGTTGGATGAATTCTGACAGTTCTATCACTTGATGATGTGATTTCTCTATACAAGAGGCCTGTTCCATATTCTCGTTTGCTTGATACATGAGTAATTCAACAACTTGTTCTCTGTAATCTTGATTTTGAGAGGAACTAGTTTAATCCTGTTCTTGGGCAAGCCGTTGATTACAAAAAAAGCCAGTTGATTGTGGCCGGCCACGAGCAATAACATTGCATGAGACCATTTTCGGCGGGCTTTGCTAACTGGAGAGCACAATGAAATGTAGTGCTCAATGAACACCCCATCCTCTGTCATGAATACCATATGGGGTATTGGAAATTAACTGGTGCAATCTTCTTTGTGCACCAAGGCATGAATGCTGAAGGGCTCTCTACTACTTTTCAGCCTTTGGATATCGAGAGACTGATAGAGATGCCAAATCAATCTGACGTTGTAACCCTTCTATTATCTTAACATGATTTTCATATTCATCATAAGATAATACTTTCTTCTTCAACTGACAAAGAGTTTTCCATATGTTGAGACAAATATCATGAATTCCATCTTCCGTCAACATCTCTGGAATGTCTTACTGAGAGTCAGCTAGAGGCCAAAACATGACTGGCACTTCACCTTTCACCAGTTGTTTTCTCATATTCAGCATTTCCTCTTTATCATTCAATGAAGATTCTTCTACCTGATTTGACCAGAGATGGTGCTTCCTTGTTGCTTCATTAGATTCAACAAGATTGGTAGAGAAATCACTAATCAAACTAGAAGATGCATGACTTAGGGGTGGTTCGGAGAACGACCTACACCCTAGGCTATCTTCTTGTTGAGAAAGTATTTCACCTGCTAGAGATGAAGCATTAGACATGACTGGTTTTGCATTTGCAAGTGCCTCAAGATAAGAGGGCTTTCTCGACACTACATTGTCCACTGGAGCATTTCCCGGGCAATGTACATCACTACTACGGAGAGGACTTTCGCAGCGTAATTCATCATCATGGGGAGGACCACCATGGTGGGTTATAGCAAAAGATGAGATCTCTTGCTCCTTGGTCTTCTGGCTACACAGAGGGTTATTGTAGCTTCATATGAAGATGAAACTTCAAGATCGACCGAACTATCATGAAGCAAGCCTTCATGATGAAGTGTCTATTGAAGACCTTCGGAATTAATGTTCCCACTATTGGGAATTGAGGGAGTAGAATCTTGGATTCCAACAGATAACTATCTGAGGGCTTCAAGAACTCCAGCATCGAGTAAGGCCTTGTTACAGATTGGCTCTTGATCTCTTGACTATGATGGGCGGGTCTTCTTCTTAGACGCCTTCTTACTCGCCTTGGAAACCACTTGTTGACGAAAGTGGATACTCTGAGCAGGTTCATGTGCCTGATCAGGAGAGATGGCTAGGTTAGGCTGACGATTTCCACTCAAATAAGGTGTATGTTCCTGACTTGGTTGTTTGTATGATATGGGGGAGTATGACCCATAACCCTCTTGGACAGGAACAGATGTGTGTGTCTGTTCTGGAGTGAACTATTGATGTGTCACTCCATTGGTAGGGATAAATTTATGTGTCTTTCCCTGAGATGTTACTGAAGCTGTTATAATATCCTGGAAAGCATCCAGAATATGAGCAGGGATTTTCTTATGCTCTTTCATCATTGATAGAATATGCTTGGTGACTTCAGCTACCGAAATGGGGATATACGTCCATTCCGTGCTTGGAGTAGGTGTATATGCCTGCTCCTATCCTCCTTTTCCTATCAGTGAATCCTGGCAGTACTCAAGTGTGGGGGCAGAAAGTTGAGTTTACCTTTTGTTTATCGCCAGAGCTTTCCAACTAATTTCTCCATGTGCTACCAAGCGAGAATGTTGGTATGCTTGATCAATACTAGTATGTGTATGTGCCTTCTGATTTCACTTCCCCGAATGTGGTTGACGAGCTACATCATATGTAGTCAGACGAGCCTGCTGACTAGCTGATGATGTATAAACGGGTATAAGTTCCTGCCTATAGTATTCCTCCGGAATTGCCTGGCGGGATTGGCGTGATGCTGCCAGATGAGTCTGCTGGACAGCGGAATTAAAACGGGCAGGTGTGTGTGCTCACTCGTTGATTGTCACCAAGTTAGGTTGGTGGACTTCTCCGGAGATGGAAGAGATGAGAACCTACTCATTGTTAACCGGATTTCGCTTCTGGCGATTCATCTTTCCTGCTCGGGTTCGAGGAACCTGAGCCGAATTCCTGGAGTCAACACCCTCATCATGTTGAGGGCGCACTGCCGCACGAGTCTGGCGGCGATGGTTGATGGTAGCCCTCGGGAAGGACTCCTGCTTCCTTGAATTAAGGCCCTGAGGGACCTGCTAATTCACCTCCCCAGAATATGGGAGTGAATGGTGATTGCGTTTCGGGGATAACAACCCGAAACGGTTGGAGATGGTCGTTAGCATCGCCTGCTTCTTGATCGATGGTTGTCGCTGTCCAGACGACCAGGGTGAATTGTTCACTTGGAGGGCTTGTCGAGCAACCTCTAGAGTTGGAATGGTACCGTGTTGATGGTACTCCTTAACTAGTGCATTTGATACCCAACATTGAAGACTCTGAGTAGGTGATGTCGTCCTCAGAGTGGACGATGATCCACCAGGAGTAGCAATAGTAGCATTCGTAGTAGAGGTTTTCACAGCAGATGTATTCACAGATGTGAACTTAAGAGAAGCCATTATGGAAATGCAGAAGATCTTGGAAAAGAGTGCCTGTTTGATATAACAAACGTAATCAAGATAAATTCAGCCACTACATCTTTTGGATGACCACATATGTCAATGATTGTTTTTGTTAGCCCTCTCATTGAGTTTTAAATAGGGGCCTAACAAATAAGTAAAACATCATTTTAACTTGGTTAAGGATTCATGTCGGGTTCACTATTTTTTGTTTCCTATGGAATTGGGGATGACCTCATTGATTGAAGGTTTAAACATTCCAATCGGTTTCTAACGGGTTTGTTCATAGAACCGGAAACATCCAATGATTCCATATCCATTTGGACCTACTTTCCAAAGGTAGGCTCTCATTAGTTGTGGACTGATGAGGCTTAGGAATTTGCATTGGTTGAGAGGATGGTAGGTCGGACTCATCACACCTTTTTGAGGGGAATTATTGTCTACTCCGGGACTCTCTTTATAGATTTAAGTTATGTTCATGAATCCTTATTACATTACCAAGTATAAAATGAGCTTTCCTTTAGTCTGAAAATCAATGATTGATATGTAGGAAATTAACAGAATCTTTTATATGTATTTAAGGTTCTTCATCGATGAAGAATAATATGTATTTGTTAGAGATTCTTAGTTGATGGTATCCTTAAATACATAAAATTCTCTTGGTCATTATGATGACCATACTGGTTTTAAAGCCATCCAGTGGGGCATTTGAAGTTTATTTTCACTCAGGAGGACATGTATTATTTCAGAGTTGGGATCATACCCGCTGATGGGCTACCTACATATCCTTTGTTTTAGAAAAGGAATCAGAACCCATGTAGTTCGAGTAAGGGAGTATGGTGTTTATGCATGATTGATGGATCAAAGAAAGATGTCATGATTACATTACACTCTAAGCTCACGTGAGTCATGCTCGGTGTGAGAAACAAGAGGTATTGGTGAAACCAGACAATTGTGCCATGAAAGATGCAATGATATGGGGCTTATGTGTGTATGACTACCCTAATAAATAAGAATTAAGATTTACTTCAGGGAAGATATCAAGGAACAAGGTCCATAAAGGTATATGTGCTTCATGGAGATTTGGATACTCTAATCTTGGGGCTTACTCCTAAGGAAAATTATCAAATTAGGAGGGGACTTATGATTGGGTTTTACTTTTGAGAAGGAAGCCCAGATCAAAAGGAAATTAAGACTGGGGATTACTCCTAAAAAGGAGGCCCAAGTTACAGGGATTTGAAAATTAAAGGGACTTGGGGCTTACTCCTGAAGAGGAGGCCCATATTTGATACTGGGGATTACTCCTGAAAAGGGGGCCCATGTTAAGAGAATTATGGTTGGGGCTCACTCCTAAGGAGGATGCCCATATTTGGGAATCTTGAGACTAGAGCTTACTCCTAAGGAGGATGCCCAAATTAATGAGGACTTGGGGCTTACTCCTAAGGAGGATGCCCACATTAATGAGGACTTGGGGCTTACTCCTAAGGAGTATGCCCATATTAATGAGAATTTGGACTAGGGCTTACTCCTGAAAAGGAGGCCAAGGTTAAGGGGTTCTCTCATCTTAAAGGATGAGGTTAAATGAATGGAATCTCAATCTTTAGTGACATAAAGATGTGTAAATCACTGGGTTTTGAGAGATGTTCCATGGAGTTCCTTTCAGATAAGGAATCTAAATCAAGAAATCATGCCATAAATGGCTTTGAAGAGTGTCTTGAAGACTGAATCTTGAATAGGAGAGGTGGAATGGAATAAGAGGGGTGAAATGGGCAGGAAAGGCACCCAAGAAGATAGGAGAGTGCAAGTCCTGGTAGGCGCGCAGGTTCTGAGTGGGCGCGCAAGTCCTGGTCGCGTAGGTATACCTCCGCGACACATGGGTACTTGCGCAATTTTCAGCCCTTAGAGTAATATTTGGGCGATCCCTGATCAAAGCCTTTAGAATTATCCCAAGAGGCTTTCCAAAAGATGGCGTGCAAGTTATGGTGAATAAGTAGGGCGGCGCACAAGTGTGTATATTTCCCTTAAGGGTAAAACACTTAGGCGTGCAAGTTTTACTGAATTCTAACACTTAGACCTTACTTGTCTTGTTTATACCTTTCATTCTAGGTAAATAATTACCTTAGAAGTGTTCGGAAGACCTGAAGAAGAGACTTGGGCGTTCAGAGATCTGTATCTGAATTCTGGAAAAATTCCCCCTTCAAATGGGGGGCCCACCGGGGGTATTTATAGGCTGGAGAAGACCCTGGGTGATTATCACCTATGGTGCGCAAGCGACTTGCACGACCGTTGCAGCACACAAGTATACTTGCGCGACCATTGTAGAACTTGCGCGACCCTTGCCCAATGTTCTTCTTCTTCCTTTGTCAATTTTTTTATATTTGTCCAAAGTTTGAATCACTTTGAGCTAAGATATTCTCCTTTTACAATATTTATATTCTATGATGAAAGGAGCTTCAACAATAATACTAAATGATAAACCAAAATGAGTTCGTTGGGATTGAAAAACCGCCAAAATTAACCTAAAACGATCATCATTAACTTTTATCTAATGATTAATCCTCATGATATATAAACAGATTCTTTATAATATCATTTAAAATTTTATAATATCATTAATAAAAAATAATAAAAATTATGTATATTTATCCTCATTTTATGTGAACATCCATTCATGAATACAAGTGAACAGATCGTGAAAACTAAGAAAACTAATGCTCTGAAATGATGAAATTAAACTCTATAAGTCAAAAAAGGCCCATAAATGAACTTAATAAATCCAAAATGAATCATATTCACGTATAAATGGTTCTATAATTTTTAATTAATGAATCTAACGTGATTATACAAGACATTAAAGTGAATTAAGCTTTCAGACACAAGGTAAGGGGACTTCTTGAACCCAACTCTCTTTCTTTGGGGTTTCTGTCTTTCAACAAATTTTCAGCATGGGTATTCCTTAGATATCATTTATTTATCATTATATTACCTTTTCTAGGATATACAAGTTATATAATTTAGTTTATTAAAAACACAATGTTTTCCAAAATAAATCTTCTTTAAAAAAGCACACCTTTTACTTCTTGAGATTGTTTCTTCTTCACTCCAGGTTGGCGATTCTTATATCAATAATCTTATTCCCTATTTAATTTGGGAACCCAAAGTTTATGAATGTATGATTTATGAAATTAAACCCATTCCTTTCTATGGGTTATTTTATGTTCAATATTGATATATGTTCTATATGGAATGCATGATAATGTAAATGTTATGATGTGATGAGTGTGCTTGGAATTATATAGTGAAAATTAAATGTTATGATGTGATGGGTGTACCTAAAATTATAAAGTGAAAAGTAAATTTTATGACGTGATGGGTGCATCCTGAATTATATAGAGCTCCAATTCATTGGGTAATGTGATGTATCTCTTAAGAAAATTGAAATATGCGTGAACATGATGCTAGCTTTGTTCACAACTATGTGTGGTAGTTAACCACTAAGAAACGATGTTTCATTTTTATGTATTTCCAAATTCTAAGACTTTTATTAATTCTTACTCTCATTTTTATGATCCTATGCCTATGTTATGATGATAATGATTATTCTCACCCCATGTTATATTATTTTATGTTCTTATCTATCCTCTTAGTGGGATTTTAGCTCGCCCATTTTTTTAGATATATCCTCAGGTGATTGCATGTAATAAAGAGAATTAAACGGCCAATAAGAAGATAAATAATAAGTAATTAAATAAATGTTTATGTTTTATTTTTTAAATGTTATATATGGTTCTAATTTTACCAAGACACTAAACCTTTTGGATCCTTGTCATGTAATGTTTTTATGTTGTTTATCATTAAAATGATTTATTAATAATGTAAGAAAAAGCAGGGTCACTATTTTTGGTATCATAGAACAATTTAGTTATTTTTGGAATTAGGATTAGAGAACCTTAGTGAAAACACATAGTACGAGACTAAGTATAATTAATCACCCAAATAATTTTTGTTTTCAAAAATTCTAAACATATGTATCCCATAAGATATGACTTTAGAGTTAAAATATTCACAACTTGTTGACTTATGTTTTGTTATAACCTTTCCTATTTTAGAAAATGCTGGGAACTAGGAGAAATAATGCCAACAACCCATGCAAGGGACAATGCAGCGATTGCCCGAATGAAATCCTCAATACTTTGGGAGGTGGAGTTCAAAATTTCATGGCGATGCTTACCTAGTTGTATCAGGTAATGAACAATAAATTAAATAATGTGTAATGTCCACATTCACCTAAGAGGGATAAAATGGCTATAGAGTGTTTTATAAGACAATTCCCACCTACATTTAGTGGTCTTCCGATGCACTAGCCTTAGAACAGTGGGTCAAATCAATAGATAAGATCTTTTATGTTCTTCACTGTTTGGAGATGGAGAAGGTGAATCTCACTATTTATCGTCTAGATAAAGAGGCCAATAAATGGTGGGATTTTATTAAGAATACCAAGATGAGGGATGAAATTGAAGAGATGTAGTGGAAAGACTTTAAGATAATGTTTCTTAATAAGTATTTCCCTCGAACTCTGCATACAAAAATGGAAAGAGAATTTATAGATCTGAAGAAAAAGGAAGGGGAATATGTCACGGCCTATGAAGAAAATTTCAAAAGGCTTTCAAGGTATGATTTGAGTCTTGTTATCAACAATGATAAAAAAAATTGATAGATTCTTTAGTGTTATAAACCATACCTTTGAAAGGCCCTTAAAATTCAAGAATTTGGGAGTTATGGAGAAGTTATTCGATGTGATATCAAAGTGGATATGGAGTTTGGAGAATGGTCCCATGGCTGTAGTGATAAGAAACAAAAGATGGAGTTTCAAGATGGATAATATTATGAGAAAGGTGGAATGAAAACTCAACCAACCACATATCATAAATATGGGAAGAAGAATCATTGAAACTACCTCAAGGGAAAGGAAAATGATTCAAGTGTGGGAGAGAAATCCACCAAGCTCATGAATAGAAAAAAGACATGAGGAATCAGGATAATGTGATGGATGAAAGGAGGGAACCACCCATGGTCCAATGATACAACTATAGGGAGAAAGGGAAATATGCAAGCTAGTGCACTAAACATCGAGTCCTTGAGGGTAATTAGTGTCATCAACCACAAAATCCAAAGGAGAAAGGGAAGGATTATTACATCACCACTTCATTAGTGGAGCAATAAAATGAAGTCATACAATAAACACTTCCTATTATCTCAAGAATGGAAAAAGTCTTATTTGATTCTCGTTCTACACAGTACTTTATATCTTGAAAGTTTACTAGAACTATTGAATTAAAGCCCCAAAAACTTGAAGTATAGATATCTGTAAAAACACCAAGTGGCACATGAGCCTCATCCTAGTTGGTGAGGTATCCTTAAGTGCATCCACAAGACCCAGGTTCAAAACCAAGTAGAGGCATATTTCTGGGTACTGCAACAGGACTGCAACAGGCACTGTAGTAGTACTGTAAACTGTGCAGGTACTGTAGCAGAACTGTACACTGTATAGGCACTATATCATAACTGTACACTGTGCGGGTAGTGTAGCAGGAACTGTAGCAGTTATTGTAGCAGGTACTGTTTGGTACTGTAGCAGTTGGAACTATTCATCTTGGGCCACCAGTTTGGGCTTGGAGTCCTTAAGGATTTCGGGACACCCATGCCTTCGGGTCAGTAGGGATTTCGGGCCACCTTTAAGGCCCTTGGGCCACCTCAAGGCCTTCAGGATACATGTAGTTGCCCTAGAAACACTACAAAAAAGGAGCATCCCCAAAAGAGGATTCAGAACATGTGCACTCACCAGAGCAGAACCAAATGGATTTTCAGAATGAGAGGGTATGGCTATGACATCAGTACCAGCCTGTACTTGCATGGGAAGCCTAGACAGACGTCCATGCAAAGGTGGAGAGCTACTATTGTGACGCAGATGCTGGGGAGGGGCAGTTCCATGTAGATAGTCTGGTTGAATTCCTTAAGACCTTCGGGTCGTGTAATCTTCTAAGCCTACGGGCCTTGTAATCTCTGAGCCTACGGGATTTGTAAGGGTTCCCCCTCATCCATTGAAAGGGGGGTTATCAAAAATAAATAAAAATGAAGGTCTTCGGGCCATTCGGGTAAAAACACCAAGTGGTGAAATCATTTCAACCCAAGTGTTGGACTCTTCTCATGTTGGCATATGTGGGAATATTCTTCCACCAAATCTTGTGATACTTCCCTTGGTGGAATTTTCCACTATACTATAAATGTATTAGATCTCATTATATAGAGAACATATAAAATGTCTGGAAAAGGAAATATCTTTTCATATTCCAAAATATCCCATGCTCCTCTACAAATATAAGGAAGATCATAAATATCCTTTTGAAAATACTTCAACGGTGTGGGTGTTGATTCCCTGTGAAGAGGCATACCTCACTCAAATAGTTGAGTCAAAGGAAGGTATTAACCTAGGATAAATTCCCAATGTGAGGGAATAAAGTGATGTATTTCTTGAAGAGTTACCCAAACTTCCCCCGAATCATGAGGTAGAGTTCTCAATAAAACTCATACTCAGAGCTAGTCCTATTTCAAAATGTCCCTATGGCCCCTATCGAACTGTAGGAGTTAAAGAAGCAGTTATAAGAGAATTTGGATAAAGGGTTCATATTCCATAGTGCATCACCTTGGGGTGCGTCAGTGCTCTTTATCAAGAAGAAGGATGGATCAGTGCAGTTGTGTGTTGATTATCAAGAACTCAACATGATCACTATAAAGAACAAATATCCTCTTCTAAGGATTGATGAATTGTTTGATCAGTTTCTAGGAGCTCAGTAATTCTCAAAGGTGGATCTCCATTC
The DNA here is from genome assembly GCA_963277665.1 of Viscum album. Taxonomy (NCBI): domain Eukaryota; kingdom Viridiplantae; phylum Streptophyta; class Magnoliopsida; order Santalales; family Viscaceae; genus Viscum; species Viscum album. Next base: position 162,597,159 of record OY728144.1, read on the forward strand.
TAGATATCATCAGCTAAAGGTGAATAAGGAATCTATTTAGAATACTTCCTTCCATACATAGTATGGGAATTACTAGTTTTTGGTGATGCCCTTCGAACTTACTAATTCCCCTGAAATTGTCATAGATTTGATGAATAGAGTCTTTATACATTACCTTGAATTTTTTTTGGTAGTGTTTATTGATGATATTTTCATCTACTCCAAGAGAAAGGAGGAGCATTAAGAACATACAAGGCTTGTGTTGGTGATATTAAGGAAGGATAAATTGTATTCCAAGTTCATAAAGTGTTAATTTTTGATGTAGCAAGTCACATTATTGGGACATGTGATCACAATTGAGGGAATTTCTATGGACCCTTGAAAAAAAAGTAATTGAGGAATGGCCTAGACCCTCTAGTGTCACATAAATCAATAGTTTTCTTGTCTTAGTAGGGTAATAATGACTTTTTTGTGATAAATTTCTCATGATTGTCAGGCCCACTAACTAAGTTAACAAGGAAAAGGGTAAAGTATGTCTGGATAGAAGAATGCGAGGAAAGATTCATGGAGCTAAATAGAAGGTTGATCACTACACCTATACTCCCATTACTAAGAAGTGGAGAAAGTTTTTTGATATACAGTGATTCTTCAAAGAAAGGCTTGTGTTGTGTAATCATGAAAAATGATAATGTGATATCCTATGCCTCATGACAGTTGAAGATCCACGAGCATAACTACCTGACATATGATTTGGAGATAGTAACTATGATTTTTCCTTGAAAAACTAGCGGCACTACCTATTTGGTGAAAAGTGTGACATATATATCGATCTTAAGATCCTAAAGTATATATTCACACAAAATGAGCTCAACATGTGTCAATGGATATTGTTAGATCTAATCAAATATTATGATTTGTCTATTCACTATTATCCTAGTATGGCGACCAAGGTAGCTGATGCTCTTAGCAGAAAAGAACCTGCTACTCTATCCAGGTTGTGGATTGAGAAAGACCCTATCTTCATGGATATGCAAAGTATTGATTTGAAAATCATAACGGAAGTGGATGCATCCTACCTTTCCCAAATGATTTCAAAACCATCTATCCAAGAGAAGATTAAAGAGGCCTAAAGAGATGATCCAGAGTTACAAAATAAGGTGAATACAATAAATCAAGGAAAGTTTCAAGAGTTCAATATTTATGATGATGGTGTGATTCAGTTTGGAATAAGAATTTATGTGCCTTCATCACCTGGAAAAAATAAGGAACTATTGGATAATGCACATAGCTCAACTTTCTCTATCCATCCTAGAAGTACCAAGATGTACCGTGATCTTTGAGAGCACTTTTTGTGGGAAAACATGAAAAAGGATATTATTGAGTATATCTCAAGGTTCTTGATATGTTAGCAAGTCAAAGAAGAGCGATAAAAGTCCAAATGGATGATGAAACCATTGACTATACCCATGTGTAAATAGAAGAATGTTCTTATGGACTTTATCACAGGTCTCCTGGAGACATCCAAATGAAATAATGCGATATGGATTGTGGTGGAACGACTCACCAAGACTACCCACTTTATCACTATTCGGGATGATCTCTCACTTGAAAATATTGCTAAGATATATGTGAAGAAAGTTGTGAGATTGCATGGGGTTCCCCTATCGATTGTCTTTGATCATGATCCCAGGTTCACATCAAAATTCTGGATGAGTCTTTAACATGCCTTGAGTACTGAATTGAATTTTAGCATGACCTATCAACCCCAAACTGATGGCTAATTTGAAATGACTATTCAGATACTTGAAGATATACTAAGAGCCTACTCTTTATAATTCAATGGTGGATGGGATCAAAATTTACCATTGGTTGAGTTCTCATACAACAATATATTCTAATCAAGTATTTAGATGAATCCAAATGAAGTTCTCTATAAAAAGTGATTTAGAACTCCAAAAAAGAGGGATTTAAAGAAATAAATATACTTAGACCTGATCTTGCGCAAGAGATGACATAGAAGGTTCAAACCATCCTGCAACATATCAAAGTTAATCAGAGTTGAAAAAATATCTATGCTGAAAATCATCATAGGGACTTGGAGTTCAACATTGGAGATAAAGTATTCATTTGAATATCACTATGGAAGAGAGTCATGTGGTTTGGAAAGAAAGGGAAGCTAAGCCCAAGGTACAGTGACCCCTTTTAAATCTTTGATCGCATAGGATCCATGGACTATCTACTTTCACATCCACCAAATATGAATAAAGTTCATGATGTGTTCCAAGTATTACTCCTAAGGAAGTACATACCAGATTACTCACATGTACAGAACTCATAAGTAGTACAAATGGAAGATGATCTCTCTTATGAGGAGTAGCCAGTAAAGATTTTGGACTAGAGAGATAATGTTCTATACAACAAGACAACCCACCTTATTAAAGGGTTTTGGAGGAACCATAAGTATGAATAAGCAACTTGGTAACCAAAGGAGGCGATGGAGGAGAAGTACCCTCACCTTTTTATGTAAAACAGAATTTCGAGGGTGAAGTTTCAAAAGGGGGAAGAATGTAACAACCCTAACTTTTATCAATGGAATTTATCCATTCTTATAGTAATTTCATATAGTATAAATCATATATAATCACGTTTGGACCATAATAAAAACTTTATAAATGAAGAATCAATTAAATAAGAAGCATTTATAGAAGTTAAGGAACCAATACTGATAAAATACTAACTTGACCTTAGGAATAGTAATATGACCCTTATGAATAATAAACCAGAAAAATGAATAGTTGCCTCACCCATGAATGTATAAATAAAATTTTGGTATCTTATAAGTGAAAATATGATATAATTATATCATTTTATAAGTAAGTAAATATTTTAAAAATTATTAATTAAGTGTTGGTATTTTTATAAGTCATAAATATTTAATTACAATTTTTTTGATTAATTTAATAATTTAAAAGAAAATTTATTTTCATAAAATTTATTCATAAATTAATAATTTTATGTCTTATGATTTTAAGATACTTTTATGATACCTTAAGTAATTTTTCACAGTGTTACAAAATGAGTTATAATTTTAAAATCTATATTTTATAAGTAAAAGATGATTTTAATTAAAAATTTAATTTATCATATTTAGAAAATTATTTTTATAAAATTGGTTCATTTTTTAATTCTTCATGTTAAAAAATGGTTTGGATGATTTTTTGGTATTTTTTTGAAATACTTGAATATTTGATGAATAGTAAAATATGATAATTTATGATAAATGCTAAATACTTGAATTATGGAGTCATAGGTGATTTAGTGATAATGTAATACCATTATATCAAACTAAAATGATCTAATTACTATATTTAGTCTCATTAATCAATATTATTTCTTGTCTCAAGCAAAATAATAATCTAATAAATTAAATAATGAGAGAACACCCCTATGCTCTACTATAAATACAACCCCTCACACCCTCTTCTTCTAACACTTCTCAAGATTTAATCCTTGAATATATTCTGAAAAATAATCTTCCATAATACCTCCCCAAGACCTAGATATATTGGTCTCATCAAAAGACCAAAACCTTTCCCCTAAGGAGGTTCTCAAGGAGGATAAATCCAAGATGTAAAATACTCTTCCTTTTTCTTTTAATTCATTTTCAATTTCATTTATTTTTCTCTCTTCTCCTAACCTAAATTCATTAAAATTTCATGATACTCTATTATGTTTGATATACTGTAATTATATCCTTTTAATGGAATATCCATTATTAAACTCCCCCTCTCACTCTTTTATTATAAAAATGAAATCGTTTCCCATTATGTGTCAATTTACCGACATCGTGGGTGATTTAAGTAAATTTTCATTAAAAACATTCAAGGATGTTAAAAAAACCATTAAATGGTTTAAAATATATTGTAATTTGTATTATATAACCCTTTATATGTTCTATAACTAACATTTATACACAATACCAAATGATAAACCAAAATGAGTTCGTTGTGATAGAAAAACCGCCAAAATTAACCTAAAACGATCATCATTAGCTTTTATCTAATGATTAATCCTCATGATATATAAAGAAATTATTTATAATATCATTTATACTTATTTAATATCAAAATTCTGGATATTTTTCCTCATTTTATGTGAACTTTGATTCATGAATACACGTGAACCAATCATGAAAATTAAGAAAATGAATTCTCCCGAACGATGAGATTAAACTCTATAACTCATCGAAATGCACAATAACAAACTTAATAATACCATAATAAAAAAATTAATGTATAAAAAGTTCTTTAATTGTTTATTAATGAATATAATGTGATTATACATGACATTAAAGTGAATAAAGCATTCAGACACAAGGTTAGGGGGAATTCTTGAACCCAAGTCTCTTTCTTTGGGTTTTCCCTATTTCACCCTATTTTCAGCATGGGTATTCCTTAAATATAATTTATTCACCATTATATTACCTTTTATGGGATATAAATTATTTCTAATTAAGTTTATTAAAAACACAATTCTTTATGAAAGAACACTTCTTTTAAAAATCACACCTTTTACTTCTCGAGATTGTTTCTTCTTCACTCAAGGTTGAGGATTCTTATATCAAGTTTGTTATCACCTATTTCATTTGGGAACCTAAAGTTTATGAATTTATGCTTTATTAAATTAAACACATTTCTTTCCATGGGTTATTTTATGGTCAATATTGATATATGTTCTATATGTCATGCATGATAAAGTAAATGTTATGATGTGATGGGTGCACCTGGAATTATATAGCGCAAAGTAAATGTTATGATGTGACAGGTGTGCCTAGAATTATATAGCACAAATTAAATGTTATGATGTGATAGGTGTTCCTAGAATTATATATCACTCAAATTCATTGGGTAATGTGATGTATATCATGATAAAAGTGAAATATGCCCGAACATGATGCTAGGTTTGTTCACAACTATGTGTGTTAGTTAAACACTAAGACATGATGTTTCATTTTCATACATTGCCACATTCTAATACCTTTCTTAATTATTCCTATAATGTTTGTGATCCTATTCCTATGTTATTATGATAATTATTATTCTCAACCCATGTTATATTGTTTCTTGTTTTTATCTATCCTCTTACTAGGCTTTTAGCTCACCCCTTTTTTATGTATACCCTCATGTGATTACAGGTACTAAAGAGAATTCATGGGCCAATAAGAAGCTAGAGATGAAGGAATGAAATAAATTTTTATGTTTTATTTTTTAAATTTTATGCGTGGTCCAAATTTTCCCAAGACACTAAACCTTTTGGATCCCGGTCATGTAAGGATTTTATGTTTTTATCATTAAAATGATGTATTAATAATGTAAGAAAAATCCGGGTCACTATATTTTAAACAAATTGAAGGAACAACCCAAACTGTTATAGGAGACTAACCTAGTATGTTACAAAAGAGAAACCTAGTATCTTTATCTAACTTTTGATTGGGAGTCACAACCGAGACTTCCTTTTAGGTATTGGAATAAACAAACAAATCAATACTTGCTTTTGATGGGAAAAAACATAAACCAAACATGAAGAAATGCAAATAGAAAGATAAAGATTACACGAATAAAAAACTAATATAGGGAAATTAGAAAATGATAAATTTTTTTTGAAGATGTTGAAGATTTATGACCATTGATCACTAGAATGAAACATTGTCAAATTTGAATTCCTTATGAGATCACAATGAGAGTACAGAAGTTTTAAAAGTTCTTCAACAATTGATAGTAGCAAGAATGTCAACGATGCATCACGATTTGTTATCTTTTGAATGATCTGCAATGATATTGTTTTTATTCCTTTAATATTTCTCCCAGATCATTAAAAAAAGACCCTCTAATAGAGTTTCCATGTACAATATCTTCACTAAACTTTTTTAGAAAATAAAAATAAAATTTTATGATTGTTACCTTTGTTTGTCTAAGCTATGCTAAAAAACATAGAAAAACATGCTTTATATTTCTTCATGTAAAATTAATATCAAAAAAATAATATTTTAAGTATAAAAATTGTAAAAAATTAAAACTTATAAAACAATTGAAATAAAAATATAAACCCGTAGATTATTCAGACAGTAAAATATAGTAAAACAGAGCATCATATAAATTTGAATCTGTATGTATAAATGTACATAGAATAATGCTATAGTTATTTTTTACAAACTCTTTAAATTATTATTTCAACATAAAATAATAAAAAAGTTAATAAATTAATTTATTTTAATAAAAAAACTTAAAATAATAAATAAAAATTTTAGAAACAAATTATAACGAACGGTGGCTTGACCCACAATTGGTATCTAATGGTGGAAAAACTAAGAGTAATGACTTATTTATTTTTTGCTGAAAATAGAGAGTAGTGGATTATTTTTGTTATCGCTAAAAATAGAGAGTGGTGATTGTAAAAAGGTGAAAAAATAGAGAATATTCTACCACTATACTTATAAGAATAAAATAATAAAATCCAACCAAAATAAAAGAAATTTCCAAGCCACCATGCAACCAAAGGATTCAGGAGAAGCAATAAAAAATTTTCTACCATTGGAAGTCCAATAGTGGATTATGATTCACTATTGGATACATCCAAAGGTGACTCATGAACAACCTTTGGATATGTCCAGTGGTGATTCAAGAGTTACAAAAATAAGAAAACTGAAGGAAGAAGAAGGTTCAATAATAACAAACCAAATGATGAAGGAAACTGATTCGAAAATACTTTTCACCAAAAGGTGGTACTAATATTGATGAAGTCTAATAGTGGAAGAAAAAAAACATAAGAAAAAAAAATTAAACAACAAGAATCCTATTGAAGAAAATGAGAAGAATGAAGAGATCCTATTGAAGCTTGAAGAAGCTTCTGCCATGTCTCTATTCAACAGATTTAATGAAATAATAAAAGGTGGTTGAAAAATAACCACCGATGAAGTCTAATGGTGAGTAAAAATATCTCACCATTGATGTCTAGTGGTGACTCATGAATCACCATTGATGTTCAGTGATGAATCATGACCTACATTTGATGTACAAAGATGAATAATGACTTACTGTTGATGTCCAACGATGACTCATGACTCACCAATGATGTCCAATGGTAGATCATGAGTCACCGTTGGTGACTGATGATGTCACCATCAATGAAACCATTAAAGGAGAAGGCTTTGAACCAGATAGGCTTCTCGAGTCGATGTTAATAGTGATAATCTTGAAGAAGTTATACAAAGTTAAACAATACCTTGAGGAAGAAAATGATGAAATAAACCTCTTCCAAATTATTCAAACTACTTATAGACATAAGTAAAACTTTCAGACTAACTAAAATAAGATTATTTTGATTACTATAGCATTGGAACAAAGCACTCCAACATAAAAGATCTCACTATTTAAGATTGATAAAACTAGAGAAAGAAGATGATATAATTTTGAAAGGAATAGAGGCATAGGAGTTCAAAAATGAGAATAGGAGGAAGAAAGATGATCGAACAGATGGGATTTTAAATATCTGATGAGTATCACATCGCATTTTTCAGATTTTCTAAAGATAAATGAATAGTAAAAACAAAACCATGTCCCACATCTATTTGGATATATGGAGAAACAATGGTATATCATACATGCAGTGCTGATTATTTTTTTGAGCTGGTTACCGAGGATCAACATTAGTTACACAATGCACACACATGGGCCTATGGCCCAGTGGGTGAATTAGACCAAACCACACACCTATAGATGTGCTCTAAAAGCCTTATACATGGGACCACATGAATTAAGCATGCACTATACACACTGATCTCTCCAGCCTCTTTGTGGGATTCCTGTGGCGGGCCTTCCCATGGGGTTGACCCAATGGGTCCCCTAAGTGGTTGAGGACTATCCTAGGCACCTCATTAAGTATGGACCAAATTTTTTACTTAAAAAAATCCTAATTAAATAAAAATATAACATGAATTATCAATTTAAAACATTTACATAAATATTATTTAAACATGTATTTTAAAAATTATTAATTAATTAAAACACTTTACAATTAAATAAACTTGAGAATTTAATAAACTTAAGAATTTAATAAAAAGTAAATAGAGTGTAATTTATGAAAAAATACTATTAAAGGATTAGAAATAGTTTCAAATACTAATATAGTCTAGGTTATGATAATGGAAAAATTGATCCTTTACACTTGAATTTCTATGTGATAAGATATTCTGATTCCTATAGTGAGGTTATTAGGACATGATAAAATAAAGAGTGATTAATAAAATAATTAAAATTATTTCAACTCACATATTTTGGTAATAAAGAAAAATTACTTAATTTTTCATTTATTTTATTGTATAAAAATTACAAGTTCATCAACCTTGATATCCCTATGATCTATACTGGAGAAAGAAAACCTCTTAACTAAATGTAAATTTTAGGTGTGGTACAATATCTTGTACATTGTACTATACTAATAACTAAATATTTTTATTCTACAATCCTTAGTTTCTAATCCACCTACTAAGGAGGTTAATGAAGAATATATCTCTATCTATTTAAAACACTTTGATGATTCACTACATGCACAATGTTTGATGTTGTCATCCATGTCTAGTGAACTCCGTGTGGCACATGAAACATGGGTGTATATTCTATGATCACCCATATCCATGATCTTTATTAGGATATTGATAAAAATGATTAGTTTTAAATCTCCAAGGAACTCTTTACATTCAAACATGGAGTGAGTTCACTAGTTGGACCTCACACAATCAAGATGATTGGCTACATTGAGCATCTATACATTATACGATTTAAGATACCTGATTAATTTCACACCAATCATATAATTTCTTCAGTACCTTAAATATTCTCTAGATTTTTTGTGAATTTTAACATGATCATTTTTGATAAGTCTCCCTTAGATCTATTTACTCTACTTATCTAGGAAGATGAGGATATGAAGTGAAAAAAGTTTTTTATCCTTATGGTGAATAAGAGGCAAGTCTACACAGAGAGATCTAAGAATAACTCTAAGTCAAAGTATTTTTTCATACCAACCTTAAAAGAAGAGTAATATCAATGGGAAATCAAGGAACATAACACCATCTATTATTCATTTGGAAAGAAGGGCCACTGGAAGAAGAATAGTGCCACAACTAAGATGCAATAGGAATCTTCAAGTGTGTTCATTATCAAGTGAAATATTTATATTTATAAAATTTGGTATTATATACATATTTTTGTGCTCATATTTGTATAAAATTATATAAACCAGGTATATTTATAAGATTTTCCCAAAATGAGGTGGATCTATAATCCACTAATAGAGCTTGAATCACTACAGTGGCTATTGGAGATTACCATCTCATGTTGCCAACATGATTGATCTAGGTTTTAATGAAATGTTTTTATGTTCCAAGAGTTACCAAAAACATTTTTTCTATATATATATTCTATATATGAATAGTTTTTGGTATTCTGAGAGGATTTTAAACCACCTTGATAGGGGGTAGGGGTGAATCGATGGTGACCAAATTTTACCAATTAATTACAACTTAAACTTTTTATTCCTTTCAGTTGATCGAAACTATTTTATTATTTAGGATGTATGGTTCTTTAATATATTCCCTCAACACTTAATCCCTCATGTAATTTAGATAATTTAAAGGAAATAACACACTTGTATTTTTTTACAAGGTTTGTCCCTGGTGTAGGAAACATACTCCTTCATGTATCTGAGATGTCCAAGTCAAAAATTCATCACTTTATCACAAGTGTTACCATGATGAAAGACATTATCCATTAAACCAATAATAGAATTCACCCTAAAATATAAAACCAAAATTTTATGTAATTGGTTGATCTATCTAAGAAAAATATCATTTTACCTTTTGGTAGGAATGGGGGTGTTGTTTATACTGGAACCACAAGTCTTTATGGGTTATCTTAAAACTTACACATAGATGGATCTTTGACTTCCTGATGAATTTTTCTATACTTATCATGCATGTCGACCTATCCTTGTTTCTAGTAACTTAATTATAGATAACTGACTACAACACTTTAAAGTATGGTACTTTTTTGGGCCACTTCTTGATGTTGTTTAGACTATCATCCTTATGGTCTTCTAAATCCTAAGAACTCACTCAACTCTTCAGAATATCAAGTTCTGTTCTTCTCACTTATTCGAACCTTTTGATCTTCTAGAGCATACTTAGTTATATTCTACCTTTACCTTTGCCTCTTAATAATATAAACAACTCTCTCAATACTTTTTTACATCACTCTCACTTAAATGATGTTATCCTTTATATATCCAAACTCCCACTAATTAATTTAGGGAATGCGCATGATTCAATTTGAAACTCCCGCTGACTCCAAGTCTTCATTAAATAGGATTTAATTACTTATTAAGATATCAAAGTTTAACTTCATAAATTCCTATATATAAATCAACATAAATATTCTTAATTTATTCCATAAATCATGGCTAGGATTACAAAATTTCCTTCATGAAGATATCATTTTGAACATCCAACTCACTATCATTATAATGGTTGTAAATTCACATGAATGTAAAGTACCTCAATATATTTTGGTTAATAAACTTCCTTATAATTCAATCAAATAATTTTGGTTCTTCCTTTACTTTCACACAATCTTACAAAACCTTAAATTACTTTTAAAACCCTTTACTATGATTCCTATATTTCTAGTAGTATCCATATATTGCACATTCAAATTGTTCAAACTTTAACTTTCAACCTATTATTTTGATTGAATGACCTCCTAATTTACTTATTACTTGTTAAATTTCAGTCAATTTTTTGACAGTTTTAATTCTTGTGTATTTGGACTTAAAATCATCCTTATATCCTTTAATTCTGAAACACATGGATTAGTCTATCTCCTTCTTTTGATAACTTTGAGTGAGAAAACTTCACCATGATTTATCTTCTTCTTCACTTAGATTTAATCGAATTAAAAATAATCATAAAATCCTCAAGTGAATGATGTAATCACATTTCTTAAAGTAATGATCAGTAAATAAATCAAATCTAAGTGTTTATGAGCTATGATCAGTGTAGAAAACAAGAGTGATTAATCATGAAAAATAAATTTATCCATAAAATAATCAAGTGATACCATCGTGTGAAATTTTTATTCCTAGGGTAATGTCAATAGATTTTCATAGAATATCCTTCATCAATATTAACAAAAAAATTTAAAACATTTGACCCTAAAATATGTATTTATCCTCGTTTTCAAGATAATTCATACTTTTTCATGAAATATCAAAATTTAATTATTTTATTTAGAATAAGTTTTCAAATTATGATGGGAGATTATAAAAAATGTTTCTTTAGAGATCAAAAAAAATTAATTCTCTAGATTTTTAAAATATGGTACTTTATTATCATCAACCTCTTGATCCAGAGTTTTAGCCTATAGGTACTTTAATTCCTCAATACAGTATAACTTCAGTTTTCAATGTCTTTGATCCCAGGTTGTTCTAAATTTCAACTATTAAATATATATCTTTTCCTTTCTATAGAATCACCAGATTCCAACTTCAATCCCCTTAAATGGGAGACATCCATTTTCCTTCTTCATCATGGTTGTAATGATTTTGAGATAATGTCCTCTATGATGGATTTATTCTGATAGCTCAAAACGATTTTTTTATAGATTTAACTCTAGGACTCCCCCCTCATTGTATCACCTTAGATTATCTTATTAATTGAAATATATTTGGATAGAGTGGGAATAAGTTGTATCTTTCATTAATTTTAATTAGAGAAACAAGGTTAAGTGATCTTTCTCAACCTAAAAACTCCCTGTACTTTAACCTCACTTTTCTTCATGTTATCACCGTTTTTCTAATAATCAGTAATATTTTTGGGCAAAAAAAACTTCATCCTTTAACATCCAATTTTCAATTTATGTAGATATTTCTTATTTACTCATGACTGTAAGTCATAAGCATTCTTATGGGTTTATTCCCCCCACATTCCTTATTGATTCTAATTGATTTAGAAAAATTGTCATAAAACCTCAAGAACATATTTAAATTTTTTCTTATGTTGTATGTGTAAGGTCCCAAATTTGAGAAGACTGAACCTTTGTTTGTTTCCAAGGCTTGGAGGTGGTTTGAAGGATTTTGGTTGAAAAATTCTAGGAGTAGGTATATCACACAACGTGTAAGCCTTACACGCCGTGTAATCTCAGTTCATGACTTATAAAGGGTATGTTCATGATGTGTAATTTTTTAGGATAAAAAAATAAAAAGGTGATTCATTTTTAGGCATAAACTTGACCTTGAGGATTACATGACGTGAAAGGGGATTACACGTCATCCAATTCCACATTGCAGTTCATTTATAAGAATTTTTAGCCGCTTGGGTTATTCGCAACCCTATAGCTATAGAGACTCTCTCTCTTGTTCTAGGTGGCTGACAAACCTCTCCTTTAGATTTTTGGATTCCCTTCTAGGGGGATCGATCCTTGGTCTTCTGTCTTCGATTCATGGTGATCCTCGGTGATCCAAAGTGCGTTCTTCCTTCATTTTCTAGCGGTTTCTCCCAGTTTGATCTAATTTACCTCGGTATCTTCTCTACATGCTTATGGTGTTTGATCAAACCTATTTATAATGGGATTTTTTTAGTTTTAATTGGTGCAGTTATGTTACAGCATCCTCAGATGGTTTCATTTCATGTAGGAGAGGTGATTGGAGATCCACAACATAGTCTATTCTCGTGCAAAGAACATTGATGACTTTTGAGGTTGGGGATTTGTTTCTTCTATTATATTTTATATGGAATCACAATGTTGGCATGATTTATCTCTTTAAATGAAATGGGATTGACCTAATAGTTATTAAACCAGATTAAATAATTGGTTTTGATCACATGTTGATGATGTTATTGCTTTATACCATGATAATGGTTTGCCTTATGTTTTTATAGATAGTGTGATATCTATGTCTTGATTTGTGAGCACGTTTTTCTTGATGGAAACTAGTTAAGAACTTAAAGCTAGAATTAATCAATAAAAAATTATATAAAGATTAATGATTCATGTAATGAATCTGATTGTTGTTGTAATTTTATGATAATCAAATTAATGCTAGTATGCATGTTTAATTGAATTGGTTAATGAACCTGAAGCTTGATAGTTCTTATTGATAAAAGAATAAATGCATGTTAATGGTTTTAAATTCCTGATTCTTCTGAAACTAGAATGTATTATTAGAATCATGGTAAATTAATTATTTAATTAATTTATGATAGATTGCTTAATCTAGATACCTTAGGTTTACCATAGTTAGAACTTATTAATAAATGAATCAATTAATTCAAGATGGAATAAGAACCTATTGTGTGATAAATGTAATGTATTTTATAGGGCTTGAAATTCCCATTTTCTTTAGAAGGACAAGTGGCTTGTTTTGGAGTTGTGAGTGCTAAATTGCATGAGAAGGCATAATACCTTGTTTTGAGGGTCCAATTTCCTTGTTACTTATTTGTTTGTTTCCTGCTGCTTTGTGATGTGATTTGGAGACAAGCCTTGTGGTATAAGGATGGTATGGTTGAGCCTAAGATGGCTATTTTGATATGGGGTGGGGAGGCTTGAATGTGTTGTGAGCCTAATACAACTAACCCTGGGATGGATGATGATTGATTTTATAGAAGACGATGCATATAATGGATTGATACATCGATATATGCACATGGTTTTCAAGGATAGCACCAGAGGTGATGGAATGGGTTATATACGAGCCTACCCATTGATGATAATATAGAGAGATGATATGCTCACTTTCAAATCTATTTAATGACCAATGGTTGAGTTTCTTATTTTATCTTCATTCCTTTCCCCACTTCTTAAGGCAACTGGAGGTTCTTTTTTGCATGTTTTCTCTTGGTGGTAGCTTAGGATGGTTTTCCTAGAGTACGTGGATATGGAATGATGAAAATAATGAATTAAATAAATGTTTAACCCACGTGGTTGGTTTATGATGGAATGAAAACAATTAAAGATGTTAATATTGGTAGGCCATGTTTTTGGTTAGATTATGCTCAGAGGCCATGAACTTTACTCTATAATTTAATGTAACGTAATGTAACATGGATTAATGTAAATTGTTAATTAATGGATAATAAATTAATTAATGGAAGTAAATGCTTAAAAGTAAAGAATGAATTTAATGTATCTCTTTTATGTTAATAAAACAAAATTTTATTTAATATTATACTAATAATAAATAAAATCATTTCCTCATATTGTGTTAAATATGTTTATTTATGGAATATTTGGGATTAGATCATTTGATGAACATTCAAGTTTTCCCCCTTTAAAGTTCACTGTAGTATTTCAACCATAAATATTTTTTTGTGAATTATTTGAACTTAAAATTATGTAATAGTGTTACTCACTCAATGGTATACAACTTTTATTCACAGAATCTGAGTATTACCATGCATTTTATTAGAGTAAATAGTCCATGAAGTCAAATCTATATTGGACTCACCAGATTGGGTACCACTTTAATATTTGGGAAATAACTTCTTAATCATATATTGGATTGGGTCTAAATTTAGAGATAAGATATATAACCTATTTTATCAAAAAAAAAATACTTCTGAAAGTATAGTTGGTTCATGCATTTTGGAGGTACACCAATCAGTTCAATTTTGATAAATATATTTGGATGAATTCCCAATTCACACTTGAAAAATCCTAAAACCCTATCTTCTCATCCACTATATAAATTTGTGTTTTTATAATTTTTAGGTGATTGGAAGTGAAGTATAGGATTTATAGAAGAGTAGAAGTGTTTCCTTTCTATTTAAAAACACCATTGGTGGAGGTAAGATCTCAATCTAGGATATCCTCTAAAATTATCTTCATTTCCTCTTCTTTGTTGTAATGTTTTTTTATTTAAATAAACATATTAGTTTCTATACTATTTGTCATTTTTTAATAAATTTTATTATTATATAATATTCCTATTTGATCTAGAAATAAATAGTAGAAATTTTATTAGGTTATACCCTTTCCTCAACCTTTCCAAATGAAAAACATTTCTATGATGACTACATCTCCCTGGGAAGACTAATTTTTATTAGTAATTGATCTACATCTAACCTTATTCACTTATTTATTTAGAATAAATGAGATAATATAAACCAAATTTTATGATTTATTAATTGATTTTTTAAATTAAAATAAACTAATAAATCAATTTAACAATTAACACAAAGCACGTAAGGTCGAGAATTGTGTGAATTATGAGAACACAATCTTAATTGGTAAAACAAAACAACACAAGATCAATTTGTAGAGTTAAAATATAGTAATTAAACTCAATTAATAATTAATTATAGTATATATATGATCCCTAATTCACCACTAAACATAAGATATCCTGGTAACAACAATCAACACAGGGTTCTACGATTGCATGTTTCGAAGCTAGCCTAGGGTTTAATTCATTTTGTCATTGTGGTTAAGTGAACTCTTATAGGGTTATAGGGTTAACAAATTAGGGGATAATAATTAATTAGATATTAATATAAAAGATAGTGATTAATAATTAAGTTAATTGGTAGAGTTATATTGATTAAAATATTTAAAATATTTTCTAAAAAACATCTTCTCATTGTATCTTATTAATCAAATTTCATTTCAAAAATAAAAATAAAAATACAATCTTATTCCATAATACATTTTCAAGATTTATAAATGTTAATAAACCCAAATAATTTTATGTTTTTTGATTATGTTATGTTATTTTATTTTCAAAATATATTTAACTTATTGTTTAAATTATTTCCTCCTTTGAGAGACGACCTTGGTTAGCCACTCTACTGCACCTAAATAACCAAAAACCAAACATCATTTGAGAGAACCCATGACCGTGCCTTTCAAATTAGATTCATTTTTGGGGAGGCAAGTAATTTTTTCAACTAGTTAGACGTATTTAATTTATTTTTAATTTCGTCATCTTCTTCTCTTCCTTCTTACCCCTTTATTATATTTTCCTCTATTTCTTATTATTTTTTGAACTATCAAATCATACTTATTATCTTTTTATTATGGTTCAAATTTCATCATTTCATTTTTATTTGATTTATGACCTGATATAATCCCTAGGATCTCTTAGATATTGAACATAAGATTTAATGTAGACTTAAGGCTGAAATCATACATCTCAGTCTATGAGAAGCTTCAATATTCAACCTGTTGGAGAATTCGAGAAAATTGAAATTGGAAACACTTCATAATAAAAAATAAAAAAATAACCAATGGATGAAAATAATAATAATAAAATTAATATAACCATTTGATAATCAGATGCACTAGATATTAACTATGAAACAAATTGTATTGCATACCCAAATCTTTAATCAGACTTTAAACTAAAATATGGATTGGTAAACCTTCTAATAAAATTTCATGGCCTCTCTAGAGAGGATCTAAAAAAATATATAAAAATAATTTAATGTGGTTTTCTAAAACCTAAAAACAATAAGTAAATATGAATATCAAATCAAACTATGAGCATTACCATTCCCACTTTATGGAACTACAAAAGATAGGATGTATTATTTACAACCTAAATATATAACATGTTGGAATGATTTGAATTGTATTTTCTTACATATTTTTTTTATATAATCAAGGACCACTTCCATTCAAAAATAGATCTCAAGAATCAAGAAATACCAAGGAGAGTCAACATATGATTACTGGGAGTTATTCTAGAAGTTTTGGGAAATATTTCCACATCACAAAATTAGTGAGAAACTCCTCATCTAGTATTTCTATAAAGGACTCACACCCACAAAGAGAATAATGATGGATGTAGTGGATGGAGGATAATTGGTATAAGAAAACCAGTAGCTGCACATGCATGATCGATAAGATGATACAAAACTCCGAATAATTTGGTGATCGAGGTATACCACATGATAGAAGAGTACATTTGGTAATTCCTTCTCTTGAAAATAATTTAACAGATACTAAGTTATAAGAATTAAACACTATGGTGATACATATTTCCTTGGATAAAAATACATCCCAACCCACTCCCGCGAGGCCTTGCAAAAGTTTCACTAAAACATACCACCAAACTGACTGTTGCCCCCAATTACAAGAGATAGAGGATTGTTCAACTGTATTTCCTAAGAGACCATATCAACAAAAAAAACATCCGCAGAAAAATTATGATTCCTTTGCACCAATATATAACCAAGTATGGAAGGATTAATTATACAGGAGGCATGGATCTGAACAATAACAAAGGCCCCCTTTTCAACAAAACTTCTAGAAGCCTCTACCTTACCAACAAGGTTTTAAACAACCCCAAAGGAAATTTAAATCCCAATAATCAAGAAGTCAACAATAAGGTAATTATAAAAAAAATTTAGATTATAATACTGATAACATTTTGAAACAAATTGTTCTTACTCAACAGAATGAGTTGAAGAGTCAAGGTTCGAAGTTGAGGGAGTTGAAGACACAAATGAGCTAGATTGCCACCACCCTCTATGAACTGGTAAGTAAGAACTCTAGAAATCTACCTTCCCAACCTACTCTAAATACCATGGTGAATTTATGTTCTATAAAATTGAGAAGTGGGAATCCAATGATTGATACATCTACACCTATCATTCCACTGGGATTCACATCAACTCCGGAGAAACCCCATTCAAGACCAGCTGATGAGAAGCCTAAGGATAAAGACATAGGTAAGAAAAATATTAAATATGTTCCTTCTAAGACCATTAATTTTCCAAATAGATTTTTAAAAACTAATAATATTGACAAATAGGTGATTCAAATATACGTTTTGGATATATTGAAGTGTCTTGAGATCAATATCCCTCTACTTGATGCAATTAAAAAAATACCAAGGTATACCAAATTACTAAAAGAAATTTGTACCAATAGAAGAGGGATAAATGGAAATGAGAGGTTCAATATTGGAAGGAATGTGTTATAACTCCTTACACCAACTCAAGAAATTCCAAAAAAGTGCATGGATTCGAGGATATTCACCATCGCATGCACCATAGTGGAGTAACACTTTTTTGATGCTTTATGTGATTTGGGATCTTCCATAAATGTGACGCCTCACTCCGTATTCTCTTATTTATAGGTTTGTGAGTTAAAGATGATGATAGTAGTGGCGTATTTGGAGAATATAGCTACAAAATATTCAATTGGAGTCCTTGAGGACGTACTTGTTAGGGAAAGATACATAATCTTTCCAGTAGATTTCTACATGCTTAAAATGGAGGATGATTAGGTAAATTATCATGATCCCATTATCGTAGGTATCCCCTTCCTCACAACTAAAAAACAATCCTCAATAACCATGAGGGTAAAATTTCCTTGGAGTTTCAAGATGAAGTTGTGATATTTAATGTTATGGACTCCATGAAGTACCCCTCCATTAAGCTTTTGTTATCTCCCATTTTGAAACACCAAGTAAAAAACCCATGGATTTTGATAATCCTATGATTATAGATATTAGGATAATTGAATTTAGTTTGATGTATAAGATCTCTTACAAACCTATTTATAATTAAAAATCCTCCATTTTATTTGATTTTGATGTGGATTCATATTCTGATTTTCATCACATTCACTCTAATTATGACATGGATGTTGAGTATGGTAATGTATTTGATGCATTATTCTCTGATTTTGATGATGTATATTCTGATACTGATGTTCATTGTGCGCATATTTTAGTTCCTTTAATGTATTCATACATACAACACCCCCTTAATTTGAACTCAATCCATTGACCCCAAATTTCAAATTATCGTACTTATTGAGTGGTGGAAGATTATCCATTATCATTACTAACAATCTCCCTTTTGAACATGAAGAAAAACCTTTGATTATTTTGAGGAATAACATTATGGAAATCAGGAAGACCTTGATTGACATATCAGGTATTAACCCCTCCATTTTCATACATAGGATTCTTTTGGAGGTTGGGAATAAACCTGTTAGCTATCCATAAAGGAGACTTAATCTAACTAATCTGAAAGTTGTTAAAAAATAATTTGGAAAATTACTTGAGGTAGGTATCATTTATCCCATTTCAGATTCCTAGTGGGTGAGTCCTATTCAGGTTGTGCCAAATAAAAATGGCGATACTATTTTTAGAAATGAGAGAGAGGTCTTAGTTCCAATGAGGGTGAAAAACAGTTGGTGTATCTGTATTGATTATAGTAAACTAAATCAATCCACTTGAAAGGACCATTTACCCCTCTCATTTATTGATCAAATTATCAAGATAATTGATGTGAAGAAACACTATTGTTTCTTGGATGGATTTTATATATAGTTTTAGGTTCTTATATCTCTAGAGGATTAGGAGAAGACAACATTCACTTTTCCCTTCGGAACTTTTGTCTACCGAAGGATGCCATTTGGACTTTGCAATGCCCCAGGTACCTTCCAGAGATGCATGGTGAGTATTTTTTCAGATTTTCTTGAGACCTGCATAGAGGTATTTATGAATGATTTTATAGTTTATATATGTTTATTTTATGAATATATCTTTAGTTTGGGAAAGGATTTGAATCGTTTTATTGAGAATAATCTTGTTTTGAACTTTGACAACGGTTATTTCATTGTAGAGCATGGAATTTTCTTAGGGAATGTAGTGTCAAAACATAGAATAGAGGTTGATAGATCTAAGGTTGATATTATTTCATCCTTTCTATATCCTTTATGTGTGCGTGATGTTAGATCATTCTTAGGTAATTATGAATTTTATCAACACTTCCTTAGATATTTTTGTAAGACCACTCTACCCTTATCCTAATTGCTTCAAAAAGACATTGAATTATTTTTTAATGATTCATCAAGGGTATCATTTAATGAGATAAATAATCATCTGGAAACTCCACCAATAATACATCCCCCATGGTGGGAGCTTCCTTTCGAGCTTATGTGTGATGCATCCAACTTCATGGTTGGAGTTGTCTTATCTTAGAGGGTTGAAGGGATATCCCATGTGATTGATTATTGGTCGAGGACTTTGGATTCAGCCCAAGAAAATTCCACTACAATGGAAAAAGAGTTTATTGATATTATATTTTCTTTAGATAAATTCCTTTAATATTTTTTGGGCTCTAAATTAGTTGTTTTTTCTAACCATGCATCTCTGAGGTACCTCTTGAAGAAGCCAGATGAAAAGCCCAAACTTATCTGATGGATTCTACTTCTCCAAGAATTTGATATTGAGATAAAATAAAAGAAGGGGATAGAAAATTTTGTGTCATAATACAAGAATAAGATTACTCACACACTATAGGTTGACACCTTGAACTGGGTACCACTTCGGGATATTTTTCTCGATGAGCATATTTATACACTCTTAGGTACACATCCTTGGTATGATAATTTAGTTAATTATCTTGTTGCCTATAAAATTATTGAAAATTTAAAGACACATAAAGTACAAAAATTAAATAGTGATTTAAAGTTTTATGTGTGAGATGATCCCTACCCATGTCGCATGTGTAGTGATAATGTTTTTAGGAGGTGTGTTCCTGATCATGAGTTTGAGTCTATTTTGAATTTCTTCCATACACTTTCATGCGGAGGACACATTGGACCTCAACAGAAATATAGGAAAGTATTAGACTCTGTATTATATTTTCCTAGCTTATTCCATGATGCTCACGTGTTTTTGTAAGTTGTTCTCATGTTTCCAACACACTGGAAACATTTTGAGGAGACACAAGATGCCTCAATAACCCATATTATTTTTCGGGGTTTTTAATGTATGGGGCCTTGATTTATGGGTCATTTTACATGTTTATTTGGTTTTTTGTATATTTTGGTTTCTATTGATTATGTTAGAAAATGGGTGGAGGGAAATTCCATAAGGACTGATGATTCTTAGGTTGTAGTCGTTTTTTTCATGGTGTAGATTTTTTGTTGGTTTAAAGTACCAAATGCTATAATCAGTGATTAGGAGACACATTTTTTACAATAAGAATTTAGATTCCCTACTTCATAAGTATTGGGTGATATATAAAACTTTAACTCCATGCCACCCTAAACAAATGGTCAAGTTGAGGTTTCAAATAGAGAGTTGAAACATATTTTGGAGAAAACCATGCAATCAAATAAGAATGAATAGAGAAAGCACTTGGATGATGTTTTGTGGAATTATAGTATATAATACAATACTCCCATCACTATATCCCCATTTCATATTGGTTTTTTAAATCCTATCATCTCCATGTGGAGTTTGAGCATCGGGTATATTGGGCTATAAAAAATGTGACATGGATTTGGACCAAGTTGGAATTCAAAGAAAGCTGTAAATTCAAGAGCTTGATGAGATTTTATTTTGATCATATAATAACTCAAGGATCTACAAGGAAAGACCAAAAGTGTCTCATGATATAATGATCCAAAAAAGGGAGTTTTATATTAGAGATAAAGTCCTTCTCTATAGTTCATGATTGAAGCTGATGCCCGATAAGTTGCGTTCGAGATGGTTAGGTCCTTATATTGTATCTAATGTTTTTATATATGTTTTAGTGAAAATAAAACATGAGGAAACATGAAAGAGATTTATAGTCAATGGGAAATGTTTTAAGTAATACATTAAGGGACTTCCTACTGATGTACTTGATTTCATCACACTGCATGATCCCATGATCACTTGAGAATATGAGGCTGTTCCTAATCCTTTCACTTTTATATTATTTTCCTATTTAAAATTATACATTTCATGTGCACATATCATCTCATATGTTCATAGTGAGTAAAATAAAATATTTGAAGTGTATGGGAGGGGAAAATATTTTGAGGTAGCTAGTTAGGATTTTCAATTGTTTGTTTTGTGTGTGTTTCATTTTATATTTTCTATTAAATTAAAAAAAACAAAAAAAAAACATATCACATAACACAATCATTTACGTGTGGAACATATGGAAAATTCACGTTTTCAAAATTCATTAGTAGCGTGATAATCATGAGGAATATTTCCTCATGAAGGGTTGAGTTTTATAAAATTAGATGTCATAGATGATATGATTGGTTATGTCAATATAAAACCTTTTATATGTTGAGATCATTATTTATGATATTTGTTCATGGTAAAATTTTTCATGGATTTATACACACAAATTTTCACCCAACCATGACTTGTAAATTTTTTCCTACTCAATTTAAGGTGTATAAAAGTTAGGTAAAACAATTTATCTTATATTAATGGTTGATCCATACATTATTTTATCTTCTGATCGGTTTCATTAATATACCAAATTGACCTATGCATATGTAATTGATATAAAAAAGTTTTAAACCCTAAAAAAACAAAAACAAATGCAAAAAAATACATATCATCTTAATAAAGAGGGGAGTGATGAAATGTACAAAATGTGGGGATATATGTGTCTGGAGCTTAATGTTTGACTTTTGGGAATACTTAAGTGAGTGGGTCTAGAAATTTGATTGAAAAGGATTGTAAAACAGGTTTTCTTTAATTAATATAGGTAAGAAGAATTGTTTTACTTTACCTGAATATACTGAATATAGGTTGGAGATATGAGCTTGAAGTGGTTGGCACACACACACACATGGGGAATTAATGGTATGGTAGAACCATAACTTGTTTTTCTATGATTAGTTTCATTAATATAACTAGATTTT
Source organism: Viscum album (assembly GCA_963277665.1). Classification (NCBI taxonomy): domain Eukaryota; kingdom Viridiplantae; phylum Streptophyta; class Magnoliopsida; order Santalales; family Viscaceae; genus Viscum; species Viscum album. The sequence continues at coordinate 162,619,862 of OY728144.1, forward strand.
ACTTGGATACAATTTATGAGAAAATAAATTCCAAATTTATTGATATTGACTCTTGATGGGATTCTTACTTTTCTTATATTTCCACTGTGGATTGTGGAATATGAAGATGCATATCTTGTCACAATTGTTTTTGGAATACCTGATATGAGGTTTTTCCTCGGTGTGAAAAGGGGAAGGTGTGGGGGAGTTGATAAAACAAAATTTTATTGATAATAAATGAAATAATTTCCTCATATTGTGTTAAATATGTTTATTTATGGAATGTTTGGGATTAGATCATTCCTTTGAAAATTTGATGAACATTACAGTTTTCCCCTTTAAATTTCACTTTAGTATTTTAAAAATAAATATGTTTCTATAAATTATTTAAACTTAAAATTTTCTATAACTTTTCCTCACTCAATCGGATAAAACTTTGATTAAGGACATCTGAGCTGGATCATGCATTTTATTGGAGTAAATGGCCATGAAATCAAAGCTGGACTAGACTCGCCAGATTGGGTACCACTTCAATATTTGGTCCATAAATTCTTCATATGAAATTGGATTTGTCCAAAATTTTGAAATAATCTTGAGAACCTAATTTCTCACAAATAATCTATCTGTATGAACAGTTTATGTACGTGTTTTGGAGGTCAAATAGTGGTAAAAATTTGATTAAAGTATTTGGATGATTTCTCCATTCACACTTGAAAAGTCTTGAAACCCTTGCCTCCACTCCACTCTATAAATTTTTGTTTTTATCATTTATAGGGGTTTGGGCATGACTTAGAGGATTGGGATCATAATATAATTGGTTCCTTTCTATTTCAATACAATATTGGAGGAGGGAATCTCTCAAGCTAGGATCTCATCCAAAATTATCATCTTTTCCTCTTATTTGTTTTAAGGTTTTTGTTCTTGCAATAAAATTCTTAGTTTCTATTATATTTCTTATGATTTATTCAATTTTATTATTCTACACTATTCCTATTTTTTTTTGGAAATCAAAATTAGAAAAATTATTTTGTTATGCCCTTTCCAAGATCTTTGCGAATACAAAACATTTCTACGATGACTACAACACCCATGGGAGAGTAATTTTCCTCAGTAATAAATATACCTATGAACTTATTCACTTATTTATTTTTAATTAATGAGATAATTTAATTCACATATTATGATTTATGAATTGAGTTTTTAAATTAAAATAAACTAATCAATAAATTGACTAATTAACACAAAACACAAGAGGTCGAGAATTGTGTGAATTGTGAGAGCGCAATATCAATCGATAAAACACAACAACATGTGATCAATTTATAGAGTCAAAATATAAGACTTATACTCAATTAATTCTCACTTACACTATGTACATGATCCCTAATTCACCAATGACCATAATATATACTTGAAATGAAAATAAATGTAGTGTTCTATGATTTCGTGTTCTGAAGATAGCCTAGGATTTAATTCATTTCATCATGGTGGTTAAGTTAACTCCCATAGGATTTGACGGTTAAAAAATTATGGGTTCATAATTAAGTGGATATTAATATATATTATAATGATTAATAAGTAATTGAATGGGTATAGTTAGATTGATTACTCCATTTAAAATATTATCTAAAAAAATATCTTCTTGTTGTGTCTTATTAATCAAATTTCATTTAAAAAACAAAGCAAAAAAAATCTTCTTCTAGAATACATATTTAATATTTATAAATGTTAATTAGCACCAACCTTTTAAGTAGTGTGTTTATGTAATTTTATTTTATTTTCAAAAATACCTTTAATATGGTGTTTAAATTACTTTCTACTTTGAGAGACAACATTGGTCAGCCATTATTCCGCACCTAAATAACCAAAAACCAAACATAATTTAAGAGAATCCATGAAAAAACCTTTCAAACATGCTTGCGTTCTTATAGGATATTTGTTCTTAGTAGTGGAATCTAGGAGTCTGAGAGCTATTAGTAGTAGTTGTGTCTAAGAATAGGTTATACCCATAATGTGGCTATGAGATATATTATATGATATATATTATGCTATTTCATACACTTCCCCACCCACATTGGTTAAGGAAACTCAAACCCAATGGACTATGGGAGGGTGTTTTACCCAATATCCTAGTGGGAGTATGGATGACTGACTACCCCATCTTTCCCCACTCTCTTCTATTGGTAGTTACATGTGATGGTATACACGATAGTTAGTTTTCCCATATATGTGTGTAGAGGGTTATGATGGATTATGATTATTTCACACACATGTATTACCAGATATAGTATCCAATGGATTATTATAGGTATGAAGTGTATAAACTGTGATGTCTTGAGGTACTTACTCAGTGTATGACCTGTAATGGATTGAGGTGTAATACCTAATGTTTGATATATGTCATATGGGCTATGGTGGCTCTCAGAAACTACTCAGTTACTATTTAGTTTGTGATATGGGATAGTGTGGTTATGTAATGGACGAGGTACATGTTATGAGGCCCGAAAAAGATGTTTTCGAGCCAAATTAACTTTGGAGAGAGATGCTCTGGACATACGACATTGGGCAGAGTGAAAAAACAGTGGGGAAGTGGGAGAGGGGTACCCTTGAATTTTTATTATTATATTATATGGTCTCTAGTATGAGTTAATTGGAGAGAGATAAACATGGTGAGGTTGGGAACTTAGTATACCTGTTTAGGTGATGATTTAGTTTCACTATTGTTCACTATGATTTAGCATGCTTTCTTTATCTTTTTCATGAGATTGTTTAGGAAAGATCCTATTGAGTATACTATTATACTCACCCTATGTACATATAAACTATTTTTTAGGTCAGTTGGATAAGGTTGGTGATTAGGCTGGATATTACTAGATCCAGTTTTTGTAGGAGCTGTTTGGGATTTATGGTCACTACCGTCTTTACATTTTTGGTATTTATATTTTTTCCTTTCAGTTTTTTAGTACTGTATGAAATTTCATGGTTGAAACTAGGGTTTGTTTCTACATATATGTCTGGTTAGGTGTTGACTGTTTTATCCTTAGTTCTTATCTCTTCCGCATGTTTCTCTTAGAGGGTAATGCCTCCCATTTGCATGTTTATTATACCCTTGGTTCTAGTCGCCAAACTGAGGCCTACTAAAGGTGGGACTCGGGCAGTCACCATCTCTCTCCCCTCATTGTAATATCTTTGTTGGGAGGGGGTTGTGAGAGAGTGACATTAAAGGTTCATGTTTGAGGGATATGATTGAGTTTGGAGTTAGGCATATGTGAGGTTGTATGGTTTGGTAGGGAAATGGTGTCAGCTAAGTTTAGTAAGTGATATAAATATGGGAGACTAGTTGAGACATGGGTATTTATGGGCCCCTATAATCTAATGCATGGACCTTTAATTTTACTGAGCCTATTAAAATAAGTGATACTAGTTTTAGGGTAGAGACCTTAGAAAGGATCATGCATCATTCTTATCTATGCCTATGTTTTAAATGGGCAGACCTTAGGATAGGTTAAAACCTTAATAATATAATATAATATAATATAATTAATGTTAATATTCCATATTCTAGGTTTAATAGCTCTAACTTTTTGTTCTTGTTATAGGAATGGCTCCAGGTTGATGTCCTCTTCAGGTTCACGCTGAAGATGTTCAGCAGGATGTGCCAGCAAATCACTATAGAGTAGAGGTTAACAACAATGACACTTAAAAGAGGAAAATATCTAAGTTTCAACCCCAGATTCTATATAAGTATAAGGGATCCATTTAAGATTAAGTCATTGAATACTAGTTAGATATGTTCGAGATAGATTTTAGTTCCATCCATGCTCTGAAAGAGCACTGGGTTTTGTTGGCTGTGACGATGATGCATGGGGTAGTGAAGTAGTGGTGGTTCTTATTCTTTGGGGATCACAAGGAGTTGGAAATCTCATGGGAGAAGTTCTGAGACTAGTTCGGATCAATGTTTATTTCTTCAAATGATAATGAGACCAATCTATAGAAGCTTCTTACCTTTTAGCAGGGGAGATCCAGTGTGTGAGAGTTCGAGATTCATTTTAGGACCCTTTATTGACATGATTCATACCTTTTTCTAGATAATGATTTTAGGGAGAGGAATTTTGAGAAGTCTTTTCATCTTGAGATCCAACACCAGGTCACCCTGTTTATACTGAAGATGTATCTCAGGGTGCTTGCGAGAGTAGAGGTTATATAGTGGAAGCTGGACAGAACTGATCTTTCATGAGAAGGGAATCAGAAGGATTCCTCGTGAAGTAGATATATGGTCTAGGGTTTCTAGTTTTCAGGACAAAAGAGTTTTTGGTCAGCTAGAAGTAGGTCCTAGCCCTCATCATCTCATTTATCTGGGGGAGGCAACTGTCAGACCTACGCAATGGGATCAGACTTGTGTTTTTCCTATAGAGGATGAGGTCATATGTGGAAGGAGTGCTCAATATTTATGAGCAGTCAGTGTGTTCTAGGTGTTCCACTTTAGGTTCCTCCATTGAGGTAGTTCCAGCTGAGGAAACAATAATAAGGTGCTCTAGTTTGGGATTAGTCGAGAGGAGATGGGGCAGGTAGAGGAAAACCCTAAGATGCTCCTCATCCTCAGAGAGTAGATAATAGACATATATTTGGTTATCAGTAGAGTCAAAGAGGCCATGAAGAAGGTCAAGATCCACTTCATTCTTTAGCATTTCCAGCACCAGGTGAGCTAGAGGTTGTTCGAGGTACCACTTTTTTATTTTCTACTTGGGTGTACGCCTTATTTCATTCAGGTGTGATTCAATACTTTATATCACCTACCCTCATCCATGATTTGGGACTTGAGGTAGAGAGGCTTCTAGTACCCTTGGTATTGAGTATGTCAGTTGGAAGTTGAGATAACTTGTATGAATTATGTAGAGACTGTGATCTAGTGCTGGGGAAGCACCGATCTTGGGGAGATTTCCTTTGTTTATGGATACAAACATATGAAATCATCCTTATCATATATTGGTTGTATTTAGTGAAGGATATTATGAATTTATTTAGGAGGAAGGTTGTGTTATATGATGATGATGGAGACCTAGCCGTGTTTCTTATAGATCATGACCCTTAGTTGGGTCAGAGGTGTATTGCATCCTTTTTATCTTTGACGACTGAGCTGGTGCTGAGTTTGTTGAAGGTTCAATAGTTAGTGTTTCCTAGGGTTGTGGAAGAGTATCATGAAGTATTTCATAATGAGGATGTGGCATTACTCCCTTTATAGGAGATCGAATTTGGAATCAATCTTCTACCAGACGCGTCTCCTATCTCAATGTATCCATATAGGATGGTGCCTTCTGAGTTGTGGGAGATGTGAGTACTTATCGATGATCTGTTATAGTGTGGTTTAGTTTGGATGAGTGTTTCACTTTGGGGTGTATCAGTTTTGTTCATAAATAAAGCAGATGATAGTTTGAAACTTTTTATTGATTATTATCTCTTGAACCAAGTGACAGTGAAGAAATGATATCCTCTTCTGAGAATTGATGATTCATTTGATCAGCTGAAAGGATAAAGTTGGTTCTCAAAGATCAATTTTTGGCCTAGATATCATCAGATGTGGGTGAATTATGAGGATATTTAGAATACTTATTTCTATTTCCATCATGGGCATTAGGAATTCTTTGTGATGCCATTTGGTTTGACGAATTCTTCAGTTGCGTTAATGGGGTTAATGAACACAATGTTTAGAGAGTTCCTAGATAAGTTCATGGTGGTTTTCAACGATGAAATCACTGTGTACTATGAATCTGAGGATAAGAATGCAGAGTATATTTGTGCTATTTTGGGAGTTCTTCATCATGAGAAGCTATTTAGGAAATTTTCGAAGTGTGAGTTTTGGGCTTGGAAAGTCCATTTCTTGGCGGCATGTGGTATCCTAGTAGGTAGTATCTATGGATCCTTCAAAGATAGAGGAAATTGTGTCTTGGGAGGTCCCTAAGATAGTGGAATATGTGCGGTGTTTACTTGATCTTAAGGCTATTTTAGGAGGTTCATAACTTATTTCTCTTAGGTTGCGACTCCTCTGACGGATTTGACCCAAAAGGATCAGGCATTCATGCGGACTGAACAGTGTTAGGAAGATTTTGAGTAAATGTAGAAGAATTTGGTTAGTGCTCCATTTCATTATTTTCTAGTTAAGGGAGTTCATTTTGAGGCTTTATGCGATGCTTTGTATATTGGATTGGGTTGTGTTATGATGTAGTAGAGATCAATTGTTTCTTATGGGTCTTGGTAGTTGCATCTCTATGAGCATAACTGTGAAACCCATGATCTTGAGTTGGTGACAATGGTGTTTTCTTTGATTTTGTGGTGACATTACCTTATCGGTGAGAGTTTTGTGTTTTTTATTGACTATAAGCGCCCAAGGCATGTCTTCTCCCAATGTGAATTAAACTTATGCCAACATCGATGAATGGAATTATTGCAGGATGACGACTTTTAAAATTCATATATTCCATGCAAGGGTAATGTTGTAGCTGATGTGATTAGCAAGAAGTCACAAAGTGATGCTGTGTGTGAATCTTTAGATTCATGGAGGGTGATGGAAGAACTCTTAGTGATGCATATGGATATGGGAGAAGTTAAGGATAGATTTTGTCTTTTACATATTATTGTGTAGTCATATCTGGTGTAGCATTTGGAGGATTCCTATTTGAGGGATTCTGAGGTGGAGTTTTAGAGAGACCGAGTTGTTTTTGGCAATTCCAATGATGGTTGGTTTGAGGATGGACAACACCAGGTGTTGTTTTAGGGAAGGATTTTCATTCCTTTAGTGATGCATGTGATTCTACTCTAGGAGTTCCATAATTCACCTTGGGTAGTATATCCCAGGGTGGATAATATGTACTGAGCTTTGAGAGGTCGGTTTTGGTGTCTAGAGATGAATCATGCATTTTTGTAGTCTGTTTCTTGATGTTTGGTCTACTAGAAGGTGAAGGCCGAGGACTGTGTTCCTGGTTGTTTTCTATAGCCGTTAGACATCCCCGAATGGAAGTGGGAGGAAATCTTGATGGACTTCGTTACCATTTTACCTCAGTATTAGGGATTCTATGATGCTATATGGGTGATAGTAGATCATTTTATGAAATCATATCACTTTATAAAAATTAGGGAGTCAGGATCAGTGGAGGTTTTGTTGAGGTAGTACATGGAGGAGGTGGTGTGAATCCACAGAGTCCTTGGGATGATAATTTCTAATTGAGATCCTCATTTTATCTCAAGGATGTGGAGAGGTCTCTAACATGATTTTGGTTCTCTATTATGCCTTAGCACTTCTTTTTTATCCATAGATGGACGGTGAGATGGAGTAGACCATCTAGTCCCTTGAAGACATGTTAAGTTCTTGTGTCTTGGATTTTGGTGGTTTGTGTGTAACATCTCACCCCCTCTCACTGGGTTGAAAAGGTTGTGGAATGTTAGTTATCCATAAGAGACATCACCAAGATGCCAAAGGTTGGAAATAAATGCCGTAGGGATTCAATACATGGGGGGATGATTTTCCATTTAAGAATAAAACAAAAAACCAAACATTACATAACTAAATAAACACTATATGATGTATAAAACAATGAGAGATAACCCAAACATCTCATTTATATCAAAACCAAACAAAAACCAAGTGACATAGTGGAAGAATAAAACATTAAAGTACATAGCAGAAAACTATAAACTCGAAGACTCCAACAGAAAATCCATGCTCCAAACATGCTCCATGATCCAACTCCAAAACTACCCAAGTATCGAAAAGTACTGCTAAATATGTGTGACACTTTACCTTTGCTCATGTATCAATAAAAAGAATCTGAAAAAGAAACAAAGTTCCAAAGCAAAGGTTAGTTCTAAAACTTAGTGAATTTTCCCCAAATGACTTACCTACTCATGCCATTAGAATAGAACAATTTAACACATTTATATAATTTTTTTTATAAAAAATAATTTCTAAAATAGTTTATATAAAAATATAAACAAGTTCCTATTAAACATTTTTTTAAAATATAACCACAATTTCCCAGGAAAGAAACCAAACAATGTTCTAAAACCATATCAAAAGTTCTATTTTGGCATAACCCATTCCATTCCACACAACCACACATTCAATAATTTATGCAACCTAGACCTCAATATACTTGTGAGTGGTGATTCATCCTTTCAGTAAGTCATCACTTAGTGAACCACTCTGATTAGGTTACTTCACACCCATATCCATCCCAACCTTTTGATGGGGGTACTTCACACCCTTATATATCCCAATGCATATGAACACACGCCAAAAAACCATGACAAACCCATTCCAAAACCAAGTGTTTTCAAACCCATTTAAATAAACACATTTTTATTGAAAACTATTTTTTCCAGGCAGAAAAACCAACGAAACATTTTAAAATCATCATTTTAAAATCAAGTTACCAAATACACTTTCCAACCAAAACACCCCATTTCCTAATATCCCAAACCGTTACTGAAGAGGGTTTTTAAAAATCAAATCATATCAATTTCACAACAAATTTAAATAAAAACAATCAATTTGAAATATTACTTCAAGTTATAAATAGAGGAGTTTAGAGTGATTCTTCATGCCTTGAAATATTTGAAAAAAACGATAAACGAAATGAAAAACATCAACAAAACTGGGATGAAACTCCAAAAACCCACCTTAGATATCTTTCTATATTATCAAAAAGACCAAATATAATTATATTTAGCATAAAATATCTTATATCTATCCACAATAGACATAGATCTTAGAAACCAAGAGATATAGAGAAGTATATCTAAGAAAAAGAACCAAGAACAATCAATAACGATCGCTTACCATGAGAATACAACTTCAAATCATCAAGAGAAGCCTTTGGATCACCTCCAAATTGATGGGGAGATGTTCTAAAAACATTTAGAGGAAACAATAATGAGTTATGGATGTTTTAGGAAAAAAAAGGCATTAAAACATGAAATCAACCTAGAGCCACAATTTTAGGATCTAGTCTTTTTATTGTGCGAAGTTTGTCACATGGTTAAGCAAACTGTGCGCTAACCATGCGACAAATTCTGTCTCAAGTATGAACCTTGAACGATTGGATCACATGGTTTCTAAACCCTATGAAAACCATTCCAAATACCACTACCTAAAGTGGCATGGTTTCTCCTAGGAATCTTCATAGTTTGGAAAAACTGTGCACTGCCCTTGCACCTTTCCTTTATCCCCTTTCTCATTGAGTATGGTTTCCTGTAGGTGTTGAATGGTTTTACCAAACCATGAACCAACCATGAACTAGTATAAAATCCAAAAAACACTCCAAAATTTATCTAAAATTTCCAAAACTTCACCCATATACTTTACATACTTAAAAATAAAAAATAAAGAGTTACTTACTTGAAACCAGGGGTGCTATATTCTCCAAACCATTAGCCTTTTTATCCTCCGAATGTTGAAAAACATCACTACTATGAAATAGTTCCATTCACTACAATTCAATTTCCTTTTCACACCCCTAAGTATCTTTTTACATCTATCCATGTTTCCACAAAACTCGCACTAGACCAATGCTTTTACCATACAAGATTTTATCTTTTTTATGCACAATTCAAATTGGGATATATACCAATGAAGCATATGGATCTAGTTCAACATGATCCATTCAAATAACATGGTCAAGATCAGGTTGATACTTCTTTAAATGAGATACATGAAACAAATTATGTACTTCACTAAACCATGGTGGAAATTCCAAGTGATATGCTGCCCCACCAACTCGTTCAAGTATCTCAAAAGGGCTTATGTATCTAAAAGATAACTTTCCATACTTCCCAAAACGATGATGTCCAAGCCTTGCAGAGATCCTAAAGAACACATGATCACTAAATATGAACAACAACGACCATTGATGATGATCTTCATATGATTTCTGATGACTCATAGTCGTCTCCATCCTTTTCCTAATCAACTGAATCTTCTCTATTGTTTCTTGGACAAGGCTTAGTCTAATTAGTGAAGTCTCACATTCTACCACCCAACAAAGTGGATAACGATAAGGATTATCATACAATGATTCAAACATAGCCATTTTTATTGAGGCTTAATAATTATTGTTATATGAGAACTCTACTAACAAAATTTTCTCTTCCTATGAGCCACCAAAATCCATTACACAAGCCCATAACATGTCTTATAATGTTTGTATCATTCACTTGTATTGTCTGTCCTTCTGAGGATGATATGTCATACTCCTAGTTAATGGATTCCCATGGTATTTCTATAAGAATTTCAAAAAATGAGGCATAAAACTAAGATATCTATCTGAAACGATCAAAACTAGTACACCATTCCTCTTTACCAGTTCTCAGATATAGATTTTTGACAAGTCCTCCACCATAGGAGTTTCATGAATATGGATGAAATGAGTTGAATTTGTGAGTTGATCCACTATCACCCATATAGAATCATGTTTTTGAACCATTATTGGGAGAAATATTAAAAAATCCATAACTATCTACTCCCACTTCCAAATAGGAATAGGTAATAATAGAAACATACTTGCTGGTTGTTGATGTTCTACCTTAACTTTCTAAAAATCTAAGCATTTTAAATAAACTCATCCACCTTCCTTTTCATGCCGACCCACGAAAATTGTACTTTAAATTCCTTATACATCTTCTGTATTCTAGGATGAGAAGCCCATTTGAAATTGTAATAAGCATGAAAATGTTATTCCTAACAATCCATAGATACATCAATTCAATTTATGAACTACAACATTGAACTCCCATCCAGCATCCAGCCCTCAATGGTCTCCCCACCATTGAGTTTTTTCATCATATATAAAAATTATTAATAGGAAATTTGTGACTCTTTAACCATATTCACCAAATCAAGAACCAATGAAACTGGGAAGAAAACCATTACATCCCCTCAGTCTTCACATTCCAAGTTTATATCAGCTATCACTAATAATAACCTCCATTGATCTAATTCATCTTTTTCCAAATAAGCACAATACTTTATAATTAATGAATCTTCCACTATTTTACCTTTACCTGGTGTATACATCATGTAAAATTCAAGCATTTGAAGATACTCCATCCATATTCTTTGTCTTGGGTTCAAATACTATTGTGAGAAAATATTCTTCAAGCTCTTATGATCCATGAACATAGTAAATTTCTTACTAAAGAGATAATGACACCAAGTATTCAAATAATGGACTAAAAAAGCCAACTCTAAATCACGTGTTGGGTAGTTATTCTCATGCAATCATAAATAACTTGAACCATAAGCAACAAAATGATCTCCTTTCATAAGAACACACCCTAACCCTGATCCTGAAGCATCAAAATACATCATGCATCTTTGTCCTAATTCTAGAAAAATCAATATTGGTGCTGATGTAAGGTGAACTTTTAGCTCTTGAAAATACTTCTAGAATTTATCATCCCATTGTAATGGAACATTATTCTTTGTTAAATCTTTCATAGGTGATGATAGTCATTAAAAATCAAGTACAAATTATTGATAATAACCTGCTAGACCAAGGAAACTTGTATTTCAAAGATATTATTTGGAGGTTTCCAAGAGATCTCAACCTCAATATTTTTTTGGGTCCAAAGAAACCCCTCTATCCCAGATAATATGGCCAAGGAAATTAACTTATTTTATCTAAAAATCACACTTTTAAATTTTGTCATACAACAGATGATCCCTAAAGATTCTTAACGCTACCACCAAGTGTTGCTCATGCTCAAATCCTATCCTTGAATACACTAATATTTCAGCCACACACACCACAAAAAAATATTCCAAATATCACTGAAATATCTAATTCATAAATTTCATAAATCCCCCTAGTGAATTCATAAGACTGAGATGCATTATTACATATTCATAATGTCCATATCTTCTTTTGAAAGCTATCTTTAGAATATCCTTCTTCCTAACTCGAAATTGGTGGTATCCTGATCACAAATAAATCTTAAAGAACCACTTTTCTCCCCTAAATTGATTTAAAATATCATCAATGCATGGAATTGGATACCAATTTTTTATCATATCTTGGTTAAGATTAAAATAATCCACACACATTATTAGAGTTCCATCCAATTTTTTCACAAACAAGACCAGAACTGCCCACAGGGATGTGTTAGGATGAATGAACCCTTTGCTTTCTAGCTCTTCCAACTGCACTTTCAATTATCTTAACTCTATTGGTTCCATTCGATAATATGGAAGGTAAACAAGATTGGTCCCTAGAATGAGGTTAATCGTAAACTCCACTTCTCTTATGGATGGAAACCTTGTGAAATTATCAGGAAACACATTTGGAAATTGAGCCACCACTACTGGAAAAAATTTCCTCTCAATTTTGTATATTAATTCCAAAGACAATGCTACTAACTTATATGATATCATTTCAACTATTGGTTCCAACAAGCCTATTGAACCTACCTTTAAACTCCGATCTTCACAAAAGAGAGGCTCAATGCCATCTTTCATCGTGAAATTAACCCGTCGAGTATAACAGTTGATGTGAGCCTTGAACATTGTCAACCAATCCAAAACCATGATTATATAAAAAATATCCACCTCAAGTATATAGAAATACCATTTCATCTCAGCTCCAAGAACTTTTGTATAACACGCTCTACACAAAATGGCTTGACACTCTCTTTGAACAGTAGGAGTTTGAAGTTTAATTTGAGGAGGAATCATCTCAAGTTTTAATCTCAACAAATCAAAAACATGAGAATCAGTAAAGGAATAGGATGCACTAGTGTCAAATAACACGTTCATAAGGGTAGAATTAAAAAGTATTGTCCCTCGTACTGTAGATGGTTCTAGATGATCACCCAAAATAACCAGATCAGCTTCATATAGTTGCTTTGTCACAACACTTTTATTCTTATTGCCCTGTTGAGATTTCACTGCCTAAGGAGTCATGGTATTCCTAGAATAACCATGGATATCTCTGTTCTACTAAGGAGAGATATTATTCTTCCCTCTCACTATCAAATCATATGATGCCAGTAACACATGGGAGGTGTCTCGATCACAAGACCTTGGAGCACTATGATAATAGCATTGAAGATTATATATTTGATTTTAGTTTTGGCATTCTCTAGGTTGTTCCTTACACTCTCACTTTATGTGGTCAAGTGAACAACTTCAGAAACATCCCTCTTTACTCTTGGGTCATGAAGGAATGTTTATTGATCCAGCCGTCTGATTTTTATTCATTCTCCCTTGATAGAAATAGGTGTCTCTCTTTTGATTTCTCCCAAAATTAGAGTTTCCACCATTTCACATGGGTATCAACATACTTCCTCCCCCTATAGTTCCTGAGAAACCCCTTTTGGCTACCGTTTCTATATTGACTATCTTTGTATAATCCATAATATAGATCACACCAATATTCGAGTGAATCTCATGTCTCATCCTAGATTAAAAGATGCATTCCTTCAAGGATGAACTTGTATCAACCTTAGGAAAAAAAGGCACTAAATTCTTGAATTTAACTACATGCTCCTTGAAATAAATATTTTCCCACTTCAAGCTAAATAAGTCCATCATTATTTGAATTATAAATTCATGAGGATAGAATTATTTGTTAAAAAATTCCTCAAAATTCCCCCATGAATGGCTGTGGTCTAATTTATCATGAACCACTAAATCCCACCACTGACATGCTAGATATTTCAGCATGTAAGTCACCAACTTGAATTTCAACTCTGATGGGATGTTTATGAAATCGAAGATACAATTATTCATATTCATCCACACCTCTTTCTTTTCTAGTTTAGAATCACCCAAAGGATGGGTGGATTCTATTTTTGGAACTGTATGGAATGATCCACTCACTTTGGATCATCCCTCATGTTCCCACTATCTATAGCCTGAAATCATTGAATAATGATCAGAACTAGCTATTGGTTCACCTATGGTTTAGGTGTAACCACATTTTCAACAGCTTCTTCTAGTTGGTTTCTACAATGTCGACCTGGTAAAATTTTCTATACAAATAAAAAATGTTACAAGTATCACTATCTATTAAATGAAGGCTTAGTATTTAAAATTCTACCACATCATAATATCACAACAAGGATTTCTAGAATTTAATATTTTCCATGTTCAACCATTTTTTAAAAAAATCTATAATTTCTTTGAAAATCAAAACATTTTCAAAATACCACAACCATGCTATTTTAAAATCTTGCATTTTATTTTTTTTAAAATTTTTCAAAAATCAACATTTTTCACAAATCATAAATCATTACTCAAAATGAAATATGAACTCCTAGTGTGAAGACATTTCTACAATTCATTCCTCTAATGTATGCCATACTCCTCTAAATGAATAAACCCATGAAAATGAGATTCCAAATCCTATAAGTGTCTCCAAAACACTTAGATAATAAATTACTTAGTAACTTGAAGTTCAACATAAAAAGGTTAGCTATATCTTTTTCTGATCTAAATTTCAAGGCCCCACAATCCTACTCCTTTTTATGATTCCAACCCAAGGAATATACCATAATGAATTTCAACTCCATAATTGAAAAACGATACCAATTTAATGACATACTAAGACAATTACCCTTTTTTCTATAAGAAATTCAGATGGACCAAGATGATACCAAATGTAACATCTCTCCCCTTATCATTGGATCGAAAATGTGGTGTAATGTTACTTGTCCTTAAGATACATCCCTAAGATTGCAAAGGTTGGAAATAAATTCTTAAGGTCTTCAATACATGTGGGGGATGATTTTACCTTTAAGAATAAAAAAATGAACCAAACATTCCATAAAAAAAATAAACACTACATGATTCATGAAATAATGAGAGACAACCCAAACATTTCAATTATATCAAAACAAAACTAAGTCCAAGTTCCACAACGGAAGACTACAATATCAAAGTACAAAGTGGAAGAATAAAAAATCAAATACTCCAATGAAAACTCCATACTCTAAACATGCTACATTATCCAACTAAAAAATAGACCGAGTATCATGAAGTACTACTAAAGATGTGTGATAATTTACCTTTGTCTATGTCTTGATAAAAAAACATCTGCAAAATCACCAAAGTTCCAAAGTAAGGGTGAGTACTAAAACTCAATTGGTTTTCCCAAAATGACTTCCCTACTCATGCCAATAGGATAGAACAAGTTAGCACATTTATATAAAATAATTTATACAAAAAAATTCTAAAATATTTTATATCAAAATATAAATAAGTTCCAATAAAAAAGTTTTCACAAGATAACCATAATTTGCAAGTAAATCAACCAAAGAATGTTCTAAAACCATATCAAAAGTTCAATTTGGGAATAACCCATTCACTTCCACACAACCACACATTCAACAATGTATAAAACCTGGACCTCTCTATAATCACGAGTGGTGAGTAATCCTTTCACCAATCCATCACTTAGTGAACCACTTTTATAGGGGATACTTCATACCCATATCCATCCCAATCTTTTGATGGGGGCACTTCACACCCTTATCCATCCCAATGCATATGAACACATGACAAACAAACATACCAAACCCATAAAAATCCCAAGGGTGTTCAAAACCATTTCAATAAACACATTTTTATTGATAACCATTTTGTTCCATGCAGTAAAACCCACCAAAATTTTTTAAATCATCATTTTAAAATCAAGTTACCAAATACACTTTCCAAGTAAAAAAATTCATTTCCCAATTTCCCAAACCATCACTCAAGTGGGGTTTAAACAAGAAATTCATTTCAATTTCACAAACAATTTCAAGAAAAACCATCAATTTTAATTTTTTCCTGAAATTTATAAATATAAGAGTTGTGATTAAAGCCACCTACCTCAAAATATTTGGCGAAAATAATAAATGGAATGAAAAATGCCAACGAAACCAGGTTGAAACTCCAAAAACCCACCTTATATCACATCCCCTATCATCAAAAAGACCTAAATAATCAGATTTGGAATACACTATCTTATATATATCCACAACGGATGTAGATCTAAGAAACCAAGAGAAATAGAGAAGTAGATCTAAAAAATCACCAAGAACAACCAAGAACATTCACTTACCATGAGAATCTAGCTTCAAATCACCAAGAGAAGACTTCAGACCAACTTTGAATTAATGGGGATAGGTTATCCAACCTTTGAGAGGGAAAATACCAAGTTACAAACATTTTTTTAAAAAATAAATTAAAACATAAAAATGACTTAGATCCACAATTTTAGGATATAATCTTTTGACCATGCACGGTTAGTCGTAGGGTTAGGCAAACCATGAACTAACCATGCACCGAATTCTGTATCAAGTAGGAACCTCACATAGTTGTATCAAACGGTTTCTAAACCATGCAACTACCATGATAAATCCTATTATATCAAGTGGAACAGTTTCTCTTAGACATCCAAATGGTTTGGACAAACCATGCCCCGCCCGCACGCCTCCCCTTTGGCCTTTGTCTCATTGTACATAGTTTCCTGTAGGTGTTTCATGGTTTTCCCAAACCATGCACCAACTATGAACCTATAGATAATCCAAAAAACTCTCCAAACATTTCTCAAAACCCTCCCAAACTTATCCCATATACTTTACATATATAAAAATTAGAAATAAAGGGATACTTACTTGAAATCAAGGGTGCTACATCAGGGGTGAGGCACTTGACCTTGGTTTAGTTTTCTTACAATAATATTTCCCACTCCACTATTGGTATGGATCCATTTGAATCTTTGTATGGATGACCTTGTGTTATCCATTATACTGGACTAGGGTTGAAGAGGGCACAATTCTCATGTTAGAACTATTATAGAATATAACTGAGATGGTGCAAGTAATTAATAATAGGATTAAAGCAACATAGGATAGACAGAAATCCTATGAAGATCATAGGAGGAGACCTATGGATTTTAAAATGGGAGATCATGTGTTCCTAAAGGTGACTCATCGTCATGGGAAGTGAAGGTTTGATCATGGGAGTAATATTTCTCTTCAATTTTTTAGACCTTTTAAGGTGTTGGCTTGTGTGGGAGTCATGGAATATCAAATAGCACTTCCCTTACAGATGATATGGATACATAATGTTTTTCACATATCATAACTCCATTATTATCTTCATGATGACTCTAATTTTATTTTTTGGGGTGAGATTGATGTTTATGAGCATGTGACCTTTGAGGATCAGATTATAAAGATCTAGGATAACCAGAAGAAGGTGTTGCATGAGCGTGCTATTCCCTTGGTTCATGTATTATAGAGTAACAATAGCATGTAGGAGAGTACGTAGTAACATGATTTATAGATGTGTGATCAACACCCCTCTATATTTTATGTTTATCTCTTCTCTTGTAACACTTTTGTTTTGTGGATATGGGACTTTCTAGTTATGAGATAATTTTCTCTTGTTACTTGTTGTGTATTTTCTCTCATTTGAGAGGTATCTCCCCCGATAGAGTTTCTATGAGATGGTTGTTGCTGCTGCTTGGTTTTGCACTATTTTTCTCTAAGTGAGGAGGTTGAGCTCCTATGGTGGTAAGACCTTTGGGAGGTATCTAATAGGGTGGCTGTTCGGAAAAACCCTTTTCATTTTCTCTATGGGTTTGCTTTAGATTCTCTAGGATGAGAATCATTTAATAGGTATCTAATGTATGGGACCAGATCCAAGAAGAACAAAACTTTGTGTATTTCTTAGGATTGGAGGTGGTCTGAGGGAGTTTGGCTACAAAATGATGGAAGCATGGATATTACATGCCATGTAAACCATACACTCCATGTAATCCTAGTTCACAAATTGTGTAGGGTAGGTTCACAATGTGTAAGTTTTTTGGGACTAAATAATAAAGAGGAGACATGTTTTTCAGCATCAGCATAACCCCAAGGATTACACGATGTGAAATGGGATTACTCATAGTGTAATTCCCCATTGTAGTGATATTATAAGAATTTTTATCCACTCAAGTTATTCATAACACTACAGCTACAACAGGTTCCTATATCATTCTAGGAATTAGATGAACATATCATTCAAATTTTTGGATTCCCTTATATGGGGGTCAATCCTTGGGCTTTTGTCTTTGATCTGTAGTGATCTACGGTTATCCAAGTTTCATTCTTCCTTCATTTTCTAGTGATTTATCCCGATTTGAACACATTTACTTTCATATATTCTCTACATGCTATGGTGTTTGATCACCCATGTTTCTAATTAGGTTTTCTTGTTTGTGGTTGTTCCAGTTGTGCCACATAATCCTCAGATGGATGTATTTCTTATGGGAGAGGTGATTGGAGATCCGCGATGTGGTCTGTTCTCATGCGAAGAATGTTGACAACTTCTGTGGTAGGGGATTCATTTCCTATATTATGTTTTATGTGAAATCACAACATTGGAATGATTTATCCCTTTTAATGCAATTTAATTGACCTAATAATTATTAAATCATATTAAAAATTTGTTTCAATCTCATGTTGGCAACATTGTTTCTTTGTAACATGGAAATTTGTAAAGAATAAAAATCTATAATTAATTGATAATTAATTGGATAAATATTAACGAGTCATGTTTAATGAATCTGGTTGTTGTTGTAATTTTATGATAATCAAATTGATGCAAGTATTCATGTTTAATTGAATTGGTTAATGAACTTGAAGCATGATAATTCTTATTGATAAAAGAATAAAGGAATTTTAATGATTTAAAATTCCTAAGTCTTCTAAACCTGGAATGTATGCTTCAAATAATGTTAAATTAATTATTTGACTAATTTGTGATAACTTGTTAAACTTGTATGCCTTAGGTTTCTTATAGTTGGATCCCATTAATAAATATATCAAATAATTCAATATGGAATGAGAACCTATTGTGTGATAAAGATAATGTCTTTTCTAGGGACTGAGTTTCTTGTTTTCTTGAGAAGGTCAAGTGCCATGTTTTGGAGTCATGAGAGATCGTTTTCATGAGAAGTCTGAATGTATCATTTTCGGGGCCCATTTTCCTTATTGCTTGCTTGTTTGTTTCGAATTTATTTTTGATGTGATATAGATACAATAATTGTGGTATGATCCTAGTATGGATGATCCTAATATGGATTTTGTGATATGAGGTGGGGAGACCCATATGTGTTGTGAGACTAATATAGCTGAACCTGGGATGACTAATGATTGATGTGGCGACATGTGATGCTTGCGATGGTGAGTTTCATTAGTATATGAATTTGGGTGTCAGGGATAGCACAAAAGGTGATGGAATGGGATAAATATAGTCTTACCCATTGATGATATGTAGAAATATGGTATGATCACTTGTGAATCTATTTAATAGCCAATAGATGAGTTTCTTGTTTTATCTATATTCCTTTCCCTACTGCTTGAGTCGGCTGGAGGTGTTTGTTTTCATGTTTTCTCCTAGTGGTAGACTATGATGGTTTTCCTAATTTACCTGGATATGGAATGATGCTGATAGTTAATTAAATAAATTTTGAACCCATGGGGTTGGTTGATTATGGAATACAAATTCTTAAATATATTAATCTTGATAAACCATGGACTTGGTTGGATTATGCATGGAGGGAATGATCTTTACACTATAATTTAATGAAATGTAATGTAACTTGGATTAATATAAATGGTTAAATAATGGATAATGAATTAATTAATAAAAGTAAATTATTAAAATTAAGAAATTAATTTAATGTATCTATTTTATATACTTGTGTGCTTATAGGATATCTGGTCTTAGTAGTGGAAACTAGGAGTCTGAGTGATGTTAGTTGCAGTTGTTTCTAAGACTAGGTTATGCCCATAGTGTGGTTGTGAGCTATATTATATAATATATATTTTTATGATTTCATACACTCCACCACCCATGTCGTTTATGGAAACTGAAACCCAGTGGGATTTTGGAGGGTGTTTTCCCCAACATCCAGGTGGGAGGATGGATGAATGACTACCCCCCTATGGCCTCACTCTATTATATTGGTAGGTACTTGTGTTGGTATGCAAAAAGGTTAGTTTTCCCATACATTTCTGTATAGGGATGTAATGGATTGTGGTTATTTCACACACATGTATTACAGGATGTAGTATCCAAAGTATTATTATAGGTATGATATGTATAGGCTGTGATGGCTTGAAGTATTTACTTGGTGCATGGGATCTAATGGATTGCGGTGCAATGAACAATGTTTTATATACATCATATGGGATATGGTGGCTCTAGAAAACTTCTTAGTTATTATTTGGTTCATGATATGGGATTGTGTGGTATGGGATGCATGAGGTGCATGTTGTGAGTCCCAACCTAGGTGTTTTTGGTATGACTTACTTTTGGAGAGACATGCTCAGGATGTGCGATGTTTGGTAAGAGTGAAAAACTAGTGGGGAAGTGGGAGAGTGGTACACTTGATTTATTATTATTGTATTATATATTCTCTTGTATGATTTACTTGGTGATAGATAGCCATTGTGAGGTTGGGAACATAGTATACCTATTTATGTGATGAGTTAGTTTCACTGTTGTTCACTATGCTTTAGCATGTTTTCCTTATCTTTTGAAAGAGAGGATTCGGGTAGGATTATACCAAGTATACAATTATACTCACCCTACATATATACAAATAGTTTTTCAGGTTATTTGGAGCATATTGGTGATCAAGATGGATATTACTAGCTTGGGGTTTTTTAGGGGATACTTGGGCTTCTTGGTTGCTGCTACATTCAACTTTTTGGTACTTGTAGTTTTCTTTTCAGTTGTTTAGTACTGTATGAAATTTCATGGTTGTGCTTGGGTTTTCTTTCTATATATATTTATGGGAAGGTTTTAGTGGTTGTATCATTCTTATCTATCTCTTACACATGTTTCTCTTAGAGGGTAATGCCTCCCATTTGCATGTTTACTATACCCTCGGTGTTAGTCACCAACCCGAGGCCTATTGGATGTGGGACTTGGGCAGTCACCACCTATCTCCCCTAATTTAGGTATATTTGTGGGGAGGGGGTCATGATAGTGCGACTTTTATAGTAAATGTATATTAAAAATATTGACTCTTTTTCTTCACACACTTCCCTTAACTGGGTAACCATTTCATGCATTTTTAAGGAGTGTGGCTGAAAAAATTACACCCCCACATAGATTCTTATCTTCTGGTAAGTTACCCTTCTGTGGTAACTTTTAGAGATAATTAATCTCCTCATCAAAGATATCTTCTACTATTTCTATTTGTGTCTTTCTTGGATTTATTCACAATGTTTCTCAAGATTACCTCCGTTATCTTTAACATTCATAGATTTCATGCACCTATCCATGATGTGGCATTTTCTTCCACAAAAAAATAATCTTTTCTTATTTGTGATATCTTTATTTACTTTATTTATGGGTGTGTCATATTTTGTAATTTTTTTTTGTTTTTACATTTAGGTAGACTCATAATCTCTCTTCCTTTCATTTTCCTTCAATATTTTATATCCCACTTTCATTAATTGTAGCTGATTTGTGATTAGTAAAAGTAAGCTGACACTTCACATCAACATAATCACTTCTCACACAACTTCCACATAAATTTTCAAGATATTATAATATTTTGGATGTCAACAAATTTTTATTCTTCTCTGTACTCTAGTTCTACTTTGATAGATTCTTATTTTCTTCTTTTTTACTCCCCCTTAATATATGACTTATATATTTTTGAGTAATTGAATAATTAATCTAACAAAAAATGACCTAATAAACAAATTTTCCGTAAGACAATTAGTATATAATAAATCTACCCTTATTACGTTGAGAGTAATTTTGGATGGTGTATAAAATTTCCTAAACTTCTTCCTTCCGGACAACTTTTGGGGAACACCTACTCACTTTATTATTTTCTACCACCATTCCATAGGTAGTGGGTTTATCATCACAATTATTCACCTATTTTTGTCCAAAACTAATATTATACCCTAAAATATTAAGGGAACTATAATTAGTAAAAACAATTTCATTGAAACATGGGTTTACCTTCTTCTTCGATTCAACAGATGTGTATCATCTAATAAATTTAAGCTTATTATACCATTGTATTAAATATTTTAGGATATAATTCCATCTTTTGAAATTATGGTAGTGGAAATTTTATCTGTATAGTGTGAATATTTAAATTGAGTAACTTTTACATTTCTGGATCTCAATAATAGCTCAAGACACTTTAAATTTAAATTGTTCTTCTGATCTTCAAGATGCCTCACTTTATCTTCATAATCATATTTCAACTTATGAATATTTTTCTTATGAAACTTACTCACCTATTTCAGGGAATGGAAAAATTCCTTTTCTCATTTTTCCTTGATCTTCAATTGAGTATTCTTAACATCAACATTTTATTTGTGAGTATTCTGTAGTGCACGGATCTTTTTCCTAACAACTTCCTTAAACATCAGTTTCTCACAAAACTCATTTATAATTATTTTTCAACTATAGAAAATTTTTCATTGGAAATTTGAACATACTATTCATCTACTTCTACAATATATGTGATATATTTTCACTTTCAAAACTTCTTGGCCAATGCTTCCTCAAACTAATTATATTCTGATTACAATTGTGATTTTTCATCAATCCTTGATAAATGCTATCATATATGTGAAAACTTCAACAAAGACATTTTTCATGTAATAATTGATTTCAGAGTAAATATTTTCAATGTTTCAAATATATTTATACACTTCATATAAATAACATCCATCTTTTGAAGAATTAATTCTAATATATTTTTCAATAATCCTACTAATAACTTTAACTTTTGGTAGAACATATTATCTTTTCACTAATTTTGAGAGATTAACTTCCACTACTTATGATTTTTTTCTTATTTTTTTCTTTAATGTTTTTATGAAACTTTAATGTTTCCACAAATAGAAGTATCTTTTGTTAACTTAAATTTTGTAAAACCTTTATGATTTTTTCTAAGAATGCATCTCAGTAACATCATTATCTTTTGTAAAATTTTTTTTTTTCAAATTTTGAAAATATTCACTTCATGTAAATCAGTTAAAATTAAATGGGAATAGTATTATATATCTAATTAGAGGGAACCGATAATCTAATACCACTTTATATCCCAAGTGGTCCGTGTAGTCACCCTGGTGGGGGTGTAGGTGAATTAGTGGTGGCAAAATTTTATCAATTAGGTTCAATTTAAACTTTTTTCCTTTAAGTTGATCAAAACTCTATTATTGATTAGAATGTATGGATCTTTGATACACGCCCAAAAAAATTACCCCATTATGCAATGTTGATAATGTAAAAAAGTATTTTTTACAAGGTTTAGATCCAATGTAGGAAACCTACTCCTTTCTATGACTTAGATATTTGATTCATATATTCTTTACTTTATTATAAGTGTTACAATGAGGTAATAAATTATCCTTTAAACCAAGAGTATGGATTATCCTTGTAATTTATTGTGCCTTCTCGACCTTTTACTTTGTTTGTTTTGTGTGTTGGAGGTTTTTTCTAGGAGGCTTGGGGTGGTTTAAGAGTGGTTGGAGATGTAGTTGAGTTGTAGTGGGAAATTCATGTCATGAAAGGGGTACATGATTTTAATTGGGGTCTCACAGCTTGTATAACCATGAAGTTTCATGGATTGTATGTGAATGAGGGGGAAATCATGAAATGGATTCACGTTGTGAGATTAATTCATTATGTGTAATTAAATAACAACCAAGGCGACATGAATTTTAGTGGAATTTTGAATTTTTGGGAAACCCATGGATTTCACATTGTGAATGGGTTACATGATGTGAAAGCTTTGAGTTATAGGTTTAAAATAGGTCTTTCATCCAAAACCCTCCTCATTCAGCCATGGATTTTATCTATTGTTCCAGAAAAACCCTAGGTTCCCCATGAAGATCTTCTAGCCCTATTCCACCAACTTCGATCTATTGGTTTCGATGGATTACTATTAGAGATCCTTGGAGAGTTCTCCTCTCTTTACAATGTATTTCCTTCCATTATTCTTTAAATATCTACTGTGGTGGTGTGGTTTTGGTTTGGGTTGTGAGTTGTGATGTGTTTTTGATAAACCTCGATATGGTGCAGGTTGATTTATGGGGTTTTTCATACAGATGTGGTTTTCAAGCATTTCTTCTTCGACCTATAGTGCACAATGAGTTGGAAATTCTTCTTTGAGGTAGCTAATCTCTCATTTGTCACTTTTTTGTGTCATACAAGAGGGGTTTACTCTTTTTTATCTTGGGGATATGGTTTTTTCTATCCAAATCAAGATAAATTAATTAGTTAGTTGAAATTGAAGGGGAAAGAGGGATGATTCACATGCTTTTATAGCTTTAATATTACTATGATCTCGTGTTTTTATTGGAGAAATGTCATAATAAAAATCCTCACTATTGGGAGTGTTTTATTTTCACTGTAGTTGTTGTGATATGGTAACCTTATTGTATGTTGTTGTGATATCACCCCAAAATGGATTTTGGATAACCACTTATATTTGGTTAATGAAATGGTTTCCCTTAGATTTATGGCTTTTATGATAACACCCATATAATAAAGTGAAATGTAATATAATACCATTTTTTAAATCTATAAAATGGCCTTTGATCTATTGTGATGTGTGTCCATGCTTATGGGGAAATGATGTGTTATTATAATGTGGTGTGGGTTGATGAATGGTTTGTTTGGTCATGATTTTGGGGTGGTATGCTGATGGTTTTTTTGGACGTGTTTTTGGTGTGGTGAGGCAATGGTTTTTTTGGATGTGCTTTTGGGGTGGAGACTCAGTGGTTTTTTGGCCATGGTTTTGAGGATGTGTGGTGATGGTTTATTTGTGAATTCTTTTAGGGAGGTGTGGAAATGGTATGATTGGGATGATGGGATGCTTTTTAGGTGTGGTTGTATTGTGATTGATGTCTAAGTAGTGATGGAATGATTAGTTAATAATGTTAAAAATAGTTAGGGTTTGGTTTGGTTAATGGGATAGAAATTATTAATGAACAAATAAATTATGGGATGTGTGGTTAAATGCATCACTATTGGTAAATAATGAAATGAATGACCTGGATAATGGAATTTCTTGGTGGTGTGAGATGTGTATTGTGGTTTGTTTGGTGTTATAAATTTGGGGGGAGGAGTGAAATTGGTGATGTTTTGAGTTGTTTAGTGTTTTTTTGTGAACCCATAGGCTGGAATTGTGTGTGGCTATTTGTATATACTTGTATATTTCTTGTGTTTTCTATAGTAACCCCACCCGTGTTGAGAACTACATGTAGACACCCATATTTTCACATGGGGATATTTTTTCCAACATCTCGGTGGTGAGGATGGATGGATGGATACCTATGCTTTCTCTTTCTCTCTTACATAAAAGTATTTATGCATAGGATATGATGGATGAAGGTCTATTAGTGCACTAGGTGATAGTTTATGTGTTTTTGGGCAAGATGTGATGTGGTCGTGATGTGGGGAGGTGGCCAAAGTGTTTTCAAAATAGATGTGATATGATCATGCAATGTGGTGGATTATGGTGGGGGTCATGCATGGTAAGAGGAGGGAACTAGTTTGATGCCTTTATGTTCACAATACCCCACTACTCTGGTATGGTTGTGATGTGATGGACCAGGTGTCTATAGGCATGATGTGATGAGACCATGCTGTGGGGTGGTGGTATATGTTATTTATAAGATATGGGAGTTCTAGGACATACAATGTTGGGATGTGCGAGTGAAAAATCCTTGGGAAAGTGGTGTGAGGTACCCTTTATTGACATGCTTATTATTATGTTATTACACTTGGCCTGCGTTATTTGTTGAGTGTGCCTTAGTAAGGTTGGGATGAATTTCTAACCTGTTTTGGTGCTTTTGGTTCTTCTATTTTCTCATGGGTGCATTAATATGATTCTTACGATTGTGCATGAGAGACTTTGGATTTCCTACTGAGTATATCTGTATTATCACCCAACGTATATAAAATTATTTTTAGGTTTCTAGGAGGGTTACATGAATCGTGCTGGATAGTACTAGCTCATACCTTTTTGGAAAGTTGTTGTATCACTACTTTAGCTTTATTTTTGGGTACTTACTTTTGTAGTTTTTTATCTATACCTATTTTATTTATACATACATTTTGGGATGATTTTGGTTTATTTTTATATTATTTCAAGGAGTTTCTTATATATGATTAATCTTATCTTCTGATCTTATATTATTATAGAGGGTAATTATCTCCATTTCACGAGATTTTTATACCCTCAATTATAGTTTCCAACCCAGGTCCTTCTAGAGTGGAGAATCATGGGTCATTATCTATCTACCCTAATTTTGTTATATTTGGAGGGAGGGGGTGATGATATAGTGGTATTGGTGGTGATGGTTGAGAGATATGATGGATTTTAGAGTTAGTCATAGTGAGGATTGCATGTGTTGGTATGACAATAATGATATTTAACCTCAGTGTGTGACATAGGTCAGGGAGATAGGCTAGGACATGGTCTTTTATGACCCATGTGATCTAGTGCATGGAATATGAGCTTATTTAATGACCAAGTGAGGTGGACCTATTTATAGGGTAGAGACCTTAGAGAGGTACACACATCAAGATCATTTGTGTTCCTATTTGAGTTGGGTTGTTTTTGAAAGGGTAAAATGAATAACATAAATTAAAATGAATCTAAATAAAAGTTCATACTATTGATCTTAGGAATTTATTATTTGTTTTTTAGCTATGGATCATAGAAAACATCTTCATGTGGCTTAGGAAGTTGATTTTTTGCAGGATGATCTAGTTGATCGCTGTATGGTTGATCTGATAGCGGAATATGTGGTTTGGTAGAGGAAATTTCATGTTATTCAATTTTAGTATTTGGGTATCTATGAGAGAATTGTTTCAAATGTGGATATAGAGAGTTGGTTAGAGGAGCTTGGGATTATCTTTTGTTTGATCTGGGCCTTAGTGGAGTACTAGATCCCTTTGGTGGTTAGTCATATGTGGGGAGTTTTGAGGAAAATTTTTCATGGGTTGAATTTCAGAAAGAGTTGAAGGAAGAGTTACTTTAATCAATAATGAAGGTAGATAAGAGGTACGAGATTATTTCTCTTCAGTCAGGGAGTATGTCAATGCAGGAGTTGGAGATAAAGTTCAAGGAACTTATGCGCTTTACCCCAGATCTTTTTCCAGATGAGGAGTCTTGTGTGAGACATCTTTAGTGGTCACTCCATCTTTCTATCTAGTATATAGTTAGTAATTTTACATTTCCAACATATTTGGAGGTTTATAAGAATGTGGGGGTGATGAAGCAGATGCATTCATGAGGAGGTTTATTGTGAGAGGGGAATTAGTAGGGTTCATTAAGGAGTAGGGTTATCAGTGGAATGTTTGAAGCACTATGACCTTCGAGATTTCAAATAGGAGGGAGTCCACCATAGAAGATTCCATTATATCCTTTAGGGGCCATTGGTTTCCATGATTTTCCCAGATACAACAAGAATGTGTGTTTTTTCTATGGGGTTTATGGACATCGCCATAATTAGTGCCTAGTGGTTATTTGATCTCAGTTTGGTGGACCCAGAAAAGTTCAATTCCAACCTTAGTTGAAATTTCTAGCAATACCATTTCAGCAGTTGGAGAAGAAGTCTTATGTTCCACCAAGGAGAGATGGAGTGGGCAGAGGCCGATCTTAGGATGTTCCTCATGTTTAAGGACCTCAACCCAAGAGTATTCCTGGAGGTTTCCATTAGTATTGAGGTAGAGGAGATAGTCATGATTAGTTGCATGTAGTGGAGAAAATAGTGCTAGAGGGGCCAAATATTGTTTGCGGTACACTCAGTTTGTCATTTACCCATGTTTGTACCTTTTTTGATTCAAGATATTCAAACTCATTTTTTAACTTGATCTAGTATTTTCTCTTGGACTATAATTAGAAAGGTTTCCCATTCCCCTGGTGTTTATTATGATAGTTGGAGGCTAGACCAAATTATTTGATGTGAAAAAGTGTTGTAGACTGATAATAGTTCCACATAAAAGAACACAACTCTCATCAAGAATCATTTAATAACATCATGTATGGAATAAAAAAAAGAAAGTCCTAGGATTTCATAATATGGATGCATATTTAGAAATGAAATATCCCCATGGGACTGATGTGGAACTATTATCAGTCTACAACACTGTTGCGCATCAAATAAGTTGGGACTCATGTACTCTAAGTTCTGTGAATTCCTAAGTCATTTTATAGCCATGTTCATCGATGAAATATTGGTCTAATCAATGTCATAGGTGGATCATACCTATCATCTTAGAGGTGTATTATAGATTCTTCGACGCCAATATCTCCATGGAAGGTTTTATAAGTATAAGTTTTGTACACAATAGGTGCATTTCCTCAGGCATTTGGTGTATCAACAGGGTGTGGAAATAGACCCATCGAAGGATAATGTGGTTGTTTCTTGGGCATCACCTAAGAACATGGAAGAGGTTTGTAGATTCCTTAATCTTATGGGATATTATTAGAGGTTTGTGCTCAATTTATCTTTAGTTGTGTCCCCATTGATAGTTTTTATTAGGAAGGACCATGTTTTTGTGTATACTGATCTGTTCTATGTAGTGTTTAGTTACTTGAAGTAGAAGTTGGTTAGTGATCCAATGCTTTAGTTTCCTGAGGAGGGTGTTATGTTTGAGGTGTTTTGTGATACTTAATGTCTGGGATTGGGATGTGTATTGATGTAGTATAGGTAAGTTATATCTTATGGATCTATAAAATTATGTCCCTATGAGTGTAAATATTCCACCCATTATATTGAGTTAGCATTGGTTGTGTTTTTGCTAATGTTTTGGCAGAATTACCTCATTACAGAGTGCTTTGTGGTATTCAAAGATCACAAGAGTTTAAAGTTTATATTTTCTGAATATGATTTGAAATTTTAGCAGTAGAGGTGGATATATTTTCTTTAAGATTATGAATTTTAGATCTCATATACCTCAAGAAAATGGAATTTTGTGGCTGATGTTTTGAGTAAAAAGTCATGGAATGATGTTGTTCAAGAGTCTAAGAATATTTTTAGAGTGATGGAAGAGTTTGAAGCCTTTCACTTAGATAAAATGGGGGTTGATGGTGGAGGTTTTTTGTTTTAGATGATGGTGTAGTCTTCTATGATGTGATAGGTGGGGGAATCTTAGTGGGGAGACTCAAAGGCAGAGGTGATGCATGATCATGTTGTCCATGGTAATTCTTCAGAGGGATGGTCATAGGATGGCTGGAACGGGATGATGTTTTACTAGAGGTTTTTTATTTTGGTAGTGATGCATGAGGGAGTTCTCTATTAGTTTCATAGATCACCATTAGTGGTACATCCTGGTGTAAAAAATATGAATCATGGATTTTGGAAATATCTTTGGTGGCTAGGGATGAAATGGATGGTTGTGAATTTTATGGTGAAGTTTATGGTTTTCCTACTGGTAAAGGCTGAGCATCATGTTCCCAATGTATTTTTATAGCCTATGGATGTTTCTATGTGGAAATGGGATAACATACTGATAGATTTTTTATAGGGTTATCCTGAGCTCAGAGAGGCTGTGATGCTATCTGGGTGATCGTGGATCAATTAAAGAAATCGACACACTTCTTAGCGACCAAGGAGTTTTGAGTAGTGGATTTTTTGGATAAGAGGTATATGGATGAGGTGGTGTGATTTCACGGATTTACAAGGTCCATTTTATATGATAAGGATCCTTGTTTTCCCTCATGAGTCTAGAGAGTATTACAACATTCTTTTGGTTCCTAGTAGTGCCTTAGAATTGCTTTCTGCCCTCATACAGAAAGGTTGATGGAGCAAGACATCCAGACACTAGAAGATATATTTCTAGAATGAATCCTAGAATTTTTTGGATATTGATTATAAAACTTTCCATTGGTTGAGTTTGCTTATTATAACAGTTATCACTTTTCTATTGACATGTCCACATTTGTATCCTTTCATAGGAGGCCTTGCCATTCTCTATTATGCTGGAAAGAGGTTGGGGTGGAAAAAGTTCTTAGTACCAAAGTGGTGTAGAGTACAACAGAGAAAGTTCAGATTGTTTTTGAGTGGATAAAAGTATTTTAGGATTGAAATAAGGCCTATGATGATCAAAGGAGGAAGCCCTTGTATTTCGAGGTTGGGGACTACGTGTTCTTGAAGGTTTCCTCTCAATGTGGGAAATGATGGTTTGGTAGGGGGATTAAGATTTATTTGAGGTTTTTTGGGTCCTTTAAGGTGATAGCTTGATTTAGTGAGGTGGAATATAATTTGGCATTACCAACATGAATAGAGAGGATCCAAAATGTATTCCACATCTCTCAATTCCATCGACATCTTCACAATGAATCCCATGTCCTTGATTGGGGAGAGTTGGATAACAAGGATGATGCTATGCTTATGGAGCAACTAGTAGAGATCCAGGATCATTAGGAGAAAATTATTCAAGGAAAAACCATCCCCTTTGGTTCATTTATTATGGAGGCATGATGGAATGGAGGTGAGTACCTAGGAATACGAGGAATATATGCATGACCAATACCCAAATCCATTTTGAGTTTTTTCCTTAGGATGTTTTTCTTATGATGTGATGTTTGTATCTTATTGTGTTATAATATTTTCTATTTTCTTGATATATTATGTGTGATAAAGTTCCTAAATATGAAAGGGGGGGGGGACCTGCTTCCTAATTGAGGTGTATTATACTATGATGTGATTAAACCCATATGAGAAAGTTATTGCTACCCAGAGTGGATAGTTTCTTGAAATGGAGGATAAAATTTCCTTAATTGTGTGTTTTGGTTGGCGTGGTTTATTGGTTGTAGCAGTTATTTATTTGGGATACATGGAGTTTGAGATAGTTTTGAAGTGATTATGTGGTTGTATAGATGTGTGAAAGGAGGTATTTTTTGTATTTTTAGCATGCTTTGTGGGTGTTTCAGTTGTCATGTTTGGATAGTGGTATCATTGAGGAGTAACTAGATCCTTGAGAGGTATCTCAAGTTGAGGTCTTTCAGACCCCTTTTCCTTCTAGGCTTGGTTTGATTCTCAAGGGAGAGAATAATTTGAGAGGTATATAATGTAATGAACCATGAATTCCCAACCTATTACTTTTTTAGTTTTGGGTGTTTGAGGTGTTTTAGATGATTCTTGAGGAGGTTCCATGGTGGTTGGTGGTGTAACGAAGCTGTAGTGGGAAATTTATGCTATAAAAGGGGCACATAATGTGAATTGGTAGTTCATGACTTGTGTTTCTATCCAATTTCATGGATTTTATGTAGCTGAGGTGGAAACCAAGAAATAGATTCATGTCGTGAAAATAATTCATGTTGTGTAATATACACAGGTTATGATGTCTGAAGATCTATTAGAGTACTAAGTGATTTCCCAAGTGTTTTTTGGTGAGATGTGATATAATCGTGCTCTCGGGTGGTGGCCTAGGTGTTTTTGGGGAATATTTGATGTGATCATGCCATTGGGAGACTTATGATGGGGGTCATACATGGTCATAGGTGGGAATGAGGTTGACGTCCTTCATATTCATGATACCCCACTACTCTGGTTATGGCTGTGATGTGATGGACTAGGTGTCTATGAGCATGTTATGATATGACCATGCTATGGGGCGGTGGAACATGTTATTTAAAAGATCTGGGAGTGCCATGAAATACAATGTTGGGACGTGAGAGTGTAAAATTAGTAGGAAAGTGGTGCAGGGTACCCTTTATCGATATTCTTCTTATTATGTTATTATACTTAGATTATGTTATTTAGTGAGCATGTCTTGGTGTGGTTGGGATGAATGTTTGACCTCTTTAGGTGTTGTTGGTTCTCCTATTTACTCATAGGAGAATTAGTATGATTCTTTCACATGTTCATGAGAGGCTTTGTCTTTTTAATGAGTATACTTGTATGCTCACCCTATGCTTATAAACTAATTTTTGAGGTTTCTAAGAGGATTACATGGATCGTGTTGGACAATACTAGCTCTGATCCTTTTGGATAGTTGTTGTACCACTACTTTAACTTTTCTTTTGGGTAATTACTTTTAGATACTTTAATCTATACCTATTTTATTTATACATGCATTGTGGGATGGTTTTGGTTTCTTTTTTATGTTATGTTATGGAGTTGTTTTTATATGATTCATCTTATCTCCTGATCAAATATTATTATAGATGGCAATTCCACCCATTTCATGAGATTTTTACACCCTTAGTGCTAGTTTCCAACCTAGGGCCTACTGAAGGTGGGACTCGAGGGTCATTATATCTCTCCCTTCATTGTGGTATCTTTGGAAGAAGTGGATCATGAAAAGACTAAACTCTAAAACCATAACTACATATGTGATTAAGATATCTCTCGAAAATATCCTTCCACCTCTTGTTAGGAATGGTCATGTTGTTTATACTAGAACCACTGGTCTTTAGGGGTTAATTTTGAACTTCCTCATAGAAAAATCTTTGACTACCTAGAGAACCTCCTCTTTAATGAGAAAGTATATAAACATATACCTACTTATGGTAACTTAATATTGGGGCACTCACTTCTTCACTTCAATATCCGATAATTCTATAGGTTGCTACTTGACATTGGTATAACAATCCTCCTTCCAGATCTAGAGAATTCAATAAAATCTTCATAACTTCAAGTTTTAGTATTCTTACTTCTCTAACCCTTCTGATCTTCTGGAGTGTACTTGGTTAACTACTTACTCTCCTTTTTTTATTAATAATATTAACACATCCACTACTACAAATATGACTTTTATCAGCACTAAAAATGGCATTTAACAGCGCTAGAAAAAGCACTATTAATGCCAGCGAAATAAAGGGGGGGGGGTGTCCCCTTTATCACCGCTCCAAAAAGTGCTGATAAAGACCCCTTTTATCAGCGCTAAAAAAAAGCACTGATAAAAGGGGTCTTTTATCAGTGCTAAAACAAAGCACTGATAAAAGGGTCTTTTATCCGCACTTTCTTTTTAGCGCTGATAAAAATTAAAAAAAATAAAAAAATAAAAAAAATACTATCAATCTCGGGGGGGGGGGGGGGCTTTTTATAGTGCTTGAGCCCCACTTTATCAGCGCTTTCCCACACATCCAGCGCCCACCTGCACCACCTACACTTTTTATCAGCTCTAGCCCTCTAAATCACCCTTGTACGCGCGCCCCTGCCTCCACCCGGATTTGATCTCGAGACCTCCCCCCTGCGCACCTAAAGCCTTTTCCACTCCCCTATATTGATTTTTTCTCTTATTCATGATATATCTATTTAATTATATATATATTTAGTTATATTTATTCGTATAGTAATATATATTTATATTAATATATATTTATAGTTATATTAATAGATATATATATAGTTATATTAATATATATATAGTTATATTAATATATAGTAGTTATATAAATATTCATATATTGGTGTTTTAAATAAAATTGATATTAGTTATTATTTATATAAAGCTAATATATTTTATATGTAAATATGTTTAATTAATTATTTAAAAAAATTAATTTTTAGGTGTGAATATAAAAAAAATATGTACATATAGTTATATATTTGATTATAAATAGAAGTGCATTATAAAAAACGATACAATTTCAAAGACATAATATCAATATGAATGTAATACCTTGGAATAAATTCAGTCCCCACCAAAAAAAGCTAATAATACCCTCTTAAACGAGGCTGAAAATCCACAAAATGATAAAAAATCTGGGTATGCCGACTAAAAACTCAGTTTTGGAGGACTTATGTGCCTCTTTTGGCCTTGGAAAACCCTTGAACGGGGCCCCCCTAGGTTTTGTTACGTATAGATCATCGCAGGCTTCGATTTGATATGTGGGAGAGCTCAAACAGACACCCGGATCAAAAGTTATGGCCGTTTGAAGTTTGAGTTGTGTTTTCAACATATTTTGGATCTTTTTTTATATTTTTTATTTTTTTAGTCTTCAATTTGTTATTAAATGACTATTAAGCCATAATAATTAGAAAATTATTAATTAAAAAAAAATTTCATTTTTTTATAAGCCATTTTGACTAAATATCATATATATTAAGTATATTAAGTGTAAATGTATATTTATACTTATCTAAAATATATTTAAAAATTATATATTATATTTATATCAATATAATTATATTGATATATTTATATATTAATATAATATTTTTAATTAATTTTTTTTGAAGTTGAACTCTTTATCAGCGCTACTAAAAAAAGCACTGATAAAGGGGGTCCCTTTATCAGCGCTTTTTCGTTAGTGCTGATAAAGGGGTGGCACTGAAATTGCACAGTTTTGTGGTAGTGATCAAGAACCAACTCAGGTCAAACCCAAACTAGTCACCCAAGCCAGTCCGTAGTAAGGCTCGAGAGGCATTCCCAATCCTCTCAGGTTGGCGACAAGTACCAGGGCATCAATAGAGAGCAAGAGGGAATGATTTCTCCCAATGAAAATAAATAAAGTTGTGGAAAAGTAGAATAACATAAAGTGAATAAACAACATGATAAATAATGATCAACCAACAAAAACACAATAACCTGACCATGACCAAAAACTCCTCATGACCTCGAGAGTCACTTTCCAAACCACAACCAACTCTCGCCAACAACGAACAAGATCAAATCAAACATGTACCAAAACTAAAAATTGGAAAACACTATAGGTGTGAGTATTAAAACATAGTAGGCGTACCCAAAGAACTATTCCCAAAGAACTACCTTTAAATAAGTAATTTACTAATTCTAGGTTTGAACTAAATTATATAAAATATGGGTTTTCACACACATTTTCATTTCTAAAACAAGTAACATTCCATTGCCCTTTTTAATTTAAAAACAATTTTAACGTTTGAAGGAAAAATGTATTAAAATTTTAAAATATTTTTTCAAATAATTAAAAATAAAAAAATTTAGTTGCTAGTCAAGAGGAATAACACACATAACACACAACACAAAATAAAGGCAATGAGAAGGTAGCAAACGGGGACCAACAGCTAAACTAGGCCTCTCAATCATCCGCCATATACAAGCAAGTACTAAAGAAAACATGGTTCAAACCTAGGATCTCGTGAACAATCCATAATGTACTATACATGTGACTCATCCAGAAGGCAGTACTACTCTTGATGATGTCATAACGCCCAAACGCTCAGTGTTGACCTACCTAGCCTAAGTGAGGGGCCCAATCCCTTAGCAGAGCAAAGTCCGTACTAAGGGCCACTAATAAGTGCACAGTCTAAACTAGTGTAGCAATCGTTGATTCACTTACTATGCCAGGTTCCCATGTTGAGTACTAAATAAAAAGTGGGTGAGTCAACAATGTCATACAAGCAACCAATTCCAATGCACAAACATCACGCACAACAACCTAAAAAATCAACATGCACTGCATGGTCACCCCCCTGAGTCACACCAAAGAGGGTGTTTTTTAAAATAATTTATTTTATTAAAGTGTCGAACGGGCCTAAACCAACTTTAAAGAAAAACATAATTTCTCAAGAGAAACAAAAACTTTTTCCACACATTAGAAGAAAACATTTATCATCAAACTAGAATCACACTTGAAAATATGTGAATTGTGCTTAAAGTCCAAACGAGCATTTTTAACTATTGTGCGACAATTCATCAATAAAATAATTTCAATGGGTTGCATAAAAATAAACATTTTCAATTGCAACAAATAGTTATTCTAAAAATAAGTATTTAATATTATTTCACATTTAACGAAAATAAATGAAATGAAAAGAAATAAATAATTTCTAAATTCAAGGGAAAGTGTAGTGGGGGACCTACCTCGACTTGCAGCTCGATTATGATGACGCGACACATATCAAACTTGCACACAAGTACACGCAACCTTCTAACTGTGGTATCATAGAATTTCTCTGCCAACACACCACAACAATCATAAAAATAGCTAAAAACACAGAATCACATACGTAACATAATCCAAGTGAAAAAAGCACAAAACGCACCAAAACCCTAGTGCAGGCGAAAGGACGTGAGAGAAGGAGGTATGAGTCAGTGAGGAGGTGCACTCGATCAAAGGGATCATGCAAAAGTGGAAATGATTGGAGAGGATGCCCGTGAAGTGCACGACCCGACTGGGAGGGCGCACGACGACTGAACAAGAGGCGCGTAAGCTAAAAGCACGTAAGTTGAACTGGAAGGGATAAACGAATGGAACATGGTGAATATGAAGGCATGCAACTGGAGGGAATGTGATCAAAAGGAGGTTCAGAGGGTGTGTGGTGGCTGAAAGGAGGTCCTGCCAGAGGCGTGCACAACCGATACAGCTCGTGGGTGCCAGCGAGAGGAGCCTGCGACCGGTGCAGCAAAGGGGAACATCGTCGGGGCACTGTGCTGCTATGAGTCGGATGGAGCAAGGAAGGGGACTGCGTCCAGGGCTGCTGCACCACTGCTAGCCAGAAAAAATAGGGAAGAAGGCCGGAGGGTACAAGGCTGGTGGTCACCACAAAATGGCAGGGGCGTGCGCCGGTGAGGTGTGGTCAAATCTGGGACATTGCACCGCTGATAGAGGTAAGGCAGGGAGACTGAAGGGCATCAGAGGTGTGTGCTACAAAGGGTGCTGGCTGGGATAAGAGGGCACTACACATGGGAGAGAATACGAAGGATGAAAGGCTGGGGAATGTGTCCTGCTCAAGCGGGAGGGAAGGGGAGCATGGTATCAGGACCAACCAGTGCAGAAGGGGTGCAGGAGGTGTGCTAGGAGGCCAGCGACAGATTGGATGGTAGGTGTCAGTTGGGTAAGAGGCAGTGCTGGAGGCGGAGCCGAAGGGTGCGGCGGGAGGTGATGCAAGTGAAGAAGGTTGGCCGTGGGGTGTAGGGTGGCCCAAGGTGGATGGCGGGCTGGCGAGGTGGGGGTGCGCCAGAGGGTGTGGGTGGCTTGCCCAACCGGTGCAGGGAAAAAGATCTGGTGAGGGGGGCGTGTGGGGAGAGAGAGAAATTAGGTGGGCTGGCAGCCTGAAGGGGAGAGGGAGAGGAGAGGAGAGAGGTTCGTGTGGGAATTAGGGTTAGAATGATAGAAGAAGAAAAAAAGATAAAAATAAAATAGATGAAAGCCCCTAATAAGATAATAATAATCAAAATAATTATAGTGATAATAAATAATTTTCTTAATAATAAAATAACACATATAATAATAATAATAAAAAATTAATAAAAATAATAATAATAAAAACAATAATTTTAATAATAAAAATTCTTTAATCACAATTTAATATTAAAATTATTTATTAACATTTTCTTCGTTCCTAATAATAAAAATATTAATAACATTTTTTAATAATTATAATAATATTAATGAAACTTTTTAATAATAATAATAATAACCATAAGGATAAAAATAAAAAAGATAAAAATATTCATTTCATTTGAATAATAATAATAAAATTATCAAAATGAATAAAATTTTTAAATAACACAATAAATTAAAAAAATTATCCATTTTAATTTTTCGAAGACAGGCAGATCGTCCCACTGCCTGGGCGAATCCGTGTGGGGTTTCCAAAATGTGCTCCTCTCATTCACCCAACGATGTCACCTGGAAAAAAACATGCACTTTTTAACAAAACACAAAAATCGCATTCGAGATTCAACCCGAACCAGGACAAAAATTTTAAAATCCAAAGAGATAATAATATAAAATAATTAGATATATCGGGGTGTGACAATTCTCCCCACCATAACGATTTCCACCCCCATAAATCCACAGCATGATCTAGACCTGAAGATGAAACTCCTTGAGTGTCACTCACCCTCATAAGTTTAAGTGGCTCTAGTTGATCAGTCCCAATAGACACCGAAATCCCATGACATACGACTCATCCTCAAAATATGAACACCCTAAACACTACCAAGCAGAACCCAGACCATCCATTTTAACCAATGAACAAACAAACTTAAACCACACCCGACACTTATTCCTATAATCCTAGTCCAATGAAAACATTGGGTGTACTCCAATCGCGACGTTTTCCCAAGAGGAAGAACCTATGATTAGGTGGCTCTGCATGAGACCACTCGCCACCAAATGATACATAAAAAGAAACTCTAATACTAACACAGGGAGGCCCGAACAGACTCCCCACCATAAGGATTGGATAACACTAAATTACTTTATGTGTAACTCTGCGCGACACACTGTGGGTCTCCCAACCATAAGAACTAACAAAATTTTCCAAACTCGAAAACTTTCCACACAGACCAAAAACCCCCACCACGAGGGGAAGAGGGGAAGGGCCCAACTGATAGAGCATCAAAACTTTCGCCATCACTATATCAACAATGTATCACCCTCATAAAAACATAAACCATGCCACACTAAGGAAAAAGATTAAACCATGTCCCTTTTTCACCACTAGGGTTCTACTGACTACACTCCACTTCACTTCAAGACCTATGGCTGGTGCACCGATTATTGAAGAATCTCATACCTCACAGTCAGGCTTCAGATATTCTTGTACAGACAGCACATATCGAAATAAAACAAAACATACTTTCATTAAAATTAAAGTTAAAAGGGGGTCGACATCAAACATTCTTACAACCGAAGGAAAAGAAACACCATAAGACACTACAAGAGATGACCACCGCATCCAGGGAAAACTAAAAAGAGAAAACCAAAAACTGATCCCAAACATTGTCCTACTCTGGATGACGGGCTGAGGTGACCTTCAACGAGCCAGTTCTGGCTTCAGTGCGCTTCTTGGAAACACCTCAGCAGAACCACTACAAGTGACTCAAGTTCCCACAAGTGTGGCGGGGTTTCAGAACACTCGAGAACGTCGGACTCTTGTGACCCTGCTTACCACACTGGTGACAGATCACAACACTGCGCTATGAAGAAGATGACTGAAGGTCTGAAGCCTCTTGATTCTTCTATTAGAGCCACCAACATCAGGTCACTTCCCATTCTTCCTATCGCCATCCTCTTCACTACTTCACAAGTATGGGGGAGGATTATTCACCGCATGTCCTCCTGTTAACTCATATTCGGCCAGAAAGGCTTTCCCCACAACATTTAAGAAGGTGGTTAGGTTGAGATCTACCACTTTCGACTGTAGTTCAGGTCGGATTCCAGACTCAAATTTCCAAGCCTTCCTGGGATCATTTTCAAAAAACCATTGGTCATATGGAACTAGGTCTAAGAAGCGTTGATAGAATTATAGTTCTGATTCAACTCGCTGCTGCACACAACAAAAACCCATCCTCTTCCTCACCTTCATCAACTTAGAGAAATATTATTGGATAAATGAAGACTTTAAGAACTCCCATGTGAGATCTTCTCGATGCTTAATTTGAGACACAAACTTTCTCTATTTCTAGGTTGGAACTTTAAGCAAAAAGGTATCCAACTTCACCTTTAATGACTCAGGAAATCCAATGAAACTGAAGTTCCTCTCAATCTTCCACAACCACTCCTCTACCTCAAGATTATCTTCTTGACCATAAAACAGGGGAGGGTTCAACTTCCAAAATTCTAGAACATAGTCTATAGGTTGATCAACTGGAGGATTTTCTAAGGGCACACCACCCAAAGATGCACCTTGGGAATCCATAAAACCATTGTGGGGAGAACACTAAAGAACAAGGAAACAAATAATTTAATCAAAACATGGTAATTTCCATTTCAAATTTAACTTTTTACAATTTCCAAAGTAAAACATTACAAATAGTTTTCAGAATTAAAGAAGGCCCAAACGATTCATCATAGGAAACAACTGCCGATGGGTGACTTTGAAATATTGTTGGCGGTCATAAGCCAATCATGCCACCGTCACAGAGAGAAGTATAGGGAAATGTACCCAGCTTCACATGGCTTTCCATGCCCTGTGAGCTTATGAGTCTACTTTCCCAACTCTCTTTTTATTTCCTAACATAAAACAATTCACAGTAATCGAAGGAATCTAACATGCCTGGACATCCCATGGTAACCAAGGGTTCATAATGAGAAAGGGTTCATGACGTCCTTCCCACCCATACTCCTCAAGTATCAACAATCCTACTCCTTCTACCATGACAACCCCAAATAACAATAGGCACTCTAAAAAACAAGGTCTGCTCAAGAGAAGACCTCATCTAATACCATTTTATCATGAACCAACCCGGGTCGACCCGAAACTAGTCACTCGAGCCAGTCCGCGGTAAGGCCCGAGAGGCATTCCCGATCCTCCTGGGCTGGTGAAAAGTGCCAGGACATCAACATAGTACAAGAAGGAATGATTTATCCCTGTGAAAATAAATAAAGCAGTGGAAAAAGTAGAATAAAGAAAAGTAAATAAATGACATGAAAAAGAAAGATCAACCAACGACAACACACTAACCTATCCACAACCAACAACTCCTCGTGACCTCAAGAGTCACTCTCCAAATCACAACTAACTCTCTCCGACGACGAACAAGCTTGAGTAAAAACTACAACAAAACTAAAAACTTGAAAACACTATAAGCGTGAGTATTAAAACTCAATAGGTGTTCCAAAAAAATTATTCCCAAAGCACTACCTTTAAATAAATAATTTACTAATTCAAGGTTTGAAATAAATTATATAAAATATGGGTTTCCACACACATTTTCATTTCTAAAACAATTAACAGCCCATTTCCCTTTTTAATTTAAAAATAAGTTTAATGTTTGAAGGGAAAATATGCATTAAAATTTTAAAACATTTTTGTGAACAATTCAAAATAAAAAAATTTAGTTGTTAGTCAAGAGGAAAACCACACACAACACACAACACACAATAAGGGCAATAGGAAAGTAGAAAACAAGGACCATCAATTGAACTAGGCCTCTCAATCGTATGCCACATACAAATAAGTACTAAAGAAAACATGGGTTAAACCTTGGATCTCGTGAACAATCCAGAATGTACTATACATGCGACTCATCCTAAATGCATGCCTACTCTTAATGACGTCATAACACCCAAATGCTCGGTGTTACCCTACCTGGCCTAACCGAGGGGCCCAATCCCCTAGTAGAGAAAAGTAAGTACTTAGGGCCACTAGCATGTGCGTAGTATAAACTATTGCCGCAATCATTCACAGAAGATTCACTTAATATGCCAGGTTCCGGTGTAAAGTACTAAATAAAAAGGGAATGAGTCAAAAATTTCAAACAAGAAACCAATTCCAATTCACAAACATCATGCACAACAACCCAAAAAATTGACGTGCACAACAAGGTCACCCTCGAGTCACTCTGAAGAGGTTTTTTCAAAATAATTTATTTTATTAAAGTGCCGAATGAGCCTTAACCAACATTAAATAAAAATATCATTTCTCAAGAGAAACCAAAACATTTTCTCATTCGTCAGAAGAAAACATTTATCATCAAATGAGAACCACACTTGAAAATCTGTACATTATGTTCAAAGGCCAAATAATGATTTTTCAATATTATGCGACAATTCATAAAAAAAATAATTTCAGTGGGATGCATAAAAATACACAGCCACATTTAGAGAAAATTTTTATTCTAAAAATAATTATTTAATATTATTTCACATTTAATGAAAATCAATGAAATGACAAGAATTAAATAAATTCTAAATTAAATGGAAAGTGAAGAGGGGGACCTACCTCGACTTGTAGCTCAATTATGATGACATGACACATATCACACCTGTGCACAAGTACGCACAACTTGATGACCATGATATCATGAACTTTCTCTGCCAACACGCCGCAACAATCACAAAAACGACAAAAAACAAATAAGCATAGACTTAATATAATCCAAGAAAATAAAATAAAAAAACTCATCTAAATGAAAGTGTAGGAGAAAAGATTTGAGCAAAGGAGGCAAAAGTTAGTGCAGGGGTGCGATCGATCAAAGGGATCACACGAAAGAGGAAATGACTTGCAAGGATTCAAGTGAAGAGCATGACCCGATTGGGAGGTCGCATGATGGTCGAACATGAGGCGTGTCAGATGAAAGCATGCACGTTGCACTGGAGGGGATGGACATATGGTGCATGGTGGGTCGGAAGGCGCATGACCAGAGGGAATGTGGGTGGAAGGAGGTCCGTCGGGTGCATGACAGCCAAAAGGAGGTCCAGCCAGAGGCGTGCGTGGCCGATACAGATTGTGGGTGTCGGAGGGTGGAGCTCGCTTCCGGTGTAATGAAGGGGGACGTTGTTGGGGCACTGTGCAGCTGCTGGTCGACTGGAGTAGGGAAGGGGACCTCGCTCGGGGCTGCTACACCGCTACTGGATGAACGAAATAGGGAAGAA
This sequence comes from Viscum album, assembly GCA_963277665.1. Lineage (NCBI taxonomy): Eukaryota > Viridiplantae > Streptophyta > Magnoliopsida > Santalales > Viscaceae > Viscum > Viscum album. The sequence goes on from OY728144.1 coordinate 162,662,125, forward strand.
GGCCGGAGGGTGCAATGATGGTGGGCGCTGCAAAAGGGTAGGGGGTGAGCCGGCGAGGTGAGGTCACGTTCAGGGCATTGCGCCCCTGACAGAGGGAAGAAATGGCAGCCGAAGGGCATCATAGGAGTGTGCTACAAAGGGTGATGGCTAGGAGAAGAGTGCGCTGCACATGGGAGAGAATCCAGAGGATGCAAGGCTGGGGAAGGTGGCCTGCTCGAGCGGGAGGGAAGGGGAGTAAGGTGTTAGGACTGGCCGGTGCAGGAAGGGTGCAGGAGGTGTGCTGGGAGGCCGGTGGCGAGCTGGAAAGTGAGTGCCAGTTGGGTGCAGGGAAACGTTGTAGGAAGAGCTAGAAGGTGCGATGGGAGGCACTGCAAGTGCAGGAGGCTGGCCGCGAGTGCAGGGTGGCCTGAGGCGGATGACAGGCTGGTGAGGCCGGGGCATGCCGAAGGGTGCATGCGACTTGCCCGACCGGTGCAAGGAAGGAGATCCGGTTAGGGGGGTGCACAGGGGGAGAGAGGAATGAGGTGGGATGGCAGCGTGAGGGGGAGAGGGAGAGGAGAGGAGAGAGGGTCGTGTGGGAATTAGTATTAGAATGAAAGAAAAACAAAAAGAAAAAAAGGTAAAAATAAAATAGATGAAAAACCCTAATAAGATAATAATAATTAAAATAGTTATAACAATAATAAATAATTTTATTAATAATAATAATAACCCATATAATAATAATAAAAAACTTTAATAATAAAAAATGATAAAAATAATAATTTTAATAATAGAAATTATTTAATAATAATATAATATTAAAATAATTTATAAACATTTTCTTCATTCCTATTAATAAAAATATTAATAACATTTTTTAATAATTATAATAATATTAATGAAACTTTTTAATAATAATAATAATATTAAAAATAATTAAAATAAAAATGATAAAAATATTCATTTCATTTTAATAATAATAATAATAAAATTACCAACATCAATAAAAATTTTAAATAACACAATAAATTAAAAAATTTACCCATTTTAATTTTTCGAAGACAAGAAAATCATCCTACTGTCTAGGAGAAGCCGCATGGGGTTTCCAAAATGTGCCCTTCCCACGCGTCCAACGATGTCAGCTGAAAAAAACACACTCTTTTTTAAGAAAAAACAAAAATCTCATTCGAGATTCAACTGAAACCTCGAAAAAAATTTAAAATCCAACGAGATAATAAAATAAAATAATTTGATATGTCAGGGTGTGACATAACAACTCTCTCAACAGTTTATTATATCAACCTCACTCTAATTATGTTCCCATTTATATATCCAAACTCTCTTTTATTAATGTGGGTAATGAACATGATTCAATTAAAAACTCCTTCACACTCTAAGTACTTAGTCAACAAACTCTAATTACTTTCAAAGATATCAGAGTTTAACTTCATTAAATCCTCCTCAAAACTTATTGTTAAAATTACTAAACAATTCAAAAATTCTTGGCTAGGATTACATACCTTCCTTCTTGAGAATCACACTTTGAAATTCTAAATCATCATTGTCATAATGGTTGTGACTTCACATGATTGTAAAGAACCTCAACTTCTTCTTATCAATAAACTTCCATAAAAGTTAATCATTTACTTCTGGTTTTTTCTTTTCTTTCACAAAATATTCTATATCCTTCAGTTACTTTGAAAAACCTCTACTATAATTTTTATGCTTCTTGTGGTATATACCTATTTCACATTCATCCTATTTGAATTTTGGATTTCAGCCTGTTCTTATGATCAAATCACCCCCCAATCACCTTACTACTAGTTAAACTTATGGCTCTATCATCTGATGCTTTAATTTTACATGGATATGGACTTTCAATCATCCTTGTCTCCTTTACTTTTCAACACGTGGATCATTCAATCAATATTCTGATACCTTTCCATCTAACCAAAGCCACCAACTAATTTATCTGTATGAACTTATAATGACTTATCTTCCACTACTTTTTCTTCTATCAACATCATAGATGGTAACTCCATTCTTATAATCTTATAGGTATTTCAATGTCAACCTTTCTTCTTCATTATTACGATTGATTTAATTACTCAATTGGATAATCTTGAATCAAAATTGGTATTCTGATAATGTGATGTATTTCCAATGAATGAACATTGTGTGCATCATATGACTAGTGTTTGAGTGTCTCTTTTGGTGATCTTACTTTTTAAGGTGTAGCTAAGACTCAACTGCACTTCATTCATTTGTTAATTTCCTTGAAAAAAAACACTTCTTTCTCTAGAATTCCAATATATAACTTCAAGTCAATTCATTTCACTTGTATTTAACTTATATCTTAAATCTATCTAATTTGGTCTTCAATGTCCCTACCTGTTAGCTTCATTGTTATGACTCGACTGAGAAAACCCATCCATCTAGGCATAAAAATGGACGACAAAAAGACTTGAAGGGAGTTCATGATCCCTATGGGCTAGTGATTATTACCCAATAACCAAACAACAACAATACATAATGATTTTATGCAATTTGAAACAAGATACATGGAAAATATACATTTGGAAAGAACTACCAGAAAATAAATATTCCGTAACAAAGGTTGTTAACGGTAGAAATACAACAAAAATGTAGCAAAAAAACCCAAGTACATGTACAAAAAAAACCATAAGGACAACCCAAATAGCCAACCACTACTCCATATGATATGTAAAAAATAACCTACTATCTCACCACTAGATACCCATACACAGTATACAAAAACCACACCGCCTCAATACAACACCTTTCCATTTATTACATCAGATAAAACAAGTTTAGACACCCCCAAGAGAGTGTGAAAGTTTTGAGCTAACCAGATTAGTAGGATCCCACCCAAGTGTTCCAAATAAATTTTCTATGCAATAATCCCAACATGATCATATCAAATGAAAATAAGGTATGATATGTAGTTAAACAATTTTATATCAAAATCCTAGTAAATAGTCCCCCTTTTCCAAATCTATCAAAAAACCAAGTAAAATAGTTTCAAAGAATAATTAAAATAACCATTTTCATTATTCAAATAATGTATCATATCAAACCAAACAAATTAGTATAAATTTAACACACAAAGAAAAAAACCCTAAGGGTAACATGAGGTCAAGATAGCTAGGTCATTTGTACCGTAATCTCAATCAAAGACTAGTGTTCACTCAAGTTCTTAGATCCCATGTATCTAAGCATAGGGAACAAAGGAACACCCAAGAAAGTGAACCCCCTATAGTTTCAATCAATTCCTAGATCCATTTCATCTATGATATTGGAATGGAGGATCACCCTAGAAAGTGGAATCCCTTATAATTCCAATGAATGAGGCCCAATACTACACCTTCCACATATGTACCCAAGGATCCCATATCCGGTGTACATCAAATCAAATTCAGAGGGCTTTAAAATTTCAAAAAAAATTCAAAACAACCCTTTAATCATAAAAATAATTCTTTTAAAACCCATTTCACAATCCATTTAAAAATTCATTGAAAAACCCATTTCTCTTACAAAAGCAAGGGGAACAAATCATTTTCTAAAAAACCACTTTAAACACAAAAATTAATCAATATAGAATCATTAAAATTCATTTAGAAAACCATTTAATAAAGTAATACCAATCAAGGTTCACCTAACATAGGATAGATATGAAACTAACTACCTCAAACTTGGGTCACACACCAACAACAATAGGATCCACACACACACAAGAAGTAATGGAATGCAAGAATAATGAATGAAGTCCCTAACATTAACTCTCACATCTTAGAATCAAATTCCATAAGAAAAAATATTAGTAGAGAAGTTAGATCAACACATACCTTGAGAATATCATATAGAACACCACAACCAACACAAGACCTTACCTCCTAAAGATAATAACACAAGAGATATATAAGGGATTAGAGAAGAATAATCAAATAATCAATATATCACAAAAACATATCCCAACACCACTACCAATTCCCAGATAAATAAAGAAAAAAAGAAGAGAATGATCACACTTTGTGAAAGAGGAGAAAACAACCAACCTAGAGGTCAAAGTACTAAAAGGGGAATCCTTGAAGAGATGAATTCGCCCAAAATTGCTGGGAGTAACCCTAGTTATTGAGTGAGAGAAGAGGAAGGTAAATGGGAATGGATTAGGGTGATCAAGACATATAATTCATTGGAATTGGTATAATTCATGTAATGAATTACTATTTCCTGATGTGAACTCCCACAATGGTTGATATTCCAAAAAAAGAGTATTCTCAACTTAAATAATAAAAGCCCCATTCATAATGTGAATATAATTTATAAATAATTAACAATTTTCATATCCTAAACCAAAATCATAGCTTCGTCTGAGAAGTCATTCACTTTGTGAATGTAAGATTCACAACGTGACCCGACTCCTATGGCCAACATTAAGTCTAATTCCTTTAGAAAAGATCTTGGATCACTTTTGATACCACTCAAAATTAAAAAATAGCCTCATAAAAATTAAGAAGAGAGTGAACCTTAACCCAGATGTTACAATTCTCCCCACCATAGGACATTCTATCTCCAGAAAGTCATGAAGAAGAATAATTCTATGGAAATAAGTGAGGCCACTACTCCCTCACAGACGATTCATGCTCCCAGTTCTCATGAGAATCCAATCCATACCACCATAACACTTTGACTAATAGAACATACTTCGCAGAAAAGACTTTCATCTAAGAATAAATGACCTCTACTAGTTTTTCCATAATGGAAACATCTGGATATAACTCAATGTCCACCCAACTCAGAACATGGGATGGATTAGGGTGGTACTTATTGAGTTGAGATATATGGAAAACATCATGAATACCTATGAATTGATCCAGTAACAACAATTTATAAGCAACCTATTAAACCTGATTTGTGATATAAAATGGCCCAACATAGCATAGAGCCAGTTTCCCTTGAATCCCAAGCCGGTGATGACCCAACCATGGAGAGATTTTTAAGAAAACCTAGTCACCAATGGAAAACTCTAAAGGATAACATCTATGATCTAAAAATATTTTACACCAAATATGAGTTGTAACTAATAATAAATTTATATCTTGATTCCCTATCAACGTATCTTAAACATGACCCAGTCCCATGAAAGAGGCCTCTCCCACCTATTCCCAATAAATAGGTGACCGACATGAGTTACCATACAAATTCTTGAAGGGTTCCATTTTGATTAATGATTGGTAACTATTATTATAAGAGAAATTGACTAGTTTCAGATAACTATCCCATGATCTACTAAAATAAAAGATGCATGCATGAAGCATATCTTCTAGATTCTATCTATCGCACTCCATATGACTATCCTTCCGTGGATAGTAAGATGTAATCAATCTAACCTATGTTCCCATCATATCTTGGAGACTCCTCCAGAACTAGAAGTTGAACATGGTATCCCTGTTAGAGACAATGGCAGAGGGAACCCCATGAAACCTCATAATCTTTGATATGTATAGCTCACCGAGACTTCAACCTTTATAGTTTCTTTGATGAGAATAAAATTAGCCCTTGTTAATATAAAAATGAATCTTATGGACCCATCATCCCATTTCCAAATCAGTAATGGAAGAGGCTAGATTAGACTAGAAAGATTCGTGTTCTCTATATTTATCTGCTAGTATGTGTAACAATGGGATACATAATCAGTAATTTTTTGCTTCATACCCATCCACCATAAATTCCATCTCATATCATAAATCATCTTTATAGTGCCAAGGTGAATGACCCATAGAGAACTATGATAATAATGCAACACTGAATTCCTCGTAGATGATTGGATGAAAAACCAATCCATGAAGTAGAGAATACCATTAGAACTTAGGGACCATGTTATAACCCAGAGTTTATAAATAATATTTATCACTTGAAATAAATATATATTATATTATATATATAGTATTATACCCATAAAACACATAAATAAGCCAAAAAATTTATTTCATTAATAAAGATCATTACATTAATCAATAACTAAACCAATGAAAACACCAAATATTAAAACAGGACAACAAATATAAATTAATAAAAATAGAATGGGAAAATTCACATCCTTACAATATGCTAGAATCATTGACCCCATGACCAATACTATAAAAATGAAACAAATTATTCATAAAACAATCAACATTTTAGAAAATGAAAATGTATATCCTTGAGTGGAATTAAGGTGAATAATGAAAGCATAAGTGAAGTGGTATTTATAGAAGGTAATATGACCATTTGAATAGTAATGTGATAGTTAATAATAGTTACTTGACCATTAAAAATAATAATATGATTGTTGGAAAAGTAATCTAAACTCAAAATAATAATATTTAATATTAATAATATTTATCATGTGAAATTTAATTAAATATAAATATTAGAAATCGATAAAATAAATATAATTATTAAAAAATCAAAGAAAATATGAGTACATTTTTAATAAATTGTACTTTAAGGTATTTCATAAAAATAATATTTTTATTATTAAAAATTAAAATAACCTATGTTTGATTTTTTTTTGATAAAATGAAATTTATTTTTGAAATATTAATGTTTAAATTTTCCTAGGGTGTTTTTTTTGTAATTTTCTGAAATACTTCCATTTTTTGGAGAATAGTAAAAATACAATTTTTCATAACCAATTTATTTTAAATTAAATAATTCATGATTTAATAATAACCTAATCAATTCCAAAAAATATGGATCGATCAAGAACATATTAAATTTGATGAATGATTCATTTAATAATAACAAGAATGTTTTCCAAACCTAAATTTTTTTTACAAAGTCCAACGTAAAAAAATTCCCCTGAAATAAATTTTATTTATTTATTCCACTAACATTTTTAATAAATTTGTGAATTCAGTTTATAAATGAGTCTAAATTCATAAAAACATTTTATTTTTTTTATATATGATTTATATTTTGAAACAAATTTACCATTACAAGGTTTACCTTTGATATACGTTGGGAAAAAATCTCTCAAGGTATCATTGAAGTATTTTTAAGGTAATTGGGTTTGTTGACAAAGCAGACTTCCGTGCTGAAAAAGCAGACCACGATGTTAATTTTGTTGAAAAAGGTTGTTTACATGGTGATTTTTCAAACTCCATAGATATTGTTGACAACCTATGTTGAAAAATAATGATGATAAATGAATGGATGATCTGGAGGCGGTACAAAAATAACAGATCTAAGGTGGCGCCGTTTTCCAGTGTTTGCCAAATTTTTGGGACTCAAAATCAAAAAATGCGGAAACATGTTTTTGTAAAAGGATGTTGCACACAAGATCTATGGTAGTTTGGAATCTTGCGTGCAAGGCAGGTCTCGGGAGCAGAAGGTCGAAAAACGAAAAAGGCATGAGGTGCGTGAAAGATTGGAGAATTAACACAAAATAGGAGGTTGCCCGAAAGATTTTAACTTTGGCGCAAAAGAGGAGGATGAACAAAATATTTGAAATTTGGCACGAAAGAGGAGGATGGATGAAATATTTGAAATTTGGCACGAAAGAGGAGGATGCGTGAAAGATTTGAACATTGGCGCGAAAGAGGAGGTTGTGCGAAAGAAACTTGCGTGCCTAAGGCGACGTCAAATGGGGTTTTTCATGCCAGACATGATTCATGGTCCGAACTTTGAAAAATGGTAAAGTAAGGAAGTGAGTGAACGATTCATGAAGTGTGCGGAAGAATAGGTTGGTGTGAAAGAGACTTACGCACCAAATGCGATGTAAAATGGGGTTTTGTGCGACGCATCAGGATCTTGCGTGACACGTCGGGGTTTTTGTGTTAAGGGGTAAATGAGGTATATAAATAAGAGGTGCCCCCCTTACTTTGAGAGAGATTTATAGTTAGAGAAAATATAAGAATTAGATTGAGTAATAAATTTGTGCAAAGGGAGTTGCGTGAAAGATTTTGAGTTGCACGCAAGCTAAGAAAGTTGCGCATAAGATTTGAGTTGCGTGAAAGATTGCAGTTGCACGTAAAGGTTTTTTTGCGACAAAAGTGGTATCTTGCACGCAAGACATTAAAGTTTCATGAAAGACAGAGTAAGGGTTGTGTGAAAGATTTGAGGTTTCCCAGTACACCCGGTGCAATGATAGATTCATCTGCGGGTGAAAGGTGGACGTCAACAGAGCATCTATCAACAGTTAAGGATAGAGATTTCATTAGAGATAATGAAGAGACCTACAGCTTTATAAACTGTGAGTGGATATTCTGAATAAGCAGTGAGCTCAATTCAGTTGAGAGAGCAGTGATTTCACATATTGTGAGTGGTTGTAAACCTGGAGGGACAGTGAGTCCGCTCCGAACTTGTAAACAACAGTGCACTTATAGTGGATTTGGTACATCGACACTTCGCCAGTGTATGCTCCTTGGACGTAGCCTAGTGAGGGTGAACCAAGTAAACATTTCTATGTACTGTGCTTACTTTAAGATTCAGTCATCTGCAAAGGGAAGAAGAGAGAGAAAATAGGGTTTTGTCTAACAACAAAACAAGATCAAAAGGGGCAGTTATTTTAATTTGTTATACCCCGATTCACCCCCCTCTTAGGGTATCTAGCCAAGTGAACCTAACAATATAATATTTTATTTCATATTTTATTCTAAAAATATGTCTATCTTTAAGTATAAATAACCCCTCTACCTCCCCTTTGAAAACCACCACACCCATACTTCCCAGAGATGAACTTGTAGGACCCTAGAATACCCTGAGAAGGGAGGGGTGAATCAAGGTGTCAAATTTTTATTTTAAAGAAACAAATCTTATTCCTATGTTAGTTTGAACTTGAAAAACCTATCTGATGGAATGATTTAGTAATTAAACATTCATATTCTTAGAGACAACACAAAAATTTTACTTGGTTCACTACTAAGGGTTAGTCCAAGGATCATACGCTTATAGTGTGTTGGTTCTACCTAAATACACTAAGAATAACTAGTTATTTGTTAGTACAGAATATCAAACACATTCACTCTATGCCAAGCCCACTTCCTTTACAAGTATTATAGGGATAAAACACTGCCTCCCTTAGAACACTTCCATCAACTCCCCCTAGCTCATTGGCTTGGGTTAAGTCTTACTCAGTTTAATGACTTAAATGTCACCTCAGTAGATTGGGCATTTAATTATTTCTCCCTGATTAACACAAGACTCTTCTTACACTACAGTCCTAAGTTTATGAACTTGAAAGAATTGTTCACTTAAACTAGATGTTCAACACTACTATTAACATATCTCCCATCCTTTATGAAACCCCTTTTATGTTTCAAAGAAATACCAGCATTCACAAACCCACATGATTTCATGAATCTCTAAACCTTTATGAAGCTCCTAGCCTTCTAGAAGATCCCAACCTTCTAGGAACAATAAGTATTTGAAAAACTCCCAGTCTTTGTAAACCCCATTTTTTTAAAATACTTAGCATTATTTAAGACTAAAGAAGTATTTTAGCAATGATCAAGCTTGCAAATAATTCCTGATTCATGAATCTCCCAACCTTCGCGAATTCAGAGAAATTCATCCTTTTCTCAAATTCTTCTCATGTCAAATTCACTGAGTTTGGATCCCTATTTATCAACCCCTCCCTTCATGAAGCTCCAAACTCCTAGTGTCCTTTTCACAAACCTTAAAAAATATATTTATGAATCTCCAAGTCTTTATTAAGATATTGTAAAATTTTACCCATTTGTAAACCTTCTCGTAGTGTTATAGATTTATCATCAACCCATTATGAATTCATGAAAAATCAAACCTTCATAGTATTAGATGACCCAATGAAGCTCCATACCTTCATGAAGATCCAATATTTTCAAAATCCATGACTTTATCATATTTTTTATGATTCAATCCTGAAAATACACATTTTATGAAGATTTATACTTCCTCCGGATTTTGTGCTCTAAAATATTAGCAAACAATAGGAAATGAAACCACCTTCAAAAACTGAATCCATATGCACCATAAGATAAATTTTCTTGAAAACTCCCAAATCAACCCTAGTGTGTTAAAAAATACTCTGTTTATAGCTATGAAAAACCATGGTTCAAACAATCTCCCCTTTGGGTTTGTTGGTAATTTTCCAAGAAATTCAATAAGGCACTAGCCTTGACAAAAAACCTGATTGATGTGAAATAAATCATCCATCACTATAATTCTACGTGAGTTGAGATTAGTGTATAAAATAAGGATGGTAAAAGAGAATTTCATGCCTCAATAGACCACCGACCAACCCTACAAACTTACACTTTATTGAATTTCACTTATCTCCCCCTTTGGAAGTAATTCCATAGAATCGGTGTGTGAACATTTAGTGCTAAAAAAACTCCCTCTAGATCATATCTCCCCTATATACTTGTATCACATCCAAAAACATATTAAAACGTTAAAAAAATGGGGAGAGGGGACCAGCCATAACCTCATCATGAAGTGGGAGGTGGATGGACACCGAGGTTCAACCGATGTTTTTCAAAAATTGGTACTGCCAAGAGATTAGTCAGGATGTCAGCTACTCTATAGTGACCCAATAATTTTATATATAACATTACATGATTGTAAGCATAATTATACATCATAGTATAATCCAAGGATCATTAAGTCTAGTGTCTTGGAAGGCTAGGTACACAAAACATAAACCATGGGGCTAAAAAAATATTTCTTTATTTAATCTCCATAAAGAGCTCTTAATTTCCTTTGAGCCCTAACATTTGTATAGGGTACCCTGGGGAACACATGAAAAAAGGGATGAGCTAAAAAGCCTAGTAAGGGAATGAACATAAGGATACATCTTAAGCACATGAGTTAGGAGGCATCAAATAATTATAAACAAACATGGAACATATGAAATCATATTATATAAGCATGGGATCATATAAATATGGAATAATATAAATGTGGAATAATCATAAAACCTTTATTTAGTATGGGTCAAGGCTAACTGCCAATCCCGTTTCCCAATTTAGTACGGGTCAAGGCTAACCGCCAATCCCATTTCACATCGCATCTCATGAGACTTAACTTTACCCAATGCATTGGAGAATTATCTGGGCACACCCATCTCAAAATTTTCATGGATATTATTTCCACATAAATAATCTTTCCACACCAATAATCATACATAATCAACCATACATAAACATAAGGGTACCCATGGAAAGAATTAGGTACCACAACCATGACATAAATCATAACCAATGGGCATATCATGAATGTGTCCATGAAAAAAAGGAATTATACGTGGACATTCAATAGGAATATATCATGGTACATGATGTCAAAAAGGAGTGACAACTTGTAAAAAATGTATTTGGGAAATTTTAGCATTAAAACATTTTGTGCGGTTTTAAGGAACATACTATAGAGCTTTTAAAATAGAAAAGGGAACAATCTTTTATATAAAAACAGAAGTGAACCAGGAAGGATTTCATAATAAAAATACTGAATTTATAAATACAATGGTGGCTTAAAACAGAAGATAGAGTTCACATGAAATTGGGTAAGAATTCGGGAATTTCTCTTAAAACATGATTGCTTATCGGGTGGTATCGAGGTGGGAATCACTAAAAAACATGTATATACCCAAAAGAGAATGAGGGATGTATCTTGGAACATGAGTTTGGATCATATAGAAAGTATGTATAAGTTTTAAATAAAAATAAAAGACTACTTCATTTGGGTAAAAATAAATACAGAGAAACTCGAAGGAGTAAAGGAGGTTCGGGTAGAATTCATTACAGGTTATTGGCATGGTATCAGGTGTACCTAAAAAGGAATTTTTGATAGAAAATGGGGTTTATAATAACTTATAAATCATGAGGCAATTATGGGGAAGTTGAGAAATAATACCCCATCATTAGGGATCACACATAAAATGGAATAACATAGAGGACAATCTTGAAATAAAAGTCAAATGGGGAGGATCCCTTACCTTTAATCTGTTGGTGTTCTCCACTTGTTATTAAAGACCTTAATAAAAAATTTAGGTTTATTAATTAATAATTACATAACCCCTTATATATTTAATTAGTTTAGTATAATAATTTTATGTTAATTAATAACCATTTTGATTTGTTATGAGGTTCAATTTCATTGTTTGGGCTCGTTTGTTTACATGATTTTAATGACCGGTTCACTTGTATTTATCTTTGGATAAAAAAGTAAGATGAAAGTGGTTGTCCATAATTGAAGTTATATTATATTATTGAACATAAAAGAGATTAAATGGTTTTAAATTTAATTTTTTTTACTTAGATTTAAGTCGAACTATTATATAAAACCACAGTGACAGCTGTTTTTGTTAATTGGTGGGTTTTATTACAAAGAACATGTTTTGATTTATAACTTAATACCATTTTTACAAAAATATTACAGAATAAAAATAGGATATATTAAATATATATAATCTGGTTAAACCATAACAAAAATGGTTTCATGACCATATTTAAATATGATAATAGTAATTGATAAACTGTTGTCCTTGAATGTTCTAAATTAGCACATCTCAAACAGTGCTTTCATTCCTTTCAAATAAAAGGTGGGGAAATGATAAAAGACAATGAAATATACCATTAGAATAAAAAAATTCCAGTAAATTTATGTTATTGGAGTTATCATTCTATTTTGGTGAAGGTAGTTGAGGAAAAAAACAAAAAGAAAAGAACATAAAAGAAAATAAGGAATTGGAAAGAGGAATTTACCTCTTGAAACTTCCTCCTTTGAGAACCTCTTAAGGGGAGAGGTTTTGGTATTTTGAAGAGGCTAGAGGATTTTGGAAGTGGAATATTAGCTTGGGGAGATATTTTTTCAGAATATTGGAAAGGAACAAGGCTTGAGAGAAGTGAAGAGAAGAGGTAAGAATGAGTGGTATTTATAGTGGAGGGGAGGAGGGTTTTCATAATTTTTTAATCATTAGTTTATTATTTATTCACAAGACAAGAAATATTAAGTATTACATTACCAAGAACAGTAATAAATGCATGTTACTTAGAAACTATTGGTCTTACAACATAATATCATAATCAATGACTCAATTAATCCATTATTCCGCATTTATTGTGAATTATCAGATTTTACTATTCATAAAAATTTCCAGTATTTCAGAAAAATCCCAAAAAATTCAACCTAACCATTTTTTGACATGTAGAATACAAATATGAAGTCCATTTTTCAAAAATAATTTTCTAAATATGATTAATTTAATATTTAATTAAAATCATAATTTATTATTAAAACCCAGTTTTAAAACATTCATTTACTTATTCTAAAATACAGGTACATCATAATTTGACTTGAATATTATTTTAATAATATAATAGGTAATGTTAATATTCATTATATTATATCACTATTAATAAGGTTATGTTACTATTCATAAGGGTAGGTTACTATTCATCAAAAATTAAGTTTTTTCTTATCAGTCTCCAAAAAACATACTAGTCACAACTGTGTATGTCTGATTTTCGAAATTCCAAACAAAAAAGTGAAAAACCTATGTTTAAAGGTCCCTTAGCACTTTTTAGTCAATTATGTTGCGTTTTCATTGTATTTTATGACATACTTATGAGAAGTTAATTTCCATTGAAATACATTGGGTCATTACATATTTGGTCATTAGTTCTATCATACTCAATTTTAATCACACCTTGGTCAACCTTTTCTTTGATGAAGTGATATATAATATCAATATGTTTGGTATGAGAGTGCTGAAATAAATTTTTTGTATGATCGATCACGCTCTTTTTTTCATAGTGAATCACCATTGACTGTTTCACCTCATCAACAATATCAGTCATTAATTTCTTGATCCAAAATAGCTGAGTGAATGAGTTTTTTGTCGATATATATTTTTCTTTATCCATAATAAGATAAGTGATTTATTTTTTATTTCTCAATCAGGATACAAATTTGGTCCCAATTAAGAATGATCCACTAATTGTGGAATTTCTATACACCACATCTTCAGACCAGTCAGCATCATAAAAATTCGACAATTCATTATCTCTTCATGCTAAAAAGTATAATCCAAAATTGATAGTACCTTGAATATACATCATGATCCTTTCAAAAAATACAAAATGCTCATCTTTTGGATTAATTTGGAAGAAATATACTAAGCATGTGGAAAATATGATATCTGGCGATGTTTTAGTAAAGTATAATAAGATTATAATGATCCTCCTATATAAGTGGGATCCATAGATTTCCCATATTTTTTTCTTTTCAAGTTTTCTCCCAACCGTAATCATAGTCAACATTTGTTTGGTGTCATGAATGTTGAATTTATTCAAAATATCTCTTGCATATTTTTCCCAAGAAATGAAGTTATAAATATCCTTTTTAACCACCTATATCCCCAATAAGTATATGATTTCTCCAATTATAGACATTTCAAATTCAGATTTAATGTGATTAGAAAATTATTCCACTAATCCCTACCCGCTTATTCTATAAATAATATCATCCACATACAAAAGAACCATAAATTGATCTTTATGAGAATTATTCACTTAGAGATTATGTTTAACACCACCTATTTTAAATTCAATCTTCTGTAGATAAGTATCCAGTCGAGAATATCGCACTCATGGTGCCTAGTTTAGAATACAGGGAGCCTTATTTGTTATGAAAACCTACATCTCATTATTTCTGATCAGAAATCCTACAGGTTGTTCATTTTATCTTCTTCTTTAAAAACACCATTTAATAATGTCGTTTTAACATCCACATGATAAAATTTTCACACTATTAGAATTTCTATGGAAATGAATAGTCTAATTGACTACAGTATAGATACCAGAGATAAATTTTATTCAATATCAATGCCTTCAATTTATACATATCCTTTATACACCAATAATTTCTTGTTTATGATAACATTTCCATGATCATCTAATTTATTATTAAAGATCCACAATATTCCAATCACATTATGATTTGCAGGTCTCTTAATATGATCCCATGCCTGGTTTTTGTCAATATGATCTAGTTCTTCATTCATATCCTTAACCATGATTCATCCTTTGCTTCTTCTTAAATAATTTTGGTTTGAAAATTGATAGGAAGGAAGAATGTGCTTCATTAGTTATTTTCATTTTCTGTGTATGAGCAGTACAATCCTAAACGATGTTGGATTGATAAATTTATGCTCTTATATTTCTTCTGTAAGGTTCTAACAATAGTTTCTTCAACAATAGTTTCTTCTTAAGATTATTCTTCTAAATCATCATTATTTTGTGATCCCTTACTATTTTTCTATCCTTCCACCATTTTTTCATTTGAATATATCCCTGTACACTTTATTATCCATCTTCTATCATATCAACATAGAAGATCGTTGAGTTATTTATGGTTTTATCCTCAATTATCTTGACATTGTTGATTTCCAAAATCTTTATTATACTATTGTTATAACATTTTTAGGCTTTACTCTTCATTGAATATCCAATGAATATTCCTTTATCTATGGGATCACCAAACTTTCCTTGATTTCCTTCTTTGTTTTGGATGAAACAATTAGTTACAAACTAAGAAAATACTTCAAAGAGGGATTCCTTCTAGACCATATCTCATATAGTGTTTTGGCCTCTCCTATAAAAATACCTATTCTATTTTGAGTGTACATCACTACTTTAATAGCCTCTTTCCAATAATGATAAGAAACATTACTCTATATTTGCATAGTTCTAGTCATATTATTCACCTATCAATTTCTACATCCAATGACCCCATTTTTTAAGGGGTTATAACTACAGACACCTCATGCTTTATCCCATGTTTTTCATCATAATTTTCAAATTCAATGGATATCTATTCTCCTCCATTGTCAGATTGTAGAATCTTGATTGTATGGACAATTTCATTCTCATCTATTTGATGAAAACACTTTTTTGAAATCAAGCACTTTATTCTTCCTCTATATAAACATCACACAGGGAATTATACTATAGTCATAAATTAAAACAATTAAGTACCTCTCTCTATATGTGTCTGCCACATTTACTAGACCAAATACGTCTACATGGATGAGATCAAGTAGATTATATTCCCTATTATTCTTTTTCTGATATGAGCTCCTGAACATCTTTCCTTGCATGCATGCATCACTTTTATTTTCTTGATCTCACTTCACATTTGGAATTTAAACAACAATATTATGCTTAGATATGTATTCCATACTATTTTGATTAATGTGACCCAACCTCTAGTGCCACAAGTTGTTTTCTTTTTCAATTGTTAAGAAATTGGTGTTCTCTTTACTGTTAATCCTATATAAGTTTCCATATGTTCTATATCCTTTCATAAGAGAATTACCTATATTTACCTTGATAGTTAACCCCTTCTGATTAAATGTTACTACCAGTTCGGTGTCAGAGAGTTTACTCACACTCAGGAGATTATGACACAAACTGTCTACATAGAGAACTTCAATTTTCCTTACCTCATAATTTATTATTTCTATATTTCCACTGCCTATTATTTTTAAAGAACCATAATTTCCTAATATCACTATTCCATCAACCCTTTTCTTAACAATATTCAAAAATCTATATTTCCTATCATATTAGATGAGAATCTGCTGTCAATAATCCAGTTGATGTTGTTCTATATAGCTTTGGTAGCTATTTATGCAAGATTGTATTTCATGATATTATTCTTTTCCTTCTATGAGATACTTGATTGAGTACATGAAAAAATGGACTTTATAATCTATTTCCAATATGAATGGGTTCATTATCCTCATATTATTCTTATAGAGGAGAATACATATTTTTCACAAGTAACTCTGCTTGGTTGATGGGTATTGACTGGTCTCTAAGTTCTGTAGGCATTGTTCCCTAATTTCCTCTTCCTATAATGAATAACTACATGTATATAGTTAGAACAGTGAAAACAATATTGATAGAAACTATTTATTCTATATAATGAAAGATATGGTCTCATTATCCTTTATTGACTTCTAGGTGCTTCCATATTTAGATAGCTCCTTCACTCTTCATAGTAAGACATGGTTTGACCCAGAAATCCATATAATTGACATTTCATAAGGGTAAATATATTATCACTTCCATTTATCTACATATCCCCTTCTTTTGTAATATTATTTGATAGGATATCCTATTTGGATACTTGAAAATTATTTTTAGCTCGCTTTTTTTTTGGTTTGAATATTTCTTTGTTAGGACATTATACACCTTTTTGATATGTTCTACTTCATTATTACCTTTTTTTGTCTTATCCTATTTCCATACTTTGAAGTTTTCACATCACAGCCAATTCCACTTTTTCCCATACATGTGGATCTTTGATCATTCAAGGCCTTCTTTACTCCTTAAAAAACACATTTTGATCTTTATAATAGATCTGAATATTCAAATCTTCTAAACTATAAATTATTATTTATTTATCTTGATTTTGTTTTAGTTTCCAGTTTACTCCTTAGAGTGAAAACTTCTTGTTCAAGTCCCTCAACTATCTTGGCCGTTTCCTCCAGTCTAGATATAAGGTCATTGATGAATTTTTCATGCTCTTCAATCCTATGTTTAAACTCCACAATATCTTTCAAGATTTCAAGAGTTGTTAAGTGTTGTTCTTCCTCTCCTTCCAATCAATCAATTTATTCTTTAATCCAATCAACATAATCCAATGAATCTTTCAGCACAACTCCCATATTTTTATTTTTATTTCTTTAAATGTCAAGCTCACAGAGATCACCCTCAAGTTCCACATTGATATCAATAACAAAAATTAACTAATTATTTTCGTCTTTTATAGGTTTTATGTTTTAAAAAATATCCACCATGGATGCTTCGGGTTCAAATTAAAACTCTGGTTCTACATCCTCTAAAAAGTTAGTATCATCTTGTTATTATTTGCAGACGAAGATCTTTATATATAATTTCTTTCCTGATTTGAAGTCTCCCTTATTAGGGAACCTCTTATGAGTCTTATGCATGCTTTCTTCTTTAATTTATATATAATAAAATCTTCTTGGTCATCGAGTGGAAATGTGCCCTGCTTTACCACCCTGAAAACAAGCCAAGTGAAGCTTGCCTTTAGATCTCCCTTTTCTTGTCTTGAATTTTATGGAAACAAGATAAAAAAATTCGTTATCCACATCATCTACATCATCAATAACTTTGTAAATATGAATGTCTTTTTGTGTCTTTTAATTCCAATTCATTTATTGATCTAATTTTTGTTTCTTATGGTATTACTCTCATTTCTTACGCCACAATACTACTTAATAGATCTTCAAAAGATAGTTTAGATAGATCCATTTCCTCAATGGATGAAACTTTTAGATTTTTTAGATGTGTAAGACTTGTCAAGATTTTCTTTAAAATGTAAATATCTTTAGTTTTTTCACCAATTAATTGAATTGTTCCAATAGCTTTATTAATTCATTTAGAAAATCTATCTATATTTTCATATGAATGAATTTTCATGTCATCAAACTTTTTATGAAAAACATTTATTTTGGTATCCTTTACTTTGTTATCACCTTTGTATATATTTTCTTGTTTCTCCCAAATGGACTTGGCTGAAGTGAGACTCATCACCTTCAAATATATTTGATTATATAAAACTATAGTAAATGAATTTTGATATTTGGAATTTACATCTAGCATTTTTATATTTTTTAAGTCATAGAAAGACCTGTTACATCACCGACTTGAATCCCTTGAGATGTGGCAATGAGAAGTTCTATCCAAAGGGATTAAAGATTATATATCATCCTATTCTTCCAAATTTAGAAGTTTCTTCTATCAAAGTGAGGGAATCCCCTAACATTCATTGAATTCTCCACACAAACAACAGAGGGAAGATCAAATGCCAAAAAACTATATACTCTAACACCACTTGTAGTACCATAGAAAACCCTGAGAGGGGAGGGGTGAATCACGATGTCAATTTTTTCTTTTAAAGTGAAAGATATTATTCTCACATTGGTAGTAACTTGAAAAATCTGTGTAATAGAATCATGTAGTTATTAAACATTTATATGTAGAGAGACAACACAACAGTTTTACTTGGTTCACCAGTGACAGATAATCTAAGGAGAATTTAATGATAATGTGTCTGTCATACCTAAATCCACTAATATTCACTAATTATTGTAGAGTACAGATGACCAAACATAGTCACTTTATTCCAAACGCACTAAATTTACAAGAATTATAGGTATAACACACTGTCTCCCTTGGATCACTTTCATTAACTCCCCCTAGCTCACCGCCTTGGGTGAAGTCTTACTTTGTTTAATGACTTGAAGGTCACCTAAGTGATTGGGAATTTAAGTCCTTTTCCATGATTATCATGAGAGTATAATTACACCATATCCTTGATTTTATGTACATGAAAGAACTATTCACTTAAACAAGATGTTCAACACTACTGTTCACAAAGCTCCCAGCCTTCACAAAGCCCGTTTTATGTTTCAATGAAATACCAGTGTTTGAAAACCCACATGATTTCATAAAGATACTAACCTTAATGAAGATATCAGCCTTTTTAAAGCTCCTAGTATTCACAGAACACTAATTCTTCATGAAACTCCCAGTCTTTAGGAAAATCCATTTTTTTAAAATCCTTAGCATCAGTTAATACTGAACTGGTCTTTTCACGATGGTCAAGCTTGAAAAGAATTCCTGATTCACAAAGCTCATAGACTTTATGAATTTAGAGTGACTCATTATTTTCAAAAATTATATTCATGTCAAATATACTGATTTTGGATGCATATTTATAGACTCAACCCTTTGCGATGCTCCAAGATCCCAGTGGCCTTTTCACAAATCTCTAAATACATGTTCACAAACCTCAGAGTCATTATGAAGATCTAGTAAAATTTTACCCATTCAAAAACCTTATAATTGTTATGTATATTTAATTTCAACCCATTGTGCATTCAAAAACCTTCAAACCTTCATGAAATTATATTCCTTCACAAATTTTCATACCTTCGTGAAGCTCCAATCTTAGTGAAATCCATGGCTTACCATATTCTTGATGTTTCAATATTCAAAATCCTCATTTTGTGTAGCTTACTCCTAACTCCTAATTCTGAGATCAAGAAAATTTTAGAACACTAGGAAATGATTCCACCTTCAACACTGAATCCATGTGCTCCATTATATGAATTTCCTTTCAAACTATCTGATAAACCCTAGTGGATTGACAATAAGCAAAAAAAACACTCCGTTTTAAACTATGAAAAACCTTGGTTCCAGTATAACTTCTACCAAAATACTCTCTATAAAACCAATTAGAGTCCTTATGGATATTTTAGAGTAACTAAGTCCAAAAATCATGGACATTTAGTACCATAAAAGAGAAGCACCATTGATAAGTGGGTATGCTTTCATCAACTCTTCTTTGCGTTTTCCTCTTATCTTCCTAATTTTCTCTATAAATTCCAATCTAAAATATTCTAAAATTAATTAAGTAAAATGTTTATATTATATAAATAATTTTATTATATAAAATAATAATATCTACTATGTAATTATATCTCATAATTCCCATAACTCCTCATTGGAAAACTTCCCATTAATGGTCGGTTATCGACCAATGAGGACGTTGCTAATTATTTTCTTATCACCAAACTTATGAATGGTTATAATAAATTATTTATGACATATAAGTGTGAAAATATATTTATTTTAATATTTTTAAATTAATTATTTTTATGTATAAATAAACTTGAACAAAAAAGAAAAATCGAAATGAAACAAGAAATTATTAAGGAAATTATGATATCAAAATGGTTCCCTTTTAATGATGGGAATTGAGAAATATAATAAAATTATTATAATTGATAAATAGTTACAAAAAATGAAAATAATTATCTTTTGGTTAATTTTTTTAATAAACCTAATATTATTATTTAGGATGCAGAAAAATGAGAAAATAAAGTAGAATTTATGATAAGGGGATTCTCAAACCCAAACTCTTTGTTTTGGGTTATATCCTATTTCATATTGATTCTAGTGTGAATGTTCCTTAAGTATCCAAAATATTTAATTTCAATACTATTTCTATTTTATTTTTAGGATATATATGTTTCTATAATTCTTTAATGTTTTTAATCCATTTACATTACCTTTTTCTGGAAAACTTCATGACATAAAACACATTATGTATATGCAAGGTGGTTCAGGGAGTGGATGAGTCCGTAAGGGGTGATTCCTCACTAGGGTTTCCTCCCCCTCCACCTTCCTCTCCTCTATCTCGGGTCGGCTGCATCTCCTATCCTTAGTACTTTTGATTGGAGAGCTCATGGCACACATTTCCTCTTTCAATGGCTGCATCATGAAGCTTAATGGGCTTGGCCATCTCGAAAATTCAGATTGTTTTTTTGACTGTTTCACACCTTATTCAACCTTTATTGGCTAGATCTTCCCATGGATTCATGGTGTGGGTCCAGCGGTTGAGATCTAGCTTCTGTGTTCTAAGGGTTACCTCCACGTTCTATGTTGGCTGTGAGTGCATTGGGTGGATGTTGTGGTATCCATGAGCAATCTAGATGTCAGTGATGGGATTTGGGATTTGGCTTACGGTAGGGCCTTCTTCTGGAGAGATATGGATTTTGGGTGGCCATTCATGAGGTGATGGTTTGTTTAAATTTAATCAATATGGTGAGGTTTTTTAACTTGGATTTTTTGTCTAGTGAATTGGATTTGGATATGTATGAATCCTGTTGTGTGAGTTTAAATTGTGGAGGCATTGAAGTTGGATGTCAGATGACAGCTCATGATTTTGTTTTCCTGAAGTTTCATAGTGGAATCAGTGGTTTATACTATGGATTGATTTTTCTTTGTGGTATGAATTTTATGGTGCTATGTTTTTACTTTGGATCTATGGTCTTTGGTTCAAGGGATTCTGTAACCAGATCATCTACCAGAGGCTTCTCCAGATGGGGTTTAGGGAAAGGAGTTTTAATTGTACTATTTCAATCTGGAATTGGATATTTGAGAGGGTATAGTTATGGCCATCAGTACCAAGCTTGTGCACTTTTTCATGGGACAACTAGAGAAGCAGTGATGGAAGGTGGAAACCGGAATTAATGTTTTTTTTGATACTGGGAGGGGGTTTTCTCATGTAGTGTGGATTATTTATGGTCTTTGACTTTTGGAACATTGGGGCCATTTTTTTGGTTTATGTCTTTGATTTCATGGAAGGTTCCCACTTATCCCTTAAAAGGGGGTATATCTTAATAAAAAAAGTAATTTTCATTCAGCCAAACAACTTCAATTTCCAAAACATCTCTTAAACCCCTTTAAGTTATTTCTCATTTCAAAGAAGAAAATGATATTTTATTCCAAAGTATGATCTACCTTATTAATTTAATAATCCTAAATTTCATTTCATGGAGTATGATATTTGAAATATTTCAAAAAACCCATTCCTTTTTTGTGGGTTATTTCATGACTTTGATTTTTATCCTTCTATGTGACATGCATGATTTTGAGGATTTTATGATGTGATGGGTATGAAAAAAATTATATATCCCTACAATACATTGGGTAATATGATATATCTCATGAGATAATATGTACTATGTGTGAACATGATTTTATATTTGTTTATAATGATGATGTTTTGATTTATGCACGTATGCTATGCGTGGAAATGATTCTATATTTCTTCACAACTACGTGTGGTTTTTAACCACCATGTTATGATATTTCATTATTATGAATTTTAAAAACTCCATGCCATTATTAAATGTTTTCCTCATGATTATGATGATGTTCATATTATTATGATATGATGATGTTGATTATGCTCACCCATGTTTTATTGATTCATGTCCCTTATTCCTCCACTTACTTGATTTTTAGCTCAACCCTTTATTTGATATATATCCTTAGGTGGATACATGTACAAAGTAGATATTGAGATATTTAAAATTATAAATAATAATAATTTAAATAATGTTTAATTTTTATTATGTACAATTATTTAAGATCCTAATTTTCCCAAGACACTAAACCTTTGGATCTTGGAATGTATCGCTATTATATTTTTTATCTTAAAAATAATGTAATAGCCATGTAAGAAAAATTTAGGTTTTTATAGAACAACTAGAAATGTTTTATCCACCGTATAAGTTTTACATTATTTTTATTAACTCGTCATCTTTATTATAGTCTTACATAATTGACTCAAGGTGACTTGATGATAACATAACACTTATCAGAACAATACCTAAATCATCCTCCTACATGTCTAGATGCAACTGAGTGAAAATACCCATAAGGTTCCACTCCTCTTTTGATTCCAAGATAGGCTAAGAATGAAAGTTATACTAATAGAATTAACAACAATGTTTGTAATGACCCAAACTTTTATCAATGAAAATTTCTCTTGATCTAATTAAATGTCTCATTATGTAAAATGGTTATATAAAATATGAACTTCTATGGTTTTATTATTTTGGATTTTAAAATACCATCAAGAATTGTGACCATTGCTAATATATCCATTAAACAATGATCACATGATTAATATAAATTTACAGCTTTAACAAATCCAATTTACTCTGACAAAGGAAGCAATGACATCATCCAGTAGACTTTCCTCATATGAAGCACATTTTTTGGAGCTCATAAAGGAGGTGGCATCATTGGGCTTCTCTCTTGACCAATCCCAAGCTGAGCTTCAACATGTTAAGCTCGAACAGAACCGCCTATGGGAGAAGTGGAAGTTAATAGAGATTACTACCTGAGCGATGTTATCCAAGCCACCCTAAGAGGTTGTCACCATCACACACCTTACAATTCGGTCTTATGTGGGTGTTATAACGAGTTATGTACCAAGACCTTTGCACTATGATTATGTGCATTATTTTTATATATAATAAAGAATATACATTCATTTTATTATTGTTACTTTGTAGATAGTTTTTAAAGCACAAATAATATTTTTAGTTAATATTCAACTAAGGAATATTTTTTGATAAATTAATGTATTTTTGAATTAAATAATATTTTAATTCAATATTATTAAATTAATTTCATTAAGTATAAATTATAGTATAATCTTTATTAATACAATTGTAATTTTTATTAAGGTTTGAAAGATGTTTTTGTCAAAACCCATGCATTTTTGATAAATGTTGATTTTTATTTTAAAAGTGAAAATTCACATATTTAGAAAAATATTTAGATAAAATGAATATTATTTTTGGAATCTGGATGTCGATATTATCCAATGTTTAATTTTTCATAATATTCTGAGACAGTTGAATTTTCATGTAAAAATTAAATACTGTTTAAATATATAATGTGTTTTATGACATAATAATGAACCAATAGTGATGTAATAAAATACTATAAATGATATGTTCAGATAATATATGTTTTATCGTTAAAATAATGTGATTTTAGATTTATTTGATTTATTTTAAAAATCCTTAGTGGAACCTCCAAGACTTATAAATCATTTTATCTTTTTAAATTGTTTTCCTTGAGAGTGTGACTCACATAAACATAATTAAGCCTAATATTTCAATAATTTCGGCCATTATACTTACAAAATATTGTTTTCCACTCCTATTTAGAAAAAAAACATGGGAAAAAATCATGGTCTGGTTTGTGGTTTTGATTAGTTTAATGTGTCGTGTCCCAAACCTAAATAATAAAGAATTTCCTCTCCTTTCCTATATAAACTCACCCAAGATCCCACTTCCTCTTCACTAACTGCCTTTGGAGTTCATCCAACCTCTGCCCTACTATCTCTAGAATCCTCCCAAAGTGCCCCAAGCTTAGAAGAAGCCTCTCTCAAGCCCCTCCCAAGCCTTTGGGATCACACTTCCAAGTAACAGATTCCTTCCTTTCTCATTTTATCCAAGTTTCTTAATATTGTTATTTCCTTTTATTTTCAATTATAAATGCTGGGGTATGATTTCACACCCCCGTACTTCCCTATTTATGTTTTAATGACGAGATACTCCTTTCTATCTCATTAATTCCTCCCATGTACACCCGTTACCATACCGAAATTCCGTAAGGAATTTCTCTCTCCTCATTTACATTCAAGTCATTATTTTGTATTATGAATCTAAAATCCCATTACTCATGTTGGGACATGTAACTATATGATCCCATTACTTTTAATTTCATATACCTATTATGAGACACCTAATTCTTTATGATTAACTATTTTTATGAATTCTTATCTCACACCATTATGCTGCCAAAATTGCCCCACAATTTTCCAAGCCAAAGTCATTGTGTAGTGAATACCATGCCCATTTATCTATAAAGGGTATTCACGATTATGTACATTTACTTATTGTTTAAAGAGTTTCATGTATGTATTCCAAATTTATTTATCATGGAATAAAAGATGATGTTGAATGATTCCATGTTGTGTGATCCATGTGGCACACTTATACTAGAAATGAAATGTTTAAGAAGGGTGCACATTGATAGCACTCCAATGCATTGGGTAAAGATTAGTATCATGATATGTCAAGTGAAATGAGGATTTACTCATGATAATTTAAGTTCAATGAGGATTTACTCATTCTAATTCATGTGCAGTGAGGGTTTACTCATGCTCCATGTACAATGAGCCTTGGCTCATGCTAATTCCATGTTAAGTGTTGTTGCCATATTTCCATGTTATGATAATCATGCTATATCATGCCTTTATGTTCATGTTTCTTTTATGCTCCATTTATGTTCCTATTTCCTAAAATGTATTGTATTATTCTTTTTATACCTTTTTTATTGTCTTGCTGGGATTTATATCTCACCCTTTTCTTATGCATGTCCTCAGGTTATCCTATGCAATGCTAAGTATGAGGGAATGTGATGGTCATGTAAAGTAAGTTTTCAATAATATTTTCATTCTATGTTTTAAGTTGTTATGTAATGTTCCTAATCCCCAAAGGCACTATACCTACCGATCTTCAATGTTGTATCAAGTGAAGTTTTTATGTAATAAATCATGTTTAAGTATGTAATAAAGAGCAGAGTTGTTATCGTTGGTTTTAGAGGCATATGTTTAGTTATTTTTGGGATTAATATTAGAAAACCTAGAGAAATATTAGAGGAAAGTCTAAGTATAATAAAAACATCCTTAAATTGTAGTGAGTATTGAGTAAGTGGTTTATCAAGAAAATACATCCTTGTCTTGATACGGGCAGGTAGAGGCAACTCTGGCACAAATGTACCTAGGAGTGAAAACTCTGACAATGAGTTTCAGGCTTGACCCAGGATATCCTGGTACACGATAATGGGCCTTGATGTACTATTGGTTATGAAACTCTCGTGGGATATGATTTGTTAAATTCACAAGCTTAGTATGAACCATTATTAAGAAATTAAAAAAATGCCCCTAAGAATATATGTTAGAAAGTAGATCATGGATAACATAGACTGAAGCCTATAGATTCATAAGTTAAAAAAATAAAAGATATTTATAAGTCATTCATTTTTTCCTTGGATTACCATTTATGTGTTACCCCTATCTTTATTTTTTATTCTAGCCAATGGCCGGTAATAGGAGGACTTGGGCTAACAACCGATGCGAAGATCAATGTGATGACTGTTATAATGAGATGCACAATCCGAGTGGAGTAGGAATCACAAACTATGTTACAATACTCTTTAAGTTAACTCAATCTTTGAATAGAAACACGATTCAAGAGGAACATTCAACCCCCCCAAAGAAATAATAAGTCGTTATTGAGAGATTTATGAGACAAAGGCCTCCTACTTTTAATGGATCATCCGATCCCTCAATTGATGAACAATGGATCAACTCTATTGAGAATATCTTCTACATCCTTCAATGTTTCAAACAAGATAAGTTTCTTCTGGATACTTATCATATGGAGGGTGAATCCAGTCCATGGCGAACATTGATAAAAAATATAAGCCTACGGAGGAGATTATGGCATTAGAATGGAAGTTTTTTCCAAAAAATGTTTTTTGATATATATTTTTCTCACACCCTATGGCTTAAAATGGAAAGGGAATTATTTTTCCTCAAGAAAAAATACAACTAATCCATCAGAGTTTATGAGGAAAACTTCACAAGGCTTGCACGATATGCCTCCGGCTTTGTCGTTACCCCCGAATGCAAGGTTGACTGATTCTTTGGTGGGATGAAACCTAGCTCGCAGAGAGACCTGGCGATCCGTGACTTCGATAGCTATGAAAAAATTGTCCGATGTGCCCTCATGGTAGAAATGGAGATCGGAGAATCTTAGGGGTATCATGGGGATAAGAAGTGTAAGGTGGAATTCAATTCTGGTGGTCTGATGGATAAATCCAACGGTGCTAAGAAAATACAACACCCTACTTTCTAAAGGTGTGGAAAGAAGAACCCCAGAAATTGATTGAAGGGGATGAGGAAATGCTTTAGGTGTGGAAGAGAAGGGAACCTGGCTATTAACCGCCGAAAAGAAAAATCCGCGGCTGCAACAGAGGAGAGGAACACTCCGTTAGAACCTCAATACGTTGTTCATTTCTTCAACTGCAAAGAATGAGGGCACCTTGAAGATTAGTGACCTAAGCCAAGGGTTTTTAGAGGCAACCAAAAACCTCCAAGGCTGCAAGGGAGATATTTTACCATCACTACCACCTAAGTGAGCCCTGACAATGAAGTGGTGACATATAAACTAGTTATTTATTCAAGAATATAGAACACACTTTTTGATTCTAGTTCTACGCATTCTTTTGTATCTCATATGTTTAGTAGAACAATCCCAACACCACCACAAATCATGGAAGTAAAGATGTCGGTGAGTATGACAAATGGGGAAATCATTACATCCCATGAATATAACTCCTCCACTGTCATAATCAGTGGATTGAACTTCCCGAAGAACCTCATCATACTCCCTCTGGTTGAATTTGATGCAATTCTCAGAATGGGTTGGCTTTCCATATATAGAGCCAACATAATTTCTATGAGAGGGAAATCACTGTCCATATTGAGAATCGACCCCCGATTCTATACAAGTGCAAGGAGGAAGATGAATCTTATTTAGCACCATCATCTCAAGTGTAGATATTAATACCTTATAATCATTCGTATCTAGCTTAGATGATTGATTCTAAGGAGGCAACCATCCCTGAAGATGTTCTTATTGTGAGGGAATTCACTAAAGTGTTTCTTTAGGAATTGCCTAGTCTTCCTCCTAGAATAGATTTTGAATTCTCAGTTGAACTTATACCTGGGGTTTTTCCAATATCCAAGACTCCATATAGAATGGCTATTGTAGAGCTTGAGGATTGAAGAAACAACTACAGGAGAAACTGGATAAATGGTTTATACAACCAAGTGCTTCACCATGGGGTGAACCCGTCCTCTTAGTCAAGAAGAAGGATGGGTCAATGTGCATTTTCATTGATTATTGTGAGCTAAAAAAAATCATGATAAAGAAAAAGTATCCTCTACCATGGATTGATGACTTGTTTAATCAGCTACATGGAGAAAAATACTTCTCCAAGGTAGATTTAAGGTCGAGATATTATCAAGTAAGGGTGAAGAAGGAAGATATCCCTACGAATACCTTTTGTACAAGATAAGGGCACTCTGAATTCATAGTAATGCCTTTTGGACTCACTAATGCTCCAGTAATCTTTATGGACTTGATGAATAGAGGCTTTAGAGATTAACTCGACAAATTTGTGGTAGTATTTATAGATGATATTATAATATACTCCAAAACCAATGAGGATCCTGAGGAGCATCTAAGAACTGTACTAGAGACCTTACGAAAGGAGAAGCTCTATGAAAATTACATCAAGTGTGAGTTCTAGTTGAAGAAGTTCTCATTATTGGGTCATATCATCACAAGTAATTGGATATCTATGGATCCCTCCAAGACAATTGAAATTGAGGGATGGTTGAGGCCAATATCAGTAATATATTTCCATATCTTCTTGGGGTTAGCTGGATATTATCTTCAATTTGTGAGAAATTTATCACAATTTTCAAACCATATTACCAAGGTAACTCAAAAGGGACTTAAGTTTTGTTGGAGTGATGAATGCGAGGAGATCTTCAAGGAGTTGAAAAGGAGGCTTATCACTACACCTGTTCACACATTACCAAGAAGTGGAGAAATTTTTGTGGTATTTAGTGATGCTTCGAGGAAGGGCATGGGATATGTGTTGATGAAAAATGACAATGTCATTTCCTATTCTTCAAAAAAATTGAAAGTTCATGAGAAAAACTATCCAACACACGATCTGGAGTTTGATGCAGTGATCTTCGCTTTAAAAATTTTGTGGAATTATCTCTTTAGGGAGAAGTGTGAAATATATACAGAACACAAAGTCCACAAGTATATATTCACATAGAAAGAGTTTAACATGCTCTAATAAAGATGGTTAGAGCTGATCAAAGATTATGACTTCTCAATCCATTATCACCCTGGGAAAGAGAACAAGGTTGAAGGTGCTCTAAGTAGAAAGGACCCAATGATTCTATAATTGAAGAGAATTGAAAAGGATCCAATCTTCTTAGATTTGATGAAGATGGACATGGGAATCATAAATAAGGAAACATCATCAATCCTTTCACAAATTATTTCTCAACTGTCTCTTTCAGAAAAGTTAAAGGATGCTTAAAAGGATGATGTGGGAATTCAAAATAAAGTGGAAGCTATCAAAAAAGGGAAATCCTCAGTGTTCAATGTTAATAAAGAAGGAATTGTGAGATTTGGAAAAATACTATCTGTTCTATCAAGTTCGGAGCTAAAGAAGGAACTTTTGGATGATGCACACAGTCCAAATTTCTCTATTCACCTAGGAAACACAAAGATGTATCGAGATATCTGAGAGAATTATTGGTGGGATAACATGAAGAAGGAGATCACTGAGTATACATCAAAGTGCCTGGTGTGTCAGAAAGTGAAGGCTGAGAGGCATAAGTCTAAAGGGATGATGAAACCATTACCTATACCATCATGGAAATAGGATAACATCACCGGGGAATTTATCAACAAACTTCTGAAGAAATCCAATGGAAATAATGCTATCTCGGTTGTTGTGGATTGTCTTAGAAAGGATGCATTCTGAATTGTTATTTGGGAGGATTTCTCATTGGATCAACTAGCATAGATATATATCAAGGAAGTGGTAAGGCTGCATGAAGTAACACTATCTATTATATCTGATCGAGTTCCAAGATTCACCTCTAAGTTTGGGAAGATTATTCAACAAGCTCTGGATACTGAACTGAATTTCAGAATGGCTTATCATCCTCAAACTGATGGCCAATCTGAGTGGACTGTCCAAAAACTTGGATACATGTTGAGAGCATTCTCAATGGAATTATAAGGGGATGTGATCAACATATTCTGATTGTTGAGTTCTCATACAATAAAAACTTCGACTCAAGCATACAAATGGATCCTTATGAATCCCTTTATGGGAAAATGTGGAGAACACTGACATGTTGGGATGAAGTCTATGAGCGTAAGCTGCTAGGACTTGAAATGGTCAAAGAAAAGGTGGAGAAGGTGAAAACCATTCAGAAACATATCAAGGAAGCCCAAAGTTGACAGAAGAGTTATACAGATAACCGTCGATGAGACCTTGAGGTCAAAGTTGGATACATGGTACTTCTTCACATATCATTGTGGAAGATGGTCATGAGGTTTGGAAATAAAGGAAGTTTAGTCCTAAGTACATCGACCCCTTTGAGATTCTTGATCGTGTCGGGGATGTGGCCTATCAAATAGCACTTCCACCTACCATGGACAAATTACATGATGTCTTTCTTGTATCCCTCTTAAGGAAGTACATACCAGACCCTTCACATGTACACTCTTCAGAGGTAGTATAGTTAGAGTATTATCTTTCTTACGAGGAGAAACCAGTGAAGATCTTAGATCGTAGGGAAAAAGTTCTACGAAATAAGACAATGCCCCTCATGAAAGTGCTGTGGAGAAACCACAAGTTTAAAGAAGAAACGTGGGAATTAGAGGAAGTGATGAAGTAGAGTTACCCACATTTTCTTTAGTGTGGGAAAATAAAAATTTGAGGGTGAAATTTATTAAGGGGGGAATATTTTAACGACCCAAACTTTTATCAATGAAAATTTCTCTTGATCTAATTAAATGTCTTATTATGTAAAATGGTTATATAATAGATGCACTTATTTGGTTTTCTGATTTTTGATTTTAAAATACCATTATGAATTGTGACCGTTTCTAATATAGCTGTTGAACAATGATCACATGATTAGAATAAATTTATGGCTTTAACAAATCCAATTTACTCAGACAAAGGAAGTGATGGCCTCATCCAGTAGACTTTCCCCATACGAAGCCCAATTGTCAGAGCTTGTAAAGGAGGTTGTGTCATTGGGATTCACTCTTAACTAATCCCAAGTCAAGTTTCAACATGTTAAGATCGAATAGAACCATCTATGGGAGAAGTGAAAGTTCATAGAGATTACCACCCGAGTGATGTTATCCGAGCCATCCCAGGAGTCTATCACCATCGCACACCTTACCCTTCTGTCTTATGCAGGTGTTATAAGAGTTTATATAATAGGACATTAACACTATGTTTATGTACATTTTTTTATATATAATAAATAATATACATTCATTTTATTATTGTTACTTTGTAAAAAGTTTTTAAAGCACAAATAATATTTTTAGTTAATATTCAGCTAAGGAATCTATTTTGATAAGTTAATTGGTTTTTGAATTAAGTAATATTTTAATAAAATATTATTAAATTAATTTTTATTAATTATAAATTATCGTATGATTTTTATGAATACTATTATAATTTTTATTAATGTTTGAAAGCAGTTTTTATCAAAACCCATGAATTTTCGATAAATATGATTTTTTATTTTAAAAGTGAAAATTTAAATATTTAAAAAATTATTTATAAAAAATTAATACTATTTTTGGAATCAAGATTTCTAGATTATCCAATAGTGAATTTTTCATAATTTTCTGAGATAATTGAATTTTTGGGTAACAATTAAATACCGTTTAAATATATAATGTGTTTTATGACATCATAATGACCCAATAGTGTTGTAATAAAATACTATAAATGATATGTTCGGACAATATATGTTTTATCCTTAAAATAATTTGATTTTAGATTTATTTTATTTATTTTAAAAATCCTTAGTGGACCCTCCAAGACTTATAAAACATTTTATCTTTTTAAGTTGTTTTCCTTGAGAGTGTGACTAACCTTCACATAAGAAAGCCTAATATTTTAAAAAGTTCAACCGCTGTCCTTATAAAATATTTTTTCCAATCCCCTTTGAAAAAAACTAAGGGTAAAAACCATGGTCTGTTCGTGGTTTTG
Source organism: Viscum album (assembly GCA_963277665.1). Taxonomy (NCBI): domain Eukaryota; kingdom Viridiplantae; phylum Streptophyta; class Magnoliopsida; order Santalales; family Viscaceae; genus Viscum; species Viscum album. The sequence continues at coordinate 162,694,470 of OY728144.1, forward strand.
ATTAGTTTAATGTGTAGTGTCCCAAACCTAAATAATAAAGTATTCCCTCTCCTTTCCAATATAAACCCACCCAAGCTCCCACTTCCTATTCACTCAAAGCCTTTGGAGTTCATACAAAATTTGACCTAATCTCCCTAGAATCATCCCAAGTCACCCCAAGCTCCCAATAATCCTCCCTCAAGCCCCTCTCAAGCCTTTGGGGTCACACTTCCAAGTAAGTGATTCCTTCTTTTCTCATTTTAGCCAAGTTTCTTAATATTTTTATATCCTTTTATTTTTAATTATAAATGTTGGGGTATGATTTATAACCTACAAAATACTTACCTCTTTATGTTTTATTGATTATATACTCCTTTCTCTCTCATTAATGCCTCCCATGTACACCCGTTACCCTGCTGAAATTCCGTAAGGAATTTCTCTCTCCTCATTTACATTCAATCCATTCTTTTGTATTATGAATCTAAAATTCCATTACTCATGTTGGGACATATATCTATATGAACCCATTAATTTCCATTTAATTTACATATTATGAGACACCCCATTATCTCTCATCAACCATGTTTATGAATTCTTATGTCACGCCATTATGATGCCGAAATTGCACTTTGATTTTCCAAGCCAAAGTCATTCTGTAGTGAATACCATGACCATTTCTCTATCAAGGGTATTCAACTTTATTCACATTTAATAATTGTTTAGAGAGTTTCATGTATTTATTCCATATTCCTTTATTATGGAATAAATTATTATTTTGAATGATTCCATATTGTATGATCCATGTGGCACACTTATGCATGAAATGAAATGTTTAAGAAGGGTGCACCCTGATAGTGCTCCAATGCATTGGGTAAAGATTAGTATCATGATACGTCAAATTAAATGAGGATTTACTATTGAAAATTCAAGTGAAATGAGTATTTACTTATGCTAATTCAAGTGCAATGAGGCTTTACTCATGCTCGACGTGCAATGAGCCTTGGATCTTGCAAATTCCATGTTAAGTGTTGTTTCCACATTTCCATGTTTTGATAATCATTCTATATCATACCTTTATGTTCATGTTTCTTTTATAATCCATTGATATTCGTATTTACTAAAATTTATTGTATTCTTCATGTTATAACTTTTTTACTGCCTTACTGGGATTTATAGCTCACCCTTTTCTTATGCATGTCCTCAGGTTGTCCCAATGAATGCTAAGTATGAGAGAATATAGTGGTCATGTAAAGGAAGTTTTTAATAAGATGTTTCATTCTATGTTTTAAGTTGTTATGTAATGTTCCTAAGACACAAAAACACTATACCTATTGATGTTCTATTTTTTATCAAGTGAAGGTTTTATATAATAAATAATGTTTTAGTAAGTAATAAAGAGTAGGGTTGTTATAATGTTCCCTTTACTATGAGTGTAGGCAATGTTGAAATCAAACATCTGAAGATATTCCACTCACCGACTCTGCTTGAGATTTAGGTACTTATATGAAAAGATATAGCTCAAAATCTTATATTCATAAAAAACTATGAATGAATCTCCAAAAATATAGTACTACTAAAAATTAATTTCATCGATAATAGTGGAACGCAACAAATCTTGAGTGGGGTAAATTTTATCATGTGGCTAAAGTTGAAGAGAGCCTCATGCCACAACATGATCATCTTATATAATAAAACAACCCATACCAGTTCCAGAAGTATTATAGTATAAAACATACCCCTTAGTAAAATTAAGGAATATTATAATAGGATCTGATGTCAGAATCAATTTCAAATCTTCAAAGAAAATATGACACTTCGTGTTCCAATTGAATTTAACTCCCTTCTTGGTAAGATCAGTCAAAGGTGATGCTAACTTTAAAGAATATTAAATGAACTACTGATAGTATCTAGACAGACCTATGAAGATCTATATCTCAAAGATATTGCATTATTACTACTATGAAAATATAATCTCCAGTTTCTCATGATTGATCGAGAGACTATTTTATGAAATCACATGTCCCAAGAACTTCAATTCTCGTATCCAAAAATTTCATTTCAAAATATTACCATAAAGTCACCGACTTCTCAATATTTTCAAAACCAAATTTAGATTGTTCTAATGATCATGATAGGATCTCATTTAAACTAGTATATCACCCACAAACACCATGAAAAATATGGAATCCTACATTTTATTTCATAAACTTTCATTACACTATATAAAATAGAGGATATTTTAAAGTTTAGTTTATTGGAAATAAGTTACATAGTACATGAAAAAATGAAAAAATTATTCTAATAAAATCGAAAGGCTTAATCATAGGTTCATTTTAATTTCAATTATTTCTTCTCATAACCTGGGGACATACATCAAAGGAAGGAAAACAATTTACAAGTGATCATTAGACTTATCAATAAAAACTTGAAAAATATCATAAAATCATGAAAAACAGGAATGTAATAGTAATAAGAACCTGAATAATTACTTTTAAATGTGTCTAAAACATTTAGTTGAGTCATTCATAATCATATCACCAAAGTTTACCATCTAGGTGTCATAAAAATTACAAAGGTTATTCACAAAGGTATCACAAGACATGTCATCTCTAGAGATTAATTTTTTTATCCAATGCAATGGAGGGATATTATAGATAAACCTTAATATGTATTAATTAATTTGATACAAAAATATCATAATAAAACATTTCATCAAAAACCCATAGAGAATAAATGAAATGAGTTTCATATCAAAATTATGGCGTTTAAAAAAATTCATAAAGACAAGATATTTATGTCCTTATTAACCCATGTGAAGGGAAGGTGGGTTTCATGAAAGTTAATACCAGAATAAAATAGATCATTTTTACATATCAGTTAATACCCCTAGAAAATAAATAATTTTTCGTTTTCACAAAAGAAAATAAGATAATTTCTTGATAAAAAGAGAGAAAATTTGAGAAGAAAATTCGGCATCATACAGGTAAGAACCATTGTTTTAAAAAATATTAAAAAGGGAGGGGACAAGGGTATCAAATTCATAAAATAATATAAATACAATAAAGGGATATAATAAAATATAAAGAATAACATATCTTTGAAATTTGAAATACATACCACATAAAAAGGAAATTTGAAAGGAAAAGAGAAGTTGAGATTTCTCTTACCTTGAAGAGCGACTTCTAAAACTTGGGGATCAGGACCTTGGGGGATTGAGGACACATTGGGAGGACTCCTTAGGAAGTAATAATATGAGATATTTGTTGGGAATTAATTAGGAATGAACGAAAGCAAATAATTTATTGGGTATTTATAGAAAAAGTGATAGAGTTTTATATTAATTTCCTCGAACACCTCGGTAGTGGTTTTTGCAAAACCACAGGATTTCCCATGGTATTTTCCTATGGTGTTAGAAAATTGGGACACCTTTATGTTATTATAATCCACAATATTTGACCATAATTTTATATTACATAACACATAATTATGATGTCATTAAACATACCAAAAACTCAAAACAGTATTTTTACTATTCACTAAAACAATATTTTAGAAAATAATCATACATTCACCCTAACCTAATTTAGATGTGATGATTTCAAAAATTATGTTTATTTTATCATATAAATTCTCTAAGTATGATAAATTTAACTTTTAAATTTAAAAAACCTTATTTATTAAAAATAATAGCGGGCGAGAAATGCATAGTAAAATGCATAGTAAAATTTCTCACACTTAAAAAACATAAAATTATTTTATCATTTAAATTTAAATATGAGTGGTTTAATCATACTAGTCCATTAAAATAAAAATTATTAATAATACCTTAGTCTATTATAATAATAATATCATTTCTGAAAAGCACAATTTCTGTTCGAGAAATCAATTTATCAAATTCGTTATGTTTTTAAGAAAAACTAAACTCAAAACAGAAAATATGGAACAAAAATTTTATTTATAAAAATGAATTATAAAATAATTAAATAATTCCTTGACACATAAACTCTTATAAAACCAACATATGACCTAAGGGTGAGGTGTGTGATAGTGATAGACTGATGAGGCGGCTCGACTAACTTTTTCCGAGTGGTAATCTCTAATAACTTAAATTTATCTCATAGGAAATTTATTCCAAGCTAACATGTTGAAGCTAGTCTTGGGATTGGTCAAGAGTGAAGCCTAGTTATGCTACCTCCTTCCCAAGCTTTGACAAATGGGCTTCATATGGCACGATTTGAATTGATGGGGGAATCAACTCTTCTTTATGCATTAATTTTCCTTTGTCATTTCTACTTATAAACAATAATTATGACATTAAAATTATTATTAAGAGTATTGTTTCAAATTATCATGTTGACAAATGGTTATAATTGAATAATGGTCATATAATGGTCAAAACTTGATGGTTACTTTTCAAAATATAGTCACTTCACTATTAATGTGATTCAATTTTGTTGAGTACAAAATAATATAACACACATTTTCAGAAAACAATTATTATTCAAATAGTTCAGGTCATTACAATAAAGGTCTCGAGATACTGATGAAATATCTAGTTTATCAAAGTGATAAAATATAAAGGAGTTTTTGTTAGATTAAAAGGCATTAAATGTTACTCATAATGGCTATACCTTCTCCTAAAAGTGGTCAACAAAATATCTGAATCCCGACACCTGATCTTGAGATAACCTAATCAAAGATTGATTTTTTAAAACCACTCCCCCCTTTAAATATTTGAATAAGTTATCTAAATAGAGAAAAGGGTACTTATACTTACTATTAATCTAATTTAAATTTCAGTAGTCTATACAAATATGCAAAAAACTATCAACCTTCTTTGAAAAGAGGACAACAGCTACCCATGTTGAAACAATGGGATGAATAAATCCCTTCTAAAGTAGATATTACAAATGAAACTTCCACTCTTTTATCTTAGTGTGTTATATATGAAAATATAGTATAGAAATTATATGTGTAACCAACACTAGATCAATTGAGAACTCTACCTCCCACTTTGGAGGAAGACCGAAAAAGTTGCATGGGAAAACACTGGGGAAGTCCTGAACAAACAATGAAAGATCAAAAATAGAGGAAACATAATCAAGAACAAATACAATCAGAGATAATAAATTGATATGATCTAGGTGGTAAGGTCCTATAAAACCATACTTTATGTACCACTCTCCCTAAAAAAACTAAGAGCTTCCATTAGTGGTGGATAATGAAACACAGATATGATAAAAATGAATCTCAAAATATCTATAAATTAGCCAATCTATCTCGATGATTTCATCTAATAGATCTAGATTGAGAACCAATAAATCATAAAAAAACTCTGCATTAACTATTGAAAGAGAACAAGATAGAAAATGAAACCCCTGCTCTTTCCACTTTATAAGTGGCATCACAAGCTCTATGACAAAGAAACTGATCTCTATTAGAAGTTTTTGAATATCAAAAAATAGGTAGATATAAATGAGTGAAAATCACCTGTAAAAAATACAATAGATTCTTTATAGGATATGATAAAGATGATACCTCTCACTGTAACCAAGACTAGGTCAACCATTGATAGAAACTCATCCACAACGTGAAGGTGATTCACTCCCAGGCCCTATGAATAGAACACAATAGAATTTGATTCATATGATTGTACTACAGTTTCCTTTGGATCTGAAGATACCTGAATATAACCTAGAATACATAAATCTTGTAAGAATCTATACATATTTCCTCAGTGGTCAAAAGCACTAAAAAGATTCACATATGCGGGACAATTATGCTAGGTGTGACCTACCTTTATCTATTGATATCAAGTTAGGGGCATATTGCTAGATACTAATGATGGTTTAGAGGAGGTCGGCAATGGAGAGGTACCTCCACCAACCAGTTTATTATCATGTCACTTCCTCTTCTTTACCTGAATTCCATTGAAACTACCACTAAGTGGAAGGAAAGTTTCATAATAGCCAATCTTTCTTTTTATATCCATTTCTTCCACCATAAATCTGTCGAATATCTCCATCTAGGTGGAAAGATTGAGTATATATAATTGTGATCGAATTTCAGGTTGAAAACCCTATATGTATTTTTAATCTTTTAGCTAACCCTTATCACCACCTCTAGGTAAAAATGAACCAGCTCTGCAAAGTGGTTGGTCTACTCCGACATTGAGCACACCCCCTAATAAAATTGGAGGAAATATAGATACTTTTTTATCATCATATATTCTAAGAAGAACTGATAAAATAATAGGTCCTTGAAAACCTTCCTATCTATGCCCAAATTTTAGATTTCCTATACAATAAAATTCTAGCACCCCATGATTGGACCCTCCGGCCTGGACATTGCACATTTCCCCTTAATAGCCTTAGGTGTATCTAAAAAGTCAACAATCCGATCGATCTTGTCCATCCAGTCATCTGAATATTTGGGTTCATCCATACCCTTAATGAATGGTGGTTTCTATAACACCCTGATATTTTTGAAGTATGACATTATGTTCAAGAGAGTATACGACACACAACACTGAGCTTAAACGAACAATAAAATATGACCATTATAACATTACCATTGGATTGGTGGGTATAAATAGGATTAAACACATTATGAAGTATATATATATATATATATAAATCATAATAAATACAAATTTATTTATTAGTTATTAAGTAATAATCCTCCAATTTTTAGGAAAGTCATTTTATTCTTCAAAAATACGTTTTCTTCAAAAAATGGTATTTGTTTATTTTTTTGTGAGAAAATATTACAATTAATTTCTGAATATTTAAGAAATTTTATTCTACAAAAATGATATATATTTTTTTAATATCATCTTATCAAAATTATCTTATGGTGAAATTTTGATATTTTTATGAGAAGTTTAATTTTTCAATGAATAGTGAAAAATACTATTTTTTATTAGAAACTGTATTTTATTTTAAAGAATTTATAAATTTTTGATTAGTTTTAAAATTTAATTTTTTAATTTTTATTAAAAAAATCCAATTATATTCTTTGTAATTATTTTTATAATTTAATTTAATACAAAAATATTTTTTTACCAGAAAAAGATTTTTTTTCTAAAAACTTATTTTTAATCGCATCTTGCGAGTTTCATTTTTAATCAAATTCTATCAATTTTTTGAATTGAATTTTGAAAAAATGATTCATTATTTTTAGTTAGAGATAACAAATTTGGTAAATATTTTCCTTTTATTTTTGAACATTATTAATAATAAACTTTGTAATTTTTATTATCATGGTAAAAAGTAAATCAAATAATTAATGTTAAAAATAAAATGATAATGACTAAATCATGAACCTAAAACTTGATTAATTTAATTGGATGATTATATCAGACCCATAATCATACAAAAATATAATATATTTCCTTTTTTCCATTTTCCCATTATTTTGAACAATATATTATTTTATATAAATACAAGTAAAAAATTTCAATATCTTTTTTTATTATCTATAGTTCTTTACATAGGGATACACATAGAATATGTTTATTTAAAAATATTTATTTGAAATATAAATTAATTTTTTCATCAAGTTAATTTATTTCTAATTTTCAGTGATGAAATAATTATCTTAAAATCTTAAGAAACACTAATATAGTGCTTGTGTAACTAGTAAAAAAAATCAGTAAAATGATTTTAAATACCATCAAAATGATATTATTTTTGTGATATTTTTGTGTTCCATAATTTTTATAGATAAAAATGAAATATTATATAGGTTTGGATTTATTTTAATTGAATTCCATTGTTCATTGTAGTTTAAAAAGTCAAATTAAATGAATAGTTTAATATTTGACATTAATATTATCTTGTAATAAATAATAGTTCATTAAATGATTTAAAATTACTAAAAATCTTATATTTGGCCAAGTTAATGGTATATGGTTTAATAAATCAACTATGGTCCATTTATAGGATTTTTTCTATTTACAGTAACTATATTAACCCCTTTAGAGTAAAAGACATTGATATAACCGTAATTTCCAAAAGGGTTAAGAGAGCATTAAAACAAGAATATAAGGGTAAACATGTGATCTAAAATTTTCCAAATTTTATTATATGATATTATTTTGACTCATATTTATATTATATTAAAATATTATCAATTTTTATTATTTTGGACATCAAAACTAATTTTCATTAATTTAATATTTTAAGAAATTCCCAGAGTGCCCCTCCTCTTTCTTTTAAAAGGTCACCAATTCTTCTCATTTATTCACAATTTAAGAATAATTTGTTTGGAAAAATATCTACCCAAATCCTTTACTTACATCCCTTATAACATATTATAATCCTTGTTTTGATCATAAAACCTTCCTAGGGAATGTTTTGGTGTAAACATTAAGAGTTTTTCCAGAGAAGAGGTATAGTTCATAACCAAGAGTTTTGTTTTATTTATTATTCTACCTCCTTATAATATTATTAAACCATGATAAAATATTAAAAAAATATTTTAAATATAATTATATGTTATTATGTTAATTTAATAACCTATATCTGTCTCTTATTCCATCAAATGGGAAACGAAACTGTTATTTTTGTGTATGGTGGACTACCACCATGCGAACCATTGTAATTTGTTTTCAATAACCGTATCTCATGAATGGTTAAAATGATTTATTTAATGTATATATATTTTATTAATGTAATATTTATCATTAATAAAATATAATATCTCATATAATTTCTTACCTTTCTATCCATTAAAGAATGATAATGTTGTTTGTGCGTACGTGAGGACTACCACCACCACGAAGCAGTGTGATTCATTTTTCATCACCGCATCACATGGATGATATATATAAGTTTATTTAAATAAATAATATGATATTTATGATATAATTATCCTTATTAAATATATAAAATAATACTTACCTTAATCTCATAATGATCATTGAAAAATGGAAATGTTACTAATGCGCACGTACGACCTACCATCTCTATGATTGTAATGTTGTTCATTTTTTATAAACATATTTCATGATTGGTTTTAAAAGTAGAATTGATATGTAAAAATATTAATTTTGTCATGATTATTATTCTTTATATTATAGAGTAATTATCTCTTTAACTGTATTCAAGAAACCGAATTCATATTTTAAATATGAACAGAGTATCATCGAATTGTCTAATGTGAACTTAATTGATTAAATAATGGTATATAACATGGTATTAAAAAAATTATAATTAAATTGAAAAATGTTATTATAAAAGTAATTAATTAACATACGTTTTTTATTCAGGAAGATAAATAACATATGTGATGAGTTGGATTGAAGGTAAGAGACTTTCTTTTAAAAAATACTCTTTTAAAGTTTCCCTTCCAATTTTTTTATTTGATGACCATTTTTTTTAAAATTACTTTATTGATGTATTTATATGAACATAAATGAATTATAAAGGAATTTTTATGATTTTATTCCTTTCTTTCAAAGGTTTTCAAAAGTTATCTTCTTACGTATCTTTTACGAAATGTTTTGAATTTCTTTACAAAAGAAAAAGGGAATGTTCCATTTTAATGTATATTGAGACATTTCCTTTTACCATTTCTATAATAATTATTTTATATTTATATTAATTTAAAATATTTCATGTTTATTCAAAGAAAAACCCTCTTTTCCTTTATTATGATTATTTAAAAAATTTATTAAAATGAAATGCTTATTTCAATACCAGGAAATATCTTCTTATTGATTTAAAGAATATTTTTATGAGTGTAATGATGAAAATGAATGCTTATATATTTATAATTATGTTATGGTTATTGGTAATTATTTATGATGAAGTTATTTTATATTATAAACCAAGGATGGATGGTTACATTATAAACCAAAGATGGGGAGTAACGTTATTCACCAAGGATGGGTGGTTCTATTATAAACAAATGATGGGTGGGTCTCTGATATCCATCCCATGCATTGGGTATGAAAACCAAAAGTATGGTTATTCCACTTGTAAGAGTTATTGTAAGAGTGATATGGAAATTATGTACCAAGTTTCCCATATGATTTTTCTATGATTTCTATGGGGTTTTCTAGATATTTGATGATTTCACATGGTATGCTATTGATATTATATTTTAAAGAAAAGTATATATTACTTCTAAAGGGTGAACAATATAACTCAATGAAAATGTTTTCATAAGACATTCATGATTGTAAAGAAACCTTTATGAGTTTTTTTCCTTTTAAATTAATTTGAAAATTTTTATGAAAATATTTGCGCAGAGAAGTAAGTCTCTTGAGTAAGAAAATGTTTATTTTGAACCAAAAGTTTATTTTGAAAGAGAAATTTTTTGAATGTATTAATGGAATAATGTATTCTTTATCTTTGTATCCCTTATTGAGTTTTTTCTTCTCATACCACATTTTAAAATGATTTCCACAAGGTTTTAATGATGATTAAGGATAAAGATATAACATCCCAGGTAAATAGAGAATATGAAATTTTCATATTTATTAATATTTCTTAATTAAATTTTAATTTTACCTTAAAGGGGATGCTATGTCTGATAGCATACTCAACATGCAACAACAAATTTCTCTGAAATCTTACGTTGCACACAATGTTGAGTTATACCGAAAAATAATATAGTAATATTATTATGGTAGTTAATGCCTAGTCGTTGTATTAGCAGAAATGAACAGAACCATCTACAATATGATTATACAAGTTTGTTAAATGTTTTTACATTTATCCAATAAAATTTAGAGGCTTAAAACCGGAACGAATCCAATTTTAAGCATAAATACTCTAATATTCTTTAAAAGGTCGATTTACCTCCTTTTAATGGCGAACCCTTTTTAAATATAGTTTTTGTCACTTTTATATGTTATAATTGAAAAAATAATATTCTTCTTTATAATTGGGACATAAAAATTTAATTTGGGTTAAATTTTGGTATTTTTCTGATAATGTTCATTTTTTAATGAATAGTGAAAAGTACTGCATTTTAATTCAAAACTAACTTTTAATCTAATTTATTTATATGATTAGATTATATTTTTAAATTGTTTTAAATTTTAATTAGATTATATTTTTACCATTTAATCCAATGTGGGTCATTGGAAGCAATTTCACTTTTTAATTGGACATAAATACATGTTAATCTTTTGGTAGTTTTTACTTCTTAAAAACACGCTTTCTGGTTTTGACAATAAGAATTAATTTTAAAATTAATTAATGAAACTTCTATGTTTTAAATTTTGTAAAATAGAAATCATTTTTGAATTCATAATATCAAAATTAACTTTGGGTGATTTTTTGGTATTTTTTTGAAAACGTTCAATTTTTGATGAATAGTGAAAAACACTGCATAGTTGTTAAAAACCGAATTTTTCATTTAAAAGAAATTTTACCACTTTTGCGAATTAAATTTAAAAAATACGACATACATGGTTGTCATCAGTAAGTAAAATTTAGTTTAATAAGATGAAAATATTTTTTTTCAATAGTAACTTATGACTTTTATTTACCTCGGTTAAAGGTAAATAGGGCAATTCAAGGAAAAAATAATATTATAAAAATATAAAATTACCTTAACACTTGTCCTAACCTTATTGGATGAGTCATGGACTATCAATACAATCCTTGGGTGAGACTTTTGGCCTTTGAAATCCATTTGGGTAAGATAATGACATTAATAACGTTTTATTTAAAGTAAACATAAAAAAATCATAAACATGTATTGTTTTGCTAAAAAAATATTAATATGGGGTAATATAATTGATATATTTTACTATAAATATTCAATATAAATATAAAAATGTTTACTACATCATGTTAATTTATTTATAAATTTTTGACATCAAATAAATTTATTTATTTATGACACAATGGTGATGTAATGATTACCTCATTAATAAATGTCTTAAATAAATGAGATTATAAATATTAAAATAAATTTATTTTGAAACTTTTTATGCCATCCACGAGTTTTATTGATCATGATGACTTGTTATCTTTGAATTAATTAAGTTTTCTTGAAAGAATCAAGTTTTTTTGTATTTGATTAAAAAGTCAGGATATGAATAGTATAAAAATTGACATAAATGAATTTTTTAAATCAATTAATATTTTATTAAATGATAATATATTCCTAAAAATTTAAGATTTTCAAAATGATATATATGATGTTAAAAATGTCATTAGTGATCCATTTTGGTCCGCTTTACATTTTATAGTAAATATATTAACCATATAGAGTGAATACACAAGAAGACATGGTAAAAGTAAAATTAATTAACTAAGGGTTAAAGCTAAATGATAAGGTTAAATTTGAAACCCAAAATTGTTTAAAACCTATTGGCTGAGAGGATTTCTAATAATAGTCATCATATCTTCGAATTTAATGAGTTATTGTTGGGAAAAAATCCCTCAAGGTATCATTGAAGCATTTTTGAGGTGATTGTGTTTGTTGACAAAGTGGACATGAGTGTGGTGATTGTTGACAAAGCAAAACAATGACATACAAATTTGTTGAAAAATGGGATTTCATGGTGGAATGTCGAGTTCAAGAGCTGTGGTCAATGATCCATGTCTGATTCAAGAATGTCGACAAAGGAATGGATGATCTAGAAGGTGGTATAAAAAGAACAGATACAAGGTGGTGCCGTTTTCCAGTGTTTGCCAAATTTTTGGGCTTGAAAATCGACAAATGAAGAAAAGTAGTTTTGGAAAAGGGAATTGCGCGCCGTGTACTTGAAGAATTGGAAACTTTCACGCCATAAGTTTTTCTAGATCAGATCATCAAAATCTGGAAATGGGACAAGGGTCGCACAAGTATTGAGTTGGTCGTTAAAGTGACTTGTGCGCCATGACGAGACTTGCGCGACAGTGCATAGGAGGCTTGGGAACTTGTGCGCCTATTGTTTTTCAGGATCAGAACTTCAAAATAATGAAAAGGAAAGCGGGTCGCGTAAGTATTGGTTTGGTCGCGCAAGTGAGTAGCGCGACAGAGGCCAGGGTGGTTGAGCTGCGCGTCGAGACTTGCGCGCCGGAGGGGGACTTGTGCGCCATCATGCAGGTAGTTCAAATGACAATAAATACTGGACCACCCCTCCTCTTCTCTCATGGAGTTCAATAATTAGAAAAATCAGAGCTCTCGTCACGCAGGTATGGAAGTCGCGCAAGTGGTGTATGGTCGCACAATTAGGGACTTGCGCGCCAGTGTTGAAGTTGCGCGCCATCTTTTTGTTGTGCGCCTAAGGTGGTTTGGGCAGCAAAGGAAGTGCATCACGCAAGTTTGGAGAAGCTTAAGCTTGATTCGTGCAAGTGTTAAGAAATACTTGCGTACCATTGTTAACTTGCACGCCGAGACTTGCACGCCACCTTAGAGAAGGGCGCCAAGTAAGGTTGATTTCTGGCAGTGATTCAGGGCTGCGTGGAAGCTGAGGGATTGCCCGATTCCTTCGGTGCAAAGAGAAATTCATCTACGGGTGAAGGTTGAGTTTAAACAGAGCATCTACATATAATAGAGGATGTATTCATTTATGATAATGAAGAGACCTACAGGTCTATAAACTATGTGTGGATCCTTTCTGGAGGAGTGAGTAAAGGAAGAGGAAGAAGGTGATCCTCTCCACTGGCAGTGAGCCAGAGAGAGAGAGAGACATGGAGTGACCCTTGGGAAAGCAGTGAGCTAACCCTAAATCTTGTAAAGGCAGCGATCCTGGGCATAGAAGTGATCTACCCTGAACCTTGTAAACAACAGTGTGCTTTAGTGAATTTGGTACATCGGCTCGCCGCCGTTGTATGCTCCTTGGATTTAGCCTAGTGAGGGTGAACCAAGTAAAAATTTTTGTGTCCTGTTCATGCTTTACTTTCTATTTATATTGTGCAGCGGGAAAGAGAGAGAAGAGTGTTTTTCTTAACATGGAAACAATATCAGAATGGGCTATAATTTTCAATTAGTCATACCCTGATTCAGCCCCCCTCTCAGGGTATTCAGCCTTGTGGACCTAACAATTAGTATCAAATGGAAAGGTTTATATTTGTTCTTCTCTCAATGGAGCTCACTAATCATAAAGGGATTCTGATCTTTGAAGGATGTAATTTTCAGATATGGAAGAATCGAATGCAACACTATTTCCGATCTTTGGGAATGGATGTTTTTTCAGTAGCTATGCATGGTATCATAGCTGATATTAATAGTGGTGCATTATCAGAAGCTGAGCATAGAGAGTTGGATGCTGATGCAACATCAATCAATGCCTTAGGGGGATCCATTTCCAATCCCATCCACACAAAGGTGATGTCATTCAAGACATCACATTCCATGTGGGAAAAACTATTGAATATATATGAAGGAGATACAAAGGTCTGAGAGGCAAAGCTGCAAGTGTTGTTGAATTAGTATGAAGATCTGAAGATGAAACTGAATGAGTCTGTTGATGCATTCTTTGACAGGGTAAATATTGTTTTGGAAGATATTCTAGGACTTGGTGAAGTCATTTAAGACACAAAGATCGTAAAGCGCATCTTGAGGAAGCTTCCACCTCGGTTCAATCCTAAAGTTTCAGTACTAGAAGATAAAGATCACAAAGAGCTGACATTGGACAATTTGCACAGTACCTTGGTTGCATATGAGATGAGGAATGATGATAACGAGGCCGTGGAAAAGGGGAAATCCAAAGATATGGCATTTAAGGCCATGAAGAAGCTCACCATTGAAGATTCTCAGGAAGAAGAAGAGATAGATGAGGTGATGTCATTCCTTTCTTCAAATCTGCAAAGTGGAAAAGGAAAGTTTAAAGGGAAACTTCCACTAGCATACTTTTGATGTAGAAAGGTTGGTCATCTTGTGACAAGGTGCCCCAAAAAGTTTCAAGATAACGATAATGATGATGTCGAAGTCGAAATTCCCAAGTAGAAGTCTTCAACATTTGTAAAAGGGAAGAAACAATTCAAGAGAAATTTCTTCAAGAATAAGAATCTTCTTTCACAAGAAATAGACAGTTTAGATGAGTCTAAGGATGAATAGGTTGAGGAGTTTGAAAATTGTAAAGATCATGGACAAAATGAAATGGTGGCTGTTGTCGATAGTACTCAAGAAAAGGAAGAAACCGACACTATTGAAGAAGAAGAAGAAATTGAAGGTAGAGTTGACATGGAAGCTGAATTGGAAGTAGCTCTTGAAGAAATAGATATTTGGAGAGAAAAAACAAAGAAAGCCAACAAGGTGGTACATGATGCCAAAATCTACATGTAACAGTAGGAAGAAGAGAAGTCCGAGCTTGTAAAAGAAATAGAAAACCTTAAGTTTTAAAGTCCATAGAGCACGGAAAAGGTTGATGAGCATAATCTCAAGATTGAAGAACAGAAAAGGGAGATCTATGGATTGAACGGAAAATTGAAAGATCAAATCAAGTGTATCTAAGAGATTGAATATGAAGTTGTCGGTCTATGGAGAAAATTCAAAGACTAGGAAAAACCTTTGATTCCTAACATATTCTTAGGAAGGTAGGTTGTTATGAAGACTGAAAAGATGAAAGAGGAGCTTAGTAGTTCAGCAGGGAAGAAGCAGCAATTGAGCTCAGAAGTTAAGGCTATTTCAGGGCTTAATCAGAAATAAAAAACTGTGACAATTGAGGTCAGACCGCAAGCACCTGTCCCGAAATTAAAGATTGATTTGGGCACAAGGAAAAATCAGAATATTCAGAGATCCAAAAGGGAAAATAACTATGCTGAAGTAACACGAAGGAATGCACCTTATATCAAGTGTTATTGTTGTGGGAAGATGGGACATTCATAGTATGTGTGTTCCATAGCCAAGGGATATAGAAGGGAACAAGAACAGTGGTGGTAGCCAAATAGAGAATAGTTTTCCAGAACACATTTTGAAGGACACTGTTTTTGGTGTGAAGGATTTGGGCACATGGAAAGGTACTGCACTTCGACCATTCAGAGAAATGTTCCAAAGAAAAATCAATATGTACGCAGGCAGTAGATCAATAAACCAACATGTGAGTTAAATATGAAGAATTGATTTGTGGCTCTGCAAAATGAAGCTGGTCCATCGTACTCTAAGAAAGAACAGAATCCTCAATCCATGACGAGTATAAAGGAAAAAGTATGGACCAAGAAGAAGAAAAATGAGAAGGATGTGGTGGTAGAGATTGCCCTTAAAGCATCAGATCGATCTGGTGTGTGGATCCTTGACATTAGTTGCACATCCCACATGACAGGTAATAAGGATCTTGTTACAGGCATAAAATATGACAAAGAAGAAGTTGTCAAATTTGGAAACGATGAAGGCCTGAAGATTGTTGGCTCAGGGAAAGCCAAGTTTGGGGGCAAAGAAATGAGATGTGCTGATTTCTTGGTAGTAGAGGGTCTTAGTCATAACTTGCTCAGTGTCAGTCAACTATGTGACTCTGGGCACTCTATCCGATTTACCTAGAAGATGTTTGTTGTGAAAGCAAATGATGGAGCAGTTGTTCTACAAGGAAAGAGTACAAATGGAAATCTTTACCTTGTAAGTGGGGAAGAAGATATGTGCATTTTTTCCATAGAGGAAGAAAATCAGTTGTGGCATAAGCGACTTGGTCACCTATGTCAACCATATATGGAAGATCTGGTAAAATGTGATGCTTCTAAAGACCTTCCCAAACTATCACGTGATCACACTCATACGTGTGATGATTTCCAACAAGGGAAGATCATCAGAAAGACATAGAGACCAAAGGAATAGAAATCAACTAGAGTGCTCGAATTGGTGCATACTGATGTATGTGGACCTATCTCACCACGAGATATAAATGGGAAAAGGTACTGTGTTCTTTTCATCGATGATTATAGAAGAATGGCCTGTTTATTTGTCATTACACATAAGACAGAGGTGTTCAGTTGCATAAAGTAGTACAGGAGGGAATTAGAAAGGATGCTTGGGCAGAAAATTTTGAAATTTCGTACAGATAACGGTATAGAATTCACAAACAGTCAAGTTGAAGAATATATCGAGAAACATAGGATAAGGCATAAAGTTTCATCAATAAGAAATCCCCAACAGAATGGATTTGTTGAAAGGAGAAATCGTATCATCAACAACATGGCCAGAACAATGCTTATTGAAAAGGACCTACCAGAGAAATTTTGGAAGGAAGCAGGTTTGACATCGGTCTATATTTCGAATAGGTCTTTGTTGGGTCCGAAGTAAGGGAAGACTCCGTATGAAATGTGGTATGGAAAGAATCCAACATTGAAATACTTTCGAATCTTTGGAAATAAGTGTTTCATCATCAATAAAGAAAATCACAAGAAGTTTGATTCATGAGGCTATGAGGGGATATTCCTTGGCTACTCAGGGAAAAGCAAAGCATATAAATGTTTCAACAAAAGGCTGGGAAAAATTGTTGAGAGCAATTATGTCACTATTGTTGAAAATGAACAGAATATTCGACGATCTAGTGACCAGTTTCTGGATGAAAGTGACGAGGAGATAAGCAACACAAGGGGAGTAGAAGTGGAAGTGGATGACTCAGAAGAGATACTGATTATTAACAAGAGGAAACAAAATCCGAATCTGCTAAGAAGCCAAAGGGTCGAGCTGAGATTGACAGGAAAAATATCATTGGTGATAAGACAGCTCCATTTCATACTCAAAGAATGAAATCATTACAGTAAACATCATTTTTATCTCAGGTGGAGCCGAAATGTTTTTCTGATGTAGCTGAAGATGAGCACTGGGTTCAGGATATAAATTAAGAGCTTGATCAGATTGAAAAGAACCAGACGTGGGAGATTGTTTCGAGACCTGCAAATAAGAATGTCATCGGAACTAAATGGGTCTATCGCAACATGATGAATGAAGATGGTGCAGTAGTTTGAAACAAAGCACGTCTAGTGTGCAAAGGGTACTCACAGATAGAGGGAATTGATGTTGATGATATATTTGCACCGGTTCCAAGGCTGGAGACAATCAGATTATTTTTGGCCATTGCAGTGCAACGGGAGTTCAAAGTCTTCCAGATGGACGTAAAATCTGCATTCCTGAATGGGGTTCTGGAAGAAGAAGTGTATATTGAGCAGCCAGATGGTTTTCTCATTCATGAAGATGAGAGTAAAGTTTGTCGGTTGAAGAAGGCGTTGTATAGGCTGAAACAAGCGCCAGGAGCATGGTACTCAAGGCTTGACCAGTATTTGAAGAAGCTTGGTTTCCAGTGTGGTGGAGTTGATTACAATCTCTATTTTAGTAATTACAGTAATCAAAGGATGATGGTGTTGGTTTATGTAGACGACATAATTTTTGGCAGATTAGATGAAGCTCATTGCGGACAGTTTTCTAAATTCATGAAAAATGAGTTTGAGATGTCAATGATTGGAGAGATAACGTTTTCCCTTGGTTTACAGGTGACTCAAGGAAGGAATGGAACATTCATTTCTCAATCCAAACATTCCAAGGAGGTTCTAAGAAGGTTTGGAATGAAGAATTACAAGGAGATGAAGACTCCTATTGCTACCCGGATGAAATTATAAAAATATGAGGATGGAAAAGGAGTTAATATCACAGAATACATGCAAATTATTGGAAGATTGTTGTACTTGACCGTGACAAGTCCTGGCATTGTTTTCACCACATGCCAAGCAGTAAGATATCAAAGTAATCCCAAGGAAAGCCACATGATTTTAGTGAAAAGAGTACTTCGGTATATCAATGGCACGACTGACTTCCGCTTGACATATAATGACAAATCTCAGACAGAGTTATTGGGATATACTGATGTCAATTGGGCCAGTTCAGCGGATGACAGGAAATCAACATCTGGAGGTGAATTCTATCTTGGTGGACTATGTATTGCTTGGTTAAGCAAGAAGAAGGATTGAATTTCATTAAGAACCTCAGAAGCTGAGTATATTGCGACCACACAAGCATGCACATAGTTATTGTGGATGAAACATTAGCTTGAAGATATGGGAGTTGAAGTGAAGTATCCGATCAGAATCCAGTGTGATAACTCAAGTGCTATCAATCGTAGAAAAAATCCAGTTCATCACTCAAGGACAAAGCACATTGAGATCAAATATCATTTCATCAAGTAGAAGGTGGAGCAAGGCATTGTGAAGTTGGAGTATGTGCCTATAGAGCTACAGGTTACAGACATTATGACAAAGGCCTTACCCAAGGAAGCTTTTGAGAGACATCGACTGGATCTGGGAGTTCAGTCGACTCCCCGCACTTGAAATAGTGTGGATGCGGAAACCCCCTCTCCCCGAGGTATGATGTGTTTTTCTCTAACGTACTGATATGATTTCTCTACTCTATTACAGACCACGAAGGAGTTCCCTTGGGGTTCGTTGACAAAGGGGGAGAAAATAATGATTGTTCAAGGGGGAGACAATGTGGCTATTTGATAAATCATGGATGCTATGGGGGAAGCTGACAGGTGGAGAAGTGAGATAGGGGGAGCATTGAGAAAGGGGGAGAGTTTTAAATCTGATGATGCTAGAAGTGATCGATCAAAGAATAGATATCACGCCAGCTGATGATTGTGATAAAATCAGAAGAGTGGTGTTGGATAGTGTCACATATATTTCGACAAATTGGTATTAGTTTGGAAACAATTGGTATCAGTTAGGTGTCAACAAAGGGTGTCAGAGTTTAAGTGATTCATTGATGAAATTTTCATTTACTCTTGTTTCTCACGCCGAGCATTGCTCATGTGGGATTAGAGTATGTGTTGAGTAAATCCTTGATCGCTATTAGAATCGCAGAGGTGAATGGTGGATAAAGAATTAATGATGTATCTTTTTATGGAAGAGTTGTCAACAATCCCAAAGGGGGAGATTGTTGGGAAAAAATCCCTCAAAGTATCATTGAAGCATTTTTGAGGTGATTGTGTTTGTTGAAAAAGTGGACATCAGTGTGGTGATTTTTGACAAAGCAAAACAATGACGTACAAATTTGTTGAAAAAGGGGATTTCATGGCGGAATGTCGAGTTCAAGAGCTGTGGTCAACGATCCATGTTTGATTCAAGAACGTCGACAAAGGAATGGATGATATGGAGGTGGTATAAAAAGAACAGATACAAGGTGGTGCCGTTTTCAAGTGTTTGCCAAATTTTTGGGCCTGAAAATCAACAAATGAAGAAAAGTGGTTTTGTCAAAGGGACTTGCGCACCATGTACTTGAAGACTTGGAATCTTGAACGCCATATTTTTTTCAAGATCAGATCATCAAAATATGGCAAAGGGACAAGAGTCGCGCAAGTATTGAGTTGGTCGCGCAAGTGACTTGCGCGCCATGACGAGACCTGCGCGTCGGTGCTTAGGAGGAGTGGGAACTTGCGCTCCTGTTGTTTTTCAGGATCAGAACTTCCAAATATGGAAAAGGAAGGTGGGTCGTGCAAGTGAGTAGCGCGACAGAGGCCAGGGTGGTTGTGCTGCACGCTGAGACTTGCACTCTGGAGGGGGACTTGCGCGCAGTTGTGTAGGTAGTTCAAATGCCTATAAATACTGGACCACCCCTCCTCATCTCTCACGGAGTTCAATACTTAGAAAAATCAGAGATCCCATCGCGCAGGTGTGGAAGTCACGCAAGTGGTGTGTGGTCGCGCATGTAGGGACTTTCGTTCCAGTGTTGAAGTTGCACGCCCTCTTTTTGTTGTGCAGCTAAGGTGGTTTGGGCAGCAAAGGAAGTGCGTCGCGCAAGTTTGGAGAAGCTTAAGCTTGAGTCACACAAGTGTTAAGAAATACTTGTGCACCAGTGTTGACTTGCGCGCCGCCTTAGAGAAGGGTTCCAAGTAAGGTTGATTTACGGAAGTGATTCAGGGCTGCGTGGAAGCTGGAGTATTGCCCGATTCCTTCGGTGCAAAGAGAAATTCATCTACGTGTGAAGGTTGAGCTTCAACAGAGCATCTACATACAAGAGAGGATGTATTCATTTATGATAATGAAGAGTCCTACTTGTCTATAAACTGTGAGTAGATCCTTTCTGGAGTAGTGAGAAAAGGAAGAGGAAGAAGGTGATCCTCTCCACCGGCAGTGAGCCAGAGAGAGAGAGACATGGAGTGGCCCTTGGGAAAGCAGTGAGCTGACCCTAAATCTTATAAAGGCAGTGAGCCTGGGCATAGAAGTGATCTAGCCCGAACCTTGTAAACAACAGTGTGCTTTAGTGAATTTGGTACATAGACTCATCACCGTTGTATGCTCCTTGGATGTATCCCTGTGAGGGTGAACCAAGTAAAAATTTCTATGTCCTGTTTATGCTTTACTTTCTATTTATATTATGCAGCGGGAAATAGAGAGAAGAGTGTTTTGCTTAACAGCAAAACAAGATCATAGCGGGCTATAATTTTCAATTAGTCATACCCTGATTCACCCCCCCTCTCAGGGTATTCATCCTTGTGGACCTAACAGTTATGGTCCTTTTGAAAATGAAAATCATTTTATAATAAAATAATATTTTCAATATTTCCTAAGGAGCCCCTCCTCCCTCTTATAAAATCATACAAATTCTAACCCATTACTCACACCTCTAAATCCCCTTGTCCCATCCAAAATCTGACTAAATAGTCTCCCAAGATCCCAATCTTTCTTCTTGAAGCCTTACCTTTGGTAGAAGGCACTTCGAGGAAGCCTTTTGGTTCAAACCAAAGGGAGTAACCCGATTTAAAGGTAACATCTTCTCTCAAGTTCTCTTCTTTTATTTTACTTCTTCAACCCCTATTCTCTTCTTATTATTTGTTTAAATAACAACACCAGAATCCTCAATATACTAGGTTTTTGTAATGATAAGGATTCGAAATATAATTACACAAACCTCGGTCTAATTGGTAAAGAAAATATTGTTTCTATGGACGGGGAACTACTGCCTCACGAAACGATGATTGTTCGATTATCTCCTATCACCTCTCATGGTGGCCATTATGATGAAACTATTTTTTATGTGATATATATTATATTTATTTTTTTTCTATTCTTATTTATTTTTCATTTATATCATACCTTTATGGTTTTTATAATGGGTAAATATGATAATTTCATTTGAGGAAGTGCAAACTACCTTCCCCTTAAAGTGATATGACTCGTTCATGCCATATGTGAAACGTATAAAGGATGAAGTTAATGAAATTATATATGATATTATACTATATTTATAATATACCTATGTATCATTATGTTTTCATTCCATTAAATATGAAATATAAATGAAAGTAGAATTAATGCGTACATACAACTTACCATCTCCATAAATGATGCATTTCATTTCTTATCTCCAAATGTTATGTACTATTATAAATACCTATATATACTGGATATATATGATATATATGATATATAAATCATGAATATAATTCTGGATATAATGTAATTTTGACCACAAGGTCAACTTGTAATTATAATAAGTTCATTTTTGACTCAAGTACCAAATATGGACAAAACAACCGTTATTAACATAAATGATTATGTAATGTTTATAACATGGTAATAAGTGATATAAGAGGAATAATTAACTTTAATAAGGTTCTTAAGAAATTATAAATTATCTTTAGTTTTTTATTCAGGATATTAAAGAACCAATGAGTCAAGTCAGACACGAGGTAAGAGGTTTTCATCTCACTTTTTTTTCCTATGAGATTCATGCAATATTTACCACTATTTCATTTTGTGTGGTGTATGTGCGGCCCATGATTGTATTAATTATGTAATATAATTTAATTTATAGGTATTTAAATCTTAATTGTACGATCCTTCTTTCATTGAGTGTATGTTTCATAAGTTACCAAATAGGTGAGGGAACCTTTCACCATCCTCTTCTAGTCAAAGACTTATTTTATGTTATGTCTTTAAATTTCAATTTTCAAATGTTGGGATTTTTTATTCTATATCCTTATTTCAATAAATTTTATGTCCATGTTATGAGATACCCTTTTCTCTCTCATCAACCCATTTTCTGAATTTTAAAGTGACGCCGTTAGGCTGTCGAATTTCTATAAAAGAACTTAACCCAATATCAATTCTTTGTGTCAAACTTCTACTTCTTGATTATGTCATGCTATTAATATGTGTGAATAAAATATGATTGTTTTAAACTTAATATACACTTATATTGGGTGTATTATTATTTTTCACACATAATTATGTCATTGATTTTTTCTTAATATAAGGGTATGACCTTTGTAAGGGACTTTATCTTAGTTAACATTCCCTTGAGACTTATTTGTTTCTATACACTAATTAACTTTTATATGGTGTATATACTTCACTTTGACATACTGTATAATGAATATCATTATTCTCCTAATATTATAAGCTTTTATTAATGTTATTCATTAATTATTTGTATTCAATCATCTCTAATTTGGTTAGGAACTCTTTAAATAAAATATCGTTTTAAATATTTTAAAGATTTATTTTTCTAAATCTTTATCATTAATGTCCATGTTTTAAAAATGGGTTTAGGGATTTATTTATATGGGCATTAATGTTTTGAAATTAAAATTTCTTTCAAAATATTCAAAGTGGTATGGGACACTTTGATTAAAAAATATGTTTATTAAATATTTTAAATGGTTTAGAAAATGGTTTGATAAAGCATTGATTACGTCAATATCTTGAAATGATATATTTTGATTAAAATGTGGAAATGTTATCTCTAACTTATGCTTGTTTTATATATTATGAATATGTTATGGTTATTGGGCATTGTTTACATATATGGGCAGTTCCATGATAAACCTAGGGCGGGTGATCCTGAGATAGCTCTCCAATGCATTGGGTAACGTGACAGAGGCAAACGTTAATGTTTATCCTAATAGATTTAGGGAATATACAGTGATGGGTATTCCAACATAACTCCCTATGTATCTATGAAATCTACAATGTAAGTTTGATATGGATGCCATAAGTTACCTTTATGATTTATGATTTTTATGTGTTATTCATAAATCTTATGATTTCATGAGGTATGTTAAAGAGATTATGTTTTATATGTATTGATGGACTAATGTTTTCATTCTTTATTTTATAACCCTTACCTTTTTTTATCATCGCATGTTTTTGAAATGTTTTTCACTGGGTATAAGGAAGGGTAAAAGAAAGGAATAATTCAATAAGATTTATGTCAAGAAAAGAATTATTGTTTTCTTTTAAGAATTTTTATTTTATAAAAAAAGTGGATACTGATTAGAAGTGTCTACTTTGTAATATTTGAGATGTAATTTAATAGTTGTGGCCTAATTATCTAAAACTCTAAAACTGAAAATATCCCCAATGTGAATTATTAACTTAATTCAAGATTATGTAATGTTTATGGCTGGGGCCTTACAGTTGGTATCAAAGGTTGGTTTAGATAACTTTATAGGTTAGGGTGTTATTGAAGCATAATTGACATAACCATAATCGTTAGAATATTAGAAAGAGTCATAGTTATTTTAGAGGTGATAAATGGTTGTTCCATTTTGGGATGAAAAATGAAAGGTATTAGATAAACTTTGAGGATAAAATATGTTATAGTTATTTCTGAGTAATTTTTCTCATTTTTGGTAATGCTATAAAATTATATAGTTTTTGAAAAAGGACAACACGCAGACTATGTGACAACTCATTTTGTCAGAAAAAGCTATGGGGAATCGAACCCACAACAAAAGTGCAATTAGGATTTATCGCCTACCACTAGAATATGTAAAGTACCTGGTTAGTATGACTTATTAATTTTAGTTAAACGATTTTATTGATCAAGAATACGTTGATTTGGGATATTATGTTTTATCAAATGGATATCCTTAGTATAGGAAAATGATTTGGTGACTAAGTGATAAAGGTTATTTCAGAAGATGTTTTCTCTTTTAGGAACACTTTATGCTAAAGGAAAATAGAATAATATGGGATTTAATTTGAGGATTAATGGTTGAATTTTATTTTAGAGGAATATATGTTTTTATTGTGAACATATGGTGATTTTATTTATGGAAATGATTAACCTATCACAGTTAATATGTGATTAGGTTGATTATAGTTCAGTATGAGACTTTAAGAGTAGCCAATGTTATTTAGAGATAAATGTTAATATTTTTGTGGAAGACTATGTGAACAAATCCTTTATAATTTTGGGTTTTAATCTTAGTTTGGCTTACTTTGATAAATTTTAAGGACAATTATTTATTGAATGGTCTTTGTTGATCTTTGGGTATTGTTTGACGAATTTTGGAGATTAAGAATAATATTTCCTTTTATAAAGTATTATCCTTTTTGGGGATTATCTACTCTTGTACTAACCATTTTTGTTTTGGTTAATGTCTAAAGATAGGGGAAATATATAGTTCAACTTTTTGGATTATGTGATTCTCTAGAACTTGATTTTAGCGCTTCTGATGTGACCAAGTCATCTTGAATACTCATCATTTAGAGAAAATGAGAGTTTGTGGAAGAAATTTAGTAAACGATGAAAGTCTACATGACACGTAAGTATATGTCCTTATGTACTTAGTCACACTCATAAATAAATTCCTCGACTTTATGAAAAGAAACTTAAATAAAAAACGTTGTCTCTTTACTTCTCATATTGGGAAACCAATGAACGTTTAACCCATCACAAGTTTGTTGTTTTCTTGTTGTTAACTTTCTCCTAATCATGTTTTCTATCACTCTCCATCAGAACATGACACTTAGTTTCTCCTCTATATCCATGTTTTCATGGAATCCTAGTATGGGTTATCTCGAGTGACCTTTTTACTTCTCCTTATTTATTTTAAAGTGATATTTTTATTTATTTTTTTTGATGTGGTACTTTTAATGAAGTTTCCAAGCCCAATTTTAAAATTGCGAGGATGTAATTCTCAAAATGGGGGAAGGATGTAACATCTTAGGTAAATAAAGAATATTAAATTTTTATATTTATTAATATTTCTAAATTAAATATTAATTTTACCTTAAAGGTGATGCTATGTTCGATAGCATACTCAATACGCAAAAACAGATTTCTACGAAATCTTATGTTGCACACAATGTTGAGTTATACCGAAAAATAATATAGTAATATTATTATGGTAGTTAACGCCTAGACGTTATATTGGAGGGAATGAATAGAAATAACTACAATATTATTATACATGTTTGTTAAATGTTTTTACATTTATCTAATAAAAGTTTGTGGCTTAGAATGTGAATGAATCCTATTTTAAACCTAAACACTCTAATATTCTTTAAAAGGTCGATTTGCTGCCTTTTGATGGAAAACCCTTTTTAAATCAAGTTTTTGTCACTTTTATAAGTTTTATTTGAAAAAATAATATTATTCTTTAGAATTGGGAAATCAAACTTTACTTTGGATGAAATTTTGGTAAATTTATGATAATGTTTTTTAATGAATAGTGAAAAATACTGCATTTTAATTCAAAACTGCCTTTTAATCTAATATTTTTATATGGTTAGATTATATTTTTAAATGGTTTTAAAGTGTAATTAAATTATATTTTTACCATGTAATAAAATGTTGGTCATTGGAAGAAATGTTACTTTTAAATTGGACATAAATACATGTCAATATTTTGGAAGTTTTTATTTCTTAAAAATACGCTTTCTGGTTTTGACAATGGGAATTACTTTTAAATTAATTAATGAAACATATATGTTTTTAATTTAGTAAAATAGATATCATTTTTTAATTCGGAATATCAAAATTATCTTTGAGGTGAATTTTTGGTATTTTTTTAAAAACGTTCAATTTTTTATGAATAATGAAAAAACATTGCATAGTAGTTAAAAACCTAATTTTTCATTTAAATGAAATTTTACCACTTCTGTGAATTGAATTTCAAAAATCCAAAATGCATGATTTTCATTAGTAAGTAAAATGTGGTTCAATAAGATGAAAATATTTTTTGGTGAATAGTAATTTTTGACTTTTATTTACCACGGTTAAAGGAAAATAGGGCAATTCAAGGTAAAAATAATATTATAATAATATAAAATTACCTTAAAACTCTCCCTAACATTATTGAATGAGTCATTTCCAACCAATAAAATCCTTGGGTGAGAATTTTGGCCTTTGAAAGCCATCTGGGTAAGATAATGACATTAATAACTTTTTATTTAAAGTAAAAAATAAAAATATCATAAACATGCATAGTTTTGCTAAAACGACTTTAATGTGGGGTTATATAATTGATGTATTTTTCTGTAAATCGTCATTATAAAGCTAAAGATATTTAATAATTCATGGTAATTTATTTATAATTTTTGGACATCAAATAAATTTATTTATGTTTGTCACAATGATGATGTAATGATTACCTCATTAATGAATGTTTTATATAAATGAGATTATAAATATTAATATAAATTTATTTTGAAAAATTTTATACCATCCACAAATTTTATAGATTCATATGACTTGAATTTTATAGATTCATATGACTTGTTATCTTTCAATTAATTAATGTTTTTTAAAGAATCAAGTTGTTTTGGATTGTTTTTAAAAAGTCATGAAATGAATAGTATAAAAATTGACATAAATGAATTTTTTAAACAAATTAATATTTTCTTAAATGATAAAATAGTCCTAAAAATCTAATATTTGGGCAAATGAAATATATAATGTTAAAAATGTCATTAATTATCCATTTTGGGTCGCTTGGAATTTTATAGTAAATATATTAACCATATATAGTGAATACACAAGAAGACATGGTAAAAGTCAAATTAATTTAATCGGGGTTAAGGCTAAATGATAAGGTTAAATTTGAAACCCAAAATTGTCTAAAACATATTGGATGAGATTATTTCGAATAATAGTCATCTTATCTTCAAATTTAAAGAGTTATGGTTCTTTTGAAACCGAAAATCCTTTTATAATAAAATAATATTTTAAAACTTTCCTAAAGATCCCCTCCTCTCTCTTATAAAAGGATACCACTTGTAACCCATTACTCACACCTCTCAAGCTCCGTATGTCATCTAACCTATGCCCAAATAAGTTCCCAAGATCCCTATTTTCCTCCAAGAAGCCTTACCTTAGGTATAAGTCACCTCAAGGAAGCCTTTTGGTTCAAACCAAAGGGGGTTACCTGACTGACTGAAAATTAAAATTTTTATTTTCCAAACACTTTTGAGGAAAAAGTGAGAAACCAACAAATACTTTGAGGAAAAGTGGTGAACCAAACATGACATCAAGACTTACAAATTCAACCACCAATGATCAAAATAAAATGATCAAACAAACAACTCATTCAACATACAAAAACAACCACCCCATCATTCAAAAAAAAACCATCACAGCAGGAGCCAGAATCACCTAAGAGAAGACCAAGGAATCTCAAACCAGAAAGAAGAAAGAACAAACCTTAGAAAATCATGAACAAATCTCATAACTGGTCTCCTCTAATGCCACCGATGTGACCATCAACACCAGTCCAAATCCACGAACCCCAGTGAACTCCAATAGGAGGTCTCCCAAACCCTCCAGTGATGTGAGATGGACTCCCGAAAATCCTCCCAGAAGAACACATCCACAGAAGGCCAACAAAAAATCCAGAATGAAGAAGATCATGCTGTCCAGACGCCACATCCTACTCTGCCGAGAACCACAACCCAACCTCGAAATTCAACGACTCCACAAAAGAAATCCAACAGATTCACTAACACAAGATAAAAATCATCAATAGAATGGCTTCCTTCCATCCAGATCAGATAAGAACATAAATGAATAATAACAGATGCTGCCAATACTGAAATGCCGACGTCTATGAGGAAATCGAAGCAAAAATCACAGAAGATGAAGATCCATAAGAATGACACAAATAAAAAATGAAGCAAGAAATAGTCTCATAGGCTCCAAACGCCCAGATCCTGTCACCGCCATCCTGTTCAAAGTCGAAAACCGCCGAAATGGAGTTACCTGATTTAAAGGTAACATCTTCTCTCAAGTTCTCTTATTGTTTTTTACTTATTCACTCCCTATGGTCTTCTTATTATTTGTTTACACAAAAGAATCAATATAATAAATATACTTGGTTGTTTTTATGATAATGATTCAAACTATACTAACACAAACCTCCGTCTAATGGGTAAAGAACATACTGTTTCTGTGGATGGTGACCTACTGCCTCACGAAACGACGATTGTTCGATTATCTCCAACCACCTCTAATGGTGGAAATTATGATGGAACTATATTTTTATGTGATATATATTATATTTATATTATTTCTATGCTTTTATATTTTTCATTTATATCATACCTTTGTGGTTTCCATAATGGGTAAATATGATAATTTCATTTGAGAAAGTGCAGATCACCGCCCCTCCAAGTGATATGACTCATTAATTTCCATACGTGGAATATAAAAAGGATGGAGTTAATGAAATTTTATATGATATTATAATGGATTTATAATATACCTATGTATCGTTATGTTTTCATTCCATTAAATATGATATATAAATGAATGTAGCATTCATGAGTTTGTATGACTTACCGTCTCCATGAACGGTGCATTTCATTTCTTATCTCCAAATATTATGTACTATTATAAATACATATATATACTGGATATATATGATAGATATTATATCTAAATCATTGATATCATTCTGGAGATAATGAAATTTTTACCATAAGGACAAATTGTAATTATAAGAAGTTTAATTTTGACTCAAGTACCAAATATCGACAAAACGACCGTTATTAACATAAATGATTATGTAATGTTTATAACATGGTAATAAGTGATATAAAATGAATAATTAACTTGAAAAAGGTTATTAATCAATTAGAAATTAATTTTAGTTTATTATTCAGGAGATTAAATAAGGAACGTGTCAAGTCGGACACAAGGTAAAAGGTTTTCATCTCACTTTTTATTCTCGTGAGATTCATGCTATATTTGACACTATTTTCTTTTGTGTGGTGTATATACTACCCATTATTGAATTAATTGTGTAATATAATTTAATTTATTTGTATTTACATATTCACTGTATAATACTTCTTTCATGGGGTGTATGTTTTGTATGTTACCAAATCGGTGAGGGAACCTTTCACCCTCCTCTTCTAGTAAAAGACTTATTTTATGTTATGTATTTAAATTTGAATTTTAAAATGTTGGGATATGTTCTTATATATACTTATTTATATAAATTTTATTTACATGTGATGAAAGAGCCTTTTTCTCTCTCATTAACTCATTTTCTGAATTTTAAAGCGACACTGTTAGGCTGTCGAATTTCTTTAAGAGAACTTCTTAACCCAATTTCAATTCTTTGGGTTGAACTTATACTTCTTGATTATGTCATGATATGAATATGTGTGAATGAAATATGATTTTTTTAAAATTAATATCCACTTATATTGGCTGTATGTTTATTTTTCACACATAATTATGTCAGTGATTTTTCCTTAATCCAATGATATGATATTTTCACGGGACTTTGTCTCAATTTACATTCCATTGATACTTATTTGTTGTTATACGCCAATTCACTTTTATATGGTGTATGTACTACAATTTGACATACTATATCATGAATATCCTTATTCTAATGATATTATAAGCTTTTATTAATGTTATTCCTCAATTATTTTTCTTCAAGTGTCTCTCATTTGGTTAGGAACTCTTTAACTAAAATATCATTTTAAATGTTTTATGGATTTATTCTTCTAAATCTTTCTCATTAGTGTCAATGTTTTAAAAATGGTTTTAAGGATTTATTTATATGGACATGAATGTTTTGAAATTAAAATTTCTTTCAAAATATTCAAAGTGGTATGTGACACTTTTATTAAATATTATGATTAATGTTATTCCTCAATTATTATTTATGATTTCTATGTTTTATTTATAAATCTTATGATTTCACGAGGTTTGTTAAAGAGCTTATGTTTTTTATGTATTGATGGACTAAGGTTTTAATTCTTTATTTTATAACCCTTAATGATCTTTTAATACTCATACCAAGTTTTTGAAATTTTTTTCATAGGGTATAAGGAAGGGTAACAGAAAGGAAGAGTTGAAGAAGATTTATATCAAGAAAAGAATTATTGTTTTCTTTTAAAAAATGGATACTGAGTAGAAATGTCTAATTTGAAATATCTTAGATGTAATGTAATAACTATGGTATAATTCTCTAAAAATATAAACCTGAAAATATCCTCAATGTGAATTATTAAGTTAATTCAAGATTATGTAATGTTTAAGGCTGGGGCCTTACAATGGATGAGCCCAAGATGAAAATTGTGAAGACGTTACATGAAAATAAAACTTTTTTATATATTAATTTTTTTGTTTTATGGGAGAAACAAATAATTAATATAATCACCCACTTTGTAATATATGGGTTTTTTTAAGGTTTATGAACAACTCTCTAAAACTATAAACCGTAAAGAAATTTTTGGAATAAAAGAAATTGAATTCTAATTTAACTATAATAGAATATATATCGTTTAATGCCGAAACCATAAAATTTCTCAAAAAGGAACTCATGAGCTCAATCCCATCTCCATATGCTCCTGGTTATGCCTCAATAGCTTGGTTATGGATCCGAGGTACATTTTGGCCCATGGAATGAACCACTCTTATGATATCTTATCAAAGATTCTAATCTAAAGGAGGATTCCCTTTAGGAGCATATCCTGCTGTAACCACTTGAGGAACTCCTGGAAGGCATCTCATAGAAATGTTACAACACACTAGAAACAAAAAATAATGATCAAAAAATAATATAATATCAGTTTAAAATAATAAGAATTAACTATGATCATGTTCAAAATCCAATGTCGGAGACACACATCCCAATATCCCATGGGTACTTAAGGCTCATCATGGTAAGATCTGTCCATGAAATCACCGCAACCTACCCATCAATTCCTAAAAATCCAATATCTTATTTACTGACTTCCCAGGACCAAGCATATCCTAGATCTGATACAAAATTGTCTTGGACCGTCCTGGAAAATCCATCCATCTTGGTTATAAAATAGATTGCAATAAGACCCAATGGGGTTCCCAATCCCTTTAATATGGTGACTATCACCCAAACATCGAAAAAATGTACGATTGAATGATTTCAACCAAATCAAAACAAGATACATGGAATATATACTTGTGGAAAGAATAACTAGATAATAAATATTCCATAAAAAATATTTCCAATAGTAGAGATACAAACCAAAAGAATAAAGACAAAAACCCAAGTACATATTCATAAAAAATAAAATGATAACCTAGAAATCCAATAACTACACCATATGATATTTGGAAATATACCAAATTCTCACCACCGGATACATGTACCCTGTAGACATAATCCACACTGCCTTATTGTCCTGTATTTCCTTTTATTGCATCAGATAAAAAATGTTAAGAAGCCCCATGGGAGTGTGTAGGGTGTGATTTTATAGGCTCAGAAGGATCTAAACTAGGTGTTCTAAATCAGGTCTCTACATAATAATCCTAACATACTCATATCAAAAGAAAACAAGGATTGATATAAAGCAAAAATGTTTTGTATAAAAAGCATGGTAAATAATTCACCTTTTCTAAATATTTAACAAAACGAGGTAAAAAAGTTTTAAATCCTAATTCTAATAACCATTTTCATTACTTAAAACATGTATCATCTCAAACAAATCCAAGAATTATAAATCAAACACATAAATTAAAACACACTAAGGATAACAAAAGCTCAGGCTAGCTAGGTGACTCATACCTCAATCTCAATAAAGGACTATTGAAAACTCATGTACCTATAGGACATGCAATAAAGTACATGGAATATAGGAAAAACTCATAAATTTGAATCCCTACAAGGTCAATCAAGTCCTAGAGCCAATGCATCCTTGATCTAGGAATGGAGGAACACCCGAAGAAGTGAACCCCCTTATTATACTAATAGATGAGGCCCAATACTATACCTTCCACCTAAGTAACGAAGTATCTCATGTGCAGAATACATCAAATCAATTTAAAAGTGATTTTAAATTTCACAAAGAATTATAAGAAACCCTTTATTCATAAAAAATGATTTAAAAACCCATTTCACAATCAATTTCACATTGCTTTGAAAAAAACATTTATTTTTCCAAAATGAAGGGAAAACCCTTAATTTTCTCAAAAATATTTTATAGACACAAATAAATCAATAAATAATCCTGAAAATTAATTTATAAAATGATTTAAAAATCATTATTAGTCAAGGTTCACCCAACATAGGCTAGAGACGGAACCACCTACCTCAAAATTGGGCTTCACACCAACCACATTTGGATCCAAACACACACTAGAAGGAAAGAAATGAAAGAACATTGAACTATGATCCTAAAATTGATTATAATATCATATAATCAATTTACATAAGAAAACGTGTTTGTGAATAAGTTATATCAACACATACCCCAAGAATCTCACATGCCACACCAAAACTAACATGAGATCCATCCTCTTAATGAAAAACATACAAGGGATCTAAAAGTGATTGGAGACGAATCATCACACGATAAAAGGATCCTAGAAACATATCCCAACACCACTTTTAATTCCTAGAGGTTGGAATAAAATAATAAGAGAATGATTACACTTACCAAAGGAGGAGTAACCAAATAACCTGGAGATCAAAGTGCTAAAAAGAGAATCCCAGAAGAGTTGAATTCACCCAAAATCATTTGAATCTTCCCTAAGGACTGAGGGAGGGAATAAGAATGTTAATGAGAAAGGATTATGGTGAGAAAAACATATAATTTTAAGAAAAAAGTATAATTCATTGCATGAATTACTATTTCAAGATGTGAACTTCCAGGATGGTTGATACACCGAAAAATGCGTTGCCTCAAATTAAAATTTTGAAGGTACCATTAATGGAATAAATAAACTTTTCACACAATTTATGATTTTTATTTCATGAAAATGTAACACCCAAGTATTTTAGAATTTATTTCTCTTTAAATAAATTTTATTTGTTAGATAACTTGTGTTACATATAACATTGAGTTTAAATGAACCATAATATACTATTGAAATATCTAAACAAGACTGTTATAACCTAGTAATTAAAATTGTGGTATGAATATGAATAACCAATTTTGAAAAATTATGTATAAATATTTTTTTTGGACTCCTCATGTGTTAATCATGTTTTAATGATCACAAATCTTATTACTGTTAATTAATCTCAATATTCATTGCACATCTTGCTAATTCTTTTCAATCTCAATAATAGCTACACATCATGTTTTGATGATAACAAATATTATGGATGTTAATTACTCTCTTTATTATTTACAAGTCTCATGCATGATCACAAATCTCACATATATTATCACACCTTTATATTTATGATTAAAGCTCTTTTACTCTCTTGTGATTAAACTTAATCCAAGTTCTACATATTACTGTCTAAGTCCAAATACAGATATTTTTCTAAGTATGGACTCAACGTGACAGGACACCATGACCCAAACACCATGAAGTACTCACCGTGACCAGACACCGTGACCAGACACCGTGACCCAGACACCGTGAAGGACTCAGCGTGACCCAGACACCGTGAGCTAGACACCGTGACATGGACATACCATGATATTCATATACCATGAAGCTCATACTGTGACGCTCATACCGTGAAGCTCACACCGTGAAGAAGTCTCTGTTTCCTTAATCACTGTGACACCGTTTCTTAACCTTTTGTCAATATTATTTAAATAATGATAACGGTCATATTTGTTGTTTTTAATGCAATTAATGTTATTTAATGATAGTTGTTGGTATGTCAGGAAACCGTATCTCGAACCTATGAAAAGGGAATCATTCCTACTGCCAGAACTCGTGGAATATAAGAAAGACCGAGATGCAGTACACGTGGGTGTGCCAGAAGCGCAAGTAGTGACGTGAAAGTGTGAATATACAATGAGAAGAACATACATACATAAGAGAACAATCCTGGAAAAGAAGGAGATTGCAAGACCTTCAGAGAACTCTCATGAGTGCAATCCAATACTGCTGAAGAACACACGACGAATCAAGAGAACTTTCTCACTCTTGAAGAAGACAAGATGAACTATGACACTATGTTTTTCAACAGAAAAACCATATAAGGACTCAGAAGCATTCCTGCTGAATCCAACGAGTCCATAGCTGCATTGATAATCACTAGAGATTTCTAAACTCTCATCTATCTTCTCTATGTGATTTATTTATTAACTTTCAAGCAGTGTGGTGTACTCTGTATATCTTTTACACACACTGTCTCCTGCACTGTACTGGAGGATATTAAAATCCTCACTCAAATTCTCTTAACTCCTGTTTACCCACGTCAACTGTGGAAGAGGTCCTTGTGTAACCTTGTCTTTGTTTTGTTTCCCATGAAGAACAGTGGTAGAGGTCCCTGCGTGTCCTGGAAAGTTTTGTAAACTGTTGTTAACCCCGATCCAGTGTGTGGATCAAATTTATATATATTTGAGAGGACTAAGTCTCGACTTGATAATAAACCTCTTGTTTTACATGTTGTGCATATTTAATTTAATTTTAAAGTATTCTACATATGTAGAGACCCGAATCTTGATGTACATTGACTTTACATTACATTTGCGGAATACTTAGTACATAACAAAAACACACACACAAGGATCGTAATAGTTTAGTGTCTTTGGAAACTCAGAATATAATCTTATAATCGTGGTGAAATATCTTCAAAATCTCCCATAAAGATCTTCCTTTTTTTTACCTAAAACCTTTCTTTATATCCTGGGGAAAAGAAAACATAAAAGGGTGAGCTCAAATTCTTAGTAAAGGTAGACAAAAGAAATATCATTCACATCATATACATAAGCACATAACTTTTGGAAATCTTAATCCTGCAAAAGAGATCATAATTTCATAACATGGGGTAAATCATGGCAGTGAAATGTAATCAAAATAATCATAACTTAAAACATGAAACTTTGTGTCATTCACACATAATCATAGAGAATCATTTCTTGTTAGTCAAGACTCATTGCCAAGACTATCTTAGTGGACAAAGTCCCTTTCTGAATCGAGTAACCCTCGTTTCAGTCCTGTTTCACTGAACCGGTATAACCTACCGTTCCAGCCCTATCTATCTCATGAGATATAAAATCTTTACCCAATGCATTGGAGGGAGATATAGGTCCCACCCATCTTATAATGAATCCTTTCTTATGTGTGCCACATAATCATTAACCATACATCATAGCGTAACCCATGTAATAAAAATGGGATTCTTAAACAACATGACATCATAAAATAATTAATATAAGATAAAGGAATTCATAAAAATACTTCCATCACAACATAATCAAACCAATGTAATAATAGGGATAAAAACAGAACCCTTTTATTATCTTAGATGGAAAATAATTTTGATAAAATACTTGAACTCCATTCTTGAGGAAAATATCCTTTCTACTTCAAAAACATTTTTCCTTTCTTAACATGTCATACAATTTTAAACTAAAAGAAGTTTATTAAAAATAAACTTGAATACTTGTAAAGGAAACTTCTTGGAAATAATGTTTTAGAAATCCATTCATGTTGTATAAGTTAAAAAAAAACAATCTTCGTACTTTTGTCGGAAAAGTCAAAAAGTACCTCGTACGAAAAGCGACAAAAGATTCCTTTCATTTTTTTTAATAAAAACACTCCGAAGGGTAAAAATGGATTTAAACAATTGTAGGTGGATGAAAATAATATTACATATTGAGAAAACATGGATGTGGATGATAAAATACACCCCAGTAAATACCAAAGTAAAAACAATCTCGGATAAAAGTGAGATTGTGATATTTTTCCTTACCTTAGGTCCGATTTGCTTCGTATGTGTCCGAACCTCCTGTATAATGATTTAAATAATGTCATTGACTTATTACAGAATCATATTCATTGTTATTATATCATATATGGTTCACTTATGACATTATATTACCCGTTCTTTAGTAAATTCCATGTTAAAGAAGCGTTTTGGGTAAAATCGTTTCATTTATCGTAGGTGTTTTGACTTGTTGTTCTTGACATTATTATTAATTATATCATGATTTACATACTTCCAGAATATAAAATATTATTTATATATCATATATATTCAGTATATATATATATATAATAGATAGATAAATGAAATGAAAAACACCGTTCATGGAGACGGTAGTCCGTACGTACGCATGAACACTGTTTTTCTTTCCTTATTGTCTTAAATGGAAGTAAGTAGATGACATACATATATATATATACATAAATCCAGTATCATTATTATGTCATATATTTCATTAGTACTTATTATATATACTTTATAATCATTCATGAATGGTTAATCATTAAGAATGAATCTCATCGCGTCGTGGAGACGGTAGTCCGTACGTACGCACGAGCGATGATATCATTTCCATAATTATTGAATTGAATTGGAGTGAATTATACAATATATCAGAATCAATATGATTTTGTAATAACTATGTATAGTTATTCTTTACACCATTATACCCATCCACGTAAGGTGGTGGTGGAAAATAGATTACACCACGGCGTGGAGACGGTATTCTGTACGTACGCACGCGCGGTGATTTCTTTTTCCGTAGGATGGATAGATGGTGAAATAGGGTTGTTTCATACTTAGAATAACATATCAGTATATGAGTGATACTGATGTTATTACTTCATAATGAAACAACCTAAGAAGAAGAAGTGGAAGAAGAAATAATGATGAAAGAATTGGTAACGGTAATTACCTCTTCTTTGAAGCGCCTCTTTGAGACCTCCTCTTAGGGCACTAAAATTGGTCTTTGAGGAAGACCAGAACCTCTAGGATGTTTATAGGGAAGTGGAGAAGAGATTTTGTCAGGGGTTGGCCGATCTTGAGTGCTCAAATTGGTGTGAGGAGGAGGGGGAGGAGGTGTCTTTTTATAAGGGAGGAGAGGGGCACCTTAGGAATACCTCAAAATATTATTTTATATTAAAGTCAAAATCGATTTATAATGGTTCCAAAGGGTCTTATTTCGGAGATAAAGTGGGGATGGGTCGAAATCCTATCAACCAATAATATTTAGACATGTTTAGGGTACTATTTTAACCTTATCAATTAGATTTAACTGTAAGTTAAATAATTTAACTTTTACCGTGTCTTTTTGTTTTCTTTCACTATATGGTTAATAAACTTACTATAACATGCCAAACGAACCCCAAATTGTTTATTATTAATATATATATCCTTATCTAAGTCATTTGGACGAACCTTAGATTTTTAGGAATAAAATAACAATTAATAATATAATATTTGATTTAAAAACAATTTTGTGTCAATTTTGACACTATTTGATATATGATTTTTTTGAAAGTCATAACAGAATTATATGTTCAATCCAAGTTGATTAGATCAACAATAATATATCATAATAACCTAGAAAATTAGTGTAATTCATAAAAAGTCTCAAATTACATTTATTTTTGTGTTTATAACATCAATTATGTCAATATTTCATAAATAATATAATTACTGCATCATCTTTGTGTCATAAATAAATTAAATTATTTGATGTCTAAAAATTAAAAATAAAATACCATTATGTAGTAAATCTTTTTAGCTTTCTAATTAATATTTAC
Source organism: Viscum album (assembly GCA_963277665.1). Classification (NCBI taxonomy): domain Eukaryota; kingdom Viridiplantae; phylum Streptophyta; class Magnoliopsida; order Santalales; family Viscaceae; genus Viscum; species Viscum album. Next base: position 162,733,017 of record OY728144.1, read on the forward strand.
AATTGAATTTATATTATGTATAACCCCATATTAAAAATGTTTTAGTTATTAAACTTTGATTTTAACTATTTTAACTATTCATTAAATAAAATAATATTAAATGTCATAATCTAATCCAAGTGGACCTAAATGGTCATATTATATTCATAAGGTTTTTTTTTGTCGAATTACACTTATCCAATAGAATTAGGACATGTTTTAGGGTAATAATAATATCATTTTTACCCTTAATTACCCTATTTACTTTTAACCGTGGTAAATAAAAGTAAAAAGTTACTATTCACCAAAAATTATTTTCATCTCATTGAACCACATTTTACTTACTGACATCAACCATGTCTCTCGGATTTTTGAAATTCCATTCAGAGAAGCGGTAAAATTAAGATTTATGAAGAAATTAAATTTTTTAACTACCACTTAGTAGTTTCACTATTCATCAAAAATTGATGTTTTTCAGAACAATGCCAAAATTTCATCCTAAGCTATATTTCATATTCCGAATTCAAAAATGAAGTCTATTTTACCAAATTCATATCATAAAAGTTGAATTAATTAATTTTATAATTAAATCCCGCTGTTAAAACAAAGAGCGTGTTTTTAAGAAACAATATTTATCAAAAGATTGACACTTGTTTATGTCTGGTTTAAATGTGAAATTACATCCAATGACCAACATTGTATTAAATTGTAAAAATATATTCTAAATATACTTTAAAACCAGTCAAATTAATAATTTATCACTATTAATTATTTCGATTGAAAAAGTTGTTTTTAACTAAAATTTAGTAATTTTCACTATTCATCAAAATATGAAAGTTATCCGAAAATCACCAAAATTTCACCTTAGGCTAAATTCGATACTCCGAATCCAAAAATGAAGTCCATTTTGAGAGCTAAAATTTCTAAAAATTTAAAAGGTGGTTATTACTATTCATAACGGCTAGTTATAATAATATTTTAATAGCATATCGTTGTTTAGTGAAACTCGGTATTGCGTACTACACACGCTATCGAGGAAGGTCGCGATTGCGTGTAATGCAAGGCAAGTCAAAGATGCGTGTTGTGCAAGCTCCTTTTGGTGTAGCGTACAACACAAGACATTAATAAAATTAAAAAGAATATTTTTCATAAAATCTCGGGCTGTTACATTCTACCCCCTTAAAATGAATTTCGCCCTCGAAATTCGTCGGGGTTATAAATGGTTTACTATTCGAAAGTTTATTTAATAGAAACCCACATCGTAAAAAGGAATATCAAAACCAATCTTTAAAAAAAAAGTATGAAATGTAACGGTTACCCAAATAAACTAATCACTGGGTTTCCACATAGGTGAAAATATGGATATGGAAGAGAAATCTAACCATCATGTTCTGATGGAGAGTGGTAGAGAACATGGCTATGGAAAATCCAGTAATCACAAAGCAATAAATTTGTGACGATCTAAGGTACCATCTGATTCATCAGATATAAGATCACTAGGACAACATTTTTGGTTTTCAAGATCGTTTCCCTAAAGTTAAAGAATTTGAATTAGAATAAATACTTACTTTATTTTGGTACAATTTCACTGTTGTTCGTGCCTTGAACAATTTCCACTTCATCTCTTAAATAAATGAAGTTGAATTTGTTATTCGTGAAGTGTTAGCAGATCATGTGATAGAATGACGGGTCATTCCATCTGTCTCAAACAAAAGGTTAGAAAAAATTATATACATAAGTCGATCTATAGTGAGATTAATCATATATGGTTCCTAAAATGGACTTATACTTTATATATCATACTCCTTAATATAATAAAACTAGTTTCTACTAAACAGGGACTTCCTGTAGGCCAGTGGTAGGCGATAAAGGCCAGTAGCACTTCGGTTGTGGGTTCGATTCCCACAGCCTTGTCCGACGCGATGGGATGTCGCCCGTCCTGCAGGTTGCCCTTTTTCTAAAACTATATTACTAAAACATCCCATCAATAATATCGAAAAACTTCTATCCTTAAACAATACTCACTTATGTCCAACATAATCCATTTCAATCTTTAGGCTTATCCATAATACTGCAGTCCACTCTCATAATATAGTGAAAACGATTACCAGAGATTTAATACCATCGTTGATCCCCATATATCATAAGATATGTTTTGTTGGTCACATTCCAAACATTAAAAGTCCTTAATCATGTATTCTCTTTAATATCTTAGTGAAATCATGAATGCAGTTTAAAGTTAACACTTTCCACATACCAAAATCCTCAAAATTCTATATACTCAAACCATGATATCACTTAGTCCTTATATCAATCATGAGCTCATGAATACTATTAAACATTTCATTTTCTCGTTTTCCCTTTATTATGCGCATATCATCTTATTTCCAAAAAAATATCTCAATCACTTTGAATACTCAATGATACAACATTATTTTGGAATCCCATTATATAAACACTTAATAATTCCACCACATCGTTTTCATATTCAACATTGCCAATAGTGATCGCATGTGACTTCCCTTTGTCCTTTGCCTTTAGTGGTTTCTCATGTTGATCATCACTAACCCTTGGATTAGGGCATTTATTAGCATAATGCCCCATTTCCTTGCACTTGAAGCATTGAAGTGTTGGTGGTGCGTTCTCTGTAGTGTTTTCTTTATTCACATCATTAGAAACCCTTTTTCCATTACTTCGACACTCAGCTGCTCGATGACCTTCTTTTCCACACTTAAAACATTTTCTAGTCCCTTTAAGACAATCTCCACCATGCTTCTTTCCACACTTTGTGCATAAGGAAACATTCATCTTCTTTTCACCATTATTGTGAGATTTCTCCTTGAACTCCATCTTTTGTTTCTTGTCAAAACCATGAGATGGATATGTAATACCAACTTCCATTTCTACCTTGATAGCACAACGCACAATTTCTTCATGGCTACTAAAGTCTCTTATAGCTAATTCCCTTCGAAGACTTGGTTTTAAGCCACTGAAAAATTGATCAACTTTACTTTCAGGTTGGATGATAATGCCAGATGCATACCTTGCAAGTCTTGTAAAATTCACTTCGTATATACCAACAGATTCATCATCCTTCTGCTTCAGCTCAAGAAACTCCTTTTCCATCTTTGTTCGAAGAATACGAGGGAAGTACTTACTGAAAAACAAGTTCTTGAACTCGTCCATTCCATGGACTCAATTTCATCTCTTGGCCTTGTATTCTTGATAAAATTCCACCATTGATCAGATTCACCTTCCAAACAATATACTGCTAAGATGACTTTATCATGTTCAGAACATTGAAGAACTGAAAATATCTTTTCAGTGGTACTGATCCATTGTTCAGCAACAAGTGGATCGGAAGTCCCACTGAAAGAAGGTGGACGTTGCCTCATGAAGGACTCAATAGAATATTGTTCCCTTCTCTGCTCATTTGGAAGTCCAGAATGATTCATAGCTTGTGTAAGTATAGCAATAAGATTTTGCACTCCATCTCCCATAATTTTTTTTTGTTCAGGAGGTCAATCATTGCATTGTCCATTGCATTGATCAACACGGTTCCTTCGGGTTCCAGCCATCGTCTAAAACCCAAAAAGAATAGTGTGAGAGGGAAAAATCATGCTAGGGAAAACAACATAATAAAGGGGGAGTACCTTCAATATCTAACATCTTAGGTTTAATTCTATGATCGTTAGTGTAATTCTAGTACTATAAACTATACGTATACTTAACCCTAGGGACATCCCTAGACATACCTTAGAAATATCTCTAGGGATCTCACTAACGTTTTCGTATCCTAGTTTCCAAAGGTTGACTAAACCTTTCCTCTGATACCAACTGTAGAGACCTGAATCTTGACGTACATTGACTTTAAATTACATTTGTGAAATACTTAGTACATAACAAAAACACACACACAAGGATCGTAATAGTTTAGTGTCTTTGGAAACTCGGAATATAATCTTCTAATCGTGGTGAAAGATCTTCAAAATCTCCCATAAAGATCTTCCTTTTTTTATACCTAAAACCTTTCTTTATATCCTGGGGAAAAGGAAACATAAAAGGGTGAGCTCAAATTCTCAGTAAAGGTAGACAAAAGAAATATCAATCACATCATATACATAAGCACATAACTTTTGGAAATCTTAATCATGAAAAAGAGATCATAATTTCATAACATGGGGTAAATAATGGCAGTGAAATGTAATCACAATAATCATAACTTAAAACATGAAACTTTGTGGCATTCACACATAATAATAGAGAATCATTTCTTGTTAGTCAAGACTCATTGCCAAGACTATCTTAGTGGACAAAGTCCCTTTCTGAATCGAGTAACCCTCGTTTCAGTCCTGTTTCACTGAACCGGTATAACCTACCGTTCCAGCCCTGTCTATCTAATGAGATATAAAATCTTTACCCAATGCATTGGAGGGAGATATAGGTCCCACCCATCATATAATGAATCCTTTCTTATGTGTGCCACATAATCATTAACCATACATCATAGCGTAACCCATGTAATAAAAATGGGATTCTTAAACAACATGACATCATAAAACAATTCATATAAGATAAAGGAATTCATAAATATATTTCCATCACAGCATAATCAAACCAATGTAATAATAGGGATAAAAACAGAACCCTTTTATTATCTTAGATGGAAAATAATTTTGATAAAATACTTGAACTCCATTCTTGAGGAAAATATCCTTTCTACTTCAATTTTTTTTCCTTTCTTAACATGTCATACAATTTTAAACTAAAAGAATTTTATTAAAAATAAACTTGAATACTTGTAAAGGAAACTTCTTGGAAATAATGTTTTAGAAATCCATTCATGTCGTATAAGTTAAAAAAAACATTCTTCGTACTTTTGTCGGAAAAGTCAAAAAGTACCTCGTACGAAAAACGACAAAAGATTCCTTTCATTTGTTTTACTAAAAACACTCCGAAGGGTAAAAATGGATTTAAAAAATTGTAGGTGGATGGAAATAATATTAAATATTTAGAAAACATGGATGTGGATGATAAAATACACCCCAGTAAATACCAAAGTAAAAACAATCTCGGATAAAAGTGAGATTGTGGTATTTCCCTTACCTTAGGTCCGATTTGCTTCGTATGTGTCCGAACCTCCTGTATAATGATTTAAATAATTTCATTGACTTATTACAGAACCATATTCATTGTTATGATATCATATATGGTTCACTTATGATATTATATTACCCGTTCTTTTGTAAATTCCATGTTAAAGAAGCGTTTTGGCTAAAATCGTTTCATTTATCGTAGGTGTTTTGACTTGTTGTTATTGACATTATTATTACTTATATCATGATTTACTTACTTCCAGAATATAAAATATGATTTATATATCATATATATTCAGTATATATATATATATATAATAGATAGATAAATGAAATGAAAAACACCGTTCATGGAGACGGTAGTCCGTACGTACGCATGAACGCTGTTTTTCTTTCCTTATTGTCTTGAATGGAAGTAAGTAGATGACATACATATATATATATATACATAAATACAGTATCATTTTTATGTCATATATTTTATTAGTACTTATTATATATAATTTATAATCATTCATGAATGGTTAATCATTAAGAATGAATCTCATCGCGTCGTGGAGACGGTAGTCCGTCCGTACGCACGAGCGATGATATCATTTCCATAATTATTGAATTGAATTGGAGTGGATTATACAATATATCAGAATCAATATGATGTTGTAATAACTATGTATAGTTATTATTTACACCATTATACCCATCCATGTAAGGTGGTGGTGGAAAATAGATTACACCACGGCATGGAGACGGTATTCCGTACGTACGCACGCGCGGTGATTTCTTTTTCAGTAGGATGGATAGATGGTGAAATAGGGTTATTTCATACTTAAAATGAAATATTAGTATATGAGTGATACTGATGTTATTACTTCATAATGAAACAACCTAAGAAGAAGAAGTGGAAGAAGAAATAATGATGAAAGAATTGGTAACGGTAATTACCTCTTCTTTGAAGCGCCTCTTTGAGACCTCCTCTTAGGGCACTAAAATTGGTCTTTGAGGAAGAACAGAACCTCTAGGATGTTTCTAGAGAAGTGGAGAAGAGATTTTGGCAGGGTTTGGCCGATCTTGAGTGCTCAAATTGGTGTGAGGAGGAGGGGGAGGAGGTGTCCTTTTATAAGGGAGGAGAGGAGCACCTTAGGAATACCTCAAAATATTATTTTATATTAAAGTCAAAATCGATTTAGAATGGTTCCAAAGGGTCTTATTTAGGAGCTAAAGTGGGGATGGGTCGAAATCCTATCAACCAATAAGATTTAGACAAGTTTAGGGTATTATTTTAACCATATCAATTAGATTTAACTCTAAGTTAAATAATTTAACTTTTACCGTGTCTTTTTGTTTTCTTTCACTATATGGTTAATACACTTACTATAACATGCCAAAAGAACCCAAAATTGTTTATTATTAATATATATATCCTTATCTAAGTCATTTGGCCGAACCTTAGATTTTTAGGAATAAAATAACAATTAATAATATAATATTTGATTTAAAAACTATTTTGTGTCGATTTTGACACTATTTGATATATGATTTTTGTGAAAGTCATAACAGAATTATATATTCAAACCAAGTTTATTAGATCAACACTAATATATCATAATAACCTAGAAAATTAGTGGAATTCATAAAAAGTCTCAAATTACATTTATTTTGGTGTTTATAACATCAATTATGTCAATATTTCATAAATAATATAATTACTGCATCATCTTTGTGTCATAAATAAATTAAATTATTTGATGTCTAAAAATTACAAATAAAATACAATTATTTAGGAAATCCTTTTAGCTTTCTAATGAATATTTACAATCGAATTTATCTTATGTATAATCCCATATTAAAAATGTTTTAGTTATTAAACTTTGATTTTAACTATTTTAACTATTCATTAAATAAAATAATATTAAATGTCATAATCTAATCCAAGTGGACCTAAATGGTCATATTATATTCATAAGGTTGTTTTTGGTCGAATTACACTTATCCAATAGAATTAGGACATGTGTTAGGGTAATAATAATATCATTTTTACCCTTAATTACCCTATTTACTTTTAACCTTGGTAAATAAAAGTAAAAAGTTACTATTCACCAAAAATTATTTTCATCTCATTGAACCACATTTTACTTACTGACATCAACCGTGTCTCTCGGATTTTTGAAATTCCATTCACAGAAGCGGTAAAATTAAGATTTATGAAGAAATTAATTTTTTTAACTACCACTTAGTAGTTTCACTATTCATAAAAAATTGATGTTTTTCAGAACAATGCCAAAGTTTCATCCTAAGCTATATTTCATATTCGAATTCAAAAATGAAGTCTATTTTACCAAATTCATATCATAGAAGTTTCATTAATTAATTTTATAATTAAATCCCGCTGTTAAAACAAAGAGCGTGTTTTTAAGAAACAATATTTATCAAAAGATTGACACTTGTTTATGTCTGGTTTAAATGTGAAATTACATCCAATGACCAACATTGTATTAAATTGTAAAAATATATTCTAAATATACTTTAAAACCAGTCAAATTAATAATTTATCACTATTAATTATTTCGATTGAAAAAGTTGTTTTTAACTAAAATTTAGTAATTTTCACTATTCATCAAAATATGAAAGTTATCCGAAAATCACCAAAATTTCACCTTAGGCTAAATTCGATACTTCGAATCCAAAAATGAAGTCCATTTTGAGAGCTAAAATTTCTAAAAATTTAAAAGGTGCTTATTACTATTCATAACGGCTAGTTATAATAATATTTTAATAGCATATCGTTGTTTAGTGAAACTCGGTATTGCGTACTACACACGCTATCGAGGAAGGTCGCGATTGCGTGTAATGAAAGGAAAGTCAAAGATGCGTGTTGTGCAAGCTCCTTTTGGTGTAGCGTACAACACAATACATTAATAAAATTAAAAAGAATATTTTTCATAAAATCTCGGGCTGTTACATTCTACCCCCTTAAAATGAATTTCGCCCTCGAAATTCGTCGGGGTTATAAATGGTTTACTATTCGAAAGTTTATTTAATAGAAACCCACATCGTAAAAAGGAATATCAAAACCAATCTTTAAAAACAAAAGTATGAAATGTAACGGTTACCCAAATAAACTAATCACTGGGTTTCCACATAGGTGAAAATATGGATATGGAAGAGAAATCTAACCATCATGTTCTGATGGAGAGTGGTAGAGAACATGGCTATGGAAAATCCAGTAATCACAAAGCCATAAATTTGTGACGATCTAAGGTACCATCTGATTCATCAGATATAAGATCACTTGGACAACATTTTTGGTTTTCAAGATCGTTTCCCAAAAGTTAAAGAATTTGAATTAGAATAAATACTTACTTTATTTTGGTACAATTTCACTGTTGTTCGTGCCTTGAACAATTTCCACTTCATCTCTTAAATAAATGAAGTTGAATTTGTTATTCGTGAAGTGTTAGCAGATCATGTGATAGAATGACGGGTCATTCCATCTGTCTCAAACAAAAGGTTAGAAAAAATTATATACATAAGTCGATCTATAGTGAGATTAATCATATATGGTTCCTAAAATGGACTTATACTTTATATATCATACTATTTAATATAATAAAACTAGTTTCTACTAAACAGGGACTTCCTATAGGCCAGTGGTAGGCGATAAAGGCTAGTCGCACTTCGGTTGTGGGTTCGATTCCCACAGCCTTGTCCGACGCGATGGGCTGTCGCCAATCCTGCAGGTTGCCCTTTTTCTAAAACTATATTACTATAACATCCCATCAATAATATCGAAAAACTTCTATCCTTAAACAATACTCACTTATGTCCAACATAATCCATTTCAATCTTTAGGCTTATCCATAATACTGCAGTCCACTCTCATAATATAGTGAAAACGATTACCAGAGATTTAATACCATCGTTGATCCCCATATATCATAAGATATGTTTTGTTGGTCACATTCCAAACATTCAAAGTCCTTAATCATGTATTCTCTTGAATATCTTAGTGAAATCATGAATGCAGTTTAAAGTTAACACTTTCCACATACCAAAATCCTCAAAATTCTATATACTCAAACCATGATATCACTTAGTCCTTATATCAATCATGAGCTCATGAATACTATTAAACATTTCATTTTCTCATTTTCCCTTTATTATGCGCATATCATCTTATTTCCAAAAAAATATCTCAATCACTTTGAATACTCAATGATACAACATTATTTTGGAATCCCATTATATAAACACTTAAAAATTCCACCACATCGTTTTCATATTCAACATTGCCAACAGTGATCGCATGTGACTTCCCTTTTTCCTTCGCCTTCAGTGGTTGCTCATGTTGATCATCACTAACCCTTGGATTAGGGCATTTATTAGCATAATGCCCCATTTCCTTGCACTTGAAGCATTGAAGTGTTGGTGGTGCGTTCTCTGTAGTGTTTTCTTTATTCACATCATTAGAAACCCTTTTTCCATTACTTCGACACTCAGCTGCTCGATGACCTTCTTTTCCACACTTAAAACATTTTCTAGTCCCTTTAAGACAATCTCCACCATGCTTCTTTCCACACTTTGTGCATAAGGAAACATTCATCTTCTTTTCACCATTATTCTGAGATTTCTCCTTGAACTCCATCTTTCGTTTCTTGTCAAAACCATGAGATGGATATGTAATACCAACTTCCATTTCTACCTTGATAGCACAACGCACAATTTCTTCATAGCTACTAAAGTCTCTTATAGCTAATGCCCTTCGAAGACTTGGTTTTAAGCCACTGAAAAATCGATCAACTTTACTTTCAGGTTGGATGATAATGCCAGATGCATACCTTGCAAGTCTTGTAAAATTCGCTTCGTATATACCAACAGATTCATCATCCTTCTGCTTCAGCTCAAGAAACTCCTTTTCCATCTTTGTTCGAAGAATACGAGGGAAGTACTTACTGAAAAACAAGTTCTTGAACTCGTCCATTCCATGGACTCAATTTCATCTCTTGGCCTTGTATTCTTGATAAAATTCCACCATTGATCAGCTTCACCTTCCAAACAATATACTACTAAGATGACTTTATCATGTTCAGAACATTGAAGAACTGAAAATATCTTTTCAGTGGTACTGATCCATTGTTCAGTAACAAGTGGATCGGAAGTCCCACTGAAAGAAGGTGGACGTTTCCTCATGAAGGACTCAATAGAATATTGTTCCCTTCTCTGCTCATTTGGAAGTCCAGAATGATTCATAGCTTGTGTAAGTATAGCAATAAGATTTTGCACTCCATCTCCCATAACATTTGTTTGTTCAGGAGGTCAATCATTTCATTGTCCATTGCATTGATCAACACGGTTCCCTCAGGTTCCAGCCATCGTCTAAAACCCAAAAAGAATAGTGTGAGAGGCAAAAATCATGCTAGGGAAAACAACATAATAAAGGGGGAGTACCTTCAATATCTAACATCTTAGGTTTAATTCTATGATCGTTAGCATAATTCTAGTACTATAAACTATACGTATACTTAACCCTAGGGACATCCCTAGACATACCTTAGAAATATCTCTAGGGATCTCACTAACGTTTTCGTATCCTAGTTTCCAAAGGTTGACTAAACCTTTCCTCTGATACAAACTGTAGAGACCCGAATCTTGACGTACATTGACTTTAAATTACATTTGCGGAATACTTAGTACATAACAAAAACACACACACAAGGATCGTAATAGTTTAGTGTCTTTGGAAACTCGGAATATAATCTTCTAATCGTGGTGAAAGATCTTCAAAATCTCCCATAAAGATCTTCCTTTTTTTATACCTAAAACCTTTCTTTATATCCTGGGGAAAAGAAAACATAAAAGGGTGAGCTCAAATTCTCAGTAAAGGTAGACAAAAGAAATATCAATCACATCATATACATAAGCACATAACTTTTGGAAATCTTAATCCTGCAAAAGAGATCATAATTTCATAACATGGGGTAAATCATGGAAGTGAAATGTAATCACAATAATCATAACTTAAAACATGAAACTTTGTGGCATTCACACATAATAATAGAGAATCATTTCTTGTTAGTCAAGACTCATTGCCAAGACTATCTTAGTGGACAAAGTCCCTTTCTGAATCGAGTAACCCTCGTTTCAGTCCTGTTTCACTGAACCGGTATAACCTACCGTTCCAGCCCTATCTATCTCATGAGATATAAAATCTTTACCCAATGCATTGGAGGGAGATATAGGTGCCACCCATCATATAATGAATCCTTTCTTATGTGTGCCACATAATCATTAACCATACATCATAGCGTAACCCATGTAATAAAAATGGGATTCCTAAACAACATGACATCATAAAACAATTCATATAAGATAAAGGAATTCATAAATATATTTCCATCACAGCATAATCAAACCAATGTAATAATAGGGATAAAAACAGAACCCTTTTATTATCTTAGATGGAAAATAATTTTGATAAAATACTTGAACTCCATTCTTGAGGAAAATATCCTTTCTACTTCAATTTTTTTTCCTTTCTTAACATGTCATACAATTTTAAACTAAAAGAATTTTATTAAAAATAAACTTGAATACTTGTAAAGGAAACTACTTGGAAATAATGTTTTAGAAATCCATTCATGTCGTATAAGTTAAAAAAACATTCTTCGTACTTTTGTCGGAAAAGTCAAAAAGTACCTCGTACGAAAAACGACAAAAGATTCCTTTCATTTGTTTTACTAAAAACACTCCGAAGGGTAAAAATGGATTTAAAAAATTGTAGGTGGATAGAAATAATATTAAATTTTGAGAAAACATGGATGTGGATGATAAAATACACCCCAGTAAATACCAAAGTAAAAACAATCTCGGATAAAAGTGAGATTGTGATATTTCCCTTACCTTAGGTCCGATTTGCTTCGTATGTGTCCGAACCTCCTGTATAATGATTTAAATAATGTCATTGACTTATTATAGAATCATATTCATTGTTATGATATCATATATGGTTCACTTATGATATTATATTACCCGTTCTTTTGTAAATTCCATGTTAAAGAAGCGTTTTGGGTAAAATCGTTTCATTTATCGTAGGTGTTTTGACTTGTTGTTATTGACATTATTATTACTTATATCATGATTTACTTACTTAAAGAATATAAAATATGATTTATATATCATATATATTCAGTATATATATATATATAATAGATAGATAAATGAAATGAAAAACACCGTTCATGGAGACGGTAGTCCGTACGTACGCATGAACGCTGTTTTTCTTTCCTTATTGTCTTGAATGGAAGTAAGTAGATGACATACATATATATATATATATATACATAAATACAGTATCATTATTATGTCATATATTTCATTAGTACTTATTATATATACTTTATAATCATTAAGAATGAATCTCATCGCGTCGTGGAGACGGTAGTCCGTACGTACGCACGAGCGATGATATCATTTCCATAATTATTGAATTGAATTGGAGGGGATTATAAAATATATCAGAATCAATATGATGTTGTAATAACTATGTATAGTTATTCTTTACACCATTATACCCATCCATGTAAGGTGGTGGTGGAAAATAGATTACACCACGGCGTGGAGACGGTATTCCGTACGTACGCACGCGCGGTGATTTCTTTTTCAGTAGGATGGATAGATGGTGAAATAGGGTTGTTTCATACTTAAAATAACATATCAGTATATGAGTGATACTGATGTTATTACTTCATAATGAAAAAACCTAAGAAGAATAAGTGGAAGAAGAAATAATGATGAAAGAATTGGTAACGGTAATTACCTCTTCTTTGAAGCGCCTCTTTGAGACCTCCTCTTAGGGCACTAAAATTGGTCTTTGAGGAAGACCAGAAGCTCTAGGATGTTTCTAGGGAAGTGGAGAAGAGATTTTGTCAGGGGTTGGCCGATCTTGAGTGCTCAAATTGGTGTGAGGAGGAGGGGGAGGAGGTGTCCTTTTATAAGGGAGGAGAGGGGCACCTTAGGAATACCTCAAAATATTATTTTATATTAAAGTCAAAATCGATTTATAATGGTTCCAAAGGGTCTTATTTCGGATCTAAAGTGGGGATGGGTCGAAATCCTATCAACCAGTAAGATTTAAACAAGTTTAGGGTATTATTTTAACCTTATCAATTAGATTTAACTCTAAGTTAAATAATTTAAATTTTACCGTGTCTTTTTGTTTTCTTTCACTATATGGTTAATAAACTTACTATAACATGCCAAACGAACCCCAAATTGTTTATTATTAATATATATATCCTTAGCTAAGTCCTTTGGCCGAACCTTAGATTTTTAGGAATAAAATAACAATTAATAATATAATATTTGATTTAAAAACTATTTTGTGTCAATTTTGACACTATTTGATATATGATTTTTGTGAAAGTCATAACAGAATTATATATTCAAACCAAGTTGATTAGATCAACACTAATATATCATAATAACCTAGAAAATTAGTGTAATTCATAAAAAGTCTCAAATTACATTTATTTTGGTGTTTATAACATCAATTATGTCAATATTTCATAAATAATATAATTACTACATCATCTTTGTGTCATAAATAAATTAAATTATTTGATGTCTAAAAATTACAAATAAAATACCCTTATGTAGGAAATCTTTTTAGCTTTCTAATGAATATTTACAATCGAATTTATCTTATGTATAAGCCCATATTAAAAATGTTTTAGTTATTAAACTTCGATTTTAACTATTTTAACTATTCATTAAATAAAATGATATTAAATGTCATAATCTAATCCAAGTGGACCTAAATGGTCATATTATATTCATAAGGTTGGTTTTGGTCGAATTAAACTTATCCAATAGAATTAGGACATGTGTTAGGGTAATAATAATATCATTTTACCCTTAATTACCCTATTTACTTTTAACCTTGGTAAATAAAAGTAAAAAGTTACTATTCACCAAAAATTATTTTCATCTCATTGAACCACATTTTACTTACTGACATCAACCGTGTCTCTCAGATTTTTGAAATTCCATTCACAGAAGCGGTAAAATTAAGATTTATGAAGAAATTAATTTTTTTAACTACCACTTAGTAGTTTCACTATTCATCAAAAATTGATGTTTTTCAGAACAATGCCAAAGTTTCATCCTGAGCTATATTTCATATTCCGAATTCAAAAATGAAGTCTATTTTACCAAATTCATATCATAGAAGTTGCATTAATTAATTTTATAATTAAATCCCGCTGTTAAAACAAAGAGCGTGTTTTTAAGAAACAATATTTATCAAAAGATTGACACTTGTTTATGTCTGGTTTAAATGTGAAATTACATCCAATGACCAACATTGTATTAAATTGTAAAAATATATTCTAAATATACTTTAAAACCACTCAAATTAATAATATATCACTATTAATTATTTCGATTGAAAAAGTTGTTTTTAACTAAAATTTAGTAATTTTCACTATTCATCAAAATATGAAAGTTATCCGAAAATCACCAAAATTTCACCTTAGGCTAAATTCGATACTCCGAATCCAAAAATGAAGTCCATTTTGAGAGCTAAAATTTCTAAAAATTTAAAAGGTGGTTATTACTATTCATAACGGCTAGTTATAATAATATTTTAATAGCATATCGTTGTTTAGTGAAACTCGGTATTGCGTACTACACACGCTATCGAGGAAGGTCGTGATTGCGTGTAATGCAAGGCAAGTCAAAGATGCGTGTTGTGCAAGCTCCTTTTGGTGTAGCGTACAACACAAGACATTAATAAAATTAAAAAGAATATTTTTCATAAAATCTCGGGCTGTTACAACATATATCTTATTTATTCCACTGCTATTACTTTGAAATACAAAACTATTTTGAAGCTAATTTGATAGTTAAATTAGCAAGTGTTTACACTTATTGTAAATCAATAGATTAGTTTCAAAAGTTAGTTTTCTCTTGTGGTTAAACTAATTGATACCTAATCTATCTTTGAGAAGCTAAGTGAACATTTACAATCTGTATAAATTCACTACAGTTTAACTCGTTTTACAAATCAGGGGATTTTAACTAGACAATATTTTAATGGAAATTTTAATTGGAACTCAATTCCCCCCACTCTTGAGTATCCACTCCGACCAACATTTGGTATCAGAGGTTTAGTTTTTGTTCAAAGATTTTTGAAATACTCTGTTTTTCAACTATGATTTTAGTTGCATCTTTAAAGATCTTAATTTTCTGTTAGTTCTAAATTTTTATCTCATTAAATTATATTTCTAAAATCTCGTTATGGATAATAGAATAGAGGGTGCTGCTACTAACAGGCCACCTTTCTTCAATGGTACAAACTATGCTCAGTGGAAACTTAAAATGAAAATTCATTTAGAGAGCATGGGTTTTGAAATTTGGACTACCATAGAATCAGAATATAAACTTACCACTACTGTTAGATCCACTTGGGATGAACCTACAAAGACTTCTTACAATAATAATTGTAAATCTATGAATGCCCTGTACTGTGCTTTAGGAGATGAAGAGTTTAACAGAATTTCTGCCTGTAAAACTGCTTTTGAAATTTGGGATACTTTGGGTGTTTCTCATGAAGGAACAACCAATGTTAAAGAAATGAGATTAAATACTTATACTATTAAATATGATAATTTTAAAATGAAAACTGATGAACCTATTTCTGACATGTATCTTAGGTTTAATGAGATAGTCAATACAATGAATTCCCTTGGAAGGGCTATTCTAGCAAAGGAAAAAATTATGATGATTCTAAGATGTTTACCAGACCGATGGAGAGGCACATCTGTTTCAATCAGAGAGTCATGTGACATTGCTTCTCTACCTGTCAAAAAACTCATTGGTAAGCTTATGATGTATGAGGAAGAACTCAAGGTTAAGAAAGAGGAAGATTATGAACCTAAGAGAAAATCAGTGGATTTAAAGACTACTGCTTCCAAGAGCAAGGACAAAGATAATGCTCAACTACCTACTGACAGTTCAACCAGTGAAAATTCAGACTCTGATAGTGATGCTGAAATGGATCAGATAGCCAGAAGGTTTAAGAAATTTTATAGGAAGAATAAATTCTTCAGAAAATCGAATTACAAAGGAAAGTATGAAAATAAGGGACATTGGAATAAGGATTGGAAAAATCCAGATAAAAGTGATGAAGTTGTCTGTTATGATTGAAAAAGAAAAGGACATATTTAAGCAGACTGCCCAAAGATCAAATTCAATAATAAATATGATTACAAGGACAGTAAGTACAAAAAGGCTACGGAGGCTACTTGGAGCGCTTCTGAGGATAGCTCCAACAAATATGAAGCTTCTGAGACTGAAACCAGAAATAAGGCAAACATGTGTTTTATGACAAACACATCTGAGGTAACCCTAGATACTCCTGCTTTAAATTCTTATTATTCTGAAGATATTGCAGAATCTGATTCTGATTCTGAAAAAATGACTAGTGAGGAATTGTTTGAATATTGTAATATGCTGGAAGAGACATGCAATGAACTTAAGGACAAATACAAATCATTAAAGAAACATCATGCTCTCACTACTACTTTTAAAACTGTACTTACTATTGAAAAAGAGAAAAATGCTCAACTATTAAGGGAGAACACTGAACTGAAAATGTCTAATGAGCAACTTAGAAAGGATTTAGATAAATTCAAAAATAGAAAGGATACACTAACTCAAATTCTAGGAAATCAAGTTTCACAAAAATACACTACTGGAATAGGTTACAAACCTGGACAGAGACATATTACTAAGAATAGATTTATTCTTAAATCTGGACAGAATACTGCTAGTTCTAGTTCTGGACATTTATATGCTTCAACTAGTTATATTCATAGTTACAGATCTAATAAGGTTTATCTTTCAAAATATGTTGATTCTAAAAATTTTATGAGACCCATAAGACAAATTTGTGTACCGAAAGCTTTGATTGCTAACCTGTCTGGACCCAAGAAGATCTGGGTACCAAAATCATTTCCTATCTAAATCTGTTTTGTAGGAAACCTGCTTAAAGAGATCCTGTAGGAAGACTTGGTACTTGGACAGTGGATGTTCAATACATATGTCATGAGACTTATCATGCTTTAAAAGCTTAGTTAGAATTGATGGAGGCTTTGTCACCTTTGGTGATAATTCTAAAGGGAAAATCATCGGCTTAGGCCAGATTGGTAACACTGACTCAATATTAATTTCTAAAGTATTATTTGTTGATGGACTTAAATATAATCTGTTAATTATTTCTCAGTTATGTGATGATGGTTTTAATGTTAAATTTGAAAATGATTCTTGCAATGTTTTTAATTCTAAAATGCTTTAGTATTTTCTGCCCTACGAAATGAAAATATTTTTGCTGTTGATTTAAATTCTTTAGCCATGCAAAATATTACTTGTTTAAATGATTTTCATAAAGAGTCTTGGTTTTGGCACAGAATATTAGGACACTGCAATACAAATTCACTTAGAAAACTTACTAGGAAGAACTTAGTGAGAGACCTACCCAAACTTGAGTTTCCAAATGACAAAGTTTGTAATCCCTGTCAAAAGGGAAAGCAACACAAAATCTCTTTCAAACCAAAGAAAAAAGTCTCAACTTCTCAACCTCTCAAGTTGGTTCACATGGATTTGTTTGGACCATCTAGAGTTTCTAGATTAAATGGGAAGCACTATGTCTATGTCTTAGTAGATGACTTTTCTAGATATACATGTTTATACTTCTTAGCTCACAAAAGTGAAGCTTGTTCTTACTTTGTTAAATACTCCAAATCTGTAGAGAATCTTAATGGACTTAAGATTAAAACTCTAAGAAGCGATCATTGCTGTGAGTTTGAGAATCATGAATTTGAATCCTATTACTCACACAATGGCTATTGTCATAACTTTTCTGCCCCTAGGACACCTCAGAAAAATGGTGTAGTAGAAAGGAGGAATAGAACCATGCAAGAAATTGCCAGAACCATGCTTAATATATATGACCTGCCTATTTACTTTTGGGATGAAGCTGTGAATACATCTTGTTATATTATCAATAGAGTCTTGATCAGACCTGTTCTTAAGAGGACCCCTTATGAGTTTTGGAACCATAGGAAACCTAAGGTTAACTATTTTAGAGTTTTTGGCTGCAAAGTATTTATTCTTAATACCAAAGATAAACTTGAAAAGTTTCCATCCAAGAGTGATGAAGGAATTTTCCTAGGTTATTCTATTTCTAGTAAAGCCTATAGAGTTTTCAATAAGAGAACCAAGTGTGTGGAAGAATATGTTCACATCAAGTTTGATGAAACTGATCCCCATGCGCCTAAAATCTCTTCTGAAAATCTTGAAGAAGATTTATCTGTTCTGGACCTTAATGAAAAATCAAATGAACCTGCTATAAAGACAACCAGTTCTGGAAATCTTCAAGAACCTGCTTCTGTTTATTGCCAACCTGTTGATGAACCTGAAATTTCTAGTCCTACCTTTAATAGATCAACTACAATTCTAAAGAATCATCCTTTAGATGCTGTTGTAGGAAATCTTGATAGAGGGACGCAGACTAGAGCTTCACTTAGAAACCAGGTTGAACATCAAGCCTTCTTTTCACAGCTTTAACCTAAAAACATTGATGATGCTATTAATGATGAATTTTGGGTGATTGCTATGCAAGAAGAACTCAATCAGTTTGAAAGAAATAAAGTTTGGAATCTTGTCGGAAGACCTAAGGACACTTTCATAATAGGCACAAAATGGGTGTTTAGAAATAAAGTAGATGAATCCGGAAACATAGTTAGAAATTAATCTAGGCTAGTTGCACAAGGCTATAGTCAAGAAGAAGGTATTGACTATGAGGAGACTTTTTCTCCAATAGTCAGATTAGAAGTTATTAGGATTTTACTTGTTTATGCTGCACATCTAAATTTCAAACTATATCAAATGGATGTCAAGAGTGCATTATTAAATTGATATATTAATGAGGATGTTTTTGTTGAACAACCACCTGGATTTTCAAACCCTCATTTTCCAAATCATATTTTCAAACTATTAAAAGCTTTATATGGTTTAAAGAAAGCTCCAAGAGCTTGGTATGATAGATTAAGTACTTTTATAATTTCTAAAGGTTTTATAAGAGGAATAGCTAATCCTACTCTGTTTATAAAATGAATTTCTAAAGATGTTTTAGTTGTACAAATTTATGTAGATGATATTATTTTTGGATCTTCAAAAACTACATTATGTACTGATATTTATAAAATGATGAAAAATGAATTTGAAATGAGTTTTAATGGGTGAACTTAAATTCTTTCTTGGTTTTCAAATCTTTCAAAATGATGATGGAATTATTTTAACTCAAAGTAAATATACTATAGATATTTTAAAAAGTTTTGGATTGGATAACACAAAAATTAGTGACACTCCCATGAGTACCACCTGTAAGATGGATCTTGATAAAAATGGTAAATCTGTTGATCAAACCACTTATAGAGGAATGATTGGAAGTCTACTCTACCTGACTGCTAGTCGTCCTGATATTATGTTTAGTGTGTGTATGTGTGCTCGTTTTCAAGCAAACCCTAAAGAGTCACATTTAAATGCTGTAAAGAGAATTTTCAAATACCTCAAGCATACTCCCAATTTAGGACTGTTCTATCCCAAAGGACAATCATTTTAATTAGTTAGTTATTATGATGCTGATTTTGCTGGATGTAAGTTAGATAGAAAAAGAACCTCTGGAACATGTCATATTTTAGGCAAGTCACTAGTATCATGGTGTAGTAAGAAACAAAATTCTGTTGCATTATCAACTGCAGAAGCTGAATACATAGCTGCTGGAAGTTGTTGTGCACAAATTTTTTGGATGAAACACACATTACTAGACTATGGATATCAATTCAGACATGTCCAAATAAATTGGGACAACACAAGTGCTATTAATATTTCTAATAATTCTGTTTCTCATTCTAGGACAAAACATATTGATGTAAGACAACACTTTTTGAGGGATCATTATCAAAAAGGTGATATCACTTTGGAATTCATTGGTAATGAATATCAAATTTATGATATATTCACTAAACCATTAAGTTCTAAAAGATTAGACCACATCATACATGATCTTGGTATGATCAACCATAAGCGAATATCTTACTGATCTTAATGTTTAATACTTTACTATATTTTACTCACCGTAATGCCTACTCGCGGTCTCACCGTGAGAATTATGTTTATTCTTATTTTAACCCGTATCGTGGTAATTTTTATTTCACCGCTATTTTGTTTTCCCGCATTTTTGTTTTTATGACGTTTGACATTCCCAAATGATAAAACTTAAGGGTTTCATTCGATTCCTTACCCAAACTCTCTCCTGAACCTTCTCTTCCCTCTCACCCAAACCTTCAGTGAATGCCAAGGATGAAGCATCCATCTTCACCCTCGTCTGAGAAGGGTCGCTCTATGAAAAATAGAGGATACCGATGATAGCTTCCGATGGAACTCTAAACCCAAACCTGGTAATCCGTACAGTTGTACCTGAAAAAGAGGTTTACCCTGAATGGTTGCTGTATAGTAGATCGTTAGTTTTGAAACTTTTAAGAGAACAAGGATGGCTTGAATGGTTCACTGAACAGAATAGACCGATTTACCCAAGGCTTGTATCTCAATTTTATCTGTATGTGAAGTTTTCTTTTGAGTTTAGAGAAAGCATTATGGTGACCAGCTGGATCGATGGTCAGAAGTGATCTTTCTCTTCCAGGCTGTGGGTTGCATTCCTAAGAATTACACATTAAGGAGTTTGTGAAGATTACCAGAGAGACCCTCCTCCAAAAACTGACATCTTTGACCTGGAGACTGCTTTGGAAAGTCTAACTGGAAATGGAACAAAGAGAAGGGCCATAGCTGCTGAACTAGATGGGGAGACAAGACTTCTGTTCAAGTTTGTTCAAAATTTGGTTAGTCCAAGAAAAGGAGATTTTTCTGTGATGAAGTATCATGAAGTGTTCCTGAATCACCTGTTGAAGAATGGACATAAGATCAATCTGTGTAAGTATGTTATCAACCATATCTGTGAGCTGATCAAAGTAACGTCAAAATCCACCTCCCTGTTTTATTCAAGGATGATTTCACCTATGTTAGTTGCAAAAGGGATGGTTGGACTGAATGAAGAGAAATTAGAGGACCTTGATTACTGCCTATCCATGCCTATCAGCAGAAGGATGAAGATAAGCTGGAATCCCTGGAAAAAGAAGTGGGTTGAGGATAGTGATCAAATATATAAAAAGTTTAATCCTGTTTACTATCCAAGAAGGCCTTAGAACCTAGCTGATCTTGGTTTGGAACCAGATGAAGTGGCTGAGTATTCAGAAGAAGAAGAACAAGAAGATGTAATAGCTGAAGTACCACCTAGAGAAGAACCTGAAATACCTCAAGGATAGGAAGTTGTTGTTGAAAAGGAAAGGACTATAGATTCTTCAGTTGTTCTTCATGAGGAATAATATCATCCTAATGATGCAAGGAAATTGTTTTTTCCTGTTTTAGAACAGCAAGCAACCTTAAGGGCAAATATTGTTGAAGAGAATCATTCTGTTGAGAAAGAAGCAAGTCTGGAGGCTCATCTAGTGGAACAATAGGTTCCTGAGATTATTCTATCTGCTGAAGAAAGGATAGAAATTGCCTTTCAGCTGGCAAGGAAAGAGTTTGCTGAAGAGATTAGGGATGATCCTGTGGATCTTTTCCATGTTCCTGAACCTCAAGAATCTGGAAGGGAAGCACAAGTTGAGGGGGAGGAACCTCAAAATATTGATATTGTGGAAGCTGGATCTGCTGAAGCTTCTCACCCTTCTGTCACTTCTTCTGTGTACTCTCGGTATAAGTTCCAAAGATTTTATGATGTGAACGAGTCACAGCAAGTGACTGCAACTGAAATGGATCTTTCTTCTCTGTTTCAATTAAAGTCCTCAGCTCATCTAGAACCAGAACCAGAGCCCTAACCTCAATCTGAATCAGAATCTGAGTCTGAAAATGACTCTGAACCTTAACCAGAATCTGAACCTCTACCTTTACCTGTATCCTTACCTGAGCATCACTCCTTTGTGACCAAAGATGATCTGAAAGGTTTTGGAGAGACTTTGTTAGCTGGAGTTGAGAAAATTATCTCCACTCAACCTCTCCCAGTGACTCAGTTAAGTCAAGAAGATGCTTCAATTCTCTTGAAAAATATTAACTTGAATATTCAACCGAGGATGATCTGAGAAATTAAAGAAGTAAGAGTAGAGAATAAGCTACTGAGTGCTAATGTTGCAAATCTAAAAAGTATGGTAGTAAGTACGCAGAATGAGTTATTTTTGAGATCAGAGTCTGCTCCTGTTTCTGCCCCTACACCTGTTGCTGTTTCTCCCGAGTCTTCTGATTCCCTCCTTGCTAGGGAGATTGTGTCTCAAGTTTATCCATACCTACTATCTTTGGATGAAAATATTGTAAAAATACACACCAAGATGCTGGAACGCATGAGAGAGCTTGTGAAAAATCTGAATAAGTTCATAGATGAATACACTAGATTCCTTCAAAAAGTTCTGAAACAACTCAAGGTTGTAACTGAAACTGTCAAGACTTCACCTGCTTCTGGTCAGATCTCTACAACTTCTTTGGATGATTCTATGCTAAGATCCATAATAAAGGAAGAATTTCAGAATGCCTTCAGTGGCTTGGATCTATCTTCTTTGTCAGAAGTGATTAAGAATAGTGATAGAGCATTGGACTTGGTTAGGATTCCTTATAAGATAACCAATGATGCTCAACAAGAAATCACCAAGAAAATATATTTGTATCTCTCCCGGATTTTCTCTAAAAGTGATATGACAGATCACTTTAGATATCTTGTGGAAAATTTGAGAATCCCTCCGGTGACTCAAGCTTTTACAGCTCAAGTTCAGAAACTTTCAGAGTTCACCATATTGTTGGACAGATTTCTGGAGAATAAGGATGATTTTGAAAAGGCTATGTAATATGGTGGTGAAATCATTACTGATTTCATCAATCTTTTGAAGCCATATCTTCATGTGTAGAGTACTGCTATAGTTGCTCCAGCTGCTGCACCCCTTAGACCTAGTCTACCTGCCTTAGCCTCAACTGCCATGACAGTTAGCCAAGATCTTTCTTAGATCCGGCCAGTCATTCTTGACCACCCACCGCCTAGCTCTTCTACTGATCCTACTTTGGCTCCATCTATTTTGGAAGGTCTACCCTTACCCTCGTTGTCTACCTCATCTATGACTTCTTCTACTTCAGCACCAGCTCCTACAGCTGATAAAGGCAAAGACAAAGTGGATCCCTGAAGAGTCCGAGGATTGTTTTTCTTTTTGATGGGATGTCTTTTATTGTTCCATGTTTTATTGTATTCTGAACCCTTTGATTAATGCCAACTGCAGTGTTTCGTTTCATTCTCTCTACTTTTTGATAATCCCAAAAGGGAGAGAACAACTACAAGTGTCCGTTCTATAATGTTTTTTCCATTCTAGTATCTTTAATATTACATGTCATTTATATTCTGCCTATATCTGATTTGTGATCATCAAAAAGGGGGAGATTGTTGGACTCCTCATGTGTTAATCATGTTTTAATGATCACAAATATTATTACTATTAATTAATCTCAATCTTCATTGCACATCTTGCTAATGATTTTCAATCTCAATAATAGCTACACATCATGTTTTGATGATAAAAAATCTTATGGATGTTAATTACTCTCTTTATTATTTACAAGTCTCATGCATGATCACAAATCTCACATATATTATCACACCTTTATATTTATGATTCAAGCTCTTTTACTCTCTTGTGATTAAACTTAATCCATGTTCTGCATATTACTGTCTAAGTACAAATACAGATAATTGTCTAAGTATGGACTCACCGTGACCAGACACCGTGACCCAGACACCGTGAAGGACTCACCGTGACCAGACACCATGACTAGACACCATGACCCAGACACCATGAAGGACTCACCATGACCCAGACACCGTGAGCTAGACACCGTGACATGGACATACCGTGACATGCACATACCGTGAAGCTCATACTGTGACGCTCATACCATGAAGCTCACACCATGAAGAAGACACCATTTCCTTAATCATTGTGACACCGTTTCTTAACCTTTTGTCAATATTATTTAAATAATGCTAACGGTCATATTTGTTGTTTTTAATGCAATTAAGGTTATTTAACGATAGTTGTTGGCATGTCAGGAAACTGTATCTCGAACCTATGAAAGGGGAATGATTCCTACTGCCAGAACTCTTGGAATATAAGAAAGACTGAGATGCAGTACACGTGGGTGTGCAAGAAGTGAAAGTAGTGACGTGAAAGTGTGAAGATACAACGAGAATAAAATACATACACCAGAGAAAAATCCTGGACAAGAAGGAGATTGCAAGACCTTCAGAGAACTCTCATGAGTGCAATCCAATAGTGCTGAAGAACACACGACAAATCAAGAGAAGTTTCTCACTCCTGAAGAAGGCAAGCTGAAATACGACACTCTGTTTTTCAATAGAAAAACCAGAGAAGGACTCAGAAGAATTCCTGCTAAATCCAATGAGTCCAGAGCTGCATTGATAATCACTAGATCTTTCTAAACTCTCATCTATCTTCTCTACATGATTTATTTATTAACTTTCGAGCAGTGTGGTGTACTCTATATATATTTTACACACACTATCTCCTACACTGTACTGGAGGATATCAAAATCCTCACTCAAGTTATCTTAACTCTTGTTTACCCACATCAACTGTGGAAGAGGTCCTTGTGTGACCTGGTCTTTGTTTTGTTTCCCATGAAGAAAAGTGGTAGAGGTCCCTGTGTGTCCTGGAAAGTTTTGTAAACTGTTGTTAACCCCGATCCAGGGTGTGGATCAAATTTATATATACTTGAGAGGACTAAGTCTCGGCTTGAGACTGAACCTCTTGTTTTACATGCTGTGCATCTTTAATTTAAGTTTAAAGTATTCTACATATATCTTATTTATTCTGCTGCTATTACTTTGAAATACAAAACTATTTTGAAGCTACTTTGATAGTCAAATTAGCAAGTGTTTACACTTATTATATATTATTAGATTAGTTTCAAAATTTAGTTTGATCTTGTGGTTAAACTAACTGAGACCTAATCAATCTTTGAGAAGCTAAGTGAACATTTACAATCTGTATAAATTCACTATAGTTTAACTCATTCTACAAATCAGGGGGATTTTAACGAGACAATATTTTAACAGAAATTTTAATTGGAACTCAATTCACCCCCCTCTTGAGTATCCACTCCGACCAATAATTTTATATAAGGAAAATATATTGGTAAATAATTACTTAATTTTTAGTAAAGTCCTCACATGCTTTAAAAATATATTTTTCGTTAACAATGTTTTTACCACTTTTTGTGAGAAAATATTATTATTAATTTCTAAAAATTATAGAAATTTTATTGTTCAAAATTAAATTTGTTTTTTAAATAATCATTTCAAAATTAACCTTGGGTTAGATTTTGGTATTTTTTAGAAGATATTGATTTTTCAGTGAATAGTGAAAAATACCGATTTTCTAAAACTATCATTTATTTTCCTTGAAAACCCCTAAAATATTTTAATTTTGATTCTAAATTAATATAATTATAATTTATTTATAAATAATATAATTAATTACATATAAATCAACATTATATATGATCTTGGTATAAAAATAATTTTAGACTTAAAAGGCATTTTTTCTTTGGAAAACCATTTTTTATCCTGCATTGTAGGATGTATATAAATTGAATTTCTACCACTAAAAGAGATTTAATTTATTAAAATAGATTAAATTTTTATAATAATTATATTTAATATTATTTAATAAGGTAAACTTAATTTTTTCTATAATGAATAATAAAAAAGTAAAAATTCATCAGCATAGTAAAAGGGTAAATCAGGTTAAACTAGGTCAAAACTAAGTGATATGGACACCATTTTTCATCTTCTATATTATTGGATGGATTAATTTTTAACCTTATCACCATAGTATAAATATTTATTTATTTTGGTTCACTTTTCTTTGAAAATGACCTATATAACATTTTAAGGAAAAATACAAAATTCCACTTTCTTACTTTTAAATATCTCTTATGTGTTCACATAGGGAATTTTTTTTTGAATGAATATTAATTATTATTTTTATAATATTTAAATTATTTTCATGATGGTAATTTATTTATAATTTTTAATGATTATATAATTATTTTAAATGCATACCCAACGTCGACACAATATTTCATTAATTATTTGAAAAATGAAATAAATGATTTTAAAACATTAAAAGTAATATAATTAGAGTAAGCTATAGTGTTAATTTTTTTATATGAATATATAATATCAGTGATGTTTTAAATGTCTATACTCTAATTACCCATTTGTCTTCATGTATTTAAATTCAAATTAAATGTGTAGTGTAAAAAATGAAATTAATGTTATTTTATAATGAATAATATTTTATTAAATAATTTAAAATAATTAAAATTATATATTCCAAAAATTGATTTTATATGTATTAAGATATCAAATATTGTTCATTTATATCCCAAATTTCATTTTATAGTAACAATCTTGACCCTAAATAGTAAAATCTTCGTTATTGCGGTAATTGTCACAAAGGGTTAACATAGGTTAGAACAAATGGATAAGGGTAGAAATATAATATAAACATGTGAAAAATTTATTTGATAAAATTATTTTGACCTATGTTCATCCTATATTTAAATTATATTAGTTTTTTATACATTTTATCCTGAAAATCAATTTATATTAATTTAATATTTTATGAAATTTCAAATGCGCCCCTTCTTTCACTTATAAAAGGGAACCACCTCTTCTATTTTATTCACACTTAAAAATCCTTTTGGTTCAAAAAATACTTAAAAAAAAAACCTTTCTTACTACCCTTACCACATTCTATAGGCGATTTTTCGATTAGAAAACCCACTTAGAAAGGCTTTTGATGTAAACCAAAAGAGGTTGTCTGAAGAAGAGTTAACATTCTTAACCTTGCATTTTTATTT
This sequence comes from Viscum album, assembly GCA_963277665.1. Taxonomy (NCBI): domain Eukaryota; kingdom Viridiplantae; phylum Streptophyta; class Magnoliopsida; order Santalales; family Viscaceae; genus Viscum; species Viscum album. The sequence continues at coordinate 162,760,184 of OY728144.1, forward strand.
TATTTCTTCTTACAAATCATTAAAATATTTTTCAAACATGATGATATAATAAAATTAGTATATTATATATACTAATATGTTTTTATTCTAATTAAATACCCTATATCTATATCATGTTCCATCAAATGGGAAATGAAATCGTCGTTCTTATGTTTGACGGACTACCGGCTCGCAAACTGATGTAATTCATTTTCCACCTCCACAGGTCATGGATGGTTTTAATGATGTATTAAATACATATATATTATATTAATTACATATTTATCATTCTAAAAAACTAATATATTTGATAATTTTTACCTTTCTATTCATTGAAAGATGATAAGGTCACTCTTGCATACTTGTGTATTACCACCTCCATGAAACAATATGATTCATTTTTCATTACCTCATCACATGAATGGTATATATAACTATTTTTAAAGAAATAATACGATAATTATGATATAATTATACTTTTATAAAGACAAAATTTCACTGAAATTATTTCCATTATGATCATTGAAAAATGGAAATGTTACTCATCCGTACGTACAACCTACCATCTCCATGATTATAACATAGTTTATTTTTCATAACCATATTTAATTATTGGTTTAAAATTATAATTAATGTATAAAAATGAAAATTATTTAATGATTATTAATTTTTAGATGATGTAACAATGAACTATTTTACCATAGTCAACCCACCGATGTCATTTTGATCATATGAAACTAATATCGTCCAAACGTCCGACGTAAACCTAATTGATTAAGTAATTATATATAAATTGTATTAAATAAAATAAAATAAATAATAAAATGTAAAATTGTTATTAATCAAGTAAATAATTAATATGAATTTATTATTTAGGAATATGAAGAACATACATGATGAGTCGGACATGAGGAATGAGATTTCATCTCAATTCCCCTTCATTGAGCTATCTTTTAATGTTATAGACCTATTTTATTTTATATATTTTATATATTACCCCATTTTACATATTATATAATGAATAATTAATAATTAATGGTATTTTAAGTTAAAATTCAAATTATTTCATCCAATGGGTTTTGACTTGAAAGTAATCAAGTGGTAAGTGGTTTCATAATTAATTTCTTTTCATTAGGTTATATTACATATTCACTATCTTTGATATTCTAAGATTGTGTGTGTAATGAATTATTATTATTTTATGTTGTATTTTTACCATTTTTATTTGGATTTAAATTTTATATATACAATCAATTCATTAATTAATTCTCATTTCAACAGTATGATATTTGTAATATATTTCGTCTCAATTTCCACTCTATTATGACATATTTGGTATCATGAACCAATTTATTTTTATGAGGTGGTTATAATTTCTATTTGGTATGTTATATATTGAATATATTTATATTCATTTTATTTAATATCTCATTTTAATTTATTTATTTCATTGGAGTTATGATTGAAAATTCTCTAAAGTGGTAAGAGTTTATTTCATAATCTCATCAATATTCAGAAATTTTTATGTTTAAGTATCCAATGGGAGAATTATTTGATCTTTCTATATTAAAACTAAAAAAATTTCTTAACCTATGGTTATTTCTATAAATTATATTTTTTTCTTTTCATTTTCCACTCTTTACGTACTCAAGATACCAAAATCACGTTTTTAAGGTAAACTGACTTTGTTTTTCTACTTGGCTAGGAAAATTTTTCTTATATATATATATATTTTAATTAAAATGTTTTAAATAATTTTTTTAATATTATTTAATTATTTATTAAATATATTTTTAACCATGTTTTAGTTTTTACAAAATGATTTAAAAGGAATCTTTTTATCATTTTCTGAATAAGGCACTTTTTGATTTTTTACCGAATATGTTAAAGGAATATTTCTTTTAATGTAATCGATATGAATGAAATTTCCCACCATCACAAACACTAATTTATTTTAATTTTCCCTTATAAGTTTCATTGATTATTTTCAAAGTAAATTATTTTCCTAAAATTCTTGAAATATATATATTTTAAAAATCAAATTCAAAGTGAAAATGGTATTTTCATCAAATAATATTTTTAATGAACTTTTTATTGTATTTATATTCATAGAAGACAAAAACCCCTTATTTTACTTATTCCTGAATAGGGATATGTTGTAATGATACCATTATTATTATTTCTATGGGTGTTTTTAGATTAGTTTGACTAGAAAAATATTAACATTTCATAGGTTTGTTTTTCAATACAAATGTTTATTTTGATTATGTATTGAATTATTATTCTTCCCATTCATATGATGAATTAATTGGACATGGTAAGTTACAAGAGGGGTTTTTATAGACTCTCGATGCATAATTATGTCTCATGAGATGAACTATTTTGGGTTTTTTGTCGAGGCCTTACCCATTTATATAAGATGTCTTGGTACGAGTCCTTGATTGTAAGTTTATGATGTCCGACATAATTCCTTCCATCATTATAAAATTATTTATTGATTTAAATGTGATTATATTAATAGTTATGATATTCATTGATAAGTTTCAATTTTATGTGATTATTTATATGGAATTATTTGATCATCATTTACTCTAGACATATTATTCTTTATGTTCAAGTTATTTATTTAATGACACATGTTTTATTTTATCTACCTTTAAATATTTATTATTCCTTACTCATGATAGATTCCACCATACATAACTATTACTATACATTTTTAGATCACCCCTTACTTTGTTTCATATTCCTATGATATGAAGAAATAATCATTGAATGAGTTCAAGGATGTAGAATATTTAATTTTACTATGTTATTTTTTATGTTTTCAAATGTAATTTGAGATTCAATTAAGTATATAGTTTACCAATACTACTAACTATTTGGTCCATTGTGATGTGGTCAATTTTATCTTATGACCATGTAATAAAGTAACCATTGACCCTAGGATACTAGGGTAATGGTTTTTAAAGTTGGTTTCATAGCAAGCTTAGTATAAACCTTGAGAATTATATTTAGAAAAAAATAGATTAGGGATGATAACCTTATGACTGACTTTGAGAATAAGTCTAAGTATAGGACACAATAATAAATTTTTTATAAGGTATACATTATGTGGTTTTACTAGTAATACATTTCTATCTGGATACTTCAAGTAGATGTGGTTTTGGCACAAATGCATTATGGGGTAATAACCCAGAAAAGAGTTGGTCAAGTATATCTTGGCCTTCATTCTGGTACACTGTGAGTGTGGCCTTACTGTGGACATTTTTTGACACTCTGGATGGATATTTTTGGGTTAATTAACATTTTTTCTATGAACCATTATGATGAATCAAATTATAGAACCTATGGAAACCTATGATATTCCATAGTGATATGGGATAAACCTATTGTGTTTTGGGATAATAATTCTAAGGTTTATCATATGTTTAAAGGTATAGATGCCCTATTTTAGATTTTTTGTGAGGTAAATTCAACAAGATTAAGGATATTTTGGAAGACGTTTATGGGAATACAACTATTTGGTTTAGTATATGTTTGATTGAAAATGTTATTTGAGGAATAATGTTTTTTTTATTTTATGGACATATGTTTAAAGGTATTTATTTCCTTTAGGGTTTATATGATATTTGATGATGAGGTAATTATGGGTCATTTAAATTTAGTAACATATGTTTTATTGTATAGATAAACATGGGTTTCAAAATATATTTTATTATTAATGTTATTTTTGAGGATGTTCTCTATATATTTCTAAGTATTATAGTAACTATATTAATATAATTTTAGAAAAAGAACAACCCATGCACTATGTGACACCCATCACATCTGACAAGGCCGTAATGACTGAACCCACAAATTAATGGAGAAAAGGGTGAAATTCCTACCACTAGCCTATGTGATTTCCTGATTAGTATGAAATTGTTTCTACATGAAAGGTTTGATATGTAAATATTAATTTTATTTTGGGAAACATATCATAGGATCAAATATTTTTTATTTTTTATGATTTTCAGGTGATTAAGGATATTTCGAGAGATATTTTATTAGGTTGAGGTATATATAACCTTTAAGTTTAATGTTAAGGATTATTTGAGAAGAAGGTAAATTTTTTTTTGGAGATGCAAGCTGAAGGGTATGAGGCGACCTTTGAGGTTAAAACCTTCTTTTATTTTGTGGTTATTGGGGTTATTTGGGATATAGGGTTATTAATTTAAGGAATAATCTATGTTAAACCTTTGGTTTTATTATTGAATTTTGGAGATTAATGTATTATTTATTTATATGAAGGTTTATTCATTTTGGGTATTATCTTACATTATTATAACCATTTTGGTTTTATTACAAATAATAGGAATTAATTTTTTATTCTTTTATAGATCTTATTATCCATTAAAACTTAATTTTAGTGCTTCATGAATAAAAATATTTATCATGGATATTCATTTATTGAAGTATGAAATAATGTGTAAGTTGATCGAAGCACATCCAAAGGATAAAATTATGATTATGAAATAAAAAGATATAAATTAATCATATTTTATAGTGTTTTGTATCATTATAATAAAATAATCCATCAAAATTAAGAAAATGATCTTAAAATAAAAAAGTTATAGATTTACCTTTACTTTTGATGAGTCAATGGCCTTTTTAGCCATCAAAGATTTATGGATTTATGATAATTAACTTTATCAGGACCATGTTATCTATCACTCTATATTAGTCCATGGAAATTATTATTCTATTCCTATGTCATGACCCATCCTAGAGGGGCCCATGCTGTGACTACCCTAAGCCCACCTCCGATAGTCTAGGGGATGGCGATAAGCACCGAGTAGGTATATCCCACAAATGAGAAGAATTTTCCTAAGTACCTATAAAAATGCACACATATACAAGAACAATATTATGAAATAGAAAAACACTAAGTGTAAAATACATTCATACACTAAGATAGAAACCACATAGTACAATAGTAGAAAACTGGAAGGTAAACAGGGCCAGAATACAAGCCCCCAAAAAGAAAGAGTCTAAAACCGTAAATTCATAAGTTTCTGAAACTCATCCGTAGAAAACCCTACATAAAGGGTGGAAGTAGGATAGCTATTTAAAGTCATAGGAACACACCTTATCTATTTGATCTCTCTAAGAACCACCTGGTCCTGGTCCACCTAGAACTCCATCAAAGCGTCGATCATCTGCATAAAACCTGACATGTGTGGGAAAAGCTTGTGTAGGGGTGAGTACAAAAATTCTTAGTAGTAAATCCCAAAATTACAAATAAACACCAATAGGAAATATAATAATAAAACCACAAATAAAATACACAAAGTACACCACAAAGGAATCACATGAAATATAGTCATCTCACACAGGTATATGTCTACAATATAAATTCTAGGAAAGTACCTCTATACTCAATATAATGAGGCATGTCATCTCTTTGACTCACACAGTCTCGTTAAGACACAAATTCTATATGTAATGCACACAACTTCATGGTTACATAGCTTATAGGTCACATTGATTCAAGGCCACTCAACTTCAATGTCATAGAAAACCACATGATTCCTCTCATAGCATGGTCGTTCTGTGAGAACCAACAACTTGAGCCATTAGTTCGCATGTCAAATTCCAAAAAAAACTCACTTAGAGTATCTCAAAAGGACCTCCTTATCACTAGGGTCCCAACACAACAATAAACTTGTCAAAAAGACACTTGGTTTGAAAGTTAAGAATGTTTTCGTAAAGAGGTCGGACCCAGGTCCATTCTGAGTTCAACATGACCCGCCAGTTGACCTGAGCCGGTCTAGATGACCCAAACCAGCCCAAACTGATCTAGCCTGGCCCACTGGGCCTACTCGCCCATGGACTATTGGGCCGCTGGAGGGGCCCGACCCGCACTACGGGCTAGTTCACTACGCCACACATGGTCCGCCCCAACCATGTGCCTCCCATGCTGACATGGTACCATGTTGCATTCCACACAACTGGGCCATTGCATTGACTTCCCCATGTTCTTGTCACCATGGGTTCCTCCAACGTGGCACCGAGGTATGTCTCGACTCACTACTGCGTATGCGGCCAATGTTGCGCCCTCCGGACGGGACCCATAGTCCTCACCGATACCTCCTACTACAACCCACTCTCACTGGCCACATCAGCCCTGATGTGGCCCCTATAATGCTCCACCTTTGCTGCCTGCCCCACTGGTGACCTCTCCCTCCCGACTTTCCATCCACAATGGACCTACGCCACCTCGCCTGAACTGGCCAGATCCCCCACCTTCGACCACCGTCATGCACAACTTCCTTGTGCCACCATAAGCCACCATCTCAGTTGAATCATACCACATTTTCATCGCACCTTTTCTATTCCATCATGGGGTTTAATCTATCGATCTAGGATCATTGAACTATTATTCAGGGTCACGAAGGTCGATCTTTTACATAAGGACTTTGAAGGTGAATAACACACGAAGAACGCAAGGGATTGAGGTGAAAAAATAAATGAACATGAACTCTCGAATAACAGATCTTGGATTTTGTTTGTTTCAGAGTTGATTCATTCTTGTTATAAGGAATAAAAAAGAGGAAGCAATCACATAGATCCAATTCCCATTTAAAACCACGCAAGCATAAACCCATTCTACAAGTGATTGAATCAAAGATCAACGTGTTCATTTTTTGGTAGGCGTTCATTGTAAAATTTAAGAATGGGAAATGAATCACAAAGAAACAACACCCAACTTGGTGTTTGGACAGGTTGTTTAACAAAGGGTGAAGCCACGAAATCATCGTTAGTCGATTGCTTGATGCTCGATCTTAGTTCTGATCTCCAATTTTCTGTTTCCATTGAGATAACTTCCTTATCCTTGAATCAAGGGAATTTTAGGGTTATGGTGATAACCATGGATTTTTAACAATAGGAAACATTTAAAAGAAAACTAATGCTGTGTCAAAATAAAATATTTTTATTAAATATTTCAAGGGTGTTTACATCCAATATCTAACATTCACAATAAACCCATGCCGATCGATGTTAGGCCCCATCTAAGGTAAAGTTTCTGTTCTGAATGCAATGGTGCCCTAACATTTATGATCCATGCACCTATTTAGATGTTTTTCCAGTTTTTAAAGAAAAACCACCTACACACTTTATTAAAAACTGAACATTATTCGACGAATTGTTTTGGGTACACCGGGCCTCAGAATTACATGCCTTCTTAGCAATTAGTCTCATAATTTCCTCAATTAATTAATAAAAATAATAAATTTAAATTCCAAGATGTTACATTCTCCGAAACTTAGGGATTTACATCCCTGAAATCCAAAACAAAAGTCTATACAAATAAATGAGGGTACTGAGTATGAATTTGAGCCTCCCACTCCCATGTGCTCTCCTGGAGATTCCTATGCTACCACTGAGCACACACTAGAGGAATCGACCATCCATGAAGGACCCTCTCATGTCGATCCTCAATATCCACTGGGTAGTCCAAAAAATTCATCCCATCATTAATGTACAACACACCCCAATCAATGACGTATGATGGATCATGAACGTACATCCTCAACTGTGACATGTGGAAGAAATCGTGCACCTGCTCTAAATTCATAGGTAGAGCCAAATAGTATTCCACAACTCCAAATTTAAGTAGTATTAGGAAAGGGTTGATGAACCTCAGATATAGCTTTCTTCCCTAACAAAATCTCCACATACCACATCAAGGAGAGACCTAAAGGAGCACATGGTCTCACTCCTTGAATTTCAAAGGCCTTCATTGCCGATCATCATAATAATTATAATGATTATGTACAGTCTTCATCTACTCCTGTATGACTTTAAAATTCTCTATAGTTGACTGTAACAACTCCAGGCCCATGAGGGCCGACTCTCCTAGGTCCATCCAGCAAAGTGGTGTCCTCCAGGGTCGCCCATACAAGGTATCAAATGGTGCCATACCAATGGGGGAATGGTATATGTGGTTGTATGCAAACTCCAATAGAGGTAGGTGATCCTCCAAAATACAAAAAAAATCTTGGATGCAAGAACGTAGCACATCCTCTAGAACATGTATGGTCTACTCAGTTTCGCTGTCCATCTGTGGGTGAAAATCTATTCTCAAGCACAGTTGAGTCCCAAATGCCTCTTACAGCCTCTTACACAAATAATATGTAAAGAGAGCATCACAATATGATACTATCGTCGATGGAACTCCATGGAGTCAAAATATTTCCTACACATAGAGGCATCCCAAGATCTCTACTGAACTCTACTCCTGAATCACTGGGAAATGGGCCGACTTGGTGAGTCAGTAAACAATCAACCAAATGGTATCGTTCCCCCTGGACATACATGGTAACCCTATCATGAATTCCATCGATATATCATCCCACTTCCACCCTAGAACATCAAGGGGTTGGGTTAAACCTACTGAAACCTGGTGGTCAGACTTTACTTATTGATAAGTGAGGCATCTAGAAACAAACCTTTCCACTACCTTCATCATCCTCGACCACTCGAACTGATGTCGGAGGTCTTGGTACATCTTTATCACACTAGGATTTACCTCAAAAGGAGATGTGGGGAACTCCATTAACACCTCCTACCAAAACACCACCATACCACTATGCATCCTCTAAAAAGAATGATGTGATCCCCACCTTTCAAATATCCATCAGGGGTATACCCTATGGAAATCTGATAAAGTAAAGCCTCAAAGTCAGTATCTACAAAATATGCCTCCCTGAATCGATGTAAGAGTGGGGGGGGGGGGTGACAACCATCAATTAGAGGTAAGCTGATACATATCCATCCAAAAAGGATATCCTCAATGAGGCCAACTACTCGAATGCCTCATTTAGTAGTTGTGAACTCAATGTCCTACTGAGAGAATCTTCCACCACGTTACCCTTCACAGGAGTATAGATAATATTAAATTCATTGTTCTATAGGAACTCTATCCAATGCCTCTATCTCATGTTTAGATCATTCTAAGAAAAGATATACTTGATACTCTTGTGGTCAGAGTAGATGATAAATCACTCGCCCATAAGGTAGTGTCGCCATATATTTAATACGAAGACTGTCGCTGCTAAATCAAGATCATGGGTCACATAGTTATACTCATGTGGTCTGAAATATCATGAACTATATTCAATCACCACTTTCCCCTACATCAGGACACAACCAATCTCGGTTCCTAATGCATTTCAGAACTCTATATATTCGACACCCTCCTCTGGAAACCTCAAGATGAGAGTACTTGTCAATCTATGCCTCACCTTCTAAAAACTCTCTCGAAACTTCTTCATCCACCTGAAAGGCTTACCCTTTCATTTAAAAGCTGTATAGTGTGATGATACTCTAGAAAAGTTGGGTACAAACCTCTAATAGTACCCTACCAAACCAAGGAAATTCCGCACCTTGGTAACACTCTTGGGTGGTTCCTAAGAAAGCACCTCCTCAATCTTTATTGGATACACTACAACTCTGGACTCTAAAATTATGTTTCCTAGAAAATGGACCTCTCTTATCAATAAATTACACTTCAAGAGCTTCCCATAAATCTGGTTCTCTTGGAGTGTGTCTATGACCATCCTCAAGTGTATCACGTGCTCCTCCTTGGATGTCGAATTCACTAAGATGTCATCAATTAAGACCACCATGAACCGGTCTATATAAGTCTGGAAGATCCTATTAATGAGTCCCAAGAACACTGATAGGGTGTTCTCCACACCAAATGGAATCACCAAGTACTGATATTGGCCATAACAACATCTGAAAGTGGTCTTCAGTATATCCTCATCCTGTACTCGAAGCTGGTGATAGCCAAATATGAGGTCCATCTTTGAGAACTACCTTGCTTCTTTCAGCTGATCAAAGTGGTCAACAATCCTCGACAGTGGATACTTATTTTTCCCAATCATCTATTTTAGGCAATGGAATTCCACACATAACCTTAAGCTCCCATGCTCATTTTTATCAAATAAAACTAGGGATGACCATGGTGAAACACCGGGTCTCACGAATCCCTTCCTCTACAAGTCCTCCAAATACACCCTACAAGGGGGTATTCCTAGAACATCCTCAGGAAATATGTCCTTGTATTCCTCCACCATTGTAGGAATCTAGGGACTCATATCATCCCCCACACCAAGGGCCAATCTAGACAATTGATGTGTTATTGGCTGCACCCTTCTATATGTGAGTCCATCCTATGCTCCTTGGGTTTCCTTTTCACTGATAAAGGAAAACCTAGTCCCATCACTACGGTCACACTTCACTCTATGCCTAAAATAGTCAATTTGAGCATGAACTTAGGATAACTAGTCCATACCAAGAATTACATCATATGAACTCAACACCACTACTAAAAGATCCCAACCGAAACTCTCGCATCCAAGAGTAAGATCAAACTATTGGCACCAGTGTGTGATCATAAAATCCCCTCTTGTAGGAGTCTCTAAGCATAAGGGTCGAGTTAATGGTTCCACTATAATATTCAAGTCTTAAACAAGGGTCATGGAATGAAAATAATGATTGGCACCTGTGTCTATCAAAACTTAAGATAAGGTGGAAAAGATAGAGATCATACCTCTAATCATCCCTAGAGCCTCGGGGTAATAAGAATCCATCACCTAGAGCTAGCCTCGTCCCTATCCACTGGTACCCTAAGCCTATCGGGGACCACATAGGGGTGGTGGTGGTAATATGTCAAACCTCCATCCACCTCATACTAACTTTCATTATCCTTTTCCATGTCCTCCTACCTAAGGATCACCCTGATCCTTCCTCCACCTTTGTCTTGGTATTCCCTCGACAGCCTCCTGATCGGTCGTACGATGGTTCAAGAAATCTTGAGCAAGATGTCCCCGACCACTACACAAGTAACACAACTCGTCCTTTAGATGACTCACTATACCCTAGGAGCCCTGTACTAATGATCCTATGTCCTGGGGTCATCCCCTAGATTGCTTAACCTTCTTGGGTCCCTTCGACTACTATCATCTACCTACTACCGAAGACTCATCTACCTGGTGCCCGGTGGTAGCTACCACTGCTGGTATCTGCTCCGATAGAAATCTCTCTGCTTGCAGAGCTCACTCGAGTACCCCAACATATTTAGAAATTTTAAGGGATATCATGGATTCCATAATCTCCTAGTGTCAGACTTGAATGAAGGTTTTATCTTTGATGAATGAGTCTCATACCATATCTATGGAGTAGTGAGAATGATCAGTAAATCTCGCCGAGTACTCCGCTACTGTCTGACTGCCTTGTTGCAGATGTAGAAGCTCCTATATGCACACTAAGCATAACATAGCTGGAAAGAACTCATTTAGGAAAAGATGCTCAATGTTTTCCTAGGAGAGAGTCATCTCATCATGTTTCTGGGTCACTAGGATACACCATCGCCCTGCTGACCCCTAAGGAATACTCGCGACTAAGATTTCAATCTAGTCAGAATGCATCCTCATAAGGAGGAAGACACATGTAACTACCTATAACCAATCCTCAGCTAGCTGGGGGTCTATCTCACCCCAGGACCAGGTAGGTAGCTGCCTTTAGAACTCATGCAACACACTCAGACTGAATGCATCTTCAACCGATAATGATGGTAGTAACTGCTACTCAAGGGGTGGTGGTATCGCTGGTAAACTACTCGAAGGTCCTACCTCTAGTACATTCCCCTGTATCGACGCATCGTCACTAGGAGGATCATCCTTGTGATCATGCAACATAATCCTATATGGCTATCAGAATGGAGACATCCTGAAATTGAACAAGATGTACCATGATCAATAGAGTATACCTAGTGAGCAGACTCAAGAAGGACATCAGAACACACCCAAATCCTATTGGATTCATGTACCATTTTTTCTCTATAATCAGTGTTTTCATTTACCAAGTAAAAAAGAAAAATTTAGAGTCTTGGTGTATGGATACATCAATGACTTCACAAGAATTAGATTCTCTGGCTTGAAATCCAAACTCAAAACACTTAACACAATTTCCCCAAACCAATATCACAGACTATTGATCCTTAAGTTGAACCGACCCCCTTTGATACCACTCTTTCACAACCTAGCCTAGAGGGTCCCATGCCGTGACTACTCCAATCCCACCTCTGATAGGCCAAGGGATGGAGTCCAGCACCAAGTAGGCATATCCCAAAAATGGGAGGCATTTCCTAGGTACCTGTACACACACACACACATCTACAGGCCCATGATGATGAAATGTAAAAACACTAAGTGAAAAAATGCATGCATACACTAAGATAAAAACTAAAGAGTATGATAGTAGAAAACTAGAAGGTAAACATGGATATAATACAAGCCCACTAAGAGAAATATTCTGCAATAGTGAATGCACAAGTTCCTGAAACTCATCCACAGAAAACCCTACCTGAAGAGTAGGTATAGAACAAATGTATTAAGTCATAGGAGAACACCTCATCTGTCTAATCTCTCTAAGAACCACTTAGTCCTGGTCCACTTAAAACTCTGTCAAAGCATCGATCATCTGCACAAGATATGACATGTGTGGATGAAGCCCATAAAATTGTGAGTAAAACAATACTCAATAGGACACCCCAAAACCACAAAAGAATAACACTAATAAATACACAAATCACACCACAAAGTAAATACACAAATTTAACAAAAAACTAATTACACAAATCATAGTCAGTTCACACAGGCATATGTGTACAACATGTATTCTAAGGAAGTCCCAATATACTAAATCCAATGAGGTAAACTGTCTATATGAGTTACACAGTCTCAGTAAGACACACAATCTCTATGTAATTCAAACAACTTCATGGTCACACAACTTTTAGGTCAAAAGGTTAAAGGTCACACGGCTTCAAGGTCACATGTAGCCACAAGATTTCTATTGTAGCGTGTTCATTCTGGGAGATCTAACTCCTCGATCCATTAGGTCTCATGCCAATTTCTACAAAAACTCACTTAGATTATCTTAAAAGGGCCATCTCATCTCTAGGGTCCCAATGTTTCAAATGAATCCTCAAAAGAACACATTGTTTGGAAGTTACAACTGTTTTTGTAAAAGGTCTGACCTAGGTCTAGTCCGAGTCCAACCCGACCTACCAGACCCGACCCAAACTGCCAGATGAACCAACCTAGCCTGGTACGGTCTAGCCCGAACTAGTTTATCTTGCTGGGTTTGGCCCGCTGGGCCACTGGGTCCTACCCATTGGGATGATAGAGAGGCCTAATTTCCCCTTGCCCAACCCACTCAGTCAAGCCCCGTCGACAAAGGGCTGAGAATTGCACTACCCTATTCCTTTCCATAGTGATGTTTCATGACATCAACCAATAATTTCATCTATAAATAGATCCCCCCAATACTTTGTCAGGGGATGTACAGAAGATGAATCAATGTTCTCTCTCACTCAAAAGTCTCTCCCATGACATTGCGCAACACCAGAATACCATGTACCCTCAAAGGAAGAGAAGTTGTGTGATCGACCTCCCATGGCCCCAACGTGTATCTGCCTATGGTTGAGGGTTCCTCATGTAACACCTATTAAGGATGAATAATTTCATGAAAGAGAAGTATCCTTTTTTCAATGGTAATATGTGTATAAAACCAAATATTTTTCACAACCAGACATCTCAATTCCATGTGTTGCACTTGTACTAGGGACCATGGTTTGCGTGACCCTATTTTCATGAAATATAATAAAGTTCTACGCAAGAACTTTCGGTTACTTGAACTGACACCCCCTATATTTCAGGTGTATCCTGGACCATTTCCCTACATTTTTTCTCCCAATCATAGACACCATAATTCCTATTTCTCCTAAGAATAAACCCCCTAATTTCAGGCCTCTTTATTACCACTCCTCAATGATAGTGTTTATGGCATTCCCCACTTAGAGAAACATGAATAGTAGAAATGTAATCCCTAAGGGTGGAATAAAAAATGGAAATAGATTACCTATCTCATTATAGATTCCTTTTTCTAGATCTTCCTCTCTCCTTGACCTGATCCCCCTGGTGGTGTAAGTCCCATCCACATCTGAGCTACAAGGCGTTAACTTCCTGGCTCCATGTCTTAGTCATATGATGTTAAACTACATGGTAGAATACGAAACACATGATATTAAACTATTGTGTTACCCCATGTGGTGAACATAGGATTCCCAATGTACAATAATCATGGGATGCTACCCCCTCCCCCACTATTGGATGAAAATCCTACGACGAACAATTTCCATGCATAATCCCCACACCAAAATCCCTCATAATGGGATGAAAATCCATCCCAAATAGATTCTACATGGAAACCCCACAACATCCCTCACCGATGCTCCTTTCACTAAATGAGTTTCCTTACCGCATGAATTTAAACTGCATAGACCGCTCTTTTCACATGAACTTAAATCACGACATTGAACCGTGTGGGTTTTTATCCATATCTCTTAAACAAGGTATGTAGGAAACCTCCCTAAAGTTAAATCCCAACTAATCCAAGTGTGAAATATTACCTCATAGGTAAACGCTCTTCCCAAATCAAGAGTGTGAAATATTCCCCCTTTGGGGGAAACACTCTACCAACTCCACTAAACATCTAAGTGTGAAATATCCCCCCTTGGGGACACACTCATCCAAATCTAATGTGAAAAATCATCACTGTTAGGAGGAAACACTCCACCAACTCAACCAAACATTCAAGTGTGAAATCACCCTACTTGGGGGAACACTTGAACCCCCAACCATATCTACATGATGTTAAACTTCTAACCTGATTTGAAATTCCTACCCCATGTAATAAACATAGGATACCAGTGGTAAAAATCCTCAGAAGACTTATTCCCCCAATGTAAACTACCTCATGGCTGACACATGATTCCTTAGGTTCTATGCCTAAGATTCCTCTCTCATGATATTCCCTTCAAAAGTGTAAGTCTTCAAAGGTTCCCAACCTACCTAATGTCCATAATTGGCCATAAATTACCATTTTTACTACCTCATATAATTGAAGGTTGCTTCCCTATCAATACAGAAGTAGCATAATTAACCAGCGTCCACCGAGATATAGCCTCAGGAATGAGTTTCACAAATATAAATTAAATCGATGATGGATATTAGGACTATGAGATTAGATCCAAAGCGGAATAAATGTAAGGAGGGACCAACATCCCATCACCTATTTTCTATCAAGGAGTTGACATCACATATTAAAGTGATAAAATCCATCCACCTTTGGAAAGTGGTAATGTAGGGAAAAAATATAGTGATGTGATGAACCTGGTGAAAGTGTAGGAAACAAAAATGTGGAACCCGACATGAATATATTCTAATTCAACTATGGGGACTTTCTATATTTGGAAATCAATGGATTTCCATGTAACTGAATCAAGATATTCAGTGCCAGGTCCCACCAAGCTAGTGGTGGGACCAACATGAAACTCTCTGGTGAATTGGGGAATATAATTTTGGATATCATTGGTCTGAAATATCATTAGTGTGGATCCCTCCTCTATTTCAAGAATAATGGATGGTTTTGAGGCATTGGGAATCACTTTCACTATATCCGTATTGATGGCTAAATCCACATGCCTGATAGGAATCAAGCTAGAGGAAATCAGTGACCTAACAACAATTGGTTTAAGGTCAAGGGAAACATTGGTGTGACAATACCATAATACTATACTCCTAAAAATAAAACTGTTTTGACTTTATATACTAGATTTTCATTCCCCCTTTGACCCTCTGATCTCATTCAAAGGAGGGTGATTGATAACCGTTTTCGCCAATACATGCAGAAATGGGTCATTACCACCACAAATATAACCTTCCAAGATCACAATGAATCAACACTCCTCTAACACCATCACCTCTGTGGGTCACAAAAGAGGAAATCACCCCCATTACGATGGGAAACTACTTTGGGAGCCTCTCCTTGAAGCACTCTGATAGCTCACTCCCCTATTTAGAGGAGGTAGGGGATGTTCAAGCCATGCATGCTTCAAACACAGCTCAGGAGCTTCCCAAGAGGGATCCCACTAGGCTGTATTAGTGGCAACACTGACCATTTTGATAATTTTATGAGTGAATTGACTCCATACTTGCTCCAAAAACCCTGATCCAGAATATATGATGCTGATGTTGTGGGAAAATATAATATTTATTGACAAGAGGAATATTATGTAGCTCTAGAATCCCATGATACTGCTAGTATATCTTATCTAGTCACCACAAAATTTAAATAGGGGTTCATCTTTTCCCACCTATGATTGATTCCTAGCCACATCATAGGAATACCAAGTTAGCCCTCGCAATTGCAGGCACCACCAGAAGCTGTTATGAGCTATATCATGATGAGGAATACTAGTGAAGAGGTCATCCCTACACCAATAACAATTAACGTAGATGTCCTCCCCACACCACCAAAAACCAATGTAGAGGTGCTCCCTACACTACCATCAACCAATGCATAGGTCCTCCTTGAACCATCACCAACCAATGTGGAGGTCCTCCCAACACTACCATCAACAAATATGGAGGTCCTACTCCCACCATCACTAACCAATAAAAAGGTCCCCCCTATATTTCCATCAACCAATGATGATGTCCTCCCCGTGCCATCACTAACCAATAAATATTTCCTCCCCACACCACCATTAACAAAGGTGAAGGTCCTCATCACACCGCTATCTACTAGTGTGGTGGTCCTTGCCACTCTACCACTATTCACCTTGGAGGTCCGCCCTATGATGAAGAAATGAATTAATCCAAAGTACCATCCTAGGAAAAGAGGCCGAACACCCTTCATGGGGGCCATTACCTTGGAACAGGCCACAAACCACATGTAAAAAACCAAAGCAAACCTCAACTAATCACACTTGGAGAAGTCCCAGACCATCAAAGGCGGAACCATGAGAAGTGTTACGTCATTATAAACTTCTTAGATTCCTAAGTTACATATGAATTAATGAGGTAACATTCACCCTCCCTTCTAGAGTCTGGGGTAGGATCTTGTAATTTGAAGATTAAGACCCCTGAAGCTAAAGTCCATAAGGTCCATAAATCCCTATATAGATACTTGAAGATGGAGGATGTTCTGAACTCATTTTAAGGAATAAAATTGAAACCATCATTTTTACCATTAGTTTCCACCCTCTATACCTCCATAAGAGTAGTTGGAGAGATGATATGGTCTGGGATGATGCCCTTTGATGATGATGAGCACTCCATTAATCCTGAAAAGGATGTTGCAACCCTCACAAATGAGTAAATGGTAAACACCCTATCCAACATGAATATGATCTTGAAGTAGTCTCCACATCTAAGAGGAATCCTAGTATGTAGCATATTTTTGATTCATGAGGCACCCCATATCCCCTTAGATCAGTATAAAAGTAGGTCTACATCAGTTCCACCACCCTTGTCATGACCCATACCAATTGGAGCTTGGGTTGACTAGGATAAGAATCATCCTCTAGTAGTGAGAAAGAGGAATTGTGGGAGATTTTGAATGTCAACCAGCTATTGGTCATATTTTAACACCCGACGCTTTAGGTTTTTTCATCTCGGTGTCCCTCACTAAGGACCAATAATGTTTTCTCTCTAGATTATTTGGTGACTCTCACTCACTCTAGGGACATCAGCTGGTTTACCCAAGAAGCCACGAGCACCTCAATGCTATTCGCCATCAGTACAAGAGGGTTGAGGTCCATAAACTCTCAGTAGATTAACATACATATTCACACAAATACTGGAAAAATATCTAGAAAAACCATGTTAAGAGCCTTGATGTTCTCTACCAGGTCATGTAAGTGGCGTATCCATAAGTGCCGATCAAAGGATGGGGACATTATTCCGCCCTATATTTCATCCCTCTCACATGGAATTTATGAGACAATACATCTGGAATATCTAAAAAAAATAAAGGTTCCACTTTCAATACTACCACAATGAATGTGGTTACCAATGACCCATGATAGGTTCAGAGGATCTGGGCCATTGATTTAGGGAATGATAGAGAAACACACCACAAGGAGTGAAACAATACCTATTAGACCCCTGGTAGTCATATGAAATCATTAGAAGATACAGTAACTGGGTCTTAGTAGTACCTATAATGAGATGCTATTACTTAACCATTGGTACATTGAAAAAGGAAATGGATGTGCCAAGCTCACTGACCCATCTGAGGCTACACAAAATGTTGAGTCAGATAATATAATAGCCATGTTTCTCTATGTGCTTGAGGTATATAAAATGAACACTCCTAAGATTATTTTTGATTAGTTCCTAGACCCTGATAATGTTATAAGGGACCTTATATCTCTTCCAATAGGGAACCCATTCCTCATTGTCTAAGTGGGATAATTTGGACTTGGTGTACCCATGCACCCGATCAGGGTTGAAGCTGGGGGTTACAAAAAATGACTAAGATATGATTCACCCACCTTTCCTAAGTAGTGAGATTATCCACCTCCAGATCAAGGATATGCTAATCCTTGAGACAAAGATACTTCTAATACATTGGTGGAAAAGATACTCACCATCATGATAGGAAAACTTCTCACATCACCTGTATTGAAGATCTGTAAACACAAAATATGAGAATTATGCCTGAAGGAAAGCCACACCCAGCATGGGTGGACCATGTTTAAGATCCCTCAGAGTTTGTAAATTCTAACTTCACCCCATTTAGTGGGAAGGGTGACATTCTATAGAATTTCCCCAACTTTTCCTCAAGGTTTAGTCCAATTTTAGGGACTCCAAAATAGAAATAAACCATCATGATATGATGTTTTTTATAGAAATTGTATGGACTTGTGTTCATCTAGTATAGTCAATTTCCCGTAGGGTCTGTTTCTCATTGGGAGAACCTCCATAGATATTTCCTATACCAATTCATCCCCACTTCATGCAAGATGAGTATTGTCAATGTCTCCTAGTGAATGTAGAGTCCCTATGAGTGAGTTGTCGACTTTGTCACCCATTTTAGGGTCTTACTTATTCAATCAACATGCGACTCTCCTAGGAACAACTACTTACAATGTCCATGGAAAATTTCATGAATGATCTGGTCAATACCCACATCTCCCTAAATTATGCTGGTTTATTTTTGGAGTTATTCAAAATGTATCAGTGTCTAGAAGAATCCTTATGAAAGAATAAACAATAGTCTTGCCCATTTCCCCTTCCAGCTTCTGCGAGAAGGCCCATAAAATAAGAGACAACTGCCACTGGGCATGAATTGGTCCTTGAGACCATACACCTACAGGCGCCTTTTCCAGATGATCCTCTCTAATTATAGACTTTCCCTGCTTTACACCTCTAAGTGTAACCTCAATAGGAATAACCACCTTAATGGGAGAATTTAATCTCAAGACCCCATCAACTATGGACTCCTTGGGTTCCTTTCACTGAAAGAAGGAAGAAGACTTATCCTTCAGGGATGTGTAGGTCCCAAGATATTTCATCTATGCCCTAGAAAATGGAACCCTAAAGTTTAAAGAATTTTAGAAATCCTAGGAGGACTTTCTCCCTATCCACAACGATCAATGTTCGTATCACAGGACCCTCAGACACACCATTAAGGATTGATTTATTTGAAAATATTTACTGCAGGTCCAAGTAGATTAAGACTTGGTCAAATTGGGTGACCTTACAGAATAGGTGAAACATGTTTTCGCATACCCTGATAGTGACATAGAAGACACCATTGAGTGGAAACAAGTTCCCAGCCGCGGGATGCAGAAGTACGGTGACTGGTTAGCTTGTAAGAAATTTTTGTTATTCTCATGGTATTATTCATTCCTACATGAGAAAGTCATAACCTCCTATGGTTTTCAAACCTCCTATGACTGCTACCTCCTAATCTGCATTATTTCCTCCTAAGTATCGGAAGAATAGACAATGATGGTATAAGTAAAATCAGATTCCTCTGATATTGCTAAATCCAACTCATACTCTTAGTGACTTCGTGCCTCCCAAATTGGGAGATACATCCAGGGTATGAACAGACCTAGATTATTACACTGATGGTGAGAAAGTATACACCATCATGAATTATATTAAATTATTGGACCACTTCATAACACTCAACAATTAGGAATGTCATGTGAACCCCTCTAGTGCCTCTGGATAACATCATTGAATGATAGGTAGAGGAAACACCAACATAGAGAATTCTTATGTCTGTGCTTCAAAGCTATTAATTATACTAAGAATAGGTAGAGAGACTTATATAGGGATCAATAAGCACAACCCAGCCTATCCACACCATTAGGTATTCCTCTACAACTAATTTCATTATTTTACTATAAAGATTAGCTATGACTGCACCATGGTTAGGCACATAGATCCAAGGCCTGACCTCCGTCGATCGATACTCAGCCTGTAGTTTTTCAGAGTAGGCCATCTAGCTTACAGTAGAATACCACCTGTACTAGCCATACCCTAGTGGTTTATCAAATGATATCCACTATTCCCCTACAAATGAATGACCCTCCATAAGAAAATATTCCCCTAACATGGAAGTATGATATTCTAAAGAATCTTGTTGGAGTACCTATAAGGATATTGATCCCTGAGGGTTTCCACTTCTAAAAATAAAGTTGTAAGACCCTTGATAAATATTTGAAATGTCCCCTCCAATTTGAGGTAGACGTAGCTTCCATTGAGTCCCACTATATAGTGTAGATTGAGTAAGAGGAATATAGAGACATTATATAATTTTATAGAGAAGATGTGGGTGTCACCATTCAGGGATAGATACTCCCATTTTATATCAAAAGTCAGTTCAATACCATGGGAATATTATGCTAACTAGTGGATACAGGCTCAAAGATCAACCACATTCCAACCAAAACACTCCATAATCTTGGACATAAAAATGTATATTTGACTCTGTCAAACATAAAAATTAATGGGTATCATAAAAGTGAGAAAAAAATGCATGGGAAAATTTGGATTAAGACACAATTTTTTGTCCTCATATCAAGCATTGAATTTATGGTAGTCTCAAAGGATACTACCTACAACATGATGTTGGGAAGGCCTTGGCTTAATCTTAATTCAATGACCCTCTCTTCTTATCACGAGTGCCTTAAATACTCCATTTATGGTCAAGTAGGGGTAATCTAAGGAGACGAACCCCCCTTTGACTCTTATGAGGATTGATATCTAGATACTGGTTATTATAAAAGGGTGGGAAATACGGTTCAAAGCTATGGGGTTGAGAGTACCAGCACCCCTAATGATCTAACGACCAATACATCTAATCCATGGATAGACATGAAAGAAAAATTTATCCTCCAAACTCATAATTTAGAGCCCATGATGCCAGATCTGTGGAGTTATTTCATTATATCCAATAAAAATGAGTACTCATAGATTAACTCATAATCCTATAGTGACCAAGCCCAGCTGATACCAAAATACGTTACACTTATTAAGTACTAAGAAGTTCTCCCCATGGCCACCGATCCTAAAAATTCTTGCATGTTCCACAAAGTAGGGATGACTTAATGAAGGTCGACTCTTCACCATTTCTTCGATATTAATAATGGACCTTATAGTCAGAAAATGAATGGATTTGGCTCAACATCTTCTATCGCTATAGTATTACTAGAATAGAAATCCATAGTCAAGGATTCCATATCTTCCAGAGTAGACACTAGTGCTCCCCTTAGGCCAAATAGCCTAGAAGATTCACCTCCTCCCCCACATCCCTCTATCTCAGATGAAGAAAAAGATTTGTAAGATGCCCCTTCTACATTCAAAGAGGGTGTCTCTACCACTGTTAATTAGTTAAATTAGGTGAAATTTGGCACTGAGGATGATCCAAAGCTAACATTAATTTGTGAATCCAAGTCCACAGAGAAGAAGTAGAAGTACGTGAGCTTCCTAAAACATAATTGTAATATAATTTCATAGATCTTTGAAGAGATTCTAGGGTTAGAACCTTAGGTTTTTGTTTAAAAAAATTTCATTCTAGAAGGTTATCACTAGTTGAAACAACCTCCTAAAAAGATGCTCCCCTCTCGTGGTGTTATGGTTGAGGCTAAATTTTACAAGATTATTATATCTAAATTTTTAGAGAGGTTCAGTACCCCAGGTGGCTATCCAACATTGTCCAAATTAGAAATAATAATGGGAAGATCAGAGTCTACATCAACTTCCAATACCTAAACTGCTATTGTCTAAAGGATGATTTTCCGTTTATGTGATATATCTATTTATTGATTATATAGCTATTTTCCAAGCCCTATACTTTATGGAAGTATATTTAGAGTGAAATAAATTATAGATGGGCCCCAAGGATGAGGATTCCACCAAATTTAGGTCACCTCAAGGAACTTTTTACTATCAAGCGATGAATTTCATCTTGAAGAATACTGGTTGAACTTAGTAGTGAGCTATGGAAAAATTCTTTATGACAATTCTTGGGACATTGGTGGGGTTTTATGTGATTGATATAGTGGTCAAATACTACCAGAATCAGGACCATTTCAAGGATCATATGAAAATGTTTGGCTTCCTCTACTCCTAACACTTAAAGATGAACCCCCTAAAGTGCACATTCATGGTTACCTATTGAAAATTTCTCAAATTTTTTGTAAGATATAGAGGCATTAAGAATGAACTAGATGAAATCAAGGCTATCAATCAAATTAATCCCATAATAAATATTCAAGAGTTGAAATTCCTACATGTCCACTTAGCCTACGTATGCCTATTTATTTCAAATCTAGATGTAAAATGTAATTTCTCCTTGAGGATCATGAAAAAGGCTCTATATATCAGTGAGATGAGGACTTCCATAATTCCTTTGAGGATATCAATTAGTATCTTCTATGACCTCTATTTATAATTCAAACCATATTAGTTTATCCTTTTACCCTTAACATGACTACCTTAGAATAGTCCCTTAGTTCCCTCTTATCCCAAGAAATAATGAAGGTAGATAAAATAGCCTATACTATCTTAGTTTCTTTCTCTTAAACATAGATAACATGTAATTCACCATCGAGAAGAGTCAACTCATGTTGATCTTTTTAGTGCAGAATCTACATAATTATTTACAAAACCATGATATATAGCTAGTTTCTCTATTAGAACTGCTAAATTTTATCCTCAATCAACTAATACTAATAGAATGATTGGTGTGTTGGGTAGTAATCCTAAAGAATTTATACATTTGATTTGTCTCACTGATTAATTCCAAAGGCTAGGATTTGGAATAATTACTATCTTAAATACATTATTTGAATAAATATCTCTTGATGTTTATTTCCCAAATGAATCTATTATCTCAGTGTATAAGTATGTATCATGTTGGCAGATGAATTTTTATGGAACCTATTTAAGTATCATCGATAAAAGTCTCAATTCTCCCAATTTTAATAGGGAAGTCCTATGGATCATCCTCATCACCCTATCATATGCTGTATTACTATACTCTTTCTTATTATCAGAAGGCTATACCAAAAATTAGGTAGGGTACTAGGCCCTTATTACTATTTTTGAGTTGGCCCTTGAGATTGAGGTCCTATTTTTTACTTGTGAAGGGAGAATTTGAGATAGTCATTAAGATGATCAAGGGAAACTACATCATCAAAAAGAAGGATCTTATGCCCTTGTTAGAGACTACCCATCAACTGATGGCCTAGTTCCCTTTATATTAGAAGTTGAATCATGTTCCTCGGTCACATAATGATTGAATTGATGCTTTGTAATGTTTAGACACATAACCTTCCAAACCTAACTAGGATGAACTGGTTATTCATGTGGAACACTAGAGGTTCATCACCCGTGCTACCTCAAACAATGGAAACCGAAAGGTAAATAAAATAGTTGTCAGTACCTCTATTACATGATCCTCAAATCCCTCCACAACAAAGGAAACACCTGATTGGATAACTACCATCATTGATTATCTCTATAGTGAAATTCTCATACAATACTGAATCGATCATGAGTGAATCTTTCAGTGTGCAGTGTAGTTTAACTTCTAGAGTGGGCCTAACCTTGAGAAAAACTTCTGTAGGAATGGGTCTTATTGAATTCTCCTCCAATGCATCCAAGGAAATGAGATACATAATGTCATGTAGGAGGTCATTTTGAGATCTTGTGGTTCCCATTGTGTAATATTGAACATCAACCACTAAATTTGGAAGTTAGACTATTTTTTCCACCATGGTCTATGGCTCCGTTGAGTTCTCCAAGATGTATCATGTGTGTCATATCCACACCAACTTTGTGTGTTGACCACCAAAGCTTCTCAACAATAACAAATACTCTTGTCCCTTTACAGTATGGGGACTTAACATTGTGGGGCCATACATACGAGTGATAACATGACAGTGTAGGTTCATTTTGACCGTAATAAATTTATTTCCCAAATGAGAAAAATTAGTTCCCCTCAAGGAAGTAAAAATATGGTGTGTGAGATCCCAAATCATCTATTGGTTTTAGGATTCTAATACTATTCTCATCGACAAAAGAACCAAATTTTGGGCTACTGAGTTGAATAAATTTTATGTAGAGTACAACATTTGGTCCAACCATAATTATCTCTACCATGTGTAGGAAAATGGGAAGATTGAGGCAATCAAAAATACCCTCTCTACCATCTTGTATAAAAAGGTATGATATAATAAAACTAGTTAGAATTACATTCTTTCTAACACCCATTGGGTCTATCAGACAACATTTCAAAATTCCACCTAAGAGACACCATACTTCCTAGTGTATGGAATGTAGGAAATCTTACCCATGGTGGTTCAGTTTTAATCACTCCAAAAATATATTTTTGACCAGAAGATGCTTGAAATGATAGTATAAGTCCATCTATCCAATTTGGTGGCCTTGGAGAAAAACTAATTTCAGGCCACGTATAACTTAGAAATGAAATAGTATAGGATAGTGGGAGCATTCAACAAGAAGGTTCGCCTATGATCCCCCCTCTAGGGTGACATGGTACTGGATCTTAGAACACTAATGATACATTGAAAAAAGTCACCAAAGTTGGATCCCAATGAAAAGGGCCTTACATTATTTATAAGGTCTATTCCAATAGAGAATACTCTTTAATCACTATAGATGGAGAGCATACCACACGTCCTACCAATGCTGATTTTCTCAAGTAGTACTTCTCCTGAAGCTCCATAGTCTAAGAATTAGGTCCTTAAACTATTTTCAATTGGTCTAAACACTATGACCATAAACTAAGAATCATGGTCAAATCTATGTGACCTTAAACTGTAGAAACTAGTGGCTGATATCTATGAAGTTAAACTAACTACAACCCCTTTGGTCCATGCATTATGACCTTCAATTAATTAGATCCCCTTTGGTCCAATCTCTATGACCCGAAACTAGTTGCATCCATAATCTGAGTTGTATGAATTTAAACTATAAATCCTAACATGCTCAGTGCATGAATTTAGAATCCTTTCTCACACCGTGCAATAAAAATAGGATTCCTCAAATACCAAGAATGGTATGAAAAAAACCAACTTTATCAGCACATGATGATAAACAATATCCTTAACTCTTGATATAAATACGAGATGCCCCATGGTAGCTATGAGATGCTTCAATGTCCTTTTCAAAGTGGATAACTCCCCACTTCTGACCTTGATATCCTATTTTTTCATGTCCAAGAACTACATGTGGCTTGATTCCCATTTACATGGTATATATAGTGATATCTAGAGCTATTATCTTCAAGAATATGCACTAGTTCATCATAAACCCTTTCCCTTGGGTGGGTGGGGGGCGTGGGGGGTGAAATTATGTTCACCAACATTTAACCATTTTTCCTCACTTAATGTCCAAGAATTATGAAATTAAACTATATGAAATTTATCTGAGGATATGTGGCACATGATATTGCATAGCTCTCATTTCATGTCAAGTTTTTCCTCTTTCATTCTATGTAAACATCCTTGAAACAAACACTCCCCCAGTACAAGAATCCTGGATTTTAAAATATTTTTCAAATTCCCTCTCAATCCTAGATGTATGAACTTAAAATTCATATCTAGGATCCTTATGTACGACTTTTAAACTAAAAAACATATTTTCCATCCTCATAAGAGAGGATAGACCCACCATTTGTTGGTCTTGGTCTTCTACCATACCATATCTTCAGAACAATGTGTGTCTTTATTATCATTCTCATGAGATACATAGTGATGAATAGAACTCATGTATCCAGGTATGACCACAAATTCATCAAAAAACTACTCTTTACCGACGACATTATCACTCCCAAATTCCCTTGGTCCTCCTGGTAAAGTGTATCACCCAATCATTTTACTTGACCCCTTAGTGGGTCATGATGACATTATGATCCAACACAAGGAATAAATATGGGAAAATCAATGCATAAGCCCCACACAATTCCTCAACCCACGATGTTAAACTATGGCCTTACTGAGTTTAAAATCGGGATGCCATATAAGATAAGCATGAGATAACCAAACTAACACCCAAAATACATGACATTAAACTATAGAATTACCCTGTATAAAATTAGGATGCATAATTTAATAAATATGAGATAAACCAAATCAATATCCTCAACCCATGATGTTAGAATGTAACCTTTGTATAAATTTGGGTTTCCTCATATCATCAATATGAGATGATTTAGTGTCCTCTCCAGAGTGGACACCACCCCTTCAATGTCAGTCTTCGACCACACTATTCCCAATAACTATATATGTCTTGATTCCCATTTCCATGGGATATGTAATGATGTCTGTACTTACTTTATTCGGGCCTAGTCTCAGTACCAACCTATTTCAAGGATTATCTTGGGTCCTAATCTTATGATATTAAACTGTGTGCAATTGGTTTTAGGATTTTTTTTCATGGTTTATAACCTCTTTGGATCCTTTTTCATGTCAAGTTTTGAACTTCATGCATTGAACAAACACCCTCGAAGTACTTACTAAATTTCCAAGCATTATTAACTTAAACTATGTGTATCCATACTCATTTTATCCCCATCTTCAAATAATTTTATTTACCCTCAATGTTTCAATAAACCAATGTATGATTCTATTTTTTCATCACATCGTTGCTCAAGAAGATTTCCCATCCGATGTTAGTCTTCTATCACAACACTTTTTAAAACTATGTGTGGCTTGATTAACATTCCCATGGGATACATAGTGATGTCCAAATCTCATATCTTAGGTCTAGGCCCCTTCATCAATTAATTATGGGTTCTTTTATCCCCCAGTATCGTGACGACAACATGGGTATGGTTCTTTATGTTTTGTGTGGAAGAGGGTATCTTTGGACTTCCTTTCATGTTTGGTTATCACACTTTCATGGCACAAAACCCTCCTTAGGATACCCAATACTTTTTGTCCAAGATCCCTGACCATAAATTAATATCCTCCCCTATGGTCAAAGCTCTATGACCTTAGACTTGTTGCATTTATATTACAAGTTTCATGACTTTAAACTGTAAAGACCAATATCCTCAATGGTTTACAATAAACTACCATATTACCCTATGAACCAAACTTATGATGCCTCATATGAAAAGTATGGTATGACTAGAACCAACTTCCACAACACACAATATTAAAATATAGTTTTACTCTATATAACAGACATAAGATAGTTCATATGACTAATATTAGTTGATTAGATATCCTATATAGAGAGAACTTTACCCCTCTAGTTTCAGTCTCCTACTATACAACATTCTAGAACTATATATGGCTTGATTCCCATCATCATGGGATATGTAGTGATGCCCGAATCTCATATCCTGAGACCAAAATTTACAAAAAATCATTTTTATCCCCACATTCTATGCTTGGATTGATCATATCCTATCTACATGGTCATCTTGGGCATTGGAGCGCATGATGAGATAACTCCCACGACACTCAACATTCCTTATAGGTCATTCCCAATTCCACTTTTATACTTCATTCTTTATTATATTTGGACTACCATTATCCTCCTAATATGAATGATCTCCCAAATAGAAATAGTTCCTGGTCACACTGGATCACCTACCATCCAAGGATTAAACCTCTACAGGTCTTTGATAATAGATGGATACTCCCATGTTTTAAACTTGGTCAAAGTCCAATACCATATTTTTTTCTCTCCATCCTTAACTGACAGGGATGTAGAACCCATGTTTCAAACAAAGTCAAAAGTTTTTCCTTGCATATAAATCACCCTTTTTCACTATCTAGGCTTTAAAATTCACAATCTACCTTCGTAATACTTCCTTAAGTCGGTCACTTTTTTCCCTTGTTTTGTTCTCCCTTGTAATGAACAGGAACTCCGCAACGCTCATTGTTTCTCACCTTGTGCATGAATCATGTGGAATTAAGAGTTTGGAATGGATTTTTTGTTCAATAATGGTTGAGACGCATGATTTCCCGTTGGTTTTAAATATATGAACTTTAAATAAGATCTCAATTCCAAGAATCATGACTATAAATAGTATATAAGTTTTTCTGGGAATATTTCATGAGGTGCTAGGCCTTTGTAGCCCTCAATTCACATTAGGTCACCTCCCTTTCATGAAATAAAAACTCTTTTGAGGTTTTCTTCCCTATGGTCCTAGAATTATGACCTTTAAACTATTTGAGACATTTTGTTCTGAACTCTATGACCTTAAATTAGGAGTCTAGGTCTAAGAATCAAAACTTTTAACTATGTGAAAATCACCCTAGGAAGGTTTCATGTGGCGCTGGGTCTACTTGGACTTAAATTCATATCGGATTGTCACTCTTACGTGCCATGAATATTATATCAGGTTGTTCCCACTACTTTTAGGTCCAAAATCCATTAAATTAATCTAGGAACCCAAGTCCAAGAATTATAAATATAAACTATGTGTGATCACCCATGGAATGTGTCATGTGTTTCTAGGCCTCATTGTATTCAATTTATATCAAGTTTCCAATCTTACATGTTAAATTTTTTATTTTTGGTCATTCACATTTTAGTCCACACTCTACTACCTTGAACTAGGATCCTGAGTCTAGGCATCACAACCTTAAACTTTGTGCAAGATTTCTTTGTGATGTTCTATGTGACACGGACTCCTAGGCTCCGCATTCACATCATATTACCTCCCCCTATGACAAAAACATCCATTTGAGACAAAAAACCATATGGTCTAAGCATGATGACTTAAACTAGGAGAAACTCATTATAGAATCCTTTTCTTGGTACATGGTGACCTATTCACACCAATTTCATCAGTTTTGAGACCTCTAGTGTCATAAGAACCTTTATGGGCAGGGGAATTAGGTCCAAGTAATATGACCTTAAAATATTTTTAGCATCATAGTTCAAGATCTATGAACCAAAAATTGGAGTCATAGTCTGAGCATTATGACCTTAAAATATTTTCGACCCTATGGTCTGAACATTATTACCCTAAACTATTTACAACTTCTTTGTCCAAATGGAACAAACTTTTACTAATAAAGTCAAGAGGAAAATGTCTTTTTGGTTGAAAAAACATAGAGTAAACCTATTCATAAGTCATACTACCCTATCTAGGTCACTCCCATGACTTTGAAAAAATAAGAGGATAAAAGAAAATGGTAAAAAGCCAGTAGCGACTCACTATATACCTCAGAAAAATCATGGTTGTGCTCGCTAAACCCATCCGTTCTAGAAAATTATAGATCAAAATAATAATATCCCTTTTCCTCATGAGATTATATTGGGAGTACCCCTAACGTGCTACCATTCTATCCCCAACCACCTTGGTTGGGATGGTGTTATTCACATCAATTCACACATCCTGGCCACAAGACACTAAACTATTCTATGGACGTCCTAATCACATGATGTTAAATGGTATGACTCAAAATTTCAATCAAATTATGTTAAACTGAGTGGTACATTATCCTCACTATATGAACTTAAAATATGTGTACATCATCTTTAATATATGATGTTAAGAAGCGCGCCCATCATCCCCATTTCATGATGTAAAACTGCATAACATCTTAGGCCCTCACCTGGGATGCCTCATTCCCCCTTCAGTGTTGGTCAGCTGTCACATCATTATTGTTCGTTGAACATCACTTAGAATTTGAAATAATGCTTCCCTTGGATGATGTGTCTTACCTTTGTTCGGACTGATATGCCAAACCAATGTACTCAAAGATATGATGGCATAATTCTAAGAGTGTTGAAATTCATTAAAACATTCCATTAGTCCATCCCCATGATTTTCATATCTATTTTTTTGGTTCCCCATCCTCCTCCACATTTTAATGTCCCCCCCTAATGGAAATGATACCAAGATACACTGGCTCACCTACCATCCTAAGAACACACCTAAAAAAACTTCAAACAACATTTTGAGATAGGTATCATGTTTCGAACATGATGAAAGTTTGACCCTCACTTGTTAATACCAATCCTTGGTAAAAATATAATGGATTATATGATTTGAAAATGGTTAGTAGTTATCCTTTATCATAACACCACCTGATTCATGTTCAAAATCACGGGCATGATGATTCACTCTCTTCTTCCCCCCTTTGTTCATGTATAATTTAATGCCCTTGTTGTTACCCCATTTTTTCACCTATGCACGTTGAGAAAGAAAGTCAGATGTGTATTGAGTCCCACTCTATCATCAAAATTTTCTCATTCAAGAAACTAAAAATGGTCAATAAAAAATTTCATACCCTGAGTGTTCAACCATTGTATTAAACTCTCATATAAATTATAAATCTCATGGTCATCTCTTATTTCTCACTCTAAGAAAAAATCACATGGGATAAGAGATTCATTGTTTGTTTCATCATTAATTTGATTTATGTGTGGTGGTGAAGTGTGGAAAAAGAAAAATGTTCATGCATAAGAATAGTTAAAAATAATAATCTTCAAAATTTTGAATGGTTCATCCACACACTATATCCTCTCTTTTGTTATAATAAAATAAATTCTCCCTAGGGCTCCGTATTATCAATTGAGTGCTCTATCCTAGACCTACCCTAGCATGTGGACTCTAGAACCTATTTTTGCCTAATTATCTCTTCATATTAATCCTAATCATTGGGGATATGCTTGTATCAATTTATTATCACCTGAACCTGCTTTTCATGGCACTTGGCTATATGAGATACCACTTTTTCTACTTGTGATTCAACCACTACCAGCTGATCCCTCAAAAAACTGATGATCTATGCTAGGGAATTAATGATGATCACATGATCATTTAATTTATATTCTAGTCATTAAAGTTCCTTATTATACTCATGTATCTTCTTTGTGCTATTATATTTCTCTTGATTCCATGCAACATCAAATTCTTGACTTTATTCATGCACCTGTTTGGAAAGATAATCACAAACCAATGCATAGGGACCATGAGATTATACCTCTCTAGTGCTCAAATTTAATATCCAATTATGGAGGTACCTCATCTAACTCACTTGATATGGATCCAGTGTGTGGTTAATAAATTTATACATGATCCTCCATGCACTGTTCTAGATGATTCGATTCTCCTAAACAACATTAGACCTGAAATCTTCCAATTCCTCAGGTGGTGCAGTTTTATAATCTAGGAAGGCTGTGAGGATAGTGTCCTGAGGGTCTTCCTCAGAGATTCTCTTAGATGAGTCAGGCACCAAGCCGAGAGGGAAAATGTTTTCATCCAAATATTCATTGTAAACACCATTTTCACCAACCTTGAGATCTACCTCTTTAGAGGTATCACCCAAGTCTGTAGCGTGATACACTCTAGAGATGAAGGCCAGATCTTCTTGAATGGCTAGATCCCTAAGAGTTGGAATATTTGTTGGGGAGGTTCCCTAGGTTTCCCAACCATAGTGATTTTTGGAAAGTCACCCTCTCGAGAACCAATTTAAACAAAAACACACAAGTTAGTTTGACCAGTGATGAAAAATTGGGAAACTGTGTCTCATGTAAGGGATAAGACTTATAAATGGGAAGATCTTTGGTAATATACATTACCATATTTTTGAAAGATAATTCCACCAATACATACATATTGACACTGGTTATCACTTCAATATCCAGCATCCGACCCCTAGTGTTGGTTGGGTGGAAGCTTCCTAAAATCAATAAAAAATGTTGATAAAATAAAATAGAATATATATGTGAAAGTTTGAAGAGAGACATACCGATTGAGGTCTAGTACTACCCTAATGCATGGGGATCTCAATGATGATTCACCCCAAATGGTATGCCTCATTTATGGTAGAATCCATCATTAGAATGCCAAGGCGTGCTCCCCTATATATGGCTGGGAGGACTGGGGTCTCCAAAACCACCCTACTGAACTCCACATTAGCCCCAACTATTACAGCGGCCTCGAGTAGGAATCTAAGGTGTGCCTATCTATTTCCATTGGGGTACCCTCGTCCCCTCTTACTAGGACCCGTTGGTTCTTTCGGCTGGCTCCTGCAAAATAGAAAATCCAAGTTTAGAACCTTTGAACAAAAAGAGGAAGGGATGAAAGAGATAGGCAATTTAAAATACTAATATTACCTTTTTGAAAAGAATCTTGGTCAAGTCATGACCCTTAGGTATGACCTCTACGCTCTCCTAGGGAGTTTCTTGATCAACATATGATCTATAGGATTCCTCATTACTAGTGATCTATGTATCAGTGTCAAGGGATGATGCCTCCTTGGTTGATTCTTTAGTGGATTTTATACCCTCAGGATTGCCGTTAAACATCACACATACCAGGAAAATGGTAAGATCTCCTCCACCACATTGGTTCAAAAACAAAACAATATATAATAGGTACTCAAATATATCATGGAAGTTCATATTAGTAGTGATTTTGGAAATCCCAACCTCTAACAGCTCGACTCCCTCATGATTTAGCTTCCGACACTGCTGTTACACCATCAAATTCATCCAAAACATTCCCTAGGATACCCAAAGTATGAGAAAGAAAGCATCAACATTTGGTTTCAATAGATACCGTATCTTATTTCTTGGTTCCTCCTCTGTTTTACTAGACCTAACTTGATATATCTTCACCTGATCCATCCCTCACTTTTGAGAAAGGCCCACCCCTTAGAGAGGTGGGTGTGCAGTATAACCTTAAGCTTCCTCCAATGTATCCCCGACTGGAGACTTAGAAACTTTATGGGTACTTCATAAAGTATCAATCTTCCGAACTGATGATACTACTATTCACATGATGGTGAAAATCTCCACACATGTTGATGTAGGACTTCACATGGATATACCACTATCCAATTGCTAGAATAACTCAGAGAGAGTCTATCATTGATGTTTTTGGGTGAAAACATGATGACCCCCATGAGTTCTATGAACATCCACAAAAAATGATGAAAGATACAAGGATTCCTTTACTCATAGATCCCCATGCAGACTCGCTTCATTTGTTTCTAGATTTATACAAACTATTGGGTGAACCTAGATGGAGTATATGTTTCAAAATAATTGTCACCATCTATTATGGAAACTAATAATCCACCTCATAAGGTCTAGAGATACACCTGATTCTCCAGTGTCTTCTCCAGGTTATCAACCATCTCATTAGATGGTGTTGTTAATGGGTGAAAGTTTAATTTTTTGGTATTTTTGATATTTAATTAACCTCGATTTCATTAATAGTTACTAGTGGAACCTCAATGATGTTGAGGAGAAAGGTATACAGGATAGTGTTTAGTGGGATAACATCATTTTGAAATTTTTATCCCCCCAAAATACACAACAATACACCTATGAAGAAATTGGAATAGACCATAAATCTTATTTTGAATACTTCATCTTGCCATGTGACCTAACTGATTATAGATCTAGGCCATCACTGGTACTCCCAAAATCTCCATGTTTCCAAAAACTATAATTGATGCAATTGTGAGAATCCTAGGATGAAAACTATGCATTATTCCTTTATTAGAAGTAGAAAAATATGGAGGATGGTGGTCAGAATTTTGGTATAATGAATCACTAGTTTCCATCTTTAATTCATGTTGTAGACCCACTCCCGTTCCCTTCCTCTAGGATCAACCAATAGGAACCTGATTTCCCTTATTGTTGCACCACTGGAAATTGTTTTGGACACCCTAGAATATTCATAGTTGGAGTTTTCCAGAGCACCCCTATTAGGTCTTTAATGCAATGTACAGATGGAAGGGAGGACGATACTTAAACACCTGCATCAAACCTTCTAGGAGAATGTGTGCTGCAATGGGGGTCTGCTCCCTATCACCCCAATAATTTTATGTTGAGAGGAATTTATCATATTAGAATACATTTATAGGTATTCTATTGATACAGTGATGGTCCTACAGGTTGATCCCCACCTCTCCATAATGAAGGTGGATGGTGTTCGTATCCAGGGACCACTAACATATAAGCTTTCATAGAGTCTCTTGTTATCGGTAGACATAGAACTTGGAAATACACACTACTTCATATAGTTCGATGCGTCACATCTCAACCCAATACCCCTAATAAGTAAAGTTTACCTAGTACACCCACACAAACTCATTAATAAAATTATTCCTGACATACTGGTACCAATCATTATACCAATCCATGATTTTATTCTGGATACTAGTTTGAAATATTATCACATAATGAGATGATAACTCTTCAATCTATAAATCTCCCCAGTGATGATCCATGTACATCCAATTAAAGTATAGATAGTGGTTTCATTGTTTTCCCTAGAAGGATGACCCAAAGTAGTGATTTTCCTGTGGGTAAGTTGATTATGTTGAGTGAACCGAAACCATGGCATGTTCATAACAATGGCTGGGATGGATACGTCATCCATCAGCCTAATGTTATATATTGTCAGGCATTTTCTTAGTAGGTATTCCCTATGGGATTCAATCAATAGGCCCTGGATCCCCTGTTATCAAAAATGACTCTCATAGAATATGGATTTTTTGGATTCCCTACAATTTCATCCCTTCTGGTCACAACGATAGCTTTGATCCAAAATTTTTCAATAGGGTCGACCATTTCTAAAAAACTTTTGGGATCAGACACTTAGTCATGAAATTCTAGGATTCATCCACACAAAGTCACTATGTTGTGAAACTTATTAGGTGGTTACATAAAATTCTAACTTAAGTATGGAAAATATTTCACAAAAAGAATAGTTTTTTTTGAAATTTACGATAGTAAGCTCAGGATTTCATGAAAAGTTGATGATTTCCATGAATGAGAGACAAATAATCACGAAGGGGAGTTAGGTGAACATACAAATAGAACCTCACACTATTTTTAGGCATAGGAAAACCAGCTTTCAAGATCATAAAATACAGTTTCACAAACCAAGGTGGTAGTTGAGAGACCATTCATAAATCAACCAATCACTTTGTATTTTCTCTTAAAACCCAACATTCTTGTCCCTTGTCATATCTGATTTTGAGGGGTGTATTTATTGGGGATGAGAATGTGTCCCCCACACCATAAAGATAGTATTTATTAAATAAAGTGTGCAACCCATAAAGGAACATTATAGGATTGAGTATTAGGTTGCACAAAATTTAGAGTGTTACATACAAAAAAGTGGTTCCACACGCAAAGGACTTGCGTGCCAAAGGAGATGCTGGATATAAAAGTTATGTGGGTATTCTTGAAGCTCGAAGTGATTTTCAAGGTATATGGGTGAAAAATTATAGATTTTTGTGAAAAAAAACACGAGCATACAATTTCCTGTGAAAGATGATTCTATACTCTACATATTGCATGTTCATGCCCCATTGGAAAAGGGTTGGGAAAAATGCAACCTTGTTACACAATATAGTGAAGTTGTGTGACATCAGACAATAATTTTGACTATAAATAGAACCTACCATAATGATTTGGATAGGGATCTCCATGATATGACAAATCTCTCTCAGTCAGGAAAACCTCTCTTTCATAATATTACTCAACTCTAGATTACCATAGTCCCTAAAAGGTAGTGAACTTGCAAGACCAACCTCACATGGGCCCCAAGATGTCTTGGCCTATGGTTTAGTGTTCCTTGTGAAAAACCTCTTAAGATTTACTAGGTTCACAAAATAGAAGTAGCATTCACACAATCCTAAAATATTTGAAACACCAAATCTTACACGCACCCATGCCTCTAGATTCCATATGTTGGACTTATGTTAGAGCCCCTGGCTCATGAAACCCTATTTATGAACAATATAATAAAGTTGCATGCAACAAGTTTTTGGTCTCAAACCCAATGCCCCCATGCTTCAAGAGAATCCTAGACCATTACCCTACCTTTTTATCCTATGAATTTGTACAATAATTCCTCTCACTCCTAATCATAGACAACCTAACTTTTGGCCTCATGATTTCCAATCCTCCAACATAGTGTTTACGGCATTTTTCACCTATAGGTGTGTGATTAGTATAAATCTAAACCCAACTTGTGGAATATATAAGGGAAATTAATTACCAACATAGGAAGAGAGTACTTTTTTTGGATCTTCCTCTCACCATTATCTAGTCCTCCCCTGGGTGTAAGCCCCATCCACATCTAATTTTCAATATATAACACTACCTAGCTCCATGTCCTAGTTGTAGGACATTAAAATGCATGCCAATGTCCTCAAAAATGACATTAAACTATAAACTTACCCTATGTGGTGATCACCATATTACCCATGTATGATCATCATGGGATTACACCTCCTACCCTATCATGAGACAGAAATACTATGTCGGAAAACCTCCTTGCATAACCCCCAAACCCTCCCCTCCACATGCGATAAAATTCCTACCGGGGAAGCTTCTACGCATAATCCCCACACCATCCATCATCGACGATCATTCCATGACATGAGAATCATTACCACTTGTTGTTAAATTACATGGAATGGTCATGTCACATGACCTTAAACCACGACATCAAACTATGTGGGTTTTGATCCCTCTCTCTTAAATAGGGTACATAGGACACCTCCCTAAGTTTCAATCCTGAAAACCCCAAGTGTGAAATATTACCCTATGGGGACAAACATTTCCCAAATCCTAACTGAGAAATCATACCCCTTGGATGGACACACTCCAAAAACTCCACATAACCTAGGAGTTTGAAATCTTCCTCCATGGGTACACACTCAACCAAATCCCAAGCCTAAAATACCCCCCTTGGGGGGAAAATCTCCACAAACATCACCAAACCTCCAAGTGTGAAATCACCCACTAGGGACACATTTGACCACCCAACCATCTCCAAAGGATTTTAAAATTTTTACCTGATTTGGTAATCCCAATCCCATGCAATAAATGTTGAATTCCTGAGGTAAAAACACCTCAGAAGACTTATGACCCTAGCGTCAACTACCCCATGGTTGAGATGTAATGACTTAGTTTTTGTGCCAAAGATGCCTCAAACATGAGATTGCCTCTAAAATAATAATAATTCATAGGTTCCTAACTTACACAACATCTATAAATTCCCATAAATTTCCAATGTTACTACTTCCGATAATCAAAGTTTGCTGCCCTATCAAGATATAAGAAATGTAATTAACGGGTGTGCATCTCGAGATGGCCCCGAGAATGAGTTTCTAGGACATGAATTAAATCTATGGTGGAGACCCAAACTAGAAGAAATGATCCAAGGAGGAATAAAAGGAAGAAATAACCAATATACCATCATCCCATTTCAATCAATGTACTTACCTTGCTAATTAAAGTGATGAAAGATGACCACCTTTGGAAAGTGGGAATTCGGGGAAACAAAGAAACATGACGCACATGTCCCAGTGAAAGCATCTTAAAAAAAGATGTTATATGTATATCATAAATGGTATGATATATATGAGTATAATTATAGAATATATATATACATACAATATGTATATATTTATTATATAGAATGTTCGATTGTGAACAAGGAAAAATGAGAATTGAGGTAAGGGTTTATCATCTCAAATTTTTTTCTTTGAGAAATTTGTTTTGTCATGGGGATTATGATTCAAAAGTTAAAAAAGCAGAAAGGGAATTATGTTTCAAACCAATTTTGATTGGGATTGTGGGTGTATGAATTTCTATTGAGGAAATTATATGATCCTTCCCCGATTTTTTTTAAAAGGTTGGGTTCGAAGCCTCATTTATTAT
This sequence comes from Viscum album, assembly GCA_963277665.1. NCBI lineage: Eukaryota > Viridiplantae > Streptophyta > Magnoliopsida > Santalales > Viscaceae > Viscum > Viscum album. The sequence goes on from OY728144.1 coordinate 162,798,277, forward strand.
TAAAGCAAAGTATAGACCTCTTTAGCAGGTAGAGGGAGACCCATTACTTAGCCTGAAGGCCTGGTGGGCATTTATCCCATTACATGGCCCGTAAGCCCATTTTTGTGGCCCAAATCCCATTCTGTGAATAGTACTACTACAGTACCGCACTGCTATAGTACTGCACAGTACCCATCGCTGCTATAGTACTATGCCGCCGCTACACTGACCTGCCGCCGCTATAGTTCCCACCGTTGCTATAGTACCTTCGCTGCTACAGTACACTACTGTACAACTACAGTACCTACACCCAATGGGTTATGAACCACCATTTTTCATGCAGAATTAAGGGGTTCTTACCACTAAGTCGAACCCCCAACTACATCCTTCTATGATAAATGCCTCTCATTTTATTCTAATCTGGTTATTTCTTAAGGATATATGTTTTACTTCCATTTTTTTCACTTTAAGAATTTGAGTTATTGAAAGAATTTTTTTAAGGAAAATTGACTTTATTTCACCATTTGGTTTAAAATTAATTTTCTTTAATTTCCATTTCTTTTAAAAATTATTTCATGAATGTTTTTAATATTATTCTATGATTTTTTAATTTCATTTTTACTCAAGATATACTTTTTACAAATTTTTTTAAAATGAATCTTTTTTTTTCATTTTCTGAACAAGGTACTTTTTTACTCTTTCAAAGAATGTTTGAAAGGGTTTTTTTATTTTAACATATATAGTATGAACAAAATTTTCCACCATCATGATGGCTAACTAAATTGAATATTTATTAAAATTATCCATATTTAGTTTCAAATAAAAAAGTTTACTAAATATTTTGGAATTTTTTATATATTAAATAATTGATTTCAAATATCAATGTTATTTTCCTCAAGATTTTTTTATTTTATTTCTATTCACCAATGATAACAACCATTTGTTTTTATTATGTTTTACTAGAGATATTTTACAGTGGTACCATCATTATTGTTTCTTTGGATGGTTTATTATTACAATGATGACATTTTTATGACAATCAATCATTTTCCATGGTTTATGCTATTATGAGATTACGAAATTTTATGAAACCCATTTTCTTTTAATGTGTTATGATATAATGATTTGATAAATGTTTATTATATTATGGAACACATACGTATGAATTTCGTTATGTGATGGGTGGGCCGAAAATTATATATCTATACAATGAATTGGGTAAAGTATTATATCTCATGAGATAATTATTTGAAACAATTCAATGTGCTTGATCCATTACAGGAAACTTGTTGATGTGATTGATCCATTATGGGAAACATGCATTGAGGCCTCATCCGTTATAATTTTATTATCATTATAGATAACTTTGACATATGAATAGTTTCTATACCTATGATGGGTCCAAACCTTTATGATACGAACACATGATTTTTGATTTATTTATGAAATTTTATCAATATTATGATTCATGTATTTTGAAATTATAAAGTTTTATACCATGACTCTTGTTTATGATCTTTGAAATATTGGGTATGAACTTTGTTAGTTATGGTCATGATCACATACCCTTATTATTATGTTATGATTTTATATGATCATAGATTCATATCTCCCATGTTTAACCTTGATGATAATGTTGTCTCACCCTTTCTTATTTTTATTTTACCCAAGTTATGAAAAATGTATTTAAATAGGGTATATATATGAAGAGGAAAAAGAGAATATCTTTGTGGGATATGTGGAAGATCCTTCATGAAATAAGAATATTGTGTATCTAGTCTCTGAAGACACTAAACCTTCATGGTACTTGGGAAAGTGTTTTTGAAATATATTGAATATTAATCTAAAAAGAAGTAATATTTATGTATTAAAATACTTCCACTTTAGAGTTAGTATATGGGAAGGGTTTAGTCAATCTTTAGAGATTAGTGTTAGTTTTTTTGAAAACACTAGGGATAATTTTAAGTATAGGATAAAATCCCAATGTTTTGGTAATGATCATTGATAACATTGGATTAACCTATTATGTCATAAATTTAAATGAAGTTATCCTAATTTAAACATCCAATAAATGATTGATTTCTCAAAATGACTATTGTTGGTCATACTATGCTTTTTAGTTTTAGTTAATAGATAAAACTAGGATGATTCATGTTAACATTAATGGAAAATGGAATAATTCTCCTCATTAGAAACCAAATGAAATGAGATCTAGGGTGAAAAACCTTGTGATTATGCTGAATAATCTACCCCATTAAATAATTAACAACCTCTATATAAGTGAGTTTAATAAAAAACCAAATAATAAAAGGATTGAGTTTCATGAAAAACATAAATGAAAAAAGATTCAGTTTTCTGATATGGGAATAAACATTCAAAATAATGTCTCAAATGAATAAGAAGATGTTTTTTGTATGGAAATAAAAGGCATAGAGAAAGTTATCACCAAAGAAAAAAATGAAGTGTTCAATTCAGGAAAATGAAGTCTATACCAATGTACCATTTATAGTTCAATTTAACATGAATGAGGAATATGGTAATTATCAATAGCATGACCTAATCATAGGGTTACCACCTAGACCAAGGAACTACCTATGCTAGGCTAATATTTTAAGTGAAAGGATTGAATTGTTTATGTATTAGGATCTGAGAATTATATTTCTGAAGTGTTATATTAATGATATTTTGGATATAAGGATAATTAAACATATAAAGATTGTTCCATAGTATAATTTGTTTTTTTTGTTTTTCTGGGATAAATAAATGATTAATAGTATTTTTTAATAAGAAATTGGATAATTTATTTGATGAAAAAGTGATTTAGTTTATATTTTGATAAATTTTGTTACATTTTGGGATTTATTTTATAGTATATAATCTTATTTGAGGAATAAGTATTGTGATAATTTTTGGAATCATATATATTTTCATTTTAGATTAACATAAAAGTTATGGATACTGTCGCGGGTTTATAAGTTTAAGGATGATCATAAGTTCAAAGGCATCAAAACCCTCATTTTTAATGTTTCAAGTGATGGATTTTGATGTGATTTGAAACTTTTATTAGGTTCTAGGAAGAATACACTATGGAGGTTTAAATAACCCATTTTTGATTTATATATGATTTTATGTTAAATTAATAAGGGTTTATTGGATAATTGGATATTGATATTAATTATAGCTTAAAAGTGATTCATTTACAAGGAAATATCATCAGATATATTTATGGTTAATCTAATGATTCCCTTTCAACTTAGTATCTAAATTTGATTCATGATATTTTGGGTGAATTTCACTATATAATAAGATTATATAGTGGTTTATCATGATGATTTATGATATTTTAGAAAGTTTTCATTGGGTTGGGCTATATGTGACCCTTAGTATTAACAAGTGATTTAATGTGATATATTATTTGGAAATAATGAAATTAAATTTTTAGGGATGTAAGATGAAGGGTATGATATCACATTTGAGGTTAAAATATTATTTAATGTTGTGGTTACTATAGTTATTTTATATGTAAGGTTATTTATAAAATGTTCTAAGTATAACCATTATTGTTATTGTAGAAATTTTTGAGTTAAATAGATAGGTTTATACACTTAATATTTTCTTACATTGTGGTAACCCTTCTTTTTTAGTGAATATTTAAAGACAATAGGAATAAATTAATATCATTTTGTGTATTATGAGGTTGATTTTAGTGTTTTTGGGATAAAAAATTGAACCTGAATAGTCACCGTTTGGAGAAAAATATGAGTTTGTGGTGGAAATCGATTAAAGGATAAAATTATACTTATCAAGTTAGAATATTTACTTATGTTTTTAGTCTATATGGGGACATAATTCATCAAATTTTAGAAAAGTTATCTTGAATTTTTTTACTATTACCTTCAATTTTTATGAATTGATGGTCTTTTAAGCCAACACCGATTTATGGTTTTTGGTCGTTAACTTTTCCTTGACCATGTTTTCTATCAATCACTATCAATCCTTGGGTGTTGTTTTCTCTTTCATGCCCATATTTTCACTTCTCACATATTTTTTCCTATTTGGAAACCTAGTTTTGTGTAATTCCAGCTAACATTAATATTTCTCTTTCCCACTTTTTAAGAGGAAGTTTTATTAACTATTTTTATGATGTGGGTTTTACACAAAGGAATTTTCAAGTTTCAATCCCTTGATTTCAGAGAACAAGTTCAAATTGTGAGGATGAAATGCCAAGTTAAAACGAACCATGATATACATTTAAAATACAATTAATTAATTTGATAGTTATCTCCTTGACATTATGATCAGAGACTAATCATATAACTAACTAAATTATAAATTTCTTTTGGTTTAAGTATGTATAAAATTTATTTATTGGTTATAAATTTACAAGAAATGTAAATAAAGTCTAATTTAAATTAAATGATATGTTTTATGAAAAATTGTTTTGATGCTCGCAATATATTTTTATCTTAAGAAATTAAATTAATCACTATTGGTGAATTATTTAAATGATATACATATATATATATTTTAGTCAATCATTTTTTTTAAAAATTAATCTAACATTTTTACTATTCTAGGGATAATAATAAATCTATTTTATAATAAAAAATAACATTTTTTCATAAAATCTATTTTCGTCGCGTTTTGTACACTTAAATTAAAATTAATTTCTTCCACTTATAGGTATTTAATTTGATAATATTAATTCCATATTTAGAATTATTAGGTTCAAATTTGGTAAATACATCTCTACTATTTTTAGCTATTTTGAATAGTAACCATGGAAAACTTTATCACCTCCGAAAAGAGTAAATTGGGTTAATCTATGTTAAATCCAAGTGATAAGACCTTAATTTTTCATCCTAATTTTTATTTAATGAGTGTAATTAAACCCTTATCACCTTAGTATTGAAATATAATTTTTTATGGGACATTTGTCCATGAAAATGACCTATATAATATTTAAGTCAAAGGAAGTTTCAAAATGTCACTCTCTTAGTTTTAAATATCTTTTATATTCAAATTACAATGTTTTCTTTATGTATTTGATGTAAAATTAAGTAAATAGTCTGAAAATTAACATTTATGGTATTTTACAAAAAAAAACATTTTATTAAAACATTTTAAAACCAAAAATATTTTGAAAGAGGAAAAGGTGGATAATATATGGTTGAAAATGTTACCCCATGTCCATTAATGATTCAATTTTCACCATATAAGTAAAATTATTTCCCTTTAAGTGTGAAAAAATCCATTAACATGATTAAGGTTTAAATAGTTTAACTAAAGGGTTTGACCAAAATATAAGGTTTAAATTAACACTTAAATAAAAGAAAATTTAATTATTTGATTGGATTTAAATTATATATTATCTTAGCTTCCAATCCCCGACCTTTGAGATACATTAGACAATGTTAATTAATTTATTATATTTTAATATTTTAAGAAATTCCTTGTGTCTTCCCCTCCCCTCAATTATAAAAGGGAACCTCTCCTTTCTCTGCTTCACCCCACTTTGAGCCTTATATCTCGAACATAACCTATAACAATCCCTTACAAAATTCCTTATAAACATTATAGAGGTACTAGTTTTCCTAAAACACCAAACCTAGGGTCCAAAAGAGGATATTTAATGGAGTTGTTTCAAAGAAGAGGTAATCACCTAAACCAATCACTTCATTTTTAATTTTTCTTTTAGCTCCTATAAATATGTGGTAATTTTCATTAAATAATAACTTCAATATCAGAAATATACTTAAATTTTATGATGATTATGGAACAAAAATTATCCATCCTATTTTTCATTAAATGGGAAGTGAAATTATCACTCGTGTGTACGCACGACTTACCGTCTCTATGTAGCTATACAATTCATTTTTCCACATTGAGTTTCATTGTTGGTTATTACATTGGGTTTAAAGTTTATATATGATAAATATGACATAAATTTAATTAAGAATCGTAATATCAAATCTAAATTTTATAGAATCTATTTTTCCCTTGTAAAATGATGAAATATATTAAGAGAAATTTTCGGGGCCATGCACAGATATAATGCTTGATTCTATGGCTCCTTAAGCCCGAAATATTTTTTATAAAAATATTAAAAATATTTTATATCAAACGCACAAAATTTTTCAAAAATGATTGAATATATCCTTAATTTAGTCCCAAATAAAAAAAATCGAGACCACCATTGAATTCAAAACGTGGGGTTTATTCTAGACACAACCTAAAGTTGGTCAGTTCCAAAAATTCGGATGAGGCAGCCATTGGTGGGTTTTTAAGTGAATTAATTAATTAATTAATTTAATTAATTCATTTAATACTAATAAACTATTTCTGTTTATAAATATTTGGTTATTTATAATCAAAAGGGTTAACCGCATAACATTGGGATTATTGAGAGGAGGATTTCACCGACCTTCATTGGTGAATGGAGATTGGATGAAAAACGACAACTAGATTTTGGTGAATCGAGGTACAATAAATGAAAAAATTCTTATAAACCACTAGAAACTATTTTCCTTCCTAATAATTGATTTAAATGGATGCAGGTCTCATCAATTGTGGTTTCCCTTACTTTTTTGTTAAATATTAGAAGCATGTATTTTATCTTCTTTTGATTATGCATTTTCTCACCATTCATGTGAGCATTGTTGGTGAATAATTTGATATAAAATTTATTATCATTCCTTATGCAAATATATCACCCTAGATTATTTACTTTTTAATCATTGGTATATATTTATTAGATAATGCTCTTTATCAGCCCTGTTATGGTGCTTTTCCTTCATCGTTATTCACATTCTTCATCGTTGGCCTACAAAGATGCTGTTCAATTTTTCGTAGTGGGTTTGGTCATGATCGAACCACCAAATTCATGAAATATTCATGTGAGAAAAATAGATTGGTGATTTTATTATGGATCCGGCTAGATCATGGGATGAAGGTGTTGAATCATGCAAATCTATGATTCAGGATTGAGCAGTAGTGATGGTGGCATATCGAGCGATGAGATTGATTCTTGTGGGTGGATGATATTAAAATTTATGACCAACAGAGGGCTGAAATTGATGAACATAGGTTATTACTACTATTTATGGGTGGTCAAATGATATATTTGGTGGCATAAGATCCAAATCCAAAAATCGCATGATGATTCCACAGATTTTGTGAAAAACCTGACTACATGATGTGTAATAGGATGCCCACCTGTAATTTATAACATTAATTGATGAGTATAGTGTTTTTGGTTGAAGATAAGTATCACTAATCATGTGGGATCCCGAGATGTTGTGTGACCTTGTGCTGGTGGCCTGACATGTACTTCAGGACTACATGGCCATGAACATGACCAGGTACATAGGCACGAGCCGGAGGACAATGGCATGACCAAAATCACATAGGAATGCCCTGGGTGGTCGAGACATACTGTATAGTACCCTTTTATGTCGTGTAGTGCTAATGTAACGACCCAAACATTCATTAATGGAAATCTCTCTTGATCTAATTAAATGTATATTTATGTAAAATTTTTATCTAAGATGTAATGTTCATTGGTTTTATGTTTTTGGATTTCAAAATACTGTTAAGAATTGTGATATAGCCATTGAACAACGATCAAATGATTAGTATAAATATAGGGCTTTAAGAAATCCAATTTACTCAAACAAAGGAAGCGATGGCCTCATCCAGTAGATGTGCCCCATACGAAGCCCATTTTTCAGAGTTCAAAAAGGAGGTTGCGTCTTTGGGCATTGCTCTTGACCAAGCCCAAGATGAGATTGAATATGTTAGGCTCGAGCAGGACTGCCTATGAGAGAAGTGGAAGTTGATAGAGATTACCACCTGAATAATGTTTTCCAAGCCTCCCCAAGTGTCTGTCACCATCACACACCTTACTCTTTGGTCTTATGCGGGTGTTATAAGGGGTTATGTAATAAGACCTTATCACTATGGTTATGTACATCATTTTTTATATAATAATGGATATACATTCATTTTATTATTGTTACCTTGTAAATATTTTTTCAAAGCACAAATTTCATTTTTAGTAAATGTTCAACTAAGAAATCTATTTTGATGAATTAATGGATTTTTGAATTAAATAATATTTTAATAAAATATTATTATTTTAATAAATTAATTTTTATTAAATATAAATGATCATATAATTTTATGAATGCAATTGTAATTTTTATTAGGGTTTGAAAGCCATTTTTGTTAAAACCCATGAATTTTCGATATATGTCGGTTTTTATTTTAAAATTGAAAATTAACATATTTATAAATTTTTTTAGATAAAATAAATATTATTTCTGGAATCAGGACCTCTAAATTATCCAATAGTGAATTTTTCATAATTTTCTAAGACAGTCAAATTTTTGGGTAAAAATTAAATACCGTTTAAATATATAATGTGTTTTATGACATCATAATGACCCAATAGTGATGTAATAAAATAATATAAACTTTAATTTCGTCCAATATATGTTTTACCATTAAAATAATATGATTTTGGGTTTTTTGATTTATTTTACAAAGCATTAGTTGACTCTTCAAGACCTGTTAAACATTTTGTCTTTTAAAATTGTTTTCCCTGGGAGTGTGAGTAACCTCCACATAATAAACCCAATTATTTTAAAATGTTTGGACTTTGGACTTATAAAATATTATTTTTCAATCCTATTTGGAAAAAACTATGGGAAAAAACCCTGGGATGGTTTGTGGTTTTGGTTAGTTTAATGTGAGGTGTCCCAAACCTAAATAATAAACAATTATCTCTCCTTTCCTATATAAACCCACCCAAGCTCCCACTTCCTCCTCAATAAAAGACTTTTAAGTTCATACAACCTCTTCCCTCCTCTCTCTATAATCCTCCCAAGGTGCCCCAAGTTCCCAAGAAGCCTCTCTCAAGACTCTCTCAAGCCTTTGGTAGCACACTTCCAAGTAAGGGTTTTTCTTCTTTTCTCATTTTTGTCCAATATTCTTTAAATTTTTATGCCCTTTTAATTTCAATTATAAATGTTGGGGTATGCTTTCAAACCACCCCTATACTTCCCTATTTATGTTTGAATTATGGGAGACCCCTTTCTCTCTCATTAAATGCCTCCCATGTACACCCATTACTATGCCGAAATTCCGAAAGGAATTTCTCTCTAATCATTTACATTCCATCAATTCTTTTGTGTCCGGAATATAAATTCCATTACATTTGTTGGGATATTTATATATATGACCCCATTACTTTCCATGTCATGTAAATATGATGAGACACCCCTTTCTCTCTCATCAACCATTTTTATGAGTTCTTATGTTATGCCGTTGTGCTGCCGAAATTGCACCGCACTTTTCCAAGACAAAGTCATTGTGTAGTGAATACCACAACCATTTCTCTATCAAGGGTATTCACCTTTATGCACATTTAATTATTTTCTAAATAGTTTCATGTATTTATTCCACATTCTTTTATCGTGGGATAAATGATTATGTTGAATGAATCAATGTTTTATGATCCATGTGGCACACTTATGCAAGAAATGAAATGTTTAAGAAGGGTGTGACCTAATGGCACTCCATGAATTGGATAAAGTAAAATATCATGATACATCATGTGCAATGGGTGTTTACTCATACTACTTTACGTGCAACAAGGGTTTACTTATGATTCATGTGCAATGAGGGTTTACTCATGCTCCATGTGCAATGATCCTTGGTTGATGCTAATTCCATACTAAGTGTTATTGACACATTTCCATGTTTTGATTATCATGATTTATCATGACTTTATGTTTATTCTTCTCTTGTAATCTATTGATATTCCTATTATCTAACATGTATTGTATTCCTCATGTTATTCCATGATTAATCTCTTACTAGGATTTATATCTCACACTTTTTTTATGCATGGCGTCAGGTTATCCCATGAAATGCTTAATATGGGGGAATGTAGTGGTCATGTAATGTAAGTTTTCAATAAAGATGTTGTTTTTCATGTTTTAAGATTTTATGTAATGATCCTAATCCCCAAAGACACTAGACCCCTCGATCTTCTATGTTTTATCAAATGAAGTTTATCTAATAAATTATGTTTAATTGTTTAATAAAAGATTAGGGTTGTTATAGCTAAATGGGAATAAATATTTTTGTTGGTGAAGAAAAAGTGAGGTAGACGAGTTGGGACATTGGTCGTGTGGACCTCCTTACACACCACAATGTTTTTGAGAATCTTCTGCCTCTTATAGATCCTTTGTTTTGACTCGGATTTTGGCCCTCAAGTAGCCTATCCCGAGTTTTTTTCCACATAGAATTATATGGTGGCATTCATAGTGGATTATGATATATAATGAGAGATGTTACAAGAATGATGTTTATTTATCCAATGATTGATGATGGTAGTGATCAGGTAGGATCATCAGAGAGAGACTTAGGTTCAAAATCCCCTATACTCTTCGTATTGGTTTGAATGGAACCCACCTATCATATTAGGTCATGGTTCTTCTAATTATTGAGTGGAACCCTCATTACATATCTTGGCATTCATCCTCTACCTACTAAGTGGATAACTTCTATTGTATTAGGGAATGGGTCCTCTACCCAGTGAGTGGAACCCTCTAATTGTATTAGGGCATGGGTTCTCTAACCACTGAGTGAAACCCACCCATAATATCAAGGCAGGGGTCCTCTACCTACCGATTAGAACCCTCCTGTTATTTTTGGGCATGGGTCCTCTACTTGTGGAGAAGAACCCTCTCATCATACCTATGTTTGGTTACTCTACCTACTGAGTGTAACCCTTCTATAATACCATATCATGGGTTATATACCTATTGAGTGTCACCCTCATGTTGTATTTGGTAATGAATCATTTTCTTTGAGATTGTACCCATTGGGCTGTGGATCAGTGGTGAGGGGTGGACCCTCCTAATGAATTATTCATATAAACATTCAAGATACAAGGCATTGTTGATGGACCTTTTGGAACTATTGACAAAATATTTTCTTGGGATGGGTTGTGAGATGGAGATCCCCTTTCGCTCTCATCTGGGCTTATTTTATGAGAATATATATCTTTATTTTTGGGTTTTGTTTCCCTGTTGATTGGTATTAGCTGACAACTTCTCTTGTGTCTCCTATATATCCCTTTCCAATTTTCAGGGTGTCCTACTAGATATGTATAAACTCAAAATTTCATGGTTTTTTCTTGTGAGAATCATGTCTTATGCAGATAATAGATAGGATGATGGTGATTTCAGAGGATCATAGGTATACCCAAGTGTATTTGACCACATATGGTGGTTGGATCTTACAAATGAGGTCCTAGACTCTCAGAATTTCTTTTCTAGTTGTTGTTAAGTTGGGACATCTTTTCTTACTGGGCATGTAACGACCCCAAATTCTATCAATTAAATTTCCCTTTTAATTATTCCATATAGTATAAATCACCTAAAATGAAATAGATAACACAATAAAAACTTTATAAATTAATAATGAATGAAATAAGATGTATTTCTAGTAGTTAAGGAACCTATATCAATGGAATGGTAACTTGACCTTTGGAATAGAGACACGACCATTAGAAATAGTAATATGGCTTATAGAATAGAAACATCACCCATGAAAGTATAATTTTTTTTACGCATCTTATAAATGGTATTATGATATAATTATATCACAGTATAAGTAAATAAATATTTAAAAATTATTAATTAAGTGTTGGTATTTTTTATAAAACATAAATATCTATTTTCTATTTTATAATTAATATAATGATTTAAAAGAAAATTTCTTTACATAAAATATGTTCATAAATTAATATTTTGTTTTCTTATGATTATAATATAGTTTTATGATACCTTTATTAAAATTTCAATGTGTTATAAAATCTGTTATAATTTTAAAATTGGTATTTTCCAAGTAAATGATGACTTTAATAAAAAATTAAAATTTTACAATATGGAATTTTTTTTCATAAAATGGAGTTCATTTTTTCATTATACATGTACAAAAATGGTTAGGGTTATTTTTTTGGATTTTTCTAAAATACTTGATTTTTTAGTGAATAGTAAAATACGATATATATACATTATAAGTTAAATACACTGTTCCTTGAGTCATTTATGATGTAATAACCATAATATAAAACTACCCTTTATTATTTTAATATATTTAGTGATCATTCTCAAAGTATTTATAGTCTTGAGGAAAAATAATAAAATAATGAATAAAATAATGAGAAAACACCCCTCCCCTCCACTACAAATACCACCCTTCACCAGCTATTCTCATCAAACATATTAAGCCTTGAATCTTGTCCAATTTCTTCCAAATCATGTTACCAAGTATCTTCCCCATGTCCAATATGTTTTTATCACAAAAAAAACCAAAACCAATTTCCCTAAGGAGTTCCTCAAGGAGAAAAATTCAAGAGGTAAAATCCTATTTCGCTTTCTTTATTTTATTTTCACTTTCTTGACTTTTCTTATACTCTCATCACATGTTATATCCAACATTCATGATAAATAAATTATCTTATATATACTTTTATATTATTATGTGAATAGAAAATATTCCATAAATTCTTGAATCATCTTTCTTTTATTATAAAAATGAAAATATCGACCATGCGGTGTTGATTTATCACCTTCAAAGAATAAAAGTTTTCATTTTACTTTAATGCCTTCAAGTATGGACATAAAACTATTATAATGGTTAGTAAAAAATTTAAAATGTATGTTATAATGCTTTTTATGTTCTAAAATTAACTTTTACACAGAATAATAAATAATGAAACAAAACTAGTTTGGGATGATAAAAAACCGCAAAAATATTCTAAACTATTATCACTAACGTCTTATCTAGTGATTCATCCTCAAAACAAATAAAATAATTACCTATATAAACATTTAATATTCTTTATGTTCATTAATAACATATAAATTAAATTATGGATATCTATTCCCATTTTACATGATCTTTCAGACATTTATACAAGTGAACAAATCATGAAAACCAAAGAAATGAACACCCCAAACAATGAAATTGTATCTTTTAACTCATCAAAACAACCAAACATGAACTTAATAAAATTATAATAAATAAAATAAATCTATAAAATTTAATGAATTAATTAAATAATATATTTAATTTGATTATATAGGATATTAAGATCAAGTGCAAAACACTTTTGGATGCATGGTAAGGGATTCTTTTCGAACCTCCATTTTTTTCCTTCGGGTTACACTTACTCTCTCTTTTAGAAAATGTAATTTTTAATTATTCTTATGTAATATTCCTATTTTATATGTTTATATTCCAAAAATATGTTCCTATCCCAATTATTCTCTCTTTGATGGAGAAATACATGTTTTAAAAAGGTTCCCTTCTCAAATATTCCTGATAAGCAAGCCTGATTAAAGGGAACTTCTCAATTTATTAACCAATTTTAAGGGTACTCCATAACCTATTATAAGCCTCCATTATTTTTATAAAATCACTCATTTCATCATGAAAAACTATCTTAGTTCATTTATGGTTTTATAAAAACCAATATTCCTTTTACTCTTTAAATTCTCTTTAATATTTTCCTTAAATGACACTAAAATGTTTCATTTATAATGTATCTTAAACACTTTTTTCTATGTTTTCACTTTAGTTTGACATTAATTGTTACAATCTTTTCCTATTTTCCATTATAAATTTCCATGTATGTTTTAAAACTATTCTTTCATGGACACCATTATGATATCCCCTTTTTTTATGCCTTATGAAATGATTATGATACTATTGGGTCCTGAAAACTTTGTAATAGAAATTTAGGAACTCCTATGGATTTGGAAAAGGAAGGAAAACAAATCGAAAGAAGAATTTAATGAAATATGTTTGAAGAAGGAAAATATAGAAAAGTAAGTAAAGTTTCCATAAATTAAAAATCCTTCATGGACTACCACTCCGCATGGTGGTCCACTTCATGAAGCTTCCACATACTAAGTAGTCTGTGGGATGAAGACAATGACGCCTACTCCCACAAACAAAATCAAATTGACTATGGGAGAGAGGAATATATATTCATCATACAGATGAAATTACCCTCAAAATAAAATAGTTCATGGGAAAGTAAAATCCATGAGATCCCTATAAATGAGTCAAAGTCATTTGCGGGACCAACGCAGTGATTCTCACCCCTATAGATGATGACCACATACCCCTGTTGACCAATTCATCAGTGTGTCGGGTCTTTCCCATGATATTCCGCAAAAGAGGGTCCATGACCTCATCATAGATGTCTGGCCACACCAGATTCTAGTTCTTCCATTTCTTTATAAATAGAACCCAAGGGGAACCAAAAGTGGGATCGAGGGATTAAAGGACCGAGATCAAAGTTGATACAGAACGATTGATCCACGATGGAATGGATGAAGAGATAACCACAAAATACAAACTCCTTTGATGATTCACTAAAGGAAGAACCAACTAAATAACATTAAGGATGAGAAACTAAACTAATTGGAAAACTGTGAACCCCACTCCCCTTGAGGTTATATTTCCCATAAGTCACAGAACCAACAGACCCTTTGCAATTAGGTGTCCCACATAGAAAAGAGTTATAATGGAGGAACCTTACCCCATGTAGTGAGTCACTGGGAACATAGAACTCAACCCCATGTAGCATCATGCCACATGGATGGAACCTGGATCCGTATAGAAAATTGAAACGTGGATCTAAACTAGGTCTGCATACCACCATGGTATGCATACATTCCCCCTACCCGCATAGCAATACACTATACAGAGGAAACCCCATCCCTCATAAGGATATTCTATGTGGAATAGGTTATCCTAGGGATTTATACCCTCCGGTTCTAGTCAATTCATTCCATTTCTGTCATATCATTGGAAATCCCTCCATAAGACAGTCCAATGACAACAGGCCAAAGACTCAATCAAAGCCACCAAACATGAATGACGAGATCATCAGGAATATCAGCATTCCCTTTTATGTTTAGATACCCATGGAAAGTGGATTCACATTGGTAATCCCCAGAATGGGCCGAACCCCAGAAATGTACCTATGTTTATATTCCCATGGTAACCCAAATTCCAACCTTGGGATACTCACGTTAACCTCCCCATTCAAGGGATTAAGGGGAATCATTGGCCTTTTCCTTTGAATATGGTAAGTATTAGATGAATGAGGTCACACTTTCATTTCCTTTTGTCAAGGAACAATTCTCCCCCCTTTCCCAAAACCAATTTCTGGGAACTCCCACTGTTGTAATCCTCTATAATTTCTTATGGGATGTGGAACCCTCACTTCTATTCACCTCAACATAAGAAGTATATAGATAGATCACAAGATAGGAATATCTAAGATGTGAATAAAAGAGAGGAAATGGGACCACTCAAAACCACCACTCTTTACCCCTTCAAGATCTAGCACCATCCATCATAGGAAGGATAGGGTTTGATGATTATCAGATCTATGACTTTATATTGTTTCTAACATTGAGCATGAATCATGTGGGAAAAGAGATTAGTGTCGATCATGAAATCTTCTTGACCCCAAAATTCAAATGGGCCTTCTCTATAGAAGTTATACCTGACCATAAAATAAACAAGAAGCTCCTATATGTAAGCCCCAACTTGAATATGACCATGTGAAATCCTCTTTCAATGGGACTCATATTTGGTGTAATCCCCAATTATGATCCCTTTAATGGGAAGCCTCTCTGTATAAGACCCAATATTCAGAATTATGTGGACTTTCATCCCCAACTAACTGGGATATGTAAGAAACATCCCTAAAGTTCAATCCCGAAACTGTCATTTTCATGACGGTTCACTCTCTTCTTGACATCATGATGTTATACTGCATGGATGAGTTCTAATAGAAAGACCTTAAAAGGTGATGTGCCCAGTCACATGGAACCAAACTACACGGGTTTGAATTCCTATTGTGAGGATACTTAGGAAATGCATCTTATGAGTTCGATCCAAACATTAAAACAATTCTCGCCCCCTTTGATGAAGATAAAAACTAGAGTACCTCGTCATGTCTCTTAAACTAGTGTTGTCTCAGTAAATGACTAAGGAATTATTTGTTTTTTCACAAAAAATTATCATTGATGAAGAACCTAGGATACATATATATATCTTCTTTAATGGAGAAACTCATATACATACAGATAATCCCTAACCCATGCAAATTTTTGATCGATCTTACCTTGGGGTAATCCCTGGATACCTTCTTGGTAATGAAACAAGGTTTCAAAAACATATGAACATGGATTAAATATATAACAGAGTCATGGAATAGGAAATAGTTCACCCCAAAATGGTGTGATGAGTCTGAGTTCCCATCCTCTCAACCAATGTGAGTTCTCGAGTTTCATTGGCCAAATCATCCAACGAACGACTACCTTTGGAAAGCAGGTCCATGAATCTTGGATGTGGGAACCATTGGGTGTTTCTGGATCCAAAAACAAACCCATTGGAGACCATTCAGAGATATTTCATCCAAAACCATTGATTTTACAAAACTCAACACCTAAAATTGATTTTCAGGAACAACATTTTCATCGAAAAAAAGTGATGAATCTGACGTAAATGAGACTATGACTATGAAACATCCTTCAAAAGATAAAATGGATATACTACCCAATCTCTGTTAGAATAGTTTGTTCCTCATAAATGATATTTTAATCGGAAAATAAAATGGTGAACTCGACATGAATCATTAACCAAGGTGGTAGTGTTTCCCTTCCTTAGGCCCTATTCACATTAAAATGTGAAGAGGGACAAGAAAGATCATAAATTATACATGTGGTCATGATATGTTACTTTGATTAGGTTTTTTTTGTTTATACTTGTCATATATATTACAGGCATTATTCATATATTCCTTTAATCCAATGGTATCCATGAAGTTCTCACAGACACACATGTCAAACACTGCACAGTCGGCTAGGCACTCCATGACGTTGAGGACTCTGTCTCCTACCTAGTGTCTCTAACGATGGGTATAAAATGTGTTGATCCAGGAGTAAAATCATAATGGAACTCCCCTAATGTTAGAGGAATCAAGATATTCACTCCAGGTGATGAAATCCTACTGGCCACCCACCATGCAGTGGCCAGCGACCCAGAATTAGACGGCTCCACTATCCATCTCTAATCATTTCGAGTGACTGTCCCCAGAACATGGAAATGAGTAACTCCCTTATCTTAGGGAGTTAGATATGGTTTTCATCAATGACTTCATCCCTACTGCATAGGGGTATCACTCAAGGGCCCCTTCCGAAAGCCGTTTCTACTAAATCCATGTGACATAGTGTCCTCATTATAATGAGGATATCACACCAAGGGCTCTTGTGGATGTTGGATGAACACTGGTCCCCCAGGATACCCACTAAGGGTGAAGAACATATAATCTGGAATAATCCATCACACTAATTCCTAAGGAAGAGATCCACCATGAAAATACGATAGAATGCTACTAGTAAACACATATTATTTTTCCCTATTCTGAAGCCCACCATGTAAATATGGAGGAAAATTACAAGAAAGTGAAAATTCCAGCTAATTCTCTCCAAGGTTTTCATGCAAACTGGGTGGAAAATTATAAGAAGATAGAAATCCTTACCAATGCGCATGAAGACAGTCATCCATATAGGGTGGAAACTAGCAATGTGTAGATTAAAATTCCTGTAGATGCATGCCAATCCCATCATCCAAATAGGATGGAAAACTACAGGAATACACATGCCCCTACCAAATAATGTGAAGATTTCCAGTCAAATACAGTGGAAATAAAATATGAGAAAATTCTAATTCCTTCTCCCTCATTTCAATCCCAATAATCAAATATAGTGGAAATAAAATACAATAAGAGAAAAATTCTTATGGATTCATATAAAACATGTTAGAAAAATATAGCAGCAAATGAGTAGATGCAAAACCTAAATCACAAAATCGAATCCTGTCAGTCAAATTTGATGGAAACTGGAGAAAACAACTGGCATTTCCCCACTATAAATCAAGGGTAGGCTAATTACTCTTCCACTGAATGGTATAATTGTTAGTATTCACTAATAAAAAATGGAGGACTAGGGTAGGAACTTATTTCTATTACGACATCATAATGATCATATATCCCTATTCCATCCAAAGACATCTCTCAAAACATCCTAATAATGATGGAGTATCAGAGATCAATTCTGGATCATATCTTGCAGACCTGTCAATATGTAATCACATTCATGATAATAGAAAGGATTCGGGCCCATAACCCCATCTCCCCAAGTGGAGTGACTCGTCCAAAAGATAATATGGTCACTTTAGATCAAACATTCATCCATTATCTAGTCCAGGAGGGTCATCGAATATATTACATGATAAATGGAAAATAAGATCAGGAACAAATATCCATTCCAATTGGGGGACACCAGTCCAACATGGTGTATTATCCTTGGAAATAATATATCCTTGACAGAAATGAAGATTATCCTTAGAATATACCGATAGCATCAAGAGAATCACTCAAATAGAAACCCATATATAAAGGCTGTTACCAGCAGTAGGCGGCCTGAGTCGCTCATGCTAAAGGAAACTAGAAAATGAAGAGCATATTCATGACCCTGCGCTACTGTTAGCTGGAGTTCTTGATGCCATAAAAAACCTATCAATATAGGATCATGATCCTATCAATTCGTTAACAAACTATAGAAGTGGTACTAGTATTTGTGAAGGTCCTCCCCACGATGTTTTTACCAGCAGCTCTAAAGTTCCTCCTCAGAGCACCCATGAAGGTTACTTTTTTGGAAAGAAACAATCGATCATGAGAGTCTATCTCCTAATGAGTTTCACGGTAACCCTCCTCATGGCTAGAATATCAAATAAGAAGAAGTTCCTCCCCTTACTTTCATCCACCCTGATGTTTCTACCTAGGGTATACATTGCATAAATTGTCCATGTAGTTGAACATCAATATATGATGGTAGTCCTTTCCATGATTGAAGTCATTGTGAAGGCCCTCCCCATAATGAAATCAAGTACTAAGAAGGTTATCTACTTGTTGCATTCAATCCTGAAGGTCCTCCTTATGATGCACACCATATAAATTATCCCAATAGATGGACACTAAGCCATGATGGTAGTCCTCTCTATCATGACATCGGTCACAAAGGCCCTCCCTACTACCAAATTTCACACTGGTAAGAAGGTCCACCCCTTGTTGAGTCAAGTATGAGAAAGCCCTCATATTCTGAGGCACTTGGAAGGATAAGTTTAGACATGTTGGATACCTTTTCAATGACAAGTGACATCCTTTATTAGCCAGAAGATAGCCCAGGGCTATGCTCATTGTCTGAACTACCTCCATACCACTCACATATCAATGAGACCCCTACTAGCCCCGCTACTAGGGATGAAATCATCAAAACACTTCCAAATTGGGAAAACCAAGTAAAAGAATCTTTGGTGGATGAACAAATGGAACTATTCAGTTCACCCCATCTCCTATCGAGTAGAAACCATTGGAAATGGCATCATTTAATGTCATTATCCCATGACATAAATTAAAATCCCTATTCAGAAAAGGCTGCATGCACGACAAGAATAATCCTTGAGTAAGTCTCAAAATATTCAGGACTGATGAGAGAGAGCCATTGAAAAAAGAAGAAACTAGGAAACTGAGAAATTTCAATAGGCTTCTCACCTTAGGGTATCCAACTAGAAAGCATTACTCATGTCCTCAAAAAATAAAATCAAATACAAACCCAACACCATATCTAGAGCACACTCGAATGTGAATGGGCGAGATCAAGAATGTGGAAATAGTAGCAGTAAGGGATGCAAAATGGAATTAGAAAAAACCCACAGGGATGGGGGAATTGTTAACATATAATTCCCCATAATACCAGCAAATCTGTTATAAGGAACAATAATAGAGGAACAAGAGCAACCCCAGCCCAGAGGGCTGGGAAAAGTTTTACCTCAACCACCCACCCAATGAATGTTAGTTTTTTCCCACCTAGGGTGGGCACCAAGAAGAGAGGTCACTAATTTCATCCCATCTCATGATTCATTTCCCCAATAAGGGAGGTGTAAATTAGGTTCATATAAAGGTTCTCTCAAAGTTACCCTTCACCAAGAGACCTGAAGAGGATCATAGAATGGAAGGAAAAGATCCAAAAAAAGATGCAAAGATCCCTCCTACCATTCGATAGCTGGTAAAACACCCAAAATGAATTATGAAATAGTGAACATCATGTACATAAATCTTAAGGACCTCACAAAAAATGGTGCAAATATGAATGAATAGGGAGATGATGGTTCTGCCTAGAATCTAATTCACACTGAACCCAGCAGTTTGAATACCCAAAAACATAGGGCCGACCTAAATTTGTCCACTTCCTCATCCAATCCCTCATTAAATTCTTCATGAATCCCTAACAAACAAGAAGAGTAAAAACAAGGTCACATATGATCCAACTCCTCCTCCAAATGAGAATGAGTCCCTCATGACTGAGGAGAGATTCACTCGATAGGGGGAAGAAATGTAATATTTTAGGTAAATTAATGTTGAGATGATTTTAGGAAGTTTCACGATCGAATATTCTAAATAGACACAACCTCAATGTATACTTATAATAGGTGTACCACAACCACAAGGGTTAATCTCATAAAATGAAGCAAGGAGAGAATAATCATCCAAGACATCACCAGGATCATTATTCTATCTGAATCCAATCCCAAAAGGATTTCAATATTTATAACCATTATGAAAATAACTAGAATAGATTTAGGTGAATCCATAAAGGTTTCCCCCAGTCCGGTATCTACCTCATGTACCAGCAGAGCTAGCACATCCAATCTTGTCCCCTGATATGCCCATCCATGATCAGGTCTAACATGACACACATCAAGGGATCATTAATACCATTGATTCATTGGTAAATCTATTTGAAGCCATGGAAGGATGGTCACTTCGATACATTTAGAACATAAACCTAACCCAAACTATGTGAGTAACACTCTGCCACCACTAAATTTTGAGAACCGCATGTTCCCAATATTCAGTGGACCAGGTGACCTAGAACAACATGTGGTACATTATGGATCTTATTGTGATCCCATGATGGGAACCCCATAGTAACAAGAATAAGTGAAACTCATATGGTTTATACGAAATCTAAAAGGTTCAACCTTTTTCTGGTAAAACATTTTTCCAGCTCATTCGATAACCGAATGGGAGGATATTCAATAGTAGTTCCTTTTCTAATTCTACTCAACATTTATGAAAACAACAGTCAATGAAATCATGAACTTTAAATAGTGGTAGAATGAGAGAATATCATATTTCATCTCTTTATGGAAAGGTCTAACATACTCTTTGAATCAGACACTTCCCCAAGGTGAGATGTTTTCTATGTGTATCGATAACCTCTACGATGAGCTATAAAAAAAATCATCCCAGTGAAATATACTATTGGGTTTCGGGATTTCAATGTAATTTCCCAAAGAATATAATATTACTTTTAACAAACTAACCTTGAGTCCCGGGTATCCACACTATCCACAAGAAAAAGAGTGGGAAGATCTGAAGTGGCCTCTATTGCTCTTAAACCATCCCCCTTGACAACTATAGATCCTAGGCCTACAATGAATCACGTAGGTCCCCTTAGACATCAATAATATCTCATACCTCATCAAGATGAGAAAAAGGGACTTCGAAGAAATCATTTTTAGGAATAGAGGAATAAAATTTACTTGTTCTGAGATGAACAAGTCTGTGGATAATTTGAAGCCAGCATGAATTACAAATTTCTTTGTCTACAAGAGCCAACGAGGGATGATGAAGTAAGTCTCAATGATTAACCAAAATATTTTCCCTTCCATAGAATGTTGTGACATAACATCCAATAATGCTTCATATTTAAATACCTCCCATAAAGAATGATATATTTCAGGAAATTAAAATTGGGAGCATCACTAGCAGAAGTGGCTAGGTTTCCACCACTAACCTGGATGAAGTATAGGAGTGGGATAATTTTTTTAGCAAAATGAAGCATAAGTTAGATAGTTGTATGAATTGGAAGATATTCAACCAAGTTTATGGCATACTCTAAGCACAATTAAAGTAACTAACTGTGCCCCCAACAACTCATAATGAAACACAACTGACATCCTCAACCCCATAATCCAACAAGATTATACTATGCAAGAAGTAGTTTGACTAGAAAGGCATAGATAAAGTTTAAGAATATGAACTCATGTCAAGGTCGGAGTTAGATTTGACCCTCTAAAATTTTATGCCATTAGATCTGAAATCACGGACACCACCCACCAAACGACACCACCGTACATAATCAATCAGGAAAAATCATCATCAAAGGAAGAATTGATCTTCGACTCCATTAAGGTCATTCACTTAATGGATCCCTCTCCTATGAAGAGTATGGTTACAAACCTGATTTTACCATACCAAATTGGGGAACTAGAGGAAGAGGCTACATGATCTGAGGATATGAGGGAATATACAATAGTGTCATGAACCAAATTTCTGGCTGCATCCTGGCTAGAACCGTCAATGTTCCATAAACTCACAGAAGAGCCCTTCAGCAGACCCAACAAGTAATAGGAAAATTACCCTTCCCCTTCCATAAGTACCTTTTCCCCAATCATCCTAGAATATCTATCATAAGAGTAAAAAATGTCTAATCAACCATGGCGTGTAGGAAAACCTGCTCAGATGATCCCAAAAAGCATAGAGACACCACCGGCTCATGTATTAGGGGCCGATCCATACTCATCCAATTCTCAATCCCCTAAAGCAACTATGAAAGAGAATCCTCTAGTCGGGAATAACTAACCTTTAGAGTATAAGTATATCATTCTGAAATAATTGGATTCAGTAACAACTAAGATATCAATATTGGATACCCTGAATTTGTTAACAAATATTTGGGAAGCACTTATAGAATGTTTTCTAAGCCTTTAGAAGTTTGAGGCCAAAGTGACTGCTATTGAAATATATACCATAGAGACCGATCCTGTTGAATTCCACACTATTATCTCCTTCATGGATCCATCCAAAGACACCATTATATAGGAGAACATCAAACCCTTATATGTGTCTAGCAGGATAAATGGTATTGATATCCAAAATGTCTTTATTGATAATGTCTATGAAGTTAATCTCATCCCACTACAGACACTTCGTCAGGTAGGCTGTAATGAAGATAATTTTATGTCCTTCGCTACAACTCTGTTGGGCTATGTAAAAAGTGAATCGAATCCATTAGGCCAAATAAAGATAAAAACTTTGTTTGGATACCTCATAGCCAACTCAGAATTTATGTGAGTTTTGAAAAAAATTCCTTCAACATCCAGCTAGGAATCCCCTGGTTGCATTAACATACAATGATTCCCTCATCGTACCATAAGTGTATTAAATATTTCATTAATGGAAATAATGAGACATTACACTTTGTTATGTACCCATTTGAATCTTGTGAGTCACACTATATCGATGAAGGATTCTATGATAATAAATAGAAGAGACCCTCAATCGATGGAATTGATTGGGAAACCACTCCAAATGGTCTAGAAATAGTCCCCTCCAACCCCTTCATATAGCTTAGAAAGGAATACATACTTACCATCAATCATATTGAGTGAATGAGTCAAAATTTGGATGCATATTTTTCCATTCTCATGATTTCATTCATGACCACTAAGCCTAACAATGAGGAAAATCCTTTGGTACCCCAAAATAATGGTGAATTCTTGAACAGAAATGCCCCCAATCCATACTCATAGATTCAAATAATCCTTGTCTAACCAACTAAGGTTGAAAAGAAAGAAGATACTTTTCATTCCTTCACTCCATCCTCTCTAGAAAATTACCTATTGTTAGTCTGGTTTGAAGAAGTCACCTTATCCTCCGAATTCCAAAATTGTTAATCTTATTTTAACTCTAAAGAGATCATCACAAGAATTATTTCCCCATCAGAGGAAGAAGAATATGAGAAGGATCCTGGTCAGAAGAAGTCTCCCCAGCCTCTTATTTCCACAATTTTGGATCTTCTCTTAACTATGAATAAATCATCTCTAGAATTATTTCCCCATTAGAAGAAGAATAAGATGAGGAGGATATGTAAGAGGAAGAAGAAGAAGACCTTAGGGATTCCCTAACCTCATTAGAGGAGGGTTTCACTACCACCCTTAATGAACTTAAGGAAATAAACCTGAGTACTGAAGAAGACCCATGAACCACTTTGATTAGTGAAACCATGTCTTCTGAGGATCAAGAGATATAAAATTATTCCTAAGGAAGAATTGAGATGTTTTTTCCTGGAACTATAAAAAAATTCCATGCCTTGATATTGAAGTGGTCACTCACCACCTAGGACTAAAAGAAGACCACTATGGATACAAGCAAGCCCCCAGGTGGACACACCCAACACATGCTTCCAAGATAGAGGCTGAGGTCAAAAATCTCATCAAATCCAACTTCATCTAGGAGGTAAAATATCCCTTATAGATGGAAAATATAGTTCCCATCAAAAAGAAGAAGGGGTAGATCAGAGCCTGCAATGATTTGAGGGATCTCAATCGGTACTGATCAAAAGATGACTTCCTAGTGACGATCAAAAAATTGATGATCGATGAAACTGATAGATATCAGGATCTATCTTTCATTGAATACTAATTTAGGATATAACCAAATATTAATGGATGAAGAATATGAAGAAGATACCACCTTTAAGGCCCCTAGAGAGTATTCTTCTACAATGTGATTCCCTTCGGCCTGAAGAACATAGGTTCCACATATCAAGATGTGATGCATCACATCTTCAAACACTTCGTAAGAAAATTCATTGAATTGTATGTTTACGACTTGGTGGTCAAATCATGACAATGATCAGACAACCAATTATATCTTAAAGTGATTTTTGACAATAATCAACAACATTTTCTAAAAATGAACCCCTGGAAATGTGATTTCAGAGTTACCTCATTGAAATTACTCTGATTTGTTGTAGGATATCTTGGCATCAAAGTTGACCTCAAGAATATAAATTTCATCCTTATCATGTTATCTCCCAATAATATAACTGATTTGAGAGGGATTCAAGGTCACTTGGCCTAAATTCGACGCTTCATATTCAACCTTGCATAAAAATGTTTACCCTTTAACAGTTTGATGAAAAAAGGGGTACGCATCAATAGACTAATGACATTTAGGAAGAATTCAGTAGTATTAAGAAGAAAATCTTAACCCCAATATAATTAATGACTCTTGTCAAAGGAAAAACACTCATACTATATGTGATAGTGTTAGAGCAGTCATGAGGTACCTTCCTTACACAAAAAATGATGCCGACAGTAAAAAAATCCTTTATTATCTCATCCGGACTGTGATTGATGTTGAGAATCATTATTTAAATATCAAGAGAGGCTTCCTGACACTAATATTTAGGGTCCAGAAGCTGTGACACTACCTACAGCACCATGAGGTCCTTTTGGTCTCATCCCATAACCCATTCAAGTATATTCTTAGCCACCCAATACCGATTGGACAAATTTCACAATGGGAAGTCATTTTAATGTAGTTCGATATACGGATCATAACACAAAAATATGTCAGAGGCCAAGATTTAGAAGGTTTTTTTTATAAAAACAATCCTCAAAATAAATGAATCCATTAGATGATGAACTACTAGATGAAGAGGCTTTCTCTGTTCAAGAGGAATCCCAAAAAAGGGAGATGCATTTTGATGGTGCATCTAGAAACTTGACAAGGAAAATGATGGAAGACCCCAAGCTCAAACAATTAAGGCTATGATTCGTACTCATATATTTGGAAAAGGTAGTCCTTCCATAATCCTACCTGATGTTAGAAGGGTGCCCAAATAATGAAGTAGAGTATCAGGCTCCTATTGCAGGCCTAGATATTTCACTTCAAGTATAAGTAAAAAATTTTAAGATAAAAGGTGATTCAAAACTATTCATCAAGAAAGTTAATAGTGACTATGATTTAAAAAAGAAATAACTAATCCATTTGTTTTATCATTTCTAATGACTAATGGAGGAATTGTCTTCAGATAATATATTAATGCATGTTCTCCAGTCCCAAAATGCATAGGATGATGCATTAGAAAATGCATCCACAACTCTGCCATATCTAAATAGGGATGAAACTACTATCATCATTGCCCATTGTTGTATGGGATCACTGTTCCTTAAGGATAACATGAATAAAATCGATGATATTAGTCCTGTTCCTAAGATGTATGGTCTTACCACTATTTGGATGACTCCCATTACAAATAACCTAAAAAATGGAGGACTCCCACCAGATAGGGCTATATGGGAGAAAATCCAGAGACGATCAACCAAATTTATTCTGTATGATAGAAAAAATAAAAAATGGTCATAAATAAGTGAGGTCTTTATGGGGTTCTTCTTAGGTGAATTGATAGAGAAGAGATAGTTTTCTTCATGAAGAAAGTGAATTCCAGAGTTTATGGGGCACATCAATGAGGATCCACGATCTCCCATCAAAATCAAAATCTTGGATACATTTTTCTCACTATGACATAGGATTGTGCAAACTTTACCATTAAGTTCCATTCCTATCATGTTCTAATTTCATCCACCAACCCCTGGAGTTTCGACATACAACAAAATACTCATGGACATTTTTCATATGGGGAATGAACATTGTGGGACTGTATCCTCCCTCTACGGCTAAACAATTCAAGTATATTCTCACAAAAATCAACTTCTTTTCCAAATGAAAAGAAGTTTTGCCCCTAAAAGAGGTTGGGTCAAGAAGCATTTTTAGCTTTATAAAATCCAAAATCATCAGCAGATTTGGTGTCCCTCATAAAATTCTGATGGTTAATGCCACCAATTTCTATTCTTCTAAATTTGTGAAATTGTATCAGGAGTATGGTATTAATACCAACCATTCATACCGCTACGATGAAGTGGCCAACAGATATATAGAGGCCTTAAAAAAGACCTTATCCAACAGAATACAAGTTATGGTGGACAAGGACAAGAAATTATGGCAGAAAAATATCCTCTATTCTTTTTGAGATTACTGGACAATAACATGCACCACCACTAATGAAACCCTATGCTCATTGATATACAGGATAAAGGCAGTTATACCCATCATGGTTCATTTAACCTCTATCTACATTTCAATCTATGATCATCTATCCATAAATGAGAAATCCCAAAACAACTCGACGAGTTAAAAAGACTGGATGCGAAAATATTGCACACCTTGCACTATTTTAAAGCTTTCAAAAATCATATTGTACGAGACTTCAACAAAAGGTTCACCTTTAGTGTTTACTAGAAAGATAATTTGTGTTGATCCTCAAAATTCCATTGATACACAGAAATAAACCTCCAAAATTGGAGCCAAAAATGGGAGGGTCCACATTTCATAAACAAGTTCTAATTCAATAGAGCATATTCCATAATTTGAATGGATGAAAAACATATTACAATTCCTAAAAATGTAAGGTTCTTGAAGAAATATTTTATATAGCCAAAAGGTACATCTTGATCACATGTCGTTACACTTCATGATAAAATGTCCTCACTGTCTGACGTTAAATTACATAACAGACACTACCCTCACCACCTGATGTTAAACTGCATGTTTAAAATGTCCTTTCTCTATGTAAATAAACTACATGTATGGTCTACACTCTTTGAACTTAAACTAGGAGTATTTCATCCTAAACATATGATGTTAAACTATACAATGATTAATGTTCCAATCAACGATTCATTACACATGATTCAGATCTGTGTAGGAGAAGAATGAAATACCCCTACTCCTACATGGAAGTCAGATCCACATGGGAACTCTCTTTCTTCATAACTACTTATAGATTGATTCCTACCCTTTAGGGATATATATTGATGCCTAGACCCAATTTCATGGGCCCAAAAACCACTATAAAAATTCCCCCCCTTTCCCATGGACCAAATCAATGTAGAGTGGTTTCTTCAAAAAACTAAGTATGACTTGATTCTCATTTCCAACAAGATATATAGAGATTCCTTGATCCAATATCTTGGTCCTTCAACCACATGATTTAAAAATGCCTCTGATATACCCCCAACTACCTCTGTATTGTGATATAAACCCTTGTTATTCCCTATTCCTCACATCAATCATAGATCACATGGGATTAAGAATTGAAAGTGAGGGTTTCCCTCACAAAAAGAAGGAGTAAAGGTACATGATAGCCCCATAATCTCAAAATAATTGTCAATCATGTCCCCTCCCTATGTATGGGTCAGAGTGGTAGATGGAACACACTTCTATAACTACTCGTGACTTGATTCTGGCCTTCGCAATATACAGAGTGATGCCTAAATTCAACATCCTAACCCAATCGTCACCATAAAAAAAATGAAATTCCCCTTCCCTGCATTTGGGTTAGACTTGCACAAGGGAATTCATAGGACTATATTCAGATTGATTCTAGTTCTAGAAAGAGTTGTAGTATCACCTGGATCTCCAAATCTGGGCTTGGATGCCACAATGGATCACAAGTAAAATGACCCATCCTTGGTAATTTGTTCCCTATGTGGAAGAATAATCATTTACAATCCCTTGTTTCTCACACTGAGCACATATCCCATGATCTTAGGATTTTCAGTAGTGGTTTCCTCACATGGTCATGGAATATTAATCCGTAGTACGGTTTCCATGGTTCTGGTAGTAAGACTTAAAAAGGGAACACCAAGTTTTTACCATTCAAAACAAGGAACCTATTTTCTTAACTTATATTGAAAAACTAAATGGTATGACAAGAACTATGTGTGGCTTGATTCTCAGAGATACACAATGACACATGGGCCTTGTGCCCATGTCCATGTGCGCTAATACAGATGACCCAATCTCTTACATGAAAATAAAAATCTATGTAAGAGATTCCAAACCATAGATCCCACAACAAGGATATGTAAAAGGACCATTGACTCCCTACCCATGAGTCATATCTATGTGGGGGAGTCCATACTTCATGACTAATTATGATTTGAATATTTCATGTGTTTCTGGATTCACCCTTTCCATCTATCAAAATTTGTTCTTCAATAAATTTTGGATCTTTATAAACCTCTATGACCATCGAAAATGGATAGTCAATGTTCTGAGGAAACCATTGTTTGACTATGAAAAATATACACCAGTGGATCTACATAAGTTTCCCACAAAAAATGCATATCAATAGAAGGAAAACTTTTCTTCAAAAAAGGATTTTACTACCACTGTACGCTCAATGTAATCCAAGCCCCATACCATTTCTCTTGATCCAAGAATTTATAGAACCATGGTTTACACTTTATTTCCCCTTAAAATCTAGATTACGCCAAAATATCCCAGCTCGATTAGCCCCAATTCACTTCTAGTTTCTATGACAGTTTTTCTCCACAACATTACAATTAAAAGTGCTTCTAATGTCCTAACCACACGATGTTAAACTGATTGGCATAACAATGTTCTCAGTTGAGAGGAGGTATTTTTCACCTACCATACTACATTATTAAACTATGCATGGTTTGATTCCCATCCCATGCAATACATAGTGATGCCTGAATCTCCAAATCTAAGTCCAACCATAATAAAGGTTCAAATTTCCATCCATATGTATGAGTTATATCTACACAGAGAGATGTCTTATAACTACATCTAGATTGATTCATTCCCTAGCAGGATACACAATGACTCTTAGATTTTCATCCTCATATAGTCACCCTAAAATTCAAATATTCCCCCTTGTGTATGAGCTAGAACTATGTAGGGTCCTTTCTTTATAGAACATTGTGTGGATTTACTCCCATCCCATGGGATAAGTAGTGATGCCCAAATCCTATGACTCATACCTAGCTAAAAAGTTCATAACACATTCCCCCTCTTTCATGTCGGGTCATCTATTTCCTTTATGCATGATGTTACACCGTACATAAATTTTCCTAATCTTATGATGGTAAAACACATGATAAAAAGTCCTTGCTATATGATATTAAACAACAAAACATCACAATGTTTTCACCCAGGAAGTCATTACCTTTGGAATTGGTCACCTATTATGATGCCCTGAATAACTATGTACGAATTGATTTCTATCTACACATGCTACGTAGAAATTCCAGGATTTCACATCTTGGTCTAGACAGCCAAAAAAAACAATGGTTAAAAATTCATATTTTCCTATATTTATGGGTCAAAACTACATAAAAAATCTACCCTTAAGAACTACGTCTAGATTTATTCATGTTATCACAAGATACATAATGACACATGGATCTTCAATCTTGGTTCTAGATACAATAAAAGAATCAAAATTTCCCCTACACACAAGTCATGTATATGTTGGGAATTCCCAACTCAATTGGTAATCATGGCATGAATGTTTCTAATATGTAAAGAAACATAATTTCCATTTATCAAACTCCATGCCCCACTAAATTTAAGATCTCCAAAAATATATCGAGACATTGTAAATGTACGGTCATTGCCTTGAGGACACTTTGTTTTACTTTGCATAACAAGCCCCAGTGGATCTGCATAAGTTGGCCACAAAAAGGGCCTGTCAACCAAAGGAAAATTTTTCCTTAGGAGGGGATTTTCCTACTTCTATACAACCCAATGTCATCCATACACCATATTATTTCTCCTCACCCAAGAACCCCTAGAATGATGGTTTACACTCTCCCTCATTCGCATATTAGGCATGTCAGAATGTCCAGGCTTGATTATCCTTCAGTTAATTAGGGCTTCTATACCAACATCACAATCATATGAAATCAAAACTACATGATGGTTGTTACCCAATTTTCATCTTTAGGGCCCAACCACAGCAAATATTTCAAATATCTCTTCCCGACATATGGGCCATACCTGCGGGGGAAATTTCTAGTCATAGCATAGGATATTCCCCCCATGATCCTTTGTATGAAACAAATCCACATAGGAAAGTCCAATATGATCCCCACCTTATTGGTGAGATCATATACAAGAAACAAAATGCCCCATTCGTTTGTGTGAACCATATCCGCATATAGAGGAACCATAAAAGAACTACGTTTGGCATGATTCATATAATCATACGAGGACACATGAATCTCATGTCTTGGGTATATCCATGAAACAAAATTGTCTCATACTTTCCAATGCATGGGTCAGACCTGCACAATGATCCTTATCGCCCCTATATAGGGAGAACATCTTTACCTATTCCTAGAAAATTTCATCTTGAAATAATCCTTTAATGTTAACGAACTCCATTTTTACAAACCATACTCTATGTTCGGAAAGGTATGAATACCTTTGACTATCCCTAATCATCAGAGTTGGGAGGTTTTTGTCCCAATGACACCTTTGTTTGACTATATAAATTATGAAACAGCGATTATACAAATGTTGCCCACCAAATAGACCTATCAACGAAAGGAAAATTCATCCTTGGGAGAGGATCTTCTTATACCCGTATTCACCTATGACATTTATGTCCCACCTCACTCCCTGGTTTTGGAAATCCACCAGATTAAAATTTACACATTTCCTCCCATTTCATTCCTAAAGTTGA
This sequence comes from Viscum album, assembly GCA_963277665.1. Lineage (NCBI taxonomy): Eukaryota > Viridiplantae > Streptophyta > Magnoliopsida > Santalales > Viscaceae > Viscum > Viscum album. Next base: position 162,829,890 of record OY728144.1, read on the forward strand.
TAGAATATTACTGTTCAGACTATTACAAAAAGGTAAAATCATTTACCCCCTTGGTCAGAGTAAAATAACTTTAAATCACAAGTCTCAAGAGTCCTAGTTATATGATGTTAAACTACACCATGCTTCAACCTTCATTTACACAAGTAAAATTAATGGGGGATTAGATACTCATTCAAAGCTGAAGTAGATTCCCCTATTATTTTTATACATCATTCCCTTGAAAAATCACCCATTATGGTCTTTCAAAAAAATAAAATAAAATAAAGGAAAATACAAATTTACATAAAATTACCTATCCATTAAAAATGAAAGGTTAATGTATGAAGGACACCTTTGTTTGACTATGCACAATATTCCACAGTGGATATACATAAATATCCCACAAAAAAGGCCTATCAACCAAAGGAAAATTCATCCTTGGGAGAGGATTTTCCTACCTCCATACACCCTATGGATTATACGAACCATATCATGTCCTATATCTAGAAAAAAAACTTAGGGTCAAGTAAAATCCCTCATTCACATATGAAAAATATCCAGACATCCTCAGTCAATGCGTCCTAATTGGGGCCCTAGACTTATAATTCATGGTCAATGATGTATGACCTAAAACATCAGCAGTGTTTGTCCAAATCTACAAGACTCTAAACTTCCCATGAAAAGAGACATAAAACCTACCTAGTTGTAAAAATGTAAAGGCAACCCTGGATAATAGTCAAGTACTGACTCACTAAACCTACACTTTTAACGGTTTAGGATACATATGAAGAAATCGAAAATTAAAAAGACTTAGAGAGTATTATGGGGAAAACCCTCCAAGGGTGTCCAAAGAAAAGTAATGTTATACCCACTAATCCTGTACCAAATTGGGTTTAGGAAAAAATTAGTGTATCAGCGAAAAAGAAAAAAAGTTTGTTGGATTTTACATGTAACCTTAGCAGTAGTCAGAACTATACTCACTGGATCCCTCAATTCATACAAAAAATTATAGATTAACTTTATTATTTTAATTTAATTATCTTAGATGATGATTCAAATCAGTATCCCATGAATATCATCATTCAAAGTGCAATAAAATATAATTTATTGGAATTGTATTAAAATAAAAAGGACAAGAATAGAGAGAAATAAAGTTTGTATTACATTAAGGAATAATGGAAGAGAATCCACAACTTCTAATCTCTCCATATGAGTGGGACATGATAATTGCAGAATTCATTCAGGGGATTCTTAAAACTGTATCAAGGACTAGTTTACTTATTTTATGGTTTGGAGAGGCTCTGACAATGTTACAGTCTCGACCTCTACACTAGCCCACAATGCCTCTCCCTTCTTATCTGCATCAATTCCATCCTTTTCCTCCTCCCCCTCCAATAATAACATCCCTTCAACAACTGCTACAGTAGAAAATGTCAATTATTTCTTGAGTTTCTCCAATTATTTGATATACTACTCCACTTCTTGACCACGATGCTTCGTCAAGGACCTTTTCTTCATGAGTTCTCTTTGTCACCTTGCGGCTATGTCAGCCTTCTAAACAGCTTCGTTCATAAGGATCCTTCTAGTGGTGGTGAGATGATACTTGGATTCTATAGTAGAAATATGAGAGTAGAGCATGCATGTTCTCTCTATAGTAGTGACCACCTACTCCACTATATCATAGATACCATGATAGTTGAACCATCCATACCCAATAAGTTAAAACCTACAACGTATTCTGGGAAGTTTTTTCGATATGTTTGTGAGAGGGGTTTGGAAAATCAACTTCTAGATGTTTTTCCATGCTTTCTAGTTCACATTTCAAAGGCTGGATATGCCCTCTTGGTCTATATATAAATCAATCATAGATGGTGGGATATATTCAAGAATGAGTTCCATCAGATTGGGTCATGATTCAGCATCCTTGGTGTGACTCGACCCTTAAATAACCATGGATTTAGTAGTATTGGTGGGAAGGAGGTTCAAAGCATAAACTGTGACACCCGATGATCATGGTTGTGATCCTAAAATCATAATATTTAAATAAATGGGAATTTAAATCCCAAAAAGGAAAAGAATGGTAGGAGGGGTGAAAAAATAACCTTCTTTGGCTGAAACATCAATGTCTCCAACCTCCATTATGTGATCACCACTCAAAAATGTTTTGGCTACATCCTTAACCCATGGATGGAGCTCAGGATCATCCAAAGACACCCATGGAATGAGGCCATGCTCAACTGGGTTGGTAGATTACATAACATCTCTCACTGAAACTGTACCTCTGGGAATAATCATTATAGAGCTGGGAATGACAGCCAATTATAATTCTCTTTGAGTATGAGACACTCCCTCCTCCATGGATGCATCCATCTTAGATGTTGTTGGTAAAATTGTCCTATTAACCTATATGAGGGAAAAATCAAGATTCTCAGTTAAAATTTATGCTTTCAAAGACTCCCCCTATGTTGGGATAAGGGGTGTTTGATCCAGAATGAATTCCCTCCGGGGGTTAGGGATTCACCTTATGGATTCAGTTGTCCCGGCCTCCCTAACATATTCGGTCAAAGATATCATTGGTATCTTCTATTCCTCAGAAGGACTAAGAGCCAGGGATGTTCTAAAATTGGTCGCCTAGTTGCTTATCAGAACTACATCAAATATATGTGTATGATGATTGGAAAATGAATTAATACACTTAGTATGACAAAAAAAATAAAAGTATATGGTCATTACTATTGATAACCACTTTTATACGTATCGACAGATGTGGTGCCTATTGATGTTTCATGGTGTTCCATAGGGATAGACCTCTGGTAGGTGGACTAGACATGTTCGAAGGTGGAGATTCTCATATAGGATCCTCAAGGACTGCATCCATATGCTCTATTTCCCTAGGATAATCCTCCACAATGACCCCCATGTCTAAAGGAACATGTTCCCCAACTGTAGTACCCCTAGGGGTGTATATCAAAAAAATCATAGTCTCTTGAGCCTCCTCATGCTCCTACAGAAATAAGAAATAGGGGTTTATGATCCTAAGGAAAATAAAATATATATATATTATAAGATTGCGGTCAACAAATATAGCTACATCTCTATCAGCATCACCCGAATATGAGATTAGAGCCATATATTCTACTCAATCAGACCAATAAGGCTTCTCCTTGGACAATTGAATACAATTATCTGTCTCATCCAGATATATGGATACCTTGAATGGATGTTCATGAGAAAAAAATCCATGTAAGGGAAATGGATGCTCCAATGCCTAAAATCTGATAGAGACCTTCCTGAAGAATCTCCCAGATTACATCATTCGATGCACTTACCCTTAAAGCATCCCATAACTTCCAAGCCTAAAAGAATTCATCCCTAATGGGAATGGAAAATTTTAGAGGATCTATTCAGGGAAATGGAGCATGATTCATTAACTGTAATCACTTCCTAGGTGCCTCTGTTTCCCTAGAACCGTCAGGGGATGGATGCTTATGAGGTTCTGGGTGCAAGCGTGGAAACTCCCCTGATCTAGTTACAATGGGAGAATTGAAAATATCATCACCCCGAGGCATGACCATCATCATCATCATCCCAATTGACCACATAACTCACCAAAGAAAGTAGTCTACAAGAATATATATAATGATTCCATCGAGCATGAATCAAGGTTTATAGATCCTGAAGGTATAGATTCACCTTGTTAGGGTCATCATCATAAGAAATGTTACCGGAAACTGACACATAACCAAACCCAATAAGAGAAACCTATTTCTCATAAATAAATAACCATTAAGCGTGAGGGGACTGATCATGGGTGGATTGATCACCACTTAAAGAATAGAATTACCTCCATATCATAGAAAATGTGGAATTAGAAGGGATGAACATTTGGCATTCAATAGTGGCACCAACAACCTGAGAGGTTAAACCCCAGGATCTCAAAGCCTTACTTGGGGGTTCAGAAACAACTAATTTCCATAGATTCTTTCCAGGTATAGAATTCCCAAGAGATTTTTTCTATTTCTATTATCCCCAGATGTTTTAGGGGAATTGATAATAGTAACTGTCTTTTCCAGTTGACCACTTGTATATGACTGAATCCAAATGTCTGTGTAACCACTTGTCAGGGAAGGATCAAAACCCACAGAATCTGGAAGCTTAATCTTGCATTGGGTGTCTTTCCAGGTAAACATTAGACAAAGTTGTTGGGATATCATGAAATGTTTCTGCTAGCGTGCACTGTTACAGGTGGGAGGGAACATCATATAAACACAGTTTAATTAACTGACAAATCTAGAAGGTGAATATCCATCAAAAATAAGTTTTCTATCAATTATAGCAACAAATATACCCTCTCTTAGGAAAAAATGGTAGCCAAGCTTAACGAAGTCCTCTGATTTTTCATTCACAAAAACTCTAGTGGGAAAGAGTAAGGATTATAAGTAAATAGTTCATGAAAATTTAGTCATGCCATAAATTCCCACTGATCAGACTCATCATGCTTATCCTGCCCATCCCATTCTATTGGCATGACCCTGCTTATTCTTTGAAGGAATGACCAGATATTAGCAACTATAATTAGTTGATGGTTAATAAATGTGTAACCTCCTACATGAGCTCCCATAAAACCCCAAAGGATTTAGAAAGGACCAACTAGCCAGTGTGGTAGTTTCCCCTCACTTATCAAGCCCAAAAAATGATAGAGTTTAGCCAATACTGAAACGAACACATTGATACATCTGCTCGTGGTTAGCTGAGCCTCCATAATGAAGGTTGTGACTCTGACTTCAGTGCTAGAATCAGACATTGATAAAATTCATCCGCTTAAAAACATGTTCAGAAAGGTATCTAATCAAAACAACCAGTCGTCCCTAGGGATAATCTTCCATCCCCATTCATTAAACTAACCCTCCTCCAAGATAGGATAGTAATAACTTGTTTTCTTTCGGATTTCAATGGTTGAGCAGGTCCTTGGTCTTCACACATGAGGTTCTTGACTAATTTGTGTGAAAAATAGATTAATCCAATCAAAAAATGAAATTTCTTACTTAATATGAGGGTCAGAATCTTTTTAAAGATATTTTCCCTTGTCAATAAGTTTTTTGAAAAGATTAGGAGTCCTCTGCGCATTATCCAAAAAAGAAGGAGGTGGTATAAATTCATCATACATGTATCTGACAATGGGAACTCCTGAAATAAATCAAATATCCAAGAGACTGATTCTGAACTCCCCATGAACCAGAATAAAGATATTGGTGTCATGACTTCACCTACTAATAAGAAATGGGAGGAGAGATTGGTTTTAGGGGGCACAAGTTTGGGATACCCAAATTTCTTCATAGAGACCCATGTCCTGAAACTCAGTTCGAAATTCCTCACAACTCTAGAGAACCTTGAAAGGCCACCTCCAATCCAAACCAAATGATCCCCTATTGTGGAGGTGCCATTTCGATGACCATCCATGTTTTTCATTCACTGTAGCCTTCCATATGATACTTTGGTAACATTTAAACTTATTGTCCATTTTCTGTAAGGTGACCTCTAGTGACTGAGGGGTATAATTAAACAGAGACCCACCATCATATTTTTTCCACATAAATCATACCTTTGCTAAAATAAGGGCCCAAGGAATGTTATCATTACCAATTATTTAGACTTTGGGTTGGATGGACTGATGTGGTGTTGGAATCACTATGTTAGATGGTAGAAGAAATCTATAAATAGGAAATCTAGCAGAAATTGGATATAATTTTTCACCTTCAATAAGAAGTTTAGATAAAAACTAAAGAAATGGGATGATAGGGTTTTTTTGTCGATATAGTCTGTCATGTCCTTTCACTTTTCATTTGTAGTTGAAAGGGAAGTAGTTGTAGCAGAAGTGGTCTATGAAGGTTCCATCTCGATCTACATCAAATTTCCATAAAAAAAGATATCTTAACATAAAAAATTCAAAAAAGGAAAAAGTTCCACAAACTTATAGTCCGTGAAGGTACTATATATGAAGAAACAGTTTTCGGAAGCTCGTGAAGCACTGGATCACAAAGCGTTGGCCAACGAATTGATAGATCGTGAAATTATAAACCTACAAAGAATTTATTGCTATGTTTAAGATATAAATCATAGTTTTTAGATAAAAAATATCAATTCATGGACAAAGGTATCCGAAAAGGATGCATTTTATGGAAGCAAGGAAGTTGAGAGTGATCCATGAGAGCATGGAGTACGCTGAGAAATATAGTAAGGGACAATTGAGCTAGTCCCCTATATATAGGCGTGGTCCCCACCTATGGTTCCACCCATGTACTGAAAAAAAGTTCATGTTAGGACTGCTTGTTTATATAAAAATATCCTCATCTTCATCCCAATTAGAAACCATTCAGATGGGTGGATTTTTTTGGGTCCTGAAAATGTTGGAAAGGAAATTAATGTAATATCATGGACTTGGAAAATGAAGGAAAACAACTCAAAGGAAAAATTGAAGAAAATATATTTGAAGAAGAAAAAAATTGAAAAGAAAGGATCCATGATTTAGAAATCCTTTACAGAATGATGCTCCATATGGATGTCCACTTCCCGAAGCAACCATGAACTAAGAAATATTCGGGAAGAAGACAACGATGCCAACTCCCGCAAAAAAATTAAATTGACTACAGGAGAGAGGTGGATATATTCTCCTCAAGGATGAAATTACCCATGAACTAAAAAGGTTCGAGAGCATGGGGAAGCCTTTGGATCCTTGAGAACAAAACAAAGTCATTCACATGACCAAGGTAGTGATTCTCTCCCCTGCAAACGATGACCCCATACGCCTACTGGCCAAGTCATCAGTGGGTCGGTTCTTTCCCTTTAGCTTCTGCAAAATAGGGCCCACATCATCATTATAGGTGACTGGCCACACCAGTGCCTAGTTCCTATATTTATTTATAAATAGAAACTGGGGGCAACTGAAAAGGGGTTCAAGATATTGATGGACTGGCGATTGAATATTGGAAAGATCAATTGATCAAAGAAGGCATGGAATAAGAGAGAACCACAAAAGAAGGACTCCTTTGATGATTCGATGTAGGTAAAACTTTCCACATATCATTAATAAGGAGAAACTAAACTAATTGGAAAACTATGAACCCCATATACCTTGAGGATATCTTTCCTACAGGGCACAAATCCAAAGCCAACTTTGCAATTAGGCATCCTACATAGAGAAGAGATATGCTTACGGAACCCTACCCCGCGTAGAAATTAATTACATGGATGTAACTTAGCTCTGCGTAGAATCATGATACTCAAATGAATCTTGGATCTATGTAGAATATTTCTATGTGGATCAAACCCAGGTTTTAATATGACCATGGTATGTTGGCGTTCCCCCTACCCACATATAAATATACTAGGTGAAGGAAACCCCATCCCACATAAGGATATTCTATGCGGAATGAGGTATCCTTAGGAGTTGTACCCTCAAATTCCATTCACTTACTTATATTTCCATCATATCATTGGTAGTCCCTCCAAAATCTAGTATAACGATATCCAAACAAAGCTTCTATGAAAGCCACTAGACATGTATGATGAGATCATAGGGCACATCAGCCTACCATTCTATGTTTACATACCCATGGAAATATGAGTCACATGGGTAATTCTCCCAATAGGGTGGACCCATGGAATGTCCCAAAATTTAAATTCTCATTGAAAACCAAGTTCCAGCCTTGGGATACTCACATGAACCTCCCTATTATAGGGATTAAGGGGAATTACTAGACTTTCCCTTTGAAGAGTGTTAATATTAGACAAAGGAGATCACAATTGCATTTCCTTTTTTACATCATAAACACATTTCCTTTTTAAAAGGAAATTAATCTTATCCCCTTTCCCTAAACCAATTTTGAGGCACTCCCATTGAGGTAATCCCCTAGCCTTTCTTGTAGTAGGCGGCCCTCTTGCTCCTCTTTGCCTCAGCCTAGAACAAATTTGGATAAATCACCCAATAAGAATATCCTGGATGTGAACTCAAGAGAGGAAAGGGGCACAATAAAATCCCCCAGTCTCTCTCCATTTGGGATTCAACACCATATATCATATGATGGGGATATTTGAGAAAAAATCGATTCTATATATTTCTCTTATTTCTCACATTGATCACAACTCATGTAGGCTTAGATATTAGTAGAAATCATGACATCTGCAAGACACAAAACATCAAACGGGGATTTTCCATAGATGTAATCCCTAACCATAAACTAAATGAGCATATTATATGTGTAATTCCAACCTCAAATCTGACCAAGAGATATCATCTGGAAATGGGCCGCCTATTCAGTGTAAGAAACAATCATGACCCCTTTAATGGGAAACCTCCTTGTATAATCCTAGGAGTTTAGAACTACGTGTTATTTGATTCCAAATTAAATGGGATATGTTAGAAACCTCCTTGAGGATCAATCCTATCACCATCATTTTAATGAAATTTTACTCCCTTCTTGACCGCATGATGTTAAACTGCATGGATAGTCTCTCAACACATGACCTTAAAAGGTGATGTGTCCAGTCAAGAGGAATTTAACTATGTGAGTTTTGATTCCTATTGACATGATACATAGGAAACCCATATTATATGTTCAATGCCAACATTGAAACAATCTCGCCCCCTAGGTGATGATAAACCCTAGATCACCTCATCACATGGATTGAACCATCATTGTGTCAGTAAATGAATAAGGAATTCATGATCTATCCACAAAGGGGTGACATTGATGAAGATCCTTAGATACATACGAATATGTTCATTGATGGAGAACCAAAAATACATATAGATAATCCCAAACCCATACGTATTTATGATTGATCTTACCTTGGGGTAATCCATAAGCACATATTTGGGAATGAACCAAGGATTCAAGAACATATGAACATGGCTTAAATATATAATAGAGTACCATAATAGGCAATAGTTCCACCCAAAGGGTGCGATGATCCAGAGTTCCCATCCAATGTGAGTTCTTAAGTGTCATTGGACAAATACTCTAATGAACGCCAGCCTTTGGAATGAAGGTCCATGAATCTTGGATGTGGGAACCGTTGGGTATATTTGGCTCTGTGAACAATCCCGTTGGAGACCATTCAGATATATTGCATCTGACACCAGCAATTTCATAGAACTCAACCCCTACCATCAATTTTCAGGTGCAAAATTTTAATTGGAAATAAAAATGGGGAATCTGATATAAATGAGACTTATACTACCACACCTCCTTTCCAGGATAAAAAGGATATATTTCCCAGTCCCCATTGGACCATTTTGTTCCTCAGAAATGAAGTTTTCATCAGAAACAGATGCCCAATCACTTTCATGGGAAACTCAATTCTTGATTATTCATGTGGCACACATATTCATGTACATGATATGATGGGTGTTCCTAGATAGTTATCCAATGAACCGTGTAATGTTTGGTGTCATGAGACGTCATGTTGGGACATAGAGTGAACTAGATTCCTTTATGGGACTTTTTGCACCACGTGGAATGATATTGGTAGTTATCCTCAAATCATACTTATGTCATGTTGAGTGTTTTTTCCACATTCCCATGATTCCATGATTACATTTCCCCATACACTACATGTTATGATACCTTATGTTTATTCACGACCCATGCCTTTTTTGTGTCCAAATGTTATGCCTGATAACACATGTTCTTTCCTTTATTCCTACGTTTATACACTTTCTGGGTTTCTAGCTCATCCCTCTTGTTTATGTATTCCCTAGGTTATCCTAGGTAGATGTATGAGTACTATGGGAGTTATGAGATCATTATGGTTATTGAATAAAAGTTTTATTCATTTTTGTTTCATGTTTTCCGTTTTATATACCTAATCCTCCAAAGACACTAGAATTTATTATCCTTAGTTTGTATTTAATGGTTAATTATTCTTAAAATTATATAATAATATGTGTTAATGGATAGGATCTCTATAGTTGGTATCAGAGTGAGGTCTCATTATTTTTTGTGATCATAACTGGAGTACTCTTATAAGAACCCAAGGGTCAATTCTATCACCATGGATAACCTTGATTGAAACTTATGATTTCACAGGTTAGGATATAATTTTCATTTACAAGTTTAGCATTCTATGTAAATGTATTATTTATATGATTATTGTCTAAGTATTAAATACCCCTAATTTTACTTTCTTTTTTATTAGTTAATGGCTGGAAATAGAAGCACCCATTCCAAAAATCATTGTGATGATTTACCTAATGATATAAAAAATATGATGGGAATGGGTACTCAAAATTTCCTTATAGTACTATGTCAACAGGGTCAAGTTATGAATAATAACTTGAATCATGTGGAACACCCTACTTATCCTAAGAAAGATAAAGCAATGTTAGAATTCTTCTCATAAAAAATACCTCATATGTTTAGTGTGTCTTCTAATCCCCTCTTTGAAAAACAATTGATTAACTCCATTGATAAGATATTCTATATCCTCCAATTCTTAGAAAAAGAGAAATTTTTTCTAGTATTCTATTGTTTAGATAGAGAATATAATTAGTGGTGGACACTAATCAAGAACATAAATTCTAATGAGGAAATTGATTCCATGGATTGAGAGGAATTCAAGAAAATATTTTTCAATAAATATTTTCCCCGAACCCTCCATATCAAGTTTGAAAGGGAATTTTCTGGACTGAAGTAGAAGGAAGATGAGTCTATCTGGGCATATGAGGAAAACTTCACATGCCTTTCTAGAAATGCCTCTAGCTTTTTTCTGGAACACTGAAATCAAGGTGGATCTCTACTTTAGAGGACTATATCTAAGTCTATAAAAAATGTTGGTGATTCAAGACTTTGATAGCTATGAAGAGATTTACACTCTTCCCTTAAGGTTGAAATGGATATCAGAGAATCTCAGTGGTCTCATGGGAATGAAGATAAAAATAGGAAAATAGTGTTTAATATGGGTGGATCAACAAATAAATCCCACGATGGAAAGAATACTCGACATCCCACTCCTCAAAAGTGTGGGAAGAAGCATCCTAGAAACTGATTAAATGAAACCAAAATATGCTTTAAATGTAGAAGATGCATATGTATAATAAATGTTGAAGGGATATGAAGAATCACTATAAAAAATGACCACTTTAGAAGGGTTTATTATTTACATTAAAAGGGGTCATAACCCCTTCTAAAGACATTAGCAGCGGTTGTGAGGAACCGCCGCTAATGTGCCTTCCTACTGTTAGTAGAGGTGGTTGTGAGGAAGCCCTGCTAAATTCATTGTGAATTTAGCGGTAGTTACATTAGAGGTGGTTTAAACCCCCTCTAATGTTGCTTGAAATTTACCACATTAGAGGCAGTTATAATAGAAACTGCCTCAAATTTGGGGATTTAGTGGCAGTTTGAACCGCCCCTAATGGTGATTGCATTAGGGAATTAGGGGTAGTTTTCAAACAACCACCCCTAACTCCTTGACACCACTAGGGATGCCAGGACACTGCCTTGACACCCCTTTTGACACCCCCAACACCCCCTGTTGACACCACCCATACACCCCCTTGACACCCCCCTTAACACCACCCGAACACATCCCCCCATGTTGACACCACTAAGACACCCCCCTAACACCCACGTCACACCTCTTGACAACACATGGACACCCCCGACATCCCCCCTTGTTGACACCAACCCCTTATCTGCCAGACCACCCCCCGCGTGCCACCCCCTTGTCCATTAGACCTTGTCCGCTAGAACCCCAGCGTGCCACCCTTGTCCGCCAGAGCCCCCCCTGTGCACGCACCTGACTTTGTCCGCCATACCCATCACACATGCACCCATTCCTATATGCCACGCCCGTAGCGTGAAAACTTTCTCTTGGGTTTTGAACCCCGGACCGGTTCGATACAGAGCACACCGCCAAGCCACTATGTTGAGCGTGCCTACATGCATCTTATACGCTGCATTATATTTAAGTATATCTCAAAGTAATATATATATATATATATATATTTGTGTTTAGAAATATAAATAATATAATATATTTGTATAAATATAATATATTTCTCTATAATATAATACATATTGGTGTATAATATTTATATATAATTTGTATTTATGTATAATTATAATATATTTGTGTATAATACACACACACACACACACATATATTTGGGTATATTTAATATATATATATATATACATATTTATACATATATTAAAAAATACATTTAAATTTATGTGTGTGAGTATTTTTGTATTTATAGATATAATATAATTATAATATATATTATTCATATATTATATTAAATACATTTAAACTATATATTAATGTATGTAATTATATACATTTATATTATATCATCAACACATATATACCCCAACACAAAATTAAATGCATTCATATAATTGGAAATAAATAATATAATTAAACGATATATGTATGTACTAAATTAATTTATAATTAATATGATGTACTACAATATACAGAAAAAAAATTAAATAATACATATAAATTTATTTACAATAAAATATTTATAATATAAAATAAATAATATATTTATATTTATATTTAATTTTTTTCTAAATTATGTAAATTAGTATACATAATCTAACATAAATTTATTTATGCATAAGTATACAATACAAATGTATTTATGTATGTGTGTGTGTAAAAATAATATTATTAATTATTATATGATATATATATATCTATAAACTAAATTAATTTATAATTAATATTCTATACGACAATATACATAAAATAATTATATAATACATATAAATTTATTTACAATAAAATATTTATAATATAATATATAATATAAATAAATAATATATTTATATTTGTATTTATTTTTATTTTTAATTTTTTCTAAATTATGTAAATTTTTATACATAATCTAATATAAATGTATTTATATATAAGTATACAATACAAATGTATTTATGTACGTATGTCTGTAACAATAATATTGTTAATTATAATAATATATATATGTGTGTGTGTGTGTGTGTACCAAATTAATCTATAATTAAAATGGTATGATACAATATATGTAAAATAATTACATAATATATATAAAATATTTATAATATATATATATATATATATAATATAATTATATAAAATATATATGTATATGTAAATTTATATTTAATGTTGTATATATTATATATATTTGTATACATAATATAATTTAAATATATTTATACAAAAATCTACAATAAAAACGTATTTAATATAATATATGTATAATATAAATCATTATATAAATGTATAGTATTTATGAAACCATATATAAATTTTATAAATTTGTATAAATATATTTATAATTACATTTATATTATGTAAATCAATATTTATATAGATGTATACATTTTTGTTTATATGTATAAGTACTTATTTAAAATATTTATATAATGTCATTAAATATATGTGTTATAATGTATTTAAAAGCATTTATATATTGTGTTTATGTAATATATACATTCACACACATGCAGTCACCCACATATATATTAAAAAATATGAATTTATATGAGATTTATTTTATAAAATAAATAACAATTTAGATGGAGTTTAAAACCCCCTATAATCAAATGGATTTTCAGCGGTTCATAACCCCCATAATATTTCTTTAATTATAGGGGGTTAACAACCCCCTATAATGTCAAAAATTAGAGGTGGTTTTGAACCCCCTCTAATGTCATCAATTAGAGGGGGTTCAAAACCCCCTCTAATTTCTTATATTAGAATGGTTTCAGAACCCCCTCTAATGTCATGAATTATTGGGGGCTCTAATGTCATCAATTATAGGGGGTTCAAAACAACCTATAATTTATTAAATTTGAAGGGTTTCAAAAACCCTCTCTAATCTAAGGTTTTAGTGGCGTTTCATGAACGCCCTCTAATATCTTAAATTAGTGGGGTTGTGAACCCCCACTATTTCCTTTAAAAAAATAAATTATATATATATGTATATATATATCCAATTGAATGTTATATATATATCTCCTCTAAAATCCAATAGAATATCTAATTGCACTAATTATTAAATTAGTAGTGGTTTGATATAACCAGATCTAAAATCAAACCAAATATTAAAAAAACAATGCTAAAAATTTAGAGGGGGTTATGAAATCCCTCTAAATTTTATGATTAGAGGGGTTTGTGCATAATCCCTCTCTAATTTTTAAAGAAAATGAATTTATAGGGGGTGTATAACCCCCTCTAAATTCGATGATTAGAGGGATTTGTGCCGAAACCCCCTCTAATGTTACATAAAATTAATTTATATGGGGTTGTGCATAACCCCCTCTAATGTATTGTTTTTTTGTGAATGCCACAAATGCGAGAGAAGAAAGGAAGTTTCAGATCAATAATCATCCTATTGTGCAATGTTTCAACTTCATGGAACATGGTCATTATGAAAGTCATTACCCTATGCCAAGGGTTGTTGGAGGAAATCAACAATTAAAACCTCCAAGGAAAAAAGGAAGGCCATATTCTTTCACTACTGCTAAGGTGGAACCCAAAAATGATGCAGTAACAGGTATGATGGTTATTCATTCAAGCATATTGAATGTACTATTTAATTTTATTTCTATGTATTCTTTCATATCTTTTGATTTTAGTAGAACTATTCAAACACCACCTCAAAATAGAGAGTTTGAGTAATCCGTGAGAACAACAGATGAGAAAATTATTGCATCCAAAGTATATAACTCCTCCTCGATTAATGTTTGTGGACTGAACCTCCCAAAAAATATTGTCTTACTTTATTTTTTGGATTTTTATGCAATATTGGGAATGAATTAATTATTTTTATAAAAATAAAATATCAACTATTAGGAAATGGAAATAACTCTTCACATCCCAAGGTATCCTCCAATTCTGTACAAGTGTAAGAATGAGGATGAATCTCCATCAGAGTCATTGTCTCAATTGTGGATATTATTTCTTTATGATAAATCATTTATATCTCAAATTATTGATATGAAGGATATAATCATGCTTCAAGACATTCCCATTATGAGGTAATACAATGATGGGTTCCCCAAAGAGTTTCCTAGTCTTTCTCCTAACCAATAAGTTGAGTTTTCAATTGAACTTATTTGTGGATATTTTCCTATATCAACTACACCATATATAATGGACACCATTGAGCTAGATGAATTGAAGAAGCAATCACAGGAGAATCTGGAAAAGGTTTTTATATTCTCGAGTGCGCGTGTGCTGTCCTCTTTATAAAAAAGGAGGATAGACCAATGCACATATGCATTTATTATTGTGAGCTTAATAAAATCATGATTTGAACAAGTATCCCCTACCATGGATTGTTTACTGGTTCAATCAACTATGTGGGGACAATTATTTTTCTAATGTGGAACTTCAGATAGTATATCACCAATTAAAGGTGATAAAAGAAGATATTCCCAAGAATAACTTTCAAACACGATATGGACACTATGAATCCATAGTGATTCACTTCAAACTCACTAATGCTCCAAAACTTTTCTTATACTTAATGAGTAGAGTTATTAGATATTACCTCAATTTTTTTTATAGTATTTATTAATGATATTCTAATGTACTCCAAGTGAGCGAAGGAAGATGAGGAGAATTTTAATATAGTGATGAAGACTTTTCATAGGGAGAAAATTTATTCAAGGTATAGTAAATTTGAGTTCTGGATGGAGGAAGTATCAGTCTTGGGGTATGTCAACAAAGACAAATGAATATCCATGGGCATTTATGAGGAAAAGGTAATTAATGAGTGGCCTAGGATAACATATGTAATGGAGATCCCTAGTTTCCTTGTTATAGCTAGGTATTATCAATGGGTTTTTAAGAACTTATCACAATTTTCTAACCCAATAACCAAGATTACTTATAAGGGAGTGAAGTTTGTGTAGACCAGTGAATGTGAAGACTATTTCAAAGAGTTGAAAAAGTGGATTGTCACTGCACCGTTGCTCACACTACCAACAAGTGGGGAACTCATTTTGGTTTATAGATATGCTTCAAAGAAGGTAATAGGTTTTGTAATGTTGAAATATAGTAAAGTGATATCCAATTCCTCATGGAAATTGAAAATTCATGAGAAAAACTATCTGACACATGATCTAGAGTTGACGACTATGATATTTGTGCAGAAAATCTATCATAATTATATCTATGGGGGTAAGTGTGAGATTTATAGTCATCATAAGATCCTAAAATATATATTCAGAAAGAAGGATATTAATATGAACTAGTGAATATGGTCATATCCCATCAATGAATATGATTTCCCAATCCACTACCATCCTAGAAAGGCAAATAAAGTGGCCGATACTCTAAGTAAAAAGGTTCCTACATCTTTATAAATGATTAAAGTTGATAAGGGTACAATATTCATAGAACTTCAAAGGATGGAAATTGGAATTTTTAAGTAAGGAACATCATCAATATAGTGACCCTAGCCTTTTACATACAACATTACATGATTTTAATCATAAATAAACATTTGAATGTAAGACAAGGATCGTGAAGTCCAGTGTCTTTGAAGACTAGGTACATAAAACTTAAAACATGGGAATAAAATAAACACTTCTTTATTTAATTTTAAAAAAGATATCCTAACTTCCTTTTATCTCTTACATCTTCATAGGGTACCTTGGGGATCACATGAACAAAGGGATGAGCTAAAATCCCAGTAATGGAATAACCATAAGAAAAAAGCATTAGTACATGGGATATAAGACATGAAATAATGATATAAAAAGACGTTTAACTTATGGAATCATAACATATAAACATGGAAACATATAAAAATGGAGTCTTAGTAATGTGGAAACAACATAAAACATTAATTTAGCATGATTCAAAGATAACCACCAAGATCGTTGCACAGGGTAGCACAGGCCAAGGCTAACCGCCCAGACCATCACATGTAAAGTCTCATGTGACTAAACATTACCCAATACATTGGAGCCATATTTGGGTGAAACTATATTAAATTTTCATGAATATTATTTTACATAAAGAATCATACATACTCAATCTTACATAAACATAAGGTTTACCCATGGAAAGCATTGTGTACCACAACCATGTCATAAAACATAACAAATGGGAGCATCATAAAAATGTCCATGAAAGAAAGGAACTAAAATATAAATGTAAATTCATAAGGGGACTTAATATTGTATCATGGTAAGTGATGTCAAGTATAAGTGACAACATGTAAGAAAAGTATTTAAGAAAGTTTTGAATTAAAACATTTTTGAGCAGTTTTAAGGAAAATACTACAGAGGCTTTAAAATAGAAAAGGGAAAATTTTTTATATAAAAATAGAAGTTAACAAAGAAGGTTTTCATAATAAAAAGACAGATTTTATAAATAAAATTGTTGATTAAAAAATAGGATAGAGTGCACTTGAAATCAGGTAGGAATTCAGGAAGTTCCCTTAAAATAAGTTTGCTTATCGAGAAGTATTGAGGAGGGAATAACTTATGTATATCCCCAAAAGATAATGATGAAAGGGTATTGGTAAATTAATTTGGTACATGTACACATAATTTAGAATAAGCATATAAAAATATCAGATAACTTCATTTTGTTAATAGGAAAAATGAGGCAACCAAAAAGAATAAAGGAGGTTCGGGTAGAATCCCTTATGGATTATCAGCATGGTACCAGGTGTACTTAAGAGGTATTTATGACAGGGTTTCTCATCACTTATACATAATTAGAGAAGTATTATGGAGGTGATAAATCATACCCAATAATTAGGTATTATACATAAAAGGGCATAACATAGTGGACATTGTTGAATAAAAATGAAATAGAGAGGATCCCTTAGCTTAAGTCTGATGGTGTTATCAAGTTGATATTAATGACCTGAATAATAAAATTAGGATCATTAATTAAAAATTATAGAACCTATTTTACAATTAAATTAATTTATTATAACCTTTTTTAGTTCATTCATAACCTTTTTGATTTTTTATGAGGTTCCATTTCATTGTTTGTGTATGTTGGTTTCCTTGGTTTTAAGGATCGGTTCACTTATATTCATGTTCGGATACACATGTATGATGAAAGTGGTTGTCCATAATTGAAGTTATATTTTATTATTTAAAATACAGAAGGTTTTATGGTTTTAAAATTCATTTGGTTATTTGGAGTAAAGGTGAATCATTATATAAAACCTTAATGACAAACGCTTGGATTAATTTAGTGATTTTGCTCACAATTAACTTGATTTGTATTTTATTTTACATCATAAATTTATAAGGATTATAGAACATTAAATAAGATAAAATACATATATTATGATCTATTTAATCCATTAAAATGGTTTCATGACCATTCTAGATGATGGTAATGAAAGTTGAAAACTCATTGTCCTTGAATGTCGTAAATTAACACATCTCAGATGGTGTCTTTACTACTAGTATAAAAGAAGATTAAAGGAGAGATGTTGAAAAATTATCCCATTATCATAACACAATTCCCAGAAATATAAGGTACTGGAGTTCTCATAAAATTTTTGATGAGGAGAGGTAAGGATAGAAAAGAAAACAATGGAACTTGAAAGGAAAGTGAAAGAAAAAATGTAGAAATTACCTATTGATTTAATCTTCTTTGAGAGACACTTAAGGGGAGAGGATTTGGTGATTTGAAGTGACTAAGGGCTGTTAGACGTGGGAAAGGGTCTTTGGGAGATATTTGGTCAGAATTTAGGCAAGTAAAAAGTCTTGAGAGGAGTGAAGAGAATAGGTAAGGAGGGGTGGTATTTACAATGGAGGAGAGAATGGTTTTCATTATATTATATTCAGTAATTTATTATTTATCCACAAGATAAGGAATAGTAATGATTCCATAAACATGAATAGTAATACGTTCATGTGTGTTAGAGATTTGGGTTCTTACATCACTCATGATGTCATGAATAGTGGATTTAAATTATAATGTATTTATACAATAAATTAATGTCTTTTACTATTCACCAAAAATTCAAGTATTTCAGAAAAATACCAAAAAATCACCCTAGCCGTTTTTAAACTTGTATAATACAAAAATGAACTCCATTATTCAAAAATAATTTTCAATATATGATTAAATTAATTTTTAATTAAAATCATAATTTACTTGAAAAATATAGATTTTAAAACTATAACTGATTTTATAATGCTTTCAAAAGTTACATAAGGTCTTATAAAAGTATCTTAAAACTAGAAGAAACAAAATTATTAATTTCTGAACACCTTTTAAGAAGATTTATTTTCTTTTTAATTAATTATTTATGACTTACAAAAATACCAATACTTTTACTATGGTCATATTATCACTTATAAGATGCCTAAATTTTATTTATACATTCAAGGGTGATATTACTATTCTTTTGGATGATGTAATATTCATAAGGGCCATATTACTATTCATAAGGGTAGGTCATTATTCATAAGGGTAGGTTACTATTCACAAAATTATGTTTGTTCCATTTGACTCCAAAAATCCTACTAATCGCAATAGTGTATGTCAAATTTTTGAAATTCAAATCATAGAGGTGATAATATTATGATTAAAGGTCACATAACACTAAGTAGTTCATTGTGTTGTGATTTCAGGTGATTATATAACATAATTATAAGAAAGGAATTTCCATTAATAAAACATTGGGTTGTTACAGTCAACCCTTTCTTAAATGATTTTATAAACCATTCCTCATAGAGAAAATTAAGGATTCTCTAAGAAATGTTGTGAAAATTCAGAATAAGGTTGAAGCCCCAAGAAAGGGGAAATCATAAATGTTAAACATAGATGAGGAAGGGGTCATGAGATTTGGGTCATAACCATTTGTACCATCCAATCCATATATAAAAGAAGTACCTATGAGTGGCGCACATAACATAAACTTCTCTATTCACCCAATGAGCACAAAGATATATCGAGAGCTTCAAGAGAACTTTTTGGGGGACAATATGAAGAAGGAGATCTCTAAATATAAATCAAAATGCCTGGTATGTCAGCAAGTGAAATATGAAAGGAAAAAGCATAAGGTGATGATGCAACAATTACCAATACCAACATGGAAGTGAGAAAGAATCACCATGGACTTTGTCACTAGAATTCCAAATACATTCAGAGGAATCAATGCTATGTGGTTTTTTGTGGATCATCTCACAAATCCAACTCACTTTTTCAAAATTCAAGAGGAATTTTCCTTAGAGAAACTTGAATGGATATGCATTAGAGAAGTGGTAAGGCTGGATAGAGTACCACTATCAATTGTATCTGATCGAGATCTGAGATTTACCTTCACGTTCAAAAAACGTATCAAGCATGCTCTAAATATTGAGTTGAACTTCAGTAGGGACTATAATTCTCAAACTAATGGCCAATATAAGTGGAATATTGAGACACTAAAATATATGTCGAGAGCATATTATATAGACTTAAAAGGTGGATGGTACCAATATCTACCTATGGATGAATTCTCTTACAACAACAATTTCCACTTGAGTATCCATATGGGTCCATATGATTCCCATTAGGGGAAATGATGAAGAACACCACCATGATGGGATGAAGTCAGTGAACATAAGCTGTTAGGACATAAAATGGCCGATGAAATCTTGGATAAGGTGAAAATCATTTAGAAGCACATAAAGGCAGACCAAAGTCTACAAAAGAGTGAATAAAATCATCGATGAGACCTTGAGTTGAAGGTTGGAGACATGGTATTCCTCCACATATCTCCATGGAAGAGGGTCCCGATATTTGATAATAAAGGAAATCTAAGTCCCAAGTACATCATCCCCTTCGAGAATCTTGAATGTATTGGATCTATAGACTATCGACCAAAAATTCCAAAAAATATGTGTCAAGCACATGATGTATTCCATGTATCCCTCTCAAGGAAGTACATACCAGATCCCTCACATGTACTGAATCCAGGTGTGGTATAGTTGAAAAATGATATCTCTTATAAGGAGTATTTATTAAAGATCTTGGATAGTAGAGATAAAGTTCTATGAAATTAACCTACTCACCTGGTCAAAGTACTGTGGAAGAAGCATAGGTATATAGAGGGAACGTGGTAACTGGAGGAGGAGATGAAGGAGAGGTATCCTCACTTATTTTCACCATAGTTTTCAAAATGAAATTTTGATGGAGAAATTTCATAATGGGTGAAGAATTTAATGACCTGTAATTCTTTCAATGAAATTTAACTTCTTATAATTATGGAAGATAATATAAATTACATACAATTAAATAGATAACATAAAAAAAACTTTATAAATGAAGAATGAATGAAATAAGAGGTATTTAAAGAAGTTACGGAACATATGCCAATGGAATAGTAACTTGACCACTGGAATAATATCACGACCATTAGGAATAGTAATCTTATCTGTAGAATAGAAACCTCACCCATGAAAGTATAAATAAAATTTATCTTTCTTATAAATGGTAATATGATATTAGATCACCTATAAATATCACTATAGACGGTGAGATTAAATAAAAAATTAAGGCTATGGATTAAATCACTTACCAGTATGCTTCCAATGTGATAAACCATGAAGGAATCAGAGCATGGATGAGGGAGACAATTCAAAGCCTAAGTAAGAGGGAGATTATCTCTCATTGTTCTATGTAGTATTTAAGATGAAGTGAAGAGGGGGAGTTTTAGGTTTTTAAATATTAAATGTAAAAATGTTCATTCTCGATGGATTTTATTGAGGCACATGGTTTGGACACATGGTTGGACAAACTGTGTGCAGATAACACATAAGCATAATCCAAGGGAACCATCCCCTCGCATGATTAGGCACATATTTGCGCAAACCATGTGATAATTGTGTGTCATAACTCTGTAATGGGTTGAAAATTTCTTGGATATCCATGTGTCCTCCATCACATGGTTTATCAAATCATAATCCCTTATATATGGGCCACACAGTTGATCCGCATAGTTACTTCTAACCATGCGCTAACCCTGAGACCTGTACAGAGTCTCCAAAAACTAGAGTTATGGGCTTAGAATAAGACCCATATGCTCTTGGACCATTACTTATTAATTTAATAACATGTATAAGGTTAAAAAAATAAGTTTCAAACTAAAACATAAAGGCTCCATACCACATCCAAAATCCAGGACATCACAACCTCTCCTCCTCAAGAAAAAACTTCCTTGAGTTTCCGTGAGGGTGGTAGATCATCATTTAAAAAATGTTCTAGCCATGAAGAATGCACGTCATCCTCCCTCTCGTAGTTCTCATCCTGTATGTGTATGTGCTTACATATAACATGAACTAAAGGAATAGACCCACTACATAGAGCCTTCACACTCTAATTAACACTATGAATCAGATACTACCCACAAAAATAATCAACATCCAACTCAATATCTTGAGTATGAAAGATATGTGATGGTTCAGAATGATAACAATGAAGATGAGATAAGTGGAATATGTCGTACATGGATCGATACCTCTTTTGTAACTACAACTGATAAGATACCTACCTGACTCTCTCCAAAATCTCAATAGCCCTTATATAATGAGGCGAAAAATTCCACAATTTCCAAATCCATATATACCCTATCCGAGTAGAAAATCGTAGGAATATCCAATCCCCGACCTCAACCTCAAGAGGTTATCTATGGAGGTTGAAATATGACCGATTCCTAGTTTGAGTTATATACATTTTATTTCTGATAAGCTGTACCTAATTTGGGGTCTCTTGAACAAGATGCAGTCTGAGTAGCACTGCCACCACTGCTTATTACTTGTTTTGAAGTGATCAACATAACCTACCTTATAATAGCTCATAAATATCCATCTATATCATGTTCTAAAATGTGTTATTGCAGGTGAACTCTGCTAGAAGGATATGTTTCTCCCAAGATCCTCCAAAATCGGGTAAATATCATCTAAGAATATCCTCTAGCACCTATATCGTAAACTCAGAATTACTGTTAGTTTATTGATGATAGGATATACTCAAAAGAACCTATGGACCAAGTCCCTCCTAAAACCCCTAATAGAACTATGATTTAAAGCTAGAATCCCTATATGATATGATAATATGAGGGATATCACGAATTTCGATAATCTAATCGATATAAAGTATACCCAGTTCATCCACAGAGAAGGTCTTCTGGATTGGTTAAAAGTGAGATACCTTTGTTAGTATCTTGAAAATCACCCATACTATATTACTTTATTGACGATATCTCAGTAAGATAGTCAAAATATCAATGGTTCCATCATCCTAATTCCACTCTATAATGAGAAATGGTTATAAAATTCATAATTTTCATTAGTGTTCCACCTTCAACTACTAACAAGATGAACACATATTAACAAATCAAAAAATATATCATTTCTTCTCCAAACATCAATATTGGTGGCTTAAGTCATGGTAAACCTTTTTAATATAGATTCTTACCAACCAACTAGTATCATGATATTCTCACATAAATTGATCTCACAAACCTCCATGAACCTAGATGAATCCATGAATACAAAATATCTCATCTCCATCAATGATCTAACCTAGCAGAGGGACCTCCCCTGAAACACTCTCCATTATAACTAAGCCCTCTAGTTATGAAAGTATTCTCATATGCACTTTATCCAAGGTTGAATAAGTCATGGATAAATAAATAATAAAATAATTATTATGAGGTTCTATAAACTCTAAGGGAATCTCAAAAAATAGGGCCATCAACTACCACTCACTACTGGTCATCTAAACAGCCGATGTTTGAGACCTCTGGATCATAGCATCAACCACAACATTTCCCTTCACAGGTTTATATAAAATATCAAAATCAAACAAATATAGGTATTCAACACACCTTCACTATCTAAGATTTAGACAACACTCTGTAAAGATATATTTGAGGATTTTTAGTTCGTATACACTAAAAAATATTCTCCAACCAAGAAGTTCCTCCAAAAACATATGGCGTGAACTATAACTGCTAACTCGAGATCATGTGATCTGTAATTTCTCTAAGGTGTTCTCAAATGATGACACCCATACTCTATGAATCGATCTTCCTACATTAAAACTACTCCCAAATCGATACTTGATGATTCATAATAAACTATATTACTTCTTCCTATATTTGGTAGAATCAATATCAGTTCTAAAGTAAGTCTTACTTTGAATTAATAAAAGTATATTTCATAGTAATTTGACCATACTAATTTCACACCCTTGTTTTTCAATACCATAATTGGTTCTTCTAGTAATTATAAATCTATAAAAAAGAACTTGTAATAGACAACCAGCCTAAAGAGTATTCTTATGTGGAAAACATTCTTAGTCTGCTCTCAAGAAACAATGGATCTCACCTTATCAGGTTCAAAAAATATTCTTTTATCTTAGATAATGTAACCTAGGAAGTGAACCTTATTATTCAAAAAGTGGATTTTATAGAGTTTATAAAATATTTGGTTCTCTCTTAGTGCTCACAAAAAAATATAATTATGTTGGAAATGTTCATGTCAATTATGTGAATATACCAAGATGTCATCCATGAATACTACCATGAATGGATCCAGATAAAGGTGGAAAACTTGATTCATCAGAGCTATAAAGACCTCATGCATGTTCTTGAGATCGAATGACATAACGAAATACTCATAAATAATTTATCAGATTAAAAATTATTTATGAGATATGTTTAAAGGCCTTACTCATACATGATGATATCCTAAGTTCAAGTCGATATTTGAGAAAACCTGAGCTCATTGGATCTATTCAAAGAGTTTGTGTATATGAGCCTAGGGATACTCTTTCTTAATAGTAAGATGATTCACTTTCCAAAAATACATGAAAATATCAAGGATCTAATCCTCTATATTGGTGGAAATAATTGTTAAATCCCATTGAGATGTACTAGGTCATATGAAACCCTTAGATTCTAGGTCATCTAGCTATATCTTGAGCTCCTACTACTCAGTTGTATCCATTCTATAAGGAGGAATGGATATCGGTGCTAATCCTGATACTAGATCAATAGTAAATTCTACCCCCTCTCAACAGTTTATAAGTTAATTTATAAAAATATCCACACACACACAAATATATATATATATATATATATATATATATCAATGTCTAATTAGATGCATCTGTCATTCCCAATTTATAAATTCCTATTCTTTATAAGTTGTAAATGGTACTATATGTTACTACAACCAAACCTTTACATATATTAAGATAATATAATAGGTCATATATTATTATTTAATTCTATGAATCACCAATCCCAAAATATAGAAGTACATTATTTATAAACTATAATTAATAATCATGAAATCAAAATCAACGAATGTTTTAGCCCATAAAACTAATAGTTTAATGTCTTAAGTATGTGCTATTTAATTAATTAGGGCGATAAAATCAGTCTATGTGGGAAAAAACCTTTTAGGTTGAGGAATAAACTTTAAATCTGACATGGAATAATGCATGATCTATCAATACTATGGTGCCTATGATGATGAATATGAGACAACCTGTAGAGACCCGAAGCTTGACGTACATGAACATTACATTACTTTTGCGGAATACTTAGTAGATAACAAAAACACACACACAAGGATCGTAATAGTTTAGTGTCTTCGGAAACTCGGAATAAAATCTTCTAATCGTGGTGAAAGATCTTCAACATCTCCCATAAAGATCTTCCTTTTTTTTACCTAAAACCTTTCTTTATATCCTGGGGAAAAGAAAACATAAAAGGGTGAGCTCAAATGCTCAGTAATGGTAAACAAAAGAAATATCAATCACATCGTATTCATAAGAACATAACATTTTGGAAATCATAACCTGAAAAGAGAGCATAATTTCATAACATGGGATAAATCATGGTAGTGAAATGTATTCACAATAATCATAACTTAAAACATGAAACTTTGTGGCATTCACACATAATCATAGAGAATCATTTCATGTTAGTCAAGACTCATTGCCAAGACTATCTTAGTGGACAAAGTCCCTTTCTGAATCGAGTAACCCTCGTTTCAGTCCTGTTTCACTGAACCGGTATAACCTACCATTCCAGCCATGTCTATCTCATGAGATATAAAATCTTTACCCAATGCATTGGAAGGATATATAGGTCCCACCCATCTCATAATGATACCATTCTTATGTGTGCCACAAAATCATAAACCATACATCAATGCATAACCCATGTAATAAAAATTGAATTCTTAAACATCGTGACATCATAAAACAAATCATATAAGATAAAGGAATTCATAAAAATAATTCCATCAAAACATAATCAAATCAATGTAATAATAGGGATATAAACAGAACCCTTTATTATCTTAGATGGAAAATAATTTTGATAAAACACTTGAACTCCATTCTTGATGAAAATATCCTTTCTACCTTAAAAACATTTTTCCTTTCTTAACATGTCATACAATTTTAAACTAAAAGAAGTTGATTAAAAATAAACTTGAAAACTTGTAAAGGAAGCTTCTTGGAAATAATGTTTTAAAAATCCATTCATGCCGTATAAGTTAAAAAAAATTCTTCATACTTTTGTCGGAAAAGTCAAAAAAGTACCACGTATGAAAAACGACAAAAGATTCCTTTCATATCCTTTACTAAAAACTCAGCGATGGGAAAAATTGGATTTAAACAATTGTAGGTGGATGGAAATAATATTACATATTGAGGAAACATGGATTTTGATGATAAAATACACCCCAGTAAATACCAAAGTATAAACAATCTCGGATAAAAATGAGATTGTGATATTTCCCTTACCTTAGGTCCGATTTTCTTCGTATGTGTCTGAACCTCCTCTTCTTTGAAGCGCCTCTTTGAGACCTCCTCTTAGGGCACTAAAATTGGTCTTTGAGGAAGACCAGAACCTCTAGGATGTTGCTAGGGAAGTGGAGAAGAGATTTTGGCAGGGGTTGGCCGAGCTTGAGTGCTCAAATTGGTGTGAGGAGGTGGGGGAGGAGGTGTCCTTTTATAAGGGAGGAGAGAGGCACCTTAGGAATACCTCAAAATATTATTTTATATTAAAGTCAAAATCGGTTTATAATGGTTCCAAAGGGTCTTATTTCGGAGCTAAAGTGGGGATGGGTCGAAATCCTATCATCCAATAGGATTTAGACAAGTTTAGGGTATTATTTTAACCTTATCAATTAGATTTAACTCTAAGTTAAATAATTTAACTTTTACCGTGTCTTTTTGTTTTCTTTCACTATATGGTTAATACACTTACTATAACATGCCAAACGAACCCCAAATTGTTTATTATTAATACATATATCCTTATCTAAGTCATTTGGCCGAACCTTATATTTTTAGTAATAAAATAACAATTAATAATATAATATTTGATTTAAAAACTATTTTGTGTCAATTTTGACACTATTTGATATATGATATTTGTGAAAGTCATAACAGAATTATATGTTCGAACCAAGTTGATTAAACCAACAATAATATATCATAATATCCTAGAAAATTAGTGGAATTCATAAAAAGTCTCAAATTACATTTATTTTGGTGTTTATAACATCAATTATGTCAATATTTCATAAATAAGATAATTACTGTATCATCTTTGTGTCATAAATAAATTAAATTATTTGATGTCTAAAAATTAAAAATAAAATACCATTATGTAGTAAATCTTGTTAGCTTTCTAATTAATATTTACAATCGAATTTATATTATGTATATACCTATATTAAAAATGTTTTTGTAAATAAAATTTGATTTTAACTCTTTTAACTCTTCTTTGAATTAAATAATAATAAATGTCCTAATCTAATCCAAGTGGGCCTAAATGATAATATTTTACACTTAAGGTTGTTTTTGGTCGAGATAAACTTGTCCAATAGAATTAGGACATGTGTTAGGGTAATCATTCTTACCCTTAATTACCCTATTTACTTTTAACCGTGGTAAATAAAAGTAAAAAGTTACTATTCACCAAAAATTATTTTCATCTCATTGAACCACATTTTACTTACTGACATCAACCGTGTCTCTCGGATTTTTGAAATTCCATTCACAGAAGCGGTAAAATTAAGTTTTATGAAAAATTCAGTTTTTTTAGAACCACTTAGTAGTTTCACTATTCATCAAAAATTGATGTTTTTCAGAACAATGCCAAAATTTTATCCTAAGCTATATTTCATATTCCGAATTCAAAAATGAAGTCTATTTTACCAAATTCATAACATAGAAGTTTCATTAATTAATTTTATAATTAAATCCCGCTGTTAAAACAAATAGCTTGTTTTTAAGAAACAATATCTATCAAAAGATTGACACTTGATTATGTCTGGTTTAAATGTGAAATTACATCCAATGACCATAATTGTATTAAATTGTAAAAATATATTCTAAATATACTTTAAAACCACTCAAATTAATAATTTATCACTATTAATTATTTCGATTAAAAAAGTTGTTTTTAATTATAATTTAGTAATTTTCACTATTCATCAGAATATGAACGTTATCCGAAAAGTACCAAAATTTCACCTTAGGATAAATTCGATACTCCGAATCCAAAAATGAAGTCCATTTTGAGAGCTAAAATTTCTAAAATTTTAAAAAGTGGTTATTACTATTCATAACGGCTAGTTTTAATAATATTTTAATAGCATATCGTTGTTTCGTGAAACTCAGTATTGCGTACTACACACGCTATCGAGGAAGGTTGTGATTGCGTGTAATGCAAGGCAAGTCAAGGATGCGTGTTGTACAAGCTCCTTTTGGTGTAGCGTACAACACAAGACATTAATAAAATTAAAAAGAATAGTTTTCATAAAATCTCGGGCTGTTACATTCTACCCCCCTTAAAATGAATTTCGCCCTCAAAATTCGTCGGGGTTATAAATATTTTACTATTCGAAAGTTTCTTTAATAGAAACCCACATTGTAAAAAGGAATATCAAAACCAATCTTTAAAAACTAAAGTATGAAACGTAACGGTTACCCAAATTAACTAATCACTGGGTTTCCACATAGGTGAAAATATGGATATGGAAGAATAATCTAACCATCATGTTCTGATGGTGAGTGGTAGAGAACATGGCTATGGGAAAGCCAACAATCACAAATCCATAAATTTGTGACGATCTAAGGTACCATCCGATTTCTCAGATATAAGAGCACTAGGACAGCATTTTTGGTTTTCAATATCGTTTCCCTAAAGTTGAAGAATTTGAATTAGAATAAATACTTACTTTATTTTGGTACAATCTCACTATTGTTCGTGCCTTGAACAATTTCCACTTCATCTATTAAATAAATGAAGTTGAATTTGTTATTCGTGAAGTGTTAGCAGATCATGTGATAGAATGACGGGTCATTCCATCTGTCTCAAACAAAATGTTAGCAAAAGTTATTAAATATACATAAGTCATTCTGTAGTGAGATTAATCATATATGGTTCCTAAAATGAACTTATACTTCATATATCATACTGCTTATTATAATAAAACTAGTTTCTACTAAACAAGGACTTCATGTAGGCTAGTGGTAGGCGATAAAGGCCAGTCGCACTTCGGTTGTGGGTTCGATTCCCATATCCTTGTCCGACGTGATGGGCTGTCACCCGTCCTGCAGGTTGTCCTTTTTCTAAAACTACATTACTATAACATCCCATCAATAATATCGAAAATATTCTATCCTTAAACAATACTAACTTATGTCCAACATAATCCATTCTAATCTTTAGGCTTATCCATAATACTGCAGTCCACTCTCATAATATAGTGAAAACGATTACCAGAGATTTAATACTGTCGTTGATCCCCATATATCAGAAGATATGTCTTGTTGGTCACATTCCAAACATTCAAAGGCCTTAATCACGTATTCTCTTGAATACCCATTGAACCTTAGTGAAAACATGAATGAAGTTAAACGTTAACACTTTCTACATACCAAAATCCTCAAATTTATTTATAATCAAACCATGATATCACTTAGTCCTTATATCAATAATGAGCTCATGAATACTATTAAACATTTCATTTTCTCATTTTCCCTTCATTATGCGCATATCATCTACATTCCAAAAATATCTGAATAACCTTTCATGGATACTGGTAACATTAATCAGACAACAGTGTAACAATCCTTACATGTCTCTTTATTCCATAGTACTATGATATTACTTATACAACATTACACATGATAAACATGTAATCATTCCACTACATTCTTAAACCATTGACCGAGCTTCAACAATTCTTTCATCTCACATATCATTTGTAGTCTCTTCATCATCATCCACATAAATACTTCCCATACGACCATACTGATTATCTTCATGAGACTTTCCCTTAGGGCATTGGTTTGCATAATGCCCGTACATTCCACATATAACCATTGTTGATGTCGTAGCAATACCATTATCCTCATCCATGTTGTTAACTGAACCTTTTCCTTTGCATTTACTTGATTTGTGTCCTTCTTTTCCACACCCAAAGCAACTTCCAGTTCTTTTGAAACATTCTCCTTGATTCCTCTTCCCACATGATTTACATAGGGGAAGTTGAACTTTCTTTCCTCTATGATCATCATGAAACTCCATCTTTCTGTTATTAGCCGAGTCAGGAAACTTACCAAATTTTACTTTATTGATCATATTATGAGATTGCTGATTCGGCATAATAATTATGTTTGGACTTCCAAATCCCATTTCCTTATGAAGAATATCATTCCATTGTCCATCATATCCTCCATTATCGTGAATCATCTTGTTTCCAGCTATTTTCTAAAACCCAAAAAGAATAGTGTGAGAGGCAGAAATCATGCTAGGGGAAAACAACATAATAAAGGGGGAGTACCTTCAATATCTAACATCTTAGGTTTAACTCTATGATCGTTATCATAATTCTAGTACTATAACCTATACGTATACTTAACCTTAGATACATCCCTAGACATACCTTAGAAATATCTCTAGGGATCTCACTAAAGTTCTCGCATCCTAGTTTCCAAAGGTTGACTAAACCTTTCCTCTGATACCAACTGTAGAGACCCGAAGCTTGACGTACATGAACATTACATTACTTTTGTGGAATACTTAGTACATAACAAAAACACACACACAAGGATAGTAATAGTTTAGTGTCTTTGGAAACTCGGAATAAAATCTTCTAATCATGGTGAAAGATCTTCAACATCTCCCATAAAGATCTTCCTTTTTTTTACCTAAAACCTTTCTTTATATCCTGGGGAAAAGAAAACATAAAATGGTGAGCTCAAATTCTCAGTAAGGGTAAACAAAAGAAATATCAATAACATCGTATTCATAAGAACATAACATTTTGGAAATCATAACCTGAAAAGAGAGCACAATTTCATAACATGGGATAAATCATGGTAGTGAAATGTAATCACAATAATCATAACTT
Organism: Viscum album; assembly: GCA_963277665.1. Lineage (NCBI taxonomy): Eukaryota > Viridiplantae > Streptophyta > Magnoliopsida > Santalales > Viscaceae > Viscum > Viscum album. Next base: position 162,861,287 of record OY728144.1, read on the forward strand.
AAAACATTAAACTTTGTGGCATTCACACATAATAATAGAGAATCATTTCTTGTTAGTCAAAACTCATTGCCAAGACTATCTTAGTGGACAAAGTCCCTTTCTGAATCGAGTAACCCTCGTTTCAGTCCTGTTTCACTGAACCGGTATAACCTACCATTCCAGCCATGTCTATCTCATGAGATATAAAATCTTTACCCAATGCATTGGAGGGATATATAGGTCCCACCCATCTCATAATGATACCATTCTTATGTGTGCCACAAAATCATAAACCATACATCAATGCATAACCCATGTAATAAAAATTGAATTCTTAAACATCATGACATCATAAAACAAATCATATAAGATAAAGGAATTCATAAAAATAATTCCATCACAACATAATAAAATCAATGTAATAATAGGGATAGAAATAGAACCCTTTATTATCTTATATGGAAAATAATTTTTATAAAACACTTGAACTCCATTCTTGATGAAAATATCCTTTCTACCTTAAAAACATTTTTCCTTTCTTAACATGTCATACAATTTTAAACTAAAAGAAGTTGATTAAAAATAAACTTGAAAACTTCTAAAGGAAGCTTCTTGGAAATAATGTTTTAAAAATCCATTCATTCCGTATAAGTTAAAAAAAATTCTTCATACTTTTGTCGGAAAAGTCAAAAAAGTACCTTATATGAAAAACGACAAAAGATTCCTTTCATATCCTTTACTAAAAACTCAGCGATGGGAAAAATTGGATTTAAACAATTGTAGGTGGATGGAAATAGTATTAAATATTGAGGAAACATGGATTTGGATGATAAAATACACCCCAGTAAATACCAAAGTATAAACAATCTCGGATAAAAATGAGATTGTGATATTTCCCTAACCTTAGGTCCGATTTGCTTCGTATGTGTCCGAACCTCCTCTTCTTTGAAGCGCCTCTTTGAGACCTCCTCTTAGGGCACTAAAATTGGTCTTTGAGGAAGACCAGAACCTCTAAGATGTTGCTAGGGAAGTGGAGAAGAGATTTGGGCAGGGGTTGACCGAGCTTGAGTGCTCAAATTGGTGTGAGGAGGAGAGGGAGGAGGTGTCCTTTTATAAGGGAGGAGAGGGGCACCTTAGGAATACCTCAAAATATTATTTTATATTAAAGTCCAAATCGGTTTATAATGGTTCCAAAGGGTCTTATTTAGGAGCTAAAGTGGGTATGGTTCTAAATCCTATCATCCAATAGGATTTAGACAAGTTTAGGGTATTATTTTAACCTTATCAATTAGATTTAACTCTAAGTTAAATAATTTAACTTTTACCGTGTCTTTTGGTTTTCTTTCACTATATGGTTAATACACTTACTATAACATGCCAAACTAACCCCAAATTGTTTATTATTAATAAATATATCCTTATCAAAGTCATTTGGCCGAACCTTATATTTTTAGGAATAAAATAACAATTAATAATATAATATTTGATTTAAAAACTATTTTGTGTCAATTTTGACACTATTTGATATATGATATTTGTGAAAGTCATAACAGAATTATATGTTCGAACCAAGTTGATTAAATCAACAATAATATATCATAATAACCTAGAAAATTAGTGGAATTCATAAAAAGTCTCAAATTACATTTATTTTGGTGTTTATAACATCAATTATGTCAATATTTCATAAATAAGATAATTACTGCATCATCTTTGTGTCATAAATAAATTATATTATTTGATGTATAAAAATTACAAATAAAATAACATTATGTAGGAAATATTGTTAGCTTGCTAATGAATATTTACAATCGAATTTATCTTATGTATAACCCTATATTAAAAATGTTTTAGTAAATAAAATTTTATTTTAACTCTTTTAACTCTTCTTTGAATTAAATAATAATAAATGTCCTAATCTAATCCAAGTGGGCCAAAATGATAATATTTTACACTTAAGGTTTTTTTTGGTCGAGATAAACTTGTCCAATAGAATTAGGACATGTGTTAGGGTAATCATTCTTACCCTTAATTACCCTATTTACTTTTAACCGTGGTAAATAAAAGTAAAAAGTTACTATTCACCAAAAATTATTTTCATCTCATTGAACCACATTTTACTTACTGACATCAACCGTGTCTCTCGGATTTTTGAAATTCCATTCACAGAAGCGGTAAAATTAAGTTTTATGAAAAATTCAGTTTTTTTAGAACCACTTAGTAGTTTCACTATTCATCAAAAATTGATGTTTTTCAGAACAATGCCAAAATTTCATCCTAAGCTATATTTCATATTCTGAATTCAAAAATGAAGTCTATTTTACCAAATTCATAACATATAAGTTGCATTAATTAATTTTATAATTAAATCCCGCTGTTAAAACAAATAGCTTGTTTTTAAGAAACAATATCTATCAAAAGATTGACACTTTATTATGTCTGGTTTAAATGTGAAATTACATCCAATGACCATCATTGTATTAAATTGTAAAAATATATTCTAAATATACTTTAAAACCACTCAAATTAATAATTTATCACTATTAATTATTTCGATTAAAAAAGTTGTTTTTAATTATAATTTAGTAATTTTCACTATTCATCAGAATATGAACGTTATCCGAAAAGTACCAAAATTTCACCTTAGGCTAAATTCGATACTCCGAATCCAAAAATGAAGTCCATTTTGAGAGCTAAAATTTCTAAAATTTAAAAAATGGTTATTACTATTCATAACGGCTAGTTTTAATAATATTTTAATAGCATATCGTTGTTTCGTGAAACTCAGTATTGCGTACTACACACGCTATCGAGGAAGGTTTTGATTGTGTGTAATGCAAGGCAAGTCAAGGATACGTGTTGTGCAAGCTCCTTTTGGTGTAGCGTACAACACAAGACATTAATAAAATTAAAAAGAATTGTTTTCATAAAATCTCGGGCTGTTACACAACGTCTTTGATATAACAGGACAATGGTAATGAAAAATACCCAATGTTAATAAAGACCACAAATCACATGTGTCACCCAGTGGTGAAACTAGTACAACTATAACAAGGACGATCCGAATCATCAAATACCATCCCATGATATCGTTATTTTTCCTTATTTGTGGGTTAGGTACACCTAGTAACATAATCATTACCAAATTTTAAGCTTTCTAATTTCATGTATAACCACCCCATATAGAAAAAAAAGAATAGAAAGCTCTGATAACCCTTTGTGACGCCCTAATCCTGGTCCACTCCTAAGCAACCAAATTTGATTGGCCATATGGGCTCAAAATGCCTCCCCATATGCTAGAGGCTTCCTACTAGTAGTGAGGGCTTATGGTATGTGTAAGAGAAGACTATATCCTTATATCCAAGTGGAGAACATTAGAATAAGAAAAATAACAAAATAGAAGAAGCATCAGTAATAATATGAGAAGTGAAAGTAAATTATATTGACATAGTAAACTGAAGAATTCCCACAATATCAAATTCATATAAAAAATTGGGATGATATCCTGATATAATAATAAAACTAGAAATATTCATACATCAGTACTTGATATACCAAAATACATACAAGGAAAAAATGTATAAAAAAAATAACAAGACTACATTCGGCCCTCTACTCTCATAAAAAATCCTATCACATGAATCAAACATCCAAAGTTGAACACTTTCCCTTGTCCCAAACTGCAACCATGAAGTGTATATGGGTACCAACCAGTGACCTAAATTGAGTGTCAGATATACTCAGTAGGCCACAACATATGGGGTCTCTAAAAATATAGTATGTGAATATATATATAGTAGCATGTAGGTATAATGATAACTAGTAGAATAAGAAACTGAAGTAATAACCATGTCGAGCTTGGGTTACTCAAGGGAATCCCAACCGACAAGACCTTATTCAGCCTAATAAGGGTTTCTCTGAATAGGTAACCTATAAAATTTCAGGTCCAAAGAATATGGCAATAGTGTCTATGTGATAATAATAATAATGGAGGGCCCTAGGTGAAATTGAGGAAATATTGACCTTAGATGGTTGGTCCAACTCACAGTAATATCCAAGAATCCTAAAAAAATGTCTAAGTGTAATATGAGGGATAAACCCTTGGCATTGCACTAGAATAAATTCTTTAACTGAGTCCCTAGATTTCTTAAAAATTAAATCCTTAGCTAACTATAACTGTATCCCAAGGAGATGATCCAAGGCGTAACCTATCTAGCGACCTCAAGATAAATCCATGGAGATAATCCAAGACATTCTAATTTCTAGATAATGAGTACTATACTGAGGCACTCATATCCTAATAAAAAAAATACTGAATTCCATGGTGGGTATTTCCCTTGACAACTAGATCAATGAATTTGGGTGGCATCCATTGAGTGCTCAAGGAATTCCTTTGGGAATCCAAGGATGGATCAAGTCTGACCTCTCCATTAATAGGAAAAGTCCCATAATTAATTGGTACCCTTTATAAATAATCATAGGCTATGTATTAATCCATACCTATTTTCCATTCTATTTAATTTTAACATATCCTTTACATTTATAAATAAAAAACATTCATAATAGAGTTCTTACATTTTAATCATTATGTACATAAATATTAAGTGGAAAAGTTAAAGCAACTTTGCATACTATATCTCAATAATTAAGTTATTATAACTTATTAAAAATCACTTTTTAAAGGTTAATCTGACTCATTTAATTGGTGTCAAAGATCTTTTTTATATATGGACTCACCCGAAGGTAAGATATTTTGTGAGATTTCAACCTTCAACAAGGTCAACTAGGTGTCTTAAGTGGTCTTAGTCATGGTTCCCATAATTAAAATAATAGATTTCATAATTAAAAAGAAAAAAAACAGATATTATGGCATGCATAAAAACAAGAACATAAATGGGTAATAATTTGAGAGAAATGATATAGACCACATACTTTATGGTGGTAGAGGAACACTCATCTAGTATCATCTTATGATTTAGAATGGATCGAAAGAAAACAAAAAATAGATGAATACCATTAAAATTTGGTACATTATCTTACCTAGAAATAGAACCGATGATTGTGAGATAAACCAATAAAGGAAGGAAATTAATTGAAGCACTGACCTGTTGGCTTCCATTATGATTGACGGTGAAGGAATTAGAGCTCGAATGATGGAGAGGCTTCAAGGTCTAAGGAAGACCGAGAGGAGCTATCATGAATCCCTCTAATATGGAAAATTAAAAAAAGAAGGATATTTTATGTTCTTAAAGAAAAAAGGAAAATATTTTCATTTTTAATGTCTTTTAAGAGGCACACTTTTCAGGCATGTGATTTTCAAGAACCATGCACCAACCGTGAACCAACATTATCCAAGGTAACCACCCCTTGCACGATTAGGCATATGATTAGAAAAACTATGATGTAACTATGTATTATAGATTTTAAATGGGAAAATAATTTCTTGTATAGTAATGAAACCACACATTAATATTTTATCAAATACTTCTACATTATATAATGGTCACATGGTTGAGACGTATGGTTACTACCAATAATGTGACTCATATGGAGTCTCCAAAAACGGGATCTTCAGGCTCTGAAGAAGCCCTGGATGCTCCTAAACCCTTAATTAATCATTTCAGACCATGTATATGGTTAAATAAAGGAATATTAAAATTGATATTCATACCTCATCAAAAATATGGGATGTTACGTAATGAAGGCAAGATCACATCAGTGGATGAAGAAAATACTTCATAAATATTATCTCTTGAGGGATTCTTTTTTTCTCTGCATGGTGAATCCACATTGAGTAGAGTCTTCAGGAAGGAAAATGTGAATACCCATGTACTAAATCGTCAACTCAATAGAAACATGATCATCATGTGATATCTAGTGGACTGAATGTTTTTGAAAGTTGGATCTAGTTTTAGTGGGAGACTTTTGGAGTTGGTTTCATAGAACCAACTATGTTTACTTTGGATTTCATGTATATTAAAATAAGTTAATATTAATTAATGTATCTTATTACATATCATTCTTAATTATCTATGATTTTTATATAATAATTTTCCAGAGTATTTGTCTCATTAAAAAGGGTATAACATTTCCCTTCTATGATGAGAACCTCAAAATGTCATATCTATATTCTTAAAACTTGTTATGCGATCGAATAAAATTCTATGATGTTCCACATAGTATATTGACCACTAGGTTTAAGTAGTTTTAAGAATACAAGACTTTATATCCTGAAGTAAACACATGGTAGTCTCTACTATTGGATATTATTAGAACAATCCCACTAGTAGGAATTTCACATGTTTATGTGTCATTATATATTTCTGTCTGTGAGCATGTGTAATGGTCCTTAGACTTTATTATTATTATTAATTAATGAAACTACTCAAAAAAAATGTATTTCCCTAAAATATTATGGAATTAGTTCATGGTGAAGTTAGGACATTGGTCTTGTTATGAATTATGTGTTGTTTATGAATATTTAAAATAAAGGATTTTTCTCCATTTAATTTTTAATCAAGTTGATATCTAAACCCTTTGATTTAAATAGAACTCTCATATTAAATACCATTCCCATGTTATAATGATGAGTTTATTTTATATATTTAATGAAATATTTATTAATCATATATGTTGATAACACATATGTGCAACCTGTTTGATGAGATATTATGATAAAGGGAGTATATTACACTGTGAACACTCGTGTGTGGCTGTCAAAATTGAAATATTAACTTCTTTCTCTTGGGTTCATTGACTCATATCTAGATATTATTCTTGGAGTTTAGGTAATATTTCCTAATTACAATGTGAAACAAGATTAGAGGGTCACAGAATAAGAGTATCCATTGATCTTAATTAAATTTTATTTTAATTTGATTATTGGAATAAGTATTATTCCCAAGTCCGATGAATAATTTTATTTAGGATTTATTGATCTTATAAATTAAATAAGTATTTATTTTCAAATTTATCATTTAATTATGTGGACGTCTAATATCTATTTGTTGAATGAATATTTATTTATCTGTGTATTTGATAAATTCCATAGAGGACTAGTGAAACATGATTTTTTTTGTGATAAATATTAATTTTAAAGATGGTAAATAATATTTATTACTCTTCCAGTTAGGGAACACTATGATAAATTAATAATAATAAAAATATTACATTGAATCGGGTCATATAAGGTTTAATATATTATTTAATTTCCATTGTGAAGTTAAATAATATTTTAACCCTAATAATATCTCTATAAATGGATGGAAATTTCTATTTTGTAGAGTTTTATTGAAATAAATAATCATTGTACACAATTAAATATCAAGATATCTTTCAAGACTAAAGAATTCACTATGGAATTTCTTTACTCCTCAATCATCTCAAGAACGAGAGTTCAAGAATGATTCTTCTAGTACAAATTAATTGGCATAGTGATCAATATGAACACCAAAATATGTTTGAAATACCATACTACCACTCAAAAAATCCATTGACATTGTTAAAATATAAAAGGAGAATGCGAGGATCAATTTTAGATGGATTATACACTTGGATCCTGTAATAGAAATAATGGTTAACTAGAAAGGGTTTCAGATGATCAAAAACTTCATTGAAGAAAGACATCAAGATAAGGTAATATTTATTTTGATCTATTTAAATTAATTATAAGTTTCACATGAAAATATGTTATCATGGTTTTACTGACCTTCTATTCCTATATTATATGGAAAACGTTTCCTTGGTCATGATGTTTACATCTTGTAAAATTGTGAATCATTCATCAAATCTGAAAATTTACAAGTCAGGATCAGCCATGATAAGCACTTTTGTAGTGCCTAGAACATTTAGTTGGTTGAGTTGAAGAAGAAAGTACCAGATTTGTGTGACAAGTGATTTATACACCCTAGTATTTCACCAGGAGGAGATCTTATTTGATTTTAAAAAAAGAAGAACAAGTTGATGATATTATGCATTAATTATAGGGAGATCTATTCCATTATCATACATAATAAGTATCCTTTACTACACATTGATGAATTATTTGATTAACTTCAAGGATCCTAATATTTTCTAAGGATCTATCTTTACTCCGGTTATCATTAGTTAGGGGTGAAGGATTGTATACTGAAGATCCATTTCATACTAGATATAGGCACTATGATTTTACAATAATTCAAATTGGTTTGATTCATTCACATTTTATTTTTATATATGTGATTAATTTACAATTAAAGAACTATATTGATAAATTCATGGTGGTATTAATTGATGATGTAATGATATACTCCAAAATCTATGAAGTGTATGAGAACTATCTACAAAAAATTACTAAGATCCTCAAAGAAAAATAATTATATGGAAAATTCAGTAAGTTTGTATTTTGGCGCCATGAAGTTTCTTTTGTTAGAAATATAATATCCAAGGATGAAATATATTTTGATAACTTAAAGAAAAAGGTTGTCAGATAATTCCCTACACCAAAAAAATAATTGAGATACATATTTTCCTTTGTTTAGTAGGTTACTATTGGTAGTTTGCTCACATATTTTCTCAGTTGGACAACCCATAACCAAGTTGACACATAAAGGGTTAAAATAACATAATATAGGGAATGTTAATAAAGTTTTAAGGAGATGTATTTCAATTAAATCACAATTACTATATTTAAAATAGGGAAAGGTGAGATCTTTATATATAACGATGCATCAAAGAAAGGATTGAGTTGTGTCTTCACGAAGAATGATAGAGTGGTTTCCTATTAATCAAGGAAACTGAATATTCATGGACAAAATTATCCCAATCATGACCTTGAGTCAGAAAATATAATATTATCCATGAATATGTGGAGGCATTATCTTTATGGAGAATGATGTGGCATATATAAATACGATAAAATTTTTGATGTATATTTTCACTCATAAATAGCTCAATATAAGGAAAATTAGGTGTTTGGAAGTACTCAAGGACTATTATTTGTCAATACACTACAATCCAGGAAATGAAACCAAAGTGGTTGATGCATTGAGTAGGAGGGACCATGGATTTTTGACAATGATAATGATTAATAAGAATATATATTCTAATTACTAGTAATGATGAATTGTTTAATTTTTATGAAAGGGGAGACATCATTACATTTCCAAGAAATTTCTAAACCATCTTTAATAGAAAAGACATAGAAGTCACAATAGGATGATAAGGATTTTTAAAGGATGATTAAAGTAGTGAATGATAGGAAAATTAAAGATTAATATATAAAGATGGAGTGCTGAATCTTGGAAAGAGGTTATGTGTTCCATATTTACCGGAACTAATGAGGGAGATACTGTAAGAAGCACACAGATAAAATTTCTCTATAAACCCTAGTATCGTAAATATTTATGGGTATTTAAGAGAAAATTTATGGTGGGATGATATAAATAAGGAAATTGTAGACTATGTGTCCATATTCTTGGTGTGCTGGCAAGAAAATGTCTAAAGACAACATCCTAAGGGAGATATGAAATATCTATAGATAACAACATTGAAGTGTTATAATATTACAATGGAATTTGTCACTGGATTTCCAAATAATCTGAGGAATAATTATTCTACTAGGGTTTTTTATTAATCACCTTACAAAGTCTACGCATTTCATAGTAGTAATAGAAGGCATACCCATTCAGTGATTTTATTGTCTCTATATCAATGAAATTGTGAGACTTCACAACAAACCTATATGAGTTGTAACTGATCATGAACCCTGTTTTTACTAATTTTTTTTGGAAGATTCTTCAAAAGGATCATGGCACCGAGGTACATTTAAGAACCACCTATCAAACCCAAAATGATGGGAATTATGAATGGACTATTCATACACTTTAAGACAATATGATATCATGTTCTCTTGACTTCCAAGGTTCATGGGATCAATATCTAACTCTAGTGTAATTGTCATGCAATAATAGTTTCCATTCGAGCATCGAGATTGAACCAAATAAGATTTTTTTGGGAAGAGATATCATAGTATAACATGATGGGACGAATTTGGAGAAAGGAATATATTAGTACCAAATCTTTTATAGGAAGAAACTAAGAAAGTATATGTTTTTTAGAATCATATGAATATTGCTCAGAGCATAAAAAAGAGTTATGATTATTATCGAAGGAAAAAATTGAAATATTATGTGTGGGATCATTCATTATTAATAGTGTCCCCATGGAAAGGGAATTTTATGATTTTGTAAAAATAGGATGTTCAGGACTTGGTATATTAGTCCTTTTGAATTTTTAAATATAATTAGAGCTATAGATTACTAATTTTCCATTCCACCAAACCATTCTAAAGTAAATAGACTCTTCCATGTTCCATTATTAAATAAATATATAAAATATCCAATTCATATAATCACATATATTGAAATTGATTTAGAACATGACTTTTCTTATAATGAAGAGCCTATCTAGTTTCCCGACACTAGAGATTATGTTTTCTAGAATACAATAACTCGTTTGGTGAAAGTCTATTGGAGAAATAGAAAACTAGAGGATTCAACATGGGATCCTGAATAATCTATGAGGAGTTAATACCCATATTTTTTGAGTAGATGAAATGTATCCTTTTTTAATGATGAAATTATTGGGGGGGGGATGTGATAACTGAGGCCCTACAATACTAGGAAAACACCACATCCAAAAAATTATTAAACTATGAACATGAAAAGGATACTTTATTCATTAATTTATTTAAAAGTAACATTTATATTCTAATTTTAAAAAATTATATTATTTTTTGGATTTAAAATATCAATATTAACTTAATATTTTTAATGATTTTTTGAAATAGTATATTTTTAATGCCCTTGGTGTGTTAGCCAAGTGGTACCCGCTGGTTGTACCCCTTGCTCTCCATGGGAACTGGCGCAGGCTCAAGTCCTACCAGACTCAAAAACTGTATGTATTATGCACATGGTGGTTCAAATCCATTGCTTATCTGGGGAGTGTGGCGTGAACTTAGGCTTAGTCAGGGCCCCCTACTGGGAGTCAGTGTTAGATACCCACATTTTAATGCCCATGGGGTGTTAGTCGAGTAGTCCCCAATGGTTGTACCCCTCGCTCTCCGTGGGAATAGGCGTAAGCTCGAGTTCTTCTTGACTCAGAAACTATGCGTATTATGCTAAAGGCGATTAAATTCCATTTCTTAGCTGGGGAATGTGGAGCACACTTGAGTTTGGTTGGCCCCCCCGCTGGGAGTCGGTTTTAGTAGCTCACATTTTCAATAGCTATTGTTTCTCTAACAGAGGGGATTTTTGGGCATGGGAACCTACTGTCAATGGGCTGCTATGCTCTAATTTTTTTATAGACACTCTTTATCTGGCAATATAGGATATAAGTGGATGGGATAATTACATATGAACTTTATTAGGCCTTCTCAGACATCATTTTTTTAGAGACTAGCTCTTGGGAAGATTCCTACTAATTGTTTCCTTCAAAAATATGGTATTTTACTATGTTATTCATGCTTTCTTTGCGATCAACATAGAGAAGACATTGATTATTTGTTTCTTAGTTTTGTTTCTTCCTCATCCATGTGGAAGGATTATTATGATATCATTTAAATCCATATGCTTGGTGTGTCTTCTATCCTAAAATTCCTCTATGTATGACATTCAATTGTGCTTTCTCTACAATTGATGGATCTTTTTTGGGCCACTACAGCTGAACTTATTCATTTTATTTGGTTTTCACATAATAAGGTGATTCATGGAAGCTTTTTATTCTCAATAAGTGGGGTTTTATCAGATAATTATGTTGATGTGCGTAATGCAGAAATACTGAGGAAACATTTTTTACTTCAACTCAGTTCATGACTTTTCCATACTGAACCAAATAGGTGTCAAGGGAAACTTGGGGCCTCCTTATGGAATATTTTTAGTTGTTTTGGAAGGACCCTATTTTTGGTTACTTAAAATTTAATTTTTATGGAGCTTTTAGAGGTAATATAGGGCTCTCTGGCTATGGTGGTGTCTTTATAAATTATAAAGGGGATGTTTTGGGTTGTCTTCATTGTTCTTGTGGCCTTTCTTCTTCAATTGAGGATGAAATGATTGGCATTATCATTACGGTGGAACAAGCTGAAAAACGTGGATGGGATAATTTATGGATCTAGAGAGATTCTACTTTTTTCATCTCTACCATCAAGATTGGTCTTTATCACTTGTATTGGTAGCTAACTAATTTTTGGATTAAATATTTGGATACTCTATTTTCCTTGAATCATTTTATCACTCCCATTTATGGGGAAGCCATTTTAGTTTCTAATGGTCTTGCAAATAAAGGTATCATTGGAGTTGTTTTTTCATGGTATGACCATGTTCCTAATGATATTCTTCCTTCTATTAAAATATATTGTGACAAGTCCCCCATTTTTAGACTTGTATAAGATGTCTCTTATTTTCATATTAGTTTGTTTTTAAATTTTTATTTGTGGTGTTTTAATTCTAATTTATCGATTCTTATGATTTATTCTCATCTCTAGTTGATGATAATATGTATGTTTTTTTTACATTTATGAGTTTTGAAATAACTCCTTAGGGCCTGTTTGGTTAGTTTTTCTTTTCTTTAGCTTCCATGGAGTGGTCTATTTTTATGATTTTTCCCCAGGAATGAAGTGTCCTGTTTTCTGATCCTTGTTGTTAATTTTTTTCACTGGATTTCAAGGAGTATCTAATAGGATGTTTCTTCTTGAATGATTGGACCGATTAGAGTCTAGGAAGAGACCTCTTATGGTGAAAACATCATCATGGTAGTTTAAATTATTGAGTAATAATTCCTGGCTTCTGCTGCTGGAGCACTACTTCTTTGATGCACTTAGAGTGGACTGCATTCGTGACAACCATTGTTGCTCCAAAAGCACTGCTTCTTTGATGCACATGGAGTGGACTACTTCGTTTCAAATAATGGAATTAAAAGAGTGTACATGGATTTCATGGAGCATCCTAATGATCATTTCTTCCTCTGGAAATCTTGATTTTTCACTACAAGCATCCTAATTCCTTTAATTATTAGGATTTAATCAAAACGAATTTCAAGGTCTTGATGTAAATATTACTCAAACCTTCACCATTTATTCTTATTATTTCCATAAAAAACTATCTTAATCATAGTTATGTAATGAAACAAGTGTCATTATTATACTGAAGTGTATATATTAATGGAACAGCACTTATGTATTCTTTTTCATCAACTTAAAAAAACAGAAGAACATCAATCATGTGTAGTGCAGACTACCTCCTCAATGAAGTGACAACATCCATTTTTACCCCTTTCTATCTTTTCTAGATATATGGATTTAATTTAAGAATAAATATGAAATATTTTGAATAATTATGAATATTAAAGGATGATTTATAGTCCTCCTTTAATTTCTCTCGATCATTGGTAAATGAAACCATTAACTATGTGTAGTGAAGACTACCCCTCGATGAAGTAACATTTTTTTTCATCAATATTTTCAATACATATCTAAAAAACATGTAATATGATAAAAAAACTTAAAAAATAAAAATAATATCATTATTATTCAATTATAATGATATTATCTCAAACTTAATAATTATTAACCATAATCACCTATCGAATTATTGTATGTTCATGTTTGAGTCAGTTTAGCCACCTACTTTTACAATGTTATAAAAATATGTCATGGATGACTATGGGAACATAAATAATAATATTTCTTATGTTAATAACCAAATTATGAATATTTAGTTTCTTTATAAATTCTATACTAAGGATTTAACATATTATTAAAATATCATATTCGATTGCTAAAATTAGCGCAAAAAGCTGACTCTGATTCCACTTTCATATAACATAACTAAAACACTTATGGGATGTGATATGATATTTTTGAATAAAATTATGTTATATATTTAAATAATATAAATTATCTTGGAATTATTAAAGTTAGTATAAGAATGATGAACATCTCCTCTATTATGTAACTAGTTCAAAGTGATCAAGATTACTCACACATGATATCAAAAATATATAATAACTAACTAATATAAATGCATATAATAATTATAAATGAAGTATATTTAAGGTTATAAACATGAATAAAGTCCTGAAATAGGCAATTAAGATAGTTTTTTTTCTTACAAGGTATTCAAGTTCTTTAGTAGAAATCAGGAATTAAAGTGATAGACCTTTTGTCTAAAATTTCTTTCCATGGGACTTGTTTTGAATTGTGAACCAAATTTAAGTAGTATGTTGTATAAACTACCTATTTTGATTTATTATTTCATTAATCCTCTTTTATACATGGTATATTATATTCAATTAAATTCTAAATATTTCAATGGGTTTTCGATTGAAATGTTACTTAATATTTCATAATGACAAAAAATCCTAAATTTTTGAAATTAAAGTGCATGTAGTTTTCATGGAAATTACATACCCATATGGATATTGAGAAATGGATATGACCCTGAAACATATGAACCTTGGGGTATTCACCCTAAAAAATCATGGCTGGGTATCAAGTCAATCTTCCCTCAATGCACGATGAGTGTTCCTAAGACTCCATGCTTAGCTAGACACTCTCAGGAAATACACTTTAGATAATTCACACGATCTTTATGAAACATAATGAAGGATTTTCTTACCATTGATTTAGTCTCTTACCATTAAAAACTACGAAACTCAATTAATATCTTCAATTAATAACCGAATAATTTGAAATTACACTCTACAACTCCTTATCTTTATTTCTATAAAAAGGATAATTCCTATTACATTGAGAATACCCCATAGTTTCGAAGTTGGTTTTTAGTATATTTTCTTATATATCCACATTTTTTCATTGAATTAGGTAACATTTTTTTCCAATATTTCCTTCTTACTGGTAGAAATTTTTCTATTTTCCTTTATTAAGTACTAACTTCATATTTTAATGTTATGAAATTTATTGTTATCTTATATTATAAATCAATTATACTTAATTGGAAAAGGGTGGGTCCCGATATAGGTAGAACCTTTATATATCAATAGGTCACAGGAGAAAAAATGCTAGGTAATTGGAATATTTCTTAAACATTTATATATGATGTTTCTGAATAAGTCTTTTATGGTATGTTTATGATGTCTAACATTATGCATTAAATTAGTATGAGAGCGGTAATTTTTATCCATGTTTTTATTTATTATTGTAGATATAATATACCCTCTACTGAATTTGATCATTGAATTACATTGACCATTTATTAATTTTTTCCATATTATTTATCACATGCTCATGTTATGAAAAATTATATTGTATGCTACTCCTTATTAAGAATTTGAGATCACACTTACTTTTTTTTCATTCCTTGGGAAACCTATAATTTGAGATCACACTTATTTTCTAATGATTGGGTTGTTCCATCTATATCCCCCAAGAAATCATTTACCAGTGTTTCCTAAGTTAGAATGATGATCTACATAATTGAGCCTGACTATTTCTAAGGTTATCCCTCCATCACTCCCTTAGATTTCCCTTTAGGAAATAAATTCATGGCTAGTGTATGGATGGTTGATTCCCCCTAAATCCATCACTTCTATGATTTCACCCACTAAAATTAGGCCTATATAAAGAATGATTGACATAGTCAGGTCCTCAGTTTCTTTCAATCTCTATGGAATCTATTTTTTCAACATATTTATAATCACACACTCTAATGGAGTATAATTTCTAGGCTCTTTCATAATTTTTACCCTTAGATGTGCAGAAATCATCCCAACATCTTTGCAAGATAACTTATTAGCAAGGAACTACTAGGAAAATTCATGTTTTAGGGGAGAAGGTATAATACTCACCCATAATGCCAAAGTGAAGTCATACTATATTCATTTTTACCTAACTCTTCCTGGTAATATCTTATGAATATAACATCACATGAGGATTATTTTATGGAAATGAAGAAAAAAATAATTTTTTAGGGTCGATAAAAACCAGCTGTTTTTTTCAACGGTTCTAGGAGAGCCCTCCTCTATTAATCATTCATTTGAATGGGTGTCCATTATGATATTCATCCCTCTAGTATATTTCAATAAATAATTATTATGTGATTGTATCCATATTTTAAAAATAATTCGAAAAATTGAGAATCAGATTAATGATTAGAATAAAAAAACATGGTTAAAATTCATTATACATCCTCACCAATGTCCATTGCTTCTGATCTTAATGATATAATTTCCCTCACAATATTTTAGGAACATATCCTAACCTTAAAGTAGTATATTTAAGTGTTAATATCTTAAAGATAATAATTTAAATCCTTGGTATGTTATTTAAATGAGACATGAAATAGAGTAGTGACAAGCTACAAACTAGCCAAATCAATCTACTATATTTGAAGTACATTCCATGCTTCTTCATCTGATATTTTCTTTCCCCAGGTATCCCATTACTTCTAAGAATATAGAAATGAAATCATCATATAAGTGGTTAATAATAAATGTTCCACCACAATTGAGGGGGTGTAGTCCATATGCATCACTTATTTCCTTGTAATCTCTAATATCAATGTTTTAATCGGAGCATTTCATTAATGAGGTTTTTTTGGGAGACATAGAAGTGCCTCAATATGTTCATTTATGATAGGGGAGTTTTATTAATTGGATTCCTATATAAAGAAATCTATTAATTACATCCAATTACTTCATAGAGGTGTAAATATAGAAATTATCTCACCAATCCTTTGGAAGAATCATCACAAACAATCTCCTTCCTATATCTCACTAGTGTAAGGATTAAACCTTTAATGCACTTGTTTTGAGTAAAAGGTTTTGTCATTAAGTGAATGGATTGGGACATCGAGGTCTTGGAGATAGGATTCCACTATTCTAGCTTAGTCTATGTGAGAAATAATAATAGGTTTAGATATTCACCCATGCCCTATTTGGATGATTTCCTTCTCATGAAAAAAAACCCAAATTCCATTGGTGGGCACAAATTTCTTTTTGGAATCACATTATCTACATGCATATAATGATGAAGCCTTGGTAGGGGAAATTGGAGGAGAAGTTATTCTGGATGTCTAGGAAGTATGGTCATGAAACCTCAAAAATTTCATTGATATTGTGGAAAGAAAAGGTCTTATTGATATAACCCATTTACAAGGATTAACCTTCTATGTGGGTTGATCTCTTTATTCCTCTTCCACGACTTCTATAAGATCATAAACTAAGGGAAATAATGGATCTAGTTTATTTTTCAGGTATGCGTGAATCCCAACCTCATCATAATTATTTTTAATACCAATAATAGAATTAGTGGGAGGAAGTTCCACCTGAATAACCATATATTTCAATGTAAAAATGAGCAAGATTTGGAGAGAAATCATAAAATTATTATACTTCCACACACTATTCAGAGAAGGAAGATATATTTTATAGATGTAGATGAATTACTCCCTAAAACTGTTGGGAGTTTATCCTTCATATATATCTTCATAGATTCTAGTGAAAAAGATTATTTACTTCATGTAAATGACATACCCTCATACTACATGGGTATTAGATGAGTCATTCACCAAAACATCAGTTGGAGCAGTGTATAAAGTATATACAATATAGTCATAATGATTTAACAAAATCCTTAATTCCTTTATCTCTAATAAATGTGAGTTGAACCTACTTATACACATAAGATATGGCATGAATTGGTACCCATGAATTGGATAATCGTTGACAAACTCCTAGCTCCCTAGGTGAGTTTCCATCTATCCCAAGAGGTCTTGAAATGTTCTAATTATCCTGGAAGGAAATTTAACCTTGTTGATGTTTCCTAGTAAGTGGTACAAATTTTCCAAAAACCAGACTTCTATATTGATATTATTTAAAATTTCCAACTAGGATTACCAAGAAAAGTTCACAACCCTGGCACTAGTATGATATTAATGATTTGGATGTAAATATCCACTTAAGGAAATGAAAAAAAGGATTCCAATCATATAAGACAATCAACCTAGGGAATGAATTTCTAATCCTGTCAGGAAAAATTTTCCTACTATATCATTAGATAATATGCACCTATTAGACTCTCAGTCTTGAGGGTCAATAATAACCTTGGTATCCTTGAACACAACTTAAGACCATTTGGTGTAAACTTTTTTTGAGCCCAATCATGTAAGTTAATATCTATCTAATGATGAGTTTCTTCCTACATAAGGTTCCCTACTATGGTGAAAATTTCCCTCTTATGAGGGGGGCCCTCTCTACATGACTCCACATAGAAGCAATGGATGAGGGAGGATGTCATTATATATTTACCTCATGATTGGAACCCTATGATCATAATTACTTACCAAATACTAATTCCAACTTGTCTATATACCAAATAGAATGTAATTGTGTTTGGAATCCACTTTATAAGTAAGTATAGACGAAGGAACTTGTTATGGTGTGAAAAATATTATGATAGCCAATAAGATTTATAAATACCTAAGACTCCCAAATTCTTCTCAAACTCACTATATATTTGGTAAACAAAAGAGTTCCACCCCTAATCCATTCTAAAAAAAATCCATGGGGTAAAAATTCCACTTTGATGACCACCCAAGTTTCTCATTGGTCATTGCCCTCTTATGGATAAAATTGTTGAAATGGAAATCTAATTCAAGTTATTATAGCTCCTAATCCAATGAAAATGGATCATATCATTAATAAAACCTTCTTGAAAAATTCTCCATGATATATGTTTCCCTAATTGAAAAAATATCTGGGAATGCATGATGATATCTATTTACCTAGGTGAGAGGTTGATTACCATGTCATGGTACTGAAATTGGGATGTCTGTTAGTGACCTTTCAGAGACACATTAGTCTTCAAATCTTGATCCCTTGAATTTCTATTGGAATTAATGCTTCAGATGTGTACAAAACCTCATGTCATCGTCAATGATCTTGATCATGGTGATCCTACTCCCATCAGAAGCTTAAAAGACTTGTTCAAGAGTCATTTTATACAATAAATAAGAGTTATGTAGACTTTTAGAAGTTTGAACAAAAATAATCTACAAATTACAAATTTTCACATAGCTTAATTGGTGTTACGTTAACTAAAAATAACCTACATCACTATCTAGACCACATAATGGCCATGAAAAATGAAAATTTCTAATTAAGAAGCTATATTGAAAGACATAAAAAGGTATTCTTTGATATACTAGTATGTTAAAACTTTTTAGTATGATAAATATGTCAATTATAGATGGAAAAAACTATGTCAAAATGAAATAGGATTTGAGAGTTCTCTACCAACCAGAAAGGGATTCAATCACTACATACAATATAATATTTCCTAAAACTATTTATATAAGGACAATCCCCCTCTTAATACATAGATACATAACAAATAGATTTAGTGGACAAAATTTATCCTTCATAATCATCTTCTATTTGTGTTTATTCAACCTCATACCATGGGGGTGGGTGATTTATTTAGGCCCATAATGTTTTAGAGGTTTTGAAAAATTATAAAAAAGAAGATCATTTCCCAAAATATAGATCAGTAGGATGAAATTCAGGTTAGAATTTGGAAAAGGGAAGAATCATACCTATAACATAACAAGCTTTGTGAAACACATGCTCTGTTTTAAAGACCTCATTTAAAAAGAATCTTTGATGGTTAGTAAAGTGCCTTCTTCGGTATGTAATTTTCATTTTTTTGGAATTCACAATTTTATAGCCTCCCGCATATGAGTTTTAGTTCCCAAAATTTGGAAAAATAAGGGTGGTCACCTTACACTTTGATCTAATCAAAAATCGCCTTCTCCCACATGGAATTTCCATTTTTTGTTGGAAGAAATATTTTTATGTCCTCCTGTAAAAATTTTTATCTTAAGGCACAAAGGAAGGGATTTTGGTCCCCTCACATAATATTATGTGGAACACCATTTTCCACCACAGGTCCCTTCATGAGGAATTAAATCCTATGTATCCCCTATGGTTTCTGAGCCCCAAAATTTCCCTATATTTTGAGTTATCATTTGACCGAGAAATTACTATAAATATAGAATAATTGAGAGATAAAAAAAAATATAGGGAGTGGGATGGAAGATGAAGATTTTCCAATCCCAATGAATCCAACACTCGGATCAACCTCCATATCACACCCTTAGGTAATTAGGCCACAAAAAAAAATGAAATTAAAAATACAAATAAAAAAGGAATCCCTTCATAAAGGTTGCCCTACAAAAAGGAATTATATCATTATGCCTTTGAAAATTAATTCCCTTGTAAGACGTTTTTGAATGAATTCCCTCATTATTACTCGTTAAATTAAAATCCTCATCAGCTCTTTGTAAAAGATACACTTATACTAGGGACACCATTTTAAAACATCTCTTTTCATATAGAAACACCCCATGTGTAATAGAGAATCCTTAGAGTATTTATAACTATATTAACCCTCTTATCCCATTTAGTGTTTGGATTCAATTTGGTCCCCTCTTGATGCATCTAAATGATCCATATGACTTTATCTCACAAAATTCTATACCTCCAAAAAGACAAATCTAGACCTTTTCCAAAACTACCTATCCCACATGATGCATGCATGTGTATTAGTACACAACCATTGGATCATATATTTCCTTTATAAAAGGTGGTCTAGGAATTATCCACCTGATAGGTACAACCATTGGGGGAATCATGATTGTTGATTCCCTTGATAACATAGGTCCCTGATAGAAGGATCTTGGAGTGGTATATCATAGCTTCATGGTAGATTTATTTTCCACCAATCATGCCTGATTGAATATGGAATCCCCCATAGTGTAATCCCCTAATATTTGTAACCTTCCATATCCCATCCCTTTTATATAAGTGGACATGGAGTAGATTCATCACAAGATTCATATTTTCATGTATGTCTATCAAAATCTAATTGGTAAATGTCCCCGATATTCTATCACTGGTTATTTCTCACACCAATTAAAAATCCCATGGGATTATATATTTTATCTCATTAGTCTATTAACATAATTATATTTTTTATTGGGGCTCCATCCTTGGTGTAATCCCAAAAAACCGCATCCTATTTTATCCAAAGGGGAACCACATATGCCTAATCTCTACATGATCCTCTATTTACCCTCCTTTCAAGATATACATTCCATAGTCACATGATGTCAAAATTCATGAGAATTTTATTACCACATTATATTAATCTGAAAGGTATGGTCGTTATCACATAATGTTAAATGGTAAGGTATGCCTTGATAAATGGAATTGAAATAAGTGGGTTAATTTTTTTTTAAAAGGGTAAATAGGAAGCCTATTTGACATGACAAATCCCAATACTATGAACACCTATCACTTTCATGGATGGTGATAAA
This sequence comes from Viscum album, assembly GCA_963277665.1. Classification (NCBI taxonomy): domain Eukaryota; kingdom Viridiplantae; phylum Streptophyta; class Magnoliopsida; order Santalales; family Viscaceae; genus Viscum; species Viscum album. Next base: position 162,882,634 of record OY728144.1, read on the forward strand.
CTTTAGAGTTCCCAGCTAAATGGGTTTTATCTATAGCTCATTAAGACCAATCATGAAGAGTAATAATAAAACAAGATAGAGAACCTCAAATACATTCATATGTTCTCATTAATTAAGAATATATGATATATTAATATGTTTATGATAATAAAGAACCTATAATATTCTTATATTTTCACAATGATACATAATAAAATCCACCCGTTTTCATAGGGGCATCCTATATCACTCAAGGATATGGGAATGATTCAAAAAACATGTCGGACATCTATAATAGTGTTCAAGAGTATATAATAATCCCATAAAAAATGTGCAATTATCATAACCTCTCACCCTCTTAACCAATGTGCATCCATAAGTTTCATTGGAAACAAAACCTAAGTGATCACTTTTCTATGGAAATAAAGTCCACATTACATCTCTTGTATCATATATCGGAAACATTTAGTGTTTCTAGTTTCACGAATACACCCCAAAAAACTTCAATTAGAAACAATTATACCAAAAATAAAAATAAAAATAATCCAAAAAATAACTTAAAAATACCCATATACAAAAAAATATGTACTAATCCATCTAGAATCACATTCTAATCAATATTTGTGATATTCCCACACAAATCCTACCAAATATGGGCTCTTATTATCTAATACTATAAAAAAGTGTGAACTTTCTGTTGTGATAGCAATGCATATCAAAAGCATGAACATACAATATCTATCAACTTACTAGTTTATACATGAAATTTTGTAAGTGAAATATCTAGTGAACAAGAGTGTGCATACTGCGTATGAACATAAATACATTGTGTTCCACCATCAAATAAGTCTCAAGTCACACAGTGAATTAATATGTTTACGAATAAAACATGTATACACATTTATATATATAAAAGAACAATTTTCTTTTTAAATAATTAAACCATAGTATAAAAAACACTATTGATATATCAATACAAGTACAACATATAACTTCCTATACTAGGAGGATTTATACCATTATTACCTCCTTTAATCCAAGATAAAAAACCTATATAAGGATCTGAATAAAGATTAAATCACTTACATCCAGAGTCTATGTTGTGATGAAATATTAATATAATATATTTTCACATAATATTTTCAAAAAATAAAATATAATTAACATTTGTTTCATAGATGAGGGTATATCGTATATCTATATATTAGAAGATGTTAAAAAATAATAATAATAACATAATGGGACAAGACTTACAAGATATAAATAGATAATATTGAATCCTCATACCCATCCATCCATTACATGTTGGCCACTAAAAAGTGTGTGATCATATACTTGTGGAACATACCCAAATTGATGTTATGTATAATGAAATATAAAATGATTACACATTATCCTAAGTGGAATGCATAAATATATTGGGGGGGGGGGGTATTTATTGAATTATCAATGTTCATTATGATTCAATGTAATGTATTAATGAAATATCAATTTTTTATATATTCAATAATAAATATAATAAAGTTTTACATATCTAATATCATACATTTAAAAAAATTATAGAAACAATGATAATATTTTTTGGAAATAGTAAAAAATTCTAAGAATATCATTTGGAATATATGGAAACCTATAATATACTCATTATACTAAGAAAAAAGACATACCTTGTATAAAATAGAAATTATACAAGAAAAATTCTATAAATCAATGTAATATATTAACTGAACATAACTAGGACTACATAAGCTTAACTAAATATCAATGTTTATTATGAATCAAATCACATTTCTATAGAAATTTAACATAATAAAATTTTCACCTATTAGAAACATCATATAAATATTCATGAATCAAGTCAAACTATGTACATCGACAATATTAAGGTCAAGTATTTGTTTAATTATGTTCATATTTTTAAGTGGAAGACAATTTATTAATTTAATGAAATTTAATTCCAACCACAAAAAAATATACCATAACTCTTGAACTTTTCTTCACCATAATGTTAAATAATCATCATGAACAACCATGTATCCTAAATGCATTCTTTCAGCTTAAACAACCTAAAGTTTTATCAATGTGATAGCTATAAACACTATATTTTATCATCCCATTCACTTTCTTGGTCTTTCAATAAATTTACCTAGTATTATTATTATATCCGATAACAAAGGTGGTATTTACATCAATATCACAAGGAGAAAAACTAATTAAACAGAAATTCAAGATGAAACAAAACAGATAAGGGGAAATTTATTAGAACACCATCCATAATGGAAACAATGTTAACAATTTTAAGTGAGATACCATAATGTAATTATTTATTAAATCAAATACCCAAACCCATACCAAAGAATGAAAAAAATGATATTTCTATAAATTAATTAATTAAATATCAAAAAAAGTAACTGAAATGGATTTAAAGAAAAAGAAATGTGATAATGATCACATTTAGTGATTTAAGAAGTAAAAAAATGGTTGATACAGACCCAACCCAGCCAACACACATAGGAGAGCCAAAAAAGATATCAAATAGGCTCAACAAAATATTCTGAAGAATTATAGATCATTCATGTATTGGAGAATGGAATGGTAAATTCCAAGGAACCATTTTAAGATAAATTAAGTTTTTGAGAAGCCAAGACACTCCCTTTAAAATAAATGGAAAATAAAAATGAAAATATTTTATAAAAAATAAATGGTTAAACTTATTTCTCAAGAAAATGAACTAAATTATACATATGTAATAAGGAATGATTTCCATATCAATTTAAGAATCATGATAGAAGATTAATCATAAATTAAATGAGTATTCAAATGATGATAAAAGAAAAATATATCTTTTTAAATATTATTTTTATTATAACCAAAATAAGTAAATAGTATTATTATAATTATATACATTTTTTTAATCAAGGGTACTCCTCAATATTCATAATTCCATAAAATATTTTTACTTAGAGAGGAAAAAAATAAAGAAATCCAAAATCAAACAAAAATCTGTTAATATTTCCTTAGAAATTATTTTTCCATCAACATAAAAAAGTACATATTAAAAACTCCCAATTTGTACTTCAGAAATATATTTTTTACTTTATTTATAGATTTGAAATCATGTGGTAGCCACATGATATAAATACCTTCTATAAACACACATAGGTGTGATAACATATACCATATTATATTATTGATAATAAATAAATCACAACTTAATTTCCTTGAACTTAAATAATGATGGGCAAGAAGAAAAATATAAGTTAATATTGATTTTTGCAATAGAAAAAAATTAATCAATCTATATGGTGATTTCACTAGGTATTAGTGGCAGTAGGCTGGTTATTAATTTATTTTAGGTGAGTAAAAACCAGTATGAAAGCCATTATTCAAGGGAACAATATTATAAAGTGAATGAATATGAGATGAGATCTACATGATTTTGTATATTTCCTAGAGAAAATAAGGATATGGGTCCCTATTTGAGGTTTTAAAGGTTAAGGGAAAAAATATAGATTTTTCCACATTTTAAAAACATTGGTAGAGCCCCTCAAAACTTCTGGTAGGTATTCAACATTAGTCTAGTGAGTCACTAGATGAACCACTGGACTTTCGGTGGCATGCTACCTAATATTAAGTGGCATACTGCTGTCACACTCTATTTGAATTTCCTCCAAAAAACAAACCCAAACCTTGTCTCAAGTTTCACTGGCTCCCTTAATAATAGAAAACACTCACTCTAAGTTCTCTAAAAACATAATTATTGATTAATTTCTCAATCTAAAAAAATCCAATGATATTATATCTTTATCACATTAAATTCCTCTGATTTTTTATTTAATTAATTCATTATGGAAACCCATAACTATATTCAAGGATTCCTATAAAATTAATCCATACCATTGGATGAGTGATAGAGATTATTATTGGTAAACATGAAAAATGAAAAATTATTCACCCATAATAGTCTAAAATCCAGAATGCATGTATGGGACATGTTCTCTCATATTTGGATAGTCCTATTTGGATATTCATCAATTTAAGGATGAAACAAAGTGATAATGAATAATTGAGATCCTATTAAATACTAATTAATCTTATGTGAAAATGAGGCAAGGTTAGAATCTCGACTAGAAATAAGCATCCTCAACACCACTTTGAATCCACACAATATAATCCATGTATATCCTTTACAAATAATCCACTACACTCAACTCCCTAATTGATAAGAAATGAGATAACATAATCAATTGATCCACAATCACCCATATTGTTTCACATATTCCCTAAGATCAAGGGAAAAAGTGAAAAAATCCATCGATATATCATCACTTATCCATTGAGAAAATTTAATGGACAAAAAAACGATTGACCTCACTGTTTTAAAGATCACAGAATCATGTTTCTTATGTTGTTAATGATATTTACGTTTTCTATGATCATTTTACATTATAAATAATATTGGAAAAAATATGCTTAATTTTGGAAAGACTCACCAACATGGTTGAGTCACTCCCAGTAATGTCTCACTGCCAAAGAAATTATCACCGCCAAAGAAAGTCTCATCACCAAATAAGACTCACCAATAAGAAAGTATCACTATTGTGATCCAAAATCATCTATGTATGTGATGAATCACCATCAGAATGAGTCAACACTAGTAATACAATTTGTAAAAGTGGTTGAAACACTCACCTCCAATAAAGACTCACCATCCACTATAGCATACCGCTTAACTAAGAAATTGAAAAAGTATGATCCAATGCCAGACTATGTCTCACCGCTAGATATGTGTCACCTTCAAAACAATAATTTTGATAAGTGTTGATGTCATTTACAACTGAGAAGAGTCAACACTATCCTAACATACATCCAGAGCCCGAATCACCCAAATAAGTTCTCACTATTCCAAAGAATCACCACTAGACTCCGACTCACTGCCAGAATAAGACACCACTAGGAAAAATCACCATTCTAAAGACTCACCACTATTATCTTATTTATTTTTTGAATTAAATATTTATAAACTTTATTTTATTTAATTCAATCCCCAAAATTATTTTAATTATTGTTCCTTAATTTCTCGATAGGGATACATTAAAGAATGTTCTAGCCTGGAGTACGTGGATGAAGGATATCTAAATTGCTTCTCACATGGGTGATTTTGTTTATACTAATGAAAATATAAAAAGCAGAATTCTCATGAATATAAATGAAGTTATGAAAAAATGATACATATACATAGATGCACATGTAAAGTGAGATGATCATCATTTAAAGAACCATAATATCTGGAATGCTTCATCTTATATACACACAACTTTGAGAGTAAAGCTTAATGAATATTTATATTCTACAGTCAGAATAGAAGGGTTTATGACACTATGTTCAACTGAAAATATCATAACCTCAACCTAAGGCTCATTTCAAGCTAATTTCAAGAGTCATGAGTTACAGATTCTATCAAACATAGAAACATCACTATTTATATATTCTTACTTTATCTATTTGTTCATTTAAATTTATATTACGAGTAGTGTGTGTATACTCTATTTATTATATGCCCACTATATTATACACTTAAACAATAAGATACTAAAATATCTTCTCAGAATCTGTTTTCCCAGGTGTGGCGGTAAAGGTCTGGTTGTCACCTTTATTTATCTGTACTCCCATGAAAACTCTGGAAGAGGTCCCTGTGGGGCCTTGAGAGTTGTCATAATATTGTAACACCTGATCTTGGTTGTGGATCAGAAGTTTTTTTAATATATACTTATTTTAGGAAGTTGATTACTAAGTCGATAGGACTGAGTATTAGCTTGAGATTGAACCTATTGTATTCAAATTACACTATGTTTATTATTTTCTTTATTTTCTAGGATTTAAAACTAAATCTATTTTAAACTGTAAAAAACATATACTTTTATAGTTAACCTTAATTAGTGTTTATATAATATTTTACCTTATTAAATTCATTTAAAAGGTTAAAGGAATGTTAAAAATTATTTTAAATGAGACCTAATCATTCATTTATAATTCTTTTAAATGGTCAAGTCTTATATCAATCACTTGTTTTGGTTAACTGGTTCTTATATAAATAATTTGGGGGATTTTATTTTAACTTTTTTATATACATTTTATTGGGTACTAAATTTACCCCCTCTTGAGATACTCACTTAGAACAACATTTGGCATCAATGGTTTAATCTTCGTTATAAAAATCTTTCAAAAACAATTAATAGAAATTTTAGTTGTTCTTTAAATATTTTAAATTTATATTAGTTCTAAATTTAATTCCATAAATGGAAAATAGAAAATAATGTTTTTATATTAACAAAATAAATTTATCAATGGTAATAATTATGCTAAGAGGAATATAAAAATGAAAGTACATATATAAATTATGGTTTTTTAGATTTGGTATGATATTAAGGACACGTATGAGTCAACTAGTACTTCTAGAAGTACTTGGGTGGATTGTATTAAGTTATTCTATAACAAAAATTTCAAAGATATGAATACCTTTTACTTTTCCTAAGGACATGAAGTGTTTTTACAGAATTTCTGTTATTAAAACCACATTTGAAATGGGAGATACATTAATAGTTTCTCATGAAGGAACAACCAATGTGCAAGAGTTGATATTGAATACATATACTGTTAAGTATAATAATTTCAAGATGAATCCTGATTAATTAATTTCTAATATATATCTATAGTTCAATGAAATTGTAAAAACCATGAGCCTACTGGGAAATCCAGTGTCTAAAAAAGACCATATTAAGATATTACTAATATTCCTTCCAGAAAGATAGATAGGCACATATTTTTCAACTATAGAGTCATTTGACATCAGAAAACTACTAACCAATGAACTAATTGGTAAACTTATGATGTATGAAGAATAGTTAAAATCCAACCAAGAGGAGGATGATGAGTAAAAAAGAAATTTAGAATCCTTTAAGTCAAATGCATCCAAGAAAAGATGAATAGAAAATGGAAAGATAAAAGATGAAAGTTCTAGTGATAGTGAGTCAACTGTGGAAAGTGATACATAAATGGCCAATCAGGCCCGAATATTTAAGAGGATTTATATAAATAATAATTTTTCTATAAAGAAAAAGTAAAAAAGGAAATTATAAAACTCAAGGTAATTGGAAAAAGGATTACAAAATGTTGATAATGAAATTACCTATTACAAATTCAAAAGAAAAGTAATTGTTAAGGTAGAATTTACAAAGCTGAAAAAATATAATAACAAGGACCAAATCTATAATAAATACATGAAAGAAACATAGAATTCCTACGAGGATAGATCTAGTAACTCAAACTCTAATAATGAAGAAAAGTCTAACTAATCCAACATGTTATTCATGACTAATGAATCTATGGTACCTATTATATCATCTATGCTTATTTCTGATAGTTCAGAGAAGGAAAAAAAATAATGATTGAATATCTCAATAATAGATTCTTTAATAATATAGAATGTTTGAAGACACTTTTAGTGAACTTAAGTACAAAGATAAAGTTTGAAAAGGACAACATGATTTATCTTCCAATATTAAATCCGATTTATCTATTGAAAAAGATTATAATTATACACTATTAAAATAGAACATAGAACTTAAATTTCTTAATGAGGAATGAAAGAAGGATTTTAAAATATTTAAAAATGGTAGAGAAACACTTACTCAAGATCTAGTAAAAAAATCTACTCTTAAACATGTTACAGGTCTTGGATATTAAGCTAGAAAAAAAAATTGCTAAGAGACCTTTGTACCTATGTATAAAATAGAATGATTTTCTCCAAGTTATTTTTATAAAGTAACAAAAAATTAATTACTTCAAAAAATCTATAATATGATTATAAGAGGCTTGGTAAGAAAATTCTGGTTCTTAAAGCCCTGATAACTAACACATTTTGACCCAAGAAAATATTGGTATAAAAATAATTTACTGTATACTTTTTTAGTATGAAAAATTATTGAAGACCTTCTATAAAAGTATATGGTACATGGACATAAAATGTTCAAGGAATTTGAAAGGAGACTACTAAAAATTCAATAACCTAATAAAAGGTGATGGCGGTCATGTCACATTTAGTGATAATGCTAAAGAGAAAACCATCCGCCTTGGCCAAACATGTAATATCAATTATATTTTAATTTCAAAGTACTATTTTTTGATGGTTTGAAATGTATTTTTATTATCATATCATGATTATGCGATGATGGTTTTATTTTTAAAATTAAAAATAATTCATGGAATGTTTTTTACTCAAAAGATGATTTAGTTTTTACTTATTTAAGGATTAAGAATGTTTATGATCTTGATAATAATTCTTTAATTTCTCAAAATGTTTCCTACTTGAGTGACTACCATAAGGAACATTGTATTTGAAATAAAAGAATAGGCCAATGCAATATAAACTCACTTAGGAAGATTACTAGAAAAGGGTTAGTTAGGGATCTACCCAAACAAGAGTTCCCAAATGATAATGTTTCTAACCCCTGTCAAAAATGAAAACCACATAAAATTTATTTTAAATTAACGAAATAGGTTTCAACTTATCAATCTATTGAATTGGTTCGTATAGATTTATTTAGGCTATATAGAGTTTCTAGTCTAAATGGGAAGCAATATGTCTATGTACTAGTATGTGAATTTTCATGGTATAAATTGGTGTTATTTCTAGATCACAAAAGATAATATTGTTCTTACATTACCAAGTATTCTAGTTATATATAAAACTTAAGTGGACTTGGAATTGATACCTTAAGAAGTAACCATGGTTGTGAGCTTGAAAACCAAGAATTTGAATCTATTTTCTCTCACATGGGATATAGTCATGACTTCTATGATCTTAGGACCCCTCAGAAGAATGGAGTTATTGAAAGAAGGAATAGAACACTTCAAGAGATAGTCTAGACCATGATAAATAAATATGACTTACCTATTAATTTTTGGATAGTGGCTATAAATACAACCTACTATATAATAAAGAGTGTTTTAATTAGACATATCTTTAAAAAGATCCCTTATGAGATTTGGAATAATAAAAATACTAAGGTCAATTAATTTAGGATTTTGGGTTTTTGAGTCTTTATTATTAACACTAAATATAATTTAAACAATTTTGCCTCCAAAAGCGATGAAGGAATTTTCTTAGGTATTCAACATCCTGTAAATCTTATAGAGTTTTTAATTAAAAGACCAAAACTATAGAAGAATCTATTCATATAAAATTTTATGAGATAGATCCAACTGATCCGAATAACACTTTAAATAATATTAAGGATGATTTATAAACATTAAACATAAATTCCAAACCATCTATTTTTTCTATGAAACAAGAAAAAAATCATCCAGTTCGTATGAATTTATAGAACTTGAGCCCAAAACTATAGGAAAACCTGAAGTGACCATCCCAACTTTTTTAGAGTTGTTAGAACCCTTAAGTACAATAATTTAGATGATATATTTGGAGACCTAGATAGAGGTACATAGACTAGATATTCTCTTAGAAATTAGGTTGAACATCGACCATTCTTTTCAAAGCTAGAACAAAAAAACATCAATGACGATATTAATGATGAATTATGGGGAATGGATTTTAAATAAGAGTTAAATAAATTTTAATGAAATAAAGTATTTTAACTTGTTGATAGCACCAATGAAACCTTGATAATATGTAAAAAATGGATGTTTAGAAACAAGGTAGATGAATAATGCACTATAGTAGGAAACAAGGCTAGACATTTTGCACAAGGTTATAATCAATAATATGGAAGAGAGTATGAATTGACCTTTGCACTGGTAACCAAAATTGAATCCATTATAATATTACTTTCCTATGAATCTGATCTAGTTTTCAGACTTTATCAAAAGGATTTCAAGAGTGCATTCTTAAATGGGTATATATTTGAGGATGTTTTTTAGAAAAAATACCTTGTTTTCTAAATCTCCATTTTCCAAATAAATTTTTAGAATTATCAAAAGCTTTATTTGGGTTGAAACAATCCCCTATAGCTTGGTATGATATGATTAAGTCTTTAATTATTTAAAAATTATTTTTAAAATGTATAGTAGGTCCTAAACATTTTATAAAAATAATTTCAAATGATATTATAACTATTCAAACTTATATTGATGATATTATTTTGGGATCTTAAAAAAATATTTATGTAATGATATTTTAAAAATAATGAAAAATGAATTTTATTTGAGTTTAATGGGGAACTCAAATTCTTTCTTGGTTTTCAGATTTTTAAAAATAAAGACGGAATCGTTTTAAATAAAAATAAATATATGAAAGATATATTAAAACTTTTCAACTTGGATAACACTAAGAGTAGTGATACTCATATGAGTACCAATTGGATATTGATGGAGATAGAAAATTAGTTGATCAAAACAACTATAGAGGTATGATTGGAAGTCTTATTTACCTTAGCACTAGCTGGTCTAACATAATTTTTAGTGTGTGTATGTGTACTCATTTTAAGAAAATCCAAAAGAGTTACACTTAAATGTGGTAAAAAGAATTTTAAAATAGCCCAAATATATAACCAATTTTGTTTTGTTTTACCCAAGAGGACAAGCATTTGATTTTTTACTTATTCTTATGATGTTTTTGGTGGATGTAAGTTAGATATAAAAATGAACCTCTAGAACATGCCAAATTTTAGGCAAGTCTCTAGTTTCTTAGTGTAGTAAGTAAAAACATTCTGTTGCATTGTCTACTACTGAAGCTGAGTACATAGTTGCTGGTAGCTACTGTGTATATATTTTGTAGATAAAACACACATTAGTGGACTATGGATATCAATTCAGACATGTACCTTTAAATAGTGACAATACTGGTGCTATAAATATTTCTAAGAATCCTATGTCACATTATTGAACAAAACATATTGATGTAATACATCAATTTTTGAGAGATCATTTTCAAAAATATGATATGACTCTTGAATATATTGGTACAAAACAACATATTGTTGATATCTTTACTGAGCCTTTAAATTTTGAGAGAATGAATTACATCAAACATTAATTAGGTATGATCAATTTTTGTTGTTCTTATTTCTATGGGACTCACTATTGTGAACTTCTCATCATAGTTAATGTATCAACATTGTGAGTGTCTCACTATTGTGAGTGTATCACCATTTTGATTGTCTCACCATTATGAACTTATCACCATTTTGAATGTATCACTATTGAAATTCTCACAATTCATACTTATCATTGTTGATACTTCGCACTGTTGAACTTCTCACCATTGGAAGTTTACTCACCGTTGCTTTGTATCACTATTGGAAACAATTTTCCACACCTTTTCCAAATTTTCACTTCTTAGTTCTTAAACAACCTGTTTCATTTTCTTTACGGTTTAATTTATGATTCGATTAAAATGTTTTCCATGTTTATATTTTTAATTATTTTTTATATTCTTATTTTTTAAATATCTAAATATAGAATTATATAAGTTATATGATTTTATAATTCCAACGTTCACCTCCTTCCCCACTCCATTCCCATTAAATCCTATTTTGACTATTTCTTTTACATTTTGGTCTTTCCTTCACCTTAAATTGAGCCAATCGAGATAATCTCCATGGCTTGATTAAAGCATCGTTATGAATCCTCCCTGTATAATTTTTATCCCATGAAGAAATTGTAAGGGGAATTGATTAGCCATACTACAGTATAACCTGTGAATCTTAATCTCGCAAAGAGGGTTGCAATACCTAAGAAGGAATTCCAATAAGAGTGGTTTCTTTCAAGCTAGTCATAAGTTATTTAGGTTATAAGAAACCATGGATGGATAGAATGGTTCACTTCAAATGAGAGAACATTTTACCCAATTTTTGTATATGTGTTCTACCATTATGTGAAGTTTTTTTGAAGAAGAAAATGAAGACTAGGTATGTAGCTACAAGAAAGGTGATAAAATAGTCTTTTATTCAAAGTTGTGGGGTTATTATTTAAAAGTTATAAACAAATTATATTTCAATGATTACCAAGGAACTATTCTAGATAATAGTTTCTTTTTCATTTATAAATATTCCTTGGATGATCTTAAAAGTGATGGAACAATATGAAGGATTATATCCTATGAGTTATATGGAGAATATAGGATTTTTTACAAGTTTATCCAACACATTTTGTGTCCAAGAAGGGGTGAATTTTATACTTTAGGGTATCAGTATTTTTACTTGTTATGTATTATGAAAATATGATAAAAAAAATCTTGGCAGATATCATATGCTTCATATGATAGAAAAGTGAAAGACAACTTCGAGGTTAAATTATTTAATATATCCCAAGTTGATTTCTTCTATGTTAAAGGAAAAAGGATTAGTATTAAAAGACGAAGAATCTATTGACTATTTTTGTAGTTTCTATATTACAAGAATAATATGAAAAAGTATTAAAATCAATTGGGACCCATGGAGGAAGTAGTGGGTTAGTGATAATGAAAATATATATGATGAGTTTAATCATGTAGACCATAATCCCAGACCTAAGGACCTTGTTGATCCTGGTTTGGAACCAGATAAAATAGTGGAATATTCTGATGAAGAGGAAGAATAAGTTGTCACCTATAGAGTTGAGTATGTGGATATTTCTGTTGATGAGGGTATTGATCCGAATCTTCCTCCTTAGTCTCCTATGATCACATATGGATCTTCTAGTCTTCCTATGAGTCTCCCTATTAGATAAAATCTTCTAAAAGAATGTAGCGATGAGGTTGAAACTGAAGTGTCTGGAAAGGATCAATTTTAAAGTAAATCCAAATAATCTAAGGAAAATAGAAATGGTGAATATGAGGAAGAATAAGGAGATGATGAAAATGGTGATAAAAATGAAGAAGGAAGTGGTGATGGAACTAAGGATTGAAATATTGTTAATGAAGATGATGTTGATGGTGAATATTCTAACTATAAAGGTCAAAGTGGAAGAATAATAATGAATTATGTGGAAATTCCTTCAGATCTTGTTACTTGTCCACATGCATCAGGTTTTAAATATGAGGAAAGTCCTTGTTTTGTCATGGGTTTGGATAAATCTTCTATAGAAAAATAAAAAGATTATTTTTAGGGGAATGAGTCCCCATGTTTGGAGAGTTACCATGGTATTATTGAAAATACTACTGTCGGATAGTCTATGGATAAGAATATGTTAGTTATTGCTATAGTTGAGAAGTCAGTTGCTAATTAGAGAGTTATTGAGAAGATCGAAAAGGAGCCTCCTAGTGTTAAGAAAACTATTGGAGCAGAGAGTTTAGGTGCTTAGGGGTATATTGAGACTACTTTTTTTTCTATCTATGGTTGTGTATTAAGATACAAATTCTAGTATTATTAAGAATCATTGTAATAATTTTGATAGTTGGATTGATCTAAAGTCGGAAGAATGAGGTTTTTTTCTGTAAATTCAATAAAGATTAGTGAACCAGCCATTTAATATGAAAGGGATCACTAGGGAAAATTTATTGATTATATTCATTCTTCTGATGAGTTAAAGAGGTTTGATTATAACAAAATTCCCTCACCCCCTACTTTCCCTATAGTTCTCATGGATTTAGGCACTAAGGGTGACTTATATTCGCACTTTGAATTGATGATTTCTGAGCTTTATTTGAAGTTAAGAAATCAAACTGATTTGAATACTAATCTATGTGAAAAGAATGGAAGATACTTGTTTGAGTTGGTGATCTAACACATTCATCCTAAGATTATGCATCATATTTAGGAAGTATAAATTGACAATAGAAGGTTGATGAGTGAGTTGGAATACTTAAAATCTATAATTTAAGAGATATATAAATCTTTTGTAGCCAGTTTGGATGCCCTTCTAGAGAGGGTGAAAAACATTAATTCAGTAGCTTCTAGTTCCTCTGCTCCACCTCCTATTTTTGATGTTAAGAGGATATGATCTTTTCTAAGGGAAGAAGTTCATGCTTATGCTGCTTCAACTGTTGTGCCATACCAAACTTAGGACACATTGAGTAAGATAAGAGACAAAAATGATAATGTACTCATGTTGGTTAATGATTATGCCAAGTATATAAATGTAAGAAATGAGACATTCACAAAATACATCATGTAATATCTATCTATAATATTTACCAATCATGAGATTAATGCTTATTTTATGTTTCTTGTTTATAATTGAAGGTTTCCTCCTATGACACCAGCTTCCAATGGAAAAGTAAACCAATTGAAGATCATGAATCCTATGCTCCATTATTTCATAGAAGTAAAGATAAACTTCTTTAGTTCTATGGAATGAGGTGGAGAAATAATCATTGATTTTATAAATCTCATGAATCCTTTTTTTTCATGTGAATGGATCTACTATTTTGGTTCATGAGGTCATAACAGTGAATGCGAATTTGACCCATCCAACCACTGATCCCGAGTTGTTTAGAGTTGGTGCGGCCAGAAACCCAAATGTGATTTTTCCAGCCAGATTATATCCATTTTCATTATCAAATAGAGAATATGTGATGCATCATCTACTTATAATCATCATAGAGCCTCATACATTGATTGATGTTCAAGTTTCTATTCCTAATAAAACCCTAGCCTCAATTACTACAAATTATATCTCATAACTAGACAGGAAAAAATTTCCTATGATTCCTTGTTCCCAACCTGAGTGGGAATGTTTTTTGTGTTACTTTTTTGGAACCTTTTCATTGTATCCTTAAAGAATTTTTTAATGGAACTTCTATGATTACTCTTAATTTTTTATTTCTATTTTATTTTATCTTCATTTTTATTTTCTTATGAACTTTTTGATCACCCAAAGGGGTATAAATTTTATAGAATTTCGTTCTATTACTTACAATTTAATTTTCTTTAATAGTATAGTGTTTTATTTGTTCTTTGATTATTATGTCAGTACCTTTTCTACAATTTCATGTTTTCATGGTTTATATCGTTGACAATCCATTTACTTTATTCATCTTTGATACCATCTATATGCACTATAATTATTTACCTTCCATGTCGTGTAATATATAATTCTATGATTTGTGATCATGAAAAGGGGGAGATTTTGGGCTTCATTGTTTTAGTGATCAGAATATCATGTTTCTTTTTTTATTAATGAGATTTATGTTTTTTGTTAGCATTTAACATTATAAAGATGTCTAGAGAAAATATGGTTCGTCTGGAAAGAGTCACCAGCAAGGTTGAGTCACTATCAATAATGTCCCACCGCCAAATAATGTCTCACCAACAAATAAAGTTTCACAACCAAAGAAGTATCACTGTCAAGGAATTCTCACCACTGGGTCCAAAATCAGCTAATTATAGGATGGATCACCATCAGAATGAGTCACCACCAGTAAAGAAATTTTGATAAGTGTTTCAAACACTATCCTCCAACAAATACTCACTGTCAACTATAAAATATTAGTAAACCAAGAAATTGAAAAAATATGAGACACTTCCAGAATATGTCTCACTGCCATCTATGAATCACAACTAGAATAAGAATTTTTCTAGTTGATGTAGTCACTACCACTGCGAAGAGTCATTATGAGCCGGTAATACTACCAGAGCCTGACTCACACCTAGAAGTTATCTCCATTACAAAGAATCACCACCAGACTCTAACTCACAGCTTGATCAAGACTCAACTAGAGACTATCACCGTTCTAACATCCAATGTCCTGAAGGCCTCAAACATTTTTTTAGAAAAGTGTTGACATGAAATGGTTTCCCAATTCATGCCCCTATGAGGATTTATTAAAATCAAGAAAGTTGCATTACAAACATGAGGTGCAATGAGCTTACACCAGCAAGGAATTAACCAGGGTACAAAAATAAAGACTCAAGAATACCCAAGCTACAAATACAGCCAGCCAAAAGAGATCCCTAGACTTCAATCAATGCTCATCGTTTCTAGCTTTGACTTGCTTCAAATCGAGAAAGAGGGAAGGCTGTTCAAGGGTTTCCAAAAGTGCTCTCTATTCCAAGATTTCATCCACATTCAGTTTGCATGAAACATGTCATCAATATAAGAAAATCACATTACCTAAAAATGAAACTTAAAGAAATCCAGGGGACAACATCCAAATTAGATCATCATACAGGCAGGAAAATATTACAAGACAATATGTCATAAAATTTATTCCATAATTCCTTTAGAACCGCCAGATCAAGCAGCTGATTCCTAGAGATCCCCTCAAGATCATGTCATCAGAGTAGATGGCAGCGACTTCAAGAAGATATCATATCAAAAAAACACTGCATCTAAGTCCTATAAGACTGAAAAGTCTCATCCAAACAGAATCCAAAGATGGAATCCAAAGTGCAGAATTATACAGTGGTCATCAAGAGTCGAAGATGACCTGCCAGTAGAGAAACCATCAAACTTCAGTCCTCCTTACCAAAAAACTGATCCCATAAACAGATCAATACCAAAAAGTCAGAATGAAAACAGCAAAGTAGGGATAACCATACTGAAATAGAGCCAAACTGAACATTGTAGAGTCAAAAACTAATAAGACAAAGAGAAAAAGATGTGAAAAATAGAAGCAGTGTGCATTAGGGAGTTTTATTAAAACCCTTCCTCATTATCTCATTGAAAGTGTCCGACTTAATATCTAAGTAGTTATTCTTTGAAATCTACCCTTTTCTAAAATATTTAAAAATAATTTCATCTCTATGTTTCTCAAAAGATTCAGACTCTTCATAACTAGTCACATTATTCTTTCCACCCACTTCAACATGCTGATTTCCCTCAACTTTTTGAGTTGTGTCTTGTGTAGAGGCTTCTCTTCTTGAGATGTCCAAAGATCTTGCGACTATAGTTTTTTCCATTTGGGAGTAATCACAACATTTCCTCATTTTTTTTGATTAGCGGTGATGAACCCATCAGTATCAACTGTAGGATTTTTTCCTTTCCATTCCATAGATTTCAGATGTTCTTCCTCCATAAGAGTAGATTTGTCTTCTTCCTCATGGGGAGTATCACAACATTCAGAGCTATCACAATCCTCATTCTCAACTCTCTCCTGAGTTCCATCATGAATTTTCACTTCCTCATGAGGAGGGGCAGAATTATGAGGGATAGGAGGGGCAATGACCTCAAGGAAAAAATTTACATAATCAGCTACTTGATTTTCCTCAGCTTGTACATTAGGCATGTCAGCATTTAAAATGTGATCCGTAACTTTCTTAATGTATCCAGAAGAACCAGCATTATCCCTTTGACATTGAATTCCTTTTTCAAACCAAACATTTTCCCTCATTTTAGAATGGACAATATCTTTTTCACAGTTATTCAGGGAGTGTCCAAGTCTAAAACAGTTATGACAGTAATCAGGTAATCTTTCATAGACAACCTCCTGAGAAAATCCAAAACCCCCACTTTGAATCCAGATTTGATCTGGCAGATGCTGGGAAACTTCAAGTTCAATACAAATTCTAGCTACAGAGGGTTGAGATAAAAGTTTTGTAGCATAATCAAGCATCAAAGGATATCCAATCAAACTAGAAATGGGAAATTGTGCTGCTTGCTTAAACAGGTGCAAAGGAAGATCAGAAAAATTAACCCAAATAGGCACAATTGGTTATTCAGCATAAGGGTTAAATTCAGGAGTCCATTTTAATATTTTCATGTAACATCACCCGAATGACCAATATATATTCATCCAAATAATATAATAATCTTCCTCAGATTTAAACTGAAAGACAATGTGAGAGGGATTTAGGAGACCCAGGTTAAAACCCGTAAAACTAATCGATTCCAATGACATTTGATGAAACTTCAACGAAGGCCACCAATTCATGCATTTACCAACTAAAACAAGCCAAAGATAAATAGATAGAGAGTTTACATCAACTTCTGTAAAAGAAATCACAAGTTGACCTCGATGTTGAAAGTTCTTAGGTTTGGTCTGAGCTTCAGGAAACACATAGACATGGGAAGAAGTTGCTTTGCCCGGTCTTCCCGCAACAACATATGCATAAGATCGATGATCTGAGTTTGGGTTAGGATTTCGCATCGGGTATTTCTGCTATGCGCTTTGGGTCTCCATCCCCCCCTCCCCCGAAAAAAGAACGGTTATTGATAAGTCCCCTTTTTAAGGAAAGAAGGGGGAAACCCAAATGACTTTATGGACTAAGTACAATCACACCTGAAGGGAAAAAAGAGTAAATACCAGACTGAAACCTAGAACAGCCCTACCCTGCCTAAAAAAAACATGTTCAAGCACTACAAAATTGCAAGGAAAATTGGTAATTAATTGTCCCGTGTCAAGAACAGGCCCGATCCGATGGAAAATTCCATACCCTCTCAAACAACCATGTCCGAAAAGCACCTGCAAAGAAGAACTGCTATCTCTAAATCCTTTTATGGGCCTATTCCAAGTGATCGAGTTCATCTACAAAAACTTCCACCTCCAAGATAAAACCAAGAAGCAAATCATCTACCATTGAACAAATTAAAATCCTTAACTCATCAGCAAATCAAATCATCAATCGCCATCCAAAGTCCGAGTGTCCAGAAATAAACCAAAGTCTACAGCAGAACACACAACAGGAAACCCAGTGCCTCCCCCCTCCGAGGCACTGTAGATCAGACACAAAGATCACTAGAAACCCACCAGAGCCCTCACCTAGACGCGTTGGAGGAAACGCGAAGGTGGAGCCGCTCAGATGACACCAGGAAGACCACCGGAGGCGTCGCCTGAACGCAACGACGATCCGAGCGGAGACACTGATGATGATAGAAAGACATGATTCACCAAACCCCATAGAAACCGCACCACCATAGTGGAACTGCACCAGGATGTGTCATCATCGAAGCACGCTGAGCTGATGCAGTGGAACAGAGCGTCGATGTCGAGACCGGAGACCGAAGACACACCGAACACCACCAGATCCCGTCATGCCACACCGGACCAAGGACCGAGCCAAGACCATAAGGAGCCGCCATGACCGATCTAGGCCGGAGGGGGAAGGATACGGAAAGAGAAGGTAACCCTAGCTGCTTTAGGTGAGGGAGGGGATGCCGATCAGAGGCCCTATCACCATTCTAAATAATCCTCATTACAATCTTATTTATTTTTTGAATTAAATGTTTCTAGAAAATATTTTATTGAATTTAATACAAAAAATTATTTTAATGATTGTTCCTTAATTGATTGATAGAGATGCATTGAAGAATGTGTTATCCCTAATTATAATGATATAGGATATCCAGATTTATTCTCACATGGATTATTTTGTTGCTATTGCTGATAAAAGAGAAATAAGACTCCTTGTTTATGTACATGAAGTGATGAACTACTGATAAATACATATATCTACATGCATAAAGTGAAATAAACATCAATGGAATAACCAGAAGAGATTTTATACTATATATTACATACAAATCACTATGAGAGCATAGATTAACAAGCATTCATATCCTACGGTCAAAACAAAAGAGTTTACGAAACTCTATTCCATTGAAAATATCATAATGTAGACTCGTGCCTCATTTGAAACTACATTCAAGAGTCATGATCTTTATATCCTATCAAATAGAGAAAGATCACTATTTCTAAATTCTTAAATTCTCTGTTTGTTCATTTATATTTACAATACAAGATGTGTGTGTATACTAAATTTATTACATGAACACTATCTCCTGCACCTAAACTGGAAAATAAACACTTATATTCTAAATCTATTTTTTTCTCCAATTTTCCCACACGTGGCGGTAGTGGTCCATTTGTGACCTATTCTTATCTGTACTTCCATGAAAACTATAGAAGAGTTCCCTATGTGGCCTAGACAGTTTTCATACTACTATAACACCCAATTCAAGTTGTGGTTTAAAATTTTATTTCATATAAACAACTTGGAAACATGTGATTTCCAATTAGAGAGGACTAAGTATCATCATGAGACTGAATATTTTATATTAAAATTACACTATTTGTTTTGTTTGATTTATTTTCTAAGCTTTAAAATCAAATCTATTTTAAATTATATATAAAACCTTCACTTTGATAGATAACCTTAATTAGTGTTTATATAATATTTTGACTTAGTAAATTTATTTCAAAGGTAAATTGAATATTATATTTTGTTTTTACTAAGAGCTAATAAATAATTGAGTTAACTGGGCTGTACTTAAATTAATTGGGGGATTTTATTTAACTTTTTTTTAATATAAATTTTATTGGGTACTCAATTCAAACCCTCTTGAGATACTCACTGGAACCAAAAAAACATATTGGAGAATGATGATAATATTTATACCTATAATATATCAAACATTATTACAAGAACTTAACCACTAACCACTTTATCCTCAACCACTAGAACTAACTTATAAAGTCATGATATATCTTCAAAACCCAAGGATGTATTACCAAATGTGATATTTGAAACACATAAAGAACCAATTCATGAACCACCATTGAAAAAAGGGATTCCCTCAAATTAACACATAATTATTATCATAATATGACCATACCATATGAGAATATCTATAAATGACATGATTTCAACAGAAATCTATTTTAGGATCTCCCAAAAAAGACTCTCCACTTGTTACATTATAGATTCCTTCACTGTCATATAATATTGGAAAATTCCATCACAAGCTTCGTCCATATCAAGATACTGGGATATAAAAACCTATATAATCCTCTAAAACTCTCAAATATCTTGAGAAAAAACACCATAAGAATTTGTTCTCAGTGTTTAACATA
Organism: Viscum album; assembly: GCA_963277665.1. Classification (NCBI taxonomy): domain Eukaryota; kingdom Viridiplantae; phylum Streptophyta; class Magnoliopsida; order Santalales; family Viscaceae; genus Viscum; species Viscum album. The sequence continues at coordinate 162,903,341 of OY728144.1, forward strand.
CCAGATTTCCTTTTCTAGAAGTGTAAAAGATCTCAAAGTTATAATCCATTGATAATTCCATCTACCTCCATTAATTAAAATTTTTATCATGCTAAGCGAAAGTATATTAAAATATCATGTGATCTATAAAATCAAAAAATGCTCTATGATAAAATAGTATCATCATAACTTCAATGAAAACCCCAATTTCATAAGCTCGTGATCATAGGTAAAATAGTTTTATTTGTGAGGATGTAACTATTATCACTAATAGACCTCCCTATATTCTATTAGAAAAAAATACTAATGAAATAAGCATAACGGAAGACCTTAATCAAGACTAAATATTTAAGAAAATAAAAATCAAGGGCATTAATAATCTCATTCATTAGATACTCAAATTACACCTAACTATGATTTGTCTATAGAAAGTCCTGGTCCATCATAATCTATTCTCTCAAAGTAACACAATATAAGAAAATTGATCATGAACCTCCAATATTAACATGAAATAAAGATGAAATTGTGAATCTATGTGATATTAATGTGTCATATCTAAGAAAAAACAACCTTTATTTTTAGGTATTCATAGTTACACCCTATAGAGACTAAATATGACCAAATAAATACACCAATCGCATAAAACATATTCAATTGGGTAGCTACCCATAGAGCTAATGTCACTAAAGTATTTACAAAAAAATCTTAAAAACCTAATTATAATCCTCTACTAATATAACACTCCTTGAAAATTTAGACTTAAATGGATAAATGTTACTACACCTTTCAATAAGTTGAGACTTTATTTTTTGGACCTCACATGATTAGAATGTTGGAGTTAGTTCCCTAGAACCAACTTATTTGTAGCTTATGATTACACATACTCATAGTTTTGAATATTAATAAACTCCTAATCACACCATGATTGTTCTTCTACATAACATAGTATTTGATAATGTCTTAAGAGTAGTTGTCACATTGAAAGGTCATAACAGTTCCCCACTACGATGATAACCAAGAAGTTCCATGGCATTATTCTTAAATATGTTGAGTCAATAGGGTTTTCCTTATGACTATTCCATTCCTTCATATATGAGGGATATTGATAAGTCATCAAGGTTTCCTTATGACTTGATCATTCCTCTTGTTTTGAAAATCACAAACACCTTATCTTAAGGCAAATTTCATTTTACCCCTATTTTACTTCCTTAAGGAAAATTTCCTTGCCAAAGGAAATTTACCCCTACCTTGTTTTTCATTGTTCATATCAATATTTTTCTTTAGTATAAAAATCGGATTCATATCTAAAACCTCATAATCATATAATACTTATATATGAAACATTCTGTTTTAGGATCCGAATTCTTGTTACGAACTTTTATGAAGTTCTACTACGAATTCCCTGTTACGAACTTTTATGAAGTTAAACTCTGAATTCTTATTACCAACTTATATAAAGTTCTAACTACGAATTATGATGATGAATTCTAATTACGAATTCTCATTATGAATTCTCATTATGAATTCTGATGACGAATTCTGATTACGAATTCTAATTATGAATTCTGATGAAGAATTCTGATCACGAATTCTCATTATGAATTCTGATGATGAAAATTCTCAATACGAATTCTGATGATGAATTCTGATTACGAATTCTCATTATGAATTATGATGATGAATTCTAATTACAAATTCTCATTATGAATTATGATGATGAATTTTGATTACGAATTCTCATTATGAATTCCTTATAAAAATAGAATCTGAATATCCTAATACTACACACTCCGAATTCAGTTTTTACTTAGAATCCGAAATTTCATTTTCTCCATTCCGATTATCAGTTTTAGTTATGCTTACACTTTTTCTATTATAAAACGATGTTGTGACTTCAGTTATTAACTAACCATTGTTTGAGTGACACATGTACAGATCCCTCTGAAATTCAAGGAAAAATATGACCGTTGAAGGAGGGAGCCAACCGTTGGAGTTTCACCTATAAATAAGAGCTCATTTTAATGTGCTCATTACTTTGGGAGTTTTGATTCTCAGAACTTCCTGAAGTGATTTATAGAGAGAGAGTCTCTTATCAACTCTCAAGCTTCGTGCACAAAGTTTGAACGGCTTGTTCAAACTTTACCTTGTGTAGATTTTCTTTGTGAGACTCTGATTTTTGCTGTGTATAATCAAGGGCTTCCAGGGATAGGAAGACAGAGGTTTCAACACCTTGAAGTTGAGGGCTTCCTTGCTGAGGAAGAAAGGGGTGCCGACTACCTGATAGACGAGGGCTTGTGGGGATAGAAAGATAGACTCCGATCTTCGTATCGAGGGATTATCCTGGTATGGGTAAGACAAACTTTATTGAAAGTATAAATAAAGGGACATTTATCCAAGGTTGTTGGATACCCTTCTCTTTGGGTTAAAATACTTATTACTTGTTAATTCTTTTTTTACAAGTTTTTCTGCTGCATTTGTATTGTTAAGGAAAGAATAACTATCTTGTACTCCCTTACTCTTGTACTTTGATATAGTTATATTTTATACGCTTTAAGGTATAATATTCATCTTTGTAAACATTAGTTAAGTTTCATTTTTGGAATCAATTTTCCGGAATTTAGCAAGTTATTAGAACTCATTGAGGTCTTGTGAATTATCTTGTTTAACCTTGTTAAACACAACCATATTTAAAAGTTCCAAAGCAAGTTTTAAAAGGTACAATTCATCCCCTCTTGTATATGGGAATCTCATTGTTATTTCGATCCTACGTTTAGTGTTATAGATTATATCATACTCAGTCAGATACCATCCTAAAAAAATATATGTTCTATGGCCATATGAAATCATTTGAGGGGAAAAATGATTCAGGATATCAGGGGTGGAGACTCATATGAATTTGAGGCACCTTCTAATGGTGTACACAAGTGGTAATATCAAATGTAGGATATTATGTGAACTAGACCTTCCAGTGGGATATCCACATTTATTTATGTCGTTGGATATTCCTATCTACAGAAGTGTGTGTTGGTCCTTTTAATTTAATATTATTATTAATGAGTACTATAATTTGCGTACTTTGAAATATTGACAAAAACTGTTAAGGAATACATTCTAGGTGTGGTAGAATATGTTGGGTGCATCATGAGTAATATTATATTAATGAATATTAAAAGAATCTATTTTCCCCTTATCTTCTTTAATGAAAGTTGATATCTTAGGAAATTTGACAAAAATTATATATCCTAAATAAATCTAGGTCCATGGTGTTCTATAGGCATGTTCGATTTTCAAAAATTCAAATAAAGATACATCGAGACCATAGCTTTATGACACCAACATGCAACCTGCTTGATTATATATATTGCGATAAAGGTATTATATTACACATTAAGCATACGTATGAGGTATTATGTCATTGTGACATTAAAGTCTTTCTCTAGTGATTCCTTGGCATGTTTCTAGATTATAACCATGGACTTTTGGCTGCTTCAGCCAATGCCACTAAGTAAACAACCAAGTGGGTCACAAACTCAGTGTATCTAGAATCCCGGTTAAATAATATATGATTATTTATTATATAACAAGTTGAACAAATTTTATTCCCAAACATGTGTTAATAATTATTCAAGTTCTATTGATCACATATATTCCATCATGAGTTATTCGAGAGAATATATGTGAGTAGAATATTTAAAAACTATTTATTTTTCTATTTTGTGAATGAAATATTTATTTATTTTTTAGTGAATAATGTAGAGATCTTAATTTATTAAATAATCTGTCATTATTCAAGGCCTGATAAATATTTTAGAGGAATAAAGGGCTGAGTTTAATTTTCATGTGAGAAATAATATATATATAGAATATTATTTATTGAATGATATTTAATTAAAATTTCACGTTAAAGGAAAGTTAATAAATCAAATTAATATTATTATTATAGACATGGAGTTGTGTAGGGATTAAAAAACTATTAAAGGGAACTTGTATAATTATTTATTTCTAACCCTAGTGGTATATAAACCTAATTATCTTTTTTTTTTCAAGAGAGAAAATTCATTTATTTTGTTGTGCACAACGAATCCAGAGAATATTTTTGAAGCCCTTATGAGCTCCCTTATCCAAGAATGCTCCCAATAATAGAGAGCGATCTTTATCGACCTCCCACTCTCAATTCAATAGAGATCTAAGAGAATCCTTTGAAAGTTATTCTATAAGAGATCAATGGAAAATAACACAAGCAATAGGATCTACCGTTCTTGCATCATGAGATTACTAAGGAAACGTTTGAAGCTTTTTGGAACATGTGTGGATCTCTATTAGAGGGATTATACTATTTATTCATACTAAAAAATGAAGATAAAATGTAGATTTTTTTACAGATCCGTTAGTGAAGAATTAATTTCTCACAAGGTAATTATTTAATTTATTAAATTAATTATAAATAATATGTAATGATCCTATGCTTTATTCTAATGTTTTATCCCTTGTATTTATTATATGATTTAATTATATTGATCATGGTGTTAATATTATTGTAAAATATCAGATTAATCATTTATCACGACAAAAGAAAAGTTGGGAATGACCCATCACATGCTTTCCTACACCCATAACCTTCAAGTTGTACAAGAGTAGTCACATAATTATTTATAATTATTTAAAGATTTTTTTATTTATGCATTATTTATTTATTTTTTGATTCATGTTTAATTGTTCTTCGATACAAATTAAGGGATATACTTATTCCTATTTTAGTTCTCTGAAATACAATAGAATAAATTAATTTTATGAATGAAATAAAATTGAAGAACTCATTTAGAGATACCGAGGAATCTGTCCAGATAACACAAGAGTACAAGAAGTGTTACCCGAAGGTTCACAGTGTGAACTAGTGTTCAATGAAAAAAGAATTAATTGGGAATTAATTTAAGGTGTGTAAATTTATGACCCATAATGCATTTAATTTTACACCATGCTTTGACTGGTCTATCTTGGAACATGGTCATCTATAGTACATGCTATGTAACATTTATACAAGACATATATTACTTAAATCAAAGAGGGGTTGTGTATATTTTTACACAACCTACCTAAATTGTGACCATGTAACGTGGTGATTATATGCACTGTTGCTCATGGACATGCAACGTACTCCAATATTTTTGGTGGAATGGTTACATGTCAAGTCCGTTGGATTCTACCTTAGATAGATGGTGAGAATATTAAACACCATGTAGTTGACTTGTACATGCCGTGTACTTATAAAAAATTATGTTGAATTAAAATTCAAGTTATTATATTGCGTAAACCCTATCAACATGTGCCAGTATGTGTTCATTAAGATGATACGACATGTTATGTGATTAATTTATATATATATAAATGTTTAATTAATTTCTATTTAATGTTCAGATATATATATATTTTAGGAGTAGTATTATTGTAATTACTCTATGTGAATTAAATCATAACACATTACAGAGAAATCATGTAATCTAGGTAATCATTAATTATATATTATATGTCATGAAAGTATGTGATAACTCATTTATGATACATGTCAAAAAGTAAATAGTATATGAGTATAATAGATTTTGGGTAGTCTAAATGGGTACTCACCGTGTTGCCTCTAAGGTACATTTATGTACGTAGTAAATTTTAAATAAATTTATTTAATGTGTTTAAAATTATTATGGATTATAATATTAAGGAAATTTGGAGGAGAATTAAGAAAAATGTATCGATTTATTAAAGAAGACAATTAATTGATTCATGCATGATTTATCTTAAATAAGAATGATTATAATTGAAAGATAATTTTGTTAAAATATGTAATTAGATTATTGCATGCATATGATCATCAGAATATATGATACTATTTTTTTGATTGGTTTCATTTAATTTATTATTAAATTAAATTGTTGGCCTATGTTCCATCTCTCCTCTTATTATGTAAGGGCATGCATGCCCATGGTTTATTTTATGTAAACCCCTTCCCCCCACATATGTTTTATTAAATATATAAGCAGTGGATAGATCTCCCCAAATTGAAGAGGTGGTTCATGTTTAGAGATGAGGAAAATCCGATCCAATATAGATACATAGATAGATAGGTGGAAAGCAACAAGAAGAACCATAGTCTGTTCAAGTTGTTTTCCCCAAATATCGATGGTTAGTTTATCATCATCTAGATAAAATAACATTAGTAAAATATCATGATCATACCACTTTATTATTTTATTTCTTTCAAGTTTCATGGTTATTTAATTGTGGAAGTTTTTTCACGATCACATGAATAAATGAATTAACAATCATACAAGATAAAACTAAAATTAACAGGATCATGTATAAATATTATCTAAGAAATTGTTTTTCAATTAAGTAAATAAAATTATTATTAAAAATAGTGAAAAAGGTAATAATTTTAAATTTATTCATAAAGATAAGGTACCTCAGTTATATATATTATGTTGGTATAGTCTTCCACTACTTTAGTAAAAACTGAACCATAGTTCAAAGTGAATGACCAACCAAATTTGGGGTTTTTCAATTATTAGGGATTTCTAAAATTTATTTTGGATAAAATTAAATTAGTTCACATCAAGGGTTGACTTCCAATGTAGGTATTAGTGTAACTAATAAGAAATGTTTGGAGGGAATCGAAGTTAAGGATTTCAGGATGGGGATTCCACTCAATAGATGAAGGAATTGTGAGTAAAGGATATTGGAATTTATAATTCCTACCTAAAACCCTAGAAATTTCTTGACCAACCAATGTTGGGGTGATAATAAGGGAAATATAGTTCCTTTACACTAGAAAGTACAAGAAACAAGATATTACAAAGCTAACGGTGAGGGATATTTTGTTTCTATAAAATATTGGGATATTAGTAAATATAATATTTATTTATTTGTATGATTTTTCAGATAATGAACTAAAATAATTATAATCTTATTTATATAAATAACAATAAAATGTATTAAAAAAAAATTGATATCCATACTTGATAAGGATAACCTTTTCACCAGCAAAAATTCCCAAGAGTGACAAAGGTGTTTACGCGTTATGGTATGCCCTGATAGAAAATTGTATGTTCTAGATGAACCTATTCTAGATGCACCTAGTATTGAGGCTAGTAGTGAAGAGTTAACACTATATGGGAAAAATTTTAATGATTCCAAAAATTTTACGTGTTTCATGCTGTCATCTATGACCAATGAGATTTTGATGCAATATGAGGATATTGATGAAAATAACATGGTGTATAACATTGAATCTCTCTATCAAGATTAGGAAAGGAAAGAGAGATACTAGATCTCCAATGCATTGTTTATAAATAATATCTAAGAGTATACACTAGATGGGCCTCAAGTGTTCAAGATTATTGGCTATATTGAGTGCTTAGATATCTTAGGGATTACATACCCAGATGAGTTGCACACATATATCATACATTCATCACTACCCGAGTCCTTCTATAGTTTTATTGTTAATTATACTATGAGTAATAATGAGAGGAGTATTTAATATCATCTTAATTTGATTCACCAAGTAGATAAGGACTTGAGGAATTACAAACCCATAGTCCTTACTATGAATAAGAAAAGGAAGAACAAGGTCAAGGGGCCCATGACTCATAATATGTATAAAGATCTGGAGCACTGTCTTCCCAAGAAAATAAAGATCTAGAGGTGGGGAAAGGAAAATGAGACAGTATGTTTTTCAGGTCCAAAGAAAGACCACTAAAAGAAGAACTACACCAAGATTCAAGAGGAATATAAAGGTTCATTCTATATCGAGTGTTATATTTCACTATCAAAATATTGGGTGTGAGATACATATTGTGGTTCACATATCTGTATCTAAATGTAGGAACCATGTTTATTGTGAATGTTTTTAGAGGAGATATGGATTTTTGAGATTCCAATGGTATGATAATGGAGGATATAGCCATCAAAGACTGCCCCTTTCATTTACAATAGGATTTATATTGGTTTCAAAATATTATTTGTATGTACTAACTCTTACCATGAAAATAATTTTTATATCATGCTTAGATGTAAATGGTTTTATTTATAATTTTAGAAGTAAAAGTAGTTTTCTTTTATAAATACAACATTGTTTATGGTATGGAACATTTATGTAATGATCTTAATGTATTAAATTGTGAAAACCATGTTTTGGAAATAGATAATGATTCATTTTCACACGACTCATACAACACATAGCTATGGAATCACCATCATGTTCATGTAAAAGGAAATCATTTAAAAAATCCCAATAAAGATGGTTATTTTGACACTTATGAGATAAAAACACTTGAAATATGTCATTCTTGTTTATAATTAAAAATTACCAAACCACTTTTCAGTGGATAGGGTGAAAGGTCTATAGAGATTCTAGGATTCATACAGGTTGACTTGTGTGGATTATTTCCTATAAAATATATAGGTTGATATTATTACTTTATAATTTTTACCGATGACTTGAGTAGATATGGATATATATACTTAATGAAGACTAAGTATGATTCCTTTGAAAAATTCAAAACATAAAATAATGAAGTAGAGAATCAACATAGAAATAAGATAAAGAATATTCGATCAGATTGTGGTGGAAGATATCATAAACAATAGTTCATAAACGTTCTATTTATTTTTGGTATTCTATCACAAATTTCTCCACCTTACACACCATAATGGAATGATGTTAGTGAAAGGAGGAGCCATACCTTTTTAGACATGGTAAGGTAGATAATGAGTCATGCACATCTTCCACTGTCCTTTTAGGGATATGCATTAGAAATAGTGACATATACCTTAAATCAAGTACCAAATAAAGAGGAAAAGTAAATTACATTCTTTTTATGGAGTGAAAAGAGACCCATTTTATTGAATAATTATGTATGGGGTTTAGAGGAATTTCTTAAGTCCTTTTCATGAATCAAACTAGCACCCCAGGGAAAAAAGTGTATCTTTATAGGGTATCATATAGAAATAAATAGATACTACCTATAAAACACCTCAAAAAAGAAAGTGACTATCACCAGATGAGCCATATTTCATTAGAGAGATAACTTCCTCAAAAAGGATCATGGGATTAAGATTGACTTTAATGAAGTTGATGCTCAAGATATATGAATGTTAGTATAGGAACATATTCCCTATGTCCCTATGGAATAATTACTTCCTCAAACAGAAGTACCATATTGGAGCACTAGAGAGGTAAGATAACTAGAGAGATATGATTTTCTAGTCATTGAAGATAGTGACTCATTATTGATTGAAAATGACGTACATATCTCATATAAAGAGGAAGTAGAGATCTTGGAAGATACTATATGGAAGGAATCCAATAATTCTGAAATTAATTCCATGTTTCAAAACTAAGTTTAGGTTTCGGTCAATGAGCTAGTTGATGTATATCCCATCGGGTGAAAATGGGTATTTAAGAAAAAACATGACATAGATGGTAATATGAATACCTATAAAGAAATGCTAGTGGAAAAGGGTTTAAACAACATTGGTGAATTGACTACAAAGAAACCTCTTCACCTATTTCCATGTTTAAATACATCAATGTTCTAATTTCTATTTCAACTTACCATAGATAAGAAATCCTGTATATAGATGTAAAAAAATTTCCTTGATGGGAACATTCAGGAAGATGTATAAATGACACAACCAGAATGTTTTGTGACTCCAAGTGATGCCAAAAATATTTACAAGCTATAAATATCCATTTATAGATTTAAGAAATCATCATGGAACATTCAATTCAATGAAGCTATAAAAGAATTTGGTTTCATTAACATTGATTGTGATCCATGTTTTTTCAATAGGTTTAATGGAAATTTGAACATTATCTTAGTAGTATATGTTGATTAAATATTACTAATTGGAAATGACACACAAGTTTTACAGTTTATTAAATACTGGATAAACAATGAAGGACTTAGGTTAAGCATCCTAAATTCTAGGGATCTATATAAATCATGATAGATCAAAGATGTTTCTTGGACTATGTCAAGGTACATTCAGTGGATGAATACTAAATAAATTTAGTATAGAACAATCCAAGAGAGTATTGGTTCTAGTGTCACATGGTATACATCTTTCTAAGAAAATGTGTCCTCATACACAATAAGAGAAAGAGAAAATGAGTAAGATCCCATAATATTCAGTGATATGATTAATCATGTATTTCATGTTATGTACTATACTTGAGTTTTCCAATTCATTGATCATGGTAGTCATATATCAAGAAGATATTAGAGAATAACCTGGTATTTCGTTAAGGCTATCATCAAGTATATGAGAATAACTAAGGATATATATTGGGTATATGGAAGAGATGAGGAGTAAGTCATTAGAGTTTATACTGATGCTAGTTTTCTAACAGATTATAATTATTTGAAGTCACAATGAGGATATATTTTTTGTCTCAACAAAGGAGATATGAGATGGAATAGATCAAATCAGGTGGTAGTCACAAATTCTATAGTGGAGTCTGAGTATATAGAATATTTTTATCAATCCATGGAATCCATTTGGATACAGAACTTTTTATAGGGGAATGATATGGTACCTAGTATTAAAGACCCTATCACATTGTATTATTATAATAATACAGCGGTGGCTCTTGCAAATGGGCCAAGGTCACTACCATAAAGAAAGAACAGACTCCTAAAGTATCACTTATTTAGGGTTTTTATAAACTGGGTAAATTTATAGTATGCAGAGTTACCATAGAATAAAATGTGGTAGACCTCTTGATTAAAGGCTAATATTAGTAGATTCATGAGTATAATATGAGAGAAAGTGGATTGAAAGTTGTTATAAGTTGGCTTTAGTGTAAGTGGGAGCATGTTGGAGTTGGTACCCTAGAATAAACATCTGTGTACCTTATGATAATACGTATTAATATGTTTTTTATATTAATAAACTCTTTGTCACATTATTATTTCTCTTCTACATAACATAGTATGTGATAATTTTCTAAGAGTAGCTGTCGCAATGATAAGTCAAAGTAGATCACCGCTATGATAAAAACCTATAAGTGATATGAAAGTATTCTTAAATATAGGTTATATGTTTGGATGAAATAATTTTAGGGACACAAGTGATTCAATATATTAGGGATGGAGAATCATAGGACTTTTAGGCACCTTCTCATGGTGTACCCCCTTGGTAAAATCTAGTGTAGGATATTATGGGAACTAGACCCACCCGTTGGAATTCCACATTTATTAATGTCATTAGAAATTATTATTGATGGATGTTTTTAATGATAATTAGACTTTAATATTAATATTAATGAGTATTATAAGCTAATACTTTGATTTATTGATGAAAACTGTGGTGGTATATCTTTGTGGTGAGGTATGATACGTTGGGTGCATGGTGAGTAATATTTCATTAATGAATAATGTTAGAAATGATTTATCCCTTATATTATTTTATATAATTTGACATCTCAATACCTTTAATGGAAATTTTATAAACAAAATAAATCCATGTATAGGGTGTTCTATAAGCTAGTTTGATTTATGAAAATTAAAAAAAAGACATCGAGCACATCGGTTGATGGCACCCACATACAACCTAATTGATTAGTGATATTGTGTTAAAGAGATTATAGTATACGTTAGCATCTTTATGAGGTATTACATAATTTTTGAATTAACATCTTTCTCTGTGGGTGCCTTGCCTCGTTGCTAGATGCTAACCTTGGTCTTTAGGCTGCTTCTCCTAATGCCACTGAAATAAAGGTTCATATGGTTACACACTAAGTGTATCTAGAATATTAGTTAAATAATATACAATTGTTTATTGTTTAAAAAGTTGAATAAATATTATTCCCACTTGTGTTTTAATAAATATTTATTTTTTATTGATCGTATATATTCCATAACCAGTAATTCGAGAGAATATTATATGAACAGAATACTTAAAAAATATTTTTTTACTAATTAGAAAATATAATATTTATTTATTTACTAGAGAATAATGAAATGAAATATATTTATTGAATAAATATTTATTATTTAAGTTAAGATAAATATTTTTTAGGAATGGTAGATTGAGTTTAATGGTTCGGTGAGAAATAATATGTATATTGTATATTATTTGATAAAATGGTATTTAATTAATTTATCAATTTAAAATCATGTCGGGAAATAATAATAATATTATTTTGATAGGCGTGGGGTTCCGAGGGGATTTAATAAATATTATATGGAAAATTTTAAATTATTTATTTTTAAACCTAGGGGTATATAAACTCGATTATATTAATTTTCAAGAGAGCCAATTCATTTGTCTTATTGTGCACAATGAATTTAGAGAATCCTCTTGAAGATCTAGAGATCTTCCTTCTACAATAAATCTCTTATTAATGGATCGAAATATTCATCCACCTCCAACTCTTAATTCATGAGAGATCATAGATAATACATTGTAAGTGATTCTAGTGGAGATCAAAGGTGAACAACACAAGTGATGAGATCTACCATTCTAGAACTAGGATATTACTATGGTGATGTTTAGAGATTTGTGGAACACATGAGGATCACTACTAGAAGGAATTTTCTTTGCATTCCTAAACAAATGATGGAATAATATAGACCTATTTTCTGATCTATCAATGAAGAAATAATTTCTCACAAGGCAATTCATTAATTGATTAAATTAATTATAAATAACATATGATGATCCTGCTTTTGGTTCCATATTTTTATCCCTTTTCTATATTATTTAATTTAATTCCATTTAACATATAATTCAATATTGTGTATAATATTAGATTAGTCATTGATCATGATAAAAAATAAAAGTTGTGAATGAACCATTACATGCTTCCCCTGTGCCCGGAACCTTCATAGAACATCCTAATAATGTTTTATTGGCCTATAGTAGTGTCAAGATGGGAGAACTCATAGGAAATTTCTTATGTTGTGTGTGAGTGATTAAAATAACACTGAAAGAACATGTGTTGGCCTATGGGGTTAATAATTAGTTTGAAGACCCATTCAGGCTTTTTTGTGGGCCCTAAGGAGGGGATTCCATGGGTGGATGTAGAAATTAGGGTGCCTATTGGACCCATTAAATGGTGTATTTGACAAAAACATTTCTTATGAAATGTTTTATGAAATAATTATAGTTTTTTTTGTCAAACCCTACCATTCCATTGGGAATTTTAGTCATTCTTGTGCTAGGTTTAGAAGCACTACTTGAAGGTGTTGAGTGTTCTTTATAAAGAGACCTCAAGAGATAATGGTGATTGAAGGAGTGTGTGTTACACATATTATGAGGAGATATTGTTATGATATTTTATTTTGACTTTAGATGTTTGGTTTTATGTTTTTTATAAATTACGATTTTTTACTATTAATAACATTATTTTCATACTGACTGTTTGTGGTTACTTTTAATTTTATTAGTTTTGTTGGGTTTTCTTGTGGTAAAATCATTTCCTTTTGGTGTTTCTTGAATCCTAGGTTCTAGTCACCATTCCATGGGGACCCAAAACACCTTACATGATGTTTCGAGTTTGATTGGGGTACCATTTAGGTAGGTTATCCTTCTCGGTATGTAATAAAATGGTATTATAGAGATACCCATCCGGATGTATAGAGGTACTACCTAAGTTTGATGCGTGGGTTCGAAAATGAGGGAATTTTGATTTGGGGTGGGGGGGGGGGTTAGAGTGTAAAAGCCAAGAAATGTGAGAGTTAGAATACTACATGTTAATACCCATGTCAACAAGGTGAACCTTTTTTCCTGAGATCCCTCCTGATTAGAATTCAACAATTAAGTGTGCTTGGCTTGAAGTAGGTTCAATATGGGTGACCTATTGGGATGTTTCCCAGGGTGCATATGGGTGAGGTCAAAGTAAACTAATAGAAAATTTTTTGGAATGTGGGGATAACCATTAGTATGATAAGTTACCCTAGTTAGTAATTTGTCTATTATGTGATGTGAAGGAAATGAAGGTTTTACATGAGTCCCATGGGGTCAGAATGCCCGGTTCATGGTATGGGGAGGATGGGACATGAAAAATGGAATCAGAGCTAATACCAAAGTTGAAGTGAATATGGAATACCTTGTTTTGAGGTTTGGGGTCAATAATGGGGGTTTTTTAATTTAAAGGTGGTAGATTATAACACCCCTATAAAAGAGAGACTTAAAGACTAAGTGTTACTACCCTTGTTATTAAGCCACACCTTGGTTTTCAAGAGTCTACATGATTCAAACTCCATAGTTAATCATTATTTTCCTAGAGTAGTGTTAGTATGGGTGATTTCATGGGAAGTTTCTCAGGGTGTTATTGAGAGAGGACAAAGCACACTGAATGAAAAAGTACTTGATTATGAGGGAAATCATTATTCCGATAAATAACCCTGATGAGTAATAGTATTTGGTGTGTTGGGACAAAAAACAATGTATTAAATGAGACCCATGGGGTCATATGAATATTTTCATGGTATGTGGAGGTTCTTTCATTACATCTAACCATGAATACATGAGTATTTCATCAATTAAAACTACCAAAAATTTATATATGAACTCAGGAAATAATGATTTCATCAATCCCATGAAAATATAAGGGGTGTTTGTGGAACTAAAATGAATAAAAAAAACTGAATGTATATATAATGATATTCAAAGGGTGAAATTTAAATTTCTTAATCCTTCATCCTCATCTGATGACATTATAATACTAATTCAATCCTTCATAACCAACTAGATTCCTTCAATTGACAGAATAAATTGTATATCCTCATAAATGGATAGTAACTCTTCCCCATCATCTGATTTATGTAATGGTAATAGATGCAAAAACATATACATAAATCCTTCTTCTCCATGAACTACCCATATTCCCCCCATGGCGATGCACTAGGCCAAATGAAACCTTTTTACAGTAGACAATCGACCTTAATCCACAATTCTCACAAATTCAAAGAAATTATCCTATACATAGTCACCAACATTAGAAATAAATTGTGTTGTACCTCTATCTAGATTAGGATATCACATGAGTAGGGTAGTGTCACAACCTCTATAGGAAAACCATCAAGGAAATTCTCAATAACCCATGAAAAAATACTACTAAAACTTATACTAAAACCGAAATCAACTCTACTAGTACAAAAAGAGTGGATAAACATGTCGATGATCCATTAGATTCCCCCTCAATAATGATAACTACATGATCACCTTCTATTTCAAATAAAATAATTATACTACATAATTAATCATTAAATTATTTCACATAATATAATCAATCCTTTCGAAGAATAACATCATATGGTTGTTAAAAAGCCTATATCGATGGTTGATGGGCATGGTTATATTTTTTTCAATATCTAAAAATGAATCAAATTCAATATATGATGGATACCTATATGATTAGTGATTAATCATGAAAATAGAAATATGAAAGTCCCATGATAATTATTGTAGATGGTTAGTGATGATTCTTGTGGAATTGTTATGGTGTCATTAGATGACTTTTGGTAAGGAAATTATTCATGTTGGTGATTATGCATGGATAATTGTTATGGATTAATTGGATGTAAGTTGGTTATATAATTATGCAAGTTAAATGTGATGATTTTTGAACTATTATTTATTTCAAATACATGTTCCAAATTCACCATAATAATTCACATTTTTTACAACATTTAAAATTAGGAATAATACAATGAAAATATATATTTTCATGGTGATGAATTAGAGAAATGATCTTTGGAATGCATAAGGTGAAAGTGTAGATTATTTGAGATTTAAGTGATTTAGAATTTATAATTGAATTCAATAATAAAAGGAAGAGGATAATTATGAAGATGATCCATACAAAGATGTTTCTGATTAGATGATGTTTGTGAAAGTTAAATGATGGTCCTAAAAACATATATAATTTTTCATTAAGATTCTAAAAAAGGGTTTTGAATGGATTTTCTTGGGGTGGTGAGACATATATATAATTTACTTTATATTTTGGATTGGATATGTTTTTGTAGTTTTCCATTTTTAAAAAATAGGACAACAATGTATCCATCAATGGTGCCCCCCAAACCGTTGCATAGGTGGTCATGGCCTACCCTCATCTTGCCAAGGTGGTGGAAGAGGATAGGTGGACACATAGGGATTAATTTTATAGAAAGGTATGAGCATGCATGGGGTTAATACAAAACACATATAATGAAAATAGAAATTTATATGTGGGTCAGTTCAAGTGAGTCATGGTCCTTAATGCCTGTGGGTGAAAGGTATTATGGTGGAAAACCATGCTCTTGACTCAACAAGCTGATAGAACAAGATTTTTTAATAGTACCAACTGACCAAATGTAAATTAATTGTGGGAAGAAAGGGAATAAGGTTCTGTTCCCACATTTAAAAACATATGAATATAATAAATTCCATCCATTCTAGTTTTCCTTAGCCATCTATTAATCACAATGGGTCTTCTCTGACCACCAGACAAAGGGTTGCTCTAGTAGTAGCCTACAACATTTGAAAATAGATACCAGCACATGGCGATCAATTATCTAGTCATATTCTATGATCAGACTAATGAAGTTGTTAAATCATGATCATTCTAAATCAATTCATGAAATCTTCACCTTGCATTCAAGAGAGTACTTCGATTATCCTGATTTTCCAAGAATCTGAGGGAGTTACTGCTTTCTATTATTGCATTCAAGAGTTAGAGAATTTAAAATATAAATAAGTATGTGATTTTTATCACATGCATATGCACTATGTCACATAAGAATATATTCCCTAAATCACAACTTCACGTGGTGATGAAAAATAAAGGAAACCCATGTTTGGGTAATGTAAAATTTGAGATCTCTAGGCATTCAAAATGATTTGACACAACATTATTCTTGGGAGTTTTACACAGAAAATCAGACACATAAGTAAGGTGATGATAATGGTCTATAAATACAAAGTCCTTGAGATAAATTAGGAATTATTTTTTTGTTTGAGAATATTCTCTAATTTCCCCTAAAAACATAGTACCGTGAGCCTCTTAGTTATTATGAATATTATTCTATTTGTGTTAGAAATTCCATGTGCTTGGGATGTGATTTCCAATTCCTTGGTGATCAATTGACGTTTGATTGATTTGGTGAACTAGAGTACATAACCTCACTGTATTACAAAGTGGGGGAAATAGAATAAATATCCCATATACACACTGTGAACATGAATCTCATTTTTATTCCCATCAATATCTTCACATCCATGAAGAATAAAAAGATTCACTACACACTTACTTGAATAAAGTTTAAATTATTCAAGATGTTTCCATGAAGATAACCCCATTTAATTATTTACATGAAGCACTCTTAATTTCCTATGAAGACAATAAATTTGGTGAAGGAAAAGATCTATAATATTAAGTCATGTATCTTTTTGAGTTTTGATGAAAAGGATTTATGATTTTAAAGGTTTATTTATGCATAAAATAACAGGAATGTATTGTGAAATCTACAAGAAAACTATAAAGAAAATGATGGTTAAATTTCATTAAACGATTTTTTGTTTAAAATATAATGAAACATGAATAAATATACTTTATAAGGAAACAAAATATTAATAAGAGATTATATATGTGTTAAGGTTTATTACTTACACACAAATGATGTTTGATGATCTTGAATAAACCAAAACACCATTCAAGAAGATAGAGTAGAGAGTTTATATGTTATTTATTGAATAAAATATTGTTTATGGAATTTTTTGCACCATGAAGTCACATATTATTGAGTCCAAGAACATTATAGATAAAAGGAGTATCTCCCTGAGCATTTGATAATCAAGAAAGATGTCACTTTTTAGTGTGTTGAGGGATTCTTCAGTTGATCATTCTAAGATGGCAGTGAGTTAGAGTGGAAGTATGATCCACACTTATTGAAGAGTATTGGGATGGAATGAATATTTTTTATATTGTTGATATAGTAGCTATAGAGGATCTACATTTGATGACCAAATATATTAAGTTGATGTAAATACATCTAATTTAGTAGAAAGATATTTTTTATAAATTTTATTGAAGATTATTGAGTAACTAGTGGTTCCTATATATATAATTCCATTAAAGATCGGCGGTGCCCCTAAAAATAAAATTATATATACTTTATAGTATTTTTATATTACCTATCAAACTTTTTTTATGATTTGATCATCAATTGTAACCACTTAAAATTATATTAATAAGAAAATATGTGAAATAACTAAAGTTTGATCATGATATGGTGTTGGGATCCTCATTGAGGCCTAAACCTCTAAAAATATTTATGTGTTTCTGTCTCATTTATTATTTTCATCACATCATTAAGAGCACATGTCAGATCCATTCATCATTGAAAGTTAATTGGTTGAAGAGTACGAGGGGATAATTGAAAATAATGTAAAAAATCAGTAAAATTTTGGTACACTAATTAACCCCTATTAGTGTCCCCAAACAATCGATATGGGAACTAAAAATAGTATTAAAGTGTAGTTATAAAATTTATTGGATTAATGTTTTTTATTCCCCATTGATTTTAAAAGGATTATATGAAGTTTATAATCTAATTTAATCCTAAAGTACCTTATGTGGAAGTCCTTATGTCTATTCATATTGAAGATGACATGAAGGTCTCTACCAATACTCTAAAGAATAGGAAGAAAAGGGAAGCAAAGAGATTATTGGAAATATCAAAGAAACTATAGAAGGATCATTTCTCAATTATGAAATTTGTGTAAATTGATCATTTTAAATAAAATATCACAATATTTGGATAGTATGAGGTATATGATTATATAAAAACTATTAAATGAATATACCCTCAATTTGAATGACATATAAATAATGTTCCTGATTTAGTGATCATATATATAGAATATATTTTCAAAAATATCCTTGATAAAAAAGAAAATATTTATGTGGAGATTAATATATAGTAGGATTCAATTGGTAACAAATTTAAAAGGCATAATGTTCTCATAGACCTCACTAAGGAAATGGACGAATCTTTGACTCTTTGCAATTAAAAAATTTCATTAATTGAAGAATAATTGAAATAGAGTGTTTATCAGAGAATCATGATTAATAATTATTTAAGTTAATAAATCCATGCACTTGAAACATTTTTCATTGTGTCCATGAATGTCATAGATGCTGATTTTAAAGAAAAAACATGTAAGGTGAATGATGTTGCCATGATAGTGGATGGAAAGACCAAGTTACATGAATATTATATTTAAAATATCAATGATCTATAAGAATCAAATAAAGATACTATTTGTATTAAGTAAGTCTAATTTGAAGATAAAGCTAGAGGAATTGAAGACCTTGAGAACTATATCAATGATGGTAGTGGATAACGTGAATATTAGATTAATAAAATGAAAAGTGAAGGGGAATGAAAGATAAAATTAGTTTAAAATGAGAAACTTTACCTCCTAATTAAATTTCATTAATTAGATATAAAATTGAGAGATTTTAAGGAGACATATATTGGAACATCCTATGTTTTTGTTAAGAATAATTCTAACACCCAAATAGATGAAGAGTGTCAATCCCAAAAAATAGATTTTACTAAAAAAATATTGATGATACTAATTTATCTAAATATAATCATATTAGTGGAAATAATAACTTTTAATGATCTCTTGATCAACCTTTTGTAATCTTATTGATGAAAATAACTCAAAACCTAGTTAATTTTGTTTATATTAATGCAGGATCATCTGTTAGTGTAGGTTGATTGATAATATCTAGAAAAATTGTTGGTAGATAAAAATAATAATAAATCCAAAAAAGAATAATGATAAGGTAATATAGAGATCAACAAAAATTACTCCCAAAATTTTATTATAAAGAAGAAAAAGAAAAAACAGAAATTTCAGGGTAGTGAATCAAGTCAGACTGGTACTTCATGTTGATGAAGGAGATATGTCTGCTACTATTGGTGTTGCTGGAATTTTTACCTCAGGATATTGTCTATTAGAAAAAAATTTTAATGCGGGAAGAACATAAAAGGACAATATTCAAGGAGGCTATATATGAATAAATAAAGAAACCAACTAAACACAATAATTTTCCATAAAAGAGAATGAATCTATACACTAGAAGCAAATTTAAATTTCTTGAATGTTTATGTGAGTACTACAAAAGAAGTGGTAACATTGAAAAAGAGAGTTGGTATGCACTAACTAGGTACAATGTTTATTATTATGTTAATATAATACCATATCCCAAATAGAATATGGTTACAAATAAATAACTAGATGACTTGGGGGATAAATAGGTAAAGGAAGATATTCAATAGATAGGAGGAACTGACCAATCATCACCTAAGAAGATTGAGAAGATAGATGCCATGAATGTCATATCAACCAAGAAAATATGATTCTAATATGAAAATTGAGTTCATACCATGGAATAATATAAAACGTACATGTAAATGATTGGATGAAAGATAATTTCAATAAGTGAATAAATCCAATAGAGAAACAATAATATTTGATTGATTAAATAAATTCATGAAGAATAATTTGATAAGTTACCAAAGGAAGGTAATTAATTTTAAAAAAAATATTTTTGGAAACTCTAAAGTAGAATATGTTGGGAAGTAATGCCTAATTATTATGTATGATAAACTGAATTCTGCTAGATAAATGAGAAAATTAAAGATGAAGTAGTAGATAGAGTAAATTTAAAAAGGAAAATAGGGTTTCCCACTTGAAGAAGAACTCAAATTTCTTGAGAGGTTGTCAAACAATGAAAAATAAAATGTTTCAAAAAAAATCAATTGGAAGTTTCTTTAATATTGGACATAAATAAATTAATTACATGAATATTCTACATACAAAAAAGATAATAAAGATAGAAATGAAGCATCAAGGGAATATATTACACTACTAGAAGATGTGAAGATAAAAAATATACACAAGATGTATGTGAATGAAATTAAAGAGTCCATGTGGTCAAATAAATTAAAAAATGTAAAATGTAAAGGATACACTAGAATGAAGAGTACAAAAAACTATAAGGCCACATAGAAGGGAGAATCTGGGTTGAGAGAAAACACTCAAACCAACTACACATATTAAGAAGATCATAAGTGTAACATATTAATCCCTTACTAATTGTGTAGAATTTTTTGTGCAAATATTTTAGGTAATTGAAGTATACTCTACTTTATAAGAGGATGACTAAGTGAAAAAGTGGAATAAAACAAGTTGGAATGATTATTCAAGATCTAATAAAAACATGAATTGTTTTGCAGTGGTGGATCATTAATGTGAACATCGTAAAGACCGTCTAAGTAAAATTTCAACCATGTAAAATTAAGGGAATTTACCCATTGAGTGGGAGAAAACATAAAAGTGATTTTATCAAAGTTTGTTCTAGGAATATCTATATGTTCATTCTGTATCTATTAAATTTGAAACTTTTTGTAACCGAAGTAAATTTTTTTCCCGTGTCTTAATTATATCAAATATCTGCATAAAGGGGGAGTGTTTGTCAATGATTAAACACATTGAAAGGGGTAGTAAATTATTATTTCACTTTAAATTTTTTAACTCTTTTTGTAAGTGTGTAGTAGTATATATTTCATAATAAATCTATTTTTCATAGTCCCCATTTGAGAAAGAAGTATTTTTTGAGCATGAATCACATGAATAGTTGTTCATGGACAACACTGACAACCTTGTTTTTATCTCACTTTATTTCTACATCTAGTTATACCATGTATAATTAGTGTGGACCAACTATAGACCAATTTTTAAGAGGTCTACATGGTAACATACTTCTCACATAAAAAGGCGAATAAAATCCAAAATTCCATGAAAGATAGATGAAGTGATAAGAAAACCCCTATATTAATCCTTTGCATTATTTCCAATATGGGGGATAAGAGACATTGAATTTATAAAAGTATATAGAATTTTAAATGAAGGAAAAGGGGAGATTAAAAGGATCATATGGATGTATAATGACTATATTTTATTTTTTGTTAACATTTAATAAGTAATAAATGTCGATGTATGATGATTTCCTTTATGATTATTTATTAATCAATGAAAGATATATATTGAAACATTTTGATAATTATTGAATATATATAGTGATGATTCTAAGATAATTTTTTTTAATTAATTGAATATTATTTGTTAAGACAATTATAAATGTTAGTGATTATTCCTGGGGAATTTTTATGGATTTATTGGAGGTTAGGTGTTGAGAAAATTTTCTATGTTAAATGAGATGATTTCTGAACTATTCTAAATTTCAAAGATATGTTCCAATAATACTAGGACAATGAAAATTGTCTATAATATTTAAAATATGGATTGAGACCCGAAAAATATATACTTGCATAGTGATGAATTAGAGAAATGAGATTCAGAATGTATAAGGAGAAATTAAAGATTATGTGATCTTGAATGGTTTTGGAATTTTAAATTGAATTCCATAATAAGAGGAAGAGAATAATTATAGAGATTATCCATCCAACAATGTTTTTGATTGGATGATGTTTGAGGAAGCAAGCCATGGAAAATATATAATAATTTCACAGAAGAGTTTACTAAAGTTTTTTAAATGGATTTTCATTTAGTGGTGATACTTATATGGAATATAATTTGTTTTCTAGATTGGATATGTATTTTAGTTTAACTTTATTAAAAAATATGTCAACTAACATGTCATTAAAGGAGACCCCACAATCACTACTTATGTGGGATGGGTTTACCCTCTTCAATCCATGGTGGTGATAGAGTACGTGTGGAAACATTGATAGATAGTACATACATAGTCTAGAGAATTCAGAGGTTGTGCATGGAGCACGTAGAGCACACATAAAAGAGTAAGGTGGGCCAACATGGGGAGGCGCAGCCCATGAAGCCCATGGTTGTAGGGTGTTGTGGGTGTGGAACCCTGATACTAAATCGAAGAACTGATAGAATCATATTGTTTATATAGTATCAATTGGATGAACAAAATTTTTATCTAGTATAGAATGGTAGTGGGTATTATTACCATTTTTAGAAACATACACATATAATTTGTTTTGTCTGGCCCATTTTTCCTCAGCTATCTAATCATCCTAGTGGGTTCTTCTACCTACTAATAAATGGTTTCTTTTTCATTAAAATTTAATGTCTGAAAATGGTTACCAATATTTTAAGATTAATATTTTTTCCATCTTCTATGATAAAACTGATGAAGTGAGGGATGCATGGTGATTCTGAATCCATGCATGAAATCTTCATCTTTCTTTCCTAAGAATAATTCAATTATTATATTCTACAACACATCCAATAGATATCTGTAGGTTACTGGATCAATGGATGAAGTGGATAGGGCATGTCCAACTCTACTTTTTTTCATGATTAATTATTAATATTATATTTACATTATGATAAATTCCATGATCAATATAATCGATTCAAAGAATTTAGAATATAATGAAACACTGGAACCAAATCAAAGGATCCTCACATATTATTTATAATTAATTTAAGAATTTGATGAATTATCTTGAGAGGAGGTATCTATTAATTGATGTATCTAACAATTACTCTAAGTAATACTATCATTATATTATATAAATTAAGAATATATTCCCTCGAGTGGTGATCCAAACATGTTCTATAAACCTCTGAACATCACCATATAAATTTTTGGGTGCTATTACAGAAGATCCTAAAACTTAAATTATTTTTCTTTTATTGTTTTGAGAATTATTTTATGGCAAGTTTCACTTCAATATCTCTATAATTGAGAGTGGTGGTGTAGGAGGATCTCTCTCCATTCTTGAGAGAGTTTTATGAGTTGGGAATCTCTAGGTATTTTAGGGGATTCTCTATAGATATTATTGTTCATAAAAAATGAATTGGCTCTCCTAAAAACTAATATAATTGGGTTTATATATTTCTAGAGTTAGAAAATAATTATTACACAACCAACCATATTATTTACATAATACCTATAGAAACCCATGTCTATAATAATAAAATTAATAATTTTATTTCTTCACAAGTTCTAAAATCATGAATTAAATTAAATATTATGTATTCAAATAATATTCAATATATATTATTTCTCACCATACCATTAAAAATATCTCTCAATTCATCTAAAATACTTATAGGGAATTTAATATTTATTATTTATTTAATAAATAAATATCACTACATTATTTTCTGATAAATAAATAAATATTATATTCACTAAATAAAAAATAAATATTTATTAAATTTGATGCACTTGAAATATTCTCTCAAATAATCTGTGACTGAATATATGTGATCAAGAAGACATGAATAATTATTAAACTACATGTGAAAATAAAATATAATTAATTTTTTGAATAATATATAATAATAAATTATTTAACTAAGATTCTGGATACACATAGTGTGTGACCCTCTAGGTCTCTTTCTCAGTGGTATCCGGCGAAGTAGCCCAAAGAACTTCGTTAGTATTTAGAAACATGATGAGGCACCAATTCTGAAATAAGATAATGCCATAACAATATAATACCTCATATTTATGCTTATTGTTTAATATAATCCTTTATCATTATATCCCTAATCGGGAAGGTTTCATGCTGAGGTCTCAAGCAACGTGATCAATGTATCTTTCTTTGACTTTTTAAAAATAAAACTTTCCTATAGGACACCATGACCATGTATTTATTTAGTCTATATCATTTCCATCAAAGGTAATGAGATGTCAACTTCTATTAAATAAGATAAGGGATAAACACTTTCTCACATTATTTATTAATGAGATATTAATCCCAACACAAAAGACATATCTAACTTGGTAGCATACATATTTCATCATGATTTTCATCAATACGTTAAAGTACATGAAAAATAATACATATTAATAACAATATTAAAGTCTAAGGATCAATACGCATTTCTATCTATAGGAACATCCAATGACACATATAAATGCGGATTTCATACTAGTGGGTCTCGTTATCACAATATCCTGGACTGGAAATTTCCAAGGGAGTGAACTATGAGATGGTGCCTCAAAGTCCTATAAGTCTCCAACCTTGATATCATGTGTAATTTGAGTCCCAAAAATTATTTAATCTAGCTATAGAATATATATTTAAGAATACTATCATGGAAATTTAGGGTTCTTATCACGGTGGGGAATTGATATGACCTTTCAGTGTGAAAAATACTCTTAAGAAATTATTACAAACTATTCTATGCATAAGAAAAATCATGATGTGATAAAGGGTTTATTAATTTTCAAAAAAAGGAATAAATGTTATCATCAAGTACAAAGAAGTTGGTTCTAAGGAACCAACTCCAACAGAATCTCACTTTCACTAGAACCAACTACTGAAAACCTTTAGTCTACTAGCTACCGCATGATAGTTATTTTTATGTTGGTATAAGCCTTCAGTAAATTTTTCCACAAAATTTTATTCAATGGAAATTCTACTTATTGTAACTTCACCCCTCTGTGAAAAATCTCTTAAGAGGTGATACTTCTAAAGTATGTTCTATGTCAGTTGGTGTGATGAAAAATCTGCAATAGCCCCCGATTCAATATTATCACAATGTAATGTGATAGAGTATTTACTACTAGGTATGAAATAAATCTACAGGAAAAAGTTTCATATCATAATTGATTCCTTAGGTGCATTATAAGACACTATATACTCATCCTATTCGATAGAATTTGTGACAAAAGGCGGCATGGAAATCACCTATTTCATAACTTCTTCGGTGTGAGAGAAAAAAATATAATGGCTTCATGTTCAAATTATTCCAATCTATTTGAAGAATAAAATCATTTTAAACTCTGGTGACTAGTACCATGCATCCTCCATACACTAGGAACATATCCACAGTTCATTTTATATACTTAAGGATAACCTTAACAACAGACCAATGTTATTCTCCTAGATCAACTTGAAATCGTACTACCATGACCAATGCATAGGCACCATAAAGTCTTGTGTATAAAATTTTAGACATTATTGATCCTATCACCAAAGTGTATAAGATCATTCTAATTCAATCTTTGTCCTGTTGTTTCTAAGGACACATTTTATTTGAAAAATGCATAACAAGTTTCACTAGAATCAATCCTTTATTTGACTATTCCTTATTAAATATCTTTTGTTTCTGGTCAATGTATGTACATTGAATTAATTCACGTTAAACCACAGATTTATCACAAATGATCTTGAGCCCTAGAATATAGGATGATTAATCTATGTACTTCATGAAGAAAAACATTGTTTAACCCGCCCTTAACAGACTGTAATGCTATAATATCATTTCTAATAAGTAATATTTTAGAAAACTATACTACTAGTATAATGACCACATTCCCACTTATCTTAAGGTAAACACATTGATCTCTTTCATTATTAATGAAACCAAAATATTTTATATCTTTATAGAATTAAATTTTCCATGACCTGGATGATTTCTTCAATCCATAAACAGATCTCTACAACTATAATATATTTTAGGCCTCACCTATATTTACAATCCTTTATTGTTGTTTAATATTGAAAACTTCTTAAAGGTTACAATTAAGGAAACTAGTTTTTACATCCATTTTCTAAATTTCATAGTTGTGGTAATCTACTATAACAATTAGAATTATCATGGATTTAAAAATGGAAACTGGAGAAAATGTTTCATTAAAGTAAATTACTTGATGTTTTCTAAAACCTTTATCCACTAGCCTTGATTTATAGGTATTTTTTAACACCGCAAGATTGTATGGTATGTTTAGTTTTTAAATAATTTTAGTGGCTTGTGTTTCACGCAACACTGAGTTTGTGCTCACCACAATATATTAACCTAAATATTTAAAAAGAAGTTATAAAAATTATTTTAAAAATTATTAAACTTATGTATATTCCTTATAATTTTAACATTTATATTCTATGTTTCCAAAACAATTTTATAAAAGAAAATCAAAGTTTATGCATATAAACAATATTTTTTAAGAGGATTTTTACCACATTTTAATGACACACTTATTATAAAACTGTGTTTTGGAAATTTAATAGACTTTACTTTTAAAAATAGACTTAATTTATGAATTTGGAATATCAAAATTATCTTAGGGTGAATTGTCACGACCCGTCCTCGGGGCCCGTGCCGTGACTACCCCAAGCCCGCCTTCCATAGGCCAGGGGCTGGCGACTAGCACCAAGGCGTAAAATCCCAGTAAACAGGGAAGGCATTGCCTTTATAAGTAACAACCACACAGAGTCAGCAAGCGGAAAGTAAAGTGCAGAAAGGTAAAGGGGCCGGAAATACAAGCCCAACTGTAAAGTACAACTGAAAAGTAAAGTACAGCAACTGAAGAAAAGACGGCGGCCTCGTGTCGTCCACTGGCAATCCCACCTGAAGGGTGGGTACAGATAGCCTCCAAGCTCCTCGGGCCCCACGTCCGCTCTGAGCACGTCCCGTCCAGTGGTCCACCTCCAGGTACCGTCCTGCTCCACGCCCCAACCGCGATCAGCGCTGTCCGTCGTCTGCAACCAACACCACGAAGTGCGGGCATAGCCCGTGCAGGGGTGAGTACAACTACTCAGTAAGGACCCCGAGACCCCCGAAGGTCTCCCGAAATCCACAAAGGATATAGCACAAAAGAAAGATGCAATCACGAAGTAACATCTGACTTGACTTAGGTATATGCCCATACATATACCTAAGTCCCCACTTCTAGCTCCGCTCACGAGCTCAAGAACCACTCAATCCACATAGGAAAGCAAGACTCAAATCCACAAAGGAGAGTAAACAGTAAATCCACAAAGGATAGTTCAACACAATCCACAAAGGAGAGTAAATAGTAAATCCACATAGGATAGTTCAACACAATCCACAAAGGAGAGTAACATAAGGTTCAGCTCAACCAGGTATACTTTTTCAGATGACGTCAAAGATGATCACTGATCCATCTAAGTCGTCGGACCCACGAAGGATCGATAGGTACTAACCCCCGCAGAAGACCCACACAGGATCGGGCTCACACAGAACCTGTAGGCAGTGGCTCACACAGAACCGGTAGGCAGTGGCTCACACAGAACCGGTAGTAGGACCCACACAGGATCGGGCACTGATCCGCGTAGGATCGCTGAGTGCAGTAGTCGACGCAGTCCACTGAGGTACCTGCACAGTCGTCGCCGCAGTCCACGAAGGATCTCTGCTCTGCCGTCGTTGCAGTCCACGGAGGATCTCTGCTCTGCCGTCGTCGCAGTCCACGGAGGATCTCTGCTCTGTCGTCGAGGTCACAGCCAGCGCTAGGGTTCCCGCACGTAGCGAGCTCGTTTAGGAGGGTCCGCTCCACGAGCCGAGGGGCTGATACATCAACTGACACGTAGTCCGAAGTTGATGTATCCAAAAGTTCCGTATTGACAACAGGATCTCAACGCGACTGACGGCGCGTCAATCGGACGCCCGGTCTGAGAGTTATTGGCATTTTCGTCCCAGGGGCCCGGTTGGTTTTTAGGGCAAAACCAACCCGACCGTACTCCGCCTGTATCCGATCCTCGGGCGGAGTATGCCAAAAGTTCCGTCTCACTTAGAGGAAACTACCACAGCTGACGGAACGTCGTTCGGACGCCCGTAGCCCAAGTTATGAGCGTTTTCGCTCCGAGGGCCCGGTTGGTTTCGTGTACGAACCAACCCGGCCGAACCCAAAGTCTTCCGAAACCTTGAGTGTAATATACCGAAACGACCGTCTCGATCCAAGGATCACGTAGTCGCTGACGGTTCGTCAATCGGAGGTCCCAGGCCCAAGATATGGGCGAAAGACCGAAGAGGGCCCGAAACGGGGGTACTGGGCCCGGGGCGACCCGGCCCGAACCCCCCCTGGGGTCGGCCGAACCGGGTCGGCCCGACCCGGCCCGAACCGGGTCGGCCTGACCCGGCCGACCGGACCGGCCGGCTCGGCCTCGGCCGGGTGGCCGAACTGCCGCCGCCGCGGGGTTGAACCCGCGGCTTGAGAGAATCCGCGGCCCCGCGGGGGGGCCGCCTGTCACGCGGACGCGGCCGGGCCGCCGCGTCCGTCCCGGTTCCGCGCGGCCGCGGAACCGGCTGACGCCGCCGCCGCGGCTTCAGCCGCGGCGGAAGATTTCCACGGCGGCGCGCCGGGCGCCGCCGCCTCCGGTCGCCGGCGCCGCCGCGCCGGCGACCCGCGCCGCCGCCTCCTTCCGCGGGCCGCCGGAGATGCTCCGGTGGCCCGATTTCTTTCCCGTCTGCGCCGATGCTCCTCCCGGGGGACGATCTTCACTGCGGAACCAACAAATTGCCCTTGCCGCACGGTTTGTCGACGCCCGCCAAATCCGCACAACAAAATAGATCGGCGGAGGGTTGCCGGATCTTGTTCGTTAGACCCGCACCCTCCGCGTTAGTCATAATCCACGGGAGGAACAATAAAACAATCAACAACAATTTTAAATGTTAAAATTGTTCGAAGATCAAGTTCTTTACTTTAAAAGAAATAAATCACGGGAAGGAAAATATTCCAATCAACCCTTACCTCGCAGCTGTCGTTGCCGAACGAGGGATCGTCGCGGGATTGCTCGTCGCGGAGGAAGGAGATCGTCGCGTCGTCGCGGAATCGCTCGTCGCGTCGCCAATCTCCGGATCAAGATCAACGGATTTAATTAGTTTAATTCCGTTGATATTGAGATTAAAAAGGGAGAAGAAAAGATCTGATTCTCACCTTTGTTGCCGAACGAGGGTCGGCCGCGGAAGAAGAGGCGTCGCCGAAGAACGTCGCGGGTAGATCTCGTCGACGTCGCAGATCTTGGTGTGCGTCGTCGAATTCTGGTCGCCGGCGTTCTTCGCGTTCTTCGCGTTCTTCGCATTCTTCGCGTTCTTCGCGGAGAGGGTGGAGGAACGAAGAATCTTTCAAATCCTTTCCAAGGATTTTTGGGTTGGTCTTATTTTATAAACATGCCAACACACGAAACCGGTTAAGAAACGATCCATTAATTCGTTGAATTAATTCAACGAAAGAAACGACCCATTTAATTCACGAAGAAACAGTCCATTTAATTCACGAAATAAACCGCCCAATTAAATGGTCTGTTAAGAATTAAAGAAAACGCGTCGGTTGACTTTTCAGTTACTTTGACGGGTTTTCGCGGGTGCGTTACTTAGCGAAAGAAACGGCGGGGCTCGTGCGGGTCCCACCGCACAAATATCCTACCAAAGGGGGTAGGATATTTCTGGATAGCATCCTATCCAGTTCAACTCAGTTCAAGCCATCTTTAAGTGACTTCAAGAGGCTTCCAAGCAGCTTAAGTGATTTAAAATAAAGTTGTCGCACAAACTTTATTTTATTTCTGACTTAAAGCCGTAAAATTTAAAAACCACGTCTGAGCAAACGCAACTCCGGAAGAGGCGTTTCTAAGCAAATACCGGCGCTGCGATTTCATCGGTGCCCTCAGAATTCGATTCCGGGCACCGGTTCAAAAGATAGAAAAACCCGCTCGTCCGTTCACTGAACGTACCCGAGCCAAACTTCGGAAATTGATTCCGGGCACACCGGGCCTCGGAATCAGGTGCCGTCTGAAGCTGCGCTCTTGTAAAATTCCAAAGAAAATTAAGAAAAAAATTTCCTTGAAATTTGCGGGTCTTTACATTACTCCCACCTCAGGGCTTTACGTCCCCGTAAAGATACATCAAAAACTAGGGAAACAAATGGGGGTACTGAGCACGCATCTGAGCCTCCCGCTCCCAAGTGCTCTCCTGGAGGTTCCCGTGCTGCCATCTGACGCGCACAAGAGGAATCGACCGCCCACGTAGGACCCGCTCCTGTCGATCCTCGATCTCCACTGGAACCTCCGCAAAAGTCGCCCCATCGTCCACGTCCAGCTCCCCAAAGTCGATGATGTGTGTCGGGTCGTGCACGTATCTCCTCAGCTGAGACACGTGGAAGACGTCGTGCACCCGGTGCAACTGAGGTGGTAGAGCCAGGCGATAAGCCACCTCTCCTATCCTGCTGAGGACCTGGAAAGGCCCGATGAAGCGTGGAGACAACTTGCCGCCTCGGCCAAATCTCCGTAAACCACGTCGAGGTGAGACACGCAAAAAGACGTGGTCGCCATCCTCGAACTCTAGTGGCCTCCGCCTCCTGTCAGCATATGACTTCTGCCGGCTCTGAGCTGTCCTCATCCTCTCCTGGATGATCTGGACCTTCTCTGTCGTGGCTCGGACCATCTCTGGTCCCACGAGTGCTGACTCCCCAAGGTCTGTCCAGCACAACGGTGATCTGCAGGGTCTGCCGTACAACGCCTCGTATGGTGCCATCCCGATGGTGGAGTGGTAGCTGTTGTTGTACGCGAACTCCACCAGGGGTAGGTGGTCCTCCCAGCTGCGACCAAAGTCGAGAACACATGCACGGAGCATGTCCTCGAGTGTCTGTATGGTCCTCTCCGTCTGACCATCCGTCTGAGGGTGGAAGGCTGTGCTCAGATGGAGCCGCGTCCCGAACGCCTCCTGCAACCCCTTCCAGAGCCGGGAAGTGAAACGAGCATCTCGATCGGAGAAGATAGACGATGGCACACCGTGAAGCCGTACGATCTCCTGGACGTAAAGACGTCCCAAGCTCTCCACTGAGCCCTGCTCTCTGATGGGTAAGAAGTGTGCCGACTTGGTGAGTCGGTCGACAATCACCCAAATGGAGTCGTGACCTCTGGAAGTGCGTGGAAGTCCAGTCACGAAGTCCATAGATATGCTATCCCACTTCCACTCCGGGACCTCCAAGGGCTGTACCAAACCTGCTGGTACCTGATGCTCTGCCTTCACCTGCTGGCAGGTGAGGCATCGTGAAACGAACTCTGCCACAGCTTTCTTCATGCCCGGCCACCAGTGCTGTCGTCTGAGATCCTGGTACATCTTCGCCACTCCGGGATGTACCGCCAAGGGAGAAGTGTGAAACTCTCTCAGCACCTCCTCTCGTAAAGCGACTGGTACGAAGGTACGTCCTCTGAAAAGGATGTCGTGCTCTGCTCCAAGGGAGAAGCCATCAGGCGCCTGACCTGAGGATATCAGTGCACGCCGGGTCTCACAGTCAGCGTCCCCACGCTGAGCCTCTCTGACCCGCTGTAGAAGTGGAGGAGAGACTGTGAGAGACTGAAGAAAGGCTGCTCCGTCTCTATCCACGAAGGATATCTGCAAGGAGGCTAGCTGCTCTGTCGCCTCCTCAAGCAGCTGAATGCCCGTCCTCCTGCTGAGGGCATCGGCTACCACGTTCCCCTTCCCAGGAGTATAGACTATCTCAAAGTCATAGTCCTGGAGGAACTCAATCCATCTCCGCTGTCTCAGGTTCAGGTCCTTCTGAGAGAAGATATACCTGAGACTCTGGTGGTCAGAAAAGACTGTGAAGCGCTCGCCCATCAGATAGTGCCGCCAAGTCTTCAGAGCGAAGACCACTGCTGCTAACTCCAGGTCATGAGTGGCGTAGTTCTGCTCATGCGGCCTCAACTGACGTGATCCGTAGGCGATCACGGCCCGCTCCTGCATCAGGACGCACCCGAGTCCAGTCCCTGAT
The DNA here is from genome assembly GCA_963277665.1 of Viscum album. Lineage (NCBI taxonomy): Eukaryota > Viridiplantae > Streptophyta > Magnoliopsida > Santalales > Viscaceae > Viscum > Viscum album. The sequence goes on from OY728144.1 coordinate 162,935,898, forward strand.
GCATCGCAGTAAACTACGTACCCAACTCCCTCCTCAGGCAACCTCAAGATAGGTGCGCTGGTCAATCTCTGTCTCAGCTCCTGGAAGCTCTGCTGACATCTGTCTGACCACACGAAGGGTTTCCCCTTCTTCGTCAACGCTGAGAGTGGTGCCGCAACTCTGGAGAAGTCTGGCACGAATCTCCGATAGTATCCGGCTAGGCCCAAGAAGCTCCGCACCTCTGTCACGCTCTTGGGTGGCTCCCAAGCTAGCACTGCCTCGATCTTCGCGGGATCCACTGCAACTCCCGCCTCAGAGATGACGTGCCCCAAGAAATGGACCTCACGTAACCAGAACTGGCATTTTGAGAGCTTGCCATAAAGCTGGTGCTCTCGGAGTGTGTCTAGCACAACTCGCAGGTGGTAGGCATGCTCCTCCTCAGTCGTCGAGTATATCAAAATGTCGTCAATGAAGACAACGACAAATCGGTCGAGGTATGGCTGGAAGATCCTGTTCATGAGGCTCATGAACACTGCTAGAGCATTGGTTACGCCGAACGGCATAACCAAGAACTCATAATGGCCATACCGACACCTGAAGGCCGTCTTCTGCACGTCCTCGTCTCGAACTCTGAGCTGATGATAGCCTGACCGGAGGTCTATCTTCGAGAACCACCGCGCTCCCTTGAGCTGATCGAAGAGGTCATCAATCCGTGGCAGCGGATACTTGTTCCTCACTGTCACCTGGTTCAGGCGACGATAGTCGACACACAGTCGCAAGCTCCCGTCCGCCTTCTTGGCGAACAAAATCGGGGAAGCCCAGGGTGAAACACTGGGTCGGATAAACCCCTTGCTCTGCAAGTCCTCCAACTGTACCCGCAGCTCTCGAAGCTCGGCGGGGGCCATCCGATATGCTGGAGTAGATATCGGGGCTGTCCCGGGGTACAAGTCGATGTAAAAGTCTACCTCTCTACGAGGAGGTAGCCCTGGAACGTCGTCGGGAAAGACGTCCACGTACTGGTCCACCACTGCAGGAAAAGCCGGACTCCGCACGTCCACTGCTCCTAGGATGAGGCTAGCCAACTGATGAGAGATAGGCTGCACTCTCCTCCGCGGAAGTCCATCCTGTGCTGCAAAGGTTCCCTTCTCGCCGGTGAAGGTAAACCTGCTCCCGTCGGTGGGAACACATCGCACCTTGCGCCTAAAACAGTCGATCTGGGCATGAACCGTGGATAGCCAATCCATGCCCAAGATGACGTCGTAAGGCCTCGACGCCGCTACAAGGAGATCCCAGCCGAAGCTCTCGCCTCCTAGAGTAAGCTCACACTGCCGACACCAGTGCGTAATCGTCGAGTCTGCTCCCGTAGGAGTCTCTAGCCGTAAGGATCGAGCCAACGGCTCAGTCGGAATCTCCGAGCTCCGAACAAGGGCAGAGGCTATGAAAGAGTGACTCGCTCCTGTGTCTATAAGTACTGCAGCAAGGGTGGAATAGACACAGATCGTACCTCGAATCATCTCTGGCAAGTCGGGGTCGTAGGCCTCCACTGCCTGGAGCTGGGCCTGTCCCTGCCCGCCAGCTCCATGTGGTCGAGGTGGCCCTCCTGGTGGTGGTGGGGGTAGAGCCTGGAAGCGTCGCCCACCACCCGCTGCTCGGCCAGCTCCTCTGCCTCGTCCGCCTCCTCCCTGCGGACCGCCACGGTCGACCCTCTGCCTCTGCCTGGGTGGCCCCTCCACCGTCTGCTGCTCCTCTGGTCGGCGAGTCGGGCAATCACGAGCCATGTGACCCTGCCCGCCGCAAGAGTAGCACAGCCTGCCTCTCGAAAGGCTGGCACTCCGCTGTGTGCCTCGTACTGCTGAGCCGGTGTCCTGAGGCCGTCTGCGTGGGGGTCTGGTCTGCCTGGACCCGTGAGTCATCCGTCGGCTACCTGCTGCCGAAGACTCAGCTACCTGCCGCCCTGCGCTAGGTCTCGCCGCTGAAGAAGGCTCTGCCAGGAAGCTCTCGATCAGGAGGGCTCGCTCCAACACTCCCGCCTGGGTCGGAATGCTGAGGGAGATCAGCGACGCCCGAATCTCCTGTCGCAAGCCCTGCTCGAAGGTCCGGGCCCGGAAGAAGGGGTCCCGTACCATGTCGGTCGAGTAGCGAGATAGGTCCGTGAACCTCGCCGCGTACTGAGCGACCGTCATGCTGCCCTGGCGCAGCTGGAGAAGCTCCTGGATGCGCACCGCTCGGAGGGTGGCCGGGACGAACTCAGAGCGGAAGAGGCTCTCGAAGTCCGCCCAGAGCAAGGATGCCTCATCGTGAACCTGGAGCATCAGGCTCCACCATCGTCCTGCCGCCGCCTGCAGGAGGCTCGCTGCGAGGATCACCATGAGATCCGCTGGTGTCCTCACTAGCCTGAAGATCCGTACCACCGCCTCTAGCCAGTCCTCGGCGGCCTGGGGGTCCGCCTCACCGCGAAACCTGGGCGGTCGCTGGCTCTGAAACTCATGCAGTGCCCTGAGGCGACGTGCATCGTCGGCGTCTGGTACTGGAAGCATCGGTGGCTCGGCGGGTAAAGCTACCGCCGGTGCCACTGCTGGCAAAGGGCCCTGCACCGAGGCCTCGTCGCTCGGTGGGCTGCCATCGCGCCCTACACTCGGAACCCTAGCTGGCAGTCGTCGCGGGGCCATCCTGAAAAGGAGAACAAGAGCACCACAGTCAGAACAGTATACCTGGTGAGCTGGCACAAGTAATCACAAGGAAAACTTGAGACTTTCATAAAGCAGATCAGTATACCCGGTGAGCTGACACAAGTAATCACAAAGAAAAACTTGTAACACACACGCAATCAATGTTTTCATGCATTAAGTCGGAAATCAGGAGTCAGGGTCCTGGTGTACGGATACGTCGGCCGCCGCACCAACACTGGGCTCCCTGAACTGATAACCACACTCAATACACTAAACACTATTGCTTCACATAGAAAGGAAGGACGATCAGAGTCTGCGGTAGAACCGACCACCTCTGATACCAATTTGTCACGACCCGTCCTCGGGGCCCGTGCCGTGACTACCCCAAGCCCGCCTTCCATAGGCCAGGGGCTGGCGACTAGCACCAAGGCGTAAAATCCCAGTAAACAGGGAAGGCATTGCCTTTATAAGTAACAACCACACAGAGTCAGCAAGCGGAAAGTAAAGTGCAGAAAGGTAAAGGGGCCGGAAATACAAGCCCAACTGTAAAGTACAACTGAAAAGTAAAGTACATCAACTGAAGAAAAGACGGCGGCCTTGTGTCGTCCACTGGCAATCCCACCTGAAGGGTGGGTACAGATAGCCTCCAAGCTCCTCGGGCCCCACGTCCGCTCTGAGCACGTCCCGTCCAGTGGTCCACCTCCAGGTACCGTCCTGCTCCACGCCCCAACCGCGATCAGCGCTGTCCGTCGTCTGCAACCAACACCACGAAGTGCGGGCATAGCCCGTGCAGGGGTGAGTACAACTACTCAGTAAGGACCCCGAGACCCCCGAAGGTCTCCCGAAATCCACAAAGGATATAGCACAAAAGAAAGATGCAATCACGAAGTAACATCTGACTTGACTTAGGTATATGCCCATACATATACCTAAGTCCCCACTTCTAGCTCCGCTCACGAGCTCAAGAACCACTCAATCCACATAGGAAAGCAAGACTCAAATCCACAAAGGAGAGTAAACAGTAAATCCACAAAGGATAGTTCAACACAATCCACAAAGGAGAGTAAATAGTAAATCCACATAGGATAGTTCAACACAATCCACAAAGGAGAGTAACATAAGGTTCAGCTCAACCAGGTATACTTTTTCAGATGACGTCAAAGATGATCACTGATCCATCTAAGTCGTCGGACCCACGAAGGATCGATAGGTACTAACCCCCGCAGAAGACCCACACAGGATCGGGCTCACACAGAACCTGTAGGCAGTGGCTCACACAGAACCGGTAGGCAGTGGCTCACACAGAACCGGTAGTAGGACCCACACAGGATCGGGCACTGATCCGCGTAGGATCGCTGAGTGCAGTAGTCGACGCAGTCCACTGAGGTCCCTGCACAGTCGTCGCCGCAGTCCACGAAGGATCTCTGCTCTGCCGTCGTCGCAGTCCACGGAGGATCTCTGCTCTGCCGTCGTCGCAGTCCACGGAGGATCTCTGCTCTGTCGTCGAGGTCACAGCCAGCGCTAGGGTTCCCGCACGTAGCGAGCTCGTTTAGGAGGGTCCGCTCCACGAGCCGAGGGGCTGATACATCAACTGACACGTAGTCCGAAGTTGATGTATCCAAAAGTTCCGTATTGACAACAGGATCTCAACGCGACTGACGGCGCGTCAATCGGACGCCCGGTCTGAGAGTTATTGGCATTTTCGTCCCAGGGGCCCGGTTGGTTTTTAGGGCAAAACCAACCCGACCGTACTCCGCCTGTATCCGATCCTCGGGCGGAGTATGCCAAAAGTTCCGTCTCACTTAGAGGAAACTACCACAGCTGACGGAACGTCGTTCGGACGCCCGTAGCCCAAGTTATGAGCGTTTTCGCTCCGAGGGCCCGGTTGGTTTCGTGTACGAACCAACCCGGCCGAACCCAAAGTCTTCCGAAACCTTGAGTGTAATATACCGAAACGACCGTCTCGATCCAAGGATCGCGTAGTCGCTGACGGTTCGTCAATCGGAGGTCCCAGGCCCAAGATATGGGCGAAAGACCGAAGAGGGCCCGAAACGGGGGTACTGGGCCCGGGGCGACCCGGCCCGAACCCCCCCTGGGGTCGGCCGAACCGGGTCGTCCCGAACCGGGTCGGCCCGACCCGGCCCGAACCGGCTCGGCCGGGTCCGGTCCGGCCTGGGCGCGGCCCGGCCGACCGGACCGGCCGGCTCGGCCTCGGCCGGGTGGCCGAACTGCCGCCGCCGCGGGGTTGAACCCGCGGCTTGAGAGAATCCGCGGCCCCGCGGGGGGGCCGCCTGTCACGCGGACGCGGCCGGGCCGCCGCGTCCGTCCCGGTTCCGCGCGGCCGCGGAACCGGCTGCCGCCGCCGCCGCGGCTTCAGCCGCGGCGGAAGATTTCCACGGCGGCGCGCCGGGCGCCGCCGCCTCCGGTCGCCGGCGCCGCCGCGCCGGCGACCCGCGCCGCCGCCTCCTTCCGCGGGCCGCCGGAGATGCTCCGGTGGCCCGATTTCTTTCCCGTCTGCGCCGATGCTCCTCCCGGGGGACGATCTTCACTGCGGAACCAACAAATTTCCCTTGCCGCACGGTTTGTCGACGTCCGCCAAATCCGCACAACAAAATAGATCGGCAGAGGGTTGCCGGATCTTGTTCGTTAGACCCGCACCCTCCGCGTTAGTCATAATCCACGGGAGGAACAATAAAACAATCAACAACAATTTTAAATGTTAAAATTGTTCGAAGATCAAGTTCTTTACTTTAAAAGAAATAAATCACGGGAAGGAAAATATTCCAATCAACCCTTACCTCGCAGCTGTCGTTGCCGAACGAGGGATCGTCGCGGGATTGCTCGTCGCGGAGGAAGGAGATCGTCGCGTCGTCGCGGAATCGCTCGTCGCGTCGCCAATCTCCGGATCAAGATCAACGGATTTAATTAGTTTAATTCCGTTGATATTGAGATTAAAAAGGGAGAAGAAAAGATCTGATTCTCACCTTTGTTGCCGAACGAGGGTCGGCCGCGGAAGAAGAGGCGTCGCCGAAGAACGTCGCGGGTAGATCTCGTCGACGTCGCAGATCTTGGTGTGCGTCGTCGAATTCCGGTCGCCGGCGTTCTTCGCGTTCTTCGCGTTCTTCGCGTTCTTCGCGTTCTTCGCGGAGAGGGTGGAGGAACGAAGAATCTTTCAAATCCTTTCCAAGGATTTTTGGGTTGGTCTTATTTTATAAACATGCCAACACACGAAACCGGTTAAGAAACGATCCATTAATTCGTTGAATTAATTCAACGAAAGAAACGACCCATTTAATTCACGAAGAAACAGTCCATTTAATTCACGAAATAAACCGCCCAATTAAATGGTCTGTTAAGAATTAAAGAAAACGCGTCGGTTGACTTTTCAGTTACTTTGACGGGTTTTCGCGGGTGCGTTACTTAGCGAAAGAAACGGCGGGGCTCGTGCGGGTCCCACCGCACAAATATCCTACCAAAGGGGGTAGGATATTTCTGGATAGCATCCTATCCAGTTCAACTCAGTTCAAGCCGTCTTTAAGTGACTTCAAGAGGCTTCCAAGCAGCTTAAGTGATTTAAAATAAAGTTGTCGCACAAACTTTATTTTATTTCTGACTTAAATCCGTAAAATTTAAAAACCACGTCTGAGCAAACGCAACTCCGGAAGAGGCGTTTCTAAGCAAATACCGGCGCTGCGATTTCATCGGTGCCCTCAGAATTCGATTCCGGGCACCGGTTCAAAAGATAGAAAAACCCGCTCGTCCGTTCACTGAACGTACCCGAGCCAAACTTCGGAAATTGATTCCGGGCACACCGGGCCTCGGAATCAGGTGCCGTCTGAAGCTGCGCTCTTGTAAAATTCCAAAGAAAATTAAGAAAAAAATTTCCTTGAAATTTGCGGGTCTTTACATGAATTTTTGGTATTTCTCTGAGAAGTTACATTTTTTGATAAATAGTGAAATATTCTACATTGTAGTTGAATTTTTTGTTGAAAATAATCTTTATTCATTAAATTTAATTTAAAATACACAATAGGATAATAATATATATTCTAATCCAATTTATGTTTTTGGAATCAATTGTTTTTGAAATTAGATATAAAAACTTATTGAACTTTTTAATGTTTCCTTTTACCCTCTTTTTTGCCATATCTACTAGATTAGTGTTAAACTTAATTTAGTCACTTCTATGAATTGAATTTGGAAAAAGAACCTAAAATGTTGTAATAAACTTGATATTTTGAGTCTAACAGGATCAAATTAATTTTTTTTTATTTTGTTAAAATTAACTTTAGTAAATTTTTATTTACCACAATTAAGGGAAAATCAAGTAATTAAAGGTAAAAATAATAGTATAATATTATAAAATTACCCTAAAACTTGTGCTAATTTAATTTTATAAGTTATTTTAAAGAAAAAACATCCTTATTCCTAATTTATAACCTTTTTAATCCACTTGGATAAGAATATAACATTTATAATATTATATTTAAAGATAAGTTAGACAAGTCATACTAATATCTATTAATAAGTGTTAAATTTTTAATATATGGTTACACCAAAGATAAATTGTATAATAAATATTAATTTGAAATATAATAAGTATATATTCATCGTGATAATTTATTTTTAATTTTTAGATAAGATTGAATTTAACTAAATGCTTGCATAATAATAATGCGGTAACTGTTTAGTTAATGGAAATATCAAATAAATGATATTAGAGATATTAAAATAAATATAATATGACATCATTAATATGATACAAGAATTTTACAGATACCTCAGACATTTAAGTGATATATTAGAAGTGTGTGTTAAAATTTATTATGTTTTTTTGAAACAAAGAAACTATTACTCCTACAGGCACTAGTGTGTGATTGTGCTGCCTCTGGTCTCGTGATGGAGCCCTAGATAATGAAGGAGGATGATTTCCCACCTCTTCTTGGATGAGGAAGGGGGGATGATTATTTGATCGCACCGACCCCAGTCTTGCGAAAGCTGTTCACCCCATTTTCAAACCCTAATTTTTTCCAGAGTTTCCAGCGATCTCGCATAGCCTGAAGGCCCCTGATCATCACCTTGGCAATCCTCAGCTTCCAATCTCGCTTCCGAAGTTCTATGAAGCATCGCACCATCTCGATTTAACACTGGTGGCTCGTTTCAGTCACAAGCAGCCCCCAGTTGTTGCTTTCGACTGTTTTGTCTTCAACAAATGGGACTTGCAAGACCGCGTGATCGTTGGTCTCCTTGATAATCATCACTTTATGGTCTGGTTTGCTTCAGAAGAGGATTTGATCCAAGCTTGTTCCAGTTCCCCTTGTCATTGAAATGGATGTAAGGTTTCCCTCCTTCGCTGGTCTTTTGATATATGTACGAACCGTGACCCTTCCACCATTGCAGCATGGCTGAGTCTTACTCAACTTCCTCTTCTATTTCAAAACCCAGCGATTATTCGCATGATTGGAAACTTGGTGGGCCACTACCTTTGTTCTGATGTCCGAACCTCCACAGTAATTCATCCAGTTAATCCCCACATCTGTGTAGAGATGGATGTCATGAAGCCTGCAGTGGAGTGGATATAAATCACCATGGGTGAGGAATTCCGATGGAAGAAGGCTGTTGTTTTTGAGATTTGGGATTATTATTGCACCAATTTGCATCATCTGGGGCACATCATTTCTGAATGTCAAGGTGATGTAGCAATTGGGAGGATGTCTGGTCTGAAGGAGAAGTTAGGTAGGTCTCTTGGTCAGGGACCTACAATGGATCCCGTGAATGGCATAGTGAAACAGATTTCATTGAGTGAGGGGGCTGCGCTCACTAATCCGCTGGTTTCTTCAGTGTTTAGTCAACTTAGGATTGATATGGTTTTAGGGGTTGGGCAGAAGCAGTCTTCTAATGGCCATGGGATTGGTGACATAGGGGAGACATTGGGTGTTAGTGTGATCAATCCCTCACAACAAGAGGTTCGTCCGTCAGTGGATGCCAATGGGAAGGATGTAGGTGACTGCAAGAAGCTAAAGCTTGTGATTGAGGCTCATGCCACAAGTTGTGAGAGTTTTCCTATGGAGGTGTTGGAAGTTGCTTATAGGTCTCAAAGACAGGAGGTGAGTGATACTTCTATGATGGCTGCAATTGAGACTGAAAACCGGTTCCAAGGAGTGGAACAAGTGAACGCGAAGGAGGCTGTGCAAATGGATGAAGGTGGTAGTGTACAACTGGGGATCTCTTCTCCAGAGGATGGAATTGGGAAGGATGCCTTGTGGCAGGGGACTATGGACAGTCATGAATTATTGGAGCAGCCTAAGTTTCTGGCCCTCATTGACCCTAATTGTCAATCTCATGAAGGCCGAGGAGGGGGAGATGGCTCCCAAGAGGTCCATATTTCTAGAAAGTGGTGGGACTACTCGAATATTGGAAAGGAAAATGAAAGAGGCTTGATCATGCCCTCTTTTAGTGATATTTTCCAGGGCGGGGTGCTGAAGATTATCGGGAATCAGGGGAGCAGGAATACTCAATATCGATGAAGGTCGAGGAAGGACTACTCCAAATTTCCAAAGCCAATACCTACCAGGTTATCGACTGGGAACACATAGCTACTATACTGGGAACAAATGAACCTGCGAAGGAAGTATGTGTAGGTTATCAAGCATTATGATTGTTCGGAATGGGAATCAGCTACTATGGAGGAGGCTTCTCATCATGGATGTGATGGCAGGTATGGTTTCTTTGATATGTAATCTTCTCTTTCAGCTTGTGGTACTTTTTTTACTATCCTTTTCATTTATTTAATAAATGGTCAGGGGGTTATCCTCTGAAGGCTTTTCTGGTAATTTATTATGTTTTTATGATATTAAAAAAAACAAATAATTAATAGTATGAAAATTAACATAAATTATACTTTAAAATAAATAATATTTTATTAAATGATATAAAATTCATAAAAATTTAAAATTCATAAAAATAACTAGAATAAGGTTAAATATGCCAACAATTATCCATTTGGGGTTCGTTTGGAATTTTATAGTAACTATATTAACCGTAGAGTAATAATTCCAAGTTGTCATGGTAAGAGTTAAAGGGTTTAACTAAGGGTTAAATCCAAACAATGAGGTTAATATTGTGACCTAAACCTATGTAAAAATCATTCGTTGAGAGGATTTCTACCCATCCTCATATCTTCTTCAAAATAACTCAATTTTTAGCTATTTTAAATTGAAATAAAATTTATATTAATTTAATATTTTTAAGGAATTCAAAGATTCCTTTCCCTCTCTTATATAAAGGAAATGCCTCCCACAATTCCTCATACCACATTTAGACTTTTATATCAACCTAATGCTAAAAAACAATGTCACAATGTCTGTGTATGTATGACCTACCGTCTCCACACTATAATATAATTTGTTTTTCATCATCAGTTTATTTGGATGAGTATAATGATGAATATAATGGATATAAATATTAAATGTGACAATATATTTATTTATTATAATTGGTATACCATTCAATTCCTTACCACTTTACCATTAAGGGAATGATACCGTTTCTCGTGCATATGTACAACCTACTGTCTCCACGTTCCAATGTGATTCAGTTTCCATAATATCGATTTTAGAATGATTATAAAAATGTGTTTAATGAATAAATAATATATTTTTAAAATTAATTTAATAATATAGATTTTGGATATATATCCTATACAAAATTACCAAGATATTCATGATAAAACATGCATATGAAAATGAAGGAGTTAACACTCGAAAGAAGGGTAATAATGAAATATAAGTAAAAAAAGGGTTATAAAATAATATTAGATTATCATATATTATATAATAAATACGAATAAGGTTATTACATAAGTTAATAATATGCCTAAAATCACTATACACGAGGTTAAGAAATGTTCTACTAAACGAAGCGTAAGGTAAGGGAAATTCATCTAACCTTTTATTTCTGTGAGATACATGCTATATTCCCCACTTGTTTCTTTTGTGTGGTGTATATACTTATCATGAATTCCTTTTATGACTATAATTCAGAATATTATTTTATTTTAATATCCATATAATATTATTTCTTTCATGGGGAATATGATTCTACCAATTTTAAAGTGGTAAGGGATAATTTAAAAATATCAATTTTATTCATGATTGTTTATATGTTAGTATATACTGGGGAATATTTATAATCCATTTTCATGTTTCATAATTTTTTTTTCAAAATATTTTTACATTTATCCTAAAAATATTTAATTTATTTTTTATACATGCTTAACTTTTTATAATATAGTTAGAAAGGATTTTCTTATCATTTTCAAAAATAGGTACTTTATGAATTTTTCGATGGAAGGTATGTTTATTTTAACTTATGTGGAATGCATGTATATTAACACCATAACAACACCATAAAATTTTGAAGCTTCCATTTTATACTTACAAGGTTACTTTCAAATTAAAATATTTCTTTTATAATTGTACAACTTCTAAATGATTTCAATGTAAAAAATGGGTATTTATCTCAAGAATGTTTTAATGATTTTATTAGATTATTTTCATCTATGTCAAATATATTATTTGATCCTAGGCTTGATTAAGGTTAATCTCTTATGATACCTTCTACCATATTTTATTGAATTTTTTTTGATAATTTTAACTATAGATGTTCTATTTTGATACCATTGATGGTTAATGGTTAAAGTATTCACAATTTTTATGCTATTTTATCAATACAAATGTTTATGAAGTTTATGTTTCACTCATTTCATTTGAATAATGCATTGTACATTGTTTGTAATAGGATATGACCTCTACACCCCCTTGATTCATCGATAGGTGTCATGTGACAAACTAGTTTGGGTATTTATTGATGTCTTACCTGTTTAAGTATGGTGTCTTGGCCGAAGCCTTGACAGTATGTTTCTGATGTCTGAAATTATGCACTCCCTATTTATGAGATTAGTTATTGATATTCCATATGATTATTTAACTTGTATAATATTTATGGTTATGTTTTTTAGATCATGTTATTATTTTATGTGATATTATTTATTCTTTCCATATTATAATATAGAATATGTTTGAATGGATTGTGTTTTAGTTATACACCTCTACATAAGGTTTATTCTTATTTTTCATAATAGCATCCTTTGTATGCTTACCCTTACTGAGGATCTGAGCTCACCCATTCTCTTATGTTTTATTATTCCTAGGATCCCAAGATGTCTATTATGGATGATATACAAGGTTAATATTGGATAATTCTGATGTTTAAAAAGGATTTTTATGTTTTATTTTATGTTTTAAAGTGTAATGTAAGGTTAATGTATGTAATCTGGCTTCAAATATTGCTAAAATGATCTGTTATTTCAGATTTGAGTATTGTATCTATGCCTATATAATAAAGTGAGGCATCCACTTTGGGATACTAGGGTTTGTGTTGTTACAATTGGTATCAGAGGAGGTTTAGTAGAAACCTTGGAAACTATATGTAGACAACATAGATTAAGAACATAACCCTAATATATACATTGATGATAAACATAGAAGAACATCATAAAATATTGGTAAGGTATATATTATGTGGGTCTTCCTTGCGATACGTCCATGTCTAGATGATACAAGTGAATGTGGATCTGGAATAGATGTTCCTAGGGGTAACAACTCCAATAAGGTGCATCGGTCTTGACTTGGAGTAACCTGGTACACTACAACGGTTCTTACTGCGCACCTAGTTGGACACAGCTGAGCGATATTCTTAAGATAATTCCCATTTTATTTACAAACCATTATGTAGGTTTTGAATATATTATGAAAATGTTTAACTTAGGTTAAAACTATGTTATTTTAGATTGAAAATAAGTTTTCATGATTTCTATAAATTATTATATGTTTTTCTCACTAGGAATGTTGTTACTCACACTATGCCTTCTAATTTTAGTCAGTGGTTGGAATCCAAAGAATTCATGCTAATATTGAAGATGATAGGAAATGTGGTTGTGATGAGAAACAAAATGTAATGTTTATAGAAGTGAAAGATATTGTGTTCAAGCCAAATCAGTTGTCCCAAAATATGATTACCAACATATACCTTAACCAACTCCCAAAATCACCAATGAAGAGAAGGGAAAATCATTTTAAGAGCTCTAGTGGTGGAGACCATGGAGAAAATAATGCTCTATCTCCATCATGCAAGAAATTTGAAATGAGAGACCCATGAAAGTGTCTCAACGATTTCCACATGAAACATGATACCCCTTCTTGGGCTCTGTGGGTATGCTTCCCGGAACTCCCGCTACCATTTCAAAATCCCTATATTTTCTATTTGTTAGGTAATTTTATAGGATGATTCTTGTGGACTGATAGTAGAAAAAAAATCCATCTATCTTATGATAGCTCAATGTATTTGTGTTGAGGCGGATGTTTCTAAACCGATGGTGGAGTGGGTGTGGATTATAGTTGGGGAGGAATTTATCTAGAAACAGGCTATGGTTTTTGAGTCATGGATTTAATATTGTTCGTCTTGTAGTCATCTTGGTCACCTAGATACTACCTGTCATCACGCTTATAGGGATCATCATGGGGTTCCTGCATCACCAAATCATCAGGTGTTAGGGTCTGAGGAAGCCCGTATAATGGTTATGCTGGACACTTAGGACTCAACAAATATGGATTTTCTTTTGAATGAGGTAAGACCACAGAACTAGGATCAGATGCTAGTGAACTTTGTTGATAGGTTGAAATGTAGTGTGGTTGGTAACTCGAAAACAATGTTGAAAGCTGGATGAAAAAGTCCCACTGAGCGTCAGTATGTTGCTTAGTCCGGCCAGGATGTTGGAAATCTGAAATCCTGAGGTAAAATTAGGCCTCTTATACCTTATCCGAAAGCCAGAGGATCGTGGGGTAGATCCAGTTGATCGCCTCCATTCCTAACAAGGTCATGGATGTTCAAACAGAGTAGTATGGGGGTAATACATTGGTAGCAGATTTCTTTAGGCGGCCGTACTAGGATCTGTGTGTCCCCAATCCATCTTCATCCACTCCTTTGGTTATAGCAGACATGGAAGGATGCAAAGTGGCGGACGATGGAGTTTCAATGACTCCAAAGACTGCATCCTATGGGGATGCAGTACGCTTAGGTCCAGGTCCAATAGGTTCAAAGGGATCTTAGGAGATAAAGAGGCTTACAATTGAATTGATTTCTGCAAGGGAACCAAGCCGGAGAAGGGCATCCCCTATTTTAAAGTTAGCTAACTAATTTGAGATCTTAGAGTTTAGGCAAGGCCAGGAGGTGGATGATGCACAACTTGATCACCCAATTGAGGATCAAGGACACTTCAGTGAGGTATCTAGTGATTACCAATCTGGTCAATATTCGGGAGAAATTAAAGATGATCTCCAAGGTGATGATCTCCTTAATCAAAGGAGGAGGAAGGGTTAGAAAGGCACTAGGAAGGGTCAGAAAGATTATTCCTACCTGACCCACCCAATGGATACATGATCCGTTAAACAAATTAAGAGAAAGGCGATGTCAATTAACCCCAAAGCCTCTGGATCTCCTGTCATGGAGGAGTCTTCTGTTTACGAGGCAGTTTCTTTCAAAAAAACCCTTGATGATTCTTATAGTGATAATCTAGAATTGCTAATGCATTCGGGTGAAGAAATGTTGGAGGATTTTCCAATGATTAATGCCCAAGATGTGGATACTGAAGAGATGATGGGAAAACTGTTGCATGTAGACAGTACTACCAAGTAAATTGATTGGATTATCAAACAAGACCACATTTTGATAAGAGTATTCAATGTGAGGAAGATAAAAAAAGATGAATATATGAAATCATAAGATTATTTGGCATATATTTTTGAAGACCTCCTAATGGACGATCTAGGTACACATGTTACTTCTATTTCCTTGAAATTGCTTAGGGAAAATGACTCCAACCAGCTTAATATATCCTTCAATAATTTTGCTGTTTATTTTATTGAATGATCCCTTTTGATTATGAGAGTTTACAATTTCCCCTTAAAAGTGTTTTTGATAATAAAAAAGTTAATTTCGAGGAAATGTATGGAAATAAAACTCTTCAGAATAATCCATTTGTAGTTCATTACCTTAAATGCAAGGAACATGGGAATTACGTGAGTCAATTTCCTCTTCAATAGGATAAACTCTAGAACAAACAAAGTAACTATTTGAAAATAAATGGATGAATTATTTATGTATTGGGGTTGTGTGGAAAACCCTAGTTAAAAAGATGTTTAGTGATTAACCTTATTTCATGGATGTACAACATATTTATTTTTAGAGTTATGTTAATATGGTTTCTCAAAAAGGACAACCCCCAAATCTCATGACAGCCCGTCATATCCAGTAAGGCTATGTGGTTTGAACTGACAATTGAAGGGAGAAAAGGGTGAATCACCTACCACTAGCCTTCGTCAAGTCCTGGTCAATATTTATTTTTTTAGTTAGTTAAAATATTTAATGGATAAACATTATTTTTTAGAGACATTTGTTTTATCAAATAGATAACATTATGATTGGAGAATGATTTGGTGATTAAGTGATTAATGATATTTCAAAAGCGGTTTTCTATTTTTGGAATCCTATAAGATTACGGTAAACAAAATATTGTGAGGAATAAAGGTTGAATTGTATTTTGGGGTCAAAAATGATTTTATTGTGGACTTATAGTGATTTAGGATATTTATCAAAATGGTTAGTATATCTTAACGATTATGTGATTTAGGAAATTATTCTTCGGTATGAGACCTTAAAAGTTATTGATATTATTTGGAAGACTATGATCAAATACTTCTGATTTTTGAGTTTCAATATTAGTCTATAATTTTTTAAAGGAATGATAGATATTTTATCAATGATCTATGTTGAAAATTGTGTATGACTCTGGAATTTTATAGATTAAAGTTTTTTTATTTATGAATATATTTATTATTTTTGGAGAATTGTCTTATATTATTCTAACTAGTTTGGTTTTTCTTAATTTTTTAATATTAGATAAATAAATAGTTAATCTTTGATGAATTAGGTGACTCTCAAGAAGTTGATTTTTGTGCTTTAGGTGTGAAAATTTTATCTTAATTACTTATCGTTTTCAAAAATGGATGTGTTTGTGGTGGAAATTCATTAACAGATGAAACTATACCTATCAAGGAAGTACGTTTCATTATGTTCTTAGTCTATGAAGTAAATTAATTCCTCAACTATAGGTAAAATATCTTGAGACCAAAAATTTCATCTTAGTAAATTATTTTCTGATAATTCAAATGGTCCCTTAGATCGTTATAGATTTATACCTTTTTAATTATTAAATTTCTCATGACCATGTTCTCTATTACTCTCCATAAAATATTAATGGTTATATTTCTCGAACATGTCCATGTTTTACTACATGGGACCCTTGTATGTGTTATCTCTAATGACCTTCGTACTTCCCTTTCTTTGTTTTAAAGTGGTGGTCTCATTAACCCTATTTTCATTGTGGTTTTCCTAAAAAATGAATTTTTAATTATCAGCCTTTAATTTAAAAAGTGAAATTTAGAATTTCAATGATGAAACTTTTGAAGAGGGAATAATACTGCACACCAAGATTTAATGGCATGTTTTCTTTTAAAATAAATTCAATTTCTTGTGTTGCCCACAACAGTAAGTTCGATCGCACTACGATCTATTAACCTAGCCGTTTAAATAGAGTATATGAATAGTATTAACCACATTATTAAACTTATTAATATTCCATATAATTTTAACATTTATCTTATTCATTTCCTAGAAAATTATATAAGAATAAGTCCAATTTTACGCTTGAAAACTATAATTTTTAAGGGGGATTTTACAATATTTTAATAGCGTAGATATTTTAATTATTTTTAAAATTTTATCAATTTAATTTTTAAAAATAGACTTCATTTTTTAATTAATAATATAAAAATTATCTTAGGGTGAATTGTTTGGTATTTTTCTGTTTATTTTTATTTTTTGATGAATAGTGAAAAATCCTGCATGGTAATTAAAAAACAAACTTTTTCGTTTAAATAATTAATATACATTGAATTGATCTTTAAAGTCCAAATATTTTAATAATAAATATATTAATCCAATTGATGTTATTATAATCATGTTTATATTGAAATTATATATAAAAACATACTGAACTTTTGAATATTTCTTTTTTCTCTCCTTCTCGCCACATCCTCGAGATTAGTCTTAAACTTAATTTAGTAACTTTTGTGAATAAATTTGAAAAAATTGACATAAAAAATTGTAATAAATAGCATATTTAGATTATAATATGATCAAATTAGTTTTTGGATATTATGAATTGTAATTTTATTAAATTTTTATTTACCGTGTTTAAGGGTTAATCACGTAATTAAAAATAAAAATAATATTATAATATTATAAACATACCCTAAAACCTATCATAATTTAATTTTATATTTGGTATTATATTAAAATCTACATTATTCTGAAATTATAACCATTTTATATGACTTGGGTAAGAATATGACATTTAGAATATTTTATGTGAAGATTAGTTAGAAATGTCATACTCATGTTTTTTAATAAGTGTTACATTTTTAATACATGGTTATACAGAAGATAAATTAAAATATAAATATTAATTTGAAATAAAATTAATTTATATTTATCATGATAAATTATTTTTAATTTTTAGATAAGATATAAGTTAATTAAACACTTTCATAATAACAATGCAGAAATTGTTTTATAAGTTGAAATAACAAATAAAAGATATTAAAAGTATTAAAATAATTATAATTTGACATAATTAATGACATAAATGAATTTAATATATAAATTATACATTTTATTTATATATAATAAATGTTTTATTGAAGTTATTATGTAATTATGATATTAAAAAATATAATGAATAATATCAAAATTGACAAAAAACGATACTTTAAAATAAATAATATTTTATTAAATGATATAAAATTTATAAAATTTATAAAATTCACAAAAATTATAATAATAATATTATATATGTCACAATGTATCCATTTTGGGTTCGTTTTACATTTTATAGAAACTATATTAACCCTAAAGAGTAAAAAAACCAAGTTGTCACACTAAGTGTTAAATGGTTTAACTTGGGGTTAAAGCTAGAAGAGATGGGGAATATTTTAAACCTAACATTTAAAAAAAATTATTGGTTGATAGGATTTATGTAAAAACTAATATTATATTCAAAATAAGTAGCTTTGGAGTTATTTGAATTTGAAAATCAATTTATATTAATTTAATATTTTAAAGGATTCCAAGAGTGCCCCTCCTCTCTCTTAAAAAAAAGAACCTCCTCCCTCACTCATAATAAATTGAGCCTTCTATATCAACCAAACCCTACCCATTTATCCTGAAAAAAATTATAAGTAACATTTCGGAGGTCTTGGTATTCCAAAAAGACCAACCCTAGTGTCCCTAAATGGAGATCCAAAGAAAGTATACCGAAGAAGAGGTAATTATTTTACCAAATCATTTATGTTCATTTATTCTTCTACTTCCTATGCCCATGTTGTTAACATAAGAAATTAATAACTTCAGTATAATCTATATTATTATATTTTATTTTGATTATGAGGAAACTATATTCCTTCTTTTATCCATCTTATGAAAAACTATATCAACATGCGTGCGTACACACAACTTACCATCTCCACGCTCTGGTGTAATTTCTTCATCACCAAGTTTTTTGGATGGGTATAATGATGAATATAATGGATATAAATAATAAATATTACAAGATATTTATTATTTATAATTAATACACTATCCAATTCCTTACCACATTACAATTAAGGGAATGATACCATTGTTCATGCGTACATAAGACCTACCGTCTCCACGATATGATGTGATTCATTTTCTATGTTATCCATTTAAGAATGATTATAAAAAATTATTTAATGATTAAAAATTATATTTATAACATTAATATAATTCAATAGATTTTATATAAATATCCTATACCAAATAACCTAGACATTCATGACAAAATATGCATATGAAAACAAAGAACTTAACACTCGAAATAAGGGTAATAACACAATATTATCAAAAAATAGCTGATAATGTAATATATTCATATAATATATGATATCATATATACTAATACGGTTCTTATAAAATTAAATAAAATTATTAAAACCATTATACATCAGGTTAAAGAACATTCAACTAAAGGAAGTGTAATATTAGGGAAATTCATCTCACTTTTTATTTCTATGAGAGACATGGAATATTCAACACTTTTTTTATCTTTTGGGGTGTATATAATAACCATGAATTAATTTTATGAATATTATTATAAATATTATGGTATTTTAATATATATATAATTTTATTTCTTTCACGGGGAATACGATTCTACAGATTATAAAGTGCAAGTGTTAATTTGACAATTTTTTTATTTGGGATTTTTTTATTCGTAAGTATTTACTGGGGAATACTTAACATCCATATCCATGTTTAATATATTTATTTTCCAAAATATTTTCACAATTATCCAACAAAGGTTTTATGTCCTTTTTTACCCATGTTTTAATTTTTATAAAATGGTTTTAAGGGAATATTTTGTTATTTTTTAAATAAGGTACTTAATAACTTTTTTGACGGAAGGAATGTTTTTTAACTTGTGAGGCATGAGTGGATTTTTTTCCCTCATGACACCTTAAAATTTTGAAGATTCACTTATAATATTACAATTTTATTTTCAAATTTAATGTTTTATTTTATAATTTCACGACTTCTAAATGATTTCAAAGTAAAAAAGGGGTATTTCTATCAAGAAATTTTTAATGATTTTATTAGATTATTTTCATCTATGCCAATTTAATCGATGAGATATTTTTCTTGATTAAGGATGATCTATTTTGATAGATTCAACCATATTATTTTGAAATGTTTATGATCTGTTTGAATCTGGGTGTGATATTTTGATACCATTCATGATTTATGGTTGAAGTATTCACATTTCGTATGCTAGATTCTCAATATGAATTTTTTTGATGTTTATGTTTCACTGTTTCCATATGAGGAATGAATTTTAATTATTAAGTGATGGGTGGTGCCTACTATAACCCCTCGATGAATTTATAGGTATAATGGGACAACCCATTTTGGGTATTGGATGATGTCTTACCCATTTATGTATGGTGTCTTGACCAATGACTTGATGGAAAGTTTATGATGTCTGAAATTATGAATTCCCTCCTTAGGATATTAGTTATTAATATTCCATGTGATTATTCTACTAGTAGAATATCCATGGTTATGTTTTCTAGCTCATGTGATTATTTTATATGGTAATATTTATTATTTCCATATTATACTATAGACTATGTCTGAATGGCTTATGTTTTAGTTATGCACCGTTCCTTAATGTTTATGTTTATTATTCATAATAGCATCCACTAAAGTCTTACCCTTACTAAGTGTCTGAGATCACAACTTTATTATGTTTTATTATTCCCAAGATTCCAATATGTGTATTATGATTGATGTGAATATTTAATATAGGATAATAATGACGTTCTCAAAGGATTTTCTTTGTTGTATTTTTTGTTTTAAATTTTAATGTAAGGTTCATGAATGTAATATGGATTCCAAGACTACTAAATTGATCAGTCTTTTGGAATTTGAGGTTTTTATCTATGAAAATGTCATAAAGTAAGGTACCGAATTTGGGAAACTGGGGTTGAGGTCATTAAAAATTTTCTTAACTTTATATGTCCATTTTTCTCTTGAATACCCATTTTGACCCTATGGGAATTACATCAATTTGTGTATTGACTAGAACCAAATCTCAGTTCGGATACATGGAATCTATTTCATAATTCATGGATGCTTACTTTCTTAAATCTTATGATCTCTTTACTACCTCTATATAGAAGATATGTTCGTCATTGTCTACCAATAAAGAATGGCCATCTTTGGATAGTAGAAAAACTTACCTATTGGTTTTGTTAACTCTCCAGTGTTTATACACAATAATTTAAATTTAGGTATCACCACTTCCAAGGTTACCTATGAAATATATTCCTGTACCAACTCTTATGTATCTTGGGAATCAACTTCATCAAAGTCAATCTTGTTCCCAATATCCTTATTTAGTATCTCTGACCTATCTAGAAATACAACTTGTCTACTGAAAATTACTTGCTTCTCTAAGGGGTTTTATATTAAGCATCCCTTTATTTCCTTAGTATACCCTATAAAAATATTCTTTATTCCCTAGGCTGATAGTTTTTTTATGATTAGGGATTAACAGTTACCTCGCAACCCCATACACATGTATGTGACATAAAATTTTCTTTATACTCCATAACTTGAAGGGAATTTTATTTTCAACTTTTTATGGCAGTCATATTAGTGTGTATGTCATAGTTTGTAATTCATATCCCCAAAAGGATGATGTAAGATTAGCATGACTCATCATCAACATTACCATGCTCATCACGGTATAGTTCCTCCTGTACCTAAATCTATTCCACTATAATGTGTAAGGTGGAGTGATTTGATATAGAATCCCAAAATCCAATAAATACTTGATAAAATATTGGTTAATATATTCAACACCTAGATCCAATCAAATATTTTTTATAATATTTACAATTTTATTGTCTAACTCTTTCTGGAATTATTTGAATTTCTCAAATAGATAATGCTTATACCTCATCAAGTAGACATATGCATATCTACTCAATTCATTAGTAAAAATTTTGGAATAAGAATACCCATCTTTATTTCAATTAGAAATGGTCCAAAAATTTTAGTTTGAACCAATCCTAGAAGATACATTGGCCTTTCCCCCTATCCAATGAATTTTGGGTTTTTAATTCTTCTTTGTAAACATGTATTTAATCATTCAAGTGGTTTTAGCTAAAAGTGTCTAAATAACCTTCTTGACAGAGATTTTTTAAACACTTATCATTTAAATGACCAATAGAGTGATTCCATAGTTTGTTATTTTATTAATATTGTGAAAATGATTATTTATCTATTTCTAATAATTGGTTTTCACAATTTAATACTTAAAGATAGTTAATTATTCCAAACCAAAACATATACTGTATTTATAAATAAAAAACTATTATTTCTGAATTTTAAAACAAAACAATATGTATCTATGTAGGATATAGAAATCATGTTCTACGTAAAATTTTGAACATAATAACAATCTCTTAAAATAAATATCAGTCTTGTTGAAAATGAAAGGTGGTATGCTCCGATGGAAAGATAAACTATCCTCACACCATTGGAAGCTCTCTAATCCCCCTATCGTTTGGTATAATCAAGAAAATACTTATTTCATATATTTTTATACATATGTGAGAACAAAAAACTATATCAAATTCCCAATGTGTAGATATTGAAATATTACACTCAATAATGAATTAAAATTTAGCTTCCCCTTGATTTGGTGTGCAGTTCCTCTTCTAGTGGCATTATTTACCACATGAAAAACATACTTATTTATTTACCTTAAACTACATATGGATATTACTCTTATTAGAAGGATGGTGCTCAGGAGTTGTTATGAGTCTTGGGACCCTTCTCCCTATTCTTCCTTTTCTTGTTCACCATAAAGACTATGGGTTTGTCATACTCCATGTATTTTACAAATAGAAAACTAGAGTAAGAAGTTAGAAAATACTATTCTCATTATTGGTAATGTTATAATTAATAAAAAAACTAGATAAGGATTTAGGTAGTTAGGAAAGTATATGATGTTTGAAAAACAAATCTCAGAATTTAATCCAAAATATTTCTAAGAATTCATTGTAGCTAATAATCTTGACTACATGAGGCTGAGTTGGCACTGAATATCCAAGATTAATTGTAAATATAGAATTGGATATGTCATATATCACTTGTCACTTCTTCTCTTTATTGAGATCCTCTAGGTGAGATTTCATGCTATACACATCCATGTTGTCATGTTTCTTTATGATATCATTGGTCATGGATGATAACATGAAACAATAAACATCTATAACACTTTTAAAATGTTTTTAATAGAGAGAAAACTCTTCATCACTAGCCTCTTTACTAAGTTCTTCATTAATATGTTCTTCTAGTATATATAATATCCTTTCATGGTTTGGGATGACATGTAAACTCCTTTTCCACTCATGGAAATTTTTACCGATGGAAATGTTTTACATATCATATATGGGTCATAGTGATATACTTGAATCATGTTTGTTGCTACTTTCAAAAATAAGATGAGCAGAGTTTTAATATTGTTCTCATTAAATTTAGATAGATAAATAAATATTATATTTATTATTCTCCCAAAATATTATCAAAACCCAATGTTCCTCCCCATTATATTTATAATATCCTATTTCTTATACATTCAAGTGTCTATGATCCATATTCCCATTCTCAACACCTCAACTTTTTCCAGTCAATAAATTTAAATGGGGTTTGTTTGGAATTCCAAATACCAACTACATTAACTCCCAGTTTCAAGAATTGTTGAGTGGAATACCCAATCCTAAAATTCTTAAATTGGATATCCTAAACCTTTTTCTCTTGGTTACACCAAGACTTACTTTGTAAGTCAACCATTTATGTGTACAAAATTAAGTCAACCCAAATATTCATGTTTGAATTTTTGATAATTGAAAGCAACCCAACCTTGGATAGTCAAGTAGTTTGAACCATTGTTCAATTTCAACATAATTAGTTGAAGGCTATACTGAATTAATATATATTTTTAAGGTATTTTATCTTTATGAATAAATTTCCCATTATTATCTTTATTACATTATTTTTAATCTTAAGTGGATTTAAATTAGTGATTAACCATGTAATAACTAGTGTTTATGAAAAAGCCAATTTATTTTACTTCTATCATGAATTATTGTTAATTAATAAATTCATGAGATCATGATAAGAAATCTATAATGGAATAACTATGAAACTTGATAAGAATAAAAGTGTATAGTGGTATGATCTTTAGTTTTTTTCTATTTGTTAGTTTATATTGTGGATGATAAACTTACAATTAACCTAGGGTAGAAATCCGTTGAACGATTTTTGGTTTGTGTTGCTACTTTTCACCTATCCACATATGTATCTATCTTGGTTTAGTTTCTCCTTAGATAAAAAATTGAACTTCCTCCACTAAATTGGGAGCTCTATCCTTTACATATCCTTTAACTCACACAACAGTGAGGGAAACCAAAGGAATGGTTAAGGGGTTTACATAAAAGAAACCATGGGCACATAGTCCCTTTCATAATGAGATGAGGGATGACACGAAAGTTAAGAATTTAATTTAACAACAAGTTAAAAGAAACAAATCATATACAAAGGTATGGTCCATGCTGCTGGAAAATATTTTTTATTAAGAAAAACAATTTTTCAGTAAAAGTGAGAAACAATAATGTTCAAAAAAACACCAAACAACCCCAAGAAGAAAAACAGAATCTGCCTCTTCCAAGCATAAGCAGCAACCGCCATCTCCAATGAAAGACCACTCAGCGATCCCATGCAAGCATGGTCCCTCCCGATGGTGAAGCCATCCCTCTCAGTCAACCAAATCCCAAATGACCTGTAGAGGAGATAGCAGCGTGCTCTAGACCATATGAGCCGGTCCTATCAAAATTACAAGTGAACGACAACCAAAAAACACACCAAACCCACCAACCGGGTCCTGAAACCCTGGACAGAATCTCCTAAACTCCGGAAAGAAAAACGACAATTAACTAAAAACATTAGAGGATAGTTTGAGCTTACCAGACTGCGTTTCCCTGAACAATATCCAAGATAATGAGGATACCTTAATGTTTGGAGACTCCAACCACAATGTTTCCAGCTCTGAAGCCATCTGATCCCAAGTTTGAATATACTCCTCGATGCTAATCTTCCCTTTGTTAAATCCCCCAACAATGATAAGGTCCTTCTTGTCCACCCAAACATATTGCTCCTCAGTAAGTGTCGTTTTTAACGTCCTCCCCATCAATTTAGCTGCCTCCTCTTCTGAAGCGTTTAGCCACAACACTTTCTCACTTACTTCCTCTTCATTACTCAATAAATGTTCAAAGACTTTCTCACCCTGAACATTTAAAGGCTGCAAGACCACCTCTTCCAGGGAGTCCTTATTGTCACTTGATTTCTTAGCAGACCTAGTTTCCATAGGGGGTGGTAGGCTAGAATAGTCCTTCTTTCCCTTCCTTCTCAAACCATCCCTATCTCTATTAGGAATCACCATTTCAATTGCTGGAAGAATGGGTTCAGGCTCCTCTGAATCATCAGGAAAATTATGGATAACACCTAAATCAACCTCATCCAAACCTTCGAACCGGTTGTTCAGAGGAATTGAGGACAACCTATAGCCATCCTGAAAGTTATGTAAAAAAACCAGTTCATGCAGCTTCCTTTTCTCACCACTGTACTGACCAGCACCCTCAAGTGTTGGATTCTCCTTACTTTGCACTGGATTAATTTTAATAGGCTGATTCCAAGCCCTTGGTTTATTTACAGAATTACCATCACATTGTTCCAGACCTTCATCCTTCTCAAAATTGGCGAGAGACGGGTGGACAGCCACTGGCCCGTCAGCAGTTCCATCTTCATCCAGGCCCTGCACAAGAATTTCAGGCATTCCCTCAGCCGCTTCACTACACCCTACCACTAGACTTCCCATAATAGACACGTCCTGCTAAAGCCGAATTTCCTTCCCCCCAATAATCTCCCTACAAGCTAAAGCCTCTTACCATCTAATATCAACCAGTTCAGGAGGCCTCTGACCCGTACTTTCCAACTCAGCGAGCCCCTCATCCTTCCTATTGGACCCAGCAACCCCTCCCAAGACCCCATCCATCCTTTTATTACTCAGTGCAGAGGGCCTATTCTCCACTAACTCTGGAGCCTTCTACCTATTCCTTTTTTGACAAAAATCCAGATAATGTCTCATCAGCTTGCATCTGATGCGAAAGTCAGTCCATGATTCAAACACCACATGCTGTTTACATCAGTATTCATTACCCACCGTAATCCAAACATACTCAAAAGGATCCCTTGATATATCCATTTCAACACAAATATGTGGGTTAATGGGATGACACAACGACTTTGTGCGACTGTCTGAGTAGAGATACCGGCCAATTAGGTTCCCTAACATACGCAACATAGCAGGATTTTGAAAAGGAAAATGCAAATTGGGAAGACTTACCCAAATCTTCATCTTCGGGGGATCCCACTTCATGTGTAAATCAAAGGACCACCGGAGTAGCAAAAATTTGAAGCCACAAATGGAACGAGGTGCACTTGACCCGGCCTTAATGAGATAATATTACGATGAAAAATGAACCATGATTTGCCGCTTGTCAAGAATCCCCACTTTCGGCCAATCTTGAAGACCCCAAGCTCCGAAAATGTGCCTGTCGAACCAATCAACTGAAGGATGAAGCCCATAGATCCTCCCAACCAAGGTGTGCTTCGATAAGTCCGATGAGGCTGAAAACTCCGCAAGCGAAATCGTCAGGTTAGGGAAGCCAGAAAGAAGCTCCGAAACCTTCGAGCCTAGAGAAATATGGGGGCAAGGAGGCAACACATCTAGGGTTGAGAAGGGAACAAAGGGGGGAGGAACACCCAAGGAGGGCGGCGAAGGTCCCTCCCCCGAAGATGGGGCATGGACCGCCGCGGAGGCTGTCACCGCCACGAGAAGCTAGGGTTCGCCTGATGCCAGTGGCTGTGAAAACTCCCCAACAAAAAACTCCTTCAATTTTATGGTCCATGCTTATGATCAAACAAATACATGAAATGAATTCCACATTTAATAAAATTACTATTCAATTCTAATCATTCTTATTTAAGTAAATCATACTCTAAGTAATTAATTATCTTATTTAATTAGTAAACTATTTTATCTTAATACTCATCTGATTTTTCTGGAGATTGTAATATATCGAAATTTTGAAATAAATAAATAAATTTATTTAAAATTAAATGTGTACAAAATGTATCTTGGGGGAAACATGCCAATTACCTGTTTAAATTTCCCATAAAGTACTATATTCATATAGAATTTACTCACTTGAAATATAATATACATGAATTATCATGTAATGTCAAAATGGATACTATAAACCTATTTATCACACATAATAAATGGCATTTATATTGATTTTAATATTTTGATGCTTGTAGAGTAAGAAATGAATGACTATTTATACATGATATTCAGTTACAAACATTACATAAAATATTAATTTGACATTTAACATATATAAAAACCATCTCACGATATATAATATCAACATAATGACCACACATAACACATGTTGGTAAGGTTTAAACAGTATAATAAATTAATTTTTAATTATTCATAATTTGGAAAAAATAAACAACATGTACATTCAAGAAACACTTCATTTATTATCCTCACTATCTATTCGTGAGACATGATTAGGCACTTTTCATGTGACCATGCCACAAAAAAGAATGATTTAACTGAGGGGGAATTTAAATGGGTACATGATGTGGTCCTCTATGTTCAACAAATTTTATTCTTGCATTATCCAAATAGACTCCTCAGTACCTCCAGACGAGATCTTCAAATTTATTCTATCTATACAATTAATCAATTTGATTCTATTTTCAATAATGAAGAGAGAGAAGATCATATCTTAGAGTTCGAGTTAAATAATAATTTAAATGGAATTGAAAACTGACCACAAATTCATAAATCTATCAATGGAATTTGAATAATGATAAATAATCATATGATCAATTTGATCTGACCTGTAGGATCCGTACATAGTTGAAGTGGTGGATGGGGCTTTCCCATGTCATATATTTCTTTAATCGATGAATAATTTGAGGTTTACATGATGATAAATTGTTTGATCAACAAAAATAAATAAATAAATTTTAAAAATATAGAAATGTTGAAACCAAAGTATTGGATAATAATATATTATTTTTAATTAATTTGAGAAATGAAAAAATTTCCTCATAAGTAATACCTTATTCTTTGATGTATTTGGAAAAATATCTACATTGTACCATCATTATTTTGTTGGAATCTAGAATATATTCCCTCCAACAGTGATCCACACTTATTCTTCAATCCTCTGAAGATATCCATATGAATTTCCAGGTGATAGCATGTCATATCTAAATTTTTACGTTGTTCTCCTTTGATCGCTCCTAGAATCTCTTTGAGGAAGGGTCCTCTTAGATCTATCTAGACTTGAGAGTAGTGGTGGAAGAGGACCACTCTCTATTCCTAAGAGAATTCTTGGAGAGGGATCCCTCTAGGGAACTAGGTGGATTCTCTTTGGATCTCAATGTGCATAAAATAATAAACTGTCAATCATAAGAAGATAATATAATTGAGCATATATACCTCTAGTTATAAAAAATAATAATTTCATATACACCCTTATTATTTCCATAATCCCCTTGGAACTCCATTTCTATAATAATAATAATCGTAATAATATTTCTTGAAATATTCCAAACTCATGAATTAAATTAAATTTTATTTATTTAAATAATATACAATATATATTATTTCTCACTGAACCATTAAACTCAACCTGCCATTCCTTCTCAATATTTATCAGGCCTTGAATAATGACTATATATTTAAAAAATAAATATCAATATATTATTATCTAATAAATAAATAAATATTATAATGACTAAATTGAAAATAAATACTTACTAAATATTCTTCTCACATAATACTCTCTCAAATAATTGATGATAGAATACATCAGATCAAGAAAATATGAATAATTATTAAACCATACGTGAGAATAATATTTATTCAAATTTTAAAATAATAAATAATAATATATTATTTAAACAAGACTCTAGATACACTTAGTGTGTAACCCTCTAGGACTCTTTCTTAGTGGAATTTAGTTAAGTGGCCCAAAGTCAAAATTTAGCATCTAACAACACATTAAGGAACCTATATAAGAATAATTTAATTTCAAAATGAGATAATACCTCATACAGGTGTTTACTATGTAATATAAACCCATTATTGTGATATCTATAATCAAGAAGTTTGCATGTTGGTGAGATTAACCTATGTTCTCAACATCTCTTTCTTTGACTTTATGTTAATAGATTTTTCCTATATAAAACCATGGATATGGATTTATTTAGTATATATAATTTCTATTAAAGAGTCTAAGTTATCAATTTCTGGTAAAGAACAAAAGGGATAAACCCGTTCTCACATTATTCACTAATTAAATGTTACTTATGACACAACCAACATATTGTTCCTCATTGTGAGAACATTTCACCATTATTTTAATTGATATATCAAATTAAACAAAAAATAATTATCATTTAAAATAATCTTAATGTAGAAGGATTAATACATATGTTCACAAATAGAAACATCCAATTTAACATATAATTTTGGATTTCCTGTAGGAGGGTCACATTCTCATAATGTCCTTTACTGGATATTACCATGGGTGTACACCATGAGAAGTTTCTTCAATGTATTATAAGCTTCTACCCCTGATATCTTTTATCATTTTCTCCACAAATGATTTAATCTGGCTATAAAACATATATTTAATAATTTTATCATGGATCTTCTTAGTTCTCCTCATAGCGGGGAACTGCTACGACCTTTCATCACATTAGACACTCTTTGGGAATTATCACATACTAGGTTACACTGTAAAGAAATCATGATTTCATAAGGATTTTATTAATATTCCAATAAATGAATATAGGTTATCAAAAAGTACACAAAAGTTGTTTCTATGGCACCAAATCCAACAGTTTCGGCATTCCATTCATACAAGAATGAGTTTGAGCATTTAAAATATGATGAATCATGTGATTATTCTAACATTTATATGAATTATGTCACATAATAATAGACCACTTATATATTATCGTCATGTGGTGATGAAAAATAAAGGCAACCCATGTTCGGAGAATGTAAATTCTAAGATTTTATGGCATTCAAAGTCAATTGACATGACATTATTTTTGGGGGTTGAATATGGAATAAAACATGGGTTGAAGGTTGTTCATGATGAATATAAATAATTATTTCTTTATCTATTTTTTATACATGTGTTTGATAAAAGGCTCCCATTTCCCTTGAAAATGGAGTAATGTGAGCCTCTAAGTTTCCAAGAAGCTTCTTATGTTCATAAGAAGAATTCTATGTGCTTATGTTATGCTTTTCAAATCCTTTAATATCTCATGATGTCTGATTGATTACTTAAACCAGTGTATATAACCTAATTATTTTATTTTAAGTATAAAATAGAATAAAAATATTGTTTTCTTACACAAAGATCATTCTAGTTCCCACAGAGCTCCTTTATTTTGTTAATAAGAAGAATAAAATTCGCACACTCACTTTCATGAAGTATGAATTGTGCTATAAATTTCTGTGAATAATGTATTACATGTTTATTTATAAAAATAAATCTTAATGTTCTTTGAATCCATTTGGTTTTGAGTAAAATAATAACTTGATGTTTAATTAACATATCCTTTTGAGTTTTCCTGAAATGTTGTTGTGCTATTGAAGGTTTATCTATATAGAAAATAACATAAATGTGTGGTGAAATTCACATACAATGAGTAAATTAAATTCATGATCTATTTTCATAAAATAACTTTGATTTTAAAATATTGAAGGAAGAACAAATAAAAATAATTGATAATTACATGAAATACAAATAATAAACTATATATGTGATGCTGTTTATTTATCACACATGAATCAATCCCAATGATCTTGAATAAACCAAACAAATAATTCAATAAGATTGAGTTGATGTTATGTAAGTGAATTATTGCATAATGTATTATTAAAGGAATTGTGTGAATTATGTGAACACATATTATTGAGCTTGGGATCTTAATTTATATAAGGAGAATCTATTAGATCATTTTATAATTAAGGAATAAGATTACTTGTAGTGTGTTGAGGGTTTTAATAGTTGACCATTAAGGTAAACCAGTGAGTTGGATTTGAAGTTTAATCTTCTACTTATTAAAGAGAATTGGATTGGTGATCATATTATCTATATTGTTGTTATAGTAGTAGTATAAGAATTAAAGTTGATGAAAAATGTTATTATATTGATACAAACACATCCAATGTAGTAGAAAGATCTTATTCTGAAAGTTTAGTGAAGAGTATTGAGGAACTGGTGATTCCATTATAAATACAATAATTGAAAACTTGTGGTGCTAGTATAAATAAATCCATCTATCATTTACAGTAAATTTTTATTACCTATCAAATTTTTTTATGAATTGAATTTTACTTCTAATCACTATAAAAAATAGTGATATGGAAATCCAAGAAAAAAATACTTCTTAATCACAATAAGGTGTATGATTTCCCATTGTGGCCAAACATTTTAAAAATATTGTTTGGACCAAAAGGGGCCTAGATACCCTGAGAGGGGGGGGGGGGGGTGAATCAGGGTATGGATATTCGTTTTCAAAATTCTTCCATCACTACTAGATCTTGACCTCTTTATTATTAGGGTAACTTTTTTATATCTTGTGTGTTTATTATAATCACTTATATTCTTCATTATATGATGATGATTTGAATGCAATGCTGGGAAGTAAGCAGGTAGACACAAAATTTTTTACTTGGTTCACCCTCACTAGGCTACGTCTAAGGAGAATACAACGACGATATTCCACTGTACCAAATCCACAAAAGCTCACTGCCAATAATGTTCAGGCTGGACCACTTCTATGGCTAGACTCACTGCCTTTACAATGCTTAGGATCAACTCACTGCTTTCCCAAGGGTCACTCCCTATTTCTATTTCTCAGGATCACTGCCGATAGAAAGGATAACCTTCTTCCTATTCCTTTTCTCACTGCACTTGGAAGGGATCCACTCATAGTTTATAGACCTATAGGTCTCTTCATTTTCATGAATACATGAATCATCAACTGTTGATAGATACTCTGTGAAAGTCCAACTTTCATCCACTGATGAATACCCCTTTTCCCCTGAACACTGGGGAATTCCTTTGGAAATACCTTTGCAAAACCCCATACTTCGCAAGGCTCCCAATTTCGCAAAGCTCAAACAAGAATTCACGAATCTCGTGCCTTTTAGCGAAGCACTCTCGCAAAGATCAATTTTTCACAGAGAGAATTCCCTCCTAATGCTCACTAAGGCAACACGGAGCTCGCAACTTTCACAGAGCTAAATTAGCCATCGTGAAGATCTTCTTTCACAAAGCACACTATCTTCACGAACCACCTTTGCGAGCCGAGAGAAAAATATTTTCTTTGAAAACTCTCTTTTCTTCTGCCAAGGTGGTTGTGGTCCATTTATAGGCAATTCCTCTGACCCTCGAACCTTCCACGTGAAGTCAACACCACGTCATCACCAATCACGAAGCTCCGAAGTTCCCACCAAAATTCTCTCAAAATCGCGAAGCACCATGAAAATTTTCGGATCACGGAGCTCATCGTAATCATGAAGCATCACATCATTTCCTTTGTTCCTTCACCGTGAAGATAAAATAGTAATTCTATTTTCCACCGCAATGCTATTTAACTCTTCCATTCGCGAATCTTGACGTAATCGTGAAGAATCACCATTAACATTTTTCTGTTATTCGAGAATTCCAAACCATGAAGCCTATCTTTGCGAAATTCATGACTTTAACTTAATTTGATGAGATCTTCAAGGATATCCACTTTTCACGATGCTCACCAACCTCCAAATTTTGGACCCCAAAAAATGTGGCAAACACTAGAAAATGGTGCTACCTTTTATCTGTTCT
This sequence comes from Viscum album, assembly GCA_963277665.1. Lineage (NCBI taxonomy): Eukaryota > Viridiplantae > Streptophyta > Magnoliopsida > Santalales > Viscaceae > Viscum > Viscum album. The sequence goes on from OY728144.1 coordinate 162,968,368, forward strand.
TTTGTACCTCCTCCAGATCATCCGTTCCTTTGTCAGGGTTCTTTGTCAACATGTATTGTCAACAAAATCTCTGGAACTCAACAATTCACTATGGAAACTTGCATTGTTAACAAACACAAGAAACACAAAAATACTACAATGATACCTTGAGGGATTTTTTCCTAACAATCTCGGCCTTTGGGTTTGTTGAAAACTCTTCTCAGAATGATTCTCTGCACTTTGATACCTCTCGGAAGCTCTTTCTAGCCGCTACCACCATTCACCTCTTGCGATTCTGATAGCATTCAAGGAATCACTTAACACGTACTCTAAGCCCACATGAGGAATGATCGGTGTGAGAAACAAGAGTAGTATGGAAAGTTCATCAATGAATCACTACATGTCAGACACCAATTATCAATTCCAAACTGATACCAATTGCTAAATTGATACTAATTGTTGAACCACGCTGATACCAATTGGTGATAGTGGGAAACCTTCTCACACCATTCCACCATCACTGTTTGGATTTTATCATGATTCCTTATCTATCGTGATATCTAATCTTTGATCGATCACTTCTAGCATCGTCAGATTTAAAACTCTCCCCTTATCTCATTGCTCTCCCCTTATCTTGCTACTCCACCCGTAAGCTTCTCCCCATGTCTTTTACTAAGACATTTTATCCCTTCCTTAGCCACAGTTTCTCCCTCTTGAGGAGTCACTCTTTCTCGGGGATAGGGGTTCCCACATCCACAATTTTTCAGGTGCGGGGGGTCTAATGAACTCCTAGATCCAGTCGATGCCTCTCAAAAGTTTCCTTTGGTAAGGCCTTTGTCAGAATGTATACAACCTGGAGTTTGGTAGGCACATACTACCACTTCAAAATTCTCTTCTCAACCTTCTCCTTGATAAAATTATACTTTATCTCAATGTCATTTGTCCTTGAGTGATGGACTGAATTTTGACTGAGACTGATAACACTTGAGTTATCACACTGGATTCTAATTGGATACATCACTTCAGCTCAAATATCATCATGCTCCTACTTCATACACAATAACCGTGTGCATGCTTGAGTGGCCGCAATATACTCAACTTCTGCAGTGCTTAATGAAATGAAATCTCGCTTCTTGCTTATCCAAAAAATACATAGTCCACCAAGATAGAATGCACCTCCTGACGTTGATTTCCTGTCATCTGCTGAACCAGCCCAATATGCATCAGTATATCCTGACAACTCTATCTATATTCTGTGATATTAACTACCATGACATTATCATTTTTCGATAATTTCATCTAGGCAGCATCTAGAGTCTTCATCTCCATGGAATTTTCCATTCCAAATCTTCTTAGAACCTCCTTGGAATATTTTTATTGAGAAATGAATGTGCTATTACTTCCTTGTGTCACCTGTAAACGAAGGAAAAATGTCATCTCCCCAATCATAGACATTTCAAACTCATGTTTCATGAATTTGGAAAACTGTCTGCAATGTGCTTCATCTAATCCGCCAAATATTATGTCATCGAAATAAACCAGCACCATCATCCTTTGATTAATGTTGTTGTTTAAATAGATATTGTAATCAACTCCACCACACTGGAAACCACCCTTTTTCAAATACTGATCAAGCTTTGAGTACCATGCTCTCAGTGCTTGTTCCAGCCCATATAGTGCCTTCTTCAGCCGAAAAACCTTATTCTCATCCTCATGAATGAGAAAACCATCCAGCTGCTCGATATACACTTCTTCCTCCAGAATCCCATTCAAGAATGCAGTTTTGACATCCATCTGGAACACCTTGAACTTCTGTTGCGTTGTAATGGCTAGGAATAATCTGATTATCTCTAGTCTCACAACCAATGAAAATGTCTCATCAATCTCTTCTCCCTCTATTTGGGAGTATCCTTTTCATACTAGTCATTCTTTATTCCAAATCATTGTGCCATCTTCCTTCATCTTTTTGTGATAGATCCATTTAGTTTTGATGACATTCTTATCTACTGGCCTCAAAACAATCTCTCATGTCTGATTTTTTTAATCAACATCAGCCACTTCTGCTCCCCCTGTGTTTCTTTTCTCCACATCACTTTCATCAAGAAATTTCTCACTATATTATTGTTTCGTGGCACTATTTCTTTCAACAACTTTTCTAAGCTTCTTCTCCCTTAATATGTCTTCCCTCAATAGACAACACATGAGCTAAGTCATCCAATTATTACTTTGATGGTTCTTTCATCTGATTTTATTATTGAATGATCTCCCAATGTTATGCAACAATTCCCAGGGTTATTCCCAAATTTTAGACCCATAAACATCCTTCTTATCATGCATCACTTATTCTAAAATTCCACTTGGAATTGAGCCATTACCAAAATCTCTAAGCCTAATGATTTGGAACTCGGTGTAGGAAACCAGAGACCAAGTTAATAACACAATTACTTTCTGTTTTTCTATCTTTCTCCCTTCCTTCTTCATCTTTTGTACCTAATTTGAGGCAATTGAAACTTTGGAGCATATCACTTTTCACCGTGTATCTTTAGATGCCACATTCGATTAAATTTTATCTCCCTAAAACCTGAAACACATGACTGATCAGTTACTAGCATTTATAAAAATAGGGAGATGGGTACTTCTAGTATCTTCAAGAAGGGGATTGTGGTTGATCTTGATGATTCAACCTTTTGATTCTTTCTTTCAAATAATGACACTCATTCCTTACTTCTTCTAGATGCCTAGCCAACTTTAATTGATCTGGCCATATGAATAAGCTTTCATTACCCACACATTGAGTCTTTCTCTGATATGTAGATTCCATAGGCCTGTAATTTCTCATCATTTGGGGTTTAAACCCACTAGTACACATTTCCTTCTTTGATGTTCCACCAAAATTCAACTTCCCTTGATTCCTTCTCTGGGTAGGAATATCTCTACTTTTCATCTTCCCATTCTTCTTCCACTATTGCAGGGGCTTTTCTCTTTCCTCCACTTATCACTGAGGAACACGACATGTGATTTTCTCAATGAATTCTTTCTTCATCTTTATTTTATCAGATATCTGAGTCACCACACTAATTTTCACTGGTGGTAAATTCTACACTGAACGTTCATTCTACTTTCTCATAGCTGGAGTAGATCTCCCCTTAATCTTCTAGGTTTGTTCACATTCTCTCCATAAGGGTTTTTGTGATTGTGAGAGAGAATGTGATTGATACACCTTTCGTTTATCTCCTTGTGATTCCCGTGAGGTAGTAAACTAGTTTTTCAATCTACCATATTCTCTTCTAGTATAGGATTTCTCATTATACACCACTGGAGTCGGGAATATACTATAGAGTTCCTTTTTCTTTCCTGATTTCTTCTTGCTACAATGTCTTGACAAATTCCCATAATTATAATATAAAAAACATTTTCCATCAAAGGCATAAATAATTTCAACATTTTTCTATCGAGATGCCGATGCAGCTTGAGTTCTTACTTTGACATTGAGCTCCTGGACATCCTGACATGTATTCATGGTGTGTCCTATTCTTCCACAATAATAGCATCTAATAAATGATTTCCTATGAGAGACTCTTATTTATGATTTCTCATATGACATATTTTTGTTCTCAGATTTAGTAATGTTTCTATTTTCACAGACCGAAATGTATTCCTGAGCCTCTAAAAAAAAGCCTGATGTGTGGATATGAATCCCACAGAAATAGCACATGTCATCACTACTTCTTGTAATTTTCCTCTTAGGCCTGTCTCCCGCACCTATTGGATTTCCTCCACTTATGGAACTATTCATGGATCTCTTTCTGTCATGCACGAGTGGGAATTCATCAAATCCAATACCAGTTTTTCCCAAACTGTATGGTCTTTGAGTGGAGAAATTTTTTTCTTGTCTCTTTTCAGAAATAGAAAATTTTCATTTAATTTCATCATCTCCTGCTGAAGGAAAATCAAATAGTAAGTGAAAGACATCCTCCATTTTAGGATTCCCTCTGGCATGGGATTTCTCCACTGTCTTCTTCACTGATTATAGCTCTTCTTCCAACTTATGATTCTTTATATCCATTTATTCATTTTGGGCATTTAGTTCTCTTCTGAGATTTTTTCCACAACTCATATCATATTCAAGTTCTTGTGTGAGCTTTTCTATCATGTCACTTTGCTCCTTTAATATCAATTTTTCATGAGAAATAGATTCCCAGATAGATACATTCTCTTGTTGCAGCCTTTGATTCCCTTTAACCTTTTCAGACAACTGTGTTGCTAGATCATCATTTCTGGATTTCATTTTTTGAAAATCATTTGACTTTTGATTCTCTTCATAATAATCAGCCCTTTTTTTCTTTAATTCTGGCCATCTTTTGTAGTTCATTACCTTGAGAATCATTCTTCTCCATTAGATCAGTAGCCACATCAATAAGCCTTTTATTTAAGCCTCTTATCTTATTGACCTCAATTTAAAATACTTAGATCCGGATATCTTTAGATTTAACTCCTTCATTCAATTTCTGATCCAATTTCTTTGGCATGTTGACAACATCTACTGGTGGACTCCTTCTTGAAACTTCTTCATCCTCAGTTGTTTCAGTATCACTTTTATATTCAAGTACTTCAGTCATTCTGACGTCATGATAGAGTGAATAAGTATTTTCCATATCAGATTCATTAAGTCCTTCCTTCAGTAAGCTTTTTTATTCTTTTAGTTGAATCCCACTTTTTCCATAAACACTTCCACACTGAGGAATATCACATGACTTTTGATTATTCTTTGATGTCTTTCCCTTTTCCATGACACACCATGATAAGGGTAGACTGAATATTTATTCTGAGAAATCGACTAAACCACGTCAGAGAAAACAATTCATATAAAAGAAACCTTTCCTCTAATACCAACTGTTTGGACCAAAAGGTGCCTAGATACCCTAGGGGGCGGGGGGTGAATCAGGGTATGGATATTCATTTTCAAATTATTCCATCCCCATAGGATCTTGACCTCTTTATTATTAGGGTCACTTTGTTTGCTCTTGTGTGTTTATTATGATCACTTATTTTCTTCTTTATATGATGGTGATTTGAATGCAATGCAGGGAAGCAAGTAGCCAAACATAGAGATTTTTACTTGGTTCACCCTCACTAGGATATGTCCAAGGAGCATACAATGGTGTTGTGCCACTGTATCAAATCCACTAAAGCTCACTGCCAATAATGTTCGGGCTGAAACAATTCTATGCCCAGGCTCACTGCCTTTACAATGTTAAGGGTCACCTCACTGCTTTTCCAAGGGTCACTCCCTGTTTCTCTTTCTCAGGCTCACTGCCAGTAGAAAGGATAAACATCTTCCTCTTCCTTTGCACACTGCACTTGGAAGGGATCCACTCACAGTTTGTAGACCTATAGGTCTCTTCATTTTCTTGAATACACGCATCCTCAACTGTTGATTGATGCTCTATTAAAGTCCAACTTTCATCCACTGATGAATATCTCTTTGCCTCTGAACACTGGGAAATTCCTTTAGAAATACCTTCGCAAATCCCCATACTTCACGAGGCTCCCAATTTCGTGAAGCTCAAACAATCCTTATGGAAGCTCCTACATTTTCGCGAAGCACTCTTGTGAATCATTCTCTCGAATCTCAAGTCGTGGCAGAGTGACTTCCCTCACGATGCTCACTGAGCCAACATGGAGCTCGCAACTTTCACGGGGCTAAATTAGCCACCATGAAGATCTTCTTTCATGAAGCACACTACCTTCGCGAACCACCTTCGTGAGCTAAGAGAAAAATATATTCTTCTAAAACTCTCTCTGCTTCTCCCAAGGGGGTCGAGGTCTATTTATAGGCGATTCCACCGACCCTCGAACCTTCGGAGCGAAGTCAACACCACGTTATCACCAATCAAGAAGCTCTGAATTCCTGCCAAAATTCTCTCAAAATTGCGAAGCACCATGGAAATTTTCAGATCATGGAGATCATCGTAATCGTAGGGAATCCCGTCAGTTCCATCACAACTTCTCCACTAATCTCCATTCACAATGATCTTCACCGACGCAATGCTCTTCAACTCTTCCATTCGCGAAGCTTGACGTAATCGTGAAGCATCACTATTAACATTCTTCTGGTTTTCGTGAATTTGAAACCATGAAGCCTATCTTCGTGAAATTCATGACTTTACCATATTGTACGTTCCTTTTTCATGGTTCTTTGTCAACATGTATTTTCAACAACATCTCTGGAACTCGACAATTTACCATGAAAACATATATTTTTAACAAACACAAGGAACTCAAAAATACTGCAATGATACCTTGAGGGATTTTTTCCTGGAAAATATTTTCATCCTACTATATCACTTAACATATGCTTCAAATTATTGAGATCACATATTAGATTTATTTTTCTTAACTAGGGTATAGGTTCTAGAGTAAATGGGGATTATTGAAAGGAAAGTATAAACTCAATAAAAATTGAGTAGACTGATTCACCCTCCCTCGCAGTGTCCCTGCATTATATATATAGGCACTAAAATTGTATTCAAAATAAGAAGAAATTACATATCAATAGATGTTTCTTCATCATCATATTAAAATGTTAACACACCTAAAACAAGCTATACTGACCTCTAACTAGCATAGTCAAAACCTTGAGAATTGTAAGTCTCTCCACATTATATCCTAGTGATTAGACCCAACAAGGTACAATAAATGAGTGTTAGGATCATAAATTAAATTGATCATAAATTAGTATAGAAGATAACCAAATAATACCTCAAATGAATCTAATACACCTGGTACTGAAAATTATATAATATGAATCTAAAAAAAACCTCTTCTTCTTCTTCACAATCCCAAATGATCAATTCCAGGATTACCTCACTTAACTATATGTTCTTGAAGGTGGGGAACATCAAATTGAATTACTATGCCTACTATATCTCTTTTTTACTATATTAATGATGAACATTTCTACTAGAGATATTGATATTTCCTTGAAAGAAACTGGTGTAATGGTTATACTTGAAGTAGGCCGATAATAATATGCTGGTAACCAAAGAAGGTTAGAAACTAAAAATTCCATTAACCATAACATATTTAAGAAAACAATTCCAAAACTCCATATGAAGGTTTGAGAAGTGTTTTGTCTTGAGAACTGTCAATAATATTAATGGCATAGAATCTATTCTTACTAACACATAAACTTAATAGAATACAAAGAACCTCTATTATAACACCTAGAGATTTTGGGAATTATTATTTTTCAAATAAATTTAAATTTTTTTCTCCCAAAACTGAATATAGAATTTTTTATAAGAAAAAACTATGTGTGGATATATTTATAAACAACACTTAGTGAAGATTTAACTGTATCAAATAGTTAGATTATCTTACAGCACACACAACACTATGTTTGTCAACACATAATACTGAATTCCTTCGATATCTTGTGTAACATGCAAGGCCGAGTATTAATAGAATAATGGATACTTTTAATATAATTATTTAAATATCATTATAGCTACCACACAACAGTTGGAATGGAAGTTATGAAAAATGTTAACTATATTATGAAAATATTATTTACACTAGTATATAAAATAAATTCTTTGGATATCAATTATTAGAAATAAATGTAAGACTATTTGAAAATAATGAAATTACATTTCTAAGAAAACTACTTTTCTACAAAGAAACATAATTATATCAAAACAAATTGATTAATTTTCTGAATAAAATTTAAACATTTTTTATTCAACTAATATTTATTATACTCAACCAATATATTTTATAGTTATAAGACAAGAAAAAAAAATCCAATTTTATGAATAAAGGGATGCATTTTTCAGAAAAGTAAATTTACTAACTTTTAATAGAGAAGTGATTTTAAATATAAATTTTAGAACTATTATAAATTTAATATGAAAAAATAAACTACTTTATTTAAATAAAAACATCAAAAATAAGTTACAATATATTTTTGGTATTTTTACAAGAAGTTACACTTTTTAATGAATATTGAAAAATACAGAATTTTAATTCCAAAATGATTTTTTATCTATTTTATTTTTAAATATAAATTATGTTTTTTTATTGGTTATAAAGTTAAATTAGATCATTTATGTTTCATTTAATATAATTTATTTTATTGTAATCAATTTCACTTTTAAATTTCTTATAAAAACATACCAAACTTTTAAAGCTTTTTACTTTAAAAACTCACTTTGTCGTCCTATCTGTGGGATTAAATTAAATTTTTTTTACCACTTACATGATTAGAATTTTTCAAAATGGATTCCATATTTTGAATCATAATATTTTTTATTTTCTAACATGGTTAAATTAATTTTTGGTTAAAAATATTAGTAAAACAGATAAAAATTAATTACAGAGATAGAGAAAAAAATTAGCTTAATAAGGGACTAAACATTAAAAATAAGTGAAGAAATGAAAAATAAAATTTTTATAAATTCCATTTTATGACCATATTTTGAATATAAACTCAGTTTAATTCGATATGGAATATTATTAGATCCTCTTTTCATAGTGAAAACATGGGTGGAATTCCCTTTTAAGAAAATTACAATAATGACACCCCTCCTCTAATATAAAAAAGAACTCACCCCTCACATTTATTCACACCAATAAAGCCATTTGGATTAGAACAAATCTATCGAAATATAATACCAAAATATTAAACTTCATCCTAGAATCCTCCCTTTTGGAATACACCCATCAAAGGAAGCCATTTGATGTAAACGAAAAGGAGTTACCCAAAGGATGGGTAACATCCATCCTCAAGATATTTTGTATTATTTTCATTATCCACACCATAAAATTGTATTATTCCATGATTTAATATAAAAAATATACTAATATGTTTTTATTATATGTTTTTGATCTACAATTACACACACTTTCATCTAATGGGTAATGAACATACCGTTATTGTGTATGAAGAACTACCCCCACATGAAATGATGTTTTTCATTTTTCATTTACCACCTATTATGGTTGGTAATTATGATTGAATATCTAATTTTATATGATATATATGATAGTTAAGAGTTATTTTGGATTCTATAATTATTATATAAAACATACCTTCATGCTTTCCATTATTTTGTAAATATGATAACTTTGTTTGTAGATGCGTGGACTATTACCTTCTCAAAGCGATGTGATTCTTTCACACTTTACATGGAATTTATTAAGGGTGGGGTTAGTGAAATTATATGATATATATATTATATAATAATTTTATTTTAATTATTATTATTATATATATATATATATAAATACATGTATTTCATTTACTTTCTTTCTTCAAATACAATAATAAAATGAAAACATCATTCACGCGTTTGTACGGTTTACCGTCTCCATGAACGGTGTATTCTATTTGATATTTATATATTTTATATATTATTATAAATACATATATATACTGAGTATATATGATTTTTATATCATTTTTTACATCTTATACATATGTAAATCTTGATCTATGTAATAGGATCCAGAATAACAAACCAAAACATATATGAAAACCAAAGTGGATATTATCTAATACCTAACATTTATATCAAGTTGTTAACAAAAAGGTAATATAAAGTCAAAAAAAATTAATATATGGTATTAGATATAATAATATGTTTATTTTGTAGATTTATAATAAAATTATATTTATTATACATGAGTTTTAAATGTGTAAAAATAAATTTATGACATAAGGGTTTTCTCATCTCACTACTATTTTCTACGAGACACATTCCATGTTCACCTTCTGTTTCATATATGTGTTGTGCATACTACCCATGGATTTATTTTTCTCTTATTATAATTAATGTTATGTGTATTGAAATATCTATTTTATAATGTTTATTTTATGGCGTTTATGTCTTAAAAGTTACCAAATTGGTAATATAGTTTTGTCTCAATTTTCCTTCTTTGAGACACATGCCATGCTATGCACCTAAATTATTCTAAGAGGTGTATACACTACCCTTATATATATATATATAATATCATGAATATCATTATTTTAATGATATTTTATGATTCATTTTATTTCATTTTCTTACATGATAAGTATAATTCAAAGTTACTATGTGGTAAGGGTTTATTGCGACATTCTCATTGTTTATCAGGATTGATTATGACTATGCTTCCATTGATACAGTATTATAATCCATCTCTCAAATAATATAATTAATATTACTCTCCTATATTTATACATTATATATTCATGTATTGGTAACATTTTCCACTCTTTGGTACTTAAGATAATTAATAAACTATTTTTATTAAAATATGACTTTATCTCTCTTTTTGGTCAGAAATCAATATTCTTTAAAACCATTTTCTCTAAAAAGGATATCAAAATAGTTTTATGTTTAAAAAGTGTCTAATTTCTTTAAATAATATTTTATAAGTTTTAAAATTATTTTCAAAGAAAAAGGGTTTCAAAATCTTCTCAATATTTCTTTATTAGTTTTCAATATTTTTTTTAAAATAAATGTGTTTTAAAACATTTTCATTATTTATTTATATGTTTTAAAAGTTTGTTTAAAAAATGGTTTTCAAAACGTTTTCAATATTTATTTATAATTTTTAAATTTATTTTCAATGAAAATTGTTTTAAATATGTCTTCAATATTATTTTATAAATTTTCAAGGAAAAAGGTTTTCAAAATGTTTTGAAGATTTTTTTATAATATTTCAAGTAAAAATGTGTTCAAAATGTTTCCAAGATTGTTTTATATGTTTTCAAGGAAAAAAAGTTTTCAATATTTCTTCAATATTATTTTATAAGTTTTCAAGGAAAACATTTTTCAAAATTCTTTCAGGCTTGCTTTATATGTTTTCAAATAAAATAGTTTTCAAAATGTTTTTTATACTATTTTATAAGTTTTCAAGAAAAATTGTTTTCAAAATATTCTCAATCTTCATTTATAAGTTATCAAAGAAAAGGTTTTCAAAATTATCTCATGACTTATTTAAATGTATTGAAATTATTTTCAATGAATATGGGTTTCAAAAGGTTTTATGTTTTAAAAATATTTTTTCAAAGAAGAAATGATATTTTCCTCAATAAATATTTTTAAAATATATTTGTAAAATTATTTTCCATCTAACATGACATCCATTTTTACTCATGCCTTTTTGGGAAATTATAAAAAGTTTCCATTCATATTCTTTCTTTGAATGGTTTATGTTTTGATGACATGGTGTTTATGAAGCCCATTTCAAATATTGAATTATCAACTTTGAATGATCCCTAATGAAACCATTAAAACAAATCCCCATATTAGATATATGAATTAAAGATTAAACAATTTAATGATCTTGATAAGGTACCCATTTGGTAAAGTGTTTCATCATTGGTTGTAGGTAGAGTTTTTGTTAGTAATAATGGTGTATCAATGGGACTCTAAATTGATTATTGAGAACATAAAATTATCATGATCATGATTAAGTATAATCTCCCCATATTTGTTATTAGTCTAATAAATTATGGGGACATTAATTATTTCTGGATTTATATTTTATTTGGATACTATAAATTGAGTTTACAAAGTGATAAAAACACGCAAGATAATGTTTTTTTGTGTTTTATGAACACTAAATTTATATTTAATTATGTTTTACTTACTAATTATGATACCATATTAAGGGATTTAATGAATTATGTATTTAGATATTTATTTCCTCTATTTATGGTAGTCGTTATAGGTAATATTATTATATATAATATAATCAATGAAGAACATGTAAATGACTTGAGGATTGTACTAAAGACAGATAAATGGAGAATTTGTATTAAAAATATTTCATGTGTGAAATTTAGATATATAATATTTTTATTTGGGTCATATAATCTAAATAAATGTTATATCAGTCGATCCAGCGAAGAAAAATGTTATTTAATATTATCCCAAACCATAAAAATTGAATGGGATCCCTAGTATTTAGGAATTGGTTTGATATTTTCAATACATTGGGAAGAATTTATCACAACTATAAATTAAAGTCACAATACTATCCCAAAATGGATTCATGTACCTTTGAACTAATAAATGTCAAGAAAATTTAATAAAATATAATAGATGGATGGTCAATGCACCAATGATTACACTACCCTATTGTGCAGAAGGGGTTGTTCTTTATAGTGAAGCATAGAAGAAGGTAATGTATTTTTTATTATATTTATTGATATGGTGAAAGGTATTCCCAATTCCAATAGGTGGTTTATGAGAAAAATTACCTGACACCTGATATCGAGTTTACTATGGTATTTTTTTCATTATTGATACTAAGGAATTATCTTTAATGAGAAAAGTTTTATATATATAGATCACATAAGATTATATTATATATTAACACAAATAGAGGTGAATATTCTCTAAATAATATGGTTATAATTTATTGAAATTTTTGATTTCTTAATCCACGAAGATCTCGGGGAAGTGATCAAGGTAGTCGATACTTCGATTCGAATATTTATGCTAGAATATATATGATGAGTTTCTCAAAATGTAAAATATTTTAGGATTTTCATATAACATGACTTGAAATATTTAAGGATGTTTAGAAATATATTATTACCTAAATGACTATTAAATCATATATCCATATAATCATTAAAAAAACATAGAAAGGAAGATATATAAATAAAATAGAAGGTGAAAAATTTTCTAGAGTTTCACCTTGTTTTTTAGGAAATAATAACTATTTAAAAGAAATTATGTGTCTCATCAATACCAAATATGAATAAAGACCTATTATAATAATTTTATAAATCCAAACTATATATTAATCCATTAAATATAATGATGAATAGAAATATGAAAGAGTATTTATTGTGTGACAACATAAAGAGACATATTGCAGAGTATGTATCTTAGTTCCTGGTATGTCATCACATTAAGTGTAACATCCTATAATTTTAATGTATTTTTTCATTTTAATTGTTTATACATATCTTTAAAAAACAATAAATATGTTCATTTTATTAAAAATAATATATCTCTAACTTCCACATAGGAAAATCTCTCCTAAATTATACTATGAACTAATGAGATGAGAATATTAAATATTAAATGATCATTAGTAATAAAAGTGGATAATAAAAAAATATAATATATCCAAAAAAATCATAGCCAAAATCACTTGGATCACCCATGAGTAAAACTACTTTGATGGAAATAATTGTAATAATATAGAGTAGTGGGAGAATGTAAAACATCCATGTGAGAACAGACACTAGATTACATAGAGTATGGATTATTAAAATGTTTTCTAATTTCACGAACCAGATCTGGTCTCCAACCAAACCGGAGCATGAACCTATCCCTTGCAAGGACCAAGGGGCGTTCCCTATCCCCATGGGTTGGAAAAAGTGCTCCGGTATCATAAATAAAGGTTTGGGAATGATTTACCCATGTTTAGAAACATAAAACAACCAACAGTAATAAATAAAATGAATATAAAAAATTACACCTTAAAAGTCTTAACAAAACTTTCAGAAATGAGTTATATAGTTTAAAACCTAATTACCCGAACCTACATCTCTAAATACCTTTACATTACATATTTCAAATATTACCATGTCTCCTTACACCCAAATGTGTACGTAGGGTGTGAGCCTAAGCCCACTAGGATGCCACCCAAAAAGATTCCATGTAATAAACATTTTAATACAAAGATCTTGCATGTTTTTATAAATAAAAAATGAAAATGACTATTTATAAGATATGAAACTTTAAATGAATTTTTTTGCAAAGGGTAACTTTAAAGAATTATTTTTTTAAATAAATCACACATTCTATTGAATTTACCTGCCAAACACATAATAAACTAACGGTAAGTGTAATATAGTCATTGTGAAGTAGTCACGAGAAGACCCCTAGGCTCTAGCTAGCTATGGGGACCTAGGTAGATTGTATCTCTATGTGAAAGTAACCATAACCAACAACCTTATCATTGAAGAGACACTTGGAGGGGATACCCCAATGAAATAATGGTACCCAAACATCATCAAAATTAGTTAGTGTTTTCATCATCAATATTGCTAAGTGATACATGGACAAAGACACTACCGGGTCACTAGCATACTATTCCCATTCCTCCCACCTAGATACCCAGGCTTCCCTCTTTGTTCTAAAAAAAGTTACACATGTTATAAAATAAATTTTTTTACATAAAAATACAATTTTTAAATCATACACACACTAAGCAATATCCAACCACATTTCACACCCTTTATGTATTTCAATAAACCATTTAAAATTTTTATAAAACAATTTCACGAATTATAACAAGGCTTTTCACATAAAATCCATTAAAAATCATCTTTTTATGCCAAATGCACACCAATACCATACCAATACATAATTTTAATCCCTTAAAACATTTAATTAAATAATTTAATGAATCATAAATGAACTTAAAATGATACAACGTGGACTACACATGAAAAACACCAAATTTCATATCAAAATGAAACTTTAAAATTAAAATCCCAATAAATTCTAAAAAAAATGGTTTTCTCAGAACACAAAATGGATGATAAATAATCTATATATGTTAATAAATTGAGGGTAATTCATTAAATAATTTTTACACATGGAACCACCTGCCATGAATATAAAAAACCCCAAATCATTGTGCGAAACTTGAACCGCACCGCAACCACACCACAAGAGAGTGAAAACAAACCCTAACCAATAATATTGTACCAGAAAACTCAATATTAGACCATAGGGAAAAGACTTGAGCTGATGGAAATTTAGAAACTCAAGAAGGAGGGAAGAAACCTTAACGATAATGAAGGAACAAGGAAAACATTCACTTACTTGAAGAATATTGTAGTTTCCCGACAAAAACAACCCTTTCAAAAATGAGTTCCAAGGAATCCTTAGGGAGCTTGGAAGATTTACCTTGATTATAGGGTTGAATTTGGGAAGAAAGGGACACATTAGGTTTATTTCTGTAAATACAAAATGGTCAAAAACTATTTTTTAACACCTAGACACTGTGCATGGATTGTCCACACGGTTTATTAAACCATGTGGCCAAACCATATACCCTGTTCTATCCACCCAAAAAACCCTAATTTTATTCCAAATATAAATGGTGTTGATGGGGGAGAGGGGGGGGGGGGGGTTGGGGAAAACTAGGTGGAACGTTAGGCCAATAATAGAAGAGAAAAATACTTGAAAAGAAGGACATGCATGTGTTAATTCTCCCAACCATGAAAACTTTCTGCCCCAAAAATTCAACCTGAAGCTTGATTAGAAAACAATAATGGTTACTCTTTCTCAACCCATGAATTCCACCCCCATCTCTCATGCACATCATTCCCATGGTGCCAAAGTACCCGGAATAATGGAATAGACTTTCCCAAAGTATCCTCTCTTGGGAATCCACTATTCGCACTGGCCGCTCAAACATAGATAAATCAGGCTCTATCTCCAACTCTTCCAAATTTAACACATGGGATAGATCTAGATTATACTTATTCAATTGGGAGAAATGGAATAAGGCATGAATACATGTTAAAAAAATCTAACCTGTATGCCACATTTCCAATCCACTCGGTGATCTCAACTGGTCCTACATACCTCAACGTTAGCTTTCCCTACTTTCCCAAATGACGATGGTCCAAAGGAGGGGCCACCTTCAAGAATACTCTATCTCCCATAGAGAACTCAAGATCCCTATACCTCTAGTCATCATATGATTTGTGGAGAACTTGAGCAGTCAATAACTGCTGCCTGATTAACATGAACTTCTTAAATGTCTCTTGAACAAGGCTTGACCCCAAAAGTGAGGTCTCACATACCTCAACCCAACATAGGGGGGATCGACATGGCCGAATATAGAGAAAATCAAAAGGATCCATTATAATATAGTATTGATAACTATTATTGTATGAAAATTTGACCAATCCCAAATGGAAATCTGAGGATCCTCTAAAATCCAAAACACATGCACAAAGCATGTCCTCTTGAATCTGATTTTCCCACTCTGTCTGACCATCCATTTGAGCATGCCTTATCATTATCATATTAATCTGTAACCCCAAATACATCTTATGTCCTTCCCTAAAGCAAGAGGTAAAACAAGGGTCTCTATCAGAGACAACTTCCGACGACACACCATGATGCCTTACCACCTACTAAATGTACAATCGACCCAGCTCATCCACTTTAGCTATATCCCTGATCAGAATGAAGAGGGATTATTTGGTTATATGATCAAAAATAACATTCTTACCCCGAGGTGTATGAGGTAAACTAAAAATTAAATCCATGGAGACCACATCCCACTTCTTGGTAGGAATGGGTAATGGCTGAAGAAAACCAAATATCCTTTGATGCTCTGCTTTTACCTACTAACATGTATAGAATGTCGACATGATGTCAGCTATGTATCATCTCATACCTGACCACAAAAACTAATGATGAACATTATAATACATTTTAGTAGATCCATGATGAATGGACCACTAATATTGGTGGCTATCCTACATCCACATCTTCCTTAGATACAACGGTACCACTAAATAGACCTTGAAGCACAAGATGCCCTTAGGAGATGAAGACCAATCAGAAGATGTCTCCCTACAATGAAGATACTATATAAACCACTGACATAGCTCATCACTAGGATTATCCTACTATATCAATACTAAAATAGAAGGAGTCAACTAAACGCTCTACAAGAACACACCTCCACTGTGCTCTTTGGTCTCCACATGCATATGAGCAAAGAGTCCCATCATTGTCCACTCATAACTAGACTTCCTCAAAGAATGCACTGGTACTTTTCTACTTAAGGAATCAAACACCACATTACACTTTCCCATGGTATAAACAATATCAAAGTCTAACCCCTGTAAATACTCGATCCAATGGAAATACCACAAATTAATATCCTTCTATGGGAAGTTGTAGTCTAAGATAGTGTGATCGAAGTAGACCAAAAACCACTACCTGATGAGGTAGTGACACCAAGTCTTCAAATAATGAATCACTACCGCCAACTCCAATTCAAGTGGCAAGTATTTATCTTTGTTTGTTCAGAGTTGGAGAGATCCATATGCCACCGAATGATCAACCTGCATAAGCACGCACCCAAGACCCATAACCGAAGCATCACAATACACCACATTGACATTTTCAAATTCTAGAAAGATAAACATGAGGGTGGTAGTCTTCCACCACCAAAAATCCTTTAAGGAGTCATAACATTATGTGTACCCATTCAAAGGTCACCCCTTTTTGGGTGAGCATGGGTGAAGAATGTCTAGAGAAACCCCAAACAAACCACCTATAATAACCTTACTTGTGGAGAAAACTCTTAATATCAAACACATTCTTTGGATTCTACCATGACATAACTGGAATAATCTTCCTGAGGTCTACCAAAACCCCCTTTATCTGAGATAGTGTTACCTAGAAACTTAATCTCCATGATTTATAAAGTGCACTAGGAAAGTTTTTCGTAAAGATGATGATCTCAGAGAGTGATGAACACAATCTAAAAATGATTCTAACACTCTTCCTACGATCCAGAGTAAACTAGGATGTCTTCCAGGAATACCATAATGAAAGAGTCAAAATATTTGTGGATCATCCTATTCATGAGTGTCAAAAATACCACTAGAGCATTGGTCAATCTGAAGGGCATGACCAAGTACTCAAAGTGGTTGTATCTACTTCAGAAGGCTATCTTTGGGTTATCTTCCTCTGTCACCCTAACTTGGTGGTAACCCAAATACATGTCTATATTGGAAAAATCTTTTCCTCCTTATACTAATAAAACAAGTCATATATTCAGGTATAATGATATTTTTTATTGAAGGTTACATTATTCAGCTTTCGAAAGTAAATGCACAACTAGGGGGACCCATCGACGTTCTTCGCAAAAAGAATTAGAGCAACTGAAGGAGAGATGCATGGGCGAATGAATCCTTGGGATTCAAAAACATCCAACTGTATCATTAATTACCTCAACTTAGTATGGCCCATATGATATGAGGAAAGAGATATTGGTAGTGTTATTTTTTGAAAATCAATTAAGAACTCCATTTACCTCTATTTGGATAAGCCTAAAAAAGAATCTGGAAATACATCAGGTATAACAACCCTACTTTTTATTACACACTTATACATGATTTATTACATAAACTCTTAACTTGATACAACATGGATGATCAAGAGGTCTAGTTTATTTGGGCCTTGATAACATTACATAATGACTTAAAACATGAAACACAACATCTTAATTGAAAACTTCCTTTACATAACCACTACATTCCCTCGTACTTAGCATTACATGGGATAACCTAAGGACATGCATAAGAAAAGGGTGAGATATAAAGCCCAGTAAGGGAGTAAAAAATGAATAACAGGAATAATACAATACATTTTAGGAAACAGGTATATCAATAAAGCATAATAGAAACATGAACCCAAAGGCATGATATAACATTATTATCATAACATGGAAATGTGGTAACAACACTTAACCTAGTATTAGCATGAGCCAAGGATCATTGCACATGGAGCATGAGTAAAACCTAATTTCACATGAATTAGAATGAGAAACTCTTCATTTAACTTGAATTATCAGGATTAAATCCTAATTTAACTTGATGTATAATGATACTAATCTTTACACAATGCATTGAAGCGCTATTAGGGCACACCCTTCTTAAACATTTCATTTCATGCATAAGTGTACCTCATGGATCATACAACATGGAATCATTAACGATCATCATTTATTCCAAAATAAAGTAATGTGGAATTCATATATGAAACTATATAATCAATAAGTAAACATGCATAAAGGTGAATTCCCTTTATAGAAAAATGAGCATGGTATTCACGACACAATGACTTTGGCTTGAAAAATTGTAGTGTAATTTCACCAGCATAACGGCGTGACATATGAATTTATAAAAATGGTTAATGAGAGAGAAATTTGTGTATCATAATATGTACATGATATTGATAGTAATGGGGTCATATAGATACATCTCCCAACATATGAAATAGAATTTTCGATTCATAATATAGAAGAATTATTTGAAAGTAAATGAGGGGAGAGAAATTCCTTACATAATTTTGGAATGGTAATGAGTGTAAATGGGTGGAATTAATGAGATATAAAGGGGTATCTCATCATTAAAACATAAATAGGAAATTATGGGGGAGGTTTGGAATCATACCCCAACATTTAAAATTGAAACTGAAAGGGTATAACAGCATACAGAAAATTGGACAAAAACAATAAAGAAATCCCTTATGGAATTTCGACATGGTAACAAGTATACATAGAAGGTATAGATGAGATATAAAGGGGTACATCATCATTCAAACAAAATTAGTACAATATAGGAAAGGTTTGAAATCATACCCCAACATTTAGAATTGAAAATAAAAGGGAATAACTATATTAAGAAACTTGGATAAAATGAGAAATGAAGGAATCCCTTACTTGGAAGTGTGATCTTAAAGGCTTAGGAGAGGCTTATTGGGAGATTTGGGCACCTTGGGAGGATTCTAGAGAGAGTAGTAAGAATTTTGAATAACTCCAAAGGCTTTGAGTAAATATTATATTGGAGCTTGGGTGAGTTTATATCGGAACAGAGAGGGGATTCTTTATTATTTAGGTTTGGGACAGTACACATTAAACTAATCAATAGCACAAACCAACCTATGGTTTATTCCCATGGTTGTTTCCAAAGTGGAGTGGAAAATGATATTTTACAAGGGAAATGTCATAAATTCTTATAATAATAGGGTTTCTTATGTGGAGGTGAGTCACACTCTCAAGGAAAACAATTTTAAAAGCTAAAATGTTTTAAAAGTCTTGAAGGGTCCACTAAGGCTTTGTAAAATAAATCAAACAAACCCAAAATAACATTATTTTAATGGAAAAACATATATTTTCCTAACATAATGTTTATAGAATTTTATTACATCACTATTTTGTCATTATGATGTTGTAAAACACATTGTATATTTAAACAGTATTTAATTTTAACCAAAAAATTCGATGATCTTGGAAAATTATGCAAAATTCATCATTGTATAATTTAGACTTCTTGATTCCAAAAATAATATTAGTTTTTTCTAAATAATTTTCTAAATATTTTAATTTCTACTTTTAAAATAAAAATCAACATTTATCGATGATTAATGGGTTTTGACAAAAATTGATTTCAAACCTTAATAAAAATCACAATTGTATTCATAATAATTATACTGTCATTTTTAATTAATAAAAGTAATTTAGTAATAATATTTAATTAAAATGTTATTTAATTCCCAAATCCATTAATTTATCTAAATATATTTCTTAATTAACTAAAAAAATATATTTTTTCTTTAAAAACTATTTACAAAGTTACAATAATAAAATTATTGTATATTTTATATAAAAAAATAATGTAAATGATCATAGTACTAGGGTCTTGTTAAATAACCCCTTATAACACCTGCATACGACCGAAGGGTAAGGTGTGTGATGATGACATACTCTTGGGGTGTCTTGGATAACGTCGTTCGAGTGTTAATCTCCATCAACTTCCACTTCTCCCATATGTGGTTCTATTAAAGATTCATGTGTTGATGCTCGGCTTGGTCTTGATCAAGAGATAAGCCTAATGATGCCACCTCCTTTTCGAGATCTGAAAAATGGGCTTCGTATGGAGCAATTCTACTAGATGAAGCCATCACTTCCTTTGTCTGAGTAAATTGGATTTGTTAAAGCCCTATATTTATACTAATCATGTGATCACTATTCAATGACTATATTAGCTACAATCACAATTCTTAATGGTATTTTAAAATCCAAAAATATATAACCAAATAAGTTTATATTTTATATAACCATTTTTTCTAATAAGATATTTAATTAGATAATGAGGAATTTTCATTGATAAAAGTTTGGGTCGTTACAATCTTCCCCCCTTAGGAAATTTTTCCCTCAAAATTTTCTTTTCCCACACTAAAATAGATGTGGGTAACTATGCTTCATCACTTCCTCTGATCCCCATGTCGCTTATTCAAACATGTGGTTTCACAACAATACCTTGATGAGGGCCATTGTCTTATTTTGTAGAACTTTTTCTCTACGATCTAAGATCTTCACTAGTTTCTCCTCAAAAGAAAGATTAGCCTCTAACTATACTACCTCTGAAGAGAGTACATGTGAAGGGTCTAGTATATACTTTATTAAGAGGGATACATGAAAGACATCATGTATTTTTTCCATGGTATGTGGAAGTTCTTGTCGATAGGCCACAACCTCAACAAGATCAAGAATCTTGAAGGGGCCGATATACCTAGGACCTAACTTCCCTTTCTTTCGAAACCACAAAAACTTATTCCATAGAGATATGCGTAGAAATACCAAGTCTCTAACTTTGAACACAAGGTCTTGTTGATGATTATTTGCATAACTCTTCTATCTATTTTGGGCTACCTTGATATGCTGTGGAATGGTTTTCACCTTCTCCACCATTTCTTCGACCATTTCAGGTCCTAGAAGCCTACACTCACTGACTTCATCCCAACACGCCAATGTTCTTCACCATTTCCCATAAAGTGCTTCATATAGTTCCATTCAGATGCTCGAGTGGAAACTATTATTGTAGGAGAGTTAAACTAGTGGAAGATGTTGTTCCCATCCTCCTTTGAAGCCCATAGTACATGATCTTAACATATCTTCCCATGTCTGAATAGTTCGCTCATATTGGCCATCCGTTTGAGGATGATAGGCCGTACTGAAGTTTAGTTCAGTGCTTAGAGAATGTTGGATACTTTTCCAGAACATTGAGGTTAATCTAGGATCACGATCGGATAAAATAGATAGTGTTACTCCAGGCAGCCTTAACACTTCTTTGATGTAAATCCATGAAATTTTATCCAATGAGAAGTAATCTTGAATCACGATAAAGTGGATTGTCTTCATAAGACGATCCACAACGACCCATATAACATTGATTTCTTTGTATGTACTTGGAAGTCTAGTGACAAAGTCCAGGGTAATGTTGTCCCTCTTCCATGTTAGCTTGGGTAGTGTTTTCATAATCCACTTATACTTTTGCCTCTCAACCTTCACTTGTTAACATACCATACACTTTGTTGTATATTCAGCAATCTCCATCTTCATACTGTCCCACCAAATGTTTCCTATGATATCTCGATACATATTTGTGCTTCCCAGGTGAATAGATAAGGTTGAACTAAGCACTTCATCCTGATGCTCCTGATTTATCTCTGGATCGGATAATACACATAATCATGACCCAAATCACACAATTTCATCCTTGTTAACCATGAGATCTGAGGATTCCCCATTACTGATAACTTCAACCCTTTTCAGAATTTCCACATCCTTTCTTTGATCATCATTTATTTTCTACATGAGGGACGGTTGAGAATTAATTATAGAAAGGATTGATGATGTTCTTCCCTTAATGATTCCAATTTCCATCCTATGAAAATCTAAGAAGATTAGATCCTTTTGAATTCTCATCATTGATAATAATGTAGGATCCTTTGTAATTAGAGCATCTACCACATTGTTTTCCTTACCATGATGGTAGTGGATTGATCAGTCATAATCTTTGATGAGTTATATCCATATTCGTTGGATCATATGAATATATTTTTTGTGTGAATATATATTTGAGGCTCTTGTGATCTGTATATATCTCAAACTTCTCCCCATAGAGATAATTCTGCTAGATTTGCAATGCAAATATCATAGCCTCCAACTCTAGATCATGCATGGGATAATTTTTCTCTTAGAATTTTAGATGCCTTGAGGCATAGGCTATCAATTTATCATTTTGCATCAAGACACAACCCGAGAACATATTTAAAGGATCACTAAATTCCACAAAAGTTCTCCACTTGTGGGTAGTGTGAGTATATGCGTAGTGATAAGCCTCTTTTTCAACTCCTTGAAACTCACATCACATTAATCACTCCAAGAAAACTTTACTCCCTTATGAGTTAGCTTGGTAAGAGGGTTGGATAATCATGAGAAATTTCTCACAAATCGGAGATAATATCCAGCTAACCCTAAGAAGCTACAGATATTCTTTACCATTGTTGGACTCATCCATCCCTAAATTGCAATTGTCTTGGAGGGATCCACAAATATCCCATTTCCTGTGATGATATGAATAGAGAATGATACGTCCTTCAACTAGAACTCATACTTGCTATACTTTTCATAAATCTTATCCTTTTACAAGGTCTCTAATATAGTTATTAGATGATACTCATGCCCCTCTTTGGTTTTGGAGTATATTATAATATCATCTATAAAGACCACCCCATATTTGTCGAGATAATCTCTAAAGACTCTATTAATCAAGTCCATGAAGATTTCTGGAGCATTAGTGAGTCCGAAAGGAATTACTAAGAATTCATAGTGCCCATATCATGTATGAAAAGTAGTCTTGGGGATATCCTCCTTATTCACCCTTACTTGGTAATATCCGGACTGTAAATCCCCCTTGGAAAAGTATTGTGCTCTACGTAGCTGATCGAACAAGTCATCAATTCTAGGTAGAGGATACTTGTTCTTTATCATGATTTTTTTGAGCTCATGATAATAAATGAAAAGGCACATTGATTCATCCTTATTCTTGATGAAGTGGATAGGGGCACCCCATGGTGAATCACTTGGGCATATAAACCCTTTATCTAGATTCTCCTGTAGTTGTTTCTTCAGCTCCTCAAGCTCCACAACAACCATTCTATAAAAAGTCTTGGATATTGTCAATGACCCAGGTATAAGGTTAACTAAGAATTCAACATCTTTTATAGGAGTAAGACCAGGAAATTCCCCAGGAAACACATCAAAGAATTCCCTCACAATAAGCATGTCTTTAAGGATCGTTGCTTCCTTGGACTCAATCATCTGAGTCAGATATACGTGCTCATAGGGAAATAATATCCACTTTTGAGATGATGGTGCTAAAGAAGATTCATCTTTCTCTATTGCACTTTTATAGAATCGGGGGTTGATTCTCAATATGGAGAGTGATTTCCCACTCATGGAAATTTATGTAGGCTATCTATAAGGAAAGACAATCCATGCCAAGAATTGCATCAAATTACACTAGATTGAGAATGACAGGGTTCACTGGGAATTTCAATCCATAAATTATGTCATAAGAGGAGGTATACTCATGGGTTGCAATGATTTCCCCATTTTTCATACTCATAGACATCTTTAATTCCATAATTTATGGTGGTGTTGGTTTTGTTCTTCTAAACATTCAGGATACAAAATAATGTTTGGAACCCGCATCAAAAGGTATGTTCGCTATTATTGAATGAATAACTAGCATAAATGTAAGTTCTTTGTTTTTGGGGTTCACTTCGGTTTTATTGATGGAAAAAGATCTCCCTTGCTGCTTTGGAGGTTTTTGGTTGCCTCCGAAAACCCTTGGCTTAGGGAACTAATTTTCAAGGTGCCCTGGTTATTTTTAGTTGAAGTAATGAATAATGAATTGAGGTTCGAACAGAGCGTTCCTATCCCCTCTAAGAGTGTCGAGTTTTTCTTGTTGTCCATTAACAACTAGGTTCCCCTCTCTTCCACACCTAAAGAATTTCCTTGTCCCCTTTAGGAAATTTTCGGGGTGCTTCTTTCCACACCTTTGGGAAGTGGGGTGCTTGATTTTCTTTGCACCGTTGGATTTATCCATCAGACCACCGGAATTGAATTTCATCTTACACTTATAATCCCCATAATACCCCTGGGATTCTCTGATCTCCATTTCGACTTTGAGGGCACATCATACAATTTCCTCATAGGTGTTGAAGTGATGGATTGCCAGGGCTTTCCGTAGGCTAGGTTTCATCCCACCAAAGAAGCGGTCAACCTTGCATTCAGGGGCAACGACAAAGCTGAAGGTGTATTGTGAAAGCCTTATGATGTTTTCCTCATATGATCTAATGGATTTGTCATCTTTTTTACTTGAGGGCAAGGAATTCCCATTCCATCTTAAGATGGATGTTGCGAGAAAAATATTTTTCAATTTGTTTTTCTGGAAATCCTTCCATTCAAACACCTTAATCTCCTCCGTTGGATTCGTATTTTTGATCAATCTCCACCATTTATCATCTTCACCCTCTATATGATAAGCATCCAGAAGAATAATCTATTGTTTATAACATTTAAGGATGGATAATAACTATTCAATGGAGTTGATCCATTGTTCGAAAATTGAGGGATCAGATGATCCATTAAAATTAGGAGGCCTTTGTCTCATGAAGATCTCGATAACAAGTTGTTATTTGGGGGGGGGGGGGGTTGAACATTAATCCTGACCCATGTTTCTATTCCAATCATAAGTTAATTGAGAGATTATCATGACAATGTTCACGATTATTTCTCCCATTGGATTGGGTGTCTCATTAGAACAGTCATCACATTGGTGTTCGCATCGGTTGTTAGCCCGAGAAATCCTATTAATAGCCATTGGCTAGAATAAAAGGAATGTTAGGGGTAACACATAAAGGGAAATCCAAGGAAAAAATAGATGAATTATAAATACCTTCTACTCCCTTAACTTATGAAGCTATAGGATTCAATCTATGTTATCCATGATCTACTTTCTAACATATATTCTTGGGGGCATTTTTTTTAATTCCATTCATAACAGTTCATACCTAGCTTATGAATTTACCAAAGCATATCCCATTGGAGTTTTATAACCACGTGTGAAGCAAGGCATGTCGTCATGTAACAGGATACCCTAGGTCAAGCCCAAAACTTCTTGTCGGAGTTTTCAGTCCTAGGTACATCTGTTCCAGAGACGACTCTACCTGCTCGTATCCAGATATTGATGTATTTTCTTGATAAACCACTTACACAATACTCACCAAAATTTATATTTGTTTTTATTATACTTCGCCTTGTCTTTAAGGCTTCACTAGGGTTATCTAATCATAATCCCAAAATATAACTAAACCTATCATTTGATACCAACTTTAACAACCCTGCTTTTTATTACACACTTAAACATGTTTTTTACATAAACTCTTCCCTTGACACAAAATGGAAGATCGAGATATCTTGTGTCTTTTTGGATTAGTAACATTTAATAAGGACTTATAGCATCAATCATAACATCTTTATTGAAAAATTCCTTTACATGACCACTACAATATCTCGTACTTAGCATTGCATGAGATAACCTGAGGACGTGCATAAGAAAAGGTTGAGCTATAAATCCTAGTAAGGGAGTAAACAAGGCATAAAATTAAGAATAAAATAAATGTTAGAAAATAGGAATATCAATGGAGAATATGATAAACATGAACATTAATTCATGATATAGCATGATTATCATAACATGGAAATGTGGAAACAACACTTAACATGGTATTAGCATGGACCAATGGTCATTGCACATGGAGCATGAGTAAACCATCATTGTACATTAATTATAATGAGTAAATCCTCATTTAACTTGAATTAGCATGAGTAAATCCTCATTTCACTTGAAGTATCATGATACTAATCTTTACCCAATGCATTGGAGTGCTATTAGGGTGCACCATTCTTAAACATTTCATTTCATGCATAAGGGTGCCACATGGAATCATTAAAGTTCATCATTTATTCCAAGACAAAGGAATGTGGAATTCATACATGAAACTCTATAATCAATAATTAAACATGCATAAAGGTGAATGCCCTTGATAGAGAAATGGGCATGGTATTCACAACTTAATAACTTTGGCCTGTAAAATTGCTATTCAATTTTGGCAGCATAACGACGTGACATAAGAATTCATAAAAATGGTTGATGAGAGAGAAAGGGTGGATCATCATTTGTACAAGAAATGGACAGTAAGGGGGTCATATAGATACATTTCCCAACATACGTAATGTAATTTATGATTCATAATACAAAATAATTGCTTGAATGTAAATGAGGAGAGAGAAATTCTTTACGGAATTTTGGCATGGAAACGAGTGTACATGAGAGTCATTAATGACAGAGAAATGGGTCTCTCATCATTTAAAAATAAATAGGGTAGTATGGGGGATGTGTGAAATAATACCCCAATATTTATAATTAAAATTCAAAGGGCATAGAAACATAAAGAAAATTGGAAAAAAACAAGACAGTAAGAAATACCTTATGGAATTTTGGCATGGTAATGGTTCAATTCAAGTTTTTCATGTTGATTCTTGGCGTAGTCTTTGTCAAGATAAAAGACCACTGATGCCACCTCCTTTCTGAGCTTTGAAAAATCAGCTTCATATGGAATAATTCTACTGGATGAGGCCATCACTTCCTTTGTTTAAGTAAGTTAGATTTGTTAAAGCCCTATATTTATACTAATCATGTGATGAATGTTCAACGAATATATTTGCAATGATCACAATTATTATCATCATTTTAAAATTGAAAAAATATAAAACCAAAGAAGTGCATATTTTATATAACCATTTTGCATAATAACACATTTAATTATATCAAGAGGAATTTTCATTGATAAAAGTTTGGGTTGTTATATCAGGGAACTCATCCAATATATGTGGTAATCCACCTTCAAGAGAATAAGAATCATCCTATAGCATGAGTGATGATAACTAGAAGATAAGGTTTCCCAATTATGGGATTGGAGGTCCCACACGACATGACCTATGATCCCATTCCCCAAGAAAAAACTGAGGACTCCCATCATGTGCCATTAAACTCACCCACTTCCTATAGAAATTGAAATGAGATCGAACGTGCACTAGATAATCCATGCCAAGGATTACATCAAAAAGGTTTATATCCTATACCCAAATATCCCATTCCATCTCAACTCATGACAGCGAAAGTGCACATGACAGGAACTTGAGACCTTTCTCCATATTCTTACCAAAAAATATCGCCAAATGCATCACAAAAGACAACAACTTGGTTGGAAAATTCATAAGATTCAATTATGAAAAGAGATAAAAGAAAAAACGACCCTAGTATCAAAGAGAACTATAGCTATAGAAGATGAAATCAAAATGGTACCTTGAACTATCAAAGGTTATGCATCATATCCCACTGGTTTCTGATCCAAAACATGAAGATGACTTGTCTATTATTGAGAATGGACACTTTACTATCAATATTACTTGAATTGGATTTTCCCATAAGATGATCCAGCCCTACCTCCATGACCACCAAGATAAGATCCCACTTTCCTAGATGGCTCTGACTGAACTGACACCCCTAGAAGCCATAGATCCTACCCTACTTTGAAGGGGATGTTCCCACTTGAAAAATAACTTCAAGTTCTATATATCTTCACACTAAAAACAAGGACTCAGAGAAGGCATACATGAAGGTCAGGTGTTCCCTGGCCTCCTACATCGATGGGACACAATGGACCTTTCATCAGAAGCCCTAGATGAAAATTCATGGGAGGATGGCCTGAACTACCACATCCCTTCTTCCCCTACTCGTCTCGGTTCCTTTCCTTCTCTGATGAAATACCACTTCCCATCACTGATACTATCCGAGAGATAGCAAAACATGGTTTTTAGTCAATATATACCATAAAATCTTGATCAACCACCTCATCATTGGTCTTCAACTTAAACAGGAAGACTTGAGAATAGATCTCTGGTTGCAATCCCTTTTCAAATCCTTGAGACTTCAATTGTTCATTATAGAATATCTCAGGGGCATATCAGACTTGCTCGACAAAGCAGTTCACATACTCCATTATAGAATAGTATCCCTGAACGAGGTCCATAAATTCTCAGGATTTGGCATAAGGCAAGACCTTAGGATATTAATGGTCATTGAAGATAGCCTTTAAGTACTTCTAGCTCATCTACTCATGCTTCCCAGCTTGGAGTTCAAATTTCCACCACCCTTGATTGGGACATTCTAATAAAAATGAGGTATATTTAACCCTAACCTCATCAGGCATTTCAAGGAACTTGAACATGTGTTCAATATTCTTAGGCCACTCTTGTACTTCCTGAGGCTCTGTGCTACCTCAGAAAGTAGGTGGCTTGTTCTTCAAAAAATAATGGGCTTTTTCCTTCCCAGGACTTGGTTCATCTTCTCTAATTAGACCAGGATCAGGGCCCAATCCTTACCCCAGAGCCTTGATAGCCTAATTCATAGCTTCGATGAACCTTTGATCAAGCGGGGAGGGAGAACTCTCTCCGGATTCCTCTCGTGGGTGCATGGGAGATTTTTGGGGAGGCATACTGCTACAAGAAGGCAACAGTCACAAGAGAAAACAATAGTAAAAAAAATCTGAAAATTTTAGCAATAACATCAAATATAAATAAATCAAACTCATCCTAAAAATGAAATAAATAACCACCCCGAACCAATGTCCTCATGTAGTCTGGAGCCCGCACGTCCCACTTGGAAGAAATGTCAAACAAGAATACCAACATCCCAAAGAGACTTGAGGTCTGTCTTGGGATGTGCAGGGCAAACACCATATTCACATCCCAAAGTCTAATCCCCGATAGTCCTAACACTTTTATGACTAGACTCATCCCAAATAATATGACCTAAGGAACATAACCTACTCTAATACCATTTTTTCACGAACCATATCTTGTCTCCAACCAAATCAGTGCCTGAAACGGTCCATGGAATGGCCCGAAGGGCCTTCCCTATCCCCAAAGGCTAGAATAAGTTCTTGGGTATCATAAATAAAGGCTTAGTAATTATTTACCTATGTTTATAAACAAAAAACAACCACAATTGATAAATAAACTGAATCTAAAAAATTGTACCAAAGATGTATTAACAAAAATTTATAATTTGAGTTACATATTTTTAAACAAAAACCAATGATGACCACAAAAAAGAGAGCAAAAATTCTACCCCAAGAGCCACCATTTAGCAAGGGGTAATCACCCTCCAACCATATCCACCACACTACATTGGGAAAGGAGGCTAGAAACCCGAACCACCATCTCTAAAGACATTTCCCTTACATGTGTCAAACATTACCAAGCCTACTTAAAACCAAAGGTGTAAGTAGGGTGTGAAACTAATCCCAATAGGATTCCACAAAAAAGATTACATGTAATAAAAAATTTAATACAAAGCGCTTTCAAGTTTTTATAAATAAGAAATGCAAATTACAATTTCAAAGTGATTCAACTTTAAACGAAAACAGTTTTCTAGGGGCTAACTTTTAAGAGAGAACCATTTTAAAGAAAACATACATGTTACTAAATTTACCACCAAAACACATTGTTTTCTAAATGTTATGTTAAATATAGTCATTGAGCACTAATCATAGAAATAACTCTTGGCACTAGCTAGCTGTGGGGCCCTAGGTATATCATTTCTCAGTGTAAAAGTAACCATAACCAATGACCTTATCATGAATGAGTCACTAAGAGGAGAGAAACCAATGGCCTAGTGGTCCCTAAAAACCATAATAGTTTAGTTAGTGTTATCATCATCTATATTGCTAAGTGAAATAGGGACAAATCCAAGACCGGATCACTAACATACTTGTCCTAGTCCTCCCACCTAGATACCCAAGATTACCTCTTTGTGCTCAAAAAATTTACACATTTTAAAAAATACCATTTCCACATAAAAATATCATTTCTAAATCACACACAAACCAAATAGTACCCAAAAATGTTTTGTACCCTTTATATATTTCAATAATCTATTTAAAATTTTCATATAACATTTTTAAGATGTATGACAAGGATTTGCACATAAAATCAGTTCAAAAACTCTCTTTTGAGGCCAAATGCACAACAATACCATACCACACCTTAATTAGAAGCCCTAACAACATTTAATATAAAAAATCATGAATCCTAAAATAATACCAAATGATACAACATAGAATACACATTAAAAACACCAAATTTATTGTTAAAATGAAACTTTAAAAATAAATTCCTAATCAATGCTACCAAAAATGGTTTTTTCACCCAACAAAATGGATAAGAAACATGTTAAATAGGTTAATAAAGAGAGATAAATTCATCAATTAATGTTTAGACATGGATCCACCTACCTTGAATAACAGAAACCTCAAATATTTGTGCGAAACTTCAACCGCACAACAACTGTACCACAAGTGAGTGAAAATGAACCCTAACCAAGAAGATTGAACCTAGAATCTCAATATTAAACCCTTGGGAAGAAACTATAGCTGGTAGAAATTTATAACCTCCCGAAGTGGATAAGAAACCCTAAATAGAAAGAAGGAACGAGGAAGGAATTCACTTACTTGATGAATCTTGAAGTTTCCCCACCAAAAACCCCTTCAAAAAATGAGTTCCATGGAAGCTTGAGGGATCTAGGAAGCCTTAAGTGTATACTAGTGTATAATTAGGGAATAAAGGGGTGTATTAGGTTTATTTATTGATGAATAAATGGTCAAAAAATATTTTTTAACACTTGGACATTGTAAACAGTTTATCCACAAGGTTTAGTAAACTGCAGGTCCAAAAAATGTTGCATTTTATATCCACTAAAAAACCCTTATTTTCATCTAGATTTCAAGAGGGACCAAGGGGAAACCTATGGGAAAAGATAGTCCAATAAAAGAATAGAAAAATACCTAAAAATAAGGACATGGATGTGATATATATGGTGGTTATTTAATTAATATGAATATGAACACAGTTAAATCCATTTTGGAAAAAATTAGAAAATGAAAAAATAAGATCTGATTCAATTTAAAAAGTTTTTATGTTGATTTGTTTAATATGTAATATTCAGGTTTACTCAATAATTTTAATGTATAATGTAAAATTTTTTATTATTCATTTGAAATAAACAATTCTAAAAAATATATAAATCTTACTTAATATTTCTTTTTAAAATTATAGTTAAAAAGTATATATTTGGAAGAATATTTAGATATTTTTTAAATTTATTATATTACTCATTATTTTTTCTTTAGATATAAAAAATTTACATAAATATAAAAAAATGTCCAACTACACAAGATAGAGGATGGCAGATCCCAGATGCATTATGGGGAAAGCTCAACCACATTGGAAAAAACTATAATATCCTAAGTGACATCTCAGAGTGAGATTTGAATGAAACTTAGAAACCAAAGGGTATATGTAGTTAAGTATGCTAATGGTGGGTAGGTTGGCTAGTATAGGTTAGTGTGACATGAAAATTTGACTTGTGCTATGTGGATATAGAAGAAGACCCAATGTTTCTCCTAACTGGACTGGTGAAGAAATAGTTATCATATAATCACGATCGAAAAAAATAATATTTGTGATATTGGATCGAGAAACATGGTCAATAATTAGTCATTTAATAATTTATTCTAATATCTGAGTTGTAATATCACTTGCATCAAATTCATTAGATCAAATCAAGTGTCTTTTTCTACCTCACATGCAAACCTAGAATCACTAGCTATCTTTTTATTTTTTTTCCTAAAAAAGGCTTCATCATCAACCCTATAAGCTTAAGACCTAAATAAATTACATTTTATTCTTATTTTAATGAATCATTCATAATCATAAAACCACAAAATCCTAAAACCCAGTGTGTGAAATTCCTTTTCTACCTCAATCCTAATAATGGTGCCTATATCACATTATTTTCATTCATTTTTATCAATAACACTTATGAAACATTCACATCAAAAAAATGACATTAATAGAATGATTCTTTCAAGATTCCAAAATTATCTATACATCGATAGTTTCACCGTCAAGAAATATCATTTGGGTATTTCTATATTCTAAGAAAGATTCACAGTGAAACTTGATAAACCAATTAGAATAGGTAATACATATATAAATATAAAATATTAATAATCATATTTAAAACCAAATATCACCTATAATTCGTTTTATATATCCTAGGTATTTTATCATTCACCTTGGGTTACACCAATTGTGATAGTGAGGTGTATAAATAAATATATATTGTCCATCACTTTTGGATTTGAAAAATATAACAAAGTTTATTTGTGTTTGGTTTTTTTACTAATTTCTCATGATTATCATATTAATATATGTATAAGATTTCATATATATATATATATAAATACTAGTTTTGAAAACAAGTTGGGGATTATATTTATTATATTTTCCAATATTAAACATATTTCTAAATGAATATGAATAGCATTATTTCCCACCATTATAGAATTATAAAATAATATGAAAAAAACCCTTTTATGATACATAGGATTTGTTTTTTTTATTTTATAATGATCCCAAAATTCAATAAATATTATTTTAAACGTTTTCTTTTGGTACTTCTATATATAGGCATTATATTCACCAATTGGAAGCCTGAACTCTTACGAAACCATTTCACTCTTTAAACTATTCCAATAATTAGTTTACATGCACTAAAAGTGGATAATATCACTAATGAAGGTCTATTTAGTTTTCAAATTCATATTTAGGGAAATTTACTTTTACATATATTTTATTATTCACAAAATACTGTTGTGTAAGAGAAATATATTTTATGTTTTTAAAAACCCTATTTTATTTCAATAAAACCCTTATTGTGAAGATTATTAATCTTTATGAATATATTTATTTATGTTTTACAAAAACCATTAGTCTGGAATAATTTCAATTTATTTTTCCAAAACCCTAGTTAAAGTGTAAGATTTTAATTTCATCGACTCAGTGATCCCTCAAGTGACTGATCTGGTACTCAATGTGACCTTAGGATCACCTCCCCATACTCTAGGGGATGCTTACTAGAATAGAGGGTATAACAAATATAGTGGGGGATAAAATACCCTTTGTTAAGGAGTATAAATTAAAGAGGAAATAATACTAAAATAGAGGAAATGACAAAAATAATCTGAATAAATAAATTGGTAACCAAGATGAGAATAAAAAAAATGAAAAAATAGAAATAATATTAGAATTATTTAATGAGAAGATGAATGTAAATAAATTAAATATGCAATTTCATATACATAAAAGATATAAAAACTCAAATAATGACTCCAAAATCCTCGGTCCCATAGCCCATATCGGTCCTCTCTCAATGCTCCTATCCATCCAGCAAACCAAAAATAAAAAATAGGGTCATAGCTTGGGATGGTATAAAGGATTTGTATTTTCAAGTATATATAAAGGAATTGGATTTTCAGAACATGAAATGTATAACATAGAAATATGTTGCTAACCTTTTTATGTTAAACATCAAGTTACTAGGTAGATATATTGATGAGTGTTTTGAGACACTCCTCTGAGTTGTAACATAATCATAATGGTTTTATCTGATGAGAGTATCATGATATGTATTAATTGAAAATAATTCCCACATGGAGTGAAAAATTAATTTTGAGTAATGCGTTATTATTTGTGAAAAGTTTTGATTTTTGAAAATAGTTTAAAATGGATTGATTTTCAAAATGCATGGTGAAATTTTAAAAAATGTTTTTAAATATAAAGTGGTTGAATTTTAAAAATCCATGTTGTGATATGTATGATGTGGTAAAAATGAAATTTATAATCCATCATTTTCTAGATAGTGAGACTAAATGGTGATTTCTTTTGGTTATAGAAAATGGAACTGGGTAGGCACCTAAGGAACAAACAAGAAGAGGATTCTAAGTGTGTGGTTTTACCTCATCCATAAGTGAACAAATATTTGGTTCAACGTATTGTTTTTGATTTTAATTCCATTGATAGAGATACCATAAATGATAAATCCACACTCTTAGAATCTTCGACGGGCGACCAGACGCGCTCTGGTGTTCTGTTCCTTGCGGCGCTTGCGCCAACGGTCTTCAAGTGAGGATTTCTTTATCAAGAATATTTCAAATAGGCCTTTCCATCACTTTGAGAATGTGGCCACCAAGAAAACATGTGAGGAGGTGGTTGAGCGCTAGTTTTTTCATCCATGGACCTCCACGTTTGACTTTTTAAAAATGGGGATTCTCTGGCAGGTTTTCTTTTAATAATTCATGACAAGGTTTAATCCTGAATAATCACCCCAAAAGAAAAGTCACGCTTCTATTTATAACGCATGATTGACCACGATGTCAGGAAAAATCAAATTTATTATATTTATAAGGTTGATTTATAGTCTAGGGATGACCCTTGGTCATCTCTCATGGAGCTTTGGTGGGTTTAGAGTTTGTGTTTTTAATAAGAAGTTCTAAAATAGGTGGTGGTTTTGAAAATAGTTTTACTATGAAGTGACTTAATTGAAAGCATAAAAGTTGAGAAACCAAATGGATTTTAAAAAATATGAGATAAAAGGGTTTATTGTGATTTCAATACACACATTTAAAGTTCATTGTTCATAGATATTCATTTATGTTTGGAGCAATTCATTGGTTCAAATTAATTGGAATCCTAATTAATTCCTAAGAACTTATTTCAATGCTTAAAGAACCAAACCTTGATGTAACAATCATATTGTCAAGGTCCATAAATTATGCATTGAATAATAGCTTCCAAATCATATTGAAATATCATGAATGTGGGTATGAAAATGATTATTGTGTTGTCCAATCCGAACAACACAAGTCACACACTCAAAACCTCACACCGATCGGTTAGCAATTAAGAGTATCTCGATCACATGCATCAAAAAAAGAATTAAAATATGGAATTATGTAAGATACATGGAAAGAAATGTATTCCGACCCAAATTACTCCAAACTAGTATCTAAAATTAGAATTGGAACTCCCTTGACATGTGTGTAGCTCCCTCACAATGAACTTCCACCGTTTAGCTCGACATCTGGAGGAGGAGGAAGCTCGGGTGGAACTCCTTCTTCATTCTTGATCCCCCTTATGAGGATAGGGGCCACCAGAAATTCAAGGATGAGGAGGATAATCCTATAGGACTTAAAAATGGCAGAGCTTCAATTCTTGGCTGAACATCCAAATGGGGAGCCCAAGCTTCCTTTTTATAGGCAAAGTGGAAGCTAGTTTTGGGAACACAGATTGTGAAAAACCACTTGGCCCATGGTTTTAGACCACTTGAAAGTCGAATATCACTTTGTAAAAAACTAAAAACATGTTTCCCCACCTCGTGAATGTCTCCACCGAATTTTTGGCACCATTTTGACAACTACATGTAGAGATATTGAAAAAATACAGAACACTGCATTTGACTTTGTGGAGATTTGATGTGCTGGACAGATCAGGTGGGTTTGGACACTAGATGGATGAATGAGTCTTGGGTTATTTAGTGGAAATGTATCCCAATTAATTTTGGACTATCCCACAAAATTTCTTCCCATTTGGATGCACGATTTAGGAGTAGTGAGCAGATGAGTCCACTTTCGTGCATGGATCTTGTGCAGTTTGGCCCATTTTTCTTGGACATCATCATGTTCCCTCCAAATCAGCTCCCCCTACAATGAAATCATCAAAACAAGTAACATTTACCTTTTTAACAATGATAAACACAAAATAAATGATTCAAACATGTAAATAAATTTGTTATTATTTTTATAATTTCCAATATAAAACAAGTTTAGCACAATGGTGTAAGGGTGAAAATGAAGTAGTGAATCGCAGTGCGATCAAAGATCCACAAATTAACATGTTCATTTGTGGATCAATGTTCATAATTTTTCAAAAAATAAATGTGTAATAAATTTTAAATTTTTAAAACCCATACTTCTTTTATGTTCATTTAAAAAAGATCATCCTTGAGGGGTTTAAGACGTTAACATCACTTCCCAGCTCCGATATTCGAAAGGCGTCAAAGAAGAAGAAGTTCCGCTTGTGTTCTTCATTCTTCACTTGGGTGGATGTTCGTTAAAGGTTCACCAGAGAATACTACAATTTCTTTAATCCATACTTTCTCAGTGCATGGAAGTATAAATAGAATCACATCGTAGCGTTCCCATTATGATGCAACATCGCATCGTTACACTTTTTGATTTAAGAAACAACATCGCAGTTACGCGCCATTAAAGTATTGTTACACTGCAAGTTTAACGATCCATTAATGAGCCTTATTAATGAGCATCATCGCCACCCTATCACTGCCCAATAGAGTCATCGACCTCCACTCTAATGTTAGAATGAAAATAAAATAATTTATTTAAATTATTTTATTATTTTTCTCCAAAAAGTACGAAAACAGCTTTTCCACTCAACCCTTGCGAGCCGATGTTAGGTCATTTCTAGACGAATCCTAGCATTCTGAATTAAATGGTTCCCTTATATTTTTGATCTACACAATTGTTCAAAATATATAAAATCCCACTTGCACGTTTACTAAACATACCTTAAAAAGTTTAAAATTATTTTTTGGACTCTATAGACCTCAGA
The DNA here is from genome assembly GCA_963277665.1 of Viscum album. Taxonomy (NCBI): domain Eukaryota; kingdom Viridiplantae; phylum Streptophyta; class Magnoliopsida; order Santalales; family Viscaceae; genus Viscum; species Viscum album. The sequence continues at coordinate 163,005,634 of OY728144.1, forward strand.
ATTATGTTTAGTCTAATTTTACGGTCTCAAAATAATTCCATAAAAATAAAAAAATTACATGGAAATTCCAAGACATTACAAGAAAGATTATTTTCAAGAGAATAATGTTTTCCTTACATCAGTATCAATCATGATATTTCTAGAATTAGTAATAGTTCATGTGGTGTATTGTGATGCTTTAGGGTCTGGGTAGTGGTGTGTTTTGATTCAGGGATATCAGGTTGTAGATTATGGCTCCTAATAGTTACAGTTACATGAGATGAAATAACCAACACCCAATTTAGAATTAGCTGACATGGTCCATGATTTAAAGACCTGAATTCATTACGTATTTTTTGAGAAATTTATGTTTTTTACATATCATAATGGCTTGAAACACATTTTCTCACAAATATATTTGACTTAGACATAAATTATATAGATGTAGTATCTTCAAAACTTTGAATATAAATTAATTTATACATCAAGTAAAGGTAATTATAATGGTTGATGCATAAAAAATAATCGTAACAGTAAAATGGTGAAATATTCTTCACATTAATGGAAGAAAATATATGTGATAATCGGCATGCACATTTATTGTGAATATCAAGGTTGCATTTTGGTTTTCATTCATGATTTTTTCTTACATGATTTTATTGAGAATTTTAAATGGGAAAATTCATCCAGTTATGAATATGTTACTACGTGGTCAAAACTAAATTGGGGGGGTGGGGGACCATTTAGCAATGGATACATGATAGAGGATCAATGTTGTGTTTTTGATATCTGATGTTCATACCTATGGCTTCTTAGGAACAAATTATTAATGCCTACCACTATTTGAGATGGGATGCTCATATAGGAATTCTAAATAAGTATAATAAATTGAAAGAAAATTTTTGATGGGATGGAATTAATTCAGAAATGGTTGAGTTTGTTTTTAGATGGTTGATTTGTGAGTAGGTTAAGGAAGAACACCGGAGACCAGTAGTTATAGTGCAGTCTTTACCAAATCCTATGATAAAATGGGAAGAATAAACTGTGGATTTTTTAATAGGTCTAACAAGGATGGATGTGAAACAAAATTCTATATTGTTGATAGTATATGTACTCACAAATATTCCCCATTTCGTCCATATTCATGAACCTAATATGGAGGAAGATGTGACAAAAATTTATATATGAGTAGTGGTAAAAAGGAATGCCATACTGGTTTCTCATTATAATATAGACTCCTAGGGTTCACATATCCCTTTTTAATGTAATTATAGTAATACCTCGGGAGTATGTTGATTATAATAATGGGGTATGATCATCAAACATATTAAAAATATGATAGGATGATACAAAAATTATAGGATATACTTAGGGCTTGAGTAATTGTTTCTGGTGTCTTATGGGAGGAGCACATATTGTTGGTTGAGCTATCATACAAAAAAGTTTATCAGGAATAAATACATATGGATCCAAATGAATCTTTTTTTGGGAGTCCTTTTCATTCTACAAAGTGTTGTGTGAAAAAAGATGAGACTTCACTAGTTGGACCAAGTCTTGAACAAGATACAACCGAGAAGATTCATGGTAAGATTCCGGAGGAAACATGAGAGTGTGAGAAGTAAATGGTCGATCAATGGCCCGACATATTTTAGGACAGTGTTGGTTTTCTACATTTTAGAGATAGAAAAAGCAATTTTAGGGGGAATGTAGAACCCCTAATTTTTTTACTTGTAAATTTATTTAATTATATTAAGTATATAAAGTAATTGCATTAAGTGTGAGGAGGATCAGAGGATATTTGACTTTTATTTAGGATTATAAAGAGGTTTATGGTTTGATCATGATTACTAGAAACTGTTAAACACCTCATAGGAAACCATGGAACTGAAATAATGGGAACTAGTTAGGTTCACTATTTGGATAAACCAAGTTTCTACCCAGGAGAAATAGTACAATGTAAGTGTTGGGAAAAAATCCCTCAAGGTAACATTGAAATATTTTGAGGTAAATTGTGTTTTTTGAAAAATGGGGTTTTCATGGTCTGTTGTGGTGTTCCAGAGATATTTTTGACAATCTATGTTGAAATAGAATTATGAAAAAGGAAAATATGATCTGGAGGAGGAACAAAGATAACTTATACAATGTGACATCATTTTCTAGTGTTTGAAAAGTTTTTGGCTACAAAAATTTGAGAATGGAGAAAAGTGGGTTTTTTGGAAAAGGGAGTATTTCTCCATTCATTATAAGATTTAGAAATTTTCTCACCATATGTTTTTCAAAATCAGAAGATTAAAATCTGGAAAATGAAATAAGGGAACATGAGTTTTGGAGATGCATGTTATGTGAGTTGGTCGATAGAGGCTTCGGTGAGTGGACTGTCAGCTTTGTGGGGAAGTTGCATGTCATGCACTCAGGGTCTTAAAAATTCCTACAAATATTAGGCTACCCCATCATTTCAAATAATCTCAACACTTAGAAAAACTCGGATCTCTGGTCTTGCAAGTGGTGAGGATGCACCAGTAGTGAGTTATTCAGATGTTTCTCTCCAATTGATATTTTCACGCCAATAGTGATTTGGGTGTAAAGGGGTATGTGTCGTTCAATTTTGGAGTAGTGCAGAAGTTGGGTTTCCATGAAAATGGCTACACTTGCATGCCATGATTAAAGTTTCACACAATTCAACCCAGGGTTTCATGAAATTTGGATTTTTCCAAATACATCTGTGGTAAAGTCGTATTCCTAAATTGATGAAAGTTACACTTTAATAAAGTACTTATCTGTAGTTGAGGATGCATGATTTCATGAAAATGAAGGGACCAACAAGTCTATAAACTATGTGTGGATCCCCTCCAAGTGCAGTGAGCGATGTAATAGGTATACAAAGATCCTTCCCACCAACAGTGAGTCGGAGGAAGAGATATAGGGGGTGACCCTTGGGAATGTAGTGAGAAAACACTAAACTTAGTAAAGGCGGTTCTCTTAGGAATATAAAATATATTCCAGACATTGTAATTTGGTAGTTAGGCTTAGTGCATTTGGTACAATCAACACATCATCAATGTATTCTCCTTGGATGTAGCCTAGTGAGGGTAAACCAAGTAAAAATCTTGGTGTCCTTGTGTTTGATTTATTTCTTTACTTAGAGTGAATTATCATTAGATAAAATTGGGAAGGATGCGATCAACATTAACATTATAGATCATAAGAAACGAAACTTGTAATAAATACGTCAAGATCTAGTGGGGAAGGGAGAAGTCTAAAAAGAATATCCATACCCCGATTCACCCCCCTCTCAGGGTATCTAGGTCTCTTTTGGACCAAACAATTAAACAATGGGATATAAAATGGTTGGGGAATGGTTATTCAAACTATGTGAGGTTAGTTTGGTGGTAGTGGTTCTTAAATGGTTAGAGCACATTTTTCCTAACAGTACACCCTGATCATGAACCATTAATATTTAGATACTAAAATTATTAATCTAATCTAATTTACCCTATTAACCTCTCTTTTTACCCTGAATTTGTCATAAGATGAATTCTTCTTCCCCTCGAGGTTTTGGATAACATTTTTTTGATCCAAGATTAATTATTAGGAAAATATATGTGCTTTAGAGGATGTATTTTTTTAGGTGCTCATTCATCATCATTTTCTATAAGATTTATTATTATTATCTATCTTGGAATCATGGATTTAGTTTGTTGGAGACAAATACACACTGTTTGATGTTAATAATGATGATATATGATTGTTTAATTTGAAGGTAATAAGATATAAGGATGTTTCAATGAATTTCAATCTAGGTTTTTGGAGTTTTGTGTCATTACTAAATTTTCCTATATTTTATAATTAGGTGGATTCACTCTCAAATACACTTTATTAGAACATAAAGGATTGGTTTAAATTTGAATGAATTTCCTGAATCTAAATGTGAAATTGTTTGGTGATTGTATATGGAAAACCTATTTATTGATGGTTTTTGGAAAGTGTGGGAATTATTTTTTTGGAAAATACATTTGGTTCATGATCTTAAATTAATGGCCTTAAAAATTTTCATTTTGTTTGGATTCCTGGAAAATGTTTGTGGTATTATTTTCCATAATCTTTTTTAAGAAAATGACTTTTTATGATTTGGAATGGTTTATGAAATATGTGTTTGGAGAAAGTTGACATGTATTGACATGGACCTGTGGAAAGGGAATGTGCCATTGGGGCACTTAATATATGGTTATCCTATGAATACATGGTATATAAACAAGGTATAGTCATGAGTAGGGAACTATAACATGGGGATTCATGTAAGGATGTGTGGAAAATGAGTTCCAAATGGGAATTGAGAAATGTTCATAAAAACTAGTCTGGTTTATTTATTTTAAAAAATGATTGGTTTTGAAAACAATTTTGACTTTGATTTAAACTAATTTAAAATTTTAAAAAATATTTTATATAAATTTGATAACATATTCTATCATAGTGGCGTGATTTGTGAAGTCATTGTAGAAATTATACTAAGTTTAATTCTCACCCCATACATGTGGACTTTGTTGAATTTGTAGATTTTTTATATCGATACATAGGTAATGGAAAGGTATCCCTATTATTTATTTATGCATCGTGATACCTTGGTAATGGATTGTTGAGTTAGGGATGGTATCTAGTTGAGAGTTATCGAGTCGATTTCTTGGTGTCATTGAGTTTTGTTGGATTTGGTTTCTTCTTTATAATCTAATAATATCATATGTTTCTTTGGTTACTCTTTGAATTTAATTATTGTACTAATGCATAACATATAGAGTTTTCGGTTATGTTTATCATGGTTTGGATGTTTTATTTTCAAAAATAAATTCAACCCCTAATTATTCATGATTCCCTTGGGATGTATTTTTGTCCTTTGATTTCTTTTGGATGTTAGCTAAGTCCATGTAACACTCTCCACCTCTTCCCAAGACAATGAGTGAGGGGTGATATGTAACATTTAATCTCTAAAATATTATATAATTTAGTATGAAAACTAAAATTTTCAACCCCTATATTAATGAAATACATTTTGATTTGATCTATTTAGTAAATGTAACCATTATACCAAAAATAGAAGGCACATTTAAATTCATGTTATAAGGATAAAAAATTGTATTCCTACCAGATCATGAAAAATTTATTTTTTCTTGAACATATTTATTTCATGTAAATATAAAATTGGATTATTTTTATTTAAAAAATAGATAATAAAAAAAATAAATTGCTTAGTCAAAAAGAGTACAACTCAGATATCAAAGGGATTTTTTTGATACATAGTTTTGTTCCAACAATGGTAGATATGATAAAATTACAGAATATGGTTGAATTATAGTTTTAAAATAAAATTTTAAATTTTCAACCAAATAAAGTTTATGATCAACAAGAGACACTGCCTTTTAATAAAAATAATGAATATCTGAGTTCACAAATCCAATTCATTAGATAATTTCTTTATTAGAAATTAAAAATGTGTCAATTAAATGATATGTGTATAGGGTAATGTACTTCGTTAGTATTTAAGAATTATAATATACAATATAATTGTTTCATAGGGAACTAAGAATAATAAAGTACAAATATGTATTTGACTGAATTATAAATACCAAAAATGCTAGTTATTGAAAATAAATTCTATTGGGGGAAACCTTTTATTTTAGACCAAAGAAGACTATGGTTCATAACTTGAACCATGGTATTTCCAATATAATAGTATAACATCAATGATTATAAATATATTGGGTCATATTAAGTAACAAACCATATACACACATTCATACAAGCCTAGAAATCCCCTGATCAGCCTTAAAAAAGATATCCTTCTTCCAAACAATATAATCTCTCAATCAGAAAGGATCAGACAACACTATTTTTTCCAACACATGAAATCAATCGATCATGAAGGTTTTGAAAATCACAATTATTGTGTAGAAGCTCCATTATCTTGAAGGATTGAACTATGACTAATTAGAATGATTAAATTAATAGCGTTATATTAAACCCTCACATAAAATATATCTTTAAAAACACAAATTTATATTACAATGTTGGTAAAATAAAAAGAAATGAGTTTTTTCAAGGGTTCAATAGAAATTAGATTTACAATACTTGTCAAAATGATTCAAATCCATGATCTCTTAGAAACTATTTATAGAATTTAGTGAAACTAACATGAATAGTCCATTTATTATTTCCTTGGGTTTAGTTGTAACATAATGGGAGGCTGATTCACATGATTTGATAAAGGAACACACACCCTATGATCAAATATACAAATCTATAGAAATGTATGTGTATTCTAATGTAATGAAATGTCACAAATCTCTGTTAATAAGAACGTAGTTTATTGTAAATTATGGTTATACAACACAATAATAAAACAAAAACATGAAGTTAAATTAAATTTGTACATGAATGTATTTAGATTTATAAAACCAAAGATAAAATGAGGTTTTACAAACCATATATAATAACACATATTTTATATGAATTAGTGATGTAAAATTTTGTTAACTAGAATCAACAAGTTCCATACAATTTGATAGAAATGGTGATCTTGTAAAAATATTGAGTTTAATAACATAAAAAATTATTATATTATCCCTATATTACGTTACTATAATCCTTTTATTAAACAAGGTCCACCTATTTTAAATGAAATATCTATAATACAATAAATTTATTTAACACATAGGGATGTGTTATAAAGTCAAAATATATAATTTCATCCTTTATTGAAAATTTGAAAATTAAAATACATTATGAATTGAATATAATGTATGTTAAATTGGTCTTCAATTAGTTTTATATAAAAAGAATAGTAATTACAAGTCTTTAAAAATAATATTGGAATGAGAACATATAAACTGAAATTGGTATTATAATGGAATTGTAAATTTCAACACAAGAGAGTGAGAAAATAGACCCTTACGTCTCATGAGATTCTTAGCCTAGAATATATATATTCGTGTGTGTATATATAACTAACACAAATATTGAATATTGAAGGTAGAAATATTGTGGAGACACCTTGATACAAATTTGTGGAGTAAATTAAATCATTTTATGATAAGTAATGATTAGAGGGATGTGTAGTAATAGATCCAGTGAGATGAATAATCAATGAATAATGTGTTGAATATTTTGTATTTCCATTATCAAAATTTCCCAATTACATCATATAGTTTCCCATTACCTCCCCTAATTCCCAATTATAATGGATAAAGAAATAAATATTCCAAAAGAACCGCCTTTGATTTATTTATCCTTTAATGTATATATTTGATTTCATATTTATATTATTTCACCATATTGTATCATTTTCTCAATACTATACAATGTTTACCATAAAATAAAAAAATGTCACCATGTAGATAATTTTCACATACCATATTAAAATATGAAAACCATTTTATCACATTCAAATAGAATTTATGCTAATGTTTGCCATTATAAAAGCATTATTCATTTAATTTTAATTTTTTATTGGTTTATGTTGACATTGAAAAATTAATGCCACACACTTTTCCATATAGTAAGTGACGAGATCATCAATTAGAAAATACACTTCATTTTTTAGTACAGATGTGTCTCATTTTCAGAAGAAGATGAAGGTTAGATTTTAATGTTCCACAAGAATAATCTATAATTATGGAAAAGGAATCCTTATAAATGCTTCCAAATATTGTGGTTTATTAAAGAGAACCCACAATAACAGTATGTTATGGATTTAAAAAATGGTAGATAAAAGTTTTTGACACATTAAAATTAAATTTTGAATGTATTTCATGAATTTGTTTGGGGTAAAAACCATACCTATGTTCCTATTTCTCTTATAAGTATTTTATTTGAATTTTCATAGTGCCTGGATGGACTTATAGATCAAAGGTAATGGCTGTTATAAGTGATTGAGAAAATTTTATAAAAGAAATTTAGCTCCTACACATAACCCTCATTCAAGACATTCGTGTTGTCTATTTCAATCACGTACCTCGATCTAGTACATTTACACAACCCATTCCCCCAATTCCACAAGCTGTTATATAAATAGACCCATTTTCTTCTAATTTTTTGAAGACAATTGAACTCCAAGATGATAAAGCGAGGAAAGATCTATTATCATGTATCTTCTTTTACCATATAGTACCTCCTATCTTGGTTGAACTAAGATATCCATCCTACTATGATGATGATTCCCCCACACAGGAGAAACTATTTGGTGATCCCCTACATAAGGTAACCCCTTGGGGTGAGCCCTATCTTAGGCGATCCACCTGGGTGAGCCCCCACCTAGATGAATCATCTGGGTGAACCCCCACTTGGGATAACCACCTGGGCAATCCCCCACTTGGTAAAACCACTTGGGAGAGCACCCTCACGTGAGACCCTAACATGGTAAATCCTTCACCCATTTCACTCCATTTTGTTGACACTTATCCCAATCATGATACTAATGCAACCCTCACATTGGAGACTCTTCGCACAAGTCATGAAACTTGGGAAAACCTTTATATCATCAATAACTATTAGGAAAAACGGAGAGTTCGAACATGAATTTTTTAGGAAGGTTGAAGGTATATTGTGTTGTGAAACATACAACCCTAACTCTTTTTCAAAATCACAAAGTGTTGAGACACTCATCATCATTCCAGAAATAAGGGAATCCTCCTAGTTGTAAGCCCCAACTTAACCAAATCACCATGTGTCAAGATTATTCTCATGTATCTAGAAACATGGGAATCCTCCTAGGTGTAACACCCATCAAAATATATAATTAACCATGATTAAAAATCCTCTTCATGGATTAAAAAATGATGGGAAAATAAAAAAATCCTTAAATATATACTCTTCAATGTCCTTCACCTAGGACCTCAGAACAATTTAGTTAGATTTACATTCCTTAAAAGAAGAATAAATTAATATCATAATAATATTAGAGTTACCCTAGTGATTTAAATATAAAAAACCTATGTGAGAAACCACCAAGAGTAGTAAGAAGATTCACCTTTATTGATCCCGAATCTTGAGTACTAGCCATCCAAAGGCACATGATGATTCCATTGGATCATAGAAAATGGAATTTCCCAATTTTTTTCACCAGTGTTGTCTTTGTAACAAATATATATTCATATTTCCTAGGTATATCCTAAGATAGCCTCTTTCTTCAGGAAAAGGCCTTCACCGTGTCATCAACCTTCTGCTCACCTTGGCCTACCCTATGTGAGCCACCTTAAAATAACTTATTCCCCACTCGCTAGAGCCATTATTTGGTCCCCTTTTTCATGCCCCCAATAGAAAGAGACCTCTTACCCTGATCCCTCTTCTGAGGGGGATAATTCAAGGGGCAACCACAAAGACTCCATACAAATGTAATTAGAGCATATATCACATCGATGTGTCATCCCATTATTAATTATCATGGTAATAGTTGTCCAGAATTTATCCTACCTAGTGTTTGGGGCCCTTGGAATGTTATAAATTATAAATTCATGTGATAATTAGGGTCCCAATCGTGGTGGTAGCTCCAGGGACCTCCCTATTTCAGAAAGTGGTAGGAGACACTTCCCTTTCCCTTTGACCAGGGATAGCGAATTATCCATATCAAATCATATATGAAGTCATGATATGTGAATACCTTGTAGATTAATCCCCAAGTAATTCTTGTGGGATGTATCTATAGGGTGTGTAAGTCCCAACATTGGGTTTATAAAAATAAGAGAGGATATTAGCATATCAAATCCCTTTATCTCTCTATAATTTCACTAGCCATGACCAATAGTGGACAATTAAGACCATGTGATTTTCTAGATCTTCCACTTGATCTTATTTATCACACTGAGGATGACTTATATTAACTTAGTTGTTAGTGATTATAACCAAATCTACACAATCAAATACATTTCTCAGTAGAGAAACTTTTCTCCTTATTTTCCCCTCAACTTCCTATTGGGACCCAACATTTGCGAGCCATCCAAGCAATGCATCATTGTCAAAGTTCAATATCCACTATGAGACAAACCTTTATAGGGCCTCCATATGTGTTGTTAATCAATTCCATGTATCCATATCAAAGGGCCATAACCCATGCAAGACAAACCTTCATAGACTATCCATAGGTGTAGGTCCAAAAAGCCTAGTATCCATCTGAAAGGGTCATATCCTCTGTAAGAAAAACTATCAAAGGACCTCTTGTATAGTTGTAATACGCAACACCAATTTAATACATTGGATTTAATTACCTTCAAAATGGGATACCTATGAAACCTACCTATAGTCCAAACCCAGCACCCCAAACTCACAAAATATTTCTCCAGGCCATATTTTCAGTAGGGTCACATCCAGCATGAGATGTTATATCCATTCTACGACCCTTGGGAAGCTTCGATATGAGTGTGTCACCTTCCTTTAATAGGGAACTTTTTCTTAGATTTATTTGACACATGAAGTTGAACCACATGGTTTGCTCTTCATCAGGCGACCATATATATTATTATGTGTCCCATTAAGTGTCATCAAACTACATGTGTTATGATACATTTCACCATGATAAATATGAATATCTTCTCCATTGGTCCAATCATTACATCAAAAAATATTCTGCCCTCTTGGATGATGATAAATTTGGGCACCCACAACTGAGTGGTTTAAAACCATATTCATGATAATAAATGGAACAAGAATGTCTAATTTATTTATCAAAGGGTACAACATATGAAAAAACTGAGATGCATATGAATAAATCCATCATTGAAGAACCTCAAATACATAGAGATGAATAGTTTATCATTAACTCAAGGGTGACCCACATTATATTAGGTTTATAATAAAGAATTTATTAATACATCCTAAATCTATAATAGGGTCATTTATTAAGAGATAAACCCCCATAGAATTGTGTGATGAGCTTAACCTCTCATTATATCAACCAATGTGAGTCTCTAAGAATTATTGGAGCCATTTCAAAAGGACTAACTACCATTAGAACACAGTATCATGAAGAATCTTGAATAAGGGAACCATTGGGTGTTTCCAGTTCCAAAACCAAATCCCATTTTTAAGCCACTTAAAAATTGGAAGCTGATGTGAATAATTATGCAATATTCAACCTCCCATAGTCAACCTTTAGGTGCCAAATATTTTTTCTATAATAGGGAATACCCCATTTTCTTTAAAAAATAATTTGAATATTAACACTACATAAACCCAAGATACCTAACCACTTATTACAACAATATAATCCATATAAAAAATGTGGGACATAGTGTAACATTAATAGGATGATTTGGAAACATTAATTTGGTAGTGATTTTATGTTACATTATCACCTATTATAGATGATTATTCATGAAACAAAATTGATGAAATATAGCACGGTCTTGGTATTGGTAAAACCAAAGTGACTTTACCTTCTTCCGAATATCTAATAAATGTAAATCACATGAGGGATAAGAAGTAGTTGAGACTATTTTTCTATCCATCAACATCAAATAACTTATTTAATTACCCTTAATGTACACAATTTCAAATGATAAATTTATAATTATTATACAACCCATGATCATAATATCCAATGGTTATATAATGGTCATATAATCTATTATTTATTATATATACATTCATACCAATCAATTAAATAATAATTATCAACTACAGTAATTTAAATATATCACTTTCATGGATTTTATTATTTCACCTTTTTATTGTATGTTTTATAGCCATGATGTGTATTAGAAAATATAATCCTAGAGATATCTACATTACTCCTAAAATATTTATTTTTGACTATTATCCTTTCAATGTTATTACAATATTAATACAATTTTAACATTTATTTGTATTGTATTATCTTGTAACAATGTATGATTATCTTTTACTAGAATATATTTTTCATTAAAATGAACATCGTTGATTAGTTATTTTTACTATAGAAAAATTATACAATGATAGGTGATCTTCCAGTTATATCCCATACTCTTTCATAAAATCATTATTTATATCATCCAAAATTTGAATAACATTATTCCTATTCCTGTCTATCTTAGGGTGTAATTTGGTACACATTCTCGATTGTATTCTAAAATATTTCTAGAGCTCATACTTTTAAATTTATATAAATATTAGATCCTTATCAGATAAAATTGTGGTTGGAAAACCATAATTTTAAATTGAAGAATTCATGATGGAAAAACTAATGAATTTAAAAACCTATTTGTTTTCAAATCCAATTAATTATTTACAGAAAAAAATAAAAAAAATTAAAACATCCCTCTTCATTCGTAGTGGAAAAATTTGAAATCCAATTAAAAAAATGGATTTTTATCAAAGGGATGTACCACCCAACACAATTTTTTGGATTCTTATTGAGTATTATTTCTCAATGAAAAATTAATTAAAACCAGGGCATGAATATATAAATTTCATCTTTGGTAGTAATGGATTATCTTATGGCCTCCCAACAATATAGTATTTTTCATATCCTCTTTTAATTCCAATATTCTAATTGATGCTTTTATACTTTCTCAGTCACTATTGAATTAAAATTATTACTATATCGGAAGGTACAATTCATCCCATATTACACAACGACATAAATGTTTTCCAGAAATTAAATCACCAGTCACTTCATTGCAGATCTATTCAATTCATGGAATGTAGTATTCCATATGAATGAATCCACGACAACATAACAATTTCTTAGAATATACAGGGCATAAATTTTAATGGATTTAAGTTACTCAATCCAGTTGGGTTCACTCTATTTGAGATCAAGTAATGAGAAAATAAATTATTAATTATAATACTGACTAAAAATGGTGATTTTTTTGACTAATTTGAATTTTTAAAAATACTTTTATATAATTCATTAAATTATGCATTATGTTTATGGACTTATATTTCATGGAAATATATTTATATATAAATAAATATCATAAAATGAATCAAAAAAATATAATAATACAAGTCCTATGAATCTCATCACACATTAAAAATAATTTTAGGAGATGGAATTAGTAAGTTATTATGTTCCTAAAAAGGATTCCGGAACATATTTTTCTATTTCAAATTATCTATTCTTCATTTCAAGTATTGAATATTTAATGATAATATTGATAAATACTGAATATATTTGATTTAGTATTCATCTAATCTAATGATTATCTATATCAAAAAATGTTTCCTAGGGTTTTCAATGGATATCGTCTCTTTCACCTTATTAAGTTGAGATGTAGACCCTTTATTATAAACCACAAGAAAAATAAATTTCACTTAATGAATATTGAAAAGACATGATATGAATTTTTCAATGGGTATTTGATAATTTGACACAGAAATTTAAAAATATATAATATCCGAAGAATTATGAAAATATTAGTTCATTAGTTCCATAATTTTTTTTCGATGGATCTAAACAGAATGAACGAGAATATGTAATGTTCATAAAAAATTCCATTTTTGAATATCCACTTCCATAACTCATAACTAATGATATACTGTCTAATTGATGATTTTAGAGAACTAATATTCCAACCTTAAATTGATTAAAGAGATTAAAAATTAAATGAAAGGCTAATTATTATTCATTTTATCCTACCATGGATTATAGAAGTAAATGTATATTCACATCATTCTATGATCCCTTATTTTTTTAATGAAATTAGGAGTTCACTTAGGAGAAACAGTTGGTCAAATGAATGAATCATAATCTATATCTTCCAAATAAATGTTCAAATATTTTACTATGTTAGTTCCAACCAATATAATGAATTCAATTAATTTTTTATTTAGGAAAATGTGCAATTGATAATTCGATATCCCATTTTATTTGTATTCTTGAGAAATATTTACGAAAAAATATTTTGAAATTAATCCACTTTTTTAAGTTATGGATATTTTTTCTTTAAATTCATTAAACTAGTATCCCATAATATTAACTAAAATGGTATTAATCACACATCCTTTATCATCATACCCACTTTACTATATTTTTCACCCAAAAAACCTTTAAAATTTTGGATATAAACATTAAGTGTTAGAAAAAGTACTATATTACTATAATAGAAATTAATAACCTAAGTTTACCCTGATTTTATGTACTATTATCTGAATAATATGTTTTATAATAATAATAAGAAATTGTAATCAATAAAATTTTTATAAATAATTATGGGATGTGGTGGAACCTAATGAAACTTATTCCTTTTACATCATAGAGTGTAAATCTTTTTGATATAATACATCATTAGTATTCATTACAAGAAATGATCCATTTACCTTGATGTTTTGGTAGATATAAATAAATTATAAATTCCTGCTAAAATAATAATAGTGGAATATATAATATTACATTTTCGTAATAAAAGGTCCTATTTTAATGTCTACATATTCTAAAGAATAACCAGTTTGAAGAAGATTTAACTGACTATTGTGTTAATAAACACTTCTATTACAATAGTTTTTTCAAATTTAAATAAGCCTACAACATTTTTTACATGGGTTTGAATCCTATATCTTTTATAAAAATCCTTGGGTTTTTATTTATTACTACACACTAATATAAACATATCAGAATACTACATTCTTTGATCCATCACCTTATAGTGTAAATTTTTATGACGTGGGGCCAATTTTTTGGATTTCATGTGCCCCACCATAGATTATGGAAAATAATCAAGTTAAAAACATCTATATAGTATTTTAGAATTTAAATTTATATTTCTTCTATATATTATATTAATTTACACTTAATACCATGAGAGATATTATTTTAAATATTCACTTAGAAATTATAAATGATCCAACATTGTGAATTTTCTATACCAGTATCCACTAAATCATTCATACTAACCAACTCTATATAAGTAAGTGATCCAAAAAATATTTTATTTTCTTGTATGTATGGTCATATAAAAACAACAAACCATTGGGCCTTTTAACTCTCCTTTGTTACTATCTCCAGTATATACTGTAAAATACTATATGATATATATTAATAGTTAATTATCACCATATACTCTTGATCAATCATTAGAAAATTTGACTTAAAATACATTTAACTTTCCAGGATAATCTTCTCAAAACATTATAAGAAATCCTATATAATTACAGTAACTAGTTGAAGATCTACATGATAAATTTCCATGATTCCTTTTTTTCATTTATAATATATACACATCGTAATATCTTTTTTCCATATAATATAATGTAAGTAATTTAAACACTAAAACCGTAAATTATTTTTACCAAAGTTTCCAATTTCACACTAAATCTAGGGGGACAATTATATATTTACTTAGGATAATAAAAATTCATTTTATAGTAAAAAAATTCAATCGTGTTATTGATTTTTTTTCCAAAAAACCATTTCAAAATATTATATAATCCTAATGTATTTTGAATTCAATTTTTTGAAAATATTTTTTTTCTCTTAAAAAAATATTTATGTGAGGTAGTTCAATCCAATGGATATCAATACTCATGAAATCTAATTTGTTTTGATCCATTATGGGTTAACATTACTCATATGAAAAAATCGTACATGGTAAACTACAACATTACATTCACACAGAACTCCCTAATAACATACGGTTCACTATAAAAATGTTAAATACATATTTTATAGTTATATTATATATTCTAACCATTTTATTCTTTATACCTATTGAAATTAAAAAATCTCATACATGTTATTATAATATTTTGTAATGACGTAGTTCAGAGAACTAAATTATAATACTAGATGTGGATTTCAATAAGGTCTTAATGGAATTCCCTTAATCAAAAATTTATGGAAACAAGTTTTGAGTGATAAAATTAAATGTTAATTAAAAATTATCAATTAAATATATAATCCAAATTAATGAAAAACACAATACAAAACTAAAATTATTTAATTAACACCAATTACACCCATAGAAGACCCAATTTTAGAACTGTCGAAACTTATGTACAATAGTACATGCTGACAAAAAGTTTTTTAAGAAATGTAACTCTAGACCCATCCAAGAAGCCCATAACAAATTGCATTATGCCTAAAAATTGGATTAATAGATCTCTAATTAAAACTAATACAAGTATACTTTCATCTACATCATGATAAATCCTTTCAACAGGACCCCCTATGTGCACATACAAGGGTTTAGTATAAACTCATTCATATTTAATCATGAAATAAATTAATATACCTGAATATAAAAATCTATTAAATGATATTCTGAAAAATAAATATAAATAAATAATACCTATATCATAAATATTTATTTAGTAACATTATTTCAAATACATAACATAAGAATTAGTAACATTTGAAATTTTTTCTCAAAACCCAAAATTTCTATGAAAGAACAATAACATCAAACCTAATTATTTTATCCATCTAATAAAATTTTGTTCCAAACATCTTATAATAATCATTCTTCTTCTAAATAGTAAAAAATAAATCATTTCATGGAATTTCAATTGACATTCAATATAGATGATAAATTTGTCATGCTATGGAATTAATGATAATATAAGTCTAAATTTTTAAATTTATATGAATATTTAGATGTTTGATTTATGTTTTATTTTATCCATTGATTATTATATAAATTATACATTAAAATTTTAATGATTTGGGTTTCATTTTTTAGACAATTCACGGTGTAGTTATTTTTTTATATGTTTCTACCATTATACAATGGTAAAATCATAGGGGTTTTAAGAAAAATAACTTGCTAAAATTGTTTTTAACCTTTCAATCACACAATGTGATATTATCAAATAAACCAAAATAATTTTTTTGAAATGTATTACCCTTATCCAAGTATTTCACAATTATAATTGATATAAATTCAACTATTTGAAAAATGATATCTCTCCCAAAAACATTTTTAGGAAAATTGTTATATGATCATAATAAATGAATATTGATTTCTCATAGAAGGTATTGAATCCACCTTCCAATATGATTTTTCTTTCATTCTCACAAATTTCATAATAATAAAATATTTTTTGTAGTTAGATCCTTATGGTACAATTATTAAAACCCATTGTTAATCCCAACTTAACAGATAACATGATATCTGAAAATTTACCATAGATTATTCCATGTTAGTAAATATACCTAAAAACCTCTATAATAGTGTGCATATACTTGAGAATATTTTATAATCCCTAGATATATTAGAATGACCCCATGAAACTCTTAGGTTTTGATGTATTTCAAAAGATATCATCAAAATTTTAAAAAAAATTATGTTGTACGACAAAGTTTCTATATTGACATGAACTATGCAATATATTATAAAATATCTCTTTAATTAATCTTTCAATGTACACATTAAATATAATGTTTATGTTTTTAATTTTTTCTAATAAACACATATTTAGGTTAACTATA
Organism: Viscum album; assembly: GCA_963277665.1. Taxonomy (NCBI): domain Eukaryota; kingdom Viridiplantae; phylum Streptophyta; class Magnoliopsida; order Santalales; family Viscaceae; genus Viscum; species Viscum album. Next base: position 163,023,002 of record OY728144.1, read on the forward strand.
AAAACCCACAAGATCCCTAATGTACATAAATGTTTTTAAATTTACACCCTTATAAAGAATTTTTCATAGTACATATTTAAGTAGTGGTTTAATTATATATGTTGTCCACTAGATAATTTAAATTAGAAGAAATAAATATATATATTGATAAATTAATTCTCCAGAGCTCAATTCTTAAATTAAAATGAGATCTTAACATTGTTATCAAAAAAAATTTTATTTTCAGTCCCATTGATGTATCGATGTTTAAAGAGGCGTAAAATAATGATGTAAAATGATTTTTATTCATCCTTCCCACATATTAACATCTTAAACAGGACCATAGTTGTATTTACTTAAGGAAGTAATATAATGATACAAATTTAACATGTCAACACTCGTTATCATTTTTTACACCCATGCTATTGGCACCCATTCAATGGGTTGATTTATAGTGTCCATTATCTCCACCTTAAAATATAAGAAGACCCATATTAAAAACACAGGATGAAAATAATATTATTTCTATGAAACATTTAATTGTTATTATCCATTTAATTTATCAATTCCATTTAATGACCATTATGTTTCACACATATAGGATCATGGAGAATCCAAAAACAAGAAATTGTTTCTTTCGATGTTTTTGGTGTTTTGATGAATATTAGAGTATTGTGTTGTAAGAGGGTGTAATTTTTGATAAACTTTTTCCAGATAGTTGTGATCATTTTTTTCTATTTAGTGGTTTTCTATAATCACACTACTAAATAAGGGTGGTTATTTATGTCGAGATTACATTTTCATGACCAGTTAAGTTTTAAAATGATCCAATACCTAGTGACATGTAGAGTTTGTAATCATTTTTCTATGTAATTATTTTTTGTGATGGGGAAGTTTCTTCATACTGTGATCATTTAGGTTTTTTATGGCGTTTCGTGTGTTTCAAGGATGATTGTAATTAGGTTTGTCATAAAAATTCTATATTCAACACACCATGAAATCTTGGGTTGTTGATTTTTAGATTTCTATCATTCGATTTTAATCACAATAATTGGTCCATGAAAACTATGTGTTGATGTTTCATGTAACGAAATTAATCGATTTTTAAATGAAAAAATTTCATTAGTGAGTATATACTATTTAAATGCATAGAATATATGAGAAATCACACTATGCAATTTTAATTGGGATACAATTAGGGAAATATAGGTCCTATCGCATTGTGATCTTATTTTTTCGTTTCAATAAAAATATGTGTTCATATTTAAATTTATTAAAAATATATTCATCTTATTTAGTCCCTTGAAACATAGTGGTTCAACTTTGGTGATCATTATCCAGATTTTGGCAGGTTTTAACACATTGATTTAGTAGATAAATGTCTAATTCTTTATTATCCCATCCAACCCTAAGAACCATTATTTATTTATATTTTTTCCTTCTAGGTAACACTATAGAAGTGGTTTTGATCATAGATATATTAGTTTTAGTTGTGTTTCTATTGGGTGATGGTTGTTTGTTGGTATGTTGTAAGATTATCATGAGATTAGTGTCACTTGACTGGATTTTCACCATCATCTTTTGTGGTGGAAATTGAAGAATCCTTTAACATATGGGATTGGAGACAAATTATTTATTTTCATATGTGAATTATGACTTATGATTTTTTCCAAAGTTATATGGATATAATTATCCTAATATTGATAATGAACCTATTAAAATGATGTTATGGAGATGATATTATTCATTTATTCATTATATTATTTCCATGATATTATTAGATTGTTTTCCTATGATTATATAATATTTTATCCTCTAAAAATCTATATATTTCTTCTATATGGAATGTCCATATACTATATAATTTTATTCCCCTTAGTAATGTAATGAAATAATAATCATGGTATTATTTAAATACATTTTTATGCAATGAGTTTTTTTAAAATTTTTAAACAAACCTTGAAAAAATTACTAAAAAACAATACATTTTATTTTTGTTTCATGATATGGTTCGCTAATATAAATTTTCTATTTTATCCTTGTATTTAATTGCTGGTAGGGTGTCATGGAAATGTATATTGTTTTAGAGATATAGTTATTTTTTATTGTTGTTTGGCATGTTGTCAATTAAATTTTGTCCCTATTTATATGGGCTATTGTTTTAATATTGAGGGAATGGTGTATTTGTGGTTTTAGTGTGGGTTTATGGCCGGGAATATATTGTGGATGGTGCAGAATATGTATATTTGTTGTGGGTAATGATGTCGTGGACTAGTAATATTTTTTATTACTAAAATTAGTTAATGATTTAATTATTTTTATGCATAAATTTGGTTGTGGGATAGAATTATTTACTATTGTGTTATTTATGAAAATTAAAATAAGGAATATGAGAGGAATAGTAATAGTTGGAATAAATCTCACTAATAAATGATTATAGATAAAATTAAAAGATAAATAAGGACATATAATGTTCTTAGAACTGTAAAACATTGATTTTTTAATTAATATGATAAAATTGGAAGATTTATTGGTGGTGCGTAGTTATCTAGTGGTAGTCTAGTTTGTTTGTGTTTGAGGTTGTTTTTGGTAGTGTGTGTTGGTTTGAGAATATAGTTGAAGTGATTGTTTTTTATTTTAGTAGTTTTGAATCCTAGTGTGTACCTTTAGGCTATGCATGTTCTTGAATATTATATTCATTTTATTTTTATTATTATATCATATGAATATGTAATCGAATTTGGTGTCCTTCCAAATTCCTATATGGTTGTGGGATCAATGATTTTTCCACAATATTCAAGTTGTTGTGGGAATATATATATATCTACTACATTTTCCCAACTATTTCTTTTAAAAATAGATTAATACATGATTTGTAATGGTCTAGTTTTAAATATATGGAATATAATACCCTATTGTTATCATATATATATGTATATATATACATATACTGGTTGATGTTGTCATGGGGTTCTAGTAAAATGCATGGCGAAGGGCATTCATTTTTAGATCAGGGAATAATATTGATGATTTTTTAATTAATATTACCCTACTATATGGAAAATGTGGTATGCTACTTTGGAATAGTGAATTTCATGGGGGTGTGTGTGTGTTTGGGTTATGGTTTCTCTATCGTGTAAGAACCAATGATTGTGATGTCAATTTGGTTTTGATTGTGTATTCAGCTAAGGTATTGTGTTATTATGAAAATAATTGAGGAACACATATGTTTTTTTGGGGGTGTAAAAGTGACTTGAATAATGAGTAAGTGGTTATAGGGTTCAATATTAATATATTATTTGTGTAATATGTTACTATATTTTTGTAAAAATTGGGTGAGTGATTTATATTACATTTAATTGACAGTTGACCTTACTTTGGTGAGCTGTTTATTTTTTTGTTTGTTGATTGATGAATGAGTATATTTCTTTTAATATTTAAATAGATATATTTGGAAAATTCATAATGAGTATACTTATATTACGCATGTTCATGCTTATTTCAGGGTATTTATATATTCTTAGAGACTTTTTTTGATAATGCTTGAATTTATAGGTTCGTGGTTGTATTTAGGTTCTATGGACGATTTTGTATTAGAGTTTCATTTAAGTAATCTTTTTTAGTAACACATTATTGTATATTCAATTTACATTAATTTTAAGATGGGTTTTATTTTATATTAAATATAATTAAATGATTATTTGTATTATATTTTTGTATTATGAGTCAAATAAATACAATATAATTGACGTCATACCCTTAGTTTGAGTTTCCATGTTATGTAATAATAGAGGAATGCATCAATGGTTACCCTAATCTTTTCTCACAACTTAAGATGGCATATAATTCTGGTGAGTCATGGAAGAGTTGTATCAGACCTTTTATTAGAAGTATTTATGCTTTTAGGACCTAGAAATTGGTGGGTATTTTATAGGTTTATTAGGGAAACATTATTACTTGATCCCGTTTATGTGGATAGGAGAGGAAAATGATTATGTTATTAGAATGTATGACTCATTGTCATCTAAAATATAGTTTTTTTATAAAAAATTAGTTTAAATTTGTATTCATATATTTTATAGATATAACACTAGAACATTATTCATACATTTTTCCATATGTGATTGCACTCAGAAAAGTTTGAGAAAATATAAATAAATAAATATAAATGATATAAATGGAAATCAATGTTTTCATGTGTATGAGTTATTTATAATAGATTTATATATAATTTTTGTGATGTAATATATTTTTGTTTTATAGTAGTGAGGTTTGGTTGGATTATACATTATAGTAGTGGAAGGTTGACTTGGTAGAGGGGGATGATTCATTGAAAAAAACACTGTTTCAGATTCAACTTTAGAGTTTGGTTAAATATGAGGCGAAACAGTTCGATCAAGTGGTTGTGTAGGGTTATTAGAAATCATTTTTATTTAAGACTAATTATATTAGAATATTATAATTTAATTTCATAATACATTATTTATCTGGGAGGTCATATGAATTAGTGCTGGTTTCGGTTTCATGGATATCAAAAGTAATATTTTGAATTGTTGGATGATTTACAGATGATGATGAATGTATTGTTTCTTTTATTTATGGTGATGGTTTCCAAGATGCAAGGATTTATCTGTTATTGGAAATATATCTTTATCTTATTATAAATTGAAATTATATTGAGTAATATTACTTGTACCTCTTGTAAGATTTTACATAATATGGTAGCTAGGGTGTTACATTTTTATGAAGCATTAAATTGAAAGATCGAATTCCATGAATCTATATTATCATTATCAATATAAATGGATATTTCTGGGAAAAGAAGATATGATAAGGAATATATATTAATTGAACTATTCTTAACTAGAAGAATATAATTAGGACTAATTGATTAGTATTTCAATGGATGAAAGTTGTGATTTTTTGGGATACATTAGACTTTTCTTAAAGGGGATTTAATCATATTCGTTTTCCTTTCCTTTCTATTTAGATAAAAATTCATGGGCTACTAATGGGAGTTCCATTCTGATATTTTCTTATAGAGTTATGGTTTAATAAAATTTGAGTGTTTATATGTTCTTTATGGATAAAAAACATTATTTTGTAAGTTATAGTGTTTCCTCACAAATAGTTACCTCTAAAACCCTATAATATATATAAGAACAAAGAGTTATATTTTCATAGTGGAGGGATATAATATAAGGAGTTGGTTAACCATGTTATTAAATTATTCCTAAGGGGAAAATGGTTGCACACAACTAGGAAATATGTCATCAAAGTGGAAAGAAATATACAGTACAAAAGAGTGGTCAGTTTCATAGCATATAACATAATGTTACATGGGCTCATAGTTCCCATTGTGTATCATATTATATATATTTTTTAGTTGAATAAAATTTGGATTCTTTGGTGTTTTGAGATAATTAACTATAATAAATATGCATTTAGAGATCTATTCTTACTTAAGATACAATTATATGATTTTATTCATAGCATGGATTAGTTATACACTAGATGAATTTTTATTGATTTCCTTTGGAGGATGGTTTCTATCAATGATTTTAAAGTTATTATCATAGTGGTAGTTTGTTAGGGTTATCATTTAATGGTTCATAGTAATATAGATCCCCTATTTTATCATCTATAAAAGTAGATTTTATACGAGGTTGAGGTTTATCAAGTTCTATCTCTAAGAGCCGCGATGACTTTTTGTAATGTTCTCTATGAATTAGTTATAGAACTTCCCCAAACACATTATATTTAATCTTGATGAAAACTATATATAAATGTATCTATTATTTCTAAGGATCCCTGTTTTATTGTATCCATTTCTATATAGAATTTTTATATTCAGATCGATGACATTTTGAAGAAGAGTTTCATCTAATCTAGTGTCTCACTATTGGAGGATCTATAGTTTTTCACCAAAAACATGATAAATAGAATGTGATTTTGTAAGATTAAATTGACTATGAAATAGGTAATGGTGAATAATAGTTTTCCCACTACATATATATATGACTTATTTGATATTTTTTGGATCCTATAGTGTAAAATATCGATTTATAGTAAAACAATCATACAAAAATGGTGAATGAGGATGATATCAAAAAGATTTCATTGGGATGTCATTATAGAAACTCCATAAACATAGTAATTTACTATGGTTTTATAAATTCATTATTTTTCATAGAACTAACAAAATTCATTGTTTTTCATTTTTGGATCATTTTGTGGTAGTTTCCATCCAAAATCTTGGGTACATGAGGTCAGAAAAGAACTATTTTGATCAAGTGAGAGATATTTTATAAGTACTTTGATTTCACTGGGTAGTGTGGATATTTTAAATATTGATTATTCACATGTATTAGTGAATTTTTATAGGAATATGGACTCTTATTACATTGTATTAGTGGATCATTTGAACCTAAATGCAATCATTTCATGGGTTTCTCCCTGTAATATGGTAGATGTTTGCACCATACTTGGTCTTACAAGCTATTATTTGAAACTTTAGTCTGATTTTTCTAATATTATAACCCCTTAAACTTACATGATTGGAAAGGACCCATCTTTCAATTAGAATGGTATTTTTTTGGATGAATTTGGGAATATGAAGTAGTAGTTATTCACTAATTCTATCATTTTTTTCATAAGAGCATGTCATGCTTGAGGTGTTTTGTGATGAATTTAAATTCCCATGGGGTGTCATATGATGAATTTTATTGAAGTGATCTCCAATGGGTTTTTAAAGTTATTTCCTCAATAGTTTAATTGTGTTGGAAAATATGTATAGTTAGTTATAGTGATTTGAAATATGAATTTGTCGAGGAATTAACTAATTAAAGAATAAATCAGGGTATCCACGGAACAAAAAAACCTATAGTTTAATATTCTCTCAATGGGGATTTAATCAACATAAATGATATATGATATATTACTTGTGAGTCCAAAAATATAAAATCTTATACATGAATTTAAATAGGTATACTGTTAAAGATGCCCTGAGTTAGAGGGATGATGGAGGTGATCTTCATTAATGAAGAGCTATTTCAGAGATTTTATATTTGGATGATTAGTACTGGGTGATATTACAGGGGTTATTTTTTCCCCTTGGTGCTTTGTGAAGTACTTTTTTGTTAGTTTAGTAAGTCACCACTTGTTGTATATAATGGTAGATCGTGGATTTTTCCATCTTCAGACAGTGAGTTATATTATCTAGGGTTGAAGCCTTTTGTGAATAAATTTCATTTCAATGGTTAGTATATTACTTTGTGAGAATATATAACTTAAATATATGTGATTATTTTTGGAAATTAGATGTTCTTATATTTTATTATGATGTTTTATTTACAAATTTTCACACCGGTTTTCTTAAAACTTAGGGTTAGTGCGATGAAAATTGTGATATCGTACATCAACAAATAAAGTTATCACATTTAATAGATATTAATGAAATGAACAAAGTAATTGTTTAAGAAAACATGTATATGGAAAAAATTATGATGCTCCTTGGTGTTCTGAGGATGATCGTCTCTAATCATGTGCCTCACATAAACCAATATATTTTACTGATCTTCTATGTTATTTTAGCTATCCATTTTGCATCATTATAATGTTATATCCCTAGAGAGATGACCATATATGAAAAATATTTCAAACACTAGTGGAAAAGAATTGATTAAGTGATCTATATTTTCAGGATCGATGGTAGTGAATTATATTTTGTTGATTTTTTATATAAAAATGTGATTATTCATCACTTGATGTAAATGTATTCATAGAATTATGTGGCAAAAATTATAGATCTCAATTTTTTTGGTTCAATATTTGGGAGTCAGTGATCCCTGAATTCTATTTTTTATTTGATGAAACTGAGAAATATAAAGTTATTCATGATAGGATAATAGAATCTCATGGTCATTATAATTCTTATATAGATTATAAGAAGAGACAAAGGAATATTGAATTTAATGACAACATGGTCATTAATGTTTGACCATATCATGGGAAATGTTGGTTGTCTATGGAATTAATCATTATTCTCAGATAATCAATCCTATATAGCTGTTTAATAATGTTGGTTATGGGGAATATCCTTTGAATATATCCCTTTAATAATATTTATCTATAAATTTTTTCTATTATTCTTAGATTCACTAGTATATTCACGATTCCCCCTTTTAACTACTTTTTTAAACTAAGTGATGAAAAGGGTGTTACCTTCATGTAGTGGATGGTCCGTATATAGTAATGTCAGTGGTAAACAATGAGAGGGCATGAAATTCCTTTAGTTTATGACATATAGTTCCATATTGGCCTAAAAACTAAATCTATGATTTTTAGATATAGAATGTTTCTCATTATCCATATTGTTACTGAATGATGTCATTGTTTTTAGATTTTATTATATTTTACTAATATTATTATTTAGAATTATTCTATTTTTTTCAATTTATTTTTGATGTTATAGAAATTATAATTTGGGATGCCTCTCTTTATAATGTTCGAGTTTTTAATATATAATTCTTTATAGGTGTTCATTTTATTCTTTAAGATAAATGCAAATGTATATATTTATAATATAAGGTAATGGAATTTATCAAACCCTTACATTTTTTTGTAATGGGGTTTTTAGGATGATGTTTGGTGGTGAGTGATTGAGGAAGTGATAAGTTTAATTATAACATTAAAGTGACAATACTGATTTCACCCTATCCAATTTGTATTCATTATTAATTTTATTTCTTAGGAATTTGTGTTTTTGTATTAAAAGTTACTTAATGATTATTAGTTAAGTTATGGTTTATATAATTCCTTATGGTAAAATATATAATCGGTAGTTTTTAGTGTATTTTTATTATTCCAAAGACCACAATTTCAATGTGATCACTCAAGTTAGTGTATAAAGAGTGTATAGAGTTTTACGAATGATATTGTAATTATTTAATTTTGGTCAGACTATACTCATTTTTAATTACAGGTTCAGGTAGTTTATTGTTAGAATTATTCTATTTGATTTGGTTGATACTCCATGAGGATATCAATAATCCAATTTATTTTTTAGGTTTATTATGGAATCGTTTCATTATAGTACTTTCGTTCTTCCATGATATCAGTAAGGGTGTGATGATGTTGGGTTAGAAGGTATTAATATTTTTAATTATCCATATGTCTTGATATTTTTTTATTGAATTTATTCATTAATCTAAGACCGTTATTTGGTATCTGTATTTATATACTTTTACTCACTATGATATGAGGGAGATTATGTCATAAATGTTTTATTGGTACACATTTCCTGCTGGAAAAATTGTATCTCTCTACAGTACATTGGTTTTTTATATTTCATATATAAATTGGAGTGAAAATTTATGTTAAAAAAACATTCAAACTACCCACAACCAAACCAGTCAATGGTTTATCTCTATAGATCACTGATCCACTATTGGTGGGTAGTAACTCCAATATTCCTGAGACTTATCTACTTTTTTCTAAGCTGATCTCCACCTCTATTATACATCACTCTCTCATTTTTCATTATTCTTTAGTTAGTTATGGAGGTGTTGTTGATTATATTATTTTGTAAATTATATTCATGATTAGTAATAGTTGTACAAAGGTTTTATGGAATAACATAGTGAGTATAGTAGCATTTGATCAGTTTTTTATCCCATTCCTGTAATGTAGTAGATGGTGTAAAATTTATTTTAGTGGATAAAAACAACTTCATTATTTATTTTAATAAAATTTGTAAGTTCCCCAAATTATTTTCAACGAGAGTATGTTTAGTATTAACCAAAAATTTAAATATAACTTTAAAATAGGGAAATTAGAGAAATATTATAATCGTATATTCAATGTATGATTTTCAAATTATTACAATAATTTTTTCTTATGATCATTTTATGTTTCTTATAAAAACCCATAATATTTTTTTTATTATAAATGAAAACCAATTATAATGGATTATTTTCTTAATGGAGGAATGATTTTAGGAATAATGTGATTTTTGAATTAAATTTGGATGACAAGAACATATTAATTAAAAAATAGAATGGAGAAAATTTAATAATAAGTGTTTTAGTGAACATGTTTTAGTTTGATGTAGTTCACAACAAGATTTTTTTCCTTCGAGACCATTTTTTTATTAGGTGGTAGGGTGTTATGGAAATTAAATTTTTTAGTAGTTTCTTGTCTATTATGGTGTGGACTGTGGTAGTTTCTATTATCATTATGGAAGAATTATCACTACTGATTCTTCGAAGGAAAATAGAATTAAGATGTTTTGGGTGTGGTCGTGGTTAATTGATGGGATAATGTACAGGTTAAAGAAATTAATAGTATGGCTATTATGGCTCAAATCATTATTTTCCCATTAATTTATATTGATTTTGAAAAAGAAAAGTTATTATTGGGCAATTTTATGGTAATGGAAATGTGGAATGGGATAGAATTGGTGAGTATGGAAATGCATGAAATAAATGTGAAAAATAAATAATAATTGATGAAATTCACCTGAATAATGTTAACTAAACATGAATTATAATGGAAAAGCATGACTTATATAATGATATTTAAAAATGGAATGTTCTACTAGTTATGTAGCTGTTATATAGTGAAGTTTTGGTCTGTTTGTGTTTCTAGATATTTGTGGTAGTGATTATTATACGGATCTAGTGGTGATGATTATTTGTTCATGAAATATTTTAGATGAATCATTAGGTGGTACATAAGAATTATCTATTTAGCGACTAACAAATAATTCTATTCTACTTATTATTTTATACAAACTATCACCTTAGTCAAGTGGCCTTACTTCTGCCTATATCATGGATTTCATAGTTTTTTACCCACAAATAAAGGTCACATAAGGAATAAATGTTTGACTACTCCCTATTCTCTACTCTCTCAAATATACATAACAACAAAAATTATGACTCGTGGTTTAGGAATATATAAATCGATCATAATACCTCAATGTTATATTACATTTATATTGTCAAAAAAGGAGATGTAGTTATTGTGAGATCCATAGTAAATGATGTGAATATGAATTATAGGTAAGTGTTATTATATCTATTATATTATTTCTACACTTATTTAATGATGATTTTGTATGGGGGTTTTCATGTGATGATATAGAAAATGGTATTTTTTTTCAGTTGTTTTTGTCTATGTGTTATGCATTGAAGATGATTTTTGATTTTTCTATTTTATGCTATGAAAATATATAGTTTAATTAATAAAAAGGGTTGGTAGTTCTAAGATGTATATTTTTGTGGATTGGGAGAAATATTATTAGTGGATTATATGTTTTGGGGTACATTTATGATATATAACTTCAACTCTATGTTTTTAAATTTACTGGTTATTTTGTTTTATATTCCTAGGATTATGAGATTAATCCACCCCATATATTTGTTTTCATTAATATGGTTCTAATAATTTTTTAAGAACCCATTAGAGGTGGTATTTAAAGGTCACTCCAATCTTCTATATGTACCTAGGAGGTGTTTAATGATGTTGGGTTATGGAAACACATTTAAGAAATAATATATATTATCTATATGTCAGGTTTAATATATTATCCATATTAATTCAATTAAATTAATCACCATAAAACTCCAATTAATACACATTCTAGGTTGAAGATTCATAATTACCATAAATTAATTACCACTAATAAATTATCCAATTCACATAATTGCAGAGAAACAGTATTCACCATAAAAAATCGACCACCAACACTTCACTATCTAAATGTTTCAAGTTAGCATAACCATGAATAATTCTCAGCACACCATGAAACTCAATGAATTTTTTTTAAAAATAATAATATAATTTAATTACTTAAATCACATGCCATAAAAACTCATTTAATTAAAATTATAAAATTTTTACTAACATTTAATAAAAAATTACATCTCCATTAATAGAATTATGATAGTATTATCATAATTAATTGAACTCAAAATCTAGGGTTTGGGATTGGAATTCATATTTTCATTTATATGGAGTTAGAAACTTGTTAGAATCCACCAAAATATTTGGTGTGATTTTTTATGCCTGTAGAGTTCTATCCCTTGATTATTCTAGTGACCAATCTAATAGGATGGTAAGTATATGAAATTTGGATAGTTTTGAATTTATCCTTAGAAATAGCTACCACATATTCCATATATATAGAAACATTATTCATATGGTTTCTGACCTCATAAGGTTGATAGATAAGTAGTATTATAGTTCTATGGTATTACCTATACATAGGGGTGTTTGTCATAGGATATATATTATGTGGGATTCATTAGTTGTAGGGAGGTATACCTAGTGGGCAGTGCCTATTTCATGTTTTATAACTATCATTTCTAGGAGGTCCAAGAATGGTATGAGATATAATTTATCATTACTTTTATACGGTTTATACTTTATTTGGATAATATTTTTTTCACACCTATATTGTTATTTTCACAATCCAACCATTGTTAAAGAGGGTTTACTTAATTCCCATTCCAATGGTATTAACCATTATAGTTGGATGTAATTTTAGCTTCTGTGATGTGTGTTGAGGATATCAGCTGATGATGGGGTCACTTCTGTCACTTTTGGGGTCTTCCGATTTATCATATGATAAATCTATTCAATCCACTATACCAAATGGTTATATATAGTGTTATAAATTGTACATTTTTTGTGGAAATTATTATTCAATGATCATTGGGGAACTGGATAATCCAAAGGTTCATATATGTTTATAGTATCTTTCTTCATTGACAGCATTTGTTGATGTTTACTTGAAAATAAATTTCTATGTACATTTTTTAGATTAATTTATTAGATTCAATATGTTTTTCTTAATTAAGTTCTCAAATAATACCCCCATATTGAAATTTTGTTCTGGAAAGAGATATTTTTTTTCACTCTTTGATTTTTATGTCTCATTGTTATATAAATATTATAGAGATAGGAAAACTATAAATTAAAATTGATGATATGTTACCATAAGGTTTCCTTTATCTAAGTGTGTTTATTTTGGGACTTATCGTAGTTTTTTTATAAGAAGTATTTAATCATTAATTAGTACCATTAAAAATAATTTGAACCAAATGATGGTGATGAACTATTGTAAAATCCCAAGTAGTAGCAACCTTACATGAATGGAGGAAACAATTTTTTGATGATTGGTTTTGGGTACTGGTATCACCAGATGAATCTGATATAGGTTAAAATTCTAGTGATATATTATATGTTTCACTTTTAAATCAATGACTTTACAATGTTTTTTTTCTAATACATGACCTTGATATTTACATGGGAACAATGTACTATATATTTCAAATGTATCTAGTTCATTTATGCGTTTTTATTCATTTGAGATCCTAGGGTGTATTTGTGTTCAAAATAATATCATTCTATGTATTTAAGGTAAATTTTCAAAGTCTTGTGACAAAAATTAAAATATATGAATCCCTTTAGGTGCATGTTCTCAATATGCATGTTTCATTTCCTTGGGCACTACATGTATCATTACAGATTGGTTTTTGGTCATTCAAATGATTTAATTTTTTTTCATCATTAATATCACATTTATTTGTTGAACTATTCATCTTTCTTGTTCATGAAAGCAATGGTATTTTTTATTGAATATTTTCTCACTATTAAATAACATTTAACAATTAATAAAGGGAAAGAAATCACTGTTAGATTGATAGATCAATTTCCTTTTTTTGAGTAATTAATAGAGAAAATTATTAATGTTTATTGTGTTAATTTTCATGACTAATGAGAAATATTTATATAATTTTTTGATTCTTAGTCTGGGTTGGGTCTTATTGTTTTTATGGCAGTGATATCTTATGATTCATGGAATTTATTTCATCATGGGTCTAATTTTATTACGTGTGATATCGAACATCTATTAATGGTAATTTCTCTAAGGATTTTCTTGTATAATTTTATTCAAAAATGAATTTTTATCATCCCATATAATCATGGATGATAATATATATACCTTCAATATGAGTTTAATTATCTTCAGTCAGGTTCTATAGAGTTATTAATTGATTATGAAATCTTTAAATCCTGAACTATGGGGAATGAAAATATAAGAGTTAGTGTTCTATTTTGGAATATATTTGATAATGTATCATGGGAGTTTGGAGGTTAGAAGTGTATTATAGGATAGAGCAGGTCAATAAATCTTGATGAACAAGAATTATATTATACTTTTCTTTCAAATAAAATAATAATGTTTATTTTTTATTCTTCCTTATAGTGTATGAGTCTCAATATTAATATTCTGTGGTGTAGAAGATGAGATATTATTTTGTCTTTTTTCCATTAAGGGATTCTCATAAGATGACTAGATATTTTTGTTATCTCAGAAGAAGTTATTCTTTTCATTATTTATCTGATAGGTGATTATTTTTTATTTTCATATCCCAAATTTACCAACATATCCATATATTTCAAATATGTTACATTATCTAAGGGATTAGTTTTGGTTAATTAGTATAGAGTTTTTGGTTCATAATATTATGTGTCAATGTTTATTATTTTAGTGGGTGATATCATAGCATAATGTTCAATTAGTTCTATAGTAAAAAATGGGTAATTCTCTATGGAGGATGGAGTATATGTAAATAAATTTTATTTTCGGTTTCCTTATGTTTTGTGTATATGTGATTTCATCTAGTTAATTATGGATAAATTGAAGAACATAGATTATTTATTGAGTATTATGGAACAAAGTGTATTGGATTCTTTGGTGATGTTTACTGAAGATGAGTTGGTTCATCTATATAGGTATTAATATATTTTTAACTCATGTTATGGACCATATTTAACAAAATTATTATAGAAGAGTCTTTATCCTTATTTTATCCATTAGTTTTACCACAAAACTCTTTCCATCCATATATATATTTCAATATGTATTGGATGATCAAAATTCCCAAGAAAAATATTCTTGATCATGTTTTTTTATAGATTCCAAAAAATATCATTAAATATTGGTTGAATTCAATAATAAAATTAATTATGTCACATCAATATTTATTACATAGTATATTAAATTGTTTAACTCTACAAATAAATTTTATAATGGACGTTAGTTTGAGAGTAAATTTTTCTTAGACTTTATTTTGCATAAAATATTATATAACGTTTATGAGATTTATTATAACACTATTTCCAATCAGGAGGATCACAAGTTTAATGCTTATTAATAGAGAATAACTTTTTAGATCATGACCGGGGAACATATGTTCACGGTGGATTCTCTTCATAGTGGGAATTTAGTGTTAGGAAATAGTATTATTCATTTTACATTATTAATTGGACCATTTTTGGAGTTGGAGGTATAAAATTATTATTTACATTATCTATATAATGATAAATTCATATTTTTTTTAATTTTCTATAATTATAGAGATATTTTAATAATGAATATAAAGTCATTCATTATTGTGAGTTAAATATTGAGGTTGATATAATGTTTAAGTATTAGGATTTTGTGATTTAAAATTGTATGAGGATTTTGTTTTGAGGAGACATCATCCCATTGGTTATTATCCTGTGGAGTCAAGGGGGTTTATAAATGTACATCAGTGTTAGAACTATGGATTCCTCTTCAGTATCTAGATATTTTTTTTTAAAATTTATTCATATAGTGATGTTGATATTTTTTAATGAAATATTATATTTTTATAATAAAATTTTGGTTTTTATTTTATTATTATTTTAAAATTATTCATTTTTGATAGGTAAATGACAAGTATTTTGGTTTTGAAGAAGATTTATTTTCTAGAGTTTTCTTTTGACTCTCGAGAAATGTAACTCAATAACAAGTTTCAAATATAGAGGATTAGATTTTTTCAAACCCTCCACACCATGTTATTCATGATCTATAGATTTTTGGTGTGAATTTTAAGGTGATTTGTTGAAGTGGTGTTTTTTGAGATCAATTTTTATCCACCACAAAAATAATAACATAACAGGTTTACATCAATCAATGATTAAGGGAATAGATTTTTTTTAATTTAATTTTTATTTAATTTATTTGTCATTATAATATGTTTTATGAAAAAATTCCATGATATTATATGTTACAAAATGAATATATTGGTCATGATATTTATATATAGCATCTACATCCCTTGTTTCACTAGGATTAATATCATTCCACTATGATATATACATGAATATGTTAAGTTAATGTGGCAGGAAGGTTTGGTTGCTCAATGGGTGATATGGATTTAAAATTTTATAACTTGAGTTCAAACATTATGATATAATGGGTAACATTGTTATATACTATTTTTTCCTTAGTTTAATATTTAATATTCATGTAATATGTTTTAGGTTATTGAAAAGTTGTGTTTTCCCTACGTTTTTAGGAAGGAAACATAACTAAAACAAATTAAACTACCAGAATGTGTCTAAAATTGTAATATTTATAGTAACATTTAGAAATATATATTTATGAGTTTCTTGGTTATGTTTTTCATTTATTGACTTCAATAAAACTATAAACATTATACAGGTTCAGTTTTATTTTAATTGGCTATCATTAGTGTTCCAATGAGTATTTGAATTAGTGTAATCTTGTTATTGTTATATAAGTTATATCTTTAATTATTCTCCACAACTCATTTATGTTTCTTCTAATATTGGAATCCATATAAACTATTCATGGTCATCTTGGGTACGGTAGATTATGGGGAAAGTTTTTGGGAAGTCAAATAAGTATTATGTTTTCCAAATAGACCATATGAGTATTATAGAATTAGATAATCCTTTTTCATATTAAAATTGAATTTTGTTCTTACAGATTAATTTTTGGTAAAAAAATTAATCTCTAATATTTATTTATATATTGATTTGGAAAAAAATAATCTTCTATTTTTATTGAGTATATAGTTTGGATTGGGAATGTTAATGTAATATCATAGATTAAATTAAGTTATGTGTAGAAATTAATTTAATATTATTTTAGTGTCTTATGATATTTCCTTATTATTTTTAAATTATTGTGATTTTGCTTAAAATATTATTATAAATATATGATTGATATAAATATTTTAATAGATTATAATGGAAATATAAAATATTTTATAAATAAGTTTGTGTTGAGAATGATCCAACCAATCGATGAAAAATAGATAATAATATCTTCTTCATTATCCATTTGATAATAATTGAATTATTATACTAGTATTCAATGATTTTATGTGTTTTATAATTGTTATTAAAGAAAATGCGTCGAAGAATTTTTTTTTCATATATTCGTGGTTTTGTTTTTGTGGTGATTATTTTTTCTTGGTATGTGTATGTTATGATAAAAAATGATATTTAGGAATTTTAGATTTTATAAATTATATGAGTAGATCAAAATTAATGTTTACTTTGGTAACTAATCAATGTGATGAATAATATTTCCCTTAGAATCTGAAAAAATGTCGTAAAATATAGTTGTTTATATTGTTTATAAATTTATGTGTTTAATTTATATAATATGAATGGAAAATTATGAAAGAAGATGGGTCATATATATAATATAATAAAACATTGAAATTAATTGGATTATCTAAAATTAACTAAATTTTTTGAATTTGGTTATGAATCAAAGTATTATATGTAGTTTTTCTATGGTAATTTTGAAGTAATACTGGAGAATATTATTATGTTTAGAGATTTCAGTGATTTTTTCTTGACATTGATGATGTAGTAATGGGAAAGGAAAATAGAGGTGTTGTGATTGGAAGTATACCATATATTAGGATTTAAAGTTACAATATATATATATACTATGTATATTTTTTTTCTTGTTTTGACTACCATTAGATTCTGATAATCTTATAGATTCCCATATACTTATTTCTGATTCATTTGTAACCCCAACATCTATGATTTGTGTGATATGAATGAATGGTGGCCAAATCTATAAGTCTATCTTCAAGAAATAGTTATTTATTTTGGGATATGATGCTGAAAATATGAGGTTCCATGGAAATGATGTGGATATACTATATTTATGGAGTATTCAAATGTGGTTACGATGTAGTGAGGTGGTATATGGATATAGATTGTTGTATGTTTTTGGGATTACACCGGATTAGTTGTGATATTGTTAGAGTTTTTTATATTTGGGTAAGAAAGTAATGGGGAGTTATTGAGGAAGGATTAATGGGTAAGAAATTATGAGATATGGTATTGCTATATTTTTAATATTAGTTAATTATTATATATTTATCTGAATTTTGGGAGTGTGGAACAATGAAATTATGTTTTATTTTACCTCAAAATTGGATATAAGTTTGTTTTTTATTTATTAATTGATGATTTAATTAGATTCATCAATATTAAAATTGAGTTTTTATTAATAAGAGTAATGAGTATTATAATTCTGTCACTTTTTGGTCCAAATGTTGCCTTCATTATTGCAATGGTAATGATCTAGATCTCAATTTTATTCAAATATAAAGGTTTTAATCCATTCACTATTTGGGTGATGATAATAGAACCTATTTTTAGAATAGGAGGATAAGAGTTCATATAATCTCATTAAGGAGGATATTCCTTAGTCAATGAATATCTCATAGAATCATGAACAAACCTGAATACCTTCCTTAAATAATCCAAATGGATATTGGTTACATACACAAGTTAATTCTATATAAGGGGAAAAACTATAATACGGGATGGGATGAGTGTTTAGGGAATGTTGGATGCTATTTTTTCATTCTCATGTCAGCCCTTAAGTGTACATTATAATATTCAAATAAAGATGAATAAGGAATCATAAGAACTTCACCTAAGGAAGTTTGTAAATATTATTCGTGTTACATATGGATATGAGGGTTATACTCAAGCTTTTTCAGGATGAAATCTTATGCTCATCACATATGTAAAGGTGTATCAGCATACAATTGTCACATAATGAAAGTAGAGTTATATTATTCTCATCACATAAAGTAAAATGGATTTTCCACATTCTAGGTTATGATAACACATTATTCTCATCAAATTATTAAATATGGGCCTCATATACTCATCATAAAAGGAATTTGTTAGTATCTTTATGTCTTGAAATTGGATAGAATGGTTCTTCCTTGTGAAAGTGAATGATAGAAACTTATGCTCATCAATTAATAAAATTGTATTATCTTTTGATAATCTAATAAGGAGGTTGGGTATATGAGTTTAATTCCTAGAAAGGTGGCACCTGTGGTTTAGAGTCTAATGAGGATGCTCATGGTTTGAATCATAATATAAAAAATTAAAGTATTAAAACATTATAAGTAATCACTTTGGGAGAATTTTTTCTCTTTAGGAATGTTAATAGGTTTGGGGGATATCACTTACCGAGGGTGAGATAGGGTGGTAATGATGTAGTAGGGATTTAACATTATGGTGGTCTATAACTTATCTGATTGAAGTAGGAATTAGATCCCACATACATCATGGCTTGAAATTTATAGTTATGTTTTAGGAATAATACTTGTATATTATCATCATGCATTAATGTTGTTTTTTTTTGAAAAAGGATGAATACAAGGTATTGAGTGGGGATTATGAATTATGAAACGAAGAATTTAAACCAATATAGTAAGGATATACATGTGGCATGTGATTTTTTTAAAAGTAAATCATCTCTTGAGAGGGATATGGGAAGGTTTTATTTGTTTTAGGACATTGCCTCAAATAGTTATCCAACATACCCAATTAGAATATGGATCAAACCCAATGTATTTCCAAATGGAAAGTTTAAGGTAATGTGTTGAAACTAGTTATTATTGTTTAATGAATTTTTTAAGGATACTTGTAACATAATTGGGGTGATAATATGGGACTGAGAATGGCTTATGTATTTTAAATCATAGATCCTATATTGAATCATCAAAAACACATGTAGGGCCTACACATGAATTTAAAGACTATTTTCTGGTACAATATGATCAGTAATTAGTGGTTAGATTTCTAATTGTGCATAGATTTTGTAATGACTGAATCCTAATTAGGTGAATATATGTCCGCTTCTATGTCCACCATAATGGTATTTCTATTCATAATGGATGAGTAAAATTGGTTACCATAACATGGGGATAAAAAAATTAGGTTATCATGAGAGTTTGACTGTAATGAAAATTATTCTTTGTTGTGATTTGTGTTCTCAATCCCCTTATAATACATTGGTGGAATTTCATTAGAAAATAATCATATTTTTCTCACATTCTTGTGTATATATCAATATCTTTGGTTTGAAGTCATGAGGTTTGGATGTTTTAGGTAGCATGAGCTAATATTCTTCAATATTTCCAAATTACACAAAATATCTTCAAATTATGAGATTATGAGTATTTATATACCTCTTAGAACCCAAAAGGCCATATATTAGGGAACTATTTCATGCCCTCATATTTATGGATTCCATAGCTCCTTAACATATATGCATTTTCTAATCTAGTAATGTGTCATCCTTAGACCATATACTCTAATTTGGTTTACTAATTTTATTAATTATTCATTAATTATTCATGGGTGTATTTGAGGGCCTAAAGATTTTCCCCACCTTCAATTGGGGTTCAATTAGGGAGAGGAAGATCAAATTTTAAGTATTAATCTATATTATGGAACTTTCTCCCCAGTTCACATACAATATAGTAGCTAAATTATCACCCATTTTATATAAATAATGCTAGGGACCTGATATTGGCCACTGATTATTCGTTAAATATTTCAAAACTACTATTTTTATGGAGTTATTATATATATTTTAGTAATTTGGAAACTTTTATTCCATTTATAGTGACAAAAATATCACTAGAATGGACATGACTCCATGATTTCCCACAAGAATACCATTTCAAGAAGTAGTCTTGAAAAAAATAGACATAAAAATCAAAAGTTCTCTTATGCAGAAAAATTATGTTTCACTTAAGTTCCACCATGGATTCAATGATTTTCTAGGAATTCATTTCATAATGAAAAGATATTATAGAGAGGCTAGGAATTGGATCAATGAAACTAATTTAGCCACTACACCAGATTTTGGCTAACATTCCCAGTCCAGACCAAAGAGTGTACATGATTTCTCAAATTCTAGCTATATATGTTTTTGGATTTTTAGATGAAATCACAGCCCCATACGATGTCTTCGATGCTCCGTGGTACTGGTTTATAAGATCTTAACATCATGTCTATAAAAATAACTCTACTATTGAAAACATTACGAGATATCAAAATTTGGAAATGAATTATACTACGTTAAATCGAATTTGAATAGTCAATATCCAAGAGGATGATGTTTAAAAATTAACCTTATAATGCATGATTTTATATTAATCAACAATAAAAGATAGTTATCATAGATTCCCCAAGAAATGTGATGTTTTCTTAGATTGAGGAATCATAAGCTATTTGGTGTGTCTCTACTAGGTCTAATATATATACAAAAAGTTTTTAGATCTCATGCACTGAAATAGAAATTATAGGGAATTTTGTGTGTTTCAAATTTATTCAAACCACCCCACTTTCCTTATAAAAGATTTTTAGAGAAGGCGGTCATTAGATACAACCACCTTCTATTGCATCTTGATTGAATTAATGAAAAAAACATCTAAAAATTGATATTCCATATTAGTAATGGTCAATTTTATAAGAAAGTGAGAATAAAATATCTTTCTTATTTCATGAGTGAATATAACAGCGATGGATTGGATGGGGTTAGAAGATCATGTTAACCTTTATAAGGTAACTATGAAGATGATGGATTGATTTTATATTTGATTTCAAAATATTGATTTTACTTTCCAATATGGAAAGATTAATGGGTATAAAATAATAAGAGTTTTAGAATACCACTCTACCAATGGGATGTGGGTAAAGGTAAATTAGGTGTTTGAGATACTAAATTAGAGGATGGAGGTGTTTATAGTTTGAGGATGACCAATGGGCATCTATTTGAAAGGCATGTTCCACTATTGTACTTATAGAAAAGGATAAAAATATTTTAGTCTCACCTCTAGGAACCATTATAAAATTTGTGTTTCATATTTTAGTAACTGAATACATTTCCTTTGGGATGTGTTCCCTAATGGGTGTGGGGGAGTCAACACTAGGGAACCAATTTTTTCATTATTGACTTAAGGGATTAAATTTTGAAATGGAATATTCATTGTGATTATTATTCAGGGTTGTAAAGTGTGTTTTTGGGAAATGGATATATGTAAAAAGAGTAGAATAACTCTTGGTTATTTTATTAATGCATTAAGATTATCAATGGGGATTCGAAATGATATAGAGAACATTCATCCATTAATATTATGGGATAGTTATAAATTCCAACCTATTTTTAGAAACAGTATGGTGGATTGATCATTAACTTATGTATTGACTGATGTGATCATTGTAGATATATATTTCAGTATCTTATGGCTTACATAGAGATGAAATATAATATTGAAAAACATGAATTATAGGGGTGTGTGTTTTTAAAGTAATACAACTTAGGATATATGAGTGTGAGAGTTTATGTGGATATATCATAAACCATGTGGGTATTGAAATATAAGATAGTATACGACAGATAGTGGGGGATACTAGTTTATGACCTTATATCTTGGAAAATGTGTGGTTGATCCATGTATTATTTCATGGAATATAGACACAAAGGTGGCTTGATGTAGTCCATATATAAATAAGGGTATTGTATGCATGTGGGGAGATAGGATTGTGATTTTAATACAAATAGAAATATAGGTATTTTTGTATAGTAAAGATCATGATTATTCATCCATGGGATTGTAGTTCAAGGTCATATAACATTCACCATATCCCTATATAAAAACATCATTATGCTATCATGCATGAAAAAGAAACCCTATGAAGGGGCACTTAATATCATGATGAGGTGAGAACACTAATATATTTTTTATTATTCCTAGGAGAGTTTATAAAAAAATCAATATGTATCTTAAATAAAAGTAATAAATTTATATACCAATCTAGGGACAAAAATGATATGCATTCATATAGTTCATTTATAAGAGAAGTTATTAAGGTATCATCCTTCATCATGAAAGTATAATGTTACTTTACATAATTAAAGGAGTATTCCAAAAAATAGGAAATAATGGAACTATAATTCAGGTTTAGTCATGGGATTAGACATTAGGGAATAAATAAATAAAATTTTAAAAAGGATTAAATAAACACATAGTTATTGGGGATCAATTTAACCGTCGATCAACATTAAGAGAATGGTGTGGTTGGACACAAAAAACACAACCAAAGTAATTTCCTCTCAAGTAAGAACCAAGAAACCCCAATTTTCTAATTCATGATATAGTTAAGCCTCTCTGAATTATAACAATATACATTGGGGATGAATATTGTAAATTTTAAATTCATAAGGTAATGATATTTGGTAATTCTATTTAATTTCATGTAGTTATGAATAATTTCATATAGTTTAATGTCATGTTTATTAGAATCATGAACCATGTAGTTTAGTATTATATATAGAGGATGATATATTATATAGTTTAATTTCATGACATTTGATCATTATGTTGGATGTGTATTTTTATATAACTTTTCTATAATTAATGGGGATTTGATGGTTTAATTTCATGGTTTTTTGTTTATTTGGGTCTATACAGGTTGACATCTTGTTTCCCCAAAGAATAAACTCCATGCTTTGAGTTATGATGTTTCTAACTCATTCTAATGAAACAATAAACCAATTCATCTAATCTAATGTAAGATAAAATCATTTTGAGAAGAAATATGTAATATATAATAATTAATATTAAACAATAGATTACAATAGGGGTTTATGGTTTGTGGTCATAATGTTCATTCAATAACTATGTGATATCCCAGGAAGGTAGGAAAACATATTTGTTTTATTCTACAATATCGATTCACTCCATAAATGTGCATGCATTCTAGAGGGGAAAATAAACTTTGTTTAAACTAATATCGATAAAAAAGGTGTAGCAGATATCTATTTTATAACTTGTAAAATTTTATGTAAGGATTGAAATTATTGATATATTGAGGATAACCACTTGTTTTTTTCAAAAGGGAGGTCTTACAAAAATATTATTAGAAATGGGGGAATATAAGTTTGGGTTACCAATATTGATTTATCTAGAAATCAGTTTACATAACATTACCTTAGTGGATGTTTCTTGCAGGATATGGGACCAAAATGGATGGAAGAGTAAGAATAGGAAACTGGTGACATCACCATAGTCCAAGAGGATTTTACTTTGTAATGAATGGATAATGTGTTGATTCAGACAACGAAGATACAAAATTTAATGGAGGTAGAAAAAAGAGTTCTAAAAATATGTTTGAGCACTCTTTGACTACACTATCATACATTATGAATATCAACATGACCAAAAAAAATTTATAGAGGGTTCAATTCCTATTTTTTTGTCTAATGTGAATTCCAACATAAGAATGACATGATAATGTTGTGTGGTCATGCCTTTGGGATACAAGAAGGATCCATGAGGTAGTATAATTTAATTTCATATATATTAGACTAAAGAAACATGTTTTTTCTTCATCATTTGATGTTGATGGTTATATTAAATTAACACTATATGATTATAATAAGTTCTATAGAGTTTAACATTATATGGTTAGGGAATGTTCTCATACAGTTTAATGACATATTTTATGATAGAGTATGATACCGTTTTTTGTGATGTAGTAAGGAATTAGTGGATATCAGTGTAACTATGACATGGTACATCATGAGAAACCTTGTGTTGATAAGATGAATGATTCTGTTCCCACTCTAGTGATAAATTAGTATAAAATATTTGAGTAAAACTCATGAATGGAGAAGGGGACTATAAATTTGGTCCCTAGCATTAGTCTTTATTTTCCTGGAATCATCGACATTATCAATGATAGTACCAAGTCAACATGGAGTATTAAAAAACATCACTTCTTATTGAATGTTCAACAAACAGGATTCTGATATACCTCTAGATGTTTTAGTTCATAAATCGTGCTCTAATCTGGGTATGGTCACACTAATAGTGAGACTTGAGACAACTCACACAACATACAAATTTTATAGAAGGCATTTCATAGTGACGGTTTCTAATACTCGATGGGTAACACTACTTATTATCTATAATCAAGGGAGGAAAGGGATTCTTGGGATTATGTTTGAGTCATGGTTCAATATACCAAGAGTGATATTTAAATATTTTTACTCTACCACTTATTATTATAGTACACTATGTTCTGAAGTATTTTTTTTGAAATTTATCCTATTTAATGTTTTATATATTTATGGGTTCCATTTAGTGTTATATATGGTTTGAATGGATGCATTATATGGATCCGACTGTCATGAACCTGGAGGCTCCAAAATGCAATACCTTTTTATGAGAATATTTTTATAGATCCCAAAGTGATAAAAGGTATGAGATCTAATTAATAATATCATAAGTGATTTATTTATCTTTTATAGGGGAAACAATTCATCCCAAATTAAAAAGAAGTCAATACATATAAAGATAATAATAAATGTCCATATTTTGACAAGTGGGAAGGAATAAAAGGAATTGATTCATCACACATTATATATCTAGGAATAATTGTTGTGGTGGACTAGTTCTATAGGGTGATGTAAAACTTTGGCGTGATCCTTAAAATAATTTCCTCATTTTGTAAATTATATGAAACCAAGAACATTAGTGGTCTATATATTTCCCATAATTTGTATTAGGTATGATTGTTTCATTACTTACTACTGATAACTAGATGTTTTTTAATTAATCTTATATAAGACCAAATGAATTTGATTTTCTATAAATAAATGATGATGAGGTCTGTAAATTTTTTGATTGTAGATGATTCTCCTAGAGATGGGTCTATATATGGGCATAATTGTTTTGTGTATTTGTGGAATATCACTTATTGATAACAGATTAAATCTTCCTTCCCATGATATAGGAACTCAAATAAGTGGATCTCCAATAAAATTATTCTTCCATCACAAAGGAAAATGAATTTCATTCAAGGGGGGATGGTGTTACGATTAATCTTATCTTTATCTATCCCATTTGGGTAAATATGAGATATCACTGTATAATATCCCACACATATGATCATTTCATCTTAGTTTTGATAAAAAATGATAGATCCATTCTTTCTTGGATTTACTGTTGATTGTTTTGTGACTAGGGGACATGTGATACCATTGGATCCTTTGGATATTATTACACTAACTTGTAAGTGTTCTCAAGAAAGGTGATGTGTTACTCCAATATAACACAATAAAAATAATTTATTTTCTTGATGAATTGATCAAATTATATTATCAACCGAGTCCTTGGAAATCAATATTTATAGTCCAATATATTATAATAATGATGTCTTGATATTTAACAACATTTTTGCTTCTCACATGAAGAATGAATAATGAGTTTGACTTATAGACCGTTAAGTGTTTGAAATGTAAAAATATATGGTTGATCCTATTGTGTTTTGGGTTTATCATAGTCTTCCAAGTTATTTTTTGAATGTAACCATATAAAATGATATTATTTTATGGTACTTCTTCTTTGATAGATTTTATAAACTCGTCAAGAAATAAAATTTCTAAGAGAAACTCATCATTTGTATAGTGTGAGGTTATGAAATATTTTAATTGTACACCCTTTATGTATTTAGTTGGGATCAAACTAATTTTTAATTAATGGAGAATCACTTCAAAAATATAATTTAGTTAGAATGGGATAATTTAGAATAAATAGTAAAGGTTTCAAGCTAGAGATCAACTACACCTCAAGATACTCTAGAAATATATTTAGATTCATGACTACAAATATCTTGGAATGATAATAAATATCAATGGGAGAATATCTATCCTCAGTATCTACCATCTAGTGATGGAGGTAGTATATACCATTCATTTTAAACTCATTTGTTTTATTTTCTAAGAGTGTTTCATCAAATAACACTCGATATTTCACATAATGGAGCCATGGTCTCCCATGGATATGTTGTATTAAAATTGTGTGATATAGAAAATTTATAATCATGATAGTGAAAATATTAAGATATTCATTATATCACTGGTATCTAGTTATGTTAATCAATTGTTTGGATAATGAAATACAAAATCCTTTAAGGTATTTGGGAAAATTATGGATATAACTTAGAAGCTATTAGTGGCCACTAAACTCTCTCAAATTTCCTTGAGGAGGAATCTTAATGATTTAATTGATTTTCAATGATCCAATATTGATGTTACTCATTATATGATAAAGAAATGTAATTTTGCAATGGTTACCCCAAATACAGTCACCAAGGTGTTCATCTTCATATTCATGGCATGTATAATGATGAAAAATTTCTAAAACACATTATGTTAGTCTTGGAATTGGAATATATAAATAGTATATACTCTCTGGAATTACTCCACCATCATCCCATTAAGGGGTATGAAAATGTGATGTATATCACACTAATAGGTTTTCTAATAATACTCATGATAATGGTATTCACATGGTAGAATTATATTTCTTGGTGTTAGAATACAATTCCGTATTCAAATTTTAAAGACATGGAGGGAGGATTTTATCAAGAGTATCCATCTATGTAGTGGAGGTCCTAGAAATTATATGTCACATCGATCATAAAATATATTACTGAGATGAGTAATTAATAATAAGAGGAGTTTCTTTGAGATCCCAAAAGTTGATAAAACAATAATTTTCCAATTTATTTTTCATACTGGGAAAATGTTGGATATCTAGTTATGTTATTGGATCTCTTCCCTAATGTTTATATGAAAATAATATCAAATTTATTTCAATCATTGCACTATATATGAGAAGATTTCTCTTGGGAACATTATTCTAACCAAGATGGTCTATGGGGAACTCTAGTATATTTATGGTGACTTAGGGATCAATCCTTTGTAACATATATATACCTCATTCTTATCTAGAGGAATAATAGTATTGACTAATGTTTGGCTCATGACATCCTCAACAAAGAGGATAAAAATTATTAGCTCATCGATGTTGGTGTAAAATAATTCTTCAAAGTTAGGAGGTGCTTCATCTAGATATTAAACACTATAATCATGTCGTATAGAGAGGGGTATCATGTTCTATAATATAAAAGGTTGTGAGGTAGAATCCCCTTATACTATATAGGACTAATCTTCATAAGTAGTTAATTGGATTTTGGATACATTAGAAACCATTTATGTTATTAAAAATATCCCCATCCCATATAATCATTAACTATATAATCTTACTAAAATTAAAAAATAGCGATTAGCAAACCTTTTTATGTTAAATATCATTCTGCATTATACATGGATGAGGCAATGAATGATAGTCATAAAGTAAACTATTCAGAATGGATTAAAAGAGGTTTTATTTGGATTTGAGTACTACTATCCCACATATAAGTGGTTATAGATCTAGTATAAACCCATTAAATAATACATTATGTAGTGGTGTCTGAGGTTAGGTTTTGTTTCTTAAAGATGGTTCATAGGGGAAAAACTAGTATTTTCTCATTTGAGGGACCTTCTAAGGTGATTTTCAGGATAATATGTTTATTGATGTGTGTACCAATTTTGACATGGATCTACATTCCACTACTTCTATATTACTATTAATTATTTAATGTGAAAAATTTTTATTATTACTTGTAAAATCCACATAGATCACCCTTACTCTATTATTGAGGAAGAAAACATGGACCCCTATAAAGCCTTAAATTTGGTGTCTTATTAGACAACTATAAATTCAGTAACTTTTACCAAATCACCAAATGATGAATGTTATTGGATATTTTTATTAGATATTTATTATTCTTATCAGATATCAAAATATTTTGGTTTGAGGGGGGATCTTCCTCTTTATACTTCTAATTATAGAGTATCTATTTTGGGATAAGATTGGTATCAAATCCATTTTACACTTGGAATCAAGATTCGTTAGCAACATTTTGATTTTCTGAGATATTTAAGGGGAACACATAAACCATTATGACTATTCGCAAATCATCCTCAAATAAGTAAATTATGTTATGTATAATTTCCAAATCTATGTTTCTTTCTGTATTATTAAAAAACTTTAATAAAAAATATCATCTAAATAAAAAACATTGATCGAATATATTAGTGACATTGGAAGGCTAGGTAATTGAAACGATAAAATAATGATAAAAAATCATTTTAACCATAATAATGATTTGAAAAAACCATTTCATCTTCTAAAAATACACGGGACAATCATGGGAATACATAAAAAAAAATTGGGTGATCTAAAAACCATTTTAATAAAACAAACATTATGGGGAATCATAACACATGAATCAATTGTATATCATGATATTATAAAAGAAAAGATTCATTATTAATCACATGATAGGACCACATAATAAAATAAATGATATAATATTGAAGAAATATAGTAAATATGGAATCAATACAAAAAATTACAATTGTATTAGTTATGGATAACAACCAAGACAAGTTCATCTGGTGGATAAAGTCCAATCATGGATTAGGCTTACACCCTAGTACTTGACTTAAAGTCTCATGATATAATAATGTTACCAAAATAATTTTACTAATTTCCCAGAACACACATTATCACATGATTATGATTTTGTTTTCCACAAAAGGTAACTAATCATATTTCATAATTATAATAATTAACTATTGAATGAAATGGGTTGTATAATAATTCCTCATATCGTAATCAAAGATATCTCAAAATGATTCCAAAGGGGAGAAGGTGTAATTTTTTTTATATGTTTATACCCGAGTACATAATATTATCTTTTATGTAAATCATTTATTTTTTTTAAAAAACATTAAATCATATTTACATTAATAATTAAGGTATAGAAACGTTCCATTTTATCACGATTTATTTTAAATGAAAAATTTAAGAACTAATTTTATAAAATGTATTATACCATAAAAAAATTATAATGAGCTAGGAATACATATAAGAGTAATATATAAATAATTTAAAACAATTACATAACATCAATGGGGGTGATAAAGTGTATGTGGGACAGAATGTTCATAACTCAAAGAAATACATGGTTTAAAGGGATCCACAACCTTAAGTCATGAATTCTTTAACACATGTAATAAAATATTATAAAGATATTATAGATTTATAATAAATTTATTAATAAACCATACTGATATATATAATAAAATATATTTATTTTTATAATATCTTACCACCCATTTATTAATATTTCTTTAATAAAATCACAGTCCTGGGTGATAATATCTTTGATTTTCATGCTTCTTTTAGTTTTTATAAATAGATATTTATACATTTTTTATGGTTTCATCAGCTCCAAAATGTCAAAAATGATGTTAATATCATATATATTAACAATATAAGCTTATATATTTATAATAATCCATAAATTTTAGTGATAAAAATAGTGAATTACATCAATCTTGGAGAAGGTTGGTTGTACGTATACACAAAGTTTGTTTTCATTTTCCATAGATTGAATTAAATAAAGATAAATAGTAATTCACATTTACATAATCATAATAATATAAAAAATAACACATATATTAATTTAATCCTTCAATATAATCATCTATGAGAGGTGGTAATACAAAATAAATAACAACTGTTCATGTGGCGATGATCTTCCTTACACAGTTACTATAGTTTTTCTTCACATTTGATGTTAGTGGAGATGAATGTAGATGATTAAATTAAAGTAATAAAATCTCATTATATTTAATATAATGGTTCAATTATTTCATCTTGTTTAAAAAATAATTAAATGAGGTATAATAATAAATAAAACTTAAATATTCAATTAATGACTATACCACTTCTTTAGGAATTTTTTTTACACCATATACCCAAAATGATGGTATTTCCCCCTAAAAAGACTTATAAAAAGAGGTTAGATGTTATATAAAGGTATTTCTGTTGGTATTTAATGAGAAAAATGGATTCTGAAGTGTGAATAAAATATGGGTGGTGTTGAGTCAATAAGGATATCTTATGACTTCTCCATTCCTTATGGATTTATGTTTTAAAAATCACAAACACTTTTTCTAAGTTATAATTTTTTTATGTTTTGTATTTTTTCTTAAAATATGGAATTGTCATTCCATTATGCTTATAGAAATATAATTCCTATTTTCCATTATGTTAGACTTACAAATATTTCATTCTGATTTTCCATTCTATTATACTTACAGATCAGTCATTACGATTTGTCATTCTCTTTTTTTGATTCCAAATCCGGTGTGTAAGTGATTCAGTTACTATGATTACGAATCTGGTGTATATGTGATTTAGTTTTATGAATCTGTTTCCGGTGTATATATGATTCTGATCTTCAATACTGATTCCGGTGTATATATGATGTTGATCTTCAATACCGATTCTGGTGTATATATGATGTCGATCTTCAATACCGATTCCGATGTATATTTGATGCTGATCATAATACAAATTCCAGTGTATATATGATGCTAATCTTAAATACCGATTCTGGTGTATATATGATGCCAATCTTCATGATATCGAATGTGGTTTATAAGTGACACCGATTTTATGATTCTGGTTCCAGAACAAATGAGATACCTATTTCACAATCTAAATTACTTTTTCTTATGATTTTGTTTTTTTAATAATGTTATTCTTAAGAATCCGTTTTCTTGATTTCTTAAGATTACATTTTCTTGATAATGTTAGAGTTGTTTAAATATATCATTCCAATGATATCAGATTCTATGTTCTCTTATACTTAACATTTATCTTTAACTTAACATCATTTCTGTTACTTGAAATGATGTCGTACAATCTGTTATAAACTAACCGTTTTATGTTTTCCACGTGTCCAGGTCCCAACAAAATTTAATGAAAATTATGACCTATGGAGAGGATCCAACTATTGGGAAGTTTTTCCTATAAATACAAGCCCATTTTAATGATAAAAACTTCAACTTCGACAACTGACATTGATTAAATAAAGTTGTGATGTGATTTCTAGAGAGAGAGAGGCTCTTACAACTCTCAGTGCTTCATGCAGATTTCATGAACAACTTGTTCAGGCGTGATTTTTTTTCAGAATTTCTTTGTGTATACTCTGATCATACTGATCATGGGCTTCTGTGTTTGAAAGATAGTGGTTCCGATTTTCTTCTAAATCGAGGGCTTGTGGGGATAACAAGACAGATACCGATCTTTGGATTGAGGGATTAACTGGGTTTGGATAAGACAAACTTTCTTGAAAGTATAAATCAAGGAACCTTTATCCAAGGTTGTTGGATACCCTTATCTTTTGGTTAAAAGAATCTATTTGTAACTTTTTTACTATTACAGGTTGTTTTAATTCCACTCTTTTATATTAACTTTGTTAATGTTTGGTAGTATAAACTTCTTATACTTTGTAATCTTGTTACTCTGATTATATTACAGATTCTATATGTTTTAAGGTAGAATCTTTCTTTTAATAAATTAGAAAAGGTTTCCTTAATAGGTCTTGTGAATGTTTGTTTAACATTATTAAACTTAACTTTAAAGGATCCAAAAGAATTTTTAAAGTATACAATTAACCCACCTCTTATATTTGAGAATCTCATTTTTACATATTCGATCCTACAATTGGAATCAAAGGATGTTTCTAAAATACTTATATTCACATATAAGTTTTCATTCTCAAGTTCTCCTTTTCTTAGGTTCTTTATATTTGTTTTTAAACTTTTACTACTAATATGTTTTGTGGAAAGAAATATCCTTTTGGTATGGAAGGCGTTCATGTTGGATCTCTAGATAATCTCAATCCTACTAGACCATCGATCTTAGATGGAAATGACTATGAGGAATGGAGAGATAGAATAAATAACTATGTGATAAACACAGGTGTAGACAACTACATTATGTTAACGGAAGATTAAAAGATTCCGGATAAGGAACTTAGAATCATTACTAATCCAGAAAAGGTGGAATATCATATAAACCTTGTGGAATGTAATACTTCGCTATGTTCCATGACTAGAAACATATATAGCTAGATTTCATCCTATGAAGCTGCAAATAGTATTTGGAAGAAGCTTGAAATAACTCACTTTGGAACTTCCAAAGTTATTGAAACTAGAAGAGCAATGCTCAGAGCTGAGTGTCATGGTTTTTTCTTCCCTTATAGAGAACCCGTATGCAAGGTACAACAAAGATTTATGACTAGCATCAACATCGTAAAATACATGGGTGAGAAAGGTTTAGATAAATAATCTATAATAGACAAGATTATTAACATAATTCCTAATGAATGGGAATCTAGGAGAACTTCTATAGATGAGAATTTGAAAGTTACTTAGATTTCTCTTGATGAAATATTTGGAACTCTTCTTAAACATGAAACCAGAATGAAGAGAGATGCTGATAATATTAAGAAGAAGAATGGAAATAGAGGTGTTTCTTTTACAACTACTTCAAATCATTCGAAATCCAAGAGTCCAGAAAGAATTACAAGATCTAAATCTAAGAAGGTTGTTGTTCAATCTAAATCTAGTGAAAGTGAAACTTTAGAAAATGAGTTATCTAATCTTCCTTATAGGATGAACAATATTGTTGAGAAAAAGTACTTTCAATATAGATATAAGAAGAAAGATGGAAAATATAAGAAATATGGAGAAGTGACATGCTATGAATGTAGAATAACTGGTCATATCATTCCTGATTATCCCTTGCTTAAGAGTAGAGACAAGAAAGATAGGAATTCTGAAAGAAACAAGAAGAAGTTCTACAGATCAATGCATAAGAAAGTCTTAAAAGCTAATGACACTTGGAATGCCATTGGTGGAGATTATTCTAATGATTTTTCAGAATATGAATCCTCTGGAAAAAATAATATTGGTCTAATAGCCAGAGCTCCATTTCAAAATCATTGTCTTATGGCTAAGGTACGAACTGCTGAATCCTTAACCAATTTGTTTTTATGTGAAAATTTTCCAGATAATTTTTTTTCTTCAGATGAAGAATCTTCTTCATTAGATAATAATTTTCCTTCCTATGAGGAAGTTTCTAGGTTTGATATATTACTTGAAAAGAGAAATTGTAAAGTTTCTAAGAATTTTGATAAAGAAAATTCTAGAGAATCTATTTTAACAAAAGAAATTTTGGATCTTTCCAAATATATTGATGAAAAAAATTTTGTTTTAAAAAATCATTCTAAGAAACTTAAGGAAGTTAATTCTGAGAAGGATAAACTATCTAAGTATCATAAAAATCTATTTTCAGAAAAATATGTTTTAGAGGATAAATTTAACTCTAAATATATTATCCTTGTGGATAAGAATTTAGCCAAAATACTAATATATGAAATATATTCATTGAAGAAACTTCTTGAAAATTTTACTTATGGTAAGGAAAATGTTGACAAGATATATTCTCAGATCCGACCTCATGGTAATAATAAATGATTAGGTTATTCTCATGAAAAAACTATTTTTAAAAATAATTATTTTGTTCCTTCTAGAACCCCTTTTTGTAATAAATGCCAAAGTGGTGGGCATTGGAAGAAAAACTATTCTCTAAATAAATTGAAATACCTTTGATTTCATAAAGATTATTTTCCTAAACAAATATGGTTACCCAAGATTTTATTATCTTATAGTTCCAAATCCAAGAATGTTTGGATTCTGAAATCCTAAATCTTTCTTTTTCAGGAAAATCAAGGAAGTAACAACAACCTATGGTACATGGATAATGGATGTTCTCGACACATGACTGGTAACAAAGACTATTTCAAGAATATTTTAAAAACAAAATGTGTGAAGGTAACTTTTGGTGATAACTGTCAAGGATAAATTATCGGTATAGGTAACATTATTCTTCTTGGTAAATCTATTATTTCAAATGTTCGGTTTGTAGAAGGCCTTAGGCACAACCTCATAAGCATAAGTCAATTATGTGATGAAGGTTACTTTGTGAATTTTAGAAATGATAAATGTTTAGTTCAGAATTCCAAGGATGAGTTTATTTTCTATGCCCTTCTACATGAGAATGTGTACACCATAAACCTAGAAGGCCTTAGAAGTCATGATCTACCTTTCCTTAGTGCATTTCAAGATCAATCATGGCTGTGGAAAATAAGACTGGGATACTGTAATATAAGGAATCTAAGAAAGATTTCTAAGAAAGAACTTGTTCAAGATCTACCAGAACATAAGTTTGATTCTTCAAAGGTCTGTGATCGTTGTCAATATAGAAAGAAACATAAATCTAGATTTAAATATATATGTGAAGTTACAACTTCTAATGCCTTATAGTTAGTGCACATGGATTTATTTGATTCAACACAAACTGGAAGTATTTGATAGAAATACTATGTGTTTGTCCTAGTTGATGAATACACTAGATTTACTTGGGTCTATTTTCTCACAAATAAATATGAAGATTTTTCTTATTTGAAAATATTTATAGATCAATTTTAAAATGAGAAAAACCAACCATTGATAACTATTCATAGTGATCATGGTGGAGAATTTAAAAATTTTGATTTCGAAACTTTTTGTAGTCAAAAAAGGTATTACTCACAACTTCTCAGCTCCATGAACTCCTCAACAAAATGGTGTTGTCAAATGAAGAAATCGCATTCTTCAAGAGATGACAAGAACCACGTTGAGTGAATATTCTACAACTAATTATTTTTGGGTTGAAGCTATAAGTACTTTTTGTTATACTATAAATCGAGTGTTAATAAGACTGTTTCCTAATAAAACACTTTATGAGTTATGGACTGGCCGAAAAACAAAAGTTTCTTACTTCAAAGTTTTTGGTTGCAAAGTATTTATCTTGAATACCAAGGATAACATACATAAATTTGCACCCAAATCCGATGAAGGAATTTTCTTAGGTTACTTTACTAACTCTAAGGCATAGAGTGTTTTTAATAAAAACACTTGCACTGTGGAATAAACAGTACATATTAATTTTGATGAAAATGATCCTTTTGTTTTCAAACAATATAAATCTTTCCCTGATATATTTTATAAAACTGATCACCAACCTTTGATGAAAATCTTTCCGACAAGGATAATGTTCATGAAAATGTTTCTAAAACATTTACCCATGAATATTTTCTACCTTATGTTAATGAACATGTTTTTCAAAATCCAAGTTAGTTTTTACTTAGGAATAATCCCAGTGTTATTATCATTGGATATGTTAATCAACTACTATGAACTAGAAGTTATTTAAGAAATAAAGTTGATCATATTGCATTTATTTCCCTATTTGAACCAAAGACTCCTGAACAAGCCTTGGGTGATTAATATTGGATAAAGGCTATGCAAGATGAACTCAATGAATTCATAAGAAATCAATTTTGGGCATTGGTTGAGAAACATAAGGAAACTTCTATTATTGGAGTAAAATGGGTTTTTAGAAAAAAATGTGATGAAAATGGTGTTCTTGTTAGAAATAAAGAAAGATTGGTTGTAAAAGGATATAACCAACAAGAAGGAATAGAATATGAAGAAACCTATTCTCGAGTAGCAAGACATGATTTTATTTGTATTCTTCTATCCTTTACAGCATTATTTAATTTTAAACTCTATCAAATAGATGTTAAGTGTGCTTTTCTGGATGGTTATGTACAGAAGAAATTCTATGTAGATCAACCCCTGGATTTGAAGATACAAAATATCCTAATCATGTTTAAAATCTTACCAAATCTTTATATGAACTTAAACAAACCCCTAGAGCTTGGTATGATAGACTTTTTGGATTTTTGCATCAAAATAACTATGTTAAGGTAACTGCTGATCCAAACATTTTCATTAAGAAAATTGAAAAAGATTTTTTGATTTTTCAAATTTATGTTGATGACATCATCTTCGGATCAACTCAGAAATACTTAACTGATTCCTTTGCGAATCTTATGAAATATGAGTTTGAGATGAGTATGATGGGTGAGTTAACATTTTTCTCAGTTTTCAAATTTCACAAAAACCAGAGAGAACTTATATATCTCAACATTATTTTATC
The DNA here is from genome assembly GCA_963277665.1 of Viscum album. Classification (NCBI taxonomy): domain Eukaryota; kingdom Viridiplantae; phylum Streptophyta; class Magnoliopsida; order Santalales; family Viscaceae; genus Viscum; species Viscum album. Next base: position 163,060,036 of record OY728144.1, read on the forward strand.
AGAGATATTTTAAAAAAATTCAGGCATGACAACACTAAGAGTATAATTACTCATATTAGAACCTCTAATTATCTTGATATTGATGAATCAGGGAAACCTGTAGATCAAACATCTTCTAGAGGGATAATAAGAGGTTTACTGTACTTAATATCTAGTCGACCTGACTTAATGTTCTCAGTATTCTTATGTGTAATATTTCATGGAAATCCTAAAGAATCCCATTTAAAATATACAAAAATAATTTTCCAGTATTTAAAAGGTAACTTTAGATTTGGGACAATTTTATTTCTTTGGAAATGGTTTTGAACTTAAATGCATTTAGGATGCTGACTTTGGTGGTTGTAAAATGGATAGAAAAAGTACATCCGGAAATTTTCATTTCTTAGGAGATTCCTTATTTTATTGGACTTGCAATAAACAAAACTCTGTAGAACTTTGCACTGCTGAAGCTGAATATGTAGCAGCTGGAAGTTGTTGTACTCAAGTGTTGTGGATGCAACACAAACTCAAAGACTATGGTATGAGTTTAACTAAGACTCAAATTATGCGTGATAACACAAGTTCCATTATCCTAAGTAAAAACCCTGCACATCACTCTCGTGCAAAGCACATAGATATCGAGCATCACTTTATTAGGGATCAAACACATAATGAAGATATTATTACTAAATTCATTGGAACACAAGAGAAATTTGCGGATATTTTTACAAAACCTCTACCATCCGATAGATTTGAATACATTAAACAGATGATAGGAATGATTTCTGTAAGGTAATCAATCATATCTACTTCTTGTTTAAATAATTTCCTAACATTAAATTAATCTTTATTTCACGGGGAGTGCATATTTTTTTTATTTCATTTCTTTAAAACCTTTTTCTTTTCTAAGGAAATTTTTCAGATTTGAATATTTTAGATTTGAAAATTTTGGATTTGAAAATTTCAGATTTGAAAATTTTGGATTTAAAAATTCCTGATTTAGAAGTTTTGGATTTGAAAATATCAGATTTGAAAATTTCAGATTTTAAAACTCCCAAGAAAAATTCTTATAATACCGATTACTCTCTCAGAGTATTCCAAAAGGTAATATATCTTACTCTTTATTTTCCTTTTACCAAGTTTTAGTTGTTGGTATTTCAAAATATCTTAAATTCTGGTTTACCTTACTTCAAAAGATTGTAATTCATATTTTCTATATCCAGTCTCAACTGTCAGATCCGATCAGATTTTTATCATCCATCTGATTATCTTAGGGAAGTTGTAAAGTAATAGATATGTATATTTAAGGGGATACTCGTTTTCAAGTATCGCACCATCCTTACTGATCTCAGTGCTGACGTTCTGTTTCCTTCAAAGATTTCATTCTGAAGTTCTCTATCACCATGAATGACTCCGGAATCCTCAGCAGATCAGATGCTGGTTAGCAAGGAGATTAAGGACTGGTCAATCTTTAGGGAAAGGTTAGTGGGCCCTAAGTTCTTTGAAAAATATGATTCCCTTATTTCTGAGGTGATTAGAGCTAATGGATGGGAAAGTGTCTGTGTGGATAAGGAGAAATCTCAGGATCCGGTTTATGCTAACCTCTTTATTCAATTATATGAATCTGTTACATTATTTCAAAATAATGGTAAGGATCTGATTAAGTTCAAATGATATGATAAATCATATACAGTCATATACAAGAAGGCATCAAATGTTCTTAACATACTGTAAGAATCAGAGGCTATTCTTTTCTCTCAAAAACTCTCTGAGAAAGAAGGCTTATTTGAAAAAGTCAAGGCTTTGAATTTTCTCAGTCCTAAGTATGTTAAGAATCTGAAGATTAAAAATCATACAACAAACCACAAGATGGTGCCTCTCTAGATGAAAGTATTTCTTATTCCAAGAAAGGGAGATATGGATTCTCTAAAGATATGTGATATCTTTATGTTATATTTTCTTGTCTATTTAAGGAAGATCAACTTGGTGATGTACAACTTTCTCACTCTTCATCCAATAAAAGGTGAAACCATCAGTTCTCAAATCCTTATGTATCCAGCAACTATTTCTAGGATAATTGTTATGTGTCTTGAAGAACTGAATGTTCCATGCCGATCAATCTCAAAGCCTTTCAAGATTTTGTTTCTAAGTGACAACACTCTAATGAGGATGAAAGTAGAGTTTATTCCAGAATAAAAAACTTTGAAGAAATGGTTGTCCGGAATAAGGGTGATGTTCCAAAATCTTCCAAGTCCGTTCCAAAGAAAAGGAAACTTGATGAACCGAGATTTCCAGTACCGGTTCCTGCTGTTCCGGTTTTAGCACCTCCTCCTACAAAGAAACCAAAAGCTTATTCAGATGCAGCAGTTGCAAAGCGGAGAGAAATGGCAGCTACTAGAAAGTAAATAGACTCTTCTTCTAGTCTAAATCATACAGAGGCTAAGGCTCTAAAAATCAAGCAAACTGAAAATCTTGAGAAAGAAAAGAAGGAGTAGAAGTTAAAGAAGAAATCTTCGGAAGAGCTAATTTGTCAGTCTCTTCTAAAATCGGTAGAAAATAAATCTTAGGAAGTATCCGAATCTCAATATTTTTATAATAAACCGGTGGTCACTCTGGAAATCCAAAAAGCTAAAAACGTTCTAGACATATCAGAACCAGTTCAAGAAATTGAAGATCAGATAATCCAAGATGATGATGATGATGTTTTAAGGCAACTGGAAGATGATGTTGGAACTCCTTCAAGTTCAGGTTCCAAATCAATAGAACAAGTTGAAGAAAAAGTTGATGAAGTAGTTGAGGAAGAAATAGATGTTTAGGCAGAGGCTAAAGTTGAAGATGAAGAAGAAGTTCAATTTGAACTAGAAAAAAAAATAGAGAAAGAACAGGTCGAACAACAATGTGAAGAAGAAAAATAATTTCATGAAGAAGATGAACAAGGAGGATCTAAACATCATATGTTTGAAAAAGAATAAGATGAACAGGGAAATCTCAATGTTTTTCAACTTTTAGATGAAAAATCTCCAGCTCGAGACCCTCTTAAAGGCATGAATGTTTTTTTTCTCCATCTGATAAGGAAATTCCTCAGAAGTCTTCTAAGAAAATAGAGAGACCACCTTCCTTAACACCAAGAGGAGTTGAGAATAGAAAAGATGTTTGAGTATCTGAGTCCTCTTCATCTGTCGAAAATTATTTTTTCAAGATATCTTTAATAAAGTTGGTCAGCACCATTCTGGTTCTTGTAAACATAGATTCCCAGAATCAAATGATGCAAGAAACCCTGAATCAAAAGACCGAATCTAATAATATGCTTATGGACATGGTTGTCAAGCAAGAAGAAGACTTCAGTAACCTTTTGATTGATTATAAAGCTCAGAAGGAGACTTGTCTGAAAGTATTTTACCATACTAAAACTATCAATGAAGAGTTAAGACAGTTCAGTGACTCATGGATTCAATAAAAAGAGCATTTAATAATTCTAAAACTGAGTTCAACATGGTCAAGACATCAATCTCTGAGAAATCTAGTCAACTAAATCCTGTTGCTCGATCGGTAAGCATTGAGAAGGAAGTCAAAGCCGAATTAGAAAGAAAGGTGGCTGCTCAGGAAGAAATGATATTGTATTTAGAGAAGAAGAATCAAGATCAGGAGATCTTATTGAAAAAGTTTGAAGAAGATCATAAGGAAGTGAAGAAACTCAAATCCCTGATAAATAAGATGTTGTCTGAGTAGAAGAATAATGATTGAATTTTCTTTACATTAAAATGTTTTTTTTGTAATATAAACCTTATTTCTAAAATGATCTTAAGAAATTTCTTTCATATATTTCTTTTGTTTTAGAATGTATACTTTCTTAACATAACAAGGACATTTTATACTTCTCCATTCCTTTTCCTCTTTTTGAAAATCACAAAGGGGGTGAATTTATTTACAGGAAGAATTTAATCTCTAAGAAGGAGAATCTAGTAATGGGGAGTATGGAATGAAATGATAATGTCCATGTAAGGGTGAGTTTTTTTAAGAAGAAATGTTTATATAAGGGGGAGATATTACCTTAAGAAAGCCCGACCTCAAAGATCAAGAATAAGATCCTTGGGAAACATAACCTAAGGGGGTGTTAATCGTATTTATCCGAAATATAATTCAAAAGGAGAGATAAGTTTTTTTATATACTTGTTTTTCTAAGTCAATATATTATTCCTTAGCAAAGTTGTTTGTGCTTTCCAAAAAGGGAGAGATTATTGAGTCAACAAGGATATCTTATGACTTCTCCATTCCTTTTGGTTTTATGTGTTGAGAATCAAAAACACGTTTTCTAAGTTCTGAATTTTTTTAAGTTCTGTATTTTTTCTTAAGATCCAGAATTTTCATTCTATTATGCTTACAGATATATCATTTTGATTTTCCATTCTGTTATACTTATAGATCTGTCATTCTGATTTTCCATTTTGTTATAATTACAGATTTGTCATTATGATTTTTCATTCAATTTTTATGATTCTGAATCTAGTGTATAAGTGATTTAGTTTTTATGATTCTGAATCTGATGTATATGTGATTCAGTTTTATGATTCTAATTCTGGTGTATATATGATGTCGATCTTCAATACCGATTCTGGTGTATATATGATGCTGATCTTCAATACCGATTCCCGTGTATATATGATGCAGATCATCAATACCGATTCTGGTGAATATATGATGTCGATCTTCAATACAAATTCCGGTGTATATATAATGATGATCTTTAATACTGATTTCGGTGTATATATGATGTCTATATTCATGATACCGAATCCGGTTTATAAGTGACTCTGAATTTATGATTCCGGTTCCAGAACAAATGAGATACCTATTTGAAAATCGAATTTACTTTTCCTTATGATTCCGTTTTCTTAATAATATTATTCATAAGAATACATTTTCTTGATTTCATAAGATTACATTTTATTGATAATTTTAGAGTTGTTTAAATGTATCATTCCAATGATATAATATTCTATGTTCTCTTATAATTAAAAATTATCTTTAACTTAACATCGTTTCTGTTACTTGAAATGATGTCGTACAACCTATTATAAACTAATCGTTGTTTGTTTTACATGTGTCCAAGTCCCTCCAAAATTTAAGGAAAAATATGACCATTGGAGAGGAGCTAACATTTGAGAAGTTTTGCTGATAAATACAATACCATTTGAATGAGAAAAACATCAAATTCGACAACTGACATTGAAAAAATAAAGCTGTGAAGTGATTTATAGATAGAGAGGCTCTTACAACTCTCAGTGCTTCATGAGAATGTCGTGAACAACTTGTTCAGGTATGAACAACTTGTTCAGGCATTAACAATTTGTTCAGACTTGCTTTGTACATACTTCGATCATGCGGATCGTGGGCTTCCGGGTTTGGAAGATAGAGGTTCTGATTTCCTTTTAAATCGATGGCATGCGGGGAGACAAAGCCAGATACCGATCTTTGGATTGAGGGCTTACCTGGGTTTGGGTAAGACCGATTTTCTTGAAAGTATAAATCAAGGAACCTTTATCCAAGGTTGTTGGATACCCTTCTCTTTGGGTTAAAATAATCTCTTTGTTACATGTTTACTATTATAAGTTGATTTAATTCCTCTGTTGTATGTTAACTTTGTTAAAGTTTGGAAGTATAAACTTCTTGTACTTTGTAATTCTGTTACTCTGATTATATTATAGATTCTATACGCTTTAAGGTAGAATCTTTCTTTTATGAAATTAGAAAAGGGTTCTTTAAGAGGTCTTGTCAATGTTTGTTGAAACTTGTTAAACTCAACTATAAAGGTTCCAAAGGAATTTCTAAAGTATACAATTCACCACCTATTGTATTTCAGCATCTCATTTTTACATATTCGATCCTACAAGTGGATTCTCCCTTTCAAAAGTGTGGGGATATGATGTATTCAAGTTACATAAAATATTACATCAATATAACAATTTTTCATAAAAAATTCACTAAACTGATATAATATGTATACCATAAGAATATGGTAAAATAATATATATTTCAAGAAGATTTTATTAGTTTTGAATTAGGGATTCACACTTATATCATTGTTTCAACCTCATTGACAATTTTTTACTATTATCATCAAGAAATATTTTATTACAATTTCTGGTCACTTATTTTCAATAATATCAAACATAGATAATAAATAGAGAATACATGATATTTTTGATAATATACCAATTAATTTCTTAGTTATATATTTTTTTAATTTTATTTCAATAGTATTAAAATATTCATTATAAAAGATAAAAAATGTTATTTGTGGAACTATAAATTTAATTTAAAATTAAAAACAATATGTAAACAACAGAATTAGAAGACAATCCATTTTAACAACTCTAATTTGTTATTTTTATCTAAATATATCATGTGACATAATTATTCATTCAAAATTCAATTCTTTATATATTTTTGAAATCATTTATTTCATTTTTCTATCAAATAAATATTTTTCATGTCAATGATGCGTAACAATTTAACTAAATATTTCATTGAAAGTTTATAAATAAAATATAATGAAATAATATTATTTATCATTCCAATAATTTATTAAAATTTAACATTAGGTTTTTTTCATCCCTCTGAAAAATATTATAGAAATTAAAGGATAGAAAGTGACATTTTTGACTTTATCTTATACTTAAATATAAAAAACATAAAATCAAAGAGATATGCCACAAAGATTCCATATTCTCTAAAAATAGATGGAAATATCAAAACTATAGTCATCTAATACAATAAATGAATTTTTTTTTGCTATTTTATTATCCTTATTAGGTTATTTTAAACCTTAATTACATGATTTACACTTATCATGGTGAAAAGTATTTAATATGGATACTGATCGAATTTAATGAAATGGTGAAAAATTTAAAAAAATTATACATTTTGATTGTATTTAGGGAATTTGTTTTTTATTTTTTAAATTACAGAAGTGGAGGAAATTAACTTAATAATAAAATATGAAAATTCTATGAGAAATTTTTTTTAGAAACAATCCTTTTTCTATAAATGATTTTATGCCAAATTCAAGTATAGAATTCATTCCTGATACTATAATTGAATTAAGTATATTTAAAATGATAATATTTAATTTTAAAACTAAGAAAAATTTTAATTTTACTTTGGGAACAATCGAAAAAAATTGTATAATTTAGGAAAAAATTGTACAATATTGAATAAAAAATGGTATAATTTTAAATAAAAATTTGACTTTTCACTATTCAATCAATAAAGAACTGTTTCAATAAATTCCCCATAAAACCACTCTAGGATAATTTTGATATGATTATTTCAAAACAAAACATTCATTTTATCAAATAAAATTTATAAATATCCTACAATTTAATATAAATATTTTCACAAAAAATTAATTTTTTTGAGGAAAATGTATTTTTTTGAAGAAAAAAAACGACATTAATAATAATTGAGTTCTTATTACCTATAAATTAATTCATAATTTTCAAATTTATTTGAAATATATATATATATTTTATAATGTGATAAATCTAATTCATAACTTCCAATTTAACATCTTGGTTATAACTATAGTAATATTTCATTATGTTTTAATCCATAGTGTTGACTATTATATACATCATTGAACATAGTTTTATTTCAAAATATATTGGTGGTACATTCTTCCCCTATAAGAAATTCCACCCTTTAAATTTCATAATATATACTACAGTGAAAAGATGTTAGGGTACTTATGCTACATGGATTCCTCCTTTTCTCTTGTTATCTCCTCATATTTATGGTAATTTTAACATAATTGGACTAAGAGTGTTTTATTTTTTTGCATAGAACAATATCCATATATTTAAATATCTTCATAAGATACTACTAAAAAGAGAGATCATTTTATATATGTACCACCTATGAATATATAACATAAAAGGAATCTTAAATCTTCTTGAATAAGGATTTATGGAATACATTATGTGCTTGAGATAGGGTTAGTGGTGGTTCTAGTTAGTAGGCATCATATCTAATGTGACCAATAATCACAAAGGAGAAAATATACCAAGGCTATATCATACCCTTATTTATAAATCTCATGACACTATTCAATGAAGATATGCATATAAACTCCTTATCTCCAACCTCTAACTCAAGGTCTCATTGACGATTACAATTGTATCTCTTCTATTGAGAATGAGTTTCCCATATTGGTTGTTGAATAACATTTAGCTTTGTATCATTTCATCAACCATTTTAGATCCAACACTCTTATTTCCACTGAATATGTCCCAACATGTTGGAGTTCTACATATCTTCCCATAAAGGGATTCAAAAAGTTCCATTTTGGTTTTTGGGTGAAATATATTATGGTATGAGAACTCAACAATAGGAATATGTTATTATCATCCTTATTTAAAGAAAATCGAACATTCTATCAAGATTTCTTCACGTGTGTCAATAGTACACTCAATGTTTTCATCAATTTAGAGGTGATAAGACATATATAATTTCATCTCATTACTTAGACCTTTTTGGAGAATCTACTAGAAATCGATGATAAATTTAGGATCTCCTTTAGATACAATTTGGAGTGGTGTTCCAGGAAGCCTCAATACTTATTTGATGTATATCCTATCATGTTTATCAATTGATAAGTCCCATCTAATTGGAGTTATGTGTTCTGAATTTATAATACAATCCACCACAAACCATATAATATTACTTCCCCATGATGAATTTGCTAGAAAAGTGAAAAAGTATGTGGGGTTGTATTCTCATATTCGAAGAGGTATTGTTAATTTTTTTATCATCCACTTATAATTTTAACTTTCATCCTTCACTTACTGAAATAAAACAGATATTTATTTATATTTCATGATCTCCTTCTTTATATTTTCCAAAAAATGATCTTAGAGATCTCGGTACACTATTGTGCTCGTGGGGTGGATGAAGAAGGTCTATCTATCCAAATTATTGAATATCTCCTTTTTATATTAGGATTTTATGGTACATATAGTTTTTACCAACATCTTAGAACTCATTATTTATCAATTTTTAATTATGGGTATTTCCCATTTTCTATATTTTTCCACATTTTTTTAAATTTACACATCATCTCTTTGAGAATCATTTACCTTATTCAAAAGGGATATTCAAGAAAACATTTGATAAAAATAATAATGTCATTCCATACTTTATAATTCCAATTTATATCTTATTCAATTCTATAAATATTGGATTCTAATCGATTTTCATCATTGAAAAATTTGTTGTATCCTTTCAACAATGAGCATCAGCCACTATGTTTGTTTCCTAGGAATGTATTTGATTATTTAGTCATAGTACTTTTTCTACTTTATCCATAGTCACTAGAACATATTACACTCTTTCTTTGTGAATATATATTTTTATCTCTTATTATCCACATATATTTCACACTTCTCCCCATTGAGATAATTTTTCCTTCTTTTTAACTCATGGAATTCTATGAACTACTGAAAATATTATTTTGTAAAGTTCTAATCATGAATATTCAACTTACTTGAGGTATAGGATATCATTTTTTTCATTTTTCATTAGTACATATACCAAACCCTTCTTGTAAGCATTGTTAGATAACACAAAATGTTACCCAGTTGAGGGAAGTATGAGAGCTAGCATAGTGATAACCATATTTTAAATTTCATAATGCTTTATATCCATTAACTAATCCATAAATACATTAATATCATCCATGTAATATTAGTTAGAGTGTTTGAAAAATGTAATAAGTTTCCCATAATGCATAATTAATACCCATATAGTCTATTAAAACCTTGAATCTATAATAAAAATCATGGTCCAGGGTAGCCCTATGAAAAACATTTGTTAGAAGGTTGCATAGATATAACTTTGTGAGTGACAACATGACCTAATAATGACATTTTATTCATTGATAACTAAAATATATGATAAATTTACTTTGTAATATCCATTTAAAAAGTATTTCTCACAATAATTAAAGGCTTCTCATGCTCCCCCTTAAATTTGTTGTAGAATTGTTTTGATATAATATTCAAATAATCTGTTCATTAATTCCATTTTGATTATTGGAGAATTAGTGTTTCTTATATGAATAAATTTGAACTGATAGTGTCCATAAATTGTTTGAAAGGATGTTACAAAATATATTTTTCCTCCACAATTAATTGGTGACATCCTGACTGAAGGTCCATCTTAGTGAATTAATAGGCCCCACATTATTGAATACAAAATTTGTCTATCCAGGGAATGTGATATTTTTTCTTTAATGTGATTTTTTAGTTCTTGATAATCAATAGATATACTCATTGACTAGTCATTCTTTTTGAAAATAAGAAAAAACACACCCCGTGGTGAAGAAAATCATAGTATAAAACAATTTTCTAGATTACTTTATAATTAAAATTTCATTTTTAATAACTCAAAAAATGGCCAGTCTGTATGGAGTCTTGAATATTGGAAGAGATATAGGTATTAATTTGATTGAGGACTTAACTAATAATTCTAGAAGAAGTCCAAATAGGTCCTCAAGGAATAAATCTATATATTTCATTGAAATAGGAATGTCATTAAGATTTATTATGTCCTTCATATCAACCATTTGATCTAAATATTCCTTCTCATAGGGAAATAATATCCTTTCATGATCAAATTATTTCAAGGGAGATTCATCCACCTCCTTAAAACTGTATAGAATTTGAGGATAACTTAGGATATGAAGATTGATCTCCCTTACCCAACTGATTATGTTTGAATTTTATAAGGATAGTCAATACATTCTCAAAATAGCATCAAACTCCACTAAAAGAAGTAATATGAGATTTTATGGAAGTTTCAGTTAACAAACATTGAATATGAAGGAGTTATATATTAAGGAGGAAATAATTTTTCTATAATTAGTGATCATATAAATCTCAAAAAACATGATTTTAGGTGTTTTTTAAATTGTTCTAAAAGTAATAAATATATGAAAGAAAGCATAGAACCGGTATCAAAAAGTACACTCAGTGTTATTGGATGAATAACATGCATACAAATCACTATATCATTGTTGAGATCCACCTCGACAATAATGATGGAATATCCCCTTACAAAATCTATATAAAATAGAGGTTGTTGTCATTTACTATCTCTAACAACCCTTGGAATAGGTAATTAACTTGTATAATGGTCATATTCTTTACCGTTGAAACACTATATCATAGGATGACTATTGATCATAACTATAAATTACACCATTGAATTAGTGGGTTTCTTCCTCTCACTTCATCATTTATTATAATGAAACTATTTTTTTACACTTTAAGTAACTCCTAGTTTCTAGTAAATAGTTTCTAGGATACATTTTCATACATTATTGAAACATATGATGTTTTATTTTAATTCTATCATGTGACTTATCTATTGACAATCCCAAATAAAACTCAACTTCAGGCTTTTTATATCCAGCCCCATCAGACCCCTATGAGTCTCCAATATCCATGTCAAACATAAGGGATAAGTGGAAAATCTATTCATATATTTTAATGTCTTGAATTGTAATGATTTTCATAGACATCCCTTTAACAAACTAAATAAGTGGTCGACATTGATTTTGACATTGATGATGATGCTAGAGGTATACTGTGTAAGCATTTTCATATTTTACTTACATGACTAGATTGGATAATATTCCATTTTATTTAGTTATAGGAAATCCTTAACTATTTTCTTATAGAGAGTTCATTCTATATAAAAAGTGAAAATTGTTTTATTTAATTATTCTCATTCCCTAGGATAAATATCTTCTCCTAACTTTGTTTTATTGATCCGTGTCAACCAATTATTGGCCTCTCCCCATTCGATAAATATCCCAAAACATAACTCTCTTCTTTGGGGAATTATATAACATTTAATGTTTTCTCAATGTATTTAAACGATTATCAAACAATTAGTGGATCACAAGATATAAAAAATATAAGAGTCTTTTGTCACATAAAATACTCAACCAAAATATTAAAATTATTAGTAAAAGGTGGGAATTCTTAAAGTTTCAAAATATTATTCCAATAATTGGTCATCTAAGACAGTTCCACTATGAGGTTCCCATATCCATCTCCCATAAGGTTACACATATCATTATGGTAATCACCACATTTCTAATCACATTGGTTATTTTCATGGTATCTTTTATTTCCTACCATTAATCAAAAAATGAAAAACAATAAGATAATTTTCTATCAAATATACATAGAAAGGAAACATAAGAAATTATAAATAATTAATTATAAATTATATTTATATCCAAAATTATGAGTATCTAGGTTTCAATGATGATGATATATGTAAATTTTCCTACTATATTTTCTATCATACTAATCTATTCAAGTCCTTCATAATGGTTCATAAAGTGTTTTGGAATTTATCAAAGAATATTCCTCGAGAGTGTCAGACCTAATGTGAATCAAGGCATCTTTTCCATTCAATTGGTGTTGATCAATTTAATACCCAATTTACCCTTTTGGAGTTGTTACTCATATACCAAACTATTCCAGAACCACATCCACTTATAACATCATGATGTGGATTAAATTTCCTTGAAACCACTCATCCTATAATTCACCAAAATTCAATGATATTTTCTTATATATATGATTATTTATAGTGTTATAACTAAATTAATCTAATTATAATATCCAAAAATAACAACATATATCTATGATATAAACTATAGAGACCCATTCCATTTTTCACTTATTATTACATCATTTGTTTTAAAAAATATCCATTAAATACCGGAAAAAAGGACTGATAAAGAAACTTTATTCGGAAGGCTAGGTATATAAAGCATCGAAAATATTATAAAACATTATTTTTTAATCTTCTTATTGATCTCTTAAATCCATTTAACTAACTAAAACTATATGGGATTACCATAGGAATGCGTAGACATAAAGGAAGATATAAAAATTTTATAAATGGAATAAACATGATAAGGAACGATAACTCTTTAATCAAATGTAGAAAATGATATCATAAAAGAGAATTATCACCAGTAATCACATGGAAGAATAAAATAATGAATTTAATATCACAATTTAATGGAAATAAAGGGAATGTTTTAGAAACAAAAAAAATGATATAATTATAAGTAGAGTCTAACTGATAATAAAAATTTCCAGGGGGGATAGAGTCCAATCATGGATTAGGTTTACACTGCAATCCCATACATAAAGTCTCATGAGACAAAAAAATTCCAAAATCATGGGATCAAAATCTAAACACCCATCTCAACATTTTTATGATTATTTTCCCATAAAAGGCAATTAATTATAGGGTAAAATCATAAGAATTACCTATGGAAAATATGGGTTGCAAAACATTTCCGCTTATCATAATCATTGAAAATTTCATAATGATTATAAGGAGTAGAAGGAACTAAATATTAACAAAGTATAAATAAGAGTACATAATTTTTTTTAATCAAAATAAGGTGTCTATTTTTTTTAATAAAATCAGTAAATAAGTGTAACCTAAATAGATTAAGAGATAAAAAATCTCCCTTAATCGGGTTAGAATTTAAAGAAGGAATTTGAAAAATGAGCTTATGGGACTGATTAACACATAAAAATGGGATAATGATATTTTAATTTATCTATGATATATTTATACTAATATTTTTGGAAGATAAATTCAATGTGAGATAGATACAAATTTATAGAGATAATGGTCATAACTCGAAGAAAACAGTTCGTTCTGAGGGATCTATTGTCATATGTCTTGTATTTATTTATGCATGTGAGAAAATACCTTATAATAAATATAGAATTATAATACACTTATAATATAACCATTCTAATATATAACCTTCCATATATTATTTTACGTTAATATCTTACCACCTAATAATAAAAATATCTTAATCAAAATCATTATTCAATGTGATAAATGCTTCATTTTTCATTCATGTTTTGGTTTAGAAGTCTCGGTCATTATACTTGATCATTATTACATAAAAATTATTATGTTAAGCATGAAATTATATTCATATATATTCACTATATATATATTTGACCCTAAAAGGTATACATAATAATATAAATTACTTTGATCATGAAGAAGGTATGCCATATGTACCCATTTACATTGTTTCTATTTTTGACCGATGGAATGAAAGAAAAGTTAATAATAGATAAATAACATATAATAATAATAAAATAATAAATAATATAAAAATTTATTAAAATCAATCATTATAACTACATGTGATCTATGATGATGGAAAATAGATTACATAAGTTCATGAGGTGGTAGTTCAGCATACACGTAAACAATGATTTTTATTCCTAGATGATGGAAGATAAAATCTTTTTAGGTGATTTCATTAACATAATAAAATATTATTATATGTAAGATACTAGTGATATAATTTTATAAATTTTTAAGAATATTTTAAGGTGGTAGAAAATGAAATAAAATTACAAAAACTTGTTATATGCAATACCAATTCTTTCGAAAACATTGTTTTCATAAAACTTAAAACATAAATTTCTAGTATTATTCCACAAAAACGTCTTGTAGAATGATGGAAGGTATTATAGAAAGGGTGTTTTGTAGGTATTATCCAATATTAGTGTGTTATGACATGTGAAGAATAAAGGATATGATATATCCTTTTATAAGTGAGTGGAGAGGCACTCTGGAAATTGCATAAAATATTTAATTAATATATATTAATTATCATTGAAAAAAAAGTCTCAAACATGAAATAATTTTAATATAGAATGATAATGGGTCCAAATAATATCATACAATAAAATTTTAACTAGTTTATTTTAGTTTTTTTACCCTTATAACTTTATTTTAACCCACAATAACCCTTTTACAAAATTACTGTGATAATACCGTTTTTTACTATTCAGGGGTTAATATATTTACTATGAAAAAAAATGGAAACTTGATTGAACATTATTTATATTGTTAAACATATAAAAATCATATGGTACAATATATTATTTTTATTAATTTTAAATCATTCATTAAAATATTATTTATTATAAAATAACTATAATTTATTTTTTTGATTTATTTATTTAATTTGACTTTAAAAACAACATGAAAATAACCAAATTTAAAAAGAATCCATTAAAACCTTTCTAATATGTTAATTTTTCTCTAAAAAAAGGTATCATAATAATAAATTTTAATTATATTATGTTTAATATTAATAAAATAATTTAATTTATTTTTATATAAATTAAATAAATGTTCTATTATTGTTGTATAAGAATTTTATATAATTATTTTTCATTAAAAATATAAATAAATTACCATTATAAAGATATATATTTATCATTTAAATAAGAATTTATAGCTAAAAATAATTCATTTTCATCCCTATGAAAAATATTATATAAACAAAAATAATTTTTTTACATTTTTTAAATTATCTTTTAGTTAAATATTATAAGGGTCAAAATAAAATACATATAGATATTTGTTTCCCTTTTGTCGAAAACATTGATAAAAATGGAAAAACAACACTCATCTTAGAGAATAAATTCAGTTTTTATGATATTTTTTTATCCTTATCATATTATTTAAATCCTTAATTACTCGATTTAACCATACTATAAAGATAATTATTTTTTTATCCTTACCATTCAAAATGAACAAAAGTAAAAGAGACATATTTTATAAATTTTATAGTAATGATTCAAAATATAGAATCCATATTTTTTGTTTTTATTTATATAACTAGAGGAAATTAATATATTATAAAATTTCATAATGCAGTGAAGAACAAATGTTTTCAGAAAATTCCCTTTTATGTATAAATAAATTTCTAGAAAAGTAAACTAAAAACATAAATCTAAAGTCCATGTTTGTATTATCTTTAGTCAAAAATAACAAATAAAATTTAAAAAATGTTCCAAAATAGAATTTTTCTGTGAATTTAAATCCGATGAAAATACTTTTTCTAATAAAAATTAGTATTTCTCAATATTAATTTAAAAATCGACAATTTTAGAAAAATGAAAAATTCAAAGAAAGATAAATTTGAATTGACGATTCAAAAAATGAATTTAATTTTATCAGATTTATTTTCAAAATCTATTATAAGATAATAGTAATATCTTATTTCCTAATAATTAAATAATATATTATTCATTATTAGGACCTATATATATATTTATATCAAAATTTTGTTAGTATTACTCATACTGACCAATTAATATTCTCGGTTATAAATATAATTATATTTCATTGTTATTTTAATCTCAGTGTTGCATGTGGTATACATTACTAAATATAGTTTTATTTTAAATTCTTAGGGTGTTAGTTAATGTCACCTAAAATTATTTATATCATAATTAAAGTAGGATTCCACATCATCCAATTGAGTGGAAAACTATAGGGAAGTCATTAAAGAAAATATTAATGCCTCTATAGGGACCTCATGAGATCTCATTATTAAATTGAGTGTATAATAGATTAGAAGACAATATGAGATATTAACAATGTTGATGAGAATTTTTAAATTTTATTCCACATTCATATTTTTGCTTATGAGGTGTCCTTCCTGACCTAGATTTTGAAAGGGACTAGAAAGCTAGGATGGAGGACTTTATTCACCACCTACTAAATTTAATTGATGATTAGGTGACCGTTACTCATCTTTGGTGGTCAACATATTTAACAGGGTGCACAATTACATTAGATGTCCCTAGAGATGATAGACATTCCCATTATTCCCTTAAAAATTATTGTCTTCATATCTCACTAGCACATAACACATTCAGTGGGATATTTCTTCAATTATTTTTCATTCCTGTGGACCATGTTATCTTCAATTGAGCCCATTAATTATAGACTTGAGGTGGACTAGTAAGACCAGACTCATTATAAGGAATATTATAGCGGTATTACAATATGATGGAATTGAAAAAGTAAAAATATAATTCTTTTTTGAAGATTAATATGATACACAGTAGATGATAAAACATTCTTTTAATATGGAAATCATAAAATACATTTCCAAATATTATATATGTTAGTATAGGGGAATTTATGACACACATAAAAATTCAATTTTATAACCATCATGATTGATACAGTGGTAAATCTATGTATGTCACTAGAGAAAATGAGTGGGATGGGATTGATCTAGGATGGTTCAACTTCAAACTAATAATCCCAAGGGATTTAGTAACGTTATACTGAGATAGTAACTCATGGATACATAGTTATCGTCAACTGTAAACATGTCTCTAATATATTAAATATTGAAAATCCTTTTTATGGGGAAACATACCTCACTTTTTCTTGAGGATCCCCCAAGTCAACTTTTCCATGATCTACTATATCTTAGATCTAGTTTATAATGGTGACTAAAATTGGGATGGATTTTACAAGGAACCTATGTTACGAGTAAAATTTTGTATAGTCCTCTAAATTACATCATGTGGCTTACTATTGTCTTCATTATTGTGTAAATTATATTACATGTCACATATAAAGAATTCAATTTTTTTTATCCCATAAGGAGTAGTCTGTTTATTATTTATCATTGAATGCTATGGAGGCTTGTTCATAATGGTATAAAAGATAAACATTCATAATACGATCTTAATATTCCTAGGGTCTATTCTATGTGTACTTATCGTACTAGATATCTTATGGTGTTAGTGTTTATATCAAAATATATATCTATTCTCCTTTAGTCATCTAAGTAGGAATGGGTGGTGGAAGATGATATTTTTTTACATTTTTCTACCAGATGACATCATCAAAATTATAATTCGTCTTGAATAAATCTTATAATCCATTTAGGTACATCAAGGAAACTAGAGTTGGTATTAGATCCTCCATTATTTTCTCTATGGAAAATATAAACCACGTCTCTTATGTGATTTATAAGTTTATAGACTATGATAGACCCTTAAACAATGATTCCATGTCAGTGATGTCCTCACTCTCTTGATATTTTCAATTTAAAATTTCACTAACAAAAGTTCTAATTATGTTCATGTAAAAATTGATGAGTAATTATATTCAAATATCCTCCTAGTTAGTAATGAACCCAACTAGAAATTGTTTATCATTGAAAAAATGAGGTATTTTTTAATTTCTAAGACGTGGGTGTATATAATTTGTATTCTTGGGGGAAGTGATCCACAAAATAAGGATATATCTTCAGTTTTAGTTGTACTTAAGCCCATTATATCTCTACGACCACCATGTTAGTGGTGAGGGTATTGTTCACCTCTTCTGGTGAGATCCTCTCAATATTTTATATACTTTGAGGATAGATAACTAGTGAATTGGAATATTTGTTGTCCAAATTTAAGATGTTACACTAATCCACTTATGGGAGAACACCAGGGACTATTTTAATTTGTTTTGGGTTGGAAATTCAACTCACCTTCATCTTGTTTGATCAATCATTAACATTTAGTTGATGGAATTTCTTTGGATTTATAATAGGTTTTTCCTGAGAATCATCTTGGTCAAAGAGATATCCTCAAATTACCATTACCATATATAGTTTATAAACTATAATTAAATAGATAAAATAGATGATTTAGGAATCCAAAGTGGCTTTCTCACTGGATTTGATAATTCATTACATCTTGGTAACAATCATTCAATTATCGAGGTTCTAGACAGTTTTGGATAATTACCAAACATATTGACTCATATGACACATTTTATATCTATGATCATGGTTTTGGACTGCTCTAGGAATATTTAACTACATATACTACATCTACATAACTAGAAGGTGGGGGGATGTACCCACCATCATCATCACCAGTGTTACAAACTTAATTTTTTATGGGACCAACTCTAATGAAATTCACCTTGGAGGTGTTCAAAATAGAAGGACAATAGAAATCATTTAAAAAAAATATTTGGGACCCACTATCATCATATATGTGGAGTGATATCTAGGGAAACTTAATACTCACATATCTAGACATATATATGGGGATATTATTCATAAATTATTTTTAATAGTACATTGAGACATTCATTATATATCTGATGATAGTTCTAATGTCATTCACTATAGTTAGTGTGTTGGGTATAAGGAAATAGTATAATGTCTAAAATTATTAATTGTTTAAAAATGTAATAAATATTACCAATGATCAAAGGAAACACTAACCTATCGACTATGAATGCACTTAAATTTCACTAATAGACTCTATTTAATGTATGCTTCAATGTTTATAGAGAGAAGAACCTATGCAGTGAAGTGTAGGGTCACCTGGGTTCCATAGATGATATGAATATGGTTAGTCACTAAGTAATCCCAAATATTCTCTAATTCCACATCGTATTATTCATGTGGACCCACATTATCAACGTTACTCCAAAATTATAAATGAATATACCAGGATGATATTAGAGGTAATGATGAGGATCTCTATCTTTACAATCCACGAAGTGAGAGTTTTTTCATATAGGACTATGTACGATGTCCTATTTAAATGTTCTACTAAGATTGATCATGCCATATTACATTTTTTTGGTTCTTTTAGGACCCATTTTCCTCATATATAATACATATATTTAGGTCCCATTTTAACTTATAGATACCATTTATTACCAATGAATATTTTTCAAGACATAGTTTTTCAGCCCACCATCAGTGTTATGGTACAGGGGAATTAAGTTGACGACACTTATGACTGAATCACACACAATCCCAAAAAATAAATATATTATATCCTCCATACACATGTACATTTATAGGGTATTTAATAAAATGTCACCTTAACATCAACAATGAATATCCTTATTCATCAGGTGCTTGCCTATATGGGTCATAGTGGTGGAGTAATAATAAAAGTTCCAAATTGTTTAGTGGTTTATGATTTTAGATGATCATAGAAAATCCAATACTAGTTCACATTATCCTAACATCAGTTTAAGGAAAAACTTTTCTCTAGGAATGAGATCTTCTATATTGTTGGCATCATAAGAAGGGCCTCTATAGATGTTTTCATCTCATAGAGGAACTATAAATTTTTTTGAATCAGGGTGAGGACCTCCATGGTAGATAGAATAATGGAGAGGAAAAATATGATTTCTAGCATTATTAGGAGTGCCTCAAGGGTGAACAAAATCCTTATATATGTATAGGACCTCAATGATATATGTTACTAGCATCAGTGACTGGGTTAGTCAAATAAACATTGATTATGGTTTGCTGGGTTCTAGATCTTGATCATGAATCAGCCTTAGTTTTCCTCTTTTATTTTTTTATTTTACTTATTTAATTTATTTTTATTCACAATTTTTTATCACTCCCTTCAAGTAGAATTTTATTGATTTTTTTTGTGTATTCAGTTGATGTCATATGGTTTTCTCATGGTTAGTACTAACTGTTTAGAAACCATGGGAAAAAACTATAGTTTATAGTAGATCCAACTACAGATTTTGTTCATAGTTTGTGTATGTAAGTTTCATTATCATATACTATGCTGTAATTACTCCAATTATGCTTTAATGATCGACTTATAGTTTAGTAAACTATATGAATCACCCAAGGATTGATTTTTTTTTAATTTTTCTTATATTCCCCTATACATATTTTTACAAACATCTTGCCTCAACTTTCACCTAATCCTCTTACCCATGAGATACACCACCTAGGTATCCCCAATAATGGACGCCCTCTATATTATTCTCCCCATAATCACAATTCCTAAGGGTTTATTCCAGATTTAATTTTTTTATAATCAATGTAATGATTTTTCCTTCTTATATTACTTGCCTCTTCCTTATTTTATCTAGTTTCCTCTTCTCCCTTTACAAAATTCTTTTTTGCATAAACTTTGATTTAAAGTGGGGTTTTTAATGATTTAATGATTCTTGGGATATTGAGGCTCTTCATGAATCTTATTATGGTGACATTAATCAATGCAGATGAGTTTTATTCCATTATGGTGACATTAATCAATAGATATTGAGGCTCTTCATAAATAATATATATTTCAATTTATTTTAATTTCCAATAAAATGATGTTTTAAAACTGGAAACATTGTAAAAATATTTTCAATTAACCATGCACACCTAGTGTTTGATAAATCTCTAAAATTTAACTAATAATAGGATTTTAATTTATCTTTAAATTTTTTATTGCTTAATGTGATTTCTTAATGTGTGGATTGATGTGTATTGATTCTCATGGTTTATGAACAATGTGATTATAAATAATAATGTGTTTTTAATGTTTTCTTATGATTCAAAATTGGATATCAATCTATTTCTTTTAATTTACAATTAAAAAATAATGAATGTGTGTCACGAGCTATACCATTAATTGATTTGGACATGTGGTTAGAATATTCCCTTAGTATTATATTAAATTTATATGTTCATGTTTTTTTATCATTGATTGAAATCATTTAGAAAGGTTTATTACTTGGTGCTGTTATTCAATCCTCATAAGAAGCCAATGTACATGGGTCAGTGAACATTGAGTGGGATGATGTTCCCACATCAATAGTTATTATAGTAAAGTATGTATATAGATCCCCGTTCATAGTCTAGTGTTTTGTTACTAGAAATTATCTACTAATTGAGGTAACAAAAATAGTTATTTATTTATATGACCTAGGTGAACCAATCACATGTTACTAAAGGGTGTCTATCCCATGATACTTATTTTGGATTATGGAATATATAGATTTTTCATGATCATACCATATTTTATACTTCAGTTATTTATATACCTTTAATTATATCACAAACAATATTTTATCAAAAGTAAAAATAGGTTTATAGTGTTTTGGAAAGGATATGTGGATTAATATTAAATTTTAAATGGTGTTTTAATAAAGATGTATTCCTTAAAGAAATTCATTTAAGGTGATTATATTAAATTAAATAATATAAAACTGCGATTTTACATAATTATTTAGGAAATGATATTTTCATTTAAGTGATTATGTATGAAAACATTATTTTTAAATATGCATTTCTAACTAGCATGTAATGTATAATGTATATAAACTATATACATGGGGTGAGTGTTACATTGAAATTTGTACTAGGAATTTATGCTCATTCCTACTGACATTTAATGTTATGGTTTGTCTATTGATTATCTAGTTGGAATATTTGGAATGTGGTAGTATAGTGAATTATGGAGATCGTATAGGCATGCTATTGTTTTTTGTTTACCTGTTCACAACTGAAAAATAATCATTTTTTATTTAATTTAATTTATCAAGAATCAATTACATATGGGGAATTTTGGATGGTTAAACTGATGATTGTTCTATTCGAAGGTGGTTTAGGTGAGATGAGGGAATTTGTTTTGATTATATCTATTTTATTAAGCATACCAATTTAATTTTTACTTAAAAGGTATCATCTAATTTTGGAATAAGGGTATGTATAATGAACCTTTCTTTTCTTATATGGATATTACATCAATTTTGGGAAACATTTCATACATTATACAAACACATGCCCAAGGACTGTATTATTTTAGGGCATTTAGACACATAGAACAAAAAAATATTGTATAGTGAAAGTTTAATAATGTTTCCCACCAATATCATTATCTTTAGTACCACAACTTGTAACCTTTCTTTACAACCCGAGGAAAAGGAAAAAAAATTGTGATTTGAGATGATTAGTAAGGGTAAGGAAGGTAGATACATTAGCATAATCTAGAACATAAGGGACTGAGAACATGAGATTAACATTAAAAAATAACACCATATATATCAAAGATCATATACAGAAGTCATTTCATATATAATAGAAGTTCATAAGACATGAATCATGATAAAATCAAGATCATAATCTATGAAATCTTACCACAAGAATATTATATAGAATTTTGGGAATACAAATAAATATATAATATCGTTCCCCATAAGTCAAGAAATACTTTGAAAAGATTACAGGTCACTTTATGGGGATTACACCTACTGGGTTGGACACACCATTATCCCCAGTCACAACTCTTTCTTTGTATTTGATCTGGTTTCCCCATCTTCATATAGTGGATCGAGTTTCCCTATTTTCCAATAGTGGTTCAATACCGTCAAATTGTTTTAAATCAATATATCATGAGATTTAAACCATTAAAAAATTCATTGGAGGGAGATAAACATCCCATAAATTTGATAATGAAAAACCATACATACAAGTCCCATAAGAACAAAAATCATTCATCATATCGAAACCTATGAAAATAAATAGGTTTCATATAAAATTCATTATAGCATAACACATGGAAAAGAAATGGGTTTCATAAATATAAATATAAAACAACCATAAAATAATAAGGATAACATACTAGAATAATATACCCCTTAAATCATAAGTAATATAAAATAATTTATATTATATGGAAAATAAATTTGAGAGATCACTTGAAATATTCATTGAGGAAAATATCCATCCCATTTTTAAAATACAAGTTTTTTAAATCATAACATATTTAGAAAACGTTGTTATTTTAAAATAAAATTTAAAATTTATAAACGAATATTTTAAAACTATTTTAAAAATATTTTAAATTAGTTTCTAAGAAAAATACTAATATATATTGTAAAACATCTTTAAAACATTTTTAGAAATCATTGTTTTGAAGGAATACAGATTTATTAACAAAGAGAGAATAACAATACATGAAACTTATAAGACCATGAAATTAATTATATTCCTAATAAATCATGAAAAAGGGTATTACATTAGCCTTGGGATTTAATATAGGTGTATAGTATAACATGTGTCACAAAGAAGGAAAATTGAACAGAAATTCCCTAACTGATTTTGTAACTTTTGAACCTTAAAACCCATGAAAAGAGATCATAAAAGGGATACGTAAAAATCCATCAGTTTTTATATTATTAAAATTAAAATAAATTTAATGATATTATATTCACCACATAAAAGAAATGATTAATGTATAATGCATGCATCATACATAAATAAAAGTGAGACAGAAATCTCGTACATTATATCTTGAATCTTAGTGTACTCATGAAAACATCCCATATAATAAGATTATTGTCCATATATTAAAGAACCATATTATTATAAATAGTACCATATATGATTAATTATGACTTTATATTTCCATCTTATTAACAATTCCATGTTCATGTTATGTTTCAAGTAATAACCGGTTTTTTCTGTATATGTTTTGACTTGTTATTATTTGTCATCATACTTAGATCATGATTTAATTATCAACTGTATGATAAAAATGATATAAATATCATATATATTCATTATATGTGTATTTATTATTAACTATAAAATATTGAAATGGTAAATTAAATAAACCTTTCATGGAGACATTAGGTCGTACGTATATATGAACGATGATTGCATTTCTTGTCATTTTGAATGAATGAAAGTAAATGAAATATATATATATATATATAATATCAATTTGGTTTCATTAATATTTCATTTTTATATTATAATTTCCCTAAAACCATCCTTAGTACATTCCATGTAATTTTTGAACTAATCACATCGCTATGAGGAGGTAGTTGTCCACACGTCCAGAAACAAAGTTATCGTATTTCTACATAATGGAAAGCATGAAGGTATATGTTATATAATAATTAAATAATGATAAATACATAATAAATATAATATATATAATATAAAAATAGGAATTCACTCCTTATTTCCCACCATGAAATGTGGAAATGGGAGAACGATCAATATCAGTTAGGGAGGCGGTAGCCCGCCGTACTCCCAAACAATGATTGAATATCCCATTTTATAGAAGTGTACGTGAGGAAAATTAGAACCATTAATAGAAAAACAATATCAGTATACTTATGGTAATAATTTTATTATAAAAACATTAAATAAGAATAATTTAATGGGTTTAATAAAGAAATAAGATACAACATTTATGGATGAACATTACCTCTTCTTTGGATATCTTCTTCTGATTTGCACAAAAGGACTTCATCAATTGAATTTATGGATTAATAAAGGATAATAGAATGAAGGGATGTATTTTTTTAGTATATTTGGAAATAATTTCTTAGATCCAAATAGGTTTTAAAGTTTCAATAAATGAAAGGAATATATTACCTTTTATAAGAGATGGGTGGGACACTTTTCGAATTTACCAAAAGATTAATATAAAATAAATATACCCTCGACCAAAATACCTTCAATTTTCCATTTATTAGATTATAAGATATTAAAAGGTTTTAATATCATCTACCAACAGAATAAGGAAATATTTTGTGTTATTTTAAACCTTATCATTTTGATTAACCCATAGTTAAGATATTTTAATTTTAACTATGGTAACAACTTTTTCAATATTTAAAGGATGTAATTTTTACATATAAGGTATAAATTAGACCAAAATGGAATCTTTATGGTTTTTTATAACATAAATGACCCCATTTTACTAATTTAACATTTTTTTTATTTTTTACATAATTTAATAAAATATTATTTTCATAAAAAATCGTAAGTGTCAATTTTGACACAATTGATTACATTGAATTTAAGAAACTCAACACAACAAGATAAATTTAAAAAATCATTTAAGACACCCATAAAATTTCATATTAACCTATAAAAGTATTGGAGAAACAAAATTAATTCATATTATAAATATTTTAATATTTATAATATAATTTAATTGATTTTTTCATTAATTGAATAATTATTGCATCATAATTATGTTTTTATTAATGATACTTATTTATTCACTAAAATTTAAAAAATAAATTTAAATCATTTATATAATCCTTTTATAGTTCCTAATAATATATATATTTGAGCATGTCTTATATTTTTCCCTTATTAAAAATAACATACTTATTAAAAATAAGAGCGTGACATTTTGTATGTCTCTTTGATTTTAATAATATCTATGTAATTTTCATGGAGATACAAATTATTAAATTTACAGTTCATATTGTTCAAAAATAAAAGGGAACAAATTAATAAATTTTTAATTCAGGTAAAAAATATTTAATCCATTTATCACAATTATAAACATATAATTGGCTAAAATTTATTAAAAATTAATCACATTGACTGAATGAGAAAACATGTTTGTACCGTGAAACATTCTAAAAGATTAAAATGTATTTATATCCAAATTCAATGTGAAAAATCATTACAATGAACAACATTGGATTAATTGATACATTTTTACCCATTTAAAATTCTAATGTGGTAAAATATGTAATTGAAAACTATAAATTATTTCGATGAAATAGTTGTTTACAATTAGAATTTGGTATTTTTCACTATTCATCAAAACATGAATCATAGCAAACAAATTCCAAATTATCAACCAATATATGTTAAGATATTCTTCATTAAATTAAGATGTTTATTTTTTAAAAATATAATTTAAAAATGTGTCAAAAAAATATTTAAAACTTCTGATCTCTTGAAAGGTGAGAGAACAATTTTTTAGAAAAATAAATCTTTTATTCATGAAATATTGTTTGTTCTTATGTCAATTTTAGAAAACACCTAAGATGAATGTAAAACATTATATTGAATATATTATATATATATTTCTTTAATATGATTCAAAAATATTTATTCTTTATTTACTGTTATGAAACATGTTTTTTCATATTTAAATATTAAAAAAAAATTTCATTATAAAAAGTTTTTTAAATTCATTTAAAATTAACTATTTAAAGAATTATTTGTGAAATATTACATAATAATTTATTTAATACTATTCATAACTTAAATTCTAATTTCTAGGTTATAATTTTCTTTTTAAATAGATGATATTTCATAGAAAGTCGGTGTTGTATTTAAAGCAAGATAAGACAGTGTTCCATTTAGCGCAAGCTTGACATGGTTTTGCTTATAACTCAAGACGTAAAATAAATTTAATTCATTTGAAAAGGGGTTTCTAAAAACATGGGGTGTTATATTCTACACCCTTAAAATTAATTTCACCCTCAAATTCTTCATTCTAATTCAAATGAATGAGGAAACTTATTACTCATTATATCCACAAGTCACCATGTAGCTTCTTCAAACTGGTGGTTTTAACCATAAAATAATAATAAGGTGAGTTGTCTTGTTTTGTAGAAAATTATCGCTATGATAAAAAATTTATACTGTGTTCTCTTTATAATAAGGATTTTATTATAGTGGTATAACCTTCATGTTTAGTGCATTCGAAGGATCAAGTATACGCTTCCTTAGAAGTGATATGTGGAACACATCATGAACAAGAGAGTGATTTGGTGGAAGTTCCATTGGATAGAATTCCATTATAATATAATAAATAATTTTAAAATCAAAGTTCAACATTTTAATTTAAAATTGTACTTAAAAAATGAAAGTGGATATTTTCAAATTCGATTGTGAGAAACCCACATCATAAAAAGGTTTAGTTATAATCCAATTTAAAAAGTGTCGAAGTAAAGGGTGGAGATCACCACATAACTAGGATTTATATTTGGAGTACAATATTACAAAGTGATAACTTGGACGTAGAAGAGAATAACAACAGTCAAGTTCTAATAGAGAGTGACCGAGAATGTGATCTTTCTAAATATAACCATCAAATAACGATAAATCTGTAATGATCTCAGGGACTAATTGATTCATCAAAAATGAAGTTACTAAGATAATTTTTTGTTTTAATATAATTTTTTTAATGTTGAATTGTTTTATAAGAAGATATAATTACTTTATTTCACTACATTTTTATGCGCAATCTCATCCATTAGTTGGGCCTTGATCAATTTCTTATTCATATCTTACTCAGAAAATGAGGTTGAAATTGTAATTCCGGAATAATTATTGTATCATAAAATATATAAATGGATTAAAATTCATTCCTTCTGTTGGTAGTTATCCACACAAAAAAAAAACCTTTTAACAAGTTATCCAATATTCATAAATCCTTATTTGGAGAGATAATACATTAATCTCTAGGACCTCATCCAATGTTTAACATAAATTGTTTCATAAACGGTTAACCTTAACACCCTTTCAAAAGATGAAATTTCAAAACATTACAAATAACTCCACTAAATTTCATAAAAATAACATATAATTGATTCCCATTATATCATAAATTAGATATTTTATGTTACATACCAAACATTTTAATCATGTATTCTATTGAAACATAGTAATGACCTAAATTACTATAAAAACATAATGAAAACTTGGATTATTTCAAAAATTAACACTTTAGTCACACAATAAATCTAAAAATTCTATAGACATAATCAATGATCTTATAAACCACCATATATCCTTATCATACCCAAGTTCATCAATACTATCTCGTTTATTTTATCAGAATTAGACATCTCTGTATTTCATTATTCCATCATCATTCACATAATAAGGGTAAAATTTTACTTTAATATTCTTTTTCCAAAGATATCACCTTACCACCTCAATCACTTTTCATGGATACCAGTACCATTTAGCATATGTCTTAAATACTTATGAAAAAACAATATGGGACTAATAATTATGTGTTTTTTATACCATAATACCATAAAATTACTTCTATAACATTATTCTTTAATTAAATTATATAAATACCCAATCATTCCACGATATCATTGGAAAAATCCACATCACCAATGGTGATCACATGGAATTTTACATTGAATTTGGATTTTAGAGGTAGTTTATATCAATCATCATCATTATCTATTATGTTTGGGCACTGATTAGCGTAGTTCACATTTTCATTACACTCGAAGAATTGAAATGTAGGGGATTCATTTTGTATAGCCTTATCACTATTTGTATCATTATCTATCTACATCTGATTACATCGACATTCATTTCACAAATGAATTACCTTTCCACAGGTGAAAAATTTACCAGTCCCCTTAAGGAAATATCCACCATGCTTCTTTCTGTACATTAAATATAAAAGAAAAATCATATTCTTTTCTCTGTTGTTTTTATTTTTTTATTTAAAATCCATATTTATTTTCTTGTCAAAACTAAGAGATCGATATGTAACTAAAACCTATATTTCCTCATTGATAGAAAATCAGAGGATTTATTCATAACTACAAAAGTCCCTTTTGGATAACACACTTTGTAGACTTGGTTTAGAGCTAATGAAAAATCGATCAACCTTACATTCATGTTGTATGATAATGCCTAAATCTTTCTTCACATGTCTTGTTAAATCTGCTTCACAGGTTCCAAAATATTCATCCTTATTTGGATTTAACTCAAGGAATTAGTATTCTATTTTCATATGAAAAATACAAGGAATATTCTTATTGAAAAATATGTTCTTTAACTTATCCCATTCCATGGTTTCTGTTTCATCCCATTACCTTATATTCTTTATACGATTCCACCACTGATTGTCTACACCATAAAAATTATAGACAACCCAAATGACTTTCTCTTGTTCAAAACATTGGAGAACTTAAAATATTTTTTTATTGCTACTGATCCATTTCTCAGCCACTAGTGGATCAGGTGTCCCACTGAAATATGGTGGACACTACCTCATGAGGGACTCAACATAATATTGTTCTCTCAATTACCCATTTGGTATTCCAACATGATTCATATCTTGATTATGTTTGGTGAGAATATCCATAAGATTTCTCATTCCTTATCCCATAACATTCATTTGATCAAGAGGACAATCATTGAATTTTCCATCGCATTCTCATTGACACAACTCTTTTTGATTCTATCCATAGAGTAAATAAAAAAAACCATTGTGTGAGAAATATTAATAATTGTGTCAGAACCCCATAATCAAGGGAAATTACTTATAATATTTCAATCAATGATACTATAGTTTTAATCGTCGGTTAGTCATGATTATAACAACCCATGATTTTTATACATGGATATTATATCTTTTTTAGAACATTTCACACATTACACAAACATATTCCCCAAAATCAAATTAGTTTAGTTCCTTTGGAAAATTTGAGGATGAAAATCTATTCTTGTTAAAGATATTCAATGTTTCCCACAAAGATCTTAACGCTTCTTACCCCTACCAAAAACATTTTTTATAGCCTAGGTAAAAGAAAACATAAAAAATGGTCATCTCAAATGCTCAGTAAGGGTAATTAGTTTATATTTTTAAGCATAATCATGGACATAAGGGTAATATAACATGAGAATAACATTATAAAATCCTAGAATACATATAAAATGCTTCATAATGACACATTTTTTAAATAATTCTAGTTCATAATACAAGAAACATGAGTAAATAAAGAGAATAATCCATAAAATCATAATATAAGAATAAGACATGGAATTTGTGGAAGACACATAAAAAATGTAATATTATTCCCTATAAGTCAAAGCACATTACAAAACCCTAATAGGGAACTTTATGGGGACTAATACTATCAGCTAATTCCAAAAAACACCTACAGTTATAGTCATTTCTTTACAAGGGATCACATTTACCCATCTACCCAAACTGGATCTGGTTTCCTCAGCTTCCCATAGTGGATCGATTTTCCCCATATTCCCATACTGGATCATGTCCTTCGAGTTTTCTTCCATCATTACCTCATGAGATATAAATTTTTACCTAACTAATTGGTGGGAGATATAATTCCCACCCATCATATAATTAAAAATTATAAATTTATGTTCCTCATGAACATAAAACATTCATTATATGATGACCAATACAAAGAAATAGGTTTCATAAAAATTTCATCATATAATAACCCATGAAAAAGAAGTGGGTTTTGTAAATATAAACATAAATAAAACATTAAATACTAAGTTTTAATTCCTTGAATTAAATCCCTAGTAAATCATAAGTTAAATAAAATAATATTATTTAATATGGAAAACAATTTTGAAATATCACTTGAAATAATTATGGTAGAAATTATCCTTTCAATATTTTAAATCGAACAATTTTAAATAATAAGATATTTAGAAAAGCTTCCTCATTGAATCTAATGTTGAAAAATTACAAAGGAATCAATGATACCATTTCAAAAATATTTTAAATATTTTTCTTTGTAAATTCCATAAAGCTCATTTAAAACACATTATTTACATTTTTAGAAAATATTCTTTTCAAGGAACAAATATTGTTGACTAAAGAGAGAATTACATTACATGAAACCTATTATAACATAAAGATATGTAGATTAATGATAAATCCCATCAAATTATAGTATATACAGATTTTAAATCGATACTATTTCATAATATAAAATGTTTCTAAAAGATGGAAAATTGAGAAAAAAAATCCATTGTTGATTTGGAAACTTTTCAACTGTAAACCTCATTAAAAAGTGATCGTCATAAAGATATGTAAATACCCATATAATTTTTTGAATACAATTCATAAAATAAATTCATATAAAATATATACACCAAACAAAATAAACAAGTAATGTATAAATCTTGTGTTCCTCAAAAATAAAATTGACACAAAAAGCTCATACCATATATCTTAAATTTTGACGTACTCATGAAAAGTGCCTATATAATAAGTTTATTATACATAAATTAAAAAACAATATTCGTATATATAATAAAATATATGATTTTATTATGATTTTATATTACCCACTTATTGACCCATATTCTTCTTAATATTCCACCAATGATTTCTTTGTCTTTCCAAACCATAGAAATCCAAAATGACCATTTCATGATCTAAACAACAAAGAATGGAAAATATTATTTCAATTGTACTATTCTATTTCACATCAACTAGTGGATCTATAGAGAACCTAAATGAAATTTGATGTTGCCTCAGTAAGTACTCAATAGAATGTTATTCTTCATATTCCTCATTTGGATGTTTAGTATGATTTATACCTTGAGAATAATGTGCGATCATATCAATGATATTGTTCATTATATATCCCTTCCCAAGAGGAAAATAATTACATTTTCATTCACACTATGTTTTATCATGGTTCCTTCATGTTCAAGCCATTGGATAAATCCAAAAATCATAGTTTGATAAATAATAATCATAGTGGGGAACAATATAATAATGAAATATCTTGTATAGGATGTCTAAATCATGACACATTCTATTTTTTATGTGACACCATAGGTTTAACCTATATCATTTATAAATTATTTAAAACCTTTATGATAGTTTATAAAGAGTTTTTTAATTTCCAAAACATATTCCACTAGAGTTACAAAAAGGTGTTAATCAAGGCCTAATCTCGCGCACCTAGTGATGATGGATTCCAGAACCATGCAACCTTTTGGGATTTATTTAACCATTGTTAAACTATTCAAATTCAAAATACTCTTATAGTATATAGATATGGATGGAATTATTTAAAAATAATTTAATCTATCATTTACTAAAATTACTATATATTTTTTTTATTATTAAACATATCCTTAGAATTGTCCTTAGGGACCTGACTTTGGTTTTTAGATTCTAGTTTCCACTAGTTTACTAAAACTCTCATATGATACAAACTATTATTCCCCATATATTAACTACATTTATATTACATCTTAAAAAATGAGTATACATTTTATTATACAATAACATGCATCATGGACATAAACGTTTAATGCCTATTGAATTTTTGATACAAAAATCACTGGTTTATAGATGAACGTAATCATATCTTAGTTTTTTCATCATAAATATGACTCTTCTCTGACATATAATACACAATACCTTTCTACATAACCTAGGTAAAGGAAACACAAGAAAGGGTGAGATTAAATTCTCTGTAATATTAATAAATGGATATTTCAATAAAACATGAGAAAAATTACATGAGAACTTGTGAGTAACATTTTAAAATCATACCACACTTATCATAGTTCATAAATATGAGTCATGTAATAAAACCTTAGTTGATCATAAAATTGGTACCATAATGGAATAAGAAAATATAGTCTGTGACAACATAACATTATAATAACACATAGATTTGTGGAATACATAGAAGAACATAAATTCTTATGTCAAAGACACTGATCAATAAATTCATACCATATTAATCATGGGCCGAACATCCCAGTACAAAAATTGGGAATGGGATAACCTACTGTGCAAACAATTTATGGATTGGGATAACCTCTATGTACCCGCTTGATTCAGGATTCAAATAACCTACCCTGTACCCATTTCTTCAGTAATACGATAACATAACTGTTGGATCGGGCTATACCAAATATGCACAATAGGGGGGATGAATTATGCCATTCACAATTTCTTCAATAATTGTGATGATTACAAATCTGTCCTTTTAAATTTATGAAAACATTTATGCCGCAAAAATAAACAGTTATCAAAACACAAAGATTTATAGTGTTTCAGGGAATGTAAGCCCCCTAGTCCACTCCAGAAATGCTCTGCTCCAAGAGCTTAGTTATTTTCATTATCTTGTCCTCTTATCAATAGACCGTCCACAACTGAGTGCAGGCAGCTAACACCATTACAAGTTAAGGCTAAAACAGAGCCTTCTGGTTCATATACATAACCGAATGCACAACATAGTATGAGAAGCTGATTACTCAAAATGAAAAATGTATTTGTTTTTTAAAATATTACAGTTGTTCTTCACTGTTGCAGTAGTAAACAAATGATAGTAGATTGAATGCCTTCTTCAGAAATGACTCTTTTGGTAAGAGAAGTTCTGAGTTAATCTAGTTAAAATTGATATAGAAATAAATTTAGGAACTCCAACAATAATGGATTCATGATAGATATTATATGTAGAAGTGGTGAATCTTAAATGTGTTTCTTCTTCATTAGAGAACAATGTTTTATCGTACTTTTCCACATGAGATCCGTATATCTGGAATACCTTTTTAAAAAACAAAAGTATAGAAACTTGAGACTTTTTATTCTAATATTTTTCATGACGATCCATATAACTCATTTTTTAATTAAAAATAACACAGATATATAATGAATAAAGAAGATCATTTTCCATTAAAATTTAGATCCACAAAAGTCTCCTTAAGAATCATGATAATCAAATGTTCGAATAACAGAGAAGTCCTAACTGACCTTAATAATCAGCATGTAATACTCCTCTTAAATTGAACCATTGAATCATAAATAAATGACTTTAAATCATTCAAAGACATGATTTAATATCGGGATTTGAATCTGGCTTGAAATAAGACTGATAATCCACATAAAGAATGTTGCTTGATAAAGTTAAAATTTAAACTCTTGATGCCAAACGTAGGGTTGAAATGCATAGAATTATTTTCTAATAATATATGGTTGACAACATAGGGTTGATCTCAAATGTAAGGTTGATCTACAACGTATAGTTGATCATCCATAATATTCTATTCTGGTTTTAAATGTATGGTATATTATCCATACTTTCCTCCTTAGAAAAATGTAAGATACATGATCCATATTTTTTGATTGAATGTAAGGTTCATTATAAAAGTAAAGTTGAAGAACCATACTTTTCAGAAACAAATATAACATTCCATACTTACGTAGGGTTATTCTTCCATGATTTTCTGATATTACAAAATTAAGGTTCCTTTAAAATGTTGGGTTCCTCTTCCATACTTTGCCGATAATGTATGGTTTCTTAACCATACTTTTTTTGAACTCCCATAAAGTAAATGATGGATTCTATCCTTACACTCATGCACTTCAACGTAGGGTATGAACAATGTTTCCAAAACACACTGAAATGATTTTTGAATTTTTTTTCAAATATTTCTAGTGATTTAAATGCTTTAATATCACAAAATAAAATATAAAGAAATATTAATTTATTGAAATATACTCAAGGTAAAATCATTAGAATAAAAAAAGGGTATTTGTGAGTGTCAAAATCAGCATAAAAAGATAGAGTATTATTCTCAACAATCTCCCCCTAATAAAAATAAAATATAATATTATTGAAAACAACACTTTCTCAACAATCTCCCCCATTTTAATGATAAAAAAACTCATGAAATTAACCTATTGAACTAATAGTATAAAATTTAGAAATTTTCAAGGATAGAAACAATATTTAATTTTAACAAAATTATTTCAACAGGAAATACATTTTTGTGTTATACAAGTTTATATATTTAGAAAAAATTCAATTTTTAAACATTTCTCCCCCTTTATGAAGAAGAAGAAAAATACGTTTATCAAAATTTATTCCCTTTTAAAAAGTTCAAAAATAACTTTTCTCCCCCTGAGTAAAAGATTTATAAAAACATAAAATAAAATTTCTTTTTAATGCATATTTCTTCCCCTTTTATGATATCAGAAAGAATGATAGAATAAGGAATATAACACATTTTAATGTGGCATTAAACTTACGTAAATGCTCTAATAAACTATTTATCAATACTTTAATCTGGATTACTGACATTTTAATACATACAATACAATAAAAAAATCAAAACATATGAAAATGAGAAGACAATATATTTTATTAAGAGAATACATATACAAGTACGTAAATGAAATTAGGAATCAAGGATGGGATAAAAAGGTTTGTGACATATGTTTTGTATCCTCTAAATAAATTCTTTGAACTTTTTCATCTACAGTCTCAACCTTTTCATTGGTCCGTCTCCTAAATGGACTGTGAGATCCCTTCATTCTTGAGTCCGATGGATATCTTCAATTAGATTGAATTTGAAAAACTCAAGTAATATTTCTTCCTTATCTATAAAATAATTTATCTTTTTAGTGAACCTTTTTAATAAATCTCTTACTCCTGGTTCACCTGATGTAAGCTGGTCAACAATATTCTTTTGATTGCCTAAAAAAAAGATAATGGAGGACTGTTACACTGAATATCCTAGAATTTTTCAATCATATTGCCCATTATAGATGTAATGGCCTGAAATCTCTTGATCAGATCAGGTGAAGTACCAGGTGTACTTGCTTGATTTCTCACGACAGTTGCGAATTGTTGCCCTATGAGTATTTTAAAATCTCCCAAATATGACATCATTACAATTTCATATTTCAATTTCCCATATTTGGCTAACATATCCTTTTTAAAATCTTCCTCATATATTTTTGAAACTGAACTTTCTTTTATGTTCTGAATCTTTTGTCCCCCCTTCTCCAATTCTCTTTTCAAAGATGAATTTTCAACCAGAACTCTTTTATATTTTCTCATTAACTCCTTTATATAATTAATCTCAGAATCACATGCACCTTGTTATTGATTCTCAATTGGATTTATCAAAATTAATGGCAATGATTGAGCATTGGATCTCTGATCTGTATCCTTTTTCTCTGGTTGCGAAACCGAGTTTTCCTCAGGGTCATCATTTGACTCATCCAGTGAAACATTTCAATTTAAAACATCAGTATGAATTTAAGCTAGACTCACTCATCGGTTCATGTTTTCATCAGGGTGTTTCTCCTCAAGAGAATCTTCATTTAATTCCTCTAAAACATGTTCTTATCAAAACGTTTCTTCCGGAATAACTTCAATTGTTTTTTCACAGTATTATTGAATAGATTTAGTTCAAGTCCCTTCAACTTCTCCGGGATCTGCCTCTGTCTGAGGTACCACCTCAATCTGAGAAACAACTTCTCTTACAAATCTATAGTTGAATGGAGCATCAGTTGGAACAATACTTGTTTGAACTGGCTCCTCACCATCTTGAGCCACTCCATGCCTTTTCCTATAACATCCCTCTTGACTTCCCTCATCAGTAGGAACATCAACTGATTCATATCCCAGTCTTCTTGAATTTTCTAAAACTTCACTTACTCTTGATTCAGCCATGCCTTCTTTAGATATTCCAGGCTGCTCCCCCAGAGTTGATTCCTGGCATTCCTCATCTCCAACAGGCATAATATTTCCTTTCACAGTACTCCATATGAATCCAATATTCCATAGACTTCTAGAATTGAAACATTGTTTTGATGGAATCACACTCTAACATCTACCAATCTCACCATATCAAACTTAAACAATAATTTTGTAATAAAAAATCCATAAGGATAGAAGTTCATTCTATACTCTGGTTGACATCTGTAGTTAAAATACCATATAATGTAACAAAGAAAATTTAAATTGATGTCCCTCAGAAATAGAAACATCAAATAAATATCAGGATATAAAATCTTCTCCATTTCAGACATTGTTGGGGTAGTTCATGTTTGTACAAATTTTACAAGAATTTTCTAATTGAGCTCCACATCCTTAACTAACATCTTTCTAATATTTGTAGGACCAAATAAAAATGACATAATTTCCTCTAACTTGTGTTCATTCTCTCCAATATTCTTTAAGTAAAAATGGTACGCTCCCCCATGAGTGTAGTTTAAGATTATAGATATTTCCATAGATGAAATAGAAAACCCCCAATCAACAATTTTCACAAATATAGTGTCCTCTATATCTCTAAGACTGAACTGAATAGATTTAATGAAATTTCAAAACTCTACCTCATACAGAAATTATGTGTTTTCATCACTGAACATTTTCTTGAGATTCTGAAAATTCAATGATTGATTTAGCATTAGATTGGTATTGTATATAAATTCTAAATCAATTACATTTCCTTGAATGATCTTCCTTCCCGCCAAAAGTTGACACTTGGCACTAATAGATTCTCCTTTCTAGATTCTATTTGTCTTGTACATCTCTGTTGCATATTTCTAAAGGTTTGAAGAGATAGGGATTCAAATGATCAGGTTTCGGTAGGCCAGAGCAATAAGGATTTTTCATTTTTGAAGGGTTTTGAGAGAAATGAATAGGTTTAGGATTTGAAACGGATCTGACAGGATTTATTACGATATCATTTACGTACATAATAATCATTACATTATTTAAAATAAAATAAAATAAATGCAAAAAAATTAAAGTAATATAGAAGAAATTTTTAAATTTTTCTAAAGAAATTAATTAAATTATTTAAAACAATAACGATTAAAATAAAATAAAATAAGAATTAATATAATCACAAAAAAAATCATTAAAAATTAAATAAACCTAGACACCCCTTAATAAAATCAAACCTTTTAGTGCGAAGTGGTTTAGTAAAAATATCATCTAATTTATTTTTAGTACTTAGAAATTCAAAGAATATATCTTTTTAAGAACATGATCTCTTAGAAAGTGATGTATGATATCAATATGCTTAGTCCTATAATGATTAATAGGATTTTTTGAAATTTTTATAGTTCTTGTATTATCATATAAAATAGGTGTATTACTAAAATTTATTTCAAATTCCATAAGAGTGTTTTTCATCCACCACACTTGTGCATAACAACTATCCGTAGAGACATATTCTGTCATGACAGTTGACAAAGCAACTGAGGGTTGTTTCTTACTAGACTACAAAACAAAGGATTTTACTAAAAATTGATAGGTTCCTAAGGTGATTTTTTATCTAATCTACAGCTTAAAAAGTCAGCATTTGAATATGAGATTAAATTAAAATCATATTTTTTAGATAGAGAAGATATTGAAAAACAATTCCTTTTAAATATCTAAAAATTCATTTAATAGAACTTAGATGAGATTCTATGGGATTTGATTGAAATATTTCACAAATACATACTGAATACATTATATTTGGCCTACTAAGAGTAAGATATAATAAAATTCGAATCATAAATCTATATGACTTATTGTCAACTGAATTTCTAATTTCATCTAAATTATGTTTTATATTAGTACACATAGGAGTTGTATATGTCTTGTTTTTTTCAAGTCTAAATTTATTCATTAAATTAATAATGTATTTTCTTTGATTCAAAAAATTTCAAAAATATTTTTGATAAATTTGAATCCCTACAAAGAAATTTAATTCTCCCATCATACCCATTTCAAATTAATTTTGTATTAAATTTGAAAACTCATGACACAGTTTTTTTGTTGATCTAAAAATTACATCATCTACATAAATTTGAACCAATAAAATATTAGAGTTTACATTTTTCTTAAACAATGTTGGATCTTTCATTCCAATAGAAAAATAAATTTTCAAAAGAAAATAACTTAATCATTCACAACAAGCTCTAAGTGCTTGTTTAAGTCCATAAACCGATTTTGTATGTTCAAAAACTGAATGTGGTTTTTGATAATTATCAAAACCATGAGGTTTATCAAAATAAACTTCTTCCATTAAATAACCATTTTGAAAAGGCAGATTTAAAATAAATCTGAAATAATTAAATTTTCATATGAGATTCATAGGATAAAAGGATCCTAATGGCTTCTAATCTAGCAATAGGTGCAAAGATCTCATCATACTCTATACCTTCTTGTTGATTGTATCCTTTAGATACTTATCTTTCTTTATTTCTAGTTATCCTTACTTGATCATCCTGTTTATTTCTAAAGACCCACTTAGATCATATAACTAGATAGTTCTGTGGTCTTTTAACTAAATTCCAAACGTCATTTCTCTTAAACTAGTTTAGTTCTTATTGTCTTTCTATCATCCATATTTCTTCAACTAAGGCTTATTTTACTGAAATATGTTCTAATTGGGATAGAAAGGCAAAAAACTCCACAAGATTTCCAATATTACTTCTAGTTTTTATTCTTGTGTCTAGGTCTCCTATTACAGTTTCTACAGGGTGATTTTTTAGGGTTCTAGAATTTCTAGGTAAAATTCTAATAGTTTCATCAGTTTCATGTTCTTATGAACTGGACTGAGTTTTATTTATATCTTTTTTAAAATCATCTTTAATGTTCTCAAGTATCACGTAATCATTAGAGTAAGATTCATCAATTTGGTCATTACACTTCTCCAAGGGATCAGATTCATCAAATTTCACTTGAACTGATATTTCAACAATCATTGATTTTTTATTAAAAAATCTATAAGCTTTGGAAGTTGTAGAATTTCCTAAGAAAATTCCTTTATCAGATTTTGGATCAAATTTACCAAGGTTGTTCATAGTGTTGAAGATATAAACCTTTCATCCAAAAATAATAAAGTACTTTACTTTCTATTTTTGGTTATTCTAGAGTTCATAGCATTTCTTTTTTAAAATAGGTCTAATTAAAACTCTATTCATTATATAAGAGGCTATGCTTATATATTCTTCCTAGAAATAGGTAGGAAGATGATATTCGTTTAGCATAGTCCTGGCCACTTCTTGAATAATTATATTTCTTCTTTCAACAATTCCATTTTGAGGAGGTGTCTTGGTGCATAGAAGATGTGACTAATACCCATATTTAAGAAAAAGGAATTAAATTATAGATTCTAAAATTATCCCCCTTGATCACTTCTTAATGAAATTATTTTAAAACCATTTCAATTTTGAACAGATTTTCAAAAAACATTCAAATATGGTAGAAGATTCATTTTTATATTTTATAAATAAAATCCAATTAAACCAAGAATAGTCATTAACTAATATATATAAATATATATATAATTTACCATAAAAACATTATATTCTTCAGGGTCCAAACATATCCATATGGACAAGTTCAAGAGGTTTAGATGTAACTAATTTGTTAACAGATTTGATGGATGATTTGTGCTGCATGCGAAGTTGACATGTA
This sequence comes from Viscum album, assembly GCA_963277665.1. Classification (NCBI taxonomy): domain Eukaryota; kingdom Viridiplantae; phylum Streptophyta; class Magnoliopsida; order Santalales; family Viscaceae; genus Viscum; species Viscum album. The sequence continues at coordinate 163,100,467 of OY728144.1, forward strand.
TCACAGAATCTATCACCTTCATATTTGAGACTACGAAAATCAGAAACTGGTTTTTTCTTAGATAACTTATGTAAAGAATATATATTGCAATGTCTAAGTCTTCTATTCCAGATCCATGATTCATTTATCTTAGCAGTTAAGCATTTTACTTTTTGTTTACACATGGAATTCAAGTCTTGGGTACAAACATTATCAGTTTTGGGTGCTCTAAATTTAAGTAATTTATCTTTAAAAACAGAACAACATTTTTTAGAAAAATAATCAAAATAACCATATTTACAGAGTTTAGAGATACTTATCAGGTTGTGTTTCAATCCTTTTACATAGAGTACTTTATTTATTGAGACAACTTATGGATTTCCAATAGTTCCAATGCCAATAATTTTTTCTTTGGCATTGTCACAAAATGTGACTAATCCACTCTCATTTTCAGTTAGTGTTCTAAAGTTTGATGAGTTTCCACTCATTGGAATTACCACTTTAATATACCATATTTCAGTTCATCTTCAATTACCTGCTTCCTGTAAAGGTATTCAAAAAAAAGTTTATTTTGGTACTCATACAGTAGTGGGTCCAGTAGTGTCAGCTAGCAAAGATCTAGTTATCTAGATTTCTTTTTTCTATAATCAATATAATCATATAAACTATTTACAACAAAGGATTTCTTAATTCCACTTATTTGAGTTTTCCTTAAATAACTATTTTTAAATATGTGACCTTTTGTTTCACAAAAAATGAAAATTATACCTTTTTTACTCAAAATTAAATCATTCTTATACATTTTGGGTTTCTCACCTTTACTACATATTCCATATCCTTCATTTTTATCACATTCCTTCCAAGAATTTCATTTAGTTAATTTTCACCTTTTGTAAATACAAGAGATGCATTTTTATATGTATCTACTTTTTTTCAGTGTTTTTATTTTAGTTTAATTATCTATACATTTTGAGTTTGATGAGTTATATTTTTCAATAAACTCTTGATGTTGTTTTAGAATAGTTTCTCTTTCCCCTAAAATACTAGTGTGAATATTATTTAGAGTTTAATTTTTCTTAAATAAGGAATCATATTTCTTTTCTAACATATTTCATTTGGATTCATGTTTATCCATGGGAAACTAGAACTAGAATTCAAATCAGATGAGTAATAGGTTTGGAACTCACTAGCTTCTACCATAAAGTACATATTTTCATTTATATTCAACTATTCCTTTTTTGAGTTATATTTTAATGGGCTATTGGAGACTTTCGAAACACTCTATGTTGCTATCATTGATTTTTTTTCATTATCATTGTTTTTGAAAAATTTCTTTTTCTTTTCCCCTTTTAATTGAGGGCAACCATGTCTTTTTTAAACCACCTTTTTGAATTAATAGCATCCAAATTCCTTTGGTTTTTTTCATATTTCTTAAAAGATTTTATGAATCCCTTATTCCTTCTGTAGAACTTGCTAAAAATTTGGTAAAGTTGATCCACTTCCATATCTAAATTGGATGAATTGGAACTCTCTGATTTCAATTCAATTTCATTCTTCTTCTTTCTGTTCTTATTTTGGGATGTTACATTCAAATCAGTATTTCCTATTTTGATCAAGACATTATGCTCATTTGATTCATCTTTCATCTCGTATTTATACATCAACATGGTTCCAATTAATTCTCTCATAGTTAGATCTTTGACAGGTGATGATTCCCTAATGAACACTGATATCCCATTCCATTGGGTTGGAAGTACTCTCAGTACTTTTAGAGCTTGGTCTGCCTATTTGATAGGCTCACCCAAGGCAGTGATATTGTTAATAATTTATTTAAGCCTTTCATTCATATGGGTGATGATTTCTCCTTCAAACATTCTAAATGTTATGAATCTCAATTTAGTTGTGCATACCTCATTTGTCTGACATGTAAGTTACTTCATAAGAAACTGCTTTTGTCTGCCACATTTCATAAGCATAGGGGCACTAGGACACTCCATTGAATTCATCTGGTCCTAGACCATAGATGATAACATTCATAATTTTTGAATTTGTGTGATACCCTGCTTCAATAGCTACATTCCATGTTTTAGGATTCTCAGTAATTTTAGAAGGAGTAAGAATTTTTTTAGTAGACTCTGTATCCAAGATTTATTAGATTGATGATCATCCTCAACTTCCAACATTATTAGTTTTCACCAGTGAAGTATGGAGCTCAAACCATCTACATTCTCTATCATGTATCAGCAATTGAGATCTATGAGTATAATCCTATAAAACATTCATCTTTTTATAGCTTTGAAAAAAGATATACCCACTTAAACTAATTTTTGGATCGAGTTATACCAAATACGCAGAATAGGGTAGGGGTGAACTATGCCTTTTACAATTTCTTCGAGAATCGTGATGATTGGAAAATCTTTCCTTTAACTTTATCAGAATATTTATTCAGTGAAAATAAAAAGTTCGCAGATGCCAAAGATTTATAGTGATCCGAGGAACATAAGGCCCCTATCCCACTCTACCAATGCTCTACTCCACGAGCTTGGTGATTTTAACTGTCTGGTACTCTTATCAACACACCATTAATAACTAAGTATAAGCAGTTCACATCTTTACACATTAATGCTTAAACAGAGCCTTTTGGTTCATATACAGAGCCTTTTGGTTCATATATAGAACCAAATACACAACTTAGTAAAAGAATCCAGTAACTCAAAATGAAAATAGTATTTGTTTTTTTAAAAAACATTACATTTGTTCTTTACAATTTCAGCAGTACAAAATTGAAAGTAGATGGATCGTCATCTTTAGAAAAGATTTTTTTCAGGCAAGAGATGTTTTGAGTCGATACGGTTGCAGTAGATATCGAAATAACTTCATAAACTCCAACAATAAAGGATTCACGACATATCTTCGATTTAGAAATGGTGAATCTTCAATGTGTTTCTGGTTCATTAGAAAACAGAGTTTTATGATACTTTGTTATAGCAGATTTATATATGTTGATTACCTCTGTAAAAAATTGAAGTTGAGAAACTTGAGAGAATTTTCTACTAATCTTTTTCACGATGATCTGTCTCACTCAATTTTTAATTCAAAATAACATAGTTATATAAAGAACAAAGAAGAGAGTTTTCCTTTCAAATTTAGATCCAAAAAAGTGACCTTAAGAATCACGATATTCAAATGTTTGAATAACAAAGCGGTAATAACTTCCCCTAATAATTGACATGAAATCATCCTCTTAAATCGATCCATTGAATCATAAATAAATGAAATTCAATCAGTCAAATACACTCTTTAATACCAAACATTGAATCTGGCTTAAAATCAGCCTGATAATCCGCATATTGACCGTTGCTCGTTAAAGTTGAAATTTAATCTCCCGACCCCAAACATAGGGTTGAACTGTAGAGCATTATTTTCTCAGAATATAAGGTTGACTATATAAGGTTGATCTCAAACTTAATGTTGATCTCAAACGTAAGGTTGATATGAAACGTAAGGTTGACAATCCATTCTTTTCTATTCTACTTTTAAATGTTTGGTATATTATCTATACTTTCCTCTTTAGAAAAATGTAAGATACATGATACATACTTTTTGATAGAACATAAGGTTCATTATTAAAGTAAGTTTGATGAACCATAATTTTCAGAAACAAACATAACGTTCCATACTAACGTTGGGTTCTTCTTCCATACTTTTAATATATTAAAAAATCAAGGTTCTTTCCAAATGTAGGGTTCCTATTCTATACTTTTCCGATAACGTATGGTTGCTTAAATATACTTTTTTGGGAACTCCCATTAAGTAAATGATGGATTCTATCCTTACACTTATGCTCTTCAATGTAGGGAATGAAAAATTCTTTCAGAACACACTCAAATGATTTCTGAATACTTTGTCAAATATTCCATGTGATTTAAACACTTTAATATTACTCAAAAATATAAATAAATATTTATTTCATGAAATATACTCAAGGTTAAATCATTATAATAACAATCAAGGGTATTTTTGAGCTTCAAAATCATCTTAAAAAGATACAGTATTGTTCTCAATAATCTCCCATGATAATAATAAAAAAAAATATTTTTGAAAATAACACTTTCTCAAAACAAACATGTAACTTGTTTTTGGGATTTGGATAACTTCCATTTTATAAATTGTGATAAAAAAAGATTAATCCATACCCAATTAATTAGAGGGAGATATAGGTCCCACCATTACATAATTATAATGTAACTACCATCAATGGTTATAATGAAACCACCATCATCAGTTTAAATGTAAACACCATCAGAAAATGAAAACCATACATATCAGTGGCACAATATCATAAAACATTCATCATATCAAAACCAATAGCTGAAAATTGGATTCATAAACATTTCATTATTGAATAACCCATTCAAAAGGAATATGTTTCATAAACATTTTATCATTTTATCATAGCATTGCCCTTAGAAAAGTAATGGGCTTTATAATCAAATCACCGTGATGATCATAAAAAAAGATAAAAAATTAGGATGATATAATAGGATCATATACTAATTAAAAAGTAACTAACATAAATGGTTGTCATCTAATATGGAAAATGATTTTTAAATACCACTTTGGACATATCTTGAGGAAAACCTCTCTTACCCTATGAAAACCCTTTGTTAAAATCTTAAAATTTAAAAAGTATTGAATAAAACATTTTATTTTATAGTAATATTTAAAAAATGAAAATTAATCTTTAAATAAGTGATTGGTCATTAGGGTAATAAATAGCATTCATGTCATACACATTAAAAAAAATATTCCTTTCAAATTTTGGTAAAATCCAAAAGGGCATTGTTTAGAAATCAACAACAACATTCCTTTCAAACCAATTTTTAAAAGAGTAAAAGATGTGTAAAATTGAATTAAAAAAAATCTTTTATGATATTAGTTATATACATTAGAACATTTTTTAGAAAAATAGATAGGGAGGAAAACTAATTTTTAACTGATGATAGAAATAAATTACCTTTTTTCATAAATTTGTTTTGTTATCTTTAATCCTTTAAGATATGTAAATGAATTGAAGAAATGTTTTCTAAAATAATAAAAAGTGGTTAATAAAATAATTTATTTTCATTAGAGGTATCTCAAAGTATTTTATCATTGGAAAATTAAAACTAAACAATCCTAATAAATAATGAGATTGTAACATAATACATTTACAACTTGGGTATCATCTAAATCCAAATCCTAATGAGATAGTAATATTAATTGAAACATGGAATATAATGATAATAAATAAATTAATGCTATATAATTTAAAACAGGCTTTAAACATAACTCATAAAATAATATTGGTGTATAAAATAACTTATGACCCAATAAAGAACATTTGAGATGTAAATCCCTTACTTTAGATCTCTAATTCCAACATAAACATCTAAACCACCTATATAATAAATAATTTTTTATTATAAATCTAATATAGATATATAATTATATATATTTATCGCCATTTATCATTACTTGAGATCTTTTAATACAATTTTATTAACAGATCCCTGTTAAAATAACATTTAGGTAACAACTGCTTCAATTTTCATGTATGTCTTGGTTTAGTATTTTTTTCCATTCATTTTCAAAAATGTTATATAATATATAAAATTATCAACATGATATTAATATTACATATATCCATTATAAATTTATTTATATTAATATATCAAATTTAGATAAAGAAAATGAAATACACCGTTCATGGAGATAGTAGGTTGTACGTACGCATGAAAGTTGTTTCTATTTTCTAAAATAAAGAAATGTAATAATGTTAAATAATAAATTTTTTTTTAAATAAAAAACAATTTATTTCATAAATATTACATATTATTTTTTAAAAAATACTTATTACTTTTCATGTAAAGCGTATGTGAAAAAAATCACTTCTCTTGGTGGTTGTACGTCATACACATGAGTGACATTATCATATTCCTCTAGAATAGAATGTAAGATGTTTTATGTGATATTGTTACTAAATCAGTATAATTTTTTAAAAAATATATTATTAATTTTTTAAATCCCTCATTATATCCAATAGTGAGATGTGATTATGGAAAATGAATGATTTCATTTCACGAGGCCGTTGTCATCCACACATATGATAAATTGTTTCATTTACCATTTTACGAAAGAGTATATGGAAAAGGTTATTCAACCTATATAATAACTGCTCATTATATGTTATATACTGCTCAATTATATTATAATTGTTATGAGATGAATGAAATTGGTTAGAGGAGAAGTAGAAGATGGATCATAGTGAGGAAGATTAACTTCTATTATAAAATCCTCCATTTGATCTATTAATAAGAGCCATTTGATTAGTATTTTGGTAAGACCTGATTCACTATTACATGTACCTGGATATTAAGAAGATTTTTTTCAATGGTTTTGGATGAGAAAAGTGGATTTCATTGTCTAAATATAGGAGGGGAATTAGTCCCCATTTATAATTAAGGAGGTGTGTCATTTTTATATATAACCAAATCTATTAAAAAAAGGGAAGTCACTCTCATACCATGTGTAACGAGATTTTTCAAATAAAGAATTGGAGTGATTATTTTTTCACTATAAACCTCCACCAATAGAGAAGAATTTTTTTGAAAAAAGTGTTCATTATTCCTTATGTTTACTCACTTTAACCATTTTATTTTTTCACCATAGTTACTAGTATCTAATTGTTTAAATAGGTTATTTGTACTATAATAAAAAAATAGACATGATACTTATTATTTAACTTTTACCCAATTATTCTAAATATGAATTAAAATTTATTAAATAAAGATCATATGTGTGTCAAATATTAATTTTAACATGTGTGTCTCTAACGTGCAAAACCCCATATTAACATAACCAGTAATAGTTAATTGTTATTATTATTTACAATTATTTGACCTTATAACATAAGATAACAAATAATTATTAAAATTTTGGAATCCATTATATCAAATTCATTTCATAGAATTTTTAGGATTTAATTTAAAAAAACCCACTAACATGAAGAAAAATTAGTTTTTAAAAGTGAAAATGTTCATACATATAAAAAGTTTTAATATCAAATTTCAACAAAAAATTGATTTCAATGAAATAAATTGGATAATAAAATATATAATTAACCTAATTTTACATTTAAAGGAATATTAAAATAACATGGAACCTGTAAATGATTTAATCAAAATGGTTTTTTTAATGAAAATCTGTATTTTGTACTATTCATACAAAAATTAACCTCTTCATAAGATTATTGAAAAATTACTAATAGAATAATTTTTTTTTATATTTAAAAAATGAATTTCAAATTTTAAAATATATTTTCTAAAAGTAACATTTTTAATTTTTCTATTAATACATTTTCATGAGTATATTGTATTTTTAATACATAAAAAGACTTTACTAAAAATTTATTTAAATTTTCATCAATTTTTATTATTTTTATAAAACCATTATAAATAATATTTAAAATGAGGATATATCTATTAATTATTCCCCATTTTACATATAGGTTATAATGGTCTTGTGTAAATAATAATATAAGTTCTATATTTTGGTTTGTTAAAAATCGATGTTGCATGTAACACAAGATACCAATTGAAGTATATTGATTTGAAAAAAAAATCTTTTCACAAAAGCTCACACCTGTAAATTCCATAATTTTTTTCTAATTATAAATTTTTTTAATTATTATTTATATTTAAATTTTATTTAAATATTCACATTTAGATGTGGGTAATGAAAATTTATAAAATAATTTAAATGAAGATTTTTTATAGGTTTTGCGATAGAATTATAATATAAGGTTTTTGAAGGTATATGTTTTTATTAGTGGTGAATTAATTGATAATGGTATTTTGAAATGAATTGTTATTTTGGATTTATAATTTATTAAATGGTTATTAAGTCATATTTGGATCATTTTAAAAATGCATGAAACCAGTTTTTAATGGTGAACATGATTTTATGAATCATGTTTTAAATTTTCAACTTAAAATTTATTGGATTTAAATATAAAGAGGTTTTAAAAAAAATGTTATTTATGAGATATCATAAGTGTGTTTTAGAGCATGTACCTAAAATAATTAACCTATGATTTTACACATATTCTTACATGGTTTTAAGGATAATTGACCATAAAATTACAAGCCAAGGATCATAATGATTAGTGTATTTGTAAGATTAGGTATATAAAATTGAAAATATGGAAACAAAACAAAATATATTTATTTTAATCATCCTTAAAGAGCTCATATGTTCCATTGAGATCCATCATCTTCATAGGATAACCCGGGGAATACCTGAATAAAATGGATGAGTGGAAAATCACATTAAGGGTATAAAAATTGGAATAATAAAAAACACAAGGGTGAGAAGGCATAACATGAGTAAATAAAAAGGAATAGATAATGAATAAACATAAGAGATAACAACATTAAAATAATGGGGATATGTAATCATGAAGTCATATGAATTTTGAAACAACACAAAACCTGACATAAGCACGAGTCATGGCTAACTAACAATACCAATGTAGATGGTGGGAAATGACCCATAATGGAATCAGGTTCAGTCCCTATCCCAACATGACATATCATGAGACTAAAAATTACCCAACACATCAGATAACTATCTGATCACACCCATTAAAAAAATGTTCATGTATATGTATTCTAGATAATGAATTGAACATAAACCTAAAGGAAATACATTGAAATAAATGGGCATCATAATAATGTCATGTGGCCAAAAAATGGATGTATCATAAATGTGTCCATGAAATAAAGGATTTAAATCATACGTGGACATTAAAAAATGAAATTAGACATAAAAAGGTTAATTTATTCCAAAATAAATTGAAAATGTGTAAAAAATTAGGTTGAAGAGATATTAGAGATGAAATATTTTCATGCGGTTTTAGGAAAATACTAAAGAGAGTTTAAAGAAGAAAAGAAATGTCCTTTTTCCTAAAACCATAAATGAACGAAGATATTTTTTCATGACATATCTAATGATTTTAGAAAAATAATAGTGTATTAAAATATATTATGGGGTGAACTTAAAAATTGGTAATAAATCGGGAAGTTCCATTTAGTTGAGTTTTCTTGTTGAGAATATTTGAGAAGGGAAGCTTTTTAAAATAGGTATTTCCCCATCAAAGAAGGATGAAATGATCTGGATACATGATTTTGGAACCTATAAAAATAATTTATATTAATTATATAAAAATAAATAACAATTACGTTGGTGAAAAGAGAGATAAATCATAACCTGAATGAAAAAATGGAGGTTTGAAAATAATCCCTTACTTTATGTCCGATTTTTTTTCACTTGATCTTAATGTGCTGGATAATAAAATTAAATACATTAATTAGTTAATTAAGAAGATTATATATAATTATTTTATTTATTATAATTTTATTATTTTTTGATTATGGAATTTTTTATGAGTTATAAGATAAAATGTTATTGTTGGGGAGTGTCTGTTTCCTTGGTTTTTCAGATCGATTTACTTGCACACATGTATAAAAAAATTAAGTAAAATTAGAATAGTTTTCCAGAATTGAAATTATACTTTATTAATGAACATCCTTGATATTAAATTTTTATATAAGTCATTTTGTTATTTTGGGCGAGGATGAATAATTAGATAATAAGTTAGTAATAATCAGTTTGATTATTTTGGCTGTTTTTCGATAAACACAAAATAGTTTTGTTTCATTATTCATTATTGTGTAAAAAATTAGGTTGAGAACATAAAATGGGTTATAAAATAAATTTTAAAATTCATAATAACCATTATAAAGGTTTTATGTTTGTCATTGAAGGTGTTCCGGGAGAACAAAAACTTTTCATTCTCGAAGGCAATAAATCCACAACTCACAGACGATATTATCATTTTCAGAATAAAAGAAAGATGAGATAATAATTGATGATGGATTTCTAATTTACATAATAAAATTTATTTATATATAAGATACTATAGTTATAATGAAGGTTTTTACAGAGTAGATGAGGATATATTAATAAATTAAATGAATGTGGAAAGAAAATAATGAAAATGAAAGAAGATTTTACCTCTAGAAATATTCTCCTAAAGAACATGCTTAGTAGAATTGGTTGGGGTATTTTCTTTTTAACAAAATCTCATGTAAGTGGGGAAGATACTAGGGAATAATATTGGACATCATTGGACAATATTTATGGCTTAATAGGTGTGATGATGAGAGGTGGCGAGGGGTGGTATTTATAGTGTATGAGAGGGAAACTTTTTTATTATTTCACCCATTTGATTATTATTTTTGATCTAGACTACAAATATTGGGGATTATTGTGTCTAATTATTTTGACATGTACATTTTATTTATACCCAAAGGTTATTACATCATCCATACATAATCCATGTCTCAATAATTCAAGTATTTAGCTTATACCGTAAAATATTGTATTTCACTATTCACAATAAATCGATTATGATAAAAATATCCCAAAAAATCACTCTAACCATTTGTAAACAATTTGAATTTAAAAATGAACTCAATTATATGAAAATAATTATCTAAATATGAGAAATTTATTTTTTAAATAAAATCATTATTTAGTCAAAAATTCTAATTTTAATATTATAAATGATTTTATAACACATTAAAAAATTAATGAAGGTCTCATAAAATTATATTATAATAATAATACCACCAAATATAAATTTATGCATTTATTTGTTGAAAAGAAAATTTATTTTAAATCATTATATTAATTATAAAATTTTAATAAAATATTTTTGTTTTATTAAAATACTAATAATTAAATTATCATTTTTAAATACAATTAATTAATTATTCTATTATAAAATGACATCATATTTTCATTTTTAAGTGGGATATATTTTTATACTTTCCAAGGTTTTGTTAATATTCTATAGGCCTATTTACTATTAATAAGGGTTATATTACTATTACAGACATCATTTTACTATTCCAACGATATAGGTTCCTTAATTTCTGAAATAGATTCTTATTTTATTTATTTTATATTTTAAAAGTTTGATTTGTGTTACCTATTTTATTTTATGTGATTTATAATATATGACATAAATATAAGAAGGGAAATTTCATTGATAGAATTTTGGGTGGTTACATTATTCCCCCTTATGAAATCTCACCCCTAAAATTTCATTTCAAAAAAAGGGGAAAACAAGTGATGATACTTATCCTTCATTGATTTCTCCAGTTCGCAGGTTTTCTCTTTGTATATATTGTTTTTGCATAGTAATTTGACCAGGTGTGTGGTCTTGTTGCATAAAATATTATTTCTATGGGGTAAGATCTTCACTGACAACTCCTTTTAAGAGATACCATTTTTTAACTCGACCATCATTGAATTAAGTAGATGTGAGGGATCCAATATGTACTTTCTAAAAAGGGATATGTGTAATAAAACGTGTTTTTGAGACATAATAGGTGTATGTTCTTGTCAATAGTCCAAAAATCCAACATGATCAACAATAACGATGGGACATATGTTCCTAGGACTTATATTTCCATTCTTCTCAAATATCAAGATCCTATTCCTTGGAGATATATATAGGAATAATAAATTTATGACTTTGAACTCGAGGTCTCATTGACAATTATCTATACAGTTCTTCTGTCGACTTTGGGCCACCTTGATGTGCTCTTGAATTCTTTTTACCTTTTCCAGCATTTAAAGGTGAAAAAACTTACATTCACTGACTTTATCCTAGAATGTCAGTGTTCTACATATTTTATAATAAAGGGATTCATATGGATCAATTTGTATGGTCAAGTGGAAAATGTTATTGTAATAAAACATTACTAGAGGATGATATTTTTCCAATACTCCATTAAATTTTATATAACAAGATCTCAACATATCTTTTAGTGTTTGAATAGTCCATTCAAGTTGGACATAAATTTTAGGATGATAATTTGTAAATAACTTCAGTTAATTTTTTAAAGAAAGTTAGAGAATTTTCCATAATATTGAGTGGAATATTGAATATCAATATTATAAAATCGATAAAGGTAATCCATAAATCCTTAACACATCTATAATTTATATGCATGCTTATTTCTCAAGTGATAAGTCCGGTCGAATTGTGGTAATGTGACCTTTCACTGTGAGATGATCCATAACAACCAATATAGAATTGTCTACTTTATGATATCTAGGTGAATTGAGAAGGTTGATCTATCTCTGTCATCTAGAGGCTCTTTATTTATCACTATTTTGGATTGTACAAATTTCCATGACCAAAATATCATTAATCCATCCTCATCCATTTTGAATTTTGATTATTTTTTATTTCTGATATCTTCGACCTTTTTCTAAATTTCCAAATCATTTCTTTGAGAATCCCTTGTTTTCTCCATGATGGATCGTTGAGCTATCAGTTGAGAAATGATTGATGATGTCTCTCACTTATTTAGTCCCATGTCAATACTTTAAATTTGAGATTATTTGATTTTTTTTTCAATTCTCAAAAATGATTAAAGATGAATGACCCTTTATACTTAGATCATCTTCTACTTCTGGGTCATATTGGTTTTTGGGATTAACATTCATGATAAATTCTTTACAAATCTTTAGTAATGCCCAGCTAGACCAAGAAAAGTATAGATATCCATTACATATTTTGGTCTCGGCCACTCAATAATTTCTTTTGTCTTAGTAGGGTCCACATATTACTTTGATAGTGATAACAAGCCCCAAAATTGATACTTCCTCCATCAATAACTCACATTTACTATACTTTTCATAAATATTCTCCCTTACCATAGTATTTAAAATAGTATTCAAATGATCCTTATGATCATCCTTTCTCATGGAGTATATCATAATATTATCTATAATGAATGCTAAAAATTTATTGAGGTAATATCTAAATACTATATTCATTAAATCCTTGAAAGATTATGGAGAATGAGTGATTCCGAAGGTCACCACTATGAAATCATAGTATCCATACCTCATTCGAAATCCATATTTGAGAAAATCTTCCTTACCTTTAATTGGTGATATCCTAACTGAATTTCAACCTTATTTAAATACATATCCCCAAGTATTTTGTTAAACAAGTCATATATCCATGGAAGGGGATACTCATTATTTATTCGGATTTTTTTGGATCTCATGATAATCAATATAGAGGCACATTGGACCATCCTTATTTTTGAATAAGAGTAATGGTTTACCCCATGGTGAAACACTCGGGCATATAAAACCCTTATCCATATTCTCCCACAACTGCATCCTCAGTTATTTCTTCTCAACAATTGCCATTTTATTTGGTGTTTCTGACATAGGTTTATATCCAAGAATAAGTTCAATTGAGAACTAAACCTCTCATTCAGGAGGGAGACCATGATATTCTTAAGGGAATATAATAGTGTATTGGCTAATAATGGGCATGTACTTGAGCATGATTCTCTCATTATTATCAATAATTTAGGAAAGACATTGGTGCTCATATGGAAATAATATCTACATTTGAGATGGTGATTCTAAATATGATTCATCTTCCTCCTTAAAATTTTATAGAATTAGAGGATGCCAAGGGATTTGAATAGTGATATCCCTTTCTCAACAATTGATGTTGGCTGTGTGTAATGATTTCCAATCCATTCCCAATATAGAATCAAAATCCACCAAAGAAAGTAATACAAGATTTTCTCGGTGGTTCAGCACAAAAACATTAAACATGGTTGAGTTATATAAATTTAATGCAATAATCACCCCATTATTAGTTCTCAAAGATAACCAACCTCCATATTTTGAGGTGGTGTTTGAATAGTTCCCCTAAAATTGAAGAATAAGAAAGAATGTGTATAACTAGAATACAATACTACATTCGACATTATATAATGAATAAGTATCATACATATCACCACATCATTTTCAGTCTCCACCTTATAAGTAGTATTAAAATATTCCCTTCCTTGTTTCCTTGGATGTTGTTGTTGTTGATTTCCTCCAACTACCATTAGCCTAGGGAAACAAATTGCATAATTCCCATGTTCATTGCAATTTAAACACTACAATATAGGATGAGTGTTGATCTAAGCCTTCCATTATTCTTCCACATTAGTGTTAGTCTTTATATCACTTCAGCACTTATTACCCACATTCCCATCTCTTCTCATTTTAAGCATAACATGGTTCTCTTTAAGGAGTGTCTCAGATGCTTCCTCCCACACATTTCACACGTGGGATGTTGTGTCTTTTTTCAATCATGGGATTTATCTATTGATCCACCAATATTAAAATCCATTTTCCTATTTTTTTCACTAGTACCTTGAGAGGACTGAGTGTCCCTGATCTCCATTTCAAACTAATGGGAACACTGAACAATCTCCTCCTAACTATGGAAGTCTCAAATCAGCACCACTTTTAATAGACTCGACATTAGTACACTATAGAATAGATGCACCTTGATTTTGGTGTTTATGACACAAATAGAGGTGTATCATGAAATCCAAGTGATTTTTTCCACATATTCTCCAACAGACATTTCTTCCTTTCACTTAAGCCTACAAAACTCCATTTCTATCTCAATATCGAGTGTTTAGGAAAAATATTTACTAAAAAATATTTTTTGGAAAGCATTCCATTTCATAGAACCAATTTCCACCTAAAATATTTTGTTCTTGATTAGTGTTCACCATTTATTAGCTTCCCATAAAAACCATAGAATTTTAATAGAAAGTTCACTTCTTTTGAGCAATAGAAGAAATATAATATCTTCTCAATGGAGTTAGTCTATTATTCCATGATAATGGGATTGAAAGATTCACTAAAGATGAGTTTCATTTGTTTCATAAGGGATTCGAACATAATATTCTCTTTATAAGGATAAATAGGGTGTTCCACCTGATTCATGTCATTATAGATTACACGAGCTAGGTAAGAAGGTATATTCATGAAGTATTAAGCACCCATTCCCATCATATGTGGTATATCATTTTTAAAATAATCACACTACACAAAACATTGATTGTTGGAACAAGTTTCTCTATTTGAGGACACCAAATAAGAAAAATAAAGTACAATTAGGGTTTTTGAATACCAAGATAATAAGAATATAAAGAGAAAAAATTGATCATATCATCATAAAATTGTATATAAAAACTATTTACTTACTTGGGATAACCTAAGTTTAAATCTAGGTTATCCATGGTGAAATAATTATCCCTAGGGTTCTTACTAATGTTCTCTAGTATTAATCTCCAAAAATTAAAAGATCATTCTCTAATACCAACTATAAAGACCCTATCATTTTTCATATTTTCTTACAAGATTATAAGAGTAATTAACTGTAACATTATATTCCAATGATCATAAAGTCCACTATATTTGGATGATTAGGTACATAAAATTTGAAACAAGTAATTAAAAGAAAAAATATTTATTTTAATCATCCATAAATATATCTTATCTTACATTGATCTCCTATATATTCATAGGATAACCTTGGGAATAAATGAACCAAAGGGATGAGATAAAAGTGCCATTAAAGGTATAAATATATTAAAAAAGCTAAAAACATGGGTTAGAAGGAATAACATGATGACATAAAATGGAATAGTTCATGAATAAAAATATGAAATTATAACAAGTAGAGCATGGTGCATGTAATCATGGAATTATTGGAATTTGGAAACAGAACACAACATGACATAAGAATGAGTGAAGGATAACTTCCAAGAGCATTTCATATAGTGGACAATGTCCCATAAAAGAATCAGGTTCTCTCCCTATGCCACCATGAAATATCATTTGACTAAAAATTACCAATTACATTAGAGAACTATCTGGGCACACCCATCACCACATGTTCATGCACATCTATTCCATAATAAGAATTAGACATAAATATAAGTGTTACCCATGGAATGAAATAGGTATCATTATCATGTAGTAAGGTATAACAGATGGGTGTATCATAAAGGTGTCCATGAAAGAATGTATTTAAATCATACATGGAAGATAATAAGGTAACTTAGGCATAAAAAATGAAAACTAATGTCTAAATGCAGTGAAAATACAAATAATGATTATTTAAGGGACATTAGAAGTGAAACATTTTAGTCCAGTTTTAGGAAAACATTAAAGATCGTTTAAAGAGGAAAATGAATATTTGTTTTCAGAATATCAGAAATGAAAAAACATGGATTTTCATGAATAAATTAGTGACTTTAGAAATATAATGGTTGCTTAAAATAGATTATGTATATCCCTAAATGGGTAGGAAATAGAGAATTTCCTTTTAATTGGGTTTGCTTATCGGCAGGATCTGAGAAGGGAACATTCTTAAAACATGTATTTACCCATAAAATATGGGTGAATGATATAAATCCATGAGTTTGAAACATCCTAAATATATTTTAGGATAATTATATAAAAATTAAAAATAATTACATTATTGTGCATAACCCAAAGGAAAAATGGGGGTTCATAAAGAATCTCTTACCTTATGTCCAAAAGTGTTCTACACTTGATCATAAAGTCGATGATAATAAAATTAAATCAATAAATCAAATATTTAAGAGAGTTTCATACATGTATTGTATTTATTAAAATTATTTAAAGTTAATTTATGGAATTTTTTTATGATTTATAAGATACAATTTTATTGTCTACGAGTATTCATTTCCTTGGCTTTCAGGATCGGTTTACTAATGTACATGTATGTAAAAATTATGTAAAATGAGAATAGATTTTCAGAATTGAAATAATAAATTATTAATAAACATAAAAAATATTAAATGGTTATTTAATTAATTTTATTCAGGTGAGGTTAAATCATTAGATTAGATGTTAGTGATAATCATTTAGATTATTTTGGCAGTTTTTCGATCATCGAAAACTGGTTTTGTTTCATTATACATTATTGTGTATAAAAGGTAGTTTTATAAAAAAAGGATATAAAATATATTTTAAAATAGCTTCCAACAATTATAATGGTTTTATGTCCAGCATTAATGGCAGTAATGTAAAATGGAAACTTGTCATCCTCGAAGGCGATAAATCAACTGATCATAGATGATATAATAATTTTTAGAATAAAATAAAGAGGGGAAGAATCTTGATGATGGATTTTACATTTACATAATAAAATTAGAAAATATATCAAATAATGGAGTTATAATTCATGTTTTCATTTAGAATATGATGAGAGTATTAGAAAAGAAAATAATGTGAAAAGAAAATAAAGAAAGTGAAATAGGATTTTACCTCTTGAATTATTCTCCTTGAGATGCTCCTTTGGGAAACAACTTTTGGACATTTTTTGATATGAGAATATCCTTGAAAAGGGAAGGAGAATTGGGAAGATGACTAGGTATAAATTGGATATGATTCAAGGATTAAAAGGTGTGAGGGGAAGAGGTGGCGATGAGTGATATTTATGATTAGGAGAGTGGTGTTTTTTGATTATTTTATTCATTTTTTATAGTATTGGCTCAGGACTATGGGAAATGTGGTTTCCTATGAGTAGGTAAAGTAACTAGTTCATAAGATTTCTAATAAAAGGTTCTTACATTATCCATACATCAACCATGACTCATTAATTCATGTATTTAGCTTATATTGTAAATTATGTATTTCACTATTCACAAAAATAAACTATTTAAGAAAAATCTCAAATATTCACCCCAAATATATTTAATGCATTGAATTAAAAAATGAATTCCATTTTATGATAATAATTTTCTAAATATTAGAAATTTAATTTTTAAATAAAATCATCATTTTCTCATAAAATACTGAGTTTATAATTATTACATATTTTATAACACTTTAAAAAATTAATTAAGTCTCAAAAAATTATATTATAATCAAAAGACAATAAAATATTAATTTAGTAATATATTTTATAAAAATTAAATTTATTTTAAATCATTAAATTAATGATAAAATTGTAAATAAACATTTTTGATTTAAAAAAATACCAACAAATAATTTATCAATTTAAAACCATTTAATTATATATATATATATATATTATAATATAATCGAATCATATATTCATTTATAAGATGGATAAATTTTACATATAATTTCATAGGATTGGATACTATTCTATTGGTTGATTGACAATTAATAATGGTTATATTACTATTTCTAATGTCATGTTACTATTCCACCATTATAGGTTTCTTAATTTCTGAAAAAGAATCTTAGTTAATTAATTATTCATTTATAGTGTTTGTATTGTGTTCGCTGTGTGTCTTTTTGATTTATAATATATTAAATAACTAAAAGAATTTAAATTTAAATTATAGAATTTTTTTCCATTACATCTCATCATAATTTGAAAATGTTTCTTATGAATTAGGGTGTATGGTTTAGTTTCGGACTATATTATTTGTTACATTGTTTGGCCTCACGAATTGATATTAATAAAATTGTTGAGGGTAATACTTATTAGTTTCCTTTCATGTATTCTCTAGGTGTAGTTATATTTAATAATGGTGATGTTTTCTTCTTTTGGTTTTTGTTATTATAAGATCTTGAGCGGATGAGGATTCTAATAGTGTGCTATTTTGGTGTTTCTCTTTCGGTTCCCCTTGAAATCCATTAGTGGAAAACTGATTACATTTGAATATATTTTTCTTTGATGACTAGTAGTGATATTTTAACTTTTGGTGATTTAAGACTTTTAAGTTAGTATTATTTTATGGGGATATGAATTGGTTGTCTTGGCTATTTTCTAGGATTGTAGGATGACTGTTACAGAAAAAATATATTAAATGCTAGATGGTACTATATTTATACGATTGGATTCTCCTCGATTTTGGTATCTAATGTGTGTTTCACCATGATTTATTATCTCGGACCTTTTTATAAGGTGATCCTTTTTTTCATTGCCTGGTTGTATGTTGTCTAATACAATTATAGTCACTAAATATATAATCTTTTATATATTTCCATTCTTTTTATGTTCTATCTGTAATTAGTCTCGATATTTAGGTATTCATTGAACATTTAAAATAAATTATATATTTATTAATATTATTCTATTTATGGTTTCCCTGTATCAGTTGTGAAAAACCATTCCCTTATAGTGATATTGGTTTTCCCATTTGTTTGGAGTAAGTGATTTTCATTGATATATATAGTATTTTTGGAATTGTATAGTGGTGGGGTGACCTCCATTAATGATTCACTATGGGGTTTTAGTATTTTTACTAGTTTTATGCCTTTTATCTTTTGAGGATTTTTTTAGAAATGTATGGAGAACATTTTGGGACCATTACCCGATCACCTATAAGGCCCCAGCCTTAAACCTTACTTAATGTTGAGTTATTACAAGATTATGCATTGAGGATCTTTTCGGGTTTAGAGTTTTAGAGAATTAGATCATAAAACTCGCATTACATTCCACATATAAACAAAGTGGTTACATAAATATAGTGTTCTTCATTCCCATCAATCGAAACACATTTAAAATAAATCATGGATTATTTCTTGACACATCCTTGACTCTATCATCTTATCATGTACCTTTCCCTTGACCTGTGAAAAACATTTCAAAAACTTGGGATGAGCATAAAAACTCAGTATGGGTTATAAAAAAACATGGAAAGGAAACATAGGTACATACATACATAAGAGTGAAATCATACTTTACCCATAAAACATAATCACTTTAACATACCTCATCAAATCATGAATAAATCATAGAAATCATAGGACGTAAAGGTAACTTGAGGCATTCATAACATTCTTACGTAGGGAGTAACCCTCTTGGTTACGTTTGGAATACCCATCACAGTATATTCCCTAAAATCTCTTCGGAGAAACCTTAACGTTTCACTCCTTCGCGTTACCCAATGCATTGGAGAGCTATAACGGGCTCACCCGCCCTTAGTTTATCACGGAACCACCCGTCTTCATAATAATGCCCAAGAACCATAACATAATAATATCACATAAAACATGCATAAAGGAAACATAACATTTCCACATTTCAATAACGAGATATCAATAAAAAACATTGTAATAAAAACATTATGAAAACCATTTTCAATACCAAAGTAAAAGAAAAGTAAAACATGGTATTTATTTTTCTTTTAAAAAGAAGGTATGGTTTGTAGAGGAAGCCGAAACTCAAATAATGGTCACGGCGGCAGAGATGTCGTTGTTGCCGCATACGTACAACAAAAACATTCCCTTTTTGTTGTTTAGTAAACGCTTCGTATAAAAAAATATTCCTTTTGAATAAACATAAAAGTCAAAGGGGTTTATACACCATATACAAGAAAGTTGTGTATAAAATAAAATATGCCTCAATGAAAGGAGATTGAGACGAAGTCCCATACCTCGTATCCGACTTGACCCGACCGTTCTTTAATCTCCTGAATAATAAACTTGAGTTAATCTATTCTTGCTTATGAATCTTTTTCAAGTTCATTATTCCTTTTATAGCGTGTTTTGAACATCATGTAATCAGCTAAGTTAATAATGTTCATTTTGTCGGTATTTGGTTCTTAAGTCAAAAATAGACTTCTTACACTTACATGTTGTTAATTTGGTCAAAGGTTCATTATATCCAGAATGGTATTCATGATGTAGATATCATATATGTCATATATATCCAGCACATACATGCATTTATAATATTACATAATCATTTAGAGGTAAGAAATGAAATGCACCGTTCATGGAGACGGTAAGCCGTACGTACGCATGAACGCTACTTTCATTTCTATTTCGTATTTTATAGAATGGAATCATAATGATATAAAGGTATATTATAATTCCAGTATAATATCATATATAATATCATAGTTCTATCATTTATATGTCCCACATATGGTATTTAACGAATCAAATCACTTTGAGGGGGCGGTAGTCCGCACTTCCTAAAATGAAGATATCGTGTTTACCCATAATGGAAACCATAAAGGTATGCCCAAAATGAAAACAACAGAAGATTAAGGAAAACATAAACATATCATATATCATATATAAAAATAGTGACATCATAATGGCCACCTTTGAAGGTGTTAAATGAGTATTGAACAATCATCGTTTCAGGAGGCAGAATTTCGCCATCCACGGAAACCGTATGTTCTTTAACCATTTGATGTAGTTGTGTGAGAGTGTAGCTCAAATAAATCTTATAACAACATCCTAGTATCTTGAATATACTGGTGTGGTTACAAAAGAAGTAAATAAAAAGAGTTTAGGGGGTTGGAGAAGCAAAATAAAACAAATGAACATGAGAGAATGAATTACCTTCAAAAGTGTAACTTCTTTTGATTTGATCCTAAAGGCTTCCTTTGAAAGGATTCTGCCAAAAGGGAATCATCTAGGATGAGTAGAGGGATGTGTAGAGAGTAAATGGTCAGGGGTTGTCCGAGCCAAAGGCTTGAGTAGTGTGTGAAATGAGGTAGAGGTGGGGGCCTTTTATAAGAGGAGAGGAGGGGCACTTTTGGAATGTAAAGAAATATTACTTTATTTGAAAATGTGTTTCGGTTTCAAAAGGTCCCACATTGATATAATTCGTGTATAAGGTGATAGGGCTTCGAAATACACTCATCCAATAAGTTTTGGACATGTGTAGTGCATAGATTTTACATTATCTTTCCATTTTATTTAAATCGTCAAATAATGATGTCATCGCTGCATCAATATTATGTCATACATAATTTAATTTATTTAATGTCTAAAAATCATAAAATAAAATACTATGATGTATGAAATCTTTTTAGCTTTCCAATGACTATTTATAATCAAAAATCTGATGTTTATAACCCCATGTAAAAATTGTTTTCGTAAACCATCTCTTGTTTGTGTCATTTTTATTTTAACATTAAATAAAAATATATTATTGTCATTTTCCAACTAAAGTGGCTCCATGGGGTCCCCAAGTTGGCCCATGGCTTGTCTTGGTCGGACAGGACTCACCCAATAATGTTTGGACATGTGTCTAAGTCATTTTATATTTTTAAAGTATTATTTATACCTTAAACTACACTAATTACCACTAATCGCGATTAAAAACTTAATAAGTTACTATTCACCAAAAAATTATTTTAATCTCATTGAACCACATTTTACTTCTTAATGAAAACCATGTATGTCGTATTTTCAAAATTCAATACACATTAGTGGTAAACTTTCATTTAACTGAAAAATCAGTTTGCTTGATTACCACTTAGTGGTTTCACTATTCATCAAAAATTGAAGTTTTTCAGAAAATTACCAAAAATTCACCCTAAGATATATTTGATATTCTGAATTCAAAAATGAAGTCTATTTTACAACATTCAAATCATATAAGTCACATTAATTAATTTAATAATTAATTCCCGCTGCCAGAGCAAAAAGCGTGTTTTTTACAAAACAATAAGTATCAAAAGATTGACACCAGTTTAAGTCTAATTTCAAAGTGAAATTGATTCCAATGACCACCATTGGATTAAATGGTAAAAATATATTCATATTACACATTAAGACCAATTCAAAAGATAATCTAATCATATAAATAAATTAGATTAAAAGCAGTTTTAATGTAAAATGCAGTATTTTTCACTATTCATTAAAAAATGAACATTGTCAGAAAAATACCAAAAATTCACACAAAGTAAATTTTGATGTCCCAATCATAAATAATAAGTTTATTTTGACAAACATAGTTTATAAAATTGTCAAAATATAGATTCAAAATGGGTTTCCCATCATAAGGCACTAAAACAATCTTTTAAGAATATTAGTGTATTCCATGCATAAGATTGTATTTATTTCCATTTTAAGACTCTATAACACTATCTTAATCATTAATAGACATAGATAAAAATATCTATTATTCATTACTTACTTGGGATGTTACATCCTTCCCCCCTTTAGAAAATTGCGTCCCTGCAATTTATTTACTTATCGAATAAATGGGGGTACTTATCCCTCATTGCATTTTCAGATTCCCATGTTGCCTCTTCAATCATGTGGTTTTTCCACAAAACCTTTACCTGGTGAATCACCTTATTCCGTAACACCTGCTCTCTGTGGTCAAGAATCTGGACCGGTTGTTCCTCATAAGATAGGTTCTCTTCCAGCTGAACTACCTCTGGACTCAAAACATGAGATGGATCTGGCATATACTTTCGCAACATCGAAACGTGAAAAACATTGTGTACCTGAGATAAACTCGGAGGTAAAGCCACTCGGTATGCAACTGATCCAACTCTCTCCAGAATTTCGTATGTTCCAATGAACATTGGACTCAACTTTCCTTTCTTACCAAATCTCATCACACTTTTCCAAGGAGAAACCTTGAGAAAAACATGATCACCTACCTCGAAAGATAGATCCTTCCTCCGGTTATCCGCATAACTCTTCTGCCTGCTCTGAGCTGTTCTCATGTGTTTCTGAATCAGCTGAACTTTTTCTGCCATCTCTTCTACCAATTCTGGTCCCATCAACTTCCTTTCACCCACTTCATCCCAGAAAGCTGGAGTTCGACACCGCTTCCCATATAATGCCTGAAATGGTGCCATCTGTATACTGGAATGAAAACTGTTATTATATGAAAACTCAACCAAAGAAAGATGTTGGTCCCAACTTCCCTGATAATCTATAGAACAAGCTCGTAGCATATCCTCCAATGTCTGAATTGTTCGTTCTGACTGCCCATCTGATTGAGGATGAAAAGCTGTACTAAAATTTAATTCCGTACCCAACGACTTCTGAAGGCCTTTCCAAATGTTAGAAGTAAACCTGGGATCACGATCCGATACAATGGAGAGAGGAACTCCATGTAACCTGACTTCTCTTTAAGATACAAACGGGAAAGTTGATCAAGAGAGAAAGTATCTCGTATAGCAAGGAAATGAGCAGATTTGGTCAAGCGATCAACAATAACCCAGATTGCATTATTACCTCGAGATGTCTTCGGTAATCCAACAACAAAGTCCATGGATATATTCTCCCATTTCCACTCTGGCACTGGTAAAGGCTGAAGCATCCCTTTCGGTAACTGCCGCTCTGCTTTAACCTGCTGACAAGTCAAACATTTCACAGTAAAATCAGCAATATCTCTTTTCATTCCATCCCACCAGTAATACTCCCGCAGATCTCTATACATCTTAGTACTGCCCGGATGAACTGAAAACAGAGAACTATGAGCTTCACATAACAGCTCTCTCTTCAACTGTGAATCACAAGGCACACACAATCTCTTCCCAAATCTCAAAACACAATCATTATCAATGTTGAATTCAGGCAACTTACCTTTTTGAACCAGCTCTACCTTTTTCTGCAACTCACTATCTTGCTTCTGTGCTTGCTTGATTCTATCTGATAGAGATGATCTCACTGATACCTGAAACAAAACAGAAGGACTTCCTGCACCAACAACTTCTATGCCAAAGTTCATCGAATCCTTAACCAAAGGATCACGTTCCAAACGCAACATTGTTAATGAATCATTACTTTTTCGACTCAAAGCATCAGCCACTTTATTTGCTTTTCCCGGATGGTAATGAATTGTACAATCATAATCCTTGATTAATTCTAGCCATCTCCTTTGTCTCATGTTTAACTCTTTCTGAGTTAATATATACTTTAAACTTTTGTGATCGGTATATATTTCACACTTTACTCCATACAAATGATGCCTCCAAATTTTTAAAGCAAAAACAACAGCAGCTAATTCCAAATCATGTGTAGGGTAATTTACCTCATGAGTTTTCAACTGTCGTGAAGCATAAGCAATTACCTGATCATTCTGCATTAGGACACAACCAAGTCCTTTCAATGAAGCATCACTGTATATAACAAACTCACCATTCCTGGAAGGTAGTGCCAAAACTGGAGCATTCACCAATCTTCTTTTCAATTCCTGAAAACAATCATCACATTCTTTTGTCCAGATAAACTTAACACCCTTCCGAGTTAGCTTAGTCATTGGACTAGATAACCGTGAAATTTTTTTAACAAACCTTCAGTAATAGCCCGCCAAACCAAGGAAGCTACGAATATCGGTTACATTTGTGGGTCTTGGCCATTCTTCCACAACTTTTGTTTTTGCAGGATCAACTGTTATTCCATCTTTAGAAACAATGTGACCAAGGAAAGAAATTTGTTGCAACCAAAACTCACACTTTCTGAATTTCCCATACAGTTTATTTTCTTTTAAGGTTTGCAAGATAACCCTTAAATGTTTTTCATGCTCCTCTTTACTTTTAGAAAACACCAAAATATCATCAATGAAAACCACCACAAACTTATCCAAGAACTCATAGAAAATTCTGTTCATTAAGTCCATGAATACATCAGGTGCATTGGTTAGCCCAAAAGGCATTAATACAAATTCATAATGGCCATATCTCGTACGGAACATGGTCTTCGGAATATCTTCCTCCTTTACCTTCAGCTGATGGTACCCCGATCTCAAGTCAATCTTTGAAAAAAACTGAGCTCCCTGGAGCTGATCAAACTAATCATCGATATGAGGCAAAGGATATTTGTTCTTAACAGTGATATTATTCAAGGCTCTATAATCAATGCAAAGTCTCATAGAACCATCTTTCTTTTTAACAAATAAAACAGGAGCACCCCATGGTGATGTACTAGGTCTAATGAAACCATTCTCTAATAAATCTTGCAATTGCTCCTTCAACTCTAAAAGTTCAATTTGTGCCATTCGATAAGGGGGTTTTGAAATTGGCTTATCATCAGGAACTAAGTCAACAGTAAACTCAACTTCCCGATCTGGTATTATTCCGGGCAACTCATCAGGAAAAACATCAGGATACTCATTTACCACTGGCACATCATTAATCTGAACAGTTCCTTTATTTTCAACGACATGTGCAAGGTAACATTCATTTCCATCTTTTACAAGTTTCTCGGCCTCTTGATATGTTATCAAAAGTAAGGTTTCATTCTTGTAAACAAACTGAAAGTCTTTCTGAAAAAAACTTCTTTACCTCTACAGTCAATCTTAGCATGGTAAATAGAGAGCCAATCCATACCCAGGATAACATCAAACTCTACTAGAGGTAGAACAATAAGGTTTGCAAGTAGGTTATTTCCACAGATAAGGATATGAAGATTCTTATAAATTCTTTTTGCCTCGACACTTCCCCCAGGTGTTTTTACCAAAAGTTCAGGAGTCATTTCTTGAGATGGTATTCCCATTTTACTAGAAAAGGTTTCAGAGATGAAAGAATGTGTAGACCCTGAATCAAACAACACACTGGCATAATCTGAAAAAACAAACAAAGTACCTGATACAACTTCATTTGATGGCCCGACATCTGCTGAAGTAGTTGCAAAGGATTTCACCACCCCTTTCTGCTTGTAGTCTAACTGCTTCCCATCACTCAAGCTCCTTGTCGGACACTCGTTTGCATAGTGACCCATCTCATTGCACTTATAACATTTCACTAACTGTAAATCAAATTTGTTCTTACCTTCACCTTGATCCTTTTCAGTGAAATCATGAGCCTTATGTCCCATCTTACCACATCGGTAGCACTTCCCAGAATTCAAGAGACATTCCCCAGCATGCCTTTTGCCACATTTATCACAAACTGGAAACTTAGTTCTCTTACCATCAGACTTTTTTGAAGAATTCTTACCTTTCTCCTGCCACCTCGGTCTCTTCTTCTGCTGGTTGTTATAGAACACTTGGTCATCGGAAAACTCCATTTCAACCTTCTCAGCACATCGAACAAGCTTTTCATAACTTTTAAACTCACGAGAACCTAATGCCCTTCGATATTTTGGCTTTAATCCTGAGTAAAAACGATTGATTTTACTATCAAGGTCCCGGATAAAATTTTGAGCATACCTTGCCAATCGAGTGAACCTTTCTTCATAGGCAGCCACTGAGTCTTCCTCTTGCCTCAATTCCAAGAATTGCTTTTCCATCCTAAATCGAACAGCCTTAGGAAAATACTTCTCAAGAAACATACCTTTGAATTCATCCCAGTCAATAGCATCAATCTCATCAACGTCCTTGATATTTTTAACCATAGACCACCACTGATCTGCTTCACCCTCCAAACGGTAAATAGAAAGACTAACCTTTTGATTGTCTGAACACCCCATGACATCAAAAATCTTCTCCAGTGCTTTAATCCACCCTTCAGCTAGCACAGGGTCAGATGATCCTCTGAATGATGGTGGATGTTGCCTCATGAAATGTTCCACCACTGACATGTTCCTCTACGGTTGATCTGGCTGATCTCGTGCATGGATACCACCGCCATTTATCGCTTGATTCAACTGCGCCATTACTGCAACAAACTGTTCAGTTCCAATTCCGACCATCTCAGGATGCTGATTCGGAAGGTTATTTCCTTCTGTATGCCTTCCTAGCACTGCTTCCCTGTTTCCTCTGCGGAAAACCATTCTGAACAAACATGTGTTAGATGAAGCAACATGATAATCTTTAAATGCTATATCATTTCGAAAAAAAATATATTTTTGGATAATCATTTAATAGAATTCTAACTCCTAATGTTATCTAAACCGACCTTTGATACCAACTATAAGGCCCCAGCCTTAAACCTTACTTAATCTTGAGTTATTACAAGATTACGCATTGAGGATCTTTTCGGGTTTAGAGTTTTAGAGAATTAGATCATAAAACTTGCATTACATTCCACATATAAACAATGTGGTTACATAAAGATAGTATTTTTCATTCCCATCAATGGAAACACATTTAAAATAAAACATGGATTATTTCTTGACACATCCTTGACTCTATCATCTTATCATGTACCTTTCCCTTGACCTGTGAAAAACATTTCAAAAACTTGGGATGAGCATAAAAACTCAGTATGGGTTATAAAAAAAACATGGAAAGGAAACATGGGTACATACATACATAAGAGTGAAATCATACTTTACCCATAAAACATAATCACTTTAACATACCTCATCAAATCATGAATAAATCATAGAAATCATAAGACGTAAAGGTAACTTGAGGCATTCATAACATTCTTACGTAGGGAGTAACCCTCTTGGTTACGTTTGGAATACCCATCACAGTATATTCCCTAAAATCTCTTCGGAGAAACCTTAACATTTCACTCCTTCGCGTTACCCAATGCATTGGAGAGCTATAACGGGCTCACCCGCCCTTAGTTTATCACGGAACCACCCGTCTTCATAATAATTCCCAAGAACCATAACATAATAATATCACATAAAACATGCATAAAGGAAACATAACATTTCCACATTTCAATCACGAGATATCAATAAAAAACATTGATATAAAAACATTATGAAAACCATTTTCAATACCAAAGTAAAAGAAAAGTAAAACATGGTATTTATTTTTCTTTTAAAAAGAAGGTATGGCTTGTAGAGGAAGCCGAAACTCAAATAATGGTCACGGCGGCGGAGAAGTCGTTGTCGCTGCATACTCACGACAAAAACATTCCCTTTTTGTCGTTTAGTAAACACTTCGTATAAAAAAATATTCCTTTTGAATAAACTTAAAAGTCAAAGGGGTTTATACACCATATAAAATAAAGTTGTGTATAAAATAAAATATGCCTCAATGAAAGGAGATTGAGACGAAGTCCCATACCTCGTATCCGACTTGACCCGACCGTTCTTTAATCTCCTGAATAATAAACTTGAGTTAATCTATACTTGCTTATGAATCTTTTTCAAGTTCATTATTCCTTTTATAGCGTGTTTTTAACATCATGTAATCCGTTAAGTTAATAATGTTCATTTTGTCAGTATTTGGTTCTTAAGTCCAAAATAGACTTCTTACACTTACATGTTGTTAATTTGGTCAAAGGTTCATTATATCCAGAATGGTATTCATGATGTATATATCATATATGTCATATATATCCAGTACATATATGCATTTATAATATTACATAATCATTTAGAGGTAAGAAATGAAATGCACCGTTCATGGAGACGGTAAGCCGTACGTACGCATCAACGCTACTTTCATTTCTATTTCGTATTTTATAGAATGGAATCATAATGATATAAAGGAATATTATAATTCCAGTATAATATCATATATAATATCATAGTTACATCCTTTATATGTCCCACATATGGTATTTAACGAATCAAATCACTTTGAGGGGGTGATAGTCCGCACTTCCGAAAATGAAGATATCGTGTTTACCCATAATGGAAACCATAAAGGTATGCCCAAAATGAAAAAAACAGAAGCTTAAGGAAAACATAAACATATCATATATCATATATAAAAATAGTTACATCATAATGGCCACCTTTTAAGGTTTTAAATGATTATTGAACAATCATCGTTTCGGGAGGCAGAATTTCGCCATCCACGGAAACCATATGTTCTTTAACCATTTGATGTAGTTGTGTGAGAGTGTAGCTCAAATAAATCTTATAAAAACATCCTAGTATATTGAAGATACTGGTGTTGTTACAAAAGAAGTAAATAAAAAGAGTTTAGGGGGTTGGAGAAGCAAAATAAAACAAATGAACATGAGAGAATGAATTACCTTCAAAAGTGTAACTCCTTTTGATTTGAGACTAAAGGCTTCCTTTGAAAGGATTCTGCCCAAAGAGAATCCTCTAGGATAAGGAGAGGGATGTGGATAGAGTAAATGGGCAGGGTTTGGCCGAG
This sequence comes from Viscum album, assembly GCA_963277665.1. Classification (NCBI taxonomy): domain Eukaryota; kingdom Viridiplantae; phylum Streptophyta; class Magnoliopsida; order Santalales; family Viscaceae; genus Viscum; species Viscum album. The sequence continues at coordinate 163,130,108 of OY728144.1, forward strand.
CCAAAGGCTTGATTAGTGTGTGAAATGAGGTAGAGGTGGGGGCCTTTTATAAGAGGAGAGGAGGGGCACTTTTGGAAAGTAAAGAAATATTACTTTATTTGAAAATGTGTTTCGGTTTAAAAAGGTCCCACATTGATATAATTCGTGGATAAGGTGATAAGGATTCGAAATACACTCATCAAATAAGTTTTGGACATGTTTAGTTCATAGACTTTACATTATCTTTCCATTTTATTTAAATCGTCAAATAATGATGTCATCACTGCATCATTATTATGTCATAAATAATTTACTTTATATAATGTCTAAAAATCTAAAAACAAATACTATGATGTAGGAAATCTCTTTAGCTTTCCAATGACTATTTATAATCAAATATCAGATATTTATAACCCCATGTAAAAATTGTTTTCGTAAAACATCTCTTGTTTGTGTCATTTTTATTTTAACATTAAATAAAAATATATTATTGTCATTTTCCAACTAAAGTGGCTCCATGGGGTCCCCAAGTTGGCCCATGGCTTGTAGTGGTCGGCCATGACTCACCCAATAAGGTTGGGACATGTGTCTAGGTCATTTTATATTTTTAAAGCATTATTTATACCTTAAACTACACTAATTACCACTAATCGCGATTAAAAACTTAATAAGTTACTATTCACCAAAAAAATTATTTTAATCTCACTGAACCACATTTTACTTCTTAATGACAACCATGTATGTCGGATTTTTAAAATTCAATACACATTAGTGGTAAACTTTCATTTAACTGAAAAATCAGTTTGCTTGAATACCACTTAGTGGTTTCACTTATTCATCAAAAATTGAAGTTTTTCAGAAAATTACCAAAAATTCACCCTAAGCTATATTTGATATTCTGAATTCAAAAATGAAGTCTATTTTACAACATTCAAATCATATAAGTCACATTAATTAATTTAATAATTAATTCCCGCTGCCAGAGCAAAAAGCGTGTTTTTTACAAAACAATAAGTATCAAAAGATTGACACCAGTTTAAGTGTAATTTCAAAGTGAAATTGATTCCAATGACCACCATTGGATTAAATGGTAAAAATATATTCATATTACACATTAAGACCAATTCAAAAGATAATCTAATCATATAAATAAATTAGATTAAAAGCAGTTTTGATGTAAAATGCAGTATTTTTCACTATTCATTAAAAAATGAACATTGTCAGAAAAATACCAAAAATTCACACAAACTAAATTTTTGATGTCCCAATCATAAAGAATAAGTTTATTTTGACAAACATAGTTTATAAAATTGTCAAAATATAGATTCAAAAATCGTTTCCCATCATAAGGCACTAAAACAATCTTTTAAGAATATTAGTGTATTCCATGCATAAGATTGTATTTATTTTCATTTTAAGCCGCTATAACACTATCTTAATCATTAATAGACATAGATAAAAATATCTATTATTCATTACTTACTTGGGATGTTACATCACCCCCAAAAAAAGAAATAATATTCATATTTTTTCTTCCTTTGTGACCTGGGATGTTTCATTAGAAAAATGGTCATTTTTAATTTGGTACCTTTTGAATGACCATTTTTATTCATCATGTTATTATTTTTTTGATTCATAATTAATTCCTCTTATGGCCCTTTTTTATTAATTATGATGTTAAAATTATTCAATTATAACATGTACCATTTCACTAATAATAATGACATCCTTAATCATTTGTAGTAAATTTTTATTAGGAATCAGGTTTCCTAGGTTGAGTCCTTTTTTATGATAATTGGAACATGTTTAATTTTGAATATAGGTCTTACTATAATAAATTGTTGGGGGTAGGAAGAATTATGGCGGGGATAATTATTACACCCCTACAACATTTTTTTATATTATTTTTTGTGTACATTGTTTTTCTCTCCTTCTTTGAAGAATTACTTTGATTTATTTTCTATTTTGGACATGATGTACATGTGGAAATTATTAATAACCATGAATTTATTATTTTATAGGCTTGTAATTTTTTATAGTGATAACTACACAGTTGGTTCATTATTTTTATACCAATTTTGCCTTCATGTTGAATGTGATCTTGGACCTCCAGTGAGTCTCTCACAGTATCCATAGGTTTTGGCTAATAGTGTGGCCATACGCTATGATATTCCATGAGATTATAATATTTTTATTTCCCTAAATACCTCTATCCTTATTTTACCTAAATTAATCATCTCCCTTAGCACACATAAACTCTTGTATATTTTTTTTTCACAATGCACCACCCAGGGGATCTCCATCGCAATTCCCCCTTCCATTATGATTACTCTCATCATGAATCCTAATGGATTCATCATGATTCAAGACTGGAGGATCATGGTTCTACATAATTCTTCTTTTATTTATTATCTCTGCTCTTTTTATTCTTTTTTACCCTCATCCTCTAATTTTTATTCATATTTGTTTTTAACTTATTCGAAAAGTGGTGGGTTTTGTGATATTTTATACATAGGTATAGTGAGCCTTATTATGAATCATATTGTCATAATATCCATATAGTGAGATGATTTTATCTCTATTTGTGGTAGGTTACCCCTCTTACTATCTGTTAAATTTATTTTCCATGATTTCATTTTGGTTTTAAACCATGTTTTAGAATCCTAATAACATTATTAATTATTTTTACATCTTATTTTGAAGGAAAATCAAGAGACACTTGTTTATTTCTATTTAAATGAGTTTATAAAATTTTAAATTTATTAGAAATATATTATAGAAAACCACATAAAACTAGTATTTGATAAATTTCCCAAATGGATTTAAAAAATAGATATTTATTTTTTTAAGTGTTTTTGTCCTTTAACAGATTCCATAAAGGCGGAGCTATATATTAAGGGTTCTCTTTATTCATTAGACGAGTGTTTTAAGATACTAAATGGTTTTGAATTTTATATAAGTAATTATGATTGGTTTTCATTCCAATTTTATTATTAATTATTAAAAAATAATCACTTTGAGAACCATTTAGAACCTTTTAATGATTTTATTACGTGGTTTGAATATTCCCTTATCATTTTATTATTTATATATGTTATTTATGTTTTTGTAAACTCTTAGTGATGTTTCTTTCAATTTATTTTCCATTATTTGGTTACCCCATCCAATTTCAAGAGATGTGTTGTTGGACACCGTATATTAGTTGAGGGAATGACCATATTTATAAATGTATATATTCAAGGTAAACCAAGGATGAGTGACTATAGAGTATTTTTCCATGATGCTTATTTTAGTATAGGGAACATAAGGATTTATATGTCTTTTTAATTCTTTAATATATCATGATTTATATCTTTTTTCTTCTCTATTGGATAAACAACACTCTCATGTAAAAATTCTTTTTTTAAATTGTATTATATAGAATGTATAAAAAAGAGTACTAAAATTAGTTTTCCAATTGGATTATTTAATAAATTTGGATTTTGTAACCAAATTATATCAAAGTGATTATTTCTATTTAATGAATTTGAAATTGAGGTTATGATATGAATAAGGAATGTATATTATAATTTTTGTGCTTTTATATAAAAACTATTTTATAATAATGTATTTTAAAGTATAAGGTAATGGGTGATTTATTCATAGAATATGTATTGGGCGTTGTACCCATTAGTATATCTACTAGGAATTCATGCTCACTAAAATTAATATTTCAGTTAGTAGTTTATATCTTGATTTATCCTGAAGAATCATTGTCATATGGTTGTATGGTGACTCAAGAATTAACTTGAAGGTTTGAAGGTTGTTATGTTTTATTTATATTACCTTTATACACTATCCAAACAGGAATTACTAACATTCCATTATTAATTTATTGATGAATTATATCTATGGTTTTTTGATATTGAAACTAATGGTAGTTCTATATGAAATTGTTTAAGGTGATTTGAGGGAATTTATTTCCATGGTATCTATTTTCTTTTGAATAAGTGGTTATTTTTTAAATAAAATTTCTTATTTGATTTTTGGACTAGAAATCAAACCAATGAATTGGTAATTCTAGAATTTCATTTGACATTATACTGTTTATGTAATTTTAATTTATGGAAACAATCATTCCCCCATGATTAATATTGATGTATTTGAATTTATTACTAGCATACACTCCTTAGTAATGAGACTTAGATATTTCATGGGATGGATCATCTACTTGGTTTAGTGGTGAGTAGATTTTCTTCAAGAAAATCCTTTTTTGATGAGTGGTTTTACCTACATAATGGATAGTATGGAAGATAGGGAAATTATTTATTTGGTAGCTCTTGTAAATGTGGGATAATTTTATCATAGAGAAGGGATAATTGTCTACTCCAACATTTTTCATCTGTAGAATAAACACGTAAACTCTAAATTCCTAAAAAACATCTAGGTGTTATTATTTTTGTGAATCACTATATTGAAAGTTGAATTGGGTGGTCAGATCATACCTTGGAAACAGTCATGTAAAGACTAGGCATGTCACACTATGGGTGTACCCATTCTATATGGATTATGTAAATTTAGTGTCAGCTTCCTCTTATGATAAAACCATGAAGTGATTAAAAAGTGTTAATATGAGGTGTCTTACCCCTAAGATATCCTTGGTAAATGGTGATTTTTTAGAGGATCCTTGGAATCATGGCTCCCTTTGTCTATAATTTAGTTGGAGATAATAACTTATATTTAATAGTGATAGAAAAGGAAATAAATCATCCTTCATTGAATGAGATCCATCAGATAATGGGGTGAGGGGATATAGGGATCCTTGGGAGAGGTAGGTGTCACCTCCAATAATTATCTATAATAAAATACTAAATAATTAAATTTATGGGTTTTTCTAGCATCAATGGAGTGTCTCATACTCATCACCAGTTAGAAATGGTAGGGGTTCCTATCATATAATACCCAGCCTTTGGAATTCTATAGGAATTTGATACAAATCACAAATATAAGGTATCCAATGTCATTCATCCAGAAACTTTTTAGGAGAAGGGATTCATGTAATGTAAACCACTTATGTTTTTGAAACATTATTTGTTGGATTTTTTTTGTAATAATGGTATGGTCACGACATGGTCCTCTTAATCCAACATTCCAAAGATGGGTGGAATTTTACCTTTCAGGTGTTGAAAATTGCACATTTAATCATAAGGGGAGAATAAGATATCATATTATCAAACTATGGTCCTTATGGAGTAGGCTGGGTGTCACTACAAGAATTAAGTCATTCTCATGAATCCATTATTTATTTCAACATTAGGAAAATCAGGTGATTTCATGACCTTCTACCATAGTAGTTTTCCAACCTCATGGATAGAGGCGATGAGTGTGTCATTCATGCTTGATGATTCTCCTTATTCTCTATTTCAATCCATGAGGGATTCATATAGTTTTCACATTAAAAGAATGTATATTATTAGGTACATAAACTAATGATCGATGGATATCATATACTCAACACATAAAGAGATATGGGTATTCCTCGTGCTATATTAATAGGTAATCATTTGATTAAAACATAAGGACATCATATTAATATTATGCTCATAAAAATTGAAAATGGGTGTTATTATATGATCATCATTTAAGGGATAATAGGAAATCCTCATGTTGGAGGATGATTAAATATTACACTCATCACATGTGGAAATATGGGGTTCTTATTCTCATTATATAAGGAATGTATTGGTTTATTATACTAACCAAATTTGAAGAATTGAACATTACCCATGTTATGGACTAATTAAATCATATTCTAATTACATAAGTAAATTTGAGTATATTTTTGTCACCAAAATACATAATGAGATAACATCCTTAAATACTAATAGGGTGGTGCTTAATTTTTTAAAGCAACCACTTAAGGGTATGATGTTGATTATTTTATGTTAATATTTCACAACTATGTTAAAGATGTATTTATGCTACTATGATGTTGTGATATGTTATGTGGCATTTATTGTGGTAAGGTTTTTCTACTTGTTATTTGTTAATTATAATGATTTGAATGTGGTTCGGGTGCGTTTTCACCTCTATGATTATGTTTTTATTGAAGGTATGAAAGGACATGGAACAACGGTTTCAGGTAGTAGAGTGATTAAATCAGTTTAATAAAGGTTGTAGAGTTATTTCTTGATATAAAATATTGGTACTATATAACTATAATTTGTTAAAAAATTAGGTATTTGATTCTTGTAAAGGTTAAGTAACAGTTGACCATGTTTAGACGATGAGTAAAATTTTCAGTTTATTTACGGAGGCATTGATATGCTTCTTCAACAATTTCATTAGATTTTTTGGGATATATTCCACTATATAAAGTTTTATTCTTATTGTGTGTGTACATGTGTTTATAGGTTTCCAACGTGTATCAGAGATTGAGAAAGATTATACCCGCTCATGGTGACTTTGAGGCCTTGGGAGGTGAATTTTTGTGGAATTTTTTTTTTCCTTTTTCTTAGTATTCCATTTACATGAATTTTACATTGGGTATTAGGTTATATTATAGATATTTAACTCGTGGTTTTATAATATATATTTTATATTATAATTCCAATTAGTAAAATATGTGTGACACCATATCATTTGTAATAGTTTTCATGTCGTGATCTAACAGTGATGGGCTTCATTGGTCAGTCATATTCTAATATCTTCCCAAGAGGAGTTTTAGTTGGGTTGGGTCATGATAGAGTTGTGTAATATTTTACCAAGAGTGTTGGGGAAGATTATAATTATGAATTGGTGGGGGTTTTGATAGGTATTTTAGTTAATCAATATTACAAGATCCAAGTTATATTTTTAGAAAAGGCGATTGAATATTTTATTGTAATGTTTGACCTCTTATAATCTTACATAAATACCATAAAATATCTAAAAAACTAGGTGATATGATAATTCATCTATGGTATCATAATATTTTTGGTACATGTATAAAAATTTTTTTTGATGTAATTAGATAGTATTAAAAATATAGAGATGTAAATAAATGAACATAAATATTATTAATGTAAATATTGTAATGCCCCGACCCTAGATACCCCGAGTCGGTGCATTATTACATAACATTGGTAGGATCACAAGAAAGATCAAGTCTCGAAAGACCGATTAGTTTAGTAGCCATGGAAACACTAGATATATTAAAAAACTTTTCATTACATCAATAAGTGAAAAACTACAACAACATATTGTATTTATATCCCCTCATACTGTCCCTGCATGTCATTAATTAAATACTTATTCACATCCTTGGAAAAATAAAACATAGAAAAAGGGGTGATCTCAAATTCCCATTAAGGATAACAATATAAGGGAAACTTTCATAAATAAGAATAAAAATTTAAGGCAATGTATAACTAAAACAAAAGACTTTTAAACTTGAACTTCAACATAGTATGGACAAAATAAAATGAAATAATTCAATTTACTTATTCACATGGATATTCTACTAATCGAATAATCACATGCAATATCAATAACCACTTTCATAATTATGGAATGCATAATGCCAGACTATCATAACCACATATCCAAGGTCTCATGTCAAGACTACCAATAAGATTTTGTCAAGGCCTTGTGCCAAGACACTAGTTTGTCTCATGAGACCTACCGATGCATCAAGGAGCTATAGAAGGCTCCACCTGTCACTTGATAAGTCCAATGCATTCCTCATATGAATAGGTTTAAACATAACATAAACATTCATATTAAAACTAGCATACGAAATGTAAATACTTTCTCCATAAACCATGAATGGTATAAAAATAACACATCCACAGTCAAACATAACACAAAACTTTAAATGGATGTTTTGTATAGTAAATCAACTTCAATTGAGCTTAAAATCCATCAAAGGATGTTTAAATGGATGAAAATGATGAGTAAAACTTTTTAAGAGAAATATCATTTTTGTAAAATAATTTAAAAGTCACACATTTGTAAAGGAAGTAATTTAAAAAAGATTTTTGAATCAAAGTTTCCCATAACACTTTTAAACTTTTGAAAAGAATTATCATTTCAAAATATTCATGTCCATATAAATGAATCCTTAAAATAATTTTTAAAACATGGACATTAATTAAAAAGATTTAGAAAGATAAATCTTTAAAACATTTGAAATTATGATCTTGATAAAGAGTACCTTTCAAAATCCTTAAAATAATCATTTCTAAATCATTTAAAAGTAAAATAATTATAAAATAAAACATTTAATTTGAAAATATTCTTATAAGCTTGTAAGGGAAGCTTCTAATATTTTATAACGGCGGAAAATATGCGCACCTGCCGTATAAGTTAAAAAAACATTCTTACCTTAATTCTGTAGAAAAGGTTAAAAATGACCTTGTTTTGAAAACGACGAAAAGATTACTTTATAAACCACTTATAAAAGTCAACAAGGTTATAAATGACTTTAACCCATATTATAGTAAATAGTAAAAATGTTTTGAAATACATTTTTAAGAAACATGTATGTGGATGATAAAGAAGTCCCAGTAGATTATTACGTATAAAAAACCTCTGATAATGAAGAGATTGCGAAATAAACCCTTACCTTGTACTTTTCCTTGGTTGGGGGTAGGTTAACCTCCTGTATAATGGTGAAATAATTTTTATTAAATTATACAAGAATCATATATATTAATATGATATCATATATGATCTTTTAACATTGATTTGTTAATAATATCATAGTATTATCGTTGTTTCGGGTGTTAACTTACTCGTTTTGTTTTATATATTTTGTTACAAAAGCCATGTTTGTCATTGATAGGTTGTATATTATTTATATCCAGAATGATATCATGTCCTGAAACATTATTTTTAAATCATCAAATGATAATTATACTTTAATGGATACGATGGAGAATGAATCTCATCGCGTTCGTGGAGACGGTAGTCCGTACGTACGCACGAGCGACAATATCATTCTTTTGATATTAAAATAATATATAATTGGATGGTATATCATATATACAGAATCATTATCATGTTATATTTATTATTTACATGAATTAAAATTCATTATTATACCCATCCAAATAATAATATATTGAATAACAATTACACCACGACGTGCAGATGGTAAGTCGTACGTACGCACGTATGGTGACATGTCATTCAAAGGATGGATAGAATACTGAATATGGTTGTACCATATTTATAATAATATTAAAGTATATAGGATATACTGGATTTATTATTTTATAATGGGAATAACAAAGAAAGAAGAAGTTGAAGAAGAAATGAATTTGAAAAAGGGTGGTGAAAACATTACCTTTTCTTCGGGGTCTTTCTTTTGATTTGATCGAAAGGGCTCCTTAGGTTGTCTTTATGATCAAACTAAGTCCTCTAGGTTGAATTTAGGGAAGTTGAGAGAGTATTTGGGCAGGGGTTGGCCGAGTGAAAAGGCTTTGAATGTGTGAATTAGTGAGAAGGGGGAGTGCCCTTTTATAAGAGGGGTGAGGGGCACCTTTGGATAAGCTAGAAATATTATTTTATAATAAATTAATATTCGATTTAGAATGGCTCCAAAGTAGATTATTTAAATATTAATGTGGTTATGGGTCTAAAACCACTCAACCAATATAATTTAGACAGGTTTGGGTTATTATATTAACCTTATCATTTAGTTTTAACTCTTAGTTAATTAGTTTGACACTTACCATGTCACTTCGTAGTTTTATATTATATAGTTAATAAACATACTATATACCTCCAAGAGACCCCCAAGTGGTCCATTAATGATACAACTATCATGATATAAGTTTCATGGCCGAACCGTAGATTTTTAAGAATTTAATATCAATTAATAATGTAATATATTTTTAAAAAACTCTTTTATGTCAATTTTGACACTATTCAATAATTGATTTTTTAAAAACTTAAAACAGAAGGATTAATTCTAAAAAAGTTAATTAAATACTTCCTAACATGTCATAGTAACCTAGAAAATTATTTTAATTCATAAAAAGTCTCAATTTATATTTATTTTGGTATTTATAATATCAATTATTTTAATGTTTCACTATTATGGTAATTAATGCATCATCATTGTGTCATAAATAAATTAAATTAGGTAATGTATAAAAATTCTAAATAAAATATAATTATATGTTAAATCTTTTTATCTTTATAATTAATATTTATAATATAATTTATCATATGTGTAACCCTATATTAAAAATGTTTAGTAAATAAACTTTGATTTTAACTCTTTTAACTCTTCTTTGAATTAAATAATAATAAATGTCCTAATCTAATCCATGTGGACCTAAATGATAATAATTTATTCCTATGGTTGTTTTTATCGGAGATACACTTGTCCAATATAATTAGGACATGTGTTACGGTAATATTAATATCATTTTTACACTTAATTACCCTATTTACTTTTAACCGTGGTAAATAAAAGTATAAAGTTACTATTCACCAAAAAAATATTTTCATCTCATTCAACCACATTTTAATTCTTGATATTAACATTGTCTGTCGAATTTTCCAAATTCCACTCACAGAAGCGGTAAAATTATGTTTTATGAAAAATTCACTTATTTAACTACCACTTAGTGGTTTCACTATTCATCAAAAAATGAAAGTTTCCCGAAAAATACCAAAAATTAGGCCTAAGCTATATTTGATATTATGAATTCAAAAATGATGTCTATTTTACCAAATTCAAAACATATCAGTTGCATTAATTCATTTAAAAATTAATTCCCGTTGTCCAAACAAATATCGTGTTTTTAAGAGATAATAACTATCAAAAGATTGACACTTGCTTATGTCTGTTATAATTGTGAAATTATGTAAAATGACCAACATTGTATTAAATGGTAAAAATATATTCTAAATATACTTTAAAACCACTCAAATTCATAATTTATCAATATAAATTATTTCGATTAAAAAAGTAATTTTCACTATTCATCAAAATATAAATGTTATCCGAAAAGTTCCAAAATTTCACCTTAGGCTAAATTCGATACTAAGAATAAAAAAATGAAGTCCATTTAGAGAGATAAAATTTATAAAATTTTAAAAATTAGGTATTACTATTCATAACGGCTAGTTAGATTGGTTTTGGTGTGTGTTAGAACTCGATGTTGCGTACAACACATGCTACTGTATTATTCAAAGGAAAGCGCACCGTTGAAGCTTGGGATGTTTCATTGTAAATTTTTGATGTCCCCATTCTAAAATGTAAATTTATTTAGTTAAATTGAATATATAAAAGTTTAAAATATTGGATTTAAAAAGTGTTCACTATTTAACGTTGGTGAAAGTGCAATACTGAAAACGAATTTTTTCTTACATTATGTCTAAGAAACTCATAATATGGATTCTAAAATTATAAGGATTATATAAAGTTCAAAATTTAGTTAATACTATTCATAACCTCTTTTTAACGGCTTTTTTGGTAAGTCATGTTGCACTTGAACTCGGTGTTCCGTGTAGTGCAAGTTATTGAATTATTTTAAAGAAATGACACACTATGAAATCTTGGGGTGTCACATTATCCCTTCCTTCAATAAATTGTGTCCTCTCAATTTGAAATTTTTCTTCAAAAATAAAAGGTTGAATATAGAAAATATCTTTGTGGGAAAACCCACATCAGAAATTGGGTTAATAAAATTTAGTCTTAATAAGAGGAAAAGAGAAATGAAAAGGTCACCACCAAATTATGATCTCTATTCGGAGAACATTTTTGGAAATTAGAGACATATAATTTGAGGAAAAACGTAAATATTTATAGGTAGTGATTGAGGTCATCAATCTCAAACAAGTGTAAAATTGAGGGCCTTAAATTCATTAATCTATGATGATTTAAAATACCATCAGTTCAGCAAAACATATGGTTTTAGGATAACACATTTTTTTTCTTTAAGATCCCTTCACTAAAGTATAAGAATTAATTTCTTCATTAAATAAGAGAAGAAAAAAATATATACTTGACAAGTAGAGGCTCATCCTTTAACTATGTTCTACCACAAACTCATCTTTCACTATAAAAAGATAATAGAACTTAAAAATAATATTCTATTTATCCTATTCGTATAGGGTTAAAAAAATGAATTTATAATTCATCTAGTAGAACCATTAAAAAACAAAATTATTCAATCCAGGACATCATGTGGGTCAGTGGTAGATGATACACCCTTATCACCCTTCGGTTGTGGGTTCAAGTGTCGCGGCCTTGCTGGACGCTACGGGTTGCCACCCGACCTCCGGGTTTTCCTTTTAGGGCAATCCAAAATAATCCAAACTAGAACTTTCCAAAATACTTCAGTCCAAAATTTATAAGGAAGGTAAACACAATGAAGATCCTTTTTTCCGCATAATAACATGTGATCACCTTCATCATGTATTCTTTTAAAACACTACAACATCCTGAATTACCGTAAAACCTTATTGATTACATTCATGATCCTTTATTCCTTAAAAAATAATAGATATACTCCTTTAATCCAAAAATTCTGTAAACCCCAACAATGGTGGAATATACAAATCATTAATCAGTTTCAAGGTAGTCCAGAATATCCAATATAATTTATCCAAATCGATCATGTATTATTCTAAAATCACTACCTCGGTGTCAAACCCGTATTATGCTTTATCTTTATCTCAACCATATATTTTCCAGAAATTTAACCTGCTATTGAGACACTTTTCTTTGTTCCACACACTCTCAAGTCCTTAATGAGATAGTACTGCAGTACAATCCTTATATACTCCATAATTATTATAACAAGTACATTCTTGATACAACACTCAAATAAAATAATCAACATAAGAACTCTAATCATTCCTCTTCATTTGTGATAGTATCATAACTTGATTATTATCCAATAGCATCATTTGTGGCATAGTCTGATGACTGGGACATAGGTTCACGTAGTGTCCAAACTCCTTGCAAATGAAGAATTGTACATTTGAAACAATTTTCTTACCCATGCAATCACATACTTTGTGCCCTTTTCCTCCACACTTATATCAAACACTCATTCCTTTCGGGCAAGTACTTGGGTGTTTCTTCCCATAGTTATCACATATGGGAAAATTCTTCTTTTCCCTCTTCCCTTTATCCAGCTTTCTCTCTTCAATACTTTTCATCTCTTGCTTTCCTTCAAATCCAAAGGACTCATTAAACGCTTTACTTATCTTATCAACACATGATATTATTTCTCCATATGATGATAATACATAGGAGAATATTTCTCTTATAAATTCTGGCTTAAGACCGTGAAAGATATGATCCTTCTTTCTCTTTGGATCATGTGCATTACTGGCATTCTCATTCCTTCTACTGGTAGCCATTTCTAAACAATGGCATACACTAGATTATTTTATGAATAACAATACCTAATCCCAAACTTGTAAAACACATAACATAAATTAAATAGTTTATGGACATAATCCATAATCATAAAAATGTCTCCTTTGAGGAAGTATATACTCATAAACCCTTCATAATGGTTTGAAAAGAAAATGAGAATTATCCTATGAATATCCCCCACGAGTGTCGTAACCAATAGTGCAACAAGGCCCGTTGTCGTGCACCAGTTCCCGTTCGAGTCTAGCTCAAAGCGGTGTTTTCAGGTTTTACCCCAAGGTACATATGTGCCAGATCCGCCTCTACCTGCTCATATCCAGACATGGATGTATTGCTCAGAAAACTCAAAAAGTTTCTACAATACCAAAATTCTATGATGTTCTTCTATACTAATTCTCAAATTTCATCTTATATATATGTGCTCTAATCAGAGTTTATATAAATCTAGCTTCCAAGGTTTGTACTAAACTTCCTCTGATACCAACTATAACAGCCCGACCCTATATACCCAGAGTCGGTGCATTATTACATAACATTGGCATGATCACAAGAAAGATAACGTCTCTAAAGACCGATTAGTTTAGTAGCCATGGAAACACTAGATATATTCATAAAGTATACATTACATCAATAAGTGAAAAAATAAAACAACATATTGTCTTCATATCCCCTCATACTATCCCTGCAGGTTGTTCATAAAATACTTTTTCACATCCTGGGAAAAATAAAACATAGAAAAAGGGGTGAGCTCAAATGCCCAGTAAGGATAACAATATAGTAGAAACTTTCATAAATAAGAACAAACATTTAACGCAATGTATAACTAAAACAATAGCCATTTAAACTTGATCTTCAACATAGTATGGAAAAAATAAAATAAAATAATTCCATTTACTTATTCACATGGATATTCTACTAATTGAATAATCACATGAAATATCAATAACCACTTTCATAATGATGGAATGCATAATACCGGACTATCATAACCACATAGCCAAGGCCTCATGCCAAGACTACAAATAAGATTTTGTCAAGGCCTTGTGCCAAGATACTAGTTTGTCTCATGAGACCTACCGATGCATCTAGGAGCTATAGCGGGCTCCACCCGTCACTTACTAAGTCCAATGCATTCCTTATATGAATAGGATTAAACATAACATAAACATTCGTATTAAAACTAGCATACAAAATGTCAATACTTTCTCCATAAACCATGAATGGTATAAAAATAACACATCCACAGTCAAACATATCACAAAACCTTCAATGGAAGTTGTGTATAATAAATCAACAGCAAATGAGCTTAAAATCCATCAATGGATGTTGACATAGATGAAAATTATGAGTAATTTTTTTTGAGATAAATATCCTTTTTGTAAAATCATTTAAAAGTCACACATTTATAATGGAAGTAATTTAAAAGATATTTTTGAATCAATGTGTCCCATACCACTTTGAAAATTTTGAAAAGAATTATCATTTCAAAAAATTCATGTACAAATAAATAAATCCTTAAAATCATTTTGAAACCATGGACATCAATTAAAATGATTTAGAAGGATAAATCCTTAAAACATTTGAAAATATTATCTTGATAAAGAGTACCTTTCAAAATACTTAAAATATTAATTTTGAAATCATTTAAAAGTCACATAATTATAAAATAAAACATTTAATTTGAAAATATTTTTATAATCTTGTAAGGGAAGCTTCGACGATTTTTTAACGGCGGAAAATATCTGCACCTGCCGTATAACTTAAAAAAACATTCTTACCTTAATTCTGTCAAAAAGGTTTAAAAGGACCTTGTTTGAAAAACGATGAAAATATTCCCTTATAAACCACTTATAAAAGTCAACAAGGTTATAAATGACTTTAACCCATATTGTAGTAAATAGTAAAAATGTTTTGAAATACATTTTTAAGAAACAAGGATGTGGATGATAAAGAAGTCCCAGTAGATTATTACGTATAAACAACCTCGGATAATGAAGTGATTGCTAAATAAACCATTACCTTGTACTTTTACTTGGTTGGGGGTAAGATAACCTCCTGTATAATGGTGAAAATATTGTTTTTAAATTGTACAATAATCATATATATTAATATGATATCATATATGATCTTTTAACATTGATTTGTTAATAATATCTTAGTATTATCGTTGTTTCGGGTGTTAACTTACTCGTTTTATTTTATATGTTTTGTTATGTAAGCCATGTTTGTCATGGATAGGTTGTATCTTATTCATACTCAGAATGATATCGAGTCCTTAAAAATTATTTTTAAATAATCAAATGATAATTATACTTTAATGGATACGATGGAGAAGGATTCTCATCGCATTCGTGGAGACGGTAGTCCGTACGTACGCACAAGTGACAATATCATTTTTTTGATATTAAAATATTATATAATTAGATGGTATATGATATATAAATAATCATTATCATGTTATATTTATTATTTACATGAATTATAAATCATTATTATACCCTTCAAAATAATAATATATTGAATAACAATTACACCACGACGTGGAGACGGTAAGCCGTACGTACGCACGTATGGTGACATGTCATTCAAAGGATGGATAGAATACTGAATATGGTTATACCATATTTATAATAATATTACAGTATATAGGAGATATTGGATTCATTATTTTATAATGGTAATAACAAATAAAGAATAAGTTGAAGAAGAAATGAATTTGAAAATGGGTGGTGAAAACATTATCTCTTCTTCGGGTTCTTCCTTTTGATTTGATCAAAAGGGCTCCTTAGGTTGGATTTATGATCAAACTAAGTCCTCTATGTTGAATTGAAGGAATTTGAGAGAGTATTTGGGTTGGTTTTGGCTGCTCCAAAAGGCTTTGAATGTGTTAATTAGTGAGAAGGGTTAGTGCCCTTTTATAAGAGGTGTGAGGGGCACCTTTGTAAAAGCTAGAAATATTATTTTATAATAAATTCATATTCGGTATATAATGGCTCAGAAGTTGATTATTTAAATTTTAAGGTGGGTATGGGTCGAAAACCACTCAAACAATATAATTTATACAGGTTTGGGGAATTATATTAACCTTATGTTTTAGTTTTAACTCTTAGTTAATTAGTTTGACGCTTACCATGTCACTTTGTATTTTTATATTATATAGTTAATAAACTTACTATATACCTCAAATAGACCCCCAAGTGGTCCTTTAATGATACACCTATCATGATATATGTCTTTTGGCTGAACCATAGATTTTGTGGAAATTTAATATCAATTAATAATATAATATTTGTTTTAAAAACTATTTTTTACCAATTTTGACACTATTCAATAATTGATTTTTGTAAAAATCACAACAGAAGGATTAATTCGAAAAATGTTACTTATATCATTCCTAAAATGTCCTATTAACCTAAAAAATTAGTGTAATGCATAAAAAGTCTCAAATTATATTTATTTGGGTATTTATAATATCAATTATTTTTATTGTTCACTATTTTGGCAATTAATGCATTATCATTGTGTCATAAATAAATTAAATTTTTTAATGTCTAAAAATTATAAATAAAATTTCATTATGTAGGAAATCGTTTTATCTTTCAAATGAAAATATATAATCGAATTTATCTTTTGTCTAACCCTATATTAAAAATGTTTCAGTAAATAAACATTGATTTTAACTCTTTTAACTCTTCTTTGAATTAAATAATAATAAATGTCCTAATCTAATCCAAGTGGACCTAAATGATAAGATTTTGTTGAAAAGGTTTGTTTTTAGTCGAGATACACTTGTCCAATAGAATTAGGACATGTTTTAGGGTAATATTAATGTCATTTTTACCCTTAATTACCCTATTTACTTTTAACCGTGGTAAATAAAAGTAAAAAGTTACTATTCACCAAAAATTATTTTCATCTCATTGAACCACATTTTATTCCATGATATTAACCGTGTCTCTCTGATTTTCTAAATTTCACTCACAAAAGCGGTAAAATTAAGTTTTATGAAAAATTCAGTTTTTTAACTACCACTTAGTGGTTTAACTATTAATCAAAAAATGAATGTTTCCAAAAAAAATACCAAAAATTAGCCTAAGCTATATTTGATATTATGAATTCAAAAATGATGTCTCTTTTACCAAATTCAAAACATATCAGTTGCATTAATTAATTTAAAAATTAATTTCTGTCGTCAAAACAAATAGCATGTTTTTAAGAGATAATAACTATCAAAAGATTGACATTTGTTTTTGTCTGGTTTAATTGTGAAATTATGTACAATGACCAACATTGTATTAAATGGTAAAAATATATTCTAAATATACTTTAAAACCACTCAAATTCAGAATTTATCAATATAAATTTTTTTGATTAAAAAAGTAATTTTCACAATTCATCAAAATATAAATGTTATCTGAAAAGTTCCAAAAGTTCACCTTAGGATAAATTTGATACTCCGAATACAAAAATGAAGTCTTTCTTGAGAGATAAAATTTATAAAATTTTAAAAAGTAGGTATTACTATTCATAACGGCTAGTTTGATTGGTTGTGGTGTGTGTTAGAACTCGATGTTGCATACAACACACGCTACTGTATTTTTCAAAGGAAAGCGTACTGTGGAATCTTGGGATGTTTCATTGTATGTTTTTGATGTCCTCATTCGAAAAATTAAATTTATTTAGTCAAATTGAATATATAAAAGAGTAAAATATTGGATTTAAAAAGGGTTCACTATTAAAAGTTCGTAAAAGTGTAATACTGAATATGAATTTGTTCTTACATTATGTATAAGAAACTCATAATGTGGATTCTAAAATTATAAGGATTATATAAAGTTGAAAATTTAGTTAATAAAATTCATAACCTCTTTTGAACGGCTTGTTTGGTATGTCATGGTGGGCTTGAACTCGGTGTTGCGAGTAGTGCAAGTTATTGAATTATTTTGAATAAATAACACACTATGAAATCTTGGGGTGTTACAAATATATTTTTCAGAGTTAAGGATTCTTATGTAATAAATAATATTGTTGGGATTAATCACTATTTGGTTTAGATTGGAGGTGATTAGTTATTTTTAGCATTCAAAAATAAGATGTTTGACCCCGTAGGGGAGTATGACTCATGGTGGAAAAACATTTTTCAATTTTGGTATCTAATCTTGTTAAATTATGAGGGGACACTGTTAGATCACGTGGTATAGTTGGTGTTATCAGAGCTCATCATTTATTTAGACTAATCTGCATAGGGATGATGAATTATATTCATTTGGATGTTAGTCGTATGAGGGGTGATCCTCATTAGCCATAGTTGACATTTATTTTCTATCCAATGGAGCCGAAGAAGTTGGGAGATTATTTTCAGAGGTCATTTCATATAGAGTTCAATATTTTGACGGTGAAAATTTCCATGAAATAGGGATTTATCTCTCATCAAAAATGGATATTTGACTTATTAGATCATGAATTTCCATTAATTAATCTGATTTTTACCTCTCCTAATCACACTTATAATGTGGTTAATAGGTCATTTCATTTGGATAAGGAATTGTATCCCCAAATTCTATTCGATGTCCCCCCTTTGAATTAAAAACGTGTCTTCAGATGTTGCAAAAGGAAGTGGGAATAATGATAATGAATGTATAGAACTGGTTTTCCATAAAGTTATTTGTTTAGAAGTAATTAAATTGTATTTCAATAGATGAAGGATCTTTGTTTTCAAAACTGTTGATAATTCACCTATAGAGGAGTTTATACCAACATTTTTCCTGTCACTTCCCTATGAAAAAATGACCCTGAACTACTTTTAAGAGTTCGATATCATTTTTTTCTTATATATAGAATTTAGTTTTTAATAGATTTTTATGGATTACATAAACTTTTTAGAGAAATATAGAGTATACTCAAGCACTGATTCCCCTAAAACCTTATTACAAGGTGCAATATAGATAACCAACATCCAATACATGAGGTATGGAAGGGTAGTTAGATGATATCCATGTGATTCTATTCATCTTTATAGGTATTGGATAATCATGGTCATGAAGGAGGTCATAACTATGGATTGAGAAGTAGAGGAGAATGGATTTTTCATTTCCATACTATATTTATTATGGCTCTATTATTTATAAGGATCACTAAATGCATCATTTAATTATCATTTGTCATTGATTATTTATTTATTTATTTAATATAATCACACTCCTTCATTTCAAATAACATTATTTTTAATTTCTATGATTCAAAGTAGAGAGGATGATAGTTCTTTTTCATCAAGATATTATTTACGAAATCCAATCAGATATTATTTTGAGCTGTTAGTGATTTAAGTGGAAGATAATAAAAGACTAATGATTAGGTGATCTATTATTACATAATATAGAAGGATATGCTTCATTTATAACACTAATTTTTTATATTTTGGTTTTTATTATAATGATTTCTTTTATAGTAAGCATGTTTCCCTTGCTATTCAAGGTAATATATTAGTGATTTTTGGAGAGTAAGATAATTATATTGGTAATATTAATAGATATTCCCCTTTTTATTTAATAAAAAATATGATATTATAAAAATTAAAGGTCCAAGGGGAATTCTCTCTGAGATTTTGAATGATATAACCTAATGTTGTCCATGAAGAGCTATAATACTACCCCACTGACATTATATCGAGTTCCTGAGTGATCTTTTGACTGATGTATATATTATTTTTAAGGATTCTTATTTTATGGAAGCCATTATGATATAGGATTACCATATTTAGATGAACCAAATTTTAAATATGTCTTTCATACAACCCAATGTCTCACAATTGGTTTCTATTGAGTAGATCAACAGAGAATTGATCTATACTCAGAGATTGTGCCTTAAGAACTTGATGATGAAGATGGTAATAATGAATAACTATTACCATATCTAATGTATATATATATATACACACACACATTATTTAATGATTATTTTAATGTATCCCACTGGTATGAATTATTTATTAATTGTATGAATATAATTTGATGTGGGTGTAGGAGGACAATATCTAAAATTAGGATTTTGGGCTTAATTATGGGCACACTATAGTCTTGGTAATATCATATAGTTTAGTAAATTCACTAACTTAATTCTTTGGACTCATAAAATCCAATTTTTTAGTACCTGGATCAACTAGAGGTAGTTTTCATAAAAAAAACTCATGTACATGATGTAAAATGGGGACTATGTTGAGAATTTTAGAGGTATTTTGTAAACTAATCAATTACATCTATTCTAGAGAATATATTCCAAATATATTTTCCAAATTAATCAATGAATTTTCATGGCAATTTAGAACATTATGGTGTTGAATGACTATATTCTTTAATAATAAGTGAAATCATTTAATGTGTGCATCTAATATATATTTTAAAGGTTTTCATGTCTTGTGATCTTAAAATCTATTAGAAAATACTTCACTCTAATGTTTACATTATTGTAACCCCTTTGAAAACATTGACATCTATGAACCTATTTTTCATTTGGTATTATTCTTATTAAGAAATAATTGTGAACCTGAAGGAGAATTTATTGTATGATTCTATCCATTATCTTCTTAAATTGGGAGTAATTGATTATTTATTTTTTCATGATGCTCATATTGTATTTGGGTGTCTTCGAATGCGTTGGATGGAAGTGATGTCATATGGGTCTTTGTAGTAACATCTTCAATTGCTTAATTAAGGCACAAAAGATATTTTGTTATAGGAATTGGGGTTTGATATGATGTTTTGGATGCATTGAATCATCAAAAATTAATTTTTGGTCTTCCATGATATGAAAACCAAGAGGTATATCTACTCTCAATGGGGATTTAATCAATGTCAATGATAGTGGATGTTTTTCTTTTATGACTATGAAATTGATATCAACTACACCCAAAATATAAGGATTATTTTTCTTGATGTTCTGAGGTTGAGGCCTCATGGTGGTGATGTTACGATATCTAGATATGACTCTATTATTTTATTAGAGGATAATAATAATTTAGTGTTATTCCTTGCCAGGCTATTGATCCCACTAGAGTAGTGAAAGGAGTTTCTCATTGACTTTAGTAGATCAGATATCAATGGATATTGGGGAAAATATAAGATTTATCCTTGAAGGATATATATTTCTAATATCTTTGGATTATAAGTTTAGAAGAATTGTAATTTTTCTAATGATTATAGTAATAACAAAATACAACAGAGAATTGAGTTATTTGTGATCTTATATGTCAATTAGATGTTCTTATATGGAAGTGGGAGGTTATATCGATGAATTTCCTCTTCATTTTTCTTAGTTCTCATAGTTGATGTGCTACCACATTCACTATTATAGATGGGTTGAGGAAGTTAGATCATTTAAAAAAACTAATAAATTAAAAATGATTTATGTTTTAAAAAACATTTACATAGAGTATATTATACAACATTAATTGGTTCCTACCATGATCATCTCTAACCATGATCCTATATTTAACTCTCTAGTATCGTAGGGCCTTCTAATTTCATTTTTCTCCATATTATGCATCATTAATATTTTTGATCATCGTTGATAAATATATATGTAAAAAAATATTTACACATTGGGGGAAATTTTTAGTGGATTGGATATAGAATTTTGAGGTTCGATAGTGGATCAATTATATTTGGTTTATTTTTTCAACTAAATAATCTTATGTTAATCCATATATATAACCCTATTTTATGTAATTTTTAGAAATTCATAAAAATGGAATTTTTTATGTATATATGGGATTCAGTGATCCATGGTATCAGTTTTTTATAGAGGATGACCTGGAAATATAAAATGATTCAAGATAGTATGATGGTATACTGGCACGAGAACCTATTTATTTAAATGTGAGATCAATATTTTTTCATATTTACTATAGTATTTTTTATTTTTATTGATTTTTATATGTTTTAATTTTTTTTAATTATATGATCATTGTCCTAGTTTCCTTATTTTTTCTCATGTTTTGGTGTTGGGGAGCATCATTTTTCAGAATTATCACATAGAAATCATTGTTTATGATTATTTGATTCGTTATACATTTGGTTTTGATTCTCAAAGATGAAGATCATTGTATTTATATATAATATATGGTGATAGACATTAATTGACATGTAATTCATGTCTTTTGTGTGTGTGTGTGGGGGGGGGGATTAATATAATCTTCGAAGATGATTGGTTGGGGAGGTCATGAGATTAATTATAACATTAAGATGACAACATTTATTTAACCCTAGCCAATTAGGGATCAATCATGACCATATTCCCTAAAAATATGGGTTGTTGTATTCTATTGTAATTAGTAATGATTAATGAAGTTATATGATTGAATATTGTTTTAGTTTTAGGGAATTGGTAGGGTGTTTTTAGTGTCTTAATATTTTTTAGGAAAATGATTATTTCAATGTGACAATTTGGGTTACATTGATGTGTCTTCCTAGTATTTTTTGGTTAATCTTATAAGAGTTTTAATTCTTCTAGAATATACTTGTTGATCAATGGGGGCTTATGTGGGAAAATTTATTGGTTATTCTAGTCGAGTTGTGCATTATCCCATGAGGATAGAAATATCCATCTTGTGTGGTTATTCCTATTATTGAATATCACAAGGTCGTTATTTAGTTCATCCATAGTGTAGGTAAGTAGATAATTGGGTTATTGGATAATGGATAATAATTACATATTTAACCACAATTGTTTATGTGTAGTTTCATGAATTCCATCATCAAACTACTTACAATTTTTGATATTTATATTTAGTTTTGTTACCCACAATGTGTGTAGGAGATAACATCATGAATTATTTATCAAACCACCATTTTATTATAATAAATCTCATATATCTATAGTTGTCATGACCCGTCCTCGGGGCCCATGCCGTGACTACCCCAAGCTCGCCTTCCATAGGCCAGGGGCTGGTGACTAGCACCAAGGCGTAAATCCCGGTAAAAAGGGAAGGCATTGCCTTTGTAAAGTAAACAAGCACCACAGAGTAAACAAGCGGAAAGTAAACACTAAGTGAAAGCAGAGTACAACTATAAGTGCGGAAAATTCAATGGTCCAGTATACAAACCCCACCTGAATGTAAAGTACAACTCGAAAAAGAAAACAACAACTAAAAAGTAAAATCAGCTACACCGAGTCGTCCTCTGGAAATCCCACCTGAAGGGTGGGTACAGATAGCTCCACAGCTCCTCGGGTCCCGCCGTCCGCTCCGAGTACGTCCCGCCCAGTAGTCCACCTCCAGGTACCGTCCTGCTCTGCAAGCCTCAACCACGATCAACGATGTCCGTCATCTGCAACCAACACAACGTAGTGTGGGCATAGCCCGTGCAGGGGTGAGTATAAGCTACTCAGTAGGGACCCCAAGACCCCCGAAGGTCTCCCAAAATCCACAAAGGATAAACCACAAAGGAAAGATAAAATCACGAAGTAACAACCGACACTGCTTAGGTATATTCCCATATATATACCTAAGTCATCATTTCAATACGCTCCAACCTCCGAGCCCAGGTACAACTTAGTCCACACAGGAAAGTATACGTATTCCACACAAGAAAGCAAAACGTAATCCACACAGGATTGCACAACACAATCCACACAGGAAAGCAACAGGATTCAGCTAACACAGGTATACATCATTGAAAAGGTGAAAGAGATGATCAGACATAGATACTGAATCATCTAAGCTGGGACCCACATAGGATACAAGACCAACCGTCTTCATTGTTTCATTTATGCTGGGACCCACATAGGATACAAGACCAGCACAGCTAGGACCCACATAGGATACAAGACCAGCTGTCTTCATTGATTCATCTATACTGGGACCCACATAGGATACAAGACCAGTATTGAATCATCTAAGCTGGGACCCACATAGGATACAAGACCAGCACAACTAGGACCCACATAGGATACAAGACCAGTTGTCTTCATTGATTCATCTATACTGGGACCCACATAGGATACAAGACCAGTATTGAATCATCTAAGCTGGGACCCACAAAGGATACAAGACCAGCATGGCTGGGACCCACATAGGATACAAGGCCAGCACTCTTCATCGTCGCAGTCCACTGAGGATCTCTGCACAGTCGTCGTCGCAGTCACAGTAGCAGTCGCAGCCAGCTCTAGGGTTCCCTCACACAGCAAGCTCGTTCGGGAGGGTCCGCTCCACGAGCCGAGAGGCTGATACATAAACTGTCACAAAGTCCATAGTTGATGTATCCAAAAGTTTCGTATCGTCAACAGGAACTCAACGCAACAGACGGCGCGTCAATCGGACGCCCGGTCTGAGAGTTATTGGTTTTTTCGTCCCAGGGGCCCGGTTGGTTTTTAAGGCAAAACCAACCCGACCGTACTCCACCTGCGTCCAAACCTCGGGCGAAGTATGCCAAAAGATCCGTCTCACTAAGAGGAACTCAACAAAGATAACGGCACGTCAATCGGACGTCCATAGCTCAAGATATGAGTGTTTCCGCTCCAAGGGCCCGGTTGGTTTCGTGTACGAACCAACCCGTCCGAACTCAAAGTATTCCGAAACCTTGAGTGCGATATACCGAAACGACTGTCTCGATCCAAGGATCACATCGTCGCTGACGGAGAGTCGTTTGGAGGCCCGTAGCTCAAGTTACGGGCATTTGACCGAAAGTGGCCCGAAAATGGGGGTCTGGGCCCGGGGCGACCCGGCCCGACCCCCCCCTGGGTCGGCCGACCCCGGTCCGACCCGGCTGGGCCCGGCCCGGCCTGGCCCGGCTCGGTTTGGCTCGGTCCGGTTCGGTCCGGCCCGACCGGCCGGCCGTGGCTCGGCCAGCGTGGCCGAGCCGATTCGCGGGCGGGGTGCGCGGCTCCCCCTCCCTTCGCCGTTAATTGAGGCCGGCGGAACTGCCGACCACCTCCTTTCCGGCGGTGCCGCGCCGGCGTGGTGCGCCGCCGCCGCCTTCCGTGGACCACCGGACGCGCTCTGGTGGTCCAATCCTTCTGCCGTCTTCGCCTATGGTCCCCCCGAGACCCCACCTTCCATGCGAAGGGATTCAAACGCCCAAAAGGCCTGCTTCGTCGTCGCCCGTCAATCCGCATGTCAAAACGAAACGCGTCGTCTTCGTGGTTCTCTGGCGCGGAATGCTAGCGCCGCTCCCCTTCGCCGTGGCTCTGCTCCGGCCGCGGCGCCTTCGACTTCCTTCGACGCAGTGCGACGGCGTCACGTTCTTGTTCGACTTCTCGGTGTGGCGCGACGATGTCGCGTAATACTTGCCGAGCGATTCTCACGTGGTGCGACGACACCACGCCATTCCGTTCCATCCATATTAGAAACAATATCAATAATGGAGGAGGGTCGGCTGTGTTTGTGTGGTCTGGCCCCCTCTCGTTAATCGATAACAACTTGTTGTAAAATCACGAAGGATGACAAGGTAGAATTCACGAACGAAATAATTAAATAATAAACTTCAACATCAATCCGCATGAACGAACGATCCGCGGATCAACCTGGAATTGGTTGGTCCACGTTCGTCATTCTATTCTCAAAAGATAAGAGAATTCCAAAATAAATTCCCCTACCTCGGTTTCAAGAGCGGAGCACGTCAACAAGCCGCGGAAGACAGGCGTCGCGGAGGTCGGGCGTCGCGGTAATCATACGTCGATTCCGTTGATGTCGAGGTGCGTCCGAAGAGGTACGTCGTTGGAGATGCTTCGTAAGCTGACGGAGAAAGCCCGAGGAGGAGGCGGCGTCTCCTTTCGTTGACACGGGAAGAAGATCGAAAGAAGCGGCGTCATCGATCTTTGGAAACACACCGGCTGTGAAGAAGAGAAGAGACGACACGTCTTTCTCTTCTTATGGTGACGACGTTCTTCGTCGGAGCCTAAGCGTTTTTGTGTTCTTCGTCGAGGTTGAAGAAGAAGAAGAAGATGCTTCCCAACTCTCTCAAAGTGACAAAACTCTAACCAAAGAAAATAAAATAACACTCTTTCTTATTTTATTAACACAACAACACATTTGAATTTCAAGAGTTTGAAATTCAAAACCA
Source organism: Viscum album (assembly GCA_963277665.1). Taxonomy (NCBI): domain Eukaryota; kingdom Viridiplantae; phylum Streptophyta; class Magnoliopsida; order Santalales; family Viscaceae; genus Viscum; species Viscum album. The sequence continues at coordinate 163,156,505 of OY728144.1, forward strand.
CCCACAACTCACCTCATTAAACTCATCACATTTAAGTCATAGGTTATAACTTAAGATAACAAAATTAAAGTGGGAGTTGAGGAGGAGTTTTAGAGGATATGAATGGGTGGGGTTCTTGTGGGCCCCACCAACCTCATAACCTCCCAAGGGAGGTTGGGTGGTTACCCAACTTCCATCAAGACAACACTTAGAGTAAAATAATAAAAATAGTAGTGTAAGTATAAAATAAACTTCCACAATTTTTATTATCAACACTCGCGTAAACACAACTCCAGAACAGGAGTTCCTAAGCAACTACCGGCACTGCGATTCCATCGGTGCCCTCGGAATTCGATTCCAGGCACCAGTTCCAATGTTAGAAATTCCCGCTCGTTCATTCACTGAACGTACCCGAGCCAAACTTCGGAAAACGATTCCGGGCACACCTGGCCTCAGAATCAGGTGCCGTCATAAACTGTGTTCTTGTAAAATCCCAAAGAAAGTTAAGAAAAAACTTCTCTTGAATTTTACTGGTCTTTACATTACTCCCACCACAGGGCTTTACGTCCCCGTAAAGCTTCATCACAAACTAGGGATACGAAGGCGGTAGAGCTAGGTGGTAAGCCACCTCGCCAATCCTGCTGAGGACCTGGAAGGGTCCGATGAAGCATGGAGACAACTTGCCACCATGGGCAGATCTCCATAATCCACGTCGAGGTGAGACCCGCATGAAGATGTGGTCGCCATCCTCAAACTCTAGTGGCCTCCACCTCCTGCCAGCGAAAGACTTCTGTCGGCTCTGAGATGTCTTCATCCGCTCCTGGATGACCTGGACCTTCTCTATCGTGGCCTAGACCACCTCTGGTCCCACAAGAGCTGCTATGATTTCTTCTTTTCCGATTAAGAGAAATCCCAACTCATCCCTTGGATGAACCACGTTCTTTGCCTAATAGAGTTAATCCGATATGGATGATACTAATCCCTAACAAGGATGACGTCGTAAGGCCTCGACGCTACTACTAAGAGATCCAACCGTTACTCTCGCCTCCAAGGGTTGAGTCACACTGTCGGCATCAGTGTGTGGTAACTAGGTCTCCTCTAGTAGATGTCTCACAAGTGAGGGTCAAGTCAACAGCCAAAACTGGAACCTCTTAGTAACAACACAAAAGAGGACAGGAATGAAAACTCACAAAGGTATGCATCTTTTATTATTACAGCTCATAATACAAAGATGCTACACAATAGCAATAAGGAACTAGAAGTACAAAAGACGTATCCACTAGTCCCGCTCCTGTCCATTTGCTCCCAGAACTCCATGATCGAAGGCCTCATCTGCCTGAAGCTGAGCTCTCGCATGTCCACTGACTCCCTGCGGTCGAGGCGGACCTCCTGGTGGTGGTGGTGGCAACACCTCGAAGTGTCTCCCACCATCGGCTACTCGGCCAGCTCCTCTGACTCGTCCGCATGCACCCTATGAACCACCGTGGCCGAACCTCTGTCTGGGAGGTCCCTCTACCACCTGCTGCTCATCTGTAAGACGAGTCGGGCAGTCTCGAGCCATGTGTCCTTGCCCGCCGCATGCGTAGCAATGGCTGCCCCTCGTGTAGCTGGCTCTCCTTCGTGTGCCCCGCACAACCGAATCTTCATCTAGTGACTGCCCATCTGATGGTATGGCCCGTTTGGACCTCTGCATCACCTGTCTATTGCCAATTGCAGAAGACCCTGCTACGGGCCGTTCTGCGGAGGGCCCTGTCACTGGAGTCTACTCAGCGAGAAAACTCTCCACTAGAAGGGCTCTCTCCAACACCTCAGCCTGTGTCGGAATGTTGAGGGAGATCATCGAAGCCCTGATCTTGTGCCTCAGTCCCTACTCGAAGGTCCGATCCTAGAAGAACGGGTCTCGTACCATATTTGTGGAGTAGCGCGAGAGATCTGTAAACCTCGCCGTGTACTGGGCTACTGTCATGCTGCCCTGCCGCAGTTGTAGTAGCTCCTGGATGCGCACCGCTCGGAGGGTGGCTGGGATGAACTTGGAGCAGAAGATGCTCTCAAAGTCCGTCCAGAGAAGATATGTCTCGTCGTGAACCTGGAGCATCAAGCTCCACCATCGGCCCGCTGCTGCGTGCAGTAGGCTCGCTGCGAGGATCACCATGAGGTCTGCTGGTGTCCTCCCTAGCCTGAAAACTCGTACGACTGCCTCCAGCCAAACCTCTGCTTCCTGGGGGTCCGTCTCCCCACAGAAACTGGGTGGTCTCTGGTTCTGGAACTCGTGCAGCGCGCTAAGGCGACGTGCATCGTCAGCGGCTGGTGCTAGAAGAATCGGTGGCTCGGCGGGTAGTGCTACCGCTAGTGCCACTGCTGACAAAGGGCCCTGCACCGAGGCCTCCTCGCTCGGTGGGCTGTCTTCATGCTCAACTCACGGAACCCTAGCTAACTTCGGTCGTGGTGTCATCCTGAAAAGGAAACAGGTGCACCACGGTCAAACAGTATACCTGGTGAGCTGACACAAGTAATCATAAAGAAAACATGAAACACACGCGCAATCAATGTTTTCGTGTATTAAGTCGGAAATTAGAAGTCAGGGTCCTGGTGTATGGATACGTCGGCCTCCACACCAACACTGGACTCCTTGGACTGATAACCACACTCAATATGCTAAACACTATTGCTTCACATAGAAAAGATTAGAGTTCGCGGTAGAACCGAACTCCTCTGATACCAATTTGTCACGACCCGTCCTCGGGGCCCGTGCCGTGACTACCCCAAGCCCGCCTTCCATAGGCCAGGGGTTGGCGACTAGCACCAAGGCGTAAATCGCAGTAAAAAGGGAAGGCATTGCCTTTGTAAAGTAAACAAGCACCACAGAGTAAGCAAGCAGAAAGTAAACACTAAGTGAAAGCAGAGTACAACTATAAGTGCGGAAAAGTAAATGGGCCAGTATACAAACCCCAACTGAAAGTAAAGTACAACTCGAAAAGAAAAACAACAACTGAAAAGTAAAAGCAGCTACACCGAGTTGTCCTCTGGAAATCCCACCTGAAGGGTGGGTACATATAGTTCCACAACTCCTCGGGTCCCGTCGTCCGCTCCGAGTACGTCCCGCCCAGTGGTCCACCTCCAGGTACCGTCCTGCTCTGCAAGCCTTAACCACGATCAACGCTGTCCGTCGTCGGCAACCAACACAACGTAGTGCGGGCATAGCCCGTGCAGGGGTGAGTATAAGCTACTCAGTAGGGACCCCAAGACCCCTGAAGGTCTCCTAAAATCCACAAAGGATAAACCACAAAGGAAAGATAAAATCACGAAGTAACAACCGACACTGCTTAGGTATATGCCCATACATATACCTAAGTCATCATTTCAATACGCTCCAACCTCCGAGCCCAGGTACAACTCAGTCCACACAAGAAAGTATACGTATTCCACACAGAAAAGCAAAACGTAATCCACACAGGATAGCACAACACAATCCACACAGGAAAGCAACAGGATTCAGCTCACACAGGTATACATCATCGAAAAGGTGAAAGAGATGATCAGACATAGATACTGAATCATCTAAGCTGGGACCCACATAGGATACAAGACCAGCCGTCTTCATTGTTTCATTTATGCTGGGACCCACATAGGATACAAGACCAGCACTGAATCATCAAAACTGGGACCCACATAGGATACAAGACCAACACAGCTAGGACCCACATAAGATACAAGACCAGCTGTCTTCATTGATTCATCTATACTGGGACCCACATAGGATACAAGACCAGTATTGAATCATCTAAGCTGGAACCCACATAGGATACAAGACCAGCATAGCTAGGACCCACATAGGATACAAGACCAGCTGTCTTCATTGATTCTTCTATACTAGGACCCACATAGGATACGAGACCAGTATTGAATCATCTAAGCTGGGACCCACAAAGGATACAAGACCAGCATTGCTGGGACCAACATAGGATACAAGACCAGCACTCTTCATTGTCGCAGTCCACTGAGGATCTCTGCACAGTCGTCGTCGCAGTCATAGTAGCAGTGGCAGCCAGCTCTAGGGTTCCCGCACACAGCAAGCTCGTTTGGGTGGGTCTGCTCCACGAGCCCAGAGGCTGATACATCAACTGTCACAACGTCCAGAGTTGATGTATCCAAAAGTTCCGTATCGTCAACAGGAACTCAATGCAATAGACGGCGCGTCAATCAGACGCCCGGTCTGAGACTTATTGGCCTTTTCGTCCCAGGGGCCCGATTGGTTTTTAAGGCAAAACCAACCCGACCGTACTTCATCTGCGTCCAAACCTCGGGAGGAGTATGCCAAAAGATCTGTCTCACTAAGAGGAACTCAACAAAGTCGACGACACGTCAATCAGACGTCCGTAGCTCAAGATATGAGCGTTTCCGCTCCGAGGGCCCAGTTGGATTCGTGTACGAACCAACCCGGGCGAACTAAAAGTATTCCGAAACCTTGAGTGTGGTATACCGAAACGACCGTCTCAATCCAAGGATCTCAGCTCAGCTGAAGGAAAGTCGTTTGGAGGCCCATAGCTCACGTTACGAGCATTTTACCGAAAGTGGCCCGACAACGGGGGTCTGGGCCCGGGGCGACCCGGCCCGACCCCCCCCCCCCCCCCCCCCCCCCCGTGGGTCGGCCGAACTGGGACGACCCGAACCGGGTCGACCCAACCAGGGTCCGACCCAACGGGGCCCGATCCGGCTCGGTCCGGCATGGTCCGGTTCGGTCCGGCCCGAACGGCCGGCCGTGGCTCGGCCAGCGTGGCCGAGCCGATTCGCGGGCGGGGTGCACGTCTCCCCCGCCCATCGCTGTTAATTGAGGCTAACGGAACCACCGGCCTCCTCCCTTCCGGCGGGGCGCCGCCGCCACTTTCCGCAGACCACCGGACGCGCTCCGGTGGTCCGTTCCTTCTGTCATCTTTTCTTATGGTCCCCCCGGGACCCCACCTTCACTGCGAAGGGATTCAAACGCCCAAACGGCCTGCTTCGTCGTCACCTGTCAATCCGCATGTGAAAACGAAACGCGTCGTCTTCGTGGTTCTCCGGCGCGGCGTGCTGGCTCCGCGCCCCTTCGCCGTGGCTCCGCTCTGGCCCCATGGCCTTCGACTTCTTTCGACGCGGCGCGACAGCGTCACGTTCTTGTTTGACTTCTCGGCGTGGCGCGACGACGTCGCGTAATACTTGCCGAGTGATTCTCGCATGGTGCGACGACACCACGCCATTCCGTTGCATCCATATTAGAAACAATATCAATAATGAAGGAGGGTCGGCCGTGTTTGTGCGGTCCGACCCCCTCTCGATAATCGATAACAACTGGTTGTAAAATCACGAAGGATGACAAGCTAGAATTCACGAATGAAATAATTAAATAATAAACTTCAACATCAATCCACATGAACGAACGATCCGCGGATCAACCTGGAATTGGTTGGTCCGCGCTCGTCGTTCTATTCTCAAAATATTAGAGAATTCCAAAATAAATTCCCCTACCTCAGTTTCAAGAGCGGAGCACGTCAACAAGCCATGGAAGACAGGCGTCGCGGAGGTCGGGCGTCGCGGTAATCGTACGTCGATTCCGTTGACGTCGAGGTGCGTCTGAAGAGGTACGTCACTGGAGAAGCTTCGTAAGCTGACGGAGAAAGCCCGAGGAGGAAGCGGCGTCTCCTTTCGTTGAAACGGGATGAATATCGAAAGAAGAGGCGTCGTCGATCTTTGGAAACACACCGGCTACGAAGAAGAGAAGAGACGACACGTCTTTCTCTTCTTATGGTGACAACGTTCTTCGTCGGAGCCAAAGCGTTCATCGTGTTCTTCGTCGAGGTTGAAGAAGAAGAAGAAGATGCTTCCCAACTCTATCAAAGTGACAAAACTCTTACCAAAGAAAATAAAATAAGCCACTTTATTATTTTATTAACACAACAACACATTTGAATTTCAAGAGTTTGAAATTCAAAACCACCCACAACTCACCTCATTAAACTCATCACATTTAAGTCATAGGTTTAACTTAAGATAAAAAAATTAAAGTGGGAGTTGAGGGGGGGGGGGTTAGAGGATATGAAGGGGTGGGGTTCGTGTGGGCCCCACCACCCTCATAACCTCCCAATGGAGGTTGGGTGGTTACCCAACTTCCATCAAGACAACACTTAGAGTAAAATAATAAAAATTGTAGTATAAGTATAAAATAAACTTCCACAATTTTTATTATCAACACTCGCGTAAATGAAACTCCGGAACAGGAGTTCCTAAGCAACTACCGGTGCTGCGGTTCCATCGGTGCCCTCGGAATTCGATTCCGGGCACCGGTTCAAAAGTTAGAAATTCTCGCTCGTTCGTTCACAGAACGTACCTGAGCCAAACTTCGGAAAATGATTCCGGGCACACCGGGCCTCGAAATCAGGTGCCATCAGAAACTGCGTTCTTGTAATATCTCAAAGAAAATTAAGAAAAAATTTCCCTTGAATTTTACGGGTCTTTACAATAGTATCTAGTTTTTTGGGTTTTTAAATATAAATATAATCTATAATTCATCAAATATATAAATCATTCATCCTTCAACCAACCCCTTTCACTTAGGAGTTTATATATAGGGGTATTCAATCATTCATTAGTGGGTTTTAATCCTTGATTTTTAAGATCAATATCATTTTAACTATGAAATATAATTCACCATCCTTATAAATCACTCATCTTTCCACTAATCCCTTTCACTTATTGGTTTATCTCTTGGGTTAATTAATCCACCATTAGTGTGTTTTAATCCATGCTTTGTGGGATCAGTATTCTTTTACTTATAGTGATCACCCTCATTATTCTCATTCTTTTTCTCATTATTATGAAATCATTTTTAGGTAATGGAATTGGCTTTGAATTTATTTTCTTATATCATTTTTTCACTATATTGGGGAAATCTATAAAAATGATTTATAGAGGATACTTATGTGTTTGATGACATTTGATCTTATTTTTTTCACCATTATTGTAATGTAATATTTGATGTATCTGTTAACAAATGGGATATGAAATATATTATTTATTTATTTATATGTTTGTGAAATTATCATTCATTCATTATTTAGAGTATGTGATTTCCCATGGTAATTCATTCAATTAGGGATATATATTTTTATTAATCTATAAAAAATCAAAAAAAAATTACATAATAAATGTATTCTGTAAATGGTTAGTTCTTGGAAAATCCCATGAGTTGATTAAAGTATTTTTTAAATTTTAATTGATTTATTTGGATGATTATAAATGATAGGAGATAATGTGATTTGGTTTAGGAGTTGAGATGAAGAAGATCCAATATCTTGGAAAACAATATTTAATTCAAAAATCCTTATTTTCATAAAGTCAATTAAAGGGGTTATTAATGAATTATGTTTCTTGATACATTATTTAAACTTAATTATCCAAAATTTTTCAATAGTGATGCATAATTAAAAGAAAATACTTGAGGAAATAAATATTCTATCCAGATTCATTTTCCATTGTTCATGAGATAATAAGAAGAATTTAATTTGAATTTAATTTTTTTTGCAACCCAATACCTGAAAATGAAATAGACAATTATTCCACATGCACATTACCCAATTATTTATATTACTCAATAGAAGAGAAATTACACTCTTATTCTTGTCAAGATAGTGTGATAGGAGAAGTTAGAAAAAATTAAAACCCAATGAAATGGTGGATTATCTTAGAAAAATAATATGAAACGGAACATATGATTCTAATTAGGGATAGTCTTCATTCTATAATGCCTTTGCAGAAGGAGGTTAGCCTTGTATTTATAAGGGAAAATATAACATCAACATTAGAAATTATATAAATTAATATGTTGAATGCTTTTAGGAAAATATTAGTCCTTCTTAAGAAATTTACTGTGAATAAACGTCATTAATTGATAAAAATGGGAGCTCAAATTTCTTGTCACACATTTTCACACAAATAATGGGGGTTTCAATCTATAGAAATTTAGGTCTCACTTCCATTTTAATTTCTTATAACCTACCTTGAAGTGATGAATTGGTTGATATTAATGAATGGAATGTTTTATTCATAAAATAGAATCATATCTATAAAACCCCATTTTTCTCATTTTTCTTCTAACATCCTCTTCGGGAAATAAAATCATACAACAAAATTCTCATTACATCCATAAGTTTTTCATGACTTGTATCTTGATCAACACAAATTATTTTGTTTAGATTTGACTCTCTGTTGTCTTCTTGTAAAATATAAATAAAATAATAATCAACTGGAAAATGCATATCAAATTATTATAAAAAATAATTATTGCACATAAAAAAATATTCATTTAATGGTTATATGAACCCACCCAAAAAACTGAATTCAAACTTGGAATTATGAATTAAATATCATTATATATCAAAGGAGACGTTTTGTACCATGATTAAAATTCTATATCAAACTAATTAATTGATGAAATGGGCAATTAAATTTTCAAGCATCTCATAGTAAAATTTCATCAACTGCTCATTAAAAAAAACGGGTCATTCATGTATTTTATATTTTCTTTATAATTGACCATGTCATTCCTATATTTCAATTATATTTTTAAAATAATTATAAATGTTCCTTCCATATAAAATTTACCACAATTTAATTTATTTTCAATCATCACTCAATGTATAGAGAAAATTATAATTGTTCACATACCTCAACACATGATCATTACCACAGGAAAGAAGTGCATCCACTCGCTCCATACTATAGAGAAACAATTACCGTGAATAATGAGGGTTATACTATTATGATCAAATGACTATGAGGCTTTGGTGTCAGTTGGTAATGATGTAGAAAAATTGATGCACAAAAATAAAGTTAGTATGAAAGGAATTTTTCTTGAAAATAAATAATGTACTTAGGAAATATTCAATATCCATTATGAAATATCCCCTTTTCCAATAAAAAAATACAATTCATGAAGCAATGATGTAAAATGGTTGATTCACCACCTAGAAATTTTTCTATTTATATTCTTTTAATTTAATTTATGAAAAATATCACATCAACCAGACAACATAAAATTATTAAAACCATTATTGTAATGCTAGTGCTTTTTAACTTCTAGAAACACAACCCTTTTTTATTTGAATTTAATTTAATTTTTTAAAGATGGTTTCTAAAGGTGTAAAGTGGCTAAATAATCACTAACCTTCCCAATATGTCATGAATACATCCCCACACTTATCTATTTTAATATACACATAACTTCCACATTATCACCATCTCCCCATGCTCATACTTTTGAACGTCCTGAAAAATACCTAGATAAGTGGAGGAAAGGATAAAATAGGTTTGTAATGTGGATCTACCCGAATAAGGACATTCCTAGATTCTAAAGTTTGAATAATGATTAATGTAAAATTAATTCCATGGATAATGGTTTTAATCCATTAAACAGCCTCAATCATATAACATGTGAATTTCAATAATCATATATTTGACAAGATGTAAAGGTAGCTCTGATTGAAAACAAGGCAGAATTGTACCAATGAAATATGCTCAAGATATGAGTTGAGAATATTAGGTTTTGAAAAATATCTTAGTAATAAGAATATATAATCTAGATAATAAATAATTTAAATCCATAAAAATTATAAAATAATTTTGTAAAAATTTTCTTTTTTAAAATTAGGGAACTTCATATAAAAATTTAATTTAAAAAAATTAACCAATACCATAAATAATCATTTTCCAAATCGAATACCTATGTTTGAATATACTAATTCATTCCCCATATTTTTTAATTTATTAAAAAAGAATATTATATAATAGAATAGTAATTTCTAATAGATGTTTATTTCTACTATAATAATTATTAAAGAATGATATCTAGTGAAAGGTATGTATTTTCCACTTAAATATCCATAAGAAGAATTTTTGGGGACTAACATAGAAGGCTAAAATTAAAACAGAAACTCTATTTTAATGTTGATGAAAAATGGCTTATGGTTAATCCATATGATTATATTTTCATTGCACTCTCCAATGAATCTATTTTGACATGAAAATAAAAATTTATATTTGTACATAAAAATCTTTTTTCAATGAAGTTTCAAATTATTGGGAAGTGTTTCTTACACATAATAAAAAACCTTTGTTCCTTCTGAAAGATATTTTTTATTAAAATCATTGGATCAACCATACCTCTTTTAAACACAAAACACAGGGTATTGAAAGCAATTTTGTATATTTGCAACCAAAAAAGATTTAATAGTTTCCTCTCTATATATCTATCCATTTTTCCTTCCTCTGATTATATCTTTACTATTCATATGGTTAGTACCCTCTCAACATCTATCCTGTTTATCCACTAATGATTCATTATTCATGAACACCCAAATGAAACATCATGTACCATATTTATATTTTTCACCAATTAAAATATAGAAGTATTGGATGATCCTATACTATCTTTAAATTTTTCTCATACCTTTGCTTCACTCTTTTCATAAGATCCAATTTGTATTTTTTATTTTAAGATTATATATTCCAATTGAATTTCATCAAACACTACAATATATTTTGTTTTTAAAATTATATCCTCCTACATGTCATCATATTTAACATCATAATTTTTCATCATCTAGAGACTATAAAAACTCATTTTATCATTGTCATCTATTATGTATAGCTCTCAAATTTGTATGTATGTATGTTCTATTATAGTGGCTAAGAAGTATCTTCCTAATATGGAAAGGAACCTCTCTTCCTTCATGCCTAAAATTTTAAAGACCACTGATAATTTATAATGCTCCAATTTTACTTGTAGATATTCAATGATCCCCTAAGGGTATTTCAATTTTGATTCTTCCAACTGGAGTAAAACTCTTATATTATTAGTCTTTTTAATCCAATGCACTTGAACATATTGTATAGAATGATGAATACAATTGAACCTATGTCACATAGTGCATTATAATTTGTTATGGACATAATATTTTTAAACATTAAAAAACTACCATGGTCTTCACTTTTTTTTAATTTATTTCAATAATAACATCGAGAACTCCCTTGTGAGTAGAATGATTCATATTTCATCCATATTTCATTTGATAGAAACTACCTCATTCATTAGTATTCCAGATATTGGAATATTTGTGGGAACCTCACAAAAATGAATATTAATATTAATTTTTTATGTGTTCAAGAAATTTAAATTTCTGGTAATAATTATTATAATATTCTACCCATTAAAGAAATGTTAGTACTAAACTGCACAATGATGGTTCTTCTTAAAATTATTAATAGGTAAAATCTATTTTTCTCGCTATATTTTTTCTTTCACTCCATCTTCTCTTTTAATACATTCTTCTTGAAATTCACTTATTAGTTTAGTTTCCCTGACTATCGTTTTCAAAATTCATTGGGTGATTTCCCTCAAATAAACTAGTGGGATGAATTTTGGGTGTCCCTATATTATTCCTTGGGGTCTCACATAATGATGTTTACAAATTATACTCACATGAAATTTTGGGTTATATAGTGTAGTATTTTGGTCAAATGAGTAATCCATTAACTCTTTAATAGCTACTCATTGATCCCTTGAGTAGGTTTCCAGCAACGTAATATCAAATCATATGGTATTGATGATTTTATCCATTTTTTTCTCCAATGCATGGATTTAGATCTAATTTTATAGTCCAAGAAATTATTGTAGAAATATTTGTTTAATTTTGTAAAAGTTTTTTCATTGTTGTGTCCACAAACCATGAATATTATTTACATAATTATAATCTACATAGATTACATCTTCAGTTAACATACCTTGTGGTAGTTGTCATCCCATAATGGAGTACATCTTTTTCATGTGAGAATAAATATGGGATTCTATCCATTGAAATGAAAATGTATTTCATAATAAAAAAACATCTCAAAATACAGATTAAGATCCTTATTATGTAGCCTAGATAATTAAATGATGAGAGATATCATCTAAATGATATATGGTTTGATCTCAATGTATTTGGCTATGATGGGTGGTACTAGGATACTTGATTATAGTCCCATTTTGAAGGGTCTCCTGTAATATTAGTTGGTTTGATGCCTATGTTATCAATATTCAATTTGATATATATATAAATTATAATAAATATTATTTTGGGAGTGATTGATTATTTTAAATATTTTTTCATTCATGAGGTTGTAAACTCTCTCCTAATCATGAAATTGAGTTTAGGGGAGAGATTTAGTTTTGTTCCTCTAAAATATAATTTTATCCTTATCATATATATATTATAGATATACATGATTTGAAAAATTAAATGTATGACCAATTAAATGAATGAATATTGTGTCCCAATGTGTTTTCTTATGGAGCTAAGGTAGTTATTTCTAAGAAGGATGCTGGAATCTTCATAGAGTACATTTATTAACACTATTCAAACCAGATGATGATGATGAATTGTTAAAACCAACCTCGTATTGTAAACGTATTTTACTTGATAAATTGCTATAAGTAGTTTTTGATGAATTATTTTTTAATGCTATCATCATATGAAGATGTAGGAGGTGGATGTTATGATGATATCTTTTATGTTTCATAATGATATCATTGAGTTTATAGTGATTTTGTTCAAAGACACAAGTTTGATATTGATAAGGGAATAATAAATAATATGTTTCAATTTTTTCTAGTATAGTTTTGTGGTTTAATTAAAGGGTAATATTATAGTCTATTTGAGACCAAATGATGATCATTTTATGAACTTGATGGATACTTTGAATATCATGTAAGGAAATCACATATATCATAAGATAAAACATGGTATGATTTTGAAATGAAATGTTCATTGTGTTCGGAATTTTATATATTATCAGGGTGTGGTGGTTATTCATTCATTGAGTTTTTTGGTGGGAATATAAGATGTGTTTTGTGAAGTTGTGTAGAAAAAGTGTTCATGAAGGCTAAAATAAGTCGATTGATTTTAATTTCTCTCATATTACAAAAACACTAACAATTATGGAATGTAATTTACATGAAATTAGTTGAAACATTAAGGTTAGGAGATTTTTGAGAAAATATTACAGAATATTATTATTAATAATATCCTTTGTTTTATTGAGTGATGATACTTGTTTGAGAAATTTTTTCATTTTTCCTATATTGGTCAAGATTGGGTCATGATTCATTTTTGAGTTATAATATCTTATTTTTCATTGATGTTATGTCCTCATGTGGATAATTCTATCACGAATGATCTAATAAATATGTTATTGATGATTTATTTAATTATTTGGATGTACTATGTTAATATAAACTATGTTTTGGCCATCAAATATTTCAGATGCCTATAACATATCTTCTATGAGCATTATTTTAATTTTAAGTTGTGAAAGGTTATTTATTTCTTAAAATATTATAACTTATTTAATTATTATACTATCAGAAAAGTAAATTTGGTCATTGATATGCTATGAAAGAATCCAAGTGAAAATTTATCTTGAATGGTTGGAGGTGAATTAGTGCTTATTTGAGATATTATGTCATCATATCTTGATATGTGTGAATATGATTTTATGGGTTTCATACCAGATTAATGTTTATTTTTCATTGATATCACTAGTGTATAAGTCTCAACATAGTTCTTCTAAGGTGGATATGTGGATACATGTTTTTGAAAGTGTTTATTGTCTTAAATAATTCTCATAGGAATACTAGATTTTTCTTTTATTTCATGTGATGTTATTTATTTCATCAATTTTGTGATAAGTGATTATTTATGATGTTAGTATCCCATATTGACCAACACATCCTAATATTTCTATGTTCTTTCATTCACAGAGTGATTAGACTTTTTGAATGGGCATACAATGGTTAGTGTTTATGTTTTTCTCTTAGTTTATGTTCTATCCCTAGATGATATCTCAGAATAATTTTAATGAACATATACTATGATAAATATATAATAAATTATGGATTTTGGAATCTATATCAGTGTATTTAATTATTTTTTTCCATATGATTTGGGGTATGTGATTCCATCTAAGTTGATTATTGAACATGGACTATTTAATGTTGATAAGGGATATGAGTGTGTGGAATTCATTTGTGAGGTTTTATATGGATGAGTAGGTTAGACATTATGGGGTTCAATATTAGATTATTTTAGATCAAAACCATCATTTTTATTCATTAGTTTAGAATTGTATATAGTATGTTTTTTTACTTTACTTACCACAAAACAACCATTAAGAAACATACTGATGTCGCGATAGTGTAGACGATCTATATTCCTTCAGAAAATATTCATTCATATGTTGATGATTTATATTTAAATTGGAAATAAATTCAACATTGTTTGAGTTTACTATTAATAATATTTATCAGCCATAAATATTTATTACTCTATTCAATTAATGACATATATGATCCTACTAACCAATATTATGAAGGAAATTAGTTGTATATTTATCCTCTCATAGACCAAATTTTGGAAAAGAAATTATATAATGCGTATTGAATTCCTAAAAAAAATAAATGATAGTATGATATATCAATCATTTTTTCCCTTATGAAGATAATTTTTTTGATATCATGGTCAGTGATTATGTGTCAATTAAGGATTCTTTGAGTATTGGGTGGTGATTGTTTTTATTAGTATTAATCATTTTCTTCTATTCGTTTTATATTTTGAGAGGATGTATTTCTTTGGTGTTGTGTAAAATTATTTTGAACTTGGTACACACATATATCAAATTCATAATTTGTTCCAGGATAAAAAAATCAGAGATATCAATATAATGAATCTAATGTCTTTTATTAGTGTGAGTAGAATTTATAGGATTATACAACGTTTATATAGTGTCAGTTTTAAATTTAATTTCATTATGATATGATATTTTGGGGATATATTATTATATTGGTTCACTTTTTTAAGGCACAGGGTATTAGATAAATGTGCATGTGATTGGGAATCAAAGATGTTGTCATAGTATCAATAGATTTTTTTACCATCGATTTTTTTGCTGATCTAATAAAAATTACGATTAAATGATTTATGTTTTCCATCCTCTAACTCATATTTATTATGAAACAATGTTTCATTTTTAATTGGTAACTTAATGAGTATTTCAGTTTCATGTTGATTTTGTGTCTGTTAAATTTTTTGCTCCTGGATTAAGATAATAAAATAAAAGGAATCAAATATATAGATACCTATTTTCTATAGCCCACTAAATTGTGTTTTTCTGATATAAATATGTTTGGAGTGAGATACGAGGTGATTACTGTGGGTTATTTTTGGGTTGATTTGAAAATTTCTCATCCAAAAAAGTCACAACATAATATGTTGGCATTATTCCATGATTACATGTATATAAAATGAATTATTTCCTTTACATGTAATATATTCATCATTGTAACATATTATTTTGGTAATATACCTTGATATTATTATAATTATTCCTCTATGATATATATTTATAGATTTAAAAAAATAAGTATAATGATAGTTTATAAATCCAAGGGGTTAAATACATTTTACATTAAAAAGTTTGAGGTCAAACATTAATTTTTAATTGGTATATTTGTTATGAAATGTGAATTATCCCTGCTAAAAATTAATATTCATAGAATATGTTACATAAGAGTAGTAAGATGTGTTTTTCACTAATGTTTTTAGATGGATAGTTAACAATTAAAAATTACAGATTTTGAAAATCTGTAACATAATAATTTTTAAAGGATCATTTTTTAAATATGAATTTTAGTGTGTCCTGTATTTTTTATTGATCAATTATATTCCATTCTACCCCTGACATATAAGAGGAACAATTTTTGGGGTTCTTAGATGTCCTTGGTCATCTCTTGTGTATTTTTATTGATGCAATCATGTACTTATTAAATATGTTCTATCTCTCATCATTTTTCTTTTTATTTATTGTTTATTTTAATTTTTGGTTCCCCGACAGCTACTCATGTTCTTCTTTGGTTGATTTTTTTGAAAACCTTTTATGTATAGAATATTTGTTATATGTTTTACGGAATGTGTTTTCTGGTATTTTGGAATTTGGTAATCTTTTTCCATCCCATGTTGTCATTTTTTTCTTGAATAATAATTTGCAGTACAATTAAGAATATCAAAAATTTATTTATAAATTTATGTTGATAAGTGATGATTTTTTTAATTGAATATACATTTAGGTTAAGACTAATTAACATAATAAAATTTACTAAATTCCATGAGGGGGATAAATGAGTTAAATATTATTTTTATGCTTTATTTTATTTTCATAAATTTTTTACACTGTTAATTATATACTAAAAATACTAATTTTATAATTGAATTAAATATAAAATTAAATTGTTATAGAACATTTGAATTACTTATTTATATTTTTTTGAGAATGATCTATATAATCATATCATCATTCCAGTAAATAATTTTTTAATTATATTATGTGAAATGAAGGATTAGATATGATTTTTTTGTGGTTAAAGAATGTGTGTAGATTTTTTTTCAAATTTTATATTAATGTGGTTGTGGTGGCTATTTGTTATTTGTACTAGGATTTATAGGATTTCTAAATAATGATATGAAGACATGAATTAATACATAAATTATATTATTAAATAATAAATAATTTTTATTGTGGTAAATAATTGATGTGATGAATAATGTTTTAGAAATAAATATAAATAATGTTTTAAAGGATAGTGGTTTATAATGACTATAAATATATATGGTTAATGAATATCATATAGTTTCTGAGATATTATAGGAGAGGTGTGGTTTCTAGAATATAATATTTTTTATCAAATTAACATGGTTAATAAAAATTAACTAATGAATAATAATAAGGATATTAAAAAAGGAATATATGTTGATGTGAGGTAGTTCTTTTAGTTTTATTTTAGAATTTTTTTTTGTTTAGAGGTCACGTAGTTAATTTTTTTCCCATTAATGATTTGGTAATTTGAATAGTGTATAGGGGTTTTGTAATATAAAGTGAACCATTTATTGTGTTTTTTATAACAATATATATATATATATATCCAATATAATTTTATTATTTCTTATGAATGACGACCAGATTGAGATAATCATACATATTCCCTGGAAGGTTTAGCGTTGAACCTATCACCCTAATATCAATGATTTGTGTGACATGATTAATTGATTAATTCACTCTCACACTGTATCATCCAACCATATTGTTGTTATATGGTGATATAATTGTGTAGTGAGGAGGTGAAGTTTCAATGATTTTGTTACACTAATATGATGCAGTATGTGGTAGTGACGAGTTTTAGGTACAATGATGTGGTATATTGACATGTTTTTTGGGATGTTTTTGGTGATTTTATAGATGTGGGTTTGATATGGTATGAGGTTTTCTTGCTTGGATATGAGGTGAATGGGATCACTATGACTTATATCATTTGATGTATTAGGGTGAAACGATTAGTTTGTAAGTAGGTGTTGGTTGTTATGATGATTAATTTATTAGTAAACATTTATGTATATTTTTGGAGTGATCCATAATAAAATTTGGATGTGGTTTACCTCAAGATAATTGACACAATGATTTCATTATTTTTATCAATAAATATTAAATGAGAATAAAAAAAATGAAATGATAGACTGTTTCCATAAATATTTAAATTATACTTATTCTATCACATTGAAATCTTTATTTTTAATTGATGCATGCAGTGGACATGGTTCGTGTATCTTTTTTACACTTTTTAAGGGGGTGTAGATTGTCACCATCTGTGTAATGATGACGAATCCTATATAAGTTATAGAAGAATAAAATTTTATATTTTCTCACTATGGATATTGTTCCTTAGTTTAGGAATCCTTCATAGATTCAATACATGAACTCGAATCTCTTCTGTACACCATCCTTGTATATATTGGTGAATTATAATAGTTGATCCCATAGAAGGGTGAACAAATATGACCAAAGGTAATGAGTGTATTTGTAATAAAGGATGTGTTTTTTACTTTCTCATGTCATCCCATGAGGTAATATTATACTATTCACCTCTAGATTCATGAAGAATCATAATCTCCATATATAGGGAAGTGTGGTGTTATTATGACTATCACATAAAGATAGGTTGGTGTACATTATGCATTTTCATGAGGTCATATTATGAATATAACATAAAGGTGGATCGTCTAAAAAATTTTATATAAGGAATGTGGTATAATATTACACTCATCACACAAGTTAATATGGGTATTCTACATTTAAGGAATGAGGGAAGCCTATTCTCATCACATTAGAAATTATTAGTCTCATATAATAATAAAAGTATGAATACATTGTAAACTTAAACTCGAAATATTAAATAAAATCGTACTTTCTAATTATATAGAATGACAGAATATTCTGATCATGATAGAAATAAATACGGGTTTGTTGATATTTTTATATTAGGAAAATGAGTTTATGGGTTTAAATCTTGGTAGGGTGGTGATCATTGCTTAGAATCTAATGGGGTTGTTCATGGTTTAGTATCTTGTATAGATATAGTTTGGAATAAAACGTCCAAGGTATATACACTACTATATTTGGTTATATCTCAGAAATTAAATAGGTTTGGAGGATATCTTCTCTCTTAGGGGATATGGGATGGTACCAATGTTTTTGTGATTTGACCTTAGGGTGGTGTCATACATGTGTAATTAGAATAATAATCAAAATCCACATATATCATGGTTCACAATTTAATGATGAATTTTTGGACTAGTACATGTAGTATGGCATCATGAGGTAAGGATGTTCTTATATGGAAGGGATGACAATAAGGGGTTGAGTAGGGATTATGAGTTGGGTTTTTCAAACATTTCACTGAAGCAATAATGAATTTCATGGGGGTTCAAAAAAATTTTCCAAAGGGATTTGGCCTCTCCATGGAGAGGTGGTTTAAAATTATTTTTTTAATATTTACCCTCAAAGGGTCATATTACATTCCCAATTAGGATATGAATCAAAACCAATATATTTTAATGTTCCCAGTGTAAGGTCATGTTTCAACAAAAATAAATGATGTTTGAAAATATTTTGCAATTATTATACTATCTTGAAAGGGGTGATAATAAGGGAATTGAGAAGGTTTTATGCATTCCACCTATTCAATCCTACTAAGGTGACATATAAATACATTTAGAGATTATACATGAATTACAAGACCATTTTTTATAAAAATTGATTATAATTCAAGAGATATGATTTTATCCATGCAATGGATATGGGGTTTGTGGTTCCAATATTCCATATAATATTTTGGATGTTTTCATCATGATGTATGTAGATAGTGGGTTGCTATAGTATTGACTCTCATAACATTGGGATTTTACAAGACATTATAATTAGTGGTTTTTTTATCTTGTGTGAGATGGGTTCTCAAGAGTTTTAAAATGAATTTAAACACATTTACATGGAAAATATAACAATATTTATAGCCTTAAAAAGTATGTGGATGTAGGGTGGATAATTAGGAACTATTTGTGAATTTTTACTTATTACTGGATGAGATGTATTTACATCATGAAATTAAAAAAATATCCTGAAAAGGTTATATGATGGTTACATTTATGCCTCATCAATCAGGGAAGTCACTATCTCATGGAAGATTTTCCCCAAAACCCAAGGTCAAATTCTTTAGCATTTTAATATACAATTCTTTAGTATATTATTTTGTAATACGTAGACCATCCATTAAATTTTACTTCTATTTTTACTCTTATATTAGCCTTATTTTATGTATTCTATGGAATCACAAATTACACATTATTTAAATGAGTTCAATAATGGTGATGAGGATCATTTTTTAAGGATGATTCTGGAATCTAGAAAATTTCCCCCAGTTTTATCCAAACACTGTTTCTTATGGGGCACCCCATTTCTAAAAATAGTTGTTGGAAACACATAGAGTACCATGGATAGATTATATAAATGGAAACAAATCGCTATTTTTCACTGAACTCATAATTGTTTGGTGTTATAAGATAGTGTCCCTGGATTTTCAATGAAATCAATTTTTTATGATTGGTTATTTATGGATTTTTTTTAAAATAACAAGACTTTACTATTTCCCAAGAAAATATTTTTTAAAGATGCATACTTGAACAAACCAAAGACCATTGTAAAAAATTTTCATGGGTAGATTTATAAAGATTCATTAATCTATTAACATGGTTCATCTAATAGCTTAGGATATAAATGAATGAATGGAAAAAATGGTGGAGAATTCTTGAATTGTATATACTAAACTAATTCATCCACTGGACTATATATTTTCTAACTAGATTGAGTAAATTATTTTTAAGAGGGTACCTATAAAAGTTTTTTGATATTAATATTAAATAAAAGCTCCAAATTTTGGATTCGATGCTCAATGATTTCATATTATGATATATTCATATTGTTTCCAGATAAATATCTATGCACTGAAAATGTTACGAGATTCCAAAACCTACAATTAGCCTATAGTATGTATAATCTAACATGATAATTGAATGAACAAGGTACTTATACTGAAACATATGCTAATATATTATGATCTATTATTATTCAATAATGAAAGAATGTTTTTGGGGATTCATGAAGCAGTGGAACCTCTACCCATAAAATTTATTGATATACTAATGGGTATATTCCTACTTGGTTTCAAATAACTATGATGTTTTTTGATATCTACAACATGGGATTGGATAATATAGGATAGTGTGGGTGACACAAATCTAAACAACCATAACACTGACATTAAACAAGATATTCTATGATGTTCATCACTGAATAAAAATAAATTTTAATGAATCTCAATTGCATTAATGAAAAAATAAACTAAAATGAATAATTCCACATTAGTCATGTTCTATGTGGAAAACATGTGATAATTGAATATCATTCCTGTTACATGAGAGTATATAATATGTTTGGATAAAATTGGGTTGGAATAAAACATAATTCACAGTAAGGGAACCCAAGAAAACATGGGATCATTTTCTACTATGATTCAAAATGACATATTCACCTTACAATGATTGAATGATACATGGTATGGAATAAAAAAAGGTGTTTGAATTCCCCTTGAGAAAAGGCAAGGGGATGAAAAAATTGTTGTCAAGAATTTGAATGTATATATGGTTGGGTTGATAGTTTAAGGATGACCATTGGGAATCTATCTAAAATGTGTATTTAATTATTAAACTTCCCTAAATGGGGTAAAAAAGATGAGGTTTACCTCCAAGAACTTATATGAAAATTGGGATCCATCATATAAAAAATAAAGATATTTTCTTTGAGATGTGTTTCCTAATAGGAGGCATGATGATACTGGGGAGAATTTTTTATCAATTTATAATTAGGGTGGTCTGTTTTGAAATTAATTATTTATGGTGATTTAAATTTAGTATGAATAAATATTACATTCAAGGGAAGAAGATTCTCCAAAATAGTTAAAAAACCTCTAGGATTATTTTATCATGCATTATAAATATTGATGTGGCATAGAAAAAGAGATGGAGGACATCATGTCCAATATGATTTTAGGATAGATACAAATTCCAACCCACAGAGAGATATGGTATTTGGGTTTGATAATCCACTTTGGAGGGAAATGATGTGGTATTTTTGGTTGTTGAGATTAGGATCATATCGATTATACTATTGAGTGAAATTTAATATTATTAAGAATATAAAATACTGGTCAAGGTGTGTAAATTCATACTATATGGGCCATATGAGGTACGGTGTTTATGGTAATATATAATTTATTAAGTGTATATTATAACTTATGTTCATACATTATCTATAGTGGGGGATACTATTTCAGCATCTTATATATTAGATTGTAAATTACTAAATTCCATGGGATTATTAGTTTGTAATTGAACCATCCAAGTCCCCCCCAACACACTCATCCTCTAAAGGGGATCCATTGACTTTAAAATAATTTAGATTATAATGTGGTTAGCACCAAAATTCTAGGTGTGACATGGATACCCTTTTGGTTATAAATTTGGGACACACAAATAGATTTAATGCCTCCTTCATTAAGATGAAGTTCTATGGTCTATCATCAATTAGAGGAATCTACTAACAGGGAATAATAATATGAATCTTTCAATTCCATCAAATTGGGATACCAATATTATATTCACCAAGATGATGTTTTCCATCAAGCTGATCTTCAATCTGATCAACAATGGTCACGATACTAGAGAATATGTTCCTTGAGAAATAAAAAATCTTTTGGACCTATCTCATATAATGTTACATCTTTTATTTGGATAAGAAGACATGTATTTCTTAATGAAAAACAATAAAACCATTAGATTCATGGAAATACATTAAATATTTGAATCTCATTCAGTAATTTTTCCACATATATGAGTTATGATAACATAACCAACAAAAAATGTGGTCTATTCTTTTTAATAAAAACTACCCCATGAAACTGGTCACCTTTATCATCAACTAAGGGAATGTCCCAACATGAACTAAAATATACCCATGTAATTATTGGTGTTGATGATTTAGGTGTTATTCACTCTCTTGGTAGTCTTGGAGCATGCACTATAATAAAAAAAGGGATGTTAGAATGTTATGTGGGTTAGAGTTCTAGGTACCCCGCTTCCAATTCACAATTCTTATATTTTGTAGTTTGTGGGTAATGCCTTGGTGAGATTTTATTTCTTTCATTATGATAATTGGATACTTTAGACAACATCGATCACACTATTTTGTTTCTAACTAAATTTATTGTATAATATTCCATCAGATAATCTAACCAGTGCTGTTGAGGGCTTCTCTTAGTGAAAATGTTTGTTCTATCAGGCTTAACACTGGTTTTTATGGGGTTTTGTCTCGAGGATAATTCTATGGATATGTACAAGAGAAGAATAATGGGATTCAACATATCTAATTTAATGGGTGTATTGATATTTTTTTAGACCTCACATCCTTATGATAGTAATTAATTGTGGTTTCCAGAGTCTGAATATCAGAGTTTCCATAGTGGGTTCTAGTGGCACCCTTGGTTTATTCTTTGAACATCTAGTGCGAGCTTAGAAAAATGTTGGGTTTTTCAAATTTGGATAATGAACCCCACACACTAGACATATATCCACCTCTACATACCTTTGATACATCTATAAACCTCATCCCTTATTTTGACCAATATTTTACTACAATATAAAGTACAAAAGATATTTCTTTATGTGATCATAATTTGTTGTCATCTCGTAGTCTTCATTTTTCTTCACCCATCATCAAACATGATTTTCACACCATTGATAAGTGACCCCTACCTAAATTAGTAGATTCCCATTCTATAAAATTAGTACTAGAGAGAGTGGTGGAGGATATCTGTGAATATATTAACTCAACAGAGAGCGTAAAGATGGTTTAAATTTTTCTAGAGCTGGAACTGGTGATGTGTTATATTCCTTCAACATGCTATAATCATAGGTTCTCAATGCATGAGGGTCAGATGAGGCTTTAGAAGCACATAATCTGATTACTATTATTAATGGAAAAAGTGTGAAGATCAATCATTAATCAGTGGAGAGTAGGAATATCACTCAATACCATGTGAGAGAGGCTTATTTCCAAAGTGAAATAACTATTGTTTACATTATAGTTTTCAAGGACATCACACCTACTGTTTAATTAATTCTATTCTTTTTTAGGGCACTAGGGGATTTGGGGCCGAATGGAATAGAGTATTTATGGATAATGTATCTTTATGGAAGAATACATCAATTATCATCATGTTATAACCTAAAATTTGTATGTTCCATATATAAATATTCTCTAGGAGTGTGGGATTCATTTACTTCATGCATGAAAATCCATGCAACATGTATGTTTTGGTTTTCATGAAATAAGAAGTTTCTATGGAATTAGTGGATTGTTCTGCATAACATATCACCGTATGTATAAATGTGGGTGGAGATGATCTTTTTTATCAATAATTTATGTTAAATGTGAGGTTTTATAAATAATGATATTATGGAATATTTTATCATTTATTGATCGAGGAAACCTATCAATTTTGATTGGGGGAGACTACAACATATTTAAAAAGTTTCATTTTAGAAAATGGGAGGATATTTCTTTTCAAAAATACAATGAATGATGTCATAAATATTACATCATCAAATTACCTGGTAGATAAGGGGTTATCTTGAAGTAAATTTACTTGATATAACAATATATTAGGGATCATAACAATTTGGAGTAGGATAAATTGGTTCATCTCCAATCATCAATGTATGGATTCATTTCTGAAGGCCATGATAATTCATCTCACATGATATTTCTCGGATAAAATTCATCTTGTGGTCATTTCAAAGAAGTATGATTATAGGGATAAGATATTATATTATTCTAATAGCTATAACCATGTGGATAGATTTTTAAAAATTGTAAAAAGTTCTAAGGATAATGTATAGTGGGTTACTATACTGGTGAAACCTATGCATCACCATAATTATCTAAAAAGTAATGTACAGGTGTGGTATTCATATAAAATTGATAGAGAAAAAAGATTGGCGGGGATTATAGAGGCTATTTGAAAGATTATAGGACAGTCTTCAAGATCATTGGGATGATGAAATATTTTTTTATAATGTTGAGAATAAAAATATACTCAAGTATTGTGTCCTAGATAATGAAATACTATGCATAGAAAAATCTAGAAATCATTGGATCAGTGATGGGGATAAGAAACACTTCATACTTCACAAAATGTATGAAAGAGAAAAAAAAGAGAAAAAAGATAAATTTTTAATTGGAAGATGGATCAAATATTTTGGATATTGGGGTGGAAGGTAATTTGGTGATGGATTATCTCAAGTTTCTGCTTGAATGAGAAAATGATTTCAATGAATTATTTTAGAGAAGGGTGAATAGAGAGGGTTTTTTGATGGGTTTCATCCACATGATGGTAAAAGATAGGGTAAATGGATTTTTAGAAGATATTATAGGGGAAGAAGAGATATAAAATATACTATCTAACATTAAGTGAGAATGTTCTCAAGGGAATAATTAAATTACTAGAGAACTCTATGTGGATGAATAAGATATCATTGATGAGTATGTGGTGAAGGTAGTACAAGAATTCATTAGTGGTGGAGCATTGAATTAGGATGTGAGTGCCGCCAGGGTGTTCCTTATTTCTAATGAAGATGAAACTTATAACTATTAATTAAAATAGACCAATATTTATTTTCAACCTCTAAAATCATTTATTTTCTTATTAATAGGAAAATTAGAAGTGTTATTCTATGATTGGTCTTGGATGAGTATCACAATATTTTTTTCAATTAAGAAGTATTTAGGGTTCCATTGGAATTGAAATAAAAATTGCGGAGTATATTAATTAAAAGATTTTTAGATCTAATGTAATTACAAATAAGAACATGGACAAGTAATTTTATTGGTTAGAATAGAGTTTCACCGTAAGGTACATGATGGAATCCATTTTCAAAATGTTTTTTGGTGTAACCCTTAGATGTTTTGTATCTTTATGAATTATCATTTCATTAATGAGGAGGGGATTTTTCTTTTTCGAATCATTGTATGGAATTAAGAAATTGTTTACTTGGGGCCCCCTAATCACTTTATCGTGGATCAGGACAGCCACATAATGAATATTGAATGAATCTCCAGAGATTGATAGATAATTAGATTTAGAAATACGTTTGGGAGTGAAATATTGTCTCATTCAATTCTTATTGATCACATATCATTCAATATTAATGGAAAGAAAATTTTATTTAAAGTTTTGAATAAAATCTTAGAAACATATTTAAAATTGAGTGAACATAGAGTAATTTAATGGAAAATCAGTATGTTTGTCTCCAACCAATGTTCAATCATATATAATAGGATTATTTAGTGGAAATTAAGCATGAAGAGATAGTAACTTACAATGGATTACCTCGAATATCATATATAAAATTGAAGGATAAATGGATTTTTTAAGGTATCACTAATTAGATCAAGGGACTCATATTCCACTAGATGAAATGATTTATCTCATTCATGTATTGAATTAAATTGGTTAATATTATACTTCATTCTGTGGTAATGCATGTCATGTCTATCCATAAACAACCTAAGGGGATAATCAGTAATCTATATAAATTCACAACATCATTCTCATGGGATTCAAATCAAACAAGGAAATTCCACTAGGATTCATGTAAGATAATGGTATAGCTGATTGATGCTGGAAACCACTAAACGAAACTCATTTTTTATGTGGTTCAGGGGAAAGAGTTATAATGAAGAATGGTGGGAATGAGAATGCTAAACTAAGGTATTATAAATCCTCATTAAGTTCCAGATAAATCAAATAAGGGAGATAAAGGATATTGTTCAGTGGGTTGTGGATTAAGGGGATATTAACTTCCTGAAGGGTAACTCAGATTTGGAAACACTAATTTTTTAGGGGTTCATGGTTAAATATATCTCAAATTGGGAGGTCATTATGTTCCTAGATTTTATCTGTACCATTATTAATCTTTATCAGAAATATATTTGTTAGAGTGTCAGTATGGTAGATAATCCATGCATATGTATTTCTTTTGATTTGACTTTAGGAATCTTGATCGGTCTATACATTATAAAAATGGTTCATGTAAGAATAGGGACTGATGAATTATCCCCAAAGTAATGGAGAAAATATATATGAACTATGATGACTTTTCAAGTGTTCAGAATGAGTAACCAAGGTATACTTACTGATTATAATGTGAAGAGCATGGGTATGATATTTTCTTCCCAATGTTAATGTTGTATAGTTCTATGATCAAAATCAATCTAAAATATCTTACCGAAAGGATATTTTTGAAATGTAATATGAAATGACATGGGTTAAGGTACAAAAATAAATGAGACTATGAAATAAATTCATTATTTAATTGATTCACAGGTCAAAGGAGCTATCCAATATGGGTTGTATGTGAAGATATGTGGTGTCATTTTGGTGTCGAAGTGTTGAATGATATTGGTGTAGAACATGATTCAATAATCAATGGTGTGGTGTATTATGTTTACTTAAGAATAATTCTTCCATGAATAAGCCTTAACAATAGATAAAGATGTTGATGAAATTAGGGAATATGGGTAATGTGAAAGCCACTAAACACTTGTCTTAAAATGAATATGTATGGCTAATTTGTCTCTAGGGATATAAGATGGGATGGTCTTGTGAGTGAAAACTAGATTTTAGTGATTTTGGGATTTAACTCCTTTTATGGATGTAGAAATTATGTTGGTGAAGAAAAAGGAGATATGTTCACTGGTCCCATGTTGTTTAGAATTTATAATACTCAGATTGTGAAGTTTGAAACCAATTTTATCATGTTGGTTGGATTTATTCAACAGAATAAAGAAATCATGTTTAGAGCGGTAATAATTTGTTATAAATGGATTTATTTTTGTTAACTATGGAATTTGGTCCCACAAAGAGGGAAAAGAATTTTTGGTTTTATTCATTGGCCAGAGAAGGGAGTCTAGATGAATGAATTATTTTACACACATGTGTGAGATACATACCTAATGATAATAAGTTTATTGTTAGGGGTGATTTTAACAACCTAGTGTTTATAAATTATATTTTCTTCTTGAAATAAAGGTGTATTATATCATATTATACACTGTTATACACAAAATAAATGCATATTGAAACCAACATGACATTATTTCATCAACGAAATTCAATACATTAGTCAATCACTAAACAAAATAAAATTAAAAATAATACAAGGGGGAAAAATATAAAATATACAAAGAGAATTGGAAAATATGTGTCACCTGAATCAATTAGAGTCATCCCTCCCACGATCAAAACTATAGAAAGTAAACATAATTTCTGTAAAATAATAGACATTAAAAAAATGTAAATATCGAACCTCGAGAGTATTTGACTTGAACAATTAATGATGGAATTAAGGAATATTTTTATAATTTAATGGTACTATTATAATAGTTATGTGATTGTTGGAATAGTTACCTGATCATTGGGAATAGTAACCATACAGTTGCAATAGTAATTTGACCTCAAAATAATGAATTGTGATATAAATAAAAAAACATAATTACTAAATTAAGTGAATATAAATATTATAATTCAAAAATTTAACATCTTGATTTAAAAATATCAATGAACATATAGGCGTATTTTTATAACACAATGTTTTAATATACTTCATAAAAAATTATAATTTTTCTATTTAAAATTTTAATAGTTATGTTTAAAATTAAAACTACAAACATTAGAAATTTTTTATGACAAAATTAATATAATTTTGGAAATAAAAACATCTAAAATACCTAAATATGATTTTTTGGTAATTTTATGAAATGCGTCAATTTTTTAGAAAATATTAAAAATGTAGTTTTCCACAAAACCAATATATCTTAAATTATATCATTCATGATTCAATTTTTCATAATCCTTTTTATAACATGATTTCATTCCATTATATATTTAATTTCATAAATTAATCAGTAAAAAATAAACTTAAATTACAATCCTAAAAATCATTTTATAATACCTAATGTGAAAACTATTCTTTTAAAATAACAATTTTTCTTTAGTTCCACTTTACTTTTTAATATAAAAATATATTAGAATTATAAAGTTGTTTGAATTAATAATAATTATTATATTATATTTATAAAAGATTTATATTGCGAAAAAAATTCATTATTACATGTTTCAACTTTGATTTAATATTTTATTGCATATTTTATTATACAAATACCCTTCTCTAATGTATAAATAGAATCACTCCCATTGGAAAACCACTCATATCCAACTTTAAAAACACTAAAATCTACTTAAATAATTCCTCTAAATACCTATACAATATGTAGGGTTTTTTAAGTAATCCAATTACAAATATCGAGGAAGTTTTACTATCGTTCGTGGGAAGCTGCACTAATGATTATGTAAGTTTTGATTAAATATTATTATTACTTCCAAATTATAGTTATTTTCCCCCACCAATTTCAATTAAAACTACTATAATAATAGTTAATCAGTAATTTAATGTTGCATTAATAGTATTAATCAACTATAAGTATTGTATTTACAATATATATAAATTATAAAATTCACATTCCTACTCTTTCGACAATGTCCCATCAAAATTCAGTTAAACTCCAACAAAGACATTACCAAGTCAATGATTATAACCACATTCATGGATGTGAAATATTAAATATATATAATAATAAAATATTTTATTTTATGTATTAAAAGATTTTGGGATTAATTCTACTCATGTACAATGACTTTGAACAAAAATTTTGAAATGAGAACAAAAGAGGGAAATTTAATGAAAACATGATATCAAAACAAATCACATTTAAAAAAGGATTAATAAAACCGAATCCAATAATTATAATGGATAAATAGTTTAAAAAATGAAAATAATTTAAATTTTTATGTATATATTAGTGAACTATGTTTATTATTAAGGTGAAGGAAAAGTGACGAAATAAAGGGGGAATTAAGGTAAGGTGGTTTTCATACCCAATTCATTTATCTGGGTTATCATCTCTTCCACAATTTTAATCATTATATTATATCATCAAAATATCTTTACCCTTCACTTTTGGATATATACATTTTCTTACCATGTCAAAATTTAATCTATGAAAATCCTTTTTGCATAGTAAAATCAATATCCAAAATATCATACTTTACTCCTCTTGAAGTGATTCTCATCCCCTAATGAATATTGATGTTTTACATCTATGTATGATTTCCCTAATTCAGTTGGTAAAAAAGGTTAATTCAGAAAATTATTCATTAAGAAATCTTTATCAATCCTCTTCTCTTCATTGGGTTTATTATATAATTATGATTGTTATATATTCTATGTTTCATGGATGATTATGAGAATTTATGATGTTTTGTGTGGGACAGGAATTATATATCTCTATAATAGTTTATCTGATGTATCTCATGAGATAATATGTATTATGTATGAATATTATTCTAGATTCTTTTACAACAGCGATGCCATGATTATGCATAGATGTTACGCATGAACATGATGATCAATTTATGAACAACTATGAGTGGTATTTGGCCATTAAGAAATGATGGTTCATTTCATGAATATGAGACATTCTCTACCTTTAAATAGTATTTCCCTCTTGATTATGATTATGTAACTATAATTGTAATATTATGATGATAATTATTCTCACCTATGTTATATTGTTTCATATCCCTTATTCATACCATACATGGATTTTATCCAACCCCTTTTATTTATAAATATCCTATGGTCATTACTTTTACTTGGAGAATGAGAAAATTTAGAAGGACACAAAAGGAGGGTTAACATAAATGTTTATGTCTAATTATGTATAATTTATGTATAAGCCCGATTTTTGTAGGAAATAAATCCTTTGGATCCTTGATTAAAACTCCATTATGTTGTTTATCATATAAATTTTTTAATAGACATGTAAGAAAAAGTCAGGGTCACTATAGTTGGTAACATATAAAAGTTATATTTAATTTGAGAACTAGGTTTCGAAATCCAGAGTAAAAACCATAAGTATAATTTTATGTGTAGTTAAAAAAATTCCTAGAAGAAATATTTTATAAAAGGATAAACCTAGGAATCCATTAAGATATACCATTAGAGTTAATTCTAAAAAGAATAAATTATTTATCTTGTATTATTTACTTTCAATCCATTTCTTTTTTTATAAAATGGTGAGAACCATAGAGAAACTAGGCTTGAAATATATGTGAAGGACAATGCAATGATTTTCCAAATCACATCCCTGATGCAATGGGAGGAAAATTTCAAAATTTTATGGAAATTCATAATTAACCCTCTCAAACCATAAACAGTAACCTAATCCACATTAGATGTAACATCCTAAGTAAGTAATGAATAATAGAAATTTTTATCTATGTCTATTTATGAATTAGATAGTGTTTTAGAGGGTTAAAATGAGAATAAATCCAATCCTAAGCATGGAATACACTAATATTTTTAAAAGATTATTTTACTGCCTTTTGATGGGAACCCATTTTTAAATAAAACTTTTAACAATTTTATAAGATCTATTTTTCAAAATAAAAATATTATTTATGATTGGGACATTTAAATTTACATTGGATAATTTTTTGGTATTTTTCTGACAATGTTCATTTTTTAATGAATACAGAAAAATACTGTATTTTACATCAAAACTGCTTTTTCATCTAATTTAATTATATGGATATATTATCTTTTTAATTAGTATTTAAGTGTAATTAGAATATCTTTTTACCATTTAATCCAATGGTAGTCATTAGGAATAATTTCACATTGGAATTGGGCATAAACAAGTTCCAAACTTTTCATAGATATTGTTTCTAAAAAACCCGCTATTTGTTTTGACAACGAGAATTATTTTTAAATTAATTATTGCAATTTCTATGTTTGGAATTTGGTAAAATGGTGTTTTAATTTGAATTTTATTTTGAAGTTTGAATGGAGGTTATGTTTTAGAGGTGGTGATGTGGCCTACTGGATGGTGGGGAATGGTGTTTGGGTACCGGCAACCCCTTAAACAAGCCATATGAAAATGGAAAAAATGATTAGCGGTAGTAATCGGGTAGTTAAGGATAATAAAATAATATCATAATAATAAAAAATGACCCCAAAATGTATCCTAATGATACTATTTGTGTAATGGCCGGCCAGGGGATGCCTTTTTCCAAACTTGGGGACCCCATGGAATCACTTTTGTGTGATAATGACTTTTTATCTTTTTATTTTTTAAAGAAAGTAAATATATCAAAGAATGTATCACCTGAGTAAAACATTTTTAATTTTGTCTACATAAATGATCTATTAGACTATAAATATTCATTTGAAATATAAAAAGATTTCCTACATCATAGTATTTTTTTTATAATTTTTAGACGTTAAATAAATTAAATTATTTATGACATCATGATGATGCAGCAATTTCCTCATTAATGAACGATTTAAATAAAATGAAAAGATAATGTAAAATCTAAGACTTAGACTTGTCAAAGACCTATCGAATGAGTATATTTTGAACCCTTATAACCTTATCCTTGATATACATCAA
Organism: Viscum album; assembly: GCA_963277665.1. NCBI lineage: Eukaryota > Viridiplantae > Streptophyta > Magnoliopsida > Santalales > Viscaceae > Viscum > Viscum album. Next base: position 163,188,617 of record OY728144.1, read on the forward strand.
TGTGTGACCTTTAAAATCTGAAACTCATTCGAAAATAAAGTAACATTTTATACCTTTCCAAGAGTGCCCCTCCTCTCCTCTTATAAAAGCCCCCACCTCTACCTCCTTACCCACACTTCTCAAGACATTTTCATGGCCAATCCCTACTCATTTTATCTCTCCACATCCCTCTCTTAATCCTATAATCCTTAAATTAGGCAGAAATCTCTTCAAGACACCATTTTGGTTCAAACTAAGAATAGTTACCCGATTTAAAGGTAAAGTCTTCTCTAATGTTCTTTAGATTTATTTTTCTTCTCCAACCCCCTAAACTATTTTTATTAATTTATTTTGTAACAACACCAGTATATTCAATATACTAGGATGTTGTTATAATAATTATTCGAGCTAAACTTACACACACCTATATCTAATGGTTAAAGAACATACTGTTTCCGTGGATGGAGAATTTCTGCCTCACGAAACGATGATTGTTCAATATTCTTCTAACACCTTAAAAGGTTGCCATTAAGATGTCACTATATTTATATATAATATATAATATGTTTATTTTTTCCTTAAGCTTCTGTATTTTTCAGTTATGGCATACCTTTATGTCTTCTATTATGGGTATAAACGATATCTTCATTTTAGGAAGTGTAGACTACCGCCCCCTAAAAGTGATTTGATTCATTAATGCCATATGTGGGACATATAAAGGATGGAGTTAATGATATTATATATGATATTATACTGGAATTATAATATACCTTTATATAATTATTATTCTATTCCATAAAATACGAAATAGAAATGAAAGTAGCGTTCATGTGTACGTACGGCTTACCGTCTCCATGAACGGTGCATTTCATTTATTACCTCTAAATGTTATATAATATTGTAAATGAATGTATATACTGGATATATATGAAATATATTATATCTACATCATGAATATAATTCAGGATATATTGGATAGTTTACAATATGAACAACTTGTAATTATAAAGAGTTTATTTTTGACTCAAGTACCAATAATCGTTAAAATGACCGTTATTAACTTAAATAATTACATAGTGTTCATGAAATGATAATAAGTGATATAAATGGAATAATGAACGTGAAAAAGGTTCTTAAGAAAGTAGAAATTAACTCAGGTTTATTATTCAAGAGATTAAAGAACGATCAAGTCAAGTCGGATACGAGGTATGAGAATTCGTCTCAATCTCCTTTCATTGAGGCATATTTTGTATTATACACAACTATATTTTATATTGTGTATAAAACCCTTTGAGTTTTAAGTTTTTTAAAAAGTAATATTTTTATACGAAGCATTTACTAAATGACAAAATGGAATGTTTTTTTTGTCGTACGTATGTAGCGACAACGACTTCTCCGCCACCGTGACCATTATTTGAGTTTTGGCTTCCTCCACAAGCCATAACCTAACTTTTTTTTTAAAATGAAAAACAAATACCATGTTTTACTTCTCTTTTATTTTTGTATTGAAAATGGTTTTGATATATTTTTATTATTATATCAATGTGTTGTATTGATATCTTGTGATTGAAATATGGAAATGTAATGTTTCCTTTATGCATGTTTTATGTGATATGATTATGTTATGGTTCTTGGGAATTATTTATGAAGTCAGGTGGTTCCATGATAAATTAATGGGTGGTGAGCCTGATATAGCTCTTTAATGCATTGGGTAACGTGAAGGAGTTAAAATTTAATGTTTCTCTGGAGAGATTTAGGGAATATACTGTAATGGGTATTCCAAACGTAACCATGAGGGTTGCTCCCTATGTAAAAATGTCATTAATGCCTCAAGTTACCTTTATGTCTTATGATTTCTATGATTTATTCATGATTTAATGTGGTATGTTAAAATTATTATGTTTTATGAGTAAAATATGATTTTATACATTGACTAATGTTTTCATTTCATACTTTTATATCCCGAACTGAGATTTTTATGCTCATCCCATGTTTTTGAAATGTTTTTCATAGGTCAAGGGAAAGGTACATGTTGTGCCGATAGGGTCAAGGAAGTGTCATGAAAGAATCCATGTTTTGTTTTAAATATGTTTCCATTGATGGGAAAAAATGAATAATATCTTTTATGTAACCACTTTGTTTAAATGTGGAATGCAATGCATGATTTATGATTTATTCTCTAAAACTCTAAACTTGAAAAGATCCTCAATGTGTATTCTTGAAATAAATCAAGATTAAGTAATGTTCAAGAATGGGGCCTTATAGTTGGTATCAGAGGTCGGTTTAGATAACTTCAGGAGTTAGAATTATATTAAATGATATTCCAAAAATATTTTTTTTATGGACATATTGAAATGATATAGAATTTGAAGATTACCGTGTTGCTTCATCTAAGACATGTTTGTTCAGAATGGTTTTCCGCAGAGGAAACAAGGAAGTTGTGCTAGGAAGGCATACAGAAGGAAATAACCTTCCAAATCAGCATCCTGAGATGGTTGGAATTGGAATTGTATAGTTTGTTCCAGTAATGGCGCAATTGACTCAAGCGATAAATGGTTATGGTATCCATGCATGAGATCAGCCATATCAACCGCAGAGGAACATGTCAGTGTGGAACATTTCATGAGGCAACATCCCCCATCATTCAAAGGATCATCTGACCCTGTGCTAACTGAAGGGTTGATTAAAGAACAGGAGAATATTTTCTATGTGATGGGGTGTTCAGACAATCAAAAGGTTAGTCTTGAAATTTAGTGGTGGTCGATGGTTAAAAATATCAGGGACGCTGATGAGATTGATGCTCTCGACTGAGATGAATTCAAAGGTATTTTTCTTGAGAAGTATTTTCCTAAGGCTGTTTGACTTAGGATGGAAAAACAATTCCTATAATTAAGGAAAGAGGAAGACTCAGTGGCTGCCTATGATGAAAGTTTCACTCGATTGGCAAGGTATGCTCCAAATTTTATCCGAGACCTTGATAGTAAAATCAATCATTTTTACTCAGGATTAAAGCCAAAATATCGAAGGGCTTTAGCTTCTCGTGAGTTCAAGAGTTATGAAAATATTGTTCGATGTGCTGAGAAGGTGGATGTGGAGTTTTTCAATGATCAAGTGTTCTATAACAACCTGCAGAAGAAGAGACGGAGGTGGCATGAGAAAGGAAAGAATTCTTCAAAAAGGTCTGACGGTAAGAAAACTAAGTTTCCAGTTTGTGATAAATGTGGTAAAAGGCATGCTGGGGAATGTCTTCAGAATTCTAGAAAGTGCTACCGATGCGGTAAGATGGGGCATAAGGCTCGTTATTATACTGAAAAAGATCAGGGTGATGGTACGACCAAATTTGATATATAGTTTGTGAAATGTTTTAAGTGCAATGAGATGGTTCACTTTGTAAACGAGTGTCAGACAAAGAGCTCAAGTGATGGGAAGAAGTTAGACTACAAGCAGAAAGGGTTAGTGAAATCCTTTGCAACTACATCAGCATATGTCGGGCCATCAAATGAAGTTGTATCAGGTACATTGTTTGTTTTTTCAGATTATGTCAGTGTGTTGTTTGATTCAGGGTCTACACATTCTTTCATCTCTAAATAAATTTCTAGTAAAATGGGAATACCATCTCAAGAAATGACTCCTGAACTTGTGGTAAAAACACCTGGGGGAAATGTTGAAGCAAAAAGAATTTATTAGAATCTTCCTATCCTTATCCGTGGAAAGAACCTACTTGCAAACCTTATTGTTTTACCTCTAGTAGAGTTTGATGTTATCCTAGGTATGTATTGGATCTCTTTTTACCATGCTAAGATTGACTGTAGAGCTAAAGAAGTTTATTTTCAGAAAGACTTTCAGTTTGTGTACAAGAATGAACACTTACTGTTGATAACATATCAAGAGGCTGAGAAACGTGTAAAAGATGGAAATGAATATTACCTTGCACATATTGTTGAAAATAAGGGAACTGTTGAGATTAATGATTTGCCAGTGTTAAATGAATATCCTGATGTTTATCCTGACGAGTTTCCTGGAATAATACCAGACCGGGAAATAGAATTTACCATTGACTTAGTTCCTGATGCTAAGACAATTTAAAAACCCCCTTATGGAATAGCTCAAATAAAACTTTTAGAGTTGAAGGAGAAATTGCATGATTTATTAGAGAAAGGTTTCATTCGACCTAGCACATCACCATGGGGTTCTCCTGTTTTATTTGTTAAAAAGACAGATGGTTCAATGAGACTTTGCATTTATTATAGAGCCTTGAATAACATCACTGTTAAGAACAAATATCCTTTCGCTCATATCAATGATTTGTCTGATCAGCTCCAGGGAGCTCAGTTTTTTTCAAAGATTGACCTGAGATTGGGGTACCATCAGTTGAAGGTAAAGGAAGTAGATATTCTGAAGACTACGTTTCGTACAATATATGGCCATTATGAATTTGTAGTAATGCCTTTTGGGCTAACCAATGTAGCTGCTATATTCATGGACCTTTTGAATAGAATTTTCCATGAGTTCTTGGATAAGTTTGTGGTTGTTTTCATTGATGATATTTTGGTGTTTACTAAATGCAAAGAGGAGAATGAAATACATTTAAGGGTTTTTTTGAAATCCATAAAAGAAAATAAATCTTATGGGAAATTCATAAAGTGTGAGTTTTGGTTGAAACAAATTTCTTTCCTTGGTCACATTGTTTCTAAAGATGGGATAACTGTTGATCCTGCAAAAACAAAGGTTGTTGAATAATGTCCAAGACCCACAAATGTAACTGAGATTCATAGCTTTCTTGGTTTGGCAGGATATTACCGAAGATTTGTTAGAAATTTTTCACGGTTATCTAGTCCAATTACTAAGCTAACTCGGAATGGTGTTAAGTTTATCTGGACAAAATAATGTGATGACTGTTTTCAGGAACTGAAAAGAAGATTGGAGAATGCTCCAGTTTTGGCACTACCTTCTAGGAATGGTGAGTTTGTTATCTACAGTGATGCTTCATTGAAAGGAATTGGTTGCGTCCTAATGCAGAATGATCAGGTAATTCCTTATGCTTCACGAAAGTTGAAAAATCATGAGGTAAATTACCCTACACATGATTTGGAATTAGCTGTTGTTGTTTTCATTTTGAAAATTTGGAGGCATCATTTGTATGGAGTAAAGTGTGAAATATATACCGATCACAAAAGTTTAAAGTATATATTCACTCAGAAAGAATTGAACATGAGACAGAGGAGATGGCTGGAATTAATCAAGGATTATGATTCTATAATTCATTACCATCCGGGAAAAGAAAATAAAGTGGCTGATGCATTGAGTAGAAAATGTAATGCTTCATTAACATTGTTGTGTTTCGAACATGATAATTTGTTTAAGGATTTGATGAACTTTGGCATAGAAGTGGTTGGTTCAGGATTTACTTCTGTTTTGTTTCAGGTATCAGTGAAATCTTCTCTATCAGACAGAATCAATCAAGCACAGAATCAAGACAGTGAGTTGCAGAAGAAGGTAGAGCTGGTTTAGAAGGGTAAGTTTCCTGAAGTCAACATTGATAATGATTGTGTTTTGAGAATTGTGGGGAGATTGTGTGTGTCGTGTGATTCACAGTTGAAGAGAGAGTTGTTATGTGAAGCTCATAGTTCTCCTTTTTCAGTTCATCCAGGAAGTACTAAGATGTATAGAGATCTTCGGGAGTATTACTGGTGGGACGGAATGAAAAGAGACATTGCTGATTTTACTGTGAAGTGTTTGAATTGTCAACAGGTTAAAGCAGAGCGGCAGTTACCGAAAGGGATGCTTCAGCCTTTACTAGTGCCAGAGTGGAAAGGGGATAATATATCCATGGACTTCATTGTAGGAGACACCTCGAGGTAATAATGAAATCTGGGTTATAGTTGATCGCTTGACTAAATCTGCCCATTTCCTTGCTATACGAGATACGTTTTCCCGAGATCAACTTTGCTGCTTGTATCTTATAGAGATAGTCAGGTTACAAGGAGTTCCTCTCTCTATTGTATCTAACAGTGATCCCAGGTTCACTTTTAACTTTTGGAAAGGCCTTCAGAAGTCATTGGGTACTGAATTAAATTTTAGTACGACTTTTCATACTCAATCAGATGGGTAGTCAAAATGAAAGATTCAGACTTTGGAGGATATGCTACGTGCTTGTTCGATGGATTATCAGGGAAGTTGGGACCAACATATTTCTTTGGTTGAGTTTTCTTATAATAACAGTTTTCATTCCAGTATACAGATGGCACCATTTGAGGCATTATATGGGAAGCGGTGTCGAACTCCAGCTTTTTGGGATGTAGTAGGTGAAAGGAAGTTGATGGGACCAGAATTGTTAGAAGAGTTGGTAGAAAATGTTCAGCTGATACAGAAACACATGAGAATTGCTCAGAGTAGGCAGAAGAGTTACGTGGACAACAGGGGGAAGGATCTCTTTTTTGAGGTAGGTGATCATGTTTTTCTCAAAGTCTCACCATGGAAAAGTGTGATGCGATTTGGTAAGATAAGAAAGCTGAGTCCAAGGTTCATTGGACCATATGAAATTCTGGAGAGAGTTAGATCAGTTCCATACCGAGTGGCTTTACCTCCAAGTTTATCTCAGGTACACAATGTTTTTCATATTTCAATGTTAAGGAAGTACATACTAGATCCATCTCATGTTTTGAGTCCAGAGGTAGTTCAGTTGGAAGACAATCTATCTTATGAGGAACAACCGGTCCAAATTCTTGACCATAGAGAGAAAGTGTTTCAGAATAAGGTGATTCATCAAGTAAATGTTTTGTAAAAAACCACATGATTGAAGAGGCAACATGGGAATATAAAAATGAAATGAGGGATAAATACCCCCACTTATTCGATAAGTAAATAAATCGCGGGGATGAAATTTTGTAAATGGGGGAATGATGTAACATCCCAAGTAAGTAACGGATAATAGATATTTTTATCTATGTCTATTTATGAATTAGATAGTGTTTTAGTGGCTTAAAATGAGAATAAATCCAATCATAAGCATGGAATGCACTAATATTTTTAAAAGTTTGTTTTTCAGCCTTTTGATGGAAAACAATTTTTAAATCAAACTTTTAACAATTTTATAAGCTATATTTGTCAAAATAAACATATTATTTATGACTGGGACATTAAAATTTAGATTGGAAAATTTTTTGGTATTTTTCTGACAATGTTCATTTTTTAATGAATAGTGAAAAATACTGCATTTTACATCAAAACTGTTTTTTCATCTAATTTAATTATATGGATAGATTAGCTTTTTAATTGGTCTTAAAGTGTAATTAGAATATTTTTTCTCATTTAATCCAATGGTGGTCATTAAGATTAATTTCACTTTGGTATTGGGCACAAATAAGTGCGCAACTTTTCATAGATATTGTTTCTAAAAACCCGCTATTTGTTTTGACAACAGGAATTATTTTTAAATTAATTATTGCAATTTCTGTGTTTTGAATTTGATAAAATGGATTACATATTTGGAATCAGAAGGTCCAAGTTATGTAATCGAGAAAATTTGGTTTTTGGACATTATGAATAGTAATAATGGTAATTATCTTTAATTATCTTGATTAATTAGTAATCGGGAAGTTAAGGATAATAAAATAATATCATAATAATAGAAAATGACCCCAACATGTGTCATAATGCTACTTTTTGTGTCATGGAAGACCATGATATTCCTTGTTACAAACTTGGGGACCCCATGGAATCACTTTTGTGTGATAATGACTTTTTATCTTTTTATTTTTTAATGAAAGTAAATATAACAAAGAATGTATCACCTGAGTAAAACATTTTTAATTTTGTCTACATAAATGATATATTGAACTATAAATAGTCATTGGAAAGATAAAACTATTTCCTACATCATAGTAGTTTTTTTATAATTTTTATACATTAAATAAATTAAATTATTTATGACATCATGAAGATGCAGCGATTATCTCATTAATGAACGATTTAAATAAAATGAAAAGATAATGTAAAATATAAGAATTACACTTGTCAAAGACCTATTGGGCGAGTATATTTCGAACCCTTATCACCTTATCCTCAAAATACATCAATGTGGGACTTTTAAAATCTGAAACTCATTTGAAAATAAAGTAACATTTTATACCTTTCCAAGAGTGCCCCTCCTCTCCTCTTATAAAAGGCCCCCACCTCTACATCCTTACCCACAATTCTCAAGCCATTGTCTCAGCCAAGCCCTGCTCATTTTATCTCTCCACATCCCTCTCTTCATCCTAGAAGCCTTACCTTAGACAGAAAGCTCTTCAAGATACCATTTTGGTTCAAACCAAGAATAGTTACCCGATTTAAAGGTAAAGTCTTCTCTAATGATCTTTTGTTTTATTTTTCTTCTCCAACCCCCTAAACTATTTTTATTCATTTCTTTTGTAACAACCCCAGTATCTTAAATATAATAGGATGTTTTTATAAGAATTATTCAATCTACACTTACACACACCTACATCTAATGGGTAAAGAACATACTGTTTCTGTGGATGGCGAATTTCTGCCTCACGAAACGATGATTGTTCAATAATCTTCTAACAACTTCAAAGGTGGTCATGAAGATGTCACTATATTTATATATGATATATAATATGTTTTTGTTTTCCTTAATCTTCTGTATTTTTCATTTATGGCATACCTTTATGGCTTCCATTATGGGTATACGCGATATCTTTATTTTAGGAAGTGCGGACTGCCGCCCCATAAAAGTTATTTGATTCGTTAATGACATATGTGGGAAATATAAAGGATGGAGTTAATGATATTATATATGATATTATACTGGAATTATAATATACCTTTATATAATTTTGATTCCATTCCATAAAATACGAAAGAGAAATTAAAGTAGCGTTCATGTGTACGTACAGCTTACCGTCTCCATGAACGGTGCATTTCATTTCTTACCTCTTAATGTTAGGTAATATTGTAAATGCATGTATATAATTGATATATATGAAATATATGATATCTACACCATGAATATAATGGATATTTTACCACAAGAACAACTTGTAATTATAAAGAGTTTATTTTTGACTCAAGTACCAATAATCGTTAAAACGACCGTTATTAAATTAAATAATTAAATAGTGTTCATGACATGGTAATAAGTGATATAAAAGGAATAATTAACTTGAAAAGGTTCTTAAGCAATAATAAATTAACTCAAGTTTATTATTGAGGAGATTAAAGAACGATCGAGTCAAGTCAGAGACGAGGTATGGGACTTCGTCTCAATCTCCTTTCATTGAGGCATATTTTGTTTTATACACAACTTTCCTTTATATGATGTATAAACCCCTTTGAATTTTATGTTTATTCAAAAGGAATATTTTTATACGAAGCATTTACTAAATGACAAAAGGGAATGTTTTTTTTCGTATGTATGTAGCGACAACGACTTCTCTGCCGCAGTGACCATTATTTGAGATTTGGATTCCTCCACAAGCCATAACCTAACGTTTTTTTAAATGAAAAATAAATACCTTGTTTTACTTATCTTTTATTTTGGTATTGAAAATGGTTTTCATATTTTTTTTATTATATCAATTTGTTATATTGATATATTGTGATTGAAATGTGGAAATGTTATGTTTCCTTTATGCCTGTTTTATGTGATATGATTATGTTATGGTACTTGGGCATTGTTTATGAAGACGGGTGGTTCCGTGATAAACTAAGGGTGGGTGAGCCCGATATAGCTCTCCAATGCATTGGGTAACGCAAAGGAGTTAATCTTTAAGGTTTCTCTGAATATATTTAGGGAATATACTGTGATGGGTATTCCAAACGTAACCATGAAGGTTACTCCCTACGTAAGAATCTTATGAATGCCTCAAGTAACCTTTATATATTATGATTTCTATGATTTATTCCTGATTTGATGAGGTATGTTAAAATTCTTATGTTTTATGAGTAAAGTATGATTTCATACATGGACTAATGTTTTCATTTCGTACTTTTATATCCCTTACTAAGCTTTTTATGTTCATCCCATGTTTTTGAAATGTTTTCATAGGTTAAGGGAATGGTACATGATGTGACGATAGGGTCAAGGAAGTGTCGTGAAAGAATCCATTTTTTGTTTTAAATATGTTTCTATTGATGGGAAAAAAATGAATACTATCTTTTATGTAACCACATAGTTTAAATGTGGAATGTAATGCATGATTTATGATCTAATTTTCTAAAACTCTAAACCTGAAAAGATCCTCAATGTGTATTCTTTAAATAACTCAAGATTAAGTAATGTTTAAGGTTGGGGCCCTATATTGAACATCTGAATTTACCGAAGAAGGAGGAACTAGCCATTGATTCCTTTATACGAAAACAACCACTGATGTTTAGTGGATATTCCAATACACTTTTTTTCAGAACAGTTGGTTAACTTAAGAAAGAAGAAACTTTTTGTTCTCCATTTTTATGATATCGAGAAGGTCATTCTAATTATTTTTAGTTTATATGGAGTAGCTGATCAAAGGTGGTAACTGATAAATTATATTAATCCAAATAATAAAAAGTAATAAATGGTGTTGGATGAAATTAATAATTTATTTCTATACAATTATTTCTGTTGAACAATTAAAAAATAGATAGAGAGAGAGTTAATAGATATTATGAAAAAGGGCGATGAATCTTTCACATATTTCAAGGAAAATTATACAAGGATTTCAAGATATTCCTTAATTTTTAATAAAAAATCATAGAAAAATAAATCGATTCTTCTCTAGATTAAGACCACACCTTTGAAAGGCTCATGCTACTCGAGTCTTTGGGATTTAGGAAGAGGTAGTTTGATGTGATCTCCAATTAGATATGTAGTTTGGAGTGTTTGAACCATGGTCTTCTATGCATGAATTGGAGTATGGTTTTTGTTTGTTGTAAATACTCAGTGGAAGTTCAGAATGTATACCAGCAAAGTGATCATACAGTTCATGCAGAAAACAGTACTGAAGGTGGCACCGTTTCCAAGTGTTTGAATGTTTTTTGGGCCTAAAAATCGACAAATGGAGAAAACTGTTTTTGGAAAAGATAATTACACGCCATGTACATGAAGGAGAAGAAACTTGTGCGCCATATGTTTTTCAAGAACATAACATCGAAAAATGGAAAAGGGATAAGGGCCGCGCAAGTTTTGGGCTGGTCGCGCAAGTGACTTGCACGTTGAGAAAGGACTTGCATGCCGATTCCTAGGAGGATGGAAAGTTGCGCGCCTATAATTCTTCATGATCATAACTTCAAAATATGGAAAAGGAAATAGGGTCGTGCAATTATTGGTTTGGGGACGCATGTGAGTTACATGATAGAGGCTAGGGCAATTAAAGCTGCGCGTCGGGACTTGCGTGTCGTGAGGACACTTGTGCGCCACCGTGCAGGGGTTCCCGTTTACCTATAAATAGAGGACCAACCCTCATAATTTGGAATGAATTTCAAGACATAGATATTTTTAGAGCTCCCATAGCGGTAGTAGTTAGGTCACACAAGTGTTATTTGGGCCGCACATGTAGAGGCTGCGCGCTAGTTGTTGGCCGCGCGACCAAGGCGGTTTAGGATTTAATGGTGCAGAGTCACGCAAGTTTGGAGTTGAAGGAGGATGTTTCGCCCAAGTGTGTTGATGTCACTTGCGTGCTGATTTTGTTCCACAAAACTGACTTGTGCGGCATTCTTGAAACATTCACGCCAGTTTGGGATAAGCACACCAGGTGAGGTTGTAGTACGCTGGTCCTTTTAGAGCATCATGAAAACTAGAAGATTGTCTGATACCTTCGGTGCAAAGTGGGCTTAGTATACAAGTGAAATTTGGACATGAAAAGAGAATCTACATTAAATAGAGGATGCATTATTTTTCAATGATGTAGATACCTTCACGTATATAAACTGAGTGTGACTTCACCAAGGGTTGTGAGCCATGGGGAGTCAATGGGAGTGGCCCGAGGGACGTAGTAAGCTATCCCTGAACAATTTTAAAGGCAGTGAGCATGGGACAGAGTGACTGTTCCCAATCTTTTGTAATCTACATCTAGTGAAGTTTAGTGGAATTATCTACGACAAACAACCTATTGGCGTATGATCCTTGGACGTACCCCTTAGTGGTGAACCAAGTAAAAGTTGTTGTGTCTTCTCTGTGCATGTGAATGTTTTCTTTCTGATCATATTCATCATACAGGTTCAACAAGTGCCTACCAATGTGGGAACAAGATCCATCACATTAAGAGAAAAAGTTGTCACCCTGATTCATCTCTCCACTCTCAGGGTGTCCTGGGGTCCTTCAAGTGGTATTAGAGAGAGGTTGCTGGTGTTGAATCTGTCCTTTGTCATCTTGGAGAATGCAGTCAATATCAGGGGATTCCCTCACTTCGATGGAAGTAATTTCCAGATCTGGAAGAACAGAATGAAATCTCATCTAAGATCTCTTAGAATGGAAGTTATATTTTCTTCTATGCAAGGATTACTAGTCACTGATCCAACATGCCTGGCTATGACTGACACAGACCTGAAAATTATTGATTTAGATGCTAAAGCACAAAATGAACTCACCGCAACCCTTTCTGATCTGATCTACCTAAAGGTGGTGACTTACACCTCAGCAAAATCCATGTGGGATAAACTCAAGAATATTTATGAAGGAGATAGCAAAGTGAAGGAGGTGAAACTACAAGTTCAGCACAATAGGTTCAATGATTTGAAGATGCATCCTGATGAGAATGTAGACTCCTTCTTTAAACGAATCACTGAAGTTTTTTGGAGCAATTCGGGGCATAGGAGAATAAATCAAAGATGTTGACATTGTGAAGAAAATACTGATAAGACTTCCACCCCTTTACAATGAAAAGGTATCAGCCCTTGAGGAAAGAGACCTTTCAAAAATTTCTCTCGATAACCTCCTAGCTGCTTGGTAGCATATGAAATGAGAATCAAACCAGAAGATGCTACGACTCGTGTGAGCAAGGAAATGGAATTTATGGCCAGAGATAAACTAAAATTTTCAAAATATAGTAGTGGAAAAGATGATGAGGAAAAATAAATGCTTTCTCTCATTGTAAAGAAGTTCCCGAATGGAAAAGGGAAATTCAAAAGGAAGTTACCTCTCGCACGTTTTCATTGAAAAAAGTTGGGCACAATGCCTCTCAGTGCCTAAGAAATATCAATGATGAAGATAGTGAAGATGAAAGCTTCGAGAAGACACAAAGAAGGTTTTTAAAATAGAAAGACTTAAAATATGGAATGAAAAAGAAAATGAAGAGTTTGGTTTGTGAAGAGGAAGAAGATGATAATGAATTCAGTGATGAAGAAGAACCAGAATTCAAAACTGGGAACCATGCTTCCATGATGGCCACTATTGAAAATTCAGAAGATACTGGTGGAGAAAAATATATGAAAACTTGTGCAGATCCTGAGATGCAACTTAAGGATGTTGTTAGTAAGCTTAAGACTAAATTTAAGAGTATCAATAAGTGTAAATCAATTGTAGATGAATCAACTGAATACATTGATCAACTTGAAGCTAAAATTGAATGACTGGAAGAATTTGTGAAGGTAGAGTCTAAATTAATTGAAAGCAATGATGACGTATTGGATCTGAAGCTAAGAATTGAAGAGAAGGAAAAGGTCATCAATGAACTCACCTCCAGACTAGAAGAAAAATCCAAGACTGCTGAGGGTCTTGAGGAGGAAGTTGTTACTCTTAGGCGTAAAATTGAAACTAAATCCATTCCAAAAGAATCAAGGAAGAAAATACAGTTTGGAAGATTATCAGATGCAGAATTACTGGCAAGAGCCAAGTGTGGTTCAGATGGGGTCGTAAACATCTTGAGTGATCAAAGTCCCTCTAGCATGGGAAAGAGTGGAATTAGCTGTGAAGCTGAGAAATCAACTACTGTAAGTTAAAAGATCCAAAAGAAAGATAAGATAAATGTTGAACATGTTGAAATGTTTCCTAAAGTTATGAAAAAGGAACTATCAATCCAAGTGAAAAGGAGAACTGAAAATTTTCCTCAAACATTCAGAAATGACAGCCAGTCTAACTATTCTTCAAAAGAAGAAGGTATGAGGAGAAATTCAAGTGAGAAGAAATTTCCTCTCATGAAGTGTCAGTTCTGTGGCTATCTGGTCCATACCATGTCTTATTGCGAAGAGGTAAGAAGCTATCTGAATGGAGAAGATGTAGGAGTTCAGAAAAGTAGAATAAATTCATATCCTAATTCTTATAGAAGAAACAATCTATATGGATATTGTTTTTGTTATTCTAACTTTAGTCATAAGGATGCTAATTGCAGGCAGAGAAGGGATATGGACACCTCATACTGAAGTTCAAGGCAAGTCAAGTCTTGTCAGCAAGACAATGTTGCTCTTTCAAAAATTTTTTCTCCTCTCAAATAAGATTTCGACTATGAAGAACTTGAGAATGTGGAAGAGATAATTGAAAGGCCATCAGTTCCTTATACTCAATCCAATGTCTCATGGAAGGAAAGGAAGAAGATTGAGAAATCCAACCTTGCAGAGGTGGCCCTCAAAGCTACAAAGAACAACAGTACCTAGATTCTGGATAGCGGTTGTTCATCTCATATGACAGGTAATGTCGGCCTGTTAACGGATATCAAAAGGAAGGTTGATGGCACAGTACGATTTGGTAATGATGGATCTCTGAAAATCAAAGGGATTGTAAGTACCGAATTAGATAATTGAGAACTAAAGAAGACTGAAGTCATTTACATAGATGGATTACATCATAATCTACTTAGTGTGAGTCAACTCTGTGACACAAGACTTATAGTTACTTTTAATCAGAAAGGTTGCACTATCAAGGGAAAGACATGGAAATAACTTATGAAGGGATGCAAAATAGAAGGAAAATTGTATCAGGTTGATAGTGAAGAAAATATCTGTTACATGATTGTTGAAGAAAAAAACAATTTGTGGTATCAGAGACTGGGAAACATAAGTCAACAAGACATGGAGAAAATATCAAAATTGAGGATTGTCATAGACATTCCCAACCTGAAGCGTGAGCATTAAAAGTATTGTGATGCTTGCATTCGCGGGAAGATGGTCTACAATTCATATCGACCAAAGAAGAAAAGGGAGTCTCACCTCCTTGATCTAATTCATACAGATGTTTATGGGATGATAAATGCTGCTGGAACTCATGGAGAATGGTACTTTGTCCTTTTCATAGATGATTATAGTAGAATGTAATGTGTGATGGTCATGTACAGGCAACGAAAAGTCCTTGACTGCATGAAAACATATTGGCGAATCACCGAGAATGATACCGGATGAACAATCAAAGTGTTGCGATCTAACAACGGAGGAGAATACACGTCCATTGAATTTGACAATTATCTGGAGAGGCATGGGATACAACATGAGGTAGCTGTTGTGAGAACTCTAGAACGAAATGGAGTTGTTGAACATAGGAATCTATAGGTGAACAACATGGAATGAACTATGTTGATTGGGAGTCGTATTCCACGACATTACTGGAAAGAGGTTGTTCAAGTTGTAGTGTATATTCAGAATCGAATAGGACATTATATGGGTGAGATGAAGACACTATATTAATTGTGGCATGGTAGGAAGCCCTCTCTAAAATAATTTTGTGTCATTGGAATTAAATTCTTCATTAGGAACAAAGAAGTAAATCAAGGAAAGTATGGAGACAATGCAGATGAAGGAATTTTTTTCGGTTACTAAATGAACAGAAAATCCTAAAAATGTTTCAACAAGCATTTAAGAAGGATTGTGGAAAGAAGTGATGTTAAAATAATTGAAGAGGAAACCAAAAATGCTTCAAGAACATCATATGCTGATGTAATAGAATGTGAGGAAGAAAGTGAACGTGGAGAAAATACATATACAGAAATAGAGGAAGTTGTACAAAAAACTCAACAATCACATCATGATGTTGACTCAGAAGAAGAATCTGATGAAGAAACTATGGCTGAAGAGAATGCAACGGAACCTCGCAGGAGAAATCGTAGAGCTGAGATTGATCCATCCAACATAATTGGGGACAGAAGTGCACCCAGTTAAACAAGAAGGATGATGAATAACACACAATCTACATTTCTATATGTTGTGGAGACATCCACATTTGAAGAAGCTGCAAATGATGAATCTTGAGTAAAAGCCGTGAATGAATAATTAGAACAAATTGACAAGAATCAGACATGGGATCTTGTCCAGAGACCTGATGGTCACAATGTGATTGGTACTAAACGTATCTACAAAACTAAGTTTGATGAGCATGGAAGTTTCCTCAGAAACAAGGCATGACTAGTATTTAATGGATACTCCTAGATTGAAGGCATTGATGTTGAAGAAACCTTTGCTTCTTGGCTACACTGGAGTCAATCGGGCTTCTCCTTTCCATGGCACTCTAAATAGGATATAAAGTATATCAAATGGATGTCAAGACAACATTCTTGAATGGTTTACTCGAAGAAGAATTCTACAATGAACAACCAGTGGGTTTTGTTCTAGGTACTGATGAAACAAAGGTCTGAAAACTGAAGAAAGCTCTATATGGTTTGAAGCTGGCACCACGAGCATGGTACCTGTGGCTGGATTCATATCTCAAGAGGATAGAATTCAAAAGAGGAGTAGATCACAATCTATATGTGAAGAATTATCTAAAATATCGATTCATGGTTCTATTCTACGTTGATGATATCATATTTGGTGGCAGCAGACAGAAATTAGTGGATTAATTTTCCAATCACATGAAATCAGAATTTGAAATGTCTATGATTGGGGAGCTCACATATTTCTTGGGTCTACAGTTGATTCAAAAGAAGAAATACACTTTCATTTTTTAGGAAAAGTATGCAAGAGAGATGCTGAAGAAAATTAATATGCAAGACTCCAAACCAATGTTAACTCCGATTGTAGTTAGAACTAAACTTACAAATCATGAGGATGGGCCCTCTGTTGATCCCACCATGCACATGAGGATCATTGGGAGCCTTCTGTACCTAATAGTGACACAGCTAGATATTGTCTTTTCCACATGTCTTGTGGCCCACATTCAGAGTAATCCAAAGGAGGAACATATGGAGGCAGAAAAAAGAATCATGAGGTACATTCAAGGTACACATAACTTTGGGTTATATTTTTCTATAGGCAGTAATAGTGAATTATAATCATTTTCTGAAGCAGACTGGGCTGGTGATGTAGTAGACAGAAAGTCCACCAGGGGTGGAGCCTTCTATATTTGGAAGAAATATGTTGGTTGGTTGAGTAAGAAAGAGGAAAGTACTTCTCTTAGTACTGCTGAAGGTGAGTATATTTCCTCCACAAAGGCGTGAACTCAACTGCTATGGATGAAGCAACAACTAACAGATATTGGTGATGAGGTGAATAAACCAATGGTAATTTACTGTGATAACAAGAGCGCAATTGATCTCACAAAGAATCCTATTCAGCATTCTCGTACAAAACATACTGAAATCAGGTATCACTTTATCAAAGAAAAAGTTAACCAAGGGGTGATTAGAATGGATTATGTGGGAACTGATGTGCAAGTGGCTGATATCCTGACCAAGCCACTACCAGTGGCTGTGTTTAAGAAGCAACGGTTGAACTTTGGTCTTCAGCCACCTCCCTGTGCATAAGGAGCTTATGCAATACCTGTCTCCCCGATTATGATAACTATTTTCTTCTTCTTATGGATGTGATGCAGTTTTGTGGGGGAGATACTATCCTGGGGGAGTATGGTTTGAGCAGAACATTGAACAACTTACCGGTCTTTGGGTTTATTGTCAATGGGGGAGAAAGGAATAAATTCATGCATGTTCAGGCATGTAATGCTCCTGTTACACGATGTGAATTCAGTGTCAATGATAGGATGAGAAGAATGAGAAGGAATACAACAGTCATGTAATGCTTCTTGGGGGTCATTGATAATTCCAAAACACTGGAACTCAATTCAAGCTTCCTCTCTTGTTTTCTACACCGAGCATTTCTCACATAGACTTAGAGTGTTGGCTGAGTTTATTCCTACGTTTTTGGTTCTCACATGGATGGGGATCTATTGAATTTATTTTCTGATTTCCAACAAACCCAAAGGGGGGATATTGTTGGAACCATGGTCTTCTATGCATCAATTAGAGTATGGTTTGTGTTATTTTTTTCAATCCTCACTGGAAGTTTAGAATATGTACCAGCAAAGTGATCATACAATTTATGCAGACAACAGTATTGAAAATCGATAAATAGAGAAAAGTGTTTTTGGCAAAGAGATTTGTGCACCGTGTACTTGAAGGAGAGGAAACTTGTGCGCCATATATTTTTCAAGATCAAAACATCGGAAAATGGAAAAGGGATAAGGGCCGCAAAAGTTTTGGTCTGGTCGCGCAAGTGAATTGCATGCTAAGAAAGGACTTGCGTGTCGATGCCTTGGAGGTTGGAAAGTTGTGCGCCTATTGTTCTTCATCATCATAACTTAAAAATATGGAAAACGAAAGAGGGTCGCGAAAGTATTGGTTTGGTCATGCAAGTGAGTTACATGATAGAGGCCAGGGAAGTTAAAGCTATGCGCTGAGACTTGCGCACCGTGAGGACACTTGCGCGCCACCGCGCAGGGTGTCCAGTTTGCCTTTAAATATAGGAACCCCCCTCCTCATTTGGAAAGAAGTTCAAGACTTAGAGATTTTTTGAGATCCCGTCAAGC
Source organism: Viscum album (assembly GCA_963277665.1). Classification (NCBI taxonomy): domain Eukaryota; kingdom Viridiplantae; phylum Streptophyta; class Magnoliopsida; order Santalales; family Viscaceae; genus Viscum; species Viscum album. The sequence continues at coordinate 163,207,299 of OY728144.1, forward strand.
TAGTAGTTGAGTCGCGCAAGTGGTAGCTGGGCCACATAAATAGAGGCTGCGCGTCGGTTGTTAGCTGCGCGACCAAGGCAGTTTAGGAGTTAAAGGTGCAGAGTCACACAAGTTTGGAGTTGAAGGAGGCAGTGTCACGCAAGTGTGTTGGTGTCACCTGTGCGCTGATTTTGTACCGTGAAATTGACTTGCGCTCCATTCTTGAAACTTCCGCGCCAGTCTTGGAGAAGCACACCAGGTGAGGTTGTAGTATGCTGGTCCTTTTAGAGCATCACGAAAACTGAAAGATTGCCCGATACCTTAGGTGAAAAGTGGGATTAGTATACGAGTGAAAGTTGGACTTAAACAGAGGATCTACATTCAACATAGGATGCATTCTTTTGCAATGATGACGTGACCTTCATGTCTATAAACTGAGTGTGACTTCACCAAGGGATGTGAGCCAGGGGGAGTAAACGGGATTGACCCGAGGGACGCAGTAAGCTATCCCTGAACGATTGTAAAGGTAGTGATCCTGGGACAGAGTAACTGTTCTCGAACCTTTATAATCCACATCTAGTGATATTTAGTGGAATAGGTATAACCGACAACTTGTCAGTGTATGCTCCTTGGACATATCCCTTAGTGGTGAACCAAGTAAAAAGTACTGTGTCTTCTCTGTGCATGTGAATGTTTTCTTTCTGATCATATTCATCATACAGGTTCAACAAGTTCCTACCAACGTGGGAACAAGATCCATCACATTAAAAGAAAAAGTTGTCACCCTGATTCACCCCTCCGCTCTCATGGTGTCCAGGGGTCCTTCAAGGACAATGGTCCCATGGATATGGATATATGCAATAAAAGAGAGTGTTTCAAGATGTAGGATACAATTTTTTAATGGTTGGGGCTGAAGCCTCATTTATTATTAAATCAAATTAAAGACCTATTTAAATTGGGTAGAGGGAGACCCATTATATAGCCTGAAGACCTATTGGGAATTTATCCCATTACATGGATTGTAGGCCCAAATTTTTGTCCCAAGGCCCATTCTGTGAATAGTACTACTACAATACCCTCCTGCTATGGTACCACATTGTACCCTCTGCTGCTACAGTACCCTGCCATCACTATAGTGACATGCCGCCACTACAGTACCCACTGTTTCTACAGTGCCACCACTACTCCAGTACCCAACAAATACTATTACAGTCTGCACCCCATGGGTTTTGAACACCTATTTTTCATGTAGGATTACGGGGTGCTTACCAATAAGCACAACCCCAACTACTAAGATGGAGGATATACTGAAAATGTTGGAAATAAGGACTAACCACCCATGTGTTAACAATTTGGGATGAAGGATCATGAGAACTGCCTTTAAGAGATTAGAAAATGGAATAAGTGTAGATGAGATGACAACCAAGGTCATGAATTTCAAAGACACTTAAAGATACCAAACAATGTGACAGAGCAGATGAAGGACCCTCATAATGCACCACCCATGGTTCAATTAATCAACCGTATAGAGAAAGGGTACTATGTGTTCCAGTGCACTATACCATCGATCCTTGATGGTAATCAGTTTCAATAACCACCCAATCCTAAGGATTAGTGTAAATAATATTCCATCAACACTACAGAGGCGAATCATGAAAATAATTTCATACAAGGTAAACTTCCTATTCACTCAATAATGTTAAGGGTTTTTTTTTAATCTAGTTCTGCACATTTCTTTATATCTTTTAGGTTTTCTAGAATAGTTTCATCACAACCTCAATATCTTGAAGTAGAGATATCCATAAAAAGACCTATTGGTGTGATAAATGCTGGTAATGTTTTAAAATATTCTCCTAATAGTGTCTACGGAAATATTATTCGAGAAAACCTTGTAATCCATTACCTTATGAATTATAATACTATAATAGTCATGTATTATATCTCTTTATATAGAATGAACATCAATAGTCCAGAAAAATAAATATATTTCTATATTCTAAAACATCCAAGGCTCTTATTCAAATTCTTGGAAGATCGTGAATCACCTTTCGAAAATCCAATAATATTGTTGGTGATGATACCCTATGAGGAATCATACCTTGACCAAATGGTTGATCAGAAGAAAAGTATTATCCTTGAGTAAATTCCCATTATGATAAAATATAGTGACGTGACTCCTGAAGAGTTAACTCGAATTACACTAGATCATGTGCCTACGTTTTCAATATAATACATTCCTAGAGCTACTCTAATATCAAAATTTCCCTACAGGATGGCCCTGATTGAACTGGTGAACAAAAAGAGTATCTCCAAGTTCATTTAGACAAAGGGAACATACCCCACAGGGAATAAACATGGGGTGCACTAGTTCTATTTATCAAGAAATAGGATGGATCAATGTAGTTGTGTATTAATTATCAAGAGATAAAAAAGGATCACCATAATGAACAAGTATACAATACCAACAGTTGATGAATTATTTGATCAACTTTATGTTTCTGAATTTTTCTCAAAGGTGGATCTTCATTTTGGATATCATAAACTGAAGGAAAAAGGAGAATCTATTCATAAGACAACCTTCCATACAAAGTATAGACACTATGAGTTCATATTCATTCCATTCAGACTTACCAATGCCCCTAAAATCATCATATACTTAATTAATAGAATATTTAGTGACTATATCGACAAATTTATGGTAGTATTTATCAACAATATTCAAATTTAATCCAAGTGTGAGTGGGGACTTATAGAGAATCCAAGGATTGTTCTGGTGACATCAAGGATGGATAAAATAAATGTTATGTTCATAAATTATGACTTCTAGATACGAAATATCACTTTCGTGGGGGTACATGAACACAAGTGATGACATTTATACAAACCCTTAATAAACAAAGGCTATTGGAGAATGGACTAGACCGAGTAGTGTATCGAAAATCCTTAGTTTTATTAGATTAGATGGGTACTACCAACATTTGCTATAGAATTTTTCCCAATTTACAGGACTTATAATTATGTTAACATGGAAAGGGGTAAAGTATGCATGGATAATAGAAGGAGGGGAAATAATTAAGAAGCTCAAGAATAGGTTATCAACTACTATTGTAATCAGACTACCTACTTGTGGAGAATATTATGTGATAAATAGTGACCTTAAAAGAAATGATTTTTTTTATACTCATGAAAAATTATATAGCTATAGACAATGCCTCATGATAATTGAAGATCCACGAGAAGAACTACCCAGCACATGATTTGGAGTTATCATCATAGACATTTCCCCAGAAGATTTTTTGGAATACCTCTATGTTGACAGGTGTGATGTATATAAATTTTATAATATTCTAAAGTACATATTAAAAAACAATTAACACGAATCAATGAATAAGGTTAGATCTAATCAAATACTATGATTTCAATATTCCCTTCCATCCTAGAAATGAAAATAAGGTAGCTAAAGCTATTATCAAAAAAAGAACATGATACTCCATTCATGATGTAGATTGATAAAGTACCTATCTTCTTGGATATTCACAAAATGGATTTAAAAAACATAACTATTGGGAATACGTCTTATCTTTCCAAAATAATTGAAAAAACATCTATTCATAAAAATATCAAGGAGCTAAAAATGGATGATTTAGAGAATCCGAAAGAGGGGAAAATAGTAAAAGAAGTAAAGAATCCTGAGTTCCAAAATTATGAGGATGTTTTAATTCTATTTTTCTCCAAAATATGCATCCCTATGTCACTAGAGTTTAATAAATATCTATTGTAAAATACAAATATTTTATATATCTACACTATCTTGAAACACTAAGATATTCCATGATATTCGAGAGAACTTTTGGTGGGACAACCAAAATAAAGATATTTCTGGGTAGACCTCAATGTGCTAGGTATTTCATGATGTAAAAGTAGAGAGAAAAAAATCCAAGTGTATTATTAAACCATTTCCCATACCCATATGGATATGGGAGAGCACCACTGTGAAAATTTTCACAAGTCTCCCAAAGATATATAGATGAAAAAAATGTCAAATGGGTTGGGGTGAATCAAATCACCAAGACTGCCAAGTTCATTGCTATTTGGGAAGATTTTTCATTGTAAATACTTGATAACATATATAAAAAAAGTGGTAAGGCATAATGGGGTTCCATTGTCAATTATTTTTTTATTATTATCTATGGTTCACATCTAAATTATAGATATTTTATTTACATTAATTGAGTATCTAAATGATTTTTAGCAAGGAATGTCACCCCCAAACTGATTTCCAATATGAAAGTGATATTCAGATGCTCCAAGACATTATAATATCCCTATCAATTTAATTTATTAGTGGATGGGATATTCATCAACCATTATATTAGTTATCATATGACAATATCGTCATCCCATGTATTCAAATGGATCCATATGAAGCTTGGTATAAGAAGCAATGAAGAACTATAACTTGTTTTGATGAAGTTGGTGAATAAAATCCACTTCGACATTATCTTGTTCTAGTGATAACAGTGAATGTTCAAGATATCCATCAAAATTTAAAAACTTATCTTGGTGAAGAAATGTTCTATACTGAAAATAATATAATAGAATTATAGTTTGAAGTTGGAGACAAGGTTTTCCTTTGAATATCACATTGGATGAGATTTATGAAGTTTGTAATAAAATCGAAACTTATCCCATTGTAGATTGGCCACTTTGAGATCCCAGATCAAATAGGAGTAGTGTCCTATCGAATATCACTTCAACTTATTGTGCCTCATGTTAATGAAATGTTCCACATATCACTCTTGAAGATGTATATACTTGATCCATCACACGTACTGAATCCATAGGTGGTATAACTAGAGAATGATCTCTCTTATAATAAGAATCAGGTGAAGATCATGGACCGTAGAGGCAATATTCTTCAAAAAAAGATTACCCTCCTTGTTAAAGTTTTGTGGTAGAATTATAAGTTTTAAGAGGTGACATGGTAATAAGAGGAAATAATAAAAAAGAAGTTCCCACACCTATTATGTACTGAGAATATGAGTTGAAACTTCATGGAGTAAATTTATAATCTGGGGATAAATTAAAAACCCAAGGTTTGTAAATGTTATTTTCTTCTTGAAATAAATGTGTATTATATAATATTATACATTATGGTACTCATAAAATACATAGATAACCAAAGAATAAATTATTTCATTAATTAAAATCATTACATTAGTCAAAGAATAAACCCAATAAAATTCCAAATGATATAGGGTGATTTTTAAAAAAATATAAAATAAAAAATGGAAAAATATGGATGACCCAAATCTTCTAGTATCAACACTCCAATGAAGAACACTATATAATACAAGCATAATATCATTAATGTAATCAAAACTATAAAAAATGGGAATATAAAAACTAGAGAGGAATTGTGGTTATTAATGAATTAAATAATAAATAATTATTTATAGTCAGTAATTTGATAGTTCAAATTGTAATTTAATCATAGGAATAGTAACCAGACCATTTGGAATAATAATATGACCATTGGGAAAAGTAATCCAACTATTTTCAAAATAATTTAACATCAAAATATCATATTTTAATATAAGTAATATTTACCATGAACAATATAAGTAAATATAAACATTATAATCAAAAAATTTATATCTTGATCATAAAATGTCAAATAAAATATAGGCTTGTTTTTAATAAACAATATTTTAATGTATTTCATAAAAATTATAAATTTTAAATGAGAAATTATAATTAACTACTTTAGTACTTTATTTTTATAAAATAAATGCCATTTTTGAAATTTTCACATCCAAAATATCCAAGGATGAGTTTTTGTTAATTTTATAAAATGCAACAATTTTTTATTAAGTAGTGAAAATATGGTTTTCACATAATCAGTGTATAGTAAATTATATCATTCATGATGTAACAATGACCTAATCCATTATTGAAAATTATTTTTTCCTTTATCTAGTTAATTTCATTAATTATTCATTAAAATAAAATAAATATATATTCCAACCCTAAAAAGTATTTTTCAAAACCTACAGTCAAAATTGATCTCATGGAATGAATATTTTTCATTCATTCCAAATTCTATTTTAATGGACAAATGAATTCGAATTATAAATTAGTTTAAATTAATAAAAACTATTATATTATATTTATATATGATTTGTTTTGTAAAAAAATTCTCTAATAAAAGTTTTACCTTTTATAAAAAAAATTATTACATATTTTATTCGAAAAATATCTCTCCTCTTATATGTAAGTAAACCCGCTCACTATCATAAAAAAACCAATAATACCACACATTAAAATCCCTAACCTCTAAAAATATTATTCATATAGGTCCCCTAAAAATCCATTGGGACATTTTGGAGTATTATTACTCCAAGCATCACAAAAGTTTTAGTGTCGTACATTATAGGCTACACTGAAGATTAACTATGTTTGAATTAACTCTCCCATTTTTCTTCCACTCCTTATTTATTCACAGTCCCATTCAATATAACTTCTAAAATTAACTATGTAGTAATTTAATTTTATATTTGTATTTTAAACCTACTTTAAGTATCCTATTTACTTAATATTTAAATTCCAAAATTCTCTTCCCCACTCCTTCAACAATGTCCCATCAATGGTCGGTTGACCACCTATGGATAAATTTCAAAGTCAATGATTATAAACACCTTCGTTAATATAGAATGTGAATTATATATAATATATAAACATATAATTACATTTATAATAAGCTTCTATAATTATATATATTCATGTATAATGTCATTGAACAAAATTAGATAAATAGAAACAAAATGAGATAGTATAAAGAAAACATTTTATCAAAACAATTAATGTTTGATAAAGGGTGTAATAAAATAGAATAAAATAATTTTAATCAGTAAATAGTTTAAAAAATGAACATAATTAACTTTTTAATATTGATTTTAATAATCCTAATTTTATTATTCAGGTGGAGAAAAATGGCGAAATGAAGAAATAAATAAGGTAAGGGGATTATCAAACCGAATTCCTTTATTTGTGGTGTCATATATTCTATAATATGAATGTTTATATTATTTATAAAAAATTACCATTACTTATTCTTTCAGGTATATACATATTCCTATATATTTACAATATATTCTAATAAAAACATTTTTTTACAGTGACAAGAATTTTAGAAACAAGATTTTCACACCTCTTGAAATGATTCTTTTCAACTTGAGAAGAATGATGTTTCATATCCAAGTATGATTCCTTTTATTTATTGGGAACAAAAATCTTATTCATGAAATTATTCATTAATAAATTTTTATGAAACCCATTATCTATCTTGGCTTTATTTCAAAACTATGATTGTTATATAGTCTGTGTGGCATGCAAGATTATGAGCATTTATGATGTTTCGAGTCAGCCTAAAATTATATAGCCCTGTGACGCATTGGGTAATTAGGTGCATCTCATGATATATTTTTTATTACATGTGAAAATGGTTATATCATTTTTCACAATTATGATTTTATGATTATGTACATATTTTATGTGCGAACTTGATGCCGACATTGTTCACAATTATGTGAGGTATTTTTCCATTGGGACATGATGAATTATTTTTTTCATTTGAAACATTCCATGTAATAATTTAATTTTTACCCACTAATTATTATGATGATAATATGATTTTTATATTATAATTATTATTATGTTCACCCATGTTATATTAAATCACGTCAGTTATTATCCTCTTACTAGACTTTTATCTCCCCATGTTTTTAATGTATATTTTCAGGAGACTACATGTGCTACTGAGAATGTGAACTTCTAGATGATAAAATAATAAGTATTTAAATAATTGTTTTTGTTTAATTATGTAAAATTGATTCATGAACCTAAAATTCAAAAAACACTAAACCTTTGGATCCAAAATTGTAATGCTATTATGTTTTTTATGTTAGAAAATATATATTATTCATGTTAGAAAAATAAAGGTTCACTATAGTGATGTACTTGTTCATTATTATTTACTCACCCATTAGTTGGTAGTGGACTATGTTTTTCTAATTGTTCAATAATAAGAATTTAATTTTCATTCAGTTAGATCAATCACACTCAATCTTGAAAATTCAATGATATAATAAGAGTTGTAAATAACAACTAAACATAAAATATTTTAAGAATATGATTGTAGATTTGGTATCTGACATTTAATTCATAGATGTATCAAAGGAAACCACTTTAAATTCATTATTGGGGAGGAATTGGTTGTCTCCCACAATGGCATTTTAATGGTTCTCCAAGGTGATGATAACAAATTTAACACATCTGAGGCCTATAACATTGATGTCAGTTGTAACAAAAGTATTTCCAAGTATCCCCATATAAAAGTATATAATAAACATAATGACCCCATTACATTGAAAATTATCTTGGATGTAACACCCCGACCCCAGTTACCCAGAGTCGGTGCATTACTTCGTAACATTGGAATGATCACAAGAAAGATCAAATCTCGATAGACCGATTGGTTTAGTAGCCTTGGAAACACTAGCTATATTCATAAAGTTTTACATTACATCATAAAGTGAGAAACTACTACAACAACATGGTCTCCATATTCCACACTCATATCCTCACATACAATCCATGCAGGTCACTCATAAATTACTTCTTCACATCCTGGGAAAAATAAAACATAGAAAAGGGGTGAGCTCAAATGCCCAGTAAGGATAACAATATAGCGGAAACTTTTATAAATAAGAATAAACATTTAAGGAAATTTATAACTTAAAACAAAAGCCTTTTAAACTTGAACTTCAACATAGTATTGAAAAAATAAAATGAAATAATGCCATTTACTTATTCACATGGATATTCTACTAATTGAATAATCACATGCAATATCAATAACCACTTTCATAATTATGGAATGCATAATGCCAGACTATCATAACCACATAGCCAAGCCCTCGTGCCAAGACTACAAATAAGATTTAGTAATGGCCTTGTGCCAAGACAATAGTTTGTCTCATGAGACCTACCGATGCATCGAGGAGCTATAGCGGGCTCCACCCGTCACATATTAATTCCAATGCATTCCCACACGAAAAGGTTTAAACATAACATAAACATTCATATTAAAACTAGCATACGAAATGTCAATACTTTCACCATAAACTATGAATGGTATAAAATATAGCAAATCCACAGTCAAAAATATCACAAAACCTTCAATAAAATATAGAAGTTTTGTATCATAATAAATCAACTTCAAATAAGCGTAAAATCCATCAAAGGATGTTGACATAGATGGAATCAAAACTCTTTTTAGAGAAATATCTCTTTCTATTTTGAAATCATTTATGTGTCATAAATTTATAAAATAAAACACTTTCTTTGAAAATATTCTTATAATCTTATAAGGGAAGCTTCGATGATTTTATAATGGCGGAAAATAACCGCACCCTCCGTATAAGTTAAAAAAACATTCTTACCTTAATTCTGTTGAAAAGGATAAAAAACACCTTGTTTGGAAAAAGGAAGAAAGATTCCTTTATAAAAATCTTATAAAAAGTAAAAAAAGGGTATAAATGACTTTAACCCATATTCTTTTAAATAGTAAAAATATTTTGAAATACATTTTTAAGAAACATGGATGTGGATGATAAAGAGATCCTAGTAGATTATTACGTATAAACAACCTCAGATAATGAAGAGATTGTGAAATAAACCTTACCTTGTACTTTTACTTGTTTGGGGTAGGTTACCCTCATGTATAATGGTGAAATAATTGTTATTAAATTATACAAGAATGATATACATTAATATGATATCATACATGATCTTTTAACATTGATTTGTTTATAATATATTAGTATTATCGGTTTTTCGGGTGTTAACTTACTCATTTCATTTTATATGTTTTGTTACGTAAGCCATGTTTTTAATGGATAGGTTGTATCTTAATCATATCCAGAATTATATCTAGTCCTTAGATACTATTATTAATCATAAAATGAGAATTATACTTGAATGGATACGATAGAGAATGAATCTCATCGCGTTCGTGGAGACGGTAGTCCGTACGTACGCACTAGCGACAATATCATTCTTTTGATATTAAAATAAAATATAATTGGATAGTATATAATATATAAAAAAACATTATCATGTTATATTTACTATTTACATGAGTTACACATCATTATTATACTCATCCAAATAATAATATATTGAATAACAATTACACCACTACGTGGAGACGGTAAGCCGTACGTACGCACGTATGGTGACATGTTATTTAAAGGGTGGATAGAATACTGAATATTGTTGTACCACATTTATAGTAACATCACAGTATATATAAGATACTGGAGTTATTATTTAATAATGGTAATAACAAAGAAAGAATAAATGGAAGAAGAAATGAATTTGAAAAAGGGTGGTGAAAACATTACCTCTTCTTCGGGTTCTTCCTTATGATTTGATCAAAAGGGCTCCAAAGGTTGGATTTATGATCAAAATAAGGCCTCTAGGTTGTATTGAATAATGTTGAGAGAGCATTTGGGTAGCGTTTGGCCGAAAAAAAGGCTTTCAAGGTGTGAAGTAATGACAAGGGAAAGTGCCCTCTAATAAGAGGGGTGAGGGGCACCTTTGGAAAAGCTAGAAATATTAATTTATAATAAATTCATATTCGGTTTCTAATGGCTCCAAAGTGGATTATTCATAGATTAGGGTGGGTATAGTTCGAAAACCATTCAACCAATAGAATTTAGACAGGTTTGGGTTACTATATTAACCTTATCTTTTATTTTTAACTCTTACTTAATTAGTTTGACATTTACCATGTCACTTTGTATTTTTAAATTATATAGTTAATATACATACTATATACATCCAAGAGACCCTTAAGTGGTCCATTAATGATACACCTATCATGATATAAGTCTCTTTTCCGAACCTTATATTTTTAGGAATTTAATATCAATTAATAATATAGTATTTGTTTTAAAAACTCTTTTATGCCAATTTTGACACTATTCAATTGTTGATTTTTGTGAAACTTATAACAGAATGATTACTTTGAAAAATGTCAATTAAATAAATACTAATATGACATATTATCCTAGAAAATTAGTTTAATTCATTAAAAGTCTCAAATTATATTTATTCGGGTATTGATAATATCAATTATTTTAATTTTTCACTACTATGGTAATTACTGCATCATCATTGTGTCATAAATAAATTAAATTATTTAATATCTAAAAATTATAAATAAAATATCATTACGTAGGAAATCTTTTATATTTCTAATGAATATTTATAGTCGAATATCCAAATTATGTAACCCTATGTAAAAATTGTTTTTTCTAAAAGATATATGCTTATGTCATTTTTGTACTTATTTTTACTTAATTAAAATAAAGTGTCCCTATCACTTACAAGTGGCACCATGGGGTCCCGAAATCAACCCAAAGATGACCATGGTTAGACATGTATCCACCAATAAGGTTAGGACACGTTTTAGGATAATTTAGTATTATTATAATATTATTTTGTCACCCTTATTTTATGGATTTACCCTTAACCATGGTAAATAAAATATTTACCGCAGTAATTATTCAAAATGTCTAAAAATAAAAGTTACCTATTTACACAATTTGAACATCCTGATTCTAAATATGGAATCCATTTTTCCAAATTCAAAACACATAAGTGGCTGAAATTAATTTAAAATTAATTCCAGTAGTTAAAACATAAAGCGTGTTTTTAAGAGATAATAACTATCAAAAGATTAACACTTTTTTATGTCCAGTTTAATTGTAAAATTATGTACAATGACCAAAATTGTATTAAATGGTAAAAATATATTCTAAATATACTTAAAAACCACTCAAATTAATAATTTATCACTATTAATTATTTTGATTAAAAAGTTGTTTTTAATTAAAATTTAGTAATTTTCACTATTCATCAAAATATGAAAGTTATCCGAAAAGTACCAAAATTTAAACTTAGGCTAAATTTGATACTCCAAATCCAAAAATGAAGTCCATTTTGAAATATAAAATATACATAATTTCAAAAAGTAGGTATTACTATTCATAACGGCTAGTTTGATTGGTGGTGGTGTGTGTTAGAACTCAAAGTTGCGTACAACACACGCTACTGTATTATTCAAAGGAAAGTGTATCAGGGAAGCTTTGGATGTTTCATTTTAAAATTTTGATGTCCTCATTTAGTAAAAAAGTTTAAAATATTTTATTTTAAAAGGGTTCACTATTAAAAGTCGGTAAAAGTGCAATACTGAAAATGAATTTGTTCTTACATTATGTCTAAGAAACATATAATATGGTTTCTAAAATTAGAAGGATTATATAAAGTTTAAAATTTAGTTAATACTATTCATAACCTCTTTTGAACAGCTTGTTTGGTAAGTCATGGTGTGCTTGAACTCGGTGTTGCGTGTAGTGCAAGTTATTGTATTATTTTAAAGAAATAACACACTATGAAATCTTGGGGTGTTACATTCTCCCCTCCTTCAATAAATTGCGTCCTCGCAATTTCAAATTGTCTTTAGAAAATAAAAGGATGAAAATAGAAAATATATTTGTGGGAAAACCCACATCGGAAATTGGGTTACTAAAATTTAGTCTTAATATGAGGAAAAGAGAAATGAAAGGGTCACCACAAAATTAAGATCTCGATTAGGAGAACATTGGTGGCAATTAGAGACATATAATTGGAGGAAAAACGTAAATATTTATAGGTATTGATTGAGGTCATCAATCATAAACATGTGTAAAATTGAGGTCCTTAAATTCATCAATCTATGATGATTTAAAATACCATCGGTTCAGAAAAACATATGGTATTAGGATAACACATTTTTGACGTTTCAAAATAGCTTAGTTGAAATCCCAAATCGAAAAATGAATTAATGAGACCTCTGTTTAAAATAAAGAGTGGAAAGTATGAAGATTACCGAAAATAACACATACTAGGGTTCCATGTAGGAAAATATGGATATAGAAGAGAAATCTTACCATCAATTATCTAATGGAGAGTGGTAGAGAACATGGCTATGAAAAGGCCAACAATCCCAAAGCCATAAATTAGTGATGATTTAAGGTACCATCTAGGACAACATTTTTGTTCTAAGTTCCTTTTATTAATGTTGAGGAATTTATTTATGAGATGGGATAAGATCATAAGGAGATATACTTACATTATAATTATAGTTTTATCCATTAATAAATTTCTACCACAAACTCATCTTTCACTCTAAAAGATAATAGAACGTAAAAAAATTCTATTTATACTATTTGTACAGGGTTTCAAAATAAACGAATTTATAATTCATCTACCAGATCTTTTAAAAAAAAATACATTATTTAATCCAGGACATCTCGTGGGCCAGTGGTTGGTGATACACCCTTGTCTCCCTTCGGTTGCAGGTTCAGGTCTCGCGGCCTTGTCAGGCACGCCGGGTTGTCACCCGACCTCCAGATTGTCCTTTTATGGCAATCCAAGATTAATCTCAAACTAGAATTTATCCAAAATACTTCTGTCCAAACTCACAGTCCAACATTTATAAGGAAGGTAAACATAATGTAGATCCTTTTTACCCCGTAATATCATATTAATACCTACATCATGTATTATTTTAAAACACTGAAACATCCTGAATTACCATAATCCTTATTGATTACATTAATGCTCCCTTATTCCATATAGAATGCTGGATATACTTCATCAATCCAAAAATGTTTTAAAAACCAACAATGATGGAATATACAAATCATTAATCAGCTTCAAGGTAGTCAAGAATATCCAATATAATTTATCTAAATCAATCATGTATTATTCTAAAATCACTACCTCGGTATCAGAGCCATATTATGGTTTATATTTCTCTCAACCATATATTTTCCAAAACATTAACCTGTTATTGAGTCACTTTTCTTTGTTCCACACAATCTCAAGTCCTTAATGAAATAGTACTGCAGTACAATCCTTATATACTCCATACTTATTATAACAAATACATTGTTGATACAACACTCAAATGACATAATCAACATAAGAAATCTAATCATTCCTCTTCATCTATGGTAGTATCATAACATGATTATTATCCAATAGCATCATTTGCGGCATAGTCTGATGATTGGGACATAGGTTTGCGTAGTGTCCAAAATCCTTAAAAATAAAGCATTGTACATTTGAAACCATTTTCTTACCCTTGCAGTCACATACTTTGTTCCCTTTTTCTCCGCACTTATAACAAACTCCCATTCCTTTCAGACAAGTTCAAGGGTGTTTCTTCCCACAGTTATCACATATGGGAAAATTCTTCTTTTCCCTCTTCCCTTTATCCATCTTTCTCTCTTCCATTCTTTTCTTCTCTTGCTTCCCTTCAAAGCCATAGGAATCAGTAAAATCTTTACTTATCTTATCAACACATGATATTATTTCTTCCTATGATGATAATACATGGGAGACTATTTCTCTTATAAATTCTGGCTTAAGACCATGAAAGATATGATCCTTCTTTCTCTTTGGATCATGTTCATTGTTGGAGTTATCATTCCTTCTACTGGGCGCCATTTCTATACAATGGCATACACTAGAATAGTTTATGAATAACAATACCTAATCCCAGACTTGTAAGACACATGACATAAATTATATAGTTTATGGATATAATCCATAATCATAAAAATTTCTCCTTTGAGGAAGTATATACTCATAAACCCTTCATAATGATTTGTAAAGAAAATGAGAGTTATCCTAAGCATATCCCCCAGGAGTGTCATAACCAAAAGTGTAGCAAGGCCCGTTGTCGTGCACCAGTTCCCGTTAGAGTCTAGCTCAAAGCGGTGTTTTCGGGTGTTACCCCTAGGTACAACAGTGCCAAATCCGCCTCTACCTGCTCATATCCGGACAGGGATGTATTGCTCAGAAAACTCACAAAATCTCTACAATACCAAAATTTAGGAAGTTCTTCTATACTAATCCTCAAAGTCCATCTTAGGTCTACGTGCTCTAATAAGAGTTTATCTAAATCTAGCTTCCAAGGTTTGTACTAAACTTCCTCTGATACCAACTGTAACGCCCCGACCCTAGTTACCCAGAGTCGGTGCATTACTTCATAACATTGGCATGATCACAAGAAAGATCAAATCTAGAAAGACCGATTGGTGTAGTAGCCTTGGAAACACTAGATATATTCATAAAGTTTTTCATTACATAATAAAGTGAAAAACTACTACAACAACATGGTCTCCATACTCCACACTCATATCCCCAGATACAATCCTTGCAGGTCATTCATAAATTACTTCTTCACATCCTGGGAAAAGTAAAACATAGAAAAGGGGTGAGCTCAAATGCCCAGTAAGGATAACAATATAGAAGAATCTTTCATAAATAAGAATAAAAATTTAAGGCAATGTATAACTTAAAACAAAATCCTTTTAAACTTGAACTTCAACATAGTATGGCAAAAATAAAATGAAATAATTCAATTTACTTATTCACATGGATATTCTACTAATTGAATAATCACATGAAATATCAATAACCAATAATGATGGAATGCATAATGCCAGACTATCATAACCACGTAGCCAAGGCATCGTACCAAGACTACAAATAAGATTTTGTCAAGGACTTGTACCAAGACACTAGTTTGTCTCATGAGACCTACCGATGCATCGAGGAGCTATAGCAGGCTCCACCCATCACATATTAAGTCCAATGCATTCCCACATGAAAAGGTTTAAACATAACATAAACATTCATATTAAAACTAGCATACAAAATGTCAATACTTTCACCATAAACTATGAATGGTATAAAAAATAGAAAATCCACAGTCAAACATATCAAAAAACCTTCAATAAAATATAAATGTTTTGTATCATAATAAATCAACTTCAAATAAGCGTAAAATCCATCAAAGGATGTTGACATAGATGAAATCAAAACTCTTTTTAGAGAAATATCTCTTTCTATTTTGAAATCATTTAAGTGTCATAAATTTATAAAATAAAATATTTTCTTTGAAAATATTCTAATAATCTTGTAATGGAAGCTTCAATGATTTTATAACGGCGAAAAATAACCGCACCCACCGTATAAGTTAAAACAACATTCTTACCTTAATTCTGTCGAAAAGGTTAAAAAACACCTTGTTTGGAAAACAACGGAAATATTCCTTTATAAAACTCGTACAAGAAGTCAAACAAGGGTATAAATGACTTTAACCCATATTCTTTTAAATAGTAAAAATGTTTTGAAATATATTTTTAAGAAACATGGACGTGGATGATAAAGAGATCCCAGTAGATTAATACTTATAAACAACCTCAGATAATGAAGAGATTGTGAAATAACCCTTACCTTGTACTTTTCCTTGGTTGGGGTAGGTTAACCTCCTGTATAATGGTGAAATAATTTTTATTAAATTATAAAATAATCATATACATTAATATGATATCATATATGATCTTTTAACATTGATTTGTTAATAATATCTTAGTATTATCGTTGTTTCGGGTGTTAACTTACTCATTTCCTTTTATATGTTTTGTTACGTAAGCCATGTTTGAAATGGATAGGTTGTATATTAATCATATCCAGAATGATATCAAGTCCTTATATACGGTTATTAATCATAAAATTAGAATTATACTTGAATGGATACGATAGAGAATGAATCTCATCGCGTTCGTGGAGACGGTAGTCCGTACGTACGCACGAGCGACAATATCATTCTTTTGATATTAAAATAATATATAATTGGATAGTATATAATATATACATAATCATTATCATGTTATATTTATTATTATACCCATCCAAATAATAATATATTGAATAACAATTACACCACAACGTGGAGACGGTAAGCCGTACGTACGCACTTATGGTGACATGTTATTCAAAGGGTTGATAGAATACTGAATATGGATGTACCATATTTAAAATAACATCACAGTATATATATGATACTAGAGTTATTATTTTTGAATGGAAATAACAAAGAAATAAGAAATGGAAGAAGAAATGAATTTGAAAATGGGTGGTGAAACCATTACCTCTTCTTCGGGTTCTTACTTTTGATTTGATCAAAAGGGCTCCTTAGGTTGGCTTTCTGATAAAACTAAGGCCTCTAGGTTTTAGTGAGGTATGTTTAGAGATTATTTGGGCAGATTTTGGCCGAACCAAATGGCTTTGGAGGTGTGAAGTAATGAGAAGGGGGAGTGCCCTCTTATAAAAGGGGTGAGGGGAACCTTAGGAAAAGCTAGAAATATTAATTTATAATAAATTCATATTCAGTTTATAATGGATCCAATGTTGATTATTCAAAGGTTAGTGTGGGGATAGGTCAAAAACCATTCAACCAATAGAATTTATACAGGTTTGGGTTACTATATTAACCTTATCTTTTAGTTTTAACTCTTAATAATTAGTTTGACATTTACCATGTCACTTTGTATTTTTATATTATATAGTTAATAAACATACTATATACATTCAAGAGACCCTTAAGTGGTCCATTAATGATAAACCTATCATGATATAAGTCTCTTGGCCGAACCATATATTTTTAAGAATTTAATATCAATTAATAATATAGTATTTGTTTTAAAAACTCTTTTATGTCAATTTTGACACTATTCAATAGTTGATTTTTGTTAAACTTATAACAGAATGATTACTTAGAAAAAAGTCAATTAAATCAGTCCTAATATTTCATATTATCCTAGAAAATTAGTATAATTCATTAAATGTATCAAATTATATTTATTTGGGTATTTATAATATCAATTATTTTAATTTTTCACTATTATGGTAATTACTGCATCATCATTGTGTCATAAATAAATTAAATTATTTAATATCTAAAAATTATAAATAAAATATAATTATGTAGGAAATCTTTTAGATTTATAATGAATATTTATAGTCGAATATCCAACATATATAACACTATGTAAAAATTGTTTTTCTAAAAGATATATTCGTATGTCATTTTTGTACTTATTTTAACTTAATTAAAATAAAGTGTCCCTATCACTTACAAGTGGCACCATGGGGTCCCAAAATCGACCCAAAGATGCCCATGGTCGGACATGTATCCACCAATAAGGTTAGGACACGTTTTAGGGTAATTTAGTATTATTATAAAATTATTTTGTTTACCCTTATTTACCGGATTTACCCTTAACCATGGTAAATAAAATATTTACCGCAGTAATTATTCAAAATGTCTAAAAATAAAACTTACCTATTTACACAATTTGAAAATCCTGATTCTAAATATGGAATCCATTTTTCCAAATTCAAAACACAGAAGTGGCAGAAATTAATTTAAAATTAATTCCCTTTGTTAAAACAAAAAGCGTGTTTTGAAGAGATAATAACTATCAAAAGATTGACACTTGTTTATGTCCGGTTTAATTGTAAAATTATGTACAATGTCCAAAATTTTATTAAATTGTAAAAATATATTCTAAATATACTTTAAAACCACTCAAATTAATAATTTATCACTATTAATAATTTTGATTAAAAAAGTTGTTTTTAATTAAAATTTAGTAATTTTCACTATTCATCAAAATATGAAAGTTATCCGAAAAGTACCAAAATTTCACCTTAGGCTAAATTAGATACTCCGAATCCAAAAATGAATTCCATTTTGAAATATAAAATATATATAATTTCAAAAAGTATGTATTACTATTCATAACGGCTAGTTTGATTGGTTGTGGTGTGTGTTAGAACTCGAAGTTGCGTACAACACACGCTACTGTATTATTCAAAGGAAAGCGTATCGTGGAAGCTTTGGATGTTTCATTTTAAAATTTTGATGTCCTAATTTAGTCAAAAAGTTTAAAATATTGTATTTAAAAAGGGTTCACTATTAAAAGTCGGTAAAAGTGCAATACTAAAAATGAATGTGTTCTTACATTTTGTCTAAGAAACACATAATATGGATTCTAAAATTATAAGGATTATATAAAGTTTAAAATTTAGTTAATAATATTAATAACCTCTTTTGAACGGCTTGTTTGGTAAGTCATGGTGCTCTTGAACTCAGTGTTGCGTGTAGTGCAAGTTATTATATTATTTTTAAGAAATAACACACTATGAAATCATGGGGTGTTACATTGGATTATCCCTTTGATGACATAGATTATAGTTTCTTACTCATAATCTACCATCTTGATGTAAAAAGCCAAACATATGACACCACATCAACAATATATAATCAAAGGATCTCTCTAAGATGAAATACTACACATAAGTGGGACACTTATACCTGATATCAAAGAAACCCTATTGTAATTTGTGGGAAAGAATCAAGTTAAAACCATGAATCAATGTATCTCTAGTGTACAACATATAATGATAATAACCAATATGTGTTCAACTAGTTTATAATATTTTTACATGATAGGTAGACTAGTTTGTCAATTATTGATTGGGATAGTTATATTTATATCCACCTAACTAGTTTACAAATAACCATTTTTCTATGTAGTTACATCTAAATATTAATCGCTTGTAGTGTAAGGAGATTATACCTCCCTTCTTCCTATACATGGGAACATAAAATTAATCTTTATCTCTCATTATTTTGATGAGGGTGAGTAAGATAAATACCATACTTACATTTAATAATGATTTTATACCACCAATAATGAGATAATTTGTTTTTTCTATGGTATTATGGAATATGTGAGGACGACATTGGCCACTACTATTATTCTACTTAACATGTGTGAGATATAAATCATTATTTTTAAGCTCATAATATGATAATAACCCCTTGAAGTTGGAATTTAGGGTAACCTTCATGAAATAATATTTACTCATCATCTGATAAAAAGGAATAATTCTTAACATATAGATGATCAAGGCCATAACTAGGCTTTATCCCTTATAAATTGTGGGATGCATGAGTTTATACAAATCGAATATAAAATTAAACATGAAATTTTTTAACAACCAAGATTGAATGTCTAAGACCTTCTATAAACTTATGAAAAGTGGATCTTTTTGATAGTGGGATGAATAATTCTATAATGAATTCAATATCATGATGAATTATTATTTATATCCTCTTTTTTAATACTATATATTCTTGGGAAACCATGGATAAATTATGTGACAACCTATAGTCATCTATCAACTGACTCATATCTAATAAGAACAATATGTGTAAAGAGAACAATATATACCACCAAAATTTCCTAATAATTGAAAATAATTTCAAACATTCTACCTTCTATAATAATTAACTTGTATTGATTTTTGTTGTTTGGAATCTATACCTTTATCTACATCATCATGAGGTCTAGTTCATCTCCAAATTTAGCAATTAATTTTCAATCACAATTAAACCATTATAAATAATGTAATGGTTATGCATAAGGTATTTTGTAGTTATTAAAAATGTATTTCATCCAAAAAAGGTCTTTAAGGGAGAAGCAATACAAGATTTTCTTTTCTACGCAGCCAACACTTGAGGAGTTTTCCTGATAGATTGAGATTACTTATGATTCAATTCTCACCATCTAAATATTTATCCCATAATTGAAAAATTACTTTAATTGTTCCTCTCAAAGCCCAAATTTGAAGAGAATGTGAAAAGAAAATCTTAATAGGATCATCCATAGGGTTATATATTTTACTCCCTCAAATTTATTATATTCCACTCATTCTTTATTTAAGAGGGGTGTACTAAAATTTTTTTTAAACATAAATCTATCATTATTGTACATGGTTGTACCTTGAGAATAAATATTGTTTGTTTCACATAAAATGTGATTTTATTATGGTCATAAATTATAAAAATATAGACCATTTTGTCAAGAATGTGATGAATATTATCTTCCATGGGTGAACCTCTATGTTAATCACTTGATTTCCATTGGATATAATGGTGTGTTATATCCTATATTAAAAAAGAAAAAAATCAGACATATTCTCTAGAAGATATTGATGCAACAATTTTTAATCTAAAATATGATGAAAATTCCATCTTTATAAATAATTATAGATGGATATCCCCTTCCTCTAAACATATACTAGATTGAGAGGAGAACAACTCCTCCCATACACGAACAAAAATTTTTCTCTTAATGGATGAATATTATGATGGGAAAATTGCATCATTGTGTACCAATAATAAGGGATACTATTGTCAAGATATGATGAGTGATGAAAAATATACATAAGTAAAAAACAACCTCCCCTATGGTGCCTCCAACACCAGGGAAGTCCTATATAAACAAAAAGAAATTAGTTACCTTCACCATTAAATCTTGGAAAAGTAAATTCATCTGGTAATTTAGATGGTTCATAATGAAACATGAATATTTCATTAGGAATTATTGAAACATTTCCCTAGATACCATGGTTAGGAAACATTGGTACCAACATTGTATATGTTTACATTGAATTCACAAAAAGATGTCACACATTCTAGGAACATCCCAATTCAAGAATTATCCCAAAACTTCTCCACACCTAAATGTACTCATGTATTATTATTATGTTGTGAATTGATTCCATCAGTCCCTAATTATCATTTACCAAAATCTAGTTCATTTTTCATAGTTATGTCAATTATTTTTTTAAGTGTGCAGATGTTTTCATCTAAAATCAGTAAAGACATGTTGTATAATAAAATTGCTGAAAACCCATTTTAGTTATGTGTTTCGGATCCTCCAAAATATTTTCCTACATAAGGGATCCTATTTTAGATACCCCAATGTAAATATCATATAGTCCATATACCACATTTGGTATAACCATACAACACACTAAAATACACCCTTGATTAAAAAGATTAATTAATTTAATAATTTATACTATAAGATTATAAAAATCATGGTGGACTAGAACATGAAGAGCTAGGATATCAAGATCTCTATAAAATATTTTTCATCACGGACTATGAATATTAAATCTACCTGAGGAACCATTTTTTCTACTGTATATAGCAGAAGTTGTGATTCCAATTGTGGTTTAGTTATCAACCCTTTCAAAAAAATTCTATGATATGTTGAAATAGGGTGAGTCACATGTCTCAATAGTAGTGTTATATTATCTTGATAAGTGAAGGATAAATGAACTAATTATTATTATAGTCTATCATAATTAAGTGGATTGATCATTACATAAGATGTTAAACCTAATATTTATTCCCCAGTGTGATATGGTTCTATCATTGAGAAATTCGAGGGTACCAAAAATAAAAATATTAATATTAGAGAACTCATGGAAATTACCATTATCAATTCCCATGTATTAATAAAATTATTCATACTCATTGATCAATATGTATGGGGAGTGATTCACTCCTCCAAACAATACATGGTTTCTAAATTATTTCCATGTTATTGCTGAACTGGCCTCTTTTTAGTTATAACTACTTTAATTTCAAATGTATAACACTTATTCTCAATGTATGTCTTCAAATAATAAGGACATATGTCTGCCACATATGTTATTAATCTTTATAGTATTCATCCACACATCATAATATTAAAATAAATAGAATTATCCCCCATTGAATGATTACATAATTCCCTTTTCTATGAGCTATATTAAAATAAACAATACATCATTATCGATCCCAAAAGTCCCCAATGGAACTACCATACCCTACTATCATGTCTATCTTGGATTTGAATTCATGTTTCAAAAAAATAACACATTTATTCTACTATAACTCTTTATTAATAGGATTTTTGATATTCATAATGCCTGAGACTGTATCCCCATTGTACTCAATATCATTTTGACCTTAGTTTTTCCATTTTTTAATAAATTTTTTATCATTAGAGTTAAAATCATAATATCTTCCATTCATTACCAACCACACTATTCATTATCTATATTAAAATCATAGGTACCCTTGTCATGTATCCTTTCCTGTATAGAGAACATATCATAGACAAAACATCCTTAGATATAATATAAGGGAAACTGATTTGTTGATATATTACTATTGGTAACACTCAACATGTCATCAAATATTTCAAAAATATATTATGTTAGAACCCACATTTCAAATTAAAGAGAAAGTGGTGGTCATTATAAAATATATTACATCACTTCAAGAATCAATTTGTTCTAAGTCAAAAATTTATTTTTACACAACTTCCTCAATCTCATTATTAATTTAAAAACCATTGGGTTTTCACTAAATGAATCCCTACACATTGGTGGGGTGGATCAGGATTCTAAAATCATGCTCAACTAATTTTCTATATAAATAGGATACCTCACATTGTATGACATAATAATACCACCCCAACATTTACATACATATTTTATTTTATCATGAAATACGAATGATCTTATATTACCCCTTGTTTCAAAAGTTGATTATAACTATCATTGTATTTTAGGAATTGGTTGACTGTTTCATTAGAAAGTATCAGACACATCATAATCTAAAATAAGGAGTTTATTCATCATGGAAACCTGATGTTAAATAGTATATCCCCAATTAAAATTTAAATCATGATGTTAAAACACACATCCACCATCCATCATGGAAACATTAATTTAAACAAAAAATCACTAATAATAACTCAAAAACATTACTTAAAACTATGTATAATAACATTCTCTCATTGCGATCTTAAAATAAAAGTAACTTCACTATTAATCCCAATAATTTAGACTACATGGAATTCATCATAAATTCATAACATTCATTCACATCTCCAAATGTCTTCTCAATATCACTTTAATCCAAATCAAATTCAACCAAACTGTATAACCTTATATAATAAGGAATCATCCATATTACATAACATTAATCTTTATGATGTAATGGTCCTCCCCTAAGTGAATATCCAATTCATGGATCTATTAGTATCCAATCAAACCTCTCTCTTGGAATAGAATGAGGGTGTATTTCATGTAAAATATAAATTATATCATAAGATATATTAGAGATCATGTCATGGAGGAATCAGTGCTAAGTTAAATCACCTCTCAATCTAACCTATCAGGAAGAGTGGGAAATATTACTCATAGATGTGCTACAAGAATGACCACTCCATCCTAGTCTATATCCGAAAGGGATACAACTATGTTTTCCAAAGAATAGGCCAATTGTTTTCTGACCATGGGACATGAAAGCTCTTCAATTCCTAGGTAAAAATTAAGATTACCTTATAGGGGTTATAATGGAAGTTAATGTGATCATTACTCTTCATAGCGTGATAATTATTTTATTTTACTGATCATAAACATGTATTCACCCATCACATGAATCCTATGAACATGATTTTCAATGTCCAATCCTGGCTATTAATGATGGGTTGATTTTCATTTTCAAAATTTTTAACTCATTTTATTGGAAGAATCAAGATGTCATGTATGCCTTTATGGGAATGAAAATTATAAAGATAAGGAAAACCATATAGAGTATTGGGTTGCTAATTATCATCCCATAAGGCTTTTAGAGGTTCCATCAATATTAATATCCCATTATGGTATTTCTTATTTAATAGAGATAATGGAATCATAAGGATATTTTTTCTACGGGATACTCCCAAGGGGTTGCATGTACTATAAGTAAATTTTCCAATTCTTCCCCATTAATTTTATTCTAAGGGATTGAATTTTTTTTTAATTTTTAGAGAATTGGATCCTTCTAAACCAATTATTCAATTTTTCATGGGGAAATTGAAAATATATATTAAGTAGTAATTTTTGATATCAAGTTGACCCCATGATTTTATATATTTATAGGTATATTCTCAACTATGAATACTATATAAATATAATAATTCTAGATGATATAAGGTGAAACCTCAATTTCTATCATTTTGAAAATGAGGTATTATATATTGTTCCATTTACACTCAATATTATTTTGATCATATATAGTGTTGATAAATTTGTATAGGGTTATCATAAATAGGATATATAATTTTACCTTGATGTATAGTATTAAAAGTTGAGGATAAAGAAAATACTACTTGAATTTAGTAAATTAATTCTAGAAATGTTCATCCCACTATTATGAAGTTCCATTAATCATAAATTTGGAGAAGGAATTAATCTTCACTTATATGTTGGTGAAAAATTATGTATATGAATTACATATAATGTGTATCCACTCAAGTTTCTTAAATATTCCAGATGAAGAATCTTTGGGTTGGTTTTGACCTTTTTAGGACCAATATTGATGTATTTTTATTAGATGATGAAGCAATATAATTTCTAAAAGGGGAGTTTAAATTAACATTTCAAGTGGAATACCTTTAAGTTATAGGCACAAGAACGTTGAACTTATTTTCTTTGTCATTTTGGAATAACATTAATTTACATTTTAAAATAAAAAAAATCTTCTAAGAATAAATTCAATATATTCCCTTAAAAATTGTTAAAGAAGTGATACACATCCATCTAGTTGGTTTCTCCCACAATAATGAACCTAAATGAAATCAAATTATCCCATTATAGTCTCAGGGGTTCCATGAATATAATGTATCATTAATCTTTTATTTCCATCAAAACATTGGATCTATAGTATCTATCCTTGTAATAGGGGTCTTGTAACATGGTTATCTAATCGATCATCAGTTCAATAACTGAGATGCAGAAATTTCCTGAGTAGTGGTGATTGAGATCTCAAATGTAAATAAAATGTTTTATTTTATTTTTCTTATTTATATTTGATTTTTTCGCTATCAATTTAGGGTTAAAATCCACAATCATTAAGTTTTAATTGATAATAATATCATATTTATCATCAATAATTGAGTTGAGGAATGACTGTATTATCATAGAAACCATCTTGTACCCATAAGGGTCTATGGGAACAATGAGATAATAGATAATTACCTCCTAATCAATCCCCAAAATATACATATAGTTCCATGTAAATAAGTCACACTATTTCATCAACAACATGATTTATCCACAAACCTTGTTGAGAATCATGATGGTATTGACCAATGTAAACCTTGGGTCTTCCTCAGCTTCAAGGGTAACATTTATTAACTCATAAATTGTGGTGAAAAATATTTTTTCAATAATAGGAGGGGATAAAACTAAATATTCATAATTATAAGAACAAGTCATTGAGATGTATTTCATGTTCACATGAATAGGTATTTATGAGGTGAAAACACCATTTTCATTATGGGATGAATATTTATAAGTTGTTTTTTGGAATTTTATTTATAAGGAAAGTATTTAGATGGATGATATTATCCGTATCCCATTTAATTATTTATTTTGTAGTCTACTTATAATTTTTAAACCTTATGGATTATTTGAACTAATGTTGGACAATCCAATTATTTATTATACATGGTTAACAAATTCATCCGTAGTCATATGTGGAACTATTTGAAAAAAATTTGAATATGGATTCTCTTGATATGGGTTAAAGTGTCCCACCTATGAGTCGGTGGTTATTTGGGAGTAATATTTAATTTCCAGCTTAATATTTTAGTTTCCATGATCTTCTTTTATAGTTTCTATATGGTTGATAGTTAGTAAAAAATACTCTTCATGTCATCCCATTTATCTACTATGGTTTTTTTCAACATAATTGGATCATTAATACACTATGCCCTTTTATGATGAGTATGTATTCTACTAATTCTATAATACATTAGATATATATAATTGTCATTGTGTGATTTTATAGGGGTATCATGACCATCGATCACTCTTACTCAAATATGGAGTGAGACAACTAAGGACTCCTTGGTATGGTGTTGAATTAGTGACCAATGAGATATCTATGAATTCATTATTGAATTTCGAATCACAAACCTAGGAAATGAGAAGGATGTCTTTGAGTGGTCATTTATCACTTTTATTAGACCCCCCTAATACTCATGTTACAATATACTAGATCAACATTTATATATTATATTTTATGGAAAATATTCTTTGGGATAAGATTTATCCAATAATATTTTACCACTTTTAATCAATATACATCAATATTGATGATATTTAATAAGATATTGAGGTGGAATATTTAAAAAAAAATCAATTCCTCCCAAATTTATTAGATTATTTTTCCATTGTATCAAAATATTTGGGTTTTCTATCATCTTCATGGTAGGATTCATCAACAACCACTTCAATCACAAACTATGCATGGATACTCAAACTGAGTTGGGGGACACGGAGGGGGACTCTCTGGAACCCATTGAAAAATGGATTCCATAAAATATTTTTATCAAATATGGTATATTTTTGATGTTATTGATAATTTAATGCATTCATTCATTTATAATATTTAATCACATAATATCTCACTCTCTAACTAAATGACTAGAGGGACCATCTAGCTGTTTTGAGGTGTATAACTAAAACCCACCATATTTTATAGACTCTTCTATGGACATGAATCATCTTAGTTGTTTAAAACATTAATAAAATGAAACTATTTTTGTTATGTCATTGAATTTTATTGATTCTATTTTACATTATGAAATGATTGTCTTTATATATTAGTAGTATAGATATCTTTTTATGGAAAAGTTCCAAGAGAATTTATTTTTTATCAAGGATAATATTCTCTCTGCTCACGATCAAGGATTTTATAAATTAAGATAATATTGAAGATTATAATCATCATAGTTCACTATATACTGGTTTTCCTATCTGGTGGAATTGATAAAGAGATACTAGTTTTCCCTATTAGACGACTCATGTAATTAATGTTGGACCATAGAAGAACCTTTTAATGTAGAGGGAATTGAATCCATTTGGACTTCCATTACATAAAACCAGATGTGAATACCTATAACACCAAATATTTTATTACTAACACCATCATTCTCTATATTTTCATAATGCTAATAGTGCATATGTTGAGGATGAGATGGTTAGGGTAGTGTGCATACAGCCAAGATGTTTTAACTACCAATATTAATCCTCAGATAATGAATCAACCCTTCTTGGTTCATCTCTATTTCCAAATACATTATTTTATGTATGATTTACTATTATGAAATTCACTATTGAAGTCTTCATTGGAGAAGTTCATCTAACACTATCGAAGTGAAAATATTTGGGAGAAAATGTCATAGTATATGGAGAGCGAGCTATATGGATAATTACAAGCCCCATTATCAGATATGTACATTAGTAGATAACATATAAAATTAATTTACAATGTATAATGAAACGTTTATACATATATAATAGTACAAAAAATTTCATTCTCCACATTATGGGTGTTGATTCACATAAATCATTGAATTGAAAATATTTTTTTCTATTAAATAAACAATTTACTATTCTCTAATATTTAAAGATAAATTAAAATAGAAAATATAAGCTATTTTAATGTCACCCATAGATTATATTAATGGTATTATTTTTTGTTTTTAGAGAGAAACCCATCAGTATAGAAGAGTGGGGGTCAAATGTGTCTAAAAAATAGTTGGAATGTGGACAGTTTCGTGGGAGTAACATATATTCTCTTCATCATCATAATAATGTTTATCAGTATAAAATTGATTTATATTTCTATTAAATTATATATGATGTAGGTAGGATGATATAAGATGAATATATGAGGTGATATATCTTCCAATTCATGAAATAATGAGTTCTTTTGCGTTACATACAATAACGACTTTCTTTGACACCTTGTGTTACACGCAATACCAAGTTTTACCGAACAATAATATGTTGTTAATATTAATATTTAATATGAATATTATATCATAGATCGTAAACAAGTTATTATAAATAGGATTAAATAATTAATTAAAATATTTTGTTGAAATCATCAATTACCAATCAATTAGAAATGAATATAAATACTAGTTGATTAAAAAAGAAATGATTTTATAAAAAATTAGAATTATACACCAAATGAATTTTATCATAATATATTAAATAAATTAATATTAGATAATGATATTAGTTAGATTTATATATTATATATTCAATAATTATTTACATTCATTTAATAGAATCAATAGTAATTAGATAAGAACAGAATAAATTTTACTCATAAAAAAATGTATTTTTAAAACTGTAGTTTTTCCGCCTTTTAATAGAGAATTTTTTAAACTAATTTTTGACACATTTATAAATTTTATTTGAAAAGATAATATTAATTTTTGAAATATTAATTTAAAAATAATATTGGAGTTAATTGTTGGTATATTTTTGAGATGTTTCATTTTTTTAATGAATAGTGAAAAGTAATGAATTTTAATTGAATACTAATTTTTTGTCTAAATAATTTACTATAATAAAATATTTTTATTATTCGTTTCAATGTATTAATTATTAATTTATACATATATTTATCTAGTTATGGTCTTGGAATCAATTTCATAATGAAATTTTAAATAAAAACAATAGAAACTTATGTATATTTTCACTTTTAAAACTCGCAATATCACCAAATTTGTGGGATAAAGTTTAAATTAATTTCTGGAAAATTTGGGATTTTAATTTGGAAAAATATATTACTTATTTGGAATTATAATAATTTATAATTTATAATAATTTCAACTTTTTCTTACCATAAATATTAGTGAATTCAATTAAAATTCATTATAGATATTATGGTAAAAAAAGACCACTTAGTGGTTAAACGTAGAGTATATGGGGAGAAAATGAAACAAAACAAGTACAAAACCCATCTTATGGCCATATACATACAATATACCATATTGTACCGAATAGAGTTCATTATTTTAGGCACATTAGATGCAGTTTACCTTCTGAAAGTGTTTACTTACTTGTATTTATGAGAATGACATTCCACCTCTAATATAAAAGAGAACTCACTCCCATAACGTATTGAAACCTCAAATTATATTTATATCATTTTACCCCTGACCAATTAACTTATAAAATTTCCTCCTCTAATTCTAGAAGACTTAATTCTTGAATTAATCCATTAAAGGAAGGCCTTTGTTTGAAACCAATAAGAGTTAGCCCAAAATAGTTAACGTTCATCAACACACATCTTTGTTTTATTTCTTTCCCCACCCCCTTAAATTATTATTATTACATTATTATATAATAACCCAATTATTAAAAATATAATTATATTTGTTGAAATAAATTTTCCAACTGGAAACCAACAAAACATTAATAAAATATGATATGTAATCATTTTTCGTGTATATAGAGGACTGTCGCCTCACAAACCGATGTCATTTATTATTACATTACCACCATTAAAGTTTTTAGTATAATTATGGATTTATAGTTTATATATGATATATTTTACATTTATAATTTATTTATTCTATTAGATTTATTATAAAATAGATTCCTCCATGGTTTCCATTTTTCTAGAATAAGATAACATCTTTCGTCTATATGGTGGACTACCTCCTCCCAAAGCAATTTGATTCATTCACACATTAAGTGAAATGTATTAAGGATGGTTTTAAAAAAAATAAATCATATATATGGAAAAAAATTATACTAAAATAATAATATAATTATATATCCTTTACTTTCCATTATTTTAATATGACAAGAAAACAGAAGCATCGTTCATCCATATATATGACCTACCATCTCCATGAACGATGCATTGCATTTTCTATCCCCATATTTTAAAGATTTTTCTCAATATATATATATAATGAATATATATGATATTTAAATCATTTTTATCATATCTGTATAATAAAATCATGATCTGTATAACAGGAAAAAAATAACAAGTCAAAACATACTAAAAAAACATGGCAATTGACATCCAAGGAAATAAAAATAATGAAATGTTATTAACAAATGATTTAAGAGATGATATAAAAGGATAATATAAGATATTATAAGTATTAATGTGGTTCTTTTAAAATTTAATAACATTCTTAAAACCATTATATAGGAGGATATAGGGTGTACAACCAAAAAAGGAGCATAAAGTAAGGGATCCTGTCTCAATTTCATTTCACTGAGCCATATTGTAATATTATACATGTAGTTTTTTATATATGATGTATGTACTACACTTATGAGATATAATATCATGAATAATTAATTATTAATGGTATTTTGAGTATTTATTTTAGTTATTTAATCTAAGAGTATTTGAAATTAAAGTTACAAAGTGGTAAAAACAATTAATAACCCAATTCCTTTTCATTGGTTTATATTTCTTTCTCATTGTCCTTAAATTTATATGATTATGTGTATAATTAATTTTGAATAAGTATTGATGTATTATTAATTTTTAAGTGGATTTATAGTGTATACCCATTTTTTATTCATTTATTAATTCTCACTTCAATGTTATGATCATTTTAAGGGTTTATTTCACAATATCTTTCTAATTGAGATTTTTTATTATTGAATATAAGTTGAAGTAAATAACATACCATTTATTAATAAACCATTAAAATTTATTCTCATATTTTTAACAATTAAAATTTTAAATTAAGAATAATATTTTTAACTCTTTATTACTTAACACTGTTTAGAATTATTTTATGAAATTCTGACTTCATTTCTTTTTTCGGTCGAAATCTATACTCATTTAAAACAATGTTTTCTAAAAATGTTTTTGAAAATGTTCTTAACATTTTAAAAACAATTTAGAGGAATTTTTACCACATTTTACCCTTTGAAAAAGTTATCAAGATAATATTATATCTTTTTAAAAATAATTCATATTTTTATCTTAACCAAAAGGTAAAAACATTCTATGTTTTTATCATGAATGACTTGTATAGTATTTAACACTATAATGACCACTAAATAATCTGAGGCTTCCCTTACGTGTTCTTATAGTTACCTTAAAAGATTTTTTTAAATTTATTTTCAAGTGAAAGTATTTTTTAAAATACTGTTCAAAAGGAAAATGAAAATTTTCATCAATAATGTTTTTAAATATATTTTTTAGTACATCAATGACAGTAACCACCATTCATACTATAATGGGTATAAATTATATTAATACCATAATTATTATTCCACTAGATGGATTATTTTTATTTTAGCCAAGTATAGTTTTGAAATTCACTCTCTTGACTCGTTTTTGTGTTCATTAACATACCCTAGAAATATTCACCTTCCCTGGATAGTCAGATATTAAATTTACACTAATTATATATATCATTTTTTGAGGATATTATTATCTCCTAAAATATATTTAATTTCTACATTGGGTTTTTTACATCAAAAGTTATTTTATTTACTAGGGAAATAGTGATAAATCTGTATTATTTACTAAGTATAAATATTTGAGGATACGACACATTGTTTATGAATTAAATTTATTATTTGAAATTTTTAGAATTCTTTAGTCATGTATGAAATGGATTGGGGACTATTTAAAGTAAGCCCGTTGATGAATCAGTATTTTTATGGGAAAATCTTTTAGTGATAAACCCTTCCCGTTTTATTCTAAGTAGTATTAAACTATCCATAGGATAGATCTTGACCGTAGTGTCTTCTAAAATATCTTAACCTAAATCATATGGGTTACTTCCAACATACATTAAATTTTTTGAGGATAGATCTTGATAGTAAAGATTTCATGTTACTCAGAAACATGATTTTTGATAATTATACATCTTCTTTATTTCAGTTATTATTATTATCGATGATATTTTCACATGGTAAAATCTATAGATGAATTTAAATCTCATATTATTGATTAAATGGAATGTGTTTTCAGTTATGTATCTTTCTAATTGGTTTATGAACTCCCTTATTAGGTATTTATTACATGGAATGTGGTATCATTTACTTGCCTTGACATATTTATTATGCTCATTGATTAATTATTTTAGCAAATATATTTAACCCTTATTGAGAATCTGAGCTCACCCTTGTTTTTTCCCTTTCTCTAGGATTACATGAATTGTATGAAGTAATATTTGAAAGGATATTATTGGCGAAATAACAAAGAAAAATTATGCTTTATTTTTTGTATTAACTTATTATATAGGACACTTGTATATATCTAGTATACAGAATATACTAAACAGATCCGTCCTTTGGGACACAATTTTGATGAATCTTATGGAAACAGAATGGTAGTAGGAACCAGCTCCAGGATTTGAGGATCAGGGTCACTATAATTGGTGTTAGAGAAACGTTATTATAAACCGTGCAAACTTGGTTTATGATAATAGAGATAAGGGAACATAACCCCTAGGTAGAAATTCAGGATAAGTATATAAGAACATGCAAAAGTTTGGGTAATGTAGAGATTGTTTGGTATTTTCTTATAATACAAAAATGTATGGATGGTTTCATGGTTTTATGATTTTAATATATAAGATATGTTCAATTACATTAAACCCCCCTTTTTAGGTTTTATGTGATGGGAGTCTACAAATATTAAGGTGGGTTTTGTGTAATTTATGTAAATTATATGGTTTAGTGGAAATGTTAGTTGTGGAATAAAACCTTTACATTTTATCATCATAATTTTAAAATTATTGAAAACCTTTATGTTTAATAAGTTATGATATTTTAATAATAATCAAATAAGATTATATTACATTGGAAAAAATAGGTTGTATTGAAAACCATAGTAAAAACGGTTATTTAATGATTAATTTAATATCAATGATTTCCATAATAATTTTAAAAACATTATAGGAATTATATTAATATTGTTTAGAATAAGGAAAACCTACATGCAGGGTGACAACCGTTGCATTTGGTGAGGTAGTGGGGCTTGAACCCAAGACCAAGGATGATAAGTTTTCTATTTATACCACTAGCCTAAGTGATGTCATGGTTAGTGTTTCATTATTTTTAGTAAAAAATTTGAAAATTATATATTAATGATGATCCAATAGTATTAGTTTTAATGGTTATTGATTAATGTATTAAACAAATTGGTTTTGGAAAATAGGTAGAGAAAAACTTTATGTTTTGTTTTTTAGATCTTCTGATCTCTAAATAGTAGTTCTTCTGAAAAAAAGGAATCATTTTTGGATATTTATTTCTTGGAATAAGTGATTAATTAGAAATTTATTGAATAAATACTAAATGATGAATATATTTTTTTGAAATATAAATACATCATATAAGTATATTTCATTATATTCATAGATTTGAAATGAAAATCTATACATTATTAAAATGATATTGAAAGAAGATCTATCATTGTACCATCGTTTCCCATGATATCAATTATATTTTAACACATACAAGATTTATAGTTTTGAGGCCCTAAAATTTTCATATATCATTTCATTTTTATGATAACTAACCTCAATCACACTCTATAAATAATTTTGCTTTTTAACACTTTTATAGTGTGTATTTTCAACAATTTAATTTTAAAATATCAAACCATAGAATATCTATATCATGTTTAAATTATGATGGAATAATTTATTTAAAGTGGGGAGAATGTAACATTGTAAAAATTATAAACGAATTACATTTATTCAATAACATGTATTAAATAAAACAAAAACAGTAGAAGGGAATATAAAATCCCAAAACATTACAATATATTTACTATTTTAAATAAATTAAATCTATGATATAGATTTAAATTCATGAAATAGTGAGTTAGCTTATGTTACACGCAACACTGACATTCTTCAATATCCTGTGTTACATACAATATCAGGTTTTATAAAACAAAAATATTTAGTTAATATTGTTAGTTAATATGAAAATATTCTCATAAAAGTTAAACTGGTGATTATAAATAGGATTTAATAACATTTGAAAATAAAATTTTGAATTAATTTTTTACAAATTAATTAGAAATTAATATAAAAACCAATTGAATACAAAGGAAATGTTTTTTAGAACTGTTATTATGCACCAAAAATGTTTTATCATAATAAATTAAATTAACTACTATTAGTGAATTATATTGATTCAATTTATATATTATACAATGAAACAAAATTTTCAACATTCATACAGTATATTTTATAGTCATAAGATAATAAAAAACCACTTTTATAGATAAAAATTCCCATTTTTTTAAAGGCAGTTTTGCTGACATTTGATGACACACATGTTTTTAAATTAAATTATGAAACTTTTATATATTTCGATTGAAAATAATACTTCATTTTTTTATTTTTTATTCCAAAATTAGTTTATTGTGTTGTTTTTTTTTATTTTTATGGGAAGATTCAATTTCTATTGAATAGTGGAAAACACTGAAGTTTAAATCAAAAATAGTTTTTTTGTATAAATTATTTATAATGTTAATTTATAATTTTATTTGTTTTTTATGATTAAATATTTATCTTATACATCTATTATGAAATTTTTCTGGTTGGAATGAGTATCATATAGAAAATGGATATAAAATGTTTTTAAAATTTCAAACATTTTCAGTTTAAAACCCCGCTTTATCTTCTAATCTATAGGATAAAGATTAAATTAATTACATCCAATATTTTTATTTGAATTTTAAAAAATGGATTAAATATTTTTATTTAGAAAAATTATATAATTTATATTAATTTCATATTAATTTTTTACCACAATAATTATATAATTCATTTAAAATCAATTACATTTATTATGGGACAAACAAGTTTACTTAGTGGTTAAACATAGAGTATAAATTGTAAAAATGACACTAAAAATATCCAAAAAAGAAATTTATTTTAATATTTTGATAATATCTCACATTTTATCCAAAAATGGTTCATTATTTTAGGAACATGAGGAAAGAGATACCTCCCAATAGTGTTTATGTTTTCATATTTACAAGAATATCATTCCTCCTTCACTATAAATGGGAACTCACTCCCATCATTCATTCAAGACTACAAAAACAATTTCTCAATAAAAACCTACTAAATTAGCTTAAAAAATCTCTAAACTCATCATAGAATCCTTACATTGTTAATAAATCTATCCTAGGTAAGCCTTTTTTTCAAATGAATAGGAGTTACCTGAAGAATATGTAACATTCATCAACACGCATCTCTGTTTTATTTCATTCACCATCCACTTTAATTATTCATATATTATGATTAGATAAAAATGATGGGATCCAAAATATTATGATTTTATTTATTTTAAGGGTGTGAATTACACCCACAAACACTTCCATCAAATGGAATATGCAATCATTATTTGCGTGTACGACGAATTACTATATCGTGAACCGAGGTAATTGGTTATTCAATGACCACCTATCAATGTTGAGAATAATGATGTACATATTATTTATATATGATATATATGATACTTATAATGTCTTTATTATTTTATAGTTATTATATAATACACACCGTCATGATTTATATTTTGTTGGAAAATGATAACGTCGTTCTTGTTTATTGAAGACTACCACCTCACAAAGCAGTATGATTCATTCACACATTACATGGAATATTTTAAGGATGGATTTTATAAACATATTTAATATATATGGAAAAAATAATGGAAGATAATATATATATATATATATATCATTTACTTTTCTTTTTTTAATAAGACAAGTCAAATGAAGCAGCGTTCATGCGTACGTATGGCATACTGCCTCTACGAATATTGAATTTCATTTCCTATCACCAAATTTAATAGATTACACTAAATATATATTTATATATATAATTAATATATCTCATATCTAAACCAATGTTTAACTTCTTTAGATAATTAAATCTTGATCTAAATATGATTAATAAAAAAATTATAAGTCAAAACATGCTCGAAAAATAAGGCAATTTACACCCAAAACAATGAAAATAATGAAGGATTATTAAAAACTGGATGATAATATCTTATAAAAGTATCATATATTATATTATAGTTATTAATATGGATCTTTTCAGAGTTAATATTATTCTTAAAACAATTAATCATAAGATTGAATAGCGTTTAACCAAAAGGGATCGTAAGTTATGGGATTCTGCTTCAATTTCATTTCATCGAGGGATGTTGTAATGTTATGCATATTCATTATTTTATATGGTGTATATACTGCCCGTATGACATTTAATATTAGTCATGATTAATTCTTCATATTATTTGGAGTTTCAATTTGAATTATTTCAATAAAGGGGATTTGAACCAAAAGTTATCAAGGGTAAAGAAATTTCCTAACTCAATTCCTTTTTATTATGTTATATTACTTCTTCATTGACCTTAAATTTATATGATTATATACATAATATGTTTTTACTATATATTGATGTATTTTAAATTTTCATCTGTACTCATAGTGGATACACATAATTTATTCCTTTATTAATTCTTATTTCAATGTTATCATCATTTTAAGGTTTTATTTCACAATATTATTCTAAAAGAGATTCTTTATTATTGAATATAAGTTGAAGGAAATAACATTACATTTAAAAATAAACCCTTAATATTTATTCTAATTTTATTACTAGTGAACCTTTTCAAGTAATATTACTATTTTACCACTCTTTGGTTCTTAAAAGTTTTTAGAAATGTTTTTATGAATATATTAATTTATTTCTCTCTTCATTCGAAAATCTATTTTATTTTAAAGCCATGTTTTTATAAAATATTTTGAAAATGGTTTCTATCCTTTCAAAATGATTTAATTTAATTTTTATTCCTTTTTATAGTTTAATTTTTTAGAGTGAATCTTTTATCGTTTTTAAAACAATTCCCATTTAGCTTTTAATGAAACTATAAGAAGAATACGCGTTTTTAACATCCAAAAAATTTACAGTACTTATCACTATCATGATCGCTCAATAATTTCTTGCTTCACTTACATTTTTTCATAGTTATTTTGGAATAAATTTTTTAGAAGTGATTTTCAAAGAAAAAGTTTTTCAAAATATTTTTCAAAATTAAAAGGATATTTTCCTCTATATTTTTTAAATATCTTTTTTAGGTCATCAATCACAACAACCCTTATTATTTCTGTAATGGGTATACATCATATTGAAATAATACTTATTATTCTATTGGATGGATTTTTTTTTAATTTTAACAAGGATAATATTGACATTAAATTCCATGAATATTTTTTATATTTAGTAACATGCCCTTGAAATAATCACTTTCCTATGATCACTGGGAATTTTTTTCTTCAAAATTACATATATCATTTATCATGGTAATTATTATTGGGTAAAATATATATCAATTCTACATACAATTTTTACTTTGAACGTTATTTGATTGACTAAGTCTATATTGATAAATTTCTATTCATTACTCAATGTGGACATTTAATGATAACGATCATTATTACAGAATTTGATCGATTATTAAATATTTAATGAATTCATTATAAAGGTATGACATGGGTTGGGTCATATTTATTATAAACCCCTCGATTCATCAGAGGTATCATGGGACAAAATCATTTGGAAACAAATCCTTCACATTTGTTTCCAAACAATTTTAAATAGACCAGAGGATATATCTTTAGAGTAGTGTCTTGTGAAAGGGCTTATCAAAAATCAGATGTATTTATACCCAAAGGCTTAAAACTCTATGAGGATAGATCTTGATTATTAAGGTTTTATGTTCCTAGGAAACATGATATATTATAATTATGAATTGCTTTCATTTCAGTTATTATTTTTATCTATAATATTTTCACAAGATAAAAACTATGGATTCATTTTATTCATAGTTTATAGGTTAAATGACATGTTTTTTTCAGGTATTTAACTTTCCAAGTTGTTTACGCACTTCCTTCTCAGTTATCGATTACATGTAATGTGACCTCAATTATTTACCTTGGAATATGTATTATTTCTTCCAATGTATTTCACCCTTATTAAGCATTTGATATCAACCTTATTTTGTTTTCATTACCTAGGATTCCAAGTAGTTTACTATTCAAGGAATGTAATAATATTATAGAATCAATAATGTTATTTAAAAAAATTATGTTGAATTTTTTTTATTCATCTTCAATAAAAGCCTCATGTATGTTACTTGTTTAATAAGACTATTCAAATGTTTAGTTCTTTGGGACTCAATTTCCTTGTACCATATTCCAAATTAATGGTAGTAGGAACTAGCTCTAGGAATTTTGGGTTGGAGTCACTATTGTTGGAATCAAATCATGTTTAGTAGAAAACATGGGAACCAGATTTATGATAACATAGACTAAATAACATAACCCTATGGTATACACTGAATAATAGCATAGAAGAACACCCTAAAGTTTTGGAAATTTAAAGAATATGTTATATTTCCTTAGAATAACTCCATGTGTAGATAGTATCACACTTTTATGTGTATATGTTTTAAGATCTGTTCAAAGACTTAAAACCCCATTTTTTAGGTTTTATGTGATTGTATTATACCAATATTATGGTCGTTTTTGAAAATTGTTTTGATAAGTATAATTTTTAGTGGAGATTTTATTTTAGGAATAATTCATTTATATTTTATAGAAATAATTTTATAGGTATTTATATCCTTTAGGGTTAATATTGTCATTAATTATAATTTAATAATAGCCAAATAAGATTATTAGGTACTATTATAAATTGGTTGAATTGAAAACCTAGTTAAAAAAGTTATTTAATTATTAATTTCATTTCAAGGATGTCCATCATACATTATGGATACAAGATTAGAAATTTATTAATTTAGTTTATAAAAAGGAAAACCCAATTTTCGGGTGATAAACCATTACATCTGAGGAGGAGGTGGGGATTGAACTCATGACTGAAGGAAGATATAGGTTTTGTGGCTACCCCTAGCCTACATGGTGTCCTAGATAATGTGACATTATTTTTAGTTAAAAATTTTGAATCATAAATATTAATGATAATAAAAAAGTATTATTTTTTAGGTTTTATATAAATTTATTAAACGTATTGGTTTTTAAAAATATATATAGAAAAATGTAAATATTTGTCTTATAGATAATATAATCCATAATTTTTTACTATATCAGGAAAAAGGGTTCATTTTTGGATATTTATTTCATAGAAAAAGAAATGAATTGGAAATTGATTGACACAAAACCAAAGGATGAAAATTTTCTTATGAAATTCAAACATATCATGTAATCATATTTCCTTATATTCATATATAGTAATAAAATTCCTCAGTATTAAAAAAGAGGATCTTAAAAAATTATATCAAACTAACATCATTTCTGGTGATATCAATGAACATTTCACACCTATTAGATTTAATATTTTGAGGCATTAAACATTCTATTGATCATTTAAATTTTTGTGATTAATTAACTCAATCAAACTCTATAAATGACTATGCCTTCCCTAATTTTTCATATCTTCAATTTTCACTGATGTTCATCTACTTAGAAACCTAGTTATATGTTATCCCTATGACTTTTGAACTTACCAATATCTCTTATTAATAGAATATATTATTAATCCTTTTTTGATGTGGGTTTTTAGCAATGTAATATTAAAATATAAAACCATATATTACCTATATAATTTTTAAATTGGAAGGATAAAATTTATTTAACGTGGGCCAAATGTAACACCCCTGAAATTCTAGAAGAATAAATTTTATTCAATAGAATGTATGACATGCAACCAAAAATGTAAAAGGGAATAAAACATCTTGATACTTTATAATATATTTTAAATTTTAAATAAATTAAAAACATGATACATCATTCAATACATGATACACTGAGTTAGCATTTTTAATAGGAAACAATGGCTTTCTTCGACAGCTTATGTTACACGAAATACCTGGATTTACCGAATAACAATATACAACTAATAATATTGTTTAACATGAAAATTATCTCATAGACATAAAATTTGAGGTTACAAAAAGGATTAACTATCTTATTAATATATATATATATATTAAATCTTTTGTTACCAAATAATTAGAAATGAATACAAAAATCAATTGAATACAAAGGAATTGTTTTTTTTATAAAAAACTATTATAATGCACTGAAGTAATTTTAACCAAATAAATTAAATTAATTAATATTAGTGAATTATATTAATTAAATTTACATATGATATATTAAATAATTTTTTTATATCCATCTAATAGATTTGAGAGGAATTAAATACGAACAAACCCAATTTTACACATAAAAAGAAGTATTTTTTTAAAGGAATATAATGGAGCCCTTGTTTTAAAACTAAATGTTGAAAATTGTATTAATTTCATATGAAAAAATAAAATCAATTTTTGAAAGATTAATTTCAAGAAAATATTTTGGAGAATTTTTGGTATTTTTCTTAAAAGTTTCTTTCTATAATGAATACTGAAAATATCGAATTTTAATTGAAAACTATTTTTTTATATAAATAATTTATAATGTTAATTAATATTTTAATTGATTTTTAAGTCAAAAAATTTAAATAAAAAATCTATTAATATAACTTAGGTCATTGGATTCTATTTGATGTTGAAATTGGATATAATAACATTTTATCCTTCTGAACATTTTTACTTTAAAAACCCAATTTATCTTCACATCTGCGAGATAAGTTTGAAATTAATTTCTACCAACTATTTTTTTAATTTAGAAAAATGGATTCATATCATTATAATTTGAAATTTATAATAATTAAAACATAATTTCTTATCATAATTATTATTGAATGCAATTAAAACTAATTATAGTGATGAAGATAAAAATAAGTTTACTTAGTTATTAAACTTAGATTATAAAATGTAAAAATGACCAAAAATTAGTCTGAAACCCATTTTATAGCCATATTGAGACCATATACAATCATTTATATAACTTTAATAATTATTTGGGGAAATTAGGTAAGGGATACTACCCTAATAGTGTTTATATTTTTGTATTTTCGAAATTACCACTCATCCTTCACTACAAAAAGAAACTCAATCCCCTCATTTATTAACACCTCATAAGCCATTTTTCTCATAAAAACCAACCAAATTCACATAAAACATCCCTAATTTCGTCCTATGATACTTAATTTGTGCATTAATCCTCCCAAGAAAGTACTTTAGTGAAAACCAATTAAATTTACTTGAAGAAGATGTAATGTTCATCAACGTGCATCTTTGTTTTATTTCTTTATCCAGCCACTCAAATTATTATTAGAACTTAATAATATAATATCCCAAATTTCCCGAATATTATTAAATTTTTTTATGTTATGGGTATGACCTACAATCATATACACTTCCATTAAATGGGATATACAATCATCGTTTCTTTGTATATCGGACTACCGCTTCGTGAACCGATGCTATTCATTATTCCATTAATACTTTTCAAAGATTGGAATAATGTTAGAATTATTGTTTATATATGATGTATAAGATATTTAAAATTAATTTATTCTTATATAATTTTTATATAACACATACCTTCATTCTTTATCTTTTATGGGAATATGATACCGCAATTCCTGTGTACGCTGGACTACCGCCTCATGAAGCTATGAGATTCTTTCACACAATACATAGAATGTATTAAGGATTTTATTAATGAACATATGTACCATATATGAAATAAATATTATTATGGAATAATAATATAAATATACATAAACTTATTTAATTTATTTTAATAATACACTAAAATGGAAGCAATGTTCATGGGTACATATGACCTATCGTCACCATGAACGGTGCCTTTCATTTCTATTCACTAAATTTTATGGATTAAAATAAATATTAATATACCATATATATATATATATACTATATATATATTATATTTAAATCATGATTTACCTTGTGTAGATATTTAAATCATGATTTAAATTATAGGAGTGAAAAATATCAAGTCAAAACATACAAAGAAAACAAGACAATTAACACCCAAAACAATGAAAAAAATGAATTATTATTAAAAATTGGGGATAATATGATATTAAAGGATCATATATGATATTATAAGTATTTATACTGTTCTTTTAAAATTTAATAACATTTTTAAAAACATTATAAATTATTTTAAATAGACTTCATCTAAAAAGAATTATAAGGTAACAGATTCGATCTAAATTTCATTTTATCATTGTATATTGTAATGTTATGCACATAGTATATTTAATATAGTGTAAATAATACCCCTATAACATTATATTTCAATAATAAATCATGATTCATGGCATTTTGAGTTTTAATTTTAATTATATAATTTAATGGGATTTGAACAAATAGTTACCATGGGGTAAAGAAATTTTATAATTAAATTCCTTTATATTAGGTAATATTACATCCTCATTGTCCTTAATATTCGATGATTATGTGTATAATGACTTATAACTATATAATGATTCATTTTCACTTGTATTATGTTGATTTTTAGTGGATAAAAATAATTGATTCATTTATTAATTCCCACTTCAATGATATGATCATTTTAATTGTTTATTTCAAAATCTCATTCTAATAAATATTGTATATTTTTTAATATTAGATGAAAAAAATTACTTACCATTTTGATATAAACCCTTAAAATTTATTATCCTATGGTTACTAAAAACTTTTTCTTGTAATAATATTTTTTTTCAATCTTCATTAAATGTTTTATGAAATGATTTTATGAAAATACAACTTCATTTTAATCTTATATCAAAAATATATATTTTTTAAAATAATGTTTAATATTTTTTTTTTCAAAAATGTTTTTAAGCATTTAAAAAATGATTTAAAGAAATTTTACCAATTTTTACTCTTTACAAAATTATTTTCAAATAATCTTATTTCATTTTTAAAACAACTACCATTTGTATCTTGATAAATAAATAAAAATAATATATATTTTTAATATGAAAAACATTCATAATATTTCCCAA
This sequence comes from Viscum album, assembly GCA_963277665.1. Lineage (NCBI taxonomy): Eukaryota > Viridiplantae > Streptophyta > Magnoliopsida > Santalales > Viscaceae > Viscum > Viscum album. The sequence goes on from OY728144.1 coordinate 163,250,978, forward strand.
TATCTAGGCTACTAAATAATTTCATGATTTACTTAAACGTTTTTAAATCCATTTTCAAAGAATGTGTTTTGAAAAGTTATATTCAATGAAAATGATTTTCAAAATATTTTTCAAAATGATATAGATATTTTCCTCAATAATGTATTTAAATATCTTTTCTAGTTAATCAATGACAAAACCCTCATTCAAACTCCAATAGGTATAGATCATATTAATAGCATCCATATTCTTCCTCTAGATGGATTATGATTTTTTTAACAAGTTTAGTATTGAAATTCACTTCCTTGAATAAGTTATATAGTCATTAACATCCCATTAAAAAATTCACTTTCCTATAATCATCGGACATTAAATTTCTTCTAGTTATCCTTCTGATTTATCACAGATATGAATATTTAAAAAAAATAATATAAAATTTCTATATATTCTTTTTATTTTGAAAGTAATTTGATTGACTTCGGAAATATAAACAAATCAGTATTATTTAATAAATATGTATATCTAATGATAAGGAACATTGTTCATTAATTAAATGGATTATTTGATATTTAAGGAATGATTTGTACACGTATGACATGGGTTATGGACCATTAAAAGAAACCTCCTTGATGCATTGGTAGTCTAATGGGATGAAATCAGTTAGAGAAAAACTAGTTCCCCTTGTTTCTATGTAGTTTTAAATTGCCTTGATGATAGATCATAAAAGTAGTGTCTTGTGAAAGGACTTGAAACACATCAGATAGGTTTATAACCACAAAATTAAATTATCATGAGGATTGATATGGATGGTTAAGGTTTCATATATCTATAAAATATAAAGTCTAATAATTATGAATTTCCTTAATTTTAGTTATTAATACTATCTACGATAATATCACATGGTTAAAAACTATTGATGTATTTAATTCTTAGTTTATTGATTAAAAGTACTTTGTTTTCATTTATCCCACTTTTTATATTTTTTAGGAACATCCTTTTTAGTTATTGATTACATGGAATGTGTTCTCAGTTATTTAGTTTTCTATATTTTTTTCTCATTGATTCATTATTGATTCCACTATATTTAATTCTTATTGAGAATTTAAAAATAAATTTATTTTGTTTCCTTTCCCCATAATTCAATGAAGTTTTATAATAAAGATATGTTAGGTTATGTTAAATGGAATAATGATTTTTAAAAAAAATATATTGTATTCTTGGTATTTATTTGAAATACAAGGGTCGTGAATATATCTAGTTTTCTAAGTATACTAAACTGTTTAGTCCTTTTGGATTCAACGTCCATGTATATTATACTAATGTAATGGTAGTAGGAATCAGCAACAAGACTATGGGATCAAGAACAATATAACATGGGTGTTCAAAGCCAGCATGACCAGGTGGAAGGTATGGTGGATTCCACGGTGATGGTCAAGTTTGAATCCAAATGGGAAAACAACGGTAAAACAATTTGGATCTCATATGTTCTTTGGGGAAAACATGAGCAATATTAGGAGTAGTTTTAAATTTATTTTTTAATTATTTTCACCCTCTAATTATTAAATCATCATCCTATCCCTGATTATTCCACTAGATGATATCAATTTTAGTTAATGTCTAGATTATTTTTTGATGAACTAAGGGTGAGTTTTTACCCTTATTATTATGAGGATATGGATTTTGATAGCTTCATTCATCTCGACACTCTTTATTCTCCTCTCTATCTTCTTATTGATGATCCTACCATGGTTTATAGAATTTGTTTCGTTGAACTAAATTCATGAGATAATTTTATCTCTTTGATTTACCTTTTCTAAGTGAGGCGAATCTTGTTTCCTTCAACCATACATGAATTATTTCATTTATGGTGGTATAGCATTGGGTATGTGTTAGTTCCACCCTTTGTATTTTTCCATTACATCCTCCTCTAGATCCTTGTAGATTCCATTTTGGAACTATTTCTAGGAAGATATCAGTAGGATATCATGTTTCGGTTTGTGTGAGAATGTGGTTTATGTGATGAAGTTATTAAAAAATGAGGATGTTAAAAATGATACTATGGGGATAGGATTTTATCACCACATAGGTTATTTATCATGAGTTGAGTTTCACATTCTATTATATTTCCATGTGTATCCATAGGTTTATTGTGTGGTTTGACTTGTTTTTCTTTTACAATCATAATATAAAAACCCATTATGTGATATAGTATGCCAATATGTGTACGTGTATACAACGAGACAACGATTGTTATGTTATTCAAATATATATATGCGACCTTTATGATGAAATATTTCAAGTTAATTTATATGGTATAAGATAAATTTTTATTTTTCAATTCATGTTAAAAATGTTAAATGTGGACATAATGTGGTTGGGTAAAAATGGAGTGGGAGTTTTTAACGATGTTTTACATTACATGGTTATTAGATCGAGTTATATGATGAGTAATGATGGAGTTTTTTGTATTAACATAGGGTAATCATGATATTATGTGATATGAAATGGGATATGAAAATGGGGGGACGATCGTTTAAAGTCATCTAAACAAATATAATTCAAAATTGAATGATGAACATATGTGGTATGTCCTAGTGGGATAGAGAATACACAGCTATTGAGCAACATTGGTGTGGTATCATATACTTCTTACATTAAAAAAACATTATAGATGTTCATCTAATATAGAGTATAATCAGGTAAAACTATGGTTTGTGGCGACTTGGTCAGTGAACAAACATATGATATGTTATTGTTTACTTTATATGTTCTTTTATTTATTTAACATGGTAGCCACCTCTATATGCATGTTCATTTTGGTTATATATGATTTGGTTGTGTCCGACTAAGTTATAATCGTACCCTACATGGGAATCATAATCCAAAAAAATATTTCATTTTTAGGGATCAGATAAGGGGAATGAGACCTTTGATATAGATATATGGAGATAGAGGCTTGGAATCTAAGGTGGTTCCTAGACATAATCTTGATTATTACAATTTTATTTATTTACTTCTTTCTTTAATTATCTGATTAGTATTTACATGTTGGGGGACCAATTATTTATTTTATATGACTTGAGATACTCTACAATCCATTTTTATATAATTTCTTATATATATATTGTTTTATTTTATGTTATTATTGATAATGGTAATCATTAAAAATTTTTGTATAGTTTACTCAACGAAGGAATTCATACCCCACATTAAGAGTTAGAATAATTTTGCACATGGAGAGGTGTGGATGAGTTATTTTTGTCATCTACACTCATATGTTGTTTTGGAAATCTATGTTTGTGTGTTCTAGGTTGCCTATGGATCTTCTTTACTTATAATATTTTGATATGTAAACTCCTCCTTCGGAGGCCCAGAACACAGGGTGTGGTTGGTTGTGTAACATCCTGCGATTTTAAAAGATAACAATATGTGCTTAAATGAACCATTAAATACTCTGTGACATTTATATACTAGCAGTAAAACATAATTTATTCCTCTTATGTGAATTGAATTTTGGAAAACAGAAACACATGGTAGCGATCACTATGTTTTCCGGAATCTGATAGAAGCTATTTAATTTTTAGTGAATAGTAACTCTCCCTAATGAATATTAATGCACCCCTATGAATAGTAATGTACCCTTATGAATAGTAATGTGAACCTTATGAATAGTAAATCAGCTAAATCAATAGTAACCTCACTAATGAATATAAAATAATATTGTTAGTCACAATATAAACATTATATAAGTATTGATATTTTTGGTAGGTCATAAATACTTTATTATAATTTTATGATTACTTAAATAATTTAAAGGTAAATGTATTTTCATAAAATGTAATCATAAATTATTATTTTATGGTCATATTGTTGTAATAAAATTTTATGAGACCATGATTAGTTTTTCAAGGTTTTATAAAATGAGTTATAATTTTAAAATTGTTATATTTGGGATAAATTATGATTTTATTTAAAAATTATATTAACAATATTTAGAAAATTATTTCGATAAAATTGATCATTTTTTAATTCTACATGTTGAAAGATGGTTAGGGTAATTTTTTTTAATTTTTCTGAAATACTTGATTTTTTTTATGAATAGTAAAATATGATAATTTACTATATATACATATTATCTGTTAAATACACTATTTATAACATTATGAATGGTGTAAGAACCCTTGTTTCAAAATAAAATGGTGTATTTACTATTTTTGGCCACATGAATCAAGATTATTCATAGTCTTGAGCAAACATATTAAACTAATGATTAAAATAATGGAAAACCCCTCATCTCCTCCACTATAAATACCACACTCACCCCTCTTCCTCTCACACCTATCAATATTTGAGAGTTTTATAAATTCTTCCAAATCCCCTATCCAATTTTATTCCCCAATACACAACCTTCTGGTCTCACCAAAAGGTCAAAACCAATTTCCTTAAGTAGGATCTCAAGGAGAAGAGATCAAGAGGTAAAAATTCGCTTTCATTTCCTTTTAATTTCTTTTCAATTATGTTTATTTTATTAAAATATCTTCACATTCCCACATCCAAGAGTCATGAAAGAAACATTCTTATATATATGCAACATTTTTATCATTTTTATGGAAAAATCATCATCATTATTCCTCTCCTATTCCACTTATTAGAAAATAAAAATAAAAACATCGTCCGTAATGTGTTGATTTACCAACATCATGGATGATGTGTCTTTAATTTCTTTTACTTCCATAAAATCTGGTCGTAAAACCATTTTATTGGTTGAAATGGATTTTAAAATGTATTATATGACTTCTCTTGTGTTCCGTATTTAACTTATATGTATAATATTAAAGGTATGTGATGAAACAAGTTCATGATTATCGAAGAACCGCCAAAATGATCTAAACATCATTAATGTTTTATCTAATGATTCATCATCATATATATTAAAAAAATTATTTTTGGTATCATTTAATATTCTGGTAAACTATTAGTGAAAACTCATTACACTATTGTATATTCTCTTCCTTTCGCTAAGAAAATCCATTACAAACTGACCCTGGAAATCATGTAAAGAACACACACAAAAACACGAAAATAACAAAATATAATTAATAAATAGGTGGAATTATGTTATAAAATGATCATATAATGTGTTATAAAAAACTATATGTTTTATTAAAATATTAATACCACTCTTTTGACCATTATACATGAGTTTTAAACATGTTTCAATTAAGATAGACCCATGATAATGGAATTCTTAACCCAATTTCCATTCTTTGGTTTATCCTTCTACATTATTGATTTTGTCATAATAAGATTATATATGAAACGAATTAATATTATATTATGTTTTAGTTATTTTATTTATAGTTATAATACATATTAATCTCATTTTTTTAATTCTTCATTCAATAATATGGTATATGTAAGTGAGTGCTCATCAAAATCCTCTTATAAATTTCCATTTTTTTCAAAATTTGAAATAAATGTTTTTATACAAGTGCTTATGTTTTTTGATTGTGTAACACTTCTTATGTGTTGTTTATGATGCTTTTTGGGACCTATAACACCCTCCAAGGCCTTGGTCATGCATAATTTCACAGTCATCAATATGCTCACTCTAAGTGTAATTGCGATGGTTACACCATATGTTAGTCATGAGGGTTACATTGTATGGTAGCTATGAGAGTAAAAAATCCTAAGGATTCCATGAGGGTTATAATATAAGTAATTAATGCCCTAAGTTAAATTTACGATTTCCTATATCTTCTCTAAATTGTTATGGAAATCTCTTGTTTCACAAAGAATATATGGCTAAGAAGTATGTCTTTGTGAAAATGATTTCATATGTTTATAAGTATTCATAAACTAATTGGTTCTATCCTTATTTTTATATACCGTACTAATATTTTTATTCTTATTCCGTGTTTTTAAAAAAAATCACAGGATTCCTTATAAGTTCAGAGGAATGTTAAGATTATAATGCCGATGAATCCAATTGGTTAATTTCCAATTATTTTTGTAAAATCTGATTTAATGTATGTTTTGTCCACTCTTCTAGAACCTAGAATAGAAAAGGTCCTAGAATATATAATATAATATGTATTTTGTTTTCTTGTTAACATTTTATAAAAAACACATATCATGTTTTATTATGGAATCTGGAATTGCGGGTTCAGGGCTTTACTGTTTGTATCAGAGGAGTAGTCTAGACAACTTTAAAGATTAGAAGTTGTCATTTTGATTTTAAAATTATCAATATAATTAAATTTTGATCATCTAGTTAATTAAGTACACATGAAAAAATAATTTTTCATTATTATAGATATGTAAATTCAAAATTATAAGTACAATGAACAAATTGTAAGGGAACAATTCATTAAGGGGGGGAGTAACATACTGAGATTTTAAAAGAAACCCCTATATTTTTAAATTAACTACTAAATACTATGTGTTCTTTATATCCTAGTAGTTAAACATAATTTTTACACTTTTGGGAATTGAATTTCCAAAAATGAGCATACACATGTGCGATGAGTAAGTTATTTGGAGTCTGATAGAACCAACTTAATTTTTAGTGAATTGTAACTTACCTTTATAAAAAGTAATTTACCCATTGAATAATAATGTACCCTTATGAATAGTAATTTGAAAATTATGAAGGGTAAATCATCCAAATGAATATTAACCTCACTAATGAATGTAATGGAAACTTATAAGTGATAATATGATCATTATATATGTTTTGGTATTTTTGGTAGGTCATAAATATTTAATTACAATTATATAATTAATTAAATAACTTAAATTAAAATATATTTACATAAAATGTAATCATAAATTATTATTTTATTGTCATATGGTTGTAAGATACTTTTATGAGATGATGAATAATTTTTCAAAGTGTTATAAAATGAGTTATAGTTTTAAATTTTTTATTACGGAATAAATTTGATTTTATTTAAAAATTAAATTAAAATTATTTGTAAAAATATTTTGATAAAATTGAGTTCATTTTTTAATTTTACATGATAAAAAAATGTTACAGTGAATTTTTGATATTTTTTTGAAATACATGAATTTTTTATGAATAGTGAAATACATTAATTTACAGTATATATATATTATATGATAAATACACTATTCGTAACATCATGACTGATTTAAGCACCATTTTTTATAACTCACATGATTTATTTACTATTTTGGGTCATATGAAACAAGACAATTTGTAGACTTCAGCAAAAAAATAAACTAATGAATAGAATAATGGAAAATACCTCCTCTCATCCATAATAAATACCACCCTTACCCCCTCTTCCTCTCATACCTCTCAAAATTTTATAATTGTCTAAATTCTACAAAATCCACTTTCTGAGGCTCTTACCCAAATCCAATACCTATTGTCTCGCTAAAAGGCCAAAACCAAAGGCCTTAAGGAGGATCTCAAGGAGAAGAGATCAAGAGGTAAAAATCCTCATTCATTTCTTTTTATTTTCTTATTAATTCTTTTTATTTTCTTAATATATCTTCAATTCACCTTATAAAAGAGGCATAAAATCTCCATTATTATATATATTCTTTATTTTTGTTATTTTTATTGAAATATTCGTCATCATTCTTCCTCTCCTCTTCCTCCTATTCAAATAAATAAAAACATCATCCGTGATGTGTCGATTTACCAACATCGTGGACGATTTGTCTTTAATTTTCTTTAATTCATTCAAATGTTTTTGTAAAACAAATTTAATAGTTGAAAAAGAATGAAAATTTTATTATATTATCTATCTTATTTTCTAGAATTAACTTATATTCGTAATATTAAAGGTATATGATGAAACAACTTCATGACTATCAAAGAACCACCAAAATGAACTAAACGTCCTTAATGTTTTATCTAAAGATTCATCATCATACATGTTAACAAGATGATTTATGGTATCGTTTAATATTCTGGAAATATATTAATAACCACTAATTCCACTTATGGACATTCTCTTCCATTTTACAAGAAAATCTTTTACAAACCAACCATGGAAATCAAATACAAAATGCACCTGAAACAATGGAAATAACAAAATATAATTAATAAATGGGTTGAATGTTTTTATAAAGTTATCATATAAGGTGTTATAGACAAGAATATTTTTCTGCAAAATATTAAAAACAAAATTTTAACAATTATAAAGTTTTTTTAAACACCTTTTATGTAAGACGGACATGTTGTAAGGGAATTCTAACCCAATTTCCACTCATTGGGTTATCCTTCTACTTCAATCATTTTTCATGATAAGATTATTAGTGAAATAAATTATTATTATATTATGTTGTATTTTTTTTGTATTTATAATGATTATACATATCCAACTCATTTTTTAATTATTGATTCAATGATATGGTATATGTAAGTGACTCTTCTTTAAAAATCATCTTTTAAATTTCTATTTTTTTAAATTGAGAAAGAAATTTTTTCTGTAAGTGTTCATGTTTTATGATTATTTTCTATTTCATGGGAATTGTTTATGATGATTTTTGATACCTATATCTACCCTAAATAGTTATGCATGTAACATTCTAAGGTAGCCACGAGGGTTAAAAATCATCAGGTAGCCATAAGGTTTACAATATAAGTAAAAAATTCCCCAACATTCCTTTATGGTCTTATATATATTCTCTAACGTTTCATGGAAATCTCATGTTTCATAAAGTAACTATATATGGGTGAGAAATTTGTCTTTGTGAAAATGATTTCATATGTTTATAAGTATTCCTAGACTAATTGTTTCTTTCCTTATTTTTATATCCCTTAATAAGAATTTTTTTATCATCCCATGTTTTTAAAATGTTTTTAATAGGATTGCATGGACGTTCAAAGGAATTTTAAGGTGATAATTCAAATAAATCCAATTATTTATTTTGTAATTATTTTTTTAAAATTCTATTTAATGTAAGGTTTTTCGAATCCTCAAAAACCAAAACTAAAAAAGGTCCTCAAATTTATAATATATTGCATATTCTTTTTATTATATTTTTAATATAAAAATACACAGCATGTTTTATTACTGAATCTGGAAGTGGGGTTCATGGATTTATAGGTTGGGTACCATTTTGATCTTGGTTTATTACAGAACCTTGTTCGGGGGAACGATGGCATGGAAACAATATATGTTTGTAACAACCATAACCATAGTAGCTCAGAGTGAGTGTGTGCACTATTAAATCGGCATAAGATACATAGATTCACATTCAGAAGGATTTAATAGTTTTGTAGTCTTGGTAAACTAGATATATGCTTGAGTCTTATATTACATTTTAAAACACAAATTAAAAAATATATTTTTTATAATTACATTATTCCCACTATCACATTTTTTCTAATAAAACATTGTACACTTAATGGGTTCTTAGGGAATGGTATAAAATAAGGGAGAGCTCAAATTCTAAATAAGTGTTATTTATGATGGAATCTATCATGAATCAATAAGAATAAACAACATGTAAATGTTTGTAGCTGAAACTCAGGCCATTTAATCAATAACCTGAGAATAATATGGTAGGAATAAATGTTGTCCATGTAATCCCAAAAGAATAATCACAAGATCTAGAGAACATAACCTTGGATATTCTAACTAATCGTATAATCACATTTAAGATAAATAGTTAAATTAATAATTATAGAATATATACTGTTCAGTGTCTGAACTATCAAGTTATAAGCTCAAGATAGTTACTTTCAAGATCTATCTTATAGTCAATTTAAAGACATGGATTGAAAACTGTCTGATTTTCCCAACTAATTTTTCTGATGATACTTGTTGATGCATCAAGGGGTTATCATGAAGTAAACCCCATCCATAACATACTAATTACACTTCATTCATTATATGAATGGTATGAACATAAAAAAACATTCAGATTAAAAAATAGCATAAAAAATGTGAATACATTTCCCAATCAAGAAACATAACCATTAACCATATAGTGTAATATAGAGAATGACATAAAATAAAAAATCCATATTTAAACTGATAATAAAATATCCAATGAAATAATAATTATTCTATCAATAAAACTTGTCCCCAATGAATCATAGGTACAAAAATGGAAGATTTAATTGACAAATATAAATACCATAAAAATATTCTTACAAAAATTATTGAGGAAAATATCTTTTTCAATTTAAAAATATGTTTTTAAAAGGGAATAAAATTTCACAATACAATTATTTTAAAATAAACTATAAAACTTTTAATTCAACACTTAAATAATTTAATGTTCATGATATGGAAAATTTATGTACATTTCATACACGTTAAAACAAAGATTGATTTCACATTTTCACCAAAATCAAAATAGGCACTATTTTGAAAATGACATAAAGATTAATTTTAAATTATTTTTTCAAAATTGAAAATATGTATTTTTTAATAAATAATTTTGAAAAGGGTGAAAACATTTTTATAAATATGTTTTTGGAATAAAACATATTTCTGACCAAAGATAATAATAAATTCATATTTTCATAAAAAAAATATATAACATTTTAAGTAGAAAATACTGGAAACAATTGTAGTATTATTTGAAAATATCAAGAATAACTAGTGGAGAATAAAATAAATTTGTCATAAGTAAATGGTCATGTAATTTATTTTTACAGATATTCAACAAAACAAATCTTGGTTAGAATGAGATTATGAAATAAACCCTTGAAATGATCATAACGTTGAAGTGAGAGTTAAAAGGATAAATAAAGTATTTGTGTCATTTTTATATCCAAATAAAATAAGTTGATATAAAAATTAATATAATAAAAATACCTTATGCACATAATCATGTCATGACATAATCAGCAAAGGGAATGTTTAACCTAATGTGTAGAAATGGATCAAGAAATCCTTTACCTCATGCATCCTTTTGATTAATCTTTATTTATCCTAATGTAAATTGGTTTTTAAAAATGTTATTAGATCTTTATAGACCCATATTAATACTTATAATATTATATATTATCCTTTTATAACATCTTATCACATATTCATTATTAATCTTTCATTATTATCATTCTTTCGAGTGTTAATTGCATAGTTTTTTCATGTGTGGTTCTTTATGAATGATCAAGTTCCTATGCATTTAAATATAGATATATCATATACCTAATTATAATAATTAAATAATTATTTTATTTATACATAAATTATACATTTAAAACCTATCATTAAATATGGTTATTAAAAATGAAGTATGTTACTGTTGTGGAGATGGTAGGCCATACATACACATGTGTAACATTTTCATTTTCCATGATCATAATTGAAAAGTAAAAAAATAATATTTTATATTTCCATAATTTTCATAATATGATATATATATATATCATATTATTTCTTTAAATATAAATATTTATATCATCCTTATGATTTCATGATGAAAAGAGAGTCGCGTCGCTTCATGAAGGTAGTAGACCACATGTACACGAATGATGTTGTCATTTTTAAGTGAGTGAAAAGGTATGAAAGAAAATTATATATGTTATGTTAATAGAATGATAAATATATTATATATAACATAATAATTTCATTTATATCACATAATCTCATTAAATTTAGCCTTGTTACATCCATTTTACAGCATTAGTAAAATATGAATCACATTGCTTTCTGAGGCGGTCATCTGCCACACACATGAGAGATGTTATCATACCCCCAATAGAATGAAATGCGTAGAATATATATGATATTATAAATACAAAGTTATAAATAGTTTATAAATATTATATATATACTCCATATTCATTATAATACCCAACAGTTAAATGCAGTAATGGAAAAACGAATGACATCAGTTCGCGAGGCAGTAGTCCACAATACACATGAATAATGATTTTGTAACACATTTGATGGAAGTGTAGATGATTATAGATCATTATCATATTATAAAAACATACCATTATATATAATATAATTATTTTATTATATCATCATATTTTAATAATAATTGAAGGAGGTGTATAAATAAATAAATGAAAGATGCTTGTTGGAGAACTTTACCTCTTCTTTGGGCATCCTTTTTGGGTTTCAACAAAAGACCTCCGAGGCTAGATTTATGACTAAAATATCAATTCTATGATTAGGGAAGGTATTTATGGAAATGATTTGTTATGATATTCCCTGAACCTAAAAGGTTTTCTGTTCTGAGGAAGACATGAGCGCAGGTGGCCTTCTATAAATGGGGTTGAGGACACACATGGTATTTTTGAAAAAAAAATTAGTTCTCTCACATTATTCCTATGTGATAAGAGACTAGAATGGACCCTTATAGAAAATAAGATGTGTAATGGTTTAAATACATCAAAAAATATCTTTAAGATGATTTTATAGTTCATTTTTACCCTTAGATAATTTTTTAACCTTTGATAAATCAATTTCTACCTTAACCGCATGAATTAATTTTTTCTAGTTTCACTATTCATTTTTCTCAAACGTTATGTTGAAAATACTATAAAATATAATTTATTATGATAAAAAATAATTTATACAATTTTATAAATTCTATTATCTGAATTTTAAAATGTTAATTTAAAATTGATCCCAAAGATGTAATGAGAAAGCATGATTTTAAAGTAAAATTGTTCAAAAGTTTTCAATGTTATTAAATATAAATTTTATATGGAAATGATTATAACGAATTAAGTTAGATTAATTGATATATAATTTAACTAAGGTTACATTAAAATTAATTCAAAAAATAATTTAACAATATAATTTTTTTAAACGAAAAGGTTTTTTTCAATTAAAATTCTGTATTTTTTACCATTTACCAAACAATGAAACTTTTTAGAAAAAACACCAAAAATTAAGCCTAATATAATTTTGGTCTTCTGGATTCATAAATTATTTTAAATATTTTAAATATATTTTCTAAATTTTAATAATTAATTTTAAGTTATGTATGTAAAACAAAATTAAACTGTCTTTTAAGAAAATACAGATTTTAGGAAAACATTTATTTTTCATTTAAATGATTATAATTTTATTTCTAGTGAATTGATAACCATACTCTTCATAACTTCATTGTTACTATTCATACCTTATAATATAATGGTTTGGTTATATCTATTATATTAAAAAATAATATTTTAATATTATTTCAGATTTTTTAAAACTACGTGTTGCGTGTTACGCAGGCTAAACTTAATATTGTGTGTAACACAAGCTAGACATAATGTTGGGTGTAATGAAAGATATAGTAGAGATTTAATTAATTTAAAAAATATACACCATAATGTCTCAGGTATTATATTTCATTATAAGCTTGGTATTTCTTGTCGCATAAGCCATCTATTAAGGTGTTCTTATCTTAAAATCATGGGGTTAAACCTTTTCCCACCATACAAAAATTGTGTCCACATAATTTATACTTGATCTTGGAAATAAATGGTTTGTAATTTGAAAATACCATTTTTGAATAACCCACATCACAAAAGTTTTTATAAAACATATTGTTAATTAGAGGAAATGGATGTAAAATGGTTAAATGGAATATCACATAACAAGGATTCTACAAAGGAGAAGATTGATATAACATAAAGATGTGAAAATGGAAGAAAAGCGTAAATAATTATAGAGAATGATAGAGGTAACTGATCACAAGAAATTGAATGATGAATGAAATGTTAAGGGGCTCCAAACAATAAATATATTATGATTTAAAAGACTATCATTGTAACACCCCAAGATTCCACGATATGATTCCCCTTAAATAATTCAATAGATTGTGTTACACACAACAACAAGTTCGAGCACGCCATGACCTTTCAAACTAGTCATTTAAAAAAAAGTTATGAATAATATTAATATAATTAAGAAACTTATAAATTTTATTTTCCAAATATACTTCGTTTTTTTATTCAGAATATCATAATTAGTTTAGGGTGACCTTTTGGTAATTTTCTGAAATTTAAAATTTTTTTATGAATAGTGAAAGATACTACCATTTTGTTAAAAACTGAATAGTTCATTTAAATAATTATGTTACTATAAATTGATATTAAATTCACAATGGACAAAAAATAAAAATATTAATCCCATATAGTTCATTCAAATCATTTTATAATAGAATCATATATAAAAATTTAATAAACTTTTGAATGTCTCTTTTACTAGCCTTCTAGACACATATATGGGATTTACATTAAACACAATTTTAACACTTTTTTGAATTAAATTTTGAAAAAATTAAATACGTGGTTATAATAAGTATGAAAAATATGGTCTTACAATATGAAATAAAGTTTTGTTGAATAGTAAATTTTGGATTTTATTTAACATGGTTAAAGGTAAATAAGGTAATTAAAGGTAAAATAAATATTATAATAATATAAAAATACCCTAAAACTCATCCTAATTTCAATGGATATGTATATTCTAACTAAAAAAACCATAGGTTGAAAATAATATCCTTTTAAATCCACTTGTGTAATATTAAGATCATTATTATATTTTATTTAAAGAAGAGTTAAAAATATCATATTCAAAATTTAATAAATATTTTAATTTTAATATGATGTTTTATAAGTGATATGGAAAAATACAAATAATCCTTAAAAATATATGAAATTTATCAATATCATGACAATTTATTTATAATTTTTAGACATTAACTAATTAAATTAAATGGTGAGCCAATATTGATGTAGTATTTGTTTAATTAATCAAGGTATACAATAAATGATATAAAAAGTTAATATTAATATTATGTTATTTAATTAATGATATACAAGAATTTTATAGACAATGTATACATATTATTAACATATTAGTAGTATGTGTTTAAAGTTATCATGATGTTTTTATATTTTTTAAGATAATTTTTTTGAATGGTATCAAAATTCATATAAATGGACCTTTCAAATAAATAATATTTAATAAAATATTCTAAAATTTATAAAAATATAAGGTTTGTAAAAATGACTAGTATAGTGTTAAATATGTTATAAATTATCCAATTGGGGTTCTTTTTGAGGTTTGTTCTTTCTAAATTAACCATATAGTGTTAAAATACAAGAAGACACGACAATAGTTAAATTGTTTATGGGTAAAAACCAAAAGATAAGGTTGATTTTGTGACCTAAACTTGTCTAAAATCATTATATAAGATGATTTAGACTCACCCTCATATTACAATCTAAATAAATAACTTTGGATCTACTTCAATTTGAAAATAAATTTATAATAAATTAATATTTCAAGATCTTTCAAAAGTTCCCTCACCTATCTTATAAAAGGACACTACACCTTGTCATTAATTCACACCTACAAAGACCTTTGTCTTGGTCAACCACTGAACAATATTTCTCAAAAATTCTCTAATTTCATCCAAAAGGCCATAATTTTGGAATAAAGAGAACCTAAGGAGTCCTTTTGTGCAAACTAGAAGAAGACACCCTAAAAAGGCAGTTGTTTTATCACCTCTTTTAAAGTTATTTTCTTCTTCTACTTCTTCTTTATGTGTTTTTTCAATATCAAAATAATATATACAGTATCATCCATATATTTATATGTTATTATAATTTTTGGTCAACCATATTCCTCATTTTATCCATCTCAAAAATAACAATATCACCATTGTGTGTACGTACGACTTACCATCTCCACTTTGTGGAGTAATTTGTTATTCAATACTACTTCATTTTGATGGGTATAATGATGAGTATAATGGAAATAAATAGTTAACATAAAATTATAATGATTTATTGAAATTAATATTCTATCATATTTTATACCATTTTACCATCAATAGAATGATATCATTGCTCATGCGTACATACAACCTATCGTCTCCAGGACGCGGTGACATTCATCCTCTACATTAACCTTTCAAGAATGATTAAAAAATTTATATGATGAGTAAAAATAATAAATATAAACTTAATTTAATTATGGATAAGAATAAAATATATCATATTCATAACAAACATGACTTACATGACAAAACATGTACGGGAAAATGAAGTAGTTAACTCGTGAAACAATGGTAATACTGAAATATTATTACCAAAATGATATAAGAGGATAATATATGATATCATCAATATCGATATGTCTATAGTATAATTTAATAACATGTTTTAATAATTATAAATTAGTCTAAATCAAACTTTACTAAAGGAAATTATTTGGTAAGGGTTAATTTCACAATCTCTTTATTATCTGAGATTGCTTATATGTATGTATCAATTAGAAAATCCTTATCATCAATATTAATGTTTCTTAATATGTAACTCAAAATATTATTAAAAATTGTTTAAAGTCATTTTTAACCATGTTTTACATTTTATAAAAAGTTTTCAAAGGAATATTTTTTTCATTTTCCCAATGGGATACTTTATAACCTTTTCGACAAATTAAGGAATGAATGTTTTTTACTTATATAGTGCAACTTGTGATTTTCCACCATTATGGTGACTTAAAATTTTATATATTTTCTTAAAATTTGACAAGGTTATTTTCAAATTAAATGTTTTATTTTATAATTGTGAGGATTATGATTGATTTAAAATTAAAAAATGGATATTTACCTCAAAGAGTTTTAAGGAATTTATTATATTATTTTCATTTATCTCAACATCCTTTGTTGTATTTTATGCTTATTTGAGGATGAATATTTATGATACAATATTAAATATTTTATTGAACGGTTTATGATATATTTTACTTTGAATTTTCTATGTTCATGGTTTATGTTTAATGTATTAACATTTCATATTCAAACTTTAATAAGAATGTTTATATTACATTTCACCCTTTTCAAAATATGGATGCATTGGACTTAGTAAGTGATGGAGGGTCCTAATATAGACCCTTTATGCATCGGTAGGTCTCATTAGACAACATCTTTTCTTGACACATGGCCTTGAGGTTATATTAGGGTTTTGGCATGAGGCCTTGACAGTATGGTAATGATGTCCCACATTTTGCATTTCCTCATTATGAGATTTGTTATTGATATTTAATATGATTATTCGACAAGTAGAATATCCTGGTGAAATATTAGATGGAATTATTTGATTTATTCTTGCATATTATGTTAGAGATTATGTTTAAAAGGTTAGTTTTTTAGATTATACCTTTCCTTAAATGTTTATACTTGTTTATGATAGCTTCTTGTATATTGTTTATCTTTACTGCACATCTAATCTCACACCATTCTTATGTTTCATATTCCTCAGGATGTGTAGAAGTATATTATGATTGACCTACAAGGATAGTCTAAGGAATATGAGAGTCTTGAAAGGGGATAATATGTTGTTTTGAATTTCAATATTTAATGTAAAACTTATGTGTGTATATTTTATTTCCAAGGCTACTAAACTGATCAGTCCTTCAGGATTTGATTTTATTATGATCATGCCAATGTAATAAAATAATGTATTAACTCTGAAAAACTAGGGTCATAGAATTATAGTTGGTATCATAGGATGTTTAGTAAAAACCATTGAAAATATATTTAGAAAAAACATAATTAGGGAACATTACACTAAGATAGACTTTCAGGATAAGTATAGAAGAACATTCTAGAGTTTCTGTAAAAGAGAGATTACGTGGGTATTATGAGAAAATAGATCTGAATCTAGATACTACAAGTGGACGTGGTTTTGGTACAGATGTACCTAGGAGTAATAACTCTGAAAAGGTGTTGTGAGTTTGACTCGACGTAACCTAAGTCACGAAAATGAGACTTATTATGAACCTGGTATGACACTACTAGGGGATGTGATTATTATAATTCATATTTTCATTACAAAAAATTTTGAAGGATTTATGATTAACTATGTCCTCAAGAAAACCGTGTTTATGATTATGGATTTGATATGCATAATTTTTCGAATTTATGTTAGGTATTTCATTATTTTTCAGTTTTACATTAATATTCATAACCAAATCTTGTGTATTCAAATTTAGAAATAGAACCTAGTGGGAGAAATAGAAATCATATCAACACATGTAATCTATATAGAGATTTACCTATTATGCAAGATAATGACAATGGAGCTGGTGATACAACTGGTGATGAATAGCGTATAACCACGCCGGGACAACTGACTGAGGTTATGAATAATAACCTTACCTTCATGAATCATCCTAATCCATAACACAAATGATCAACGTTAGACAACTTATTGAGACAATGACCTCCAACATTTCTATGGTTGATAAGTCCATTTGTAGTAGAGTAATAGATAAGTTACTTTGAGAAAATAGTTTTTATTTTGGGAGTAACGATAGGGAAAAAGTTTTCATTGTAGTTTATCATCCCTCAGGAGTTTCAGATCAATTATAGTTATTCATTAAAAACATGAAGGAGGATAAGAAATTAGAAAATAAAAGGGGGAGTTTAATGAACATTTCCTATAAAAATAATTTTCTTCATGATCGTTGAGCTAATATGGAAAGGAAATTTCAGAGACTAAGGAGAAAGTAGGATTAGAATTTTTCAAAGTATGAATGTAACTTAAAAAGGTTATAAAGGTATTATATAAACTACATACATAACCTAATAAATAATATTTATTGATTATATGATGGGATAAAACCATTCCTCAGACAGGAATTGGTCTCACAATCTTTCTCATCGTACGAATATACTGTCCCATGTGCTATCAAGACATAAAATAATTCTATAAGTGTTATTAAATTTAATGGAATCATGATAATAAGAGGGTTACTGAATACTCTATGGAAAAAATAAGGGGATGAAGGGAAAATCTTACTTTCCACCCAGCAGTAATTAAGGGGTAAAATACCTCGGTACATGCCTAAAAGGGATTAGAGTTTGGTACAAGTGTAGAAGAAAATGCCACCAATATCATGATTGAAAGGGGATTAATGAAGCTTTCAATATTCAATGCTAAAATTTTTAAAAAATGGGACATTATGAAAATAATTTTATTAAGAGTTTAGGAAACATGCCTTAGAAAATACCAAGGGATCAAAGCTAAACTTCTTTTATCACAACTGCTGAGGTTGAAACTTCTAATGATGTTGTTGTAGGAACTATAATCATCTTGTAATTACCCAATATTTTATGAATAAAATTACCTTTCTTCAAATTTCATATAGAAAACACATGTAAACTTTATTATTATTATTATTGGGTTTAATTTACCATTTAGTATCATTATTGTTGATAATATGGACGTTGGACTGTGATCACATGACTAATATAAAGTAAATGTTTTTAAAAAGAATAATTTCGGCATAGACAAAGGAGAGGATAGCCTCATCTAGTGGACTCGGGTCGTATGAAGATGATTTATCAGAACTCCTAAAGGAGATAGTGTCACTGGGCTTCTCTCTTGATGAATCCCAAGGTGAGCTTTAACACATTAAGCATGAACGAGGTCACATATGGGAGAAGTTCAAGTTTATAAATATCACCCTGAGGATGATTTTATTCGAGCCAAACCAAGAGTCTATTATCAATGAAAACCCCATACTTATATCTTATATGGGTATTATAAGGGGTTATGTAATATGTTATTAGTTACTTATTGTGTAATCCTTTTTTATAAATAAAAGTCTTATTCCATCAATTCCATTATGAGAGTAATCTCTCTTAAAAAAATTGTTGGCTTTTGTAAATTGACTCTTTAGGTAAAAATGGTACTTTTGAGAAATATATACATTATCATATAAAAATAAGATTTTTATTAATAATATTGAAAAAAACAATTCTTATAAATTATGATTATATTAGTTACTTGTCTTTAAATGAGTAGGTAATTATTTTGATAAAACTTATATTTTTTTATATGATAAAATAGAAAGTGTATTTTTAAAGAATTTATTTAAAGTAATTTATATATTTCTAAAATAAATAATATTTTAATAGAATAGTATTTTCAAATTAATATTCTGAATAATAAATGAGTATATAACATTTATGAAGTCAAATGTAATTTTTATCAATGTTTCAAAACTATTTTTTGTCAAAACCTGTGAATTTTATATAAATGACGGTTTTAATTTTAAAAGTAAAAATTAAAATATTAATAAAATTATTTAGATGAAATGAATACTATTTTTGGAATAAGGATGTCAAAATTATCCAATGGTGATTTTTTCATATTTTTTTGAGACAGTCAAATTTTTGGGTAAAAATTAAATACCCAATAATTAAGATATATGTTTTATGACATCATAATGACCTCAAAATGATGTGATAAATACTAAAATTGGTATTCTAGGCACAATATATGTTTTAGAATTAAAATAATGTGATTTTATATTTTATTTACTTATTTTATAAAGCCTTAGTTAATTTTCCCAAATGTAAAATATACTTTATGTTTTTAAATTAATTTCTTTAATAATGTGACTCACTTCGGCATAAGAAATGATAATATATTAATATGTTCAGACATTATCCTTATAAAATAATTTTTTGCACTCCTCTTTTGAAAAATCCATTTAAAAAAACTATGCTAGGTTTTTTTGTTTTGAATATTTGATTATATAGATTCCAAAACCTATGTTTGTGAAATATTAAATAATTCCCATATCATTTACTATATAAACCCATCCAGGCTCCCAGTTCACTTCACTATATATCCTTGGATCACGTCCTTTATTTTCCATCTCCTCTCTATAATCCTCCTAAGGCACCCTAGGATCCCAACAAGGCGTTATTAAAGCTTCTTTAAGTCACACACTCAAGTAAGGGATTCTTTCCTTTTTCATTTTTATCCAAGTTTTTTCATGTTGTTATACAATTTTATTTTCAGCTAAAAATGTTGGGGTATGATTTATCAACTCTCCCATACTACCGTTACTATGATTTAATTATGATATACCACTATATCTCCTATTAATTCCTTTTGTTTCCACCCATTACCACGCTAAAATTCTGTAAGCAACGAGTTGGTCAGGTAAATGATGTTTTCAATAAAGATGTTGTATTTTATGTTTTAGGTTATCTAATAATGCTCTTAATTTCCCTAGACACTAGGCCCCTCAATCCTTATATTGGTATTATGTTCATGTTTATATAATAAATAATGTTTAACTATGTAATAAAGAGCAGGGTTGTTATACATCTCCTAAAATTTATGCAAAGCTTAATTTGATTCTAGATACTTGCTTAACTTTATATCTTCCCCGTTTTCTTTAAAAATTTGATATTTCCAATTCAATTTAATAAGGGATTAGTCAGTCAAAACCCCTAAGTAAAGTCGCATTACAACAAAGATGTGTCATGCAGTTCTAACTATGGCATATAAACATGCATTATATACTGACTTTATTATCATACCTATGGCCAAATTTGAAATAATCCTACGTATGGATTGGATATAAAAATATGATGTGAAATTTTATTGCAAGAAGATGGAGGTTAAGATTTGTGAGGATGATATGGAATTCATCATATTTATAGAATAAACTTCATCCCCTTATTCTTATCAAAATATACCCCTAGTATCTTAACTGAATGATATTCTTGGGGAGGAAGAGGAAAAAAATCCATGGATAAAGAATAAAATATTCCAATTTGGGATATACCTATTGTAAAGAGATACATTGATGTTTTTCAAAAAAGATTACATAGAAACCCCCTTGAGCGTGTAGTTGAGAAGTCTATTGATTTAATCCCTAATGCAAGAGCAATATCAAAGGCTATTTATAGAATGAACACTATTGAATTATTAGAGCTGAATAAACAATAAGAGTAGTTGAGTAATAAGGGGTTTATTCACCATATTGTTTCTCCATGGGGATCCCTAGTTCATTTTGTTAACAAGAAAGAAGGATCAATGAGGTTATTCATTAACAATAGTGAAATCACTGCTTTTAAATTAAAGAAAAAGTATCCCCTACCTCACATTGATGATTTATTTGACCAACTTCATCGATCTAATTTTTTTTCGATATTTTATATTTTTTCAGAATATCATCAATTTTGTGTAAAAAAGTAATATATTCTAAAGACATTATTTCAAACAAGGTATGGTCATTATGAATTTATGTTAATTCCATTTGTATTGACTAGGGTACCCTATTTGTTCATGGATCTAATGAACTGAGTGTTAAAGGAATATGTTGATTATTTTTTCATAGTATTTATTGATGATTTCTTAGTATACTTAAAAATCTAAAAAAACTATAATAACCACTTGCATATTGTTCTGATAAATATTTAGATGAAATGAACTATATGGGAAGTTTATAAAGTGTGAATTCAGGATTCATGAAATTTTTTTTCTTGGCCATATTTTCTCTAAAGATGAAATTGTTGTTGATCCTCCAAAAACAAAATAAATCCAATAATGGCCAGCACTGATGAGTATAACTGAGGTTTTTAGTTTTATTGGTATAGTTGGTTGCTACCAGCGTTTTGTCATGAATTTTGCCCGATTGGAAAACCCATTAACCAAGGTCACATGCAAAGGGGTTAAATTCATTATAAAAAAGTATGATGAATGTTTTGAAGAATTGAATAGAAGATTAGTCAATCATGCTATCATGAATATACTATCTGGGAATGATGGGTTTGTGATTTAAAGTTATTAATCAAGGAAATGACTCGGTTGAATCCATACGTAGAATGACAGAGTTATTTCTTCTGCATTAATGTAATTAAAAATTCATAAATAAAACTATCCAACTTCTAATCTTGAGTTACCTGAAGTAATATTTTCCCTAAAAATATGGGTACAATATTTATATGTTGAAATATGTGAGATACATATTGATCATAAGAGGTTTAATTATATTTTCTCATAGAAAGAACTCAACTTGAGACCAAGTAGATGACTTTGGTTTTTCTCTTGTTGGTTGCTTCAGGTTTCTTTTTTATTGTTTCCTAGTGTTCGTCCCTGCTTTATAGAGAATCCATCAATTGATCTGTCTTGCGATGATCGATATTTATCTTGGGTTGATCAGTGGTGATGAAATGCATGATATTTTGATTCAATTTAAAGTTGAAGGTGGGATATTTTGATATCCAGGTTGATGTTTCTCATGTGTTGGTTGTTTGAAGCTTGGGTGGTTCAACCCCTACCATTTCAATGGTTTTTAGTTATTGACAATGATGATAAAGATTTGTTCTAGTGGATTCTGATTATATATGATTTGATGAAGAAGAAGGGCAGATTATGAACAAGGGAGTGTGGCTCGAGGAAGATTATGGATGTTGTGTGTGATTTTTTGGATGATGGGCTTAGATTTTTGAATTTCAATTTTGAATTTTAAATTTTATGTTTTGATGTGTATCTTAAATGATGGTAATGTTTATGGTGTTTTAAATTTGTTATCCAGTTTTTGAGGTTCCCAATCATCCATAAAGTGGTTTATTAAGAAAATAAAAAAAAAAGGATTTGAGGATTTTAGGATATTGGAATTATCATGGAAGGTGAAACATCATTAATTTTTTAAATGGTTTCCCAAACTTCTTTACTAGAAAGGATTAAAAGTTGTCAGTCGTATCTTGAGAAGTTTAAAAATAAAATTAATGTTGTTGATGATGGGAGACTGATTGACTTTGTATTTGAAGATGGTATTTTGAAATTTTGGAATATCCTTTGAGTACTTGCTATACTTATGCTAAAGATGGAATTATTGGATGATTCTCATACCTCTAACTTCTCTATACAACCTTATCTCACTAATGTGTATGTAGATTTGAAGAAACCTTTTTTGAGGGACAACGTGAAGAGAGATATTGCTGATTATATATCAAGTTGTTAGGTTTCCCAATAAGTGTGGGATATAAGATGACATCCTAGAGGTTTCATGGAACATCATACTATACCTCTGTGGAAAGGGGATGATATTAAGATGGAATGTTTCATGGGGCTACCAAAGACTCCTCGAAGAAGTGATGCGATATGTGTAATTGTTGGTTATTTTACCAAATAATCACATTTTATTAGTATAAGAGAATATTTTTCCAAATGAATGTTTATTAAGACTATATATTAAATAATTTGTAATAATTCATGGCTTACCCCTATCGATTGTTTCTAACCGTGATCCCCATTTTACATCCCAATTCATGAAAAGTCATCAGAATGCCCTAGATACTGAGCTTCATTTGAGAACTTCTGACCACTATCAAACTGATGGAAAATCTGAAATAAATATCCAAACTTTATAATAAATATTGAGTTTTAGGTCTCTTGATTTTCAAGGTATGTGGGATCAGTATTTACCTTTGGTATAATTTTCCAATAAAAATAGCTTCTATTCAAGTATATAGATGGAACCATATAAAGTGTTATATGGAAGGAGATGTCGTACACCAACTTGTTGGGATGATGTTGGTGAGAGAAAACTCATAGGCCCAAATCATGGTGAGGAAACAATAAAAGAGGTAAATACTATTCAAATCTATATCAAAATAACTCAATGTATGCAAAAGAGCTATACTGATAACTGAAGGAAGGATTTGGAATTTCATGTGAAAAATCATGTCTTCTTGAAGGTATCTCCATGGAAGGGTGTTATACAATCCTCTATGAGTGGTAAATTAAGTCCTATGTACATCTGACCTTTTAAAATTCTAGAATGAATTGGAACATCAGCTTATAATTTGAAAATTCCACTAAGTCTGTCTAAAGTTCATGATGTGTTCCATATATCAATGTTAACGAAATACATGGAAAACACAATGCATGTACTCACCAAATAAGAAATAGAACTGGAACCTGATCCGTTTTATTGTGAATATCCTATCAAGATACTTGATACTAGAGAACAACTGTTGAGAAATTGGGCGACCTGTCTGGTAGAGGTTATCTAGAGAAACCATAAAATAGAAGAGGTGATATGGGAACCTGAAGAACTTATGATGAATAACCACCCAAATATTTTTATGATGTGATGTTATATAAATTTAGAGGAAGAAAATAATTGAAGGAGGGAAGAATGTAACACCCCAAGAATCCATGTTACACTTCCAGTTAAATAATTCAACAGTTTGTGTGACATGCAACATCGAGTTCGAGCACACCAAGACCTTTCAAATAAGCAATTTAGAAACTCAGATATGAATAGTATTAACTAAATTATGAAAGTTATAAATTTTATTTTTTAAAATAGACATAATTTTTTAATTCTTAAAATCAAAATTAGTTTAGGGTGAAATTTTGGTAATTTTCTAAAATGTATAAATTTTATTTATGAATAGTGAAAGACACTACATTGTTGTTAAAAACCGACGATTTCATTTAAATAATTATTTTTTCCATAAATTTATTCTAAAAGTCACAATAGATAAATAATACATATATTAATCTAATTTTGTAAATTATAATCCTTTTATAATTGAATTATATTAAAAATTTATTAGACTTTTAAACGTCTCTTTTACCCACCATCTAGCCACATCTATGGGATTTGCATTAAAAGTAATCTTACTACTTCTGTGTATTGAATTTATAAAAACATATGTACATCATTTTAATAATTATGAAAAATGTGGTCTAATATGATCAAAATAATTTTTGGTGAATAGTAAATTTTGGATTATATTTGACACGATTAAAAGTAAATATGGTAATTAAAGGTCAAATTAATATTATAATAATATAATATTACACTAATAATTTTCATAATTTCATTAGATAAGTATATTTTGACTAAAATCAACATTAGTTTTAAAATATGTTCCTTTTTAATCCACCTGTGTTAGATTAAGACATATATTATATTATATTTAAAGAAGAGTTAAGAAAACATCATATTCAAATTTTAATAACTTTTTTATTTTTAATATGAGGGTATATAGGTGATATGGTAGACCATAAATAGTATTTCGAAAGATAATTAATTAAATACATCATGATATTTTTTTAATTTTTATAAATTAAATAATTAAATTAAATGGGGGACACAATGATGATGCGATATTTGTTTAATTAATTGACGTTTAAAAAATGATAATAAAATAAAAAATAAAAAAATTCACATAATTAATGAAATAAAATAATTTTATAGACAACATAGACATGATAGTAACATATTGAATGTATTGGTTCGAAGTTATCATGATAATTTGATATTTTTAAAATTGCTAATTTTGAAAAGTATCAGAATTGACATAAATGGTACATTAATATAAATAATATTTAATTAATTGATATAAAATTAATAAAAATCACTCCCTCACCCAAACTAGACATAATTACTCACCCAACACCCTTCACTTCAGTCTAGAGTCCGCACTTTGGGCATAATAGAAATCTAAGGAGTCCTTTTGTGCAAACCAAAAGGAGACACCCGAAAAAGAGTTAATTGTTTTATCACCTCGTTCAAAGTTATTTTCTTCTTCTACTTCCTATTTCAAAGTTTTTTCCACATAAAAATAATAACACTAGTATCATAGATATACTGAGATGTTATTATAATCATGGTACAACCATATTCCTCTTTTTTTCCATCATACGAATAATAACATCACCATGTGTGTGTTCGTATATACGGTTTACTATCTCCATGCCATGGTGTAATTTATTATTCCACACGACATTATTTGGTTGGGTATAATGATGAGTATAATGGATATAAATAATAAATAATAAATTATAATTTTTCTTTATAATTAATATACCATCCAATTTCTATAATTGAACTATCAATGGAATGATACTATCACTTGTGCGTACGTACGACCTATCGTCTCCATGATGCAGTGAGATTCATTCTCCTTGTTAACCATTCACAAATTATTATAAAATTTATATGATGGGTAAAAATAAAAATTATGAACTTATTTTTAATTATATATATAAATAAAATGTATCAAATTCATAACAAACATGACTTAAAAGAAAAAATTGGAACATGAAAATGAAGTAGTTAACACCAAAAGAAACTGTAATACCTGAAATATTATTACCAAAATGATATAACAGGATAGTATAAGATATCATAAATATGGATATGGTCCATGTATAATTTAATAACATGTTTTAACATTTATACTGGAGGCTAAATCACCCTCTACCGCTATAAAACAAATGATTTATACCAACATAAATAGACTGACAGATAATATATTTGTTGGTAAAAATGGGTAAGTCCAACAGATAGTAGCTTTTAGTAGTATTAATTTTATGTACCAACACTTATTTTTACTGACATATTTATTTTTTATTTTTGATCATTCAATACCAACACATCTTTTACCCATAGTTAAATCTATTGCTTTATCATAAAAATACCATCATTTTTTTAACAATACATGAATTTGTTAGTAATAACAATTTTAACCAAAAAACCATTTACCATCATTAGAAAAATCTTAGAAAAATAACCACAATGATTTAATCAATATACAATTAATAGAAAACAACTTTTTATATATATTTTTTACGAAATTCAATATCATTTTTCAAAGTCTTATTAAAAATATCCCATTCATTCATTTTAATTTGTAATTTTCTCTAAATATCAATAGTATTTATATTTTCAAGGTTTTACATTTAATACACATTTAAATAATTACGATATTTTATATATTTACATATATGTTTGATAATCTCTATATACCTAATAATTTAATTTTTATGTTTAAATTTAATAAACATAATTAAATATAAGGAAAATAGTTTCAAAAAAATAATTGTTTAAATTTAATAAATGAGATACAAAAAAATTAATTGAGTCATATTATTTTGTTAATAATTGATATCAACATTTTGAATTTTTTTTCATATTATAAAATAAAAATATTTTTTTTATAAAAAGTTATCCCATTCAAACACAAATGTAATATATTTTTATTTTTAAAAAATGATTGATATTTTTAATTTTATAAATTTGATTTTACTTTTTAAAAACTATACCGAATTTGAACACTAGGTTACCCCCACCCCCGCCACCATGAGATCCCATCACTACCTCCTCCACCTCTGTGCCCCCCCCCCCCCCCCGTGTCCCCTGCGACCACTGCCGCCCTCAGTGACCGACGTCGCCCCCGGTAACCACCGATGCCCCCAATGACCACCGTCACCCCCGAAGACCACCTATGCCTCTGAGACTCCAACAGTATACCCCACCACTCTTATCTGATGCCACTTTCCTTTTACATAACAAAACTCACCTCTTTCATGATCTGTTGCCTTCGCCACTATCCCATACAACTGTGACCCGCCATCCTCCTTTAGTGGTCATCACACCATCCTCTTCATCTCCACTGAATGACACCCGTCATCCTTGTTCTACCCCTTCTGTCACCTTCCATCAAATCTAGATCCACATCATCCCCTGACAAGCTGTGGTTCATCACGGATGAAATTTCAAGAATCGGGAAACGCCAAGTCTACATTCCAACCAAAGCTTTGATCTACAGGGAACCTTAGATTTCAAATCCTATAAGTTATTATTTCGATGTCTATAATTTTTCTAAATCAAAGTTGTCTTTTAAGTTTCATTTACCTATTGTGATGGCACTACCATTGTTGAAAGTGGGAAGTTCACCATAATGGTCAAATAATTTCTTTAAAGGATGTATCCAATACATGGTCTCTAATAATCTCTTTTAGTTGCAATACATGTTTCCATAAGGACTCCAAAACTCTGATCTTTCATCATTGATATCCTTATTACCATAGAATACATGTATTTGAATTACAACTCATGCTATGAAATTGTATTTCCCTAGGGCTCTTGTGATTTTGCATGAAGTATTGGATTGATGGGTCTAAAATATGAGTATAAAATGGGAGATATTACTTAGACTGAATTTATTTTTTATGAATTTTTATGTTGTTAAATATGAAGCTTTTTTTATGATTAAACTGGTTAGGTTTTTTAAAATCTTAAGTCCCAGAATGAGACTATATAAAGTGAGATACCTTTTCGGGGGTTTATAGAAAGCTATCTTTGAGAATGTCATGGTGTTTGAATGCCTTGTTATCAGGGCTTGATTCAACCACCCTTTATTTATATATTAATGAATGCTATTGTTTTGTGTAGTCATTCCAATCCTATTGTTATTTATTGCACTTTGGTAAGACCTTCATTGGGTGATTTATATTTTTCATGCAAATTTTCATTTGGATTCAGTTGTTTTGATTCACACAGGGGTTGTTAAATGAACTAAAATTTACACCAATATTGTTTAAAAAATGGTTTTGTATGAATTTTGATAAAATTGATGAATGGTTTGTAATCTGGATGTTAAACTTTGTCCATGGATGAAATATTGAGGTTTTGTGAAAACTGAAATGTTGTAATGACTCATAAAAATATATATAATATGATATATATTCTCTTTCCTATTTAGATGATGTTGATATGCTTCCAAAAATGGTTGATACTTCTTCTACCATCATAAAATCAAGGGGCACATGACTTGATAATAAAAACCATAGTAAGAGAGATCCAGGTTGGATTTGCATCCCCTGCCGTATGGGAGGAGCAATTACCTAGAGGATTGATTTTTTTGATTTTATTGGCATATATCCCGCTGCTAATTTATTTAACACATATCATTTTT
This sequence comes from Viscum album, assembly GCA_963277665.1. NCBI lineage: Eukaryota > Viridiplantae > Streptophyta > Magnoliopsida > Santalales > Viscaceae > Viscum > Viscum album. The sequence goes on from OY728144.1 coordinate 163,280,444, forward strand.
TGATGCTACTGTGAGATTGGGGATGAATTGATTCCATGATCAAGTGAAAGAGTGAGGGCCTGCTTACTTGATTTGGGACGATCCCTCCACTAGTGTAAGTGACACTTGTAGCTGGAATTGGGGATGATCAGGTACTTCTAGTCACCTTGTTTGAGTTTATTATTTTTGATTTTGTTTAATTCTTTTGTTGTTTTTTATATAGGTTCTGTTGAAGGACATTGGGTATTTTTTTAATTTACATATGCTTTAGACCATCCATGTATCATTCAAAATGCAGACCACATTACTTTGTTGTTTTTATTTTGGTAGGTTTGTTTCTGGTTACAGTTCATTCTTATTTAATTTTACGGATTTTCATGCCTTGGTACCCTTACTTTGGTCCCTTTTTTATTTTATATTCGGATGAAAATCAATATAATGTTGGAAGAGAAACTCATCTTTCTCTAAAACGAGCTGAAAAAGATTTATCTATGTTTACCAAAAGATCAAGTAAATGTATTCCTTCATAAGTTATTTGTCAAAATGTTTTCAGAATGTGTTGTCAAATTAATCATTTTTCAACTACAAGTGTTAGGTTTTAAATGTGGGTCCATGGTTATATACTTATTTTAAACTAGGTCTTTTTTTCTAGATTTCAACCACAATGGGGTTTATGATTGGATACCTTAGGAACCATGAAACCTACCATTCTAAAAGACGTAGTGATTATAGATTTGATGTTGGCTATGTTATTTTGTATGCTTTGTCTGTATATGAATATACTATGGTGGTGCCACAAACATTTTATTTTTCAATCATGTATATATGTTTAAATTTCAGTATGGTGAGACATTGGAGCATGTTGGGGTACTCTCTCTTTCCTCTCATCCTAAACACTGTAAGTATATAAAATATTGAATATGGATTTAGTTTTTGGAATTTTTTTGTTGGAATAGGGTTTTTTTCTTCTTAAAAAATTTTTTGACCTCAAATTATCTAGAACCATAAATCAGGATTCATCCATGACTAGAATGACTCTTTCATTAAGGTTGTGATTGGTATAAATATAACTTGAATATGTTGAGCCTCCATTACTGTTATATTTTCATTATTTTATTTTTTTCCTTCCCTATAGTTTTATATATAATTTAATTAAATATGCAACTTTTTAACATATTTCATCACACATTTTCCATTCATACTGAGAGTAAACTGTTGAAAATGATTTCTTATTTGTCTTTTCCATTTCTGTTGAAAATGATTTCTTATGCTAAACAAAACCTAATAATTTATTGGTTTTTTTACTTTGGAATAGTCATGGATGATGATTTGGCTTCAAAAGACACATCATAGGAGCTGGAAAGGGTGCAGAGTTCACATATAATGGCATAACAACCTCTTCACATTTAACGGCTACTATCTAGAAAACATCAATTCAGTAGTCCTTTTTTTGGACTATTTTTTCCCTCACCCTTATTCAACTTCTTATATTTTAATAGATGGAAGATCACACTATTTTAGTGCAATAGTAGAATAAGAACAACAAAGATAACTAGTATACATGATTTATTTTTTTTGGTTCCTCTTACACTTTCATTTATTTATATTTATGTTTCAATTTATGAAGACACTTTGCACTGATTCTTTGATATTCTATTTGGTTGTGTGTGGTGTAGATCTTGGTGTTGAACCGTGTGGCATAACATTGAATTGAGGTTCCTCACTATTATTGGATATGTCATGTTTGTTTCTTCTAGTGGCCTACTAGATGGGTGAATAATTATCTTTGACGTGATGAACAATTCTTCTACCATGATGGGTACTGGAGGATTGCAGTCAAGAGATGACATACCATTGGGGTGGGGCATTATAGATGGGTCCTATGGTTTTGTATTTTTATCTCTTACAACATTATTTATTGGAGCTTCCTCACTGGCGATGATGGGCTAGAGCCGCTGGTGCTAGAGGTGACTCGTTAGAGTTGGTTTCCCGAGCTGGGGCTAGGGCTGGGTTATTAGGGTGGTTGGTGTCCAGAGTTTGTATTGAACTGTTTTGTAATGAATTTCATTATTAATATAATTATTTATTTCTAAGTTTTAACATGTGTTAAATTTGTATTCGGTTTCATAATTTAAACAATGTATTATATATGATAAATCACAAAATATAATATTAAATTTTATGATCAATAAAAATTTAGAATTTTAATCCAAATGTAATTTATAAATAAATTTTATATGTTGGTAATATTATTACTAATAGAAAAATGTGTCACTAGAACATATTTCTAAAGAATTTAACCAACATATATATTATATGTTTGTATTATTTTAATTGCAATAGAACAATTTCATCATTCACAATAACATTTAGTGACATAGTTTTTACTGATAGTTTAGTAACAGCGAACTATATGTTGGAAAAACGTTTTACAAACAAAAAATGCACTATTACCAATAGATATTCCCCCATTGGAAAAATTGAAAAAATTTGTAATTTACTAAAGTAAAATATATGGTATGGGTAGATTTCACAATCTCTTTATTATCCAATATTGCATATATATATATAGGTATCTATTGGGAAATCCTTATCCTCCATGTCCATGTTTCTTAAAATGTAATATAAAATATTAATGATAATTGTTTGAAGTCAGTTTGACCCATGTTTAATTTTTATAAAACGTTTTGAAAGGAATATTTCTAACATCTTCCAAATGAGGTACTTTATAAACGTTTTGAAAAATTAAGGAAATAAGGTTTTTTAAACATATACCACGCAAAGTTTTGTTTTATTCCATCATGACAACTTAACATTTTGATCCATTCCTTATAAGGTTACAAGGATAGTTTCAAAAGAAATTTTTTATTTTAAAATTTTGAGGCTTCTAAATTATTTCAAATTAAAAAGGGGGTAGTTCTCTCAAAGGGTTTAAATGAATTTATTAGATTATTTTCATCTATGACAATATCCTTTGTTGGATTTTATGCCTATTTGAGGTTGACTATTTATGATACAATCTTCAGTAATATATTGAAGGGTTTATGATATATTTTATTATCGATGTTCAATATTCATGGTTTATGGTTAAAGTGTTAACATCTCATATTCTAGTTTTAATATGAATGTTTATGTTATGTTTCACCCTTTTCATAAGATGAATGCATTGGACTTAGTAAGTGATGGGTGGGGTCCACTATAGCCCCTTGATGAATCGGTAGGTCTCATGAGAAAAACTAGAATCTTGGCATAAGGCCTTGAAGATATTGTAATTTCTTGGAATGAGGAATTGAAGTTATGGTAATGATGTTCGGTATTATGCATTTCCTCATTATGAGATTAGTTATTTAAATTTCATGTGACTAATCGACTAGTAGAATCTTCATGTGAAATATTAAATAGAATTATTTGATTTATTCATTCCATATTTTTCGAAGATTATGTTTAAAAGGTTTGCCTTTCAATTTTATACATTTCCATAAAAGTTTATGCTTATTTATGATAGCTTCTGCGATATTTTTAATCCTTATTGGGCATCTGAGTTCATCCCTTTCTTATGTTTTATTTTCCTTAAGATGCGAAGAAGTATATTATGATTGACTTTTTAGGATAGTATATGGTATATGAGAGTTTTCAAAGTGGAGAATATGTTGTTTTTAATTTCAAGATGTAATATAAAACTTGTGTTTGTATCTAGTATTTACAAGGCTAATAAACTAATCGGTCCTTTGGGATTTTATTTTCTAGTGATCATGCCAATGTAATAAAATAATTCACCGACTCGAAGAAAAATGGTTTCGGGTATAGTAATCTAATTCATCAAATATGAATGTAATTGGATATGATTTTTGTTTCCTGATTCTTTTCCTGAAGATATGGGATTATTTTATTGTCTATGAATATAAAGACATATACATACATGATTAATTTTTTCATAGGAACAATTTCATTCGTTGGTTGCGATTTGATCAATTTTTAGTCGACCTCTTACACAATGAAATAAATATACAAATTGATTTTTTTTATTCCTAAAGAGTTTACTTCTAACAGATCATAACATCGATAAAAGAGTGGGGAGCATTTATGTCGTTCTCTAACTATTTTACAAAATCAATATAGTTAGAACAAGTAATATAATATACATAAATCCTCATATGATAAAGTAATACAGTAATATATCAAACCTCATCCAATGTTTAACTTAATCGATTTCATAAATGGTTAAACTTATAACCCTAAAAAAAGATCAAGATCCAAAACTTTAAAAATAAGGTTATTGAATTTTCAAAATAAACTTACCATTAATTCCTTTAACTATATGAAGTATCTCTCAATCGTCACATAGAAAACATTTGAATACCATCATCATGTATTCCCTTAGAACATGGTAATAAAATAAATTACCATCGTACCTTATTGAATAGATTAAATCTACCATACTCCTTAAGTAACACATAGTTTTTAAATATATTGCTTAAACCTGAAGGTGTTTTACACTCAATTTAGGATTGTATATACCATATTCTTAATAAATCATTAATCATTTCAAGGGTATTCATTGTTATCCAATTTACTTTTTCCAAATAAATCATCTCATTGTCCCACCATCATTATTTCAATATCATTATCATATTGAGGGTTATATTTCCCTCAATCATGTGTTTTAAAAGATGTTTAATTTTCCAATAAATCACTTTTCCGGGTACCATTCCACAAATTCATTCAAATCCTTTAAGATATAGTACAATAGTACAATCCTTTTACAATTTATAATTCTTATAACCATAAAATCATTGATAATGTACTCATGTTATAAAATTATTCAATCCCAAAACAAGTACATTAATCATTACACTTTTTCATTCTTTATATCATATTCTTTACCTTGATCAATTAGCTGGTTTTGACATATATTCCCTTAATGCTTGGGGTATTCATTTTGGTAGTTTCCCATATACTTATTGTTGAAGCATTTAATATTGTAAAATTATTTCTTTCCCATGAAATCATGAAAATGGTTGATTTTTACACACACTTTAAGAATTTTCATTTTCCTCTTTACCATATACCAAGGTGTTTCTTTCATCAATTATCACATGTGGGAAAATCCATCTTTACCTTATTCCCTTATTCCATAATTTATCATCTTTCCTCTTCTTATATTTAATATCTTCATTATAATAATACATAGATAATTCCTTCTCCATCTATTCATCACATGATACTGTGTCATCATTTGATGAGAATGATTGGGAGACCAATTCCCTATGAAATATTAGTTTAATCCTATTAATTAAATGATCAGCCTTATTCTTTGTATGATGTTCATTGATGTGCTTCCCATCCTTATACAATGAACCATTAATCAATTGATAAATACATTAGATTATATCATATCATTTTGAAAAATAATTTATAATCCCAAAATAGTGAATTAATTAACATAGATTGAAAATTTTATTCATAGCTAATAACATAATCATAAACATAGTTTCTTTAGGGATATCTTTATTTTCATGTACATTATAATGGTTTGTAAAGAACATTTGAATTATATTAAATATAACCCTTTGTATATTTAATGTAGATGTGTATTAAGGCATGTTTTTGTGCACTAATTGATAATTAGATCCATCTTAATGGTCGTTTTTAAGTGATATTACCCCTAGGTACCTATGTTCAAAAAGAAAATCCACTAGTAGTATCCAAACATGGATGTATTTCTAAAAACACACACATAATATCCTCATTAACAAAACATTAGGATGTTTCTATATACTATTATCAGTTTATATCATTGGGTTATGTCCTGTTGTATATTTGTTTTCCAAAATATAGTTTTACGGTATTTACTAAACTTCCCCTCAAACCAACTAAGACAACCAATTCCCCAATAGGATGAATCCAGTTTCTTCTTTCGTATATTGTCATAGGATATAAGGAATCACATCCTAAAGGACCAAATATTATAGTTATCTTTATAAACTCGATATATACATGAGTCTTACATTATATCTAAAAACACAAATTACAAAATATTTTTTTTGAGAATAATATTATTCCACCTTGGATATCCTTGGATATTAAAAATCATTTACTTCTTGGGTTCCTAGGGAAATGAAACATATTAAGGGAGATAAAAAATACTTTGAAATAGTTGTGTATAATTTTAGCTATCATGAATTTATAATAAAAATAATAATTAAAAGGTATATAATAGAAACACATTAAATATAGTCTACAACTTGAGCATAATATGTTTGGAATAAATGATGATATATTATTACCAAATAAATATTCACAAGAAAATAAAAACATAACCATGGATATTAAAAAAATTAATAATCAAATTTAATATAAACAACTGAATTCATAAATATGGAATGCATAAGGATGACTATATAAACAGTCAAGATCTGTCCTCAAGATAGATATTGTCAAGATATATCCTCATGAATGTTTAAATTAGTTGGTAGAAACTCGTCTAATTTTGACAAATTATTTGTATCATGAGATCTATTGATTCATGGAGGGGATATTATTATTCTGGACCCACCTACAAAATAATAATTATTTATTCATTCTTCCAATGAATGGATGAATGGTACAAACATAAATATTATAAATGTTCATTTTTAAAACTACCATAAAAAATGAGAATACATTCCCCCATCAATATAAATAATCATAAACCATCTAAATTAATACAGATAATGGTATCCAATAGAACATACACATTCAACCTAATCATAAAACTTCCAAATAAATAATAATAATTATATCAATACAACATGCACCTATAGGATCATAAGTACAATAATGTGTTGAGGTCTTTGATGAATAGAAATATAGAATAAAATTTCATTAATACAATTCTTATATAAAATATTCAATTAATTTTGTATATTAGTTTTTAGAACATAATTGGTTTTTCAAAATAACATTACTATAAAATAAACATGAAAACATATAATGGAAAAATTAAAAAAAAATCTTTTTATGATGGTGTAATATTCCGTACATGTCGTATACATTAAAACAAATATTATTTTCAGATTTTCAACAAAATATCAAAATGAATTTTTTGGAAAATGACATGAATATTTCTTTGATATAATATTCTAAAAAGTTAAAATGGGCAAAAATGAATTTCATAAATCATTTTTAAAATTCAAAAAAAAATTAAAACATTTTAATAAAACAAGTTTTTGGAAGAAAACTAATTTATGACCGGAGAGAAAAGTAAAATTATTCTTTAAAATATTTTCTAAAACATTATAAGTAAAAAAGAATAAAATAACTCATAAAATTACTTGAATTTATAATAAATAACAAGATTATAATAAAACTGTATTTTTTATTAGCAAATGGTCACATAATTTCCATCGACTAGTATTCAAGAATAAACAATGACGATAAGAATGATATTGTGAAATAAACCCTTCAAATGATCATATTGTTGAAGTGATTATTAATCAATGAATATTCTATGTGTTTCAAATTTAAATCCAAATAAATCAAGTATAAATAAAACATCAGATAATAAAAACTAATAACACACATAAACTTATCATGGCATAAACAATGAATTAGATGTTTAAACCAATTAGTTGAAATTGAGTTAAGACATCCCTTACCTTAGGATTCCCTTTGATTGAAAATTTATCATCCTACTGAATAGTTTTTTTTTAAAATTTCATTAACACAATATAAAAAAAATATTAATATTTAAAATAAAATATATATTCCTTTTATAACATATTACAAACTATTCTTTAATAATATTTCTTTATTCTCATTATTTTGGGATTCAATTGCCTTATTTTTCATTAATATTTTATCATGAATGATTAGGTTCTTTCCCATATTATTTGTTTATATCATATAAATAATAACAATAATGATATAAATATAATATTTATACACGAATTATACTTTTAAAAACAAATCATGAAATATCATTTTGAAAAATTAAGTACGCAATGATCATGGTGATGGTAGGCCGTACATTCACATGAGTAACGTTTCTATTTTTCAAAGATCATTATGGAATGAATGTAAGTAATATTTTATCTTTATAGAGAGATAATAATATATTATATATCATATCAATTCTTTAAATATATATATATATATATATATATATATATCATCTATATGGTTTGGTGATGAAAATAGAGTCACATCACATTGTGAAGACGGTGGTCCATATGTACGGAGAAAATGTTATCATCTTTAGGTGAGTGAAAATGTTAGAAATAAAATGATATATATTTTATATGAAAACAATAAATATGTAATTAATATCATAATTATTTAATTAATATCACAAATAATAATTAAATTTAACTATATATAATTCAATGTAAATCAATAGTGAATGACGAATCACATCGCTTCGCGAGGCAGCAGTCCACCATACACAGAAGCAATGATATTGTACCCCCTACAGAATTGAATGTTAAAATTATATATAATATAATGAAATTTATGGTTTATATATGCTATAAATATCATATATATAATTTATATCAATTGTCTAACCTAACTGTAAAAGGTGGTGATGGAATAACGAATGACATTGGTTCACGAGGCAGTAGTCTACTATACACACGAATGATTATTCTAGTAACCCATTTTATGGATGTGTATATTGTTGTAGGTAATTAAATACTTATAAAACATCCTATTATAAGGATTATAATGTATTTATTATATCAAAATTATTTAAAAATAAATGAATGAGGTGGAGAAATATATTAATAAAGACCCTCATCTAAGAACATTACATATTCTTCAGGGATCCTCATAGGGTTTGCATTAAAGACATTCAAGGTTGGATTTATATTAAAAATAAGGATTCTTGTATAGAGGATAGTAATTATGAAGTTATTTTAGTTGTTGTAAGCTGATCAAATGTGGTTTGAAGGTGTTCATAAGAGAGGATAGGGGTGGCCTTTTATAAGTAGGGGAGAGGACACACTTTTTATTTTTTAAAACAATTGAGTGTTCCCACATTTTTCATATGTCACAAGGGTCCAAAATGGTCTATTTACAAACCATATAGTTTTTTATATCTAAATATATGCATCCAATAGTTTTAGAATAGTTTATATGTCATTTTACCATTATCTATTGAGCTTAAACCCCCTGAAATTAAATTTTTACCATAACTATGGTAATTAAAATTTACGGTTTTCACTATTAAATTTTGTCAAAATTAGTCTGACCTTATTAGAAAATAAAATTATTATGATTGAATATATTGAATCAATTTTTCCAATATATTTTCATTGATGTGGAAGATTTTAATTAAAAATTAATCCTGAAGATGTGATGAGAAAAGGCGTTTTAATGTTAAATTGTTCAATAATATACCCAGTTTTTATATATAAATTAAATTTGAAAATAATTACAATGAACTAAATTAGATTAATGTATATAAAATTTAACTAATTTTACTTTAAAACTATTTTAAAATATAATTTAGCATTATAAATGTTTTGGAAATGAAAAATATTTTTTCAATGCAAATTTATTATTTTTCACTACTCATTAAAAAATGTTACTTTCCCAAAATATCCAAAACCATTCACCCTACGATAACATTGGTATTCCAATTTAAAAATTTAAATTTATTTTTTCAAATAAATTTTCTAAATATTGTAAAAATAATATTTTAATTATGTGCATAAAGCATGATTTAATTATCTTCTAGAAAAAAATACTATTTTGATAAAAACATTCTTTTTATTTTTAATAATTGAAATTTTTTATAATCAATAGTTATCCATGTTTTAAATAATTTAGTAATTACTATTCATATCCACCAATTTAATTAAAATTTCATAACTATTATGTTAAATAATAATATTTTTATAATATTTCACATTTTATTTAAAATCGATGTTGCGTGCGAAGAAAGGTAAACTCAGTGTTGTGTATAATGCATGATAAATAGTTTTCTACTTATAATTAAATATATTTATGAGGTTCAATTTATTTAAAAATAAATATACTATAATGTTTAAGGGTTTTATATTTTCTTCTATGCTTGGAATGCATGTCTCATATGCTATCAAATATAATGTTCTTATTTTAAAATCTAAGGGCACTACAGGGATTCTAGGATTGTGACTAGATGTAGGTTCTAGTGAATAAAATGTATCTCATTAAAGATTATATGATCATTTTATTTAGATATCCTCAGTTGTTACTTAGATCTCACTATTGATGATGTGGGGTGTTTCCCTTGATCGGGCTAATCATGTCGGTCTTATTTGGACGACATTGGGTAGAAAGGATTCATACCGTGATGTGTGGTACATGTTTGAGGTTTTCCCATTATGTGTTTGAGTGAATTGTTGTAAATTATTATAAATAATATTACATTATGTATACATTGACTTTAGGGTTCTTTGGTGAAACTCTTCCCAGGTTGAGTTCCCATGGATTACATTTCAAGATCACATGATATGACCCCGTCGGTGTGTTGACATGTGGTCCAATTACACTCTCATTTTTCAAGTATCATATATGGAATTTTTATACTCACCCCTTCTTGGTAAAAATTTCCAAAATATTTCTAACTACTTTTATATATGTGAAATTATAGACATTATATTGTATAGGTGGATCATTGTTGAACTTGATGGTTTCAAGAGTTGAAATATTTTGTATTTTAGATATTAAGGCATGTTGTCCATATTTTCCCAATAACTTTTGTGGTGAAAAAACATATCATTACCTATAAATTGGACATGTATATCTTGTGTGGTTGTAGTTACATTGTTTGATCAGTGTATTTTCTTACTACAAGATGTTTGGGTTATGTCCCCTTATTATTTATTATTCCATAATAGTTGAACTCTTCATCCCCGAGTCCAATGGATGAGGGATTGGGTTATCACACATTGATAACCATGAACATAGTAATTCCCATGACGATTTCGGTTATGGCGAAGTGATATTAGACAATATCCATCAAAATGATGGAGTTTGGAAATAGGTGTCTCAATTGGTTAATTCAAGACATTTCTGGAGATAATGACAGAGGTGACTATGAATATATGTTGTAACAATAAACCCATATGTAGTGTGGTGGCCAACACATCCCCACATAAGGATTCTAATAATGTAAGAAACAATAATTGGAGCTTATAACATAGGTCACAAGGTATAGTTATTTTTATATACATATCATGTAAAGATCTTAGGGATTTGTTAATTTTATATAATAATGATATATCATGGTGTAATTTCATGTAATTAGGATTTTTATTTCCCTAATATAAATTCATTCCTTAAAGATTCATGTTGAAGGTTCAATGGATGATGAGAGCCTCTATAAAACTTGTAGACGTTTCAGATTTCTGGGTATATATCTCAAATTTTCTTCTGATGATCAACACAATATTTAGAAAAGTTGATAATTCCATTTTCTAGAGGTCACAATAAAATAACTTGACCCTTCACATGGGCCAATACTCCCTCACCTAAGGTTTCTTCAAGTGTGGTATGGGTCACTCATATATGATTTTTGAGTTTAGTTCTCACCCACCAAAACAAGGTTATGCATTACCATTCCGATTGGGGGTCCTCCATTTGGTCATTGGATTTAAACTACCTACATATGATGAGGTATGGGCCCCCAATACATTAGCTGGGTTGGAACTCCTCAACTAGGTAGGGTGTGGTTCTACCATTTTCAGAAGCAGATGATTTTAAATATACTGGATATGTTTCATTAAAATGTGAGTTGGTATTCCATTTTTTTATAGAGCATGGTTTCTTCATGATAGGGGTATTTTTTCCCTTAGTTTCTATAAATTTCCATTGTACATGGGTTTTATACCCTCAAAATCCTAAAACGTAATGATACATCCCTCCCATTGATGATTAGGTACCCCCCTATGAACTAGCCCATCAGTCATCCATCTACAGTGGTCACAATTTTATTGAATACTAATTTTTCATAACTTATAGCGGCTTACCTCTACTACGAATCTTCATGTTAGGTCCACCACTATTAAGGATTCCACTAAAATTACCAATCTAAATAAACTTATCTAGTTGTTGTTCCTTTACTATAGGTTAATGGATAATGCTTTTTTTCTTAATGTGATGTTCCGTTTGATCTCTTAAATAATAATTTTGTATACAAGGATCCTTATTTATGTCCAATACTACAAAATGAGCCAGATTCAAGGATTAAAAATGTAATACGATAGGTTATTACCTAGAGAATGTGGGGAATCCTTTGATATACCACTTGTCTCATGGATGTAGGCAAGTGTTTTATGGTGATTGTTATGATGGTGGGTTCATAGTGTGATCAAGATATAGGTAGACTAAGTAGGGCTATGGATAAATGAAGTTCAATTTACAACCCTTTTTTGTGTAATCATATTCATTAGAACATATTTATTCTTTTATTATATTGTTCTTTCTTTGTTGATGAGGGTTTTAGAGATCCTCCTAGGGACCTAGGACCAATACAGTGACCCAAAAGAATCTTTTTTAGGTGAAAATTTAACATCATTTCGTCTAGTTTTAATAGATAGTTTGGGATGTGATCCCCTTATAGATTCCTCCATGGTTAGTGATACCCGATGGTGATTTCACATTAATGGATGGTGACTCTCATAATGTTTTTGGGTTTGTGATTAGTTTTTTTAGGTGACTTGGTGATATGATGGATTGGTTGCATTTCACTAATTTGTTATTAGGGGATAATCAGTGCATATAGACAACCCACACTTGATTCATCCAATTATTTTAATGGGTAATGAGTTTGTATTATAACATGTGGTATTTATTTTAATATATGTATGGGTGCAATTAAATAGGGTTGATTCTTTTTTATTTATGATGTGTATAATGTGGGGAAGGATTAGAATGTTGTGTATAAGGCACCTAACCCCACACTCTAGTATCTTGTGCTAAAACCACAATAAATAAACACTAGATTTGACACAATGTGAGATGAACATATCAATATTTTACAACATTATCATATAATAAACAATATAAATCATAAATAACTTCACTATCACATAAATTTAAGGTTTTGTATCTTTGAGGATCAACTACATAACAAAATTATTTAATTATACCTCTAAACATTTCTCCTTATTATAACTTCACTAGATCCACTTCTAGAAATATCCTAGGTTGTACTCATATTTATAACAAAGGGAAATAAATCATAAAAATGGAAAATCTCAAATGATAAGTAAGATAATACATATAAACATGTTATCAAGGGTTAGATCATAAGAATATGATAAAACATGATTAGTGTAGGAATATCTTATTAAAAGAGAATGAAACATTTATTGTTTTATAAAAGTCATGATATAAATACATTAAATATCAATTGAATGAACTAATAAATTTGAAAATGTTTGTAGAATTAGAAAGTAATAAATAATTACCAAAAAGTATAATCATATGCATATGTCATCGAAATGTAACATTGTTTTGAAACCTAACATAACAAAGAACTTTGGGGAAGACATTATCATAAGTAAATTATTTTATTGTAGAAAAAAATTTCCCCGCTTTATGTTTTGAAATAAAAATGTACCATATTTGTGTTGTGAAAAAATTAAATTTTCACCTTTCTTATTATATTTTTTTTCTTACTTCATGTTTTGACCAATCAAAATTCCCGAAGGGTAGGACATTGAAAGGGATGGGATGGAGAGTGAGCAGGAGCTGCATATTGCGGGCCAAACGGCAAAAAACCCTAGTTCGACAGGGATACGTGATGACAGATCTTTCGTAAAAGTGGTTGCAGGTCAGGTACCCTGTATTGAATTGAAGAATGAGGAGCTTATTGATCTTAAAACATTCAAGCATCTAGGTCTCACTTCTATATCATTCAAAAAAGATTTGGTAAAATCTCTTGCCTCGGATATTAATTTTTCCCTTGTGGGAAAGTTCTTTAAGAATCTACCTTCTCTCATGTTCCTCCGAAAGACCATTGAAAACATTGTTTTTTCTGATTTTCATATAGGTTTGTTAAATTCGTGGAATGTTCTATTACAATTATCCTCAAATTACGATTATTGTTGTCTTTGGATGTGTGGTTGATGAAATTTTGGAAAGTCTGCTATGAAAGTGTTTAAATGGTCTCTGGATTATGATTCTGGTTTAGAACCCCCTATTGTTCTGATTTGGATAGGGTTTCCAGGTTTACCACATCATCTTTTCAAATGGAAGGCACTCTTCTCAATTTCCAGTATTTTTGGAACCCCAATTAGATTGGACTCTGCTATATTGAACCTATCAAGAACTCTATAGATTGGATATGAACTGAAATTGACATCTCAAGGGATCTTCCATCTCTATTTTGGATTTAGAATGGGGATAGAGGGTTTACCCAGGATGTGGTCTCTGAAAATCTTCCAAATTTTCGTAATAAATGTTTCAGAGTGGGGAATATTTTCGTTGAATGTGAGAAGAAATGGAATCCTCCCCCATCTAGGCTTAAATCTCTATGGGTTGAAAATGCACCTTCAAAATCAATTGTTAATTCACATATTGTCCACTGCCCTAAGGAAAAAGGAATGCATAACCAAGATGGTTAGGTTGGTCCTTATAATGTTAACAGTAGTGAAGAAAATCCTGACATCATAGATGAAACCAAATTTAAACAAGTAACTAAAAATCAAATTAATGACTATGTCAATGCGGTCATGGATGTTATTGAGTAAGATTCTGCTTGCAAAGGTGTATCATCCATTCAGGATGAATACCATCATGCTGGAGTTTTCGAGGGTAAAGAGAGTGTTGTCCCACCCCCACTGTAGAGGAACAAAATAATTCGCTAGAATCTTTAGAAGATAGAAACAAAGAGTATGACTTGGACTCCAATGATTCTCCACATGATGAGGCAGATCATTCAATGTAGGTTGAAGAAACATACCTAAATTCGATGGCCAAAAAAGTTAAAAAGCCTATGGTGGATGCTAATGGTTTCATCAATCCAAATCATAAAAGACTAGGAAGCGCAGGTATTACTCTCAAATGGAAAGGACCATTGTCACATGTTCTCTAGATGTGTCTAAGAAAGATTATTCTCAGAATCCCCAAGAAACAAATATTATTGCTCAATCAACTGAAGAGTCTACTCATCACTTTACTAAGGAGGTGAAACAATAAATCTCTTACATGGAAGGACAAATGGGCATTGCTTTTCAAAAATTTCAAGAGGGTGAGATTTTATCAGAGAGATATCTCAGGGTGAAGAGACATTATTTTAACCAGAAATTAAAGTTATCCATGAACTCTTCCTAATGCTTCTGAATTTTCCTCTATAAATGTTGATTCTGGTTTTAACTTGAAGATTCTGGTTGGAGGTATTTTCGACTGATTTCTTTTCAACATGGTATCTCTTACTGGTGTTACTATACTTGGTTTATTTTGGTGTTTTCTTTGTGGTCTTCTTGATGCTTTCTCATATGATGTTGTTGAAGTCTTGGATTGGAGGATAGGAATTCCTTGGAACTGTCCTGAATTTTTTGTTCTTTATGATTGAGGTTGAATGGTTGAGAAGTGAGGTCCTTAAATCCTCTCCCAATCCTACTGATAACACGTCACAAGTTCTGGATTTTCAGAACCTATAGCTTGTTCTTTCCTAGACTCTGGTTGATTTTGAAGATTTTTTCTACCTGCTTAAAGTGATGGATTTAAGTATTCTGATTATTTGGTTTGATCAGTTTCTCTTTTTTCTGTTTGATGGTTGTGGCAAGGATTCTTTAGAAGCAAGATGGCTTCATTATACTTTTTTCATCTGCTCAGCATGGTGTAGTTCATGCTGACTACAGGGGAGGAAGGCTCATACTATTC
The DNA here is from genome assembly GCA_963277665.1 of Viscum album. Lineage (NCBI taxonomy): Eukaryota > Viridiplantae > Streptophyta > Magnoliopsida > Santalales > Viscaceae > Viscum > Viscum album. The sequence continues at coordinate 163,296,278 of OY728144.1, forward strand.
AAATTTCTACAATAGGATAGCTCCTTGAATTTATGGATGGACTGAATTTTCGAATATCTAGATTTGAAAGAAAAAATTGACTGGTGATTTTTCTGTGTTTTCATCAAGAATAGGTTTATTTGGATTGAGTATTTTTTGTAACACCTTTAAATCCCTGTAGGTGTATATTCATTACGACTCGAGGTTGTACTGTCCTTTAATGACTTTAATAGATTCCATAGGTGACATGAATTGGGAAACCAATTCATGTCACCAGTTTTCTTAAAAAAATCAAAATTCCTATGCTCTATGTTGTGAAAAAACAAAATTTTCACACTTTGTATTTTGAAAAAACCAAATGTCCAAAATTCAAGTTGTGAATAAAAAAATTCTCATTCCCAGATTACTTATCTCATGACTTTAAAACCTTAAAAAATTAATTAAATAGATATATAGGCTGTCCAACCAATTATCCAAACATATTTGTAGCACTTGAAAATAAACATCCATCATATCATAAAGGATCCATTTAAAAATAACGGATTTTTTATACCTTTAAAAAATTAAATATCAAGAGAATATGAAATCATAGGATATCAAAAAACTCATTTTAAAATATAATATTATTATAATATATTATATATTTCTATTATTAAATCACTTCACTAATGATTAAACATGGAATAAAAATAGATTGAATAATACAATTTTTTTCATAAAACAAATTAAAATATTTCATAAACGATGAAGTACAAATTACAATCAAATTTTTTTTGGGGAATTGATAGAAAAGATTTTTGAAAACCTTATTATAATGTTTTTAAATGAAAATATACTTCAAAATGCATAATCGTTTTAAAAAATTTGGGGTATAGGACAAAATACTTTATTTTAAAATGATGGAAACTTGTTTTTTTTATATTTTGAAAATCCTTTTTGACCCACTTCATAAAAAATTATTAAATATTTTTCTTGAATATGGTTAAATAGAATAATAAGAATAGTAGAAAATAATCCATATAATAATTGAAAAAAATATATAATAACATTAGAGGGAATGAGAACATGATCATGGAAAAAAATATTCATTTCTAGGAATAAGGGTTACTCTTACCAATGTTATACATTTATTTATGAATTTTTTATCATGTAAGTAGTTATTTTAAATAAGAAGTAATTTAACCCTATTAAAAGTGGAAATACAATAAAAAATAGTGGAATTATAATAAAAAATAATTATTGAAAAAATATATTCATGTAATAAATATTATGAACCAATGAATTAGAAATTGAGCTAATGAAGCCCTTAGAGAATTTTAATATTTTGAGTCAAAAACTCATTAGGGAAAAATGATTTTCAAAATGATTTTAATGAATTATAATAAAATAATGATACAAAATATTTAATTGAATGTAGATTCACTGATCCAAAAAATCATGGTTTATAAAAAGAAATATATTTTAATGGGTGGAAATATGATTCAATAAACCCTTACACAATTTCGATGCATTGTAGAATGAACTCTTAGATCCTATATAAAAAACATAAATGTTATCATCACATAATTTAGAAAAATAATATACAAAACCTTTTTATTGAAATCATTAATAATTGGTATCTTCGTGTATATTAGTTATCTTATTTTCTTTTGTTAATATCATGTGTGAGTAACCTTGGTCGTTTTGATTAAGATTTATAATTTTGGTGTTCTTATTCAATATTATCATAAATTTCATCATTACCATATCATAAAATTTAATTGATATTTTTTTAATAATTACTTACAATCTAATAATTTCATTCTATGGGTGTTCTATTTATGATCATCAAATATAAAAATGTAGATGACCAAGTTTTTATGATTCTTAGGCAGCGAAGGATACTTTATCACATAATGGGTTATATTTTTATATTTTTATTCCAGAACCAAAAACAAATAATTATTTATGTATTTATTTAATATACTAGAAAATAATAAATTTCCATAGTCACCCATGAAATAAATTTATAGAATCATTCAAGTAAGTGATAAAATTTACATAAACATGTATGTTCTAGGATTAATCAATGATTTTGTGGTGGTTTACTTGTAATTTCATTAAACTAGAATAATAATAATCATACATAAATTTATTTTAGTTTTATATCATATTTGGAAATAACTATAAGAATGAGGAGAAGTTATATTATATAAACTTATTTCAAAGTATGAAGAAATCGTTTTTCCTCTTATAATTCCCTTTAGATGAATGAATTCACCATCATTGTTTATTTATTATATTTTAAATAGTGGTCTAACATTTGAATCCAAAATAGTAATAATTTTATAAACATAATATGTATCCATGAAAATAATTCTTATGATCATCTATGTATGTTTTTAATGAAAATTAAAATGAAATTTGATCGTTCCATGTAGGTGGTACTCCACATGTACACATAGATAATTATTTTGTTTTATAAAGAATAGCGAAATGGGGTATACGTATTACAATATCAAAAATATAAAATATTTCATAAATAATAGAATTAAATTGAAAATCCCTATTAGTACCATCCTTTTGTGGTGGTGAATGAAAATATACATTTTACTTCATGGATGGGGATTTTTTATGGATCAATTATAGAATTGTAACCCTTATATAATGTAGGATAGTGTCCAAATGGTTATATCAGAATAATTTTGGAAACTAAGTTCAAAACATTCAGTTTTAGAATGTATTTGTAGACACTTTTATAGCCTTTAAATACTCGCTTTATTAACTGTATAAAAAAAAATAAAATTGAATTCATCTTTTTTTACATCAAGTCCAGAAATTATAAACTCAATTTTTTCTAGAAACCATATAGTGACATCAATGTCGATGTTGATTCTTTTATAAATGTGATATAATTACCCATAAACATATTAGAAACTAAAAAATATTCAAATTACTTTGCTAAAAAGGGATACGCAACTTAATATATTTGATTACAAAGAATAATTTTTTTACATCTATATATTGAAAATGATCTACTATAGTATAGAGGAAAATAAATTCAAGAAATAATAGGAAACTATTAAATCAATAAAATATGTCCCAAAAAAATAAAAACAATTTATAGTCAAAATAAAAATACTTAAAAGGGATATTTCCTAAGGTCTCCATTGCGTAAAATTGGCTAGAAGTTCAATCATTCATGGATTAATGAATCCATTTTTTCACTGGTATGCCACTCTGCACTAATTCTCTATATAAAACAACTTTATTATGAAATATAATTTTCTTCTATTAATATAAATTTTAATACTTACATGATTATGTTAAAACTATTTTTAAGTGTTCACAACCCTTAATTTTCTCAAAGGTAAGCTTCACATTTATGCAAAAATAATTTCAATGATTTATATAGGTGGAAGTAGTATTGATTTTTTAATTTATGTTGGGAATGAATCCTCATAAGGTGTGTTGACAAGATAAACTAGTATTTATAATTCCATAAAATATTCCATGATCCATGGCCCTTTATATTAATTTAAAGAAGATCTTGACGGATTAATAATGGATATATGAAATATTTATCACGATATACAGGATGTTTATTTCCTATAAAAATGGTAAGATTTTTGTGTAAAAATTCTTCCATGATAGTTTCCAAAATTTCAGAAAGTGTAAATTCGTATATGATTTTTAAGATCATACAAAATTCATTCCACAATACTTATAATATGCTAAGCTATTATAAAGTAATAAAGGATCAGAAAATCTTCTATGAATTCAAAAAAAAATTCCTAAAAAACTCATAAATGATTATCATAATACATTGGACGTTTTATGAGATATTAGTGAAATTAATATAACATTTGAAGTTAAATGGTATTGTATTCAAAATACTTATAAGAAATATTAAAATTTATAAATGATTAATATTAAGGGTTTCAATAGACTAAGAAAATAAAAATTAATTCTGGATCATTAGTTAATTTCTTATTATGTAAAACCCCAAGCTTCCATGGTATGCTTCTCTTTGAATAATACAATAGTGTATGTTGTACGCAACTTCGAGTTTTAACACACACCACAACCAATCAAAATAGATGTTATGAATAGTAATACCCACCTTTTGAAATTATATAAATTTTATCTTTCAAAATGGACTTCATTTTTGGATTCGATATATCAAAATTAGCCTAGGGTGAATTTTTGGTATTTTTTTTGAGAACTTCCTATTTTTTATGAATAGTGAAAAATACAAAACATTAATTAAAAACAACTTTTTTAATACAAATAATTTATAGTGATAAATTATACTATTGAGTGGTTTAAAAGTATATTTATAATATATTTTTACCATTTAATCCAATGTTATTCATTGGACATAATTTCACATTTAAACTAGACATAAACAAGTGTCAATCTTTTGATATTTATTATTTCTTAAAAAACACGTTTTTTGTTTTGACAATGGGAATTGATTTTAAATTAATTTATGCCAATTTTTTGTTTTTGAATTTAGAAAAATGTATTTCATATTTAGAATCAGGAGGTTTAAATTATGTGAATAAATAACTTGTATTTTTAGTCATTTTGAATAATTATTTCGGTAAATATTTTATTTACCATGATTAAATGGTAAATCCAGTAAATAAGGGTAAAAAATAATATTATAATAATATTAAATTACCCGAACATGTGTCCTAACCCTATTTTATGATACATGTCCGACCATGGGCTTCTTCGGGTCGATTTCGGGACACCATGGAGTCACTTGTAAGTGATAATGACCCTTTATATTAATTAAGTTAAAGTAAATAAAATATGACATAAACATATATCTTTTAGAAAAACGATTTATACATAGGGTTATATATGTTATATATTCTACTATAAATATTCTTTAGAAATAAAAAACTATTTCCTACATGATGGTATTTTATTTTTAATTTTTATACATTAAATATTTAAATTTATTTATGACACAATGATGATGCAGTATTTTCTTTATTAATGAAATAATAAAAAAAATTGTATTATAAGTGTTAAAATAAATATAATTTGAAAGTTTGGATTCCATGAATGAATTTTATTGTTTAGTATTTCATGTTATTATTGATTAAATTAATTTTTTTATAATTAATAAAGTTGTTAACACTTTAACTAAAATCTATTGTTAAATAGTGTCAAAATTGGCATAAAGGAGTTTTTATAGCAAATATTATATTATTAATTGATATAATTTTTCTAAAAATATAAGGTTCAGGAAAAAGATTTATATTATGATAGGTATGTCATTAATGGACCACTTGGGTGTCTCTTGGAAGTATATAGTACGTTTATTAACTATATGATTTAAAAATACAAAGAGACATGGTAAATGTCAAACTATTTAACTAAGAGTAAAATAAAAAAGATAATGTTGATATAGTGACCCAGACCTGTCTAAAACCTACTGGTTGAGTGTTTTTTTACTTATACCCACCTTAAAATTTAAATATTACACTTTGGAGGCATTATAAATGTAACACCCCAAACTTCCACGGTACGTTTCCCTTTGAATAATGTGATAGCGTGTGTTGTACGCAACCTCGAGTTCTAACACACACCACAACTAATTAAACTAGCCGTTGTGAATAGTAATACCTACTTTTTGAAATTATATATATTTTATATTTGAAAATGGACTTCATTTTTGGACTCGGAATATCGAATTTAGCCTAAGGTGAAATTTTGGTACTTTTCGGATAACTTTCATATTTTGATGAATAGTGAAAATTACTAAATTTTAATTAAAAACAACTTTTTTAATCAAAATAATTAATAGTGATAAATTATGAATTTGAGTGGTTTTAAAGTATATTTAGAATATATTTTTACCATTTAATATAATTTTGGTCATTGGACATAATTTTACAATTAAACCGAACATAAACAAGTGTCAATCTTTTGATAGTTATTATCTCTTAAAAACACGCTTTTTGTTTTGACAGCGGGAATTAATTTTAAATTAATTTCTGCCACTTCTGTGTTTTGAATTTAGGAAAATGGATTCCATATTTGGAATCAGGATGTTCAAATTGTTTAAATAGGTAACTTTTATTTTTAGACATTTTGAATAGTTACTGTGGTAAATATTTTATTTACCATGGTTAAAGGGTAAATCCGGTAAATAAGGGTTAAAAAATAATATTATAATAATACAAAATTACCCTAAAACGTGTTCTAACCTTATTTGTGGACACATACCCGACCATGAGCATCCTTGGGTCAATTTGGGGACCCCTTGGAGCCACTTGTATGTGGTAGGGACACATTATATTAATAAAGTTAAAATAAAAATAAAAATGGCATAAGCTTACATCTTTTAGAAGAACAATTTTTATATAGGGTTATACATGTTGGATTTTCGATTATAAATATTAATTAGAAAGCTAAAACGATTTCCTACATGATGATATTTTATTTATAATTTTTAGACATCAAATAAGTTAAATTATTAATGACACAATAATGATGCAATGTTTACCTCATTAATAAATCATTTAAATAAATAAGATTATAATGATTAAAATATTATCTCAAACCTGTCCAATTCTTATTGGTTGATGTTATTTAGAATATTAGTCATCTTATCTTCGACCTCAATGATTTTTGGACCATTATAAACCGAATACAAATATATTATAAAGTAATACTTTCACACTTTCCTAAAGAGCCCCTCCTCTCCCTTATAAAAGGAGACCACTTCTACTCATTCCTCACACCTCTCAAGCCACTTTTCTCGTCCAAACTCTGCCCAAATAAGCTCCCCACATCCCTCTCCTCCTCCTTGAAGCTTCCCATTAGGCAGAAAGCATTTCAAGAAGTCCTTTGGTTCCAACCAAAGTGAGTTACCTAAATTAAAGGTAACGATTTCTCTTAAATTATTTTCATTTATTTTGCTTCTTCAACCCCCAAACTCATTTTATTTTCTTTCATTTGTAACAACACCAGTATCCTCAATATACTAGGATGTTGTTATAAGAAGGATTCAAACTACACATACACACAACTCCATCTAATGGATGATGAACATAATGTTTCTGTGGATGGAAAACTAACGCCTCACAAAACGATGATTGTTCAAATACATCTTACCGCCTCTCATGGTGGCCATTATGATGGCACTGTAATTAAATATGATATTAATGATATATATTTTATATATAAGATTCTTTAATTCCATTTTATTTCATATCCTTATTCGTTTCTTGTTGTATATACATACGATAATTTCATTTGAGGAAGTGCGGACTACCGCCCCCTTAAAATGATATGACTCGTTCATACCACACATGGAACGTATAAAGGATGGTGTTAATGAAATTAAGTAACATATATAAAATATTATATTATACTTGAATAGTAATATACCTATGTATCATTTGGATTCGATTCTTTGAAAATAAAAATTAAATGGAAGTAGCGTTCGTGCGTACGTACGGACTACCGTCTCCACGAACGCGATGAGATTCATTCTCCATCGTATCCATTCAAGTATAATTATCATTTAATGATTTAAAAATGATGTTTAAGGACTGGATTTCATTCTGGATATGAATAAGATACAACAAACATGACTTATGTAACAAAACATATAAAAGAAAATGAGTAAGTTAACACCCGAAACGACGATAATTCTAAGATATTATTAACAAATCAATGTTAAAAGATCATATATGATATCATATTAATATATATGATTCTTGTATAATTTAATAACAATTATTTAACCATTATACATGAGGTTAACCTACCCCAACCAAGGAAAAGTACAAGGTAAGGGATTTTCTTATCTCACATTCAATTCCGTGAGATTTCCATTGTTCGCCACTAAATTATTGAAAGTGGTGTATTGTGTATGGCCATTTGATATATATTATCATGATTCACTTCATATTCATGTTATTCTGTAAATAATTTTGGTGGTTATTAACTTTTGGCCATACGACTCAGTTGATTAATGTGGTAAGGAGTTTCTTATCTCACTCTTAATTTCGTGAGAATTCCATTGTTCACCACTTAATTATTGCATGTGGTGTATGTGTACTGCCCATGATTGTATTCATTGTGTAATATACTTTATTTTATGGGTATTTACATCATCATGGTATGATCTTTCTTTCATGGGTGTTTGTTTCGTAAGTTACCTAATCGATAAGGGAATTTGAGATTTCAATTTCCACTCATTTGGCTTTACGCATATTTCATTGATTATACTACCCCAAGATTATGTGTGGAATCACTATTCATTTTATTATGTCATAAATTCCACTCCCCTTCCTGTGGATATACTTTTGATACACATAATCACTCAATTGATAATTCTCATTTCATTAATATGAATTTGATAAGAGTAATTTTAACTCTTTCACCATTTGTTGAGTTAAACATCCAATTCGTTGGTGTTGTTTCTACAAGAATATGTGTGAATATCCTTTGATTGTTTTACACTGAATATTCAATAATATTTAGTGTATTGAAATTTTCACACATAATTATGTCGTTGATTTATCCTTAACCTAAGGATACGACCTTTATGAGATATTTCATCTCAATTTACATTCAATTGGGACTTCTTTGTTGATATACACCAAATCACTTTTATGTGGTGTATATAATGTACTTTGACATAGTATATCATGAATCCCTTTATTCTCATGATATTACAAAGTTTTGATTACCTCAATTATTTGTACTCAATTGTCTCTCTTTTGGTTAGAATCTCTAACTAAAATACCTTTTTAAAATGTTTTAAAGACTTATTCTTATAAATCATGCTCATTAATGTCCATGTTTTAAAAAAATGGTTTTAAGGATTTATTTATATGGACATTAAAGTTTTAAAATTAAAACTCCATTTAAAAGTTTCAAAGTGGTATGGGACACTTTGATTCAAAAATCTATTTTTAAATGGCTTCTTGAAAAATAGTGTGACTTTTAAATGATTTCAAGAAAAGGGGGATATTTCCCTTAAATAGTTTTGATGATTATTTTCATCTATGTCAACATCCTTCATTATTCATGATTGAGGTTAATTTGATACAATACAATCTTCCATATTGTATCAAATGAGTTATGTTTGACTGTGGATGCTCTATTTTTATACCATTCATGGGTTGTGGTTAAAGTATTGACATTTCGTATGCTAGTTTTAATACGAATGTTTATTTTATGCTTAAACTTATTCATATGAGGAATGCATTGGACTTAATAAGTGACGGGTGGAGCCCGCTATAGCTCCTCGATGCATCGGTAGGTCTCATGAGACAAACTAGTGTCTTGGCACAAGGCCTTGACAAAATCTTATTTGTAGTCTTGGCACGAGGCCTTGGCTATGTGGTTATGATAGTCTGGCATTATGCATTCCAACATTATGAAAGTGCTTATTGATATTGCATGTGATTATTCGATTTGTAGAATATCCATGTGAACAAGTAAATGGCATTATTTCATTTTACTTTTTCCATACTATGTTGAAGTTCAATTTTAAAAGGCTTTTGTTTTAGTAATTCATTGCCTTAAATGTTTATGCTTATTTTGAATGTTCCGCTATATTGTTATCCTTACTGGGCATTTGAGCTCACCCCTTTTCTATGTTTTATTTTTCCCAGGTAGTGAAGAAGTAAATTGTGAATGACTTGCAGGGATATTATGAGGGGTTAATAGTGTGGATATGAAGACTTTGTTGTTGTAGTAGTTTTTCACTTTGAAATGTAATGTAAAACTTTATGATTATATCTAGTGTTTCCAAGGCTACTAAACCAATCGGTCTTTCGAGATTTGATCTTCTTGTGATCATGCCAATGTTACGAAGTAATGCACCGACTCTGGGTAGCTGGGGTCGGGGCGTTACAGTTGGTATCAGAGGAAGTTTAGTACAATCCTTGGAAGCTAGATTTAGATAAACTCTGATTAGAGCACATAGACCTAAGATGAACTTTGAGGATTAGTATAAAAGAACTTCCTAGAATTTTGGTATTGTAGAGATTTTGTGAGTTTTCCGAGCAATACATCCCTGTCTGGATACGAGCAGGTAGAGGCGGCTCTGGCACAGATGTACCTAGGGGTAAAACCCGAAAACACCGCTTTGAGCTAGACTCGAACGGGAACTGGTGCACGACAATGGGCCTTGCTGCACTCTTGGTTACGACACTCCCGGGGGATATGCTTAGGATAATTTACATTTTCTTTACAAACCAATTTAAGTAATATATACATAAGATGAGAGTAAATGACCTTGGTTAATCCTAATATGTTTCAAATTGAGAATATGGTGACATTTTAATCTCTAAATGATTTTACGACTACTATTACTCACACAATGCTTTCTGGTTTTAGTCAATGGCTGGATTCCAAGGAAGTCATAGTGACTTTGAGAATGATGTACAAGGTGGGAACGGTGGTGGCAATGAGCAACAAAATGGAATGTTGATAGGCGTAAAAGATATCGTCTTTATGCCAAATCAGTTTTCAAAAAATATGATCAACAACATATATATTAACCAACTCCCAGACTCAACAAGGAAGAGAAAGGTGATAAATGATAAGAGCTCCAGCAATGGAGACCATGGAGAAAAGAACCCTCAATTTTCATCATGCAGGAAATGTGGAAAGAGACACCCAGGAAAGTGTCTCAATGGGACAACGAAATGTTTTACGTGCGGGAAGGAAGGACATAAAGTGAAGAATTGCCGAAGAAAAATGAAGAGTACTATGGAAGAAGATAAAAATGGTCCAAAGAGTCCATTTACAGTCATTTGCCGTAAATGTAGGGGACCTGGCCATTACCCGAGTGAATGTCCTATTCTATAGGATATTTTCTTGGTCAAAGAAGAAGCTATGTGGAAATAAATGGTTGGAGAAAAATTAGCACTACTTGTTGATGGGTTTACTTTGGAATAATTTTCTCTTGTATTTGTAACCCCGTAGTTTGCCATGTGAGAATGATATTTGAGGAAGAATTGTCTCATCTCTTGTGGATATAGGTATAAATAACCATTTGGTTTTATATGATCGTTGGGGTTTGAGAAAATGATAAGTTATTATAATTGGGATGAAAATGAAAAGTAGGATATAACATTTATGGTTAAATTATGTTATTTTGAGGAATTTCTCTCATTTTGGTAATATTATAAAATATATTTTTTGAAAAAGGACAACACGTAGACCGTGTGACAACCCGTCGCGTCGGACAAAGTTGTGGGAATCGAACCCACAACCAAAGTGCGATTGGGATTTATCGCCTACCACTGGACTACGTGAAGTCCCTGGTTAGTGTGACTATTTTTTTTGTTAAATGATTTTATTGATCAATAATAAGATGATTTGGGTTCTTATGTCTTATCAAATGAATACCCTTGGTATAGGAAAATGATTTGGTGATTAAGTGATAAATGTTATTTTGGAAGATGTTCGCTTTGTTGGGAACACTATATGCCCAAGGAAAATAGAATACAATGGGGTTTCATTTGTAGAGTAATGGTGGATTTTTATCTACGTTTTTATTTTTGATTTATAGTGATTTAGGTTATTTATGGAAATGATTAACCTATAACAGAGAATATGTGATAATGTTAATTACTTTTAGATATGTGACTTTAAGAGTATTTGATGTCATTTGGAGATACAATGTAACATGGGAGACTACATAATCAAATTCTTCTATGTTTTGGGTTTCAATATTGGTTTGGATTATATTAAAGGATTTTAGGGACAATTTGTTATTGAATGGTATCTATTTAACTTTGGGGTATTGTTGGTTTAATTTTAGAAATTAAGATTAGTGCATATTTATCTCAATAAATATCCTTTTGGGGGATCATTAGATCATTCACTAACCATTTTGGTTTTGATTAATCTTCAAAGACAATGTAAATATATGGTTTATCCTGCATGGATCATGTGATTCTATAGAAGTTTATTCTAGATCTTCCAGTGTGACCAAGTCTTCTTGAATACTCATCGTTTAAAAAAAAATTGAGTTAGTGGTGGAAATTTATTAAAGGATGAAAATCTACTTAAAATGTAAGTATATCTCATAATGTTCTTAGTCAATATCATAAATGAATTCCTCTTCCTTATGTAATGTAACCTAAAAAAAATGTTGTCCGTTCACTTTCCTACTAGGAGACTAATGGTCGTTTGTCCCAACACAAGTGTGTGGTTTTCTCATTGTTAACTTTCTCCTGATCATGATTTCTATCCCTCTCCATCAGAACTTGACACTTAGTTTATCATCCATATCCATTTTTTCTTACATGGAATCCTAGTATGGGTTATCTTGGATGACCCTTATACCTCTCTTTCTTTCTTTTAAAGTGATAGTTTTATTGACTCTTTTTCCGATGTGGGACTTTCCATTATATTCCCAAGCAAAATTTTAAAAATTGCGAGGACGCAATTTATTGAAGGAGGGGAGAATGTAACACCCCAAGCTTCCACGGTACGTTTCCCTTTGAATAATGTGATAGCGTGTGTTGTACGCAACCTCGAGTTCTAACACACACCACAACTAATTAAACTAGCCGTTGTGAATAGTAATACCTACTTTTTGAAATTATATATATTTTATATTTGAAAATGGACTTCATTTTTGGACTCGGAATATTGAATTTAGCCTAAGGTGAAATTTTGGTACTTTTCGGATAACTTTCATATTTTGATGAGTAGTGAAAATTACTAAATTTTAATTAAAAACAACTTTTTTAATCAAAATAATTAATAGTGATAAATTATGAATTTGAGTGGTTTTAAAGTATATTTAGAATATATTTTTACCATTTAATATAATTTTGGTCATTGGACATAATTTTACAATTAAACCGAACATAAACAAGTGTCAATCTTTTGATAGTTATTATCTCTTAAAAACAAGCTTTTTGTTTTAACAGCGGGAATTAATTTTAAATTAATTTCTTCCACTTCTGTGTTTTGAATTTAGGAAAATGGATTCCATATTTGGAATCAGGATGTTCAAATTGTGTAAATAGGTAACTTTTATTTTTAGACATTTTGAATAGTTACTGTGGTAAATATTTTATTTACCATGGTTAAAGGGTAAATCCGGTAAATAAGGGTTAAAAAATAATATTATAATAATACAAAATTACCCTAAAACGTGTTCTAACCATATTTTTGGACACATACCCGACCATGATCATCCTTGGGTCAATTTGGGGACCCCTTGGAGCCACTTGTATGTGGTAGGGACACATTATATTAATAAAGTTAAAATAAAAATAAAAATGGCATAAGCTTACATCTTTTAGAAGAACAATTTTTACATAGGGTTATACATGTTGGATTTTCGATTATAAATATTCATTAGAAAGCTAAAAAGATTTCCTACATGATGATATTTTATTTATAATTTTTAGACATCAAATAAGTTAAATTATTAATGACACAATAATGATGCAATGTTTACCTCATTAATAAATCATTTAAATAAATAAGATTATAATGATTACAATATTATCTAAAACCTGTCCAATTCTTATTGGTTGATGTTATTTAGAATATTAGTTATCTTATCTTCGACCTAAATGATTTTTGGACCATTATAAACCGAATAAAAATATATTATAAAGTAATACTTTCACACTTTCCTAAAGAGCCCCTCCTCTCCCTTATAAAAGGAGACCACTTCTACTCATTCCTCACACCTCTCAAGCCACTTTTCTCGTCCAAACTCTGCCCAACTAAGCTCCCCACATCCCTCTCCTCCTCCTTGAAGCTTCCCCTTAGGCAGAAAGCATTTCAAGAAGTCCTTTGGTTCCAACCAAAGTGAGTTACCTAAATTAAAGGTAACGATTTCTCTTAAATTATTTTCATTTATTTTGCTTCTTCAACCCCCAAACTCATTTTATTTTCTTTCATTTGTAACAACACCAGTATCCTCAATATACTAGGATGTTGTTATAAGAAGGATTCAAACTACACATACACACAACTCCATCTAATGGATGATGAACATAATGTTTTTGTGGATGGAAAACTAACGCCTCACGAAACGATGATTGTTCAAATACATCTTACCGCCTCTCATGGTGGCCATTATGATGGCACTGTAATTAAATATGATATTAATGATATATATTTTATATATAAGATTCTGTAATTCCATTTTATTTCATATCCTTATTCGTTTCATGTTGTATATACATACGATAATTTCATTTGAGGAAGTGCGGACTACCGCCCCCTTAAAATGATATGACTCGTTCATACCACACATGGAACGTATAAAGGATGGTGTTAATGAAATTAAGTAACATATATAAAATATTATGTTATACTGGAATAGTAATATACCTATGTATCATTTGGATTCGATTCTTTGAAAATAAAAATTAAATGGAAGTAGCGTTCGTGCGTACGTACGGACCACCGTCTCCACGAACGCGATGAGATTCATTCTCCATCGTATCCATTCAAGTATAATTATCATTTAATGATTTAAAAATGATGTTTAAGGACTTGATATCATTCTGGATATGAATAAGATACAACAAACAGGACTTATGTAACAAAACATATAAAAGAAAATGAGTAAGTTAACACCCGAAACGACGATAATTCTAAGATATTATTAACAAATCAATGTTAAAAGATCATATATGATATCATATTAATATATATGATTCTTGTATAATTTAATAACAATTATTTCACCATTATACAGGAGGTTAACCTACCCCAACCAAGGAAAAGTACAAGGTAAGGGATTTTCTTATCTCACATTCAATTCCGTGAGATTTCCATTGTTCGCCACTAAATTATTGAAAGTGGTGTATTGTGTATGGCCATTTGATATATATTATCATGATTCAATTCATATTCATGTTATTCTATAAATAATTTTGGTGGTTATTAACTTTTGTCCATACGACTCAGTTGATTAATGTGGTAAGGAGTTTCTTATCTCACTCTTAATTTCGTGAGAATTCCATTGTTCACCACTTAATTATTGCATGTGGTGTATGTGTACTGCCCATGATTGTATTCATTGTGTAATATACTTTATTTTATGGGTATTTACATCATCATGGTATGATCTTTCTTTCATGGGTGTTTGTTTCGTAAGTTACCTAATCGATAAGGGAATTTGAGATTTCAATTTCCACTCATTTGGCTTTACGCATATTTCATTGATTATACTACCCCAAGATTATGTGTGGAATCACTATTCATTTGATTATGTCATAAATTCCACTCCCCTTCCTGTGGATATACTTTTGATACACATAATCACTCAATTGATAATTCTCATTTCATTAATATGAATTTGATAAGAGTAATTTTAACTCTTTCACCATTTGTTGAGTTAAACATCCAATTCGTTGGTGTTGTTTCTACAAGAATATGTGTGAATATCCTTTGATTGTTTTACACTGAATATTCAATAATATTTAGTGTATTGAAATTTTCACACATAATTATGTCGTTGATTTATCCTTAACCTAAGGATACGACCTTTATGAGATATTTCATCTCAATTTACATTCAATTGGGACTTCTTTGTTGATATACACCAAATCACTTTTATGTGGTGTATATAATGTACTTTGACATAGTATATCATGAATCCCTTTATTCTCATGATATTACAAAGTTTTGATTACCTCAATTATTTGTACTCAATTGTCTCTCTTTTGGTTAGAATCTCTAACCAAAATACCTTTTTAAAATGTTTTAAAGACTTATTCTTATAAATCATGCTCATTAATGTCCATGTTTTAAAAAAATGGTTTTAAGGATTTATTTATATGGACATTAAAGTTTTAAAATTAAAACTCCATTTAAAAGTTTCAAAGTGGTATGGGACACTTTGATTCAAAAATCTATTTTTAAATGGCTTCTTGACAAATAGTGTGACTTTTAAATGATTTCAAGAAAAGGGGGATATTTCCCTCAAATAGTTTTGATGATTATTTTCATCTATGTCAACATCCTTCATTATTCATGATTGAGGTTAATTTGATACAATACAATCTTCCATATTGTATCAAATGAGTTATGTTTGACTGTGGATGCTCTATTTTTATACCATTCATGGGTTGTGGTTAAAGTATTGACATTTCGTATGCTAGTTTTAATACGAATGTTTATTTTATGCTTAAACTTATTCATATGAGGAATGCATTGGACTTAATAAGTGACGGGTGGAGCCTGCTATAGCTCCTCGATGCATCGGTAGGTCTCATGAGACAAACTAGTGTCTTGGCACAAGGCCTTGACAAAATCTTATTTGTAGTCATGGCACGAGGCCTTGGCTATGTGGTTATGATAGTCTGGCATTATGCATTACAACATTATGAAAGTGGTTATTGATATTGCATGTGATTATTCGATTTGTAGAATATCCATGTGAACAAGTAAATGGCATTATTTCATTTTACTTTTTCCATACTATGTTGAAGTTCAATTTTAAAAGGCTTTTGTTTTAGTAATTCATTGCCTTAAATGTTTATGCTTATTTTGAATGTTCCGCTATATTGTTATCCTTACTGGGCATTTGAGCTCACCCCTTTTCTATGTTTTATTTTTCCCAGGTAGTGAAGAAGTAAATTGTGAATGACTTGCAGGGATATTATGAGGGGTTAATAGTGTGGATATGAAGACTTTGTTGTTGTAGTAGTTTTTCACTTTGAAATGTAATGTAAAACTTTATGATTATATCTAGTGTTTCCAAGGCTACTAAACCAATCGGTCTTTCGAGATTTGATCTTCTTGTGATCATGCCAATGTTACGAAGTAATGCACCGAACCTGGGTAGCTGGGGTCGGGGCGTTACAATAAACCTAATATGAATTTATTATAATATAATATTTCTAGCTTTTCCAAAGGTGCCCCTCACCCCTCTTATAAAATGGAACCCCCTTTCACTCTAATTAACACCATCGGCTAACCCCTAACCAAGAATTCTCTCAACTTTCATCACTTCAACATATAGGCCTTAGTTATATTATAAAGACAACCTAAGGATCCCTTTCGATCAAATCAAAAGGAAGAACCCGAAGAAGAGGAAATGTTTTCAACACCCTCTTTCAAGTTCCTTTCTTCTTCCACTTATTATTTATTTGTTATATCCATTATAAAATAATAAGTCCAGTATCTTATATATAATGTGATTTTATTATAAATATGGTATAACCATATTCAGTATTCTATCCATCCTTTGAATGACATGTCACCATACGTGCGTACGTACGACGTACCGTCTCCACGTCGTGGTTTTATTGTTATTCAAAACATTATTATCTGGATGAGTATGATAATGATGTGTAATTGAAGTAAATAATAAATATAACATGATAATGATTCTGTATATATGATATACCATCCAATTATATATTATTTTAAATTCTAAATAATGATATTGTCGCTCATGCGTACGTAAGAATTACCATTGCCACGAATGCGATGAGATTTATTCCCCATCGTATCCATTCAATAATAATTTTCATTTGATGGGTAGAAATAATGTTTAAAGACTTAATATCATTCTGGATATGAATAAGGTACAACATATCCATAACAAACACGGCTTATGTAACAATGAATATAAAGGAAAATGAATCCGTTAACACCCAAAACAACAATAATACTAAGATATTATTAACAAAACAATATTAAAAGATCATATATGATATCATATTAATGTATCTTATTCTTGTGAAATTTAATAACAATTATTTCACCATTATACAGGAGGTTAACCAACCCTCGACCAAGGAAAAGTATAAGGTAAGGGTTACTTCTACAATCTCTTCATTATCTGAGGTTGTTTATACGTAATTATACACTCTGACCTCTTTATAATCCAAATCCTTGTTTCTTAAAAATTTATTTCAAAACATTATTACTATTCTATATACTATGGTTTAAAGTCATTTATATCCTTTTTTTACTTTTTATAAGATGTTTATAAAGGAATATTTCCATCATTTTCCAAATAAGGTCCTTTTTAATCTTTTCGAAAAAATTAAGGTAAGAATGTATTTTTTAACTTATACTGAGGGTGTGGCTATTTTACGCCGTTATAAAATCGTCGATTCTTCCCTTAAAATCTTATAAGAATATTTTCAAAATAAATGTTTTATTTTATATTTATATGACTTTTAAATGATTTAAAAAAGAGATATTTCTCTCAAATAGTTTTGATTTCATCTATGTCAACATCCTTTGATGGGTTTTAAGCTTATTTTAAGTTGATTTTTTATGATACAAAACTTCCATATTGTATTGAGGGTTTTGTGATATGTTTGACTATGGAGGTGTCATTTTTATTCCATTCAGGGTTAATGGATAAATTATTTACATTTCGTATGCTAGTTTTAATACGAATGTTGATGTTATGTTTAAACATGTTCATATGATGAATGAATTGGACTTAGTAAGTGACCAGTGGAGCCCGCTATAGCTCATCGATGCATCGGTAGATCTCAAGAGACAAACTAGTGTCTTTTCACAAGGCCTTGACAAAATCTTATTTGTAGTCTTGGAACAATGCCTTGACTATGTGGTTATTATAGTATGGTATTATTAATTCCATAATTATAAAAGTGGTTATTGATATTGAATGTGATTATTCAACTAATAGAATATCCATGTGAATAAGTAAATGGAATTATTTCATTTTATTTTTTCCATATTATGATGAAGTTCATGTTTAAAAGGATTTTGTATTAGTTATACATTACCTTAAATGATTATGCTTATTTATGATAGTTTTCAATGTATTGTTATCCTTCTTGAGCATCTGAGATCACCCCGTTCTATGTTTTATTTTTTCCCCGGATGTGAAGAAGTATTTTATGACTGACCTGCACGGATAGTCTGAGGGGTTATGAGTGTGTACTATGGAGACTATGTTGTTGTAGTTTTTCACTTTATCATGTAATGTAATACTTATGAATGTATCTAGTGTTTCCAAGGCTACTAAATTAATTAGTCTTTCAAGACATGATCTTTTGTGATCATTCCAATGTTATATAATAATGTGCCGACTCTAGGTAACTAGGGTTGGGGCGTTACAGATGGTATGAGAGGAAGTTTAGTACAAACCTCAGAAGCTATATTGAGATAAACTCTGATTAGAGCACATATCCCGAAGATTACTTTAAGGATTAGTATAGAAGAACTTCCTAGAATTTTGGTATTGTAGAGATTTTTAGAGTTTTATGAGAAATACATCCCTGTCTGGATACGAGCAGGTAGAGGCGGCTCTGGCACAGATGTACATAGGGGTAAAACCTGAAAACACCTCTTTGATCTTGACTTGAATGAGAACTAGTGCATGACAACGGGTCTTGGTGCACTCTTGGTTAGGACACTCCCAGTGGATATTCTTAGGAAAATTCTCATTTTCATTACAAACCATTATGAAGTGTTTATGAGTGTATAATTCCTCAAATAAAACATTTTTATGGTTCTGGATTATATCCATAAACTGTTCCATTTATGTTAATTTTTTTACAATTTTGGATTTATGTATCGAGATTCATAAATTAATCTAGTGTATGCCATTGTTTAAAAATGATACCTAGTGGAAGGAATGGAAACCGTATCAATGCACGCACTCCATGTAGAGATTTCCCACCTTCTAAAGATAATTATAGTAGAGATAGTGATACAACTGGTGTTGATAAAATTATCACCAAATTAGTAAAACTCACTCAGGTTATGAATAATAACCATACTCGTATGGAGCACCCTGATCCACAACGTGGAGGGTCAAAGTTAGATCACTTCACGAGGAAACAACCACCAAATTACAATGAGTGTACAAATCCATTGGTAACTGAGAAATGGATAAGTTCTTTAGAGAAAATATTCCACGCCTTTGGGAGTAGCAAAAGGGAAAAAGATGTCATGGCAGTTTACCACCTCACTGGAGATGCAGATCAATGGTGGTCATTGATTCAAAACAAAAAGGAAGATGATGAAGTAAAAAATATGTAACGTAGGTATTTTAAAGAGATTTTATTAGAAAAATACATTCCTCATTACCATCGAGCAGATATGGGGAGGCAATTTCTGAGTCTGAGGCAAAAGGAGGATGAGAATGTCGTAAAATATGAGGCTAACTTTACAAAGATATCACGGCATGTTGCAGATTATATACATAACCCAAGGAGTAATATTGATCATTTCATTGATGGGTTAAAACCATTTCTCCATCTAACATTAGTCTCATAATCCTTCTCATCATACGAATATATTGTCTCATGTGATATCAAGACATAAAAAAGAATTCTCCAAGTCTTACGATTTTAAAGCAAAGCAAGAGAAGAAGAGATCTATTGATCACTTTGGAAATGGAAATAAGGGGAAGAAGTGAAAAGTTGATTATCCATCCTGTAGTAAATGTGGGAAGAAACACCCTGGTACTTGCTTGAAAGGAATGTGAGTCTGTTACAAGTGTGGTGAAAAAGGACACCAAGCTTGTGATTGTAAGGGGAAAAAACAAGCTACTGATGTTCAATGCTACAATTGTAGGGAGATGGGAAAATATGAAAATGAATTTCCTAAGAGTCAGTTGAAATTACCTCAGAAAAGGCCAAGGGATCAATGCCATGCTTATATTATAACTACTTCTGATGTAGAAGCTCCGAAAGACATTGTGGTAGGTAATTTAATGGTTTCCTCAAGTTTAGCAAATGCTTTATTTGATTCTGTATCATCACATTGTTTCATATCATTCCAGTTTGCTAAGAAAATTAGATATTTCTAATTTGATTTAACAAGGGATTTTTCAGTCGAAACTCTTAAGGGAAGTATCATTCCTACAAAGTTCTGTGAATCAGTTCCCATTAGGGCATATAAATGTTTTTTATCTGCTCATCTCATCATCATACCCATGATTGAATTTGATATAATCCTAGGTATAGATTGGATTTTAGATCATGATATGAAGATTTATTGTAAGAATAAAGAGGTTACAATTTTTTTTGATGATGGTAAAGAACGCCTTATCTTTAGTGCAGAATCACCACCACCTAATTCTTATCTAGATCCACCCCCAGTAGTTCAACTAAATTCAATTATTGGGGAGTAAGAGAATGAAATAACTGTGGGTGAGGATAGGAATGTTCAAATAAAGGATGTACCTATTGTGAAAGAATAATTTTATGTGTTTCTAGAGGATTTACCTGGGCATCCTCCAGAACGAGAAATTTAGTTTTCCATTGATTTAATTTCAGGATCAAGGCCCATATCAAAGACCCCTTATAGAATGGCAACTATAGAATTAGTGGAACTAAAGAAACAACTATAGGAATTGATTAATAAGGGATTTATTTACCCTAGTGTTTCTCTATGGGTATACCTTGTCCTTTTTGTTAAGAAGAAAGATAGATCTATGAGGTTATGTATCGACTACAGGGAGATCAATGTTATAAAAATAAAGAACAAGTATCCCCTACCTCACATTGATGATTTATTTTACCAACTGCATGGAGCTCAATACTTTTCAAAGATTGACCTTCAATCTGGATACCATCAGTTATGTGTGAAGAAGGAAGACATTTTGAAGGGAGCATTTCGAAACAGGTATGGGCATTACGAGTTTACAGTAATGCCTTTTGGATTAACTAATGCACCCTCTGTCTTCATTGGTCAAATGAACAGAGTTTTCAAGGAATATCTCGATGATTTTTTAGTGGTATTTATTGATGATACCTTTTTATACTCCCAAAGCAATTAATATCATGAAAATCACTTGCGCATTATCCTAGAGACTCTTAGAAGACATGAATTATTTGGGAAGTTTAGCAAGTGTGAATTCTGGAATAAGGAGATTTCTTTTCTTGGCCATATTGACTCGGAGGATGGAATCTCTATTGATCCTTCTAAGACAAGAGAAATCCAAGAATGGCCAGCACCGATGAGTATAACTGAGGTATGCATTTTTATTGGTTTAACAGGTTATTATTGGGGTTTCGTCCAGAATTTTACCCGATTGGATAACCCATTAATGAAGCTCACACATAAAGGGGTTAAATATGTTTGGAAGAAAGAGTGTGAAGAAGGTTTTGAAGAACTGGAGAGAAGATTAGTCAATGCTCCAATATTGAATCTACCATCAGGGAATGATGGGTTTGTTGTTTATAGTGATCCTTCAAAGAAAGGACTTGGTTGTGTCCTTTTGCAGAATGATAGGGTTATTGCCTATGCATCACGATAGCTGAAAATTCATGAGAAAAAATATCCTACTCATGATCTTGAGTTAGCTGCTATAATCTTTTATTTGAAGATATGGAGACATTATCTCAATGGTGAAAAATGTGATATATATACCGATCACAAGAGTTTGAAGTATATTTTCTCACAAAAAGAACTCAACATGAAGCAAAGGCGATGGATTGAACTACTCAAGGATTATGATTGCACGATACACTACCACCCGGGGAAGGAAAATAAGTTGGAAGATGCTTGGAGAAGAAAGAATCATGGAGTTTTGAACAATATGAGAGTTTAAATGGATCCTATTTTCATGGATCTAGTAAATATGGATATGGGAATCACCATGGAAGGTGAACCATCAATTATTTTTCAAATGGTTGCCAAAGAATCTTTACTAGAAAGGATAAAGAGTTCTCAGACCAGTGATGATTAGATTCAAAAGAAGATTACATCTATGAATAATGGGATATTGAGTGACTCTGTGTATGAAGATGGAATTTTGAAATTTGGGAAGAGACTTAGGGTTCCCAATATACCAGATCATAAAAGGTAACTGTTTTATGATGCCCATAGTTCCAATTTCTCTATACACCCTGGGAGCACCAAGATGTATAGATATTTGAAGGAACATTTTTGGTGGGACAACATGAAGAGGGAGATTGCTGATTTTGTGTCAAGATGTATGATTTTTCAATAAGTGAAAGCTATATGGAAACAAACTAGAGGAGTCATGCAACCTCTTCCCATACCGGAGTGGAAATGCGATAATATTATGGTGGAGTTTTTCATGAGACTACCAAATAATCCTAAAAGGAACGATGCAATATGGGTCATTGTTGATCATCTTACAAAGTCATCACATTTTCTTGCTATAAGAGAAGATCTACCAAATTAATGTCTAGCAAGGCTATATATTAATGAAGTTGTGATACTTTATGGAGTAACCCTATAAATTGTTTCTGATCTTGATCCACGTTTTACATCAAGATTCTGGAAGGGTGTTCAGAAGGCCTTAGATACTGATCATCGTTTTAGCACTCCCTACCACCCCCAAACTGATGGAAAATTAGAACAAACTATTCAAACCTTAGAATACATGTTGATATCATGCTCACATGGCTTTCAGGGTATGTGGGATCAATATTTACCTTTGGTATAATTTTTCTATAGCAATAGCTTCCATTCAAGTATTTGGATGGAAACATATAAAGCATTATACAGAAAGATATGCCGCACACCAACCTGTTGGGATGATGTTGGTGAAAGAAAACTCATAGGCCCAGAACTGGTGGAATAAACGATGGAAAAGGTGAAGAAAATCCAAAACCACATCAAAGCATCTCAAAGTAGGCAGAAGAACTATACCGATAACCGAAAGAAGGATTTGGAATTTCAGGTAGGAGAGCATGTTTTCTTGAAGGTATCTCCATGGAAGGGAGTTATACATTTCAGTTGGAAAGGTAAATTGAGTCCTAGGTATATAGGACCTTTCAAAATTCTAGAACGAATTGGGGCTGTATCTTATCTTTTTCTAATGCCGGCAAATCTCTCCAATGTTCATGATGTATTCCACGTATCACTATTGAGAAAATACATGCCTGAACCAACACATGTACTTTCCTATGAGGAATTAGAATTGGAACTCGATTTGTCTTATTGCGAAGAGCCTATCAAGATTCTTGATATAAAATAACAAGTACTGAGAAATCGGATGACTCATCTGGTAAAAGTTATATGGAGAAACCATAAGATGGAAGAGGCAACGTGGGAACCCAAGGAACATATGATGAGGAACCAACCGAGTCATTTTATGTAGTAATATTCTAGAAATTTCGAGGACGAAATTATTTAAATGTGGGGAGAATGTAACACCCCAAGCTTCCACGGTACACTTATTTTTTAATAATACAATAGCGTGTGTTGTACGCAACTTCGAGTTCTAACACACACCACAACCAATCAAAATAGCCGTTATGAATAGTAATACGCAATTTTTTAAATTTTTTAATATTTATCTTTCAAAATGGAATTCATTTTTGAATTCGGAATATCGAAATTATCCTTGGGTGAATTTTTGGTATTTTTCTGAGAACTTCCAATTTTTGATGAATAGTGAAAAAATACTATACTTTAATTAAAAACAACGTTTTTAATCCAAATAATTTATAGTGAAAAATTACACTATTGAGTGTTTTTAATTTATAGTTAGGATATATTTTTACCATTTAATACAATGTTTGTCATTGGACGTAATTTCATATTTAAACTAGACATAAACAAGTGTCAATATTTTGATAGTTATTATTTCTTAAAAAACACGCTTTTAATTTTGACAACAGGAATTAATTTTAAATTAATTTCCGCCACTTATGTGTTTTGAATATAGAAAAATGGATTACATATTTAGAATCATGAGTATTCAATTGTGTCAATAGGTAACTTTTATTTTTAGACATTTTGAATTATTACTTCGGTAAATATTTTATTTACCATGGTTAAAGGGTAAATCCGGTAAATAAGGGTCAAAAATAATATTATAATAATATTAAATTACCCTAACACATGTCCTAACGCAATTTAATGATATATATCCAACCATGGGAAAATTTGGGTCGATTTTGGGACCCCATGCAGTCACTTGTATGTGATAATGACACTTTATATTAATTAAGATAAAGTAAATACAAAAATGGCATAAGCATATATCTTTTAGCAAAACAATTTTTACATAGAGTATAATATTTTATCTTTTAGACAATAAATATTAATTAGAAATCTACAAATATTTCCTACATAATAGTATTTTATTTATAATTTTTAGATATTGAATAATTAAATTTATTTATGACACAATGATGATGCACTATTTTCCTTATTAATGGAAGAATCAAATAATTGGTATTATAAATGTTAAAATAAATATAATTTGAAGGTTCTAATTCCATAAAAGAATTTTCTTGGTTAATATGGAATGTTAGGATTGATTAAATGAATTTGGTTCTAATTAATAAAGTTCTTAAGACTTTAACAAAAATCAATTATTAAATAGTGTCAAAATTGACATAAAATAGTTATTAAAAACAAATATTACATTATTGATTGATATAATATTCTTAAAAATATAAGGCTCAGTCAAAGGACTTATATTATGATAGATATGTCATTAATTAACCACTTGGGGGTCTCTTGGAATTATATACTATGTTTATTAACTATATAATATAAAAATACAAAGAGACGTGGTAAATGTCAAACTATTTAACTAAGAGTTAAATCAAAACGATAAAGTTAATATAGTCACCAAAACCTGTCTAAAACCTATTGGCTGAGTGGATTTCGACCTATCCCCACCTTTACCTTTAAATAATCCACTTTTGAGCCATTAAAAATCGAATATGAATTTATTATAATATAATATTTCTAGCTTTTCCAAATGTACCCCTCACCCCTCTTATAAAAGGGCACTCCCCCTTCTCTCTAATTCAAACCTTCAAAGCCTTTTGTATCGGAAAACCCCATACCAAATATTATCTAAACATCCCTCAATTAAACCTAGAGGACTTAGTTTGATCAGAAAGCCAACCTAAGGAGCATTTTTGATCAAATCAAAAGGAAGAACCTGAAGAAGAGGTAATGTTTTCACCACCCTCTTTCAAGATCCTTTCTTCTTCCGCTTCTTCTTTATTTGTTATTTCCATTATAAAATAATAACTCCAGTATATTCTATTTACTATGATGTTATTATAAATATGGTACAACCATATTCAGTATTCTATCCATCCTTTGAATGACATGTCACCATATGTGCGTACGTACGACTTATTGTCTCCACGTCATGGTATAATTGTTATTCAAAACATTATTATTTGGATGAGTATGATAATGATGTGTAATCGAGGTAAATGATAAATATTACATGATAATTATTCTCTATATATGATATACCATCCAATTATATATTATTTTAATATCAAAATAATGATATTGTCACTCGTGCATACGTACGGATTACCGTCTCCACGAACGCTATGAGATTCATTCCCCATCGTATCCATTCAAGAATAATTTTCATTTGATAGTTAAAAATAATGTTTAAAGACTTAATATAATTCGGGATATGAATAAAATACAACCTATCCATAACAAACACGGCTTATGTAACAAAGAATATAAGGGAAAATGAATCTGTTAACACATGAAACAACGATAATACTAAGATATTATTAATGAAGCAATGTTAAAAGATCATATATGATATCATATTAATGTATATAATTATTTTATAATTTAATAACAATTATTTCAACATTATACAGGAGGTTAACCAACCCTAGACCAAGTAAAAGTAAAATTTAAGGTTTAATTCTACAATCTCTTCATTATCTGAGGTTGTTTATACGTAATTATCTACTGGGACCTCTTTATCATCCACATCCATTTTTCTTAAAAATGTATTTCAAAACATTATTACTATTTTATAGACTATGGTTTAATGTCATTTATACCTTTTTTTAATTTTTATAAGATGTATATAAAAGAATCATTCCGTTGTTTTCCAAACAATGTCCTTTTTATCCTTTTAGAAAAAATTAAGGTAAGGATGTCTTTTTTAACTTATACAGAGGGTGCAGCTATTTTCTGCCATTATAAAATCATCAAAGCTTCCCTTACAAGATTATAAGAGTATTTTCAAATTAAATGTTTTATTTTATAATTATATGACTTTTAAATGATTTAAAAAAGAGACATTTCTCTCAAATAGTTTTGATTTCATCTATGTCATAATCTTTTGATGGATTTTAAGATTATTTGAAGTTGATTTATTATGATACAAAACTTCCATTTTGTATTGAAGTTTTTGTGATATGTTTGATTGTGTATGTGTTATTTTTATACCATTCATGGTTTATGCAGAATGTATTGAAATTTCGTATGCTAGTTTTAATACTAATGTTTATGTTATGTTTAAACCTGTTCATATAAGGAATGCATTGGACATAGTAAGTGACGGGTGGAGCCCTCTATATCTCCTCGATGCCTCGGTATGTCTCGTGAGACAAACTTGTTTCTTGGCACAAGTCCTTGACAAAAAATTATTTTTATTCTTAGCACAAGGCCTTGACTATATGGTTATGATAGTTTGGCATTATGCATTCCATCATTATGAAAGTGGTTATTGATATTACATGTTATCATTAAAATAGTAGAATATCCATGTGAATAATTAAATGGAATTATTTCATTTTAATTTTTCCATATTATTCTGAAGTTCATGTTTAAAAGGCCTTTGTTTTAGTTATACATTGCCTTAAATGTTTATTCTTATTTATGAAATTTCCACAGTATTTTTATCCTTACTAAGCATCCTAGATCACCCATTTCTATGTTTTATTTTTTCTTAGGATGTGAAGAAGTATTTTATAACTGACTTGTAGGGATATTATGAGGGGTTATGAGTGTAGACTTTGGATACTATGTTGTTTTAGTTTTTCACTTTATCATGTAACGTAAGACTTATGAATGTATCTAGTGTTTCAAGGTTACTAAACTAATTGGTCTTTTGAGACTTGATCTTTTGTGATCATACCAATGCTATGTAATAATGCACCGACTCTGGGTAACTGGGGTCAGGGTGTTACATTTTATATGAACAAAGTTCATAGAAACTTTCAATGAAAAACTCATTAGAATCAACTATTAAGAAAAAATTTCAATTAGATGTTTTAAAAAACTCATTCCAAAAACAAAAACGAAAACATGGTTTTTTCAATTATTTAGAGAAGTTTTTTAAATAATTTAAAAATAAATATTAATTCATTTTAACTGTTATTCCAAAAATTTATCCCAAACTAAAAAAATGATTTAATTTCACTTAATATGACAAAATAGTGTGAATTAAATAATACTATTACTGGAAAAATAATGTAAATATTATCTATAATAATTATTAATTATAAAATGTGATTGATAATGATGTAAAATTTCATTAAAAGGTGCAATTGATTTTACTTGAAAATAATAACCAAAATATTAGAATGAATTCATAAAAAATTTGAAGCAATTAAAACGTGATGATTTTTGGTCCAATTCCATAGTTTTTCCATATTTAAAACATTGAAAATATCTTTTGAGATATTATTTAAAGTATAAAATGTAAATATTAGATTCATGAATGAGTAATCACAATAAAATGATGGGGGAATTATTTATATATTTGTCTATTTGAATGATATCCTCAGAAATAATTAATAATTATATAAGTATATATGTAGAAGAATAGAAGAAAATGAACTAATTTGGTTATCGAAAAATATGCATGTCAAATGAAGAGAGAGTAATGTGCATGTTGACATGTCTTAGTGTCTAATAAGATCAAGGTATACCCACAATATATTGAATATATATTTTCAATATAAGAGGAAATTATGAAATTAGATATTTTCAAATTATATAATGTTGAAAAAAATAAGTTTGGAGGAGAAACATTTACTTACTACCACATATGGAAATAGAAGATGGATTGAAATAGGTTGATCTGATTATTTAATTATCCTCACCTAGAAGAAGAATTACACATGATGTGTTCATTAAAAAGTAATCATATTGAAAATAATTTTTATCACATGGCCCAAAATGGTTTAGAAGAGGAAGAAATCCACAAACATAGAGCTCGTTAGAGCATATAACTACATATAAATATCTAACATTTGGTGCTTTTCATTTCTAATCTTAGAGTGTTCCTCATGTCTATAAACCATTTAAGATATTCCAAAATTTTGGAGAAAAGGGGAATAAGAGGATTTTTTCATGTCTCTATAGTGATCGAACTAAATATATATTAAATGAAGTGATTTTTAGCATGGAGTGACCCCAAATAAATGTGTTTTAACAAATTATTGCAATTGTTGATTTTGACATATTGAAATATTTTTTATGCATAATCCATATATGTATCAGTTTTTTGGGAACCATGAAAATTTATCTTATCATATACATGATTTAGATTTTACTATGATTGTGTGTATTTTTGTGAGATCACATTTATGGTCCAAAAGTTGAACATAGCTCTAATCAACTTCCGAAAATGATCCAAATGGGTGAAAAATAAGTAATTGAAAATGTTCAAGTTGGTAAACACCCTAAATCATCCATCTCTTGGTGTTTTTTGTTCCAAGAATAGTATTCGATCCAATTTTGTTTTTGGAATTTATATTCATCCTATAAATATATTTTTCATTACTAAACATATGGATTTAACTATGAAGCATAATATTTTTATTGGTACTAACTTTTATGTTTGAAAAAATCAAATTTTTTAGTTTTTATAAACTTTTGGTGAAGATATCATGGAATATTCCAAAATAGATACCAATTTAGGAAGTAATTGTGATTTACATCATGATACAAAACATGGTAATTATTGTTATAGGTATCTCCAGTGATTTTTAGAAGAATTCCCTCCATTGTTTAACTACATTGGATGTTTAACCTTGGGTGGAGAGGATTTTTTAAAAATTACTTGAATAAAATGTGGATGGAATATCTACCTCAAAATATTTCTAAAAATATTTACATTAAGAGAATCTAAGAATTGTTTTTGGTAGAGATCACCTTAAAAAAATGGAAAAGGTTGGTGAGAAAGTAGAATATTCCCATAAATAGAGACAAAAACATCATGTTTCCAATATAAAGGATGTTCAAGTAGTGATTATGATAATATCAAAACCCTATATGAGAATGTGTATCAATAAACTATAATTCATCAAGTGGGGTTTTTAATTAATAGAAGATTTATCCATTGAAAGTAAGTATCATCTTTCTCATGAAACAACTTGAATATAAGGTAGAGTTGAATGAAAACAATGACTCATAGTTGGAAGAAATGTGTATCCTAAAAAAGATGAGAAATGAAAATTTTATAGAGCTCATAATGTGATTAAATACCTCAAATTAAAAGAAGAAAATTATCAATATAAAATAATACACATGTAATGGTTTAAATATTCCAATTATTATATATATTAATGTTAATGAAATTATTGACAAATATATAAAAAATAACTCTATAATAAAGGTGTCTACATATTTATACTTTTTATAAGGATAGGGAAACAACCTGGGTGTGTGTGTCTAGAAGCCAAATGGATCAAAGGATAGATAATACATGGAATATCTATATCTTAATAAAAAAATAACCACATAAAATATTATCTACATGGAAAATGATTTATTTTCTTTATCTATGTAAATTTTCATAGAGATTTCAATAGGAGAGACATAAATTATTTCATAAGGGATTCCTTTATTACCATGACACATAAGGAGATTAACTAAACTAGAAGAAAATATATTGAACTATAAAATAGATTATCTATGTTAGATAAAAATCATAGTGATCAATAAATTTTTCATAAAGCACCTATAATGATACACTCATAATATCCACCCTGGAAAAAAGGAAGATGAATTTAATGATTAAAGAAAAATGATAAATTTCTTCCAGCTATGGAAAATATGGATTTTCATAAGATGAAATATTTACCAAAGAAAAATATTTCTAAGTGGGTTCTTATGGAAATTACTAAGGATAAACATGATTCATGATTAGGTGGTCTCATCCATAACACTACAAAGAATGAGTAACATGCCTATGGAGTTCCCATACATAGAGAATGAATCATGAAAATAAAGGATGAAATAATAGGGATTACAATGAAGAAAGACACACTAGCGTGTTTAATCACATAGCCGAGATGGAACCCAAGACTAAGAAGCTAAGGAAATCTAAATCCATCATTAGGTGTAAATTTCGTACATTTATTGTTTCATGAATAACCACTATGGGGGGTTCCAAGATGGTTAAATTGAAAGTAATGGCCCATTATGACCAACCTTACTCCTAAACATTAGGTTGTTGAAGTTAATCCACTCTCCATATGATTAAATTTTTCTAAATTTTGTTTAATTTTATTCATAATTATGGGGGATATATTATCAATGGGGTGTTCGTGTGAAAATAAGATCTTTTATTTTAAGATACAAATGTTTATATGGATGGGTTTAAGGAGGATTTATATAGTAAATGAATTTAGAATTATAGAAAGTTCAATTTGGGTTTAGGAACCAACATTAATGTTTAGAACTGAATCTGAAGTTAAATCCATTGATAGATAAATACCAAGGATGAATATATATATATCTGGAAAACCAATTCGAACCTCATTCAACATAACATGTGGTATCAAGATAACACTAATTTTTAAGAAGTGACACCAGACTACTTTTTTATTTGAATCAAAATACAAGTAAGAGGGATATAAATTCATGTATTGAGGAACAAAATACAATCATTAATTTCATGTTAATTTCATGATCTATGCACAAGTGATATATTTTGTATTTTTACTGGAAAAAAAATTGTTCTGTATAAAAGATTAGAAAATTGAAAAGTGCTTTCTTGTTATGGAAATTATCAATTTGTGGTGTTAAACTTTAGGGGGAGTTGTAATTGAGCATTTAAATGAAATTTATTCTCATTAGAAATGGGTGAAGCCTTGTGATTATCAACAAAATCTTGTATCACTCATTTATTATTGACAAGTTGTATAATTTGTCTTGTAATGAGGTATGACTCGCATAATTGGTATCTTTATTGGTAAGTTGTTGGTGGTTTTCTGTGACATTGACTAAGTTAACAAAATGGGTTAGAAATGAATGAACTCTTGATGTATCAATTTATAGAAGATATTAAATTACATGGATAACCTTGGGACTACTACCATAAACACTTCTTTCCAATACCATGGTCCATCAAAGGAGGTGTAGGTGATTTTTCAATAATTTTAATTACATATGTTAAATTAACTTGAATAACCTACTAGAGAAAATTAAAATAGAAAGAAAAATTAGTTTATATTCTTGAGGAGAAAAATCCAGTGTTATTTCAATTAACATGTTGTATCAAACAATTGGTATCACTAGTTAAAGAAAGAGACAACTGATCATGATAAAAGTGGTCTAAAAAGAATAAAAAAAATAAGTTTGCAGAAAATTTAAATTAAGATATAAATTACTTTTAGAGTATTATATGATTAGAAAAAATGGTATAGTTTTGGGGGAATTATAGGAAGAAATTTATCAAATGTGATGTAAAATAATTACATGACATATGAGGTGTAAATGGTTTATAAATATATTTTAAAAAAAGCATATTCCCTCTAAAACATCTATATGGTGATCAGGAAATATTTGGAGTTAATATTATGTCAATAGAGGTGGTCAATTTGAGATAATTTCCTCTATAGAGTTCAGATATATTGGGGAGATCTTGAATGAAAAAGTTTGAGTAACCCAAAAGGGGATGATGATTGAAGTCATGATTTAGATAATAGGGACCTTATTTATTTTATTTAAAAGTGGTTCAAAATAGTATTATTCATCTTAAATCCATTACTGGTTTTGAATAAATATATTTTACAAGTGTATTGGGGATTAAAATAACTGTTTTTAACTAAATCCAAAGTGGGAGAATTATGCAACCAAGATGTTATTTGTTTGATTTATTAACAAAAAATGTTGGTCATCAGAAATAAGAATTAAAAATGTATAACAAAGTTGTTGTATGGATTCACTAGAAGAGAGTATCATATGATTTCTGCTCTTATACAAATAAATATATGGAAATTGAGCTTGGGATGGTCATGTAATATTTGGACATTCCCTTTGAATGGTTCAGAAAGTCAAACTATAGAAGGTATGATTCAAAATCTATTTTAGTATTCTAAAATATATGGCTAGAGAATAAAAATATATTATAATTATTTTGAAAGTAGCATAGATGGATAGAATATTAGTTCAAAAGATGGTATTATAATAAATTGGAGACTTAGATAAATGGTGTACATAGAAGCATACAAAATAGTGATAAATCAGTGTTTGGAGTTTTAATGAATCATATTGTTCGATGTATTATTTTTTGATATTATATTGATTATTTTCAAGACCATTAACTAAGACGATGTTTTATTCCAAGGCCCAGTGTACTTGGAATAAATATTTGAAATATATTAAATATATTAAATAATACATGTGAATTGTTTTCCAGAAAAAAAATTAATATATTCTAAATAAAATCCCAAATAAGAAATTTGAGGACACATTTAAGTTCAGAGCATAGGTTTTACACTAGGCATGACATAAAAGTTTCTCTTCATCATCATTAAATAAAAATTGTGGTAGGGAGATTTTTTGTTTTTAATTATTCACATTTTTAATTCCTATAAAAATGTGAATCAATAAACTAACAAATTTATTCACAGATCGGTCGTATTGTGGGTGTGGGATAAATTGTTTTTGGGATCTGGGGAATTTCTTTGTGATTAATTTTATATCTTTAAACTAATCATTCTATTGAAAATGGTTCTAGGAAAACCTGAACATTGGACAGGGTTCATTCCCAATGTTCATGATTGTTATTATTTTACCCATTATTCATTCATCGTGGGAAATTTCCATTGTATCTTTGTTCGATATATATCAGAAAATTGAATTTTTCATGCCTATTTTTTTGAATAATGGTTTGATATCATAGATCTGGATTCAATATGGAGCAAGGATCATGCAATGGTGGTATTAGTGAACAGATCAGACTAGATTGGAGACCCCCCGAGTTTGAGAGGTGCATATGGAGATGAAGTGGATGAAAAAACCCTTAATCACATGTTAATTAGTTGACTATAATATAGTGAATGATCATGTAAAGGGTCAGATGGACCATATCCCCTTTACCAGTGCGATTCATGGATGGATTTGGTGTTGGACTAGTAGATGGCTCCACAACATGATAAATAGTGAGATTCTAGAAATATCAATGCCCAAGGCATTTAATTTGGGATTACATGATGTGTGGGACCCTTAGTGTGGTGGATAGGGTTTATTTGTAATGTTAAGGACCACACGGTGTGTAATACATGTCACACGGTGTGTGATTTCTTTCTAGAGAATTGGTAGGAACCTTGGAGGGTACAAAAACATGGGAAGGAGTATAGGGGCTCAGACCCACCATGTACTCCCACATGGACATGTCCCAGACAGATGTACATGGTAAGAGCCATGTACATGGACTTGGGAAGAGTTACAAGGGAATGAAAAATCCATGTACTTCCAAAAAGACACAGACATGGGCCGTTTACACAAACAAAACTCGGTGTAGTGGGGACTTGTCTTGTACCTCTGGTACATACTATGTACTCCTTCAAAGTAGTATTTAATCCTTTATCTTTTGTATATTTGAAATGTTACATTAGGAAATGTTCCCTATATCCATTTTTAAGGGATAATATAGAATCAATTAATACACATAGAATGGTGATCCCTTCCATATGACTTCTTGGATAGAGTTGATGGAATCCTTTGGCGAGGCCTGGTGTGGGATCTTATATCTTCTTTTTCCCTTGGTAGAGTTCTTGGTATTTACTAGTTTAACACTATGTGGGAGTCGATCCTAAAATAATTGGGTTATTCTATATTGAGTTATTGGTATACCCCAAGGAATTGAGAGGGATCCTCATCTACGAAATGTATCTCTTCATACTTCCGATGTATACTTCTTATGGAAAGACACAAAGAGAACTACATCTCGAATGGATGTCATTTGTTCTATCTAACTCATGGAGTTTTTTTCCAATTAGATTGAAATGTTTAACCAATTAGCATTAATACTTTGTTGTCATTATGGTTGGGACTTTACCTTCACACTATGTTTCTTTTTTGAGTATAACAGGATATTGTTGTTATATGTGTTGTAAAGGTGTAACTATGTAGAGTTGACTATAATTATTTTTTAATATGCTTTTTGGTTTTAGGGATTCTGATTGGGTATTGTAATACTCTACCCTACATGGGATTTTCCCACGTGTATCATGTCTTCTGCAGAAGATCATCCTCTTGACAGAGTCCTAGGGAGCTATGACCTGAAAATGCATAGCCAGCCAGACAGATCGGGGTGTGTTCCTAATCTATCTTGACAATGATCCCCATATTTAATTTCTGGATTGACTTGTTTTCTATCTCTTTATAGTGGTATTTTATTTGGACTTATTTACATTACATTGATTATTTTCATTGTGTGGTTATAGGATTTATATGTATGCATGCATTGGTTTTCAATTGTTTTTATATTTCAGCAATGTATGGGCTTAGAGATGTGTGCGTGTGTAATTATACTTTGACTATGGCCTCCCAAGTTAGTTATATTCTTACATGATTCTAGTTAATATCCACTAGTGTATCTGAAGTAGGATTGGGGTGTTGTGACATGGGGCCCATTTGGTACATGTTTGAAAAGAGTTGTATCAAGGAAGTCATTTCTACCATAGGAGAGGAGTTTTTCAAATTGGACTAGTTAAATAATGTTGAGTGCTTCGAGTTCAAATTTCATGCTAGGAAATCTAGAGTTTTTACAGAAGCCGACATATCCATACACCAGGTCTCTAATCAACTACCTTTCTACTCAGTACATGAGAACACTAAATATATAGAAAACAATGATACTTGCATCATATAAGAATGGGTTGTGGTTTCCATGTCCTTCTTGATCAATCTCTCCATATATACTGATTGATTGTGGTATATCTTTTTTAATTTCTAGATACATATATGATCTATTCTGGATAGGATTTAGCCACAGGATCCTGAGAATGATAACCTTAGTTATGAGGTATTGATATAGGGATCGACTCTAGATGTGTTACCTCTAGGTGGTGTACCAACTATACCACCACCTATTGATAGTATGTGGTACCCACAGTATCATAGCATGAGGTGTGTAGGATAAGTTAACTTCACATTTTGCAGTGATATTGAACCCTTAGGTTCCAAGGTGAGTCTAACACATAGGCGGCTGAGGACTGGCTGCAGCTGGTGACCTAAGTTTTTCGACCGGTTAGGACACCAGTAGATCAAATGGTGGTCCTAGCGGTGATCCATATCAATGGATCTCTAAGATGATGGTGTGATTTTGTGACCTAGTTATATGATGAGGTGAATCTAGCATGGTCAATGTTCAAGGTCTTTTTTGAGAAGAGTTATCTCCAGCTATGATGAGGGTTATGCACATCCAGAAGCTTTTGCATCTCTAAAAGGGTATAATGATTGTAGCTGAGAATTCATAAAGGTTCACCAACCTCTTCTAGTACTTGATAGATGAGGTTTGGATTCAGTTCTTTTGATCTTAGAACATCGAGTGAGGACTACATTAAAACATTTGGTATAACATTTTACCTCTACACATTCCAACCTATGCTTATATTATAGGGTTAGATTGGGTAGTTGAGATTTTCTAGTCTGATAAGATGTTGATGTGGTTATAAGTAGTGGGAATACTGGAGTAGAGACTTTTATAAAAGGCACCTCACAACAGTCTTTGGGACTTTTACTTGTGAGATGTTTTAGGAGGAGGTCCTTGGCTAGATGGTCTACAGTTTAGGGTTCATAGGATGGGTCTGGTAATCCCTGGGAGAGGTGGTGTTATTCATGTGATGTTATTGGACATTTTCCTGATATTTTATAACCCTTCATACAGCTAAAAGGTTGATAGTGTATTTGCTACCAAGGTACAGATAGTGGATGTACAGATAGGTTTGCAGGGCAGCATATGTGACAAAGGAGTTGGGAGAGTAGCTTGAGGTCGTAGTCGCTTTGACTTGTTACCACAACCACCCCAAAGTGGCTACATCTAGGCTTAGGGAGCTGGTGGACAGGGTTAGGGGAAGCTACATGTGGTTGAGACTTATAAAACCGAGGCTCCTAGAATGTTTCAAGGTATGATCTATGTCTTTAGTACCTTTGTTGTAGTACTGATAGACATAGGGGTTATTCATTCCTTTATTTTCAACTATATGTTTCGAGACATAGATATTCTAGTTGATCCTTTCCCTTGACCCTTGCGTTTATATTCTCATACTAATGATGACTTAGTCATCACACACTTATTCTTATAGTGCGACATGAATCATAGAGGTGATAGTTCCTATTGGGATCTTTTCAAGGTAGATTTGAGGCCTTATGATGTCATATGGGGTTTGGAATGGTTATCGAGAGTTAATTCTTTGATTTACTATTTCATGAATAGGATGTGGTGTGTTCACACTAATGGGACCAGTTTTTCTATTGTGGGAGAAAATAAAACCCAGGAAGTGTAGGATATACTCATGAATTGGAGGGTCTATCATATTACTCATTAGTTGGATATCACGATCCTTTATGTAGTGTATGTAACATGTTTTTTGTTTCCTATAGTAGTGTTGAAGAATGAGGACATATTTCTTGTGGACGTTCTAGTCTTACCTCCCTCCTATAGAGCTTTGCGAGCAAATGTTATAGTCTGAGACTTACTATAATATCCCTAAGATTGTTCGAAATTGATTTTTTAAATAATTTTATTTCCTTGATAGATTCCATTGTATGCTACACCATGTTAAGCTTGGGCAACATGTAACATTTTCATAGCTTGTGTTACACGCAACACCGAGTTTCTTTGAAACTTCATTTTATTATTATAATTATTTAATGAAGATAATTATAGCATAGTCGGTAGAATGAAGAGTATGAGAAGGATTATATAAATTATTAAAATATGTTTTATAAATGTGTATATAATTTATTCTTTTATGACCAATTAATTATAAAATAAAATAAAACCCTTTTTCAAATAAAAGGAAATGTTTTTCTTAAAAAACTATTTAAATTCACACAAGTGTGTTTTATACCAATAAAATTAAAAAAAATTCCCTTGTTTAATTATATAACTGATATATATATATATATATATAATTTTCAATATTATTTTTAATATTAATACTATTTTTTTCTCAATGAAATATAAAAATTCATCTAGTTTTATGCATAAAAATTATATATTTTCTAAAAGTAGTTTTGTCACCTTTAAATGGAGAAGTTGTCTTAAAACT
Organism: Viscum album; assembly: GCA_963277665.1. NCBI lineage: Eukaryota > Viridiplantae > Streptophyta > Magnoliopsida > Santalales > Viscaceae > Viscum > Viscum album. Next base: position 163,334,434 of record OY728144.1, read on the forward strand.
AAAACTAATTATTGTGATATATTATATTTTTAATTAGTTTTAATGTATAATTAGATAAATTTTATATCATTTAATATAATTTATCTTATATAAATCAATTTCACAATGAATTTGGATATAAATACATTTCAATATTTTGAACGTTTTTACTTTGAAAAAAATATTTTCTCATTCTATCAACATGATTACTTTTTAATTAATTTTATCCAATTTTGTATTTTGAATTTTGAAAAATGGATTCCATTTTTTGGATTAAATAGTCAAAATTTATTAAAAATACCATTTTTATTTCTGTACAATATGAATTGTAACTTTCTTAATTTTTTATTACCATGATTGATGGTAAATCGAGTAATGAAGGGTAAAAATAATATTATAAATTTTAGAAAACTACACTAGAAGTTGTACAAGTTTTATTTGATTAATTTTACATGAAAATTAACACCTAAGGTTTAAAATTGAATTATTTAATGGACTCATGTGTACAAAAATTACTTGGATTTTATTAAAATCAAATAGAGTGACAAAATGTCACACTCTAAATTTTAATAAGTGTAATTTTTTTAATAAGGGGTTAAATAGAATATATACTTTACCATATATATTATTATGAAATATAAATGGTTTATCTATATAATTGTACTTTATTTTTCATTTTTGATGCATAAATAATACCATTAATTATTACACAATGTGATGTTGTAGTTATTTAACTAATGAAAAACTGAATTAAATGATTTTAAAATATTAAACAAATATAATTTTAATTATTTAATGTGATATAAAAATTTTACAAGTGAGTATGGAATATTAGGGGTGTATCAAATGAATAATTTTGAATTTATTTTTCTATACTTCTTTTCCTATTGTAAATGTAATGAATAGTTTCAAAAATGACAGTAATGATATTTTATGAAAATATTTTTTTATTAAATTAGTTTAAAAACATAAAAACAATAAAAAAGTACAAATGGGACAAATAATTCACTCAAATATCATAATTGTACCATTTCTGGTTTAATTTTTACCATATAATTAAAAAATCCACCTTTTATTATTGAAAATGTTGTAACCGTAGTAATAATTAAAATAGGTTAACTAAGGGATAATCAAAATGATAAGGTTTAAAATTACACCATAATATGTATTAAATATATTTTAGGGGGGTATTACCACCCTATACCACATTATTATTGAATATATTTCCATTTTGAGGTATTTTTATTCAGATTTAATTTTTTATTATTTAATCTTTTGTGAAACTTCAAAAGTGCACCTCACAATTCATTATAAAAGGACACTTCCTCCATCATCTATTTTTACCAATATGAGTATTATAGACAGAAAAAAATCTACCAAATTATCTTCTTAAATTTCCAATCCACATTATAGAGGTTCTAGTCTTCCAAACAGACAAACTCTAGAGTTCTTTAGAGGAGATCTAAATGAGCTGTTTTGAAGAAGAAGTAATTTCTCTAACTAATCACCCGCCTTTTCTAATCTTCAATAACTACTATAAATATTTTATATATATGATAAAATAATTAATTATGAATCCTAAATATTCTAAAATTTTATTTTGATTATTAACACTCTACTATACAATGCCTTTCCCATCAAATAAGAATTGAAAGTATGACTCGTGCGTATATATGGCTTACCCTCTCCATGTAGTGATGCAATTCATTTTACATCACCATATTTTATGAGTGGTGATTATGACATGTTTAATGTTTATATATTATATTTATGATAAAGTTTCACTTGTTTAATTAAAATATCATATCTACCTTTCTACCATCTGCTCTTTTGGAAAATGATAACGTCACTCGTGTGTTCATATGACTTAACATCTCCACGATGTGATGGGATTTGTTTTTCATTTATATTTCATTTTGATGCTAATAAGGATGATTTTAATTAGTACATAAGATAAATATAACATAATAATTATCATGTTAATTCTTAAACCATGATCAAATTATAAGAAATGGGACCTCTTAAATGAAACATACTAGGAAAATGAAGCAGATGTCACATAGAACAATGATTTTAATTATCAAGAAGCCGGTGAAATGACGTTATAAAAAAATAATGAATGTTTTGATTTGTATATTGTTATGAAATAAAATTATAACAAATCCATATTTATAATACATGATTTTTTAATGTGAATAAGGAAAAGAGATACCTGAGGTAAGGGATTTTAGTCTCATTTTTATTTCTATTCGACACTTGCCTTATACAATACATGTTTCTTTTGAGTGGTATATATACTACCCATTGCTATATTTTTTAAGTATTTTATAGAATATAATGTTTTATTTATATTTATATAATTTAATTTCTTTCATGTGGTATATGATTCAACTGTTTTTAAACAGGTATGGGATTAGTTCACAATCTCATCAATATTCAGGATTGTTTATTTTTAAATCTATATTGGGGAATATTTATCTTTCACATCCATGTTTTCAAAAAATACTTTTCAAAAATGATTTTAATATTCTCCTATCAATATTTAAAATTACTTTTACCCATGTTTGACTTTTTATGAATCAATTTGAAAAGAATACTTTTTTCATTTTCTAAACAAGGCACTTTGTGAATTTACCGACAAAAATATATGAATGGATTGTTTTTTTAAGATAAATGAAGTGATTGTAATTTTCCACCATCACGAATTCATAATGATTTGAAGTCTACATTAAACTATTATAACGCTATTTTCACATAAAGTTTTTCTATATAATTGCATATCTCTTTAATAAAATTATTTCGTAATGGAATTGATATTTTCCTCAAGAATTATTTCATGTGTTCATTTAAAAATTAATGTTATGTCTAAGATAACCTTATTTGATATTATTTATGCTTTATTAGGGATACAAAATAATTATACCATTTTTATTCTATCTATGAATGGTTTATTTTTATGATGGAATGATACTTATGAACCCTATTTGTTTTCAATCAGTTATGTTATAAGGAATTGTTTAGGAAACTCAATTCTTTACATGGTTTCTCATATGGGGTACTATTTATGATACTGCAACACACTTATGTATAGTTTTAATTAAGTGACATGTTGAAACTATATATATATCCATCTAATGCATTGGTTAATGAGTTATATCTCATTAGATAGGTATGGGAAACACACTGATGAGCTTAATCTTTGATAGGAAACAAGTCGATGTGCTTGATCTGTTAAGGGAAATAGGTAATATGGCCAGATCTGAGAGTCTTGGTAGTTAACCTTGACATATAAAATGATTTTTTGAACTTATGATGATTCCACACACATTTAAGATATGAACATATGTTTTATGATTGGTTTATGATGATATTTTTTTATGATTCATGTCTTTTGAAATGTTAATGTTTTATACCGTGAATTTTGTATGTGATCCTTGACATGTTGGGTATGAAATTTTTATGTTAAAATCATGATCACACACCCATATTTCTTATATTATGCTTTCAAAAGATAATAAATTGATATCATACATGTATACCTTTACTAAACATATGATACCCCCTTTTCTTATGTTTCCTTTCAATAGGTTATGAAGAAAGGTTTTAAGTAGGGGTATAAGGGGGAAGATCTTTGTGGGAGTTAGTGAATATCCTTCACCATACTAAATTTCTATGTTTCATTTTGTCAATGGAACTAAACTGTTATGGTACTTAGACATTTTTTTGTGTAATGTACCTAATATTAATCTGAAAAATATGTAATATCCATGAATGAAATGTTTGAGTCATTATAGTTGGTATCAATGGAAAGTTTTAGTTAGACTTTGGACACTAGGACGATAAAACCTTAATAAGATAAGTAAGGATAAGTCTATTTAAAGGTAACCATCCTAGAGTTTTCACAATGATCATGAATAACTTAGGATTAAAAATATGTTTTCATAGATTGAAATTTTATATGTAATTTACCTTGATTAGTTGGTTTTACCACTATTATTAGAGTTTCTTAGACTATGCTTAGTATTTTTTTCAATGGATAGAACCTGAAGGTACTATGTTAAAGAATAATTTGATGGTCAATACAATTATTTTCTTCCTAAGAAACCAAATTTTATGGGAGAAGGAATAGAAAATCATGGTGTTATTCTCACAAAACATATTCAATCTATAAACTATACTGGACTTTTAAATGCGAAATCGAGGGAACAACACATAATTAAGTCCTTCATGAGACAACATCCACCTTCTTTCAATGGGACTTTTAATCCAAAAGTGGATGAGAAATGGATCAGTACCACTGAAAATATATTTTTATTTCTCCAATGTTTAAAACATGATAATGAAATTTTTTGTCTATCATTCCGAAGGTGAAGAAGATCAATGGTGGAATACAATCATAAATATGAGGAAACAAGATGAAATTGATAGTATGGAATGTGATGAGATCAAGAACGTATTTTTAATAAGAACCTTCCTCATCTTTTACGTAAAAAATGGGAAAAGTAATTTCTTAATTTAAAGAAAAATAAAAATGAATCTCTCGGAACCAATGAAGAAAAATTTACAAGACATACAATGTATGATTCTGATATTATTATATATTGTGAATGTAATATTGAAATATTATTCAGTATGTTAAAACTATGTCTCTTAAGGGAGTTATCCATAATATACTATAGTCGACAAGAATAATTTGTTGGATGTTATATTAAGGTGGAAATGGAAAATAGAGATACCCACCATTCCCATGGTTTTGATAATAAAAGAATGATTGAGTATCATGAAAACTCGAATAAATCAGATGGATGAAATAAATTCCATCCATCCACCTATCATAAATGTGGGAAGAAGCCTCAGGGGAAGTGATTGAATGGAACTGAGAGGTGAATTGAATGAGAAAAGGTAGTATATAAAGCTCATGAATGTCAAAAGGTTATGGATATTATAGTGAATGAAATTGAGGAAAATAGGATTCAAATTAATACACCAACCACACTTCAGTGATTTAAGTGAAAATAAAATAGTAATTATGTTTACTAGTACTCAAATATGATGGTTAACAATGATTATTGAGGTCAAAAACCTTTTAAATACAAACATAATGTGAAATTACATCCTATCAATATTGGGGATATTGAGTATGATAACAAAGTGGTGGAATGATTCAGTTTTTTTGAAATGAAAACCATGATTTATATTTTAGAATTTCTTTTTGGTATTATGGAAAAATGAAACATCTAATTATTTGTACACTTTTTTTTTCCTTAAGGATATAAGTACATATACTGAATATTACTCGAAACTAAGGAAAGTGAGAGATGTGGTGAGGTGATATTTTTGAAAAACACATTATTAATGGAAGGACAACACTTAATATGTGTATTATATTGGGATAATGAAACACATAAATGTTTAATTATGATGAAATAAATGGGATAGTCTTGATGACAGTGGGATTGATATAATGGAAAAGTTTTTTATGATATCAAGGATTTAGTTAATATAATTTTTTGATTTATGGCATAAGGAAGGAGTTATATTTTGATAGCATGGATGTGTTCACTAGGATTTTACGATAATTCTAGTTATTACCAAGTTTCAAGAGAATACATGATAATGGTCTTCACATGTTTGGTATATGACAATTAAGAGAGAAATCATGTTTTAGATGGATAAATGAAATGTTTAGTGTCCTTCTTTCAAAAGTCAGGGATTTTAAACTTCTGGAAGTTTCATAAATTGTTTACATTTAAATGTTGATATGTTTTTAGATATTAATGTTCTTTATTATAAAGGTTTATGTATATTGGATAACATGATCTAACTATTTTGTTCTGATGATAAATAGATATAGAAGGAAGGACCTATCATTCCATTATGGATCTTATGATCCACTACTTCATCTGGCATTACAGTTTCAACTTCATAATTTCAAAAATTATGAGATGAAGCGAAAATTGGTCAAGGCACAACTATACAGTGATATTTTACTTATAATAAGACATCAAGTAAATATATCTTATTAAATTATTTTTAAATAAAATTTTATACTATTTTAGTTCTTTTTTATTACATCAATGAAATTTTCTAAACCAATTTGGTGTATGGTGTTGTAGTCATTAACTTTATCATAAACATGTTCTCTATCACTGTCCATCAGAACATGAAAGTTAGTTTTTTCTTTTATATCCAGTCATTTACTTACCACATATTTTATCCTGTTTCTAAATCTATTTATGAGTTACTTTTGGTAACTATTAATCTCCGCACATTATTTTTTAAGAATTATTTATTTTTAATTTTTATGATGTGGGTTTTTTATGAATGTAACTTTCATGTATTAAAACATTAATGACCCAAATTAATTTTGGAATAGAAATTCATTTTAAGGGTGGAAGAATGTAACACCCTGATATTTTTTTTAAAATATATTTTTTAAATAATATGATTTATTTGATATATTTCATTGCACGCGACACCATGTTACTCAAGTGTTACATTAAACACTGACTTATCTACTGTTACATGAAACATAAAATTTCTAAAGAATAATTTTAATATTGTAATTATTTAAAGTGGAAAATTATAACCTAGAAGTTAAAATGGAGGGTATGAACATGCTTAAATGAATTATGAAAATATTATTTATACATTTATATATAATTAATTATTTTTTGGGTAATTAATTATAAATAAAAATAAAACCGTGTTTTTCTAAAGAACTTTTAAAATATGCACAAGTGTATTTTAAACCGATAAAATAAGTAAATAAATATTTTTGGATTATATTAATTAAATATATATATATATATATATAAACTATTCAATCTCATTTTTAACATTTATTCTATGTGTTTTTTAGACATAATATAAAAATAAATCTACTTTTATTCTTAAAGAATGTATTTTTTTTCTAAAACCAGTTTTATCACCTTTGAAAGTCACATTTTTTTTAAAAAAATTGAAACATTTATGATTTATATTTGATAAAATAAACTTAATTTCTAAATAATTATATAAAAATTTACTTTTGACAGTTTATGGGTATTTTTCTCATAAGTTTGATGTTTTGATGAATAGTGAAAAATAATAAATTTTAAATAAAAATAGATTTTTTATATATGACATTTATTGTGTGAAATTCTATTTTTGATTTTTTTAAATTATTACTGGATCAATTTTATTTAACTTAATCCCATTTATATAATTTTAATCAATTTCACATTGAATTTAGATTTAAAAACATTTCAATATTTTGAACGTTTTCACTTCAAAAACATATTTTCTCATTCCGTCAACATGATTAATTTTAAATAAATTTTAGCCAATTTTGTGTATAAAATTTTGGAAAATTATTTCCATATTTTCTATTATATGGTCCAAAATTTGTAAATAGTTTCTTTTTATTTCCGTACAATATGAATATTTAATTTATTAATTTTTATTACCACTATTAAGGTTAATTCAAGTAATTGAGTGTAAAAACAATAATATATACACTAGAAAAATATCATAACTATAATCAAAATATTATTGGATAAATTTTAATTGAACCTTAATATATATATTTTTTTATAATGAATTTTTTAATGGACACTTTTCCATAAAATGACTTGGATATTATTAAAATCCAAGAGTGTGAAAAATTGTCACAATCTGACTTTCAATAAGTATATTATTTTTAATATGGGTTTAAATAGAAGTTATGCTCTAAGATATATATTATTCCCAAATATAAAATTTTTATGTGTGTCAATTTATTTTTTTTAATTTTTTGGGGATGAAATAATTATCATAAATAATTACACAATAATGATGGAGTGATTATTAAATTAATTAAATCCTCGTTAAAGTGATATTAAAAATATTAAAATATGTCTAATTTATATTACTTAAGGAGTTATGCGAAATTTTTAGTTGGATATTACATGTAAGGGGTGTAATAAATTAATTTTTTTGAAACTATATTTTTTTATTGATTCTGTTAAAGTAAATGTAAGGAATAGTGTCAAATCTGACACTAATGATATTCTATGAAAATAATATTTTATTAAATTAGATAAAAATAATAGAAATCTAACATAAGGACAAAGGGGATAAATCAAGTTCTAAAATATAATAAATTGACCATTTACGGTTCAATTAAAACCTTATAAGGAAAAAACTCACCTTTTAATATTGAACGTGTTGTTCTCGTAGTTATAATTAAAATTGGATAACTAACGGTTAATAAAAATGATATGGTTTTAAAATACCCCAAAACTTATCCAAAATCTATTTTTATGGGATTATCACCCTATCCCAAATTATCATCAAATAAATTTTCATTTGGTGGGATTTTTATTTAAAATTATTTTATTATAATTTAACCTATTGAGAATTTCTTAAAGTGAACCCAACTTCATTATAAATGGACATCTCCTTCCTTATCTCATTTCATCCCTTTGAGGCTTCTAGTTCACAAAACACTAAATAAATATCCTCTCCACTTCCCTATCCATGTTCTATAATTTCATCTCTTCCCATGGAACTAAATCTAGAGTCCTCTAGAGGAGATCTAAAGGATTCGTTCTGAAGAATTAGTAATGGCTCTAACTAATCACCCTCTTTTATACTTTTCTATAACTCCTCTATATATATGATATATATATATATATATATCATATAATAGTATCTTAATAATAATAAATATTCTTAAAATTTATTATGATAATGAAGACTTCCCTATACAAACCATTTCCCATTGAACAGGATGTGAAAGTATCGCTTGTCCATATGTATGACATACCATCTCAACGTAGCGATACAATTCATTTTCCATCACTAAATTTTATGAGTGGTAGTTACGATGGGTTCAAGGTTTATATATTATATTTAGGACATAATTAAATATTTAATTATAATATTATATCTTCCTTTGTACAACCTGTTTTTTGGGAAATGATAACGTTGCACGTGCGTTTGTGTGGCTTTCAATCTCCACGATAAGATGTTATTAATTTCTCATCTATATTTCACATGGATGGTAATAAGGATGAATTTAATGAATACATATGATATTTATATATGACATAATAATGACTCCAGAAATAATGATACCATGATCAACGTATTAGGATCAAGACTGCAAAATAGAAGCATTTTTGGAAAAGGATGCAAATATCATCTAGAGCAGTGATTTTAATTATTAATAAATGGGTGATAAGATATCAGAAAAAAATAAAATGTATGATTGATAAATGATTATTAAATAACTGTATAATAAACCCATATTTATTGTTCATGAGTTTTGCACATGAACAAAAAATGGTGAGACTTGAGGTAAGTGATTTTACTCTCAGATTTATTTCTATGGGACACATGCCTTAAACAGTAACTATTTCTTTCAAGTGGTGTATATACTACACACACTACAGGAAAAATCGCTAATTGTGACGGGTTATTTGCGATGGGAATAAATATCGTCGCAAAAAACACCTCCAGGAAACTATTTGCGACGGGGAAAAGTGCTCATCGCAAATAACCAATTATTTGCGACGGGATTTCTTCTCCCGTCACGAATAGTTTGGGGCGACTTGCGCGCCAAACCGCGTGAATAGTATTTGTGACGGGGCGATGCCTCCCATCGCAAATAGTTTGACGCGCAATTGCGCGCCAAACCACGCGGATTGCGCACCAAACCACATGGGGCTATTTTCGACGAGTCCCGTTGCAAATACCCGGCGGCAGTCAATAACCTTTTCCGACGGGATGTCATCCCATCGCAAAAAGACTATCGGCAGGTACTATTTGTGATGGGTCACGTCGCAAATAACCTTTTAACCGCCGACTGTAATTAATGCGGGCAAGGGTAATTGCGACGGGACCCGTCGCAAATAGTACCATTTGCGACGGGAAGCTCGTCGCTAATAATCTCGTCGCAACTAATCTAACCTATATATACCCCCATGCATTTTTTCCCAAACCATTCAGATCTTCCTCTCTCTCTCTCTTCATTCTTCAGTTTTAAGGAGAAATTTTTTTTTCATTGAAGTTTTTTCTACAAGAGCAATCAGAGGGCGTCAATATATTCAGAATATAAAAGTTTATGATATTTATATTTATTTTTTAATAATTATTTTTTATTTCTTAATTTTAGTTATTTTTTATTAGTTCTAATTTAATTAGATATCAATTGATTTTTAATTATATTTAGTTTTACTAAGAAATTGATATTGTTAGTTTTAATTATAAATAATTAGTTATTATTAATATTAATTAGATATAATTAAGAATAAGTAAATATAATTTTGAATAAATAGATATAATTAGAAATAAATAGATATAATTAGCAATAAATAGGTATAATTAGCAATAAATAGATATAATTAGCAATAAATATATATAATTAGTAATAAGTACATATAATTAGCAATAAGTATATATAATTAGCCATAAATATATATAATTTGAAATAATTAGATATAAATAGGAATAACTAGATATAATTAGGAATAAGTTGATATAATTAGGAATAACTAAATATAATTAAGAATAACTAGATATAATTAGGAATAACTAGATATTAGGAATAATTAGTAATAATTAGATATAATTTGATATAATTAGTAATAATTAGATTTAATTAGTAATAATTAGATTTAATTAGTAATAATTGGCTATAATTAGTAATAATTAGATTTAATTAGTAATAATTAGATATAATTAGTAATAATTACATATAATTAGATATAATTTGTATTAATTAGACATATTTAGATATAATTAGTAATAATTATATATAATTTGATATAATTAGTAATAATTAGATATAATTAGTAATAATTAGATATAATTAGTAATAATTAGATATAATTAGTAATAATTAGATATAATTAGTAATAATTAGATATAATTAGTAATAATTAGATATAATTAGGAATAATTAGCTATAATTAGTAATAATTAGAAATAATTAGCTATAATTAGTAATAATTATCAATAATTAGTAATAATTAGCTATAATTAGTAATAATTAGATATAATTAGTAATAATTAGCTATAATTAGTAATAATTAGATTTAATTAGTAATAATTAGTTATAATTAGTATTAACTAGCTCTAATTAGTAATAATTAGCTATAATTTGTAATAAACAGCTATAATTAGTAATAAATAGCAATAATTAGTAATAATTAGCTATAATTAGTAATAATTAACTATAATTAGTAATAATTAGCTATAATTAGATATAATTAGCTATAATTAGATATAATTAGTAATAATTAGCTATAATTAGTAATGATTAGCTCTAATTAGTAATGATTATATATAATTAGTAATGATTAGATATAATTAGTAATCATTAGATATAATTAGTAATAATTAGATATAATTAGAAATAATTAGATATAATTAGATATAATTAGTAATAATTTGTTATAATAAGGAAAAAATAGGTATAATTATGAATAATTAGGTATAATTTGGAATAATTTTGTATAATTAGATATAATTGGGAATAATTAGATATAATTAGTAATAATTAGATATAATTAGTAATAATTAGATATAATTAGTAATAATTAGATATAATTAGTAATAATTTGCAATAATTTGTAATAATTTTTAATAATTAGTGATAATTAGTAATAATTAGATATAATTAGTTCTAATGAGTAATAATTAGTAATAATTAGTAATAATTAGTAATAATTAGTAATAATTAGTAATAATTAGTAATAATTAGTAATAATTAGTAATAATTAGAAATAAATAGTAATAATTAGTAATAATTAGGAATAATTAGTTATAATTTGGAATAATTAGTTATGATTAGGAATAATTAGTAATAATTAGTAATAATTAAGAATAATTAGGAATAATTAGGAATAATTAGGAATAATTATGAATAGTTAGTAATGGTTAGTAAAAATTAGGCATAATTAGGAATAATTAGGAATACTTAGGAATCATTAGGAATAATTAGGAATAATTAGGAATAATTAGGAATAATTAGCAATAATTATGAATAATTAGGAATAATTAGGAATAATTAGGAATAAATAATAATAATTAGGAATAATTAGGAATAATAAGGACTAATTAGGAATAATTAGGAATAATTAGGAATAATTAGAGATAATTAGGAATAATTAGGAATAATCATGAATAATTAGTAAAAATTAGGAATAATTCGTTCTAATTAGGAATAATTAGTACTAATTAGGAATAATTAGTACTAATTTGGAACAATTAGTAATAATTAGGAATAATTAGTAATAATTAGAAATAATTAGTAATAATTTATAATAATTAGTAATAATTAGTAATAATTAGTAATAATTAGTAATAATTAGTAATAATTAGTAATAATTAGTAATAATTAGTAATAATTAGCAATAATTAGCAATAATTAGTAATAATTAGTAATAATTAGTAATAATTATGAATAATTATGAGTAATTATGAATAATTAGGAATAATTAGGAATGATTAGGAATAATTAGGAATAATTAGGAATAATTAGGAATAATTAAAAATAATTAGGAATAATTAAGAATAATTAGTAAACGAAATTTTCTTGGATAATGAAGGGAAAATTTGTAATCATTTCCACAACGATGATTACCAAATTGCATTTCATTATTCAAGCAGTTTCCATTTTTCTATGTATAGCTAAGTATTACTATATTCGTAATAAATAGTAATTACTACTAATAGTTAGTAATAATTAGTAATAAATTGTAATAATTAGTAACAATTAGTAATAATTCATACTTATTTGTAATAATTAGCAATAATTAGGAATAATTAGGAAAAATAAGAATAATTAGCAATAAGTAACAATAATAAGTGTGAGAAAGAAGAAATTAAATGAGCTATCAGACAAAAGAGTAGTCATCAATCCAATGGAAATTTTGTCGCCCATAATTAATGATAATTATTAAGTAGTTGTAATTATTTATATTCATTTTCAGATAGGTTTTTTATAATTTCAAACTATACAAAAAAGTGATGATTTTATAATTTATGTAGAAAAATATGGAACAATGAAGTCGTCATCAGTCATTATTAGATGATCGACCTTGGGTAAATCAGTGTAGAAATAAAAATGGTTCTGGTTTAAATCCTTTATATATTGAGGGTGTTGAAACATTCTTAGCATTTCCATCATCAAAACCAGAATATGTTTGAGAAGGCACAATTAAATATCCTTGTAAAAAATGTTCTCTGCGAATGTTTGACAAATTTGATAAAGTTTGGGGACATCTATTGTGGTTTGGTTTTCAACAAGATTATATTTTTTGGTATCAACACTGTGAACGCAGTTCCCAAGAAGATCCTAATAACTTGATTCCGGATCCATCATAGTTTCAAAATTTAGTACATGATGTTGTAGGTCCATCTGTGCAACAAACTAAAACTCACGATGATATTGATTTAACTCCTGAGTTGGCACCATCCGAATTTTATAAGTTGTTGAGGTCTGTTGAGGATGCATTATATCCTGGTTTCAAGATAAGAAAATTAGAAGCAGTTGCAAAATTTATGGCTATTAAATCAGATAATGCAATGTCAAATAACTGTTTTGATCAAATATTTCCTTTGGTTAAAACACTGTTACCTAAAGGAAATGTGTTGCCTGCAAATTAAAATGAGAGAAAGTGGCTGATTCGTAATTTGGTCCTTAGTTATTAGAAGATGCATTCATGTCCAAATGATTGCATCTTATATTCTGGCGAGAGTGAGTCACTGGATATTTGTCCCGCATGTGGACAATTGAGGTATAAAGAAGCTCAAACAGGGAAGTCTAGATCGATTCTAGTAAAATAGTTGAGATATTTCCCCCTTACACCCAGGTTGCAGCATTTATTTATGTCTCAGAACACAGTGTCAATGATGTCATGGAAAAAAACCAAGATTTCAACTGATAAATGCTTGAATCATCCACCTGATGGTGATTCGGGGAATCATTTTGACCGTCTGCATCCGTCTTTTGCAATAGAAGTCTGAAACATGCGATTAAGTCTTTCTACTAACAGTTTTTTTTCTGTTTGGTTCTTATGGTAGTCAGTATTATTGTTGGACTGTTTTTATAACTCTGTACAATTTGCCTACATGGATGTTGATGAAGGATACTTATATCTTGTTTACTCTATTAATCCCGGGACATCCGAAAAGAATATTGTTGTTTATTTGAAACCATTGATTGATGAGTTAAATGCATTGTGGAGTGATGGTGTTAATACATATGATGTTGTTGCGAAAAAAAAATTCAAATTAAAAGCTGCATAGATGTGGACAATTAGTGTCTTTCTGGCATAGGGCATTTATCTAGTTGGAGTCCACATGGTCCGAAATCATGTCCTTACTGTATGAAAGAAAAAAAAGCCTTTATGCTGATCAATGGAAAAAAACTTTTCTATTTTGATTGTCACCATAAATTTCTACCAACCGATTGTCCTTTTCGAAGGACCAAATCTCATTTCAGAAAAGGTACAATTGAAAGAGATGAACCTCCAAAGATGATCTCAGGTACAGAGTTAAAATCAGTTGTATTTTCATTACCCCCATCACATTTCTACCAATATTAAACCAACAAAAAATTCATGGCTTTGGAAAAGAACATAACTGGATAAAACGGAGAATTTTTTGGGATCTTCCATATTGGTATGATTTCTTGGTCCGCCAAATGTTGGATGTTATGCATATTGAGAAGAACTGTTTTGATAATTTATTTCATACAGTTTTGGATACACCAGGTAAGACCAAAGATACTGTAAAGGCACGATTAGTTCTTTCCCAAATATGCAGGCGACCAGAACATGAATTATTTGAATATGTCATATCAAAGAGGTTAATGAAGCCAAAAAAAGGTTATGCACTGTCAAAAGACAGTCGCTTATTATTTTTTCAATGGGTTTCAGATTTGAGACTTCTAGATGGTTATGCTTCTAATTTGGGCAGATGCGTTAAGAATGATTATATTACTGGATTAAAAATTCATGATTGTCAAGTTATAATGGAAAGACTTATGCCGATTGGATTCAGAGGTTTGTTGAATTCTATAACTTGAGATTCGATAATAGATATATCATATTTTTTTCAAGACATCTGTACAGCAACAACAGACTACGATGTGCAAACAAAACTGGAAACAGATGTTGCAATAATTATATATAAACTGGAAAAAATCTTTCCCCCAGATTTCTTTGACTTAATGGAAAATCTGATATTACATTTTCCACATGATGCTAAATGTGGAGGTCCAGTACAGTTTCGATGGATATACCCATTCAAGAAATGCATGAAAAAATTGAAGAAAAAAATACGTAACAAATCATCAGTTGAAGGCTCAATTGCTGAAGCTTATTTTCAAGAGGAAATTTATTTTTTATACTATCATTATTTTGAATCACAATATCCCTCAAAACAGAATCTCATGGGACGAAATGAGGGGAATGTTAATGATGAAATGGAAACCAAACTAACAGTTTTTAATTATCCAAATCTTGGTTTCGGTGGAGTTTATGAACGATGGCTTTCAGATTATGAACATCACAGAGCTCATACATATGTTTTGCTAAACTGTGAAGAAATGAAATCATTTTTCTCGTGAGTGCTTCTATCACTTATTCTATAATTTATGATATAGTATTTAAACTTATTTTATTTTTAGGTTATATGATAATCATATCAAGAAACAACTTCCACAAATTACAGCAGATGCTCTTGAAGAACGCAAACAAAACAAATTTTCTCAATGGTTTTAAAAACTGGTAACATAAATTATTGATGGTTTAATATCAATTCCGTTTATTATTTATTATATTGTTAATTGATTTAAAAAAATTCATGTGTCTCAGTATGCTGATAAAATTGATAAGCGACTGTGTATATTGAGTAAACCACCATCCAAAATGGTTAAATATTATAATGCATATGTGGGGAATGGTTTTCAATATCATACAGTTGCATACAGAAAATATAAAAAACAATGAACAGTAGAGTTTTCTTGAGAGGATCACATCACAGAGAAACTGAAGTTGATTTTTATGGCATTTTGGATGAAATTATTGAGTTGTGTTATCTAGGATAGAATTACGGAACAATGTTTAAATATCGGTGGTTGGATACTGAGAGAGGTTTGCGTGTTTATCCTACTCATGGAATCATCTATATTAAATATAAAATCCTTCTTGTAGTAAATGAACCATTTTTACAAGCTCAACAGGCACATCAAATTCATTATGCAATGTACTGTGCTACCTTAAGATACTTGAGCGATTGGTGGAGCATAATTAAAATGAAATATTGAGAAAATCAGTTTACTCAAACTGAATGTGGTTCCTATGAAGTGGAAGGTGTTGATATTTTTCAAGAGATGACTCAAAATCCATCTGATTCACGAAGAGATATGAATATTGACGATGACACCCCACAATTAAGGATTGATGGTGATGAAGATGTTAATGATATTATAATTGAATTTGAAATGAAAAGAGATGCTGAAACTGAAACTCATATGGATATTGATGATTCTGAGAAGGAAGAAGAAGACATTGACATAGATAGCTATGGAGAAGAGGATAAAGATGAACATTGACAGAGTTAAATGCTGGTTATAATCATAACTAATATATATCTATATATAATAGTTATTTTCAACTATCTGCTAACAATAATCATTTTGTGTTTCATATGGACTCTGATCTATTGCGTGAGTTAGAGGATGCTGAGGTACCTTTCGATGATGAGTATGTGGGATCAGATGACCATCAACCTACTAGTGGTTTAGGAGGTACGTGGAGGAGGCGCGGTCTTGCATGACTGATAATTCCTGACCCTATCCCCGAGTGACTTCCACATCTTGGTTTCGATCCACGCACACAAAGGTACGGTAACCTGTATATTTTAGTTATATTTCATTAATTCATTTATATATATACTAATTTTTTTATTATTTATTCATTTCTCACAGTTTTCAGCATGTAGCTATTGGAAAAGGGAGTGATATATTGTGCAATTATTTTTCTCAGCCATAGATCACGTGGGAACATATTCCCGTTGATGTGTGACGTGACATGTTCCATCAATGGCAGGTATATAAATAAATAATATTTATTTTGAAATTTATTTTATTAAAAATTTGATATTATAAATTATTTGTATGGTTTACGGCATCCTATCGATGATAGCATGCACGACGCTATCCACAAGGCATGGCATGTTTCTATGTGTGACCATTTTTGCCAGTTTTTACACAATTTGAGAAGGACAACCATTAAGAATGCAGGGGTGAAAGAATTTGATGATTCATGTAGAGCCCACTGACAAGAGTACATTTCATCTCACGTTTGAGATGGATAATGTTTACACTGGTTGGGTGGTGGATTACAGAGGAGATCTTTAGTGGGACGATAGAACCGGAGGAGACAGGAGGTGACCTATCGAGCTAGTAGTTATACATTCAGTTTTCATAAAGAGAATCTGGTAAGTATATTTTTTAAATATTTTATATAACTTTAAATATAAACAGTTTATTTTATTTTTCTGTAGGCAGTCTAGCATCCCGATATTATGGAGTTAAACGTTTATCAGAGGATGTAGAGTGATCCAACCACTGGAGATATTAGAGGTGATCGCCAGCGTCAGATTTTGGTTAGTATTATTTTTTCATTTTAACAATTAACTACATATAATATTTTTACAATTTTAATTTTAAATAGGAATTGAAGGAGTCATTTGAGGCTGCGACCTCTCAGACATAGGCTGAGGGTTAGGACGACACGGCTGAGCAGACCAGTGATCACCATTTCGATGAGGTGGCATGGATGCAGGTGACTCAGTATGGCTTTAAGAAGGACAACGTAGTTGGAATCAGCTCTCATTTGACTCCTAGTACTTATTATGATACTATTGTGATGTCTTCGTCCATCTTGAGAGGATCTCGTGGAGAGGCATCATCTTCTGGCTCATAGTATAAGGAGCAGCTGCGAGCTCAGGCTGAGCATATAGAGACTTTGCAGAAGCAGGAAGAAGAGATGTGTCGATGGAAGCAGCAACAGGAGCAGCATTACGAGGAGAAGAGTCATCGATGGCAGTAGCAGGAGCATCATTACGAGGAGCAGAGCCGTCGATTGTAGCAGCAGCATCATGAGCAGATGGAGTACATGTGTCGTCTGACTCGTAGTTTTGGGATGGAGTTTCCTCCACCAGCTCCTTCAACTCCTCCACCTCCTCCAGAAGACGACCCCCAGTAATTGTTTTTACAAACATTTGAATTAAAATTGTAATATGAATTATTTACATTTTTGTCTTTTATATCGGTTCAAATATTCCATAATTTAATTTTTAATATTTTTTTATTTTTTTTATTTTTTTGTGAATATTTAGAATTTTTATATTTTTTAATTTTTTAATGTTTTAGTAATATTAATATTTTTTTTCATTAATCTTAATACTGTTAAATTTTATTTTTTTTTAAATTAATTTATTATTTGCAATGGGACCCCATCGCAAATAGTCTAACTAAATATTTTTAAAACAATATTTGCGATGGGAAAGTTGTCCCGTCACAAATAATTTGTTGCGACAGGCCCGTCGCAGAAAGTTATATATATATATATATATATATATATATATTTTATGCTGGGACAATAGCGCGTCACAAAAACCATTTGCGACGGGCCCATCATGAAAACATTTACGTATATATTATACATATAATCGGAAGATTATTTGCGACGGGAATGTTTCCGATCGCAAATAATATTTTTTGTGACAGGCCCGTCACAAAAAATTGTATTTTCTATAGCGTTTTCTACAATGGGCTATTTGAGACAGAGCCCCATCGCTAAAGCATATTTGCGACAGGATCTCATCACAAAAAGGTCGTTGCAATTAACAAGAATTCCAGTTGTGACATGTATGTATTTTATGAGTATTATCATGAATATTATGGTATTTTCATATCCATATAATTTTCTTGGTTTCATGGGATATATGATCCTACTGATTATAAAGATGTAAGGGATTACTTTACAATATCATCAATATTCAGGATTGTTTTATTTTATTTATCCACTGGGGAATATTTATATTGCACATCCATGTTTTATAATAATGTTTTTAAAAAGGTTTTCAATGTTCTCCTATAAATATTTAAGGTTTTTTACTCATTTAGGTATTTCTATAAATCAGTTTGAGACAAATTTCTTTTATTTTCTAAACTAGGATCTTTTTGACTTTACCAAAAAATATATATATAAAGAATGTTTTATAGATTATATGGAATGAACGGAATTTCACACCATCATGATTCCTTAATTATCTGAGGCTTCCTTTAAAATATTACAAGGAACTTTTTAAATAAATATTTTTTTATTATAATTGTGTGTCTCTTTAATAAAACATTTTATATAGGAAATGATATTTTCCTCAAGAATTATGTCACGTGATGTTACAAAAAATCATTTCCCATCTAAGATGATATTATTTTCTATTACTTATGCCTTAATATTTATAATAAACAAGGATTGAATTATTATTATTGCTACGAATTTTATATATTTATTATGTAATGAGACTTATGAAACCTATTTCTTTTCCATGAGTTATATTATGATGAATTGTTTATGAAATTCATTTCCATACATGTGTTTTGAGATAGTGATAGATTTGTGGTCACGTGGAACACATATTTATAGTTTAATTATATGATGAATGGGACCTATACATCCCTCCAATTCATTTGTTAATTAATTAACGTTTATGAGGCAGTTAGGGAAAAAATTGTAGGAATTGATCCTTGATGGGAAACAAGTCGATATTCTTGATCCATTAGGGGAAACATGTGACAAGGTATGCTTCGAGAGTATTAGTAGTTAACCTTGACATATGAAATGGTTTTCTATAATTATAATGATGACATAGATATTTATGATATAAAATTATGTTTAATGATTTATTTATGATTATGTTTCAATCATATCATTCATGTTTTTTAAAATTTTAATGTTTTATTCCATGAATTGTGTGTGTGATCCATGATAGGTTGGGTATGAACATTGTATTTTATGCTCATGATCACATACCCATATTTTTTATCTTATGTATTCACTAGATAATAAATTGATATCTTATATGTTTACCATCAAAGAGATTCTAAGATCATCCTTTGCTTAGGTTTCCCTTCTATAGGTTATGAAGAATGGTATTAATTAGCGGTACTAAAGGGAAAGGCATTTTTGGGTAATGTTAAAGAAGTTTCACGAGAATCGAAGTTTTTATTCCATGTTTCCAAAGGAACTAAACTATCATGGTCCTTATGCATTTTTTTGTGTAATGTAATGAATATTCATCAAAAAATATTAAGTATCCATGTTTGCAAAGCTTGGGTCATTATACATATAGAGGAGTGGATTTATTAGACCCATTGATTCGCGCTGGGAACGCCAGTTTTGTTTTCCAAGAAGGCAAGTAAGATATCCAGGTTTTGTGTAGTCTATCGATACATGAACCATGTGACCATTAATAAAAAGTATACAATATTTAATATCACGTTACCCTTTGATCAATTGATAGGGGAACAATGGTTATTGAAGGTTGACCCTAGGCCAGACTATCACCAGTTGTGGGAATGGGGTGATGATATAACAAATATGACATTAAGATTTTGGTATAGTGAATAAGACTACTTATTGATTCCCTATGGAATGGTAAAAACCACAACAATTTTCATGGGACTCATAATGAAGGTCTTTCACCCTTTCATAGACCAATTCGTGGTAGTCTTTATTGAAGACACCCTTGGGTACTTGGAATTCAAAGAGGAGAACATGAGACACTTGAGGATAGTTATGGACATAATTTGATAGAAACATATTTATGGGAATATCTCAATGTTTACATTTAATATTTAGGTGTTCCACTTATTGGTACATGTTATCTCAGCAGATGGCCTAGTAGTGGACCTGATGAAGGTTGAGTCATTGTCAACATGGGATCCACCCAAGAGCAAGATGGAGGTGCAAAGCATCCTTAGTTTGGTAGGCTATTATGGGATATTCATACCAAAATTCTCTAGGATATCACACCCATGATTTCTTTGACCCAAAAAGTGAAAAATTTCATGTTTATGGAGAGGTTCTCTTAGGCCATTCCGGAGTTAAGGCAAATGATGACAAGGTCTACCATCTTGAGATTTCCATAGGTGGCTATTGAGTATACAATGTTCTACGATGCATCATGAATGAGGCATGGTTGTGTTCTGATGAAATGGAAATTGGCGGTTGTCTATGATTCATGTTAGTTGAGAACACATATCTAGAACCACATGAACCTTGATTTTGAGGTAGTAATTGTAGTCTTCATACAGAAGATGTTGAAACACTCCCTGATGGGTTAGTGGTTTATCGTCTATTCTAAACATAATCGTCTCAAGTATATATTCTTTTAGAAGAATCACAACTAGATATAGAGTAAATATATAGTGTTCCCAAAAAATTATGGCCTCAAGGTTTTCTATACTATAGGGAAGGGGAAAATAGTATCAAATTCTGTCAGCATGAGATCTTGTTTGTAAATATTGAATAAGGCATCAGAGCAGTTGGACTTGTTTTAGTTATAAATTTTGAATGGAGATAGAGTTTATTACCTCCAGTATATGTATTTTCCCCACTGTTTTTATAGCAATTCATTGATCTATAGTTTGGGGATACCTGCTGTGGGACCCTACGTACTCATACTTCCATTGGATATACCACTGATAGATTTTGTAAAGGTGTGGAGTGTGATATTATTTTTAGAGGACACACGATGGTACCAATAACGTTACAAGATGAGGTTGTGAGATATTTTCATAAATCTTCTTTAGTGGTATGTCTAGGTGTGTAAGATATGAATTAGGACCTCTGATGTTAGTGTTTATAGCCAAGGAAAAATAATAGAATTGTAATGTTTGTCAACTCATGCCTTATGTGTCAGTAAGTGAAGGCTAAGCACTATGTTCCAGTAGATTTAGATCAAATCCTTGATGTGCTAGAGTAGAAGTGGTATGGGATATGCATGGAATTTGTGAAGATCTTACAATGTAAGTCCTGGGGACATGATGCCATCAAGATAATCATATATCAATAAACCATTCCGTACCAATTCCTATCTAATTGATGGAAGAATTCCATAGAGAGAATGTGACACCTATACATGGAGTAGATAGTCTGAATCCATAGGGTTATACCAAAGATCACTTCTAAAAATGATGATAAATTCACATATCAATTATATAAGGGATTGTAGGAGGATTTTGGGAATCAGTTGTGTTTGAGAAAGGATTTTAAACCCTAGATTGATGGCTAGACTAATCATACCATTTTGGTTCTACAGGAAATACTGGTAGATTGAATTTTCTACTTTAGACATAGATGGGAGGATCACCTACCACTGGAGGAGTTTAATTAAAACAAGATCTACCATTCCACCATTAGTATGACATCATTCGAGGATTTTAACTGGTGAACATATGGATCACCACTTTGCTAGACTGACCTTGGAGAGTTAGCACTAATGAGCCAGAGTTAGTGCGAGATACTATGGAGGTGGTGTAGATCATCCAGTAGAAGATGAATATTGCACAGAGCTATCTTAAGTCGTTTGTGGATATATGATATAATACTTTGGAGTTCATGGAGGGAGACCATGTATTTTTTGGGGTTTACATCGATACATATTATAGAGATTTGGTCGTGGTGGTAAGCTATCTTCAAGACTTATTTGACATTTACAAATACTATATAGAATTGGGGATGTGGCAGAATGATTAGCTCTACCACTGTCGTTAGATCAGGTGCACGATCTCTTCCATGTGTCACAGTTGATGTGGTATATGCATGGCCCATCACACATTATCGAATGAGGTGAGATGAACATTGAGGATGGAGCTACCTTTATAGAGTTCTCGATAGAGATCGAGAATAGAAAATATTGGATCATTTATGGGAGAGTGATTCCTTTTGTGGGAGTCTAGTGGTAGTACAAGAATCTTTAGTAGAGAACCCAGTATAGTGAGGCTTATATGCATGCTCAGTACCAACATATTTTTTTATATTCACTTGTTTTTACTTTTTGGGACACAAAGAACCAAGGTGGGGAAAATGTAACAGCTAATATTTCCCTATGTATTGTTTTTGATAATGTATGGTTTATTTTCAGGATGATGCTCTATGACGACATACAATTCTGAGGTCCAGTGAGCTAGAATAAATATTTGAGATATATTAAATATTTTAACTAGAACGTGAATGTATTTTTCTTAAAAAAGTAGAATATATTCTAAACAGATGCCCAGACCTTAAATATGAGGACATTTTTGACTTTAGATCATGGATTTTATACTATGTGTAACCTAAATGTTCTCTGCATGGTTCATTTTTTGGAGATTAATCATGTACAAAAAATAAATAAAATAATTAAATGAATTATTTTATTTTATTTGTGGGCGCAACAACCAGTTTTTTCTATAATTATATGGTTATGACAGATTCCCAAGGTTAGCCGAAAAAACTATAGAGTTTTTGGGGAACCATTGGAGAGAGTCTTATAGGATCTCACACAGACCAACAAAAAAAGGATCGAAGAATGACGATCGGTGAGAGAAAAATTATAGGACCTATCCAACAATAATAACACAACATCTGTCATCATCAGTGGTTGGTAAAAATCAAGAGAGTTAATTTCTCATCATGGGTTTCTTCCTATTTTAAGATTCCTTTGATGATCATGAATCAATAAAATAAAGGATTTATATGCCAATCATGCGTATTACTGGTGTGGGAAAGAATTATTTGAGATTCTAGGAGTTTCATTATGTTTATTTATTTATCTTTCTATTCATAGTTCTAATGGAAATAGATCGAGGAAAAGATAAAAATTGGTCAAGGTTCATTCCCCATGGTTTTTATTTTTCTTTTCTTCCCCATTTCATCATTCAACACGAGAAATTTACTTCGGCACCTAGTTCAACATATACCAGAAAATTGAACATTGTGCACCCATTTCTTGGTGAACCAATTTGATATCACAGATCTAGACTTAGTATGTCATAAGGATCATGTGACGGAGGGAGCGGTAAATGTATTATACCATATTGTAAACCTATGGGTTTGATTGCTATAAGTGATGGTGATGAAGACGAATGGGTACTGATTATCACAAGAATTAGATGACCAAAATCTAACGAACGATGATGGAAAGGGTCATCCTAACAAGATCCAACATCACAAGAACAATACACAAGATGATTTGGTGTTGGAGGAGTGTATTACTCCATGGGACGAAGAACGATGTGATTCTACAAATCCCAATCAACAAGAATGGAATTAGGGTTTACACGGTGTGTGAGACACCTAGTGTAGTGACTTGGGTTTCTGTGTAATATTAAGGATCACAAAATGTGTGAAATCCATAACAGATTTTTTATTCCTCCTTTGAAGGCTCATCATGCACCTTAGATGGTATACATACATGATAAAAAGAATATGATATCAGACACCCCGTGTAATACCACATAGACACAGTTAAGAAAGATGTACATGGGAATAACTGTGTATATTTACATGGGATAAATTACACAGGTAGGGACATGTTGTGTACTTCCACATAGACAAGGACATGGCAGTTTACATCGGAATAACCTGGTGTTAATAGAAAATTCCATATACCCCTTTAAAGGAGGAATAAAGTATATTTTATCTATATCTTGGGCAAGTTTCATTATGATTTGTTCCTTATATCCATTCATTGAGTTTTAGTAAGGAATCAAATCCTACACATTGGATTTTGACACCTTTAGTCGGACTTCTTTAGTAGTGTTGTTAGAATCATTTCATGAGGCCTGAAGTGAGATCCTCTATCATCTTCTTTCTCTAGCAATAGTTATTAGTGTCATTGTACCAATACTATGTGGAGTCAATCATGTACTTAGAAGGTTAATCCATATTTATTTGCGGGTATACCCCAATTCCTTTGTATTGATCCTCATTTGTGGATCGTATCTATTGATACTTCTACTTTATACTTATAATGGAGAGGACCGATGAGCACTACTTCTCAGATGAACATCATTAGTGCGATATAAATCATGGATGGTGTTCTCCTAGATGAGGTCTATGTGGAACCTTCGAGCAGGAATCCTAGGTTGGCATTATGGTTGTAACTTTACCTTGAGACTATGTTTCAATATTGATAATATCTAGATATTCTTTTTATATTTGTTATTTACATATACTTGTGTAAAGATAATTATTATTCTTTAATTATATGATTTTTTGTTCTAGGTTTTCTTTCTAGTTATTGTTATAATCAACTCTTCACGGGGTTTTCCCGTAGATTTCATGTCTTGTTCACATGATCGACCTAATTATGAAGTCGTTGATTAATTGGGACCAAATGGTTCATAGTGAGATGTTCAGACTGGGGTATGTTCCTGCAGTGTCTTGATAGAATTCACCATCTTTACTTTCAGGTTTGACTTGTTTTCAAACTCTTTTTTATGGGAAAATATTTGGACATGTTTACATTCCATTATTTATTATAATACTCTAATGGTTAGATTTATATATATACATTCTTGGTTGTTCAGTTGTTTTTATTTTTTAGTATTTTATGGGCTTGGATATGTGTGCATTTGTAAATATAATTAGCCTAAGGCCTCCCTTGTTAGTGATATTCCTACACATTTCAATTTTCTAGTTCCTGGCCTATTGGAGGGAGGATTAGGGATTCGACGCATGAGACCCTTTTGGATGGGTACTGATAGGAGATGTATTTTTTGTACTAGAAATAATTAGAGAGAATCTATAATAATCTAGGGAGTATGTACGAAAGTTCCTAGAATATATGGTTTTTGTTTTAGAAGTTCAGTAAAGGGAAGAAACTTATTTGTATACATATTATTTATCATTTAGAGTTAATATGTGTATTTCCTAAACTATCTTTTATAAATAAGCTTTATGTATTTATAGGAGTTTGAAATTTGAAAAATAAATCATCTACATATGGATTTTTGAAGATGAATTATATATTTATAACATAAACAATATTTTTGATCATAAGTAATTAATTTCATTATATTGGGATGAATAACCAGAAATTGAAGGTATCTTACTCAGTACATAAGATATTTTATTCTGGACTAATATAATTATATAATGTAAAGGGGAAAACCTATATAATTAGGGGAAACTGTGGTGTAAGGAAACCAAGGGTTCCAGATGAAAGATGAGGGTAACCAAATGGGTTCAATGGAAGTGGTTGGAGGCTGATTGATGTGCAATCAAGAGGTTGAAAATAAAAAACTAGAGGATACAATGGAATATCATGAAAAAGAGACCCACAAATTAGGGTTTGAAAATTACCTATAATCATAAAATAATAATAATGGTTATCCCCAAACATGGTTTGAATTTTTTAAATTGTTATAAATTTTTATTTTAATAAAATGTATGTTAAAATTTATATTTTAAATATGGTATTTATGAAAATGGCGTTAAAATATTTCACAAAATGGATTTTAACATTGGTTACTAGATAAACAACCTTAAGAGCCCCACCAATTTAAGTATATTTTCTACTAGTGGAGGTATCCATTATAGATCTAAATACTCAGAATACAATATCCATAAATCATATTGGATATACTACTTCCCTCCCAATTGGAGTGATGTCCAAAGAACATTATACATAGAAAGTCCCACCCTAAATTGATGATACTCTATATGCAGTATGCTCAACCATTGTATTAGTAATTATTTCATCTAAATTTGAGAATATTATTGAGGAGTCTTAGGATTCCATTTTCATGGAGGGTAAGTGGGAAATGACTGACCAATCCAAAGCACTAATCAAGGAGTCAAATTCTCAAGAGATACAACCTCATACCCTTGAAACCCCCAAGATATTGCGGGTTCTGTATTCTACAATGTATCTATATTTTTATATCAAATTAAAAATGGTTCAAGGAAATAATAATTTATAATTATTTATCATGAGACATTGCTAAAAATATATATTAAATATATTAAATATTCTGTAAAAAATAAACCTAAAATATTCAGTGTTTTAGATAATTTTTTGATTTACCAAATTACTCTCTTAGACTTCCTCTTGGTTGAATGAAATGTAAATATATATCTTTTATAACCAAAAAAATAATATTTAAATAGTTCTGAGAAATATAACATAAGTTAAAATAGATTAAATTAAGAAAACTAAAAACAAAAAACTGTTGTATATCCAAAAAGAAGCATCAACATCAGACCAAAAGTGTGAAAATATAGAGAATAATTAATACATAGTCATAGTTGATTAAAATGTATATAAACATTTTATCTATAAATATAAATAATATTTAAATCATTCCAATCAAAATAGCTCATGAGATAATAAAAATCCCATGATCTAGTAAAACAAACTTTTAAAAATTATGAGTAACATGTAATATAAATTTTTTTGAATAATTATAATATTCATAACATAAAGTATAAATATAGAACAAAAACTACAAAAAACCCCCTTTTTGAGAAATATCTAAAAGTTTATTTTAATTAGGATTTTGTTAATGGGAAATATCACCATTATTAATATAATCTCTTATAAATAGATATATATATACTTAGTTGTGAAATATTGTAAATGGTTTTTTGAAATTAAAATTATAGAAATGTTATCAAATTATAAAAATTAATCCTTTTGATATTAGAACCATTAATAAATAAAATTTTTAAATCCTTACTGTTTGAGAGTAATGTGAATTAATCGGTCTATATTCACTTTCAGTATTACATTAATAAAAATATGAATTCTACAAGTCTATAAAATAATTTTTTTCTATGAAAATGAAACAAACCTATGGTAATTTTCTAATTAGTACGCATCTTCTTAAATTATAATTAAAATAACAATTTAAATAAAAATTATTCCATCTAGAAAAAAATTCAACAACTAACAGTTCCTTTGTCAAATATAATAATTCTCTAAACAAAATTTAAGTTAAATTCATTCAGATTATATTAAAATCTTCAATATAAAAACCACTAAAAATAATATGAGGTCTAGAAGTCTTCAAATTAAAAACTATTAATCACGAATTTAAAGTTTTTAGAACATACCTATTTACCAGTATTATATAATTCAAAATTACAATTATTACTCACCGGGTTTTTAAAGTTTTATGATAATCTAAACCATACTTATTTAAATTCATGAATATTCTTTCATTTCATTATTTAAGTTGATGTCTTAAAAATAACTTATGTTCACCCATAAAACTCAAATAAAATTTTCTAAACATGAAATTGGAAATCACTTTACAAATTAATTCACTTGAAGTTCCAAAAACAATATCATCAACATAAATTTGAACAATTAAAATTACATTTGAAATAAATTAAATATACATAGAAGGATATACATTATCCTTCAAAAAACAATTTCTCAAATAAAATTTTGTTATGTATATCATAAGAACCATGAAGTTCATTCTTAAGAACATATAAATAAATTGATTACAAAAAAACAATATTTGGAAAATTTTCATTTTCAAGAAAAATTGGTTGAGAAACATAAACATCAATAGAAATAAAATGATTTCTAAACACAAATATATCATCAATTTGATATAAAATAAAACATTTAACTACTAAAAACTCTTTTAAAAACCAAAAATATTCAATACTATAAATAGATAAAAACATCAAAACATGAACCCTTTTATTGAAAATATATTTGATCTAAAAGAATAACATTATTCATAAACATATGACCATATTGATCGATATTATTTCTAAAAAGCAACATTGTTCCAATACCTTTATTATATGTAGTGGGTTCAAAAAAATTAAAAGAATCATTTATATCAAATTTATTCTATTCATATTTCATAGAAATAATCCAATTAAAATCATTCAAAGAATCAAAAACATCATTAAGCACAAAATCAGAAATGAAGGAATGATCTTTAATAAAAATTCAACGTAAAATTTTATGTTTTTATATTAGAATCAAAAATGTCAATATGGCAATTTTTATGAACCTTCTAATATATAGGAATAGAATGAGAAGGATTAATATCCCCCTAAATATTTTTATCATATTATGGTTTTTCTTAAAAAAAATAATGTCAATGGAATCATATTTAAATTTTCTAAGAAAGAATGAATTTTCAAACCACAATTAATAAAATTAACATGAAGAGATTATTTTATAACCATGGTTATTTTATCAGTAACCTTAAAATATATCCAATTATCAGAATATCAATGATAAATTCCCCCATCTTTTTAAAAATTTAATATTTCCAAATTTTCAATAGTATGTAAAATAGAAACAATACTACCAAAAAAATAGAAATACACAATATCTGAGTTTTATTTGAAAACATACTAAATAAACCTCTATTTAAAATATAAAAATATATTTTAATGGATTAAACCCAAAAATATTTAGGTAAACTTGTTTAATTAAATACAGTTATATCCATTTTAATAATAGTTATATTTTTTTATTCTACAACACCTTTTTTGGTCTTCTAAGGGTATAAAAAATATAAAATTAACCATTTTATTCACTATGATTTTCAAAATTAAAATTGGAAATTTAACTTCCATTGTAACTTATAATTGAAAAAATTAAATATGATTTTTTAATTTCTAAATATTTACATAAATCAATATATATCGACAAATATTTCATTTTTATGTGACACAAATTATTTCAATGTAAATGTACTAAAATCATCAACAATAAAAAACACATATTTCTTACATCCTAAACTAGAAACATAAATAGGGCTAAATAAATATATGTGAATAATTTATAATTGTCCAGCTATTTTAAGATATTAAATATCCCATTCCCAATCCTATTATTCAATAAAATATTATTTGTTTCTTAGTATTAAGATATTTTAATTTGTAGTTTTATAATATAGAAAAAGTTAATAGGATAAATATTCTCTTTTATGTTGGTATAAAATTTAACATGTTCATTTTTCAAAACAAAAAAATTATTATCATCAAATTTAAGGGTCTTACCATAATTATATAATTATAAAATGTGTACCATGTTATGTTTAAAACATGAAATATTTTAAAACATTAGAAATTAAATCAATATTATAAATACCTTATTCACCAAATCCGGTGACATTTCCTTTGAAATTTCCATAGAATGTTACTAAGATAACATTATATTGATTATATGATATGAACTTTGACGGATCTCTAGTCATATTTGTGGATAACCTATTATCAACGTAACATGTATCATTAACATTCATAAGGTATGTTTCCTAAAAATATAAATCAACCAAAAAATAATTTTGATACACATTCTATAAAGGGTCCAATATGGTTAGTAAATGATTTTTTTGAACCTATATTGATTATAAAGAAGTATTAATTGTTATTATTAAAGTTTAATATTTTCAAATAAAATAATTAGTATAACCATAATATTTAGGAGAACAAACAAAACATAACTGCACTAATGCCCTTTTATACAACATTTAAATCAAGTAATTTTTGAAATACTTCATTTGTAACTTTTAACAAACAAAGTCATATTAATCATAGGAAATTTTTTATTATATGAAAATTAAAATTTATTATTATTGGTTTTCTTCATTGACATCTTTTATCACAGAACACTTTTCCTCAAAAAAATTATATACATTTTTCTAAAAAAAACATTCACTCTTTAAATATTATTTCCCTTTTTGTAAAAACTATAAATCAAAAAAATGAACATTTCACATGGAAATAATATTTTTAAATAAATAAAATTATAGGGATAATGATTTATTTATATTAATAACCACAAAATATTATCCAGTTATTTTTTTATAAAAATAAGAAATACCTAATAAATCCTTTTCAAATTTTCCAGTTCGATTAGTCAATTATTATATATTAAGAAAATGAAATTCATAATATTAAGAATTTAAATAATAATAATTAATAAACTCTCTATTAATTTGAACCATATAGAAAGGATCAATCATTTCGTTTTAACTTATAGTTTCATAAATTGACTCAGATTCTTCCACAAAACTAATATAATCATAAATTATCTATTAACATTTTCTTGTATTTAATATCATTTTCCAAAATCTTCAACTTTGTTTAATTTGGATTTATTTTTCCCTTTATTTTGTACTCATAACATATGAGTTTAGAAGTATAATTATAATTAAATTTACTCTTGTTATTATAATTATAATTGTGATTATATTTCTTAAATAATTGATTTAATGCTCTATTTCTTTTTATCATTTTATAGACACCATTATTACAATTTTTATCTCTTTTATGCTTTCTTATGATTCATAATCAAAAGTTTTAGTGGGGAAATTTATATATTTTTTAAATGAAACATATATGTTCTTTGAAGTCATCTATTCTTTGATTTTCCTTAACTACAATTTATATTGATGTACATAACAAATTATGGTATACAATATGGTTGGCCAGCTGCTCCATGGAGGCTGGTGCGGGGAATAAGCGGTCGGAGGAAGGTCTGCTCAATGTTGGTAGGGCAGAACAGGTTTCTCAGGAGGGGATGGGGGAGGACGAACCTGGTGTTATGCAGGAGTAGGTCTTGGAAACTCCTCTCCTAACCAGTGCTGAGGAAATAGTGGGACCAGACTCGGGCTCTCAGGCAGGGGGAGCAGTTTCTCCAACTCGAACTCCGGTCAATCTGAGCAACAGATTTGCCAGTCTTGCTGTGGTAGAGCACCAAGAGGAGCCCCATGAAGAACCCCTGGAGGTCAGTAAAGTCTATTCTGAAGGAGAAAAAGGTCTGAAGAGCAATAGGAGTTACAAGAGGAGGAGGGGTAAGAAGAACTACTCCTCCCTGCCACCTCCTATGAAGACTCGGTCAGCTGAAAGGGCAGTGGCCGAGGAGATGGGCAGCGGGGTTGGATGTCATTCAACTTCATCTGGTAAGTCTGACCCATCCTTGGTGTAGAGACCCGAAGCTTATCGTACATGGACATTACATTACTTTTGCGGAATACTAAGTACATAACAAAAACACACACACAAGGATCGTAATAGTTTAGTGTCTTTGGAAACTCGGAATATAATCTTCTAATCGTGGTGAAAGATCTTCAAAATCTCCCATAAAGATCTTCCTTTTTTTACCTAAAACCTTTCTTTATATCCTGGGGAAAAGAAAACATAAAAGGGTGAGCTCAAATGATCAGTAAGGGTAAACAAAATAAATATCAATCACATCATATACATAAGCACATAACTTTTGGAAATCTTAACCTGCAAAAGAGATCATAATTTCATAACATGGGGTAAATCATGGCAGTGAAATGTAATCACAATAATCATAACTTAAAACATGAAACTTTGTGGCATTCACACATAATCATAGAGAATCATTTCTTGTTAGTCAAGACTCATTTCCAAGACTATCTTAGTGGACAAAGTCCCTTTCTGAATCGAGTAACCCTAGTTTCAGTCCTGTTTCACTGAACCGGTATAACCTACCATTCCAGCCATGTATATCTCATGAGATATAAAATCTTTACCCAATGCATTGGAGGGAGATATAGGTCCCACCCATCTCATAATGATACCATTCTTATGTGTGCCACAAAATCATAAATCATACATCATTTCATAACCCATGTAACAAAAATGGGATTCTTAAACAACATGACATCATAAAACCATTCATATAAGATAAAGGAATTCATAAACATAATTCCATCACAAAATAGTCAAATCAATGTAAAAATATGGATAGAAACAGAACCCTTTATTATCTTAGATGGAAAATAATTTTGATAAAACACTTGAAATGAATTCTTGAGGAAAATATCCTTCCTTCTTCAAAATCAATTTCTTTTCACAAAAATCATGGAATTTTAAAAGAAAGAGATTTTATTAAAAATAGTCATGAAATCTTTTGGTGGAAGCTTCATAAAAATAAGGCTTTATAAAACCGTAAAAATCCGTTCGTGCCGTTTAAGTTAAAAAAAACATTCTTCGTACTTTTGTCGGAAAAGTCAAAAAGTACCTCGTACGAAAAACGACAAAAGATTCCTTTCATATCTTTTAAAAAAAAACTTACCTAATGGTAAAATTGGATATAAACTATTGTATAAGGATGGAAATAATATTACATATTGAAGGAACATGGATGTGGATGATAAAATACACCCCAGTAATTACCAAAGTAAAAACAATCTCGGATAAAAGTGAGATTGTGATATTTCCCTTACCTTAGGTCTGATTTGCTTTGTTCGTGTCCGAAGCTCCTGTATAATGATTTAAATCATGTTATTGACTTATTCAAGAATCATATTCATTGTTATGATATCATATATGGTTCACTTATGACATTATATTACCCGTTCTTTTGTAAATTCCATGTTAAAGAAGCATTTTGGGTAAAATCGTTTCATTTATCGTAGGTGTTTTGACTTGTTGTTCTTGACATCATTATTACTTATATCATGATTTACTTACTTCCAGAATATAAAATATGATTTATATATCATATATATTCAGTATATATATATATATAATAGATAGATAAATAAAATGAAAAACACCGTTCATGGAGACGGTAGTCCGTACGTACGCATGAACGCTGTTTTACTTTCCTTATTGTCTTGAAATGGAAGTAAGTAGATGACATACATATATATATATATAAATAAATCCAGTAGCTTTATAATGTCATATATTTCATTATTGTTTCTTATATATACTTTATAATCATTCTTAAATGGTTAACATGGAGAATGAATCTCATCGCGTCGTGGAGACGGTAGTCCGTACGTACGCACGAGCGATGATATCATTTCCATAAATATTGAACTGAATTGGAGTGGATTATACAATATATCAGAATCAATATGATGTTTTAATAACTATGTATAGTTATTCTTTACACCATTATACCCATCCATGTAAGGTGGTGGTGGAAAATAGATTACACCACGGCGTGGAGACGGTATTCCGTACGTACGCACGCGCGGTGATTTCTTTTTCCGTAGGATGGATAGATGGTGAAATAGGGTTGTTTCATACTTATAATAACATATCAGTATATGAGTGATACTGATGTTATTACTTCATAATGAAACAACCTAAGAAGAAGAAGTGGAAGAAGAAATAAAGATGAAAGAATTGGTAACGGTAATTACCTCTTCTTTGAAGCGCCTCTTTGAGACCTCCTCTTAGGGAACTAAAATTGGTCTTTGAGGAAGACCAGAACCTCTAGGATGTTTCTAGGGAAGTGGAGAAGAGATTTTGGCAGGGGTTGGCTGAGCTTGAGTGCTCAAATTGGTGTGAGGAGGAGGGGGAGGAGGTGTCCTTTTATAAGGGAGGAGAGGGGCACCTTAGGAATACCTCAAAATATTATTTTATATTAATGTCAAAATCGGTATATAATGGTTCCAAATGGTCTTATTTCGAAGCTAAAGTGGGTATGGGTCGAAATCCTATCAACCAATAGGATTTAGACAAGTTTAGGTTATTATTTTAACCTTATCAATTAGATTTAACTCTAAGTTAAATAATTTAACTTTTACCGTGTCTTTTTTGTTTCTTTCACTATATGGTTAATACACTTACAATAACATGCCAAACGAACCCCAAAATGTTTATTATTAATATATATATCCTTATCTAAGTCATTGGGATGAACCTTAGATTTTTAGGAATAATATAACAATTAATAATATAATATTTGATTTAAAACTATTTTGTGTCAATTTTGACACTATTTGATATATGATTTTTTTGAAAGTCATAACAGAATTATTTGTTCGAACCAAGTTTATTAAATCAACACTAATATATCATAGTAACCTAGAAAATTAGTGGAAATCATAAAAAGTCTCAAATTACATTCATTTGAGCATTTATAACATCAATTATGTTAATATTTCCTTAAAAGGGTAATTACTGCATCATCGTTGTGTCATAAATAAATTAATTTATTTAATGTCTAAAAATTATAAATAAAATATCATTATGTAAGAAATCGTTTTAGCTTTCTAATGAATATTTACAATCAAATTTATCTTATGTATAACCCTATATTAAAAATGTTTTAGTAAATAAACTTTGATTTTAACTCTTTTAACTCTTCTTTGAATTAAATAATAATAAATGTCCTAATCTAATCCAAGTGGACCTAAATGGTCATATTATATTCCTAAGGTTTTTTTTGGCCTAATTAAACTTATCCAATAGAATTAGGACATGTGTTAGGGTAATAGTAATATCATATTTACCCTTAGTTACCCTATTTACTATTAACCGTGGTAAAAAAAAGTAAAAAGTTACTATTCACCAAAAATTATTTTCATCTCATTGAACCACATTTTAGTCCTTGATATTAACCGTGTCTGTCGGATTTTCGAAATTCCATTCACAGAAGCGGTAAAATTATGTTTTATGTAAAATTCAGTTTTTAACCTACCACTTAGTGGTTTCACTATTCATCGAAAATTGAAAGTTTTCAGAAAAATACCAAAAATTAGGCCTAAGGTATATTTGATATTATTGACTCAAAAATGATGTCTATTTTACCAAATTCAAAACATATCAGTTGCATTAACTAATTTAAAAATTAATTCTCGTCGTCAAAACAAATAGCGTGTTTTTAAGAGATAATAACTATCAAAAGATTGACACTAGTTTATAACTGGTTTAAATGTGAAATTACATACAATGACCAACATTGTATTAAATTGTAAAAATATATTCTAAATATACTTTATAACCACTCAAATTAATAATTTATCAATATTAATTATTTCGATTAAAAAAGTTGATTTTAATTAAAATTTAGTAATTTTTACTATTCATCAGAATATGAAAGTTATCTGAAAAGTACCAAAATTTCACCTTAGGCTAAATTCGATAGTCTGAATCCAAAAATGAAGTTCATTTTGAAAAATGAGATTTATAGAATTTTAAAAAGTGGTTATTACTATTCATAACGGCTAGTTTTAATAATATTTTAATAACATATCGTTGTTTAGTGAAACTCGGTATTGCGTATTACACACGCTATCGAGGAAGGTCGCGATTGCGTGTAATGCAAGGCAAGTCAAGGATGCGTGTTGTGCAAGCTCCTTTTGGTGTAGCATACAACACAAGACATTAATAAAATTAAAAAGAATATTTTTTTATAAAATCTTGGGCTGTTACATTCTACCCCCCTTAAAATGAATTTCTCCCTCGAAATTCGTCGGGGTTATAAATGGTTTACTATTCGAAAGTTTCTTTAATAGAAACCCACATCGTAAAAAGGAATATCAAAACAAATCTTTAAAAACAAAAGTATGAAACTTAACGGTTACCCAAATAAACTAATCACTGGGTTTCTACATAGGTGAAAATATGGATATGAATGAAAAATCTAACCATCAGGTTCTGATGGAGAGTGGTAGAGAACATGGCTATGGAAAAGCCAGTAATCACAAATCCATAGATTTGTGATGATATAAGGTACCATCTGATTCATCAGGTATAAGATCACTCAGACAACATTTTTGGTTTTCAAGATCATTTCTCTAAAGTTGAAAATTTACATTAGAATAAATACTTACTTTATTTTGGTACAATCTCACTGTTGTTTGTGCCTTGAACAATTTCCACTTCATCTCTTAAAAAAATGAAGTTGAATTTGTTATTCGTGAAGTGTTAGCAGATCATGTGATAGAATGACGGGTCATTCCATCTATCTCAAACAAAAGGTTAGCAAAAATTATATACATAAGTCGATCTATAGTGAGATTAATCATATATGGTTCCTAAAATGAACTTATACTTCATATATCATACCGCTTAATATAATAAAACTAGTTTCTACTAAACAGGGACTTCCTGTAGGCCAGTGGTAGGCGATAAAGGCCAGTCGCACTTCGGTTGTGGGTTCGATTCCCATAGCCTTGTCCGATGCGATGGGTTGTCGCCCGTCCTGCAGGTTGTCCTTTTTCTAAAACTACATTACTATAAAATACTATCAATAATATCAAAAAAGAACTTCTTTAGGCTTATCCATAATACTGCAGTCCACTCTCATAATATAGTGAAAAGAATTACCAGAGATTTAATACCATCGTTGATCCCCATAAGATATGTCTTGTTGGTCACATTCTAAACATTCAAAGTCCTTAATCATGTATTCTCTTGAATACCATAGAGAAAACATGAATGCAGTTTAAAGTTAACACTTTCCACATACCAAAATCCTCAAAATTCTATATACTCAAACCATGATATCACTTAGTCCTTATATCAATCATGAGCTCATGAATACAATCAAACATCTCATTATCTTCTTATCCTTTCATTATGCACTTATCATCTACTTTCCAAAAGTATCTGAATAACCATTCATGGTTACTGGTACCATTCATCATACACTTTCAAAACTTAAGGAAAGACAACAGTGTAACAATCCTTAGATGTCTCCTTATTCCATGAGATTACTTATACAACATTACACATGATAAACATGTAATCATTCCACTACATTCTTAGACCATTGATCGAGCTTCAACATTTCTTTCATCTCACATATCATTTGTAGTTTCTTCATCATCATCAACATAAATACTTTTCATACGACCATACTGATTCTCTTCATGAGACTTTCCCTTAGGGCATTGGTTTGCATAATGCCCGTACATTCCACATTTAAAGCATTTAACCATTGTTGATGTCGTAGCAATACCATTATCCTCATCCATGGTGTTAACTAAACCTTTTCCTTTGCACTTACTTGCTTTGTGTCCTTCTTTTCCACACCCAAAGCATCTTCCAGTTCCCTTGAAACATTCTCCTTGATGCCTCTTCCCACATGAATTACATAGGGGAAATTGAACTTTCTTTCCTCTATGATCATCATGAAACTCCATCTTTCTCTTATTAGCCGAGTCAGGAAACTTACCAAATTTTACTTTATTGATCATATTATGAGATTGCTGATTCGGCATAATAATGATGTTTGGACTTCCAAATACCATTTCATTATGAAGAATATCATTCCATTGTCCATCATATCCTCCATTATCGTGAATCATCTTGATTCCAGCCGTTTTCTAAAACCCAAAAAAAATAGTGTGAGAGTCAAAAATCATAATAAAGGGGGAGTAACTTAAATATCTAACATCTTTGGTTTAATCTAATATCGTTACCATAGTTCTAGGACTATATCCTATATGTATACTTATCCTTAGGGGCATCCCTAGACATACCTTAGAAATATCTCTAGGGATCTCACTAACGTTTTCGCATCCTAGTTTCCAAAGGTTGACTAAACCTTTCCTCTGATACCAACTGTAGAGACCCGAAGCTTATCGTACATGGACATTACATTACTTTTGCGGAATACTTAGTACATAACAAAAACACACACACAAGGATCGTAATAGTTTAGTGTCTTTGGAAACTCGGAATATAATCTTCTAATCGTGGTGAAAGATCTTCAAAATCTCCCATAAAGATCTTCCTTTTTTTTACCTAAAACCTTTCTTTATATCCTGGGGAAAAGAAAACATAAAAGGGTGAGCTCAAATGCTCAGTAAGGGTAAACAAAATAAATATCAATCACATCATATACATAAGCACATAACTTTTGGAAATCTTAACCTGCAAAAGAGATCATAATTTCATAACATGGGGTAAATCATGGCAGTGAAATGTAATCACAATAATCATAACTTAAAACATGAAACTTTGTGGCATTAACACATAATCATAGAGAATCATTTCTTGTTAGTCAAGACTCGTTGCCAAAACTATCTTAGTGGACAAAGTCCCTTTCTGAATCGAGTAACCCTCGTTTCAGTCCTGTTTCACTGAACCGGTATAACCTACCATTCCAGCCATGTCTATCTCATGAGATATAAAATCTTTACCCAATGCATTGGAGGGAGATATAGGTCCCACCCATCTCATAATGATACCATTCTTATGTGTGCCACAAAATCATAAATCATACATCATTTCATAACCCATGTAACAAAAATGGGATTCTTAAACAACATGACATCATAAAACCATTCATATAAGATAAAGGAATTCATAAACATAATTCCATCACAAAATATTCAAATCAATGTAAAAATATGGATAGAAATAGAACCCTTTATTATCTTAGATGGAAAATAAATTTGATAAAACACTTGAAATGAATTCTTGAGGAAAATATCCTTTCTTCTTCAAAATCAATTTCTTATCACAAAACATCATGGAATTTTAAAAGAAAGGGATTTTATTAAAAATAGTCATGAAATATTTTGAGGAAGCTTCATAAAAATAAGGCTTTATAAAACCGTAAAAATCCGTTCGTGTCGTTTAAGTTAAAAAAAAACATTCTTCGTACTTTTGTCGGAAAAGTCAAAAAGTACCTCGTACGAAAAACGACAAAAGATTCCTTTCATATCTTTTAGAAAAAACTTACCGAAGGGTAAAATCGGATATAAACTATTGTAGAAGGATGGAAATAATATTACATATTGAAGGAACATGGATGTGGATGATAAAATACACCCCAGTAATTACCAAAGTAAAAACAATCTCGGATAAAAGTGAGATTGTGATATTTCCCTTACCTTAGGTCTGATTTGCTTTGTTCGTGTCCGAAGCTCCTGTATAATGATTTAAATCATGTTATTGACTTATTCCAGAATCATATTCATTGTTATGATATCATATATGGTTCACTTATGACATTATATTACCCGTTCTTTTGTAAATTCCATGTTAAAGAAGCATTTTGGGTAAAATCATTTCATTTATCGTAGGTGTTTTGACATGTTGTTCTTGACATCATTATTGCTTATATCATGATTTACTTACTTCCAGAATATAAAATATGATTTATATATCATATATATTCAGTATATATATATATATAATAGATAGATAAATAAAATGAAAAACACCGTTCATGGAGACGGTAGTCCGTACGTACGCATGAACGCTGTTTTACTTTCCTTATTGTCTTGAAATGGAAGTAAGTAGATGACATACATATATATATATATACATAAATCCAGTAGCATTATAATGTCATATATTTCATTATTATTTCTTATATATACTTTATAATCATTCTTAAATGGTTAACATGGAGAATGAATCTCATCGCGTCGTGGAGACGGTAGTCCGTACGTACGCACGAGCGATGATATCATTTCCATAAATATTGAACTGAATTGGAGTGGATTATACAATATATCAGAATAAATATGATTTTTTAATAACTATGTATAGTTTTTCTTTACACCATTATACCCATCCATGTAAGGTGGTGGTGGAAAATAGATTACACCACGGCGTGGAGACGGTATTCCGTACGTACGCACGCGCGGTGATTTCTTTTTCCGTAGGATGGATAGATGGTGAAATAGGGTTGTTTAATACTTATAATAACATATCAGTATATGATTGATACTGATGTTATTACTTCATAATGAAACAACCTAAGAATAATAAGTGGAAGAAGAAATAAAGATGAAAGAATTGGTAACGGTAATTACCTCTTCTTTGAAGCGCCTCTTTGAGACCTCCTCTTAGGGCACTAAAATTGGTCTTTGAGGAAGACCAGAACCTCTAGGATGTTTCTAGGGAAGTGGAGAATAGATTTTGGCAGGGGTTGGCCGAGCTTGAGTGCTCAAATTGGTGTGAGGAGGAGGGGGAGGAGGTGTCCTTTTATAAGGGAGGAGAGGGGCACCTTAGGAATACCTCAAAATATTATTTTATATTAATGTCAAAATCGGTTTATAATGGTTCAAAATGGTCTTATTTCGAAGCTAAAGTGGGGATGGGTCTAAATCCTATCAACCAATAGGATTTAGACAAGTTTAGGTTATTATTTTAACCTTATCAATTAGATTTAACTCTAAGTTAAATAATTTAACTTTTACCGTGTCTTTTTTGTTTCTTTCCCTATATGGTTAATACACTTACTATAACATGCCAAACGAACCCCAAAATGTTTATAATTAATATATATATCCTTATCTAAGTCATTTGGCTGAACCTTAGATTTTTAGGAATAATATAACAATTAATAATATAATATTTGATTTAAAAACTATTTTGTGTCAATTTTGACACTATTTGATATATGATTTTTTTGAAAGTCATAACAGAATTATTTGTTCGAACCAAGTTTATTAAATCAACAATAATATATCATAGTAACCTAGAAAATTAGTGGAAATCATAAAAAGTCTCAAATTACATTCATTTGAGCATTTATAACATCAATTATGTTAATATTTCCTTAAAAGGGTAATTACTACATCATCGTTGTGTCATAAATAAATTAATTTATTTAATGTCTAAAAATTATAAATAAAATATAATTAAGTAGGAAATATTTTTATCTTTCTAATGAATATTTACAATCAAATTTATCTTATGTATAACCCTATATTAAAAATGTTTTAGTAAATAAACTTTGATTTTAACTCTTTTAACTCTTCTTTGAATTAAATAATAATAAATGTCCTAATCTAATCCAAGTGGACCTAAATGGTCATATTATATTCATAAGGTTGTTTTTGGCCGAATTACACTTATCCAATAGAATTAGGACATGTGTTAGGGTAATAGTAATATCATATTTACCCTTAGTTACCCTATTTACTATTAACCGTGGTAAAAAAAAGTAAAAAGTTACTATTCACCAAAAATTATTTTCATCTCATTGAACCACATTTTGGTCCTTGATATTAACCGTGTCTGTCGGATTTTCGAAATTCCATTCACAGAAGCGGTAAAATTAAGTTTTATGCAAAATTCAGTTTTTAACCTACCATTTAGTGGTTTCACTATTCATCGAAAATTGAAAGTTTTCAGAAAAATACCAAAAATTAGGCCTAAGGTATATTTGATATTATGAACTCAAAAATGATGTCTATTTTACCAAATTCAAAACATATCAGTTGCATTAACAAATTTAAAAATTAATTCTCGTCGTCAAAACAAATAGCGTGTTTTTAAGAGATAATAAATATCAAAAGATTGACACTAGTTTATAACTGGTTTAAATGTGAAATTACATACAATGACCAACATTGTATTAAATTGTAAAAATATATTCTAAATATACTTTATAACCACTCAAATTAATAATTTATCAATATTAATTATTTCGATTAAAAAAGTTGTTTTTAATTAAAATTTAGTAATTTTTACTATTCATCAGAATATGAAAGTTATCCGAAAAGTACCAAAATTTCACCTTAGGCTAAATTCGATAGTCCGAATCCAAAAATGAAGTTCATTTTGAAAAATAAGATTTACAGAATTTTATAAAGTGGTTGTTACTATTCATAACGGCTAGTTTTAATAATATTTTAATAACATATCGTTGTTTAGTGAAACTCGGTATTGCGTATTACACACGCTATCGAGGAAGGTCGCGATTGCGTGTAATGCAAGGCAAGTCAAGGATGCGTGTTGTGCACGCTCCTTTTGGTGTAGCATACAACACAAGACATTAATAAAATTAAAAAGAATATTTTTTATAAAATCTTGGGCTGTTACACTTGGACTTGATATTGTCCTCAGATGAGAAGGTGGAAGAGCAGGTTCTATATCTCAATGCTTCGGAGGAGGATGCAGCTAGGATTATGGGTCGGACCTTAGACGTGAATCTCAATGAGGAGCAATATAAATGGGTTGACAAACAAGATATGATTCTGGTTGGCGGCTTCAACAAGGGGGTGATCAAACTTGAGGAGTATATCCAGGTATGGAACAAGATGACTTCTGCACTTGAAGATCTGCTAAGGGAGGAACCACACTATCAGGTATTCTTCTTATCGTGGAAGCTTTTTAGGGATATGGGATCTGGCAGAATCAAATTGTTTATCAATGATTCTGAAATCTCTGTTGATGTGTGTGGGAAAGTATGAGGGCCGGACTGGTTCCGATGGGCTGGAGTACACCTCTGCCCACTTTGCAGGCCATTTGGGACTTGGTTGAATTTGAGGGAGGGCTTTGCCTTCGGGAGGGACCATGCTTGCATGGGATCGTCGAGTGGTCCTGCATTGGGGTT
Organism: Viscum album; assembly: GCA_963277665.1. Taxonomy (NCBI): domain Eukaryota; kingdom Viridiplantae; phylum Streptophyta; class Magnoliopsida; order Santalales; family Viscaceae; genus Viscum; species Viscum album. The sequence goes on from OY728144.1 coordinate 163,377,508, forward strand.
GGTAGTGTTATCTTTGCTTGGTCGGGTCTGTTTCTGGTTTTCTGCTTGGGTGTTTTTGTTGTATGCTGAACCTTTCGGTTTCTCACTTTTCCCACAAAAGTGTTTTCTTAATAAAAAAAATAAGTTTCAGTCTTTGTTAGCCTGTTCATAAAAAAAATGAATATTTTGTTTGATTCTTTCATCATCACCCATATTCATGCCTTGGTACTCAACATGAAGGTTACACCCATGATTCTATTATAGTTTATAGATTTTTCTTCCTAAAAAACAATAAAGAACGTATTTTTTAGGAAAGTGATTAATATTTAAATTTTAAAAAAATATCAAATTTATTTCAATAAATTTATTTCAATTTTTTATTCACAATGTCAAAGTTATCTGAGGAATAATTTTTAATACAATTCAGATATAGTTTATTTTTTGGGTAATAGTGAAAAAAATATCTGATTTATTAAAATTATCAATTTTATGATTTCATAATGATATAAGAATAAATTAAATGTTTATAAAACCTATTTTCCAGTATAACTATATATATGAAATAATTAATAAAGTTATACAAACTTATATTGTTTAACATTGAAATATATTCCTATCATTATTGAAATTTAAATAATATTTTATTTTAATAAAAACTAGTCTATTTCATTCTTATTAATCAACTGTATACAAGGATTATTTTCATTTTGGTTTATTTTAAAACAAAAATAATTCCACTTTGATTTAATTTAATCTAATTAATTCCTTTTAAAAAAGATTATACTTTATTTGGTTATAAAATCATTTTTATGCTTTAATTGAACAATCTTCTAAAAATAGTTGACATTGGATTTTATCCACATATATTAAAATAAATTTACGCAAACTCTATAAATTAAATTTTGTAAAATGGAATCTATATTATGAATCAATATAATTAATATTATGTAATAAGTGAAAATCAATTATTAATAATAATGAATAGTAAAATAGTGAAACTTTATTACCAAGGTTGTGGTAAAAATAGGTTAACCAGGGGTAAACTACGAGATAAGGGTAATAATGCCTTGTAAAAAACTATAATGCTTAATACATAAATATATTTATACCATATAATATCATTCCTTGAAATATTTGTCATTTGGGGGCATTATAAATGAGAAATACGTTGATTGAATTTAAATATTTTATGTAATTCCATGTGTTCTCTCACCCACACATATAAAAGGGAACCTCATATCCACCCTTTTTCAAAAACATTAAGAATTATAGATTAGAAAATTACAAAACTAAAACCTTGTTATCCTCCTTCCCAAAATCCAATGAACCATGTTCTTATCATAAGATAAATCTTTCAAAGATTAAGGTTAATGAAAAATTAGGCCTCTCAATGAATAGGTAATCAACATTTTTTACTCTTTGAAGTTAATTAAATGTTATAATTCCTCTAAATGAGTATTAAAATTTATTAAATATTAACTAAACTAACCTTAAAATACATAGATATTATGATGATTATTGGAAAACCATTTTGCATCTCTTTTCTATCCTATGGAACGTGAACACATCACTCCACACGACTTTACCAATATAGTTATAAAAGATAATATTAATGAATATATATGATATTTGTGTAAAAATTAATTTTTTTGATGTATAAGATATTATTTAACTTCTTACCTTTCATCCCAATAATAAATGATAATGTCACTCGTTCATATGTATGGACTAGCACCTCCATAAATCAATGTGAATTATTTTAAATTTCCTCCTTTAAAGGATGATTATACATATATTATATTACATTTATATCATGATTAACACTATTGATATAATGGAACCCTGAAAAATATGCATGTGCTGAAACCACTGAATCAAAACATACATAAAAAAAGAATTTTTAACCCTAGAAAAGGAGGGTTTTAAAAAATAATTGATAATAAATCCGAGTTGAAATATTAAAATTGTATCAGAAATCACATTATCAGAAGGTATATGGTTATGGTATATAGTTATAAAAAATAAAAATTCATCATACAGGAGGATAAATTTACATATGAATCATTTCATATCCAAGTTGACGGTTTATTTCACAATGTCATCCATATTTTCGAATATTTATGTTTAAATTTATGTTTGAAAAAATATATGATGATTTTATCAAAAACCCCATATATTTTCTGATCCCCTTGTTATTTATCGAAATTACCAGTTTTCCTTTCATTTTACTCTCTCAAAGTTCACAATAGTTTAGAAGAATGTTGTTAAGTAAAATAGACTTTGATTTTCTAATTTGTTAAGAATATGTACCTTCCATGTCTACATTTTCTATATAACGTATTCAAAAAAAATTTATAATATTCTCAAAAAAATTACTATATAAATATCTTCCCATGTCTAAATCTCTATAAGAATTCTTAAATGGGATTATAATTTCATTTTCTAAATAAGATTTTTTATACCAAAGGAGTGAATGGAATCATTGTTATATTGTACACTATATGTATGGATTTTCATTCCTTTGTGAATAATTTTTTTATTGAATATTAATTTTCCAGTTTTGATAAATCTTCCTAAAGAAAAGTTTTTTCCAAATATTTTTAAAATTTCTAGATATTAAATTAGTGATTTCAAAATGAAAATTATATTCACTACAAGATATTTTTTAGGATATTTTAACTGTATTATAATCCATGTCATTGTAAATTGATTAATATTATGATTTATATAGGATATACTCCAATTAGAAAATCCATTATATATTTCTGTATTAAAAATAATCATCTTGATTGGGTAAAATATTCACATTCTTTATGAAGGCCCTTCTAATGGATAAAATTATTAATTATTAAGTAATTCTGATTATGTTGAATTGTTTATTCATATAATGAATCTGTTAGACTTATTATGTATCATATGGGTCCCTAATTTATATATCCCCATGATTTATTGGTAGGTCTCATGATAAAAAATAGTTTGAGTATTTTTCTTCGGACTTACCAATTTTTTAAAGATGTCTTGGTATAAGGACTCAATGGTATGTTTAAGATGTCTATAAGTTTTCATTCCATCACTATGAAACAACTTATAGATTTGTATATAAATATGTGAATATTTATTATATAGATATATATGTTGTAAAAACATGTGGTCATTTATTTGAAATTATTTTATCATCATTTATTCATATTGTATTTCTAATAATTAATTTATTCAATGATAGATTCTTCTTTACACATTCCCTTACTGAGCATATCATATGACCCCTTATGTTTGAATTCACCAGGACCCCAATAAGTGATCAATGATTTAAATAAAAGATATATTATTGAGAATATTTATGTTACAAAGGAATTAATATATTGCATTTTTTTAAATATAATACGAGATTCAATCATGTAACTAGTTTTTCATGTCTCCTAAACAATTCAATATATCAGGATGAAATTACTTGTATTTAGTTCCAATTTAATAATGTAACCATAATATTGAAAATTTTAGGTTTAAAGTTGTTATAGATGGTATTAAATGAATTTAGTTTAAACATTGGAAATTAGATGTTGTAAAACAATGACCACAGAACATAATCCAATGAAAGAATATAGTGATAAGTCCATGTATAAGACAACATCTTGATGTTTTAGTAAGGTTGAGAATGTATGGTTTCCTTGTATAAGCATACCATTCTTGAAACTATAATTTTTATATGGATAAATAATAAATTCACCATGAGATAACAAATCTAAAATCAATGGATTAGGTATTATCCCAAACATCACCACTGCATGATGATTGGGCATATGACTGCACTCTTGGCTTGACACACATCAGAGATATGATTTAGATGGATAAATTTATATTTACAAAAAATTATGGAATATTTGAAAATAGTTTTATGATTTCAATATATTCCCAATGTCACTTCACTTATTTCTATGATATTATATATGCATAAACCTTCAATTTAAGATAAGTGTTTCAGAGGTTTTAGAATAATAAATTATTATTTAAAAATTATAACGTTATGATCTAATATAGTATATGTAATTATTTAGAAATGGTTACTATAGTAAGTAGTGGAAAATGTATCATTTCATGTGATATATTTTGGGATTTAACACCAATTAGAGATAATCCAATCAGAGATAGAGACAGAGCTAGTGCTGAGCAAATTTGAATTATATTAGTTAGAAGAATAATGTTACAACCAATAAAATTATCTATTTTAAGAATCATCATGGTCTATAATGTAGTTTAACAATATTATTCCATTCCATGAAACAAATCCCTCAATCATTCAATAAAAAATCCATTAATATTTGGGTAATGGATAAATTCCCTAAAAATTATACTTCTAGTGTTTTTAAGTAATGATAGAGAGAAGCATTTTATGGTTGTTTATACTCTCACAGGGACATTTATTAGTGGTTTTCATTGATTAAATATATTCAAGATGTGTAGGAAGTATCAAGCATAGAGTTTAAGGATTTTAATGTACTTTCTGTTGAAAAATATTTTCCTCATGACCAACAAAGTGATAAGAGAATTAGTTTCCATGTCGAATTGAAAATGAAGAATAAATTGTTTCTATTTATGAAACTAACTTTATAAGGTTAAAAAGTATGTTTTTACTATGTGAGTAATTAAAATAGTAATGTTGAATATTTCCTTGATGGGATACAAAATATACATTGAAGGGCACTAATGTCCTGAAAATGAACATCATATGAGTATATAGTAAAAAAAATATAATAATTCACTATTTCTTATGTATTTAATGGAATACAAGAGATGGAGATAGAGGATGAACAACCCATGAAGAAAAAAATGGATAAGGGTTAGAGGATACATGGGATTTAAAACATGTAATACTTATGGAGTGAAACACTCTGGTATATGCTAAAAGGGAATGAAATTTTGATCTAAGTATTGAGAGAAAGGAAATAATGATCATTAATGCATGGGTATAGTAGAATTCAACAAAATACAGTTCTTTAACAATAATTAGGTAAGTAACTATTCCAACTAATGATCAAAATATAATGTCAACACAACATAGAAGAGGATAAGGAGAGAATTCAAATCCCATCCAATTACTATAATTGAATATTAATTTCATACTGATTTAGTGAAAGGTTCTTTAAACATACCTTTAATGAAAGCTAAAATTTTATTAGATTTTACATCGATAGACTCTTTTAGATCTTCTATTTTTTTAAGAAATTAAATACATTTCTATCGCTCTAAGAATGGAGTAATCAATACTTATAGAAACTGTAAATATTATTAGATCAATAATATTTTATTAAATCCTAATTTTGATTCATATAGATACCCTTTTCAAAAAAATTATTATTATAACTATTGTAAACATTTAATATATCCATGATATGTATTGGTTTTCAAATATTAATGAAAATATTTATTTCCTAGAGAAGGAAATCATGATTTGTAATTTAGATATTAAATTACATGTCTTGATAACAAAGACTTATTCATCTGAATCATTCCTATATCCAAACCTAGTATCTTTCTTTATCTAAATTCATATAAAATAAGAGAAAACACAACATGTTCTTGGAAAAGGTAATCCCATTATATAAGATAATCTTATTGTGTAATAATAAATTGATTTTTTCAGAAGAACTACCCAAACATCTACCTGATCATGGAATATAATTTTTTTATTGAACTCATCCCTAATACAAAACCCATATATAATATTACAAACAGAATTTCTATAGGTGAGATAGTGGATCTAATAAACTACTATATGAGGTGTGTGTTAAATTATTGATAAACCCAAGTGTCTCTCCCTGGGAGATCCTACTATATTTGTGATAATAGAAAGATGGGAGAGTGACGTTGCTCATTGATTACAGATAAATAACTGTTAATTATATAAATAATAAGCATAATCTTCATCATATTGGTTTCTTGTATGATAAAATTCATGGAGATTAATATTTTAGAAAGATTGCATTTTGATTTCAGTATCATTAATTTTGAGTAAAGGCATTCGATATTCTGAATAAAACATTTTATACATGGTATGGAAATTATTATTCTATAGTAAATCCATTTGGATGGACTATATTAATACCTTATTTTATATATCTTATAAATATAGTGTTAAATAAATAAATAATGATAATTTAATTGTGGAATTTATAGATGTTATCATAGTAACCCTAGAAAGTGTAAATTAGTGATTTAGGTTTTTCCTTGTCATGGCCATATTTTGTCTACACATAAAATATAATTTCATCCCTCAAAGTCAAAGGTAGTCAAAGAATGGCCTCTTCCCAGAAACGTTACCAAGGTATGTAGTTTCCCTAGTTTAGAAGGTTACTATAAGTTATTTGTTTAAAAAATAATTAATAGAAAAATTATTAATAATGTTTACACATAAAGGGGTTAATTTTTTATAAATAATGGAATGTAATGATGGATTTGAAAAATAAAATACGATTTTGATCAATGTAATAGTGATGATATTTCTATTTGGGGGTGATGGTTTCATGATATCTACTTATACGTCAAAGAAAGGACTTTGATATGACCTCATATAGAATGATAAAGTTATTTCCTATGCATCAAGTTATTTAATAATCCATTAATAAAAATATCAATTCCATTATATTGATTTTTTAGTTATAATTTTCTCCTTGAAGGTATGGAGGCATCATCTCTATGGTGAAAAATGTGAGATATATATAGATTTTAAGATGTTTGAATACATATTTTTCTAGAAAGTTCTCGATATAAGTAAATAAAGATGGATTGAATTACACAAGGATTACGATTCCTCAATATAATACCACACTTGTAATGATAATAAATTATCAGATTCATTGAATTGAAAAAAGAAATGTTTCTTTTACTATGATTTGGATTTACAAGGATTTTTTATTTAGGGACATAGTAATGATGGATAATAGAATTACATGGAATGGTGAGACATCACTTCTTTTCAAAATAATTTCCAAGAAATACTTTTTGGAAAATTTAAATGGTTCTAAGCTTTATTTTAAGAGTTTAAAAAATAAAATGATATTTTTTGAAAATAAGAAACTTGTTGATTTTACTTATAAAGACGGTGTGCTAAGATTTGGAAAGAGGCTATGTGTTTCATTGATACCAAAGAAGAATAGAAAATTATTAGATGAATCTTATAAAATGAATTTCTATATACACCATGATACCAAAAAGATGTATCATGATTTGAAGGATTGTTTTTTGTAGGATAATTTTAATTGGAAAATTAAAAACAATGTAACATGATTCTTGTTTTTTCAATAATGAATTTATGAAAGAAAATATCTTAAAGGAGAAAAGTAACCACTTACAAATCCTATGTGAAATGGGATGATAAACCCATAGAATTTGTTATTATACTTCCAAATAACATTAAAACGAATGAAGACTTGTTTTTCATTATTCACTACCCCACCAAGTCTTCATATTTCCATAATATAAGGGAATATTTACCTCTTATGTACATTGAATAAATACCTATTAATGAAGTGAATATACTTAATAATCCACCTATATAGATTTTACATGGAAGCTATTTATTGTTTAGAAAAACATTCTAGAAGATACATTAAAAGGCACTTGAATCTGGGCGATATTTGATAACTTCCTATTATACTCAAACAGATAGTTAGTATGAAAGGTAAATTCATACAATAGACGATATTTTGAGGCCATGTTTGATTTAATTTTTATAAAATAATATTTTGAAAAAATTAATTCAAATGGAACCATATATAAAAATCTTTATATAGTGGAATTATACATCAACTTATTCGGATGAAATTGGTGAAAATTCTTGTAGGAATACATCTCAAGGAGGAGAAAACAACACATGTGAAGAGTATTCAAAATAATATTAATGAATCTCAAAACATGTAAAAGGGTTATTTTTATAACCCCAATAAAGGATCTAGAATTTAAATTGGGAAATCATATTTACTGAAGGTCCACGTTTTTAAATGTTTTATAATTTTTAGAGACAAAAGGGAAATTATATCCTAGTACATCAAGCCTTCTAAAACAATATAAGGAATTAGAGATATAGCTTACCATTTGGATATTTCACCATACCTCTCAAAAGATCATGATGTGTCTCATATATATTTCATAAGAAAGTTTACAATAGACCAAGTACATGTTATCACCGATGATGAAATATAATTTAAACTAGATTTATCTTACAATGAAATGCACCATTAGATTCATGGCAGTAGAGAACAACATTTGTAAAATTGGAATACTCTGATAGAAAAGGTAATTTAGAAAAATCATAAGATATAAGAGGCTACATGGGAACCCAAAATATTTATGATGAATAACTAGCCACATCCGGACATGTGGAGATACTATATAAAATGTTGGAATGAAAATTTTTAAATGGGGAAATAATGTAACACTTGAGATTCAATTATTATTAGTATTATTTTCTTCCAAAAAAATAGTACAATACAAGTTGAATAATTCAAGATAGTTATTAAAAGATAAATTATCAAGTATTATAAGTTTAATTTGATATAATTAGTTATAATTTTTATTTTTTAAAGTTAAAATTATCCTAGGATGAATTATTTAGATTTTTCATAATTTTATAATTTTTATGTGAATAGTGAAAAAATATTGATTTTAAAAAACTGTATCTTTTATGAAATTTTATTGATATTAGAAAAATATTGAAATTGAATCCTCTAATCATCTTTTATTTTCCTTCCATCTCTTGTATAGTATCCTCGGGGTAGTGTCTTAGAAAGGAGAGCTTGATTGGCGTTGCCTCCCCCTTCCACTATGTTTTTTCCTTCTCTCTTATCCAACTTGCCTACCTTAATTTATTCCCCAAATGGTTACTTAATACCTAGGTTTTTATTTCCCCATTATTTCTTTCATTTTACTACCTTTCCCTCTCTTAGATTTTGGTTCTAGTGCCTATGAATTTGAATTTGGATCTCTATTTAGTATCGTTTCATTTGGTGCCTCTACCACATCATCATTGTTGAATTTGTGGTGATGTTGTTTCAAACAATGTTCTTTATTATTGGTTTGGTGCTTCAATCAATGTTCTTTTCTATAGTGTATTCTTCTGTTGAGGCACATAGACACTTTATCTCTGCTTTGTCTTCATTATCCTTCACTCCTCTCCCAGCCATATAGGTGTAGTGGACATCAAATAGTTTTTGGGGTATAATGTGTGAGTGTTCAATGGTGTTCTGGTCGCTTCCTTCATTTGTTAATCTCCTTTAGTTATTCCCTGTAACATTTTTTTTATGGTATTTGTGGTATCTAGAATAGTGGAATTTGTTTATTGAATTTGGGGTTGATGGATCCGAATGTGGGGGTTTATGGTCTTGTATGGTCATGGATCTTCATTGATGTGTGGTAGAATTATATCTCTTATTTGGATTCAAGGTCCATCACTCCCCTATAGTGCAGTCTGCTATGGTGGTTCTCTAAGAATCTTTGGGATGTGTAGTATGAGTAGTTACAGTGCTCTAGGAGGTCTAACCAATGTAGTATTCCCCCTTTCCTTCATGTTTCTTGGGGTTTATTTTCTATTTCTGTGAGGGTTTTTTGGTGGAAGTATCTCTTTTATGTTGGTGTTCATTAGTGTTCGTTAAGGATTTCGTTTGATGAATTTTCATTGTTATGGATATTTCTATTACATGTTATGGTTATTGTTTTTTTGGTTTTGGAAGTATTTGTTTTGTGATGGTTCTGTTTGGTTCAATGGTGATTATAGTGGATGTTCTACTTTCTGGTGAGTAGGTTAGCTGATAGTGGTCAGGTTCAGTGATGATGGAAGCCATCATATTTAGGTGTTTTCTCTATGTTGGTGATGGGCTCGAGGGTTAGCTAGTTATCCCAGGTTTTCACTTTAAAATTTGAATGTTAAATTTTTCATTTTTATTAGGATGGTTTCTTTATGTTGTATATGGTATTTTTGAGGATTTTGTTATGGAATATTTGTGAGGGTTCTAACTTAACCCATTAACAAATAAAATTGAAATTTTTAAAAATTAAAATATTGAATTTTGTTGAAATGACATGAACATTTAGGAAATCAATTTTCTACTCTAAATATTTATTACAGAATTAATATAATTTAAATAAAATATAATTTTTAATATAGAAATATAGTATTAACATTTTAGTAATCTAAATAATGTGTTAGAACAAATAAAAACTATTTTTTGTTCTTTTCACCAAACAATGTACATAGAAGGTTTAATTCCATCTTGGTTTATATGGAAAGAAAATTAATCCCTTATTTATTTAAACTAATCAAATTAATTCCATTATAACTGAATTCATACATTATTTTTTTGAAATCAGTTTCATTCTTAAAAAAATATTTTTCTAAAAATGGGTTTCATGGCATTTTTCACACTTATATTTAAATTTATTTCAACCACATCAATAAATTGAATCAAATAAAAATGGATAAAATATTTTAAATCAGAAAAATTAATATTATCTAATATGAAAAAGTTTTTTTCCGAATGCAACGTATAAATTGAAAAAAAAACATTTAGCACGGTTAAGGTTAAAGTATGTTTACCCGGTGTTCAAATGAGAGATAAGTGTATATATGATACATAAAATTGTATAATCAATAATTTTTAAGCACATTAGAACCTATATTATCTTCCATAAAATACTTAGGAATTAAGAATCATTATACTTTAAAAAAATGTTAACTATATTTAAATCTTGTAATAAAATTCTTGTGTGTCCTCCCCCTCAATTATAAAACTGAACATCATCACCTCCCTTATTCGCAGATTTTGAGCCTTCAAGATTTTCCAGTACATAAACTTATACCTCCCTAAATTCAATAAATTCATCTTAGATCCCCATATCATCTACTAAGAACATCATTTCATGGCATAAGGTGTATGCCAAATGAGACCGCTCAAAGAAGAAATAATTGTCTTTACTGACTCTTTAAAGTTTAATTTCTCTTATAATTCCAAAAAAACTATTATACCCAAACTAAAATAATGAATATAGTTTTATAAATACATTTATACATCATTATTAATATTATAAAACCATTTTCCTCCATTTTTTCATCCTATATAATGTTGAAATATTGCTCGTTCTTACGTACGACTTACTACCTCCATGTAGTGTCGTAATTCATTCTCTCGTCACCACATTACATGGATGGTTATAAATTTGGATCATATAAATATAAATTATATTTATAAAAAAATTATGATTCTTTACATATAAAATTACATTTAATTTCTTAAACTTCAACCAATTAAAAAGATGATATTGTCACTCGTTCATATGTTTAAATTATCACCTCCATAAAGTGATGTGATTAATTTTTCCATTATATCCTTTAAAATATGATTCTAAATATGTGTATAATTAATATATATTATATTTATACCAGGAATATATTTATATAGATTATGTAACCACAAAAAAATATGAAGTATCGACACTACCGAGTAGAAAATTATAAAAAAATTAAATAGTTGACACTATGAAATGATGATTTCATTATTGATTTTTTATTAAATGGGTATTTAAATAATATAAGTGGATTATATATGATCATATCAGAATATATATGGTTATATATATATTTATAATAAATATTAATTTATTCTACATGAGGTTAAAATAACTTATAAATAAAATCAAACTAGAGGTGAGGGTTTTTTCATTATCTCGCCTGTTTTTAGGATTTTCTTTGTTTGTGATTTTTTTAGACGAATTGTAAGATATTTTTTATTAAATTCCATCTAATTTATTCTTCTATATTTATTTCTATAAATTAAAATATTTAATTTATTTTCCTCTCCCATTAACTGAAATGGAGAAATGAATTTTTTAAGGAAACTAATCCTTTTTTAGTAATATTTTTATTCCATGTCCAAATTTTATATATAATTTTTTCAATAATATTTTAATTATTATAAAAAGGTGTAATAACATAATATTTACCAATAAAAGCCCAATAATCTCCTCCTTTTTATAATTAGATATCCCATAATTTATCATTGAAAATATAGGAATTGTAGTTACAAATGAAATAATATCTTTAAAAAGATAAAGAGATTATAGTTATTGAAAACAAATTTTACATAGTAAAATGAATTTCATTTAATTGATAAAAGAAACCTGCAATATAGTCAATAATGTTGTGTTTACCCAAATTTCTCCCATTTTTTGTGATATCAAAAAAATTAATTAAATGAAAATGAATTAAAATACATTCAATGTAGCGTATAGATGTAAATGAATTATTATATTATTATTAAGATTAAAGTGAGATACATGTTCTAGAAGTAGAAATGAACAAAAATAATGGTAAGAATAAATACTAATTAAACAAATAATTATCATTAAAAAAATTTAAAAATTAAAGTGTCCCATTGGTTGAGAAATGGTTAAATTAAAGGGATAGTTGAAGGTTAAGGGTTTGGTTCAGAATAGGTGTCATGCTCTTGTGAAGCTCGAACATCCTAAAGATAATTAAGATGACCTTTCATATCATACAATATAATAGTAATTTCATGAAAACTCTTGATTAAATATGGTGATGTTTTAGAAGTAAAAGGAGAGGATCGAAATTGATTGGATATTTTCCTCAAAGATTCAAATTGATTCCCCAAAATAATTATTTAAATCCCCAAAATCAATCTTTGATATTAATTCTACTTTTAGTTTTCAAAACTAATCTAACAGTTCTCATTGAAAAGCATTCAAATATCTTATGGATACTCAATTTTCTCTTATATTGAGAAATTGATCCGGAATTTCTTTGAATTCTTTGCTTGTAATAGTTCAATTTCTCAAATCTTACAAAGTATTTCTTGCAAATTTCATATCATATCATAAACGTGATTTATCCTCTTTCATTTTCCATACTTGGTTGTTATATCTTGTATCTATTTTTAAAATAAAATAGAAGCATTTTCTTATTATAGATATGATTTTTTGGTCTCTTGGTCTAGAACTAATGACATTCATGTATTATTCTCACTAGAAGAGAAATAAATTGTATCAAGAACTTCTGTTTTCTCCCCACTCATAGATGATGTTTTATCCAATGATTCTGCATTATCAACAAAAGTTATATTATCAACAATTTCAATTGTTCCACCGATTGAAATTTATATTTTCTCATCTCCCAAAGAAGTTACCAGAACTTGTTTTCTTTCAGGAGATATATTTTCATATCATGAATTATTTTCATCTTTTTTTAGAATGGATTTTTACTCTTAAAAAAACCAATGGAGTTGCCTCTCTGGGTGAAATAATATCAAATTCTGGATTTTAATTTGTAGATTTTTCTTTGTTCCAAAGACATGTGATAAGAATTTCACTGTTTACTTCTTCAAGATCTACCTCATCTTGATCAAAATTATTATATCTAACTCTCATCTTTGTTTGGTTGACCAACATAATCAACTCTAGATTCTACAACTTCTGCATTACACAGAATTTCTGATCTAGTTGATTTCAAGTTCCCTTGGTCCCCCAAAGCAATAGGTCTAAGTTGATGATTTTCATCTGTACCAACCACCAATAGTTTTCTTTTTACTATTCTAATTAAGAAACCAAATTTTCTTAATGTACCACCATTAATTATGTTGGTGTGAGGACGCATAGTTTGAACATCAGTATATATAATTTTATTTTTTATATATAGATGAATGGAAATAATTGGACTATATGGATAGAGATACATTCGTGCCTCTAACAAAAAATAGTGATTAAGATATCAAATCATATACTAGAGGAATTTTATCTTGATATCATCGATGAAAAATAACATGAAATACATATAATGATAAATAATTTTCTCTAATTCTGCAATTTTTGGGAGGATTTTTGATTCGGTGAATTTTACAAGTACTTTATGGTCATCCTCATGATCCTTAACAAAAAATTTCTTAAAAAAAGTTGAAGAAAAAAAATAAATTGCATTATTACATATGTCATGTGTTTTAGATTTACAATAGATAAAATATCAAAATTAATCACTCCTCTATGATTTCATTTTAAAATCATTTCAATTTATATAGAGGAAAAAAGAAAATTACTTATCCTTTACACGTGAAGGGATGACATCCTATCTCACAATGAAACTAAATTCAACCTTATCATTGAACTGCATAATTTCTAGATTAAATATAAATTTGGTATTTTCATTATTAAAAAGGAATTCCAACCCTTGAAAAGAGAGGGATTATTTATGTAAAATATTTTTCTCATACAACTAGTCAAAGTCAAAAACATTTCCTTGAAGGATATTTTTGAAAGGGGCACATAGACGTTTCGAGTCACATGGTTCACCATCATTTGTCCTCTTGTTCTTACAAATATTTGAGAATCCAAATTTGGAAGGTTCAGATTCAAGGGTTTCTAAGGAATAAAAGATCTTTGGAAGGAGAAAGTTTTATAAATATAGTTTTAATAAATATAAATATATATATGAAGTTTTTTTAGTGGCTTTGGGTGATGCAGTTCTAGTTTAAAAATCCAATTTAGTCTTCCTAATCCTTATTAGTTTTCATTTTAAAAAGATTTTATTTTTAAAAAATTAAAAAAATTATTATTTTAAACGATTTACAAAGAAATAAATTACCGATTGAAATAAAATATATCATGACATAAATTAATGAATTAAATTAAAATACATTTATTTAAAATTAAATATTCCTAAACCACCTTAATAAAATCAAAACATTCAGTGGGAAGTGGTTTAGTAAAAATATTAGCAACCTGATATTCATTATTTTCAAAATCTAAAGATATAAGTTTTTAAGAACATTTTCTCTGAGAAAATGATACTTTATATCAATATTCTTGGTTCTTGAATGACTTAAATCATTTTTTGAAATATAAATTTCATTGGTATTATTACATGTAATATTTATATCATTAAAATTACTTCTAAAGTTCAGTAAGGAGATTTTTATCTTGAAAACTTATGTATGAAAACTACCGAGAGATATATATTCTTCCTCATATATTGAAAAAGAAACATTTTTTTTCTTCCATGACTCTGAAACTAAACATTTTCCTAAAATGTTTAAAGTTCTCGATGTTATTTTTCTATATAGTCTACATTATCTAAAATCAACACCTAAATATGAAATTAAATTAAAATCATTAATTATTGGGTAAAGTAGATATTGAAAGATAGTTCCTTTTAAATATCGATTTTTTTACAACAGTAAGATGTAATTATTTTGGATTGGATTGAAATATATCACAAAAACATACAAAAATCATTATATCAAAACTATTAATAGTAATATAGAACAAAACAACCAGCATACCTCTATAAAACGTGTTCTATACTATTTTTCTACCTTCATCTAAATAATATTTTACATTATTACACATGGGAGTTTCATAAGTATTAATGTTTTCTATTTCATAGTTTTTAAATAAATAAATAAATAATGTTTTTCTACGATTAAAAAAATTTCCATAATCATTTTTATAAATATGAAATCCTAGAAATAACTTTAATTCCCCCAACATTTTCATTTCACTTTTTCTTGGCTAATATTAGATAAATAATTACAAATCATTTTATTTTTTGATCTCAAAACAACTTCATCTACATAAATTTGTACTAATAAAATATTAGAGAAAAATATTTTCTTAAAAAGAGTAGAATCTCATAATCCTATAAAAATACACTTTCTAATAAAAAGGATCAAAATATTTCATGCCATAAAATACATTCTTGTTTTAAGGCATTAGAAATATTCAATAGGATTAAAAATAGAATTTTTGAAATGAGGGATATAAAACCCTGTGGTTTCTAAATATAAACTTCCTCCATTAAATATCCATTTAAAAAGTCATATTTCTCATCAATCTGATATAATTTTAAAAACATATGAGATGAAAAAACTTTTTTAGATTCTGAATTCATATAATCTAGAAACAGGTGAAATGGTTTCATCATATTCTATCCCTTCTTCTTAGTTGTATCCATTTCCTATTAATATTTCTTTATTTATAACAATTTTTCCATGATTATCTTAATTAATTCAAAAAGCCCATTTTATTCTTATTATTGGATAATTGGTTGTTTTATCCACTAATTTAGAAGCTATATTTCTACTGAATTGGTTAAGTTATTATTGGATGGCAAATATCAAATTTTATTCTTATAAATCTTATCCTATTTCCTTATGTTCAAATTGTGAAAAATAAGTGAAAATTCAGAAAAATTTTCTACATTTCATATAGTTCTTATGCTTATGTCTAGATTTTCTATTATAGTTTCTAAAGGACAATATTTTAAAGTACTAGATTGTCTAGGTAAGACACTTTTTGGTTCTTCTCTATGATGTTTTTGTGGAATGGACTAAGTTTCATTTATTTTGTATTTAGGATAAGTTTTATGTGATTCGAGCATCAAATTTTCACCAGAGTCAACAATTTCATCTATTGGATCTCTCATCTTACCAAAAGTTTTACTTCTATATGCTATAGAAGTATAATAATATCCTAAAAATATTCCTTCATCAGCCATTAGATCTAATTTACCATGTTTTTCTTTAGTATTTATGATATACGCCTTACATCAAAATACATTGAAGTTCTTTTCATTTGGTTTTTTTATTCTAAAGTGAATATGGTGTCTTTTTAATAAGAGTTTTTATTAAAACTCTATTCATGATATAGAATGTTTTGTTTACATATTCTTCCCAAAATTAGGAAGGAATGCTATATTCATTTAACATATTCCTTGTAGTCTCATGAATATTTATATTTCTTATCTCAACAATTCCATTATATTGAAGTATTACTGATGTAAATATTGTTTGTTTAATACCCAAGATTTAGTAAATATAATTAAATTATAAGATCTCAAATTCTCTAACATGATCACTTCTTAATTAAATTATTTTAATTTTATTAATAACATTAAAATAAATTTCAAAAAATGTAAATTCTACACTTTTGAATTTTAGAAAATAAACCCAAGTAAATCTAGAAAATTCATCAACTAATACATAAACATACAAATTTCCAATCGAGATTACTATCCTTTATGGTACAAAAAAATTCAGGTGGAAAAGTTCAAGTGTTTTAGATATAGAAAATTTGTTAATTGATTTGAAAGTTGATTTGTGTTGGTTTATAATTTGGCATGCATAAAAAATATACCATTGTCAAATATAAGACTATGAAAATCAAAAACTAGTTGTTTTGATGAATATTTATATAATTTAAATATATTACAATGTCCAATTCTTCTGTACCAGATCCAAGAGAACTTTTCTCTAGATCTTAAACAATTCACTTTTTGTTTACACAAGGAAATAAGATTTAGAGTATAAACATTTTCAGTTCAAGGTGCTCCAAATTTAAGAAGTTTATCTTTGAAAACTAAGTCATAATTATAAGAGAAATCCACATAAAACCATAATAATTGAGTTTATAGATAATTTTAAGGATTTTATTAAGCCCTTATCCATTCAACACTTTGTTGATTAAGATTGAATTTGGATCTCGAACTGATCCAAATCCAAATATCTTTCTATTAGCATTGTCTACAAAGGTGAGTATATATCTATCCATTATTTTCAATGTATAGAAATTAGAAAAGCCTCCACTAAGGTGTCTTTATCAACCACTATCCATATATAAATAATCATGTTTTTCTTGTTTAAAATTTCCTATAGTATTATTTAAAAAAGAGTTTGTTTTGGTACCCCTCTTTTCTTGGTTCCAACTGCACCAGCTAGCAAGGATCTATGAATCCATATTTTCCTTATATAATCAAGATTTAAATTAATTATTTCAAAAAAAATTTGAAGCTAAAATACTATTTAATTCCACTAATCTAAGGATTTATCAAACCAAAATTACTTAAATAACGTCCTTTAATTCAATAATAGATCTAAGTAGCATTATTAAAACATGGAACAACATTTTTATAATATTGATTATTCTCCTTTTCCTCTTATTCTATATTTTTCATTTTTGATAACTATTTTTCCAAGAATATAATTATGATATTTTTCTCCTTTGGTTAAAATAATTGTAGCACTATTAAATTATTTAACTTTATCTTCTAATTCTTTTATTATGTTTTCATAAATAGTATAATTTTATATAGATGTATTGAATGTTTCTTTTAATTTAATATGTTTTTTAACATTGAATCTTTTTTAACTTAAAAGAAAAATATGAACATTTTTTTAGTAATTTATGTTTTTTTTACAAGTGAATTATAATTTTATTCAAGCATCGAGTAATAAGAAGGTAATTTTATACTCTAGAATATATCAGAATCAGAAGAACAGGAAAAATAGGTTGGTACTTAATTTTCTTCCCTTATCCAGAAAGAACATGTTTGCTTTAAAAAATTTGATCTCTATTTCTAATTCCAAATTTTAAGGGAAATTGGAGTCTTCAAACACACAACAAGTAGCCTTCATAATACATTTACATTTAGGATCATAATCAGTTTTCTTCTGATTTTTCTTTTCTATCTTTCTTACTTTTTCTTTTAACTGGGGAAAATTAGGTCTGATATGACCCAACATTTTTCATTCAAAGTATCTTAATTTATTATATCTATTCTCATAATTCATGAAGGATGTTTTAGGCTTTTTTATTCTTGTATAATTTGTTAAATTTTCTAGCTAATTTAGCTAGTTAAATTTCATAATCTAAACCGACTAAATATTTTGATATTTTGAAATCTTTTTTCAAACTATTTTTTTTATTCTGAGATGTAACTTTAAGGGAAGTGTTTTATCTTTTTGTTTTCTTATTTTCTTCAGCTTCTGCTTTCATATCTTATATTTTACATCATTATGTTTACAAGAAAATCTTTCATTTTTAAATCTTTGACTCGTAATGATTTTCATAAAGCTGTAGATATCCCATTCCATTTTGAAGGTAGTACTCTAAGTACATCTAGTTCCTAATCTTCTTGAGTAATTGTATCTACTAAAGAAGTAACATCATAGACTATTTCTTTCAACCTCCCGTTCATTTGGGTGATTCTCAAACTATCATACATTATAAACATGTCAAACATCAATTTTTTAGTAGCGTACCTCATTTTTCTATCAATTTCAATTCCTTCATATGAAAAAGAAATTGCTTTCCACATTTCATAAGAAGTAATACATTGAGATACTCTATTAAATTCATAAATACCAAAGTCTATATATGATAGCATTAATTTATTTCAAATTATTTTCATAATCGGCTTCTTTGGTGGCATCCGATTTTTTTTATTTTTTAGGTATTTCTTATGGGTTGATAATATTCATATATACTTTAAATCCAAGATTATTCTAATAAATGATGATACAAGATTTACTACATCCATATTTTTCATCATCAATGTATGAAAAACAAATCATTGGCATACTTTCTCAAGGATCATCCATTAACATCTATATTTATATAGACCTTTTAATTTAGAGATTTCTAGAGCATTATCAACTTTACCAAAAAATTTCTCTTCGGATACCAATTGTTATGTCAAAATAATAAAAATATACACAAGTAGGGGTGAATTGTTTCTTTTTTGATAATCTCAATAGATTCTAGATTTAAAATTCCTTTGCGATTTATATAGATATGCAACATTCTCCTTGGTAAGTAATTTTAGTACTAGATAAATATTAATAAAGAACACCACGATTTTTATAGTGGTTTAGGGAACCAAGATCTCATAGTCCTCTCCACCAGTGTTATATCTATGATCTTATTTATATTCACTAAACAAGGTTATCTTATAACCAAACCTTCACAATTATGTTAAGGTGTAAGGACTCGGCCTTAAAAATTACATATTATATAGTTGTTTCTATAGAATTCACATTCGAGGTTATTTTCAATTTAGAATTTTAGATAATTAAGAAAAATATCTTAAAAGTAAACCCATAAGTTACAAGTGGTCACCTATACTCATTATCAATTTTTTTACCAAGGAATCCAATTTTGAAAAATAAATCATGTTTTCTTTTTATGACATGTCTTAAATACTTTTAGCAGGACAACTTCTTTGTCCTTACTAGTCTTAAGTCATGCATAAAAACTTCAAAACTTTGGATGAACACAAAAATATCAATAAGAGCCTTAAATGAAAGGAAATTATTTGTTCAATGAAAAAAACCTATTAAAAACCATTTCATAAAACTTATTATAACACATAGAAAAATTATGTAGGTGACTAGAAACATCATTACTATATCACTCTTACATTTACCCTTAAAAATGAAATAACTGTATAGCTTAATTCCATCTCCGGTGTACCCTATGCATTGAAGAGATATGATGGATCTCACCCTTCTTATAATTAATATAAGGCTCACCTCATTTTCATTAGATATATTGGGGACCATCCATTCATATAATCTATATTGGGCTCACTTGTGAGCTAAAATGTCGAAGGACTATATCATTAATAAAACCCATGAAAAATAGTTTCAAAACAAGTGTAAAATACTTTCGGACATCACAAAACCCAAAAAAAAGAAGGATTTCAATTTAATAAAACATTTAATCTTTTAAAGAAAGTAAGAAATTAAATAATATTCACAATATCAAATAAGTAATTTTCACTCTGTACATTATAAATATAACATTATTTGTTTCAAAATGTTTCATATAAAATACATAAAAATATTCATTGTAAAAACCTTTGAATGAAATTAAAAATAAACATAAATATAACATTATAATAATTTTATATCAATAAAAATAAATATGTAAAATAATATCAAGAATACTGACATGGAGAAAAATATTTTATAATTAAATCATTAAAAATTCAACGTGTCTGATGCTACTTTTATCATTAAAATCATAAGCCCCATGAAATAATAACATTTAAAAAAAATTGAATAAAATGATAATAAATAAATTGATGACATGATATGTCAAATTGGGATATATATACCCCTCATATAAAAAGGTGGTTGTATAACATCAACATATGCCTCAATAAACAGATATTGAGAGGAAGTCCATTACCATGAGTCAAACTCATCACAACCAATATCTATCATCATGAATAATAAAAATAGGTCAATTAATTAAATTATTTAGAAAGTTTTAAATGTTTATTTTCCCTTTTTTAATCCTCATTAACATTTTATCACAATTTCTTATTTTTGTTAAGTTCACATCAGATGTTTTGATGATATTCAAAACTTGGTTCCAAAATGACTTTTGTATGATGTCTATAGTCAAAGTGTTTATTAGTTCACAATATATAAAATAATATTCATTACATAATAATCAATTTTATATATCAATTATACTTCTAATCCATCCATTAAACAAGGACCTATAAAAATGAAATACTTTACAATCATGGAGACGCTAAACCGTGCATATGCATGAGTAAAAGTTCCCTTCTTCAATGACCATTTTAGAAAATAGATAAGTATTATTTATCTTTATAGAATTATAATAATTTCATTTATATAATATTAATCACTTAAATATACTTATATATATCATTATACGATGTGGTAATGAAAAATGAAGTTCACACTGCCAAATAAACAATGTTATCATTTTTAGGTGCATGGAAAATTAAGAACATATGTCATATCCCATCCCCCAGGGCCTATTCCACGACTAACCCAAACCCAAATTCCATAGGCCAGGGGTTGGAAACTATCACTAGAAAGGCATAATCTTGAACGTGGGAATGAATTTCCTTTAAAACTACAAACACACAGACTAAGAACATGACAAGATGCAAACCACATAATAAAACTGTAGTAGTAAAGTGTGTAATAAAAGTAAAGGGGCTGGAATACAATCCCAACTAAAAGATACAACTACAATATAAAATAAATCCCGATATCATCCTCCAAGGATCCTACATGAATGGTAGGTACACCTCCTCTCTGTAACACTCCACATTAACCAGTAACCTCCATATACCACATGGTCCTGGCTCCCTGAGGCTCAACCAAGCTGCTCGTCATCTGTACAAAACATAATAAGGTGCGGTAAAAGCCTATGAAAATATGATTATAATAAAACCTATTAGGAACCCCGAGACCCCCTAAGGTCTCTCATAATTTGACAAAGGAAAACCCACAAATCATGATCTCAATCACAAAGCACAAAAAAAATAGTTAGCTCAAACTAGGTATACAACTCAGAGATCAGGAATAAATATGATTAGTCTTATGCTACATCATTTTATTACATTAGGATGTTTCCATGGTTTATCCATGAAGAATTTGTTCCCTTTTCAATCAATATAGGGTCGTACGACATTGATCCACGATGGGTCGCTCTAAGGTTGGTCCTCATGGGGTCGCACACTATTGATCCACATAGGGTCGCTAGAATGCTGATCCACACAGGGTCTCTATGAAGTTGATCCACATAGAGTCACTATGATTTTTCTCCACACATGGTCTCTCTGATGCGGATCCACATAGCTTGGCTATGATGTTTATTCACATAGGGTCGATGTTAAATTGACAACTAGTCACAAGATTCCCGGCACCCAGTGCGCTTGAGTTCTGTAATATATTCTCCTCAATATATCGGTTGTGCCTAAAATTTCAATAAGTTCAACATATGAGTAACCCAAAGCACCGCCATGTCCTAATAGTCCCAACGTGAGAGACGATGTGTTAATTAGATGCTCACTTTGTCAGTTATATGATTTTTTGTTCTGAGGGCCCAGTGGGATTCTGATTCAATCCAACCCGACCGTACTCCATCATTTTCCAAAACATAGGTAGAGTATCTCAAAAGGACCTTCTCATTCCATGGATTCCAGTGCAGTAGATAGTTCATCAAACATACATCTAGTTTGTGAGACACAAATTTTTAAGTGTATCTAGGCCGAAAGGGAGTTCGGGTCCGGCCCGACCTGGTCGGGCGAACCCGACCCGTCCTGACTAGGACCAACCTCACATGGTCCGGGTTTGACCCAGACTGCCCTGAACCAGCTAGGCCAGCCTGAGGGGGCTAGGCTGCATGCTCAGCCTGCTATGTCTTGGACCTGCCTGGCCAATCTTGGTTGGGCACATACCGCTGTGTGACCTAGCCTGGTGCCTAGCATGGTCTTCCAGACGGGTGGCCACCCTCATTTCTAAAAGTAAAAGCCAGTCAGGTTCTTAAATCGATGGTGCCATATGGCACCGCCCCACTATCTATGGGACCCACAACACTCAGTTCCCCCTCTGTTGCGGCATAGTGGCCTTGGGCTCCATCTACGGCATGCCACCCATCTTCCACCATGACCAGCTAATGTCAGCCGTCCCTCTATCCAGCATGGTGCCTCTAAGCGCCACCTCTGCTCCTCATCTGACTGCTATAGTCACTTGCTGGAAGAGATTCTGTGGGCCACCGAGTGAGTTTCGGTGGTCCGTTTCTCATCTGAATGCACGTACGACCCTCCCGATTTGCTGTTGTCACAGTGTAGCTCCTGGATTCAAGATTCTGTCGGGTTGAAAAATCCACCCCAAAAGAATGTGACAAAAACTAAAGCGGAGGAGTGTCAGGTCCTTGTATGTTTATACCACTTTCTCCATGTTAGCATCAAATCAAGCGGGTAATAAAAAATTCCTCACAAAGATAATTTTAAACCCAGTTAAAACACTTGCAAAAATAACCCACAATTTCATATGAATTACAGATCAACTTGTTTTGGTTGATCTACATTCATCATTCTTTTCAGGAATAAGGAAAAGAGTCGACAAATTACTTGAATTTAATAACAACCCCAACCTTAGATTCATAGGAGACACCGTAGTTGTAGTATAAGAATCCACGTTTGATGAAGCTATTAGAATTTATCATTTTTGGATTGATTCCTCAAACATTTTCATCCAAACCTCTGTTCATTATTGGTGGAAGACTTCGTCGTACTTTGTCAGAGGTTCCTCACTTCCATGTCAAAAAACCAAGCCCGAGCTTCATTTTAAAAGAGTGTAAGGAAGATTAATGCATTGTAAGAATTAATGAGGGTAATTAATGAGTATTAATTAATGAAGGTCTTGACACCCAACGGTGTGGTCACACAATAGAAGAGTCAATCCATTAAATTGATTGTCAACCCAACTTTCCCACCACTTCTATTATACACATGGTATAAAAATTAAATAAAATTTTTATTTTATTTTACTATTCATTCAAGAAGTCAGTAAAATGATGTTTTTCTCCCAACCTACTATAGTCAAAGTTAAGCCACCATTAAGCGAATTATGGCACAACGGATTCAACAGTGCCCTCAGATTTCTAATCCATGCACCAGATCAAATGATAGAAAATGATTCCCACATGTTTATCGAACATACCTAACAAAGTTCAAAAATTTGTTCTGAGCCTCAGAATCAAGCACTGTCAATTTTTGTATACTTGTAATAATCCCAAATAATTTAAAACAATTATATGGAGTTTCTAGGTCTTTACATTCTCCACACCTTAGGTATTTTTTTCCACGAAAACTACAACAAAAATAGTGGAATGAATGGGGGTACTAAGCATCTATCTGATCCTCCCACTCCCATGTTCTCTTTTAGAGGTTTCTGTGCTCCCAACAAACTTTCACTATAGGAATCAACGGTCCATGAAGGACCCTCTCCTATAAAGCGTGAAACTCCACTTGGAACTCTGCATACATCTCGCCATCGTTGATGTCCAGCTTTCCCCAGTCGATTACGTGTGACTGATCATGCACGTACCTCATTAGCTACAACACATGTAAAAAATTATGCACCTCGTGCATATGTGGGGGAAGAGATAGATGGTAAACCACCTAGCTTACTCTTCTGAGGATCTGGAATAGTCCGATGATCCTAGGAGATATATTTCCACCTCGGAAAAACCTCCATAATATTTTTGGGGGGGAGACTTGTAGAAAGACAAGGTCTCCCTCCTCAAACTGCAAGGGTCTCCATCTACTATCGGCATAAGAATTCTATCGGCTCAGTGTAGTCTTCATCCTCTCCTGGAAGATCTATACCTTCTTAGTTGTAGCCTATACCAACTCTTGACCCACAAGTGCTTAATCCCCTCGGTTTGTTCATCATAGTGTTGACCTAAAAGGTCGCCCGTACATGGCCTCAAATGGAGCCATGGTGATGGTGGAGTGACAACTATTGTTGTAAGTGAACTCCAATAGTGGTAGGTGGTCCTCCCAATGGAGCCAAAAATAAAGGACACAAGCACCAAGCATGTCATCGAGTGTCTGTATGGTTCACTCCATCTGAACATCTATCTAAGGATGAAAGGCGGTTCTCAAGGATAGCTAAGTTCAGAACGCCTCCTACCATCCCTTCCACAAGAAGGAAGTAAAACGAGCGTCATAATCTAAGACGATTGTCAATGAAACCTTGTGAAGCTATACAATCTCATGTATGTAGATACATCCTAAACACTTTATAGATCGCTTCTCTTGAATGGGTAGGAACTGGTCTAACAAGGTGAGTCGGTCAATGATTACCCAGATGGAATCATGGTCTCTATAGGTACGTGGAAGCCCTGTCACATAGTCCATGCATATACCATCCCACTTCCACTCTGGTACCACATGTGGCTAAGCAAATCCTACTGGTACCTAATTCTTAGCCTTCATTTGATAACAAGTGGGGCATCGAGAAACAAATTTTTCCACTTCATTCTTCAACCCAGGACACCAGTACTAATGCTGGAGATCCTGGTACATCTTCACCACTCCACGATGTACCACCAAAAGGGATGTGTGGAACTCCCTCAACACCTCCTCCTGTAGTTTCATTGTTACCATGGTGCATTCTATGATGGGGATGACATGCGACCCACCTTCAGAAAATCCATCGGGAGCCTTTCATGAGGATATTTGTGCATGTTCGGCCTCACAGTCTATGTCCCCAAGATGTGCCTCCTTGACTCGCTGAAGGAGTGGGGGAGTAACTGTCATAGACTTGAGGTAATATTCTCCATCACTATCCACGAAGGATAACTAAAATGCGACTAGATACTCTGTCACCTCACTCAGGAACCGTAGACTAGACCTCCTGTTGAGTGTGCCTACTACTACATTTCCCTTCCTATGAGTGTAGACTATCTCAAAGACGTAGTACTGGAGGAACTCTATCCATCGTCACTATAACAGGTTCATTTCTTTCTCTTAGAATATATATCTGAGACTCTTGTGATCAAAATAGGCTCTAAAACGTTCTCCCATCAAGTAGTTCCACCACATATTCATTACAAAGACCACTGCTCCTAACACCAGGTCATGGGTGGCATAGTTCTCCTCATTTTGTCTCAACTATCGTGAGCCTCAGGCGATCACCACTAGCTCCTACATCAGGACACAACCTAGTCTGGACCCTGATGCATCCCAGTAAACTACATACCCAACTCCCTCTTCTGGTAGCCTCAAGATGGGGGCACTCGTCAATCTCTTCCGTAGCTCCTAAAAACTCTTCTGGCATCCCTCTGTCCACACAATGGGTTGTACCTTCATTTTCAAAGTTGAAAAGGGTATCACAACTCTGGAAAAGTTAGTTATGAATATCTAGTAGTAATTATCCAATCCCAAGAAACTATGCACCTCAGTCACACTCCTGGGTGGTACCCAAGCAAGTGCTACCTCTATCTTCACTAGATCCACTGCAACTCCATCCTCTAAGATAATGTGCCCTAGGAAGTGGACATCCTGTATCCAGAACTGGAACTTTGAGATCCTTCCAAATTTCTAGTGTTCTTAGAGTGTATCCAGAACTATCTAGAGCTTTGTGGCATGATCCTCCTCTGATGCTGAGTATATTCAAATGTCTTCAATAAAGACCACCACGAAGCGATCGATGTAAGGCTAGAAGATCTTGTTCATGAGTCCCATACAAAATACTCGGGCGCTGGTCATTCCAAAATTCATCACTAATAACTCATAGTGTCCATACCATCATCTGAAGGCCATCTTCAGAATGTCCTCATCTCATACCCAAAACTGATTGTAGTCAAATCTGAGGTATATCTTCTAAAACCATCAAGCTTCATTCAGCTGGTCGAAGAGATCATCAATATTGAGGAGTGGATACTTGTTCATCACGGTCACCTGGTTCTGGCACTAACATTCCACGCAAAGCCTCAGACTCCCATCTGCAATCATAATGAACAAAATCAGGGAAGCCCACAGAGAAACACTGGGCCTTATGAACACCTTCCTCTACAAGTCCTCCAACTATACCCGCTAATCACAAAGCTCCACATGAGCCATACGATTTGCTAGTGTAGATATTGGTGTTGTCCTGGGGTACAGAATGATGTTGATGTCTACCTCTCTGCGAGGAGGTAGTCCTGGAACATCATTAGAAAAGACAGTAGCATACAGGTCCAATACAATAGGATAACTCAAACTCCTCACACCAACTACTCTATGGGAAAGGCTATCAAACTTATGAGTGATTGGTTGCACCCTTCTCTGAGAAATTACATCCTGTGATGCAATGGTTCCCTTCTTGCTGGTGAAGGAAAACAAAATCACATCCTCACAAACACACCACAGTTTGCTCCTAAGATAGTGAATTTGAGCATCGACCGTGGATAACCAGTCCATACCCAAGATAACATCGTAAGGCATTGACCCTACTACTAAGAAATCTCATCCAAAGTTCTCACCTCCTAGAGTAATCTCACACTACCAGAACCTGTGTGTAATCATCAAATCCTCTTTTTTAGAGGTCTATAATTGTATGTATCGAGCCAATGGCTCTACCGGAATCTACAATCTCCGAATGAGATCCCTGGAAATGAAAAAGTGAATGGCACCGACGTCTATATATACTAAAACTATGGTGGAGAAGACACATATTGTACCTCTAATCATCTCTAGATCACTGTAGCCATAGGCCTCCGCTTCCTAAAGTTGACATCATCCTTGTCTGCATGCTCCTTGTGGTCGGGGTGGACCAACTGAAGGTGGTGGTGGTAGAACCTCAAATCGCCGCCCACCGCCTGCTGCACAACCTTCTCCCATGCCATTTCTGCCACCCTATGGACCTCCTCACATGAATTTCTTCCTCTTCTTCATTTGTCCCTCGAACATTTGATGATCACCAGTATGGTGTGTCGGTAAGTTGCGAGTCATCAGACCCTGTCCGCTGCACGTGATGAACAGTTTGCTCTTATGTTGTCCTGATCTCCCTTGTGAGATCTGCACCTCCAACCCAACGTCTTGGGGTCATCTTCTAAAAGGTATACCCCTCTTGGACCTCTACGTCATCTGCCTACTTCCTGATACTAATGAATCGGCTACCTGTCATCTAGTGGTGTCTCTCACCGTCGGTGCCTTCTCAGCTAAGAAGATCTCCACCAATAATGATCGCTCAAGCACTTTAGCCTATGTCGTGAAATTGAACGATATCATCAGTGCTCTGTTCTTCAATCCATGACCCTGATCAAAGTTCTATGCCCTAAAAATGGGGTTCCATATCAAGTCGGTGGAGTAGCACGAGATTTTAGTGAATCTCGCTGAGTACTGGGCTACTGTCAGGCTACCATGCTATAAGTGTAGGAACTCGGGAATACGCATAGTGTATAGAGTCGCTAAAATGAACTCTACCCTAAAGAGGCTCTCAAAATCTATCCAGGTGAGGGTTTCCTTGTCATATAATTGGAGATTTAGGATCCACTATCACCTTGATGTTCCCTAGAAGAGGCTAGTAGCTAGGATCACCACATGCTCTACTGGTGTCTCAACCAAGTGAAAAAATCGTGCGACAGCTTCCTGCATGTCCTCATCTTTTTGGGGATCAGTCTCGCCTCAAAACCTCGAAGGCCTCTATCCCAGGAACAAGTGAGATGTGTTAGTCAGTGTGAACTATCCCCCAGTGGGGAAAGTTGAAACTGATTCCCAATGGGTGGTGGTGCTTCTGGTGCACCACCTGAAGATGCTAACGTTTTAAGAGGGCCCTACATCGAAGCCTCTCACTCAGTGGGCCATCATCATGAACTCTCTCTGGAATTCTGGCAGGTTTCCTGCATGGTGGAATCATGAAAAAAATAGGTGTGCCACAATAAAAAACTTATAAAAGTTGAGCTTACTCAAAAGAGATCAAAAGTAAAAAACATTTAAAAAACACACGCAATCTGGGTTTTCGTACACCAAGTAGGAAATCATAATTCAGGGTCTCGGTGTGTGGATATGTCGGCCGCCACACCAAAACTGGACTCCCTGAACAATAAAACACAATCAAAAAACTTAACACAATTTCTCCATTAGAAAGATCGGAGTCCTAGTTCTTCGGTAGAACCAACTCCCTTGAAACCACATGGTCACAACCCGTCCCCCAGGGCCCATCCTCTGAGTACTACAATCCCACCTTCCAAAGGATAGGGGTTGGTGACTAGCACCAGAAAGGCATACCCCTGAAATTGGGAAGGCATTGCCTTTAAATATGAAAACACACGGACCAAAAAACACAGAAATATGAAAACTATGTAGTAAAACTATAGTAGTAAATTCTTTACTAAATGTAAAGGGGTCGAAATTCATGCCCAACTGAAAGATAAAACTACAATAGAAAATAGTTCCTGAGATTGACCATTAAGGATCCTACCTAAAGTGTATGTACCTCTCATCTCCATAGCTCTTCACATTGACCAGTGACCACCGTGTACCTCTTGGTCCTGACTCCTTATGACTCATCCAAGCTTCTCATCATCTGCACAAGACACAACAATGTGCGGGGGAAACTCATGCAAGGGTGGGTATAAAAATACCCAATAGGGACCCCGAGACCCCTGAAGGTCCCTCAGTATTAAAAAATGTGAAAACCAAATATCATGATCTTAATAACAAATCCCAAGAAAAAGACATAGCTCAAACCATTTATAAAACTCAGAGATCAAGAAAAAAGATGATTAGTTTTATGCTTCATTATTTTATTCTGTTAGAAAGTTTTCAAAACTGAACCACGAAGAAGTTGTTCCATTGTCAATCCATACATGGTCGTATGTCTCTGATACACGACTGGCCACTCCATGGATGGTCCTCTATGGGACGATCACTGCTGATCCACACAGGGTCTCTAGAATTTTGATCCACACGGGGTCACTATGATGCAGATCCACACAGGGTCGCTATGATGATGATCCACACAGGGTCCCGATGATGTTTATCCACATAGGGCCAATATGATGTTGATCCAAACTGGTTCTCTATGATTTTGATCCAAAAAGGTTCTCTATGATGGTGATCCACACATAGTCTCTATGATTCTGATCCACACAAGGTCGTTATTCACTTGATAGTCGGCCATAGGATTCCCAAGACCCAGAGTGCTTGAGTTCCATAATATCTGCTCCTCAAGATATTGATCAGGCCTCAACTTCCACGAATGTCCAGAAATAAGGAACCCAAAATATTTCAATGTCATAAGGGTTCTAACAGAATAGACATCGCCTCAATATAACACCCCTTCTGTGAGTTATAGGCATTTTAGTGCTAAGGACCCCATTGGATTCGTGTTTGATCCAACCCAGCCATACTCCAAATTTCTCAAAAACTCAAGTGGAGTATCTCAAAATGGACGTTTCATTCCAAGGATTCCAGCACCATAAACAGTTCATCAAACGAATGTCTGGTTGGTTAGATGTGGCCTTTTAAGCTTATTTGGCCCGAAAAGGGGTTTGGGTCTGGTCTAACCCGCCCTGACCTAGGCCAACCCGACGTAGCCCATCCCAAATCAGTTCAGCTGACATGAGTGGGTTGGGCCATGGATTCAGCATGCTGGGTTGTGAACTAGCCTAGCCCACCTCGGCTTCGTGCGGCCCACCGGGTGACCCAGCCCGGTGGCTGGCATGATCTGCCAGCCGGGTGGCCGCCCTCCTTCCCGAACGGCCATGCCGTTCAGGTTCTATAACCGAAGGTTCCATGTGGCACCTCCCTACTGTATGCTGGACCTGCGAGGCTCGAGTCCCCCTCCATCGAGGATTATAAGTCATAGCCTATATCTGCAGTGCGCGACGGCGCGCCACCCAGCTGCCATCGCAGTCGACCGATGTCGGCCGCCCTCTTGTCCACCGCAGCTGGCACCGGCCTGCCTCCCCCATCGCCCGATGGAACTGTTCATCGATGTCGACGCGCTGGTTCCATGTAGTTGGATCTATTTCATCCCACCAGGTGAGCTCAGGTTTTCCTTTTTCCCTTCCGAATGCGCCTGCAGCCCTCCCGAGTTACTGTCGTCATTGCATTGCTCCTGAATTCAGGATTCTATTTGGTTGAAAAATCCTCCCCAAAAGAATGTGACAAAAACCTAAGCATCAGAGGGTCTGAGCCTTGTTCGTTTGGCCCACGCCCACCGCGTTAGCATCATATCAAGCATGTAATAAATAATTCATCACAAAGATAAATTTTAACCCATTAAAAACTCTCGCAATAATCACCCGAAATTTCATATGGATCGCAAATCAACTCATTTTGGTTGATCCACATTCATCATTATTTTCGAGGATGGGGAAAAGAATTGAGAAATTACTTGAATTTAATAACAAACCTTACCTCAGATTCAAAGGAGACGTCACGGTTATGGAAGAAGAATCCAAGTTTGATGAAGCCACTAGCATTCGTCATTTCTGGATTGATTCCTCCAACATTTTCATTCAAGCCTCTTTTCATTATTGGGGGAAGATTTCATGGTACTTCGTTAGAGGTTCCTCACATCTGTGTCAAAAACCCAAGCTTGAGCTTCATTTAAAAAGAGCGGATGCAAGACTAATGCATCGTAAGAATCAATGCGGTTGTTTAATGAGTTTTAATTAATGAACCTCTTAACTCTCAATGGTGTGCTTGCACAATAGAAGAGTCTATCCATTAAATGGATTGACAACCTAGTAGTCCTTCCACTGCCACTCAACAGATGGTATAAAATTAAAGTAACATTTTTATGTTATTTTATTATTCTTTCAAAAAGATTGTAAAACTACCTTTTTCTCCGACCTATTGCGGTCGAAGTTAAGCCTCCCTTAAGTGAATATTGGCACTGCGGATTCAACATTGTCATTGGATTATTAATCTGAGAACTGGTTAAAAAGATAGAAAATGTTTCCCGCTTGATTACGGAATATACCTTAAAAAAGTTCGAAAATATATTATGGGCACACCGGGCCACAGAATCAAGCGCCATTAATTTTCACCGACTCATAATAATCCCAAATAATTTAAAACAATTATATGGAAATTATGGGATTTTACAACAAAAATGATTTATTATTATTTAATAAAGATAAAAATTTCCTTAATATCATATATAAACATCAATTACATCATTAGAACCAGTATTGAGAGACAGTGATGGAAATCAAATTACATCGGTTCATGAGGTTGTAGTCTTTCGTACACAAGAACGATTAATTATTTTTCCATTTGATGAATGTGAGGATGGATTCGGGTGAGGATATTGACATAATAACATATACTAATATTTAGGATACATTTTTTATTATTTCCTCATGTTTTAAGAATATTTTATTCATGTGAAAAAAGAAATAAATAGAAAATAGTTGACTAAAAACGACACCACTTCCTCCGACCACCTCCTTTACAAAACACCTTTAGACCACTATGGTTAGTTTTCATCCAAAAATAAGAGATCTAAAATGTGATAAGGGGTTATTGGAATCTATTTGAAAATATAATTAATTACTTAATTAGGTTTTTAGCAATGATGAAAATAGAACAATGGGCTCTTTTTATAAGGGAAGGGAACGAAACTCTTGGAATTCTTCACAATATTAAACTAATATAAATAAACATTCTATTAGAAATGAGTTAAAACTAATTTATATATCATATTGGAGGAATATGGGTGAAAAGACATTCATCGTATTAAAATTTTTCATGTTTTTGGTTTTTAAATCTTTATCTGTTTGTTTTAACCCCTATTTAACCCATTTAACTCTTACCGTGACAACAAGTACTTTAACACTTCTAGGGTTTATATAGTTAATATAAAATGTTAAAAGACTAATAAACGAGTCATTAATGACATTTCTATCCTTATAAAATTTATTTTGATACATGTTAGAGTTTTCATAATTATATCTTATTTAATAAATTATTATTTATTTTAAAATATCATTAATGTCAATTTTGACACTATTCATTACTATACTTTTTAAAAATATCATAAAAAAAAGATAAATTAAAAAAAATACTAAAACATCCCTAATATGACTTGGTAATTTGATAAAAAAATTTATGGAAATCATTATCTCAAATAATATTTATTATACTATTTTGAATATCCTTTATTTTATATTTAGTTAACTAAACAATTACTGCATCAGGATTATATTGGAATTTAAGGTTATTGTTTCTCTTCTATAAATTAAAAATAACATACCACGAAGAATATAACCAGTTTATCTTTTATAAAACTATTTATAGTTTAACATATACCCTTTATAAAAAATTTAAACATATTTCACTTGTTAAAAATTAGAGTATGATAAGATTGATGTTTCCTGAATAAAATATTATAAAGGTTAATATCTAATAAAAATTGCCATAAATTGTCAAATATACAATCCTTTAATTATCAGTGAATAAAAAGACTCATAAAATAAAAATTAGGCAAGTTTTAGGTTCATTTTCTAATATTTTTTATACTCTTTTTTCCCTTAATTTCTCAATTTACCCTTAACTATGGTAATTATAATTTAAAAAGTTACTATTAATATTGAACAAAATTAAAGGGGAAATATCTAATAAATTTGGAAATTCTAATTCCAAATTTGGAATCAATTTTTAAAAATTCAAAACACAAAATTTACAAAAATTAATTAAAAATTAATACCACGTATGCGAAGAAACAAAGAGTTTTTAAAGAAAAAATGTATAAAAGGATGAAATGTTTTTATATCCAAATTCAATGTGAAATTGATTTTAATGATATTAATTGAAATAAATGATATAAAATTGGCCTAAATATAATTTAAAAACAATAAAATATATAATTTCTCAATGTAAATTATTTAAACGAAAAACCTATTTTCAAATAAAATGCAATATTTTTTTAACTATTCCTCAAAAAATGAAACTTATCAAAAAAATAAAAACAAATCCAACAAAAATAAATATTCATATTTCATTCCAGTAGAATAATTTTATTTTCTCATATATAAATAATAAAAATTTCAAAAAATATATTCTAATAAGTGTGCCATCAAAAGGTGGTAAAATTTCTTTTTATGAAAATATAGTTTTTTAAGTTTAATACATGATTTTTTATTATATCATGTCTATTAAATACACGAGATGAATTTTTATAGATTATATTGAATATTATATATATATATATATCATTAATATAATAAAAATTTGTGAATTTTTATTTTATAATTACTAAACAATCTTATAGGCATTTAAATAGTTTCCAACAAAAAAGATTTCCTTTTATTTTAATAGGGTTTTATTTTCATTTATAATTAATTGGTCACCAAATAATTAATTATATATACCTATGAAAACCATATTTTCATAATTCATTTAATTATGTTCATGTCTTTTTTTCTAACAGTTGGTTAATAACAGTAACATAATAATACTTACTTGTTTTCTTATGCTCAACGTGGTGTATCATATATGCTAGTAGAAAAAGTGTTTCCTTCATAAAATGTTTGGATGTTACATAAGTAAGTTGGAACCCATATAATATGAATTTTTAGATACTTCTGGTTCTTTTATAGGGAAAAAATTTCTCCAGAGGTTAATCTGAGAAGCTGGTATTGTACCATGAATGTTTCCGAGTAGCAGAAACTCCAACAAATCAAAAGAGTTTTATTTGACTAAATTAAAAGGTTCATGATCATAGTTTTAGTAGCAAATGATTGAATATTGGTTGTCTTCTTCAAAGACAAGTGTCTACAAGAAATGATAGCTTTGAAGAGATCTTATTTTTGAATGTTCTTCAATAAAAACAGCAACAAAAAAATAGTAGTGACTACACTGATGTACAAAGTTAAAACATTTATATCTTCAAGATATAGATTCTTCTAAATTAATTGAGTCACTCAACCATTTTCTATTTTCAGAAGTTTTGTATTAAAAAATATATTTCAAACAAAAATCATATTGTATATAAGCAAAAATACTATAGCCATATATATATAACCCACAGATTCCTTTTAATTGAGTAGATCCACATATGTTTCCAAACAATTCACAATCATACACATTTAAATCATTTAAGAGGGTCATAACTTCTTTTAGAAACACGTGTGATTTACTATATTAAATATGAGTCGACTAATATGACTTAAAATAGATTTAAAATAATATTTATTTTGATTGTGACCATTGTTTTATTCACAGAAAATATCATAATTCAAAACTCTATAGTTGAATAGTCAAAAATATGGTTCATTCAAATGATGAAAAAACTCCAAACATAGGGTCTATAATATATGGTTCATCACAAAAGTAGTTTTAATATACCATATGTTTTATCACTTAAATTTAGGGTTCCTTAAATCAATGGTTTCTTTATTTATGCTTCCCTTTTCTCAAATTTAGAATTCCATCAAAAATTAGGGTTGATAAAAAATATTTTCCAATATTGTTGGTTACATGAACCATATGTGTTCTCTCAAATGTAGTGTTTAAAAAGCATATAAGTCACTTACACTTAAAAACATAGGGGGTGAATAGTTTTTCCAAAATTCATTCACAACATGTTCAGAATAATTAAACCAGTATTATAAACTGTAAATAAGATAATATTCTTAAGAAATATATTTCTAAAAAATCATTAAATTAATTTCATTAGTAAAATATAATAGGTTATTTTTTAGCATCAAAATAAATATTCTTTATAGATTAATGTTTAGATAATACATACCCAAAAGTATGCGCCACTTTTGGTTTCAAAAATCATGAAGGTTGGTGATATCAGGCACTTGTGGTTGATATAAACTCTCATGTTTGTCTGAACAATAAACTGTTCCTACATATCTGACAATGTTTAAATTATTATGATAATTAGTCTTATAGTTAATAGTAAGAAATTAGGCTTCAAAGGGAAGGGTGAGTCAATCATAGTGGGGTGTCTTATGGTTAGTTTTTATTTTACACAAATTTTAGATTAATGTTATTTCAAATAGAAGCTTTATCATTTTAAAAAAAGAATACTTCAGAGGTTGGAAGATTGATCATAGAAATTTATCATTCTATAGTTTGGAAGATTAACTTAGGTAATATGTTTCATATTCATCAGGAATTTAATATACTCTTAAGTGGAAACATCATATTTCATCCAAAACTAAAATCGTGTATCATATTATCATCAAATTAATTATTGATTTTTTAAACCGTCTAAAATTCGGATTCATCATTAGGTCATCTTATGTTATATTTATATAATTAAAATATTCCTTATGATGGATCAAAGAACAACTCATTAATACATATATATCATGATATATCATCTAAAACTATGTCATATATAATCTGAATTCTGAAAAATATATATCAAAATTATTGAAGAGTATTGGGTCAATTTGTTTATCACAAAAATGACTATTTTATACTTCCTCTATGTTAAATGAAATTTAAATAAATCTCTTAGATATCAAACAGAACATGTTTAGTACTATTATGATCTATATTTCTAGTTATCATATAATAAAATAAGAACAGTGTAAAATAAAAACAATTGTATAGACATGAACAGAAATCATGCTCACAGTATACGTGTTAACATTTAATAATTGATAATGTATCATCATAGTTTATAAAGAACGTAGAAAACACCAAAGTAATTTATATAAAAATAGAATTATAAAATTCCACTGACAGTTGTTTAAGACACAATAAAAATACAATGATCTAGTAAAATACTTTTTTAAAATTCCGACTAATAATTAATAAATAATATATTTCAAGTAATTATAATATTCAAAACATAAAATATAAACTAAGAATAAAAACTCCCATTAATGCAAACAATTTCCTTAGATAAAATCACTATGTTTCTAAAAACAATAAAATAAGGTGTTATTTTTGGTCATATTTAGGATAGTAGCATCCCAATATTTTATATGTATTTACTTTGATAGTAATTTAAATTATTTGATAACTTTCTTTATACGCAACCTCGAGTCTAAATGAGCCCATGATATAATATTCCATTATAACCTAGTAATAAGTTTTTTTCGTTATGAATAAGATTTACTATATTAAAATATATATAGGATATTTTTACTTAATTCGAATTTATATATTAATGCCTAAGAAAAAATCATTACATTTTTAAAGAAATAATTTAATGATTAAAATAACTTTTTTGAGAAAAGTATTCTCTTACATGTTATGTATTTGTATCAAAGCAGCTATATTGAGCGCTATTAAAAAACTATTTTGATTACTTATACAGTTAATTTATATTAATAAATGAATAATCATCCCTACAATAGTTATATAATTTTCAAGAAAGAAGATAAAATCATTTAATCATGAAAATAGTTGTTTTTTAGAAAAAATAATTTTACGTGAAAAATATTTTTTTTAACCTAAAAGTTTAATAAATTTTTATAGGTTAATGGTTTTAATTAAATACATTAATTTTATATTGAATAAAATATTTTCACATCTATTTGATAGTTTTACTATGAAATTAAGGAATGTAAATTCAATTTTACGTTTAATAATAAATTTTTCTAAAAACTAGTTTTCATTTTGTTTTGTTTTATTTTCATAAAATTAATTTACTCAAATTATATAAATTTAATTTTAAAAAATTGATTCCAAATTTAGAATCAGAATATATAGAAAAAAAATTAATGAGACCGATTTTATTTTTTGTCTAAAATCAATAGTAAAAACAAATTTTTTTATTGCCATGGTTAATTATAGAACAGCTTTATTAGTGGTAAAACTAAGAGATAATTTTATGATTTCAAAATATATATTCTTAATTATTTTTAGTGGAATATATATATATATATCCTATATTATCTTAAATTATATATTTTTTCAATATTTCCCAATTTCAAATGAAAATAACCTTATATTAATTAAATATTATATAATTCCATGTGTGTCCTCACCCACATTTATAAAACAAAACCTAATTTCTCTACTTATTCCTAAATTTTGATCCGTATAGATTATAAAATCCCTAAAAAAACTTCCCATATTCTATATGTTTTTATTATACCCCAATTTTTCTCATTAGAATAATATTTTATGGAATAGGGTGTAATATAAATGAGGACTCTCAAAGAAGATTTATTAGTCATAACCAAACTATTTAAAATGTATTTATTATTAATTATTTTATAAACATGTTTTATCAATCATAAAATTATTAATAAAAAATCATAAATATAGAAAAAAAAATTATTATGATTTAATATCCATTTTCCACAAATATTCCATCAAATGGGAAGGAAAAGTATCACTAATGTTTACATGAGGATCACAACTTCCACGTAGAGATATGTTTCTTTTTCCATCACATCCTATCATGAATGTATATAATGATGTATTTAATAAATATATATGATATTTATTATATAATTATGGTTATTCATTTATAAGATTTTATTTATCATTCTTTCCAAGTTTTCATTAGTAAATGAAAACATTGTTTATGCATATGTAAAGACTACTATCTCTATGAATAGTGTAATTGACTTTTCACTGCATATAATTTTATTAATGGTAATAAATATATATATTAAAAATATATATGTAATAAATATCATGATTAAAATTCATAACATGATGTAACTGTGATCAATGAACTTGTAAGAACACTATCTAACTGATGCTTTCATAAAAAAAGAAAAAGTTAACATCCAAAACCACAATATTAATAAAGAATGTTAGTAAAATGGTTGTTGAAATATTACAACAATATCCTATTTCATATTATATGTATGAATATGGTTCTTTTATATATTTATAATAAATTAATAATTATTTTATATTATTTTAGAGAACTTATGATGAATTCCACACTTTAGGTAATGGTTTTAGGTTATAATCTCATTTTTAATGGAACTATTTATAATAAATTTTTTTATAATGAAATTAGTTGATCTACATATTGATGAATATCATGAATATTATTCTCATATGGTTATTTCTATATATTCCATGTTTTTTCTTTTCAAACTCTCCTTATGTACAAAAAAATTTGAAATATTATTTTAAGGAAAACAAAATTTATTTTGGTCTTCATCTGTTAATATTTTTCTTCTATATACATATATTAAATAAAATATTTTATATAATGTTTCTAATTTTGTAAAATTGTTTCATAAATAAATTTATAACAATTTTCTACATTTAATTAATATGTTCATGAGTAATCCTTTTTTCATTTTCTAACTAATGTAATTTTGTATTTTTTTTCCAAAAATGTGAAAGGAATATATGTTATAACATACAAAGTATGATTAGAATTTCTTAATATAATGAATAATATTTACTTTTAAGATTACATTATATGTTTCCATGGATTCTTTCAATGAAAATTTTCATTAATTACTTTTTGAAATTTTATGATTTTAAATAATTATTCCGAAAATAAAATGGAAATTTTCGTCAATAAAATATTTTAGTTATCTTTTCATAGAATTTTCATCAATGATAACATACTTTGATGTTACTTATGATTCAATTTTTATACGATCATATCATACTACTAATTTTTTATATATAGATGGTTTATGATTATGATGAGGAAAAATTGATGAAACATGTTTTCTTTTCCCAAAATTAATCTGTGATTATATGATAAATGTATTCATGATCTTGTAACATGAATGTGAATGGATTATGAGTCAGTCAATTATATCCCACCAATACATTGGGTAAAGATTTATGTTTTAAGAGCTTAAATGATATATGGTATTTTTCCAAAGAATAAAATATCGTATATGGTTGGTTAACCCAATACCGATAGGGGTACATGGGATGTTATAGATTTCCCAAAGAAGGTAAATCAGTGGTTATCCCAATCCAGAAATGTTATGAATATCTTGATGGGAATCATTGAAATTATATTTATATCACTTTTATTGTTCCATACATTATTATTCTCTTATGGAATCATCTTATGTCAATTGTATTCTCTCATGGAACATTTTATTTAATTCCTTTATGATTCATGTCTTATGAACAACCATGATTTATGTCATGACTCATTAATAGGATTGATGAATTTATTAGAATAATTTTTAAAAGATAAGATCATGTTATTATTTGGAAATTCTCAAGTTATTCTAAAATATGATAACTGATTCATGTTTCTCCTGTTTACACTTACTGGGCATCTAATATCACCCTTTATTATGTTTTATTTCAACAAGTTATATAGAATTATTTATCAATGATTAGTCTAATAATTGTGATATTTAGGAATATCATAGTGGGAGATTATATAGATATTTTATATACCTATTTTTTTATCTAGGTTTATAGAGATCTAATGTTTTGTGGTCCTATGACATCAATTTTGGTGAAACGTATTGAATATTAAAAGAATGATTTAATATTTATATTTTTATGTTTTGGTTACCACAAGGATACTCTACCCCATATCACACATTTCCATTAAAAATCCTAATATCCAATCGTATAATCCCATTCAAGAGATGAAGGATAGTACCATACTGTCGTTAGATCAACCCCATTCCCTATGTTTTGGTATCATGAAAATATATTATGCTCTGGTTTTTGGTATTTTTAGGTGTTACATTAATTTTTGAGATTCTTGAGCACATATATTATAATATATTTTAAGAATACATGGAAACATTGTTTTGAGTAAAAACAGTCATGATTTTAATTTTTTTTACTCTCTATAATGAATGTCTTTTCCAATATAATTTTTTTCTTTTGATCCTCATATAAAAAACATCAAATATGCCTAATCATCAAAGTCATAAACCGTAGTCAAGAGTAAATGTTAAAATATTTATATACTCAGGTAGATTCATAACTTTTCTCTTATATTTTATTCCTTTATTCTAGTTATTTTATTATCATTATATAAATTTACCTCTATCATCATGATTTCAAATTGAGAGAAATATTCGATATTATGTATTGGGGATGGATTCTTGGTAATCCATTAATCTTTTATTGAACACATAAGTATAAGATTTATTTTTTTAAAAAAATTCAGTTGTATAATATATTAAAATGGAAATAAATATGTCTTTTTTTAGAATTCTTAAAGAATTGACTATTTTCCATTTTTAAAAAATTAAAATATTGTGGAATTGAATGTTGAATTTGATTAAATTTTCATAATTTATTATTAATTAACATATTAAATAGAGTTAATGTTGTGAGTGGATATATAATACTTTAAATCTCATTAATGAGAGTCATTCTTATCTTTGTTTCATGCCCTTTCTAATACGCTATTCCATCATACAACTTGGAACATGAAAAACTACTAAAACATTCACTTTAATGTCATCAAATATTAAGGAATTTTCAAACCACTTTAGTATGACTAAGGATGTTTTTTTATTATCCTATTTTTACCTTTTTACTTAAACAATATCATACCTTTTTTATGTATATGATATTTAGGAATAACCTTGATAGGAATCCATATTACAAACCAATTTATCATTTCTTCCCTTAGTAATTGGTATTAGTGAATAATTTTTTATGAACATAAGAAATACTTATAGAAGGTGAATTACGGTGTCTATAACTATGAATTTTTCTTTTAATCATTTTTTTAACCTTAAGGATATGGTCACTACATTTTTGGAAATGTGTTCCACTTGTTTAGATTAATGCAGAATCACTGAAACACTTAAAATATGAAATAACTTAAAGAATACACATCATAAA
The DNA here is from genome assembly GCA_963277665.1 of Viscum album. NCBI lineage: Eukaryota > Viridiplantae > Streptophyta > Magnoliopsida > Santalales > Viscaceae > Viscum > Viscum album. Next base: position 163,419,326 of record OY728144.1, read on the forward strand.
AAGGTTTTTCATGGTTAACTATAAAAGGATATGTCTATTGAGAAAAAATATAAAATGTAAAACTATTCCAAAAATTTAGTAATATAATAGTTCAAGTACACAAGTTTAATCAAGGTCAATTAAAGAAATGGATTATTTCCTTTACAATTTTTTAGCATCATTCATTCCAAAAATAAGGATCACTTCAAATTCTTCACCTTCATCCACTTATTTTGGGAGACCTTCAACAGTTTGTATATATATATATGGTTCTCTCCAAGTCTAGAAATTAAATACTTATATTTTTCATCTTTATATCCAGTTTGATGCTTTAATAAACTCTTCTTGTCATATTTACTCCTCTCCAAGGCCTGATGAATTCAACAACTCAATGTCTATTTCAATCTAATTACATTTTCGAGAACACAAAAATAACACTTCTTTTCACGTATAAACAAATTCTGAACTAGTATTATCATATTTTCCTCCATCTTATGTCTTCAATTTTGGAAAGAAAGAACATGTAATCCTTGATCCTTCTTTTCTTTATAAACCAGATATAGTAGTGACCATCTCTAATGACTCCTATTTCTTCTTATCATGAAGATATATCTTCCAAATATTCATGTTTTCTCTTATTATTCTCAGATACATGGATATATTAACATACAATCGCCACTATTTTTAAAAAAATTAAAAACAATTGATGAATATTGTAGCGCCTCCTCTTCGTGGAATCTTCATTTCTTCTCTTATATTCCACAAATATTTATGAGGATATCATTCTATTGGTTGAATAACAAAATAATATCCTAATATCAGTCATGTAATCTATAATTCAAAATTCAATGATTCTTTGTATAATCTATTCAATAATATCATTTGAGATAGTTTTTATATTTTAGAAATGGGAAAACGTGGAATTAGTATTGAAAAGACACCATTTTTAAATTCCTTATAATAATTATGAATTCCTTCAAATATTTCGGTTTTCCTTTACCCAAAAAATATTCAAAATATTTTAACCATGTTTTCATCCTTACAAATATGTTAAAATTAAAATGAAAACTTAATTATATGTGGAATACAAAATAATTTTCCACTCCTCCATTAGAATCACCTTCACAAGCTTCAAATATTAATAACTATTAGATAAGATATAAGAAATATAATTTATTATATGTCTCTTATAACACAATTAATAAGAATATATATTCTTATAAAAAATTATAGATCATCAGGTTAAATTACATATCTTTTGAAAACACTTTCTTTTCAACATTTTAGTCATTTTCTGAAAAATATATTCAGAAATGGTTAAAAATATGTTATGTATACTGAGAACTATCATCCCATTCTTTCAATCCCAAACATTGGAAAATATATTATGCATCCACTAAAATTATTATGCATGAAATTACTTTTGTGAGTGTCAAATACATTTCTTTGTTCCAATTAGATTTTTAATTTTGAAATAAGACTTATTTTATGGATATCAAGAGGTCGAACAACCCTTTCTATTACTTATTTTGGAATCTATTTTTCGTTTTTGTCTAATATTTAATTTTTTGGATTTATGTGATGTTTTTTAGACTAATAGTTATATTTATTTCTATAATTAATTGTCATTTATATTGAATTAACAATTATATATATTTTGAAAAATTAAAGACTTTGTAAAATTAGTTACATGTATGTTGAAAAATTAAAATATTCTTCTTTATATTCAGATTTAGGTGTAGTGGATTTCATTTTCAATGAAAATTATATAATTACTATATTTGTTTACATGTTTATGGGTGTTGATATATATGATAACATGTCTATATGTTTAAATACTATTTTTATATAAAATATTTTTATATATTAAGACCTTTTTATAATTTAAATTTATATATGTATATATATATTTTAAAATAATTTTTATATTATTTGGATTTATATGATTGAATATTTATATATTTCAAATTTATATGTCTTATTTTTTTAATATGATTTCAACATAATATTCTATAAGTGTTTAGGTTTTAATATATTTTTATATGTAAATATTAAATTTATATGCTTTATATTTTTAGTTTTATATTTACATATGAATATGTTTTTTATTTATAAAATTTAAATTTAAATTTTTGTATTTCAATATGTTTATCTGTATTTATTTTTAAATTTTACATGTTTATATATGTTTTGAACTTATCTTCAACAATATTTTATATTTTTAAATCTTTTTCATATATATATATATATGTGTGACATTCAGTTTGTGTGTTTTGGTGTATGGGTATATATGATTATATATATATTTATATACATTTTTTAAATTTATAAATTTCTATGTATATGATTATTTATTGAAATGTATAAATATTTTAATATATTTAAAATTTAAATTACTATTTTAGGTGACTAATTCATCATACTTTGAATAATAAAAAAAAGTCATAATTTAGATAAAGTGGTTCGTGATTTCTTGGAATTTTGTAATTAAAATCCTAAAAATGTACTTATTTTTATATCCATGTATGAAGTGATTGAATATAAGAAAATTAGGGTCTATAGAAATGAAATTCCATCTGATTTATAATATTTTTAACCACATTTGATACACTAGATCTAAAATAGTTCAATAATATATAATTAATTATCTAATTTTAATATATAATTAATCATGAGATAGAGGAACATATTGATGGATTATTTCATAATGTACTGATTAAAACCATAAAAATATGTAATGTTGAACAATTTTATAGAGACGACACAAAATATCAATTGTAAAAAAATTATAATGTAATGAGAAATGTATATATTAGATAACATAAGTGAAAAAAAAATGTTTTGAGTGATAAAAGTTTTACTAAATTTCATAATCTTTTGAAATATATACTTATATACGGTAATGAATATAAAAATTCTAATTATGATGAAAGAATATATAATTTATAGTGAGATATTAATTTATGAAAACAAATTCTATTATGATTGTGTTCTATATAGAATGAAATAAGAATGATTATCAAAATATACTAAATGTGGGTGATCATTATATGAAATTCATGGGAGATCCAACCGTCATTCATTCCCAAGGATATGAACCATATATCTAGCAATTGTAATCTATTATCATGAAAAAATTCCCAAATTGACGTATTTATTTTATTTTTTAAAAAATGCAAAGAAAAAGAAATAAATATAAATGAGAAATTATCTGATAGAAACCTAAATCACCATGCTTATTAACCACAATAGAAATGTTGATTTTGGAAATGATGTTAGAAATATCAGAATATGACTATATGTGTCTACAATGAATCAATATTAGTTCCTCAATATCCAAAATATGGTATATCCAATTATGTTGGTATTTTATAAATCATCCCCCACAAATATGCATGAAGAAGAAATATATTTTGACGATCTTATTGATTTGTGGACTAATTAGATTAGAAATGATATTGACATTAACCTATCAACATTGACTAATGATGTGAAATTTTTATTAGTGGTGGGTGTGAAAGTGTTTGATGAATGAATAAAAGAGTTTTATTGTTTTTTTATTATGGTATTGTTCCCTATAAAGAGTATTTTTTAACATGAAAACTTATCTTGATATTGTTTTAAGGGACAAAAAGATCACCCAATATTTGGAGGATATACATCATATCATGGGTTGAAGTATGTTTTTATATACAATATAAATGGATTATTAGATATTTTTATGAATGAATGACACCAAATAAAGTTTAAAAAACCCATTTATGATTCCCCCTCACCGACAAATATTATCAAGAGAATAATATTATGAAATAGGGAAAAACATTGATGTCACATTTTTGAAGGAAGAATTTTTAGATAATTAAAAAACATACATGGATGTAGTGGTCCATATTATTAAATCTACCGTATTTGATATATTTTTTTGGTAAAATGCAATATTGATGAAATAATTATTGGGAGACACATATGTGAATGTTTTACCAAAACTTTGGTAGTTTTAAATGGAAAGAAAAAAAGTGACATGGCTTGCATGATTGGAAATAATATCTATGGGAAAAAGTTCTGATTTATATCCCTCATTTAAAAGTAAAAGTTAAATATTTACCTCCATAATTACATAATATTCATAAGGGGGCAAAATGTTTTAATTGTATTAATAAGACCATTGGGTATTTTTAAAATGTGAAATATTTTGTGTCATTAATGTATGTTAAGTTAACGCTCTTGAAATATCCTGACTTTCATGTATTTATGTGACAAATTCTACCTATTAAACTATGTAGTGTAGTTTATGGATATTTTTTATCACATATTGAGTAGTGGACTACTAGTATTTTTTTCATTTTTAATTAATAATCAATGATATATATGAAAATAAAAATCATGTTCCAAAAATTAAATCCAATGAAGATTGAATATTATTCTAGAACCATTTGAGATAATGTTTAACATAATTATTTAAATAATTTTAAATGAATAATTACCATAGTTTTTATAATTATTTAAGAATAAAATTTTTAGATCGATTGATCCCTTTTTGGGTGATATCATCATAATGCATTGTGAATGAAAGAGTAGAATCTCTGTAGTAGTGATCCAAACATAATATGTTGAATAGGGAATCACTAGTAGAAAAACTTTTCTATACAGATCATTTTTCATGTCATTTATATATAAAAGATGATAAAATTTAGGCACATTACCATTTGACATCGGTTTTATAAAAAGTGATGTAAAAAAGTCTGTATTTTCTGCACTTTTACATCGATTATATAATCTAACTTGTGTGAAAGAATTGTTTCTTGTGTCGTTTATTCTACAACTGACATGAAAGTCCTGTGACTATCCACTTTTCACATTAGTTATAGTATAACTGATGTAAAAACCATTTTAAGAATTTATGTATCGATCAAGGGGTTCATTACATGGGCCCAGTATTGCGACATTGATCCCATTTCTCTCTCATCGAAGCCCTAAAATTCTGGTTTCTTCTATCTAGTAGTCCAAATAACACTTTACGAACTAAATAGATAAATTTGGTTTCATCAACCTTGGGTTACACATATCAAGTAAGACACAAAATTTTTCATTTCTTTATTTTCTGTCAATCTTTAGCTTCGAATCGCTAACCAAAAACTATTCAAAGGGATGTTCTTTATTCTCGGTGTACCATCTTCCTATATTCAAGTTTTTTCATTTTCATTATTTCACATTCAGTTATAGTTCTTCTCATCTCCAACTAGCTCACCTAAAGTTTTGAATTTACTTTATATTGTGTTAATCAGTTGTTCCTGAAGTTCCAATTATTTTTTATACTAATTGAGAAGTATTTGTAAGAATGATTTACTAATTTTAATATACTGTAAGAAATATATTGCTTTATCTGTCACTAGGAGATAATTCCACAGTGTTATAAAAGGATGGTTGTACTATTTAGTTTATGTTGTGTGTTGCAGCTTCCATAATTAATCAAATTTCGGTCCAAAAAATTCTAAATTTCTTATATTTTATTTACTTTTTCTATTTTTGTAAATTTTCTCCATGTTAAAAATATAGACTCAGAAACCTTAATAAAAATTCTTAATCAAGTTTAATTTAGTTGTAATAATTGGTTTTTCACTTGATGATGGTTTTGGTTTTTATGATTTCTAAAAAATACTATGGTGTTTTTAGTTTAATATTTAATTTCATTAATTTTTTTCGATAGTGAATGAGATATTTCATGGAATTTCATTTTGTTAAATATTAATGTTTCATAAATGAATTAATACATTTGACATGGGTTCACTGTTTAATTTTTATTTTTTTATACTCTATTTTATGATCAAAATAGAACAACAGTTTTTCCTTTATGTTCATTTGGAATAGTTACCATATTTATACTCTTTGATTTTGTGAATAAAACATGATAATGAATTGTAATTAAATCTAGGTTAAAAATTCCTATCCATTTTTTGGATCAGAAGATTTTTATTTCTAATGGCACAAATGTTTCAATATAATAGTATATCCCCTTAATTATTTATAGTGGTATATAAATTATATTTTAAATATTAATTCCCTTTTTTTGTTTGTCCATTTGATTTATACAATTATTTTAAAGTGACATAATAATAAAATCGAACATGATATCAATTTTGTTTAGGTCTGCAGCTTATTGGAACAAGTTAATATTGGATTCTTAGTGCATTCCTAAAATGATCAAGGCTCTATAATCTAATTTGGATTTTATAATGTGTTACTTAGTTTTTGAGTTTATTTAATGTGATTTTTTTTAAAAAATAAGACTCAATTTAGGATTATATTGTATCGTTAACTAAAATATAGAATAATTTTTTTATTTTCATAAATAATCAAATATGAATTAGTAATTATCATTTTATATATTATTTTTTGGATATTGTTTTATGGATGTCATTGTACATATTTATTAACAGTTTCATAAGGTTATATTATTTTATTTTTAATTGATATAATTTTTGAAGGAATTTGTTTTTTAATTCCTTCTACATGAATAAAGTTTCTCATCAAAACATTCTATTTTCTTTCAAATGTTTTGATTTTTGGTTTTTTATATTTTTCGATGTCATTTCTATTATCAATATTTTATAAATTATCTCTTTTTTTTATATTTACTTTTGATATTTTTATATATAGTGAATCAAATTTGCATCAATGCACCTTAACTAGGTTCTGAATATGAGGAACATGTTATTTATTTTTTTGGAGTTTTCTAAATTAAATATTCCAAATAATGATATTTTTTCTATTCGTGCCTGAAATGTTTATATTTGAAGAAGTTGAAAATCAGGTATATCAAATATAAATTAATTTGTCATGGTTATATTTTGAGTTATAGTCCATATATTTTCACAGTGAAACTTGGAATAATTCTAGATCTATTGATGATGGGGCTTTGTAATATGATACATCAAATAAACTTGATAAAATATCTCCTGATAATGAAGTATAAGAAATTGAGAAACAACCAACAAATGATCATTTATATTGTGATTCTAAATTCCCATTGTTTCTTGGTTTTACGGAATATACGGATTTATCAATGGTGTCAAGATTGATAAACCTGAAGGCCAAACATGGAATGAGTGATATAATTTTTACAGAGTTGCTACAATTGTTAAAATACATTCTTTCAAAAGATACTGATCTTTAAGATTCACATTATAAGGCCAAGAAAATATTATGGCTGATGGGATTGGGTTCCAAGAAAATAAATTTCTTTCTGAATAACTGTATGATATATAGAAAAGAATATGAATATATTTTAGAGATTCCTAAATTTGGGATATCATGGTATAAGTTCAAATAAAAACCACCTTCAGATTTAGATTTTACAAAGATCACGACCAAATGTTTTGGTATCTACTAGTAATTCCTTAGGGGAAACATATATTTTATAATTCACATGATGCAAAAATGATAATATGGATTGTTGATGAGAAGATATGTGATGAAAAAATACATCATCCAGTTTATTGTCCAAAGTGGATGAAAATTGATCACTAATTTCCTACATTCAGAAATGAAGTTTGAAATCTCATACTTGGATTGTGCATAGATAAAATGAATTCATATCGAATCCTTTGCAGAACACATAGTTCATGACCTGTTTTATTGGTAATTTACAATATATCTCCTAAATTTTGTAAAAATTAAAAATATATCATGTTTAGTTTAATGATATATGGACCAAAAACATCCTAAAAATGATGTTGACATTTTCTTCTCACCATTAATTTATGGCTTAAAACTATTATTGGAGGAAGGTATAAGTGTGTATAATTCCTAAAAAAATGAATATTTTCAACTACATGAAATGATAATTTTCACTATAAATTAATTCCCAGTATATAGAAATTTGTTTAAATATAGTGTTATGGGGCATAAATCTTGTCCAATTTGTGAACACCAAAATTCTTATTTTTAACTGATTCATTGGATAAAAGTAGTATACATGGGTCATAGAATTTTTTTGCCTATAGATCACTATTATAAAAGATTGAAAAAGGATTTCAAAGGCTCATAGAAACTTTTTATTTCTCAAAAACCATTATCCACTAATCAGTATTTTGAGATGGTAAATAACATTGATGTGCCATTCAGAAAGACACACAAATCTGGTAATTATACAAATATTTTGAAGAAACGTTCAATATATTTTGATCTACCATATTTTTGATATCATGAGGTAAAACATAACACTGATTTCACGCACTTGGAGAAGAATATCTATGAAAGTTTGATTGGAACATTGTAAGATAGTAATGGAAAGACTATATATGGGTTAAATGCAAGAATGGATTTACTCTCAATGGGAGTACATTTGGAGTTGGCTACCTCTCCTGATGGAAGCTGAGTATTAGTACCTCTAGATTTTCATACTATATCCAAGAGGAATAAAACTAGATTTTTTCAACGAAATCGTGATATCAGAGTTCCAGATGCTTATTCTTAAAATATAAATAATTATGTGTCTTTAAAATATTTGAAGTTAATTCGTTTTAAATCTCATGATTGTCATGTCATGATGCAATATATCCTACCTGTTTCATTGTGTGCAATATTTCCATCTGGTGTGAGAATGAGTATCATGAAGGTGTGTTATTTTTTTTAATTTTATATTTAATAAGGTGATTAATTTCCATTCATTGAAAATTTTGGAGAATAAAGCAGTTTTTATACTTTGTCAATTGAAAATGTATTTTCCTCAATATTTTTTTTATATCGTGGTGTATTTAATTTTTCATTTGGTGCAAGAAATAATTATTTATGGACTTGCATATCTACATTGGATGTATAATTTAGAAATTTATATGAAGATATTTGATGGGTGTGTTATGAATCTATATCGTCCTAAAGCATCCATTGTTGAGAAGTATAATTCAAAAGGGGTTGGAGAGTTTTTTACAAGTTATTTTTTTTATGTGGTGCACATCGGTTTGACTACATCTCTCCATGAATGTGTTAAATTTGGGGGAAAGGGGATTCATGGATTGAAATTCAAATTCTTGAGAGGTGAACAGAAAAAGAACATTCATTTATACATCTTGAATAACATAGATGATGCTAAACCATATATAACAATTCATATTAATGAGTTAAAACTACGTTATCCAAAAAAATATATGTGTGGATTTTGAATGAGCATAACAAAACACTTTTTATGTGGTTTAAGTGGCTGTAAAATTGGATGCATCAGAAACATTGAGATGGTTAGTGGGAGATCAAAGTTTAAAACTAATAACATGGTCCATGTTATAAATTAAGGGTTATACATTTCATACAAAAGATTAGGAAATCAGAAGTGTTGTTTAGAATAATAGTGTGTTGGTGTTGGAAGAAGGAATTAATTTTTATGTGCCAAAAAACCCAATATCTACATTAACCACATATTATGAAGTCATTTTATAAATATGGTGGGTTTATTACATTAAATTTATAGGTCCAATGTTTAATTTTAAATGGTTTATTGGTAAAAATATTGTCTAACACGATTAATTTGGAATTCCACTAGTTAATTTGAATAAATTGGAATACAAAAAAAATTATTTTATCATGGGAACACATCTAAAAGAAATTTACTATGTTATTTCTCAATCTAATATGCAGTGGGATACTATTTTACAAAGAAAAAAATAGTTTCTCAATGATAATAAACTTGACGAATATGCTAATTTACGTGAGATCTTTATATCCATGAAATTATTAATAAATAATATTGAGGAACACATCAAAGGCATGGTTTTTTCCATATGAAATGATAATGATGAAGAAATTTGGTCAAAAACACTTCAGTACATTCCTAATATTACAAGTAACATAAGTTTAATTGTGGTTAACGTTTTTAAATTTTATAAGTTATATATTTTAATTTGATTTTCTTTATTAAAACATATATTATAACTAATAAGGTAAATTGTTTTTTTATATTATATAAGTTTTGTCTAGTTTTCCATGTTCACACTTAGGTAACTTATCTATTAATTGATTTTTGTTGAAAACCTATTATTTTAAATTGAATATTTTAAATAAAAAAATATATTGTATAAGTGTATATTTCAAAAATAATTATTTTTGTAGTAAAAATGATTTATCAGGTTGGTAAATTTTTTACTATATTATCTCATCTTATTAATATTGTGTAATTTTTACTCATTGATGTCATTTCATCTCTAATTAATATTTTTTCATTTTATTTAACTATAAAAAATATGAATAAAAATTTTTCACCTTTATTTTACTTTTATTTTTGATTGATAATTGTTAATTTTTTATTTACATTTGTTGGTAATCATTGGAATTGTATAGATTTTACAAATTGGTGTTTCTTTGATTTGTAGGATAATGATAGATCAATCATATAATCAAACACTTATTTTTTATTTGATCATAATCATACCTCTAGGGAGGAATTTACACATGCTTCTATTGATGAAAATCTTCATCCTTATTTACATGATATATCAACTTCCATTTGGGGAAGAATTTGAGGGTTGGTAAATGTGGAACCACACGTTTACCAAAATTTTTATTTTCTTATACCTAAGAATAGAGGATACTATTGGACATTGGTTATAATGATATTCCCATAGGTGAAAAAAAATAATTCAATACATTTGTATTAGTATAGGCTAAAAGTAAAGTTAGTATTTTGTTTGATGAGAGGATAAGTGTGGAAAACAGACATTATCATTATTAAGGAATACCATTTTAGTAAGCTTGTTTTTTATTATTTTACATATCCTGAAATGTTTATTGTAATATATATTTGTCCCTTCTTATCAGTTTACATATGATATACTTGACAGAGGAGGAGACAAGAGGAAATTTTTATCATTAGAGGCTAGGAGATGGAGGGATTTTAAATCATACCTCACATCACAAATAATTTTTGGGAATAGACAGAATGAAAGTCCATGTGATATATATCCATTTATAAATGAATATATAAAGAAATAATATGTTGAATGTATAAAATTAGATGAGTTTTTAGCAAGTGAACTGTTACCTTCTTTGATTCTTTTTTATATGAATTACCATGTTAATGAATTATTAATTATTAATTATAAATTTATAATAATAAATTACATCTTATCAAGAGATTCAAGCTTGAAAAGTATACCATCATACCTTATCTCAGAGAGGGTATACATTATTATAAGAATAAATTCCTGAAGAAAAACAGGAAACCTGAGAGCCCGGTCATTAAGATCTGGAGAGTTTACCCGTACTTCTCCCACTAGACATGAAAAATGGAAGAGGGGTCGATTGAGAAAATAAAGAAAAATACCTTACAGAAGTGTCAAGAGTGGTAGATGATAAGATTGTAAGATATTTATTTATTTATTGATGTTAAATAAAATCTATATATTTAAATTAATTAAATATTTTTCCATATATTCGATACAGGATTATCTGGAGGAACAGACCACATTGGGGGGTCTTTATTACTGAGGCTAGACCGGATATCTTAGCTGCAGCATTGGGAAATCATAAACACCCAGGTCATGTATAAGTATAATGGACAACTGTATCTATAAGAAAAGTGTTTCCAAATTCATTAGATTCTTCAAAGGATCATGTTCAAAAATAAGGAATTTTTTGATGAAAATTTTATGGAAAGTCATGCGATGATGGAGGATAAAATTAGATCTTCGGTTCATTTGATTTTTGTAGGCATGTAAGGATAGTTTTGGCCTAGAAATATGAGTCTTATACCTACACTAGGAGATACCACTCCTCTGCCTTATCCTAAACATGCATATGTGTCTCCAGACCCTAATCTTTCTTATCCTACCCAAACACCCCCTCCTCCAATGCTACCAAGTTACAGTGAGTTAGATGATGATGATCCTCATCATATTGTTTCAAATGGGATAATATATTACATCAGTGATACAATTTATCATCACAAAATTAAGATAGAGCAGCATAGGGTCATTGTATAGGATATTATAGATAGATCAACAAAAATATTGTTCCCTATAGATGTAGTGAGTATAGTTGGATAAAGTATTAGACCTTTTTCTATTTTTCCATCTATACTACTTCAATATATTACCATATTGGTATGTACATATGTTATATTTTATTTCATTTTTTTAGTAAATTTTTTCTCATTTTAAAATGTATATATTTCTCTAATTTTGTACAGGAATACTTTAAAGGTAAAGAAATATAGAATAGACCACAAAAAATTCAATGTTTCTTGACTTCAGATACATATTCTTCTGGTCTTGATCAATTTTCAACATACTCAAAATTTTAATTTGGAGTATATGACTTTCCATTTGATGGAGCTGTTTGTGGGCATACAATGACAATTTAGATTTTAAAAAAATTGATATCATGGAGCTTGTACCTAGAGATCAATTGGGAATCAAGATTATGCATGTTTTTCCTATGTATGTTGATTAAATTTTTTTCATTCTGTTAATTTATTGAAAATTTATAATTATGTATTCTTTTTATTAGGTATCTATATAGAATTTGTACATAGCATCCCATGGAAGATGTATATGGATTTATGGACCTAGAATTTTTTTCTCATGTACCATTGACAATTACCGATGATGAAAGAATAGTTTATACAACTGAAATATTCCATAAAAAAGTCATCATTCAGTGTTGGATGTATCCATATATTAAAAGGTATGAAATATTTTTTTTTCACAATGTGTTATATATCACCTAACATGTTAACAACCAATATTAAATTTTCTTTTATATTAGTGTTCATTGTATTTGGGGTGTCTTTCCAATAGAAATGACATTGTATTATTTGTGCTCTACCCATAGTGAAGTGAGAGAAAAATTTTCCAAATGTATTGAACATATACATTTTCCTATTTTAATAATTTTTTATATTATAAGGAATAAAAGTTATTATATTCATATTATTTTAAAATAGGGTGTGGAATTTCATTAGAGATACTACAAATAAGAAGCTTGCCGAGAACCAATTTGTAAAAAGAAAGGTAAATTTTCATTAACAATTACTAAATTGTGGATATATTAATTTAAAATGATATTTTGAATTAAAATCTCTTTGAAATAGTTTCACAAATAACATGGTGGAACTAAATGTCGATATTATGTTTTTAGATTCATATACGAAAGAATTTCAACTCGGGAAGTTAAAAGGTTTCATAAGGTTTGATTTCATTAGAAATATTTATTTAATATTTAATATGTTTTATAGCAATTTATATTTAAATAATTTATGTATAATTTTAGTACAATTGCTATGATGAAAAATCATATACTAAGGAGGATTCGAGGTATTTAAAAATTGAATGGGAAGATCATTTTATAGGATTAATTGGTTTTTAGTTTATTTTGTTGTTTAATAGTGTGTGCATTTTTCTAAATTTGTTTCTAGCTTTTGTATGGCCTCTTGTGCTTTTTTCTTGATTATATTGGAGGATTAGACGTATCAATGTACATTGGTTTTAAGATTATTAGAATTTTCAATGGTAAGTGTATTTTTCTAGATTTTGTATTTCCTTTTCTACCATTTTTGTTTTCTTCCTATTGTGTTGTTCTTTGATGCTACTGGTGGAGGCCTTTTCAATTTTCTTCCACTTATGTTAGAGCTACTGCTGGTGGAAGAGATGAATCAATGTGTATTTTTTTTAAAAAGTCATGTTTTCACATTGGTTTTTGGATAACTGATGTGAAAAATTCATTCACATTATTTTCCACATTAGTTATCCAATAACTGAAGTGAAAAAAAATTATCATGTTAGTTATATAAAAAAATGATGTGATAAAGGGTTCATAATTGGTTTTACATATCATTTGTTGGATAATCAACATGAGAACAAATTACACATGATTTCTCAGGTCGGTTATTTAATAACCAACGTGAAAAATCCATTTTTCATGTTAGCTTTTTAAAATAACTAATGTGGTAAATGGCGTGTAATGTGTTTTTCATGTCAATTATCGAATAAATGAAATGAAAAATAAATTTCAGTAATTATTTATAACATCATTTTTAAGTAACCAACGTGAAAACCATTATTTTCTATGTCCCCTATAACCACGTATCCTAAAAACTAATGTAAAAATTCATAAAAAAAACTAATGTGAAAATCCATTTATGAAATAGTGAATGTCACTATTAAAACCCTCATTTCTATCCTAGAGACACTAATCATATTATTTCATTTTTATTAATCATAATAAAATCCTTAATTGGTGAAGGATTTTTAGAATATCTCATTCTTGAGAGGGTGGAGGAATTAGTTGTGAAATTCACTCCGGATTGAGAGAAACTCTCTAGTGCACACTTCATTCGAGAGAAATCGCTAAGGATAGGATTTGTTTTTTACAATCCTTTATATCTAAAAAATGATATATTAATTGAATAAACAATAATAGGTTTATAAAATATAATACTAATCATAATGACCTTATCTAATATTATAGTCTAAATATTATTCGTGCTAATATTATTATTATTATTATTGTTGATACATGGAATTTGAAAGCTAGTGTATTGTTAAATATCATTTTATTGAATAAAAACATTAATATTTTTTTGATCATATGTAACCCAGAAATAATTATCATCACCAAAACCATCTTAGTTTAACCACTTTCCTTGGTATTTACCAAACCTCTAATAATAAATATTATTCATTCAATAGATAAATAACTATTATAGGGATGGTATTTAAAAAATTATTTTTTATAATAGTCATCAAACTAAATAAATACTCCATTAATAATAAATAGTATTTATCACATTGTGAATAAATATATGAGATGTATGAATCCAGAATAAATAATATTTTTCAATTTGTATAATATTTATTCCACTCATTAAATGTTATTAATATTTAACTGATACTATAGAAAACAGTGTGTGGACCTTCGGGCTTCTTCATCAGTGGAATTATGCGAGTTATATAAAAGTCCAAAACTAGTATCCGGTAACATGTAAAGGAACCATAGAGAAAGATGTAAATGTCTCAACCATGAAAACCACAAATGAATTCAAACAGTCTAATTTTTCAAAATATCTCACATAAAAAGTACCATACATAATTCATAAACTGATATTCATGATATATAATAATTTACAAACTTAAAATGAAGAAAAAAAGTAAACAATTGACATAAAATACAGTTAAAAAGATTCATTCTAATCAAAGAGATAAGATATCAACTTCTATAAAGATAATAGTGAAAAATTCTTCATCAACCTATTCATTAATAACATATCACTCGTGACGTACCCTACTTCCCAATGAATATATAGTTTCATATATTTCTTTAAAAAATATTAGTAAACAACTCATGATATGTATTTAAAATAATCAGAGAGTCTCAATATCATTACACACATTTATAGATAAGAATATCAAATTATATGGAACATATTAAATTCATTCTAATGGTTTTATTTATATAATCTCCCATTATGAATATTTCCAACTGAGAAAACCATAAGATGATGCCTCATCTACATATGAATACTCAAACCAAAAAATAAACGTATTATTTGTCTCATTATATGATGTTATCCACCTATTGAATAATATTTTAGAATATTTTTATAGAACATCATGGTTCTTATAATGGCGAGGAACTGTTATGAATAAGTCAGTTTGATGGATATCCTAGAGAATTATCACACTACTATGAGAAAAAGGAGAAATCAATATGTGATAAATATGTTTTTATTTTGAAAGATGAATATATGGGAAATCACATGTATGAATCAATTGTTCCTAGAACACCAACTCTAGTAGACTACCACATAGACTATATCCAAATTCTAATGACAATGAGTTTTCTAGATCTCACATTTTATTAATGATCTTGCTGAGTTTGGGTGTAGTTTTTTGTCTTATATTGATTATCGGCATAGGGTTAGTATATAGAAAATTTAATGTAGAGAATATATATACTATTACATCGCTATATTGAGAAAATACCTCAAGAAGTAACATCCCTAATTATCCATTTTTGGTACCCCTGTCATAGAAGTGAAAACTTAGATAATACCATATTAAAATCATATCATTATAAGGATATTACATATATTATGTTATTATGAACAAATATTGGGAAAATTAATTTTAAACCACTTATTAAGATACATTAAAAGTCTCAATATACTTTTTAATTATAGATATATAAAAATCATTTTGTCATGTGATTTTCATATATTATTAATTAACCTTAATACGATTTTAGAGAAAAATGTTCTAAAAACAAGTATTGGTCCCCTTAAATGTTTTTATTACCATTTCTACTAACAAGAAGAATATATCTAATTCTACTTTATCATGTATAGTATGATAGTTCAAAAAAACAATACTATTTTGTTCAATTACTTTTGTTTAATATTTTCACCTCTTGAAATGTTCTTATCAAACATCAATATATACCATGTTATAATAGATAAGTTACTATCACTTAAACAAGATAAATTTTCTTCATAATCAATTTTTATACCCACACACATTTCCATAAATATATTTTATTGAATGTGACATGGAAAATAGTTCATTCCTGAATTGTTCACTCTTTTCACGGTATGTACAACGACAAGATTAATTGACCCAACCCTACTTCGATATTCAATAAATATATATTCCATATGTTCCATTAAGTAAACTCTCCATAACATCTAACTATCCAATGGGATGATAATATAATAAATCTATGTCTAGTAGAACTAAACTGGATATTAGCATACCAATTTAAATAATTTTATTTAAAAACTATTCCTTATATATAATTTCAATCAAAAATAATTAACTATGATTTATTTGTATTGACTTGTACCATCCATATATAGTTTCTCTAAAAATATCACTAGTAATATCTAGTTTAAAAACATCAAAATTATGGGGCCCCTAAATTTCCGTACAAGGATTTCATAAATGAATTAATTCATAGAGGTTGTCTTTCTATTTACCAATTCATTTGAGGAATACTAAGTCGTCGGTCATAGTAAATATGAACCCTTTTTGGATTTGACTTTCTACATAGTATTGGATACTTGGAAAAAATATTTTTATTCAAAATAGTAATGTTTTGGTTCCAATACCATCCCATATTCATTCAGAGCCTATAATTCAGTGAAATATAGCATGTTCCAACTATAAAAAAAAGTTATGTTCTTCTATCTTATAAACCTATTGTCAGTATTGACAAATAAGGGTTTTTAAAATCCTTAGCACCTATAAGATCATTAAAAATGGTGAATATATTGTTTTATTAATGTTCATTTGGAGCTAGATTGGAATTTTAAAAAATTATTCCCATTAAACCCTACATGATGTAACAAATGGATTTTTGTCATTATGATATCCATTAGTTACTGTAGTTGGAATATGGTTTGTGATTATATAAATATTTTCAAAACATGTATCAGAATATATTATAGAAGTATTATAGTAGATATAATACTTTTCATCAATTCCATTTTCTAGAAACAAATTGATGTATAATATTTTTTGAGTTTGGTATTACCACTTCACAACATATTAATGATTAATGAATTCTTATTTTTGATAAAATTTAAAAACCCCAACTATAAGAACATGTATTTGTTAAAACTTGTATTCATTTATTCGCTAAATATTCTTAAAATCACTCAATATAATCACATGAAGTATACAAACTAATCTCTTCATTTTTCATTTAGAATAGCTCATGTATTTTGTCTCTATTAACTCCAGTAAATTTGTGGAATACATAAATTTATTAGGGTTTCTTTGATAGAAAATTTATAAGTATTTTTTTCAATATACTTGGTGGAATAGCTCAAAAGTGATAAGAAATATTTTCTAGATATAAAATTTTTCACAACATTATTTTTCTTGAAAATTAAATATCTTTCCTCAATTAATTATTCTTTTTTCTTATACATATATTCATCACTAATTGCTAGTTTAAATTATTTGTGACTGAAGAAATTTGAAAAAAATTAGTTTAGAATGGAATACAATTACAAGATTCATTTTAAAATGAAATAATGTCCCACTATTCCCTAAATGGATAGAGAGATAATTTTGTTTGTTAAAAATATTAAATAATTGTTCATCATGAATTGATTGGATAATTAAAAAGGTATGTGCTTCCTTATACTGATCTAGGAATCACCATATTTATCTTTCTTGTGAATGCATCCACATTATATTAATATTTATGTACTATATTAATTTCTATGTTTTAAAATAAATAATTAATTATGTTATATTCAATATCCATTAAACGGGAAAAAATTTTCATTCATGAAAATACATAAAGTATTATCTTATACTTTAATTGAATGCAATTATTCTTCCAATTTCCTTTATTACCATATGATTAGTAATTTAAATATAGTCTCATTCCATTCCCTTTGATCCTCTTTGTATGGTTTATACATTTTGAGAATACCATAGACATAGATTCAATCCTGAAAATTTCCACATTACCCTTACTCTTTCGGCATAAGAAATGGTGGGTTTTCCCACTTCATGTTCTTATACCCATGGTGGAGCAGAGTGAGGAGTTCTAGGAGATTCGTTTAAATTTTTTCCATATTAAAATTCAATACAATGGAAAGTGGCTCCAATGGAATGATGAAATTATACAACCAGTGTTTAATTCATTGGGTTTTTTAATCCCAAGAATGTATAGAAGATAAATTTACAATATAATTTTGACAATGTACAGCCGGTGAACCCACTCCAAGTCTACCCATTAAGAGTGAATTATATATCAAAAATCTCGGAGGTACGTCTCTATTAATAAAGACCATATAGATTCTTGATCTTGCTATATATATCCATGATCTTGTGAAATTTCTTGATTTCAATATAAATGGAAAAATGAATCAAGAATAAAACATTTAGTGTGTAATTCAAGTGTTTTTTAGACCGTCAAATTTATATCAATATTCTCCTTATTATGATGTTTAGGAATTATGCATTATAACACGTAAAACATCCTCCCATGAAATAATATACTCACAAGTGCCTATACCTTTATTGGAATTTACTACAAGAAAGGATATTGAATTTCTCGATTATTGATCATAGGGATTCCATGGTCGATAAACTAATAATTCTAATATAATAAATAAATAAACATTATTTTCTATTTATTTGATTACCAAAAAATTTGAGATGAAATAATTTGATTTTAATTAGCCTCCCACTATTTTATTATGTAAACATTTCTCTAACCATTAGACTTGTAATGTTTTTTCCTTGATATTATAGTGGCTAGGATCTATATTTCTCTTCACATAACCCAAGTGAAGTTCTAGTCAATTACTCAATTATATTTTGGTAGGAAATCCAACCAATTATGGGCTTATGGCTCCAATATCCATTGATTAGACTCCCTAATCAAAAATAAATTTCATGGATTCCCTCAATAATTTCGTCCAAGAAACGGTTTTTACAATAAGGGATTTACATATATTGATGTTAACTTTGTAATGTCAACACAAAAACCTTATAAGAACAACCCAATAAAATTTATTATTCTGAGGAGGGCAATACCAAAACATTGATATTTTATTCCATACATACTCTTGTATTGGAAGGCTCATTCTACATTAATATTTAATTGATTGATTTTTTTGTTATGCATAATTTTTACAATTTTATCATTTTATATATAGTTTTAATATTAAATGAATTTTACATAATTGAATAGTAATTTTTGAATGAAATATTTATTCATTATCCTTTCATTATTCATTTCATATAAGAATTATATTATATGTAATTAATTTATTTACGTGATTTCAATAGAGAACATATAAAATAAAATAAAATAAAATAACCATTTATAAGACATATTAAATATGTGGAATTATTATAAGGTTTATGTAATGGATTTTTGTTGATCATACAATTATGAAACCATTGAACCTCATGGAAAAACTCAATAGGCTAGTCTTGGCTTATGTTTTAGTATTAAAACTTTGTGTCAGGTATCAACTTGGTTGATTTCACTTTCTCTTTTCCTTGAACTACTACCAATATCATGGGAGCTCTATCCTCATATTTTATTTACTCACATGCACAATAGGTGAAACAACTAGAATGGTTTAAGGTGAATTACATAAAAAAGTTCAATTATGGATGTCCAGTAGTAATATGATGTGGTGGTGACATGTTGGACATTATTTTAACATAATAATTATAATAAGTTACACATGAGCCTCAACCTAGTTGGTGAGGTATATTTAAGTGAATCCACAAGACCTAGGTTCAAAACCAGGTGGAGGCATATTTCAGGGGTACTGTAGAAACACTATAGTAGTATTGTAGTTGTACTGTAGCAGAATTGTACACTGTGTGGGTGTTTTAGCAGAACTGTACAGGTAGAACTATTCATCTTGGGCCACAGGTTTTGGTTTGGAGTCCTTAAGGCTTTCAGAACACCCAGGCCTTGGGGTCAGTAGGGATTTCGGGCCATGGCACGGCCCTTTGGCCACATGTTGTTTCCCACAACACACTAAAAAAAGGAGCAGGTCGAGAAGAGGATTCAGGGCAGGTGCACTCACTAGAGCAAAGCCAAATGGATTATTCAGAATGAGAGGGTATGGTTATGCGATCAGGACCAGCCTGTTCTTGCACGGGAAGTCTATCCTGACAGCCATGCGAAGGTGGAGATCAACTATCAAGATGTAGATGCTGCAGAGGGGAAGTTCCTTGTAGATAGTCTGGTTGAATTCTCTAAGACCATGAGGTTATGTAATCTACTAAGTCTATGGTTCAAGTAATCTCTGAGCCTATGGGCCTTATAAGGGTTCCCCCTAATTCCATGAAATTGGGGTTATCAAAAATTAATAAAAATAAAGGCCTTCAGGCAATTAATGATATGACTACACATTTAATAAAAAATATTTTATTCATTTCAATCATTCTTAATTAACTTAAAATGCACTCAAATAAATGATCTTTATTAATAAATTAAATAATTAATCCAAGTATCTGTCAAAATTGTCCTCTTCATTCCCATCCACTATAATTTGAAAAAAAATTGAACAAATTCATTATATTTCAAATTAATTATTTGCATATCATGTATTAGAAGGAAGCATGGAATATTCCCATATAAACTACAGGGAACCGGTCATGGTCCTTATTATGAACTATACACGCACATGACCTTTAGTATTCATGATGTGTTACGTAATTACATGATAGGTATAGTTAATAAATGAAACATGGACATGTGTTAATTTACATACCCTATAATGATTTTAATACACATGAGTATGAGACTTGTGATGAATATATGTTGTGTATAGTCTTGAATTTAACACATAATTAATTAATCATTTAATATTATCTGATATCCTTTCTCATGAAATTTAACATCAATTAATGAAAATTTTAATATGTTTATTAGGTTGAATATCTTAATTAAATTACTTTTAGGAAAATTAATTAATTTCATGTCCAACCCTTCAAGGAATTTATATCACATAAATGGTTATAAGACCATGTGTTTATTAATTAATTATACATTGTATGTGTATTAATTATACACCACATGTGTTTTAATTAATTATACAATTCATGTGGATTAATTATACAATGAACATGCATTAAAAATTTTACATATCACACACGTTGACCTCAAAACCTTCACATTATGTGGGGTTACATAGTTTATAGTCAACATTCATTATGTATATTAGACTCACCATCATGTTTTTATTGATTACATGATGCATCTGCTAATAAATTAAATAAATTAATTGTCAATTAATTACAAGACCACTGCTTCATGTGTATCAATTATGCACCATATATATATTAAATGGTTACATACTACATGCATATCTATTATACATCAAGTGTGTATTAATTCATTAATTTATTTCATCTTTGACCAAATTACCACCATGTCATGTGATTTTTTAGAATGTATAGATTATTTCTTCATTGTGAAACCCTACAAACCATGTTTCCCCTACAAATTTGTTCTTTGAATGTTATTCAATAATTATTGACCATTTTTGGTTATATTAAATTGTTGAAACAAGTACAAGAATAGGTCGTGAAGTTTTTATTTAATGAAATAATAAACATAGAATTGAAATTTACTTTAAATCCATAAACTGATTAATAATAAATATATAATTATAACTTCAAAATGACCACCTTTTAAACAACTCATATTTTCTAGACGTAGCAGAAGGGCTCATGTTGTTTACTTGGACTCAAGAGAAATTCGCTAGAGAATATTTCATTTGAGATAAATCTTTGTTGAATGGATTCTTTTTGAATAATTATTTAACCCAATAAAATCATAAATTAATTGAATATATAAGGATGGGGTTATAAAATACATAACTTCACATGAAGCCTTTATCTAATATTACAATGAACATTTTCCTCATGGTAATAATAAAATTATTGTTATCATTATTATTATTACTTGGAATGTGAAAACCATCACATTTTTTAATATCATTTTATTAAACAAATAAATTCAAATTTATTTAGTGATATTTTACCCAAATTTAATTCTCCATACTAGGATCATCTAGTTCATTCTATCTTCCTATTATTTACCAAATATCCAATAATAAATATTATTTCTTATATAAATAAAAAAATATTCATTATCTTGTGAATAAATATGTAGTTTAATATTCACAAAATATGGTAAATATTTATTTAATTATAAATATTATTTAATACCTTGTGAATAAATATATATGACCAATTATTCATGAATAAATATTATTTCTTGGTGTGAATAATATTTATTACATCCATTAAATTTTAATTTTATTTAATTGAGACCATAGTTAACACTAATTCTATGACACTCTATGCATCTTGCCTCATGGAATTAGAAGAGTTAAAAAAAGGTCCAATATCAGTATCTAGAAACTTGTAATGGAACATCATAAGAAGAAGTAAATTTCAAAATGATGATAACTGCATACGAACGATCAGGATGTAATATAATAAATTTTACTCAGTATCACAAAAAAAATGTTTTTATAACTATTATAACTTATATATTTGATATATCATTCATTAAATACATGATAAACACCCATCAGTACACCATAGAAATGGAATTATGTCCTGTGGTGTTTTTCCAACTAAATCACATAGATATAAACCTCAAAATACATTTAAAGGATACATCCATCAAAAATTAATCATTAATAACATATCACTCAAGATTCACCCAATGAACACAACTTCTTGGTGAATGTATGAGGTTGTGTTTTTTCTACACATCTAAAAAACAACTCACGATTTTCATTATTAATAATCCAAAAATTAATGTATCAATATACATCTACATAGATATAAATACCAATTGATATGAAACATGAGGGGTTATTACTAGAATTCATGTTCTCATAATATTCCATCTTGTAGGATACATAGTGAGAACATTATTATATGAATTATCATCTTCTAATGAGTTCCATCCCCAGGAAATTAACATTTACTATGTGTCCCATCATATAATATTATCCTACCAATGAAATTTTGTAACCAAATTAATCATACTAGTTAATAAATAATTTTATTTAAAATTAATAATTTTTTTGATTCATATTAATTATAGTTTTATAAATAATTCTATATGATTGTTCCAATTGAAAAAGAGGAAACAATTTTATTCTATTTAATGTGTTTTCATTGTGTTATATTTTTTATTTTAAAGATAAATTTACAATTTCATTGGAATATAATTTTATAAAATGGAATTGATTTTTTATATTGTCATATAAAATTTATCTAATAGATAATTTTGGGGATGTCTTTGAATTGATATAATTTTGGGTTAATAATAAAAATATCAGCTTTTATATAAACTATTATTTCTTAAAAAGAACATAAAAACTATCATTTTTAGATTATTTTTAACGTGACATTAGTGCCATTTTAAAAAAAATTATAATTAACTCTATGTTTTTCACAATCATACTTGATTTTGTATTTATTAAATTTTGGAATTTAAAAGGCATTATTTGAAAAAACTTTTTTTCATTTGGTTTTTCATAATTTTGTTAAAATTAATTTCTTCCAATTCAAGAGATTGAATATTGAAAAATGGATTTAATATTTATAATAATTAGGTTTAAATTTATTATTGAGGTCAATTTAATTTTTTTCCATAAAAATAGTTTCCAGTATAGATTTTTATCACCATGATAAATGGTAGTACAAATTAATTAGGATTAAAAAATTTATATGAGGTAACTAAATATCATATAAAATCTTATTGGATGATTGGATTTTGTATGAACTTGGATCTTCATTTTAGTTACACTTTCCCTTTTTCTGGAGTTTTTAAGAAAAATGGAGTTTCTGGAAATTTTTGAAGTACACGCCGTGTACTCTTCTCCGACTCAAAGTCGTGTGCTGGCTGTGCCCGTGCCACACACACGGGGTGTACGGGTGATGTGGAGCCCTATTTTGATGGAGTACGGAAAAACCCACGACACGCCGTGTACTTTAAAAATACACGCTATGTACTTTTCTATTTTTTCACTAAACGGACCGAGGTCGCGCCTCATCACGTTATTTTCCCTCTTCTAGGTCTGGTTTGTCCAAGAGCGACCTGTACGACCGAATCTTCCCCGAGCTCCCACTGCTCCGTCCGATATCCGATTCGGGCACGGTCGATTGCGTTGGAAGCGCAGCGGTGACATCTTCCTTCTGTTTGAACCTTGTTTTCCAATTCTTCTTCCTCCTTAAGTTATCTAAGGTTTAAATTTTTGTGCATTTTCTCAGATCTAAAAAGTTATAGGGAGAATCAGCCATCATGGTTCAAGAATATCGACCTCTTAGGATCGAGGTTTCTGTTCTGTGCCTTACCGTTCAAATCCTTTGAGTTTATGTGCGAATTTCCACCGATGCCCGTGAACAGGGTATCGTGTGTTTACCATTTTTCCCTTGTTGTTTTCCTGCCTTGCCTGTATTCTTGTGTAGTGGTAATTTGACCATGTTAGGGGATAATTTTCTATTCTTGGATGTGTTCTCCCTTGATTTGTTCAGTTTACGACCTTTTTTTCTAGTTTACCTTTGGTTGTCTCACCTGTTTCCATGCCTTGCGGTTATAGGTTGAAGTGGATTTCTTGTTATGCTTGTTGCCTTGTAGACTGTCTAGCCAAGTAGCTCTATAGGTGTACTTTGGTTAGCCAAGTATCCCTATAGGTTTACTTTGGCCTTATATCATTATTATGCACTAACTGGCATGGGGATGAGAGGACCTACTGCTATAGACTATAAGGGATAGACCGAGTGAGCTTCCTAGAGATTCTTAGACATTACATACTACAGAGGGGATGGACTGAGTGAGCTCCTAAAGAGAATTGGTTTTTATTTACTACAGGAGGGTAGACCGAGTGCCCTTCCTCAGAGATTCTTACCTTGTTTGAATCTCTTTATGAACCTTCCCAGGCTAGAGGGGGAATTGACCGAGTGAGCTTCCTCAGAGAGTCCGGTATACCTGAGTCTATAGGAGGAATTGACGGAGATAGATTCCTCAGAGAGTATCTAGACCTCGGGGCTAAGAGTGTTAGACCATGTGATCTTCCTCAAGAGAGTCCATGACTACCCTAGACTATAAGAGGAATTGACCGAGTGAGCTTCCCCTGAGAGTCTCATATATGCTTCTGACCAAGCCAGAGGGGTTAGGCTGAGTGCACTGCCCGGATGGTTGGGGTACTTCTTGGATAGGACTAGAGAGGATGGCTGTGTGTAATTCCCATAGGGTTTCCTATTTGTTAGCTTTGTGCTTCACTGCTGTTGTTGGTTGTGGTTTGATTGTTTTTGTATCATCCAGCCTTACTGCTTACTATTACTTCTTATTGATTGCTGTTGATGTTTACTACTTATTGTACTTTTACCTGTCATATACTCACTGACTGTTAGGCACAGATCTTAGGGTGAATGCCTACCGGGATTTTATCTGACACCCTGTTTGGGACATGCAGTTGGGCCCAATCACACTATATTTCTGCAGGTATAGACAAGGGAAAGCGCCCTTTGAATTCTGGAACTTGATTTCTTAGAGCAGTAGAGCATGGGAGGAAGCTTTGGCTTGCGATGCTGAGGAGCTGTTTATTTTCTTTTGTACAGGTTTTGGTACTGTGGTGTTTCAACATTGTGACTTGTTTGGATGCTTTCCTAGATTTTTATTTTTCATCATTTCATATATTCATATTTTCTTTAGTTTGTTGATCAGTCTTCCACTGTTTATTTTGTTGGTTATTACTTCTTTCGCTATTGTATGTTTATTCTTCTTCCACTGTGTACTCTACCAATGAGGGAATAGTTTCCCCACTATCACACCCAAGGCCCTCGCTACTTGTTGGCAGCCTCTGGATTTTGGGGAAATGTTCTTCAGGCCATGTGACCAACCTGGCATGGGGCGCCTCTGGGTGGCTTCCAGAACCGGGACATTACAAAGTGGTATCAGAGGAATTATTTTCTCTTGCTTTACTGTTTGGAGAGATTAGACAGGGATTGAACAGATTCAGTACTTGGTAATAAGCTGTGCCTGGGAGTAGCTAACCAGTGTACAGGGAAAAACCATACTACGTCGTTATTGTAGTTTTCTGGTTTTGATATTTTACAGTTGATACGATTTCACCTAGAGTGATTCACATGATTTGTACTCTTACTGTTTTTATATTACGATTCTATTTCTGTCTCAACCTGATGAGATGAGGGTATGTCATCTCATGCATCATCTAGTCACTTGTAGAAATCACAAGCCATGGATTTTTTCCATTCCATCTAGGGTGCATTAGCGATTGCATACTGTTGTGATAGAATTTGTGTAGATTATACATGATGTTGTGATAAATTCTTGATAGAATATCTTCTGCTTTGTTAAAGAATTGTTTGTATTTCACTTTTCTCAATTGAACGCCTAATTTTGATTCTTGAGGTGTTATGGGCCCTCTTGGATCGGATGTCGGTGGATCATGATCATGTTTTCTCTTATATAAGAATATTGGAGATGCCATTCTTTGATTCGTGGGGAGTATGGGCCCTCACGGATCGGAATTTGGCACCTCTTTGCTTGGTTTTAGGTGTTTCTGGGTATTCTGTGCAGTTTTTGAGTTACTTCCCAGAAAAACCCAGAATACACTGTGTGTACTTTCTAGTTACATGTCGTGTAGTTTTCAGGCTGTGTTACTAACTGTGTGTGCAGGAACACGGTGTTGTAGAATAACTTCAGGAACATGCCGTGTATGGCAGGTACACGCCATGTAGTCAGAGTCGTGTACCCAACCGTGTCACCAATAACATGGGTCGGGGAATCTCGAGTAGACACATCGTGTTGCCTTCGGAACATGCCATGTAGTCTTTCCAAGGTACCCGGTTGTGTCACGAACAACACGGGATGGTTTCACCTTCACTTATACACGCTGGGTTTGTTCTAAACACGGCGTGTAAATTCCAACCGTGTAGACAGTCGTGTAACTAACAACACGGGCCACTGAGTCAGTGTCTAGTACACGCCGTGTCCCTAGGGAACACACCGTGTAGTATGAGGTTTGTTTGACTGTGTGTGTTACCCGTGTAAGAGGCTCAGGAAGGGGAGTAGTCTTCATGTACACGTCGTGTGTTGGGTCAACACGCCGTGTAGTTTGAGGTGTTACATAACCTGTAGGGCAGGGATATACGCCCATGTCAGTGCCTTAAGAAGACACGCTGTGTAGTTTTTATACATGTTGTGTAGTCGTGTTTTGTTAACTTGTGTGTTTTTCGTCCACTGTTCATGTTTTGTACTCTTGTGTTCTCTGTCCTTGTTTTATGATCTAATGTATACTTTTTATCTTTCATAGATATGCCTCTGATACGTCCTACAGTTATACGTCTGTCATCCGGCAGTGATCAGACGCTAGATGTGGCTGATCAGGGACTTCCTTCCAATCCTCCAGTCGATCCATCCTTGGAACCGGCTGTTATACCCGTTGTAGGCGCCGAGGCACAGTTTTGGGAGGACTTCATGAGGATGATGCAGAACTTCCAGGGAGTGCCACCTCCTTCCCAATCGATGGTTGCGTTGATGCGGGTTTTCCAACAGCAGCATCCTCCTACTTTATCAAGGGATGGAGGACCTCAAGCTGCAGAGTTGTGGATAGAGGCCACACTGACCATATTTGACCACCTAGAGATACCTCTAGTGAAAAGGGTAAATATTGCTACTTATATGCTCCGGGACACCGTCAAGCGGTTGTGGGAGGTGATCTCATGGTCAGGGCATTAGCAGGATATGTATTGGGACGAGTTCCTCCGCACCTTCTATGACTACTTCTATCCAGAGACCCTGAGGTCTGATTGAGCCCGGGAGTTTGTGAGTCTACTACAGGGTACTCTGTCTGTTATTGAGTACTCATCTCGTTTCACTGAGCTTCAACATTCCACACTGATCCCAGCAGGTGATGAGTTGTTCCTTACTAGGATGTTTGAGGACGGTCTCATGCAGGAGATCGATTACCAGGTGAATATCTTCCAATTGACTTCAATATCCTCCAGCATCAACCAGGCGCTGATCACTGAGCGCAATCTGAGGGATTCCGGAGAAGTGAGCTAGGGCAGTTTGAAATCCAGAGCTGTTGTTCCTCCTGCGTACAGTAGGAAGCCTCGTAGAGAGTCTTCTCATGGAGATCAAGTTTCGTGCGATGCATCTTCTGGTAGCCAGGTTGTATGGTACCAGTGCAGTAGGAGTGGGAATACTAGTCCTCAGTTCCAGAGGGATCCGATGGAGTGCTAGTCTTGCGGCAAGGTGGGCCATCTTCAATGTTTCTGTCACATCTTCTCACCTTCAACTGGTATTAGGGGTTCCTCTATGACCCCACTTTCTAGAGATGCTTCGCTCGTTTCCCACCTATCAGGGAACTGGAGTTCTTCCAGCGGTTTAGGCCGATGTGGAGGTTGCGGCCATGGTGGTCAGTCACCAGGTCATCAGCGACAGTGGAGTGGATCAGCTCAGAGCGGTCAGCTAGGGGCGCAGGGCTGCGGTGCAGGCCAGTCTTTCGCCATGGAGCAGACCTATCAGGAGCAGGATCCCGACCCTTCTATGGTTCGAGGTATGATCTTAGTAGCCTCAGTTTTATCTTCATCTCTTTTCAATATTGGTGCTTCCCATAGCTTTATCTCTGTTGCGGTTGTGGAGAGCCTTGAGCTCTCTATCTTTTCACCTACCGATGTTTTGACTCTTAAAAAACCGTTGGGAATAATGAAATCTAGCGTACAACAGTGCAGAGAGTGCCCTCTTGAGGTTTCAAGGTGTCATTTCTTATGGGACCTCTATGTCCAGGAGATGACGGGCTATGACGTCATTATCGATATGGACTAGTTGGTTCCCATCCAGGTAGTCGTTGATTGCTATCGCCGCATGATGAGTTTCCTGTCACCAGAGGGTGGATTTTTCCATCATAGAGATGAGTGGGATGTCCAGGTAGGTAGAGCAAGAACAGAGCATCATGGTCTAGGGAAAGTTATAGCCCAGATTGCCAGTCTTTATCTGGATGACCAGGGGACTTCACAGTCACACATTCCTCCGGTGGTGGAATGTTTTATGGATGTCTTTCCAGGAGACTTTTTAGGTATACCTCCTGAGCGTGAGGTAGACTTCGTGATTGAGCTTGTGCTAGGAGTGGCACCAGTGTCTATTCCTCCCTATAGGATGGCTACACCTGAGTTACAGGAGCTCAAGAAGCAGTTGGAGGAGTAGCAGGTGAAGCGTTTCATCTGAACCAGTACTTCTCCTTGGGGTTCGCCTGTCCTGTTTGCAAATAAGGCAGACGGTACCCTTCGGCTTTCTATGGATTATCCGAAGCTGAACCAGTTGACGGTCAAGAAACGATATCCCTTTCCGAGGATCGATGAACTCTTTGATCAGTTTCGAGGAGCCCAGGTGTTCTCGAAGGTCGACTTGAGGTCTGGTTATCATCAGTTGCGTGTTAGACCATCATATATACCTCTGATAGCTTTTAGGAGCAGGTATGGTCTTTATGAGTATACATTCATACCGTTCGATCTCACGAACGTGCCTGCAGTCTTCATGGCACTAATGAACTGAGTGTTCCATCCATACTTGGAATCCTTTTTCATGGTCTTCGTGAACGATATCTTGGTGTACTATCACACTTGACACGACCATGCCACACATCTTGAGATCATTCTGAGTACACTGAGAGAGCATCAGCTTTATGCAAAACTCTCTAAGTGCCACTTTTGGATGGACCAGATTCACTTATTGGGTCACGTCATCTCAGAGACTGGAGTTTCTGTGGACCCAGAGAAAGTGAGAGTCGTAGTTTCCTGGTAGCAGCCGAGGAACATCTTTGAGGTACGGAGTTTTCTAGGGCTAGCTGGGTACTACAGGTGCTTCATTCAGGGATTCTCGTGCCAAGAAACACCTTTGACAGGCCTGACCAAGAAGGGGGTGAAGTATTTTTGGTCAGATTCTTAAGAGTCATCCTTTCTGGAACTGAAAGGGAGGTTGATGTCAGCACCGATAATAGTCTTTCCAGAGCTAGGAAAGGGCTACACTGTTTATTGTGATGCTTCAGGTATTGGGCTGGGAGCCGTGCTTATGGAGGGAGATGGAGTCGTTGCGTACGGGTCTCGGCAGTTGAGGCCACACGAGAGGAACTACCTGACGCACGATCTGAAGTTGGCAGAAGGTGTTCATGTCTTACGCTGTTGGAGACACTATATTCTAGGAGAGTACTTTGTGGTTTTCATCGACCACAAGAGTCTCAAGTATATCTTCGCTCAGTGTGATCTGAATCTGAGACAGCGCAGGTGGGTCGAGTATCTTCAGTCCTTTGACTTCGAGCTCGCCTATATGTTGGGAAAGGGCAATGTAGTGGCATATGCGTTGAGTAGACGAACTCAGATTCAGGAAGTTCAAGAGGTCAGTAGTGAGTGGTAGCTTATGGCTCTGTTTTCTGAGATGCATCTAGAGGTGCACGACAGGTAGGGACAGGCTTTTATTTCTTTTGTGGTTGTTACCTCTACTCTTCTTGATCAGGTACGAATAAGGTAGCTATCAAACTCAGAGGCCTTGGTCCTGTGGGAGTGTGTGTCTGGAGTGGACCCTCTTCCTGGATGGACAGTGGTCGAGGATGAGATCTTTCATTTCTAGGGACGCGTATGGGTGCCCGCAGACATACGCGAGGAGCTGATGCGGGATTTTCATTCCTCAATTTGGGCAGTTCAACCTGGCATCACCAAGATGTATTGGGATCTTCATCTCCAGTACTGGTGGCCAGGTATGAAGAGATATGTTGTTGGTTTTTTCATGAGATGTTCTACTTGTCAGCAGGTGAAAGCAGAGCATCAGTGACCAGGAGGGCTCTTACAGCAGTTACCCGTTTTGGAGTGGAAGTGGAACGATATCACGATGGACTTCGTGACAGGGTTTCCGAGGTCACGATGGGGAGGTGATGTTGTTTGGGTTATCGTTGACATACTTACGAAGGTTACACATTTCTTGTCGATCAAGGAAACCTTCAATGTTGATGATCTAGGACGACTGTACATCCGAGAGATTGTACGTCTACATGGAGTTCCACACTCCATTGTTTCAGACAGGGATGTGCACTTTACCACTTGGTTCTAGCATGGAATTAAGAAGGATTTGGGTACACAGGTACATTTGAGTACATCATACCACCCCCAGACAGATGGCCAGTCTGAACGCATGATCCAGGTGCTTGAGGATATGCTCCGAGCTTGCATTCTAGACTTCGGCGGTTCTTGGGAGAATCATATACCTCTTGTGGAGTTCTCCTATAACAACAGTTTTCAGGAGACCATTCAGATGGCACCGTACGAGGCTTCGTACGGTAGGCCATTCCGATCACCCTTATACTGGCTGGAGGTAGGAGAGGCAGCATTGCTGGGACATCATCTTCTTCAGGAGACTTTGATGCAGATAGAGTTAATTCGGAAGAGGATGGCTACAGCACAGTCTCGACAGAAGTCTTATGCTGATCAGCGGGGACAACCTTTGGAGTTCGAGGCCGGAGATCAGGTCTTCCTGCATGTCGCACCGAGGTTGGGACACAAGAGGATTCGGAGACAGGGTAAGCTTTCACCGCAGTACGTTGGGCTGTTTGAGGTAGTGGGGAAAGTTGGGCCGGATTCCTATCGGTTGCAACTACCTCAGAGGTACCAGGCTATGCACGACGTCTTCCACGTCTCTCAGCTTCGACGTTACTTCTCAGACCCATCTCATGTCTTCCAACCTGAGGAGGTTGATCTGGAAACATATGCGTTATTTGAGGAGAATCCTATCCTGATTGTCGATCACAGCACGAAGGTTCTCCGAGGCCGGTATGTTCCTCTGGTACGAGAGTTATAGCAGCACGGGCGGGTACAGGACGAGACTTGGGAGAGGGAGGCCGAGGTTCGATCACAGTGGCCGAAAATGTTCGAGGATCTTTCTTTTACACTCACCAAGGGAAATTCAGGGATGAATTTATTTAAGGGGGAGAAGTTTGTAAAAACCCGAATCTTCGTTTCAGGTACGCTTTCCCTTTTTCTGGAGTTTTTAAGAAAAATGGAGTTTCTGGAAATTTTCGAAGTACATGTCGTATACTTTCTTAGTACATGCCGTGTACTCTTCTCCGGCTCAAAGCTATGTGTTGGCCGTGCCCGGGCCACAAACATGGGGTGTACTGGTGACGTGGAGCCTGAATTTGGTGGAGTATGGAGAAACCCACTACACGTCGTGTACTTTTAAAATACACGCCGTTTACTTTTTTTTACTAAACGGA
Organism: Viscum album; assembly: GCA_963277665.1. Taxonomy (NCBI): domain Eukaryota; kingdom Viridiplantae; phylum Streptophyta; class Magnoliopsida; order Santalales; family Viscaceae; genus Viscum; species Viscum album. The sequence continues at coordinate 163,452,090 of OY728144.1, forward strand.
CCGGGGTCGCGCCTCGTCATGTTATTTGCCTTCTTCTAGGTCCGGTTCATCTGAGAGCCACTCGTACAGCAGAATCTTCCCTGAGCTCCAGCCACTCCGTCCAATCTCCAATTCAAGCATGGTCGATTTCGTTGGAAGCGAAGCAGTGATTTCTTCATTTTTCTTAAACCTTGTTTTCCAATTCTTCCTCCTTCTCAAGTTATCTAAAGTTGAACGTTTTGTGTGTTTTCTCAGATCTACAAAGTTCTAGGGAGAATCAGCCGTCATGGTTCAAGAATATTGATCTCTTAGGATCGAGGTAAGTGGTTTGTGCCTTACCGTTCAAAGTCATTGAGTTTATGTGCGAATTTCCATAGATACCCGTGAACGGGGTATCACGTGGTTACCATTTTTCCCTTATTGTTTTCCTACCTTGCATGTATGCTTTTTTAGAGGTAATTTGACCATGTTAGGGGATAATTTGATTTGCTTGGATGTGTTCTCCCTTTCTTTGTTCAGTTTACAACCTTTTTGTCTCGTTTGCCTTTGGCTGTCTCACCTTTTTCCATGCCTTGTGGTTATAGGTTGAAGTGGATTTCACGTTATGCTTGTTGCATTGTAGACTGTCTTGCCAAGTAGATCTAGAGGTGTACCTTGGATAGCTAAGTAGCTCTATAGGTTTACTTTGGCCTTATAGAATTATTATGCACAAACTGGCATGGGGCTGAGAGGACCTGGTGCTATATACTATAAGGGATAGACCGAGTGATCTTCCCAGAGAGTCTTAGACATTACAGACTAAAAAGGGGATGAACCGAGTGAGCTCCCAGAGAGTCTTGGTTTTTATAGACTACAGGAGGGTAGACCGAGTGTGATTCCTCAGAGAGTCTTACCTTGTTTGAATCTCTTTAAGAACCTTCATTGGCTAGAGGGGGAATTGACAGAGTGAGCGTCCTTAGAGATTTTGTGGTATACCTGAGGATATAGGAAGAATTGACTGAGATACCTTCCTTAGAGAGTCTCTAGACCTTGGGGATAAGAGGGTTAGACCGCATGATCTTCCTCAAGAGATTCCCTAACTACCCTAGACTATAAGGGGAATTGACTGAATGAGCTTCCCCAGAGAGTCTCATAAATGTGTATGGCCAAACCAGAGGGATTAGGCAAAGTGCACTTCTCGGAGGGTTGTGGTACTTCTGGGATAAGACCAGAGGGGATGGCTGCATGTACTTCCCATAGGGTTTCCTGTTTGTTAGATTTTTTGCTTCACTGCTGTAGTTGGTTATGGTTTGATTGCTATTGTATCATCCAGCCTTACTGCTTATTGTTACTACCTATTGCTTGTTGTTGATGTTTACTACTTATTGTACTATTACCTGCCATATACTCACTGACTGTTAGGCATAAATCTTCAGGTGAATGCCTACTGGGATTTTATCTCACACCCTATTTGGGCCATGCTTTTGGGCCCAAGAAAACTATGTTTCTGCAGGTATAGACAAGGGAAAGTGCCCTTCGACTTCAGGAACTTGATTTCTTGGAGCAGGAGTGCATGGGACAAGGCTTTGGCTTGCGATGCTGAGGAGCTGTTTATATTCTTTTGTACTAGTTTTGGTACTGTGGTGTTTCAGAATTGTGAATTGTTTGGCTTCTTTCCTAGAGTTGTATTTTTGCATCATTTCATATATACATATGTGCTCTAGTTTGTTGATCAGTCTTCCACTATTTATATTTTTGGTTATTAATGCTTCTTCTATTGTATGTTTATTCTTCTTCTGCTATGTACTCTGTCAATGAGGGCATTGTTTCCCCACTATCACACCCAAGGCCCTCGCTTCTTGTCGGGAGCCTCTGGCATTTGGGGAAATGCTCTGGAGGCCATGTGACCAACCGGGCACAGGGTTCCTCTGGGTGGCTTATAGAACTGAGACGTTACATATTTCAACCCTTATCACATTATATTATAAAATATGTTGTTTTAGTTTCATTGGATCAATATTAATTCATATTAATATTTAAAAGTTAAGAATAATAATAAGTGGGTCACTCTCATCACTTATGTAAGGGAACCCCATATCTTCACTTATTAACAACCATTAAACACTATATTTTATCCTGTACCTACCCACATAAAAGAAACTCCTTCCCATATTCTATAGATTTTGGTCTCTCTAAAATACCAACCTAGAAAGATTATGGTGTAAGGCAAAATTAGTTTTCAAAAGAATAGGTATAACTTCTAACTAGGTTCTTTCATGTATATTTCTTCTTATAGATCATTGAAACCATTTTTAACAATGTTGAAACAATAAAATAATCATTTATAATATACTGAAATGTTATTATTTTTAATTTACAACCCTTTTTCATCTCTTTTTTATCATATGTGGCACAAAAATGTTGATTGTGCGCATGTGTGGACTGCCACCTCCATTAAGTGTTGTGTCTCATTTTTCATCACCACCACAGATGGCTGGTTTTTATAATGGATTTAATAAAAATATAAGATTTTTATAAATTAATTAGGATTAGAAAAAGACAATATAATATCTACCATTTTACCCTTACATCAATTGAAAAATGATTACGTCGCTCATTCATGCGTATGGACTACCACTTCCACAATGTAATATGGATCATTTTTCTATTCCACCTTATATGGATGGTCATAGTAACGATTTAATGAATAATAATTATATATATAATATTTATTATTATTCTATAAAGGTAACCCTTTATATTTTTTATTTTGTTTCTATCACTTACAAAAATAATAAACTCTTTCATGCTTACATAAAAATTGGCATCCCTATAAAATGATGTGATTAATATATCAGGAATACCTTAAAATGTAGGTTTAAAAATATTATTTAACATATAAATGTTATAATTATAACATTATTATAATTATGAAAAATATACCATGTTCAATTGATAAATTTTGTTTCAAAATTTAAAGGTGGAATGACCTCACAACTTCGGACGTAAACTAAACTGATTGAGTTACTATATAAAACATGATGATAAATGAATTAAAATGAAAATGATAATGGTATAAACATAAAAATGTTCTTCAGAATCAATCTAACTAATACAGTTTTATTATTTGGGAGTAATATATTGAATGAAGTTTGACTGGACATATGGTAATGATTTTTTCATTAAAATTTGATTAAAACTTTCAGTCCATATGTTTTTCCTCCATATCATTGTTCTTTTAACTGTTTCAAAAAAATTATAAATACTTAGAAATATTTAAATGATAGTTTTAATATATTTTTGACATTCTTAACAATTGTCTAAAATTCTAAATTTTTGAAATCTTCTGCAATGGTCATTTTGGAATATTTATAAAAGTTAAAAAATAATAGTTTTTAATGTATATATTTTGATTGACTTTAATTAACATGAAATCCATTATTTTTCTCTATATTCCTCTATATATTTTAATATTTTGTTCAAATTTGATCCAATTTAAATTACTTCAGAAAATTTTCTATTTAAATAGTTTTAAAATTAAAATGATATATCTTCTATTTTATATAAAAATTGAATTTTATTTTGAAAATGCATTCAAATGATTTTTTTCAAGGGTATGATGGTTAAAATTGAATATTGAAAATGTTTTCATCAAGATATGTTACTTAGGAATTATACACAATAATGATTGAACACAATAGATTTCATGATATGGGTAAGCCTGGTATATCTCATAAATGTATTGAGTAATGATTTAGTCTTCGAAGGTTTAAAATAACGGAGATAACCATGTACGTAACTCATGTGTAATAAACATGAAATCATTTATTATGGAATTTTTTAATCATGAGTGAAGACATGTTATGGAAATTGTTGTCTATGAAACCTATTTTTCAATGACTTGTGCTTTTTTTGTTCTTTGAATATTTCTATATATTTCTCTTGATTTTTTCTCAGATTCAACACTGTGTTTATCAATCACAAGACCCCAGAATGGTAATATTATAAATATTAATATATGTAAAATCACATGCATAAATCCTTTCAAAATAATAATATCCCCTTGAACAAGACCTCATATGAGAAATATATAACCAAGTTTGAATCCTAAATGTTGGTTTTACCCTAGGTGCGACATAAATTTAGTCATCATTAGGAATTTGGAGGAAGGATACAATTAGAAAATGTGATAAGTAAATAATTTAGGCTATTTTACTAGTAATAAGAAATAAAACACCTCCCCACTTTTTTGGTTTCATATATCTAGTGGGAGGAAGGGAGATAGTTTCTCCAATGTATGTGGGATAAAAAATATATAATTTGGGAGGTGGAACAATTAGACTTCTTTATTGACAAATATCAAAATCATTTCAAATTATAAAGGATTTAGGGGTCGGTTTTTGACATGAAGATTCAACATACTTTCTATGAGGTGGGTGGGTTTTTTAGTTTAAATTATTGAGCCCCAAAGGGGTTTTTTTGAGTTATGAACCCCTATTTTTATTTAAAATGGGAGTTTAGTGATCAATTTGGAATAAATTGGTGGTTTTTGGTTCTCATAGGGATTTCCCATCAAAAAATCCTAGTCACAAGGCTTATGGTTTCAAGGTCACATTCCCTATGTTTTTCTCATTAGGGGAATAAGGGGTTTTGGCACTACACACTCTATACTAAATTTAAAAGTCATATATTGGAAACTTTTCACAAGGAAAATTACATGGGAATATAAAACATATATATGGAACCTAGTCATGTGGTGGTACATGGGTAGACCCTAGGTATATATGGGCATCTTCGGGAGTACCCAACTAGGTACATGGGCGTGTGGCTGAGGGCATGGGCTTATATTGGTCTAGATCATACACATCATGTACTTTATATACATGTAGTGTAGTACCATATGTCTTTCCATTCCATTTTAAGTCGAGGAAAATACTAGGTGACCTTGATTTTTCACACACTATGAAACCCCATGTGCACGCAAGGTACTTTTCTACAAGACTTCCACCTTGTATGTCTCTTTCACAAAGACTTAGATTTCATCCCATGAGTATCCTATCCTAATATTTATTTCATTTATAATGTGAATGTGTCCTTAGTTTAATTAGAAGATAAATTATTCTATGTGATGATAATGGGATTCATAATCCAGTGATGCCTAGCTGGTGATTGCGATCGGGTGTGATCATTGGAGTTTTACCATAGTCCGTACATGCATTTCCCTATATATTTGTTTTCCCATATATCCTATATAAAAGTTGATGTGGAACTTTAATATATTATAGAGATAATGGGTCTTCTATATATGGAGTGGGATCCCCACCATTGGGCTCAGGAATTGGGTGGGTCCTCTATGGGTGTACTACTCCATCTTTTTTTACATGTAGTAGTGAGGTGCAGACCTCCATATACAAGAGAGGATATGTGATATACATGAGACAGATATAGTGATCCCTCATCTATGACATTTATTTTTTAGGATTAGTCCCTCATCATAGTATCTTATGTGGTTATGTGAGTAGTTTTGGATTTATTGATGGGTTCGTTGAAGCTTTGGGTAGACTCTTTATTCATATTTGTGTGTGTAGATGGAGAACCACTTTACCTTTCTCTTGGGTTACATTTGAGGATATCTAGAATTTGGTATTCTTTATAATATTTCATTATGTGTCGATCTGACTATATATTTCTATGCTTCTCCCTTTTTAATTTTTAGGGTGCCTACGGGGTATGTATATACTCACATCTATATGTGCCTTTCCTGCATGAGTTGTGTCGTATAATGATGATAGGTAGATCAATAGGGATATTGGTGGATCCAGATTAGTGAACCCTATAGGCTCTTGGAAATAACCATTTTCGGTGTCTGAATTTAGTATTTTTTGAGCCACACTCTCCTTTTTCTCCCCCTTCATCCCTTTTTTCAAGTGGCAGCCTCTTTTCTGGTTGCGAATTTATTTTTCCCTTTATACTTATGTACAAAATTGTTGTAATTTGATGTTTTCCTTGAGTATGATTCAATCATGAACTATAATCTATATGTTCAATATGTTACTATATCTCTTCACTATTTCATAGTTATTTATGTGTGCATCCATATAGTTACTATCGGATAAGGCATCCGATTTCATTGTTATTCTTACGTAGCACTTATCATCTGTTCCCTTCCATAATGGAGGTAGGTTTTTGGTGTCCTAATTAGATACTTTTCAGCTAGGCATGCCCCTGTGCATCAGGTCATGAAAATGTAGTATCATAGGTAGTCTTTCTCTTGTTTTACTGTCTGTATTTGGACCTTATTTTGATAACTGGTTTGGGAAATAATGTAAATGATGTCAGAGTGTCTCAAGCATAGTTTTCCAACCAAGGTACCCAATGTTGTTGTGGTGGTTGATTAATCCATAGACCGAGACTCTAAATACCTATTTTTAAACTTATTATACTGATTTATCTGTTAATGGAAATAAATAAAACATGAATAATATAAAATTTAGTCTTTTTTATTTCTTCCCTTATTGAGTCATCTACCCAAATATGATCATAATACTATACTATAACTTATTAACATTCAAGATGTCTCCATGATGGAATCCATCTATGATACCGTTATAGGTTTGTGAAGAGGATCAATTGAGTAAGTATGACCAAGTGCATAGTCACCATGATAGTAAGAATAGTATCAATGATCTAGTTTGTAACCTTGTTTCCAAGGTAGTATTGTCAGATGGGAAGCATGAAACATTTCTATACAATGATCAATTTGACTACCTACCCTAAGTTAGTTAGTTTTATGTTCCAAGTTAGATGCAGAAATAATTATATCTATTTTTTATGACTACACATTAATGATGATAATTCTCATAGAGTTCAATGATAATGGAAAAACTACATTCTCTGTTTAGATGGACCTTCAGGAATCATAGGATTTCATTGAGTGTGTGTTTTGAGTTTTCAATTTTATGCAGGCACCAACTAATGTAATGATCTCATTTGTAAGTGGACTATTTCATGGAGTTGTGAGGATTTAGTGGGGTTTTATTTTCAAGAATATGATGAGGAACCACTCTCCTTGGAAGAGATTGAGAACCTATTACCTAGTGATTTTTATCCATGGATTAGACCTCATATTCAGATACAATAGAATCTTGAGAAGTCTTTGGCTATAAGGAGAACCTGGGGAATTGACTGATGGAGAACTAGAGATGGAATTGGAGATAAATGAGTTGTTTTATCAGAAATAGAAATCAAGGGTTAGCAATGTATGTTTAATAATAATAGGTATACTCGTGCTTGGAGGCAGACATGGGAATCTACAACATAGATACCCCATAGTGGACTTATTCAGCATAAATTTTCATCAGATTAGAATCCATGTAGAACATTCAACTACCAAGATATTGGGCCAATATTATATTGTGGTTGGAAAGTTCATTATTCTATGGACATCACAACCCATCTTACTAGATAGGGAGTAAAAATAATAGAGCCTTATGATCCAGGGACTACATACATAGTACATGGTCTGATCTATGTCCCTTATCCTTTTGTTATATATTATTTCCATTTAAAATTGTTTCCATGTTCTATGTGGTGTCTCTATGTGTTGTGATATTAGATGATTCATTAAGAATAGGAGGAAGAGGGTTGATTCCCCCACTTAGAATAATTCTCTTCTGATGTGATTTAAAATCATTCACATGAGTAAGTGATATCCAATGAAGATGGTGTCGAGGTGTAGTAGTTTAGTTACTTGATTTTTATGTTTGAGGTCATTTTGGTGATGTCAATGTGGGGGAATGTTTATCATGGGACATATTTCTCATATTTATGTAATGCTATGATATAATTATGTGCATGGGATGATTGTCCAAATCGCATGCCCATAATGACTGTCACCACGGGAGAATTAGATGCCTCCATGTGGATAGGACATGTTTGTCCATCATGAGAAATAGAAATATTTTAGCATAGTTAGTGGAGCCCATAAAGAGTAATATGGTACCTTTTACCAAATATTTGGTGAAGTGGGCACTTTAGGAATATGGCTTCCAGAAGTACTAGAGGATTACAAGGATGCCTTTCCCAAATATTTTCTAACATAATCTCTATAAAGACAGATATAATTCTATATTGATTTACACCATGGGACAACACATATATCTTCTACATGATATCATAACTCCACCGCTGAGCTTCACAAGTATATAGTGGACTTAGAGAACCATCGATAGGGGGATTTTATTTCACCTAGTATCTCCCCAAAGGTGGATCCTATTTAGTTCATGAAATAGGAGAATGGGAGATTGAGGATTTGTGTTAAATATTATCTCTATAAATAGGTAATAATAAATAAAAATTTCATTGTATCATGGATTGATGGCCCATTTGAACATCTGAATGGTTTGAGTTGGTTTTAAAAGATCGATCTTAGGTGTGGCTTCCATCAGTTGAAAGTTCGTGAGGATGAAATTTAAATGATAGAATTTTTATGTATCTATATACACTATGAATCCAATGTGATGCCTTTTAGTTTGAATAACTCTCTTATTGTGATCATGGATCTTATAAACTGATTATTTAATCCACAAATGGACTGATTCATAGTAATCATCATTGATTAAATTATCATATAATCTATGACTGAGGAGAAGCATGTAGAGTATTCTAGGTTAGTCCTAGACATATTCTAGGAGAAACAACTTTATATTATGATCTTAATCTATAAGTATTAGATCTATGATGTTTACATTATAGGTTATGTCATCCTAGATTATTTTTTAGTTGTGTAACCAGTATTGAATGAGGTCATTCTTGGTTTGGATCCACCCAAGAATGTGTTGGGAGTGTAGATTGTTCTAGTTATGTATGATATTAAAGGTGGTTCATGGATGAAATATCGAGGATAACAATCCCTTTAATTACCTTTATGTATAAAGGGTAGCAGTTTTCCTAGCTAGGAAGTGTCATAGATTCATTAGGGAGCTAAGGTAGAGGTTGAATGGTGGTATTGTTTTGATACTATAAGAGGAGGTGGTATAGTATGCGGTGTTTTGAAATTTCAATGGAGATGAGATTATAAGTGGATTTAAAATGAGTTAGAATGTTATCTTTTAATATTTGATGTAGTTGATAACCCTTGAAAAAATATACAACTTGGGAATTAGAATTATCATTAATAGTCTTTTCTATGAGGATATGGAGGTGTTATCTTCTAGGTGATCATTTTAATCATTACTAAGACAACCTGACATTCAGGAAAATCAACACAGTAAGAGATATAAACCTAAGATATGGGTTTTTATTGTAGTTACAATAGGACTATAATTTCTGAGATAGTCTATAATCCATGGATTGTAAATGTAGTTTTAGATACCCTTAGAATAATATTTCATTCTCACTTAGTGGAGGTGGAATATGAGCAGTTGGCTTCATTGTGGCTGAACCTGGTAGAGGAGAGTGGTGTAAATTATCTTTACTGGATAGTGGTTAACCCACCACTTCTCATGTGTTTATTAGAGGACCACATGGGATACATTGACTGTGAGGTTCTACATGACCATCAATCCTCACAATGTGCATGAGAAAGGTTTTATAAATGAGGGGATTATGTCATTATTTTCTAAGGAAAGATGGTTGTTCTAGTCACATTTTGTAAGGAGAAGTCTTATAAATCCCACATTATTTTAAATCTAATAATCTAAAATACGTAGATATACCTTAAAAAGGAGTTTTTTGTGGAAAAGAATTTGGTGAATGATTTTTGAGTTTGTTTCTCGATGCCTTATGTGTAAGTGGGTAAAGGCTAAACATTAGCTTCCAATATATTTGACTGAAAATCTTGAAAACCTATAATGGGAGTGGGATAGAATATCGATGGATTTTTTATGTGTCTTATACAAAAATAAATTTCTTTGATTATATATTTGTGATTCTTTACTAACTTACTATGTTGTCACACATTCTTTCTACTAAGGAGTAGAGTTCGGTTAGATGATTGATGTAGTTTTATGTTTGGGAGATCGTAAGTCCTGATGGGGTAACCAATAAAATAATATTTGATTATGATGATTGGTCAAAATCATGGTTGTGGAGATGTTTTCAAGAGTCTTCTAGGACCCAGTTATGAATAATCATAATTTTTTTCTCTAAAAAGAATTCAAGATCAAGTGGACTTATTAGATTATTGAAGTTTTAAAAATAACCCATATTTTGGGATTTTGATTGAAATATGAGGATCAATAACCATTAATAGAGTTATTATAATAACATCTAACATAATACTATTGGAATTTCACCCTTCAAAGCCAAGTACGGGACACTCATCCTGTCACCCTTATACTGGACTAAGATAGGTGAGAAATATCTTATTAGGGTTGAGTTGGAGTAGGCCATGATTAACAAGATTTGGTTGATCCTTGAGAATATGAGGACATCCCAATGCTAAAAAAATATTAGATAGACTGACTTCATAGGCCTTTGGATTTCAATTAAGAGGCCATTCTTTCGTGAGATTCTTCTGATGATGGGGATTTTTGAGTTTTTCTAGGGGAGAAAGCTATAACTGAGTATTGTTGATCCATTCCATATCATATACAGGGTTCGATATTTTACCTACCACATAGATCTACCCAATATTTGTAACATGTATATGATGTATTACATGTGTGGTAGCAGAGAAGGTATGTGCAAAACCCATTATATGCCATAGAATGGGTTGATATTGACATAAATAACATATCCACTTTCTCATCCATGTACCTAGTGGTGATAGATGAACAATAGGATAGAACCCTATATTTGTGAGACATCTATTTTTTAGTTTTTTTTCATCACAAGAGCATGCAAGTGAGGTCCTAGGAGTGTGAGAGTTTGATGCATGCTCTACATCCCCCACATTTTTGTGGCGCCTATGCTTTTCAAGGTAAAATTAATTGAAGGATGGGAGAATGCAATGAATACTATTTGGTTTGTTTAATTTATTAAATATATATATATATCTCTGGATTTTTTACTTATAGTTGACATTGTGTTTGGATGTCCAAGGACATCAGAATTTGTATATTAAAAATATTTATAAAAATGAAAGAATAATCAAACAACCTTTTGGAATAATAATTTTCCAATTAAATAGTTAATCATATGGGAATTCAAATGTCATGCTTGATTTTGGAATATGGGGTTTACCATTGTGGTGACATAATATTATTGGATACCTAGTGTTTGGTGGAATCCAACCAGTGGATAATGAGAAAATTAAATAAATTATTTTATTAAATTAATAAATATAAATAAATCACATTACCCTACCTTTTTGGATTATTATATTTTGTTAGAGGAAGGGAGAATATTTCTACCATGTTTGATGATCAAACCAAGGGGAGTATGGGAGTATATTGTTTCATACTTTATCCTTTATAGATATCAGGAGTGGGTTGAGTTATAATACCTTCAAGAATGGTTTTGGAAAATATGCTTTTGCATTTTCAAGATGATGTATGTGGGTTTTTTATTTTATTTCACAAACCAAATAATTTTGTTGTTCTGGTGTTTTAAATACCAATTATAACTAAAAATAACCCCTTTAGCATGGGTCTGTGTTTCATTAGAAGTAATTGGGGATTTGGGGACATTCAAAAGGATTTTTTGTATGGAAATATTGATCATGCCACATGTGTTTTAAAGGATACAAGTTGTGTGTTATTATAGTTGGGGTAAGAATAAGTTTTTGGTATGACATTTCATTAAAAATGACTATAGAATTTGTAGTTGTACATGGTCTTCTATTCAATTATATTACCAGACACCCCATGTAAGTGGACTTGGTCATTTAGTATTTTGTGGATAGACCCTAGGTCCATGCAGGCATGAGGCATAGGATATGGATAGGTATATATGCATGGGATAGAGGAATTGGGATCTAGATTTTCTATAAAATACACTCCATGTACTCTACATAAAATCTGTATATAACCACATAGATAGACAAGTCGTGTGTAGTCAAGGAAACATCGAAGAGTTCGGAAAACATTGCTTGCCTTGTGATGCCATGTACCCGATGTATACTATTCTATGAGATTTAAACCTTATATATATCTTTCATAGAGACTTAGATTTAGGAAATTTAATAGCCTATACTTATATGTTTTCCACATATACAATGATGCTTTATTTTATTTCAGCAACACAGATATGATGTGAGGTGATAATAGCAAGTCACTTCATTCATCAATGTCTGACTTGTGACAGTGATCTAGTTTGATCATCAGATTATATCCAGGGTTACTACTCTAATATACATCTCCAATGTGTAGTTCTACTATATACTATATATACATCAAGAAATAACTCCCCTACATTATAGAAGGCATGGTTCCTCTATATGTAGAGTGTAATCCACACCTTTGAGCTCTAGCGGTGAGTGATTCCTCCATTTGAATTGTTCTCCATTGGTTATGAAATGCAGTTACAAAGTTTGGGACCTCCATATTCTTGAAAGGATACAAGATATGTATGCTTGAAAGATTCTTTTTTTATGAAAGATGTTATGGAGGAGAGGTCCTACATTTTGATATCACATATGGTTATGTAGGTTTTTTTGGATTCAATGATTGGACCTTTTGAGATAAGGGATTATTATTTGTTCTACGATGGTTGGGGAGATAGAGATTTTTCTTCCCTATCATGTGGGTTCCTTTTGAGCCTAAATGGCATTGAGTTTTTTACCCTCATTCTTTATGGGATAATATAACTATTTCTCTCTATATTTCTGCATTTTTAGTTCTTGGAGAACCCACTAGAGATGTATATAATCACCCTTACTTTTTATTTTACCTCTAGTATTAGATTTTATATATATAATAGGAAGTTCAGTGGTGATATTAGTAGATTTAGATTATTATATCATAGTTTTTCATGGAACTAACCTTGTTTAGTGTTCATACATGTTGTTTTGTGATCCAGGATCTCTTTAATGACCAAATTTTTCCTAGTTTTTTCAATTTGGGTAAACTTTTTAGATTGGTTTTGTATTTTTTTTATTTTCTAATTTTCTACTAAACAACTACACTATATTATTTCTAGGTGGTTGTTGAATGTATGGACTACACGTAATATGTTCAGTCCTATAAAATATATATACCTTGTTTCATGGATTTAGATGTTCCTATGTATATATTCACTATAGGATAAGGCCTCACATTTCAATGTTATGCCTACTCAGTGCATGACCCGATACCCTAGCATATTGGAAGCAGTGTTAGTGTGTCACATTGAAAATATCTTCATCTCTGAGATCCCTAATGGTTTGGGTTATGACATATTTCATTATTAGAAAGATATTTTATGTAAATTTTTTTTCTTTCTTGATATAATAATGGTTTATAAACATTTATAGTTGAAAGGTTTTCTTTTTGAGGGGATCATCCTTGATTTATAATGTTCATAATAATTCCTACATGGTTATACTATTCTTTTTAATTATATTTAATATTTTTATTAAAGAAATGGATTATTTCTATATGTAGAAATATTTTATTTTTTACTCAATGTTATTATTTTGGAAAAGGTAAACATTTTCGTAGGTTTTCATGTATTTACTAGAGTGATGATTTCCTTTTATTTTTGGTCCCTTTACTAATATTTTTATACACATCCCAAATTTTCAAAAAAAAAACAGAGAACCAATGTATAAGTCGGAACTATAATAAAATTAAAATTTCCTCTTTAGACTTGTCTTAAATGATTCAGAATTTTCTCAAATAAAATATGTGTGTAAACTTAAAGCTGTAATTTTTTAGAAAAAAAAAATTGTGCAGAAGTTTCCACATTTTATTTTAATGTTTCTCCTATTTGTCTAAATATATTAATAAAAAATATCTAGAGTATATAAAAACCTTATAATGAAAATGTATTTATTGATTAGTTATGAAATATGGTGGTATAGTTGTTATAATATAAAGGTTAAGATAAATTGAGAGTCTATGAGGACACTAAAAGAAAGTAATAAGATAATTTGGTTTGTGGTTATATTATCATGAGATATATTTTGAGGATTTTCATGTGGATTCATCTATTCAATGCATGTTTTGAATTGGTATCCAATGATAAAATAGGGAATTAGATGTAGGAAAATGTTTTATTTTTAACAAACTACTAAATCATTAACATAGAATGATTAAGTACATACCATTTTATAGTAGTGTTAACTCAGTTGATAAAGGCAATTAATGGTGGCTCCTATTGAATATAATAATCAAATTCTATCCATAGGTGTTAATTTCATGAAATAAAACCATAAATATTTTGTTTTATCTTTATACCATTTTAAACATGAAGGATGGATAAATTTATTAGAGTATTTATTTGAAATAGTTAGTTTTACCAAACACAAAATGGAAACTCTTTTTACTAATAATTTTAATGGTGAAGTCAATTAATGGTGGTCTTTGACTCTGAATACAAATGAAAAGGATTAGAATGATAACACAGAATGGATTGTCCATAAAAATCATGTTTTTGAGAACTGTTTTCCAAATGTAATTCGACATAGAATAGAATGGAAATTTATGGAGTTAAAGTAAATGGATATATCCTCGGTGGTTGTATATGAAACAAATTTAGCTAGACTTTATAGGTATGAATCAAATTTCATTTTGGACCATTATCCTATCATGAAATTAATAGTTATGAGAACATTGTTTTTTGTATAATGAAATTTGAGATGGTGTATTCTTAAAATTAAATACCTCATGTCAAAAAAACATATAATTGGTCTATGTAGAAAGTGATAGTAAATCGATCAATTGAGAATCCCATAAGTGACACACCCCAATATAAGAAATGTATTAAAATAAATTTTAAATAATTATTCATAGGATTGGGAAAATGTTTCCAATGTTGTAAGCTTGGTCATTTGGCACCTGAATGCAATGAAAATTATTTTTAATAGACCAATAATAGGAAAATAGACATTCAATCAATAATGATATTTTTTAATTACATTGAATTTGGTAATTATGATAACTTATGGTGTATGTTAGTTACTCAAGGTGGGAGTAATTAATATTAAAATATACAGTTGTGGAAAATTAATTCTCTAATACTACGTTAGATTCATGACCATAAAATAAAGTGGTGATAGGTATATTTCTAGCTTATTTAGATATTTCCATTGCATTTTCAGATTTAGGATCTGCATATTATATTATATCAGGGAAAGTTTCATGTAAAATTGAAATGTAATATTAAGAAATGAATTAACAAATTTTTTAAAAAAATCATTTTTTTGAATAAAGGTGAAATGAATTTATAGAAAATTTCTAATTATCATCTATGGAATGGTTTAAAAAAATTATTTTCATTACAATTATAATGTTTGATGTTATTATAGGAATAAATTATATTTTAGTTTTCCATTATAAGAGACAATTTATAGATAAAGAACTAATTTTTTTTAAAATGAGTTTCATTTTTATATTAGAATGAATTAATACTCTTGATATCATGTCAAGAAGATAAGAAAATAATTAATCGTTAGAGTGAAATTTATCTTGCACATATTATTAAAAACATGATGTTGTTCAAATAATGGATGTTTCTGTATTAAAATAAATATATCCATGTGTATTTTATGATGAATTTTATGGTATTATTCATGATCAGGTTGTTGAATTTATTGTAAATTTTTGTCTATTGCTAAGAAAATTTCAAGACCCCCTTATTGAATGGATTCAATAGAACTATTGTTATAAAAAAATAAGATATACTAATTTTTTGATTAGGGTTCCATTTATCCTATAATTTCACCTTGGGGTGATCCTATTTTTTTATTTTATTATATATGGTCCATGAAACTTTTCACTAATTGTAGACCACTCAATAACATCACTCTTATGAATATGTATTTGTTTCCTCATATCAATGAATTTTTGATCAGTTACAAGGTGTTTAGAATATGCATATCAGGTCTAGGAATCACCAAAAAAAATTGAATGAATAAGAAATTTTGGGAGTGGTGTTTCTTACTATGAATAACAATTATGTGTTTTTTATTATGGAATTTGGGTCGATGAATGCACTCCAATGGTTTATGGATCTTATTATATAAGTTTTCCTTGAGTATTTGTATAAATGTTTTGTGTATTTTACTAAAAATATAGTGGTATATTCTAAATATTAAAAATATAAAGAGAGAAATATAAATATTTTTCTATAGACATTAATATAATATAAGTTATAAGAAAATTTTAGCAAATGTGAAAGATTTTCCAACAAATTTCATTCCCTCGTCATAATTTTTCTAAATATTTGTTAACCAACAATATTGATAAAAATAACGTGGTAGAAGAGTTTTCAATACCTATGAAGGTCATGGTTACTTGATTTATTAATGGAAAATTAGTTTACTACATATGGTTTGTTGAAAATTTTCTCAATTGTCTATCCCACTAAACTGTTTAACGCAAAATAATGTTAAATTAATCTGCATGAAATAATGTGATGAATGTTTACAATGATTGAAAATAATGTTGTTTAGTTCTCCAATATTATCCTCTAGAATAATAAATGGTGAATGTATCATTTATAGAGATGCTTGATTAAAGAGAGTTGGTTTTTAGGCATAATAAACAAATGATTTTGTGTCGATCACATCCATTGAATGCCTAATAGCTGAATTATCCAATGCATAACCTTGAAATTTCTGTAATATTGTCTTCATTAAATATATAGAGACAATATTTTTTAGGATAAATTTGAAATATATACTAACTATAAAATTTTGAAGTATATATTCAATCAAAAAGTTTTAAAATTTAGACTAAGAAAATAGTTAAAATTTATAAAGGATTATGATTTTATAATTCAATTTCATCCAGGAAAATAAAAGAAGAAAGCGAATTCCTTGAGTAAAATAAATAATGAAAAAAATAGTTATGCTATTTTTGGAAATTTATCATTTATTTATTTAATTAATGAACATTATCTAAAAATTATTATTATAGGTAAACCCACATTTCTAGTTTAAGAGTTAGTGTAGTCAAAATTGTTAGAAATAATTTAGCATTCTTTAAAGAAAGATTAGGGATCTGAATAAATTATTAATTTTTTTGAGAAGTTTAGGTTTCCTAAATTTAACCTTAACTTAGAATTTTTTTATAAGATTTTGAAAGAGGCTATACGTGACAATTGATTCCCTATTTGAGAAAAAATATATGGTGTAATCTCATATAACACTATTTTATATTCACCATTGAAGAACTAATTTGTATAGATACATTGGGTAATATTATTAAAGTGGTATAATGAAGAAAAATATTTCTGCTTTCCATAAAATAGTTTAATTTCAAATAGGTTAAAATGAGAAAAAATAGAAAGGAATTATATAGATTGTTTAATTAATAAATGAAAAAGGGATAATATGTCCATAATTTTCCCAGTGGGATAACAAATGATTTATCTAGTAAATTATTCAAAAAAATTTATTTTTAATCAATTGAAAAAATCAGAGCATGTTTTTTCAATTCAAGATATTATTTATTTGAATCACCTATATAGAATTCATCATAATGATATAGACATATTACATAGTTTCCCACTCTCTACTGTATCATATTATGATCCAAAGTTTACCTCAAAATTTGGAATTGGTATCCAAAGTCATTTTTCACTCAATTAAATTTTAGTATATATTTTCATCATAAATTTAATAGACAATAATGGTGAAAATTAATAATTTTTATGATATGATTCAATCATTCTCATTATATTACAAGGAAATTTTGGGTCAGTGTCACTCAGTATTGGAATTTTCTTATAATAAATATTCACATTCTAGTATATATATGTATACTTTTGAGGAATTATATTAAAGTCAGTGTTAAAATTTATAATGTTGGTATAAATTTATCGTGTATAAGTTATTAGGAAGAAAAATCATATAAAAGAAATGGTTAAGAACGTAAATATGGTTTAGTAGAACATTATAGAATCTTATAGAAAGTAGAATAATTATGTTGGTAGTGGGAGAAAAGCTCATTTATTTGAGGTGTATGATTAGGTATCTCTTAAAATATAACCAAGGAATGGTGTTATGTGTTTTCCTAAAAAGGTAAAGTTATGTGAATATTTTATTAGACAATAAAAATACATGAAAACATGGAATATTTTTCTAAATAGGTATTCATACCAATGATTTTATCTCAGGTACATTACGTATTTAATGATTCATTATTAAAGATATATGTACCTGATGTCACTCATGATTTGATCCCTAAGGTTTTATATATTCAAGAGAATTGTTACTATGAATAAAATATTAATCAAATTTTTAATCATAAAGGGTATGTATTTTGGAATAATTTGTGTAAACTATTTATGGTTTTGTGTAAGAATCGGATTATTGAAGAAGTAACGTGGAACCAAAAAAATAATGGAGGAAATAATACCCTCACAAGTTTATTTAATGTGTAAAATTTTAAGGATATAGTATCTTAAAGTGAGAAAAATGTGACAAGCCAGGTAATCCTAGTAAATAATAAATAGTATAATTTATAGTTAAACATTTTATAGATCCACAATCATCATTGTTTTATAAACAATTTTATGTTATTTTTAATTTTAAAAAATAGTTTTCTTCCAATTAAATTGTTTTCAATATATTATATTATTTAATTTAAAAAGTAAAATTATAAATTTTAGAAATTAAATAATAAAAAATGGAATTCAATTTTTATATCATCATATAAAATTTATCTTATGGTTATTATTTGGGATTTTTCCAAAAAAAATTAATTTTTAGGTGAATAGTGAAAATATCGATTTTTAAAAAAACTTTCAATTATTTTCAAGTACTTTCTAAGATCAATTATATTTTGGATTATTATAAAAATAAAAAATTCCCCTTTTTCTGAATATAATACATTTAATTCAATATTATTATGAATTATGTTGGATTTTGGTAAAAATTCACTTTTATTCTTGAAACCCCATTTTTTAGAAAATAAATGTTTTCCTTTACATTTTACATTATTTTAGGAAAATTAATTTATTCTAAATCAACATATTGAATCTAAAAAACATGATATAGTATTTTTAAAATATAATTTCATATTAATTAATAATTTTACATTTAAATTGTATAATTAATAGTAACAAAAGTAAATTTTCATCATAATCGTAAAGTGTAGAATAGATTAATTATGATTAACAGTTTTTGAAAAGACCAGAAAATTATATAAAAATACTATTTTAATGAATTGTTTGTACCCATGTAAAATTATATTAAAAATTTTATTTTTTAGTTCCACTAGATCATGAGTATTACTTTTATAATATTTAAATGTTATGAATAATGAAAATAGTCTCACTCCCCTCACTTAAAAAAAGGAACCTCTTATCTTCACTTATTCTAAAACATTGAGACATCCTAATTTGAAAATAGATTCCCAAGTACCTTACCAACTCTCTTACCCATATCTTAAAGGTTCGGGTCACTCTAAAAACATTTAAGTCTTAAGGGGTAAGAAAAAGGATGATTTCTAAAGAAGAGGAATAACTCTTAAACCAATTCATTCATGTTTATTTTTTCTTTTTCCTCCATCAAACCTATCAAAACTGTGATAATATAATAAAATTGGTACCTATAATTTATTTAAATGTATTATGTTTATGGTATAACCCTTTTTCATAACCTTTCCCAGCCTATAGGAAATTAAATCATCGCTTGTGAGTATGTGTTGACAACCACCTCCACAAAGAAATGTTTTATAGTTTTCATCACAACTACACATGGCTGGTTATCATGATGGATTTAAAATATATATATATATATATATATATGTTATTTTGGAAAATAATTATTATTCTATATAGATAATATATTATCAATAATTTTACCATTAACAACCTTAGTAATTTTAGAATAAATATTGTTCGTGTCATATAAATATTTATTAGTTTCATTTTATATTGTTATACACATTATAAAAATACAAGAAAAATTTTAATTCAAAAGAAAACATCAAAATTTCTAACCAAATTGAATTTTATATTTTATTTAAGGTGTTTATTTTTTAATTGTTGAATTTTATTTTCAAAAAATTAATTTCATTTTTTTAATTCACCATATCAAATTCTTCATAAAATTATTTTTTGAGAATTTTATGAAAATATTTATTTTTCAATCAACAGACATAAATACTAATTTTTATTGAGAAATATATTAAATTTTTAATTATTAGAAAACATAAATTATATTTTTAGATTTTTTTTAAAATATCATTACTTTATTTTTATTTTAAATGATAAAATTATTGTTTTTTGAAATGAACTGTTATACCTGGATTTGGTATAAAATATTCTATATTTAAAAACGACATTTTTGTAAAAAACCATTTTGGTAGCATTTTTTTAGTTTATTTTTAGATTAAATTATTCTACTTCTGTGTTTTTATTTTTTAAAATTGGATTCCGTATTTGGAATCTTGGTGTCCAAATATTGTAAATTGGTCTTTTTTATTTTTTTCTGCAAGTATAGTAAAAATATTAATTTTTGTTACCATAGTGAAGGGAAAATTAGGTAATTAATGTAAAAACTGATAAGGAATTAAAAATGAACCTAAAAACTTTACCAAATTTTATGGCCTTTTGGATGAGATTATAACCATTATAATATTTTAATTCAAAATATGTCAAACATTTCACTCTCCTGTTTTTAATAAATATAATTTTTTATGTGGTTTAATCCAAAGGAAATGTTCTAATAAAACTATTATTTTGAAATTGAAAATATTTATCTTCAAAATTTGTAAATTACATTTAGTTTTTCCTAGAGAAATTATTACCTTTAATTATTTCACAATTTTGAGGTAGTAAATATTTAATTAATCTAAAAAAAATTAGTTGTAAAAAAATATTAAATTTATTATTATTTGATATAATTATTATGATACGTGATTTTTATTGATAACCATGACATGTTATGGTTATAATAAAATATTTCGCTCAAATTTTACTTTTTTTTCTTGATGTTATTATAGTCAATGTAAATAATAGTTCAAGAAATTCACATTAATGATATACTATAATAAATAATATTTTATTAAATGATATAAAATTACTAAAAATATTATATTCATCCATGTAATTTTTCATGGTTTATGATATCAATATTGGTCCAACTAGGGGACTTTTTCTATTTATTTTAACTATATAGACCCTCATAGGTTAAAAACCTTGTTGTCATAGTATGTTTAAAAATGGTTAATAAGGGGATAACCCCAAAAGATAAGAAAAACAGATTCAAAACTAAAATATTTCTTTGGGGGATATTATATAGACCCATATATATTTTATTTTTTAAATAAATAAGTTATATCTATCTATACATAAAATTTAGTTTTTATTAATTTAATATTTGGAAGAATTCCAAGAGTTCCCCTTCCCTCTCTTGTAAATGAGAATATATTCTTCTAATTACATAACATATTCAAAAACATTTCATACATCCAATCCATAAAAAAATACATGAAAAATTTACTCCCTTAATTATATAGGTATTTTTTTAGTAATTACACCAATTTTAGTGGTCTTAAATGGTTATGTAAAGGAAGTTGTTTGAAGAAGAGTTGTCATTTTTAATCAACCAATTTCGTTTTGTTTATTCTACAACCACTAAAAAATATTCATAAACCATGATAAAATAATTAAAATAGTAACATCCATATACATATATTTTAATATATAAATATCATAATTTTTATTCATATCCTCTTCCATGAAATCTGAAAAGAAACTGTCATTCCAGTATATGGTGGACTACAGCCTTTCGAATTGATGTAATTAATTTTCCATCACATTCTCTCAAGATGAGTTATAATGATGAAATTAATGTTTCTATATTATATTATTGAAATAATTATCATTTTAAAAATATAATATAACATTTAACTTCCAACTACTCACTTTACTAAAAAATGATAATGATATTTGTGCGTATATGTCGACTACCACCTCCATGAAGCGAGGTGATTCGTTTTTCATCCACAAATCACATGGATGATATATAAAAATATATTTAATGGGTAAATATAATATTTATGATATTATTATCATTATGAAAATATTAAATAAAACTTAATTTATTTCTATAAAAAGCATTGAAAATTTGATATTTTACTCATGTGCGTGTAAAGCCAAACGTCTCCATGTTGTATTGTAGCCAATTTTTCATAATATTATTTCAATTTCAGGTTTTAAAAATATAATTGTGGAATAAAAATTAAAAATTCTCCATGATTAATTTTCTATAGATAATTTAATAATGACCACTTTGACCATATTCATCCTACCGATGACATTTCTGACATGTGATCTGAATATCATCAAAATGTCCTCTGTGACTGTAATTAATTAATTAATAGTATATAAAATTTTATTAATTGAAATAATGAAATAATTAACATGAATAAGTTTCATATTAAACTATAAAATTTACATATGTTGGTTATTCAAGATGATAAATAATGTGTGTGACGATTTGAACTCAAGGTAAGAGACTTTATTTTATCAATCATATTCTAAAGTTCCTCTTTCGACATTTTATACAAAATTAAAAAGGAATATATTTTCTTACACATATGAAATGAATGAAATTCCCTGCTATCAAGAGACCATAATACATTGAAGTTTCTATTATAATTTTCCAAAGCTATTTCATAGAAATTAGTTTCTTTATTATGTGGGAAAAAATTATATATTAAAAGGAGTTTCTGCAAGAAAAGGGTATTATTGTTTCGGTAAGTCATTTAAACATGGGTTTAGTAGTGGTTTAAAGGGTTTCATTCATGATATGGAAAATTCAAAATGATTTTGGTAATTTATCCACATTATAGATTATGGGAAATTCTGATATAGCTTATATGATTGTTCTGCCCAGATATCAATCCAACTCATTGGGTAACGATCATTTTTCCAAAAGAATTATATTGGAATTTGGATGCTTGGTTATTCCAATTTTTAAGGATCCCAATAAGGATTCATTAAGGGTTTTATGATGATTATTTCTTATGGAACCTACATGAATATTCTGTTCTTGCTTATTAATTATCATGGAAATCATATATTTCAAAAGATAAGTTGAATATATTTTCTTTCAAAATAATTATTATACACATTTAGGGTAAAATGATATGTTTTTATTAATATATTTCTCACGGGGTTTTATGTATTCCATAAGGTTAATGTTTTTATATCTTATTTGCATCCCAAAATGATATTTTTGGGTAATCCCACGTTTTAAAATGTCTTTCATAGAGATTTAAGGATGGGTAGGGACAAGGATGACATAAATATAAAATTTGTAAAGATATGTCTAGAATTTGAAAACAATATTCTTTTTTATTTTATTTTTGTTAAATGTGATAAATTGATGGGGAATAAAATATTTCACTTTATATATATATATATGGGTTTATTATGTAATAATTATGACTTGACTCTATAAAACTCTAAACCTAAATAACCTTTTTGAGTGTAAGTAAGTAAATTCAAGTTTTATGTCACTAGATTATGTAATGTTTAAGGTTGGGTCTTTACAATTGTTGATAAATAAATATTTAGATAAATGTATATGTTATGATAATTATAGTATAGTATCCATAAATTATCTTATGAAATGGTAATGTTCAGATGATATATCATTTTAAGATTACCATGTTGCTTTATCCAAAAAATATCTGATCCGAATTATTTTTTGTATAGGAAATATGGATGTTATTATAGTATGGCACAAAGATGATGATATAATTACAAATTAGAAACCAGAATTGCGAAAATTGGAACTTAAAAATTTGTGGATTTGATGACTCGATTGATATAAGCTATAAATAGAGGTGGAATCCATGGTAGAGAGTAGAGAAATCTAATATAGATGAAGATGAAAATAGTAGAACATTTTTAGAGACAACATCTAACGTCATTCAATGGATATATTTATCGTACATTATTTGAAGGATTGATGAATTCCTTGGAGAATATATTTGAAGTCATTGGGTGGTTGGAACATCGAAAGGTAACCATTTCCATTTTACATTTTGAGGGTAAAGATGATAGATGGTTAGCTATGGCCAAGAATAAAATATTGAATTACACTCTTCATTCCATGGAAAGAGATAAATTTAAATATTTTTTCATGAGAAATATTTCCCTAAGGTTCTTTAATTTTGGAAGGGGAAAAATTCATAGAATTATGGAAAAGTGACGAAGAATCGATAAATTCATATGAAGCCAGTTATAAAAGACTGGCCATTTACTCTTGAGGATTTTTTTCTTATCTATAAGGATCAAAATATATTTTTAAAATTAATCTTAGGTTGGCATAGCATAAGTTGAAGGTGAACGTGGAAGATATTTAGAAGAATTCCTTTCAAAATATATATGTGCAGTACAAGTTTATATTTATTCAATTTGGGAAATCTAATACACCAAATGTATTTATAGATTTTATAAATAGAGTCTTTCATGAATATTTGGATAAGTTTGATGTTATATTTATTAATTTCATATTTTTTAATTCCAAAATTTAGGAATATCATTAAAGACACATAAGGATTTTTTTGAAAACTACAAAAGATAATAAATTGTATGTAAAATTTAGTAAGTGTGAATTTTGGTTAAAACAAATTTCGTTCTTTAGACATATTGTTTCTAAATATGGAATAATAGTTGATAATACTAAATATATGTTTTTAAAGAATACAAAAGGCCTATTATTGTCAAAAATATTTATAGTTTTCTTGGTTTAGGATTTTACTACCTACAGTTTGTTGAAATATTTTTACAGATATCCTGATAACAAACAAAATTAAATTCAATGAGAGTTAATTTATTTAGAAAAAAAATAATGTGATGAATACTTTCATGAACTAAAATAAATATTGGTGATTTATATATTTTTCTCCAAGCCCTTGAGAAATGATTATTTTTTTATATACAGGGTTGATTCAATGAAATGACATGGTCTTTTTCCAAATTTAGAATAATAAGCCAATTGATTATACTTCAAAACAACTAAAACATCATGATCTATAGTATCCTAAACATTATTGTTAATTATCTAAAGTTATATTTTTTTTTTGTAAAAATTTGTAGGCATCAATTATATCAATGAAAGTTTGAAATATATACAGATAAAAATAGGTTCAATCATATATTCACTCAGAAAGTGTTGAAAATTGGACAATGAACATTCTTGGAACTAATAAAATATCATATTTTCATGATTATTTATCATAAAAGAAAAGAAAAAAAGTATCTGAAGATTTGAGTCATAAAAATAATGTTACATTAAACATGTTGCATTTATAATATTACCCTTTATTAAATGATATGATATGTTTTGGTCATGAAATTAAGTATATAAGAGATTCCTCCATTTTGTTTTAGTTTTTAGTGTTTTCAGCATTTACCAATATAATTGGGTCCAAAATAAAATTTCAAAATGTTTTTATTTCGTCTTCTTAAATTAAACGTTTGAATGTGACTGTTAACATTGTTTTTTATGATAATGATAAAAAGGCTATGAAAACACTTTTTATGATTTGTCTTCAAATTTATAATTTACCTAAAATATATATATCTCATGGGGATCATTTTATTAAAAAGAAAACACTAATAATTACTTGTTAAAATACTTATTTCGGTTATTGAATTTTTACTTATCCAACCAATATAATAGTTGAATTCATTTTATTTGATTCCTTTTAGAAATGTTAGGAAATCCGTTTTTAATGCAATGTGTTCTTTATGATATAGTGAATGATTTATTTCATGAGGCACACACACATAAAAACAAATATATATATATATATATATATATATGTGTGTGTGTGTGTGTGTGTGTGTATGTGTTTGTTACTATTATGTGCTGGGTGGGGTCTCATATAGGAACCCAGTACCTTTATTATTGTTGTATGCAACATGGTATATGATGATATATTTAAATTAATGATATCTTCCTAACATGATAACTTTACATTATTGTTATGTTCATAGTGTGATGTACGTACATTATTGTTTTTCTCACAAAGTGACATGTGTACAATATTATTATTTTCACAATTTTGTTCAGGTTTATTATTAATATGTTCTTGTTGTGTTGTGTGTACATTATTTGTATGTTCATAAGATGTTTCAGGGATATTATTGTCATTTTCATAATTATATGTATGGTCTTAGTTAAATTTAACTCTTCCAACAATGTTATGGTTTGTTATTGTTATGTGTGGGAAATACTATTATTCCATTGTATATGTTTAATTATTTTAACTTTTATGTCCTCATACTTTTCCTTATAGGAAACTCTTATTATTTCACTCCATGTTTTTAGCCAATAATTATTACATTCAAATTGTCTCACTTTTTTAGGATCTTAATATTGATGAAAATTGGAAGCGTTTTTACATTTCTGATATTTTGATCTCATTCCTAATTGTTTTTCACTTTTTCATAGGGAATTATAGAAGTAATTATATTAAAAAGGAAATATTTTGTTCAAATTATTTTTTGGCGTTTTGAATAAATAATTTGAAATAAAGATTTTAATTATATAATATTTAGAGAAACTAAAACATTAGTTTCTTAGATTATGAGATTAGTATTATAAGAAATGATTCATTGATGGGAAATTTATTCTAGTTTAATTTGGGCAGTCTCACTTGGTATTGAATAATTTATTAAAATTATTTCATTACCAAAAAATTTAAGAGTTAAATACTAACTTGCCTCATTTGGTATCCAAGAAGGTTTTAGTTAATTGTTTTGATTAGATTAGACATTTTGGTGAATTACCTTAAATAACTCTAGAAAGGTAATAACTATTTCTTCACATTGTTCTTAATAAGTGGCTAAGGCTACACTCTTGTCCTAATAATTCCAAGGTATATTCTTTGATAACATGAATTATTTTTACAAACCAATTTGATGGATTTCAATGAAATTTGATCATTTAATATAGAAATAGTTTGTTATAGAACCTAATAAAAAATAAATATGTAAAACCTATGTTAAATTAAACAAGATATAGTTTTATCTAATTATATAATAGTACAATCAAATATATCATATTTTGAAATGAAGGTGTGACTAGAGAAGACATAATTGGATTGTGTTTTAATATTTTTATGGAAATATACTCAAATTTCTTTTCTATTACCATATAAATTTGTCTTCTAATATTTGGTTCTAAATGAAATCATGAAAATGAAGTTATAAAAGGTTTTTTATTTATAAAATCATCTAAATTATAGATTGATAAAGTTTAATATTTGTAAAAAATGGTTGAGGATCTTAGTAAATTCCCATTATAGTGAGTTGGAAATTATATGATGGGTCTTGATGAACTTATAGAAAAAATAATTATTTAAATCACTCAATGATAATTAAAATTGAGAGGATTCAAATTATTTAACGGTGGGTTTTGTAAAACCCTAATATTTTAGTAATTGTATATATTTATATAAATATATTTTTAATAAACTATGTCACATGTATCACCAAACTAGAAAACCACTTTATATTTTAATATTCATGATAAAAATTAACACATCATGATAATAAAATGTGATATAAAAGTAAACAAAATTAAAAATATAACTAATAGTAATCAAAATAAATTAATATTTTAAGTAATAATATTTTTTATAATAATGAAAATTAAAATTTTAAATTTATTATTTATATAGAAAATAATTGAGTTTAATGGGTTGTGATTAATATCCTCTAAATCTAAAAGAATAGTTTTTTAAGAAATTTATTTTTTGGTTACATTATATGTTTCTTATCATAATAATTTTAATTGAAAAAATTTTAGATTATAATTAGAGTAAAAAATTTCATTAAAATTATATTGAAACACATTTAATTGATTATTGATATGAGATAATTTTAAGGAAACATAAAGTTAAAAGGTCATTTTTCTATAAATACAAGTTTTTCATTATATGTTATATTTTCTTTTAAATGATAAATATTTAAATTTTATAAATTTAATTTAATAAAAAGGAATCATTATTTATAATCATGTAATAAAAATTATCTCAAGATATTGTTTTAGGATTTCTCTAAGAAAAAAATTGTTTTAAGGCGAATAGTGAATAATTTCGATTAAACAAATGTTATAAATGTTAATACAACATTATGATATAAATGTGACCTAAAAAATAAGAAACCATTTTCCTAAAAAAAATTATTTGATGAGTATTTTTATATATTTAAAAATATTATCTTTAATTTCAAAACCCATTCTTATATTTTCTAAAACTATGATATATTTTATTCTATTTATAAAAAATATATTTTTTTACTTTAATTAAGTATTCATAATGATATATTTGGTTTTTCCATTTACTTAAAGTATAAAAAACTTATTTTTTTAAATATATTCAATAAATATCATGTGATTAAGTATTATACATGATATGAGAGTAAATTATTTTTTATGTTTAGAAATAAATTATCTAAAAACTATTTTTATTATGAAATACCTAATTTAAATAAAGTTAATAGTTTACCACTAGTATACAAATAATATTATATAGTTATTTTAAAATTTTAAAATCACAATTATCAAAATAGTTAATAAGATAAATTTCATTTTCTTCATTAAAATTAGTTACCAATGTTAAAAATTGATTTACCAGGGTAAAAGCAATTGAGTGTAAAAGGGTAATATAACAGTAATGAGTATAAAATATCACTGATATTATCCATTATTTCTAGTTATGAGAGATAGATAAAAAACACACATCCCATATAAATTATTGTCCAATTTTAGATAATGTTTCCTTTCAATGTGACAATACTTTAATATAATGTTATGAATATTTTGGAAAATGAAAATCCTATCACTTATAAATGTATCATTTAACCACCATGATTTTCCTCACATTATAAAATTTTTAGCTCAAGAATAATCTCCCAAAATCACTCACCAAACTTCATTTCTATTTTCTAGAGGTCATGGAATCACCAAAAGACCAATTTAGTGTTCCTTAAGGTGTTTCCTTAGAGGAGACAACCAAAGGTTTGAGTAATGATCTTAAGTGGGCTCCCTTAATATTTTTTTGTTCCACCTTCTCCAAATAAATATAAAATATGATATTATAATTACATTAGTATCATAATTATAATTTAGATTTTTTTGTTAATATAATTACCATTTTTTACCTTCTACACAACCATTCAAAAAACTAAAATTATATTCTTGGGTATAATATAACTACCACCTCCATGAATAAAATTTATTATTTTCCCCAACACATGAAATGTCTAGTTATAAAAATTTAAATAAGGAATAAAATTATATTTATTGCATAATTAAGATTAAATGAAATTATTATAGGTACTCTATTTTTAATTATATCCATTAGAAAATGAAATTTTCTCTAATGAGTGGTTTAGACTACCACCATTGAAGATTACATATTTCTTTTTTCATCATCACTATACATTGGTTGTTTTAAAACAAAATTGATTATTATATGTTATATTTAGGATTTATATATATCATGAATATTGTTCAGACTACATGAAATAAAAATTGATACCCATAAGTAAACTGTTGATATCAGTAAATTACATAAAACAATCCGGACATAGATCTCATTCTACTAAATCATTTAAATAATTTCCATCTAATGATTATAGGGATGAATAAATAATTTAATAAAATTTATTTTAATATATTTTAATAAATATGATAATGAATTTATTTTCAATGAATGGGTTCCAACTTCTCCACTATGAAACTTCTATGAAACGATTAAAATTACTAAATCCAACATTGTAAAATTACAATTACTAAAAAATATATGTGTTCAAAATTATTAAAAATGAAATTCATAAAAGTTAATAAATATTAGTAATTTTAAGAGATAATTGATAAATATTTTTTTGTTTATTAGAAATCATTATATATCATCTCCAACCAAACATGTTTCAAATGTAAGGGTTTTTCTCATCTTAATATAAATTACTCAAGGCTTATGCCACATACACAACCTATTTTATTTTTATGGGGTATATACTAGCCTATGGATCTATTTGGTCATAAATTTAATGAAATATAATGTATTTTTAATTCCAAAAATAATTTTTCTTTCGAGGGATTTAAATTCAAGTGATTCTAATGCTGTAAGGGTTTTTGTTAACACAATTCCCTTTCATTGAGTAATAAGTTATAATACAAAACATCTATTTTCAATATTTTGTTTAGTAAACCAAAATGTTTTCCTACATGTAGTAGTATCATTCTATTTGAGGAAAATTTCATTTTTAATCCAAATCATCTTCCTTGAAGAAATACTTTCACATAAATATATAAGGTTGTTTAGAATAATTCTCATCATCTTTAAAGACTAATGTTATTCTATATTAATTTAAATTATTTTAAAAAATGTTATCATTTATTTATTTAAAATTTAAATATTTATTATATATTATAATAAATACATGGCCTTAAACATTACATAATATAGCTATTTCAACTAGATTTCACTTCTTTATATTCCCAAAGAAGTTTTTGGTTTAGAGTTTTTGAAAGTTAGTTCATAACTCAAAAATATCAACCCATAAGCATACAAAGTGGGTACCATTAAAACAATATACATTTCTTCCAAAACATAAAATACTTAACATAAAACAACAACAATATTTCTTTGAAAATATTCATAACATTTAACTTGAATTCCTTCTTTCCCATATACATCCTTATAACCTGTGAAAAAAATTTAAAAACATGGTATGAGAATAAAAGGCTCATTAAGGGACATAAAAAAGAAATAAAGAAACCATTAGTCCAAGAATACATATTAATATTTGAAACCATTTTCACAAAGACATAGTTATCACCCATAAATACTTAGTGAAACATGAGATTTCCATAAATCAATAAAGAACGTATATAAAACCAGATGTGTATCATGGGAAATGACTTACTTATATTTTAACACTCATGACTACCTTAAAATTTTTAAACCTCATGGATACCTTAAAATTTTTAACCCTTGAGGCTATCATACAATGTAACACTCGTGGCTACCTTATGGTGTAACCCTCATAGTTACACTTGGAGTAACCATATATCCATCCTCCAACATACACATACCAAATTAATTAAAGGAATATATAGGTACCAAAATTCCCATAAACAATGTCCAAGAACAAAAACATAATCATAAAACATGGAAACTTTCCCAAAATATTTGTTTTTAATATTTTAAAAATATAAATCTAAAAAATAATATTTAAAGAAAATCCCCTAGAAAATATCATATAATTGATATGAGAATTAATATAATGAAATTAATATGTTTATAAACTGTAAGTAAACATAATAATACATAATATAAACAAAATTAATTGAAAAAATAATCATTGTAACATATAATAAATGAATTAGAAGGTTAACCCAAAGAATGGAAATTGGGTTAAGAATTCTCTTTCCTCAGGTCTGTCTTACTTAAAAATTGTTTAAAACCCCTATATGATGGTTAAAACAGTGTTAATAATTTTTTATAGAAACCTTTTAATGTGTGTAACACCATATATGATCATTTTATAACATTATTTTACCCATTTATTAATAATGTGTTGTTATTTCCATTGTTTCGGGTGCATTCTTTACATGATTTTCATGGTCGGTTCGTAAAGGATTTTCTTTTCGAATGCAAGAGAAACGTCAGAATTGGAATGAAATGGTGTTAATATTTCTCTATAATAATAAATTGTGACTCAAATCTTTTTGATTATATGGTATGAGGATTAATCATAAGAGAAATCATTAGTCATATTCAATTAGATTATTTTTTCAGTTCTATGATAATCACAAACTTGCTTCATAATATACCTTTAATATAGTGTGTATAATTTTATTCTAGAACATAATAGAGGTCATATAATACACGTTAAAATATGTTTCAACCATTAATATGGTTTTACAACCAGTTTTTATGTATGTAAATGAAATTGAAAACAAATCGTCCAAGGTGTCGGTAAATTGACATATCACTAATGGTGTTTTTATTTTTCGAATAAGAGGAAGGGGAGAGGAAGATAGATGATTATTTTTTCCATAAACATGATAAAAATATGTAATGTATTTGATATTGGAGCTTTCAGGCATCTTGGATATGGGTAGGTGAAGAGAGTATAAGAAAAGAAAAAAATTGAAAAAACGCAAGAAAATGAAATGGTATATTTATCTCTTGATCTCTTCTCCTCGAGATCCTTAATAAGGCCTTTAGTTTGAGCCTTTTTGTGATATCAGTAAGTCTTGGTCATGCGAAAGATATATTGAAAGGGTATTGGGTAGAATTTAGAAAATTATAAAAGCTTGATAGGTATGAGAGGAAGACGGGGTGAGGGTGGTATTTATAGAAAAGGTGAGGGAGTATTAAATTAATTTCAAAGGACGCCTCATTAGTGGTATTGAAAAATCCATGGTCTTTCCCATGGATATTTTCCATTCTATTGGGAACTTGGGACACCTCATATAATATTTTAATCCTCAAGAGTTGACTGAAATGATTACATCATTATTATGTCATCAAACACACTGAAAACTTAAGTGTATCTTTACTATTCACCAAAAATTCAACAGTCTCAGAAAAATCCTAAAAAATCACCCTAACAATTTTTTTGTGTAGAATTAAAAAATGAACAAAATTTGTGAAAATAATTTCAAAAATATGATTAATTTAATTTTTAAATAAAATCAAATTTTATTTGAAAATTAATAATTTTAAAACTATGACTTATTTTATATCACCTTGAAAAATTAATCAAGATATCATTATCTTATAACCATAAGAAAAAAATATTAATATTATTTACTATTCATAAGGGTTGTATTACTATCCATATTAAAATTCATTAGGGTATGTTACTATTCACCAAAAACACATGTTTGTTCTATCAGACTCTAAATAACATGCTGATCACAACTATAGATGTCTGTTTTTAGAAATTCAAATCAAATATGTGGAAAAATTATGTTTAATGCCTAGTTTAAAACTATATCTTTAAAAACAAAGTTTCACTATGTAGGGGCTCAGGGTTTTGTACATTTTAATGTTTCTTCAAAACCCTATGGTGTTACATTCTCCCCACCTTTTGGAAATTGTGTCCTCGTACTTTTATTTACTTATTTAAAAAGTGAGGGTACCTTTCCCTCATTGCATTTTCAGATTCCCATGTTTCTTCTG
Organism: Viscum album; assembly: GCA_963277665.1. NCBI lineage: Eukaryota > Viridiplantae > Streptophyta > Magnoliopsida > Santalales > Viscaceae > Viscum > Viscum album. Next base: position 163,485,305 of record OY728144.1, read on the forward strand.
AAAGACCCCAGACCACCCTGAGAGGGGAGGAGTGAATCATGGAGTCAGTTTTTTCTTTTAAACTAATGGATCTTATTCCCATATTTGTAAGAACAAGTTAAACCTTTCTGGAGACGAAGTGTAGAAAACAAACAATAACTTACAAAGAAATGAGACAACAATTTTACTAGGTTCACCACTATAGGGAACATTCAAGGAGCATATTCCAATAGTGTGTTGTTCGTACCAAAAACCACTAAGCTTCACAAGTTTTGGATAACAATAGTTTAACACAGTCACTCTCTTCTAGGTGCACTACCATTAAAAGGTTTTGGGGATATCACAATATATTCCTTGAATCACTTCCGCTGACTCCCACTTTCTCAATGCATTGGAAGAATATTCACATATTTTATCAACATGAAGGACATCTCAATGGTTTACCATTAAATAATTCATCCCCAAATGTAAATGGATTATCTGTTGAAGTCTCGTATTCACCCAAAGATGTAATTTTCTTTCCCACACACACTTTACCTCCTAGACGTACGGAGAAGCGGGTATGGTTTGCGGACCACCTCCACTGTATACCACTATTGTTTCTGCATACCATCCAGATCCTCCACAAACTTCCCTAGTCCATGTACTTCCCTACAATGCATATTTTTCAGCTTCTCTACGTACCACCCTACTCGGCATACTACCTTGCTCTGCCACGTTCTGCGAGTGCTTCCTCCGCTAACTACACTCTCTTTTGAGGATAGTTTTCCCTTATGCGGATGGTTATCTCTACATACAGTCTTCTCCTCCATGAACCACTTTGTAAATCACTAGATTTCATCCAGAAATTTTAATCTCCAATTTGGTTACTCATCAATGAGGATTACTACTCCTTATAAATCCACTAATGGATCCGAAAATGTTGTTAATCCAAGATTTACAAAATCTCTAATTTTGGTACAACCTCCACTGCATACCGATCTTGTCCCACGAACTGTAGCTATTCTGTGAACCCATAGGAATTCACGTACCACACACCTTTATCCACATACCTTCACTGTAAACTAATTTTTGTTTAGCGAACCACTCTTCCTTCTATTCCTATTGTCCCATACACGGTCCACAAATTGTTCACATACATGGTATGTGGTCCATGTTCTTGGCCATGTGGTTCCCCCACTTTGCAAAATTCCTTCCCCATTTTTCATTCCATACATTACAGTGAACAGATCCCCAATTTTGAGTCCCAAAAATATGGAAAGCACTGCGAAACTGTGCGACCTTCGATATTGATTTCAGCCTCAAACGTAGGACCACATTCCTTGAAAACTCCCTAGTCATCCATATACTAATTGACAACAAACAAAAACCATATTCCATTATTATCAAAGAAATTACTTGGTTTGAATAGTATCTTTAACCATGTGGTTTATCCAAAAAACCTCTACCTAGTGGATTACATAATTCCCCAATACATGCACTCTTAAATATAAAATCTAAATTTGTTTCTCTTTATAATAATTTTTCTCTTCCAACTGAATTAGTTTAGGGATCAAAACATGAGATGAATCTGGAAGATACTTTTTCAACATCAAAACATGATAAAAATTGTGTACCTTAGATAAACATGGAAGTAAATCTACTCGATTGGTGACTGGTCCAACATTCTCTAGGATTTCATATTGTCTAATAAACCGTATACGTAGCTTTTGTTTTTTACCAAAATGCATAGCACTTTTCCATGGTGAGATTATAAGAAGAACTTAATCACCTACCTCAAAAGAAAAGTATTTCCTCCTATTATCTGCATAACTTTTATTCCTTCTCTAAGATTTCCTCATGTTTTGCTGAATCATCTTGACTTTCTCAGCCACTTCCAATACTAATTTTGTTCCCATCAAATTCATTTCCCCGACATCATCCCAAAATGGTAGATTTCGACACTACATCCCATAGAATGTCTCAAATAGTGTCATCTGTATACTAGAATGAAAATATTTTTTACAAGAAAATTCAACTAATGAAATATGTGGATCCCAACTTCCCTTCTAATGCACTACACATTCTTGAATCAAATCCTTAAAAGTTTGAATCTTTCGTTCTTACTACCAAGACGATTGAGTATAAAAAGATGTACTGAAATTTAATTTTGAACCCAATGAATTATGAAGTCCTTTCCAAAAGTTAAATGTGAAACTTGGATCTTGGTAAGATAAAATGGGAAGAGGGACTCTATATAACCTGACAATCAATTTGAGGTACAATCAAGAAAGCGGATTCATAGACATAGTATCTTTAATAGGAAGGAAATGATCAGATTTAGTTAGTTGATTAATAATAACCCAGATTGCTTTGTTAGCTCAATAATTCGTTGGGAGTCCTACAACAAAGTCTATTGATATATTTCCCCATTTCCAACCAAGCACTAGTAATGGTAGAAGATTCCCATTCGGTAACTACATCCATATATTAAACTATTGACATGTCAGGCATTTCACGTTAAAATATGACATATTTATTTTCATTCTATCCTACCAGTAATGCCCTCTAAGGCCTCTATAATTCTTATCATTCTCAAGATGAACTAATAACAGAGAACTATGAGCTTCTCACAACAACTCTTTCTTCAACTAATAATCACAAGGCACGCACAATCTTTTTCCAAATCTCAAAAGACAATATTTCACAATTTTAAATTCTAGAAACTTGCCAATTTCAAAAAATTATACCTTCTTCATTAACTCCAAATCTACCTACTGTGCTTGCTTAATTTTGTCTAACAAAGATGACTACATTGAATCCTAAAACAGAATAGATTAATTTTTTGCACAAACAACTTCCAAAAAAATTTATATAATAATTAATCAAATGGTCTTGTTCTAGCCGTAACATATTTTATGATGCATGATGATCTTCCACTTTTTTTTCTTTTCAAGGATATTAATTGATCATGCAATAATAATCCTTTATCAATTCAATAAATCTTCTTTACCTCATGATTAATTATTTATATGTGAATATATACTTCATACTTTTATGGTCAGCATTTATTTAACATTTGGATCCGTATAAATGAGGCCTCCAAATTTTAAAATCAAAAACCACAGCTGATAATTCCAAATCATGTATGGTATAATTTAACGCAGGTTGTTTTAGTTTTCATAAATCATAATCAATTACCTGATCATTTTTTCCTCAGAAAAAAACCAAGTCCCTTTAATGAAACATCACTGCCAATGAAAAACTCACCATTTTTGGAAGGTAGGGTCAGAACTGGAGCATTCACCAATATTCTTTTAAATTCCAGAAAAAAAATCACTACATAATTATTTCCAAATTAATTTAACCAATTTTCATTTTAGCTTGGTCAGTGGACTCAAAAAATGTGAAATGTTTTCAATAAACCTCTCATAATATTCTGCCAAAGAAAAGAAAACAATGAATATTGGTTATATTTGTGGGTCTTGTGCATTCTTAAAAACTTTAGTTTTAGAATGATCAATAGTTATGCAATCCTTAGAAATATTGTGGCCCAGAAAAAAATTTCTTTTTAAAACAAAATTCAAACTTTTTGAATTTTCCATATAGTTTATATTCTTTTAAGGTTCTCAAAACAACCCTTAAATGTTTCTCATCCTCCTATTTACTTCTAAAATATACCATAATTTCATTAATAAATACAACTAAAAAATTATCAAAAAACTCATGAAATATTCAATTCATAACATCCATGAATACATCATGTTCACTCGTTAACCCAAATGGAATAAAGATATTCAAAATGGCCATATCTAGTTCAAAAAGCTGTTTTTGGAATGTCATCCTCCTTCACCTTTCGCTGATGGTACCTAAAACTCAAGTCAATATTATAAAATATATAACTTCCAGGATCGAATAAAAAAATAGGAGTAAGATAAATTTCATTTACCACTGGCACATCAGTAATCTGAAAAGTTCCCTTATTTTCCACAACATGAGTAAGATAAATTTCTTTTCTATCTTCCAACAGTTTCTAATCTTCCAAATATGTTATCAATTTCATGTGTCTGTTCTTATATTCAAACTAAAACTATTTATAACAAATAAATTCTTTACCTCTATAATAAATTTTATCATGATAAAAAGAAAGTCATTCCATACCCAGAATGACGTAAAACTCCACTATGGAAAAAAACAACAAGGTTTTAAGGTAATGTCTTTCACCATATAATAATAGTAATATACATAAAATTTATTTTTCCTCTAACATTACCTCTTAGTGTTTTAACAATAAGTTCTGGTATCATTTTTTAAGGTGGTATTTCCAATTTACTAGAAAATTTCATAGAATTAAAAAATTGTGTAGACCCCATATCAAATAAGACTTTAGAAAAATATAATAAATAAACAAATTACCTGATACCACTTCATTGGATGGTCTGACATCTGCGGAAGTTGTTGCAAAGGATCCCACTACACCTTTATACTTATATTATGGTTTCATCTCATCACTCAGATCCTCCTTTGGGATAGAATTTTCACAGTGTACCATCTCACAACATTTTAACCACTTTATAGTTTAATCATCAGGATTATTCTTCAGATCATTTTTATTACTATCTTAGACCATATGTCCAAACATACCACATTAAAAACACTTACCATTTTTTGGTATGATATTCTCCAAGGTTCATTTTACAACAACTTTCACAAATTGAAAACTAAACTTTCTTACCATATTATTTTATTGATTGATTCTTACCCGTCGTTTTCCATGTGGACCTCTTCTTCTCTTTGTTCTCAAAGTATACATGATCATCAATGAACTATATTTCTACCCTCTCATAAAATCATAAATTTTCTCATAACATTATAATTATTGGGAGTACAATGCCCTTCAATATCTTAGCTTCAATCCTGATTAAAAAATGGTTGATTTTTCTATCAAAATCTAGAATAATATTTGGAGCATACCATTCCAGTCGGGTGAAGTTTTCTTCATACACAGCCACTGAATCTTCCTTTTTAATTGAATTAAAGGAATTTCTTACCTATCCAAAGTCAAACCACTTAAGGAGAATATTTTTCAAGGAAAATACTTTTAAATTTACCCTACAGTAGGGCTCCAAGATCCCCTATCTCTCTAATATTCATGACCATTGACAATCATTAATCAGATTCACATTAAATTCAAAATATGGAAAGAATAACCTTTTGATTATCTAGAAAACCCAAAACATAGAATACATTTTTGAGGGATTTAATCCATCCTTCAACCTCTACAGGGTCTAATGAATAGCTAAAAGTAAGAGGGTGTTGCCTCAAAAAATGTTCGATTATCATCATGTTTCTTTGTGGTTTCACTAGTTGTTCTCCTAAATAGATTCCACTACTATATATTGCATGGGTCAGCCGAGAAATTACTGTCACAAACTTCTTAGTTATGATTTTCACCATTCTTGATTGCAGAATCTGAAAGATATCAGCCTCTCGATTCCTTCCAACTTTAGTTTCCCCATTTCTTATGTGGAAAACCATTCTGAATAGGCATATCTTAGATGAAGAAACATGGTAATATTTAAATGTTATACCATTTCAACATAAATATAAGGTAAAATATTTTATGGTTTTCTCTGAACATCATCTTAACCGATAAATTTATCTAAAATGTGATTTCGTACCAACTATAAGGATCCAAACATAAACATTAAAAAATATAGCTATTTCAACTAGATTTCACTTCCTTAAATTCCCAAATATATTTTTCTTTTAGAGGCATAGAAAGTTATGAAATAAATCATACATAGTAACCCACAAGAATAAAAACAGGGTACCATTTAAAGGGTATCCATTTCTACCAAAACATAAATTTTTTACCACAAAACAACAATAATATTTCACTAACAAATCTTCATAACTTTTAACATGACTTCCTTATTTCTATTACACGTCCTTGTAACCTGTGAAAAACATTTAAATCAAGGGATGGGCATGAAATCATCAGTAAGGGGTATAAAAATAAGGAAATAAACTATTAGTTCATGAATATTTATTAACATATGAAATCCTTCTCACAAAGACATCCTTCTCGCCCATAAATACTTAAATGGTGGAACATTAGATTTCTATAAACCATTAAAGAATATATATATAAAACCATAAGGGTATTTTGGGGAATTAATTACTTATATTGTAACCCTTATGGATACCTTATGATTTTAACCCTCATAGCTGTTGGATCTTGAATATATAGATTATACACAAGAGGGGGTGAATTGTGTCTTTCATATTTTTCGTTAACTCTTCGATTGAACGAGTTTTGTCCTCTATGCTTTATCATATTTGATTATGCAGTGGTATAAGTAAAAGCAGGGACACATAGATGTATAGTGGTTTGGGGAACAGAATGCCCCTATTCCACACCACCAACGCTCAACTACACGAGCTCGGTGATTTTCACTATCTTGTCCTCTTTTCCACAGACCTTCCAACAACTGAAAAATAGGCAGTTGACACCTTTACAATTTTTAGGCTAACAAAGACTTCTGGTTCAATCAGGAACCTACTCAGCTTAGTATGAGAAGCTGGTTACTCATGATAAAAATAATTTTAGAAAGAACCTTTCCAGTTGATCTTCACAATTGCAACAGAATGCAATTGACAGCAGATGGATCGTCGTCTCTAGAAATGTTGGTTTTCAAGTCGAAGCAGTTCTGAGTCGATCCAGTTGTAGTAGATATAGAGATATAATTCACAACTTTTGTAGTAGTAGATACACAGTAGATATTTGATGTAGAACAAGTGAATATTTTATCGAGTTCATTCTTCTTAAATAAACAGAGCTTTGACGCTCCTTTTGAATCAGCAGAACTTAGTGCTTTTTGCAGTCTCTTTTTTCCACCTTTTTGAACAATAGATTGATCACCACACTCATGCGCCTGGTGTTTCAGAGAAAACATATATAATAAAGCCGAGCATATCCCCTGCACATTTAGATCCATAAAATTTGCCTTTTTATTCACGATATTCATAAATTTGACTTTGTAGAGTAGTCGTAACATCCCTGAAGACTTGGCATAAAAGTATCCTTTTAATTAGATCTTTAATCCATTGATACAACATCTTTGAATCGGTCCAAGTCGTATTTTAAAATCGACTTTATATCTATCTTGAAATCCGCCTAACAATCAGCATGTTGACCGTTGCATAAAAATATCTTCTTTCAAACATTCTGATGCCAAACATAAGGTTTATGACGTGGCTTTCAAACGTAGGGTTGACAACGTAAGGTTGAACATAAACGTAGGGTTCATGTTACTTTTTTCAAATGTAAGGTTGATCATAAACATTGGGTTGATCATCCATCCTTTTTCTTCAACTCTCAGATGAAAGATAAAAGATCCATTCAACGAACGTATGGTTGTTTAGAAAAGTAAGGTTGATGAACCATACTTTTGAGAAAAAAATATAACATTTATTACTTACATACGGTTCTCCTTCCATACATTTTTGATAACCTAATCATAAGGTTCCTTCCTAATGTAAGGTTCTTCTTCCATACTTTGCTAATAATGTATGGTTGATTAACCATACTTTTCTCTTATCTCAAAAAGTAAACATGCTTTTCATCCTTACGCTGCGTTTATCCACATAGGGTATGAACAGTGATTCCAGTACACGCTAAAGCAGATCCCGAATAAGTAAGGTATGAACAGTGTTTCCAGAACGTGCTAAAATAGTTCCTGAATAATTAATAAATTTTCATTATTTCAAGAGAAAAATAAATTAATAATTTCCTTCAAAATACTAAATAAAATCATTAGAAAATAATTAAGGGTATTTGTGAGCATCAAAATTATCATAAAGAGACAGAGTATTATTTTCAATAATCTCCCCCTTTAAATAACATTATTATGCATTGTTGAAAAAAAATAATTTTCTCATCAATATCCCCTTTTTTGATGATCACAAAAACCATAAAATAATTAATGAAATCAACTTAAAAAATTAATTACATATAGTTTTGAAATCTTGAAAAGATAAATACAATATCAATATTTCCTTAATTTTATCCATTTTTAATTTCTCCCCCAATAAGATAAATGTAAACCCGAATTTCTCCCAAAAAGATACTTAAAAAAATGTAGTGTTTATCCAAATTTCTCCCCCTTTGTGATATCAAAAAGATTGATAAAATATGGAATAGAATACAGATTGTTGTTGTACTGAACATTAGTAAATTCTATATAAATTGTTTAGTAGTAAGGTAATCTAATATAATGTCATATTCTAATGTAAAACAGTAATAAACAAATAGAGAAATAAACAAATAAACAATGGAGAAAATTTTCATTCAAAAACAGTAGTATGTACATGGCAATGATATACATAGGAATCAAGGTTTGGGAAAGGTAATCAATAGGTTCTATCTCCTCTGGATTGCAGACTTGATTTCTGTAAACTGTTCCCTGAGTCTCTTCATCATCCCATATCCAAGTTTGATAATGATATCTATATTCTCTTGAGTCATATTAATATCCTCAATTAAATTGACCTTGAAAAACTCATTCATCATTTCCTCTTTTTCTAGAAACACTGACAGCTTCTCAGACATCTAATTTAACAGTGTTCTGATTGGTGGATCACTAGATGTCAGTTGATCCACTAAAAATTTCTAATTGTCCAGCAACACTGATAATGGAGCACTGCTGCATGAGAGATCTTGCAACCTATCATTCATGTTTCTCATCGTGGTTGTGATAGTTTGAAATATTCTGATTAAATCAGGTGAAGTACTTGATCCACTAACAGCACTATTTGAAGCTGATGCAAATTGGTTCTCCATAAACAATTTTAGGTCTGATAAATCATTCTTTATAACCATTACAAATTTCAACTTGAAAACTACATTCAGCATATCCTATTTAAACATTTCAACTTCTTGCCTTGAAAATGTACTCTCATTCAGCATTTGAAATCTCAATTGTTCTAAGTCTAAGGCATTTCTCAGAGTGACATTATCATATTCCAACTGAGACACCTTTTTATATAGTTCTTCAACTTCTTTCTTCCTTGAATCAGAGGCACCATGTGCTTGATTCGCATTATCAGGCTCTGGAGGATGCAGCAGTACCAAGGGTAATGAGTCAGTATCCGATTGTTCATTCTCTTTGTCCTGAGTGGGTTGGTCCACATATTTTTCCTTAGATTCCTCAGACTACTCCATAGAAAAAGCCTCTTTATGTACCTTTGTTGGAGAATTAGGGATACGTTCATTACAAACATCAGCATCTTTATCTTCCACTGGAATTTCGAGAACAATATTTTCAGGCGTTTTCTGAGTTCTAGACACTTCCTCACCAGGCTCTGCCTCCTTATCTTGTTCCTTTTGAAGTGTAACATCAACATCAGCTACAATTTGTTCTTGAGTCTCCCTTTGAGATTCTTCTTGAACTCCTGATCCCTCTACTAGTGTTTTCCTTTCACTAACATCTTCCATGGTCTTATCAATATCAGCTTCTCTTACAAAAGTATAATAAAATCAAGCTTATGTTGTTGCCAATGCATGTGAAGTAATTTCCTCATTAACAGGTCTATTTCTTCGAGATTGAAGTCCCTCCTGACTTCTTTCTTCCTCAGAATCTTCCACTTCAAATCGGATCATTCTTGCTACATTGCTGACTCTTGGTTCATCTTGTCCCTCCTTGGACTTTGCAGGTTGAGCCTGAGCACTCTCTAAGTCATCCTCAGCTCTTACTGGAAAATGTTTTCCATTAATGGTGCTCCAGAAATAGCCAATTTTTCTTAGAGTTCTAGCGTTGAATACATTATTGTGATGACAATGAACTCTGGCATCCACCAGCCACACCATATCCTTCTTGAACAACAGTTTAGAAATAAATCGACTGAAAGGGTAATAGTTTATTCGGGCATCACTTTGACAACTATAATTGAGGTACCTTACCATATACCTTGGGAAGTTTAATTTGATTTCACATAACATAAGAAAAATTATGTACATATCAGGGTACAAAATCTTTTTCAATTTCTGCCATTCGGGGAGTTATTCCAGTTGGAACAAATTTAACTAGGATCTTCTGATCCAGTTCTAAATCTTTCACCATAAATTTCCTAATAGTTGATGTTCCAAACAAAAGGGACATAATTTCCTCATATTTATGCACAGCATCTCCTATGTTATTCAAATCAAAATGGTATACTCCTTCATGCGTGAAATTTAGGATTTGTCCCATTTCAACAGAAGAGATTGAGAAATCTCTGTCCTCAATCTTTGAAATCATAGTGTCTTCATCCACACCTAGACTAAACTAAACTGATCTGAATAAATGACACATTTCTTCCTCATAAAAAAACTCAGACCTTTCACTATTAAAAGCCTGCTCAAGTTTTTGAAAAGATAAATCATGTTTCAACATCATATTCATCTCGAAGTGCCATTCCAGATCTATAACTTTACCTTTAAAAATTTTTCATCCAACTATCTTTTGCTTCTTCGCGTCACTGCTCTCGGGTTCATCTGCTCACTTGGTATTTTCCATTTATGATTAGATTTATGAAGGTTTGAAGATTTTAGGGTTTGAAGATTCGAAGATCAGGGGTGTTCAATAGTATGCGGTTTTCGGGTTCGAAAGGGTTTTGTTGGGAAAAAGAAACGGTTTTGAATTCGAAAGGGCTCTGATAGCCTTGATTCCCGTGTAATCACTAATCATTACATTTATTTTAAAAACAAATAAAATTTTCATACTGCAAATTTAATCATAAAAAATATCTTAAATAGTGTTAAAAAACAATATACAATTAGCAAAAATAAATAAAATTAAATAAATTACATTTCAAAAAATTATTTTAAATTAAATAAACCTATCTCCCCCTTAATAAAATAACACCTTTTAGTGGGAAGTGGTTTAGTAAAAATATCTGCAAATTGAATTTTTGTATTTATAAATTCTAAAAATATATCCTTTTTAATAACATGATCTCTTAAAAAGTGATGCCTTATATGAGTGTGCTTAATTCTAGAATGACTAATAGGATTTTTTGAAATATTAATTCCACTTGTATTATCACATAAAATAGGTGTATTATTAAAATTCAATCCAAAGTCAATAAGAGTGTTTTTCATCCACAACACTTGTGCACAGCAACTGACAGCAGAAACATATTATGCCTCAGCTGTTGATAGGGAAACTGAATGTTGTTTCTTACTAGACCATGACACTAAAGACTTTCCTAAAAAGTGACATGTTTCTGATGTGCTATTTCAATCTAATCTAAAACTTCCAAAGTCAGCATCTGAATATGAAATCAAATTAAAATCATAAGTTTTAGGATAAAGTAGAAATTGAAAAATAGTTCCTTTTAAATATCTAAAAATTATTTTGACAGTAGTTAAATAAGATTCTTTGGGATTTGATTGAAATCTAGCACAAAGACATATTGAATACATTATATCTAGCCTGCTAGTAGTAAGATATAACAAACTACCAGTCATACCTCTATATAACTTGTTATCAACTGATTTCCCAGTTTCATCCAAATCATGTATTATATTAGTACACATCGGAGTTGTAAATGGATTTCTGTTTTCAAGTCCAAATTTGTTAAGTAAATCAGCAATGTATTTTCTTTGATTTAAATCATTTCCAAAAATCTTTTTCAAATATTTGAAGACCCAAAAAGAAATTTAATTCTCCCATAATACTTATTTCAAATTATCCTTGCATTAATTTTGAAAATTCATGACAATGTGTATTATTAGTTGATCCAAAAATTACCTCATCAACATAAATTTGAACCAATAAAACATTATTTTTCACAATTTTCTTAAAGAGTGTTGGATCTACGAATCCAAAAGTAAAGTCATTTTTCAAAAGAAAAGAACTTAATATTCCATACCAAGATTTAGGTGCTTGTTTAATCCATAATGAGCTTTAGTAAGTTTAAAAACAAAATCAGGTGTTTGAGAGTTTTCAAAACCAAGAGGTTTCTCAACATAAACTTCCTCCATTAAATAACCATTTAAAAAAGGCAGATTTAACATCCATCTGAAATAATTTAAAATTCATATAAGATGCATAGGATAAAAGGATTCTAATGGATTCTAACATAGCTACAGGTGAAAAAGTCTCATCATAATCTATTCCTTCTTCTTTATTATATCATTTGGCTACTAATCTTGCTTTAATTATAGTTATTGTTCCTTGGTCATCCTGTTTATTTATAAAGACCCATTTGGTTCCTATTAATGGATAATTCTTAAGTATTTCCACTAATTCCCAAACTTCATTTCTTTTAAACTGGTTTAATTCATCTTTCATTTCTATTACCCAGCTTTCATCATCTAAAGATTCTTCTATAGTCTTGGGTTTTTATTGGGATAAGAAGGTAGAGAATTCCCCTAGGTTTCCTAAGTTTCGTCTAGTCTGAATACTAGTTTCTAAGTCACCTATCACAGTTTCTAAAGGGTGATTCTTTAGGGTTCTAGAATGTCTAGAAAATATATTTAATGGTTATTTAGTATCATGTTCCTCTGAACTAGACTGAATTTCTTTTATATAATTTTCAAAATCATTATTTAAGTTCTCAAGTCTCATGTTATCATTAGAGTTAGGTTCATCCAGTTGATCTATCCTTTTCTCAAAGGGATCACATTCATCAATTTTCACATGAAATGATTCTTTAACAATCCTTTACTTTTTATTATAGACTCTATAAGCTTTGGAGGTAGCAGAATATCCTAAGAAAATACCTTCATCAGATTTTGGATCGAACTTACCAATATTATCTTTGGTGTTCAAGATGTAGACCTTGCATCCAAAAACTTTAGTGTAATTTACTTTAGGTTTTCTGTTATTCCATAAGTCATAGGGTGTATTTTTCAAAATAGGTCTAATTAAAACTCTATTAATTATATAGAAATCTGTATTTACAACTTCTACCCAAAAATATATAGGTAGGTTATATTCATTTAACAAGGTTCTAGCCATTTCTTGAATTGTTCTATTTCTTCTTTCTACAATCCCATTTTGTTGAGGTGTTCTTGGTGCAGAGAAGGTATGTTTAATACCCATGTTTGAGCAAATGGAATTAAATTCCTGATTCTCAAATTCTCCACCATGATCACTTCTCAATTAGATTATATTAAAACCTTTTTCATTTTGAATGGATTTGCAGAAACGTTCAAATAAAGTAAAATCTTCATTTTTAATTTTCAAAAAGAAAATCCAAGTAAATCTAGAATAATCCTCAACTAATACGTAAACATATAATTTACCAACTAAGCTGTCTACTCTGGAAGGTCCAAACAAATCCATATGGATATGTTCGAGAGGTTTAGTTGTAGCAACTTTATTAACAGATTTGAATGATTATTTATGTTGCTTGCCAAGTTGTCATGCATCACATAATCTGTCACTTTCAAATTTGAGACTCGGAAAATTAAAATCTAAATTTTTCTTAGATAATTTATGTAAAACATATACATTTCAATGTCCAAGTCTCCAATTCCAGATCCAATATTCACTTAATTTAGCAGTCAAGTAGTTTACTTGTTGTTTACACAAGGAATTTAAATCCAAAGTATAGACATTATTAGTTCTTGGTGCCTTAAATTTAAACAGTTTATCTTTAGAAACAGTACAACAATTGTTAGTAAAATCAACAGTATATACATCATCACATAGTTGAGAGATAATTATCGTGTTGTTTTTTAATCCTTGTACATAAAGTACTTTGTTGATTGAGACTGTTTTTGGATCTCCAACAGTTCCAATGCCATTGATTTTTCCTTTGGTATTGTCACAAAATGTGACAAGTCCTCCTTCCTTTTGAGTGAGTGAAGAAAAATTCAATGACTTTCCACTCATTTGTCTTGAGAAGCCACTATCCATGTACCATATATCTTTTCTACTCTGGTGGACTACTACTTGTAAAGACATTTAAACAAATTGCTTTGGTACCCATATTTTTTTGGGTCCAGGGGTGTTAGCTAGCAATGATCTGGGTATCCAGATTTACTTTTTTATTTTAAAATTAGTTGAATCATATAAGTCTTTTGAAACATAGGCTTTCATAATACCACAAATTTTAGGTTTTCTTAATAAATAGTTTTTAGTTATAGGTCCCTTTGTCCCACAAATGATATAATTAACCCTTTTAGAGATAGGAACAAAATAATTTTTATATAGCTTAAGTTTTTCCTATTTACTGGAAATTCTAAATCTCTCCCTTTTAATGATAGTTTTTCTCAAAAATTTTATTTAATGAATTCTCTTCTTTTGTAAAAACCAATGCAGCCTTTTTGTAATATTCTACTTCATCCTGAAGTGTTTTTATTCTTGATTCAAAATTAATATAGTTAGTGTTGATAGAATTGTATTTATCAGTTAATTCCTTATGTTGTTTCAGTATTGTATCTCTTTCATCTTAAACAGCTTTATGTATATTCTTTAGTGACTTGTGTTTCTTAAATATTGATTCATATCTTTCTTCAAGCGTATTTCTATAGGCTGTAAGTTATTCATTTGTGTAGCTTGATTCTGAATTTTATTCATTATTTGAGTCAGAGGACTAATATGAGTGTACCTAATCGGTTTCTTCTATGAAACACATGTTTTCTTTTAGATTGACTTCTTCTTTCTCTAAGCTTGATTCAGGAGAGCTACTGGAGTCTTCAGATACACTCCAAGTGGCTTTCATAGCTTTCTTGTCTTTCTTCTCATAGTCATTTCTTTTGAAGAATTTATTCTTCTTTGCATCTTTCAATTGTGGGAAATCTGGTCTGATATGCCCCATCTTCTTGGATTCATGGCATCTTACTTCCTTATCATCTCTCTTAAAGGATTTTTTGTAAGTATATTTTCTTGTTGTAGAACTTTCTAAATTTTTGGGCTAGCTCAGCCAGTTCTTCATCTAAGTTTGATGAGTCAGAGCTCTCTGATTTTGCTTTGACTTCTCTCTTCTTCATCTTTCTATTATTTTATTGTGAAGTTACCTTCAAGGAAGTATCATCCTTTTTTATGTAGACTATATGTTCATTTGCCTCATCTTGCATTTCAGCTTCGTACATCATCAGTGTACCAATCAGATCTCTCATGGTTATATTTTTGACAGGTGTTGATTTTCTGATTGTAGCAGAGATACTATTCCATCGAGTAGGAAGTACCCTCAGTACTTTTAATGCTTGATCATCCTACTTGATAGGTTCTCCTAGATCTGTTATATTATTGACAATTTCTATC
This sequence comes from Viscum album, assembly GCA_963277665.1. Taxonomy (NCBI): domain Eukaryota; kingdom Viridiplantae; phylum Streptophyta; class Magnoliopsida; order Santalales; family Viscaceae; genus Viscum; species Viscum album. The sequence goes on from OY728144.1 coordinate 163,500,523, forward strand.
AATCTCCCATTTATTTTGGTAATTCTTTCACCTTCAAACATTCTGAAAGTATCAAATTTCAATTTGGCAGTTGCATATCTCATTTGTCTCACATTGACTGTTCCTTCATATGCCACAGCAATTGTTTGCCACATCTCATATGTTGTAGGGCACTGAGATACTCTGTTAAATTCATCTGGTCCTAGACCGCAGAAGATTGCATTCATAGCCTTTGAAATCATATCACACTCTGCCTCTGTGGCAGCACTTCATGTCTCAGGCTTTTCAGGAATTTCATAAGGAGTCAGAATCATTGAATGGATTTTATATCTAAGGCTTTTCAAATATATTATCATGCGTGATTTCCAGTAGCCATAGTTGTCTCCATTAAAATATGGTGCTCTAACCATCGACATCCCTTCTCTTGTATCAGTCATGATGCTCTGTTGTATAATAATTAAATACTTCTAGATTTTTAAGGCTCTATCAGAAACTCCACATTTGATACCAATTGTTGGATCTTGAATATACAGATTATACACAAGATGGGGTGAATTGTGTCTTTTAGATTTTTGGTTAACTCTTCGATTGAATGAGTTCTTTTTTCTATGCTTGATCATATTTTATCATGCTGTGGAATAAGTAAAAGCACGGACACATAGATGTATAGTGGTTTGGGGAACAGAATTCCCCTAGTCCACTCCACAAACTCTCAACTCCACGAGCTTGGTGATTTTCACTATCTGGTCCTCTTTTCCACAGACCTTTGAACAACTGAAAAACAGGTAGTTGACACCTTTACAATTTTCCGGCTAACAAAGCCTTCTGGTTCAAACACGAACCTACTCAGCTTAGTTCGAGAAGCTAGTTACTCAAGATAAAAAGAATTTTAGAAATAATGTTTCCAGTTGATCTTCACAATTGCAACAGAATGCAATTGATAGTGGATGGATCGATGTCTCTATAAATATTGATTTTCAATTCGAAGCAGTTCTGAGTCGATCTGGTTGTAGTAGATATAGAGATATAATTCACAAATTTAGCAGTGGTAGATCCACAGTAGATATTTGATGTAGAATATGTGAATCTTCTATCGATTTCCATCTTCTTAAATAAAGAGAGCTTTGACGCTCCACTTAAATTAGCAGATCAAAGTGTTTTTTGTAGTCTCTCTTTTCCACCATTTTGAATAATAGATTGATCACCACACTCCTGTGCCTGGTGTTTTAGAGAAATCATATATAATAATTCCAAGCATATCCCCTGCACATTTAGATCCATAAAATTTTCCTTTTGATTCGCGATATTTAAAAATTTAAATTTACAGAGTAGTCATAACTTCCCTGAAGACTCGGCATAAAAATATCCTTTTAATTGGATCTTTAATCCATTGATAAAATAGCTTTGAATCAGTCAAAGTCTTATTTTAAAATCGACTTTAAATCTAGCTTGAAATCCACCTAATAATCAGCTTGCTGACCATTGCATAAAAATATCATCTTTCAATCTTTCCGACGCCAAACGTAAGGTTAATGACGTGGCCTCCAAACGTAGGGTTGACAACGTAAGGTTGAACATAAATGTAGGGTTCATGTTACTTTATTCGAAAGTAAGGTTTATCAAAAATGTAGGGTTGATCATCAATAATTTTTCTTCAACTCTCAGACGAAAGATAAAAGATCCATTCAAATAACGTATGGTTATTTACAAAAGTATGGTTGATGAACCATACATTTCAGAAACAAACATAACGTTTAGTACTTACCTACAGTTATCCTTCCATACTTTGTTGATAACCCAATTGTAAGGTTCCTTCCTAACGTACGGTTCTTCTTCCATACTTTACTGAAAACGTATTTTTGATAACCCATACTTTTATCTTATCTCAAAAAGTATACATGCTTTTCATCCTTACTCTACGTTTATCTACATAGGGTATGAACAGTGATTCCAGGACATGATAAATCAGATCCCGAATAATTGAGGTATGAACAGTGTTTTTAGAATGTGTTAAAATAGTTCCCAAATAAGTAATAAATTCTTGTTATTTCAAAAGTAAAATAAATTAATAAATTCCTACAAAATACTAAATAAAATCATTAGAAAATAATTAAGGGTATTTGTGAGCATCAAAATTATCATAAAGAGACATAGTATTATTTTCAATAATATCCCCTTTTAAATAACATTTTTATGTATTTTTGAAAACAATACTTTTCCCAACAACAGATACCTTATAATTTGTAACCCTCATAGCTACCTTAAAATGTAACCCTCAGGGCTACATTATGGTGTAACCATGTTGTTACAGTTCGAGTTACCATACGGCCAATCTAAAACATACACATACCTGATGAATTGAAGGGAGATATAGTTCCAACCATTCCCATAAACAATTCACAAGAATCATAACATAATCATAAAACATTAACACCTTCCTATAACATTCGTTTTTAATTTTGTAAAAATTTAAATTTAAAAGCTAATTGTTGGAGAAAAGTTCCTTAAAAATATCGTATAATTGATATAATAGTTAATAGAATGAATTTAATATGTTTATAAAATATAAATAAACATAATAATTCATAATATAAACAAAATAATTACAAAAAAATAATCATAGTACCATATAATCAATGAAGTATAAGGTTAACACAAAGAATGGAAATTGGTTTAAAAATTCCCTTACCTCGGGTTTGTATTACCTAAAACATTTTTAAAACTACTATATAATGGTTAAAATAATGTTATTAATATTTTACAGAAACATATTTATGTTTATAACACCTTATATGTTCATTTTATATCGTCATTTTACCCATTTATTACTAATATTTGTTTATTTCCATTGTATCGAGTGTGTTCTTAACATGATTTCCATTGTCACTTTGTAAATGATTTTCTTGTCAAATGGAAGAGAAACATAATTAGTGGAATGAAATGGTGTTAATAGGTTTCGATAATATTAAATTACTTCATAAATCATTTTTATTATATGGTGTAAGGATGAATCATTATAGAAAGCATTAGTGATATTCCTTTAGATCATGTAGGTGGTTCTTCGATAATCACAAACTTGTTTCATCGTATAACATTAATATTATGCACATAAAATAATTCCAGAACATAAAAAAGGTCATATAATACACTTTACCAGCTCTTTAAACCACTAAAATGGTTTTACAATTAGTTTTGAAGGAATTAGTGTAAATTGAAGACACATCGTCCACGGTGTCATTAAATAGACACATCACATACGGTGTTTTTTATTTTTATAATAAGAGGAAAAGAATTGGAATATTGATGATGAATTTTTTCATAAACAAGATAAAAATCCATAATATATATAATAAAAGAGATATTATTTCTCTTGGATATGGTGATTTGAAGAGAGTATAATAAAATAAAATATTTGAAAAGAAAACACAAGAAAATTAAAGAGGATATTTACCTCTTGATCTCTTCTCCTTGGGATCCTCCTTATGGACTTTGGTTTCAGTCTTTTAGTGATACCATAATGTTTAATACGTCAATAAGAGCCTTGGAAAGAGAATTGGGGAGAATTTAGAAAATTCTAAAAGCTTTAGAGTTGTGAGAGGAAGAGGGGGTGAGGGTTGTATTTATAGGGAAAGTGAGGGAGTTTTTAATTAACTTCAATGGACACCTCATTAGTGGTATTTAAAAAACCATGGTCTTCCCCTTGGTATTGTTACAATGGGACACCAAATATAATAATTTAATCCTTATGAGTTTACCATAGTTATTACATCATTATTATATCGTAATTATTTCATTAAACACACCGAAAACATAAAACGGTATTTTTACAATTCACTCAAAAATCAACTATCACATAAAAATCCCAAAAATTAACCCTAACCATTGTTCAAAATGTAGAATTTATAACTGAACTTCATATTCTGAAAATGATTTTCTAAATATGATTAATTTAATTTTTAAATAAAATCATTATTTTTTGTAAAAATAATAATTTTAGAACTATAACTCATTTTATATCACCTTGAAAAATTAATCAAGATTACATTATATTATAACCTTAAGACAACATAATAATAATAATAATATTTACTCTTCAAGATGTTCATATTACTATTCATTATGGTATGTTACTATTCACTAAAAAATAAGTTGGTTCTATCATACTCTAAATAACTTACTAATCATAACCATAGATGTACCTTTTCAAAAATTCAAATCATAGAAGAGTAAAAAAGTGTTAATGGAAAGTTTGTAACTATATACTTAAAACAAAGATTCATTATGTAAATACTCAATGTTTCATCCATTTCAAAAAAATTAAAACCATGGGGTGTTACAATTATGAAATTTATATTTCCTTTTAACACTTTTTAGAAATAATATTTATTACTATTTTAATGATGTAAGGTTGAACAATTGTTTTTTAAAACATTAAAGGTTTTTCCTTCCATGATTAAATGTTTTATATTGCAACTTAGATGTCCACTATAAATCATTTATTCCATTTTCAAAGATTGATTAGAATTATTTATTTAAAAAATAATTATTGAATGTTTTTTTATTAAAGCTTCTTTAAGAAAACTTTTCCACATACCCTATAACTTAGTTTTTCTTAGTTATGTTAAAAAAAATTGGAACACTTTTTATGTAGTCACATACATTTTCCAATTTACATAATTAATATATCCCCCTTTTATATAAATGATTCATGTACCACACTTTATATTAATTTATTAAATAGTAATTTTAAAATATATAATTCTTTGGTTTCAAGTGATCAAATTTATGAATATATATTATGGGATACCTCTATAGAATGTTGCATAACCCATTTATCATTCCATGGGTTTCTTTGTAAAATGTGAACGGTCAAATTCATATATAACACATAAGTATAGATTAAAATTATGTGATGGTTGAGATCTTATATCCCTTTAATTCATTGCTCAAGATTTTATGCCTCATGAGATTATGATGTTCTGTGAATATTATTGCAATTTACAAAATATTATGTGTGTCTATCATTATTATATTAAAAACAAGTTTCATGTGAATTACTATAGTATTCACAATGTGATGTGTGTGCTTTATTATTATGATATCAAAATTAAGCTTGTAAATTATTGTTATGTTCACAAATTAATATATCCACATTGTTAAAGTTAACTATTAATGTTCTGATTTCATAAGATTAATTATGATAAAACCCCTTATTTCATATAATATGTTTAATCATATGAGAATTCATGTCCATATATTATTACTTAGGAAGAACTATTTTTGTTATATATTTATTTATAATCGTATATTACTTCCATGATGATGTTTTCCTCATAATAGTATGATTTAACCCTATATGACATATTGATGAGTTTTTTCCTTATTATGGTAACAACCCTGAAGAATGTTTGAAACATATGAAAAAGATATTCACTCAGTGCATGAAAAGTAGACCATACAACACACTCGGTTCAAAAACTATTATGGGATATGATTCTGTGATTTAAATTTACATTATGAACCATTATTATGGATTTAAATGGAAATTAATGAAGTAATATATAACTAGTTATGTTTGTGGGCACAATTAGAAATTTAAAATGGATAAACTTTGTTAAACTGAAGGATATAAAAGATTTTATAACATGGTCACAATTTTCCTAAATGTGTCAGAGTTTAAAATGATTTTGTGATAGGAGAATAATTTTTTGGATTTAGTTTTCATATTCTTATGTTCAATTACTCTTATTTTATAAGATATATTCAAATAAAAATTTCTAGCATTTTGTTGGAAACCAGATACTAAAAAAGAAGTATTGAAATACATGTCTTCAAAAACTAATAATATATATATAAGGAGTGTCACACCCGTATTTTTCAATTTTATTTAATTTATCATTTTTGATTGGTGTCGGGTAGTTCGGGTTGAAGCCCGAATTAAGTATTTGGGTTCTTTTTTTTAAACGTGTGGTTTGGCCTTGACAGCGTTCAGCGCATCGGTGTCGAAGATGCACGACCTCACCTGGATCACCGTGCGGCCTCACCCGGTTCTCCGCACATCTGCTCGATGTTAAATTTATGAAATAAAATGAATTAATAAAGAAACAAAATAAAAATGATCGAGTGAAAAAAATGGATTGTTTTAATGATAATAATACCAATATTATTAATATTAAAAGGATATTATTATTAAGATTATAAATATTACCATTATTATTATAATTTTAGTTTATTTGGGTTTTATATTGGTTTTATTTTCATTTTATTTTATTTTATTATTTTTTTTCCTCCCAGCGCTTTAGGGTTTCTTTCTTTTTTTCGAGTTGCTGCTTCCCCTGGATCCTGTAGCCCCCCTTTATCATTCTTTCTTCTCCTTTCCACAAACCACCGCAACCCTACTCCAGGCTCGCGCCACCGCATGAACCCCCACCGGAGACCTCCCTCGCTAGCTTCTCCTTCCTGTCGCGTCGTTGCATTATTCCCCAGGCTTCCCCCTACCTCGGTTCTGCTCACGGCGCTCCCCTCCCAAGCCGAAACCTCACCTACGGCGCCCCACACTCCTCTGGCGCTGCTCACCTCCGGCTACCCCGCACCCCTTCACGCCACCAGATATCTGACCCCCCTCTCCCTCATCCCTCGCACCCTGCTTTTTCCGGCAGTCTCTGTAAGCCACCCCCCCCCTTCTCCGGCTAGCCCGACCCCCCCTCTGGTGCCCCCTCTTGTGATGGTTGCTATCTGCCGATCTCCCCACCTCACGCAGTGCCTCGGGTCGCTGCTCCTTTGGTCGCGACACTCCTAGTAGCTGGAATCTCATCCTCTTTGAGGGTGTAACTCTACTCAGATTTATTTTCTAGGCGTGACGTGCCTCCACACCTCTCCAACGTGCTCGTATAGCCCCCTCTATATCCCTACCGTAGGTGCGTTTCACTCAGTTTTGTTGGTTCTTCCTATGGGAGATTACCAAGTTAGGGGTCATGTGTTTTTTGCTCTATTTTTGATCTTATTTTTCATCCAATTCATGTTTTAGGGTCTGATTTGAGTTTGTTTGGGGCGCGTATTAGGTGTGGATGAAGGTCCGCACAAGATTCAAGAAAAGTCAACACCGAGGTATGTGTTTCGATGCCTCATCATCACTTGATTAATTTAATATATCTGTTTAGACTTACTAATGTATTATTTGGTTTAATTATGTGGTGTGTTAGGTCTGAAAAGGGGTTTTTTGAACATTTCTTCGGGTGATGATGGATTTCGCATCGTCTCTCCGGATGCGTTTTGGTTCGAGGTAGGTGGTTCCCCATCTAATTTTTATCTAATGAATTAATTTGCAATGTTCAATTTGTTTCACATATGATTTAACTTATTTTTGTTTTGTGAAGTGATTTTTATTTGAAGTTTGATTTTCTTTGAAATTTTTTAGTATATTGTTCTTATTTTTGGGTGTTTTCTGCTGAGAACTCTATTAGAGAATTTTTAATTGTGTGGTTATCTTATTAAGTTGTGTAAGTGGTGTGAACTGTTTTTCTGACATGGTGTCTGGTGCGTTTGGTCGTAAAAAAAGTTTTTTCTTGAGTTTAGTAGTTAACGCTAAGATATTTCTTCTAAATTTTTTTATAATCTTTTATTTTTTGCATGTTAAATTATGTGGTTTATGCAATGGTGTTTTTCATATGGTGTAAGGTATTTCCATCAAACCATTTGGTGGTGCAGGTCACACTTCATATTGTATTTGAGTGCGTGTGATATTGGAATGTGTTTTGGATTTATAAATAGTTACTTTTGTGTGTATAAACCCATGTGACACTCTTTTGATATTGTTCTATAAACTTTTTAAGTGGTTTATTAGATTATGTCAGTAGTGTGAAACATGTTTGGAAAACATTTTATCGGTGTATTATATCAAATGGATTTTGTGTGTGAAAATTGTTGTTTTGGAGTGTGTAGTGTCTTATTGGGTTCAAGTGTATGATTATGACATGTGGCATGATCTTTGAATTACTTGAGCACAAACGGGAAGCATGGGTACTAGGTGGGCGGACTAGGACTAGTGCGCTAGTGATACGGAAGTGGCATTGGCCCGGTTTTACATAGCTGGATTGATGACTACAACACTAACTAAACTTTTGGATGATGTTGGAGGGCTCTAGGTTATAGATGTGTTTTCCTACTAGTGGCTCATGCACGAGAATGTATATTATTGTGTTCCAATACTATTTTCCACTGAGACATGAGGTTCTAGGGTCCCACTTCTCGCTAGTATCTTTAGGGCCTCTCCCATGTATTGTGCTCCTCTTTTGCTTTCTGCTCACTGTAGGCACACAGTGTGATGTTGGGGTTAACAAAAAAATGTGTGTCTGTGTGTGTGTGTGCGTGTGTGTAAGTTAATTTAAGTTGTTTTCCTTTTAGATAAGTTTTCCCTTAAAACAGTTTTCATTAAAATTCTTTAAGCACTTGTACATTTTTATTCCGTTAAATTGAAAATGTTTTTGTCATTTAATAATTAGGCATGGGACCTTTTCTCGGTGGCATACTACTAGGATTTTAGCTCACACCCTACATACACCCTTGAGTGTTTGTAGATTCTGCTTCTTCTACATTCCAGGTTATGACTTCATGATCAGTGCTGGTGGTTTTGGTCAGTGATGGTCTTCTTGTGCATGTTGGTGTTGTGGCGTGTGGATGCTGCACCACACTTGTCATTTGGAGGTTTGAGTCAGAGTTTAAGTTTCTTTTGTCGTATTTTCTTTTTAGTTATTGGTTCGTGTTGTAGACTTTAAACCTGATTTTAGTTTAAGCACCTTTTTGGTTGTCTATTTTCAGTTTCAGTTTGTTTTTCTTATTAGTTGCTTTGTCGTAACTATTTTGGTTAAATCATTCCCATGTGTTATTTTTGATACCTGGGCACTTATACGAGCCTGTGGGGATCGTGGATGCCCTTCGGCCCTTGTCATGGGCCGGGTCGGGTGCCGGGTCGGATGGTGACCCGACCTAGTTCGTGACATTATTGTATCAAAGAGAGGTTTTCTCTCTGGGGTCTTGATCTTTTTGGATAAAGTCACCATAGACTAGAGTTGTGGTTGTTGGGACTCAACATCTTCGCTACGAGTAATTTTCCTGGCCAGCACACCTCATGGCGGGACTCGTGTAACACCCCAAGCTTCTACGGTACGCTTCTCTTTGAATAATGCGATAGCGTGTGTTGTACGCAACACCGAGTTCTAACAACCAATCAAACTAGCCGTTATCAATAGTAATACCTACTTTTTAAAATTATATATATTTTATATTTCAAAATGGACTTTATTTTTGGATTCGGAATATCTAATTTAGCCTAAGGTGAATGTTTGGTACTTTTCGGATAACTTTCATATTTTGATGAATAGTGAAAATTACTAAATTTTAATTAAAAACAACTTTTTTAATCAAAATAATTAATAGTGATAAATTATGAATTTTAGTAGTTTTAAAGTATATTTAGAATATATTTTTACCATTTAATATAATGTTGGTCATTGGACATAATTTTACAATTAAACCGAACATAAACAAGTGTCAATCTTTTGATAGTTATTATCTCTTAAAAACACGCTTTTTTGTTTTGACAGCGGGAATTAATTTTAAATTAATTTCTGCCACTTATGTGTTTTGAATTTAGGAAAATGGATTCCATATTTGGAATCAGGATGTTCAAATTGTGTAAATAGGTAACTTTTATTTTTAGACATTTTGAATAATTACTACGGTAAATATTTTATTTACCATGGTTAAGGGTAAATCCGGTAAATAAGGGTTAAACAATAATATTATAATAATACTAAATTACCCTAAAACGTGTCTTAACCCCATTGGTTGATACATGGTCGACCATGGGCATCTTTGGGTCGATTTTGGGACCCCATGGATCCACTTGTAAGTGATAATGACACTTTATTTTAATTAAGTTAAAATTAATACAAAAATGACACAAGCATATATCTTTTAACAAAACAATTGTTACATAGGGTTATATATGTTGGACTTTAGATTATAAATATTCATTAGAAAGATAAAAAGATTTCCTACATAATGATATTTTATTTATATTTTTTAGACATTAAATAATTTATTTTATTTATGACACAATGATGATGCAGTAATTACTATAATAGTAAAAAATTAAACTAATTGATATTATAAATACCCAAATAAATATAATATGAAACTTTTAATGAATTAAACTAATTTTCTAGGATAATATGATATATTAGGATTGATTTAATTGACTTTGTTAGAAGTAATCAATCTTTTATGAGTTTCACAAAAATCAACTATTGAATAGTGTCAAAATTGACATAAAAGAGTTCTTAAAACAAATATTATATTATTAATTGATATTAAATTCCTAAAAATCTAAGGTTCGGACAAGAGACTTATATCATGATAGGTTCATCATTAATGGACCACTTGGGGGTCGCTTGGATGTATATATTAAGTTTATTAACCATATTATATAAAAATACAAAGAGACATTGTAAAAGTGAAACTAATTAACTTAGAGTTAATACTTAAAGATAAGGTTAATATAAGTACCCAAACCTGTCTAAATTCTATTGGTTGAGTGGTTTCCGACCTATCCCCACCTTAACCTTTGAATAGTCAACTTTGGAGCCATTAGAAACCGAATATGAATTTATTATAAATTAATATTTCTAGCTTTTCCAAAGGTGCCCCTCACCCCTCTTATAAAAGGGAACTCCTCCTTCTCATTTATTCGCACCTTAAAAGCCTTTTGGTTCGGCCAAAATCTGCCCAAATACTCTCCCAACATCCCTCACTACAACATAGAGGACTTATTTTGATCAGAAAGCCAACCTAAGGAGCCCTTTTGATCAAATCAAAAGGAAGAACCCGAAGAAGAGGTAATGTTTTCACCACCCCTTTTCAAGTTCCTTTCTTCTTCCACTTATTCTTTCTTTGTTCTTACCATTCTAAAATAATAACTCCAGTATCTCAAATATACTGTGATGTTATTATAAATATGGTACAACCATATTCAGTATTCTATCCACCCTTTGAATAACATGTCACCATACGTGCGTACGTACGGCTTACCGTCTCCATGTCGTGGTGTAATTGTTATTCAATATAATATTATTTGCATGGGTATAATAATGATGTGTAACTCATGTAAATAATAAATATAACATGTTAAGGATTCTGTATATATGATATACCATCCATTATATATTATTTTAATATCAAAAGAATGATATTGTCGCTCGTGCGTACGTACGGACTACCGTCTCCACGAACGCGATGAGATTCATTCTCCATTGTATCCATTCAAGTATAATTATCATTTGATGATTTAAAAGATGATGTTTAAGGACTTGATATCATTCTGGATATGAATAATATAAAACTTATCCTTTACAAACATGTCTTTCGTAACAAAACATATAAAAGAAAACAAGTAAGTTAACACCCGAAACAACGATAATTCTAAGATATTATTAACAAATCAATGTTAAAAGATCATATATGATATCATATTAATATATACGATTCTTGTATAATTTAATAACAATTATTTCACCATTATACAGAAGGTTAACCTACCCCAACCAAGGAAAATTACAAGGTAAGGGTTATTTCACAATCTCTTCATTATCCGAGGTTGTTTATATGTAATAATCTACTGGGATCTCTTTATCATCCACATCCATGTTTCTTAAAAATGTATTTCAAAACATTTTTACTATTTACAAGAATTTGAGTTAAAGTCATTTATACCCTTTTTGACTTTTATAAGTGGTTTATAAAGGAATCTTTCCATCGTTTTCAAAACAAGTTCCTTTTTAACCTTTTCGACAGAATTAAGGTAAGAATGTTTTTTTAACTTATACGGCGGGTGCGGCTATTTTCCGCCATTATAAAATCTTCAAAACTTCCCTTACAAGCTTATAAGAATATTTTCAAATTAAATGTTTTATTTTATAATTATTTTATTTTCAAATGATTAAAAAAATAGATATTTCTATCAAGTATATGAAAATCCAGTGCAAATGTATACGTATTTAACGCAAGCTTCAAAATGTTTTTAGAAAACCCGACTCTCAAGTGTGCTAGATAGGAAGGGATTGGGAGTGGACCCATCATGGCCTGTAATTAGTAGAGCAGTCTCAGAACTAGTTATTTTGTTTTCATAAGCTTGCATAATGTTTTCATAAAAACACTGGAGTATATTTGAGTAATTTTAAACGTAAGTATCTTCTAAAAAAATTGCATCGGTATGTCTCATGAGACAAACTAGTGTCTTGGAACAAGGCCTTGACAAAATCTTATTTGTAGTCTTGGCACGAGGCCTTGAGTATGTGGTTATGATAGTCTGGTATTATGCATTCCAACATTATGAAAGTGGTTATTGATTTTGCATGTGATTATTCGATTAGTAGAATATCCATGTGAACAAGTAAATGGCATTATTTCATTTTACTTTTGCCATACTATGTTGAAGTTCAAGTTTAAAAGGATTTTGTTTTAGTAATTCATTTCCTTAAATGTTTATGCTTATTTTTGAATGTTCCTCTATATTGTTATCCTTACTGGGAATTTGAGCTCACCCCTTTTCTATGTTTTATTTTTCCCAGGATGTGAAGATGTAAGTTATGAATGACCTGCAGGGATTTTATGAGGGGATTATAGTGTGGACTGTGGAAACATTATGTTGTAGTAGTAGTTTTTCATTTTATGATGTAATGTAAAACTTATTAATATATCTAGTGTTTCCAAGGCTACTAAACCAATCGGTCTTTCGAGATTTGATCTTTATTGTGATCATGCCAATGTTATGTAATATTGCACTGACTCTGGGTAACTAGGGTCGGGGCGTTACAGTTGGTATCAGAGGAAGTTTAGTACAAACCTTGGAAGCTAGATTTAGATAAACTCTTATTAGAGCACGTAGACCTAAGATGAACTTTGAGGATTAGTATAGAAGAACTTCCTGGAATTTTGGTATTGTAGAGATTTTGTGAGTTTTCCAAGCAATAAATCCCTGTCTGGATACGAGCAGGTAGAGGCGGCTCTGGCACAGATGTACCTAGGGGTAAAACCCGAAAACACCGCTTTGAGCTAGACTCGAACGGGAACTGGTGCACGACAACGGGCCTTGCTGCACTCTTGGTTACGACACTCCCGGGGGATATGCTTAGGATAACTCTCATTTTTCATTACAAATCATTTTGAAGGGATTATGAGTATATACTTCCTCAAAGAAAACATTCTTATGATTATGGATTATATCCATAAATAGTTCAATTTATGTTAAGTGTTTTATAAGTATGGGATTATGTATTTTGATTCATAAAATGATCTAGTTTATGCCATTGTCTAGAAATGGCGCCTAGTGGAAGAAATGGAAACTGTATCAATGCACGCAATCCATGTAGGGATTGCCCTCCTACTCAAGATAATTATAGTGGAGATGGTGATGCAATTGGAGCCGATCAGATAATCACCATACTGGGACAACTTACTCAGGTTATGAATATTAACCTTACCCGTATGGAGCACCCTGATCCGCAGCGTGGAGGATCAATGTTAGATCGATTCATGAGGAAACAACCACCAATGTTCAATGGGAGTACAAATCCCTTAGTAGCTGAGCAATGGATATTTTCCCAAGAGAAAATATTTCAGGCTTTGGGGAGCAGTGAAAGGGAAAAAGTTATCATGGCAGTTTACCGCCTCACTAGAGATGCTAATCAATGGTGGTCATTGATTCAAAATACGAAGGAAGATGATGAAGTATCAAATATGGAATGGAGGGAGTTCAAAAATCTATTTTTAGAATAATACTTTCCTCGCGACCATCGAGCAGATATGGAAAGGCAATTTCTAAGTCAGAGACAGAAGGAGGATGAGAATGTCACAATTTACGAGGATAAGTTTACAAGGTTAGCAAGGTACGCTGGTGATTATATATGTAACCAAAGAAGTAAGATTGATAGTTTCTTTGATGGGTTCTTTATTTATAGTGATGCATCAAAGAAAGGACTTGGTTGTGTCCTTATGCAGAATGATAGAGTTATTGCCTATGCATCACGACAGTTGAAAATTCATGAACAAAACTATCCTACTCATGATATCTAGTTAGCAGCTGTGATCTTTGCTTTGAAGATATCGAGGCACTACCTCTATGGTGAAAAATGTGAGATTTATTCTGATCATAAGAGTTTGAAGTATATTTTCTCAGAAAAAGAACTCAACATGAGGCAAAGGAGATGGCTTGAATTACTCAAGGATTATGATTGTACGATACACTACCACCCGGGGAAGGCAAACAAGGTGGAAGATGCTTTGAGTAGAAAAGACCATGGATTTTTGAACAATATGAGAATTGAAAGGGATCCAATTTTCATGGATCTAGTGAAGATGGACATGGGAATTACCAGGGAAGGTGAAACATCAATTCTTTTTCAAATGGTTGCCAAACCATCTTTACTAGAAAGGATTAAGAGTTTTCAGACCGATGATGAAGAATTACAAAAGAAGATTAAAGCTGTGAATGATGGGAGATTGAGAGACTTTGTGTATGAAGATGGAATTTTGAAATTTGGGAAGAGACTTTTTGTTCCCGATATACCTGATCTAAAAAGGGAATTGCTGGATGATGCTCATAGTTCCAATTTCTCTATACACCCTGGGAGCACAAAAATGTATAGAGATTTGAAGGAACATTTTTGGTGGGATAACATGAAGAGGGAGATTGCTGATTTTGTGTCAAGATGTATGGTTTGTCAATAAGTGAAAGCTGGAAGGCAACAGCCTGGAGGAGTCATGCAACCTCTTCCCATACCGGAGTGGAAATGGGACAATATTACGATGGACTTTGTCATGGGGCTACCAAAGACTCCTAGAAGGAATGATGCAATATGGGTTATTGTTGATCGTCTTACCAAGTCAGCACATTTTCATGCTATAAAAGAAGATCTACCCCTGGAATGTCTAGCAAGACTATATATTAATGAAGTTGTGAGACTTCATGGAGTAGCCTTATCAATTGTTTCTGATCGTGATCCCCGTTTTACTTCAAGATTTTGGAAAAGTCTTCAGAAATCCCTGGATACTGAACTTCATTTGAGCACTGCATACCACCCTCAGACAGACGGACAATCAGAACGGACTATTCAAACCTTAGATCACATGTTGAGATCTTTCTCACTTGACTTTCAGGGTATGTGGGATCAATATTTACCTCTGGTAGAATTTTCCTATAACAATAGCTTCCATTCGAGTATTCAGATGGCACCATATGAAGCGTTATACGGAAAGAGATGTCGTACACCAACCTGTTGGGATGGCGTTGGTGAAAGAAAACTTGTAGGCCCAGAACTGGTGGAGGAAACGGTGGAAAAGGTGAAAGTAATCCAAAATCACATCAAAGCAGCTCAAAGTAGGCAGAAGAGCTATGCCGATAATCGAAGGAAGGACTTGGAATTTCAAGTCGGTGATCATGTTTTACTGAAGGTATCTCCGTGGAAGGGAGTCATACGTTTTGGTAAGAAAGGTAAATTGAGTCCCAGGTACATCGGACCTTTCGAAATTCTAGAACGAATTGGGATTGTAGCTTACCGATTGGCAATGCCGCCAAGTCTCTCCAAAGTTCACGATGTGTTCCACGTATCTCTGTTGAGGAAATACATGCCTGATCCAACGCATGTACTCACCTATGAGGAATTAGAACTGGAACCCGATCTTTCCTATTGTGAAGAGCCCGTCAGGATTCTTGATACGAGAGAACAAGTACTGAGAAACCGGACGATGCGTCTGGTAAAAGTTTTGTGGAGAAACCATAAGATGGAATAGGCAACGTGGGAACCCGAGGAACTTATGATGAAGAACCACCAGAGTCTTTTCATGCGATAGTATTCTAGAAATTTCGAGGACGAAATTATTTGAAGGAGGGGAGAATGTAACACCCCAAGCTTCTACGGTATGCTTCTCTTTGAATAATGCGATAGCGTGTGTTGTACGCAACACCGAGTTCTAACAACCAATCAAACTAGCCGTTATCAATAGTAATACCTAATTTTTAAAATTATATATATTTTATATTTCAAAATGGACTTCATTTTTGGATTTGGAATATCTAATTTAGCCTAAGGTGAAAGTTTGGTACTTTTCGGATAACTTTCATATTTTGATGAATAGTGAAAATTACTAAATTTTAATTAAAAACAACTTTTTTAATCAAAATAATTAATAGTGATAAATTATGAATTTTAGTAGATTTAATGTATATTTAGAATATAGTTTTACCATTTAATATAATGTTGGTCATTAGACATAATTTTACAATTAAACCGGACATAAACAAGTGCCAATCTTTTGATAGTTATTATCTCTTAAAAACACGGTTTTTGTTTTGACAGCGGGAATTAATTTTAAATTAATTTCTGCCACTTCTGTGTTTTGAATTTAGGAAAATGGATTCCATATTTGGAATCAGGATGTTCAAATTGTGTAAATAGGTAACTTTTATTTTTAGACATTTTGAATAATTACTGCGGTAAATATTTTATTTACCATGGTTAAGGGTAAATCCGGTAAATAAGGGTTAAAAAATAATATTATAATAATACTAAATTACCCTAAAACGTGTCTTAACCCAATTGGTTGATACATGGTCGACCATGGGCATCTTTGGGTCGATTTTGGGACCCCATGGATCCACTTGTAAGTGATAATGACACTTTATTTTAATTAAGTTAAAATGAATACAAAAATGACACAAGCATATATCTTTTAACAAAACAATTGTTACATAGTGTTATATATGTTGGACTTTAGATTATAAATATTAATTAGAAAGATAAAAAGATTTCCTACATAATTATAGTTTATTTATAATTTTTACACATTAAATAATTTATTTTATTTATGACACAATGATGATGCAGTAATTACTATAATAGTAAAAAATTAAAATAATTGATATTATAAAAACCCAAATAAATATAATATGAAACTTTTAATGAATTAAACTAATTTTCTAGGATAATATGATATATTAGTATTGATTTAATTGACTTTGTTCGAAGTAATCAATCTGTTATGAGTTTTACAAAAATCAACTATTGAATAGTGTAAAAATTGACATAAAAGAGTTCTTAAAACAAATATTATATTATTAATTGATATTAAATTCATAAAAATCTAAGGTTCGTACAAGATACTTATATCATGATAGGTTCATCATTAATGGACCACTTGGGGGTCTCTTGGATGTATATAGTAAGTTTATTAACCATATTATATAAAAATACAAAGAGATATTGTAAAAGTGAAACTAATTAACTTAGAGTTAATACTTAAAGATAAGGTTAATATAAGTACCCAAACCTGTCTAAATTCTATTGGTTGAGTGGTTTTCGACCTATCCCCACCATAACCTTTGAATAGTCAACTTTGGATCCATTATAAACCGAATATGAATTTATTATAAATTAATATTTCTAGCTTTTCCAAAGGTGCCCCTCACCCCTCTTATAAAAGGGCACTCCTCCTTCTCATTTCTTCACACCTTCAAAGCCTTTTGGTTCGGCCAAACTCTGCCCAAATACTCTCCCAAAATCCCTCACTACAACCTAGAGGCCTTATTTTGATCTGAAAGCCAACCTAAGGAGCCCTTTTGATCAAATCAAAAGGAAGAACCCGAAGAAGAGGTAATGTTTTCACCACCCCTTTTCAAGTTCCTTTCTTCAACCACTTCTTCTTTCTTTGTTATTACCATTCTAAAATAATAACTCCAGTATCTCACATATAATGTGATGTTATTATAAATATGGTACAACCATATTCAGTATTCTATCCACCCTTTGAATAACATGTCACCATACGTGCGTACGTACGGCTTACCGTCTCCACGTCTTGGTGTAATTGTTATTCAATATAATATTATTTGGATGGGTATAATAATGATGTGTAACTCATGTAAATAATAAATATAACATGTTAAGTATTATGTATATATGATATACCATCCATTATATATTATTTTAATATCAAAAGAATGATATTGTCGCTCGTGCGTACGTACGGACTACCATCTCCACGAACGCGATGAGATTCATTCTCCATTGTATCCATTCAAGTATAATTATCATTTGATGATTTAAAAGATGATGTTTAAGGACTTGATATAATTCTAGATACGAATAATATAAAACCTATCCTTTACAAACATGTCTTTTGTAACAAAACATATAAAAGAAAACAAGTAAGTTAACACCCGGAACAACGATAATTCTAAGATATTATTAACAAATCAATGTTAAAAGATCATATATGATATCATATTAATATATATGATTATTGTATAATTTAATAACAATTATTTCACCATTATACAGGAGGTTAACCTACCCCAACCAAGGAAAATTACAAGGTAAGGGTTATTTCACAATCTCTTCATTATCCGAGGTTGTTTATATGTAATAATCTACTGGGATCTCTTTATCATCCACATCCATGTTTCTTAAAAATGTATTTCAAAACATTTTTACTATTTACTAGAATATGAGTTAAAGTCATTTATACCCTTTTTGACTTTTATAAGTGGTTTATAAAGGAATCTTTCCATCATTTTCAAAACAAGGTCCTTTTTAACCTTTTCGACAGAATTATGGTAAGAATGTTTTTATTAACTTATACGGAGGGTGTGGCTATTTTCCACCGTTATAAAATCTTCAAAGCTTACCTTACAAGCTTATAAGAATATTTTCAAATTAAATGTTTTATTTTATAATTATTTGATTTTTAAATGATTAAAAATAGAGATATTTCTATCAAGTATATGAAAATCCAGTGCAAATGTATACGTATTTAACACACGCTCCAAAATGTTTTTAGAAAACCCGACTCTCGAGTGTGCTAGACAGGAAGGGATTGGGAGTGGACCCATCATGGCTTGTAATTAGTCGAGCAGTCTTAGAACTAGTTATTTTGTTTTCATAAGCTTGCATAATGTTTTCATAAAAACACTGGAGTATATTTGAGTAATTTTAAATGTAAGTATCTTCTAAAAAAATTGCATCGGTAGGTCTCATGAGACAAACTAGTGTCTTGGCAGAAGGCCTTGACAAAATCTTATTTGTAGTCTTGGCACGAGGCCTTGACTATGTGGTTATGATAGTCTGGCATTATGCATTCCAACATTATGAAAGTGGTTATTGATTTTTCATGTGATTATTCGATTAGTAGAATATCCATGTGAACAAGTAAATGGGATTATTTCATTTTACTTTTTCCATACTATGTTGAAGTTCAAGTTTAAAAGGCTTTTGTTTTAGTAATTCATTTCCTTAAATGTTTATGCTTATTTTTGAATGTTCCGCTATATTGTTATCCTTACTGGGCATTTGAGCTCACCCCTTTTCTATGTTTTATTTTTCCCAGGATGTGAAGATGTAAGTTATGAATGACCTGGAAGGATATTATGAGGGGATTATAGTGTGGACTGTGGAAACATTATGTTGTTGTAGTAGTTTTTCATTTTATGATGTAATGTAAAACTTATGAATATATCTATTGTTTCCAAGGCTACTAAACCAATCGGTCTTTCGAGATTTGATCTTTCTTGTGATCATGCCAATGTTATGTAATAATGCACCGACTCTGGGTAACTAGGGTCGGGGCGTTACAACTCGAGTTACCAAAGTTAGTTGAGGTTTTTCTAAGTTTTTAGTCTTTGCGATTAATCTTGTTTAGGGGAAATGAAAAGGGAGTAGGGTCAGTGGTCCAAGTGAGCTCGCAGGGTCTGGCAAGCCATGTGGAGCTGGGGACGCTGTCCTAAAATACCATCTGTGGTGGTGGTGTGACTGGCGTATGGTCGCCAACCATACGTTCCATTCACCCACTGACACAAGTTTTCTCTTGCGTCGTTTCTCATCTCTTTGTTTTGGATTCGTGGAAATTTGGTTTTTAAGTAAAAATGTTTTGGTCTTGGAAAATCTTTTCAAATGAAGAGCATTAAAAATGAAATGGTGTGTGAGGTTTGAAATGTGTGGGTTGGATTTTTTGGATTTGAAAAATAAAAATGTTTGGTTTTGATTCTTAGTTCTCTCATGGGAGACAACATGCATGAATGTATATGGAAAAAGAAATGGTTAATGGCATGAGCAGGTGAGTTCTTGGATGGATATGAGTTGGATGCCGGTGCGGCACGAGAACATGCATCTTTTTGGACCATGGGACACCATTGGTGTTTATGCAACCCACGAGCTTGGTTTATTTTCAAAAAAAATTGTTAAATGAAAAATTTGGTGTTTTAGTAACTGGTGGGTACGTGGTGTGTCCTTGTGTTTTGGAAATGTTGTGTGTTAGGCGTTTCGAGCCGAGGATCTTTTTTAACTGACTTGTGTCTTGATTTTTTTTTCTTAATTGTAAGTTGTTCAGTTGGTGTGAAAGCGTGTGGTTAATGGTCCCTTTTTATAAGTGCTTTGGGAATTCCTTATAGTGGTACCCAATGTATGTGTAGTGTTCACTTGGGGTATGTCTTGGCCATTGGACTAGTTTGACTGGGTCCACGGTTTTCTTTATTAACCAATGTATGCCCTCCCCATAAAGTGTAGACATGTGATTGAAGTGTGGCTACAGGAAACTCTTCATTGGCCGACCCTCCAGTTGATTAGAGGAATATCTTATTGAAATCTTGAATTGAACCCACCTCTCCTTTTTACAACTAAGAGGATCCTCTCACAGTGGGATGACAGATGCAAAGGAGTTGAAGGGATTTTTGGTCTTTTGAGTGTCTGACTCGTTGGGTATGAAGTTTGACATCGTCGTGTCTGATGGTTTCCCCCTGTAAACGATGAAAGTAATTCCAGCAGGCAAGGGTGAATGCGGTTCAGAATTATCTGTGTTGACCGATGTCTTCAAGGGCTTTGTAGTACTTTCATCGGCTGCAAGGGTCATGTTTGCTGACGTCTTACAGTGTGAGTTCTCTTTGATAGTCATCGGGGAATTTTGACCTCACTAATTTGAATGTTCTGTTTGGAAACGGTGAAGGAGATTCTTGTGGGGAAACATGGAAGTAGCTTAGAGTGGCCGGTGCGGGCCAGTATTCTAAATGACCTTTGGTCCTTCCTTGGTTTCATTTAATAAAGGGTCTACGTTAGGCCACTAGTGTGGAAGACCCAGTCATGTGGGGATGCTACAGTCAATTGCATGAATCACATGTTGTTTAAGACTTAGTTTGAAGTCCCTCTCCATATAATGTTCCTCTCAACAACAATGGTCATGTTGAGGTGACGATTTCTGGTGTTTTTCACTCATCCAGTGTGACAAAGGGTGATGCGCAAGCACCATTTCAGCTCTTGTGTTGGTGAATATTTTGTGTATGATAAGTTGGATGTCGTAATGTATTGTATTTACTAGTGATGCCTCAGTTGTCATGTGGTTGCATGTGACACCAAAAGGAGAAGCTTCATTCGGGAGTATTCAACACCTGACTGTGAGACATGAGATACTTCAAACATCAGGGCTCTAGCCATAGGCCTCGGAGTGAAGCTGGCGCGTGGTCAGGAACACTGGGAGTGTATGGGACCCCAACTTTTTTTCTGCCATCGGTGATGAAAGTGAAAGAAGCTTAAATTGTTTTCTATGGTTGTTCTGTTTCGAACAAACCATTTTTTTGTGTAAGGTTTCAGTGACTATGTGGAGGCATGTTCGTTTCATTTCCATAATGTCTTGGGGGTTGCGTCTCACTTGATGTAATTGTTTTAGGGGTCTTTTTGAGGTATGTTGGTTAAATCAGTATCAAAGTTGAATAGGTCTCATCCAGGAATGTGGAAATGTTGGTTTGTCTTAGGTCATGCTTTTGACGCCCCGGTTGTTGGGCCCCACCCTCCCTGCCCCATGTGGTGGGGTGTTTGGTCACCATCGAGAATTTTTTCAATGTTCGGTATCCTCTGTTAGTTCTAATGGCGGCAAGACCCACGATGGGTCTCGCACCAAGGTCTCTGAAATAAATCGGTGTTGGCCTTTCCTGAATGGAGGGGAGTCCGCCCGGACCTCCCCTTGTTGGTTTTCTAGTCTCGCCTTGGGCGTTGGTAGGTTCTTAATGGTGGGGAGACCCACATTGGGTCTCGAACGAATGTCTCTAGAATGAATCAGTGCTGGACTTTTCTTTAATGGCGGGGAGTCCACTCGAACCTCCCCGTGTCAGTTTTCCAGTCTCGTTTCGAGCGCTAGTGAGTTCTTAATGGTGCGGAGCCCCCCAGGATTCCCCATGTTGATCTTTTGCTTCTGTTTTTAATATGGCTCGATGATAATTGATAAGAGTGTTCTGTGGATGTGGTTTGACCTTGTTTGTTTATTCTATCCAAATGTTGTGGTTTTAGTTTAATAGTGCTTGAGGTGTTTCGGATAGTGAAGTTGGTTTCCGTAGGTGCGAGAGTTCCCTTCCTTGATAAGTCAACTTAAGGCATTCTAGCTCTTCAGGGTGGGCGACACATATTAGAAAGTCTTTATATGAGTTTATTGAAGTTGTCTTTAAGCCACTTTATCTGAGCACGATACCTTTTCCTCTTTTTTCTTGGTATTTGTGGGGATTCCCATTGAACGTTAAGGGAGTGTGGTTTTTTGCTTTGGAGTTTGGTTCCAGTTGTGGATTTTGGGGGACGGAAAGAATTATGGTGGGGAGAATTGTCACACCCATATTTTCATTTTTATTTAATTTATTATTTTTGATTGGTGTCGGGTAGTTTGAGTTGAAGCCCCACTTATGTTTTTGGGTTATTTTTTTTAAACGTGTGGTTTGGCCTTGACAGCATTCAACACGTCGTTGTCGAAGCCGCGCAACCTCACCTGGATCACCACGCAGCCTCGCCTGGTACTCCACATGTCTGCTCAATGTTAAATTAATGAAATAAAATGAATTAATAAAGAAACGAAATAAAAATGACCGAGTGAAAAAAATGGATTGTTTTAATGATAATAATACCGATATTATTAATATTTAAAGGATATTATTATTACAATTATCACTATTAACATAATTATTCTAATTTTATTTTTTTAGTTTTGTTTTTATTTTATTTTATTTTATTATTTTTTTCCCTCCCATCGCTTCAGGGATCCTTTCTTTTTTTCTCAGGATGGTGCTTCCCCTAGATCATGTAGCCCCCCTTCCTCATTCAATATTCTCCTTTCCACAAACTGTTGTACCCCTACTCCAGGCTTGCGCTGCCGCACGAACCCCCACCGGAGACCTCTCCCGCTAGATTCTCCTTCCCACCATGCCGCTGCATTATTCCCCAAACATCCCCCTACCTTGGTTCTGCTCGCGCTGCTCCCCTCTCGGGCCGAAACCTCACCTCCGGCGCCTCGTACTCCTCCGGTGCTTCTCACCTTTGGCCTCTCCACACCCCTTCGCGCCGCCGGATATCCAAACCTCCTCCCCCTCGTCCCTCACACCCAGCTTGTCCGGCAGTCCGCGCTCGCCACCCTCCCTTGTCCGGCTAGCTTGACCCCCCATCTGGTGCCCCCTCCTATGACCATCATTGTCCGCCGATGTACCCACCTCATGCAGCACCTCGGGTCGCTACTCCTTTGGTGGCGGCTCTCCTATTAGCCTGTGTCTCCTACTCTTTGCAGGCGTAACTCTGATCGGATGGATTTTCTATGCACGGCGTGCCTTCCCACCTCTCCAACATGCTGGGACAGCCCCCTCTATATCCCTACCGTAGGTGCGTTTAACTCATTTTGGTTGGTTCTTCCTCTGGGAGATTACCAAGTCATGGATTATGTGGTTTTTGGTCTGGTTTTGATGTTATTTTAGTTCCAATTCATGTTTTAGTTTCTGCTTTGAGTTTTTTTGTGGCGCGTATTAGGTGCAGATGAAGGCCCGCACAAGATTCAAGAAAATTCAACACAGTGGTAGGAGTTCCGATGCCTCAACATCACTTGATTAATTTAATATGTCTGTTTATACTTACTAATGAATTATTTAGTTTAATTATGTGGTGTGTTTGGTCTGAAAATGGGTTTTTTGAACATGTCTTCGGGTGATGATGGATTTCACACCATCTCTCCGAATATGTTTTGGTTCGAGGTAGGTGCTTCCCCGTCTAATTGTTATCTGATGAATTAATTTTCAATGTTTAATTTTTTTCACATATTATTTAATTAATTTTTGTTGTGCAAAGTGAGTTTTATTTGAAGTTTTATTTTCTTTGAAATTGTTTAGTAGATTGTTCATATTATTGGGTGTTTTCTGCTGAGAAATATATTAGCGCCTTTTGAATTGTGTGGGTATCTTATTAGGTTGTGTAAGTGGTGCGAACTATTTTTCTGACATGGCGTCGGGTGCGTTTGGTCTTAAAAAAAGTTTTTTCTTGAGTTTAGTGGTTAACGCTAAGAGATTTCTTTTAAATTGTTTTATAATCTTTTATTTTTGGCATGATAAATTATGTGGTTTATGCAATGGTGTTTTTCATATGGTGTAAGGGTTTTCCATTAAACCTTTTGGTGGTGCAGGTCACACTTTATATTGTATTTGAGTGCATGCATTGTTGGAATGTTTTTTGGATTTATAAATAGTTTCTTTTGTGTGTGTAAAACCATGTGACACTCTTATTCTATTGTTTTATAAACTTTTTAGGTTGCTTATTAGATTATGTCAGTAGTATGAAACATGTTTGGAAAAAATTTTAGTGGTGTATTATTTCAAATGGATTTTGTTTGTGCAAATGGTTTTTATGGCGTGTGTAGTGTCTTATTGGGTTTGGTTGTATTATTATTACATGTGGAATGAACTCTGAATTACTTGAGCACAAACAGGAAGCCAGGGTACTAAGTGGGTTGACTAGGACTAGTGGCTCGTGCATGAGAACCTATATTATTATGTTCCTATACTATTTTCCACCGAGACACGAGGTTCTAGGGTCCCACTTCTCGCTAGTATCTTTAGGGCCTCTCCCATGTATTCTGTTCCTCTTTTGATTTCTGCTCACCATCGACACACAGTGTCATGTTGGGGTTACCAAGAAAAGTGTTTATGTGTGTGTGTGTGTTCGTGCATGTGTGTGTGCATGCGTGTGTGTTAGTTAATTAATGTTTTTTTTCCTTTTAGATAAGTTTTCCCTTAAAAACTGTTTTCATTAAAATTCTTTAAGCACTTGTTCATTTTTATTGCGTTAAATTGCAAATGTTTTTTTATTTTAATAATTAGGTGTGGAACCTTTTCTCAGTGGCATCCTACTGGGCTTTTATCTCCCACCCTACATACACCCTTGGGTGTATGAAGATTCTATTTCTTCTGCATTCCAGGTTATCACTTCGTGCTCAGTGATGGTGGTTTTGGTCAGTGATGTGGTGTGTGGATGCTGCACCACTCTTTTCGTTTGGAGGTTTGAGTCAGAGTTTTAGTTTTGAAGTCGTCTTTTCTTTTTAGTTATTGGTTTGAGTTGTATACTTTAAACCTATTTTTAGTTTAAGGCCCTGTTTGGTTGTCTATTTTCAGTTTCAGTTTATTTGTTTTATTAATTGCTTTGTGTTTACTATTTCGGGGAAATCATTCCCATGAGTTAGTTTTGTTACCTGGGATCTTTTTCACGCCCGTGGGGATCGGGAACGCTCTTCAGGCCTTTTCGCGGGCCGGGTCGAGAGCCGGGTCGGATGGCTACCCGGCCAGGTTTGTGACAAGGAGGCATATTTACCAAAAACCATTGAGAATATAAAAATATGCATATTATAAACGAAAATATGAGTTTAATAATCTTACCCATTATAGTTAGTTAGAAATTATTTCTTAAGTATTACCTATATTTTATTAACCCTTATATTTTCTTATTAGTGAATGATAATTAAAAGGTAAAGGAGACATTTTAAATAATGGAAGAGAATTTTAAACCCATGTATTTTAATATGTATTATTCATTAAATAAATTATATTTTGAATTTCATGTATCACATTCAACACTAAACTAAAATTAACTATGTTTTCTTTAATAACATTAGATAAAAATAAATAAATCAGGAGAATAAAATGTGAGTTATCTTTAAAAAAAATTAAAAATAATAAACCCTTAGGTGATTAAAAAGATATTTGAATTGTTTAATTTTAATTTCTTGTTTATTATTATTATTATAAACAATGATTTTATGTTTTATAAAAAATATTAATTTAATAAATGTATTGGTCAAATGTAATTAATTATGTTTATTGATGTGTGATTAAAATCAATTAGTGTTAAAATAACCTATTTTTTGAGGAATTTTATTTTTCTGTATATTGTTTGTTTTAAAAAATCAATAAATTAGATTTACATTTTTGTAGAGTAGTTATAATAAATGGTTTCAATATAAAAATTAATATATTAAATAATATTTAATTTAAAAATTTATAAAATATAATAAAAAGATACTTGAGGTCTAAAAATTTTCATTTTTCTATAAAATCTTCTTTTTCTTTATATCATTCATTTTTATTTCAATGGTAAAATTATAAATTTCATAATATTATCTGGATAAAATTTTCTTAATTTATATTCATAATATGTTATTTAGTTAAGATGAATTTTTAGGATTTTTCTAATAAAATTTGACTTGTCGTTGGTTAGTGAAAAATACGAATTTTAAAAATTCCATAAATTTTAATAAATCATCATTATATAAATGCATTGGAAAAATCTATAAAACCAATTACCTAACCAAAATATATATATATATATAACAATTTATAATATAAATTTAAAAAAATTATATTGAATTTGGAAACCCCTGATTGAAATTATAGAAACTATGTAATAATTTAATCTAATTTATTAAAAACACTATTTCCATTACCCTTAATTAAGTATTCAAAATGATCTATTCTTGTTTTTTTGTTCCTATTAATAAATTTTAAACATATTTTTAATCAAAGACCAATAAATATCATAATAATAAATGTTTAACAGGATTTTTCTTGTAAAATCGTTTTTATTCTTAAAATGACATTTTTAAAAAAACTTTTTTTGTTTCCCCATGAATACTTTTATTGAAATTTATTTATACAAACTCTAAAAATTTATTCATGTAAATATTTTTATAATATGTTATCTTAAGATTAAATATTTTTAATAAGTCAAAATTCATTTTTAGTAAAACAATAAGTTACCAATTATACAAAATTAGTTACCATGTTAAAATAAATTATAGTAAAATGTCAAAGGGAAAATTCATAAAATATCCCAAAAAATATCCATTATTTATGTGTATGAAAGGTGGATAAACTAGTAAACCTCCAATATGAATTATTTTCCACTTTCTAAACCTGTTTTATTTAATATTTTTATGTCATTAATAAAATGGTAATAATATTACAAAACTATAACCCCACCCACTTATAAAAGGTTCCTTTACAACCCCACTTATCATCACACCATAAGCCCCGTATATCAACCAATATCTAGATAAATCAATCCCCATATATCTTTTTAATTTTTAGTGAAATTTTTCTCACAAAAAAACAATACCAGGATCCTTAAGTAATATACTAAGAGGAGATATCCAAATGAATGGGTGATTTTTTTTAACCGAGCCCCTTTAATATTTTAAATTTCTATATACTCCTAATATATACCACCCATAATATAATATTTACATTATTATAATAAGAATACCAAAATTTAATTACGTTTTTGGTATAAAAACTTTCTAACTTCCTCTCAACCATTCGAAAATTGAAAATAGTATTCATATTTACAAGAGATAACTCCAAGAACGACATATTTCATTTTTCATCATGACTTCAAAAAAATGGTTAAAGAAATGTGTTTAGTTAATAATCCTAATATATATTAAATAATTAAATTTATTTAGTGATTAAATTTTCATTGTATTAATATCTCATCTATGGAAAATAAAAAATTTACTCGTGCATACGGACTATTGCCTCCATACACGACATAATATATTTTCTATAAATAACATAATGGGATTGTAATAATATATATTTTATTAATACATTTTATATTAATGGTTAATATGTATTATATTAATGTTTAATATATATAATTAATATGGTTCTTAAAGGATGATACAAAAATGATGATCATTATAATGTAGTCTACTATTATACCAATATTATTCGAAACAAGCTCATCAGGGATCATGTTCACTCAATCAATGTCCATAACTTCCCTAAAATTATCATACGATTGCATAAATCCTTTAAAAATTTATTTAAATATGTTTCTGATTTTTTAAGTTATTGACATTGTGTTATAAAAAGGGTTTTGAAATAACAATTGTGAAACATGTGCGAAATAATTTAAATTTCCAAAATCCAAAAAAAAAATATGATATATATATATATAGGTAATTAGAATAAATGTTTTTTTAAATAAATATTAATATGGTTATTAAATATGTGGTTAATATAGTTATGTTTGATAGAAAGGAGTTTATATTATCTATTTTCCAAATAGTAATCCAAATAAAGGTTTTTTCCCATGTAAATTTTTATTCTATTTGAAATATAAAATATTCCAAAAATGTAACATTTTATATGGTGCATATAATTAAATTTCGAATTTATTTGTCCTTCCATTCATGAAAATCAAACTTCTTGCAAATCCATAACATGTCTTCCTTTTCAGGAACATTTTATTCACTTGTTACTATAATCATAATGGTTTATGTTAATTATGTTTCCTTTTATTAAGTTATAGGTTATATTCCTTAAATTCATTACTCAATGTTTTTTTTATTCTACAATAAGGTTTTATTTTATAGAAAATAATATTCCTATCAGGGGACAATTTCATTTTTAAAATAAAGCTTATTCCTTGATGAATTTGTTTCCCATAAAATATTAATATTACTAAGAATAATTTTCAAAATAATTAAAGGGTATTTTTCATCCATTTCCACATTCTTTATTTCAAAAAAAATACACTTACTAATTTGGAATTTAAATATATATTATCTCTTTTGATCTTCATATGTATATTTACACTTTTAAAAAATAATTTTTATGGCTGCTACCATGATGTAGGTTTCAACAAAGGTGTCTTCATATATTAAATGTTTTCCCTTCCATAAGTGTATGTTTTATATTCCACTTGATTAATCATCTAAAAAACCATTATTCCATTTTCAAGGATATATTTTTGAGATTTATTTCTAAATCACTATTTAATATTGTTTCATTTAAACTTCTCAAAATTAACTATTCCAAGTGACATGTAACTATTTTTTAGTATTATGTTAAAAAAATAAAAACTATTTTTATGATTATAATTCCATTTTCTATGTTACCTTAATAATTTATATCTCTTTTGGAATAACTTTTCATGAAACACACTCAAAATTATCTTATGAAATAATCATTTTTGGTGAATGAATTCATTGGTTTCACCAGACCTCATTCTTGAAGTCGTTTAATTAGATAACTTTTTTTAAATGTTACAAAACCCATTTATATTTCCATAGATTCCTTTGGATATGGGAAATGATTGATTTCAGGTGGAACAGACACACACATACAGAGATATATATATATATATATGAATGAATATTATGTGATGTTTTAGGATTTATATATCCCTTCAATGTAATGTTCAAGGTTTTATACCTCATGATATCAGGATGTCACATTTACCTTAGGATGTCACATTTACATTATTTTTTTTTATCAACTTTATGTATGGGGTTAGTGAAATATAAATGTTTCCAAAATGTTTTGATTTCCTATGATTATTTATAAGACATGCTAATATAACCTAGTTTATGTTTGATCATTTGACATTAAATTCCCATATATTATTCCTTATGAATAACTATTTTTTTCATTATTTTTTAATTAGATATTCCTCTTATGCTGATTCATTCTCACATACTCATGATCTATCCCTACATAAAAATTTAATAATTTTTCCATTTCTCAGTGTCTGAGATCACCCTATATTTATTATCCATTTATCCTAAGGAATTATATATAGGATTATATTTTTAAGGAAGTATTGTGTACAGATTCTTTTTAGGAGATGTTGATGAAAACGTTTTAGTAAGGTTTTTTTGTTTCAAATATCTAAATACATAGAACCATTTTGTTCAGGGATTGTGAGGTTATTATGAGATAAAATGATGAATAAGTATGAAAAGTATGAATTTTTAGATATAGAATCAATGTTAATTTTTGTATAATATTCATCCACCACTACAAGAGTCTCATCATCCAAATTACAATATATATCAACAATTAGAAAAAACATCTTCCAATCATTTAGGGGTTAGACTATAATGAAAAACATATTTCCTACTTTTATATATATTTAAGTTCTATCTATTATAAAATTCTCTAATTCAATCAAAAAAAGATCTGGAAAACAGGAAATGGAATTATATGTCACTCTCATTAAGAGGGGATGTGTCACTAGGCTAGCTAGTCAAGAATAGCTAAACTCATTTGATATGGATGAATCAGTTTGAGAATCATCACTAAAACCATACAGTGAAGGTAAAAAAAAATTTGTGGGATTGAAATAGCGTTGTCGTGGGTGACATCAAATGATTAATGTGATTTTGGGGTACTTAGGTGCAGCAGAGTGGCTGACCAAGGTCATCTCTCAAAGGAGGAAGTGAATTTAACAACTTATTAAAGGTATTCTAAAAATAAAATAAAAGAGAATAAAATAAAAACACTACTTTAAAGGATTGGGGTTTTTTATAGTTTATGAATCTAGAATAAGTTTTCTGGAAGAAGATTGTATATTTTTTTATTTTTAGTTTTGAAATGAATTTCGATTAAAATGACACGACAGGAGGATGTTTTTTTAGAAATCTATTTTAAAATGCGTAATCGATATAACTCTACCTCTTAATTAACTTATTAATCATTATAATTTAAATCAATATCCACTTAATGATGATCCCCTAATTTGTTATCACTCGAACCCTACGAAAGTTAACTTATCCACAAAGATGAAATTACTTAAACCCTAGGCGAGCTTTGGAACACGCAATCGCAGCACCCTGCTTTGATTGTTGTTCTAAGGATAGATTATGGTCAGTTGTTAATTAGAGCACATATCCATTCTGGATATGAGGATGAATTGTGTTTAGGTATTATATTTGAACTCTACAAATTTATCCCATGTGGTCTTGTAAGACCGATTAAGATTATGCTCTCACAATTTACACAAAATCCCGACCTCACGTGTTTTTGTGTTAATTATTAAATTGCTTTCTTAGTTTCTTGTAATTTAAAAACACAATTCATGGATCATATTATGTGAATTATATTAGCTCATTGATTCAAAATAATTAAATGAATAGGGTAGAAGATAGATCGATTACTAAAAGACTACTCTTCCATGGGTGGCATAATCATCGTAGAATCGTTTTGCATGTGCAAAGGTTTATAATCGGTATAACCCAATAACGCTTCTACTCAAGAATTCCAGCCAGAAGAAGAAGATTAAGAGAAGAAGAAATTTAAACAAAACAGAAGAAAAGAGAATAAATAAATGAATAACAAAGTAGTTTATTACACAAACAAAATCATTACAACATGAAGGAGAAGAAGAAGGCTTCGTCTAAGGGATCCTTGCTTCAAGAGCTACCCTTATTGAAATGGTTTGACAATTGGAGTGGATCTACTTATCCTCTGCCCTCAACTTCCCAAAGCACGTCCCAACCCCACCAAATGATAAAAACAACAATGTATAGAGTGGTGGGGAGGCTAGGTTCAAAGTTGTTTCAAGTGTGAATGGGGAATCTCAGCCAAATATTTTATGCCAACTTTCACCGCCCATTTTACAACTAAAACGCGTGAATTGGCCGTCCATCCAGAAGGAGACAATGTGTGGATATGGGTCCTCTAGCTCCTATCCATATTTGGTCTTAATCCAGGTCCATATTAAGGCGTTATGGCCGAAATACATATGCTTTTTCAATCTGGAGAGTCCATCCCAACTTTGACTTCATGGACCATTTGCAACAACCAAATTCACTCTTTATCTCTAGTTTCCTGAATATAGGTTGTCGATAATTATGTTAGGAACACTGTTGAAAAATTTAAAATTGAAATAATAAATATAAAAATATGTATCTTTGAAATACTACTGTGAACTATAAAGGGTAAAACTGGAATTTTCATCAAATATTCAAATGAATAATCTAATCCCAAATACTTTATAATTAAACATATTTAACACAATGTGAGGAAATTATATCATTTATTATCAATAAAATATTCAATAAAATAGTGTTTTATCAGGGATATATTCATAGGAAAATAAATTTTGTTAACATTTATCCTTAGAATGTATGGGAAATATAAGTTTTCAAGGGTGGAACAAAAATAAATTATCACCCCTCCTTTAGAGCAATATGTAGCATTAAAATCATGTTTGATGTAAAGTGGGTCATCATGAGTACAACTTCTAGAAGGATTACTAGTTGGTTATTCCCCTTATATTCCAATAGGGGAATGTTCTTAATATCCAATTTCAACTTTCCATCAAAATTTTCATATTAATTATACATGTCCTAAAAATGATCCAATGTCTACATTTGATAGTATTAAACTCATGGGACATCCTTATCACTTCATGTTCAAGAAAAGTGCATTATAAAATTTTAGTTTTTTGAATATCTGAAAAATAATTCATAAACATCAAGAGGTTAAGGAATTGGTGAATTATAATTGGTTAAAGGAAATCTTATACAAGAGACTATTTCCATGATTGGCGTATTAAGATACATGTCATTACTATCAAACTCTGATGTTAAATGCAAAGTTATCTCTCTATAATTTCTTTTCATTTTTTTGAAATTTAGAGCGTAAAAAAACCAAGTATCACCTATTATTTAGAGGGAAGTGGGTAAGAAAATTATAGAAATATATTGGTTACTATATGTACAACAACCAAATAGTTTTTTAAAACACAACTATTTTCTATAGATCATATGACATGCAACACTATGCCTAAATAAACCATGAAATATTATTATTTAAATTTGAATAATATAACCTTGATGTTAAATTGGAAGGTATGAATAGGATTAAATAATTTATGAAACATATATTTAAGTACTACTAAATATTAATTTATATATAACTTCTTTTTAAATATTCATAGAAATTTTTTGGAAAGTTATTTTATTCATTCAAAATATTTTTTTAAAAAAAATTATTTTTATTATTTTTATAGAATATAATAATGTACC
This sequence comes from Viscum album, assembly GCA_963277665.1. Classification (NCBI taxonomy): domain Eukaryota; kingdom Viridiplantae; phylum Streptophyta; class Magnoliopsida; order Santalales; family Viscaceae; genus Viscum; species Viscum album. The sequence goes on from OY728144.1 coordinate 163,533,703, forward strand.
TCTAAAAATTTAATAAATTCTATTTCATAATAAAAATTATCATAGAATAATTTTTTGTGATTTTACTCAGAAGTGTGATTATTTAGTGAATAGAGAAAAAATTATGTTTTTGTTAAACTATCAGTTCTTATCAAAAAATTATTAATTTTAAAAGAGGTATTATTATTATAATTTTATTTCAAATTAACAGAAGTATTCTTTATTTATACTCAATATAATTATATACATTTTAGTCAACATTATACCATATTTTTTTTATAATTTTATTTTTTGACTTGTGATGGAATTTTTCTAGAAACCCAATTTTTTGTCGCATCTCATGAGTTTAATTTAAATTAAAATTTTGTAATTTTTTTTTAATTTAATCCTGAAAAAATGATTCCATATTTGGATTCAGGTTGTCAAAATTTCATAAATATGGCCTTTTTATTTTTTTCCCCTTTTTGAATAGTAACAATAAAAAATAATTATCACCGTAGTGAGGGTATATCAGGTAATTAAGGCACAAACAAATATTATAAGGATAAAAACATTTACCCTAACACTCTCTTGTATCCTATTGTATGAGTGTATTTTGGCCATTTCAATACAAAAAAATGAATATATTTCCACTTTGTGTCATATCTATTTGTTTTTTACATTTATAATAATTGAGTAAAATATAAAGACACAAATGACACATTAATTCACTTAATATATATAATATTTTGTGAAAACAATAATAAAATATATTTGGTTATAAATATAAATTTTAAATATAAATGATTTATTTTTATTATGGTACTTTTAAAAAATAGTGATGAAATAATTATCTTATAATCTTATGAAACACTAACACAACATTAATTTAATTAAAAGAAAAATAAAAGAAAATATTTTAAAAATATTAAATGTAATATAAATTGAATTAATTATTGTATTCTAAAAGTTTTTTACATATATATAACATTTTATTGATATATTAAAGGATTATTTTCTAATTACATTATTTTTTAATTTCTTTCAAAGTCAAATACTATGAAGAGTTCTAAAATGACATTAACAATATTTTCTAATAATTAATATTTTAAAAAATTATTGATAGTTCCCAAAAATATCTATCTTCCCCCATGTTATAATGATATTTTTTAAAATATTAACCATTCTGCATTTATTATCAAATTTTCCTTTTATATTTAATATACTATCCACTAAAAAAAATAAACCTTGTTATCATGGTAATTGAAAAAAGGGTTAATGCTGGTTGAAACCAGTATATAATTGTAAACACTATATCTAAACTATCCAAATTTTATTGGATGAAATTATTTCAATCCATACACATAATATAACCAAATTATATTATCTGGGAGAAATTTTTCAAATAAAATTAATTTCTATTTAGTTAATTTTTTCATAAATTCCAAAAGTGTCCCTCTCAACACTTATAAAAGGGAAAATCCTCTCTTATTTTAGTCACACATAAAAACTTTTTATCTTGAACATGACATAACCAAATCCCTTATTTATATATTTTAACACATTATAGATTCATTTCATTGACTATAAAACCTAAATAGAAAGGATTTTTTGTGTAAACCTGAAGAGTTTGTCTGAAGAAGCTGTGTCATTCTTAACCGGGACTTTTTTTTATTTCCTCTACTCCATCATTGAAATATTATCAACTATGATGATAAAATAAAAATATTTTATCCTATATACTGATATTGTATTACGTCAATGTAATATCTCACATCAATATACTCTTCCATGAAATGGGAAAAACCCCCCTTATCGGTTTTTATGGTAGACTAACTCCTTGAAAACCGACGTAATTCATTTTCAATAATTTCCACTCAGGGATATCTATAATGATATATTTATAGTGTATGTTTGTATATATGTGTCATATTAATTATATATTTAACTTTATAGACAATTAATATGTCAAATCAAACCATAATTTTCTAATATATATATATCAATTATTAATACAAGAATATTCCTTACATAACTAAAAAATCCACACCTGAATCATATATGTCTGGTTCACTTATAAACATGGAAACATAGAAAACTAGTTCATTAGAGTTATAAACAGCCACCTAATTAGATCTTAAAAATTATAACACTTATTATACATATCATAGATAAAATCGTTCTTCATACCATGGGAAATTATTCACAAGAAAGGGTGAGATTTGATTCTCAGTACGGGTAACCAAGGGAGATATAAATGTTATAATATGAATAACATGACAATAAGGTTATGAAAACATGAGCATAAAATTTTAAAAATATAATTTTCATATTAAAGAGCATAACCTTGTGTCATAGAATAAATCATGGTATCTCATAAGACATGAATTATAAAAGTATTTAAATAAATTGATCCATGAAAATATAACATAGGCATAAGTAATGGAGTTTTGGTATATAAATATGCATAAAAATCATATCCTTAGTAGTCAAGGATCATTAGTAAGTTTATAATAGTGGAATGGGTTCACTCCTCGAACCTTATAGTAGTCACAGTTAACTACTAAAACCATTATAGTTGAAAACCCCATTACTAAATTGGGTTAATACCATATTCTGGACATGCTTATCTAATGAGATATCAATCCTTACCCAATATATTGGAGGTATATATAGGTACCACCCATCACTTAATTATAATCATACATATGTGTTCCAAAAGATCATAAAACATTAATTGTATCAAAATCCATAAAAATAGATAGGTTTTATTATCATTTGATCACAAAATAACCCATAGGAAAGAAATGGGTTTTATTAACATTTCATCATTCGAGCATTTCATAACTCATAGAAAAGAAATGGGTTCCAAAAAAATAATCCATTGGAAATAAATATGTTCTATAGAATTCTCCATTGAAAATAAAAAGGTTCTATATAAGTCTTCGAATCATAATCATAGACCATCCAATGAAATTGTAAGGATGGTATCATGAGATCATATCCCCAAAAAAACATAATTAACATAAATTAATATCATCTTAGATGGAAAATGACTTGTGAAAGATCACATGGAATGTTTCTTGAGGAAAATATATTTTAAACATTGAAATAAATAATTTATAATATAAAATTTTCCTAAATATTAAATAAAAAATTATCTTTTTAAATATCTATTGAAACATATAAATGAACCCTTATAAAATTGATAGGTCAAAATGGTAAGAAATAGAATTCATGTCATAAAGTTTAAAATTAACATCCCCTTAAAATTTTTGGTAAAAAAAATTGGAACGAGGTTTTCTTTGAAAATAAAAAGACCATTAATTTTTAAAAATTTAGTAAAATTTCAAACATGGGTAAGACATTCTATAAAAATCATTTTAAAATAGTAAAACCCTCCATTAAAACATATTTATAGCATATAGAAATGGAATAAAAACAATTTTTGACCGAACAAGGAAATAAGGTTGAGTATACATAATAGAATTCTTTTTGTATATTTATTTATTATAGGGAGAAAACGGAAATGAAAAAAATATATTATTTATAAATAATAATTAGAAAATAAAATACTCAAGTTTATATAGATATATATATATATCATTATATTTCATCATTGTTTGAATGATCATAATCAATTCCAATAAATAATGAGGTTGTATTGTAAAAGACAAACCACATTGGTATCTTTTGATCGTATTACATATAAAATAAATAACCTTATATAGATATAAAAATACCCATAAATTTTATACAAATAATTACAAAATAAATTCTTTGTCATTAAATTAACTAAACCAAAGAACCAAGTGGCGTATACAACTTGTGTCTCATGGAAATAAAAGTGAGACATGAATCCCTTACCTCGTGTCCTGATAGTCTTTTTAAAAGTTCAAGAATACTATATAATAAATATAGATCTATTATGAATGTTTTAGAAAACCCTAATCATAAATATCACTTCATATATGATTTAATTATAACCATTTATCACTTGTTTATTAATAATTCATTGTGAAAATCATGTTTCGGGTAATAATAACATCATTTGGAAAGGATGTTTTGGTTTGGTAGTATTAATCCATTTATTCGGATCATGGTTAATTCATACACATTATTTTCACCATGATATAATTATCATATATATTCATTATACATAATTTAAAGTAATCCATTAAAGATAGATATAGGAAATGTATTACATCATTTGTGGAGATGGTAGGTCGTATATATGCATGAATGCTTTTCCCATTTTCAAGATAGATGGAAATAAAAAATGTTAAAAATAATTCACGTTTACATTGAATTTTTTCTATCATAGATAACATATATATTAATTACATATATCATTATTAACATCCCCATCAAAATAAAATGAATAATGTATCACATTTCTTCTTGGAGGTGGTAGTCTGCACTTACGCACCAGCATCATTATTATTTTTCAAAGGATTGGAATATGAGAAGTAAGGTGTGATATTATAATCCCAAAAGTATAATTATTTCATAAATTTCAAATATATATATATATATATACTTTAAATCCTTCATTATATCTATTCGTGATAGGTAGTGTTGGAAAATGAATTACATTGGTTCATGAGGTAGAAGTCCGCCCTATACATGATCAACATATATGTTTTCCTTTTTATGGAAGAGGTGATGAATTTGGGTTATGGAACAAACATAATTACATCTTAGTATACGTTTCATATTGATGTTATCATATCAGCCTAATTAAATAATATCTAAAGGAGTTTGTTGAGGAAATAAAAAAAATGTACAGTTAAGAATTGTAACCCATCATTGGAGAATGTTTTAAGGTTTGAAAATAAATATATAATATGAGTTTAAACTATTAAAAATAAGTTCTATTGGAATTGTATAGGAGAGAGGTTCCATTTTATATTTGGGAGATGACACACTTGAATTTTATGAAGTGAAAATGTTATATCCAACTTTTCTACTTTAAGAAATGCTAAAATATAGATCAATATAGAACCTTAGATGACAAAAGTTCATAATATGTCCATAACATTGGAATTAGACATGTTTTATGGTCATTTTTACCATTATAGTTTAATTTTCACCCTAGGTAATCCTATTTTGACCTTAACTACAATACATAATTTTTAGTTTTTTTAATGTTCATTAAGAAAAAAATTAAGTTCACCTTATTTAAAAATATTAATTATTATGATTCCAAATATGGATTCCATTTTTCCAAATCCCATTCAAATAACAAAATAATAATTTAAAATTAAACACACAAACACAATAAAAAAGTGGTTTTCCAAATAAATAGTTATCAAAAGTATAGAATGTTTTAATATAATAAAATACTATAATTTTATTCCAATGAAATAAATTAAATTAATAATAACAAAATTTTACTAATTTTTCTTTACAAACTTGTTTAAATAAGATTTAACATTTTATATTCTTTAAATTAAATGGAATTGTTTAATAAAAATATTTGGTTTCCACTTTTCACCTAAAATGTAATCTTTTCAAAAAAGTATAAATAATCCACCCTTAGTTAATTTAGAAATATTGATTCAAAGAATGAAGTTATTTTTTAAAATAAATTTTTTTAAAATGGGGAAAAATATATTTTATTATTTATTTGAAAAAATAATTGTGAATAATTTTTAAAAGAAATGTATTTTAAAAGTGTATAAAGATGTCACCAAAACATAAGTACTTATTAAAAATTATATTTTATTTATCCAAAAACACATAATTTATTTTAAAAATGTGGATTTTACTATTCTTACTTAAAATATAATGGCCAGTCTTTGATAGTTACATTAAATGATAATATTTTAAAATTATATTGTGGTTTTTTTAAACTCAGTATTAAAAGTTGCTCATGATATTGAATTAATTACATTTATTTGAAACAAATTCATAAAAAATCTAGTTGTAACATTATTCCCCACTTAAAATTATTTTTCCTTATAAATTGTTTTCACTCTAACACAAAAAATATATGATACTTCTACGACATCATATACACAGGTTCCTTTATTAGTCCCAAGAATTAGGGGTTACACCAAAAATATTGGATCAAATGAGTTTTCTTATTTCATATAACATTCTATATAAGATATAGAATTTCCATAGGTCATTATTCATAAGAATGGACATTTTACAATAATAAATCCTTTAAGTTTAGAATATTTTAAGGGTTTGGTATGTACATCCTCATGAAAAATACATCAAATGAAATGTGTACTTGGGAGAGGTTCAGTTCAAGTGAAAACCTATAATAAATATTCTCTACTTGATCAAAAATCTTGAAGGATAAAATATACCTAGGTATCATCATTAAATTATTTTTTATTCTCATAACCATCTTCCATTGAAAAATTTATAGAAAAACCCTCTCACCAAATCCAAAAGCAAGATTATGGAAATGATTGTCAACATGCATTTTTTGATGATGCTGAGCTTCCCTAATTTTTTATTTAATGACTCTAAATATCTTTGTAACAAACTAAGATTTCATAGTACGTTATTTCTTCAAAGTAATTCAATAACTTGCACTACACGCAACACCGAGTTCATGCACACCACGACTTACAAAACTAGCCGTTAAAAAGTGGTTATGAATAGTATAAAATAGAATTTTAACTTTATATAATCCTTATAATTTTAGAATCCATATTATGAGTTTCTTAGACATAATGTAAGAACAAATTCATTTTTTTCAGATAAAAGAAATATTTTTCAAAAAAATGCAATTTTACCGCATTTTAAAAGAGAACCCTTTTTAAATACAATATTTGAAACATTCAAATATTAAATTTCACAAAATAAAATTCTTCTTTATAATTGGTACATAATAATTTAGTTTTAATAAATTTTTGGTGTTTTTTATTTAACATTCATATTTGGGTGAACAGTGAAAAATACTATATTTTAACTGAAAACAACTTTTTTAACCAAATTAATTTATAGTGTTGAATTGTTCATTTTAATGGTTTGGAAGTATAATTAGATTATATTTTTACCATTTAATCCAATTATGGTCATTTTAAGTAATTTCACTTTGAAATTGCACATAAACAATTGTCAATATTTTGATAGTTATTATTTCTTAAAAATATGGTTTTTGGTTTTGACAACAGGAATTAATTTTAAATTAATTAATGCAACTTCAATGTTTTTAAATTAATAAAATAGAATTCATTTTTGAATTTTAAATATCATAATTAACTTAGGGTAAATTTTTTGTATTTTTTTGAAAACTTTCAGTCTTTGAAAAATAGTGAAAAACACTAAGTTGTTGTTTAAAACCGATTTTTTATTTAAATAATTATTTATTTTATTTAAATTCATTTTAGGTCAAAATAGATACATAATAACTATATGGTTCAATTTAATTAATTAGTGTTGGTTTATAATAATTTTAGATATATAAAAATTTTATCGAACTTTTTACCCTCTTTTACCCACCTCCTAGGAGCATTTGCAAATTTGAATCAAACATAATTTTACTGCTTATGTGAATTGAATTTAAAAAATACGAGAGACCCATTTGATATCATTAAGTAAAATTTGGTTCAATAAGATGAAAATATTTTTTGGTGAATAGTAACGTTTTACTTATTTACTGCAGTTAAAGGTAAAAAGGGTAATTCAAGGTAAAAAGAATATTATAATAATAAACAATTACCTTAAAACTTGTCCTAACCTTATAGGATGAGTCATTCCCGACCATGGGAATCCTTGGGTCGATTTTGAGACCCCATGGATCCACTTATGAATGATAATGACACTTTATTTTAATTTACTTAAAGTAAACGTAAAAATTACAGAAACAAATATCTTTTAGTAAATAAATTTTTACATGGGGTTATATAAATAATAATTTGCACTATAAATATAAATTTGAACTCTAAAATTATTTCCTACATAATGGTATTTTATTTAAATTTTTTAGACATTAAATAATTTAATTTATTTATGACACAATGATGATGTAGTAATTACCTCACTAAAGAAATATTAAAATAATTGATATTATAAATATCCAAATAAAAGTAATTTGAGACTTTTTATGAATTCCACTAATTTTCTAGGTAAATATGAAAAATTAGGGAAGTTTAGATGAATTGTTTTCGAAGCAATAATGCTGTTATGAATTTATAAAAAACAAAATACCAAATAGAGTCAAAATTGACATAAATGAGTTTTTAAAACATAGATTATATTATTAATTGATATTTTATTCTTAAAATATAATGTTCAGCCAAAAGGATTATATATTGGTATTTGTATCATTAATGAACAACTTAGGGTTCTCTTGGAATTATATAGTAATTTTTAAACCATATAATATAAAAATACCAACAGACATGGTAAATGTCAAACTATTTAACTAAGAGTTAAATCGAAAAGATAAGGTTAATATAGTGACCCAAACCTATATAAAACCTATAAGTTTAGTGTTTTCCAACCCATCCCCACCTTAACGGTTAAATAATTCATTTTTCCATTATAAACAGAAAATTATTTTATTATAAAATAATATTTCTATCTTTTCCTAAGGTTCCCCTCACCCCTCTTATAAAAGGGCACTCCCCCATCCCTCAAATTCACACATTCAAATACATTTTTCTCATCCAAATCCTACCCAAATACCCTCTAAACTGTCCTCAATTCATCTTAGAGGACTTCCTTTTGTCAGAAATCCAACCTAAGGATCCCTTTTGGTCAAATCAAAAGAAAGAACCCGAAGAAGAGGTAAATATTTCATCACCTCTTTCAAGTTTCTTTCTTCTTCCACTTCCTCTTTCTTTATTTGTTTCCATTATAAATTAATAACTCTAGAATATTCTATATATTTTGATGTTATTATAAATATGGTACAACCAAATTCATTATTCTATCCATCCTTTGAATTACATGTCACCATACTTGCGTATGTACGGCTTACCGTCTCCACATCTTGGTGTAATTGTTATTCAATACATTATTAATTGGATGGGTATAATAATGATGTGTAATTGATGTAAATAATAAATATAACATGATAATGATTCTGTATATATGACATAAAATGCAATTATATATTATTATAATATCAAAAGAATTATATTTTCGCTCGTGTGTACGTACGGATTACCGTCTCCACAAACGCGATGAGATTCATTCCCCATCGTATTCATTGAAGAATAATTTTAATTTGATGATTAAAAATAATGTTTAAAGACATAATGTAATTATGAAAATGAATAAGATACATCCTATCCATAACAAACATTACTCACGTAACAAATCATATAAAGGAAGACGAATCAGTTAACACCTGAAATGACGATAATACTAAAATATTATTAACAAAGAAATATTAGAATATCATATGTGATATCATATTAATGTATATAGTTGTTGAATAATTTAATAAAACTTATTTCACCATTACACATGAGGTTAACCTACCCTCTATCAAGGAAATTTACAAGGTAAGGGTTAATTCTACAATCTCTTTATTATCCATGGTTATTTTTATGTAAGTATCTACTCAGACCTCTTTATCATCCACATCCATGTTTCTTAAAAATTAATTTAAAATTTTTTTTACTAGACAATAGGTTAAATTAATTTATACACTTATTTGACCTTATATGTTTTTAAAGGAATCATTCTGTCATTTTCCAAACAACGAACTTTATGACCTTTTCGACAAAATTAAGGTAAGAATGTTTTTTTAAACTTATATGGCGGGTCTGGATATTTTCCGCCATTATAACATCATTGAAGCTTCCCTTACAAGATTATAATAATATTTTAAAAACAAATGTTTTCTTTATAATTATGTGAATCTTAAATGATTTCAAAATAGAAATAGATATTTCTCTAAAAACGGTTTTGATTTTATCTATGTCAATATCCTTTGATGGATTTTAAGTTTATTTGAAGTTGATTTATTATGTCACAAAACATTCATATTGTATTGAAGGCTTTTTGATATATTTGACTGTGGGTGTATTATTTTAATAAAATTCATGGTTTATGGTTAAAGTATTGACATTTCGTATGCTAGTTTTAGTACAAATGTTTATATTATATTTCAACCTTTTTATATGAGGAATGTATTGGACTTTGTAAGTGATGGATGGATCCCGCTATAGCTCCTCGATGCATTGGTAGGTCTCATGAAACAACTAGACATGGAATTGGTCGAGGCCTTTCCCAATTTGATATATAGTTTTAGCTGAGGCCTTATTCATTTTTAGATGTCTTGGCTGAGGCCTTGACAAAATGTTTCAGAATATCTGGCATTATACATTCCCTCATTATGAAAATAATATTGATGGTTCATGTGGTCATTCGACAAGTATAATACCCATGATTATGTTTTATTATGGCATTATTTACTCAGCTCATATTCCTTCCATAAAAGTATTCATGTTAATTATTGGTAAAGGCATGTGGTTTCAATTATTCACCATGCTTAATATTTATGTTATCTTCCACTGTATTTCTTACCCTTACTGAGAGTTTGAGCTCACCCCTTTCTTATGTTTCATTTTCCCAGGATATGAAGAAGTTAGTTGTTAGTGACTTGTAGGCATAATCTAGGAGGGTTGGATATTTGTAATGGAATAAATTTTTTTTTATTTATTTTCATGTTGTAAAGTTAAACTTATCTATGAATCTTGTTTCCAATAATACTAAACTGATCGGTCTATCGAGACATGATTTCCTTGTGATGGTGCCGATGTTATGTAATAATGCATTGACTCTAGGTAACTAGGGTTGGGGTGTTACATTCTTCACAATTTCCTTACCTATCTCAAGTTCCAAAATATTTTGTTCTCAAGATATTCACAACACATTGGATTCATTCATTTCTCTCCATAGAGGGCTACAAAAGGAGGCATTTTTATGCTTTAGAAAAAACAATTACTGTATGAAAACTCGACTCGTGGAAGGTGTTAATCCCAAACAACTTTGAAATTTGGAGATTAATTATTCATCTTATCTACTAGGGTTTTATCATTTACTGAGACTAACCATATTTAGAGGATGATATATATTGCATAAGCTCAACTATATCTATAGCATGCTGTAGAATTCTATATAACATTAAGGTAAAACATAAATCTCGGTTAAATACTATAAAATTTGGTACTCCATGAAACCTCACCACTTCCTAGTGTAAATCCTAGAAAACTAACCATTAGATAAATATTCACTGAAAAAATAAGAATTTTGATGAATTATTAAGGTGATAAACTATATCCCACATAGAAGAGTTTCATTTATATGTTTTTGTGAGTCTAGAAAAAAAATCCATTGTGATTTGTTCCCATTTCCATTTTGGTTAGTGTAATGGTTGTAGCATCCCCTTTGAATTTTTTCTCTCAACCTTAATTTTCTAACATAACAAGAACCCTAAAATTAACTCCACAATATCTATACTCATTCCCTCACAACATATATACTCTTTCTACTCTCTATAAATATTTTTATATCCAGGATGAATATAGAATAATGAACTATGACCTTACTCTAATAGCTCCTTATTTAAATATATCATGGAAGGGACACATACATGATTCATAAATCACATCATTCCATCACTGTCTAAGTAAATCTCAGGAATGTTTCTCACATTATTTTGTATCTCTACAACTTCCTTTTACACATGTTTAATCTTCACTTGGACAGATAACATAACAATTATTTGGGAAAGATGGTATTTTCCAACTTCCTCCTAGATTCCACATTCATGCCTTTCAAATACATATATATTGTATCTTTTATGATCCTTATCAAATATAAGATAGAATAATATTTCTAATAAAATAATTGGATAACTTGTTTTCATTCCCATGTTGGAAATGTATTGAGGAATCATAATAATTACTCATATCTAGCCATATTCTCTAGAACATGTTTAACTCTTTTTGTGTGAATATATGCATTAAACTCTTATGATTGGAATATATATTACACCTTTATCTATAATGATAATTAAACCATATTTTTAATAACTAACTCATAATAGCTAACATAAAATCTTGTGTTGGGTAATTTTCTTCTTAAACATTCAATTTTCATGAGGTATAAGTTTTCATTGTATCACTCTGGATGAGGATATGTCCCAAACCATACATTAATGAAGCACTGAAGATTATAAACCTCTATCCACTATAGAGTAATGTAATAACATGTGAATTGACCAACCCTCTGGTCGTTTCCATGAAAATTTATTCACATTCAATGGCCTATAGAAACATGGATCCCCTATAAGTTAACATGGTGAGTGGATTAGAAAACCATGATAAATTTTCAACAAATCATTGAAAATATCTTTCCAAACCAAGAAAATAATAGATATTAGTCATATTGGTTGGTCTGGGGAATCATTAAATAGTCTCTTTATTTGATGGAACCACTGATATACCAACTAATTAGATTATATGACCCAAAAATGAATCTTTTCTAGCCAAAATTCACACTGTCTTAATTTTTCAAATAATTTATCCTTCAGTATAGTGTTGAGCACAATTCTAAAGTGATATTCATGTTCATTATTAGACATTTAATATATAAGTATAACTTCATTAAAGACAATAACAAATTAATAAAGATAATGTCTAAGGAAACTATTCATTAAATCCATGATGATAGTGAGGGAATTGGTAAGAGAAAATGGCATCCTTATATATTCATAATTCCCATAACTTGCATGGAATACTTTATCAGGTATTACCAAATTCTTAAATTTTAATTTATGATTGATCAGTTTTGTCGCACATGCTCTCAAAAAATGATTTTTATTTAACTAAGTGCAACATAGTGGATGACATTGGTCATTCTCTTAAGGAAAAAGTGAATTAAATATCCCATAATAGGATTAAATAAAATAAGAAAAAAAGTTAAATAAGTGAAAAAAAATTATAAATCAGATGGGGGTTGGCTTTGTGACATTCAAACAATAAACTAAAGAACAAACAAGAAAAATCAATGACATTGTTTCATTAAAAACACTTATATGAGAAGATGTAGTTGATCTAATCTCCCCCATTTATCATTCATTTATCTTTATCCCATATTATTAGAATTCATTCAATTTTAATTCCATAACCTTATTAACCCTCGAACCCTATAGAAATTGACACAACCCAATATTTTGGAAAAAGGACTATTCGGTCAACTTTGGGACTTCCAATCGGAGCACCCTGCTTTGATTGTTATCAAAAATCAAAATTATGGTCAATGGAAAGTTATGTAATTATATCCTCCCTAGAGTGGAGAATTAATTGAGTTTGGGATGATACTTGAACCCTATAATTCAATTCCATGTTTATTAGATTTTGCGATTGAGGTTTCACTTACACGATTAACACAATCTCGACCAAATGATCAAGTGCATGTCGATCGAGTAACTAAAAAATTAAAACCCAATTAATTGATCAAAATTTATGAATTAGAGTATGTTTATTGATTCAAAATAAATAAATCAATTGAGTATGGATTAGAAAAACTATGAAAGAAATCACGATTCCATCGGTGGAGCTGTCATCGTGGAGACGGTTCGCATAAGCAATGAATTGATTGAGGAACACCAAATATCATCTACACTCATAGATTATATCCCAAAAAGAAAAATAAGAATATGAAAATAGAAAAAAAAATAGAAGATTAATTGAATAAAAACTCAAGATATGGTCATGAAAGAAAAGAAATACAAATAGGAGGTGGGAGAGGAGAGCCTTATTGGAATAGATGTTTCCCCAAGGCCTTACATCTTCTAAGAGTTGGGAGGGGTTCCCAATAGCCACCCATTCGGCCGCACCTTCCCAATGCCTCGACCAGACTTCCAAAAGTGTTAAAATACCATTTAAATAGATTTTTTTACGGTTAGGTGTTACAAAACTATTTTAAGTGTGAAATATAAATTCATCCAAATATTTCAATCTTATATGAACTGTATCTTTCACATCTAAAATGAATGAATTATCAATCCTTCTATAATTATTGTTTGTTAAAAATTTCTTCTTCAAGCTCCCCTACAAATTTGTGCCCAATCCAATCACTGATGAAGAAGACACATCCCAAACACTGAAGTGATATACAATCTGCTGAATCCAGTCCAACTTTGAATTCATGGCCCATTTAGGCCACTCAAATACACAATCCAACTATTATGTCTTCAATATAAATTGTATCTTATTCAGTCAGGAACACGATTATAAAATTTTAATTAAACATAATTTATTGAAAAACTATTATGCCCAAAATACTACAGGGAATTTTGAAAGGGTAAAACTCGAATTTCCATCAAATTTTCAAATGAATGATATAATCCCAAATATTCTATAAATTAAAATATTTAGAAAAATGTGAGGAAATTGTTTCATTTATTATTAATAAATTATTCAATAAAATTGTGTTTTATTAACTCCCCCACACTTACACTTTTTCACTCCTGGGAAAAACCTCATATCATGTATTTGAGAAAATTGTCACTAGATATGAATGTTCATATTTCTCAATCCACAGTGGAAATGTAGGAAAAGATAGAATCCCATCAAGAGTCAATATTAATAAATTTTAAATTTATTGTCTCATAAATTCTTTCAAAACAAAATCTCGTGAGATTCGTATCACTAATCATAGGATTGTAAGTCATGGGTCTACCATGGAACTAATTCACCACTTGTGTAGTTGCTAACCATTCCTAGCTCTTAAATTCGCCCTTTATTCTTTATATTCAGGTCATGTAAAAAAATTCCTCTTACTTGTTTTAATTCATTGAACCTGTTTTTAATTTCATTGAAATCAAATTTAAAGACCCACTCAATTAAGTATTCCTGAAATTCAAACCTTAACCTCTCAACCTAGATATCCCCATATGTTGTACATTTCATCACTCCCCTCATTTATTATATTTTTTTTATGTTTCACTCGGAAAAAATCTCACACTCAACTCTGAACCTGTTTATGATCTCCTCACGACACTAATTGTAATTGTTATAACAAAATCAAAGGTTGATAAAGAGTGGTTTTGGACCTTTCCAAGAAACAACCCATATTTTTTTGAGGGCATACAATAGTCGGATAACAGGTACAAACATATAGGTAAATTTGGTAGAGTAATCAAACCGGTGAGAAAAGAAACTAACATATTGATCAACCAATGAGTTTTACCTAACTTGACTATACCTTAAATTGAGTAGGAAAATTTCACAAGTTATGGTTGAGTGAAATATTTTGTGGAGAAATAAATGACACAATTTACGATGGACAGATATCACAAATAATGATGTCAAAATCTATAAAGCATTATAATGACACAACAATTCATCTCATTGACGACTTCAATTGTTATAAAAATAAACCCTTGATTATCAAACTCTTACTCATGATTATAGTTCTACCAATGAATTTTTAAAACATGCATTTTCCTTATGTTCCAAATGAGAATGTTACAGAATATATTTTATTATTATTGTTGTTGTTGTTTTTTTAAATATTTAACCAAAAACATAATAGAAAATATACACAAAACACAAAAATGAAAATCCTAAATATCTACACCAAAATGTTTTCCCCTCCCCCTCACTTAAAATATTTCATTATCCTCAATGTGAACCTATGAGATCACATATGTACCAGAAATTTATAATTTTAAATATGACAAAGAATATAAAAGTGAAATGGTTAGGAATAGCATGATATGATCAAGTGACAATGGGGTCATGCAGTGTGATGAAATCCATTGCGTCAGAAGAAAGTCCCTAAATGTATTTTCTTAAAACAATGCCTATTGACTGTAAATATCCTTCCAGTATCCTCTTCTGTGATCTCCACTTCCCAATAAGGAAAACATTAGATACAATATGAGGACCTAACCATCTGGAACGCAACTTATCAGACATTAGCTTCAGCCTTGAACTATAGAGAATGACATTCTCTCCAAAATGAGACTCCATTTATTAGATCATTCTATCTTGAGAAACTTTGCATCTTTCCTTGTAGATCCTTGAATTATCTTAATATGACAATCAAATATCCTCATGCTCTTGAATTTGAATCTTCCGTTGAATTCTTACTTGGGCCAAATCCTTGTTACATTTCTTTATTTCCCAATATGTCTGATGCCTGACTTCCACAGGAAGATGACAAGCTTTCACAAAAACAATCCGAAATTTGTACATAGTGTTGGGAGTCTTGTATGTAGTCCTATAAAGCCACAATGATCCATGCAAGCACTTTCTACAATCCTTCCTATTCGGCTGCACGGTTTTCTCAAAAAAAAATAAATTCACGATTTGAAACCTCAGCCTGGCCATTTTTTTGGGGTTGGTATGGTGTTGATGTTTACTATGTCACCCCATACTTTTTAAGGAAGGAATCCAAATTCTTATTGCAGAAGTGTGTCCCCTAGTCACTGATGATAGCCTTTGGAACTCCAAACTTGAAAAAAAAATGAGTCCTGAAAAAATCTACTACAACATAAGAATCATTATTCTTGGTGGCCTTAGCCTCCACCTATTTTCTGACGTAATCAACAGTGACCAAAATTTATATGAAAACAAAAGAAGATGGAAAAGGACCAATAAAATCAATGCACCACATATCAATAATCTCACAGAATAATATGGGTGGTTGAGTCCTCTAATGTATCCTAGAAATGTTTCCCGTGTGTTGGAAAAGTGAGCACGACTTAAAATGTACATGATAATCATGGAATAAGATAAACTAGTATAATCGAGAATCTAAAACTTTCCTAGCTGTCCATTGGGGTCCAATGTGTCCACCACTAGAAAGTGTAAGACAAAAATGTAAAATAGACTCAAACACATGATCAAGAACACACCTCCTAATAACATGATCACTACTAATGCGCCAGATGAATGGACCATCCCGAACATAAAATCTTGAGTCACTCATTAATTTTTGGACATGATGTTTCTTTAAATTTTCAGGTATTTCAGAGGCAACAATGTAGTTAACTAAATCTGTATACCAAGGATGTGTATGTGATATGTCATAAAGATGCTCATCTGAGAAGGTGTCCCGAAGTGGTACCTGGTCAAAGGTTTCATCCTCTAGTGTGTCTGTGTAAGCCTACTCATGTGGTCCAGCACCAAGATTTTGAACCCCTTCTTTCCCTTTATCCCAATATCAAATTCATGAAGAAGGATCATCCATTGGATTAGCCTAGTCCTTGAATCCGTCTTCATCAAGAGGTACCGCAGAGATGCATGGTCACAAAAAACAACTACTTTAGAGCCTAATATATATCAACAGAATTTATATAAATAAAATATGAAGGAAAGAAACTCATTTTCCATGGTTGTGTCATTTTATTGGGATGAATCTAGTGTCCTCGATGCATATACAATCACATGTGAAGATCCCACCACCCTCTAAGGTAATAAATCTCCAACCGCAAAGTTGGAGGCATCACACATAATCTCAAAAGGGACATCCCACTATAAGGGGTGTATGATCGGTGGAGTGGTCAAACACTTCATTATCTCATCAAATGAAGTACTGCAAGATTCATCAAACACAAAATTAGAATCTTTTTGAAGTAATCATGACATAGGAATAGTAATATTACTAAAATATTTGATGAAGCACTGGTAAATTCCTACATGCCCTAGGAAATATCTAACATCATTCACACATGAATGATAGGGTAAGGATGAAATAATATCTACCTTAGATCAATCAACCACTATCCCATGTTTTGACACTACATTCCCTAAGACAATCCCATGATCTACCATGAAATGACACTTTTAAAAGTTCAAGACCAGATTCTTCTCAATACAATGGTTCAACACCATACCCAAACTAGAGATACAATCATCAAATAAAATCCCATAAACTATAAAACCATCCATAAATACCTCCATGCAGGTCTCAAAAAAATTGGAAAAAAATACTCATCGGGCTTATTTGGAAGGTATATAGGGCATTGCAAAGTCCAAATGGCATCCTTCGATAGGCAAGCGTACCAAATGGACAAGTTAATGTTGTCTTATCATGATCCTCCAGATCAATAGGAACCTGAAAATATCCATAAAATCCATCCAAGAAACAATAGTGTATTTCCAAGCTAGTCTCTCAAGCATCGGATCTATAAATGGGAGGGAGAAATGGTCCTTATGAGTGGACTAATTTAGCTTCCTATAATCAATACACACATGCCAATTTTTTTGTACCCTCATTGGAATTAGCTCATCTTTCTCATTTTTAACAACTATAACACCACTTTTCTTAGGCACAATCTGAATATAACTTACCCCCTGAGAATATTAAATGGGAAATATTATACCTACCTCGAGCAATTTATCAACTTCTTTTTTAACAACTTTTGGAAGGGATGGATTGAGTCTCCTTTGTGGCTGCCTCACTGACTTAGCCCTATCCTCCAAAATAATCTTATGCATGCAAGTGGAGGGGCTAATACCTGATATTTCACTCAATGTCCACCCGATTTCCTCAATGTTCTCCCTCAATAGATTAAATATATTTTCTTCACATTCCAAAGTGATATTATTAGAAATGATAACAAGTAATCTCTCACCACTCAACCATTATGGATATTTGAGATTTGGTGGAAAAGGATTGACTTCCAATGAAGTGGGGTGCAGTATAGATGGAGACAGTGAAGGAACTAAAATATGTGCACAATGAATTTTAGTACCAAAATATACATCCTCAGAATCAGAGAATAAAGAATCAAAACCATCAGTATATTCAACATCCAATTCATAATCTGAGTGAACATGATCAAAATTAGAATATGAATCCATTTCAAAATCAAATCTAGGAGATTTGTTTACATTAGAAATAGGTTTGGAGGTTCCCTTAGACATCAAACTAGATCCAATACTCATAATATACCTTATAATAGAATAATAAAATTTCATGGGATTTTTATTTGGTGGTTCAAAATGGGAGAAAACAAAAGTACATTGGTCCTATAAGGGGTACTTCATGAAGTACATAACATTAAATATCACAATTTCAACTCTAAACTTCGTTGAAAGTGTTCCCTCAAAGACATTTATGATAGTTTTTTAAGTTTTGAGGATGTTCCTACCTAAGTTAACTGGAGAACGAGAACTTACCTGATCATCCTATATGTTATGATTATATAAGTCTACTGAAAAGATCATGTCTCTTACCCTAACAAGCACATCCTCAAGGACTCCCACTTGATATGTTGTAGTTCTATTCGCCAACTGCACCACTACTCTCGTTAGCTTCAACTCTCCAACCTATAAAGAAGATAATACATAGTGAGGCATCACATTTATAGAAGATCCTTAATAACATAAATCATCATAAAAGTGTATATCGGCTATGGTTCATGGTATGGTGAATGTCCCTGGTTCCTTTCACTTTTTTGGAATTTCATGAGTTGGTGTAATGAGTGTAGAAACATTCCTTCCAATATTGATCACATCATTCCAATTGAGCCCTCATATATTAGTAAATACTCCTTTTATAAATTTTTCAAACCTAGGTATTTTCATGATGGATTCAAGTAGAGGGATGTTGATCTTCACATGATTGAATGTGTCCAAAACTTCTTTTTGCATCACCTCCTGGGCCATCTTCTAGGTCTGAAAACCCCGGTTTGGAAAGGGAAGGGGTTTAGGAGGAACATCGTTGATTTTTTTCTTAACTTTTTCTTTCTATGTCGGATGATCATCAGTTGTTCTTGAATGCGACTTCTCTAGAGTTGAGGTGAATCCCAGTGGAATGGTAGGTGTTGAATCATCGATTTTTTACTTCCCGCTTCTCAATGTGATGGAACTAAAAACCCCATTTATATTTGGAGTAGGTTGTGAAGGTAGATTTCCAAAATTCTTACTTACCAGTTCATGGAGGGCGGTTTCAATCTGGCTCATTTGTGTCTTCAACTCTCCCAACTCCGAACCTTGACTCATCATCTCATTCTGTTGATTAAGAATAATTTTCTTCAAAAGATCATCAATGTTATAATATTCCTTTGGTGTGGGATTCCCTTTTTGTTGGATTTTTGATTCTTGGGCTTAAAATCTCCTTTGGGGTTGTTGGAAACCTTACTAGTAAGGTGGAGGTTGTTGGAAGTTTTGTTAAAAGGTGGCCTTTGTTGTTGTCCAGATGCATACCTCATGTCTGATTGATCCTTCCACCCTTGTTTCAATACTGGACCAAAGGAATGAAACTATTTTTGGGGATGTGGTTGTTTCTAATTCTAATATGGTCTCCTAGGAAATAAAGTTGCACAATCTTCTAACTCTTGTTATTTGGGGAAACAATTAGTTGGGTGGCTAGTCTCAGTGAAAATTTCACACGGCCTTAAAGGAGGGGGTCGGGATGTCTTATGTGCCAAAGCAATTTGTCTCACCAATGTTGTCAATTCTTCAAAAATTGTGTTAATAAAATGACTTTCAAGAGAATGTGGACTTACCAGGCGTACTCCTCTAAAATTTTGGGTGCCTTGATCGCCAAATTATTGATAATTTTGTGGCATCATGTCGATCAAAACACATGCGACTACTGGTGTTTTGTTGACCAATGCTCCTCCAACAATGACATCCACCATGCTCCTCTCCATAGGTGTGAGTCTTTCATAGAAGTACAAGTTGAGGAATTTCTCACTGATTTTTTGATGTGGGAATCTTGCACATGACTTCTTTAATCTCTCCCAATACCCATACATTTACTCCCCATGTGCCTACTTGATCCATAATACCTCCTTTTGGATGGATGTGGTCCATTATGCTAAAATATCTTCAAGAAAAGATGTTTCAAATCATTTCAACATGTTATATCTTCATGTTGTAAATAATACATCCAATCCTTAGCATCTCTATAAAGTGAGAATGAATTTCTCTAAGTTTTATTTGATCTTCAGTGACATTTCTTGGTTTCATTTTTGAGCATAACACAATGAATTATTTTAAAGGTTTGTTTGGATCCTCACTAGATAAGACATGAAACTTTAGAAGAAGGTGAATTAAACCAGATATTAGTTCAAAGTCTGATTTGAGAGTTGGATATGCAATTCATGTAGGTTGATAATTAATATTAGGTGAAGAAAACTATCGAATAGTCTTATTGAGTTCATTTTTGTAATTTTTATCCATTGTACCTTTTTTAAAATTATTTTTAGAATAGTTTCAAATTTTAAAATTCCTAGAGTGGAGGAATTCCCTAGTTGGATAAATGTAGACACTTCATATTGACCAATATTATCTAATTCAATTCCTAAGGTAGTGATCATTATCAATGTCTAGATCCATTAGATCCTCAGGATGGGATCGTGTCATAAATCATATAAATGAGAGAAACAAAAATAAGGAGACACCAATATCATTAAATGAGGTTTCAGTTGATGGTCCGGAAAAAAACATTTGGGGAAGAAATTACTGAAAATAAAAGTTAAGATAAGAAAAGAAACAAAATGAAAAGGAATAATAAATAACCTACCGAAAATTTGTTTAATAAAACAATTTCCTCCCCAGTAATGGTGCCAATTTAATGAGTGTTGTTGTACACGCTCTCAATTTTTTTTTGTGATTTAACTAAGTGCAACACAGTGGCTAACCTATGTCATTCTTTCAAGGTGGAAGTGAATTAAGAAACACTTAATAGCCTTGAATAAAAAAAATGGAAATATGTGAAAACAAATGAAACACAAGATGGGGGGGGTTGACTTTTTGACTTTCAAAGAATAAACTAGACAACAAACAAGAATAATCAAAGACAATGTTTCTTTAACAAGACTTATATTATAAAACACAGTAGATAGAATCCTTCATCTTCATAATTAATTTATGATTTTACCTTATTATTACAATTAATTCAATTTTAGTCCCATAACTTTATCAACCCCAAAAACCTATTGAAATTTAAATGACCAAAAATAATGGAAAAATAAGCCTTCGTTCAATTTCGGGACTTCCAATCACAGCACCCTAATTTGATTATGATCCAAAAGCCAACTTATGTTCAATGGGAAATTAGGTAAGAATATCTTCCTTGGAGTAGATAATTAATTGATTTTGGAATGAGAACTGAACTCTATAATTCTATCCCATGTTGATTTTATTTTTTGATTGAGGTTTCACTCACACGATTTACATATGCCTAACAACACGGTAATGTTCAAGTCGATTGAGTAACTTAAAAATTAAAAATTAGTTAATTGATCATAATTTATGAATTACAATATGTTTATGGATTCAAAATAAATAAATTTTGTGAGTAGGTTTTAGATCAAGTATAAATGGTATCATTCTTCCATGGGTAGAGTAGTCATTGTGGAGACGTTTTTCATAAGCAATGGATTAATTGGAGAACACCCAATATCATCTCCACTCTTAGATTCCAGCCCAAGAAGAAAAATAATAATATTAAAAGGGAAAAACAAAAAAGATTAATTGAATAAAAACTCAATGTACAAGCGTGAAAGAGAAGAAAAACAAAGATGAGGTGGGAGAAGAGAGCCTTCTTAGAAGAGATTCTTTCAGAAGGCCTTACTTCTACCATGATTTTTGAGGGGTTCCCAATAGCCACCCTTTCAGACACACTTTCCCAAAGCCTATACCGGATCTCTAAAATAGTTATAATCCCATTGAAATAGAGTTTGGGAGGGATAGAGTTACAAATTGTTTTTTAAGTGTGAAATGGAAATTCTTCCAAATATTTTAAGGCCACTTGAACCACATCTTTGACCTCCAAAATGTGTGAATTTTCCATCTATCCAGTAGGATTATTTGTTTTTAATTGGGTCTTAGTGATCCCCAAAAATTTTAGGACCAATCCAATCATTGATTAAAAGATACATCCCAAACACTGAAGTGATATCAAATCTTCGGAATCCAGTCCAGCTTTGAGTTCATGACCCATTTAGACCACCCAAATGCACGATTCATCTCCTATATCAAGAATAGAATTTGTATCCCATTAACTCAGGAACACAATTGAATTTTTTTTTTGTAAAAATAATTTATAGAAAAATATTTTTTCCAAAAGTACTTTAGTGCATTTTAAAAGGGTAAAACTTGAATTTCCATCAAACTTTCAAATGAATGATCTAATCCCAAATATTCTATAAATTCACATATTTAGTAAAATTTGAGGAAATTATTTCAGTTGTTGTCATAAAAATATTCAAACAAATTGTGTTTATCAATTATATCTATAATAAAGTCCAATATTTTAAAATTTTTTATCTCCAATTAGTCGGTCAAAAACAATCTTCAATATGGGGTAGAGGAAACTTGTTCTTGATTTTGATATTATTCAATTCCGGATAAGCAATGGAGAGTCACATTTATCATCATTTATTCTTCATAAAAATGGTAGGTTCACTAAAAGGTGAAACAATTGGTTGAATGGATCCCTTTTCAAGATCCTCCTAGATTTTCTTCTTTAATTCTCAAAACACAATTGGGTCCATTCTATATAGAGTCTCTAAAATATTTGTAGCACTAAATATGAGTTAAATTGAGAACTCAACATCAAAATTTTGTGAAATACCATGTAAACATTCCATAAATAAATAAGAAAACTCATGATTAATTTGAATATCACTAACATTGAGTTTCTCCCCAACTATCAGAGAAAAACACCCCTTTTGAATAGGAATAAAAACCCAAACAATGGATGTGATCCCTTTTGGAAGTTTATATCTATGATCACAATAATAGGAGATCATGGGTTGGCTTGGAATATCAAATGTGATATCCCTTCCTCATCAATTGGTGTTGGAATTATGTAGAGATAGCCAGTCGATGACTAAAAAACATCAAATTCATCTAGAAGGAGAATATTATGATTTGTATGAATTATGTTCCAACAGACATTAACTTGAGAAGAATCATAGACTTAATATGTGATCATCATACCATTATAAGTTTTCACTGATAATTAAAAATCCAATTTTTGGGGTGTAATTTTTACACCCTTATAAAATACATTAGATATAAAAGAGTGTGTAGATCAATAGTTAAATAACACATAAATACTTCTTGAGTGGATGATAAGTGTGCCCTTCATCGCATCTATATCACACGATTCATTATAAATAGTTGTTTCATGAGATTTCACTTTTTCTATCAGTTTAAAATGTTACAAATGTTTATCATTGTCATTATCCTAGTAATTTTGTAAGTTTTTAGTATAATTGTTATATTCAATACATTTTAAGCACTATAGTGTGGTTGGTGGATTCACTGGATATTTCTCTATATTTTCATCATTGGATATCTTCTTCCCACAACTTCGGGATTAAATTTTCTAATGACCGCTCTTTTGAAAATTTAAACAAATAAAAAATCCCATCAATATAATCTCCAACATTTTTCATTCAACACTTTTTTGCATGATGGAAATATCATCTTCTTCTCTCCATGGGTTTTTGGATATCATTTGTATTATATTATTACTTTCTTATCCAAACGATGATATTTATGGGTAACCTCATTACATATTTCAACCATGATAGAAAATAGAATGATTTCATCATTTCTATTGAGGTCCCTTATGGTTAATTTGATTCATAGAATTGGTTTTATGCCACTGATGAATCAATCAACATTATGTTCAGGATGGATGATAATACTATATGTGTGCCTCAGAAGCCCTAAAAAAATCACCTCATTGGTATAAATGGATATACCATCCTTATACTTAATCGCAGTGGGAATTATTGAATCATGGAAAATAACTTATTTTATGTCTAAAACAAGGCTCCCACATTTAAAAATATGACACATTATGTTTTTATTATATAATTCATGGTATTCATTTAAATCATATTTGATGGTTCATAATGCATTTTTAAATTTGAAAAACATATCCCCCTAGAGTGTCAAACCAGGAATGCAGCACAACCCATTATCCTCCACTAAGTCAAGATCATGTAAAATCTCAATAATCACTTTTTGAAGTTATTATCCCTATGTACAACTTTACTAGTTCCACATAAACCTATATTATCCATACGTTGGTGTAATTTGAAGGACAATACTCATTCTATCATTCAACATACTTATAGGATATTTTCCAACACTTAGACTATAATGAACCAGCCCTGGTACCTCAGTAACTCGATAACTGATCAAGCCTTGATATTGACCGAATGGCATTTCTAATACCCACGAGTCATAAAATAGCACCCTGCATCATACAATGTGCAAGTGGGAATGATTATTCCACAATACATAGTGTAAGTAAGACAACCAAGTCAATATGCAGATAAAAGAAACCCCAAAAGGAGTAAAGTACAAGGATACAAGGAAGCATAAAAACACCAAAGTATTACAACCCAAGTACTAAAAATAGGGAAAACATCCCCAAGGTCCCTAATAACATTACTTAGCTCAATAAGTAGATCCACCTATAAAATATCCCATCCCTTTCCTTGAACCAAGAAGAATAAATTCTAAAAACACCCAAAGGGAAAAGTAGGGTGTGGGCCTAAGCCCAGTAGGATGCCACCAAAGATTACAAAAAAGATTCCAAATATAGATTATCTAAGGAAAATATTTCAATTTCCAAATTAACATGTTTATAAATTAAAGGGAATATTTAAAAAAACATATTATACAGTTTCAAAATGATGGAAAAACTTTTAAGGCATACAATTCACTTTACAAGAGATGGAATATCGAAAACAATGAATTAAATCAACTGATTAAATAAAATAATATATGTAAATAACGCAAAGGAATGTAAAGTGTTTTAAAAAATTGGCATATATTTATATCTCAAATATAAATAATCAAGAAAGAAAGATGGTCATCTACCAAAAGGTACTATAGTATTAACTAGCTATAGGATTTCATACTCTCTAAGTGATCACTGTAAAATGAGTATACTCACGTCCTCTTGACACTGGCTTGAGGCGACTTGTCACCCTATTGTTGTGGATGTGGCCCTCAAAAATTATGTCTTAGAAAATTGAAATAGAATAGAGTGTATCCAAATAAATCACTAACTACTTAAGCCATGGATGTGCTCTTACATGATGGGAAATTTATTTTAAGACTTCTTAAAATAAAATTAAATCCCATTCTTCCATATCAAAATTCCAATTGTTTCATTTCAAAAAAACATGGTTTTATAAAAAAAACATTCCCCTTTCAAAATATAAAACACCTATGTTTCTATCAAATTATTTTAAGCCATTTTCACAAGTTTGAAATCCATTCAAAACCAATTCCTCCCATTTCACAATTCATTTTCCACAATTAAATTAAACTATTCAATTAAAATCATTTCAATAAAATACACAATTTAAATTCAACAATTTAAATTCTCTAAAATCTATAAACAGACCCCAATTCAATGAAATTGGGGGTTTTCCAAATTTTAATGCCAAAAACATTTTAAATCAACCAATTTAAAAGAATTATTTTTTTTCAGTTTAAGTTGAAAAAAAGTTTGAGCAATTGAATTTAAATCAATAATTGAAATAAATCAATCAATTTAAGAATAATCAATTTGGAAATTTGGGATAGAACCACCTACCTTTTCCCAAAACTCAAAACATGCTACGTCACCCATCAATGAGAACAAAGGTGGAGAAGACCTCGAAACTCAAACTAGAAGCAAGATCCAACACCACAGGGCATAGATCCATCATCTTTAGGATGACACATAGAAATACAAAAAGAGTATAATGATAGATGGAAGAATAGTAATGAACAATGATTACTGAGATATCACCTGCCAAAGAAAAGATGATCAAATACCAAAGGAATGGATCTAGAAGGGTTGAAGCCTCCAAGAATAAATGCGGAAGGCTTTGGGTTGAAGGAAGATGAATTTTAGAGGAGTGAATGAAAATTAACCAAGCACACTACCCCATTTTATAGGATATTATCGGGTCATTACAGGGCATGTAATTTTGCTACATTCCTTGAAATATTTATTTTCCATATTGGAAAAAACAGGTTGAAGTTTTAATTCCCCTTTAAATATAGGTTATTACAAGATTTGTAACCCATATTCACATCATGTAATTCCATAGATTCATAACTGACGAAACCCCTATCATTACGTATAAAAAATTGATTTAAAAATACATTATAATGTGTAAAGGGAATTCACGACGTATACCCATCACATCATGAGCCAAGATTCAAGGTTTGTACCCAGAAGTAGTTTCATGGTGTGTAACCTAGATACATGGCATGTAAAATCATATAATTTTATAAAAAAATATATTTAAAGGTGAAAAATCCAAAAAGTGTATGAATTTACCATTATAGGTATCCTCCCAATCCAAACTCTACCCTTACCAAAATAATGAAAAGGAAAAACATGATAAGGTTAAAGATATACCTATCAGAACGGTAACGGTATGTTACAACCTACCTTCCATAAGAACTTGATGTCCCCTAAAATCCTATGAAGAAGCTTCCATTCCAAAAATATGAGGTTACTCCTCTCTCATTAGTGCCTTGTATTTACATGTCTCATGACTATTATGACCATGGTACCATAGCACACGAACAAAAGGTATCATCCTCTCACAAAGTAACTTGGACTTAGAAACAACTTTCATTACTAGACACTCAGTCAAAGATAAATCAAGATAAATATAAAATATCACTCCAACTCAAAATGTAATATGGGTCAGAAATATACTTTCTCAACTGTGATACATTTAATACATCATGTATCGACATAAAATGTGGTGGTGGTTCTATACGGTAATCCAATTTTCCCACCTAATCGACAACCTCAAAAGGTTCCAAAAAACGAGGAGCAAGCTTTCCTTGCCTCCCCAGCCATCGATGAACGAACCGACCTGAAACCTTTAATAACACCTAGTTACTAATTGAAAACTCAAAAAGCATGTGGAGATGATCATCATAGAACTTCTATCATCTCTTTGTTGTCAACATACACTGATGAATCAGCTGAATCATTATAGCTATCTCTTATAGGAAACTTCATCCATTCAAAGAACTTTCACCAATCTATGACCAACACAATGAAGATTTACACGACCTGTCATACAAGGCCCCAAAAGGTATAATTTTGACTATGTAATGGTAACTAGTATTGTAAGAGAACTCAACCAATCCCAATTGATCATCCCAAACCCTACCGAAGTCTAGAACAGAAGCGTTAAGTATATCCTCAAGAATCTGTATAGCTCTCTCTTTCTGGCCATCTGAATGTAGATGGTAGGTTGTACTCAAACAAACCGGAGACACCAATTCCTTTTAAAGGCCTCTCCAAAATTTAGAATTAAACTAAGGATCCCTATCAGAGACTATAATAGATGGAACTCCACACAAACAGACAATCTCTTTCACATAGAGATTTACACACTCCTCAACTTTGGTTTTATAACGGATGGGTACGAAGTGAGCATACTTGGTCACCCTATTGATCATAACCCAAATTGAATTATTCTTTATATGGGTATGATACAACCCAACCACAAATTCCATAGAGATTTAATCCCACTTCCAAGTAGGGATAAGAAGTGGTTGATGTAAACCTGAAGCTCTATAGTGTTCAGCTTTCACCTATTGGCATGTATATCAATGGGAAATAAACTCTGCAATTCCCTACCTCATACATAGACACAATAACTGTCAATGAATATCCTAGAACATTTAAGTTGTTACTAGGTGCACCGCCCATTGGGAATTTTGGAAATCCCCCATCATAGCCTTCCTTGATACTAAAGGCACAGCAAAGCAATTCTGATAGCATAGAACACCCTCTTTGGATAACAACCACAAGGAAACTTCCCCCCCCCCCACCATAATGAGAGTCTCTAGTGCTACAGAATACATAATCAAGTTGTTGATATTGACGAATCATCTTGAGAAGTGAATATTTCAATTGCACACTGGATAAAAAAACTTCACCCCTTTCTCAAAAACTCAAAAATGGAACTATAGATAGAGAGACATCTGATTCCACTATTCTGAACACTCTTTCACGACCTTGGTTGGATGTTTCCTACTTAAGACTTCTACAATGACATTCCATTTCCCTTGGTATAGGCGATTTCAAAGTCAAATGGCTATAGGTACTCCACTCAATGCCTTCAGAAAAGGTTCAAATACTTTTAAGAGAAGATATAAATAAATCTTTTGTGTCCTGAAAACATGGTAAACCATTCACTATAAAGGTAATTTCACCAACTATTAAGCACATGCATCACAACTACAAGTTCATGATCATGGGTAGGATAATATTTCTCATGTGGCCTAAGATGATGATGTCCATAATAAACTACATGGTCTTCTTACATAAGAACGCAACCCAAGCCTAAACTTGATGCATCAAAAAATTCCACATAGCCCTACCCAGCCTTTAGAAGATTCAACACCAACAGATTAGTCAAATGAAGTTTCAGATCAATAAAATAATTCTGACATTTATCATCTCAAGAAACCCTCACCCCCTTACAAGTCATCGCAGTCATCGGAGACCTCATCTTCATGAATTCATTCATGAACCTAAGTTATCTTTAAGCTAATCCAAATATCCTCTAAATTTCGAATACATTTTATGGTTTATCCGAAGTCATATCATCCTTCTCCTTCTCAGGATTAACTAATATACCCTGTTCAGACACCACGTGTCCCAAGAATTTCACTTCCTGAATCCAAAAATCACACTTTGAAATCATGGAATAAAATCTATGGTTTCTCAACAGACTCATAACTGTTCTTAGATTATTCAAAAGATCCACCTCATACATATATTAGACAAATATTTCATCCACAAAGACTAGCAACATATTATCTAGATACTCATGGAAAATCCTGTTCATTAAATCCATGAAAACTACAAGATAATTTTTGAGACTAAAGGGAATAACAAGGTACACATAATGGTTATAACTACTATGAAAGGAAGTTTTTTGAATGACATATTCCTTTATACTTAACTAATGGTAACCAGATTGAAGGTTGGTCATTGAAAAACACTTCTCACCTTTTATATGATCAAACATATCATCAATCTATAGCAATGGATATTTCTTCATCACCATAACATGATTGATCTATCGGTAATAAACATATCAGTAAAGATCACCATAGTCATTCTTAGAAAATAAAATCGGCACCACACAATTTGACA
This sequence comes from Viscum album, assembly GCA_963277665.1. NCBI lineage: Eukaryota > Viridiplantae > Streptophyta > Magnoliopsida > Santalales > Viscaceae > Viscum > Viscum album. The sequence goes on from OY728144.1 coordinate 163,563,769, forward strand.
TACTCAAGAATATAAATCCTTTCTCAAGAAGGTTTTCCAACTAGGACTTCAGTTCTTTCAATTCACCTAGTGCCATGTGGTAAGAGAGAATTGAAATTGGTTGAGTACCATGCATTTATTCAATGGAAAACTCAACCTCCATCACCAGTGGCACACCAAATAAATCCAAATGGAACACATTAGGAAACATGATGATTATTAATAAAGATTCCCACTCACTGAATCCTACTCCTCATCATAATAAAACCCTAATATCACTTTCCCCAACTTCAGATAAGAGGTTCTGGCTCTGATCTACCTTGGGTCACATTCTCATTGAAAGAAAAGAGGCACACCACTAGGTGTTGTAAGGTAAACCCATTGAAGATAACAATCAATTTGGGCTTTATTGGAAATGATCCAATACATCCTGAATATGATGCCAAGATATTTCAAGTTGAGAACAAGAAAACATGACATATGAAAAATAGAAGAAACAAGAAGGACTACAATGACCCTACTCCCTCTTAGTACCAAGGGGTTGCACAAGATAGTTGATCCATATAAAGATTAATAAGATTTACAATATTAGTTTAAATGAATGAGTGAGATGCACCAGTATCAAATAGAGTAGTGACTAATGATGATGTTATAGTAATGGTACATGTCATAGTTTCTGGACCCATTTCTTCTTCCTCTAGGGACTCTTCCACTACATGAAGAAGCTCTATTCTGGATGCCTATGGATGGAACCCCTTTGTAGATAAAGCATATGGTTTTCCCATATTTTTAGGAGTAGATTATGCTTTCGTTCCACTATACAGAGTAGATAAATGATGGTAGAATCTCTGTAAGTTCATTGAACATAAGCATGAGCTTCAGTTCTTAGGTCCCTCGGTGCAAACCCGCTTAGAATGTCCTAGATTTCCACACTGATTTAAAGTTAAATAACTTCCCTATGCCATTATAAGAGTTCTGTAATGACTCTTACATCGAGAACTATTGTGAGTCACCATGATACCATTTTCCTTTAAAGGAACTAATTCTACCACTAGGAGGAAACTAAACTCCTAATAATCCTAATTTTCTATCCAATTCCATCTCAACCATCATCACCTGATATTGAACAATAATAGAAGTGGACATATTTAGTAAGAAAACCTAATAACTTTTATCTACTAAAATCCCTAGAATGAACTATAAAACCTTCATCCTCTCATTACATATAATCTTAGGAGAAAATTGCATCGTCACAGTATAGTGATTTGAATACTCAGTAATGGATCTCTCAGTCTGCTCAAGTTTCAAAAAATCCAAAACCATAGCTAATACCATTGACTCTAGATAGAACTAGTTAGTTAAAATAACCTTGACACTTTAATCCCTCATGTTTCTTTTCCATCAACAATGTGTCCCACCATCACCTTCTTGGTCCCTCTAGAATTCAGGTGGCACACTTCACCTTAATCATATCCAGTGTCTCCAAAAACTCAAACAGATTTTCTATCTTTCCCAACCATTCATTATAATGCCGAGGATTAGTAGATCCTTTAAAAATTGGTGTCTTCTGGTAAAGGAACACTTGAAAAATATTTTTAAGAACATTCCCCATAAGGATCCACAGTAGGATCTAGAATGGGGATTGAAGGTGGTGTTTGTCCCAGAGCATGGACAGTGCACACAATAACCTCAAATCGATTTGGGTCCACTAGAGGATTAAATCTCTAAGGTTCATCATAATCTTCCTCATGGATCCCATTTATGTGTCTTCTAAAAGGAATGATTCCACACAACATCATCAGACAACATTGAAGACATTATATTCGCACTCAAACTGATTATCATGGGAATTTATCACCAATAGATGGAACAACCAGATTTTTATTGCACTCTGTCAAAATCAAAACAGGGAAAGGAAAACAACTAATCTATAATATGTCCATCCCTAACCAACGCTGGTGACTTAAGGTTCATTGTGGTGAGAACTATCTATGAACGCAATCGCAACTACCTCCAAATTCCTGACAAGATTTCAAAATTTCATACTAACTTTAAGATAAAATATCAACAGCCTCCTATGATACCACATTGTTATGAACCATCCCAGGTACCCAAGTAACCCAATAACCAAGAGAGACCTAACATAGCCTAAAAGGTGTTCCTGATCACCATCGTTTGGTTACTAGCACCTCGCATCATACAACTTGCAAGTGGGAATGATTTGGCCACAACTCATAGTAGAAGTAAGATAAGAAAGTCAATATGCATACAAAAGGAACTCCACTGTGAGTAAAGTACTAGAAGACAGGGAGCCATAAACATCACAAAGAAATAAAACCCAAGTTCTAAAAATAAGTAAAACATTCTCAAGGTCCCTAAGGATACAACCCACCAAGTCCCAAGCTCAAAACCTAGATCCACCACCCAAGAGATCTCTTCGCTTGTATTGAAACTTGAAGAAGAAAGACTATAAACACCTGAAGGAATAAATTAGGGTGTGATCTTTGGCCTTGTATTATGACACTAAAGATTCCATAAGAGATGAAAATATATAGATTATCCAAATAAAAGATTTAAATTTTCAAAAAAAAAGGTTTGGAAATTTAAGAGCATATTTAAAAAAAGATTATATACACTTTCAAAATGATGGAAAATACTTTTGAAGCACATGAACTACTTTAAAAGAGATGGAATATCTAAAAAATGGATTAAATGAAATAGTTACATAAAATAGTTTATGTAAATCCATTAAATTTATGTAAAAAAGTTATACAACATTGGAGTACATTTATATCTCATATATAAATGAAAAAGTGGGTAACATGGTCATCTGCCAAAAGGTATAATTGTATTAACCAGTTATAGGATTATACACACTCTAACTGATATCAAAAAATTAGTATAGTCATTTCCCATAACACTAGATAGAGAAGACTTATCACCCTCTCATTGGGGATATGACCCAACACACGAATATTTTAGAACATTATAATAGGGTAGAGTGTATGCAAATGACTCACCAACTACCTAATGCTTTAATGTTTTCTTACATGATGTGAAAATTATTTTAAGATTGATTAAAATAAAATTAAATCTTGTTATTCTATTTCAAAATGAGTATTTTTTCTTTTAACACCATAAAGATTTTTAATAAAAAAACATTCTCTTTTCATAAGATAAAACCACTAGGTTCTTATATAATCATTTTAATACATTTCCACAAGTTTGAAATCCATTCAAAACAAATTCCATCCATTTCACAATTAATTTTAACTAATTAAATAAAATAATTTTATTGAAAAAATTTATATCAAATCCACAATTTACATTCAACAATTTAAATCATCCAACATCTATAAACACGCCCAAATTAAATGGAATTGGGTGTTTCCCCAAATTTTAATGCTAGAATTATTTCAAATCACCTAATTCACAAGAATTTGGGTTTTATCAATTTAGTTGAAATAAAGTTTGAGAAATTGAATTGCAATAAACAATTGAAATAAATAATGAAATTTAAGAATAATAAATTTGGAAATTTGGGACGGAACCACATACCTCTTCCTGAAACTCAAAACTTGTAATGGCACCCGTCAGTGAGAATGAAAGTGGATTAGTCGTAGAAACCTAGCCTAGAAGAAAGATACAAAACCATTGGGCATAGATCCATAAATTTTAAGATTATCCATTGAAATCCAGAAATAGGATAAAAAAGAGATATGAAGAATGATCAAGAATGCTTACCCAGATATCACCCGCCAAATAAATAATGATTGAACGCCAAAGGAATGGATCGAAAAGGGTTAGAAGGCTCCAAGAATAATTGGGGAAGGATTTGGGTTGAGGGAAGGGTTATTAGAGAGGAGTGAATAAAAAATAACCATGAACATTGTCTCCTTTTATAGGCTACTATCCGGGCATTACATGGCATGTAATCCAATTACAGGTCGTGAAAGATTTAATTTCCATAACAGAAAAAATGCTTCGAACATGTAATTCCCTACTAAGGTCAGGGTATTACATGATGTGTAACAAATATTATTTTCTTGTAATGATTGAGATTAGTAACTTATGAATCCTCCATCGTTACGCATTAAAAACTAACCTAAAAATACTTCACATCGTGTAAAGGTAATTCACTGTGTGCACCCATCACACTGTGAACAACACTTCATGGATTTTACCTGGCAGTAGTTACATGATGTGTAACCTAGTTACATTGAATGTAATATCCTATATGTTTTTAGAATCACCCTATTTAAAGATGAAGAATACAACAAGGTTCAGACTTTACCATTATAGGTATCCTCCGAATCCAAACTCAACCCTTACCCAAACAGCAAAAAGGAAAACCATGACAAGGTTAAATATATACCTATCAGAATGGTAATGGGATTTAATATAGGATTATCATTACGGTTCTCACTAAATATTCTCATCCCAATTTTCAAAGGATAACTAAACCTATCACTAATACCGACTATAGTGACCCATAAATTTCTAATATAGATATCACATCTTTAAAAGTGATATTCATCATATAAAAAACTATCAATGCCAGAATCTTATATGTCTAGTTCCTTTGGAAACATTGATATATAAATATTAGTTTATATGAGTTCTAAAATATATCCCACATAGTTCTTCATAACTATCACCCTTCTTATAACATGAGAATAATGGTATTTGAATATGAGAATAAAATTTGAAATCCATAATCTGCATATCCAATATTATAACCTTGAGTCATGTCATATATCTTGGCAGTTCATAAGACATGAATCAGAAAGGAATCAAATAAAATGGTTTATGAGACCATAAAATAAGTGTTGGTCAAGGATTTTTCACATGTAAATAAGTATAGAACAAATTTTCCATAATAGTCAAGGCTCATTACCAAGGCTATCATTGTGGATTGGGTTAACTCCCAAACCAATCATAGTAGTCAAGGTTACTCCCAAGACTATCATAGTCCAAAAACCACCTACTTAAGTGGGTTCACTCCCCATTCCGTCCATTTTTTTATAATATATCAACCATTACCCAATTTATCAATACACATCACATAATTAAAATCATACATATGAGTGAAAAACAACATAAAAAATTCATCATATCAAATCACAGGAAAATAAATGGGATTTTTAAACATTTAATCATAACATAATGCTTTTAAGATTAATTGTTTTTATAAATATTTTATCATTTGATCACAATATAACCCGTTAAAAGGAAACAAGATTCTTAAACATAACCAATATAAAAATAGCTTCGACAAATATCTTACCATAATAATCAAAAACCATATAGAGAAATGGTAGAGGTTTTATCACTAGATCATATCCTAAGGAAATTTTAAGTAACATCAAAGTATGTTATCATATATGGACAATGTGTTTTGAAGGATCACTGAGAACATTTCTGGAGAAAAATATCAATTCCACTTTGAAATAATTTATTTAAGATATAAAATATTTATAAAAAATAAATAATACATTTTACTTGAATATAAACTTGTAAACTTATAAATAAATATTTAAATCATTGATTTATAATGTTGGAGGGAAATATCGTTCATGTCGTAGACTTTAAAAACATGATTCCTTTAATAATTATTGATAAAAATTAAAAAGAGTTATATTTAAAAACAAGCGGTGAATACAACATGTGTCTCAAGGAAATAAAAATGTGATGAGAATACCTTACCTCGAGTGTTGGAATTCTTCGTATGCATTAAAAAAATTGTATAACATACATAGGTTTATTATAAATATATTATGTAAACATAATCACATATATAATTCCATATATTATTTACTTATAACATTTTATTACCCATTTATTAAAAATTCCATGCTAGAATCATGTTTTGGTTAATAACATATCCGTTTTTCATGTATGTTTTGGTTTGGATGTTTATGTCCATTTAATTTGATCATGGTTCCATTATATCAAGAATGTAAACCATGATTTCAGGATATTAAATATTCAATATAAATGTATTTTCATTTATCTGTTAACATGTGAGTTACAAAAACAATTATATTAGTCATGGAGATGATAGACCATACGTACGCATGAACAATATTTTAATTTTCAAAATTGATGGGAAAAAAGGAAGGAAAAATTAAATTCACCTATAAATAATTAATTTTTATATTATAGATATAATATATATTAATTTAATATATCCTTATTACTATCAACAGAAAAATAAAATGAATTATGTATCACATTGTTTTGTTGTCGCGGTACTCCATACAGTCACAACAGTGATGTTATCATTTTTCAACGGATTACAAGGTATGAAGGTAGATGTAATATTAGAATTAAATACGTATAAATATTTCATAAATAATTTATATATTCTTTAAATCCATCTTTATATCCATCTGTGATCGGTAGTGATGGAAAATGAATTACATCGGTTCGTAAGGCGGTGCTTCTCCGTACACACGATCGATGGATTTACTACCCATCTGATAGAAGATTATATAGATTTGGGTAATTAAAATAACATAATAAATTTTAATTCTATGGTATATAATTATTTTTTTATATCATAACAATTTAAGATGATTTTAACGAGGTGTAAGAAGAAATTAAAGAAAAAAGCATCGTCAATAATTATACATGTTCTTTGAAGAACCTCTTTAGGTTTAAATCTAAAGACTTAATAAGTGGGTTTCCAAATACAAATAAGGCCTATAATAATTGGAAATGGAATTGAGTAAGTTATTTGGTAATTTATTACCTAAACCAAACAGATTTGGTAGTATAAAGAGGACAAAATAAGGAGGTTACTTTTTTTATGTAGGGGAGAGAATACAGTTGGATTATTTGAAAATAAAAAGTTATACCCATCTTTTAAAATAAAAACATGATTAAAAAATATCATTATCTAAAATTCAATGATATAAAGTTGATAAATGTGAATAAAACAGTATTTAGACATGTTTTTAGGTCATTTTAACCCTTATCATTTCTATTTAACCCTTGGCAACCTGTTTTAACCTTAACTACTGTAATTAACTATTACTATTCTTAATAATCATAATGAAAAAAAATCTTGAACATATTATAAAATATTAATTATCATGATTCAAAATAAGTAATATATTTTTCCAAATTTCATTCAGATAAGTGGAAATAATTATTTCAAAATTATACACATAAATGCCAATAAAAAACTCTATAGAATATTTTACATAAAAATTCAACATGAATTTGATTCAAATTAATCTAATTTTATTAATAACAAAATTATGTTGCAAATTTAAAATTTAAAAAACATTTTTTAAAAATATGGAATGTTGTAAATTATTTAAAAGAAAAGAAAGAATTTAATAAAAATCAGTATTATCACTATTCATCCAAAAAAATATTTTTTCATAAAATTATAAAACAAAATCATGATATTATAATTTTAACATGATGATTCCGAAAATGAAGTTTATTTTTTGAAATAAATTTTCAAAAATGTATAAAAAAATTAATATTTATTCACAAAATTAATGAAAATCATTTTTTGAAAATGAATTCATTTTTAAAGTATATAAAGCCTTTAAAAATAATTATGTACTCATTTAAAAATATTTATTATTTATATTAGAAAATATAATTAATTATCAAAATGTGATTATTCATGTTCATACCTTTAAATTTAACTTCTAGGTTAAAATGGTCTTGTTAAAAAATAAAATATTAATAGTAGATCGTAGATTATTTAAAATCACAAATACGTGTAACGCATGCTGTGGAAGAAATTAAATTTATTTTAAAAAAGGTAAATTACCAAAATTATTTTTGTGTTACATATATCATAAATTTTAATCCTTTTTCCATCCATTAAAATATGATAACTGCGTTCATGTATATCTGGGGATTACACCCTCCATGAAGAGATGTGATTATTTTTTTATTACTCCATGAAATATATGGAATATATTAGTGTATTCTAAATAAATATGATATTTATGACATAATTATCATTATTAAAATTTAAAATAACACTTACATTCTATCTATCCTAATCAATAAAAATTAGAAATGTTACTCATGCGTATATACGGCCTACTATCTCCACGATTGTTACATAGTTCATTTTGTATAACCATATTTCATGGTTGTTTTTAAAACAATAATTGAGGTATAATAATAATTATTATATAATGATTATTTTTATTTATATGAAAAATAATAACCTCATTGACCATAGTGATTCTTCCGGAGTCATTTTGGACTTATGAGTATAATATCATTAAAACAACTGATGTGAACTTAATGGATAATGTAATTCAATATAATACGATAATAAATATAATAAAATGGATAAAAATTTGAAAAAAAATTATTATGAAAGTAAAAAACAAGTGACACAAGTATATTTTTTATAATGATAAGGAACATATGTTCCAAATCTGACTTAAGATAATTGACTTTATTTTATAAATAACCATCTTTTAATGATTCCCAACCAACTCTTTTTATTAGATGTCAAGGTTATTTGAAATGTTTAAGTAATATTATTATTTATGCTTCAATGGATGTTAATGGTAAATTTTACCATATTTTTCTTAATTTTATTTTTTAATATGGAATCTTTTTAAGATTTATGTAAGTGAGACTTTAATTTATAACCCTCTTTTAAAAGGTTTAAATGATTTTTTTCTAAAACATTATCTTCCATATCTATATTCTAAAATATAGTTTATTAATGTATTTATAACGACATTAATGAATTATGAAGGGCATATTCAATGTATTTTTAGTTACATTCAATGGTTTTCTAAAGGAATGTTTGATTTTAACATATATGACATTAACGAATGTTTTCACCCTGGAAACCATTAATCGATATTTGTATTACATTATAGGATTCCTTGTTTTATTAATAAAACACCCCCTTTCCATTTATTATATGAATTTAAAAAAATGGACTTAAGTTGAATTCATATTTTCATATCTGGAAATATTTTCTCTATGGGTGTATGGGATTTCTCTGAAATACCCTTCCATTTGTTTTACAACCATTCTCCCTCTAAATGACTTTTACTATATTTAAAGTTATGTAATGCTTCTAAATTCTATATATAGGACACTTAAAAATATACCAAGATTATTATAAATTCATTTGACAAGGTAATACATTCCTTATGTTCATTTCTTATATTATGTATTTAATAAATTTATTTTAATTATTATATAAAGCAAGATTATGCAACCCATTTTCTTACCATGGATAATTTTTATTTTTATACCTTATGATTGATTTATATTCTAGTGGGATAGATAATCATGAAATTTTTATAATGTGTGTAATTAGATAGTGATCTAATGCATTGGGAAAATCTATTTTCTCATGAGATGTTATTTATGTTATTAGAGAGTAAACCTAATCAACTATGGGAATTTTTCCACTATGTTATTTCATCTTTGTAGTTATCCTTAACTTATTCTTATGTCATGTTTTTTGTTTTTACATTTCTTATGCTTCCATGATCTTTTTATTCCATGTTATTTTTTTTATAATCCCATGTGATTGCTTAGGAACATAGGAATAAAGAAAATCATATGCTAATTCATTAGGGTGAAACATACATCTCTTCTTGTAAAGGTTTTCAAAACTTTTTTAGGATTGAAAAGGATCCTTAATGAGTTTTTCTTTTCCATTAATATTTTTTATAATTTTTTTTAAAAAAATATTCAGTAATAAAATTTTATTTCTTAGGTAATTAATTGTTTATCTTACCCAAAAAGTATAATTTTAAGGATGAAAAATTATGGATTAGTATTCATGAACTAACAAGTTTCTTTATTTATTTTTATATGTCACTTACTGAGATTATTAAGATTATCCCATATTTTGAAATGTTTCTCACATGGTCTTAAGGATTCTTTGGGATAACTAGGTCAACAGGAAAATTTTAAATATTTTATTAAAAAAATGTTTTTATTTCATAAATGTTGAGTTTTGTGGGAAAAATGGATATTATGTGGATGTTTCCACTTTGTGATGTAATATTTATTTTTTTAAAGGTTTTGTCCTAATTATATAAAACTATACATTATAAAGATTTTAAAATGTATAAAAATGATGAATAATGTTATTTTTAAGTATGTTCACCATATTTATAGGGACGTTATAAGTTTGATATTAATATAGTTTTATTAAAATGGAAAACTTTTCACATCGGGTAAGGATGGGAGGCTTGAAACCCCAACTGAAGGGCGATAAGGGTGCAAGATCTACCAATACCCTGTGTGATGTTTAGGATATTATAAAAATTATTTTTTTAAAATTATGTAATGGATAAATATAAATTATATTTTGGGAACATTTGATTTCTCATAGTGGTAACCATGGGATTGAAAAGTGATTTGGTGATTAAGTTATTAATGATAATTTCGAAAAATTCACTATTTTGGGATCCTTATAATATTAAGTTAAAAGGACCATTATGTGATTTTTCAAGGAATAAAGGATGAATTATATATTTTACTAATATATAATTTTTAATGTTTCCTTATAGTGATTCTAGATATTTATAAATGTTATTATCATATCATGGAAATTATATGAATAGGAAATATATATTTTTGGTATGAGACATGAAGAGAAATATTTTTTATTTAGGGATAAATTATAAATTCAACATTGAATAACATGTTTTTATATTATTCGAATATTTTATTTTCAATATTATCCTATGATATTTTATTGAATTTTTAATTTACTTATTTATAGAATGACCTATGTTGAACATTGGGTGTTATTATTTAAGCTTTGGAGATTAATGTATTATTTATCCATATAAAGAGGTGGTTATTTTGAGAATAATATAGTGATAATAATTTTGGTTTTGTATATAGTATACAGAAAATATGAAAAAATTATTATCATTTTTTGGATTATGAGACCCATTAGAATTTTGTTTTAGTTCTTTTTTCATGAAAAAAAATCACCTTGAATACTCATTGTTTTGAGAAAAAAGATGACATTGTGGGGGAAATTGTTTAAAGGATTAAATTATGCTTACCCTACAAGTATATTTTCATATATTATTTTCACTGATTTATAAAATCATAAACTCTTGGAAAATTATCCTAAAAGAAAAATAAATTATCATATTACATTTATTTTGGATGAATCGGTGATCTTATTCACACCTCATCAATATACGGTTTGTGGTCATTGATATTATCTTGATCATTTAATTTCTTGTTGTAAATGATATTTATTAATCTAGATAGTAGTTTGGACTTTAAATTTCTCTCCATGACCATATATTTGTTTCCCATTATTGTTATGCTATTTTTAAACTTCGTTTAAGATGACTATTGTATTTTTTTCCCTCTTTTCAATTGGATGTTTTATTAGCCATTTTTACGATGTGGAATTTCAAAAATCGTATTTTCTTATTTCTAAACATTCATTTACAATACTGAGTTAAAATGGTGAGCCTGAGATTTATTAAAGGAATAAAAATTTAACACCCATCATTTTTTGAAAAAAGTGAAAATTATGTTTTATAGTGTATACGACACACAACACCTAGCATAAATGAACCATGAAATATTATTATTTAAATATGATAGATATAAAATTCATGTTAAATTAGTGTTTATGAATTGGATTAACTATAAAATTTAAAAAATATTTATATATATATAATACCTACTGAATATAAATTTGTTTATAACTTCTTAGAAAATAATCATTTGATTTTTTATAAAGTGATTTTATTCTTCAAAAGTATGGTTTCTTAAAAAATGATTTTTAAAGATTATTGAGAGAGAGTATTATAATTAATATTTATAAATTTTTGAAATAGTATTTCATAAAATGGATATTATTTTTTATATCAGAATATAAAAAGTATTTTAGGGTAAAATTATAGGATTTTTTAAAAATAAGTACTTTTTATTGAATAGTGAAGTTTGGCCCTTTCTATAAAACTATCATTTCTTTTCAATAAATTATATAATTTAAAACTAACATTTTAATATGAATTTAATTTCAAGTTAAAATATTTATTATTTATTTAAATTTAATCTAGTTAATTAAATTTGAATCTTTTTTGCACTAGATTTTGGTATAAGTTCAATTTTGACCCAGGCAAGCATTTTTATGAGAAACTATTTTTCATCATGTCTCGTGGGTCCAACTTGAAATTAAATTATCTCAACTATGTGATTAAAATATTGAAGTATTAAATATATATATAGAATTAAGAGGTTTAAATTTTCTAAATAGGGCCCTTTTTCCATTATATATAGTAACCATAGTAAATAATTATCACTACGGTAAGAGTAAATTGGGTAATTAAGGTTAAAAATAAATACAGACTAAACGTTGACAGTAATACATTTCCTTAATCTATTATATGTTTTAATTTATTAAATTTCCATCTATTACTCAAGTATGTGTTCACTTAATTTCATATTACTTTTATTTTTACCTTTATAACAATTGAGTAAAAGATAATGAAAACATTGCCACTTTATTTTTTTAGTGTGTAAAATATTTCTGGCAGGGATAGAAACAACTTATTTTATGTTCTAAATATTTAATTTAAAGATAAAATATTTTTCAACATGGTAATTTATTTCAAATTTTTCATTTTAAAAGAATTACATTAGATGTTTTTGCAATGACGAAGAAAATTTTATTTAATTTATAGGAAAATTAAACAAAATGTATATAAAAACTATAATATAAAATAAATTAAAATAATTAATGTGTTTAACCAATTTTATAGATAAATATAAAATTTTATTGATGTTTGAAAATATTATATTTTAATTTCATTACTATCATGTTGTTTTCATAGTCAAATTAAATGAATATTTAAAAAAATACTTTAATAATATATTATAATAAATAATACTTTATTAAATTATTTAAAAGGAATTGAAATACTATAATTGAAAAATACTTTGTGATTTTTTGTAAAATATTAATTGTGATTCCTTTATTGGTAAATTTCACTTTTATGGTAACTATATTGACCCATAAAGAGTAAAAACCTTATTTTCAAGGTAATTGGAAAACAGTGGTTAATGTGGGTTAAGGTAAAAACCCAATCTAAACACATATAAATTTAATTAGGTTATAATATTTCAAAATATCATAATACTATATTCAAATTTTATTAGTTTGGATCATTGTTTCCATTAAAATTAATTTATATCAATTTAATAGTTTTATGGAGGCCTTATTTTGATTATAAAACCATCATAGAAAGGATTTTTTGGTAAACCTAAAGAGGTTATTTGGAGAAGAGGTATCATTTTTAACTGATCATTTTGGTTTTATTTATTATTCCACCTCCTTAAAATCAAATTAAAACAAGATTATATAACAAAATAAATATCTTCCATATACTGATATTTTATTTTATTATTTTAATAAAGTAAATTCATCTCCTCTTTCTTAAAATGGAAACGAAACTGTCATTCGTACGTACATTAGACTAACGACTCATGAAACAATGTAATTCACTTTCCTACATTATCACTCATAAATATTTATGATAATGGATTTAATATATATATATATATATATATTATTCATCAAATATTTATAATTATTTAAATTTAATATACCGTTAATATTCTTACCATTCTATTCAATGAATGGTGATAATGTTGTTCATTCATAAGTGTGGATTACCACCTCCAAGAAGTGATGGGACTAATTTTTTATTATTTTGTCATATGGATTGTGAATATAATTGTATTTAAAAATATAATATCATATTTATTTTATAATTATAGTTATTTAAATGATAAAATAATATATACCTTCTTTCCATATTGATCATCTAAAAAAGGAAATGTAACTCATGCCTATATACGGCATACCATCTCTATTACTAAAATGTAGTTCATTTTTTATAACCATATTTCATGGTTAGTTTTAAAAGTATATATGATTTTTTAAACTGATAATTATGTCAATATTTTTATTATTCTGATGATTAAATATTGAATGCATTTCCCATATTCATCCTTCCAAAGTCTTTTTGGACTTAGGAGTCAAATATCATCAAAACATCAGAATTAAACATAAATGAATATTTAATTGAATATAACATGATAATAAATAAAATAAAATGGATAATAAGTTTAAAAATGATGTTTATAAAGTAAATAATTAAAAAAAGTTAATTATTATAAATGATAAATAATATATGTGGTGAGTAAGACTCAATGTTAGGGTCTTTATTTTAAAAAAACCATCCTTTAAAGTTCCCTATATAACTCTTTTTATCCTATTTCCATGTTCTTCAAAATGTAGGAAGAAATTTTTTATTTACGCTTAAATGGAATATAAAGTAATTTTTTTACCATAATTTAATTTTAATATATGTTTTTTAAAAATTAATCTTTTTAATGTTTTATGTATAGTACACATTACTTTAAAAACCTCATTTTAATGGTTTTAATGATTTATATTCTAAATATTTTCTTCCACATCCCTATTCTTAAAGATGTTTTATTAATTTTTTTATATATAAATAAATAAATTATAATGTAAATTTTTGTTTCTTGTTAATTTTATTCAATGTTTTTTGAAATTAATTTCTTATTTTAATGTATATCAAATAAATAGATTATCCAATCACTATAACCATTATTTGATATTTATATTTCTTAATAATCTTCCTTCTCACCTTGAAAGAAAAACCCCTTTCCATTTATTCTATGTATTTTTTTTAAAAAAATTATAAAAATAATATTTTGATATCGGGAAATGATTTTCCTATGGGTTTAAGGGATATCTTCAAACCATCATTTTCTTTATTTTATGATCATTCTCTCTCTGACTCACTTTTCTTCTCATCAGAGTTATGGAATGCTTCTTAAATTTTTATTTATGTCTCTCCTATATATACCTAAATTACTGTACCATTCCTTGATAGGGTAATACATTTTTTATATTCATTTCTCATATTAGTTATTTAAGAAATATCTTTTGATTATAATATGAGAAAATACTATGCAACCCATTTTTGTTCCATGGGAAATTATTATGTTTAAAGCATATTATTAGTTTTTATTTTGGTAAACAAAATTATTTTAAACATTTCCTGATGGGTTCTCATATATTTTCAATCCAATTAAATTGGTAACACTTTTCTCTAATGAGATGTTATTTATATGACTAGGGAGTAAACCTAATCTAATATTAGACATCATCCACCATGTGAGGTTTCCTTTATTGTTACCATTAACTTATGCATATGTCATGTTTTATATTACTACCACTTTTCCCACATTTCCATAATAGTTTTTTACCATATTGTTTATTATATTGTCCCATGTGATTAATCATGATCTTATATTTAATAGAAATTATATTCTAATTCTTTATGGTTAAATGTATAACTTTTAAAAAAATCATTAGTTTTATGTGATTATAAATGAAAAATTATGAAATTTTCATTACCTTTCATATTTCTTATGAAATTTTTCATGAACTGATTTGGATAGAAATGTTGATTTTTTGGGTAATAAAATGATTATTTTTATACTAAAGTTTAATTTTTTTTTAAAAAAACTTTTATAAGTTATCCAAAACAAACATGTTTCTTAATTTATTTTTATTTCTCCCATACAAATATTTTTTTCTCATCTCATACTTGGAAATATTTTTCAATGGTTTGTATGGATTTTTAAGGATAATAATGAGGTTAAGATTAATATTTTAAATCTATGTTCTAAAAATAAAACATGTTGTGTCATAAAAGTTTTGATTTGAGATAAAATGGATACTAAGTGGAAGTATCCACTTTGTGAGGTAATATTTATTTATGTAAGGGTGGTGGTTTAATTTATTTATATTAAAAACTATAAGGATACAAAAATATAAGGAAATAAATTATCTAAATAAGACTAAAAAAATGTTTTTTAAGACTAGGTCCTTATAACATTGGAATCATTATCTAGGGATATTTTTTACACAACATCCTATCTATGTCATTTTATGGTTATCATCATACGTTTCTAGAAGTAAGGTCAATAACCATGGGCTTTACTGTTAATTTTTGGATGTTATGGGAAGACAAGAATAATGGATGGCATGAAAGAAATAACTTCTCACACTTGAACATGAAAATGAAAGAGAAGTTTATCTTAGTACATTAATAAACAATGGGAGATATCTACATCAATTAGGAATCTCATTCTTTAATGTGTCTTAAACATATCCAGTGACATTAGTGTTTTACAAGGTTGGTGAGTAAACTGGAATCTTCCAAACAAAGACATGATTCTCAATATTGTTGGATCCTATAACCATGGAATAGTTTTGATAAATTATATATTATTTTATAGTCTTAATAGTTCTAAAATATCTCAATAACGATCCATGGTAAATTAAGTTGATCTATTAAAATTCTTTCAACATTATACTAGATGTTGTAGAAATGGGATCAATCCTAGTTTAATAGATTTATCGTGGTCTCCTATCTATATCATGGTCTATTTCCTATCATATCAAAGCATGTTTTAACCTAATGAATCCTGAAGTTAAGATTTATCACTCATGGTCAAATTAGAATAAATATATATACACCATAGTATCCAAAGGACAGTAGGAAGATAACCCCATTATCTTCTATGGTATTGGTTCACTCTATTATAATAGTATTCTCTTTGATTGTGGGGATTCCACCAACCACTACAACATCAGCCATCTATGAATTATATCATTGAAAATTCAATTTTAATAACCTATTTAATTTTGAGTGATATTATCATGGCCAAAATGAAAATATATTTTCATAAGTTTAGTCATGTTACAACTCTCAAATAGAAAACCTACATGTTGTATATTTATTTTATAATGTTAATTGTTTTTATAGATTTCTTATGATATTTCATCATATTCAAATGAGGACATAAAAACTATTGGATGATTTTTTAATATTATTTACTATTTTTGATTAATTTTTAGTTGTATATAAAAAATATTATATTTTTTTTTATCTACGTAAATGAAAATATATTAAAGTTTTATTTGAATTCTTATAAGTTGATGGTTGGTATTTTCGGATTCATGTATTACATAATTTATAGTTCTTGGGAAAAAACTATTGTTTTGTAATGTAATTTAAACCATTAATGATTTTATAACATTATTTATTATAATAATAAATGTCAAAAAGTGACCTTTGATGTTAATTTTTACAATTACTGACTTTGAAAGAAACATTCTAAATCATTTTTTTATGATAACTATCATTAAATGTCTATCCAAATTTTTATTTAGTTGATATTTTAAAAATGGTTTTTATAATAACTAATGTTGAAATAATATTTTCATTTAATTTATTAAAATCATGCATTAAATCCCTAATTTAATGGTTAGTTAATTCATTTAGATTTTTCACCAGTGTTAAAATTAAAAAAACATTAATGGGTATCATTTTAGTAGTAAACCTCTTCAGTTTCTATAAGACAGAAATAACTATTTATTGTGAAATAGAGACACCCAGAAAGATCATAGTAGTCTGAAGTGTTGAAGACCCGTGGTATATCCTCTAAAATGAAATTATAATCATGGGGGACATCTTTGGTTATATAAACAAAAAATAGACTATAATCAGGGATTCCATCGCTATCACGAATGTTAGCAACTATCTCTTCATCCCTTGATGTGTGAGTGACCTCTCTTCCATTATTGATCATGGCCACGGGCTTCCTAATAAAAAAATTAAGCTACCAATAGGTGATATTTTTGTCTCAAATGAATCCTGAAACAATCGTATAATCAGATTCAATTTCCACTATAATGATTTTGTAAAGCTCGCACAAGGAGATTCCACTGAATAGGGATATTGTTTCTACACCAATTTAATTGAATGGTCTATAAAATCTATTGAAACCAATGAATAATAACCCTATGGAATCATGAAACATGCATCCTCACATCATAGATCCCTAAATTCTTGACCCATCCCCATTAAATTTATACACTAAAATATGTGGGTTCCACTTGATCCACCTCATTGGAGAAACAATGTCTACAGAATTTGAGAATAAAGAAATAAGGTTAATGTCCATAACCTAAGTCTCACTTCCATGGATTAATAAAAAATCTATCCACTAGGGACACAACTCGGAACATAATAAGTTGAAGATAATAGTTTTCCCTATATGGCTATTTGGATCATGATAATGAGTGTGGATATCACAAGCGGGTTCCCCCTTTTGTGGATTATCACACATTTTCCCCATTTTCCAAAGAAAATTTCCTTTATTATTTGTTTTTATTTTTATTATCCATGTTTAATAGTTTTACGGGGGATGGATTGAGTCATATAGCATGTTGGGGTGGAATTATAGGATCATAGAGAACTTTATAGCTCAAAAGAGCCTCTATGACACCATGTGTCCATTGGTATACACATTTTTTCACAGATATGGGGATTCAGATGTCTCGGATCTCCCATGGTGTGATATAGTTCTCCCGTTCAAAATGGTGTGGTAGGCACCTCATCATTATTCCCACTCGGGGCTCATTTCGGCTAGTCCTGATGAAGGGGTGTGGTTTCATGATCTAAGAAGACGACTTTGTGGTGTCTCTCTATAAAAAAAGTGAAATCACAAATGTGCCAATATTTTATGTTATCATAATTTGATCAATGATTGCTCCCCTGTTAATTCCACATCATCCAAATGAGTTCCCCCACATGGGTGTGCCTCATCTCATCCATTCCTCATCCTTCTTTGTGGTTTTAAGGAGTTTTCTCCATATTATGGGTCCCAATATTCAACGTACATAATATTTTATCTTGTATTCCATGTAAGGCCCCAGCCTTAAACATTACATAATCTTGAATTAAGTTAATAATTCACATTGAGGATCTTTTCAGGTTTACAAATTTAGATAATTTGTTCATAACTAATGCAAAACAACTTGAATATTACTAGTAGACATCGCTAGTCACTATCCATTTTTTTCATTAAAAAAACTCTAAAAAAATAAACTTGTTTAGTTCCATGTTTTAGACAGCATAACTTTTCCATGATCCCGTCCTTGACCCTATTCTTCTATATTTCCTATTAAAAAAATTTCAAAACATGTTATGAGCATTAAAGGCTCAGTAAGAGATACATAATGAAGGAAAACTATTAGTATTTCAAAAAACATGTAAACTATGAATATTTTATCATAAAGTAATACTTTTCACCTTAAAGATGTAGCAAAAACATTTTACTGAATACAAGATCATTTCATACCCTTTTGTAACCAAGAGATTACCATAAATCCCATAGAAAGTAATATATATAACTTATAAAAGTAACATTAAATATTAACATAATTAAATGGAATAACCATATGGTCGACTTCCACATGTATCACTAAATGGAATAGCCATACGGCCGAATTCCATACCTAATGCATTAGAGGTTATAACGTAACCACGCATCCTTTTTTTATCATGGAACCACCTGTCATTTGGTTTATCATGTAACCACCCATCATTGGTTTTTCACGTAACCGCCTATAAAATGCCCAAGTGCCATTATATAATCATAACACATAAAATGTTAAAAATATAAACATTTCACTAATAAAATTTAATCTGCAATCACAAGAAATCATTTCAAGATATTGAAATACTCAATCCATTTCAAAAATCATTCTCAATACCAAAACACAGAAAAATGTAATAAGGGATTTCATTTCCATTAAAAAAAATTAAGGCTTATAGAGGAAGCCAAATAAATATTACGGTGACGAAGAGGTCATTGTCACCACATACGTTAAAAACATTCTTTTTTTCATTTACTAAAACCCTTTATAGAAAAAATATTACCTTTTATCAAAAATAATAGTAAAAGGGGTTTATTATAACCAATGTAAAATAAGTAGGTGTATATTATCAAAACATGCCTCAATGAAAGGAGACTGAGACAAATTCCTTTACCTCGTGTCTGACTTGACTTGTTTGTTCCTTCTTCTTCCTGAATAATAAAATTAAGTTAATTTCTACTTGATTTAGAGCCTTTTTCTTATTTATTATTCCTTTTATATCACTTATTACCATGTTATAAAATTACATCACTATTTAAGTTAATATCAGTCATTTTATTGATATTAAGTAATTTGGTAGAAAATGAACTCGTTTGATGTAAATTGTCCATGTAGTAAAAAGTTAATCATCTCTAGAATTATATTATTGATTTAAATATCATATATAAATATTAAATATGTATTTATAATATTCCTTAATATTTGGAGATAATAAATGAAATGCATCATTCATGGAGACAGTAAGTCGTACGTACGCATGAAGACTACTTTCATTTATTGGTCATATTAAATAAATAAAAACTAAATGATATATAGGTATAATATGAATCTAGTATATTATCATATGATATATATGTTACATAATTTCATTTACTCCATCCTTTATAAGTTCCTTGTATGGCTTGAACAGGTCATATCACTTTGAGGTGGTGGTAGTCTGCAATTCCTCAAATAAAATTATCGTATCTACAGATCATAAAAATCATAAGGTTATGATTTTAAATAAAAATTATATTATCATTGAGAAAATATAAATATAATATAAATAATATATAAATATAGTGCCACAAAAATTGAAACCATGATAAGTGGTAGAATAAATTGAACAATCATCCTTTCGTGAGGCAGTAGTGCGTCACAAACAGAAACAGTATGTTCATATCCATTAGATGGAGGTGTGTATAAGTGCAGTTCGAATAATTATCAAAAAAAAATCCTTGTATATTTAAGATACTGTTTTTGTTATAAAGTAATGGAATAAAGAGAGTTTAGGGTGTTGGAGAAGGAAAATAAATTAAAGATGCTTGCGGGAAGGCATTACCTCAAATAAGGTAAATCCTTTTTTATTTACCCATAAAGGCATTCTTTAATTGCCTTATTCGCAAGTTAATTCTTATATGAGTAAGGTATGGATTTTGGGAGCTTATTGGAGCTGAGGTTGGATGATCCAAGGGGTTTGAGAGGTATGAGTAAGGGGTTAGGGTTGGTGGCCTTTTATAAGAGGGAGGAGGGGTACATTAGGAATGTCTTGAAAGATTATATTATTATTAAATGAATATTGATTTTCAAAAGGTCAAAAACTCGTTTAATTCATATATAAGATTATTATTGTTCTAAATCCTCTCAAAAAATAGGTTTTATAGAATTTTTTGTTTCAAATTTAACCTTATCGTTTACCTTTAACCCTTAGTTGACTAATTTAACTCTTACCATGCCTTCTTGTATATTCATGCTATATGGTTAATATAGTTACTATAAAATTGAAATAGAAAAAGAAGTGGTTAATTTAGGAAACATTCAACATTATCTAAGTAATTTTTCTGAATATTATATTTTTAGTAATATTATATCATTTAATAAAATGGTATTTGTCTAAAAAACTCATTTTTGTCAATTTTTATACTATTCATATCATGAATTTTTTAAAAATCCATAAAAACTTGATTATTTTGAAAACAATTCATTAATTAAAATATAAAAATTCATAAGCATCCCTAAAATTCATTTATGGCATAAAAAGTTTCAAAATAAATTTATTCTAATATTTTTAATCTCATTTATTTAAATAATTCATTAATAAAGTAATCACTACATCATGATTATGTCATAAATATATTTATTTATTTTATGTATAAAACTTATAATTAAAATTCCTCGATGTAGGAAATTTTTTTAGATTTCTAATGACTATTTATAGTAGAATATATCGCTTATATAACCAAATATAATAATTGTTTTACTAAACGTTACATTTTTATATTACATTTTTCTTTAATTTAAATTAATTCTTATAAAATGTCATTTTCACATCAAAGTGGCTCCACAGGGTCCCAAAATCGACCCAAGGATGACCATAGTCAGAAATATAACATCGAATAGGACTGGAAAATGTTTTAGGGTAAGTTTATATTATTATAATATTATTTTGAACCCTTATTTTCTAGATTTACCCTTTAACCATGGTAAATAAAATAATTAATGAAGTAACTTTTCATAATGTCTAAAAATAAAAATTACATATTTACAAAATTTGGACCTCATGATTCAAGATATGGAATTCATTTTTCCAAATTCAAAACACATAAGTGTAGTGTTTCCGACGCTTTTGTCGGGGGGTGTCCATCTCATTCAGGGACGAGAG
The DNA here is from genome assembly GCA_963277665.1 of Viscum album. Classification (NCBI taxonomy): domain Eukaryota; kingdom Viridiplantae; phylum Streptophyta; class Magnoliopsida; order Santalales; family Viscaceae; genus Viscum; species Viscum album. The sequence continues at coordinate 163,585,938 of OY728144.1, forward strand.
ATGCGGTTTTTGTTGCCCCGCATTCCCACTTTCCAAAGGCAGGCGCATCCACTCCTTATTCTGGGGCATCTGCTCCTTGACCGAAACGGGATGATGGGAGGTCGGTTCTTCCTTACGTGGATTCCTCCTTGGAACTCATCACCTAGTATGGGTCTCCCTCATAGACTTAAGGAGTTGTTCGTGAAACTCTTCCTGGTGCCATATCTTAATGGACACTGGTTAATTACACTGCTTCTGTCAAGACATTCCAAGGGGCCGGTCAGGGTAGCAACCTTCAGTTAGAAGAGTAGTCACGCTGGGCATCACTGGCATGTCTGGACGCTGGGGATTGGTGTGTCTGTCTTCTATCCCTTATTATTGGGCTTCTTGAGGACGCGGAAGCCCGAGCAATCCCACATCGAATTCGGGGAATCGTATTCAATGGTCATGTATCTGAGTATTTCCTCATCTTCCCATGTTTAACACAATGAATGCTCTAAGTTTAACGTCCAGCGGAGATGGATCGGGAATATCAGAACACTGACTAGAGTGGATCAGATGGAGGAACCCCTAGGAGGGAACACCGATATTGGGGCAAACATGTGGGTGGCCTCCCAAATGATGTTAAATGTAATGGGGAATGGGGTGGCATGATCCCACTGGGATTTGGCTGCACAGGTAAGAATCAGGATGGATAATGGAAGGTTCTGTGAAGGGGATGGTGAATGGGATGGAACCCTCATGAGGATGATGATGGTTTTGGGCTTGAGCCTCAAACTAGCTTCCTACGTATCCCTGTGGTAGGTAATCAATGTCGACATAGTTCATCTGATGGCGGCTTACCGCCGATCGGGGTTTTCAATGGCTTACCGCTGGATGAGATCGCAACGGCTTACCGTTGGATAAGGTGTCAATGGCTTATTGCTGGATGGGGTTTCAATGGATTAACACTAATTGAGATCACAATGGATTACCATTGAAAGAGTTCCAGAGTTTATCGTCATGCAGGACAAGGTTGAACCGACATGAAGGTGGTCGGAACTACTGGGTGTTGGGCTTGAACCTCGTGGAGGCTTCCTACATACCTCACCTTGGCAAGGATCAAGGACTCCGTAGTTCAGGTGTTTGGGAACCAACATGAAGGTGGACCTGGGGTCCAATGAGTGGTAGGATTGTTGCACTGCCATGAGGATGGTCGGGACTAATGGATGGTGGTGGGCTTGAAACTCGTGGAGACTTCCTACATACCTTGCCTTGGAAATGATCAAAGACCAGGTAGTTCAGAATGGTGGATATAGTATGAAGTCGTGCGGGATGGGAGAGAACTGATGTGAAGGAGGTCGGAGAAATCAGAGTGGTGGGCTTGAACCTTGTAGAGGCTTCCTACGTACCCTGCATTGCCAAGGATCAAAGTCCTTGTAGTTCATGATATAGGGGCATTTGGGGATTATGCTCTGAGGTGGCCCAAGATGTTGGTGTACCGATATGAAGGGATGTCAGGACGACCGTGTGTCGGGCTTGAACCTCAAGGAGGTTTCCTAGGTACCTTACCGTAGCAAGGATCAAAGACCACGTTGTTCAGGTGGTGTTGTGAGGATTTCACTCTCGGCTGCCCATGATGGTGGGGGCTTGGTGTACCAACGTGAAGATGGTCGAAACAACTGGGTGTTGGGATTGAACCTCATAGAGGCTTCTTACGTGCCTAGACTTAGCAATGATCAAAGTCCTAGTAGTTCTGGTGGTGGCATGGGGATTACACTCTAGGTTGTCAAGGGTGTTGGTGAACCGACATGAAGATGGTTGGAACGACTGGGTGTTGGGGTTGAACCTCGTGGAGGATTCCTATATACCTTTCCCTAGCAAGGATCAAAGTCCTTGTATTTTGAGTGGTGGCATGAGGACTACACTCTAGGTTGCCCAGGTTGTTGGTGAACCAACATGAAGATGGTCAGAACGACTGGGTGTTGGGAATGAACCTCGTGGTGGGTTCCTATGTACCTTGTCTTATCAAGGATCAAAGTCCTTGTAGTTCGGGAGGTGGTGTGGGGCTTACACTCTAGGCTACCCAAGATGGTGGGGGCTTGGTGCACCGATGTGAAGATGGTCGGAACGACCGGGTGTTGGGTTTGAACCTCATGGAGGCTTCCTACTTACCTTACCTTGGTAAGGATCAAAGTACTTGTAGTTTGGCTGGTGGCATGGGGCTTACACTCTAGGCTGTCCAGGGTGTTGGTGAACCAACGTGAAGATGGTCAGAATGATAGGGTGCCAGTCTTGAAGATCGTGGAGGCTTCCTACGTACCTTTCCTTAGCAAGGATCAATGTCCTCATAGTCTGGGTGGTAGGGTGTGGATGTCAGGGTTGGTGCTTACTCTAAGCCCACGTGAGTCATGCTCGGTGTGAGAAACAAGAGGTAGCAGAGACCTGACAATCATGTCGCGAAAGGTGCGTTCGTGGGAAGTGGAGTGGGGCTCACACGTGGTTAGTGACCCAAAGAGGAAATAGAGGCTTATGAGTGCTTAGCAGCCCAAAGAAGTTGGGAATTACTCCATGATAGAGGCTAAATGGTGACAAAGCGCAGCTGGAGAGGGATATGGGGCCAAAGAAAGGAGAGGTACCATTTCCCATCATGCCCTTGCGGGCCCTGGGGACTGAAGAAGAAAGGAGGAGCATGGTTGATGGATCCTACAAGAAAGATATGGGCTTACACCAAGATGGATGGTCTTTCCCCGTGGACAAATGCTACTCCCATAAGTAGGATATCATTCTCTATGGAGACTACTGGCCGTGGATATTGTCTAAGGTAGGGGGACCCCGCATGCGAGGCACGGGGTGAGGTCACAGTTTAGCGTCATGTGTTGAGGACGAAGGTTCTTGTCAGTTTAGCATCATGCAGCTCAAACGAGGTGGGTTTTCTCCACACCCATAGGATATACAGAACCGGTACCCGTTGTTCCTTGGTGCAGAGAGGGGACAGGCAAAGCCATGGTGAGGGGGGTTCATGGAGTGAACCATCGAGGGGCCCATGTTAGTGTGGCTATACAAAGAAGCAATATCCATTAGCGTGACTATGCGAACAAGCATGAGGTGAAGCAACACAATGGGCGGTGTCATCCAAGAAACTTCAAAATCTCATAGTGAAAACCTATATGGTCACATGGGAAAAGGAATTGCCAAGCAAAGGGGTTTATAGGCAGGGGCCTTATGAAGCTCAGTTACTCCGCGTGGCGGAGGCCACTTGCGAAGGGCTGTTCTTCGCGAAGTGGGGTGCCCCAACCTAAGCATTGGGAAGATGTGCATATGGGAGTTTCTTCGCAATGTGTAAAGTCATTCGCAGCGCACTGCCTTGTGGAGAAAAGGTTCCTCGCGAAGCAAGGTGTCGTGAAGCAATGTTCTTCACGAAGTACAGTGACCATGACTTGGCATTGGGATCATGTGTACATGAAGGGTGTTTCGCGAAGCTTGAACACTCAGCAATGGACCGGGTCCCCTTGTGGATCCCCTTCCTTCCCGAAGGCCCTTAGTCTTAATAAAAGGAATCCCTCTCGAAAGAGGGGATCAAAATGAGACAAAGGGGAGGCACTTCATGGAGGAAAAGTACCTCACGGAGTTCATGGTTCGCAGAGCAGAGAGTGCTTCACGATTTGGGAGTGAGTAAGTTGAGAGGTCGGATTGTCCATCCTTTGGGCTCAAGGGGATCCCGGTATTTGTTGGACAGAGGCACCGTGAAGCTGAGCTTACACAACATGAAGAGGGACTTGGTTGCTTTGTGGCAGGCTCGCGAACGTCAAATGCGTTCGCGGAGCGTCCCTCCTCCGTGATTCGTGGCGGGCTCATGAACGTCAAATGAATCCAGAGAGCATCCTGCCTCTTTGCATCACAGTGGGTTTGCGAAAGTAAAAATGTGTTCACAGATCATCCCACCTCCTTCCTTCGTGGAGGGCTCGTGAACTTCAAATGCATTTGCGGAGCGTCCCGCCTCCTTGCTTCGCGGCAAGGTTGCGGTGTTGGGGGGACTCCGCAAAATAACTTCACGAGGAAATCAATGGTGCCTTCTTTTTGGATTCTTATCTGTCCCAAGTTTTGGCACCAATAGGTAAAAATTAATTTAAATTAATTCTCATTGTTGAAACAAAAAAATGAGATTTCAAGAAATAAAGACTACCAAAAGATTGACATGTGTTTATGTCCAATTTCAAACTGAAATTACTTCTAATGACCAAAATTAGATTAAATGATAAAAATATTATCCAATTAATCTTTAAATCTTATAAAACTTTAAAATAAATTAATAAGAAAATCTGAATATATAAATAAATTAGAAGAAAATCCAGTTTTGACTTAAAATACAGTCTTTTTCACTATTCATTGAAAAAATGAACTTTATTAGAAAATTACCAAAAAATATATACAATGTATATTTTCATGTCCCGATTCTATAGAAGAAGTTTATTTTGTAAAATAGAATATATAAAATTGAAAAAAACTATATTTAAAAAATATTTCCCATCCAAAGGTGGTAAAACAACCTTTTAAAAATATTAAAGTATTTCATGCCTAAACTCAGATTCATTATTATTTTAAGCCTCCAATATTTATTGGATAAACATAAAGAGATTTAATAATTATATTTTATTTATTTTGGTTCATTCCCACCAATACAAGGGCTAGGCATTTACTACCATTTAAAAATAATTATATTATTATTATTTTTTCAGTATGACTCAGCAGTGTGCGCAATATACGATTTTAGACAAACTCGTTATTGTGTGTAGGGTACACCATCAAAAATTGAATCCACTTTAAAGTAAAATTAATATTTAATTAAAAAATACTAATAAATATGAAATTTTTTATTCTTTATCTACCTAGGATGTTACATTATATCTTTCCTTTATGTTATCTTTTCTACCCTCACTAAGGGATCTCTACATAAAGACTCCAACCAGGATGTGGGGTATCTTTTTGTCAATATTTGGTATTTTGTGTTTTCAGGGCTTGATATAAAGACTATTATAACAACATTTTTCTTTATTAGTTTTTTTCTCCATATCTTATCGGTTTCCAAACATATCTCTCTTTAAATTGTATAAAAAAAATTATTTAATGTTTTCCACTATTTTTAAGGTATTTATTAATAGTATAATCCATATTAAAGGATTATTTTAAAGGAAAATAAAGTTTTATCTCTTTTTTATTTCTACTTAAAGGGTTTATGAATTTAGAAATATATGGAAAAAAATTTAGACCACACACATTTGGTCTTTGATAAATTTCTAAAACAAATTTAACAAAAGGAGATTATTTTTTAATTATATTTTTGTTTTAAATATATATTATCAAATGGATTCTTATATTTCACTTGGAATTTCTTGTAAAAATTGAAATTTCAAGTACTGATTAAATAATTCAATATATTTTTTAATAAAAGTGGCAGTTCTCTAAATTCCTTCTTCTATTTGGTGGTTATATACATATAAAGAGGTTTGTATCTATATATTAAAATTAAAATGAGGATATGTGAATTTTTAAAATATTATATAAATATTTTTGTGTGTGTATGATTTTTTGAGTATGTGTAATTGTATATAGGAAAATGAGAGGAAAATATTTAGTATTTAAATTTAGTATAAAAATTGGTCTTAAAAATAGTTTTTTGGGTGGATTTAAAATATAAATTATAAAATCTTAATTGGAAAGTTTTATACGGATTACTATGACACAAAAAACTGTTTTCATTTATTCAATCCAGACCATTATAATTTTGGATAACAAAAAATATATGTCATAATTGTTCTTAATTTCATCTCTTAGTTTTATTGAGAAACTAGTTTATAGTTGGGGGCATTCTTTTTTCAATATGAATTTTTTGAGAAGGGAATAGTATATGGGAACCTCCGGTTCTTGGGTGGGATGAATATAAAAAGTACCATAGTAAAAAATTCACCCTCCCTAGAATTTTTATTATTTAACAACACAAACAAAATTATATGTTGGTATGGATTGGTAACCAACCGTAAACACTTTAGATTTGTACTCTCCAATTAGTCATGCACTGTAATGGTTATGTGTGGTCTGATCACTGAGAGTAATAGGATCCTCGAACTAACCATAATATCAGTCACCCTAAGGCAGGCCATGGTTCCAGGTTTTGGCTTACGTACTTTTGATTCCTTATTCATTTATCTAAATTTTAGAATTTATGATTCCCTCATAATTGCTTATTGAAGTTCATATTTGTTTTCATTATTCTTTAAATATTAAAATGGATTTGAGAAATTGATGTTTCTAAAGTGTCTTTTGAACAAGTTTTACAAATGGGTTTTAAAAAATGGTGGAATGGTATGATGGTATGTTATTTAAGTAATTATTTTCATTCAAATAAAATAGAAAAGGAAAATTTATAAAAATATATTTTATATTATTTGTTTTTGTACGGAAAACCAATTTTTAAATAATTACTTTACAACTAGTGAGAAATGGATCATTAATTTTACGATATTTTCTAGTTTGTGGTTCTTACATGGAATATACATAAAGAATTATTATTCTACCACATTTTATCATTTTAATTGTATGTTCTAATTCTAATATTGGTTACTCATGGAGAAAGCTTAGCTATGGTCAAATAGTGACTTATGATCACATGGAAGTTTATTGGTTATTTTTTAGTTAGTTTTCTAATCACATGATCCTTAAATTACATTTATACTTTCAATTATTTTTATTGGTGGATGAAATATATATGTTTAGGCTGTAGTGGAGAAAGGGGTACGTTATTTTGAAGGTGATGGAGGATGATTTGATAGTTTTTTTCATTTATTTTATTAAATTTTTCTAATGATTTTGTATTTTTATTTTTATTTTCATAGAGTGAATTTTCCTCCAATGTACAGAGTGGTAATTCCCATGTTTCTACTGATTATTTTATTTTATTTAATTGGGAAATTATTCCTATTGGATATGTTTTGATTCTCTAGACCTTTTCACCACTATAGTGATAAGGAATGCTCCCTTAGTATGTTAGGGACTGAATTGGGCATCCAATAGATGGAAGGATCAAATTTTATTGCAGATTAAATGATATTATATCCCCGATTAATTATATGGACTTTGTTATGGTGTTATAATTTTTTATTTGGCTCTCTCTGGTTGATAGATATATGACTATTAAAACATTAGATATTGGAGGAAGAAGAGTGTCCCAATATCTTATTGTTTTTGAACATTGAGATTCCAATGGATTTTGGAATATGATATTTGGTTTTTTGAGTTTCTTTTTATTTATTCATGGTATGATTATATAACACCCAAATATTTTTATAGAAAACTATGTTGGATAGCATACGTTGCACAGAATACTGAGCTAAAATTAATCCCAAAATATTATTATATTTTTACCACCAATATAAACTAACCATTAAATTCGAATATGTAAATAAGATTAACTATATTATGAATAAATCTTAAGTTCATATTAAATGAAAATTTAAGTATTCTTAGGATATGAACTCATAATATTTAGTAAATTCATTTAGTTCTTCCAATATATGCTTTCTTCAAAAAGAGATTTTTATTTCTTTATATGAGAAAATAATTATAATTGAATTTTCACAAAATTAAAAAATGTATTTGGAAAAATTAACAAAATTTTTGGATTTAGGACTCACAATTATATTATAATTATATTTTTATAATCTTATGAAAATATTATTTTTTTAGTTAATAGTGAAAAATACATATTGTTTTTATAAAAATGTAATTTCTTTTAAATCAATTAAAAATGTTAAAAGTAATTTTTTTTAATATAGATTCAAGTAAAATAAGTTTTATTTAGTTATATTTTATCCACTTAAATTATTTATAATCCAATTTATATTTTATTTTATAATAAGATTATTTTGGGGTTTAAAAACAGTTTTTTTCTCAAAATTATTTTAAAGTACATAATGTTTATCCTTTTTCTATATTTGAAATAATTCCTATTAGGGAATGTATTAAATTAAAATTATATAGGAAATATAATTATATTTTAAAATTTTTTATACAATTATAATTATAATTCATGGAGTTAATATAAAATCATCTTTTTCTTGAAAAAATACAATTCTAGGAGACCAGTTTTTTCGTTGTGTGTGACGGTTTTCTTTTAAATATAATATTTCAAATTATGTGAATTGATTTTAGTAAAATGGATTTCATGTTTGGAATCAAAAGTAAAATATTATTTTTTAATTTTTTTTTATTAAAAAAAGTAACCGTGGTAAAAAATGATTTACCACAGTATAGGTAAAATAATGAAACAGGTCAATGTTAAATAGTAAAATATTAAAATACAATAAAACTACCACATTAAATGGGATGTTGAGTTTTTTCTACCAAAAATATCTTTTAAAGCATTAATTATTAATATATTTCGTTTTATTTAATTCCACTCAAATATGGTTGGATTTAAATATAAAATAATCACTATTTAATCACTTAAAACCACCCTCAAGTATAAATATCACTTATCACTAGCCACTTTCTCCTCCAAAGATGTGAATATCCTAAAATTTTAGAAAAATATTCTCCTTCACACTATCAACACTTCCAATTGAATTTTCTCTCACCAAAATGCCAATTCCAAGGTCTTTCATGGATACTTAAAGGAGGTGTTATTCAATAGGTAATTTTATCAAACCACCTCTATTATTTTATTTTTTTCTTCTACCTTCTAATAATATCCTTATTCTATTATGGTATAATTACTCAAGAAGAATGTATATACTATGATTTTATGTTTATAACGGAATATATTATATTATTCCCTTTTATTACCTCCCATTATTCAAATAAATGAAACAATTGTCCAAATTATAACCATTAACCGCTTCTTCGAGTAATGTTTTTTTTATTTTCCATTTCCATCTTCATGGTTGGTCATAAGAGTATTATTATAGTTATATAATATTTATAAAGTTATATTATAACCTATTTCACATTCTATGACTAATATATATATATATATAATATTATGTTCATATTAAATGAAATTAATTTTACCTATTTCACATTCTATGACAGAACTTCTAAAATATTGATTTTGTCAGGATAAGATTATATGTGAAATTAATTTTTCCAAAAAAGGTCCAGGATCAAGGAGAACCTACTCAAACTAGAATTTATTAATCAAAATAAAAGACATGACTTTTCTTATTTCCAATTCCCATCTAGTTCAACTTCCTCTACTTCCAACTAAATCACTAGAGTTCAAGAAGTCAGGGGTTTCGTGGCACTATCCATAGAGACTTGGGACATCCAATTATCTTGAGCTTCAATCTTAGTAATGGATATATCTGTCATCTTTCCTCTGTTGGTTCATATCATTTGTTCATGCACGAATCATTCATTAGTGATACATTGGTAACCAATCTATCTTGTGTCTTTTTAATCCTCTAAAATATGTGTTTGGTCATCCGGGATAATTCTATCCAAGCATCCTTCTTTAGATACAATATCTGGCCAGCACATCTTCTCAGAGCACTCAGTTGGATGTAATTTATTCCCTGTATTAGTTTCAAAGGAATCATTCCCTAACTTTATAGCATAGTTATAGATAGAAACATGATAGGCTTAATCACCATTACATAGTAATGAAAATTCATCATTCATAGATACATAGGTATCTAGATTATTTAAAATAGCTAACCTAGGGAATTTAGGGGACTGTCATGCCAGTAAATCATTTCCCACATCAACCTTACTATTTAATCCATCTACTGCACCATGATACCTCTTATTGCAATTGGATTCCATATTTCAATGAACTGAACATAATAGAAAATAGGCACATCTTCTACAATTTAGATATTCATGAACAATAATATTTCTTATTGAGTAGAATTTTGGAACTTTATCATATTCAACTTTGAACTCAATCTTATAAAATTCAGTAGAGAGATAAATTCTATCAATATGGTATCACTTAGATCTACATCAACTATAAATCTAGCATTATTTCCAAAGAGATCATGCTTAGTTAAATTATCAAGTTTTATGGGAGCACCAATTACAAGTGCAAGATCATAGAAGATCTTCAGGTCCAACAACATCCTGTTAAGACCAAACACTTTGACCCATAGTCGTATAAATGAGTTACATACCTCTAAAAGATTGAAATGTTTATCCCATTCACAAAGATGATGAATTTCAAGCTTGAGGTAGATTGACCTAAATCCCCGTGATCGCAAATTCATATCCTCTTATGGTAAAATAATATTGAAGAACTATATTCCTAGTGAGACACATCCCCAATTGTCAAAACCCCAAATTGATGACAGATGCATGACTATGTCACAAATTTCTATAGTTTGGAACCACTAGGAAAGATCAGTCATGAAATAATAAAATGGATACCTAACAATGTGTTCTTAGAAAAAACATCACCATCAGCCCTCACATATGTGATACTCCATATATAATAGATCACCCCAGTAGAAAACCCCTTCTAGATTGAAAATGAGTTTTCTATTATGACAGTTGATTCCTTCGACCTGAAATTATTCCCAATAGCCTTGCAATCATCAGATCTACAAACTCCACACCTATGTGAGTCAAAGCGCCTCGGATCAATAGTAGATTCTGAATGTTATGTCTCCATCTACCAAATAACCAAGCGAAGTGGGGTCATATTTAGGTGAGAATGGAAAAAATATGAATACCCTTCAAAACACATGAAGGCATTATTTGAAGTGGGATGTGTGGTAGTGATATTGTGATCCCACAATAGATGCAACAGCGAAGTGAATCAAGATTTGAAGCGGCAAGATTGGGATCCTACAGCGGATCAATGGTGGTATGGAAGAATCGACACACATGACATAGATATTTCTTCCTCATAGTGAGTATGATAGCAAAAATACTCATGGTGCCAAGGAATGAGAGTGGTGTGAATGATAATCATGACGCAGCTTGGTGAAACCCTTTCCATTTCTGGGATACGAGAGCTCCCAATGCCGGACACCCATCTTTTTAAGTGTGAAATAAATTTTGATAATATAATTTTTATTTTCTAAAATTTCTATGTGGAATTATTTCTGATAAACATATCTGAATAATTTTATTAACACCAATTTCAATGATATGATATTTTTAACAAACATTTTTTAAAAATATATCTTTTTAAAATTTTCCATAAAACTCACTTATTCTTCCATGGCCATGTTTTCTAAAATTATTTCAAAAAAGGTTTTTAATGTTATCCTATTATTGTTTAAATTAACTTTTATTGAAATTTTAATTTTTACAAAATGGTTTTTAATCAATAAGTTTTTGTTTTCTAAAAAAGGGTTTTTGTGAATTTTTTGACAAATATAAGAAAAGAATAGTTTTTAAGTTATATAACATTAGGTTATTTTCCCACTATCATTATGCATTAATTTTTTAATATTCTTTTACAATTTTGAAATTTTATCTTTAGAGGAAATGTTTTCTTTTATAATTTTATGTTGTATTAAACAGAAGTGATTAGCAAAGTGAAAAAGGGTATTTTTATAATGAATTTTCCAACAATCTCGTTTTATGTAATTTCATCATTGTCAAAATCCTTTGTTGAATATTATTATTTATTTAACTTTATCTCTATAATACATATTATATATTTTATTAAATTCTTTATGAACTATTCGACCTGGGATTTAGTATTTTGATACCATTGACCATGTTACTCTAGATGATATATAATTCTGTTCATTTGATTGAGGTAAGTATTAATATTTCATATGTTAGTTATTAATTTGAATTTTACATTGACTATTTATAGACCATTCATATGATAAATTATTTATCCATGCAAGACATGGGTGGTTCCCAGATATAGATATCTCCTTGATGTATCATCACGACACATGAGACAAATCTTTTGGCCGAATGAAATCAGTTTATATCCTATATTAATAAATTTTCTTGTGAAATTTCTTGATAGTAGCGATAAAGTTTTCCAAACATAATGAATTTTTACTTAGTACTTTTAAACTGTCTTATAAATGTTATTTATGGTAGAGGTTCAATGATTCTTAGGATCGTGGGATCCAATAATTAAGAATTTCATCTATTAATATTTTAGTTATTATTATATATGATATTTTTATGATAATATTATCTCTGGATGTATTTCAATCTTATTTACTGATTAAATGTAATATGTTTTCTCTTATTTACCTTTCCATGTTGATTATGCATTTATTGATTCGTGATAACTTCCCCTGTACAAAACCCTTACTGAGAATTTGAGGTCACCCCTTTCTTATAATTTATTTTTCACCAGGTTTCCAACAAGTTTATTATAATTGATATGTTAGGTTATTCCAAGGGTAACAATCATGTTCTCAAGGAAAATAATTTTATTATTTTAGGTTTAAAATGAAATTTTAATTTTAAATATGAATCTAGTTTACTAAGACTACTAAAATATTCAGTCCTTTGTGATTTTATTCCTTATAGCTTATACCAATGTAAAAAAGTAACCACTGACTCGGGGATACTGTGTTCAGGTTCTTAATAGTTGGTATTTGAGAAAGTTTAGTAGAATCCATGTAAACTGGATTTTGGAAAACATTGATTAGGTAATATAACATTATAAATAACTTTGATTATAAGTCTTATTATAGGATATCATCCTATAAATTTGGTAATGAAAATGGATAACCTAGGTTAATCTAAAGGATTCATATACTGTTAAAGTTTCGTGATTTAGACATTTTAAAAATTACACTTTAAGGTTATGTGATTTACCACATTGATTAGTATTTCTTACACATTGCTTTTTGGTTTTAGTAAATAGTGGAAATAAGGAGGAACTGTGTTGAAATTGAATGATATATAAAATGGGTGTTTGAGTAACCAAATGTGATGATTACTAGAGTAAAGTATATTTTGTTTATTCATAATCAGTTATCACAAAATATGTTTAAAAACATACACATTCACCAATTCTCATATTCACAAAAGAAGAGAAGGATATAGTTTGCTGAGGAATCGGAGGTAGAAACCATGGAGAAAATAACATTCAGTTTCCTATATGTTCATAATGTGAGAATAAACACATAACTGAATCTCTTATCAAATTAGGAAGATATTTTGGGAGTTGATAGTTGGATATAAGGAAAGTAATTTCTAATGAAAATGAAATGTCTTGAATAGTTGTGTTCTTAAGTTATTATCTATGGTTGAATGTTTTGAAAGTGGTAAGTAAGAGAATTATAAAAATATACATCCTAGGTAGAAATATGTGAATATAATTAGTAAGGTTTTACAAGTAATAGTTATTCTATGGATGATGTTGATCCTAGAAATGAAATATGAAATGGAGTAATTAGATAATAAAGCATAGTTGATAGTTTAATAATAAAGTGAAATGATTAAGTTATTGTGTATTTATATTCAGGAATTATGTCGTAAAATTTTCGATGATATTATAGTTTTAAAAATCAAGATATATATGTTTGTATTTTATTGTAGTACATCTTCTTTAAGGATTTGGAACCCAGTGATAAATAGTACATATAACTAAGATCAGTGATTCTTTTGCAAGTTCCAATTTTGGTAAAACGCGTGTTTTTTTAAGATAATCCTAAATATGTGCCCCATGTTGTGATAATAATGACAAAGGTATTTTAATGGGATATTATTAGTGAACATGAAATTATTTATTAATTTAATGGTTTATGTTATCTTTGGGGATCCCCTACCTTCGTGAAGGCCCTTAGGCTTCACGAAAGTCATCCCTCTTGAAAGAGGGGATCAAAACGAGACAAAGGGGAGGAACTTCCTGGAGAAAAAGTTTCTCGCGCAGCTCATGGTTCACAGATCAGAGAATGCCTCTCTATTTGGGAGTGAGAAAGTCGAAAGGTCAGACTGTCCGTCCTTTGGCCTCAGGGGGAGCACGGTATTTATATTCCAGAGGTGTCATGAAGTGTAGATTATGCGGCATGAAGAGGGACTTGGTTGCTTCGCGGCGGGCTCGCTAATTTCAAATGCATTCGCGGAGTGTCCCGCCTCCTTGCTTTGCGGCAGGCTCATGAATTTCAAATGTGTCTACGGAGCTTCCTGCCTCCTTGCTTCATGTCGGGTTCACGAACATCAAATGATTTTGCAGATCGTCCCACCTCCTTGCTTCATGGTGGGCTCACGAATGTAAAATGCGTTCGCAGAGCATCATGCCTCCTTGCTTCGTGGCCAGGTCGCAGTGCTGGGGGGACTCCGTGAAATAGCTTTGTGTGGCAGTCAATGGTGCCTTCCTTTTGGCTTCTTCTCTGTCTTGAATTTTGGCCCCAATAAATGCCCCCCTAAAACTTGGAGCTGCTGAGAGATCAAGGGTCGAAGTCTAAGGGAATCTCCCAAATCCACGATCATTCGCTATGTTGGCTCACGAAGAGGGATCGCGAGGCAGATTGGGGATGCACGGGGCGAGCGCGCTGTGAAGCTTAGCGGGAACTAGACACGCTGCAAAGCTCCAAAGGCCGTAGCCTATAAGTAGGGGATCTGGCGTCTCTTTTTTACTTTCCCTTCTCCACAATTTTTCTCTTTTGTGCTCTCGATTCGTGAAGCTCTGCGTACTCCGTGAGTGTTCTCAGCGAATCAAGTCTTCGCGGTGCATAGTGAGTCCTCGAATCCACATTTGTGCTCCGTGATCTAGTGATTGTATGCCTAGTTAGGGATCTTTTCATAGTCTCTGTGACCATGATTCACGAACGTTCCTTGCAAACGATCTTCGTCAACCAACCCGAAAATCATCCAAGTTCTAGAATTCAATGGCCCACCAAAAAGCTGCACAGGGGTACCTTGTGGATGCCACCTGGAGGGATGAGATGGAGAACAGTCTGGGACTAGGAGAGTTTGTATGTTTCCACTCAGGCCATAGTTCATTGGTGGAGCTACTATCGGAGAGATAGAAGAACTAATGGTTGTGTAGGAGGTTTCCCTTGTATGGATTCGGGATGAGGGATGACGTCTTCATCCCTGAAGCAAGTAGGGACGAGCCAGCTTACGGGTTCCAGATCATACCATGTCAACACCGATGGTTTAGGGCGGCCGATGGTCATACCCAGGAGGACTTCACGCCCATCATTGTCGACTGATCATACAACCATCGGAACAATGTAAACATGAAGGCATTGCAGCTGGATAAGTCGCATCTTCTGTACCGAACTATCCTCAAGGCAGTTCTGGGGAACCCTAAGAAGTGTTGGTCCGAGGAATGAGACCTGTTCTAGGGTGGAAACTTCACTGATGATTGGGCCTGGGCCTACTGGGTAGGCACCTCGTGTGAGGAGTTCGGAACAGAGCTGAGAAGAGTGGGCATGTATGAGGTAGCTTGGGCTTCCAAATTTCACATCTACCAGCCGAAGCAGCTAATGCCGGAGCTATTGAGTCGGTGGTCACTGGGGACCAATACCTACCACCAGCATCACGGGGAGGTTGGCATCAGCTTATTGGAAGTGCATCAGATCTCGGGGGTCCCAATACTTGAGGTGATGTACAACGAATTCCTCCCTCCTATGGGTGCATGGGAGGATCCGGAGCAGATGACGTGTCTGGCAATGGAATTGATAGAGCTTGTGCCAGTAAAGGATAAGGAGGCAGTGAGGGATGTCCACTTCAGGCGTTAGTTCAAAATGTTTCTAAACATCCCAGTAGACCATCAGTTCCCAACGAGACCTCGAACTATTCCAAAGGGGGCCCGGAGTAAGGAACACTCATACTAGCGGCTGTTGGAGAATAGCCAGTGGAAGACCTGCGGGTTCAGTGTCAGCACTGAGCAACAGCAAATAGTCAAGCTGGCGGCATTCATCTTAGCTCTCATCTATGGTTGGATCATGCTGGTGAGGGATACCAACATGGGAGTGCGACCATGAACTTTCATCATGGGGTCCACATTGGAAATAGGAGGGTGGATCAACCTAGAGATCTCGATGCTCGCCAAGTTGTATAAGATGTTGTGGCACATCGTTGAGGGAAAAAGGACATAAAGGATATGAGGGCTATTCCACCTCATGTACAGGAGGATAGAGGTGCACATCAGGGGGATCTATGAGTATCTGAACCCCATCTCAACTCCATGATCGAACTTCCACCCCTCAATTCTTAATGTTGCGGGGAGTTTTCCGGCCAATCTGACCATATCATCCGTATTAAATTGAGTCTGGAAGGTAGAATAGTTTAACTTCCATATGTTCTTATTGCCGTTGGGGGCCTTGACGGATGATGGTCGGGGAGTGGAAGAGCGTCGGGCCTACCTCCTGGCCTTTTGAGGTGGAGTCTTGGTGGCTAGGGTGGGTCGCGAGCATCTCTACGATCCATACACCCCACATCGGGTCGCAAGGAAATTCTGGTGCTTGGAGCGACTTACCCAGTAGGTCTAATTGGAGGTGCATCAGGAGGAGCACCCATGTGTGTTGAGGCTGATGTGGCTCATGTTCACACGGGAAGACGGGAAGATTCGGAATGAAATGCTTCCGCTGACCGCCGTCATCGGGCTGGTAAAAGAATATTCCCATAGCTGGGAGCCGGCCTACTCGAGGGAGATGCTGAAGTGGACAACAATTCTAGTCGGTGATGGCCAGCTTCCCCGACCTCGAGGCCAAGGCCAGAAGGTGGAAAGGGAATCCCACAATGGAGGGGCTGGTGTAGCGGCGAGGCCCGCAGTAGTTGAGGGGGAAGCAGTGGTAGCAGATTCGGTAGTGGGAATGGACCCAGTGGTCCTAGGAGAACAAAGTCATCTGGAGGGTCGGCAACCGAAAGGATTCTATAGGATTTCTACTCAGGCCCTGGGGAAACGGTTGTGCCATATTGACAAGCTAGAGAATGTTGTCTTCCTAGAATCCTGGGACACCTGGGAAGTCAACTGGAAATTCCTCGGACCATCTGAGTTATGGCAGCACCTTAACCTCCTTGAGATGGACTTGACAGGGATAGGCCCTATTAGAACCGGTTTTCCAATATCACAGGCAGAGGTAGAGCAATACATGGCCGAACTGGAATACTTTATCCACTTCTGGAGTGCCCTGCACTTGATGACAGACCAGGTCAGGGTGTTGTTGGATCGTATGTTCCCTCCGCAACTGTCAGCTGCTGACCTGAGAGAGTTCTTCTCTCTACCAGAAGAATCGGACGATTCCTCCTAGGGAGACGAGGCCAGTAGGGGGAGTTAGTTTGAGGAGGGTGAAGTCAGCGATCAGTCCTCAGATCTCGAAGATTTCGCAGAGTCTGTTAAGTTTAAATCAAAAGTTCCTTCCTTAGGGTCTGCTCCTATGTTAATCTGGATTCCTTATCAACATCTGCACTATACAGGAGGACCTTGTGCATATACCTTGTTCTCGCCCCACAATGGGTGCCGACGCGGGACCTTCGGGATCCACACCCATGGTTTCATCAACTTCCATGTCTGGAAGGGCTAGAACGGTTGAGGTGGCTCCCCTACAGTCTCAAGACCTACCAACCATATACAGGGGCCATGTTTCGAGGTCCCGATGACATCAACCCAAGATTGAGACCAGGGATTCGATCTCTATAAGTCTCCTCTACCAAATTTACAACTGTCATCCTCTGACAAAGTTAACTGACATTCACGTCCCCTTTTTTTGCGTTTACATTCCTTCAATTGTCGGGGGCCGCTGCAGTGAAGTTGTTCAAGACTTATAGTATCTCCCTTCCTAGAGGCATCCCAATGGTTGTGGCAGTGCACATCCAACCTGACTGAACTACAGCACTCCCGATCACTGGCGGGGATTCTAGTGGGACTACGCCTGAGGTTATTGAGGTGGGATCCGATAATGAGGATCAACCAGATAGTTTAGGCCCTACCACACCTGATCTAACGCTAGACATGGACCAGGCTGAGGAGTTACTGGGGAATTCCCTGCATACAAGCCCACCAATCACACCAATAGGGACAAGACGGCCTCTGGCGAGGAGGAAGGAAAAATAGTTCATCACTGATCATAGAATCTTATCACGCTCTTCATCAATAACACCCCCCAAACATTATGGTTGGATGAGATGGATGGACTTCACTTATGGCTACATGAACTGTGCATCGGGGGAGTGGATTCCCAGCACCCTCACATGATCATCCGAGATCTCACGGTGGAAAAGATTTGGGAGTACGTTCGTGGCCTCAGTGTGGGCTGGAAGTGGAGGAAGGCGGTGAACATCAAGAGGCTCCAGGAGACCAAAAATGAGGTTAAATGGTTTCAAGCCTTGGCGGATGAGCATCCTTCTTCTCGTGATGTGCAATCAGAGCTCATATCGCAGCTGAAAGCCTAGCTGGCAGAGGCCAAAGAGGGCATGAAGCATCCTCTGAGGAGATGGATGTTATCTGGACCAGTGTGGAGCGAGCTCAGGTCGTGGCAAGAAAATTACACCCCATAGATTCTGAGGAGGATCGGGAGGTAAATAGGCGGCAGCAAATCCTAGACGCCACAATCCAGAGGGTGGCGGAGCTGCAACATTCCATTGACAAGGTCAATCCATCCATGGGGGGAATAGACCCTCGAGTACTGTAATGATTAGAAACCCTCAAATGTACTTTCATTCTTTGGTTGTTTGATTCCATAGCATTCATGGGGTCCATTGTTTATATTGGTTCATTTCATTCTTATGACATTCTTGGAGCATCCTGCCTTCATTCACTAAGCTCATGTGGGTCGGGCCTTGTTTGAGAAAAAAGGGACGACCACCTTATCAATCCATTCCAAATGTAGGAGTGCGAACCAAGATTCGGGTATCCGGGGTTTGAACAACGAGCCTAGATTTCTCAGAGGAAATGGGAGAGACCTGACTGGAGAATGAGGCTCTCAGAACAGCCGAATTACCGTTTTCCCAGTGTTCTCTTGTGCATGAACGGAGGAAATCCAAGGGGGTTGGAATGAATCCGAATAGAAGAATGGAAGATGTGAATCATGATACCCAGAATTCGGAACACTATTGGGGTGGAGTGAAAATAAACAATAACTGTTTACAACATTTGAAACACAGTATCCTTATTGTTTTAGCCTGGAGTTGGGGTAGCAAATGAGGGTCGACCGCTGACCATGTTCGAAACAAGGGGCCTGACTCAAAAAGTAATCTTTTTTTTCTTCCAGAACGTTGGCCTAGGAAAATAGGCGGGACATAGGCTGAGCATCCATACTTTTAGGGGGTTCCCATAGAAATGAAAGGGGACGAGGATCTAAATAAGGGGTATGCAAAGCGTGGAATGTGGAGTGATGGTTTGTTCGAACAGAATCTAACACTCTTGATATTACACCCCCGTGGTGGGAGCACATTAGATGGGTGTGTCGGTTTGATCATGGATCATTCCTTCTTTTAGACAGGGTCTCTCGGGCGAGGGCACTATTTCTCCCCAATTTCATCATGGGGCATCCTGAACTTTTTCAGGGCAAAGATGTAGTTACACAGTTCCCCACGAGGGGTCAGGATAGGGGGAGGAAATGAGGAGGAATATGATTTATGATTCCTGGGGATGAACCCTAGGAAAAATACCTGGGTGTCTCTACGTATCCCATGAGGATTGGAATCAAGCCATACATAGTTCTGGAAGAACAATTTAATGTCTTGCAGGACAATGAAAATCATGGTTGCACTAGTGCACATCCTACCATAACTACTAAGCCCACATGAGTCGTGCTCGATGTGGGAAATAAGAAGTAGTGGTGGGACTTTCCCGACATAGGAAGGAATATGTCATGGAGAAGGGTCTCTTGGTGAATGTTGGCCCAATGACGCTAACCCATCCATGTAGTGCACCGAGATGCATGAATAAGTAAAGGCGGGTATGTCAGAATTCCACATGAACATGAGGAAGTCGAAATGTGTGAATAATGATGCTTGAAATATGGACCACAATGATGGTGGCATTACGATGAAGGATAAATTTTGACCATATTTGAAACATAGTATCCATATCATGTTAGCCTGGAATGGGGACAGACAAATGATGTTTGATCACTGACCATGTTCGAAACACGAGACCCGTCACAAATGTCATCTGAGATCTTTAGGGACATTGGCCTGAAATGGTAGGTGAGCTGAGGTGGCATAAGACCAGGCCATGAAGGGGGGCCCTTCAGATGTGGAAGAGGATGAGGATCCAAATAGAGATCTCACGAACCTTATACATGGAACGAGCGGAATGTCCCCATGAAAATTCCATACTTCAGACTCTTTGTCAACACACATCTGAATATGACAATGAGACATATTAGAAAGAGGGATTAGAGTCCCTTCCCTTATGGAGATCTTAGTTTTGGGTCATAGAACACATACCATGGATGGTAGGAAACGCGGGAGACACATGGTGGGTTAATTATAAAACTTTTCGTGAATGGGAACCTCGGGTTCTGACCATCATGTGTTCCTTGGAGAGGTTTTAGGTCAAGGGACCAAAAATGAGAGTTATGTTGGGCCTGAAGAAAGGTGCAAGGACGTTCCTACATACCCCGTGAGTATGGAGATCAAACTGCATGTAGTTCTAAGGGGTGGCACGGTAGGGTACCTGTGCCAGGGGTAAAAGGGGCATGCGGGTGTGGCCCTGACACCCAAAGAAGCGGTATTTGATAAATATTGTTTGTCCTTTAAGGTGAATGGTTTTTTTGTGAAGCGATAGACTAGGATAGAAAGTCCCGACATTGCCACAAGAATTAAACCACATTCAGCCATTGAAAAATGGTATGGCATGTGACCAATACCAAACACAGTGTCCCCTTAAGTGAGGAAATCAGGATGTAGTGCTGTTTTTCATCATGCGGACAGGATGATAATGTCACAGTTTAGGGTCATGTGATGGGACCAGGAGGAATAGTTTAAATTCATATTGCTCGGACATGAGGGAATGAGCATGACGTGACACAACATACCCAACATAAATGAGGACAAAATCCCATACCACACCATGTTCAACTCTAGGAAGGAATCCTCGGGCCAGGGGGCCAGCAAGGTTTAGAGGATAAAGGGGTAGGAGAAATGAGCTCCCAATTAAGATGAACCCAAATATGAGATGTTTGAGTGTTCCCACATATCCCATGAGAATGGGAATCAAGATGTATGTAGTTCTCACAAAGGTGAAATATGAAAATATCTTAGTTTAATGTCTTAGAACTCAGACCATGGAGAAGCAGGACTATCCCAAGTAAAGGTGGACCTTAACCCAATCCCTAAGCCTACTTGAGTTGAACTCAGTGTAGGAAACAAGGGTGGATAAAGTATTTCTAATACGTGAAATACAAGCAAAGGGGGAACCGGTGAAGCCTTGAAGGATCGCCTTATTATGGATTTTCTTCCTCCAAACGTGGAAATGCGCACTAAGGGATAGTACCAAGAATTTCAAAGTTCTACTTGGACATGATGAGGTGGAGAAGGATGAAAATCTTATAACTGACATTTTGGCCTTAATGGGATTGGTGTGACAATGGAGGATGACTATTGATTGTGTTTGAAACATAGCTTCCATATCGTTTTAGCCTAAAATGGGGACAATCAAATGAGTGTTGACCGCTGACCATATTTGAAATGCAGGATTTTTATCGATTTGTTGTCTGCAACCCTCGAGGATGTTGGCCCATAATGGTAGGAGAGAATTTAGGCCTAGAATCCATGCCACGTAGGGGGTCCCTTTAGGTGTGAAAGGTGATGGAAGCCCTAATGAAGGGGAACACGATGCCTGGGAAATGGGAAAAATCATGACTGAGTAGAGTCAGACATTCCAGGTACTAAACTAGAGAACCCTAGGCACATTGGTGAATCGCCATAGAGGGTCGACCCGGGTTCTCAACTTGAGATTAACCGATTTGAAGGGATGAGTATAGAATCAGGGGATAGAGAATTCCTAAGAGGGAGAGGTACATGGCGTGGTCATTAAAAACCTGAAGTGAATGAGAACATAATCTCATTCCACACCATATACTCCCCTCCCCATGAAAGTGGGGGCCACGGGGCCTAGGTGAAAGGGAGATTTCGGATATATGGGGTTGGACACGAAGTATAGTCATTCGGGTGGTCCTTCGTATCCCATGAGGATGGCTATCAAGCCACATGTAGTTCAGGAAGGCACATGGGATAGGATACCCTAATGAGGAGGGGTGCACGGTATGGAGAGTAACCCGACCTGAATGAGGACATAATATCATATCACATCGTACAACCCTGAATAGGAATTTGGTCTAGGGGCCCGAAAAGGCCAAGGGGCCTGAGGTAGGCCCTTAGACAGGAAGGCCTAACCAGTCTGCGGTTTAACGTCTTACAATGAGGATGGAAAGAGGCGTAAGATACCCAAAAAAAGGGAGGTGTACGGAATGGTTAATAATATGACGTGAATGAGGACATAATCACATACCACACTATACACTCAAGTTAAGAACTTGGACTAAGTCTAGAGAAGGCTGAGGGGCCTGAGGCTGGGCCTCAGTCGGGAGTGACTGACCAGTTTCCAGTTTAACATCTTTCACTGAGGACGAAGGGAGGATAAGGTGTCTCATCCAGAGATGTGTACAGAACAGTGAATAACCCATCATGAATGAGGACATAATCCCACACTACACCATACACACATAAATAGGAACTTATGTTGGGGCCTGAAAAGGCCAAGGGGCATGATGTTGGGCCTCAGATGGGAAGTCCATACGCCCCCTTGTACAGTTTCTGCCTCATCACAGCTCCTAATCCCACGTGTGCATTGCTCAGTGTGGGAAAAAAGGAGTCATTCTTGGCTCTCCCAGTCATATGGGGGACTAAAACCTGGCTTTTCCCGAAGGGAGTTCATCGCTTAGAGATACAATGGGGTATAATTAACCACTACACTCAATGTTTAGGACATCCTGGGGTGGTTCCAACGTCGTAGGATAGCTGTTAACCATGTTCGAAACCCAGCGTCCCTAAAGTGACCTAAAATGGGAACAAAAAATGAGCATCGACTGCTAACCATATTTGTAATGGGGGACTTGTATCAGCTTTTTTCTCAACATCCTAGAGGGAGTTAGCCCGAAGTGGTAAGAGAGCCCTTAGGCCTAGCATCCATACCATTAGGGGTCCCTTCTAGATGGGGAATATGTGGGAGTCCCAATCAAAGGAGTTGGTGAAGCATAGTTGTACCCATCAATGAAAGAGGTGAATGTCTCCAGGGAGAGGGATGTATGGCCGGATCGAGATTAGCATGATGTGAATTTGGGAAAAAGTCTGCACCCCACCATATGTCTTAACCCAAGGGGAAGATTCTGGCATTTAGGCTGGGCCAACAGACAAAATTTCCAAGCATTCCAACGTATCCCATAAGGATGGGAATCAAGTCGTACGTAGTTCTTGAAGGCCATGCAGTTTAAGGTCATGCGGTAAGGACATGGGAGAATAGAAGAAAGGGGAGTGGGCACATGGTGCGACCATTATAATCCTAGAATGAGTGGGGCTAAGGAAGCCTATAACATATCATGTAAGGATCCTCCGAGATAACTACACCCTGGGGGGATAGTCAAAGAGAAGAGTTCGGGGGCTGGGCTCAAGAGAAGGCATCTGAGCATTCATACGTATCCCATGAGAATGGGAATCAGGCCATACGTAGTTCTCAAAATGCAATTTAATGTCATGTAGGATGATGCAAAGTTAAAAGTTGTATAGGACCGGATAGTTTCAGGTCATGTTGGACCGTCGTGCATTTTTAGGGTTATGTGCGACCAGCCTGCAGTTTAGGGTCATGCGGGACCAGCATTCAGTTTAGGGTCATGACGGAACATCCAATTTAAGGTTGTGCTAGACAAAATGTAGTTTTAAGGTCATGCGGGACCATCATGCAGTTTAGGGTCATGCAGGACCAGCATGCAGTTTAGGGTCATGGGGGACGATCATACAATTTAGGGTCATGCAGGACCAGCATACAGTTTAGGGTCATGCGGGACCAGCATGTAGTTTATGGTCATGTGGGACCATCAAGTTTAAGGTCGTGCAAGACCAATGTGCTCAGGAAAAGTATTTCTTGAGGAACTTGTCATTGGTGGGAGGGGTTATATTCTCACCATCCATGGTCACCAGGGAGTATGCTCCATTGGGGTAAACGCTGTGAACTATGTAAGGTCCTTCCCATTTAGGCTCTATCTTGGGTGGTTTCCTTCTAGGGATCATTGGTGCCCGGAGGGAAAATACCAAGTTTCCTTGTATAAAAGAGCAGAGGCAAACCTTCTTGTTGAAGGCTCTAGATATCTTATTCTGATGCATTTCCCGATTTTGCAGGGCACGGACCCTATTATCATCAAGTGCATCCAATTCAGCCAGAAGAATCTCAGCTACCTTATTTGGAACCTGCTGGTCATAGACTATCGTAATGAGGCCAGCTGGATCTCGATGGGCAGGACAACCTCAGCTCCGTACACCAGGGAATAGGGTGTCACCTGGTAGGAATTATGAGTTGTCATCTGATAGTTCCAGAGGGAGTTGGGGATCTTGTCCGGCCAACTCTTCTTGTTCTGACCAACCATATTCTGCAAAAATGTTAGAGTGGTTTTTGTTAAACACCTCGATCTATCCATTCACCTGCACGAGGTAGGGGGAGGTATGGTTTGAACAAATGTTGTACTTGGTGTACAATTTCTTCAACTCAACTGCACGGAAGTTGGTGTCTTTATCAGTGAGGAATACATGAGGGACCCCAAATCGGTAGATGATATTGGAGCTCATGAAGTCGACGATAGAACAGGCCTTGACCTCCTTGAGTGGAAATGCTTCTGCCCACTTGAAAAAGAAATCTGTGTTGGTCAGGATGAACCTGCACTGGTGAGATGTTGTCTGTGGGTATGGTCCCACGACATTGAGTCCCCATACCGTGAATGGCCAAGAGTACTTGGTGGAGTGGAGAGGTTATGGCGGCCAACACATAATGTCAGCATGAATTTGTCACGCGTGACATCTCTTGGCGAACATGATGTAATAATGGATCATAGAGGTCCAGAAGTACCCTAGTCTCTAGATCTGATGGGATAGCTTTGGCCTAGTCTGGGGAGCCCCATAAGAACCGGCGTGAACCTTGTGCGTGACCTGAGAAATCTCAACTCCTTGGATACAACAGAGGAGAACACCATCAAACCCGCACTTCTAGAGGATCTTCTCAAGACTGGGACCACTCTGGATGTTAAACTACAACACGCGGCATCGGATTCGCTCACGCTTGGCCCGATCAGCTGGGAGGCAACCATTTTTTAGATACTAGACAAAAGGGGCTCTCCAGCTGGTATTCGCTTCAACCACTGCATCTGGAGAACACTGGGGTCCTGACGTGGAGGATCCATTGGAAATATGGCTTACTCGAAGGCAGTCATCATCATCTAGTGTGACGGGAGAAATGAATCTCCGGTGTGCCACATGTATAATCAGATCATCCTACTCAGATTCTGCAAGTGATGCATCCAAGTCGGCCAGGGCATCGGCTCTACTGTTCTAAGATCGAGCGACATGAGTAACTTCCGGACAAGATGGAAATTGGGCTATTGGCTGGAGGGTGCACTCCAAAAATGGCACAAGCTCTAGCTTTCTAACAACATAGCCACCGTTGACTTGCTTGATGAATAGTTCGGAATCCCCTTTCACATGAAAATGGGGCACATCGATCTTGATGGCCAGCTCGAGGATTATGATAAGAGCCTGATATTCTGCCTTATTTTTGGGGAAGCCTTTTGACAACAGGAATGAATATGGCAGAATGGCTTGCGCCAGGGTAATAAAGACAACAACTAGTCCCACTCTGTTGAGCTTGGAATCCTTGAGTCTCCTATCAGTGGGGCTCTGGGAGGCACCGTCAAAGTGCATCTACCAACATGTGATAGCAGGATCTTCTGATAGGATTGCCTCATCATGGAAATCCAAGTCCAGGGACTGGTCCGTAGGGGTTGGATGTACAGCAAGAAATTTTTCCAATGCTTGTCCCTTGATAGCTTCCTGATGGAAAAAACCTATTGTCGAAAAGCTGTAGGATTACCGCCCACCATGCTAGATGGCCGGTCAACATGGGGTGTCTGAGAATATACTTCAGTGGGTCTACCCGAGACACTAGATGTACCTCGTGTTGCTGCAAGTAGTGTCTCAACTTCTGCACTGTGAATACCAGCGCAAAGTAAATCTTTTTGATGGGGGAGTATCTGGTATCTGTATTGATGAGCATACAACTGATATTGTAGAGACTGTTTTCTATCCCATCATTGTTCTTCTGGGTGAGAAGGGCACCGAGAGATCGTTCTAGGGTAGTCACGTACAAGATTAGTGTTTTTCCAAAGACAGGTGGCATCAAGAACGGAGGCTGAAGCAGATATTGCTTAATTCAATCAAACGCAGTCTGGCACTCTTCATCTCGCTCTTAGGCAGAGACATTCTTCATGATTTGGGAAAAGGGATTACACTTTCCAGCCTTATTCGCAATGAATTGGTGTATGTAGGAGAAGTGGCCTTGAAAACCTCGAAGCTCCCGAATATTGCTCTAGGAAGGAATCTGGCTGAAGGCATTGATCTTCTCTAGGTCGATCTCGATGACTCAGTACCTAAAAACAATGCCATGAAACTTCTTGGAGGTCACCCCGAAGGCACATTTCAGTGAGTTCATCTTTAAATGGCTGGAAGAGAGGTAGTCGAACACTTTCTCAGGTTCCTGGAGATGGTCCTAGTACTGGAGAGATTTGACCACCAGATCATCCACATAAAATTACACCAATGTACTAAGAATTGGATTGAATATGCGGTGCATGGACCGTTGATAGGTGGCACTTGTATTCTTCAGGCTAAAGGGAATAACCTTGTAACAGAAAGTACCTTGGGGAACCCTGAAAGCGGTGGACTCTTCATCTTTGGGGGCCATCCGGATCTAATTATATCCAGAGTAACCATCCATGAAGGATAGGGCTTGCAATCCAACTGTAGCGTCGATCAACAATTTTGTCACAGGAAGGGGGAAATCATCCTTCAGACAGTGACAGTTGAGATCTCGGAAGTCGATGAAAACTTTGATCTGTCTATTCTTCTTACTGACTGGCACAATGTTGGCTATCCACTTAGGGTACTGGACCTCCATGAAGAAGTTGGCTCTGATGAGCTTGTCAACTTCAGCCTCGGCCATGGAACTGTGAGAAGGGTGCATCTTCCCGGGAGGCTGCTTGAACCCGTGATGATTTGTCGGGAGACCAAGGCGGTGGATGGCTACCTGAGGATCAATTCATGGAATCTTGTTGTATATCAAGGAGAATACATCACGATGCTACTTCAGAAAATCTATGTACCATTGCTGCTCCTCAAAGGACATGGTGGCACCGATCAATGTGGGTCTCATATTTTCCTCTCTACCAAGGTTCACCTGTTCCAGTTCATCGAACATGGCAGCGATGCATTTTTCAAAGGTAGGGGGAGCATCCTCCAAATACTCTTTTTCACTTGCAGAGGAGGGATTCTCAGCAGGTGAATCTTCCTCTGGGTCAGAATAACCTGACGGGAGGCTGGTACTATCCTGGACAGTAGTGGACAACATATCACGAGATTCACATGCCATTGAGACCATAACGATGAAGGTAGTCGATCCAATCCCATCTAGTATTCAGCCCAAGGGGCCATGCTTGATGTTATCAAAGCAATAGTGGAACGTCTTCTTGATCCGGTTAATCCCAGCCTGGGGAAACAGACACGTATGAAGTACTCTCGTTTCCATGGGGCGGACATCTCGATATCGTACGGGGGTTGGAGGCTCTGGGATCACCTGAGCCTAGTTTGTGTAGGAGTACGAGGTGATTTTCTGTTGTTGCTTGGACTTGGGAATATGATTCCATCTTGTCCCAGAGACAACAAATAATTTACCCATATAGATGGTTGTGGCCACTAATATATGGATTGGAAAGACGTAGGCATCATCTAGACCTGCCCAAGGGTCAGTTGTGACCATGGCAGGCTCAACCTCACTTGCTAGAATCTGCTTATCCTTGCTCTTATAGTTGTCAGCATCCAGATAGCGGGCTTCACAAGAGGTAAAAGGAGATTCATCAACTTGGAGTATTCCTACTCTACCATTTAGGGATTACTTGAGGCACTGGTGATATGACGATGGGACCGCGGCATGCAGGTGGAGCCTTGGTCTTCCCATCAATGCATTGTGCGCGGTGGCCTGAGAGACAACCATGAACTCGGTACTGGTAACTAGGACACCAAACTGGGTCTTCAAACAGATCTTACAAACTGGGGTCTGCTCTGTCCTATCATATCTTTGGATTTTTAAATCATATGGATTCAGGTCATCTTCTGATAACCCCAGCTTCTGCAGTGTCCGCATCGGGATAAAGTAAATCTCAGAGTTGGTGTCAACGAGACAGCGGTGAACCTCAATTCCGTTAAATTTGACGTTGATGTACATTGGGTGGATGTTCCCCTATATGGGGGAGCCTTAATCCTCTCTATAGGAAGAAATGATGTCCTGGAATTCAATATTCTCGACTGCTTCAGCATGAAAGGATTCTGCTGCTGCTACCTCCGTCTCAAACTGGAGGGGGATTCTTAAACCCTCAGTGAGGGAATCATGCATTTCTGATGACAGGGGAAGGGATTCAAGGACTGAAAGACTCACTGGGATTCCGGTGAGTTGCTTGATAACATCATACTTTCGTGTCTGGTGCGAACTTCTTCTTGCAGGATGTCGCTCTGTGATATGAGGCATGGCGGGCCCTGCTGGCTAGACCGGTGGCTGACTGGTGACGGGTATGTCACATTGCTCGCTAGTCGAAGCCCGGATATTAGATACCTAATGAGGACCAGATGGAAAAGATCGTCCTATATCTAGACGAGACTGGTCGCGGCCTAGATGAGGTAGCTCTACCTGATCCAGTAGCACAAACGCTGGTAGAGGTGGTCCTGACGACAATGAATGAAGAGGTTGTGCAAGCTGAGTTCTGCACCGGGCCTACTGTCTAGTCTTGGTGGCATGTACGGCTTGGCTAGAGGTGCCAAGTGATACTCCTCTACAACCCATATGGTCATGACTCTGCCGACGTTGGCGTCGGCTAGGGACGTTGGGGAGGTTCGCATGCCGCTCACCCTTGTCGGGAGTCATATAGGGATTTACCAACTCCATGGTATTAACCGAAGTGTACCCTTGACTGTCACTCGAAGAGTCATCCATCACTAGGTTGATTCTGGAGGGGATCCCCATCTCAGGGGGCATGAAGTCACCGAGAGTGCACGACGAAAATGGTATTGACAGGGTGCGTTTCTTTTTATTTCATCGTCAATGCTTGCTCTTCTAGGAAGAGGTCGGCTGAGATGATGATGCAAAAGTGGTGGCCACATATTATAAAGGCCCCGACTGATTCATGTGTCCCCAAATGATTCCATGGGCATGAGAAACCATCTTACGATCCATACAGTCATCATACTTCTCGGTCCCATGGTTAGAAACCTGCTGTCACTCGCCTACACTATCGCTACGGTTGTCTGACCTTACAAAGACACCTGCCACTTGTGCCGGGGTCGGGCCCAGCCTGACTATGTTTTTATTGACTTGGTCTTGGAGCCAGTATTTAGACACATAACACTACTTGAGGGTGTTCCCCATAATCCGATGATAGGGGCAGTAGTTAGGGCGATCAATGAGATTCACCACTTCTGGCCTTCTGTACTCAGGCAAGCGTACAATCCCTTGTTTTAAGGAACTACGGAAGTAACAGGGGAACAGATTCTCACTTAATGAGTATGTCAGGTTTTTTCTATCCGGGCAGTGGGGCCTTAGATCCTGGCCCTGGCGAGTATCCGGAGGGGCCTGTTGAAGAGGCAGACCCTGATTGTCCTGCCTGGGCAGTGGTGGCGCATTCCATGAGGGCGCTTGTCGATTCTGAGGACGCTACTGAGCCGGAGGTTGCGCCTGAGGAGGAGGGCCTCTACGAGGTTGCAGGTCTGTTGCTACTAGTAGCAATTCTAGTTGTTGTGGATATTCTATTTGGGCCACCATAGAAGGCTCGGCTCTGGCATCTCTACTTGTTGGAATTACAGGGGCCAATGGACGTTCCTAGATGGCATTTTGCGGGGCTTCCTCCAGGTCCTATGCTTTATTTGAGAAGTCTTGGAACCCTCCGGGGTAGTTCTGGGTGATCAGAAAAGTTACCAGTTCTGTCTTGATGTTCCCTACGCACATCGTCAGTATTTTCTCCTAAGTCAGTGGCATTTCAAGGGAGTATGTATGCCCCTTCCACCGTGCAATAAAGTCCACGACTCACTCATCAGGCCTTTTTCACTTTAAGAGGTCTACGATGATCATTTTCTGGGTGGTGGAACTGAGCTAGTAGAGGAATTTCCTGCGAAGGTCCACCCAGCTGGTTACGGATCTGACGGGGAGCTGGTTGTACCAGAAGAATGTCAGGCCCTCCAATTTCTAAACAAAACAATGGATCTTGGTGGATTCCAGATATGATGGAGTCCCTAACATGGTCTCACACATTGATATGAAGTGGTACATGTGTTTTGGTAGGTACCTCGTCCCATTAAAGGGGGAGAAAGTGAGACTCCTAAAACCCAGAGGCACCGACATATTATCCACCCACGCCGAGTAAGGCTTGCCATCTGGTGGTATTTCCACCTGTAGTGTTTCCAATGCCTCAAGGCGGACTATGAGCGCTTCCATAGGATCATCTGGGAAGGGGTCCTTATATTGACAGGGATACCTAACAACCAGCGCGTTGCCGGGTTCTTCAACATGGTAGACAGGATCGGCGGCTTGTGGAGCGGCTGGTGGAGCGACCCTTGGGGCTGTCGGGGGAGCCTGAGTGGGGTTCCTTGGATTGTCGCACCATTCAGATGGGTTTGTTGATACATAACGTGCCCTATTGTCGTGAGCTCCAGCTTCAGCCCTGTCTGTGGGAGCAACATGATTAGGGTTTCTTAGGGGAAGCTCGTTGAGGAGTAGTTGTTCCTGCCACTGCTGACCTAGCCTAGGATTATTGTAGTCTGTTCGTCGCTCTGCAGCACGTTCAGCTAGGAGTTCATCGACCAACCCCTTTTTCTCAGCATTTTTCTAGCACATCATGGCCTTCTCGGGGTCCTCCTCCGTCTTCTTCACTAAGGTGGATGGGTCAGAGTGCTTGACAGGTCTGATGTGCTCTTTTCCCTTACTGGAATTCCTGCTGAGCACCAACGCCTCGGTGGGCACAGGGAGACCTATGAGATTCCTCTGCTGACGAGTAATCCTTCCTGATGGGTCCAATATTGGTGGCACACCCTCAGGGGGAATGTCTCCAGCGAGGAGCTCCAACTCGTCCTCTGCGTCCACTATGTCGGCCATGTTGATCGTGACCCTTCCTAGGGGCATGTCCTCAATATCGCATAGTGAGTTGGGATGTCGTCGAATATGACTGAAGAGGAGGGTAGCATAATTCACCCATCCACGGATTTTCACATGGGGGGTAGCCTCCCTGATAATTTTTCGGAGCACCTTGATAATCTGAACGCATTGCTGCTAGAGGGCCTCATGGCGAGCTGGTGACTCGGGGCACTGGGCCACAGGGAGTGCTACCAGATCGACTAGATGACACTGCTCACTTATGTATTCAAAATGCATTTGGATCCTTGGTTAAACCATGCACTGAAGAAGAAGACTAATATATGTCACCCAAAGGGAGTAGCAAAAACACTCAACTTCCTCCGAAGTGAGGGATTCTGGTATGCAGAAATTTTGCGTTGCCACGGGCCAGAACTTCCCTGGGAAGTGACATGTTTTGAGGATGCTTCAAAAGATCCTTGGCTCAAATTTAGGGTCTATCCCTTGATTTCCCCACTCTCCAACTAGGGGTAGTTGAGGAACCAGTAGCGGTATTGAGGCTGACTGCTGGAATGGTAGGCTGGACGGTGGAGAGTACAGAGAGTGGGCTGACTGGACACCATATCTCGGGCCTTCTTCCGAAGAGGGTAGTGACCTGGCTACTACGTCGTGATAAGAGGGGTCGACGACCACCATTCCTGGCTCAGGTTATAGGACTTCTAGTCATAGGCCACAATGTTTCTCGCCTTCCATTGGTCCCCAGAATAGCTCTATGTGATTTTATGCGGAGGTAGAGAGCACTTTCAGAGACGATAGTGTTGATTTCATGACTGTAACCTACGGGATCGCTAGATTTTCCTCCTCCTAGATATACCTATAGAGGGAGGAATAAATCATATGAACCTCGCATTCTTGGAGCACCAGGATGACGCGCCTCATCCCTACCTCGGCCCTTGACTCAGATGAGCAAGGGGAGGGTTCCCGAGCTGAGTCGTACTCTGCTTCAGAGTCTGAGAAGCATACCTATTTTATCTTCATCCGTACCTTCTCATAATTCTTCTTATGGAAGCGGTGGCCCACCTTCCTACCCCTGGGTGGCTCCTTAGGACAAGTCTGATTCCTGACACGGGGTCCTTCAGCCGCACTAGTGCTGGGGAAGAGAGGGTTTACACCCTAGAAAGCTGGAGTACGAGGAGCACCAAGAAATATGTTGAAGGGTACATGGGGATGACCTCCAGGGATAGTACTGGAGTAGGAGGAACTTCTGCTGGGACCAGCAGGAGCATGGGTAGGACCTCCATGATTGGTGCGGGTGGAGCGTGGCAGGCCTTCATCCCTATGGTTTCCGAGGTTAGGAGAACCTTCACCAGTTGCTGAGAGGATGCAGGGAGGATCCCCACGTTGAAGAGAGACCAGATGTGAAATGTCCCTGCACTGGCAGTCGGGAGTAGGAGGAGTTACTCTATATCCAATGTAATGGGCACGGGATAGGCTTTCGAGCCGAGCATCTCTACTGCGGGCCAGACCTTTATTCAAATTGGGGGTAGCACGGGGAAGACCTCCATGTCGAGCCTCGAAGCGGGGAAGGTCCATGATCTTTGTGGAAGTGGTATGGGGACAACCTCTGTATGGGGTGGCATTGTTGCGGGTTGGTTCGCGGCGACCACTAATCATGCCTATGACTAGGAGAGTCGACCCAGCCTGCCTGTGTGGCGGTTGGGGCCTCGATCCCGGTTGGGCGTATAAGCACCCCTACTCAGTGTATACAGGGACCTTATGATATGCGTCGATGGTGGATCAGGTCACAGTATCCATCGACATTGACGCCCCTTGGTGGGTTTCCTCCTCAGCTTGTTCACAACGCTGAAGTCGGGTCGGACGAACCAGGGCTGGTGGAACAGGTACGTAACTTACTTGCTCCTCCTCCAGCAAGACTGGGCTACAGCGTTGACGCGGCCAGGTGGGAGCCCTCACTGGGAGCCCCTAGATTAGGACTCTGACCGGGCTGGGCCAGACATCACCTACCTCATCAGTATAAGGTAGGGAGTCATCGAGGCGCTCTGGGGATAGGCTCCTGAAGCGGTTGTATGTCAGGGTGGGGAGCAATGGATCCCTGTGTAGCCCTCAGGGGCTATGTTGAGAGTGAGGCGCGGACGCCTCCAGGTCTAACCGGGCCATATCCCTGGTTGGGATTATGCCCTACTCCTCATAACGACGCACGAGGTCATTAATTACCCTTCATTGGATAACTTCTGATGGGGAGATGGGACGTGGCCTCCCCACAGTCGTCGATGCAGAGACTGCCGTGGAAGCGCTGAAGCCACGCGGAGTGGATTTACTGGAATTTCCCTATCCCCAGCATAGATGGGAAGGCGGTGATCATGTTCCTAAGGTAGCAACCTTATTCCTGAGAAGCAGGGGGATGAACTCGTCAGTGCTGAAGGAAAAAGAAATTGATGACCAATGCCCCAGTTCCATCCCATCTCCTATGATCAGTAAGAGGGATCCAAGCTAAAAACATCTCAGAATGGGATATCCAACGTTCTACTGCCCCAACTTCTGGTGACTTTCTTTCCAAGTCCTCTATTGGTTTGGCGGGACTCGATGCTGGATAGCTAGATCTGGTGACCCGTCAATCCAGCAATGCCCCGAGCACTACTAATCTCCATATTCAGGGTAAGAATTTCATGTCGGGTTCACAATTTCTGTTTCTGACGCTTTGGTTGGGGTGCGCACATCCGTCTTGTTCGGTAATGAGAGATGCGGTTTTTATTGCCCCGTAAACACACTTTCTGAAGGTAGGCGGCATCTTCTCCATATTCATAGAAGTATTCTCCTTGATCGAAACATGATGATGGGATGTCTGTTCTTCCTTCTGTGGATTCCTCCTCAGAACACATCACCTAGTCCGGGTCTCCCTCATATACTTAATACGTTGTTCATGAAACTCTTCCCGGCGCCATATCTTCATGGACACCAGTAAATTACACTACTTCTGTTAGGACCTTCCAAGGGGTCTAGTCCGGGCAGCAACCTTCATTTAGGGGAGTAGTCATGCTAAGAATCACTGACGTGTCTGGACGCTGGGGATTGGTCTGTATGTCTTATGTCCATTATTATAGGGCTTCTCGAGGGCGCAGAAGCCCAAGGCATCCCACATCTAATGTGAGGAATTGTATGCCATTGGCATGTATCTGTGGATTTCTTTAGCTTCCCATGTTTAACATAGGGTATGCCGTAAGTTTAACATCCAGCAGAGACGGATCGGGCTAATCATAACACTGACTAGAGTGGATCAGATGGAAGAACCCCATGGAGGGAACACCGATATTGGGGCCAACATGTGGGTGGCCTCCCGAATGCTGTTAAATTTAATGTGGAATGGGGTGGCATGATCCCACTAGGATTTGGTGGCCTAGGTAAGAATTAGGATGGATGATGGAAGGTTCTGTGAAGGGGATGGTGAATGGTATGGAACCATCATGAGGATGAAGATGGTTTTGGGCTTGATCCTTGAAGAGGCTTCCTACATATCCTGGTGGCAGGGAATCAAAGTCCACGTAGTTTATTTGATGATGGATTACCGCTGATCGGGGTTTTCAATGGCTTACCACAGGATTAGATCTCAACGGATTACTATTGGATATGGTGTCAATGGCTTACCGCTGGATGGTGTTTCAATGGCTTACCACTAATTGACGTCACAACGGATTATCGCAGAAAGAGGTCTACAGTTTAACATCATGCGGGACAGGGGTGAACCGATGTGAAGGGGGTTGGAACTGCTGGGTGTTGGGCTTGAACCTTGTGGAGGCTTCCTATGTACCTCGCCTTTGCAAGGATCAAAGAATTTGTAGTTCAGGTGGTTGGGAACTAACATGAAGGTGGAACTGGGGTCCAATGGGTGGTGGGCTTGGTGCACCGATGTGGGGATGGTCAGGACCAATGGATGGTGGTGGGATTTAACCTCATGGAGGCATCCTACATACCCTTCTTTGGAAAGGATTAAAGACCATGTAGCTCAGAATGGTGGATACAGTTTAACATCATGCGGAACGAGGGAGAATTGACGTGAAGGAGGTCAGAGTGACCGGAGTGGTGGGTTTGAACCTCACGGAGGCTTCCTATGTACCCTATCTTGGAAGGGATCAAAGTATTCATAGGTCAGGATATGGGGGAATTGGGGCTGATGGTCTAAGGCAGCCCAAAGTATTGGTGAACTGACGTGAAGGGGTCTAAGGATGACCGGGTGTCGGGCTTGAACCTCGGAGAGGATTCCTACATACCTTACCTTATCAAGGATCAAAGACCACATAGTTTAGGTGGTGGTGTGGGGATTACACTCTAGGATTTCCCATGATGGTTCGGGGTTGGTGCACTGACGTGAAGATGGAGGAACAACCGGGTGCTGGTCTTGAACCTCGTAGAGGCTTCCTACGTACCTTGACTTAGCAAGGATCAATGTCCTCGTAGTTCAGGTGGTGTCATGGGGCATACACTCTAGGCTGCCTAGGGTGTTGGTGAACCAATGTGAAGATGTTCAGAACGACCGGGTGTTGGGCTTGAACCTTGTGGATGTTTCCTACATACCTTGCCTCAGGAAGAATCAAAGTCATCGCAGTTTGGATGGTGGTGTTGGGCTTACACTCTAGGCTACCCAGGGTGTTGGTGAACTGACGTGAAGATGGTCAGAAGGACCGGGTATTGGGCTTGAACCTCGTGGAGGCTTCGTACGTACCTTTCCTTAGCAAGGATCAAAGTCCTTGTAGTTTGGGTTGTGGTGTGGGGCTTATACTCTAGGCTTCCCATGATGGTGGGGGCATGGTGCAGCGATGTAAAGATGGTCGGAATGACTGGGTGTTATACTTGAACCACATGGATGCTTCCTACGTACATTTCCTTAGCAAGGATCAAAGTCCTCGTTGTTTGGGTGGTGGCATGGGACTTACACTCTAGGCAGCCCAGGGTGTTGGTGAACCGATGTAAAGATAATCAGAACGACTCGGTGTTGGGCTTGAACCTCGTGGAGGATTCCTACGTACCTTGCCTTAGCAAGGATCAAAGTCCTCATAGTTCAGGTGGTAGCATTGGATTTCAGGTTTGGTTCTTACTCTAATCCCACGTGAGTCATGCTCAGTATGAGAAACAAGAGGCATCAGAGGCCTGACGATCACGTCGCGAAAGGTGCGTCCGTGGAAAGTTGAGTGGGGCTTACACGTGGTTAGCGGACCAAAGAGGAAACTTTGGCTTATGCATGGTTATCAGCCCGAAGAGGTTGGCACTTACTCTGGGATGGAGGCCTGATGGCGACAAAGCGCAGTTGGAGAGGGATTTGGGGCCGAAGAAAGGATAAACACTGTTTCCCATCACACCCTTGCTGGCCCTGAGGACCAAAGAAGAAAGGAGGAGCAGGGATACTTCATCCTACAAGAAATCTAGGGTCTTACACCAAGATGGTTTCCCTTTCCCTTTGTACAAACGCCACTCCCATAAAGAGGATATCATCCCCTGTGGAGACTAGTGTGATGCCCCAAGTTTTATGAACTAGTTCAAGTAAGCAATGTTATGCCTTTAATGATGTCTCTTGTTTTATTTGTTTTGCTAATAAGGAATTAGAAATAAAATAAAACATGGAGAATAAGGTAAAGTAATATATATTTAAAAGTTACATTGCAACAAGACCCAACTGGTTTAAAAAACCATGCACAAGACCTAACACATCCACACCAAGACTACTAAGAACCACAACTCAAGTAATCGGATAGTCCTCGTCTTTAGAGTCCATCAGCGTGAAAAATATAATAGCCAGGGCCACAACACACATGCTCAACGCCAATGGTATGAGGAGAGCCATCCTTTCTAGTTCAAGTGTTTCGTTCTTGTAAAATACCCCTGCTTTTATAATGATCATGTGAATATTGACCGTTGGAAAATAGCCGTTGGATTTTCAAAATAACCTTTGGGTTTCCGTTGATAAAGTTTATCTTTATATTATAACTTGTTTTAATGTTCTTATAATTTTATAATATTTTGACTATTATAATATGTTTCAGAAAAGAGTTATAGTTTTAAAATAAAAGGAGTATTCTCGGAAATAAATCCTTTGGTTTTCACAAGATCCCGATGGATACTGGCATATTGAAAACTTAGTATTCTTTCTATATGTTTAAAGGGTATCAATAATAATATCTTTTGAGCTCTAAATTATAAATTTTTGAATTAACTAGTAGTCTTTTAGAATTTCTTTAAAGATCTGAATAATTATAATGGTATATCTTTTA
This sequence comes from Viscum album, assembly GCA_963277665.1. Classification (NCBI taxonomy): domain Eukaryota; kingdom Viridiplantae; phylum Streptophyta; class Magnoliopsida; order Santalales; family Viscaceae; genus Viscum; species Viscum album. Next base: position 163,623,486 of record OY728144.1, read on the forward strand.
AAATATTTATATATAAATTTGTAAAGGGATTTAAATTTTAAGTTAAAACTATTTTGTTGTTATAGTATGTTGACTCATTTTGTGCAAATATTTATATTTTGAACTAAGCATACATAAACTTGTTATTTCGAAAGTCTAAATAAATTTTCTTTTTAAAAATTATGTTGATATGAACTATATTACATAAGCTAGTAAAAGGATTTAGATTTTAAATTAAAACTAATTAAATAAACCCACTTTTGTATAAATATTTATACTACACGTTATTTTTACTTATACTGATTGTTTTATAAATTTAAAATAAGTTTTTAATAAAAAAATAGGTTGGGGCCCGGCCAAGCCGAGGTCAACCCTTAAGGGACAAGCCCTCTTGGCCGAGACCAAGCCCCAAGGGACCTTCGAGGTCCCTCAAGCGCTCAGTGGGTGTCCAAACCGCGTCCCAAGCCGTGCATAGGTCTCTCAGGTCGCGCGCAGGCCCGTGTGTAAGGCTACGACGCGTGCTGCGTGGGGTTGGGCCGAAGCCCGCATAGGGCCCGTGTATAAGGCCCTGGTGTGTGTGTTCGTGTTATTGAACTGAAGCCAGCGTGCTTTGGTTTATAATCTGTGCCTCAAACATGTCCCGTTTCGATGTGGGATGTGCTCCGCGCGACCGGGACCATCCGATCGACTCCTGTGTAGATCTCAACCATCTGTCCCTTTTTAGCCACGTGATCGCCCTGCGTATCACTATGACCGTCCAATCTCACCCGAGATCTAATCCCGGTCCTCCTTTCCTTTATTGTGTCGACCCTCACCGTCTTCTTCTTCGAATCGGTACCTGACCCGTAGGCCTGCAACCGAGGACGCCTCGGCCTCCTTCCCCGCACTGCTCCTCTTGACCTCCGAACACCCCTACTAGCTCACTATTCCTTCATCTTTCCCACATCAATCTAACCTCTTGGTTCGAGTCACTGACGAGGCACCGAGGCCTTTATAAACACCCCCTGCTTCGTTGAAGCCCCAGGCAGCTCCTTCTCCTTCGGACCTCCTTCTGAATCCTCCAACAAGGAAAACGAACTCCCTGTTGATCCGAGCGTCCTCCCTAATCTATGTAAGGGTCCCTACATGCTTGTCTTCCTTTAAAGAAACCTTCAGTATATACACATCTTATATATATATATATATATACTTGATATATATACCCCTCGGATGGTATCTCCTTCAAGGAATCGGCCTTCGTGTTTTCAATAGGGTGCATGTGTAAGCATGGTTCCTTATTTTGTTTTCCTTTGAAGAAACCCATATCTTATTACTCTCGGTATATATATATAGTTTTTATGTATTCATACTTGAATATAAACCCCTCGGGTGGTGGTGTTTTCAAAAAGGGTCTTCTTTCCTAAAGTTTAATACAATGGTTACAAAGGGAAAAGATTTATCTTGCTTCGTTTTAAACCAACCCTTAAGAATATGTTTTGTATGTATATATACGGGTTATTTATATATATATATACACATATATATACACATGGATGGTATTTTCTTTTTTTTTTGGATTGACCTATGTTGGACAGGGCATTTGGATGTTAAGTTCTAATTGTTCTCTTTCAGTTTTAGTTCATAAAACCTATATAGATACAAATATACAATTTTCTATATATATATATACAGATATTTATAACCAAAACTCTATCTATCTTTCAGATTTCAAAATGATCCAACATGTAATACTATGCATTATATATTAATGAGGGTTGTTTGAAACTATTTTACCATGAAACCCCATTGTTGCAAACTTGGTATCTATATATATCTATGTACACATAAACATGTAGACTAATACAAATCAAATTTATGATTTCAAGGGGTGGGTACCAACCTTTAAGTAAATCCTAATTTTATACAAACTATTTTTTATTAAATAAGCATATTGGGCATCGCTCATGATGCGTTTTACCATAAAGGGTGTATTTTGGTTTGATTTAAGATGTATTAGAGGATTTAAGATTTAATGGGTCAAGATATCATGTTGTGTTCATGTATTATCTTAAGACATAATGAACCTACTTTGGTGAATGTATTAATTAATCAAGATATGATTTAATTCATTTACAATACCAAGGGCATGTTCTTCACCGTAACTGATTTCAAGGGTTTTCCTTAAGCATTCCTTTTTACATGGATTTCAAAATGACAAAGATTCAACATTTATTATATCATTATTTTATATGTTTTAGTGAAAAGGATTTTTTACTAATCTATATATGCCCTTGATTAGTTACTGACACATTTTTCAAGTTAACTATCATACCTCGTATTAGCAACATTTGTGGTGATTCATTATTTATTGTTGTACATAATGCATGCTTATGACATATCATTAAATGAGCTAAGAAATTAGATTACCCAAAGTGGCATGGGAAACCTTGGGTAAAATAAAGATGAATGAGATATTCAAGGTGGTATGGGACATCTTGAATATACAAATGGTTTAAGTAAAGCATGAACGATGTGGTTCACATGATAATAAATACATGTCAAGGGTGCACCCAGATAGCGCTCCAATGCATTGGGTAAAGACTTAATCTCTAGAGATGACCTTTTAGACTGATACCTTGGTGAATAACCTTGGTAATTTTTAATGACACCTTGGGGATGGACCTTCGTGAAACGAAATGATTGTCAATATTGAATGTTGGTTCTACATAATTCAAGTTCTTTCCAAGATAAAGTTCTTTCACGAATGATGCCTTTAAAGTTTTCATAAAGTTCTTATTTCACTGGTATAAGCTCGATGCATGATTGGTGATTATTACTTAATAGAATAGTAACCAGCCTTTGAAAATTTAGTTGTTTCCCTTATGCGCAACTTTGATTATGTATTACTTTTAACTATTTAATTTATGCTTAAGTAAGACACATGTTTTACTTGCTTATGATGACCATTGTTATTCCTTCAAGAATTAACGTCATTGTTCCATGTTCATATTGAAAACATTGATTGATCATTTTATTTCATATGTTATAATTTTCCTTTAATAAGTGTTCAAACTCTTTTAAAATAATGTTTTCAAATGTCACAGTGTTTTAATTTCTTTTAAAACCCCTTACTGAGTATTTTAATTCTCACCCTACGTTTTGACTTAAAATTTTCTGGTATCATATTTTGAAAGATGAATTGTTTCAGAAGTTGCCGGTTTCCTAGAGCATGAACCGCACACGATCCTCTGTATGGGACATGATGTGTTGTTAACAAAGTGTACTTTATTTTAAGATAACACATCATGTTCAGAAGGCACCGACTCCTGGGTTTCCGGGGTCGGGGTCTCTACAGTTTCTATCAGAGGGTCGGTTTGGATAACTTTGGAAAGCCAAAAACAGAAACAAAAATATATATATCTATATGTATTTCAATTTTATTAAAAAATTGGGTTTTCTTAAATTTCAGATGGAAAACGAAGGCACAAATCTCTTATCTCTCCCCACAGAGGCCCTAGATACCATTGTGTATTTAGCTATCCATGAGGAAAATCTAAACTATGCCCATATCTGCATGACATGCAAACACCTTTATGATGTATCCAATTCACCACGGGTGCTTCAGCTACACCAAGGGGTAGGAATAGATTACCTCCTTATGAGGATAACTCAGTTTCCCTTATATGTGTGTCAGGGAAGGTACCATGAGGGAATTTTCACGATTTTCACAGTGGGTGAGAGTTTTGACACTATGATTGATAACCCTTTTCAAGAAGCAGCTACTGACGGAGACCTCTGAGCGGGCTACCTTTGTCATATTTTAAATTTTGGCTTCTGGGGTCAATTTTTAGACTTCAGGAGGTTAGAAGATGAGTCCACCCGACTGTCTTGCAGACAACAAGTGTATGAAGATGTCTCTCAACTTCATACCCCCCATTCTAGACTCATAAGACATCATAGGTGCCCTCATGAGTTTTACCCTGAATGCTCGGCCTGTGTTTGGTTCGAGGAGTTAGGGAGTTTTGCTTCTCTGTGTGGAGTTCTTTTAGTCAATGGATAAGGGAAACTCGAGCACTAATAATAATAAACGTATGTTTATTGAAATTTGTTCTTTCCCCTCCCTTGTCCTTACTTTGTTTTTGTCCTTGAATGATTTTCAAGTGTATGAATTTCCATCTTAAAACTATTAGATGGAAGGACAAACCCACCTGTTATCTCTTCCCACTGAGATTTTGGAAATCATTGCAATCAAAAAGTGTGAGGACGAGTATGACCCCTTCGCAAGTTTGCGGAGAATGTGCAAGCAGGGATTTGAGGTAACAAACGGTCCGGAGATTCTCTGCACCTGCCAGGGTAATGCCTCCATCTATTACCGCATTGGCTCTGCATAGCTTGCCGGACGTGAAAAACGAGGAAGATACCATGAAGGGATCTTTTTATGTCTCACCCTAGGCAGAAACTACATGGCCAGAGTGAAATTTCATGAGGCAGCATTAGAGGGAAATCTTTATGCGGATTATATGCTCCAACTTCTGAGCTTTATCCTGTTTGACCGTATCTATGGCTTCGATATCCTCGACCGAGACATAATTAGGCAAGTCCTTCATACTTTGGTCTGCAAAGACATTTTAGAACTCTGTACTGTTCGAGCTTCCCTCTGGAGGCCTGAAGGCCCGGAACATAAGTGAAACCCCTCCTGTCTTAGGTGTATGTGGATCAGGGAATTAGAAGAGGTGAGCTTCGCTACAGGGATTCCTCTAAATGCACCTGTTGACCCTATACGTTGGTGGAGGTGGTGAGAATGTTACAGAACCTTGTAGTGTTGTGAAATAAATTGTGAGGACACAATTTTCAAAAGGGGGGAATAATGTGACGCCCCAGGTTTTATGAACTAGTTCAAGTAAGCAATGTTATGCCTTTAATGATGACTCTTGTTTTATTTGTTTTTCTAATAAGGAATTATAAATAAAATAAAACATGGAGAATAAGGTAAACTGATATATATTTAAAAGTTACATTACAACAAGACCCAACTAGTTGAAAAACCATGCACAAGACCTAACACAGCCACAACAAGACTACTAAGAACCGCAACTCGAGTAATCGGATAGTCCTAGTCTTCAGAGTCCGTCAACATGAAAATATAACAGCCACGACCACGACATACATGCTCAACGCCAATGGTATGAGGAGAGCCATCCTTTCTAGTTCAAGTGTTTCGTTCTTGTAAAATACCCCTGCTTTTATAATGATCCTGTGAATATTGACCGTTGGAAAATAGCCGTTGGATTTTCAAAATAACCTTTGGGTTTCTGTTGATAAGGTTTATCTTTATATTAAAACTTGTTTTAATGCTCTTATAATTTTATAATATTTCTACTATTATAATATGTTTCACAAAAGAGTTATAGTTTTAAAATAAAAGGAGTATTCTCGGAAATAAATCCTTTGGTTTTCACAAGATCCCGATGGATACTGGCATATTGAAAACTTAGTATTCTTTCTATATGTTTAAAGGGTATCAATAATAATATCTTTTGAGGTCTAAATTATGAATTTTTAAGTTAACTAGTAGTCTTTTAGAATTTCATTAAAGATCCGAATAATTATAATGGTATATCTTTTAAAATATTTATATATAAATTGGTAAAGGGATTTAAATTTTAAGTAAAAACTATTTTGTTGTTATAGTATGTTGACTCATTTTGTGCAAATATTTATATTTTGAACTAAGCATACTTAAACTTGTTATTTCTAAAGTCTAAATAAATTTTATTTTTATAAATTATGTTGATATGAACTATATTACATAAGCTAGTAAAAGGATTTAGATTTTAAATTAAAACTAATTGAATAAACCCTCTTTTGTATAAATATTTATACTACACTTTATTTTTACTTATACTGATTGTTTTATAAATTTAAAATAAGTTTTTAATAAAAAAATAGGTTGGGGCCCAGCAAAGCCAAGGGCATCCCTTAAAGGACAAGCCCTCTAGGCCGAGACCAAGCCCCAAGGGACCTTCGGGGTACCCCAAGCGCTTAGAGGGTGTCCAAACTGCGTCCCAAGCCGTGCATAGGTCTCTCAGGTCTTGCGCAGGCCCTTGTATAAGGCTGTGGCGAGCGCTACGTGGGGTTGGGCCGAAGCCCATATGGGGCCCGTGTATAAGGCTCTGGTGTGTGTGTTCGTGTTATTGAACCGAAGCCATCGTGCTTTGTTTTATAAGCCGCACCTCAAACGTGTTCCATTTCGATGTGGGATGCGCTCCGTGCGACCGGGACCGTCCGATCGACTCCCATGTTGATCTCGATCGTCCATCCCTTTTTAGCCACGCGATCACCCCGCGTATCACTGCGACCATCCAATCTCTCCCGAGATCTAATCCCAACCGTCCTTTCCTTTACAGCGTCGACCCTCACCATCTTCTTCCTCGAAGCGGCACCCGACGAGTAGGCCTGCAACCAAGGACGCCTCGGCCTCCTTCCCCGCACTACTCCTCTTGACCTCCGAACACCCCCTAGTAGCTCACTATTCCTTCGTCTTTCCCATGTCAATCTAACCTCTTGGTTTGAGTCACCGATGAGGCACCGAGGCCTTTATAAACCCCCCTGCTTCATTGAAGCCCCAGGCAGCTCCTTCTCCTTCGGACCTCTTTCTGAATCCTCCAACAAGGCAAACGAACTCCCTGTTGACCCGAGCCTCCTCCCTAATCTATGTAAGGGTCCCTACATGCTTCTATTCCTTTAAAGAAACCATCAGTATATACACATCTTATATTTATATATATATACTTGATATATATAACCCTCAGATGGTATCTACTTCAAGGAATCGGCCTTCATGTTTTCAGTAGGGTGCATGTGTAAGCATGGTTCCTCGTTTTGTTTTCCTTTGAAGAAACCCATATCTTATTAATCTCGGTATATATATATAGTTTTTATATATTGATACTTGAATATAAACCCCTCGGGTGGTGATGTTTTCAAAAAGGGTCTTCATTCCTAAAGTTTAAAACAATGGTTACAAAGGGAAAAGAGTTATCTTACTTCGTTTTAAACCAACCCTTAAGAATATGTTTTGTATGTATATATACGGGTTATTTTTTATATATATATATACATATATATACACATGGATGGAATTTTCTTTTTTTGGATTGACCTATGTTGGACAGGGCATTTGGATGTTAAGTTCTAATTGTTCTCTTTCGGTTTTTGTTCATAAAACCTATATTGATACAAATATACAATTTTCTATATATATATATATACAGATATTTATAACCAAAACTCTATCTATCTTTCAGATTTCAAAATGATCCAACATGTAATACTATGCATTATATATTAATGAGGGTTGTTTGAAACTGTTTTACCATGAAAACCCATCATTGCAAACTTGGTATCTATATATATCTATGTACACATAAACATATAGACTAATACAAATCAAATTTATGATTTCAAGGGGTGGGTACTAACCTTTAAGTAAATCCTTATTTTATGAGAACTATGTTTTATTAAAGAAGCATATTGGGCATCGCTCATGATGTGTTTTACCATAAAGGGTGTATTTTGGTTTGATTTAAGATGTATTAGAGGATTTAAGATTTAATGGGTCAAGATATCATGTTGTGTTCATGTATTATCTTAAGACATAATGAACCTACTTTGGTGAATGTATTAATTAATCAAGTTATGATTTAATTCATTTACAAGATCAAGGGCTTGTTCTTCACGGTAACTGATTTCAAGTGTTTTCCTTAAGCATTCCTTTTTTACATGGATTTCAAAATGACAAAGATTCATCATTTATTATATCATTATTTTATATGTTTTAGTGAAAAGGATGTTTTACTAAGCTATGTATTCCCTTGATTAGTTACTGACACATTTTGCAAGTTAACTATCATACCTTATATTATCAACATTTGTGGTGATTCATTATTTATTGTTGTACATAATGCATGCTTATGACATATCATTAAATGAGATAAGAAATTAGATTACCCAAAGTGGTATGGGACACCTTGGGTAAAATAAAGATGAATGAGATATTCAAGGTGGTATGGGACATGTTCAATATACAAATGGTTTAAGTGAATCATGAGCGATGTGGCTCACATGATAATAAAGACATGTCAAGGGTGCACCCAGATAGCGCTCCAATGCATTGGGTAAAGACTTAATCTCTAGATATGACCTTTTAGACTGATACCTTGGTGAATAACCTTGGTAATTTTTAATGACACCTTGGGGATGGACCTTGGTGAAACGAAAGGATTGTCAATATTGAATGTTTATGCCACATAATTCAAGTTCTTTCCAAGATAAAGTTATTTCAAGAATGATGCCTTTAAAGTTTTCATAAAGTTCTTATTTCACTGGAATAAGCTTGAAGCATGATTGGTGACTATTACTTAGTAGAATAGTAACCAGAATGTGAAAATTTAGTTGTTTCCTTTATGCGCAACTCTGATTATGTATTACTTTTAACTGTATAATTTATGCTTAAGTAAGACACATGTCATACTTCCTTATGATAACCATTGTTATTCCTTCAAGAATTAACATCATTGTTCCATGTTCTTATTGAAAACCTTGATTGAGCATTTTATGTCATATGTTATAATTTTCCTTTAATAAGTGTTCAAACTCTTTTAAAAGAATGTTTTCAAATGTTACAGTGTTTTAATTTCTTTTAAAACCCCTTACTGAGTATTTTAATGCTCACCATATGTTTTGATTTAAAATTTTCAGGTATTAGCTTTTGAAAGATGAATTGTTTCAGAAGTTGCTGGTTTCCTAGAGCCCGAACCGCACACGATCCTCTGTATGGGACATGATGTGTTGTTAACAAAGTGTACTTTATTTTAATATAACACATCATGTTCTGAAGGCACCGACTACTGGGTTTCCGGGGTCGGGGTCTCTACAACTAGTGTGCGTGGAGAATGTCCAAGGTGGGGGGACCCCACGTGTGAGGCACAGGACGAGGTCAGAGTTTAGCATCATGTGTTGAGGATGAATGTGTTTGGCAGTTTAGCATCCCTTAGCTTGGACGAGGTGGGTTTTCTTCGTACCCCTAGGACATATATAACTAGTACCCTCTGCTCCTTGGTGCAGAGAGGGGACAAGCAAAGTCATGGTGAGGGGGTGTCATGGAGCGAACTAATGAGGGGCCCACATTAGCATGGATATATGAAGAAGTAATAGGAATTAGTGTGCCTATTCGAAGAAACAAGATGTAAAGAAACACAATGGGTGTTGTCGTTCAAGGGACTTTGAAATCATATCATGAAAACCTGGATGGTCACATGGGAAAAGGAATTTCCAAGTAGAGCGGTTCATAGGCCGGGGCCATGTGAAGCTCTATTTCTCCTCATGGAAGAGGTCACTTGCAAAGAGGTGTGCTTTACGAAGTGGGGTGCCTAAGCCTAAGCAAAGGGAAGAGTTGTATATAGGAGGTACTTCACAAAGTGGAATGGTATTCGTGGAGAACTTCCTTATAGAGAAAAGGTGCCTCATGAAACAAGGTGTCGCGAAGCAATGTGCTTCGCGAAGTACAGTGACCCTGCCTTAGCATGGGGATAATGTGTACATCAAGGGTGTTTTGTGAAGTATAAATGCTCCATGACGACCCATGTCCCCTTGGGGATCCCCTTCCTTCATGAATTCCCTTAGGATATGCAAAAGGCATCCCTCTCAAAAGAAGGGATCAAAACGAGACAAAGGGGAGAAACTTCACAGTGCAAAAGTACCTCGTGGAGATCATGGTTTGCAGATCAGAGAGTGCATCATGATATGGGAGCTAGGAAGTCAAAAGGTCTGACTCTCCATCCTTTGGGCTCAGGGGGAGCCCGGTATTTATAGGCCAGAGGAGCCGTGAATTGGAGCTTACGCAGTGTAAAGAGGGACTTGGTTGCTTCGCGGTGGGCTCACGAACGTCAAATGCATTCGCAGAGTGTCCTGCCTCTTGGTTCATGGCGGGCTCGCGAATGTCAAATGTGTCCATGGAGCATCCCTCCTCTTTTCTTCATGGCAGGTTCGCAAATTTCAAATGCGTCTATGAACCTTGGATTCTTGGGTGGGATGAATATAAAAAGTACACTAGTAAAAGATTCACCCTCCCTAGAATTTGTATTATTCAACAACACAAACAAAATTATATGATGGTATGGATTGGTAACCAACCTTAAAAACTTTAGCTTTGTACTATCCAGTTAGTCATGCATAAAAATGGTTATGTGTGGTTTGATCACTCAGAGTAATAGGATCCTAGAACTAACCATAATATCTGTCACCCTAGGGAAGGCCATGGTTCTAGGATTGGGATTACTTACTTTTTATTCCTTATTCATTTATCTAAATTTTCAAATGTATGATTATTGAAGTGCATATTTGTTTTTCTGATTCATTAAATAATAAAATGGATTTGAGAAATTGATGTTTCTAAAGTGTCTTTTGAACAAGTTTTAGTAATTTTTTTAAAAAAATGGTGGAATGGTATGATGGCATGTCATTTAATTGATTTTTCTCATTTAAAGAAAATAGAAAAGTAAAATTTATTAAAAGATATTTAATTTCATTTGTTTTTGTACAGAAAACCAATTTTTAAATAATTACATTACAACTATTGAGAAATGGATCTTTAATTTAAAGATATTTTCTAGGTTGTGGTTCATTCGTGGAATATCGATTGGGAATTATTATTCAACCACATTTTATCATTTTAGTTATATGTTCTACTTCTAATATTTCTAACTCATGGAGAAAGATTAGTTATGGTCATATAGTGACTTATGATCACAAGGAAGTATGTCGGTTATTTTTAGTTAGTTTTCTAATCACATGATCCCTAAATTCCTTTTCTACTTTCAATAATTGTTATTGGTGGATGAAATATATATGTTTAGAGACTTGAGAAATCCAATTCCCTTGAGCTTCAATTGTAGTAATGGATAGATCTATCAGCTTTCCTTTTTTTGGTTCATATCATTTTTTCATGCATGAATCATTCATCGGTGATACATTGGTAACCAATCTATCTAGTGTCTTCTTCATCCTCTAACATATTTCTCTGGTCATCCAAGATAATTCTATCCAAACTTCCTTCTTTAGATACAATATCAGGCCATCACATCTTCTTATAGCACTCAGTTGGATGTAATTTATTCCCAGGATTAGTATCAAATGAAGAATTCGTTAACTTTATAGCAGATTTATAGATAGGAGCATAATAGGATAAATCACCATTACACAGTAATGAAAATTCATCATTCATAGCTACATTGGTATCTAGATTGTTTAAAATAGCTAGCCTAGGTATTTTTAGGGGACTGCCATACCAATAAATCATTTCCCACATCAACGATACTATTTCTTCCATCTACTGCACCATGATACCTCTTATTACAATTGGATTCCATTTTTTCATGCACTAAACATAACAGACAATAGACATATCTTCTACAATTCAGATATTCATATACAATAATATTTATTATTGAGTAGATTTATGGCACTTTATCATATTCAACTTTGAGTTCAATCTCATAAAATTTCATAGAGACAAAAATTCTGTCAATATGGTATCACTTCAATCTACCTCGACTAGAAATTGAGAATTATTTCCAAAGAGATCATGCTTAGTTAAATTATCAGGTTTTATGGGAACACCAATTCCAAGTGCAAGATCATACAAGATCTTTGGGTGCCACAACAGCCAGTTAAGACCAAACACATTGAACCACAGTTTTATAAATGAGGTACATACCTCTAAAAGATTGAAATGTTTATCCCATTCACGAAGTTGAAGAATTTCAATCTTGAGGTAGACTGACCTAAATCCCCATGATCACAAATTCATATCCTCTTATGGGAAAATAATATTCAAGAACCATATTCCTAGTGAGACACATCCTGAATTGTTTAAACCCCAAATTGATGATAGATTCATGACTATGTCATAAAATTTCTATAGTTTGGAACCACTAGGAAAGATCAGTCATGCAATAATAAAATGGATACCTAACCTCTAGTGCTTAGAAACAACATCATCATCAGCTCTCACATAAGTGATACTCTCTATATAATATATCACCCCAGTAGAAAGCCCCTTCTAGATTAAAAACCTGATTTCTATCACGACAGTCGAAGTCTTCGACCTGAAATCATTCCCAGCAGCCTTGCAATCATCAGATCAACAAACTCCACACCTATGTTAGTCAAAATTCCCCAGATCTATAGTAGATTATGTAAGATATGTATCCATATACCAAATAACCAAGCGAGGTGGGGTCGTATTTAGGTGAGAATTGAAAAAATATGAATACCCTACAAAACACGTGAAGGCGGTATGGGAAGTGGGATGTGTGGTGGTGAGATTGTGATCCCACAATAGATGCAATAGAGAAGTGAATCAGGCTTTGCAGCGGAAAGATCGGGATCCTTTAGTGGATCAGTGGTGGTATGGGAGAATCGACATGCATGACATAGATATTGCCTACTCATTGTGAGTATGATACCAAAAAGACTCATGGCGCCAAGGAATGACAGCGGTGTGAACGATAGTCACAATGCAGCTTGGTGAAACCCTAGCCATTTCTAGGATATGAGAGCTCTCAATTACTGAAACCCATCTATTTAAGTGTGAAATGACTTTTGATAATATAATTTTTAATTTATAAAATTTATATTTGGATTTATGTCTGATACACATATCTGAATAATTTTATTAACAAAAATTTCAATGATATGATATTTTTAACAAACTTTATTTTAAAATATATCTTTTTAAAATTTTCCCTAAAACTCACTTATTCTTCCATGGCCATGTTTTCAAAAAATATTTCCAAAAATATTTTTACTATTATCCTATTATTGATTAAATTGATTTTTATTCAAATTTTACTTTTTACAAAATGGTTTTAAATCAATAAGTTTTTGATTTTTCAACAAGGTTTTTTTAGACTTTTTTGACAAATATAAGAAAAGAATACTTTTTAAGTTATATGACCTGAGGGTATTTTCCCACTATCATGATGCCTTAATTTTTTAATCTTCTTTTACAATTTTACAAGTTTATATTTAGTGGAAATGTTTTCCTTAATAATTTTATGGTGTATTAAATAGAAGTGATTTGCAATGTGAAAAAGGGTATTTTTTAAAGAATTTTTTGAAGATCTCATTTAATGTAATTTCATCAATATCAACATCCTTTGTTGAATATTATTATTTATTGAACTTTATATCTTATAATAAATATTATATATTTTATTAAATGGTTTATGATCTATTCGACTAAGGATTTACTATTTTTATACCATTCACCATGTTAATCTAGATGATATATAATTATGTTCATTTGATTGAGGTAAGTATTAATATTTCATATGTTAGTTATTAATTTGAATTTTTACATTGATTATTTATAGACCTTTCATATGAGAAATTATTTATCCATGCAAGACATGGGTGGGTCCCAGATATAGATATCTCTTTCATGCCTCATCAGGACTCATGATATAAATATTTTGGTTGAATGAAATCGGTTTATACCCTATATTAATAAATTTTCTTGTGAAATTTCTTGATAGTAGAGATAACGTTTTCCAAACCAAATCAATTTTTACCTAGTAATTTTAAAACTTCTTATGAAGGTTATTTATGGTACAGGTGCCATGATTCTTAGAATTATGGCATCCAATAATTAAGAATTTCATCTATTAATATTTCAGTTATTATTATATATGATATTTTTATGAAAATATTATCTCTAGATGTATTTTAATCTTAGTTACTGATTAAATTTAATATGTTTTCTATTATTTACATTTCCATGTTGATTATGCATTTATTGATTCGTGAAAACTTCCCATGTACAAAACCCTTATTGAGAATTTTAGGTCACCCCTTTATTATTATTTATTTTTTCCCAGGTTTCCAACAAGTTTATTATAATTGATATGTAGGGTTATTCCAAGGGTAACAATGGTGTTATCAAGGAAAATAATTTTTTTATTTTAGGTTTAAAATGAAATTTTAATTTCATAAATGTTTATAGTTTACCAAGATTACTAAAATATTTGGTCCTTTATTATGTGATGCCTTGTAGCTTATACCAATGTAAAAAAGTAACCACTAACTCTGGGATACTGTGGTCAGGGTATTAATAGTTGGTATTTGAGAAAGTTTAGTAGAAGCCATGTAAACTAGATTTTGAAATCATCGATTAGAGAATATAACCTTATAAATAACGTTGATTATAAGTCTAATTATAGGATATCATCCTATAAATATAGTAATGAAAATGGATAAACTAGGTTAATATAAAGGATTCATAGACTGTCAAAGTTTCATGATTTAGACATTTTAAAAATTACACTTTAAGGTTATGTGATTTACCACATTGATTAGTATTGCTTACACATTGATTTTTGGTTTTATTAAATAGAGGATATCAGAAGGAATTGTGTTGAAATTGAACGATATATAAAATGGGTATTTGAGTAACCAAATGTGATGATTACTAGAGTAAAGGATATTTTGTTTATTCATAATCAGTTATCACGAAATATGGTTAAAAACATACACCTTCACCAATTCTCATATTAATAAAAGAAGATAAGGATATAGTTTGCTGAGGAATCGGAGGTAGAAACCATGGAGGAAAGAACACTTTGTTTCTTATATGTTCATAACCTGAGAATAAACACATAACTGAATCTCTTATCTAATTAGTAATATATTTTGGGAGTTGATAGTAGGATATAAAGAAAGTAATTTCTAATGAAAATGAAATGTATTTAATAGTTGTGTTCCTAAGTTATTTTCTATGGTTGAATGTTTTGAACATGGTAAGTATGAGAATTATAAAAATCTACGTCCTAGGTAGAAATATGTGAATATAATTAGTAAGGTTTTACAAGTAATAGTTATTCTATGAATGATGCTGATACTTGAAATGACATATTAAATGAAGGAGGAATTAGATTATAAAGCATAGTTGATAGTTTTATAATGAAGTGAAATGATTAATTTATTGTGTATTTATATTCAAGAATTATGTTGTAAAATTGTCGATGATATTATAGTTTTAAAAATAAAGATATATATATAATTATTTTACTCAAGTACTTATTCTTTAAGGATTTGGAACCCAGTAATGAATAGTACCTATAACCAAGATCAGTGATTCTGTTGCATGTTCATATTTTGGTAAAACACGTTATTTTTTTAAGATAACCCGAAATATGTGCCCAATGTTGTGATAATAACAAAAAAGGTATTTTAATGGGATATAATTAGTGAATATGAAATTAGTTATTGATTTTATGGTTTATGTTATCTTTGAAAGGTTTAATAAATGATTGGATTTAAGGAGTATATTTGACAATTTGATATTTTTTTTGGAAGCATGCGTGTTTTCAAAAATGTTTAATAGGGATCATGGTATTAATTTATTTGATATCTGAAAATAAGGGTTACAGAATGTTTTTAACTGAATCTAATGTTAAGTTAGTTTAGAATTTTTTTATTTTCCTTCAATATTTTTTGTCTTTAAATTCAAAAAGACATATGTTGGATGAGTCATAAGATTAACAACTTACGGAATGGATTAGGGTGAATATTGGATATCATTTTTTATTGAAAAAATGTTCTAGCCATTTTTGTTTTAGTAAATATTTATAGGTTGAAGGAATGACTTGTAGATCTTATGATTCATTATAATTATATCAAGCATGAAAAAATATTCATCTTGAATATCCATTTATAAGCATAATAGAAGAATTTTAAATAGATATAATCCAAAGAAAATTATTATAATATTATTATGAAATATAATGAAATCACATAACATTATTTCATGAGTGATTTATCAAGATAATAAAACAATTTCTCAACTCCAGGAAAAAACATTTAGAAAAAAACAAATGTTATTCGTTTAATTTTCTTATCAAGAAATCAATGGTCTTTTAACCCATCACAAATTTATGGTTTTGAAATTGTAAATATTCTAACGAACATGTTCTCTATCACTCTCCATTATAACTTGATAGTTTTATTTCTTTTTCATGTCCATGTTTTCACTTCTCACTAATATTCCCCTTTACGGAAACCTAGTTTTATGGAGACCTTCACGTTATCATTTTCCTATTTTTATTAGGATGTTTTGTTAACCCTTTTTAAATTAAATATTATAAATATTAATTCATATTTTTAATCAATATATTTGAATTATCTTAGGTTAATTTTTTTTAATATATATGAAAATTTAGATTTTTGAATGAATAGTAAAAATATAGATTTTTCCAAAATGATAATTTATTTTTATTAACTAAAATAATTTACATGTAACACTATTGTTTTGGATTTGGTTTCAAAGTAATATAAGATTGATTTTATTAAAAATAATATAAAAAATTATATAGTAATAGAAATAATATTTTATTTTTGTATAACATCATTTTGATGCTTAAAATGAAATTTTCTATAAAATTGTTTTTAATTTCACTTTGAGATGACATATTAATGGTAATTTGTTACACATATAAATTTTAAGGAAGAAAAATAGATTTCATTTTAGGAACAAGTGTTTTCAAATTTAGTATTGAATATAACTTCAATATTCGCCATTTTTTGAGACCTTAAATCATTTTGACAATCCTCCTTGGAATTTATCAAACCTTGAAAAATTAAATATGAATTTAATAAATATCCATTCAATAAATAAATAAATATTATATCCACTTAACTCATGAATAAAAAATTATTTTAATATTCACATAACTAAATAAATATTTATATATTAATATATTCACTAAACTAGTGATGAAATGTTTATTAATTTAATAACTTAAGAATAATAAACAATAGATAAAATAAAATCCACATATTCTAAACTCAAAAATCGATCTATTGAATTGATTTTTTAAACTTAAATTAAATAATAATTATTCCATAAGACAATAAGTATATTTAATCTTGAAACCAACTGTAATGCCTCGACCCCAGTTACCCAGAGTCGATACTTTATTACATAACATTGGCATGATACAAGGAATCATGTCCCAAATGACCGATCAGTTTAGTAGCTTGGGAAGTAATTTTTTTTTCTAAAAAGGGAATTCCCATGTGTGGCTTTTTCGAACCCTGCACACAAAGGAACCCCCCTCCCCACGAAGAGGTCACTCCAAAGAGAGCCCCAGCGAGGAAGGAGCCAATGCTAGCCGACATGGCAGAGCGTCCCGTAGGGTGACAACCCAGGCGGTGATGGTTAGTCAATAAATCTGTTAACACGGGTGGGTTGCGCCTAATTTTTCTCACACAGTCAAAAACTGGGTGAGCTGGATAGCCAAGTGGGTCCCGGGGGAGAGGTTCACCCCGAAAGCGGACTCCCAGGATTCGAACCATGAATGTCCCAAAGAACCAAGTTTTTGTTCCCCTCTCCTTCACCACTATGCCATCGCCGAAGTGGCAGTATCCTTGGAAGTACAAGATACATTCACAAGTTCAACATTACAACTTGAAAAGAAATACAACACTAGTTTATTCCATTAGAAATAACAAATACTCCTAGATTTTTCCTGCAAGTCACTCATAACTTACTTCTTCATATCCTGGGGAAATGAAACATAAGAAATGGGTGAGCTCAAATTCTCATTAAGGGTAAGAAATACGGCATAATATAACATAACTATTAGGCATTGTGAATAATTAAAAAAACAAGCCTTTATAAATAATAAACATGAAAACTTTGTGGTAGGAATATGAGTTGAGAAAATAATGACATAATAAGACATAGTCATGGGTATTATACGAGTCGAATAACCACATCAACCATCATTATTATCTTCATAATGATAGAATGTATAATGCATGACATTATGAAACATCTTGTCAAGGTCTAATCCAAGACGTCTAAAAATGATTTAGGCCTCGGCCCAGACTATATATCATATTGGGAAATGATTTGGAAAATTCCATATCTAATTGTCTCATGAGACCTTCTGATGCACCAATGAGATATAGAGGGCTCCACCCATCACATACTAAGTCCAATAAATTCCTCATATGAAAAGGTTGAAACATAACATAAACATTCGTATTAAAACTAGCATACGAAATGACAATAATTTAACCATAAACCGTGAATGGTATAAAAATAACACATCCACAATCAAACATATCTCAAAACCTGAAATACAATATGTAATATTTGTATCATAATAAATCAACTTCAAAAAAGTGTAAGATTTTTCAAAGGATGTTGACATAGATGAAATCAAAACTATTTGAGAGAAATATCTCTTTCTATTTTGAAATAATTTAAGAGACACATAATTATAAAAGAAAACATATATTTTGAAAATATTATTATAATCTTGTATTGGAAGCTTTGACGATGTTATAATGGTGAAAAATATCCTCACTTGTCTTATAAGTTAAAAAACATTCTTAACATAATTTTGTCAAAAAGCTCATAAAGTACCTTGTTTGGAAAATGACAGAAATATTACTTTAAAAACATATAAGGTCAAATAAAGGGTATAAATGACTTTAACCCACAGTCTAGTAAATAGTTAAAAAATTTTGAAATAAATTTTTAAGAAAACACAGATGTGGATGATAAAGAGGTCACATTAGTTACTTATGTAAAAACAACCTCGGATAATAAAGAGATTGAGAAATAAACCCTTACCAAGAACTTTTATTTGGTCGAGGGTAAATTAACCCCTATATAATAGTTAAATAATTTTTATTAAATTATACATGAACTATATACAAAAATATGATATCATATATGACCCTCTAATATTTCATTGTTAATAATATTTCATTACTATCATCGTTTCGGGAGTTAACAGGTTCATTTTCCTTTATAAGATTGGTTATGTATGCCATGATTGTTATGGATAGGATGTATTTTATTCATATACATAATTTCATTAGGTTCATAAACATTATTTTTCATTATAAAATGAAAATTATTCTTCAATGATTATGATATGGAATGAATCTCATCGCGTTCAGGGAGACGGTAATTCGTACCTACGCACGAGCGACAATATCATTATATTGATGGTGAAATTGTATGTAATTGGATGGTATATCATATATTCATAATCATTAAAATTTTATATTTATTATTTACATCAGTTATATTAATTATTATACCCATCCAAAATAATTAAGTGTTTGAATAACAAATTACACCACGACGCGGAGATGGTAAGTTGTACGTACGCACGTATGGTGACTTTTTCATTTATAGGATGGATAGAATAACGAATATGGTTGTACCATATTTATAATAACATAAAAGTATTTATAAGGTACTGGATTTATTATTTTGGTTTGGGAATAACAAAGAAATAGGAAGGGGAAGAAGAAAATAACTTGAAATATGGTGGTGAAATTATTACTCTTCTTCGGGTTCTTATTTTTGATTTGATCAAAATGGATTTTTAGGTTGAATTTATGATAACAAAAGGCCTATAGGATTAATTTAGGAATGTTAGGAACATATTTTGGTAGGGTTTTCTGAGACAAATGGATTTGGAGGTGTGAAATTAAGAGAAGCGTAAGTGTCCTTTTATAAGAGAGGTGAGGGTCACTTTCGGAAAACCTTGAAATATTATTTTATAATAAAATAATTTTTGGTTTCTAATGGATCCAAAATTATTTATTTAGATTCTAAGTTGTGTATGGGTCAAAAAAATCTCAACAAATAGGTTTTATATAGGTTTAGGTCACCATATTAAACTTATCTTTTAGATTTAACTCTTAGTTCAATAGATTGTCTTTTACTAGGTCTCTTTGTATTTTTTTATTATATGGTTAATAAACATTCTATAAAATTATAATATAACCTCAAGTGGTTCATTATTAATATATATAACCTTATCTAAATATTTTTACCAAACCTTAGATTTTTATGAATATTATATCAATTAATAATATAGTATTTTTTTAAAAACTCAATTATGTCAATTTTGATACTATTTGGTATTTGATTTTTTTGAAAGCCATTAAAATATTATCACTTCGAATAAAATTTATTTAACTAACTATAACATGTCATAATAACCTAGAAAATTAGTTTAATTAATCATAAGTCTCAATTTAAAATTATTTGGATATTTATAATATTGATTATTTTAATATTTTATTAATAAGGTAATTACTGCATCATCATTGTGTCATAAATAAATTAACTTATTTAGTGTCTAAAAATTATAAATAAAATACAATTATGTAGGAAATAATTCTTTCTTTCTAATGAATATTTATAGTTGAATTTATATTATGTGTAACCCTATATTAAATACTGTTTGGTTATTAAACCATGAATTTAACTCTTTTAACCGTTCTTTAAATAAAATAATAATAAATGTCCTAATCTAATCAAAGTGAACCAAATTGGGTCATAATTTATTACTAAGGTTGTTTTTTGTCTAATTATACTTATCCAATAGAATTAGAACATGTGTTAGGGTAATTATGATATCATTTTTACCCTTTATTACCCTATTTACTTTTAACCTTGGTAAATAAAAGTCAAAAAATACTATTCACCAAAAAATATTTTCATTTTATTGAGCCACATTTTACTTAATGATATAAACTGTTTCTCACATATTTTTGAAATTCAACTCACAGGAGTGGTAAAATTATGTTTTATGCGAATTTGCAAATGCTCCTAGGAGGTGCGTAAAAGACGGTAAAAAATTCAATAAAATTTTTATATATCTAAACTTTCTATAAAATGACTCAAATGAATTAAATTGAACTTATATAGTTTTTATGTATATATTTTGATCTAAAATAAAATTAAATAAAGTAAATAATTATTTAAATAAAAAGTCGGTTTTAACCAATGACGTAGTGTTTTTCACTATTCATCAAAAATTTAATGTTTTTAGAAAAATACCAAAAATTCACCCTAAGCTAATTTTGATATTCTAAATTCAAAAAATAATGTCCATTTTAAAAAATAAAATTTATAAATTTTCAAAAAGTGGGTATTACTATTCATAAATACTAGTTTGATTGGTTACGATGTGTTAGAATCTTGAAGTAGCGTACAATGCAAGCTATTGCATTATTCAAAGGGAAACCTACCATGGAAGCTTGGGGTCTACATTATTCCCTCCTTCAAATAATTTCATCCTCAAAATTTCTAGAATACTACCACACAAAAATGTCTGGGTGGTTCTTCATCATAAGTTCCTCTGGTTTCCACGTTGCCTCTTCCGTCTTATGGTTTCTCCATAGAAATTTTACTAGAGGAGTCATCCAGTTTCTCAACACTTGTTCTCTAGTATCAAGAATCTTCACAGCTTCTTCACAATAAGACAGATCAGGTTCTAGTTCAATTTCCTCATAGGTGAGTACATGCGTTGTGCCAGACATGTATTTTCTCGACAGTGATACGTGGAACACATCATGAACATCGGAGATACTTGGCGGAATTGCCAAACTGTAAGCTACAACCCCAATTTATTCTAGAATTTTGAAAGGTATGATATACCTAAGACTCAATTTACCCTTCTTACTGAATCATATAACACCCATCCATAGAGATACCATCAAAAAAACCTTATCTCTTTTTTGAAATTCCAAATCCTTCCTCTGATTATTGGCATAGCTCTTTTGCCTACTTTGGGCTACTTTGATGTGGGTATGGATAATATTCACCATTCCATTGTTTCATCAACAACTTTTGGGCCTATGAGTTTTCTTTCACCAACATCATCCCAAAAAGTAGGTGTGCGACATCTCTTTCCATGTAACACTTCATATGGTTTCATATGAATACTTGAATGAAAGCTATTGTTGTAAGAAAATCCTACCAGAGGTAAATATTGATCCCACATACCTTGAATGTCAAGTCAGAAAGATCTCAACATGTCCTCTAAGATTTGAATATTTTGTTCTAATTGCAAATCAGTTTGAGGGTGGTAGGTAGCGCTCAAACGAAGTTCAGTATCCAGGAATTAATGAAGACTTTTCCAGAATCTTGAGGTAAAATGGGAATCACGGTCAGATACAATCAATAGGGGTACTCCATGAAGTCTTATAACTTCATTAATATATAGTCCTGTTAAATGTTCAAGTGGTAAATCTTCTATTATTTCAAGAAAATGTGATGACTTGGTAAGACAATCAATAATGACCCATATTGTACCATTCCTTCTAGGAGTCTTTAGTATCCCCATGAAAAAGTCAATCATAATATCATCCCATTTCCACTCAGGTATGAGAAGAGGTTGCATGAATCCTCCAGGCTGTTGCCTTCCAGCTTTCATTTATTGAAAAACCATACATCTTGACACAAAATCAGAAATCTCCCTCTTCATGTTGTCCCACAAAAAAATGTTCCTTCAAATCACTATACATCTTTGTACTCTTCGGGTGTATAGAGAAATTGGATCTATGATAATCATCCAACAATTCCATGTTTATAACTTTTATATCAGGAACACAGATTCTCCTCCCAAATTTCAAAATTCCATCTTCATATATGAAGTCAATCATTCTCCCATCATTTACAACTTTAATCTTATCTTGAAACACCTCATCATCGGCCTGATAACTCTTTATCATTTCTAGTAAAAATGGTTCAGAAACCATTTTAAAAATGAATTGATGTTTCACCATCCATGGTTATTCCCATATACATATTTACTAGATCCATGAAAATTGGATCCCTTTCAACTCTCATCTTGTTCAAAACTCTTTGATCCTTTCTCCTCAAAGCATCTTCCACCTTATTTGCCTTCCCTGGGTGGTAGTGTATTGTGAAATCATAATACTTGAGTAGTTCAATCCATCTCATTTACCTCATGTTTAATTCTTTTTGTGAGAAAATATATTTCAAATTCTTGTGATCAGTATAAATCTCAAATTTTTTCACCATAGAGATAGTGTCTCTATATCTTCAGTGAAAATATTACAACTGATAACTCGACATCATGAGTGGGATAGTATTAATCATTAGTTTTTAGCTATTGTGATGCATCGGAAAATACTCTATCATTCTGCATAAGGACACTACCAAGTCCTTTCTTTGAAGCATCACTATAAATAACAAACCCATCATTCCCCAATGGTAGTGTCAAAATAAGAGCACTAACTAATCTTCTCTTTAGTTCTTTAAAACATTATTTTCACTCTTTTTTTTTAAAACAAATTTCACTCCTTTACGTGTGAGCTTGGTTAATGGGTTAGCCAACTGGGAAACATTCTGGACGAAACGTCGATAATAACTTGCGAAACCAAGAAAATTACAATCCTTAGTTATACACGTCGATGTGGGCCATTCTTGGATTGCCTTGGTCTTGGAATGATAAACAGATATTTCATCCTTAAAGACAATATGGACAAGAAAAGAAATCTCTTGAACCTAAAATTCACACTTGCTAAACATCCCATATAATTCATTTCTTCTAAGAGTCTGTAGAATAATGTTCAAGGTATTTTCATGATCTCTTTATATTTTTGAGTATACCAAGATATCATCAATAAATACCACTACAATTCCATCAAGATATTCCTTGAACACCCTATTCATTAGATCCATGAAGATAGAGGGTGCATTAGACAATCAAAAAGGAATTACTGTAAACTCGTAATGCATGTACCTGGTTCGAAATGCTATTTTCAAAATGTATTCCTTCTTCACACATAACTGATGATATCCAGATCAAAGGTCAATCTTTGAAAAATATTAAGCTCTATGAAGTTGGTCGAATAAATCATCAATGCGAGGTAGGGGATTCATGTTCTTTATTGTTATAGTATTGATCTCCCTGTAGTCAACGCACAATCTCATAGATCCATATTTCTTCGTAACAAAAAGGACAGGGGATCCCCATAAAGAAACACTAGGGTGAATAAATCCCTTATTACTCAATCCCTCTAGTTTTTTCTTTAGTTACACTAATTCCATAGTGTCCATTTTATAAGGGGTCTTTGATCTGGGCCTTTAACTAGGAATTAAATCAATGGAAAAATCAATTTCTCGTTTTGGAGGATGTCCAGGTAAATCCTATGGAAACACATAAACATATTCTTGCAGAATAGGTACATCCTCTATTCGAACATTATTTTCCTCACCCATAATTATTTCATTCTCATCCTCCCCAATAATTGAATTTAGTAGATCTATAGTGGGTGGATCTAGATAAGAACAAGATAGTGACATTTTTGTTCTAAAGATAAGGTACTCCTCATCATCGTCAAGAATTGTAACCTCTTTCTTCTTACAATAAATTTTTTCATTATGGTCTGAAATCAAATACATACTGAGGTTTATATCAAATTCAATCATGGGAATGATGATTAGATCAGCTGATAAATACCATTTATATGCCTTAATTGGGACTGGTTCACAAAATATTGTTGCAATGATACTTCCCTTAGAATTTTGACTGACAACTCCCTTGTCAAATAAAATTGGAAATATCTAATTTTCATAGAAAACTAGGAAGATATGAAACAATGTGATGATCCAGAATCAAATAAAGCATTGGATAAACTTGATAAAACCATTAAATTACCTGCCACCACCTATTTCGGAGCTTCAACCCCAGCAGTAGTGATCACATAAACTTAGCCTTGATCCCTTGGCCTTTTCTGAGGTAAGTTTTTCTACCGCTTAGGGAATTCATTTTCAAAATATCCAATCTCCCTCAAATTGTAGAATTGAGCATTGGTAGCTTCTTTCTTTATATTACAATCACTAGAAAGATGGAATTTTTTCCCACATCTGTAGCGTAATCATTTTCCTTTTAGATTTCCACCATGGTGCTTCCTTCCACAATTATCACAGGGTGGAAATTCAACTCTTCCCTTCTTCCCTTTTTCATTATTTCATTTCCCAGAGTGTTCAGAAGATCTCTTTGTCTCTTTCATTAATTTAAACTCATAAGACTTAGATAATTCTTTTTCTATCTAGATAGAAAATGAGACAATATCTTCATATGATGAGAAGGATTCTTAGACAAATGCTGGATGGATAAATGGTTTTAACCCATGAAAGAAACAATCAATATTACTTCTTGGGTTACGTATATAATCTGCAACAAGCCTTGCTAACCTTGTAAGGTTAGCCTCATACTTTATGACATTCTCATCCTCCTTTTGCCTCGGGCTCATAAATTTTCTTTCCATATCCGCTTGATGGTCACGAGGAAAGTATTTTTCTAAGAAAATATCATTAAATTATTTCCATTACATGTTTGATACTTCTTCCTTTTCCTTTTTGTTTTGACTCAATAACCACCATTGATCTCCATCTCCCATGAGGAAATAAACTTCCATGAAAACGTTTTCCCTTTCACTACATGCCAAAGAATTAAATATTTTTTCTAAGTAAATTATCCATTTCTTAGCTACTAACAGATTTTTACTCCCATTGAATGTTGGTGGTTGTTTCCTCATGAAGTGGTCTAAAATTGATTTTTAGCATTGTGAATCAGGGTGCTCCATGTGGGTAATAATATTATTTATAACCTGAGTGAGTAGTCCCAGTATGGTGATAATCTAATCAGCACCAATTGAATCACCTTCTCCACTATAATTATCTTCAGTAGGAGTGAAATCCCTACATGGATTACGTGTGTTGATACGGTTTCCATTCCTTCCACTAGGCACTATTTCTAAACAATTTCACACAGAAGATTAGTTTAGGAATCACAATACATAATTATAAACTTGTAAAACACTTAACATAAATTGAATAGTTTATGGATATAATCCATAATCATAAAAATATTTCATTGGGGAGGTATATACTCATAAATCCTTCATAGTGGTTTGTAAATAAAATGATAATTATCTTAGGCATATCCCTCGGGAGTGTCGTAACCAGGAATGCAGCAAGGCTCGTTGTCGTGCACCAATTCCCATTCGAGTCTAGCTCAAAGTGGTGTTTTCAGGGTTTACCCCTAGGTACATCTGTGCCAGAGCCGCCTCTACCAACTGATATCTTAATATATATGTATTAATTCGAAAACTCACAAAATCTATATAGTACCGAAATTCTAGTAAGTTTTTCCATACTAAACCTCAATGTTTATCTTAGGGTAGTGTTCTCGAATCATAGTTTTTCTAAATCTAGTTTCCAAGGTTTTTACTAAACTTCCTCTGATACCAACAGTAGAACCCCAACCCGAGTTACCCAAATTTGGTGCTTTATTACAAAACATTGGCATGATAAAAGGAATCATGTCCCAAAATACTAATCAGTTTTGTATCCTTGGAAGTACTAGATACATTCATAAGTTAGACATTACAACTTGAAAAGAAATACAACACAAATTTATTCCATTAGAAACATCCAAGCCTCCTAGATTATGCCTACAAGTCACTCATAACTAACTTATTCATATCCTTGGAAAAAGAAACATAAGAAATGGGTGAGCTCAAACACTCAGTAAGGGTAAACAATATAGTATAAGATAACATAAACATTTGGCATGGTGAATAATTAAAAAAACATGCCTTTAAAAATAATAAACATGAACACTTTATAGCAGAAATATGAGTTGAGTAAATAATTCCATAATAAAACATAGTCATGGGTATTCTCCTAATCGAATAACCACATAAACCATCATTATTATTTTCATAATGAGGGAATGTATAATACATGACATTCTGAAACATCTTGTCAAGGCCTCGGCCAAGACCTCTAAAAATGATTTAGGCCTCAGCCAAAACCATATATCAAATTGAAAATTTTCTTATAATCTTGTAAGGGAATATTCGACGATGTTATAAAAACAGAAAATATCTGCACCCTCTGTATAAGTTAAAAAACTTTCTTAAGTTAATTTTGTCGAAAAGGTCACAAAGTACCTTTTTAGGAAAACGAAGGAAAGATTCCTTTCAAAACATATAAGGTAAAAAGGGTATAAATTACATTAACCCATAGTTTATTAAATAGTAAAACTGTTTTTAAATACATTTTTATGGAAACACGGATATGGATGATAAAGAGGTCCCAATAGATACTTACGTAAAAACAACCTCTGATAATAATGATATTGTGACAAAAACCCTTACCTTGTACTTTTCCTTGGTCGAGGGTATGTTAACCATCTGTATAATAGTTAAATCATTGTTATTAAATTTTACAAGAACTATATAAATATATATGATATCATATATGACCCTCTAATATTTCTTTGTTAATAATATTTCAGTAGTATCATCGTTTCGCGTGTTAACTGATTTTGTTTCTTTTATATTCTTGGATACATAAGCCATGTTTTTTATGGATAGGATGTATTAGATTCATATACATAATGATATTATGTTCATAAATATTATTTTTAATCATAAAATGAAAATTATTTTGGAATTATTATTATTGGGAATGAATCTCATCGCGTTCGTGGAGACGGTAATCCATACGTACGCACAAGCGAAAATATTGTTATATTGATGGTTAAATCATATGTAATTGGATGGTATATCATTTATAAAGAATAATTAACTTGTTATATTTTTTATTTACATCATTTATATTCATTATTATACCCATTCAAAATAATGAAGGGTTTGAATAACAAACTACACCACGGCGTGGAGACGGTAAGTTGTACATAGGCACGTATGGTGACTTTGTCATTTGTAGGATGGATAGAATAACAAATATGGTTATACCATATTTATAATAACATCACAGTATGTAGAATGTACTCTATTTATTATTTTGGTATGTAAACAACAATGAAAGAGGAAGTGGAAGAAGAAAAGAACTCTAAAGAGTGTGGAGAAATTATTACCTCTTCTTTGGGTTCTTCCTTTTGATTTGATCAAAAGGGCTCCTTAGATTGCATTTCTGACCAAAATAAGGCCTCTAGGATAAAGGGAAGAAAGTTTTTAGGATATTTTGGCAGGGGTTGGCCAATCCAAATGGCTTTGGAGGTGTGAAATTAAGAGAAGGGGAAGTGCCCTTTTATAGTAGAGGTGAGAGTCACTTTAGGAAAAGCTTGAAATATTATTTTGTAATAAAATAATTTTCGGTTTGTAATGACTCCAAAATGTTATATTTTGAGGATAAATTCTGGAAGAACCTTATATTTTTATGAATATTATATCAATTAATAATATTGTATTTGTTTTAAAAACTCAATTATGTCAATTTTTATACTATTTAGTATTTGATTTTTTTGAAAGCCATTAAAACTTTATCACTACGAATAAAATTTATTTAACCAACCATAACATGTCATATTAACCTATAAAATTATTTAAATTCATCCTGAGTCTCAATTTATATTTATTTGGATATTTGTAATATCAATTATTTTAATATTTCATTGATAAGGTAATTATTGCATCATCACTGTGTCATAAATAAATTAAATTATTTATTGTCTAAAAATTATAAATAAAATACCATTATTTAGGAAATATTTTTATCGTTATAATGAATATTAATAGTCAAATTTATATTGTGTGTAACCCTATATTAAAAATGGTTTTGTTGTTAAACCTTGAATTTAACTCTTTTAACTCTTCTTTAAATAAAATAATAATAAATGTCCGAATCTAATCCAAGTGCATGAAAGGGGATCATATTTTATACCTAAGGTTGTTTTTGGTTAAATTAAACTTATCCAATAGAATTAGTACATGTGTTAGGGTAATTATAATATCATTTTTACCCTTAATTACCCTATTTACTTTTAACTGTGGTAAATAAAAGTCAAAAGTAACTATTTATCAAAAAATATTTTCATCTTATTGAACCACATTTTACTTACTAATGTCAACGGTGTCTCTCGGATTTTTGAAATTCAACTAACAGAAGTAGTAAAATTATGTTTTATGCAAATTTTCAAATGATCCTAGAATGTGGGTAAAAGATAGTAGAAAGTTCAATAAAACTTTATACATCTAATTTTATTATAAAATGACTCCAATGAATTGCCTTGAACATATATAGGAATTATGTATCTATTTTGACCTAAAATAAATTTAAATAAAATAAATAATTATTTAAATAAAAAGTCAATTTTAACCAATAACGCATTGTTTTTCACTCTTAATCAAAAATTGAATGTTTTCAGAAAAATACCAAAAATTCACCCTAAGCTAATTTCAAAATTATGAATTAAAAAATAAAGTACATTTTGAAAAATAAAATTTAAAAAATTTAAAAAAGTGGTTATTACTATTCATAATGGAAAGTTTGATTGGTCGCAGTGTGTTAGAATCTCGAAGTTTTATACAATGCAAGCTATTGCATTATTCAAAGGGAAACGTGCCGTGGAAGCTTGGGGTGTTATAATTAAATTCAAAAAAAATATGAGATTCTAGATACACATAGTGTGTGACCCTCTTAGTTCCTTTCATAATGGCATTAGGTTAACTTACACAGATTCGATGATCAACAAATAGTAACACATCAAAACACTTATAGAGAAATAATTTTGTGTTATAATAAAAACAACCTTCCTAAAAATTCTATTTTGTAATATAATATCTTTATCTCAATATCTCATCAAGCATGATGCATACTCAAAACATATCCCAATATGGCTAGTTTATATTTATTTAAATTTCCAAAATGAACTCATCCAAAAACTTCTTGGTCAAAGGCTTTAATCTGATAGTTCCATTTTAATCAAAGGCTTGTGGGTATTTTATTACATTAATACATAAATAGAAAATCATTTCTTCACTTATTCAATTAATTTTATATCACTTATAATGCTCCAAATATATTCTACCGCTCTATCATCATATATCATCATGGATTTCATACATACATCAAAGTACATGATTAATTATATATATTAATAATAATATCAATTCTATGTACTAATACACACATCTATAGATTGGAAAATGCAATAATACGTATAACATGTGGAATTCCTTTAAGTGGTTTTTTACTCATAACCACCATAACTAGAAGAACACTAACTGTGAATATCATAAGAAAATTCTTAACAAAATATTCTCCACTAACCCATTATAGTCAAACATTAATTATGGCCAATTATAGGGATCTTATATAGACAATAATACATGTATTTAAGAATATTTTCATTGCATTTTAAGGTTCTCATAATAATTATATACTATTATAAACCTTAAATGCAAAAAATACTCAAAGGAAATTATTAAAGTAATGTCACATAGAATAATAACCAACATGTGATAAGATATTTATATGTATTCTAATAATTTATAGTATAAAATTAGTTATTTTTTGGTCACTGACTCTAACTTCTTCATTGTCATCCTTATTGTTGTTATGGTCATAACAAGAACCATGAAATAACTTAAAATGTGGGAAATTAGTTTGGAATGTAGAAAATTAGGGAACATTTATCCTTACACGTTGACAACTAATTCCCCATGTGGTCAAGAATCTCCTTCCAAGGTCTTGGCATTGTGGGCTTTCCATAACATAAATAAATATTAACATTTCACATTTATTCTAGTACAAACTGTAACACACCAGGATTTTAGAAATAAATTTAATATTGAATTCATGAAACACTGAGTCTCTACACCACACCACATTATTATAACCTAGCTAGTAGAAGTAATATATCCACCCATATGATTTGAATTTCAAAAACCCTATATACATGGTTGTGATCAGCATGTTATTTGGAGTCGGATATGACCAACTTAATTTTTGTTGAATATTAACATACACTTATGAATATTAATGTTACCCATATGAATAGTGATAGACCCTTATGAATAGTAACATCACCTATGACAGTATATATATAGGATTTAAATTAATATATTATGTACATATGTTTTTTGGAATAAGTAAATAAATGTTTTAAAAACTGTATTTTTCATGAATTTTATGACTATAATTTAAAATTAAATTTATCATATTTAGAAAATTATTTTTTAAAAATGGACATCATTTTTGGATTCTACACGTTGAAAAATAGATAGAGTAAATGTTTGGGATTTTTTTTTGCAATACTTGAATTTTGTGAATAGTAATATATGATAATTTACAATAAGTGATAAATAATTGATTTATTGAGTCATTAATGATTTTTTGATGATGTAAGCACCAATGGTTCTAACTCACATTCACATATTACTATTTTTTTTCTTGTAATAATCACTATTGTTCTCATAAAAATACCAATTCCTCTTCCCTTAAGAGGCTCTCAAGGAAGGTTATTTCAAGAGGTAGAATTCCTCTTTACTTTTCTTTCATTTTCATGTTCCTTTATTATATTTTCTATCCTAACATATCCTCATCCAAATGGAATGAAAAATCTGGTACCATAAAGTTTCTATAATTTTTTTATTTTAATGGGATAATTCATCTTCATCTCTCCTTTCCCCCTCATTTATCATAAAAATGAAATTTCATCTGAGATGTGTTGATTACTCACATTCAAGGACGATGATGCTTTCAATTTGATTTACCATCTTCAACTCTGGTCATGAAATCATTTTTATAGTTGAACTAGACTATTTTATAATTATTTTATCTTATTTAATGTTCTGTAATCCTTATTCACGCATCATGTAAAATAATAATACAAAGGTAATCGTGAGAAAAATCTTAAAAATTGATCCAAGCGTTTATCATTATTGTTCTATAAAATGATTCACATTCACTCCAAATAAAAAAATTAATTTAATAATCTTTTACTATTACTAATATTCTTTAATAAAATATAAAATAAATTATTTACTTCCACTCCCAGCTTACAGGAACTATCATACTCTTTTATAAGTGAGTCGATCATAAATATTATGAAAATGAGCACTCACAAACAATGAAATTGAATCCATAAACCCATATAAAAGGCCATGAATGAATGTAATAATGTCATCATAAACCAAATAAATGTATAAAGGGTTTTGTAATTTTTAATTAATGAACCTAATTTTTTTATTCAGGTCACTAATATCAATCAAAGAACACCCTCAGTTATAAGGTAAGGGGTCTTCTCCCTTACTTTTATTCAAGAATCACCCTTTGTTGTGTCTTTTTATTTTTGATTCCTAATAATGGGGTATGTTTTCAACCCTACCCCATACATTTATTATCATATATAAATGATGGTATACCCCTTTACCTCTCATTAATCACTCACAAGAACACTTGTTACCATGCTGAAATGTTTGTATGGGTTTCTTCATCTCACTTCTATTTTTGTGAGATATTTTGTTTTCACTATTACTACTTGTTTATGATGCATGTATATTTCCCATTGATGGTTCATATCATGAATATAATTATTTTATTGATATTAATTTTATAATTTGATTATTATTAAGTTTGGGTCATACGATTCAATTTAATACAAATTTGTAAGTATTTTCTACCCTAACATCCATTTTCATTCGGGATACTCTTATTCTCTACTAACATCAATGAAATTTTTATTTATTCTTATTACCTCCTCATAAATTATGTCTGAATATTATATATATGTTTACCAATCATAATCCTTCTTTATTTTATGTGTATTTACATGTTTTAAAAGAATCCTTCAAAAATGATTCTGAAATGCAAGTCTGATTCAGGGAACTTCTCGAATTCTTACCTATTTTTAATTTCACTTTATAATATGTTTTAATCCATATTTTTATTTCTAAAAGAAAAAATTTTAGAATGAAAAATATTTTTTTGTTCATTTGTAGTTTTATGAAATCAAACATCCCTTTTACCTTTAAAATCCTTTAATATCTTCCTTAAACCGCACTAAAATGTTTTATTTCTAATGCTTCTATAAAAAAACATTTAAATGACTTCATCTCAGTAAGAATTTATTTATGTCTCAAATATAATTTCAATAACATAACCTTTTATTTTAATGGATATATGTGTTTATAGTCTAATTTCATGCCAATTATAAATTATTTTCCAAATGATATCTTCTTTCCAAAGTAAAAAAAGATTTTTCTCATATCACATTAGCTTTTATAAGATATATGCCATGTTCACCACTTATTTCATGCTTGTGGTGTATATACTTTCTAATGGTATATCATATCTAGAGTATCCTTATTCTCATTATATTATAATGGATTATTATTTGAATGTTTCAAGGTGGCATGGGACACATTAGAATGTTTAAGAATTATTTCTTCAATGACTTTTAAATGGTCTCATTTAAAAGTATCTTAATCTATGTCAAAGTAATTTGTTGAATCTTTTAATTCATTAAGGATTATCTCCTATGATATAATACACCATGTTTTATTGAATGGTTTACAATTAGTTTGACTATGGATGTGCTATCTTGAAACCATTCACCATATTACTATGAATGGTTAGTGTTTATGATTAATGATTGGGGAATGTTATTTTCATTTCATATGTTAGTTTTAATATGAATGTGTATGTTGTTTTTGTTTATCTCTATTCATAAGAGGAATGAATTATACTTAATAAGTGTCGGATGGGGCCTGCTATAGCACCTCAATGTATCACTAGGTCTCATTAGAGGAATTATGGTCTTGGCACGAGGTCTTGACAAAAATGGATATTTATGGTCTTGACCCAAGGCCTTGACGATATGGTTATGATGTACCAAATTATGCATTCCCTATTTATGAAACTATTAATTGAAATTCCATAAGGTTATTTGACTAGTATAATACCCATGTTTATGCTTTAATATAGAATTATTTATTCAGCTCTAATTGCTACCATAATGTGTTCAAGTTTATTTTTAACAAAATGTGTTTTTAGTTATTCAAAATTCCTAATGTTTATTTTTATGATACCTTTCACTATATTTATTACCCTTACTAACTATATGAGATCACCCCTTTGTTATGTTTTATTCTTTTAGGTTACAAGGATGATTATACTATGAATAAATTTATGGGTTAATCTAAGAGATTATGTGATTCTATGTTGAAGTTGTTATATTATTTTTAGTTTCAAGTTGTTATTTTTGAACTCTTGTATAAATATTGTTTCTAAAACTACTAAACTGATCGGTCATTTAGGATGCATCTTCCTTGTATCCACGCCAATGTAATAAAATAAGTCAGTGAATCTGAGCATCTTGGGTTGGCGTGTTGTAGTTGGTATCGAATGAAGTTTAGTAAAAAACATGGAAACTAGATATAGAATAAATAGATTAGTGAACAGAACCCTAACATAGACTTTGGGGATAAGAATATAGAGACATCCTATAATTTTGGTAATTCTTTTTATGTGTCCTATAGATTTTAAGGGAAGAAAATGAAGAAGAGGATGATAGAGAAAAACATAGATAATGGGAAGAATGGAAATAAGGGTTTTCTCACATGTGATAAGTGTGAAAAGAATCACACTAGTAAATACATGAAGGGAATGTGGGTTTGTTATTATTGTGGTGAAAAAGGACCCCATGTTTTTGATTTCATGGGTAAGAAAACAGTTTCCATTGTACAATGATATACCTTCAAGGAGAAGTGGATCTATGTGAATCACTGTCCCAAGCATCAAGGGAATATACCCCTAATGATGTTACTAGATAAAGATCCAGTTATGATACTACCACAGATGAAGTGGATTGATTAATATACCAAGTCGAGAAACATTTCTTTTCAATATTTTATCAGAAATGCACTAGTTATAAGAATTATGAAATATATTAGGATTGTACTACAATACTTTTTCTTCAAGGATTTGAGGTCATATAACTAAT
Source organism: Viscum album (assembly GCA_963277665.1). Taxonomy (NCBI): domain Eukaryota; kingdom Viridiplantae; phylum Streptophyta; class Magnoliopsida; order Santalales; family Viscaceae; genus Viscum; species Viscum album. The sequence continues at coordinate 163,658,114 of OY728144.1, forward strand.
GGTACTAAGGAAAATTGACTCAGTTGTAGGTCAAACTTTTGGAAAATATATAGTCGAGCGATAGATAACAATTATTTTGTTCATAATTCTGAGATGTCAATTTCTGAATAGATAGATTTTATATATGGATAATGAAAATTTGATAGTACTAACTACCTTGGGAATGATTATAAATTATTGGATCTTGATCTTTTGTAATGTTAAACCATTTATGAAGTGGTTTAAATTGATCATTGTATGAGGTTTTGGAGGTTAATGACACCACATGATGCACCTTATGGATAGAGATGATGTATAGGAAGTTCAATGAACAATCAAAGGATAAGATCATGTTTATTAATTATAAACATATATTTATACACTTATAGAGTGGAATAATCCCTCAACTCTACGAAAAGAGTCTTAAATGTTGTTCTGTTTTCATAATCTTTGATAAAATTATTGAAATTTTTCATAACTATTATTTATTTTTTTGTGGCAATCTACTTTCATATAAACCTATTTTCTATCTCTAGAAATTCATTGTTTAGTTTTTCTTCTATTCCCATGTTTTCAATTCCAATCAATGTCACTCCATTCGAAAGTATAATTTATTTATTTATCTATTTATTTATTAATTTATTTATTATTACTATTATTATTATTAAGACCACCTCATTTACCTTAACCTTTTTAAAGAGGATATTCTATCAACCCTATTTCCTATATGGGGTTTTTAAAAGGAAAATTTCAAGTAACAACCAATATATTTTAAAGTAAAATATCATATTTTTAAGATGCAATTTTTGTAAGGAGGAGATAATATAACACCCTAAGATTTTGGAAATATATTTAATATGGAATGCAGGAAACATTGAGTCTCTACAACACACCACTTTTTTATAACCTATAATTTAAACATAATTTTACCACACCTATGATTTGAATTTTGAAAATCTGACATACACAGTTGTGATCAGTAAGTTTTTTAGAGTCTAATATAGCCAACTTAATTTTCAGTGAATAGTAACATAACCTTATAAATAGTAATATTACCCATATTAATAGTTACATACCCTTATGAATAGTAACCTAACCTATGATATTATATATATAGGATTTAATTAAAAGTTTGATGTACTTATGTTTTGGAATAAGTAATTAACTATTTTTTAAAACAGTATTTTTCAAGTAAATTATGATTTCAATTAAAAATTAAATTAATAACATATAGAAATTTTTTTCAAAATGGACCTCATTTTTTGATGTCAAAAAAATGGTTAGGGTGAATTTTTGGGATTTTTCTGAAGTACTATAATTTTTGGCAAATAGTAAAATACGATAATTTACAATAAATGCTAAATAATTGATTTATTGAGTCATTTAAAATATTCTACTGATGTAAGAACCAATGTTTCGAACTCACATTTACATATTACTATTTTTGGTTATGGAATCATCACTATTTCTTATCTTATGAAAAATAATAATAAATTAATTATTAAAATATTAAGAAAACCCTCCTCCCCTCCACTATAAATACCACCTCTTCCACCCTCTTGTATTCACTCCTCTCAAGACTTGTGCCTTCTCAAAATTCTAAAAACATATCCTCCCAATCTCCTCCCCCATGACCATCATAACTTGGTCTTATAAAAATAAAAAATCTTCTTCCCTTAAGAGGCCCTAAAAGAAGGTTAATTCAAGAGGTAAAATTCCTCTTTTCTTTTCTTTCATTTTCATGTTTCTTTGTTATATTTTATTTCATAACCTCTACTCATCCAAATGGTATGAACAACTCTAGTACCATACATGTATCTTAATTTTTTATTCTAATGGGATAACTCATCTTTATCTCTCCTTTACCCCTCATTTATGCTAAAAATGAAACATCATACGTGATATGTTGATTTATCACATTCAAGGATGATGTTTCTCTCAATTGGATTTACCTTCGTCATATATGGTCAAGAAACCATTTTTATGGTTGAACTAGACTATTATATATTTATTTTATCTTATTTAATGTTCTGGAATACTTATGCACTCATGATGTAAAACAATAATACAAAATAAGGTAATTGTGAGCAAAATTGCCAAATTAATCCAAGCGTTTATCATTAATGTTATATATAATGATTCAACTTCACTCTAAATAAAAAATAATAATTTTATAACCATGTAATATTATGAATTTTCATTAATAACATATAAAACCAATTCTTTACATAAACTCCCATCTTATTTGAACTACTGTAGTCTTTTATAAGTGATCCCATCATGAATATTATGAAAACGATCAGTCAAAAACAATGAAATTGAACTTGTTAACCCATATAAAATTCCATGACTAAACTTAATAATGAAATAATAAACCAAATAAATGTATAAAGGTTTCTTTAATTATTAATTAATTAACCTAATTTGGTTTTTCATGTCATTTAGATCAATCAAAGAACACCCTCATATTAAAGGTAAGGGATCCTCTCTCTCAATTTTATTTAAGAATCCCCCCTATAGTGTGTCATTTTATTTTTAATTCCTAATGATGGGGTATGTTTTCTCACCTCACACATACTTTACTTATGATATATAAATTACATTATACCCCCTTTACCTCTCATTAATCCCCCACAGGAACACCTATTACCGTGCTGAAATGTTTGTAAGGGTTTCTTCATCTCACTTCCATTTTTGTGAGATATTATGTATACCCTAATACTACTTGTTTATGGTGTATTTATACCTTCCATTGATGTTTCATATCATTAATCATATTATTTTAATGACATAAAATGTATCATTTTATGATTATTAATTTTGTGCTATACGATTCAATTGATTGCAATGTTTTAAGTATTTTCTACCCAAACCTCCATTTTCATTCGAGTTGCTCTTCTTCTCTACTCGCCTCAATGAAATTATTTTTTATTATTATTTACTCCTCATAAATTCTGTTTGAATGTTGTATATATTTTTACTAGTCATGATCCTTCTTTATTTTATGGGGAGTTACATTTTTTAAAAGAATCATTCAAAAATTATTCTGAAATGCAAGTCTGATTCAAGAACTTCCCAAATTCTTGCCAATTTTTAAGTTCACTTTATAACCTTTTTTAAGAAAAATTTATCTTTATAAAAATCGAAACATTTAATATAAAAAATCTATTTTGGTACATTTATGGTTTTATGATAGAAAACATACCTTTTCTCTTTAAAATCCTTTAATATATTCCTTAAATTTCACCAAAATGTTTTATTTGTAAAGATTATTTAAAAAAAAAATTTAAATGACTTCATCTCAATAAGACATTATTTAAGACTCAAATATAATTTCAACAACCATCCCTTTTATTTTATGGGATATCCATGTTTACATTCTGATTTCCTAACAAATACAAATGATTTTCCAAAAGAACTCTTCTTTCCAAAGTAAAATGGATTTTTCTCATCTCACTTTAACTTTTATGAGATGTATTCCTTGTTCACCACTTATTTTTGGATTTTGGTTTATATAATTCCCATTATTATATCATATCAAGATACTACTTCTAATCATGATATTCTAAGGGATTATGATTTTAATGTTTCAATGTGGTATGGGAAACTTTAGAATGATTAAGGATTATTTCCTCAAGGACTTTTCAATAGTATCATTAAAAAGTATCTTCATCTATGTCAACATAATTTATTTAATCTTGTAATTCATTTATTTTTATCTCCTATGATATAATCCAACATTGTTTATTTAATTTTTTATGATAATTTCTACTGTGGATGTGTTATCCTGAAACCATTCATCATATTACTCCGAATTTTTAATATTTGTGATTAATGTTTGGGGAATGTTATTTAAATTTCATATGTTACTTTTAATATGAACATGTATATTGTTTATGTTTATCGCCATTCATAATAGGAACTCATAGGAATTATTACATTTCGGTTGGGGCCCTCTATACCCCACGGTGCATCGGTAGGTATCACGAGACAGACTATGGTCTCAGCATGATTCCTTGACAAAATGGATATTTATGGTCTTGTCATGAGGCCTTGATGGTATGGTTATGATGTCCCGCATTATGAATTACATCTTTATGAAACTATTAATTGAAATTTATGAGGTTATTTGAATATTATAATGCCCATGTTTATGCTTTAATATGGCATTATTTATTCATCTCTAATTCCTACCATAATGTGTTCAAGTTATTATTTAAAGGCATGTGTTTTGAGTTATTCTTCATGACTAATGTTTATGTTTATGATATCTTCCACTATATTGATTTCTTTTACTAAGAATTTTAGATCACACATTTCTTATGTTTTATCCTTCCATGTTATTAGGAAGATTATACTATGAATGAATTGTAGGGTTAATCTAAGAGATTATGGGATTTTATATTCAAGTTATTATGTTGTTTTTAGATTTGAGTTTTAATTTTGAACTCTTATATGTATCTTGTATCCAAAACAACTAAACTGATCGGTCCATTGGGATTCATCTTACTTGTATCTGTGAAAATGTAATAAAATAAGGCACCAACTCCATGCTTCTGTGGTCGGGGAATTACACAATCCCTTTCATATTCTTAATTTATATGGAATATAATATAACATCTTCCATATTCCAAAATATTTGATATTTGTAAATAAATTATAATCATATTGGAGTCTCAATTTTAATGTAAACAATTTCAAAAAACAAAACATCACATTATTTCTTAATAATATCATTAAATATAAATATTTTATATTCATGTTTACAAAAAATTCCAAAATAAATATAAAAACTTTTATGCCTTTCCTTCTTGTATAATTTATATACACATAAAAATTATTGAATAAATAAATAAAATTTAATCCTAGATCATATCTAATGAAATATTTTTTGTACGGTTTAAATCACCCCTTCAGATTCGGTATAGACCCAGAGGGCCCAAAATAGTTAATTTTTTTATAATTTTAACAAAAAACAGTTTTCATTAAAATTATACACATGACACCAATTTTGGTTATAGACCAGCGCATAATGGTTGGACAGTTAGATTTATGTAGGCTATTATTTATTATTATATGTCTATTATAATAAGTTATTTAATATTTCATTACTAATATATTTTTGGTACATTATATTAGTTTTGTGAACTATTTTAGTTTAATGTTCAAACTATAAACACTCTCATTTTAGAAGCCATTTTGGGAGGTATATAGCCTGGTGGATGCAGATGTGTCGTGGTGGTAATATAGAATCATATTATATATAATCAATGGGAATATTTTACTAGAGGAAATTCATTATGGGCCATGACCTATAAATATATAGTATAGTGTGATCAGATTTTGTGGCAAACATCACCATGTCATAGTTATTGGTTAACCACATCATGGTAACTTTACAAAACAATTCTTTGTTTTTCTATGACTTTCTATAATTGTTTTTCCTAAACCATATCATGGTCCTATAACTATTATTATACCTTGAATGGTTTTTATAAATTTTATGTCATGGTTTACAAAACTTTAATGAAAAATGGTTTTATGAACTTAATATGTCACATAATATTGAAATTCCATTTTTATGGTATCTTAATTCAATCGAAAACTCAATTCAAATAAGATGGAATAAGATTTGAACATGTTGATGAGTTCTTAAGGGGATAACACTTATCCAAAAATAGTAGAAATCATCAACAAAAACCTATGAAACCATAGGAAATATATATATTAAAAAAATAAAAAATAAAAAATGTTTTCCCTTTTCTTTATTGATTTGATTCTATCTAACCACTTCAAAAAAAATTAAAAAAATCACCAAGAAGAATACAACAGGATCCTACTTCAAAGGGTGTAAGTAGGTTAAATGACTCTCCCAATGAATCAAAAGTATCCCCTATTCTAATGGTTTGCTAGAAACTTGTAGTTAGAGAGGGATAAAGAGATAGGGAAAGGGAGAGAGCTTGAGGTATTCAACTAAATAAGTTTCAAAGTATTCATATGATGTCACACACACATACCTGAACAAAGAGTTTGTTTATATAATCCATCCAAGTACATGCCTTGGAAACCAAAAATTCAACCTATTAAATGGAATGTGTCATAAATATTTCATATTCTATAACTCTTTGTAACTTATATAACATTAATGTTTAATATTTAATCATTCTTTTGCCGAATTCAAACACTTCTAGATTATCAACACATAATAATCAAACCGATTTTGATAGCTTAAAGTAGTAGAAGAAAATATTTACATGATTTATCTCAAATTATATAACATTTACAGGAAGGTAATAGTGGTAAAGTGAAACCACACTATGACATGTTTTACAATAACATAAACCATGAGGTGGTCTAAATCAAAATATAATTTTTGGTTATTTACTATAAATTTCATGTTTGTAATCAAAAGACCCTAAAAAATAATGTACTTAATTAAATATAGAATATAATAGTCACATGTATAATATGATATGTTGGAAAATAAAATATAAACATAAAAACCATCACATCATTATGTTCAAATACACCATATAGATAAGTGAGCATTTCTGCTTCGATGAATATTAGTAGGGAAAGAATATACAAATGTTTGGATCACATGTAAATCATGGAACCATGCCCAATATTCAGTATAGGGTCTACCTAATAATGTAGTGGAATTCACATATTTAAATAAATGTTAAAGAATATGAGGGTGAGTGTAGAATCATAGAAGAAGTGTGTAAGGTAAATAGTCATACCTTTTGTCGTTAAAGAGGGAATTTCCAACTAAAATAAAACCGAGGGTGAATGACAAATCACAAACCTTAAATTAAAAAATGTGAATGGGTAATCAGAAATCATTAATATAACCAATGGTAAAAATTTATCATCAAAAAATAGCTAAGAAATAGTTAATGGGTATTCATTAGTCATAAATCTAGTAATGATGAATGGGTTCTTTACATTAATCAGTAAACCCAACTCATACACTTGTCTATCCACACACCCCGAATCCTACACCAAGATATACATAGATCAAGTCATGCCACCCTTGGCATGGATTAATAAACCACATAAATATCCATATTAATAATATTTATCTATATCAACCATAATTTACCCCAAAATAAAAGAATGGAAAAATTAATTATAGGATGTAACATGTATAAGCATCCCTTTGATTGAGGGAATTCTCAAATAAACCTATCAAGACCAAATAAAACAAATGAAATGAAATTACACAACTCCTGAGTCCTAATTCCAAGGTATTCATAATTTTCTAGAGGTGAAAACCATTTATGGCCTTGTAATCAAATTGTAGGGCTCATAAGACATATTACATGTTAAAAGACCCTCACTCTTTTCACATTGAGAAAAACCTCAATTCAATATTTGATAATTAACACATTCTCACCAATATAAACACATCATATAGTGCAAGAAACTCATATAAAAAATTGTAAAAAATTTGGTATCGTCGAACTCATACTCGTATGAGCCCGATCATCAAAACATATAAGGTGATTCACATAATTGAAGGATAATAAAAATCATATAAGAATCCCCAAATTTATAATTTATGAATGAAACAAGTGTAAACTAAGAGAAAACCCCTGAATTACAATCCATGTGAGGTTAGCCTTACCAATTGACAACCATGGAAATGAATGACATCCAAATCCATAAAGAATCAAGAAACAAGGAGCTAAGTTTGGTAAAGGAATATATGGTATTATGATACCCCTAATGTGAGACAAGGTTGGAGATAATGAATACATTAAAAATAAGAAAATATAAAAAAAGAACCAAATAAATCCATAAAATAGAGGGTTTGGTGTCCCACTAGAACTTTATAAAATTAATGGAATCCAAACAAGATTCTAAAAGATATTAGTTTACTATATAAAATTCTTACAATGCATCCATTTTCTCATTTTTAGAATCTCAGCCTCCCCCAACCACTTCTACAACCAAAACCTTCTAATATACACATGGAATGACTAAAATTTAATCCAATAAATACCTTGATATTCATGAGTCATTACACTATTACAATTTTCTACATTGATTTATGGTTATGTTTAGTTATCATCTAATGTTCTTCAATTATATCAATGAATATCTAAAACTAGTTGACATTAATGTCTTTCTTTAGTTGTGAGGTAGAAGAAATTATTTTAATTTTTTATAAAATGTTGGATGCAATTTATAACCCCATTTGGAGATCTGGTCAGCTATATTATTGAAAAAAAAATTCAGTAGCTATGAGAGTCAATTAATTTATTATTTGAACAGAGATATTAGTTTGATGAGGTGAAATATTTTTTTCATTTATCCCTTTACTTTTGGATTTTTTTGGGATATTATTTACAGTAGTCTTAATAAATATCAAAACTAAATGGAACACAATCATTCATCACATTAAACTAAAATTGTTGAATCTTAACTTGATAACCAAATTGTATCATGTATATAAAGAGAGTTATTTTACAATTATAACCTTAACATCATCTTTATAAAAGGGATGACGAGCATCTAAAATTTTACTCAAACATTTATACCTCATGAAACATTTGAGTTTTCTTTCTTTACACAAATATATATAATAATATAATAATATTTTATAATTTAATTAAAATATTCTTAAAAATGTAATAATTTTTTATATTCAAATTAATCATGGAATGTTTTACAGTGTACTTGTGTTTATTATTTTAATGTAAATATGTTTCTCACTTCCTGTGCTCCTTTTTTTACCTAATAAATAAAATTCTTCCCATATAAAAATTAATCATTAGGGGTTGTTAAAAATTATTTTTTCTTAGGAACACAAACACATTTAATTTAGATTATTTTTGTCTACTTTTCTTTTATATTAGAATTATAGAGGTGGGTTTTTCTTTAATTTAGTTATAAGTGTTGTTTCAATAAAATTTATTTTTAAGTATTATTAAGTTTTCAAATTTGGTTTCATTTTTCTCTATTTTATGTTTGATATATTTACAAAAAAATAATGTGGTGTGAAGAATTATTTTTAATTAAAAAATTTATTCACATCAATTATATTAATAATTAATGTAAAAGATAAATTATTGTTTCGATTAACATAATAATTGATAGAATGAAATATTTTCTATATTGATTATTAAAATAACTAACATGAAAAATCAATGAAACTATTTAAAAAAAATATTTAACTATTGAGTAATTTTATTTGGAAACATATATGAAAACATTTTATTATGTATGTTATAAAAGATAATAGACAAGTTAAACCTATATAAATTATAATATTTATTTTATTCAGTACACTAATTTTCAAATAACTAATATGATAAATTCATTTTAACATGGTATTTTTATAACCATACTTGTGAAATATATTTTAAATGTCTCTATCATCGGGATCCTTTAATATCCAATATTAATAACAAAAAAACTATTGTAAAAAACCCTTAACACGTTAATGTTTTTTCAATGAAAACATAATGATATTAATTTTATGAATTTATGAATTCATACATTATAACAAAATCAATAAAAAATATACAATTTTGGACTAAATATTTTTTTTCACATACTTGACATAAAAAATAAGATAATGTATTTTTCTCATATCTTAAAAGATAATAAAATTGTATTAGATTATAATTCGAGAACATCTTAGTATAAAGATAAAAAATAATTTTAATACTAATGAATAAATGTAAAAGTTTTTAAGTTTTGATAATTGATACATGGAGTTTGAAAAATAGAGTATAATGAATAAACCCCAAGATCATCATGCCTTTGAAACTAAAATCATAATAAACTTAAAATGAAGAATGTGTACCTTAAATAATTGTATTTAATTCTCATTACCTTCATATTTTTATTAATTAAGATCACTAAGGAACAACCATAATGATCTTCCTTCTGAGCTGTATCCAAAAAAATCAAAAAATCAACCGAATTCTTTAGGCAGGCCATTCTAAACCTCTATGATATTCTAGTATCTCATGGTGCTATAAATGTTGGATGAAAATATCTTTGAAATGGAGAGAGTATCGGCCATATATTTTAGGAGGACATTATACACACTAACCATCAATAATAATCGTTTATATAGTCTATGGAGATGATCACTGAGGCCATGAATTTAATAATATGTTTTATAAATGTGTGAGTAATGCCTTTGGTTACATCTCATGTAACCCTTTTCAAAAAACACTCCCAAACATTTCATCTTATAAAAAATAAATAACTTATGACCTAAATTTTATATATTTATCTATTAAAAAAATAACCCACAAATCTCATCATTGTATCATAGTTGTTCCAAATTAAGAATACCATGTGATTCAAGGTACTATGATTCACCCTACTATATAATACTACTCAACCAAGCATGTTGTATGATATATTTACATCAAATAATATGATATACCCAATGGATTAAATATAATAATTTTCCCTATGTACTTCATACATTGTGGCAAACCATATCATACCATATGATATGACATGAATTTAAGGAATATAATCTTCAATCTTTCACTTTCACTAAAGCATAATATACCTTATTTCCAATTCAAGGTATATCATATCAGATGTAATAACTTGTGGAACAATATCCAAATTTAATTTTTGATATTTTATAAAACATTTATGTAAAGATATCATTAACTTTTACTTGTATTACATCATATCCAATACCTTATGAAAACTCCATCCAAAAATCCTTTTAGATAAAACTCTAAAACACTTTTTGATTAGCTCTCTCATTCAAACTCAATCCTCATTCAATTAGACACAAATTGTGACAATGTGTTACTTTATTAAATTTCAAAAAAATGAATCACCTCGCCTATAAATTTAGGTAAATACAAGTCTCTAACAAGAATCAATGAAACATGATCTATAAAGGGATCTAGTGTGATCTTCATCAAATGCATGTACATGTGTCCTTTGGCTACATTATATACAAGCATGAATTATTATATGATCCCTTTTTAAATAAGTTAAGTGAATATGGGACATAATTTAGGTTAATAATGTATCCTCCTTATACATTATTAGCTCTTCATGTATAGACTAATCAAGTCACCCAATACATTACCAGTCATTAATCTAGGAGATGAGCACATCACATATCCCTCTTCCAAGTAGATAAGAACATTATATGTACCTATAAAGTATGTGTATACATGTCCTTGGTTTATCTTAATAGATGACCTAGATTTCATGATCAATATATGAGAGAAAAATATCATCTTGGTAGAGCTCCAACTCATGACATGGTCGGTAACATATTAAACTAGACCTTGATTAGTTATTCCTCAAGGAAAGCTTGAATAAGAAATTGAAATAAGTAAGAAGGTTATCTAGATTGGTATCTCACTACCCCTAGGTAGTTATGAATCCAAATATGAACCATTCACCGCTAGTATACCAAATATATAATGTTTTATGTTGGTCAAAAAAATATTTTTTGGGCCGAAGAGGTTAAATGTATTTCAAAGAAGGTGGATGTTTTTATAGAAAATTTTAAGAAATTATTGTATTTTTTTCAAACATAAATCACTTTACTTAATTATGTTCCTTAAAAAAGGTGATCATATTGAGATGAGTGTCTTGATTTTTATATACTGATTCCATCGTACATAAGTTTTTGGACTAAGGGTGTTATTAAAAGTTTTGTTTCACATGATTGGCATATGCTATATACAAGTATCATCAGACAAAGTATTTGGTGAACTGTTAAATGTGGTGATACTTTCTATTCTCATAGTTCCTAAAAATCATGAGTATTGAAAAAAATAATGATCCAAGACAAGTATAAATGGGGGGAAAATAATTTTTATATATAATTTCCATACTATGACGATCTAAGGAATTTCACTCGACAAAACATATTAGTTAGAGGATTGGTTGATTAGAGTTTGTGATCAAAGTTTATAACATTTTAAAAGAATGATTGTACAAAGTTTCGGAAAACATAAAAGTAACTAATAAAATTGTGTAAGGGTAACACCCAATTACTATATGCTAAAAACTGTACAATCAAAGCTACTAAGTTCTGTCAAAAATATATTTTCGAAGAATTATTATCAAATGAAAGTTGTCAAAGTAAAAAAAGACAAGTTACTATATCGTGTTATCAGATAAAAATCATTAAATGATATATCATAATGTCGTCTTTTGGAGTCCATTAGTAAAACCTTCTATGTTTTTGAAGGGTTTTTTCATTATACAACTTCAATTTGATAGAGATATATGATCTAGTAAAGTGAAGTTGTTAAAATATGATCAAATGAAAGTCTCTAAGACATGGGATAGATAGTTTTTGTTAAAGTTACTAGATTAATGTTTTTGTATGAATTTAATCATTCAGAGTATGTTATCAAAATTCAATTGTTGAAGATTCCTTATTCAATTAATTGGATGGAGGAAGTGTTTAGAAAAAGTATTTCTAAATTTTTATTCGATTTAGTGCAGGAACATCGCATTGTGTCTCATCGGTTGAATGTTTTGTTACAAAATATTATCATAAAATTGATTGTAAGGTTTATTAGCATTGAAGAAGTTACATTAATATAATATTGAGTAAGTTTATAGAAATTTATTGATTATTGGGTTTAAATGAAGAATAAATAATATTCTAGAGGAATTCAAAAGCATCTAGTGAATTGAAAAGAGTAAGAGTATTGATATATAAATTTTTATTGAGAAGAAAAATAAAATCGGATTATCACATTTACTCTTACTTTCACACCTATAAATAGATGATATTGTTATATTAGGGAGTAACCATTTTTCATACATGAAGAATTTTAGTGGAGTGTTATAGAGTTAGAAAGTTGATCAGAAATTCTTTGTGAAGAAACATAAGATAGATCGCTACTGGATGGAGGCTCCTATAAATTGGTACCATATATACATTATAAAGAAATATTAGATAGAAAATTATCAAATTGAAACTTCCCATTATTTGGTATCATAAAATAATTGTGCAGAAATGATCATTCGAACAAGGAAAAAGAAGCATCAATAGAATTCTTGAAGTGATATAGGCCAAAGATATTAGATAGATTTTATTTATCAGGTGGTATTGGAAAACAAATATGCTAAGGTAATTAAATGGGTTATGTTGAAATATATATTTCAATATAAAATATGGAATCAGATGAATTGTACCAAAAGAAAAAACCTATAAAGAATGCCAGAGGAACCCATTAGACAAATCCAACGAATGAATGATCATGAGATTGAAGGAAGTTATTGCCTGCTGTTGGGAAAAAAGTGAAGAATAAGTACTTGAAAACAATCTACTATGAAGATATATTAAGAATAATAGTGAAAACATACTTGGTACTATTTTTTATGGTTCTTTTAGTTTTTATGAAAATATTTGTTACATCATTTACCTATGTGAGGATAACATCCACTATTAATTTATTGTAGTTCACGCAAGTGTAAGGATATTATTATCTTGTTGTAACCACGTACAAAGGATTATTTTCTATTGGACTGTGTGGTATTGGATTATTTAAAAAACATGATAATTAAAATCTAATATTATTGATTATTGAACCATGTAAATACCATCGTTCCTATGGTTGTCCTTGCAAGCATGTTTTTAATAAATTCATATCTATTTAATAAGTGGAGAAAGTTTTTAATAAGAAAGATAAAAATGAAAATAACATATGACTAATTCAACCGCTCCCCCTTTTATTCATCACAAAGATCTTGATTAGTCCTTTCAAGTGGTATAGGAGAGAGGTTCCATTCATTGACTCTTTTTTGATGTTTTATGAAATGAAAATTTGTCATGGATGTTCTTATATCTTTTAACTGTAAGGGGATTCCTATTTTCAATGGAAAAAACCATCATATCTAGAAATATATAATGTTTCATCACCTTAATTACTTTTGTAATGAAGTTTTTGAAGTTGTTTCAAATAGTTTCACTCTTTATTCTAAAGGTGTTCTTTTGAAATTTGATTATAATAAAAAAATTTAGAATGATGGGTGATCCAAGAATGATATAGTTTTTCCACTCCATGAAAATGATTTTCTTGTTATTTTTAGTAGCTAAAAGTATCTAGGAAAAAATTTAATAACATCTTTAAAAATTTCGAAAGTGAATAATGAAAAGTAAAAAATCTTGAGTCTAAAATATAAAGATCTTAGGATTTGTGATAATGAATATATTGGTGAATAATTTATAATGGTTAATGATATTATAATCATTATAATATTTCTTGTTCATAAGTAAGAAGATTAAATTATTGTTGAAAGATCTTATGAATTCATCCTAATAAATTTCATACAAATTTTTTACCCTTAGAAAATACATATCCTGAAACTCTTTCTTTGGATAGTCTACATAAAACTATTATTAATAATGAAATGAGAATATAAATTCATATCATATTGAATTATAAATATGAATGAGAAATTTATTTCAAGCGGGAAAAGTAAAGAAAATATAATAAATTTTCTATTTAGCTATAATCTTATGAATCTGACACCAAAAAAGTGGTTATAAAAATATTTCATTATTTTATGTCTTTATTATCTGAAAAGGTGAAAAGACGCATAAGAAAGTAAAATGTAAAATTACTTTTAATATTATTTGTCTATGGAGTTGTTGGAAATTTTGGTACAAATTGTCTAAGACATAAGTAAAATTACTGTAGTGATCAGGTAGATTGAAATTTAAGAATACCCCTTAAAAATAAATTAGAAAAATCCATGTCATATTATATGGTAAAGGATAATAATTTCTATAAATAAAAAAAAGAAAACTTTTTGTATAAGTATAAGGAAGATGACTCCTGTGAAAAAGAAATTGATAGATCTAGTGAATAAGCTAATGAAATTTTATCATTGAAAAAGTTAATAATAAAATGTTCACCAGTGATAAAAGATGTATCTCTAAAGAAGAATAATAATAAGAGATTCAGATTGGATTTATGCACAAGTGTGACTTAAAATAATGTCTTGAAAATTTGTAAGATCTAAAGAAGATAAGTAGAAATTAAATAAATAAAATATATTAGTAGAAAATTAATATCTTTTCTTGAGGAAAAGTCAATATTTATAAAAGGTATTTATAATATAAATAATTTTTTTGATCAAAAGATGAACGGTGACATAAAAATTGAATAAATATTGAAGGAGAAGGATAAATAATTATGGTATTTTCAATAAAACCTTTTCCAAGAGGAAAAAAGAATTAATTTTTTTAAACCGAGTAATATAAGTTAGTGAAAGTTCTAAAAACTGCAAACCATTTAAGGGCTAAAAAATAATCCTTAAAGGTAAATAAGAATGACTGATAAGTATATAACAAATAGAAAGTTAAGAAAACCATGTATGTTTCCAAAATAAGAAAATTTGAAAACCTAGAAGTTTCTATGGTTTTAAATCCTAAATTAGAAGTTACTAGTAATAGTGAATCCATTTAGTCTAAGAAGAAATCTATACTGGAAAAGAAAATTTCAATTTCTAACAAGAACATTGGTGTGAAATAAAGTGAAAAGGTGGAAGGCGAGAAATTTTATGGTGACAAGGTACACAACTCCGGACATTATGTAAGTTACAATCGAAAATATAACTTATAGGGTTACTATTAATATTATGGAGTTCTTATGGTTATAATGAATATATGTTGGTTTAATTTTCTATATTACTATCAAAACCAAAGAGGTTGAAAGAAAAGTTCTACAGGGATTCAACCCACCCAAAAAAGAGAACATGAGAGATCTGTCGTGATGATTGGAAAGAGATTGCAACCCTTGGAAACTATTTGTCAAATATGTGAACAGATTTGGAATCTAGGGAAATGATATATTATAATGTTACTAACAGAACATATTTTTAATAAAAAAATCTCAAAGGCTTCATGGGATGAAATAAAAAGGAAGTTAAAAATCATTAGTTGTTGAAACTGCTCTCAAAGCTATAAAATGAGAAAACACTTGGATATTAAATTGTTGTAATTATTTTCATATTATAGTAGACTTTATGTTTTTGAAGAATGTGAAATACTATAAAGAAATTATAGTGATTTTTTGCACTAATGAGTCACTCAGAGTCAGAGGTTTTGGATCTTATATCCTCATAGAAGAATAGTAAAAATCCAAAATACCCATGTTCATTTATGGGATGAAACATAATTTGTTAAATGTTTCATATAGTTTTTATGAAGGTAACAAAGTTGTTGTTAAAAAATATGTTTCTTTTTTAAAAAGGATTAAATATAATGAATTTGTAATGAAAGTAAAATGTAACAAGGGAAACTTGTTTCAGGTCGGTGATGCCAAAAGTTTATTTTATCTGAGTATGATAGAAGAGAATCAACTATGGCATATATATTTCAATAAAATATGAGAAAATTTAAAATGAGAAAAACTATTCAAATATTCTTGATATGATAAGAATAATGGATTTATTTTTCTCTATATTCTAGAATGGGAAAATTAACAACCCAACTCATAAGAAATTTGAGATACATTCAATTGATTCCTTGGAGCTGATACATTCTCACTTTTATGTGTCCATGAGTACGTAATAAATAAACCTAGATAACTCCTTTATTTTTTTTAATGAAAAATTTACTTTCAATACATGTATTATATTTTGGAAACAAAAATTAGATGTTCTCAAAAAAAATTAGAGTTTCTAGAGAAGTACAGAAAATGAATGTAGATATTTTGTGAATAAGATTAAAATTTATAAATGTGGTGAATATATAAGGGAGATGTTTAAAGATCACCGTGAAAATCACAGACATCATCAAGAGTTTAGTACACCATACAAACCATAGTATAATGGGGTTTTTGAAATTTTAATTATAATTTTTTATCGATGGAATTAAAAATATAGATAAGAAATTATAATATCACTTATTTTGTAACCGTGGAAAATTTCCAATGGTATTTGAAATTTTTGTTTTATGGATTGGCTATTTTCTAAAATCATCATTGAAATGTAAATATGAGGGTTTAAAAACAAATATTTTTTGTTTTTATAATTTATTTAAGTCTTGATAGATTTCTTGGGTGTTCTATTGAGTTTTTGGGGCATCGGATAATGAAAAATCACTTTCATAGGAAAAAAATATGGGACACAGTTTTTTAAAATTGTGCAGCCCTTGAGGGGATGTCACATGGTTTATTGAACTATGAAAGGTAGGGTGAATGTCCATGTGTAATTTTATTAGAAAAGTTCAATGGGGGGCCATGGGATACACATGGATTTCCAAACAATGTTCTTATCCCACATAGTTAGTTCCACTTAATTGGAATCACATCATGGTTGGCACACTATTAGCACATACCATGTGGCCAAACCCTGTGGGGTGTGGCTCTTAGGTAGTGGGAGCAATAAATTCGGTGCACAATTAGTCAAATTGTTAGGACTAACTATAAACATCATTAAAAGGGTTAAATTACTTCCCCCCCCCCTCTGTCCTTAGATGGGATATACCCCATTTTCCCCCCTCACTCGCCTCAGGAGCCCTCTCTGTGCGCACCACCTTCCTCTATCTCCTTTTGGTGGATATCCCTCATTTGTTCTCTAAATTGATAAACTTCAGATGAACTAGAAGTGCATCAATGATTCTATGACTCCCCCTTCTTTCCCTCCTCTTTTATCTCGCCATCTCTATTTTTACCTTTGTGTGAGGCAATTATCCTCATTTTCAGGGTGTTTGTCTAATATTAAAATTTCTCTCATTATAGATTAAATCAAAGTCTGATATTTTATGAGTGGACAATAATAAGAATAAGGCATATAGTCTATTTTATTTTAGATAATGTCTTGTTTGTTTATAAATCATTTCATTTTCTCACATGTCATACTTTCCATACAGTTACCTTTAAATATGAAATTAATTATGTGGAACCAAATGCCTCAAATTATATAGGATTTTTTAATCCAATTAAACCCTTGGAGGTTGTTCACCTTGACTCGAACAACCCCCTTGAGGCGTTCTACCTATATTTCATGATTCTTAAACTCTAGATTTGGAATTAGAATTACCCTTTGAGAATATTAACTTGTTTAGTTAAAAGGAAATGGTTTAATGAAATTAAATGAAATATTAGTGGATCAGATGAATCCCTTAGCCTAAAATCATTATTTATAAAATTATAGTATAATATTTCATTAAAGAAATTTAAAATTATAGATTAGTTGGATGCTTAAGGAAATGATTTTCACTTTTCTATACCGAAATTACTAAATGGAATGATTTACTCCTTCACTCATAAGTGAAGTGAAAAATAGATTAAATTTTTTTATCTTTATTGGGTCAAATTATATATGGCATAAAATTTCCCATGGAATTATAAATTACTTGTAAATGGAACAAACCAAATTTTATACTTAAACTCTAGTAAATGTCATGCCTATATTCATGGCATTCCTTATTAAAATATTTTTCTATTATCTTTTACATGTGAAATTGTAAAATAATGAATGAAATGAGTCATGATACTTGAAATGGAATTGATGAATCATGTTTCCTATGATTAAATACTAATATTCAACATGTAAAAATGGATTTCATTGATCCTTGAGTGATATCAGGTTTCCCTATTATGGAACTTATAGGATGGTATCATAGGCTTTTTAGGATAATATGTAGCCTGAGCGATATCAGTTTCCCCACTATGGAATAATGTGGATGAGATCATAGGTTATTTTAATTATATTACACCTTGAATGATAGTTGGGTTTCCTTATTATGAAATTCCTTGGAATCTCACATATAACAGATGATTTTCCCTAATCTATAAGTGAAAATTGGGTGTCATTTTTATGGAATTACTTATATGGGGTCATAGGGTAATTGGATGTTACGAGTAACACTAGGGTTTCCTCTCTTGGGAATGCTATGGACTTGATCATAGAACAAACAAAATTATGTTACTCTTTGTGTGATACTTGGGTTCCTCATTGCAAAATGCCTAGGGTGGTCTCATTAAACAAACAATATATGTGTGTGTGTGTGTGTGTGTTTATTAAATACATATGACTATTGGTATCTCTTTATGAGGACTATTATACTAGGATGCCTTGGTTATGTGCCCTTTTTTCCTTGACTGGCTAGTGTCCATATGTTCGGATACATCTGAATAACTATAATTGACCCATGGTTTTAGAGATACATGTGCATGAAATCCAATGTTATGCCTCAGGTACTAGATTAATTATACCTGCACACTACTGTATTTTATATTCACAAATTGGAAAATTTTAGATACTATTGGTGGTGGACTAATTATTATATCTCACACCAAGTTCAGGTCACCATTGCACTATGGTACACGAACAGATATCATGCATGAAACTTTAGGTTCGTGGATTACACATGTGCCTTTAAAAATGATCATGGGAGCATAAGAACATGTGACTGAGCTAGAGATCAGTATTATCATCAAGATATACTTTGGGATATTATTTATTTTTTCTGATTGTATTCCTGCTACCATGTATTCCTTGTTTCTTTTAATTATTTACATGACATCATTTTTTGTGTGATACTATTTTATGGATTTGGCAGTTTATTATTATTGAGATGATTTATTTTTTGTTTCCTTTTAGTTAAACCACTTCAAATACTGATAGATTTATTATCTCTTATATTATTTTTATACTTTGATTATGAGGGAATAGTATCCCTAACATACCACCATTGGACTGTCACTACTAGTCTATAGCCTATGGCACTGGGGAGGCATGCTTGAGGCCATGTGACCGACCATCTCAGGGAAATGTTTCGGTGGCTACCTGGTCGGGATGTTAAAAATTGGTATCAAAGGGGGATTATTTTCCTTGTCATTACTCTATTGGTTTGGTAGATATGAGACCAGGAATGTGTCGACTCATGGTGAATGTCCGTTTCTAGGATTTATCGACTCACACATGGGGAAAACACCAAGTTTCTAGGGACGAGACTAGTCTTCATGTTGTTTATTATCATTTTTTATTATTAATCACCTTACGTGGATATTTTTTATTTTTCTAGTTATTGATTCATTTATTTAAGGGATTTTTACCCTTGGCCTGATAGGGTAAGGATGTATAGCTAGATACATCATTTTAGGCAAATACATATTCATAAGACATGAATATTCCATGCCACGTAGTTTACATTTCTTGATTATCTGATACATTCAAGATATACCTTGTGTGATTATATTCCATATTGTATTATTATTTAGAATGTATAACTTAAAACCATGTTTATGTTATTAATCATCGTGATTATTTGTATAACAAGATGGGTGATTTAACTACTACAAAACGCACCTTTACCAGCGCTAGAATCAACCTTTATCCATGCTATAAAAATAGTGACTGCCATAGCGTGGATAAAGGTACATGGATTCTATTAGCGCTAAAAAGGATCTGATAAAGGTTATATTTATCAGTGCTTTTAAAATCCCTGATTAAATTCCCAATTTATTATTTCTTTTATTTAGCGCTGATAAATATAATCTTTATCATCACTTCTATTTGCGCTGATAAAAGTAATATTTATCATAACTTTCTAAACATATGATAAAGAGAATCTTTTTAAGCTCCTCTAAAAGAACTAATAAATCATACTTTTATTTCCTGATTTATTAGTGCTGATAAATTTGAAACCTGCACTACGATGTTGTAGCACAATGAATCACCAAAAATAGCTGTAGTGTGCTGCAACAACATACTACATCAGTTGAAGCAAAAAAAAATTAACAAAATAATATAAAAATACTAAAATTTAATGAAATAAAATTTCTAAAAAAATACGAGAAAAATAAAACATGGTTATAGAATATGTAAGTAGTTGTTTTACTAAAATTAATGTGAATTTTGAATAAAAACATGCACATGGAGCCATACCAGTCACACCATGAGTCGAACTGAGGTGTGACAGATTCCTACATATCACAAATCACTTATGTATCATTTTTCTAAAGTACCAAAACAATCAGAATTCATTTTCTTAGTTTTGAGTATGTTAGTTTTTTTTATTAAAATTAATGTCATTTTTGAATAAAAAGATGCAATTTGAGTCATACTGGCCACACCTTGCATTGTATTTATGTTCACCTAATCCCTACACACTGCATGTTATGTATAGATCGTTTTCCTAAAGTACCAAAACAATCCAGATGGTTTTTCTTGGTTTTGAGTATACCACGTGTGTGTTTTACTAAAATGTCATTTTAAACTAGTAACACACACTATGAGCCACACCGATGGAATCATGTTTCAGTTTGACATCAGACTAATTCATACACATCACAAATGAATAATGAATCGTTTTGCAAAATTATCATGAAAATCCGAGCATGGTTTCTCAGTTTTCAGTGAGTGAAACTTTTTTGTATTAAAATCTCAATTTTAAAATGATAACAGACACTTGGAGTCATACGGGTAACATCGTGCTTCATATTTAGCTGAGGTCAATCCGAACACATTACAAATTATGTATAAATCATCGATCTAAAGTACCAAAACAATTAAAATGTTTTTTCTTGGTTTTGAGTATGCCATGTCTATTTTTTACTAAAATGTCATTTTAAACTGGAAAAGATGAATAATGACTATTTTCTTAAGTGAAAAGGGTTCTGTGTAATTTTAAACAATTTTTCTCAAACACAATCATGGTATGACCTTTATTCTACTTCATTTCCCAACAATTTTATTATGGTCAAGCTAGCACTTCATATCCTCCTCTGCCACGGTCTCAAACTCAGTCTTCGCCTCTACCTCCTCCTCTACATTGGTCTCTAACTTGGAGTCTACCTCTACCTCTACCTTTGCCTCCTCCTCCACGTTTTCTATTTACAAAAAAAATTATTGTTTAAAAGAGAGCACTTCTAAAAGAATTGATTTTTTACATTAGTCTTATCCTTCAGAAAGAGGTAAAAACAATATATAAGCATTATAACATTAATACTTCACACCCAAAATATATTTCTAAGATCACAACTCATACTAGATCTCAAACAAAGCAGGTAATCACTCAAATTTTTTTTCGTCAAACATTCTGACAAAAAATACATTACCCACACGTTTCAAAACAAATTGATTTCTTATTTTGAGTATCTCTATTATCATCAATCTTGATAATACTGAGAAAAAATATAGCAAAAATTATTATGAAATATATTTAATGAAATAGTAATTACCTTCCGAAATTACTAGTTTGGGGATGCCGGTATTTTTATGCTTTATGATTTCTCTCATAAATTTGAAAACATAATATCCAAAATCGATATCATTATCCTATTTCAGACACTAAAAAAATAATTACCAAAATAAGAAAATTGTTTTGAAATGTTTTGAGATTTAAATAGTTCTATATATACCTTAATTTTTTTCAAGTGGTAGTAATCCACCGGATTTAGATTTTCAGACAACAACTTCATTCCATGACCTAGCTTGTACAGAGTGACTATCCCATCATTACAAAATAATCATTAAAACACATACTGAACATATAATTTGAATTTTATCTATAAAATGATGATTTTAGTATATTACATGTTCACAATACACACAATGTGTGGTTGTTTGGTTGGACATCTATGCATTGAATCCAAAAATTAAGTATTTAAGGTGTCTATGTTGACTGCTATCAACATCCAGTTTTTCCTAAAAAACAAAAACAATAAGTAATGAAAAAATTAAAAATATATTTTATGTGATTAGATCAAAGAGTTTTACCATTTAATTATTGGTATAAAAAATATTATATCATCTAATACTTTTTTATTAAATCATTTGAGTAACTTATCTTTTTTCATCTCTATATTTTCCTTATCCAAAGAAATTTTTGGAATAGAAATGATGTATGGATTAATGAATCCAAATCGTGCTTCACACAGTATTACCTTTATATAGTTGTAATATAAAAACATATACAAAATATGAATAGTTATTAAATTAATAAATATATTTATCTTACTATTTGGACAGATGTATTATGAAAATTCACCTTCTGTATTTATTCACAACTAAGATGCCCAGCCAATCATGCTGGAGAATATCAGTTAGAGTCGCAAGACCAATAAGGTCTAGGAAGGATTCTCCTCATATGTTTTCTTCATATTAAATGTAATACATAGTTTTATCATTAAATGTGGTCTATGCATGAATTTGTAATGATAATAAATATTTCTATGGAACTGTGGGGAGAAGGTACTCTCGAAAGGGTGCTTTTTTTCTTGGTCAACTCACTAGATTTTATATATTCAACCTTTCATTTCTCTATGGATTTATTCATCTGTAATATCATAACTCACTTCATACCTTTTATCATCAACTGTTACATGATTTTCATATGAATTTTTTTAAAAAACATACATCATGTATATTTATATGATTATATAGACAAGTTGTGAAAGCTCCAATATCAGCTTTGGCCATTGTAATATCTGAACCATCGAGTGGAGCAGGAAATTTAGTAATTGGATCATAAGAAACCTCAATCCTAACTCTAATGTGACTTCCTAGGAGGGGTTGACTATGTATCATGTGTCCTAGGATATTACCCACTACACCCATCACAAAACAGTGGTATGTCAGTGTTGACAGATAAAAATCACATTCAACTGTACCCTGTATAACTTTAGTAATATAAATTTACCAAAAGACGTTTGATTCTCCTTTAATAGAATGAGTAATGAAAAAAGTGATTACCTAGGTCAAGGTATAAAGTTGGGGGAATGACTAGGCTCAATTATAGTGGTATCATTTCATTCATATATGGATATTTTCACCATCACTTGTTCACTTTGATCCTTTCTTATACATTGGTCTACCAAGCTAGACCACAAAATAATAAATTTTAGTGAGTCTATTTGTGCTTGAATTCATCTAACCATATTATATGTACCTTTATCTGGCATTATCTTCTAGAAATATGTTTGAGGAGAGACTCCACACCTAATCCTTTAATGCAACTAGATTGTTTGGGCCGCTTCAACGCTACTGAAAGTCTCTTTTCTTCTAGTACATTCATTGCTGATTCTTATGTCTAACCCATATAAAAAATATGAACATATTTATTTATATGTAATATTGTTTTAAATCATAATGAATTAAAATTATTTTATACTTACACATTATTCCCATACTACTTTTGTGTTTTCATTAACTAATATACCATACTTATTTACACGACCCTACTTTCATAGCACATGATGTGGGATGGAAGTGGCTTCATATTTTGATTCATAAATTTTCATATAAACAAAATTACATATATTGTTTCATATCATATAATTAAACTTTTATTGTTGATTTAAAATACATACCAATTTATTCTCTAATGAATTGTACCCCATCCTTCCTTTGCAATAGGGATACATTAGTTTTGGTGCATGTTATTTTTTTCAACATTCATTTTATATTTCATCAATTAACCATTTTTAATCATGTTGGATAAAAAAAATGTCAAATAATATATTATCGACCGAAATTCACTTGAAATTATTTATCCTTGTGATGATTTCAGAAAGAATTCTATGTTTCTTAATTTATAATGTGTTCATAATTAAGAGGTAGGTGGGTATTTATTTTCCTCTCAGCATCCTTAAGGTGTAACATTGTAAGAATATTCTGGAAGGCTCTATGGGATTTTCTAGAGGCCATTAAGGAAAATTTCTTACATAAATCTTCTAAAATAAAATAATTCTACACGGAAAAATGAAAAATAAATCAAATTTTCATTATATGGTATTTAGTAAAATGGAGAAAGTATATTATAAAACTACCATTATATCTTTCCAATGGATTTGCTTCGTTACATGTTAGACGTGGTGCCATAAGTCAATATCAATCGACATATTCATCCTCAGTATGACCCCAAGATAACTAATGAATGTAGAATGGTTGGTATTAGTAGGTTTGTCATGTTGATTCGAACCACACTCCAAATTTATACCCTGACTTCTTACCTAGATAATTTTATTCAAAACAATGATGTTGTGTCTTTCATGTTTTTTTTCATATTTTCCATAAACATATTGTTGATCCCCTAATAATTATGTAGTTTCATCATAAATAGTATGTTCTTGTTCAGGATTGGAAACATCATCATGTCCAGTAGACATTGTCTACATGAGTATTAAAAGATTTAATTTGTATTTAATAAAAAAAATGCAATACACTCCATGCAAAAAAAGTCCACAATTTCATCCATCATTCATGAAAATTGTTATTGTCCTGAACAGAGATATAATACCTCAATACTATAATACAGTTGACCTTCACTACCTTTATTTAATCCTTCCTCAGACACTTGATTACCTTCCATCTCTTTCTAATAGGAGGAAGGCTAGTTTGAAAGAGGAATTCCAATCCATCATCAAGGGATGGAATACAATCATGTGTCTAAGGATTAAAGTGTCCAAGGAACCTATAGTGATGTTATCACTCAAAAAGTATCCCCATTTAAAGAGGAATTGTAATACCACCACTATAATGGTCATGAATAAATTTATCTCACCCCACCTATATTTGACATCACTTCTATCTACTCAGGGATTCCACACTTTCCAATTTTGGATATTTTTTAATCCACCATAATATCCCTATAGTAACATGCATCCCTTTAATGGGGGATTATTTCAAATTTTCTCAATATTGATCTAGAATTTTTTACTCATATAAATGAAATAAATTTATCCAATGCAATCCTAAGTTTATTATTATTATATATTCCCATAAAATTTGAGAGGAACCGTAGATACTTCACATCAATGAAACTTATACCACATAGTTGGATCTAGATATATAATTACCTCTATGAATGTCATACTTTATGCCTCATAATGATATTATCAGTTGTAAAATATTATATTATAGAGAGGTGTTTCCATAATTCAATGTTATTACATGAAGAAACTTTAATCATTTTCCATGACTGCTCTCACTAAATATGATAGGAGATATCGTATTATTTTTATCATATTTAAAAATTGAGGTGATATTGTATTTGTGATTTGATCCATTATTTTCACACAAACCATGGATAGAGTCATATTTTATGATATCATAAATTGTATGATAAAACATAGTTCAAATCATTATATTTTCTATATTTCATACCATATGATATATAATGTCCATATGCTTTGGATGAATAAAGAAATCATTCATATCATAATATATGATATTGACATAATACAATATAAAATTTATATTCTTGAAAATATAATATATTAATACATTGTGTCCTTGAAAAACAAGTCTCTGATACCACTTATAAGTTTTAGGGTATCATCATATGATCACCGAAGGAGTGCTAGCTATTTAACTTAGTGATAAACAGTGATCAAAGAAGAAGTGAGGTTTGGATATGGAATTAAATAAATGGTTAACTATAATAAGTGGATTGTGTCTCGATTTTGATCATTTTGAACATTGATAAAAAATTAAATGACTTATAAGACATAAATATCCAAACCATCAAAAGTATATTTTAATCAATTTTTGTTTTATCAACGATTATTCACCATGTTATATGGCTTTTCAAATTATTTTTTATGCAATAAATTAATTATCTCTCTATTTTGAATAGTAAATCTATTAATAAATCACATCTCAAAGTTTTCTGGATCAACTATCCAACCTTGGATAACTAACGTACTTTTCGGAAATATGCTCTCTATATGTTGTTGTGTATTTCTAAGTCCATTTACCCAATGATTTCTCAACTCTATCCAATCTAGGAAATTTTAAAAAAAAATTGTATAGTATAATTTTCTCACAAAAGATATTCCCCATCACTCTTTGTAACCCATGACTAAAGTTTAATAGTAATCTTGAATTAATTTAAAAAATAAAACTCTCACAACAAGCATCACTAAAAAAATTCAACTTGAATAATTAATTAAATATTTCTTTGAATTCAATAAAAAATTATACATCAAAATTATAAATATAAATAACTCATTTTAGGGTTTAATAATTTATAGGAATAACCAAAATCCACATTACATTTTTAATGACTTTTTTAATTACCTTTGTCCCTATATGTTCATCACCCATAAAAGAGAGCCACCACTTGGTATACCCTAATACATAAAAACCTTAATAATTAATCCTTTAGAATCTATAATATTGTATATAAGATGAATTAAATTTGAGAAGCTGCCTAGATTTTGGAACCATATATTATTCAAATAGAGAGAAACCTAACGAGGTAGTAGAGGTCTATTTGTTGATGTTGAGAGTAGAGTAAACCATATATGTGTCTCTCAAAGTAAATATGGGATTGACACTAAAATAAATATAAAAGTAGAAAATGAAATAGAACCACACTCGTTGTATTTTAGTAATGACGAGAAGAGATGTAGGGTTCATTATGTTTAAGAACAATGAAAAAACATAAAACGTTGAACCCAAAACATCAAAAAAATAAAGGAAGATTAGAAAATAACATACATTGGATTATATCTTTGATTAATCTGAGGGAACATAGAGGAGTTGCGCCAGAAGCAGAGGAGTTCCACAAGAGCTTAAGAATCACAATCGACTAAGTCATTTTTAGGGCTTTTTTAAATAGATCGGGGACGCATTTAACAACGCCTTTATAAAAGCACTGATAAAGATCCCTTTTATCAGTACTAAATTTATAAGCACTGATAAAAGATATATTTATCAGTGATAGTATTTTAGTGAGGATCAATATATATTTTAACATCACTTTTTGAGCGATGATAATGATTGATCTTTATAGTCACTGAAAAAGCATTGGTAAATTTTTTATAATTACAATAATTAAATAACTTTTTTATAAATTTATTATTAATTAAATAAATTTATTATAATTTTCTTATTATTTCAATATATATAATTTTTCATTTATAATTACATAAATACTTATTTGAAAAGTAATAATTATTTATTTATAATACTTATTTATTTATAATTATTATAAATATAGAAAATACACATTTAAAGATATATTTATTTACAAATATATTTTTAACATTATTAATTAATATATAATATTAAATACATCCATTTTAAAAATGAGTGAAACTAAATAATTCAAAATGAGTACAGTTTAAAAATATTCAAAAAATGGATTTGTCTTTTTAATTAAATATAAGTTATTAAAAATATATGGATATATATATATGTGTGTGTGTGTGTGTATTGAAATGGATGAATACATGTTGAAAATAATAAAACATATTAAATTTATATATATATATATAATAATAGAAAATGATCAAATTTAAAAATAAAATAAAAAATAAAAACATCAAAAAGGAAATTTTAGTATTAAAAAAAATTGACCGATTAAAAACATAATATATATTAAATATACCATGTTATAATAAAATTCTAAAATATAATAAAATTTGAATAAATTAAATAATTATTAGGTGTATGTGTTTCTATATATTGTGTAAATTTATTTGTGTGTGTGTTTTATAAAAATATAATTACACACACACAGAAACACACACACACACACACAAACAGATATGTGTGTATGAGAGAGTGAGAGACATAAATGAAGCACATGATGTTTGATATAGGTTAAATTGAAATATCACAACATTAAAAATGAATAAGACATTAATATGTTTTTAATTAAAATTTTATATATATTATACCTATTCATTTAATATATCTATTTTTAATATATACTATTTATTAATATTTACAATCTATAGATATGTACAATAAATATATTAATTTTTATTAATAATTATATAATTAATAAGATTATTCATATTTTTATTAATTTTCTATTTTTATTTTTATTTGATTAATTTTTCATATTATTTTGGACCATTATCAGTGCTAAAAACATGTCGATAAAGGGAACCATTTATCAGTGCTAAAAATAAAGTGTTGATAAAAGTTACATTTATCGTCTTTAAAATAAAGCACTGATAAAGGTAACCTTTTATTAGCGCTAATAAATGGTGCCTTTTATCATCGATTTTTTAGTGCTAATAAAGAGATTCTTTTATCAATGATTAGTCCAGTACAAATAAATATGTAATTTTTCAACAAATTTTTCTAGCACTGATAAATTCCAATGTTGTTAAATGTGTGTTTTTAGTATTGATTATTTGTAAGCCTACTTGTATACCATGTTTGAGTAATTATTTGATATACTTATCAATATTCCATGCTTCTATGATTGACTATTTATATGTATATATTTTGTATGTCTAGTTGATATCATTCATTAATAAGATCCTTCTATAAATTTAATCATCGTAAATATTAATGGTTGTATGCTAAAATTAAAGGTAAAACCTTGTTGCAGCTACATAAATACCAATTGTAATGTATAAAGAAAAGTACCTTTATATATTGGGAATGTAAATTCATCTAACTGAACCATGGTTCTTATATATGTATATTGAATTTTAATCCTTATCAGAAATGAATTCCCTATAAATTCATGTTCTTATATTACTTATGTATAAATACTCATATAACTAAATTCCTAAATGCACAACTATACCCAAGTAGTCCAGTTGGGGTAGGTTTTTTATGTCATAAACTTGTTAAGGGTGTGACTAATATTTAGTATATCAATTGTTGTTGGGTAGAATTTAAATGAACCCATCATGGTGTGATTGGACCCTCATAGATTACCTTTATCTTTTGTAGGCCTCAGTGCTTAACCCATGTGGTTATACTCATTCTATATAGAGATGGTTATTTAAGGTTTCCATAGCCTCTTAAATGGTGTTGAACATAAACATACGGTGTAATCATACTAGAAGATTCCTATATAATTAATAAAATACCTATTATATACTTTTGATCTATTTTTATATGTGGATTTTGTAAATTAAAATTCTAATAACAACCTATAGAATGCTTTCTTCTATAGCGTGGAAATGAAATTTTCTTAAACTAATCCCAATTTTGATATCCTTATGTATGAATACAATGAATAAAATGAATTTATAAGATAAATTTACTAATTAAGACATGATATCGGCAAAATAATAATTCTTTAAATGAAGATTGATATAACTTTCATATATTTCCAAGGGTTGTTAGTTAAATAAAGTACCAAGTACAGTCACCTTTCATAATAGGTACTTTTTATTCCTTAAATTTATCCCTTTAAATATTTAAAATAAATGTGAATCAATGAAAATAAATTAAATAAAACCTTAAATTAGTGTTCTTGGTTTTGAACCATATGTATGTTTATTTTAAACGTTTCTTTTATTTTTCCCTTGGAACATGAACACGATCGTTTACCACATACATCTTATTCGGTGAATTGAATCTAAAAGAAAGATGGTTGAGATGAGTGATTATTTTATCATGACTCTAGTTTTAGGATATATTCCATGTTTTAAAAAAGAAAGGTTTAATACTAGTTGTTATATCACCTATATAACTTAAAGAATTACAAAATTTTATGATGATTTTTTCTGACATTTTGTTGTCATTCAAGAATCGTTTTCATGAGTAGGAATGTTAGTTCTAAAATAACACCTGAGTTAGATAGGGGTTCATGGGGCGGATTAACCCTTATTAAGTTTTGGAGCAATATATAATGCTCAAGTCAAATGGGTTGTACACTCCTAGCATAGGTTCGGCAACTTATCAGTCTGCAGAAATCTTCTTCTTCTTCTCGAGTGATGGTTCACTCGGAGATCATTAACCAGATTAATTGTCTTAGGGGATAGTTTAAAATGGTGTTTCATAGTTTTGATGAAATATCGGGGTATTATTCATTAATATATTTGGTACCCATATAATTGATATGATGAAATACAAAACCATATGAGTTCAAAGGATATCATTTAATCCTTGGGAAACAATGTTTTGATCATGGGTCATCTATGAGGTAGTAACCAGGGCGTTAATGAAAATATAACTCATCCCAATGCTCAATATGATGATTTTGTAAAAGTTTCGGGTGTTTTAACACTACCTATTAGTTTTTTTTCACTTTTTTGCCTGATTTTAGTGATGTGTGTGATCATGTCTTGGATGAGCATTACATGTACATCTATAGTGAATATGATCTAGTTCTCTTGTAAGAAGCAAGTTATTCTCTCCTATCATATTTTGTGTTTTGTAAAATCATGTTTTCATTTTCTCTAACCATGGTTAGTGGTTGGTGGAGCAAGTTCCATGAGATAAGATCCTTTACATAGTAAATAACAACTAGAAAACTCCTATTATGGGGAGCATTTAAATGATCGTGGAGAAATGTGTCCTTCTAGGTAGATGGAGTGCAATAATAAAGGACCATTGGGAGTGGTCTCCTATTCTACTAAAATCTCGTGAGGGTGGTAAGTTCAAAATTCTATTCCTTTAAGTGAAACTAGAAATAAAATCCATTTATGTGTTTGGAATGAGTCTGGATGAGTGATTTAAGCATTGGGTTTATGGATTACCCAAAACATGTAATGTATCTGAAGTATGTCAGTGCTTTCAAGGTAACATGATTATGAAATAGTTGGTTGTATACCCAACCATTTAGTATAAGTTTAGTGGGTTTAGACTTCTATATTTATGATTAAATATTCATTGGAGGCCTCGGTAGTAAGGCATAGTTTTCTATAAATAATGATGTTTTTGTATGTACAACTGAGATCTTTAAAATAATTCAACTAGCATTGTTTTGACTGTTCTTCTTATTGGTAGTTGAATATGCTCGATTAGAAACCATACCAAGAGAATAATCTTGGATATAATGGGAGTGTCTTGGGTTTTAATAGTAATATTGAAAAACATCCTAGTGTACTCTTCAAATAGTTATGATCATGTCCCTTTTCTTGACATCATTTGTGGTACATAGGGAAAGTGTTAGTTATACACTAAGATAAAGAGAGGAATTAAACACCTTCATGACCACATTAATAGATTTTGGGGATGTTTCACTTTGGGAGAATGGTTATTTATAGAGACTTGGTTTGACCTGAATGATACTTAGATTCCCATGTACGAATTGATTAGATGTACTCATAGACACCAAAGGATTCTTGGACTTGATCACTGGGAAAAATACCATTGTTGGGCTCAGTCAGTGTTCTTCATTTGCGAGCATCTCGACTATGTACTAATGTATCAATTTTAAGTTATAGAGCGTGGTATACCTAGGATAATCTCTTTAGACCCTTATAGTTGATTCCCATGTTACCCCAGACTTGCAGTCTGGATCGGATGATTTTTTTTCACCATCAAAATACAAGTGTGTTGCATGAGGTACACACCTATGTTCATGTTGTGTAATGACCACATAAATAAATGGTTGGGATAGAGACATCACTGAACACCGATTATGGGATTTGGAGAGGGAGTTCAGAGAAAATATTGAGGTACCTTGGTGTAAAGGATTCAAGATCTTGCCTTTTGAATGTATTATCCGTCTAAGTTGAGAATTTTTTAATGTAGTGGACCAAAGGTTGATTGACTTGAGATCTCTCCCTTTGGATGCATGATGTTAGTAAGAAACCATGTCTATCATGCCCTTGTATTGAGACACCAATAATGTAAAGGTAGGATGAGGATTTTCAATGAAAATTCATCATAATAAAGTTGAATTTTGTTTGGTTTGAAATTTAATATTTTAAAAGGTAGATAAAATATGCCAAGAACATAATTAAAATTCTAAGGGTGTTCTTAAATAGACAATTCCAACAATGGAGCTTCCATAAATTAGAATTGCCTATTCAAGATAGAAACTATGGTACGAAACACCATAAGATGGATGGTGAAAGAGATGATGACATGATTGTGTGTTAGGTTAGATGGTTTTGGGTAAGTTATTTCTGAATATTTTGGTTCTAAATAAAAGTGTTTTTTGAGTTTCAATTACATGTGTACCATATACTTTAAGTAATTTTATACGTGTGTTGGGTTTTTGGAAATGAAATTCAACCATATGACTAAAATTCCATGACCCCGGTACGTTGAATGATATTTAAATATTTCTCCAAATATTATCAGGGATGAGAAGTTCTAATGTGGGGAGGTTGTAATGTACCATGTTTTCAAACCATTGGAAATTTACAATGGAATTTAAAATTTTCTTCTGATGGAGGTTCTATTTTCTAGAATAAAAATTGGAATGTAAATCCAAATATTGGAATAATGAAAGTGTTTTTTTAGATAGGTTTTAAGTCTTGAGAGTTTTCTTGAGTGTTTTGTTTTTTGCATTTACGGTTCATCAGGCACCAAAAACACACTTTCATGGAGAGATAGAGAGGGGCACACTATTTTTTTAAATGTCGCATCCCTCTTGGGGAATATTTGATGTCCTTGAGGGGTGTCACATGGTTTGTTGAACCGTGAAAGGTGGGTAACATGGTCATATATAATTTCTACAGAAAAATATTAGTGTAGGAGCACGGGATGCGTAGGGTTGGGAAATCTATATGCTTGTCCTACATGGTTAGTGGACTTAACCAGTAGCACCACACATTTAGTGCACAATTAGAACATCATTAGCCCAAATCATGTAGGGTGTGGATCTTTGGTTGTGGGAGGTACATAGTTAGTGCATGGTTAGCCAAACTATGTGGTCTAACTATTCACCTCATTAAAAGGGAAAATTTTCTTTTTTCCCCTCTAATCTTAAATGAATCTTACATTATTTTTCCTCCCACACTCATTTAGGGAACCCTCTGCATGTGTTTCTCCATCCACCCCTCCATTTGGGGGATCTCCCTCATT
Organism: Viscum album; assembly: GCA_963277665.1. NCBI lineage: Eukaryota > Viridiplantae > Streptophyta > Magnoliopsida > Santalales > Viscaceae > Viscum > Viscum album. The sequence goes on from OY728144.1 coordinate 163,691,759, forward strand.
TGAACTCTGAATCAAGTATCATCAGATATGTTGGAAGCATATCATTGAGTGTATGACCCCTCCTTCTTCCATTCATCACTTATCTTGCCATATTTAGATTTATCTTTGTGCAAGATAATTCACCTTATTTTTAGGGTATTTTTCTAATCTTCTGATTCCTATCATTTTAGGTTGTATAAAATTTTAATTTTGGATGAGTGGTCTATACTATCCATGAGGTTTGTGGTCTTCATTATTTTCCCAAAATTCATTCCTATTTATAAATTACACAATTGCGTCACACACTGAACATTCTGTTTGTTTCGCATTAAATGTAATATTAATTATGTATAACAAAGTTACTTGAATTTAGTAGCCATTGTGTATCCAATTTAACACTTGGAGTTTGTTCACCTTAACTCAACCCACAACCTTGAGGTGTTCTTCTTATTTGTTGTGACCCTTAAAATCTATCCTTCAAATTAAAATCACCCTTTGAGTGTGTTAACTTGATTGCCTAAAAGGAAATGGTTTGACGAAATGAAGTGGACTATACATGGATTGGATGGCTCCCTCAACCAACAATCATTATTTATAAAATGATAGTTCCATCCTTTATAAAAGAAATGACAAATTAGAATTAAGTGGGATGCTTAGGGAAGGATTTATCATTTCACATGCCCAGATTAGTAGAAGTAATATTTGACTCCTTCACTCATACGTGGAGTGACAAATATAATAATTTGTGTTTTCTTGGTTGGTTCAAATGATAGTTGGCATGGACTTTACCATGGCCTTACCAATTACTTATTAATGGAATTATGAAAATTGCACACTTGAACTTTGGTAAATGGAATGATTACATACATGGCCTTCCTTGTTAAATTCTTTCCTTATATTTTTTAAAATCAATTGTAATTGAATGAATGAAATAAATCATAATTATTGAACTGAAATGAATGAAGACTTTAGCCTATGATTAAATACTAATATGAAACATGTAAAAAGGTTTTAGAAGACACCTTGAGTGATACTTGGGATCCCTATTAAGGAATTCCTAGTATGGGCTAATAGGCTATTTGGAATTATATGTAGCATTAGAAATATATTTTTCTTCAATAAGGAATACCATGGATGGGATCATAGGTTACTTGAATTATATTATGCCTTGAGTGATTCTTGGGTTTCTTTATTATAAAATCCCTTGGACAAGCTCATAGGATGGTTGATCTTCCACATACAGGATTCCTTTTTATGTAATTCTTTGGATGGGCTCACGGGGAAATTCGAAGTTATGAGCGATGATTCTATTTCTTCTTTATGGAACATCATATGTCAGGTTTCAGAAAAAATATAATTATGTTACTCCATGAGGGATACTTAGGTTTCTTATTACAGAACTCCTTGAATAGGCTCATAGTACAAATAAAATATATATACATTTTAAATATATATGACTATTCATAGGTCATTATGATGATTATTATTATAGGATTCCTTGGTTATGTACCTTGGGTCCTCAACTAGCTAGTGACCTTAATTTTAGATACATATGACTGCACGAAATTACTATATGGATTTCTGGACACTTATGCATGGATACATGAGTAACGTCTGGGTTCCTGGGAAGTATTATTCATGCATATATATATGTGTGTGTGTGTTTGTGTGTTATCTTATATATAGTACATATATATATATACATATGTGTGAGTATAAATATACTTTTATATATATAAATACATATCTATATCTATATATATATTTATATGTGGTGAAATAAGTTCAGATATATTTGGGCTTAGGCTGAAGCATATATGTCCTATCAAGTGTCCTTTAGAAACCTAAGCTGACTTATATAAATTTATTTATTTACTACTTTATTTATTAAACCTTCACAGTACTATATTTTATATTTATAGAATGGAAATAATTAGACACCATTGGTGTTGGCCTAATGATTTTATCTCATGCCTTATCTTGGCCTCCAGTGTACTAGGGTACCCAAACAAACCTCATCTTTATAATTTTAGGTTTATAGATCACATAAGTTCTTGTAAACTTATACGTGGGATCAGAGGATCACAGGGCTGAGCCAAGGCGGAGAATGCTCATGGAGAGAGCCTTTTGGATTTTATTCATTTTCAATATGCTTGTATGCCTACTGCCATGTATGCCTATTTATTTTTACTATTGACATGACAATATTCATTACATGATATAGTTTTATGAATTCACCATTTATTATTATTGAGATTATTTATTTTCCATTTTTATTCATTTTCAATTCTTCCACTGTTGATTGATTTATTATCTTTTATATCATTGTGTTACTCTAATTATGAGGGTATAGTATCCCCAAAGAATCATCATTTGACCCTACATTATATTCGACAGCCTCTGGCATATGGTGTGGAATGCTTGTGATCATGTGGTAGAACAGCTCAGGGCACCGTTTCATTGGCTCCCAAGTTTGGATGTTACAAGCATAATACTTCTCAATAATTTTAGATAAGAACTATTAGAGCATCAGTATATGTTCCTAATTCATGTTCCTATAAGTTAAAATCTCAGAGGAATTCTTAGAAGATGTGTTACTAAGAAACCCCAAGTTTGAAGCACCTAAGGGCATTTGAAATTCCTTTCATTATAAAATTTATGGGAATGAATCTTGGGAAGTTTTATCAGAGAGGTATTGAGGGAATCTTTTTTAGCTGTCCTCCTAATGGTAGGGGATATAGGTGTTATAAAAAATAAATAATAAATATTTTTGACATAGAATATGGGAAAGTTATTGAATAGTCTAAAAATAAATTTTCATGGATATTTGTAGATATATAAGAAAGGGAATATGAGGTGGTTATAGTTGAAAAACATTGAAAAGGTCTTAATGATAATAACAATGTTGAAGCTACTCAATATAATGATTATAACTCATCAATGTCAAGTGATGAGGAAAATTAAATTCATCGCATCTAATTTTTAGGAAGTAATTGTAAGTTCCAAACATAATTAGAGATTAATGAAAATAAGTTTAAACCATATGAACATAAAGTATAATATCATATAATTACTTATATTCAAAAGTTGAGCCAAAAGATATTGATGAATCTTTAGAGCATCAAGATTGTATTTATGATCTGAATTAAGAGCTGGATCTTATTGAGAATAATCATATTTTTTAACCTATAACAAAAAAATGATAATAATATGACTGGAATAAGATGGGTGTTCTAAAATAACTAAAACGAAAAAGGTGAAGTTATAATAAATAAGGGATGACTTGTTCATAAAGGTTACTCATAGATTTAAGGCATTGGAATTGATAACACCTTTTATCCAGTGGAATGGCTAGAAACTATTAGAATATTTCTTTTTATCACTGTATAAAGGATATGAAAAAAATTCAAGTTGATGAAAAGTCATATTTTCATAATATTGATCTAGATAAATAAGTTTCTATTTAAAAATCATGTGGCTACAAGCTTGTAAATATTAAATCATTATGTGCAAGTTAAATAAGTATTTTTATTGGTTTAAGAAATCTCCAAGAGCTTCATATAAAAAGTTGGATACTTTCTCAAGGAAACTAAACTTTGAGAAAGGAATATTTTATTTTAACCTCTATATAAAAGAAAATAAATCGGTTTCCCTCATTGTAATTTTTTATGTTGATGATAGCATATTTGTAGGAAATAATAAAGAAACTTGTGATACATTTTATAAGGAGATGTATAATCCTTTTATTATTTTCATACTATAAGAAATGAAATAATTTATTAGAATATAGATCTCTTAAAATAATAATTGAATTTTCTTATCTCAATTTAATTATGTTAATTAACTTCTAAAGAAGTCTAGAATGGAAAACTCCAATACAATTTGCACACATATTTTATTGTCAACTAAGTTTTTAGAAGATGGATATGGTATGAAGGTTGATCCTAAAGAGTTTAGGAAATTTGTTAGAAGTTTAATATATATATATATATATATTTATAATTAATTCAATGATAGACAGTGTCTTTTAAGAATCTTTATGCCTCATATCAGAGTAAAAAAAAACTAGTCACATATCAGGGATGTAAAATTAATCCTCAAATATTTTAAAGGCATGACTGATTTAGGGATGACATATGGTAGAATTTGAAACATTGATACATTTGGTTACACATATGCATTTTGGGTAAGAAATGTAGATAATAGAAAATCTGCATTTGGTGGAGTGTTTTTCATGGAAGAAATATGTGTTGGTTGTCATACAAATAAAAAAAATAGTGCATCTCAGTATATCTAAATATAATTATAATGCAACCACTCAAGATATAACACAAATTATATGGATGAAGACATACTTGGAATAATTTTTTGTCTATGTGAATTTTACCCTTTTCTTAGGTTGTGATAAAAAAAGTACTATAAATCTCACTAAGAATCAAGTTCAACAATCTCAGTCCAAGAACATTGACATAAAATATCACTTCATCAAATAGATTGTGTCGAATAATGATCTAATGTTGTATTTTATTCCTAAAATAGAGAAACTGGATAAAATGTTCACCAAACCATTGGTGAAGGAATAATTTCATAATCCGGAGTAGTTCATGGGTGTACAACCTCACCCGCATTAAGGCTAAGTTATGTGTTCTAACCCCACTCTCATCATTTCTTTTGATAGTATTTTCAATGGGGAGAAAACATTTCGTAACATAAATCTATAAATTCATATGTGTTTTAACTTTTGAGGGAAGGAATGTATTTGGAGGGGCTTCCTAAAATGAGTAAGCTATGATTTCAGCATTTTTGAACAATTTTAATATTTTTTTGAAGTTGATGCAAGATAATTTATTCCTTTAGGATGAATTTTTTGTTGTGATGAAAGTTTGATGAATGTTTCTAGTGGAAGAATAATTTTATTATGATGAGAATGAAAAGGCTTCTTACGTCACTACTTATGGAAAACATGGTATTGTTGTTAAATTACTCAAGCATACTATAATTAGTTTGCTTGCATAGAACTATAATTAATGGATAAATAATAAATTTCAGGAGTTATAGATATTTAGTGATTTATGTTTCTCGGTTTTCAAAAAAAATCTAAAGGGGGGTATTTTTGGGACTAAGACAGTTTATGGTGATTTGAATAAATTGAAATTTTTTAGAAAATGTTAAGAAAGTATAGTCCTTTGATTTCCCAATATAATTCACCTTAATTTGTTATGTTCTTTAAAAAAATATAATCAGATGGATATGACCAAATTTAGTTTTCTAGAATGATTTCATCATACTAATATTTTTGGACTAAGGTAATCATTCAATATTTTGTGTGAAATTTCAATCCTATACTACATAAAAGTTGCATCAGATAGAGTATTCAATGAAGCATAAAATATACTTCTTCTTTATTATTCTAATAGTTCTTAAACATCAAAATTATTGGAAGACAACATGATCCAAGATAAGTAAAAAGGGAGAGAGAATCATTTGTATGTTCAAACTTCACACTATGATGATATGAGGACATTCAACGAACATAACCAATCATTCAGAGGCTTATCTTAGTACAGTTTTTGTTTAATGTTTTTGATGTTTTGAAATAACATCCATATGAAGCTATGCATCATGTAAATGTAGCTAAGAAAGTTGTGTAAGGGTAACATCCAATTTCTATATACAGTGTAAAGTTATATGAAATTATATGAAGAGCTATCAGATAATATTTTGTGAAGATTGTTTACCAAATGAATGGTTTCAAATTATAAATGTAAGTTATCAATAAGTATTATTGAACAAATATCATTGGGTGATCTCTCATAATTTCTTAAATGGGAGTCCATTTGATTAATCTTCTATGATTATAAATGTTTTTTACTTCTTACAATATATATTGGATGGAAATTTTAAATGTTTTGAAGTGAGGTTTTTAAAATGTGATTAGATGTTATTCCTCAAGTCACTAGAAATATAGTTTTGGTTCAATTTACTAGATAAATGTTTGTATATGAAGGTTACTGGTTAGAGTATGGAATGAAAAGGTAATGGCCAAGGTGTTATAATGCAATTAATTGGATGGTGTAAATTTCTACCAAAATTCTTCAAAACAAAATTCTTGAAAGCTATGTAGGAACATCGAATAGAGTCTCGTTAGTTCGAATTTATTCTTTGAAGTTTCACTATATTAATGATTACAAGGTATAGTATGATTGAATAAGTTCCTTAAAGATAATTTTAATCAAGGTATTTGAATTTTTTGGTTGTTTTTGTTTATATAAATCTTCCAGAATACTCTAGAGGAATAGAGAAGAATCCAGTGAATTTAAATGAGTGGGAGTTTTGATATTCTAATTTCTTTTGATAATAAAATTAAAATTGGATTTTTTTCTCATTTACTGTTACTTTCATACCAATAAATATAGTATTAAATTATATTGGGGACTGATCACTATATACATGTGAATAATTTAGGAAACTTTTGGAAGATTTATAAATTTTATCAAATTGTATTTTTCAAGAAACATCAGATAGACCATTTCTGGAAGGATAATCCATTCGGTTTTATTAGATAGACTTAGTAAATAAACATAAAACAAATGATTATAAAACAAATACTTCCCATTATTTGGTATCATATAGAGGGTGAGTAGAAATGATCAGTCTAATGGGGGAAATGAGGTAATAGTTGAATTGATGAAGTGGCACCGGTCAAAGGATACCATGTACAATTTTTCTATTAGGTGGTATGGTATAGATAGTATGTTGAGTTAATCAGATAGATTGTGTGAAAATATTAGTTTTAGTCTAAAATAAGGCTCTAGATGAATTATACTATACAAACCGACCAGATAGATTACACTGAATGGACAACCATCAGACTGAAGGAAGTTCTTAACTACTGCTGGAAAAGAAATTGAAGAAGATGTACCTTCAAGAACTGAAATTATATATATATAATATCAATAATTTGAGTTACAATATACTAAAACATGTTCGTTAAGGTTCTTATAGTGGATAAAACCCCTTTTTACATCATTTACATGTATCTGGAGAACATGTACTATTAATTTATTATAGTAATACAAAAGTGTAAGGATATTATTGTCTTATTATAACCATATAAAAAGGATATTTTCTTAGTTTATTTTATTGTATTTTATTATTTAAAAAACAATAAAACTAATATATACACATATTGAGTAAGGAACCTTGTAAATTCTTGTGTTCCTCTAATTCTTCTTGTGTTCTAATTTTCCGGAAACTTATATCTCTTTAAAAGGAGGTGAAGGTTGTTTCATAATAAAGAAAAACATAAAAATAAATGATCACGGATTCAACCCCAATCACTCTCAATGACTATATATGTAATGACTCAAGTACTTATAAAATAATTTGTTTTAATTATGGAATTAAATAATTAAAGTAATTATAAATGTATAATAAAATATGTTGCATTTAAAAAATTAAGTAATCTATAAAAATAGAATAATAACCTCATCTATGAAAGTATAAAATAAAATTTATGTATCTTATCAGTGAAAATATGATATATTTATATCATGGAATAAGTAAATAAATGTTTTAAAAATGATAAAGTAAGTGTTGTTATGTTTGTGACAGATATATTTTTTATTTAAATTTTTTTAATTAATAAAATGATTGAAAAGAAAATTTATCTTCCTAAAATAGATTCAGAAAATTAATATTTTGTTATATTATGATTATAATATGATTTTATAAGACCATAAGTAATTTTCCTACTGTTATAAAATATTTTATAATTTTAAAATTCTTATTTTTAAAATAAATGATAATTTTAATTAAAAACTTCTTTTCGCATATTTTAAAAATAATTTTAAAAAAAATAGAGATTATTTTTTAATTCTACATGTCGAAAAATTACTAGGGTGAATTTTTGGTATTTTTCTAAAATAGTTGAATTTTTTTAAATAGTGAAATATAGTAATTTATGATATTTAACAAATTCTTGAATTGTTGAGTCATAAATGATGTACGGATGGTGTAAGCCCAAAATATCAAACTCTCCTTTAATAGTTTAATATATTTAGTGATAAGGTTCAAACTATTCATATTCTTGATCCAAAATAATAAACTAATGATTATAATAATCAAAAAACACCACTCTCCTCCCTTGTAAATACCACCGTTCACCACCTCTTATCCTCAAACCTGAAAATCCTTATAGCATGTATAATTTATTCCCAATTCTCTTTCATAGACTCTTACCTAAATACATGACTTTATGGTATCACCAAAAGGAAAAAACCCAAGGCCTTAATTAGGTTCTCAGTAAGCATAATTCAAGAGGTAAAACTCTCTTTCATTTACTTTTATTTTCCTTTCAATTTATTTTCATTTCTTATTCTCCCCTCACCCCCACCCTCATAAAAGTGGAATGATAAATCTATTAGATTAAATATGATGAAATTTTATTTTGTTAAAGGAATATCCATAATCAAACTTCTCATCTTCTCCTCTTATTTTAAAAAAATGAAAACATTGCCCATGATGTGTCGATTTACTATCATCTTGGACGATGTGTTTTCATTTCCATTTATCACTTTCAAGGCTGGTCACAAAACAATTATTATGGTTAAATCATTTTTTATTATACATATTATATATTATCTAATTTTTGGGAACCAATATATAAACATGATATTAAATAAAATCATCTAAGTTCTTTATGATCATAAAAAACACCAAAATAAATTAAATAATTTTCATTATTACTTTATCTATTGAATAATATTCATATAATAAAAAAATAATATATAGTATCATTTATAATTATAGAAACATATTAATACTTTTTATTTCCACTTCTGTATGTTTTATTCCATTTGATAAGAAAACTCGCAATAAACCAACCATGGAAACTATGAAATAAAAACATCCAAAAAATCATACAAGGTATTATAAATGTGAATATATGTATATAAATAAATTAATAAAACTCTTTAAAACATAATATAAGTTGTTTTAACACAATTTAAACAATTCAAACCCAAGGTAAGGAACATTTCTTTAAAAACATCTTTTCAATTTTTATTCTTAAAAAAAATTGAAAAGAAATGTTTTTATGATTCAAGTTTTCATGTTTTATGATCATGATATGGTTGTGGGGAATTTTTATAATGAAGGGTTGGACCTATGTCTCCCACCAAGGCATTTGTTATTTTAATATTTTAAGTTGATCATAATGTTTATTTTAAGTATAGCTATGATGGTTACACCATAAGGTATCCATTAGGGTTACATCATAAGGTAATGAGTGTTACATTGTAAGGTAGCCATCAGGGTTTCGAATTATATGGTATCCATGTGGGTTAAAATATTAAGTATTTAATTCTCCAAGTTACCATTATGGTTTTAATTAGTTTTTCTATGATTTATTGAAATCTTTTGTTTTCATAAAGAATGTATATTATACTTTATGGGTGATAAGTATGTCTTTGTCAAAATGAATTCAAATGTTTATAAGTATTCATTACCTAATAGTTTCTTTACTTTTTTTTATGTCCCTTAATGAAATTATTGTTCCCATCCGATTTTTTAAAAAAAATACAAGGTTAAAGGATGGGTAAGAGAATAGAAGAAGACAAGGTGAATGTTGTGAGGATTTTTCATGAAAATATTTCATGTTTCATTAAAAACAATTGTATTTTAGAAGAAATAGATATTGTTTTAGTAGTACCAAATTTGTATGATTGTGGGTTGATATGTATGAATTATGTCCAAATTTATAAAACTCTAAACAGAAAATATGTTTGGGAATATAAGAATGTGAATTCTATAATAATTTACTAAATTATATAATGTTTAAGGTTGGTTCCTTATAGTTGGTATTAGTTTATGATTTAGATAACATTAGGGGTTAGGATAATGTTAATAGGATCCTATAAATTATTTTTACCTTAGGGTGAAGTCGAAGTGATATAGAATTTAATTATTACCATCTTTATTAATCTAATAAATTCCTATTTAGAATGTTTTTCCATAGAAGATGCAGGAAAGACGAAGTATGAAGGCCCCAATATGATGTTATCTTTCTGAATCTATAATATGGAATGATGGATATTTGATCAATAAATTTGTGATAGTAGTGGATCAGTTCAAATAGGATATAAATGGTGGTGGAATATATTCAAGAGAACAATTAGGTCTACCAAAAAGAAACATAACAATAGTCGAACATTTTATGAGGCCAAACCCTCCCACTTTCAGCGGAACTTCTGAACTAGTGGTGGACTAAGGGTGGATTAAATAACTTGAAAATATATTCGATGTCATTGAGTGTTCATATAATCAAAAGGTTAGTATTTTTATTTATCTTTTTGAAGGTGAAGAAAAGCATAATGGTCAATGATCAATAATATTAGGTATATCTTGGATATTGATGCCTTGGAATAGGATGAATTTAATAATTTGTTCCTTGAAAAATATTTTACTAAGACTGTTTGACTTAGTATGGGAAATAAATTCCTAGAAATAACCAAATGTAGAAATATTCAATTTTTTTGTATGAAGAAAACTTCACTCAATTGTAGGGGTATGTTCGAAATATTTTTCTGGATATTGATAGTAAAATAAATTTTTTTTACTCGGGAATGAATGAAATATATTGAAGGGTATTGGACTCCTATGACTTTAAAAAGTTATGAGAAACTTATATGATGTTCTAAGAGGGTAGAAAAGGAGTTTTATGATGATCATGTGTATATTGAAAAGAATAAAAAGGAATGGTCTAGATAGAAAACAATGTGTAAGAATCAGTCATATAAATCTAATGTTAAGAAAGTCTAGTTTCCAGTTTGGGGAAAGTGTGGTAAAAAGCACCGAGGGAAATTACTTAATAAATTTTGGAGGTATTTTTGAGGTGGTAAGTTTAGACATATGGATCTATATTTCTATTAAAATGATACTAAGTTTAATTCTAATATGAAAAATATAAAAAATTTTAAATATAGTGATATGGGGTATTATGAAAATACCAACCCAAAGAAATATTTGAATGATTGAAATAGCCAGATTATAAGAAGAAATGTGAAGTGAAATACTTTTTGACATTTTCATCAAATGTTGGTATATCGTATGAATTTCTAACAAGTAAACTATTTTTATAATTAAATTTTTCTAATGTCTTACTTGATATGGGATCTACACATTCCTTTATTTTTGATATATTTTCTTGAAAATTATAAATTTCACATAAAGAAATGAAACAAATTTTTATGGTTAAAAATAAAGGGGGGTAATATTAAATCAGAATGAAATTATTAGAATCTTCGTTTTGTTGTCTATAGAAAGAAATTACTTTAAAACCTTGTTGTTATTACCTTAGTGGAGTTTGATGTTATTATGGGTATGGATTGGCTTTCTATTTATCATGATAAGATTGATTATAGAGTTAAAGAATTTATTTTTCAGAAAGTGTTTTTGTTTGTAAACAAGAATGAACCCATGACATTGATAACATATCAACATACATAAAAACTATTAAAATATAGAAATGAAATTTATCATTCACATATCATTGAAAAAAAGGAGAATATTTAGATTAATGATGTGCTAGTTGTAAATGAATACCTGAATGTTTTTTCTAATGAGATTCTGGATGTTATACCTAATCGAGAAGTTGAATTTACCATTGACTTAGTTCAAGATGTTAATCTAATTTAAAAACCCCATTATTTAATGGATCAAGTGTAATGTCTTTAATTGAAAGCATAGAGTTAGGAGTTTCTTTATAAAGTCTCCAATCCTCCCAGCACATCACTATGGGATATCACTTTTTTTGTTAATAATAAATATAGTTCCATGATACTTTGCATTGATTATAGATATTTGAATAATATTACTGGTAAGAATAAGAATCCACTACCTCATATCTATTACTTGTTTGATCAGCTCCAGAGAGCTCTGTATTTTTCCAAGATTGACTGGAGATTAGGATACCATCAGCTGCAGGTAAGTAAGGATGGCATTCTTAAAACAATGTTCTGAACTAGATATGGTCATTATAAGTTTGTTGTTATGATTGTTATTTTAAAAAAATCCCCTTTTAAATTTATGGATCTTATGAATATAATCTTTTGTGAATTTTTGAACAATTTTTTTGTTATTTTAATTGATGAAAGTTTTCTTAATACATAAATTCATGAGGATCATGATAAATATCTAAGTAATTTTTTGAAAAAAATTAAGGAAAATAATTTATATAGAAAATTTAAAAAATGTGATTTCTGTTTACAATAGATATATTTTATTGGGAAACTTTTAACTAAGGATGGAATAATAGTTGATCCCACCAAAACAAAAGTGGATGATCAATGGTCAAGACCTAAAAATGTTAAAGAGATTTTTTCTTGTCTTGGATTAGTAGGTTATTACACATAGTTTGTTAAAAACATTGAATGGTTAACTTTTATACTCACTAAGTTAACATGGAATTTTTTTAAATTTATTTGGACAGAGGCATGCGATGTTTGTTTTCAGTAAATGAAAATAAGATTGGTCAATGCTCCATTTTTTCCTATGCCTTCCAGAAATTGAGAGTTTATCATTTATAGTGATGATTCATTGAAACGACTTGGATATGTTTTGCTTTAGAATGATCAGGTAATTTCTTGTGCTTTAAGACAACAAGAACCTCTTGATTTAAATTATCCCACACATGATCTGGAATTATCATCCATGGTTTTCCCTTTAAATTTTTTTAAACATCATTTATATGGAGCCAAATTTTAAATATATATTGACCATAAAAGTTTCAAGTATTGATTTACGTAGAAGGAATTGGACATGATGCAGAGAATATGGATGGAACTGATAAAGGATTATGATTGCATGAACAATTAGAATCTTGGAAAAGAAAACAAAGTGGTTGATTCCTAGAGACTAAAACACCGTACATCATTAACCATCTTAAATTTGGAACATGACCATTGGTTTATGATTTGATTAATTTTCTCTTGGAATTTCTTGGTGTAGGAATTTCCTCTATTTTGTTTCAGGTGTCGGCACAATCATCTCTCTTAGAAATAATTAAGCAAACATAGAAGGAAGACTATGAGTTACATAAAAATTTATAATTGGTTAAGGAAGTTAAATTTCCAAAATTTTGTATTGATAAATATTTTTTATTTAGATTTATAAAGATATTATGTGTGACTTTTGATTCGAAACTGAAGAAATAATTGTTATGTGAATCTCATAGTTCTCTATTTTCAATTCACCCAGGTAGCTCTAAGATATATAAATACCTTCAGTATAATCACTGTTTGGATAGAATGAAAAGAGATATGGCTAATTTTATAATGAAATGTTTGACTTCTCAATAGGTTACAGAACACTGACATCTTCTAAAGGGGAAGCTTCAGTATTTTTAAAAACCATAGTGGAAATGGGAAAGTATATCCATGGATTTTGTGATGGGACTATGAAATACCTCATGATGTAACAATGTGATTGGTTTTATTATTGATTGGGTGACTAAATATATATATTTTATTCTTATTGGAGACACTATTTTTATAGATCATATTTCTCAAATATAACCAAAAGATATTTTCAGGTTACATGGAGTTCCTCTCTCTATTATATTTGTCAATAATCTTAGGTTCACTTCCACCTTTTTGAAAGGCCTTACAAATTCATTGGGAAATGAATTAAATTTTAACATATCCTTTCATCATCAATATAATTGATAGACTAAGAAACCAATTTGGATATTGGAATACATGTTATGTTCTTGTTTAATATATTACCATGGGAGTTGGTGTCAACATCTCTATCAGTTTAACATTGTTATAATAATTTTTTTCATTCTAGTATACAGATTACACATTTTTAGAAATTATATGGAAATCGATGTCGAACTCCATCATTTTGGGATGAATTTGGGGAAAGGAAGTTGATGGTACTAGAATTAGTAGACGAAGTGGCTGAGAAAGTGAATATATTCCAGCAAAACATGAGTATATCTTAGGGAAAAAGAAAACAATTCCATATAATAGGAGGAAAGTGTTTTCTTTAGAGGTAGGTGATCATGTATTCCTTAAAATTTCTCCTTAGAAAAGTGTTATCCATTTTGTTAAGAAATGAAATCTAAGTCCACAACTCACTGGACCATATGAAATCCTAAAGAAATTTTTACAATTTTCACATCAAGTAGCTTTGCCTCAAATCTTATCTTAGCTACACAATGTTTTTCATGTTTGAAAGTTAAGAAAGTATATTTTAGATTCATCTCATGTTATTATACTATAAGTAGTTCAGTTGGTAGAGAACCTTTCATATGAGGAAAATTATGTTAGGATTATTTATCATAGGGAGAAAGTATTGTGGAAGAAGGTTATTCATCAGGTAAGGGTTTTATGGAGAAACCAATTGGTTGAAAATGAAACATGGGAATCTGAAAATACTATGAGGGAAAGGTATCCTCATATTTTTTAATAAGTGAATAAAAATTTAGAGGATAAAATTTCAATAATTTTGGATAATTTAATAACCTATTTACTTATAAAATAATTTGTCTTCATTCTATAATTAAATAGTTAAATTCATTATAAATGTATAATGAAATAAGTGATATTTAAAAAAATTAAGTAATCTATAAAAATAAAATAGTAACCTCATCTAAAAAAGTATAAAAAAAATTTATGTATCTTATAAGTTAAAATATGATATATTTATATCAAGGAATAAATAAATATATGTTTTGAAAATGATAAATTAAGTGTTGGTATTTTTCTGACACATAAATTTTATTTACAATTTTATAATTAATATGATCATTTAGAGGAAAATTTATCTTTATAAAATATATTCAAAAATTACTATTTTTTCTTATGATTATAATATGATTTTATGAGACTTTCAAAGTGTCATAAAATCTATAATAATTTTAAAATTAGTATTTTTCAAATAAATGATGATTTTAGTTGAAAATTAAATTTCTCATATTTACATTATAATTTTCAAAATATGGAGTTCATTTTAGAATTATAAATGTCAGAAAATGGCAAGGATAAATTTTTGGGATTTTTCTTAAATAGTTGAGTTGTTTTTTAATAGTGAAATCTTATATTTATAGTATTTAACAAATTCATGAAGTTTTTAGTCATAGAATATGTATATATGATTTAAGATCAAAATATCATACTCTACTTCATTATTTTAATATATTTAGTGATAAGGTTAAAATGATTCGTATTCTTTATCCCAAATAATAAACTAATGGATATAATAATCAAGAAAACACCCTTATCCCCCCAATAAATATCACCCTCACCAATTATTATCCTCACACCTTTAAATAATTATATCTTATCTAATTTATATAAAATTCCCTTCCCAAGTATCTTTCCCATTTGCAAGACATTCTGGTCTCACAAAAAGGCCAAAACCAAGGGCCTTAAGGAGGTTCTAAAGGAGAATAATTCAAGATGTAAAATCCTCTTTCATGTTCTTTTATTTTCTTTTAAATTTATTTTATTTTCTTATTCTCTCTACACCTCCCATCATCTAAGTGACATGATAACTACATTGTCTTACATATAATGGAATTTTATTTTTTTAATATAATATAAATCATCAAACCTCTCATATTCTCCTCTTATTCAAAAAAATGAAAACATTTTTTGTGACGTGTCAATTTACCATTGTTGTGGATGATGTGCTTTAATTTTTTTAAATGCCTTCAAATATGGTCATAAAACCATTATTATAGTTAAATAAGATTTTATTACACATATTATAAGTTATATAATAGTCTAAAACCAGTATATAAACATTGTAATAAATAAAATGAAATAAGTTTATGATGATCGTAAAAACTGCCAAAATAAATAAATCATTTTCATAAATATTTTATCTAATGAATCATAATCATATCAGAAAACAAAATGATATATGGTATAATTTAATATTATGGAAACATATTAATACCATTTTTACACTTCTTTATTTTTTCTTTCATTCTTTAAGAAAATCTATAATGAACCAACCGTGGACACCATGAAATAAACGCACCTGAAATAATAAAACTAACAAATTATAGTCCATAAATGGGTGGAAAGGTGTTATAAAAAGATAATATATGAAATTATAAATATTAATATAGTTAATTAATAAATTAATAACACAGTTTAAACCATTATACATGAGTTTTGAACACTTCTGATTGAATTCAAACAAAAGATAAGTGACTTTTCATTAAAAATCCTCTTTTAAATTTCTATTTTTAAAAAGTTTAAGAGGAATGTTTTTATGAGGAAAGTATTGATGTTTTATAATTATGATCTAGTTCTTGGGAATTTATTATGATGAATGGTGGGACATATATCTCCCTCCAATGCATTGGGTTAATTTATATTGGATTTTGAACGTAATGGTTATTCCAAGTATAATTGTGATGGTTACACCATAAGTT
This sequence comes from Viscum album, assembly GCA_963277665.1. NCBI lineage: Eukaryota > Viridiplantae > Streptophyta > Magnoliopsida > Santalales > Viscaceae > Viscum > Viscum album. Next base: position 163,708,188 of record OY728144.1, read on the forward strand.
TGTCATGTGGGTTACATTATAAGGTATCTGTGATGGTTACACTTTAAGGTATCCATGAGGGTTAAAAATAATATTTTATCCATGAGGGTATAAAAATTAAGTAAGTGAAGCTCCAAGTTACCTTTATAATTTTATTTATGTTTTCTTTATCTTATGAAAATCTCTTGTTTCCATAAAGTATACGATACTTTATGGGTGATAAGTATGTATTTGTGAAAATGATTTCAAATGTTTATAATTAATCATAAAATAATGGTTTATTTTATTATTTGTATTTCCCTTACTGATATTGTTTTTCTTAGCCGAAGTTTTAACTGTTTTTTATAGGGTTAAAGAATAGGTAAGAGAAAATAAGAATCCAAGATCAATATTGTAAAGATTTTTCATGAAAATATTTAAAGTTTTATTTAAAAATATTAGATTATGGAAGAAATGGATATTATTTTAGTATTACCCACTATTTATATTTATGGGACGATATGTATTAATTATGTCCTAATTATATGAAACTCTAAACCAAAAAGATCTTTAGAAATGTAAGAAAGTGAATTCTAAAATAATTTAACAGATTATGCAATATTTAAGGATTAGTCCTTATAACATAGATCCAAATTAGTCATTTAATGAGATTTATAAAGACACAAGCAGGGGGTTGAACTATGTTCTTGAAAATTTCTTCACAAAAAACCAACATCATTTAAGGCATAATATATTCTAATAATTTCTTATCAAGATAATTTAAGGGACATAAAAATTGAAAAAAACCAACATAGAAGATATATAGTGGTTCTGGAAATAGAGATCCCATATTACACTAGGAACACCCTGATATTTTATAAAACAAAACTATGTTCGATACCATATTTTGACACAGAACACAGAGCTTAAACAAACGTATATATATATTCAACCATTATAAACTTGACATTAAATTGGAGGGAATGAAGAGTATGAAATAATTTTTGAAATATATATATATATATATATATATATATATATATATATATCTGTGTGTGTGTTTGTTTGTTTGTGTGTCCTACTCAATATAAATTATGGGTAAACTCTTTTTAAATAATCAATCAATTTGTTTTAAAGTAAATTAATTCTTCATAAATTTGTTTTGCTCAAAAATGATTTCTTTCTCCCCTCCATGAAAAAATATTGTAATTAATTTTTAAAAATTTTAGAAAATGTATTTTATAAAATTATATTCATTTTTTATATCAGAGTTATAAAATTTATATTGGGTGAAATTTTTGGGATTTTCAGAAAATATTGATTTTTAGTGAATAGTGAAAACTAATGATTTTCGTAAGAATGGATTAATTTTCAATAAATTAAGAAATATAAAACTCCCAATATGTTTTTAATATGATTTAAAGTAACACAATTATAATTTTTTTTATATTTAATCCACATAATTTATTTTGAATAAACTTTAATTTGGATTTTATTATAAGTTTTTCTTTGGTTTTAACAATGATATTTTTCTTAAAACTATTTAAAAGTGCATAAAGGTTCAATATTTTAATTATCTAAAAAAACCCTAATGAAGAATTATTTAAATAAAAATTATAGATTTTTTATCAATAATTATTAATTTTTTTCGTAAAATAATTATTATTAATCATCGTGTTAATATAAAATCATATTTTCCTTAAAAAATACAATTCTTGAAAACTGGACTTTTCGTTGGGCCTTCGGGATAAATTTTAAAATAAAAAATTCCAATTATATGAATTGATTTGGTAATATTTATTCCATGTTTTTAATCATAATTTATATATTATCTGATAAGTTGAACTTTATTTTTTATCATAATGAACACTGAAATAGTAAAAAAATATCATGGTTAAGGTGAGAACGGGTTTATCGAGGGATAAACTAAAACGATACGAGGAAAATGACCTAAAAACTTGTATAAAAACTATTTTATTAAATTAATTACACCTTATAGTCTATAATTATCAATAATGATCCATTTTTATCCTTTTTCCATGTGAAAAATCTTTGTACACCTTTTTCTTTTCAAAAATTACAAGCCTGCAGCTCACCTCACTTATTATTGGCCATCCCCTCTTCTCTCTTCTTCACTCCATAAAAAAAATATTTGAAAAATACCTACCCAATCACTTCCCAACTTATATACCCTCATAATAGAACCCTTTTTATCATATATCCATTCTAGAAACAATTTATATACAATTCTAAAGAGGTGGTCTGAGGAGAGGTACAATTCCTAACTATGCCTTTCTTTATTTCTTTTGTAACCTCCTTAAAATATTATTATGCTATGATAACTTTATAACATTGAAATATCCTATATAATTATATTGTATTGTATTAATGTCATAAACTAAATCTTTATCCTCTCTTATCAAAAGTAATTTTAAATCATTATTTGTGTGTACGGAAGACTACTGCCTCGAGAACTGATGTCATGTGTTTCCCATCATCACCTATTTAGGGTTTTTGTAATGATGTATTTAAAGTATATATATTATATATGTAACATATTTATAATTATAATGTTATTATACCTCATATAACTTTATTACTTTCCATTTCATAGAGGATACAATTACATCGCTCCTGTGTCCAGTAGACTACCAACTCACAAACCGATGTGATTTGTTTTACACTAACGCTTTACATGGAAGGTAATAAGGATAATTTTGATAAATATATGGGATATTAATTATATAATAATGATATTAATTTTATATTTTTCATTCTTAAAATATCAAATATCATTTTATTTCTTACAATGAAAAATAAAAATGTCGTTCGTGAACAAGTGGACTACCGTCTCCACAAAGTGCTATGATGCTTTTTCACCAACACATAACACAAATGATATATATAAGTATATTAAAAATAATAATATGGTATTTACTATATTATGATCATTTTTTAAAGATAAAATGTTGCATAAATTCTTTCCATAATGATCATTGAAAATGGGAAATGTTACTCTCAAGTGTATGTATGGCCTAACATCACCATGATCATAACGTAGTTCATTTTACATAAATGTTATTCAATATTTTTTATAATTTATGAAAAAATACGTCAAATATATCATTATTATAATTATTTAGTTGTTTAAATGATTACCTCTTTGAACATGTTCAACACATTGAATCCATTTTGAATTAATGAATCGAACATCCTCAAACCACCTGATATGGACTTAAGGGATTAAATATTTAAATATTTGGTTAAAAATAAAAAAAAAAATTATTTAAGTATATGGTATTAAACTAGGAATATTTAATTAATAAGTCCAATAATTTATGAAACTTTATTATATAATATTTAACTGATATTCAAGTAATGTCTATACTCATGGTAAGGATTTTTCTAATATCATTTTTATTTCTATGAGACATATACCATATTCCCCACTTATTTATATTTTGTGGTGTATATACTCCCCATTTTAAATTTATTATCATGAATCATTTATAAATCATGGTATTTTATGTTTTAATTTTAGTAATTTCATCCATGTATATTTTACTTAAAAGTTACCAAGTTGTAGATAATTTGAACACTCAATTTCTTTTCATTGGGTTATATTACTTATTTATTGTATTTGATATTATATAATTAGGTTTTTACTGAATTTTGATAATATTAAATTGTATTTACACTCGTTTTATGTGGATTTAAATTTGATATAAATTATTTATTCATTTAATATTTCTTAAATTCAATAGTATGATTTTTGTAAGGGTCAATCATCTCAAATTCTCTTTCTTTGAGACATAAGTTTCTAATATGAACCGATATTTATTTTTTGAGTGTATATATTTATTTTTGGAATTTTGTATCATGAAATTTATTTTATTCATCATATTTAAAGTATTATTTTATGTTATTCTTTCTTAGATATTATGACTGAAGAGTTACCAAACTGGCAAAGGCTTTATGTCGCAATATTCTACCTTTTAGGATTCCTTATGTTCAAGGTTCCTTGGAGAAAATCAACTGATCTAAATTTATTAAAAAACATATATTTATTCTCAACTATTTATGAATGTGGTTAAAATGTCTGATTACCATTTTCTCCCTTATTTATTAAAGCAATATCATTAAATTCATTTCTTAGTGATATTGATCTTGTGTTTTCTTTTAAATCGAGTATATTTCTCTTCCATATCCATATTTTATAAAATGTTTTCTAAAATGTTTTAAAAAATGATTTATAATAAAAATAAAATTTTCCATCATCTGTTAAACATGATATTTTACTATAATTTAGAAGGTTTTAAAATAGAATTTTTTAACGTTTTTTAAATTGGACACTTTTGACAACCTATTTTAAAATGTTTTGAAAAGATGTTAATTTTTAATATTTATGAAATGATCATATTTTATCACCATCATATACTTTATTTTCCTTGAATTTTATTTAAATTTTTCAAATTTTGTTTTCAAATAAAATTATTTACACAATATTTTGTGAATTTTTTGTTTTTAATATTGATTTACAAAATTAAAAGTTTATTTTCCTCAAAAATTTCTTTAATGATCTTCAAATGGTATTTAATTTTTAAACACCATCAACCCTTGTTGTTACTTATAATATAATGGGTCTGTTTTATAATGACACCATCCTAATTCTTTATCTCTATAGAATATGATTATCTCAAAGAGATTGTTATGGATCCTCTTTCTTTTCCATGGGTTAATCATGTTTTAAAGAGATTTTTATTGAATATATTTACTATCCATAGGTTAATCATGTTTCAAAGATATAATTATGGAACCCATTTCTTTTCCATGGGTTAATTAAGTTTCAAATATATTTTCATGGAACCTGTTTATTTTACATGGGTTAATCAATTTATGAAAGTAATGATGACTTTTTTTAAGAGTTTATGATGAAATGAATTCTCTATGTACTTTATTCATGGTATGGTTCATAGAAATTATTTATACTAATGTGTGGTTCCATTATAAGCAAACTATGGGTGGTAAAATTATAAACAAATGATGTATGGTTATGTTATTAACCAAGGACGGTTGATTCTATGATAAACGATGGATGGGTGGGTCATTTATAAACCTATAATGCATTGGGAAACTTGGAGATGGAAGTCAGCTAAATTGGTCATTCCATTTGTAAGAGTGATGTGATGATAATTTTTCCCAGATACCAATAAGTTTAATCTATGATTTATATGGGTTTATAATGATTCATATGGTCGATATTGACATTACATGGATCATGATTATATATTATAATGACATTTTCCTTGGTTAAATGTTTTCATGTTTGATAATCTGAGTATTGATGGGTATAAATATAATTATGTTACACTCATGCACTTTTATTATGTCATTATTTATTTATTCTCTTCTTACGCTCTTTGAGGGCATTCAATTATTAATGTTTAGTTTTAACCTTATTGATAATTTTACCTCACCCTTATCATGTTTCATTTTCCCCAGGTTCTAATGATTGAGGTTAAACGAATTATGTCTATAAGGGTTTCATATAGATAATGAGTACGATCTAATGTGGAATATGAAAATCTTGGTATTGTGGGAGACAATATTCATCTTTATAAACCTGTTTTATATGAATCCATGATGTTAGGTGTATTTATTAATTCCTTAAAACTCTAATCCTAAAATTTCATTGAAATTGGAAGTGATACCATATTTTCATTTTGATATTGTAAGTTTTTTATAACATAAATTGAGTAACCTTAATCAGTATCAAAGATGGAAATGTAAAGTTTGTGTTTTCAAAACCGGATATGAGAGGTGGGTTATGGGCTGTTATAGTAGGTATTAGAGGAAAGGTTTAGATAACATGGAGATTATAATGTTTTCATGTGAGGTTATCTTAAGAGATATCAATATCATCATACATCTATAAGAATAAGTTTTATCATAAGTTAAAAGTCTTAGAAAATCCATTTGAGTTTATTTGGGATATAGGTTTATTTATTTATCTTACCATGTACTGGCCATTTTGGTTGTTTAATATCTAAATATGGGTGTAATAGATTTTTATCCTTTATATGGTTATTTGTTCATTTTAAAGCTAATTTTAGTTCTTTAAGAATGAAAACTTCCTCTTAAATACTCATTGTTTGGAGAAAAAGATGATATTACAGTCGAAATTGGATAAATAATGAAATTATACTTGTCACGTAAGTATAATTCCCCATGTTTTCATCCTAGATGGTAAAATAAATACTCAAATCTTATAAAAGGATATTGAAACAAAAAAAATCTATTTCCATCATTTTTTATGATATCAATGACCTTTTTTACACCTCTTTGGTATACGGTTTTGTGGCTGTTAACTTTCTCTTGATCATTCACATTCTTATAATCAATGATCTCTATCATATTTGGGAATTATGATTTTTTTCCATGTCCAAATATTCACTTCCCAAATATTTTCTCCTATTTTGGATACCATGTATGTATAATTCTAGATGAACCTCGTATTCCCTTTTCTCTTTTATTAAGAGGGTGCTTTATTAACACCTTTTTACGATGTGGGTTTCAAAAAATAGATATTTTAAAATGAATAACCTTTTATTACCAATATAAAGTTATAATTGTGAGTAATAAATTTATTAAATTGTGGGAGGATGTAACTCCTAGATATTTCATAAAATAAAACAATGGTTGATAGCGTATTCAACATGCAACACCAAGCTAAAATGAGTTGTGATATATATAACCCTTATAACCTAGCCGTTAAATTCGTATATATGAATAGTATTAAATACTTTATGAAATATATATATATATATATATATATATATATATCAATATGAATTATTAATAAACTCTTATTAAAAAATGAATCAATATTTTTAAAAAATTAATTTAATTCCATAAAAATATATTTTTCTCCAAAAATAATTTTTATTTCTTTTTAGAAAAAAATATTATAATTTATTTATTAATGCTTTTGAAAATTAGTTTGATAAAGTGAACTTAATTTTCAAAATCATCATATAAAAATTTACTTTTGGTGAGATTTTGGAATTTTCCAGAAAATATTGATTTTTTCGTGAATAGTGAAAACACTATATTTTGCAAAAATATCATTTATTTTCAAAACATTATGAAATTTGAGTCACAATATGTTTTGAATATGATTTAAGGAACATTAGTATTATATGAACTTAATTTGTTAATATGGATTAAATTTTTTTTATTATTATTTATATTATCTAAAAATTTCAAATTGATTTTTTTTATAACGAATAGTCAAACTAGTAAAAAAAATATCGGTGTTAAGGTGAAAACAGGTTTACTAGGGTTTAAATTTAAATGATAATGTTAAAATTGACCTAAAACTTGTCTGAAAAGTATTTTCTCACCATATTTACACCTTATAATTTCTAAGTGTCAATAATTATCCATTTTTTATACTTTTTTCACGTGAAGAATATGGGTATACCTTTTTCTTTTTGAAAATTACAAGTGTGTCACTCACCTTCCTTATAAAAGGCCACCCCCTATCCTCTATTATTCACAACTTCAACCACATTTTTAGGCCAAAACCTACCAAAATAACATTCCAACTACCATACCTTAATTCTATAAGTATTTTGTTTCATAAAACCATTCTAGTAACACTTTAGGTATAATTCTAAAGAGGTGGTTCGAGAAGAGGTGAAATTATTAACTAAATGAATAATGAATTGAACATCCCCAAAACACCGGATGTAGACTTAACTGACTAAAATTTTAAATATGAAATTAAAAAAAATAAAATAAATGAATTAAGTATAAGGTATTAAACCTATTAAATTTTCATAAGAAATCAAACATTTTATGTAATCTTATTATACATGAGTTAAATGACATACAAGGAAATTTTGGACTCAAGGTAACGGTTTTTCTTGTCTAACCTTTATTTCTATGAGACATATTCCATATTCAATGCTTATTTATATTGTGTGGTGTATATACTATCCATTTTACATATACTATCATGAATTATTCATACATAATGCTATTTTAAGTTTCAATTTGAATAATTTCATGAAAATATATTTTACTTGCAAGTAACCAAGTGGTAAATAATTTCATGATGCAATATATTTTCATTGGATTTTATTGCTTCTTAATTTTATTTTATATTATATGATTATGTGTGTATTTAATTTTAATTATATTATGTTTTATTTAGACATTATTAAGTTTATTTAAATTTTATGCACATAATTTATTCATTGATTAATTTTCAAATTCAATTGTATGTTTTTTAAGGGTTGTTCATCTCAAATTCTCATTCTTTAAGACATACTTTTATAATATGTATCTGATATTCATTTGTGTGGTGTATATACTACCTAATGACTTGATATAACTTGAAAATAATTATTTTTATGGTATTTAAATTAACATTTTATATTATTCTTTCATGAGTATTATAATTTAGGAGTTACCAAAGTGAAAGAAGATTTATGTTACAATCGCCTTCATTTTGAGATTTCTTATATTAAAGGTTCCTTTAAAGGAAATTATATTCTCTTATTTTATTAAACTATATGTATTTATTATCCAATAGTTATTAATATGGTTACTATTTTTTATTTGTTTTCCTCCCTTATTTATTGAAGAAATATCAATAAAGTCATTTCTAAATGATATTGATCTTGTATTTTCTTTTAGATGGAGTATCTTTCACCTCCATATCCATGTTTTCTAAAAAAAATTAAATGTTTTCAAAAAAATTCATTTCTAAAACTAAATTATTTCCTAAATCAATTTATCAAGATCTATTACCTTATTTTAAAAGGTTTTAATATCAAATTTACTAACATTTTCAAAATGGGTTGCTTTTGAACCCCTTTTTAAAAATGTTTTGAAGAGAATTTTTATATTTAACATTTATGATGTGGACATATTTTCCCACCATCATTTCCTTTATTTTCCTTCAAAATGTATTTATATGTTTCGAAGTTTTTTTCCGTGAAAAGTATTTTCATGATATTTTTTGAATTTTTAGTTTTTAAATATGATTTTCAAAATAAAAAGGTTATTTTCCTTAAAAATATATTTAATCTTGTTTTAATGATATTAAAATTCTTCAACATAAACAACCCTTGTTGTTACTTATGATTCAATTGGTATATTTCTTAGTGATACAATCCTCATTCTTTCTCTGGATTGATTATGATTATCTCAAAGATATTGTTATCAAACTCAGTTCCTTTCAAAGGTTTAATCATGTTTCAAAGAGACTGTTACAGAACATGTTTCTTTTATATGGGTTAATCATGTTTCAAAGAGATTGTTATGGAACCCAATTATTATCCATGGTTTATTCATATTTCAATGATATTTTCATGGAACATATTTCCTTTCCATGGGTTAATAAAGTTATGAAACTAATGAATGTTGTTTCTATGATTTTATGATGAAATGAATTCTATGTGTACTTTTTTCATGATACCATTCTAACAAATTATTTATTATGGTCATGGTTCTTTTATAAAATAGGTACAACTGGTTCCATTATTAACCAAGGATGGTTGGTCACATTATTAACCATGTATGGGTGGTTTTGTGATAAACTAGTGATTGGTGGGTTTTTGAAATCCCTCCAATGCATTGGGTACTCTAGAGATTGAAGTATACCATATTGGATTTTCCATTTGTATTTTAGATACGATTAAAAAATTCAGGATACCAATAAGTTTTATTTATGATTTATATGGGTTTATAATGTTTCTTCTAATTGTTATTTATATCACATGGATAACGATTTTTTATTATGATAACTCTTGCCTTTATTAAAGTTGTATACCATGTTTTTATGTTTGATGATCCAAGTATTGATGGTATGAATATTTTTCTGTTTTAATTAATCACTTTTATTATTTCATCATAACCCTATGATTTTCTTATACTCAATGATTAAATTCAATTGTTAATGATTATGATTACCCTTACTGATCATTTCATCTCACCCTTCTTATGCTTCATTTTCTCTAGGATATAAAGATTGAGGTTGAATGAATTGCATATATAAGGGTTTCATATAAATGATGTTGGTGACCTAATATATAATATGAAAATCTAGGAATAATGGCATATGACAAACAACTTTATGAACTAGTTGTTTTTTTAATCCATGATGTTAAGAGTTTTTCTTAATTCTATAAAACTCTAAACATAAATCATCCTTCAGAATGTTAGTGATAAAATATTTTCCATTTGATGTAATAAGTTTTTCATATAAAAAATTGGGTCATCTTCATTGATATCAAAGCTTTAATTGTAGATTTTATGTTTTTAATGATGGATTTTAGAGTGCGGGTTCGGGACTATTATACCATTCGACTGACACTCAACTCCAAAATCTTAATGATTTCAATATTATAAATAATTTTCCTAGGTACTACCCAATAGAGTAAAAGTATTTATCACTTGTTACGAATCCAAGGTATTTTATCAAGCTCCTACAAGGATTCACCAAAACAACAACCTTAAACAGTCAGTACCTAGAGTGCTCACTTCTAGGAATAATAATGAATTAAGAGATGTTACAAGTTATAACATGTGGTTACAATATATAATTCAAAGAAGATAAGAGATGTACAAGATATTGAATAAATATTAATTATAGCTTTAGGAGAGTCTCCAAAACATGGAAATATTAATAATGAAGGAATGAATTTATAAAAATTCGATTCATATTCTTCTTCTTTTAGCATATATCAATACCATAGCAGAAGGCTTCAAGAGAGATATGGGAGGGAGGGAGGGAGTGTTTTTCTCTGTGTGTGTGTGGGTGTTCTACTATTATTATATGAATACTATTGTATTTCTATTCACGCATGATTATATAGTATGATATCTAATAAAAATAGGACTTAGGGTGAACTCTAGATTTTCTTTTCTGAAAACAACCTTGAAAAAAATCATTGAGAAATAAAATAGTCTCTTATATTTTATTTCATGGTAGTTAAAACATTTTCGAAATATATTTTATAATAAATAGGTATTCCATTGTTTAATACATCAAAAACAACATAAATTTTTCACTTGAAATACTCTAATGGTAATAAATATCTGAGTTTTAGAAACTTGTAGTTGATTTTGGATCACAAAGTAGTCAAATTCCATGTATCTAAATTATTGTAGTTTAAACCATCCATGTTGTCATTATTCATGTAGTTTATTTCTTCAAATAAACAAATTATACTTCCATCTTGCTCATGAAGCTGAAATTTACATAGTTAACTTGATTCATGTAGCCAATTCTAACCTCGTAGTGAAATATTCCATAGATCCAAATCCCATATCCAATTTCACCACAGAGCCGATTCAACATAATTGTTTCATCGATGTGTTCTTTCCTCAAATAGTTGATTCATCTACATATATTATTATCATGTAACTAGTTCTATGGAATAGTTGATTCAAATTGGTGATTCTATCATATAGTTTATTGAAATATTTTATTTCATTACGTATCCAAAATCCATATAGCCAAAGTTGTCACATAGCATATTCTTCCAAACATACACAAATTTTAGTAAACTTAAATAAAATTTTAGATAATATAATAATTGAACAAAATAAGATTAAAACATGATAAATATACTTAAAATATAATCATTAGAAATATATGGGGCGTTTTAGATAACAAAAACAAAAAGGACTAGGGATATATTGAAAAAACATTATTAGTCCAACATTACCTGCCTTTTATGATCCCAAAACCCATTAAATATTAAATGTTGAATTTCAAATGGTATAAATAGATTTACAGTAAATAAACTTTATAATATATTATTATTTTAAAAAAAATTAGTTTTTCCTTCCTTCTCCCCCCTTTTTTACATTAAAAAGGAAGGTTAAGAAGAGGAAAATGACATTTATTATAGCACCTAAAGTTATGATCAGACAAAATATAATTCAAAAATTGAATTTTAATAAGGCATGTTTGAAATTTAGAAAAATTATTAAGAAAAATAATCAATAAGATAAAAAAAATTAAATAAAACAATCACTTCAAACATAAAAAAGATAAAAATATGGATTTTATTAAACATAAACAATTTTACAAGATACAAATACCAAAAATAAAAAATATATATACACAACATAATTCAAATGACCATGGATTATGGATATGTTGAAAGTTAAATTGAGATTTGGGTGGAAGTTTCTTAAATGATAAAAAGGAGGAAGAGGTAGTAGGTGGTCAACAACTTGAGGTAGTAATACTCTTTGAAGATCTAGCACAAAAAATTCTTCATCTCCAAAACCAGATCTCTCTCTTGGACACTATGTAGGTACAATCAATAATTTTTAAAGATTATAAAAAGAAATATAAAAATCATATAAACTAGAACTTGTGAAGTATATCTTATTTAGTGAACCATAAGTGGTGTCCTCTATTTCAATTGGTTCAGTAGTAGTAGAAATATATTTTGATTTCTCTTTATTTTAGATATTGTATATATCAAAAACTAAGTCTAATTTGTGGTGAGATTCCATACATAAATCAGGAGCTGATGGTCCAATGGGTCTTCTACCTCTAAGAAAGTAAAGTGAATCAAAACAAATGTTAGTGTACTTAATAATATATAAACTTATATCATCTAAAAATTGTTGTGAAACTTTGGAAATAAACATAAGATAGAGTTTAAAAAATTGGAAAATAATTTAATGTCTTTATGATATCTATCATAATTTCTATTAGTATAACTAAAAATAACATGTGGTTGATATTGGATGGAGCTAAATGGGAATCAGAAAATAACTTATCTTAAATCATATCTGATGAGAATTGTAATATAATTATCCTCCCTTTCGATGATGTGATCTTATTATCTAAGTTGGATAGAAACTCTATAATGTCCTAAGAAAACTCATAGATGTTTTTGGATGGTGCTTGAGAAATTGAATCACTGGTATTTGCTAAGACTGGAGAAACTGGAAGGATTCATCTGTAAGTTGAAAGATATTTTCTTTTTTCTGAAATTGGTGCATTTGATGTTCATTTAGACTATAAATATTTAGAATCCTCTCCAAAAGAAGGTTATTAAATAATTTTAATAGATTCATAGATATTTTATAGTATTATTTCAATTTTCGGATGGTTTCTACTAGAATTCCCAAGAGAATATGAAATCATCCCAAGGACATCATTGGTCAATATCAAAGTTGTATCAATATAATTACTAATTGAGGGAATATTTTCCATGATTGAGGAAACTATTTCATTCAAGAAAACATTTTTACCAAGCCCATGACATAAATAATACTCTCTATTCACCATAAACTCAACTATCATATCCTTCATTAAATATTGGATAGTACGAGAGAAAAGATATCACATTTAAGTGATAATATCTAGGAACAAACTGAACAAAAATCTGATGAGATTTGGTTGAAGTGTGTTTGTAGATGTAGAACCACAAAAGGTTTTGAAGTATTTGTGGGACTTATCTAAAATTTATTAACGTATTAAAATTGGATCACCACCATACATATAAAAGTATACAATATTTCCATTATATCTAATTAGAAACTCTGAATTTCATAAGGGGAACCTTAGAGATGACTGATTAGATCAGTGATAAATTTTTAACCATATCACTCTATGATTCCACTAGAACTCCAAGTTTATTCACTTTAAACATACTATTACACACTCCTTGAAAATCACTTACATGGTCTCTTATAGCCTCAATGTCCTTATCAATGACACTATAATAAACTTGTTGTATTGTTTGGATAATCTGGATCAATTTGGTCTCGATATACATCATCCCAACCAACCTATCAATGTCAACACTAGACGCTGAGCATTCCTTTAGCCATCTAATCTCATCCTTAGAAGAGATAAACTCTTTATTTAACTCATTATAATATCACTTGAGATTAACAAACTTAATAATAATTTTTGATATAAAATTTTGTGTATGTTTCTCAATATCAGATCTTTCAGAACTTTTTCTCACTAAAGGTTCATTCTCTTGTACATGAGGAGGAGAGAGAATGGGCTCTACGGTATTGGAATTATAAACATATTCCTCCAATGTCACATTATCTCTTACATATCTATTATAATCATGTGATCTAGGGAGTAAATAAATAGTTATTTTCTCAACCTCAGACTCCACTCTAACCCTATTAAAAGACACCATAGGCATAATATAAAATGGTTTTCTACTTGAGAACCGACAACTGTCTCAATAGTAGGAACTTCTTTCTGAACTGGATCAGTAGAACTAGTAGTTATAACTTCTTGAACTTTGGTATATTCTACTATAGGTATGAATTAAATCACCAAAGGCTTTAAACTAGAAATAGTTATATTCTACACATCCCTAACAGGAACCATTTTAGCAGGCGATGTATCCATTGTAGATGAGCTCCTGGGCTGCTCCACCTGAGTTGGTATAACAACTCGATCATTACTCTCCTATCCAGATGGTATCAAGGAGTTAAAAATAGCATCCTAATTGTATATAAAAGTCTTTATAAAAATAACATATAAGTTGTTTCTCTTTTGGAACTTAACTACTCATCCTTTATTCAGTTCAACTTCCTTATTCTTCAAAAATGAGAAAATAATCCATCCCAAGGGGTAATAATTGAGCTTTAACTTTCCATGGAACTAATAGTACATGATCCTCATAATTTACTAATGTTACTAATATTTTAATGACTTATTATATTCCCTCTTTACTGATTTTATATGAAATGTGCATAATTTGTGTGAAATATTAATGTTTTAATGTTAAGTATAATTTTTGAGCATTTTTAGAAGTAGTCCAATTGAGTCAGTTTAATGTTTTAATACTAAATATCACTATACTGATCCAAATTGTGTAGTTATTTTTTTTTTAGGATTCTCCTTTCAATATAAAACATTTCATTAGAAGGCACCATGAGCTAATTCTTCCATTGGAAGGGTCATATGGTCCTCACAAACAAGACCAAAGAATCTGTGAACAAACTAGACCAGCCTTGAAGAGTGGTTTACTGGGCTCAATCTAGATGTCCAAAAACCTTAACTCTCCACCATAATTCTGGGGACACAACAAGTCATCTTGGATAAAAATTTCATGGCCCAAATCATGTACAAGGGGCCCAAATTAAGCTTTGAAGCTAGCCCACCATTCTGGCCAAGAAATAAAATAAGTATAGTATGCATGGAATATCGCATGATGTAAGAATCAAATAGATCTGATCTGTTGCAGTTTGAAAGAGGCGATATAGGTGGATGACTTTGTTGAAGAACCCATGCGGATTTGAAGGCATCTTCATATTCAAAAACCCTTTCACATTCTGGACTTCAAAAATACTAGATTGAAATGGACAGTTTTACTTTGTTTAATCAACTGGCCATAGCCTTTGATCCTTAAGTCGAAATGACTCCAAATTTTTAGAGTAGTTAGAAAACTGTATTATATAGAACTTTGAAGAAGTAGATTGCTCGAGATTCGGCTGTCCTCATGTCTATATTGGTGAGCCAAGTGGAGGTGTAATTCTGGAATGTAAACAGTCCACCACCTTGGGCTATAAATATATCCCCTCCTCTCCTTTCAAAAGGGTTGGCATTTCAAAAGAGAGGAGAACATATTTTCACGACCAAAGCCTTGAAAAATGCTTGGGAGGACCTTCTATACTCAAGTTTTTACTTGAGAGAACTTTCATCCTCTCTTTGTTTTCACTTACTTTTGTGTTCTTCATTTTTGTAATTTTGTTAGTCCTTTCTTCTGTAATTCTGTTTTAATGCAAGTTTCTTCATCAATGTCTCTTATTCTCCTCCACCTTATGTATATTAATATTAATGTTCTTAAAATAGTTTAAATTCAGTTAAATATACTTCCCTTATTTTTCTTCCTCATTCAATCAAAAATCTGTTTTTAATTATCATCATTGTTCGTGTGTGTGTGTGTGTTCGACGTACCACTCTTTTCTAATCCCTTTATTTTTCTTCTATTCTTAATTTATCATCATAATTATTATAACCAGAATATTAAACAACCAAATGGATGAGTAAATATCTCATTGGGTTGAGTCAAAATTTAGGGATGTTAAGTGATTGAGAGTATTTTCTCGATGAGTATTCGTTAATTTAATATTGTGTATGTTGGACTTAATATGTCATGGATTAATGATATATTTTGTTTAGAATATGGTTTCCATGGATTATTGGAACCACAAATACACTACCATAAACAAGTACTTATTGATTTTAGAATCCTAGTTAAGTTAAGGCTTGGATTAAAGCTTTAAAACTTACGAATTCTAATCGACTTCAACTTGTGAAGTGGGTGTTAATTTAAATGCAATATAAAGCAAAGCTCAGGGATTTCAGAATATTAACTCCCTAATAATGAACCCACACCAATCATTATCAATTTCAAAAATCAATCATAATCAATTAGTCATTTAAATTAAGCTCTTCAATCAAAACCCCCCAATTAGAATACAATCAACAAAAAACAAACGACTATTTCAAAGTATCGTCGTCGAGGGTTCGACCCGAGTGCTGCTATACACATTAACAGAGCACCAGAACTTTGACCGGACGATAGGCGACAATCGGCCGTGCGTTTCATGTACCTTGGTAGATTCAACTTTAAATTAATGATCAAGACATATATTAGATACATGTCCTAAAATAATAACTTATCTACTTCACCTATACTCTAAGAAATGTAATCCAAATAACTTTCACAAGACCTTCCACTAAACTCCTAAATACTTCACTACTTTCTTCTCAAAAATAAGATGAAACAAAAAAACATAAATAAATTAGATGGTCTCACTAAGATTATACCAACAAAATTATGACTGAAATTTTTCTCACCTTCATGGGGATAGTAAATAACATCCACAATCTCCATAAAAGAGACTAATAGGGCTTCCTTATTTACATTATCTCCCATAAAATCCTACATTTCATCAATATAAAACTCTATATTCTATAAAAACTCATTTAAATACTATCCAAATAATATTTTTGACCAATATTCATAAAAAAACTCCCTTCCTTGGAAGAGGAATATCTTAATTAGTAGCATCTTCCTTAATTTTAACTATTCCATGTCTACAGTTTTCCCTACAAGCACTTGTCACAGTTCACTACCATTATTTGCTATATTAAATTAGTTGGAACTACATTCATCTCCAAATTTAGAATTCACTATCTCATAGATATTTGTTGAAGGTTAAAAGACTCTAAAGGGGCGATGGGGTGGTTTTAAAGGATAAAGGAAGAAGTCGAATGGTGTGAGGGTAGAGGATTTATTTTAGGGTCGGGTCAGACACCTGATTTAGTATAGGTATGCATAGTTGAATGAGGTTTAAGGTGAAATTAGAATGAAAATAAAAACAAAATAAAAAAATAACCATTTAAAATTTAAATTCGTTTAAATTTCACAATTGATTAAAATATTAAGAACATAACAATAAAAATACAAATTGAAATATAATTAAAATAAAGATAAATAAAATAAATTATATTTATTTGAATTAAAATGACCCAAATTCTCTCATAAATAGTAAAAATGTTTACAAGCAATGGGATTGTTAAAAATATCATCTAATTGATTTTCAATGGAGATAAATTCAAGATAGATATCACCTTTCTGATCATGATCTCTCAATAAATTTTCTTATGGATCAATATGGTTTATTCTCAAATGACTTATTGGATTATTTAAAATATTTATAGCACTTGTATTCTCATATTTGATTGAAAATTGATTAAAATTAAATCTAAAATCCATAAAGGTGTGTTTCATACATAGAACGTGTGCACAACAACTACTAAAAACTGCGTACTTTCCTTCAATAGTAGATAATACTACTAAGTATTGTTTCTTATTGGGTTAGGATACCAAAAATTTTCATAGAAAGTGATTGGTTCCTAAGGTGATCTTTATATATATTATAAAACAACTAAATTTATCATTTGAGTATGAAATAAAATTAAAGTCACAGTTTTTTAGAAAAGGGAGAGGGCTAGAAATTGTTCCTTTTTAATACCTTAAAATTCTTTTGGAATATTTTAAATGATTAGTATTTTCTTTGAATCTACCACATAATCATACCTTAAACAGAATTTTTGGTCTTCTGGAAACCAAATACAGTATAGTCCTAATTATTCCTCTCTACAACGTATTTTCAAGTGGTTTTCCAACTTTATCCAAATCATGTTTTTCACATAACTCAGAGGAGTTTCATGCATATTACCATTTAATGTCCAATACTTTTAATTAAGTCAATTTTATATTTTCTATAATTTATCAGATTCCCAAAGTCATTGATAAATTTTAAATCTAATAAAAAAATAACTGAACCATCATACTCATTTAAAATTCTTTTTTCATAAGTTTTGAAAATTCATTGAATAATATTTTTTATAGAACCAAAAATCACATCATTACCATATATTTGAAATGATCATAAATCTTAAAAATAAGTATTCTTCAAAATATTAAGATCCAAGAGTCCTATTAAAAATCTATATGATAATGGAAAAGAACTCAAATGCACATACTAAGCTCTGGGTTATTGTTTAAAATAAAAAATAGATTTAATAAGTTTAAAAATAGAATTTGGAATGTGAGGATATTCCAAATTGGGTTTTTTTTCTACCTAAATTTCCACCATAATAAAACCATTTTGAAATTATTATTTAACATCCATATGATATAATTTGAATTCCATATGAGATTTATAGTCTTGGGGTATTCTAATGGATTCTAATCTACGTATGGGTGAAAAGGTTTCTTCATATTCTATCCCTTCCTCTAGCTTTTACCCTTTAACCAGTAATCATTCTTTATTCCTAATGATCACACCATCATCATCTTATTTATTTATAAAAAGTAACATTGTTCAAATAATAGGGTAATCAGTTTTTCTATCAACTAATTCACATATATTGTTCATTTTGAAAAGGTTTAACTCTTATTACATTACTAAGAACCAAATTTCATCAACTAAAGATTCTTCCATATTATTTAGTTAAAGATGAGATAAAAAGGAAAACAATTATATAAGGATTTTAACCCTTATAAATGTCCTAATTAATTCATCAAATATTCTTATTATAGTATATAAGGGATTAATTTTTAGGGTTCTAACTTTTCTAGGTATCACACTTTCAGTTTCACATATATGTATAATTTCAGGACTGGTTTAATCAAAATCAGGTTCCAAATCATCATCCTTTCTATTTTCAATAATTTTTTCAAGTCTCATGTTTTCAAAATAATCACTTAACTCATCAACCTTAGTCATTTTATGATCAAAAGTATCATTTTTATCGAATTTCAAAAGATTTCATTCTTCAATAATCTTTAACATTTTGTTGAAAACACTATAATCCTTAGAAGTAGTGAAATAATCAAAGAATGTTACTTTATTATCCCCTGAATAAATTTTACCAATATTTCGCTTGATATTAAAAAAGTAAAATTTTCATCCAAATTATTTAAAGAAACCAATTTTTTATTTTTTATTATTCCATAGCTCATTGGTTATTTTCCTCAAAATAAGCCTAATTAGAACTCTATTAATAACATAAATTGTTTTTTTATAGCTTCATCCCAAATGCGATTGGGTAGGTTATATTCCCATAAAATAGTATTAGAAAATTTTTGTAAGGTCATATTACTCCTTTAAATAGCACTATTCTGTTGAGGTTTCCTCGGGTAGAAAAACTATGTTTGATACAGTGTTCTAAAAAATAAAAATTTAACTCATTGTTTTAAAATTCCCTCCCCCCCCCCCATAGTCATATAATAAGGAAATAATTTTGGAATTATTCAATTTTTTTAACTAATTAACATAAACATACAAAAATAAAATTGGGTTCACTTTTAAGACTCAAAAAGAAAACCCATGTGAATTTAGATAAATCATCAAATAACACATCAAAAAAAGATTTTCCTCTTAGGCTAGCTATTCAAGACGTCCAACAAAATCCATGTGGATAAGTTCCATAGTTTACAAAGTAGTATCCTATTTAATCATCCCACATTTTCTCTATATTCAATTTAATTTGAGGTCAATATGGGGTTAAATTTTTCATATACAATTTTCTCAAGGGAAAAAATTATAATATCTAAGTATTTGATTCCAAATAAAGATTAATTTTTTTAGCATTTAAACAGCTAATTTTTTATCTACAAAAAAATTAATATCTAAATTATATAAATTCTCATTTCTAAGTACCGTAAAATTAAAGATATTACCTTTAGAAATTGAACATGATTTATTTAAAAAATATACAGAGTATCCTTCATCATAAAGTAGAGAAATAATTTTCAATTTGTGACTCGATCCTTAAAAATAAATAACATTATTGATGAGAACAGAGCCTGAATTTACAATTGATATAACTCCAATAATTTTTCCCTTATCATTATTACCAAATATGAAAAATCCTCTCTCAATTTTGGATAAAAAGGAAAATTTAAGAAATCACCACCTATATACCTTGAGTGCCCACTATCCATATACCTTTTTCATTTAAACTGTGTAACTTTTTTCAATATAAGAAAAAAAAATAAGAAATGTTTTAGTTCCCATTTTCTCTTGGGTCCTGAAATGTTTGAAACCAAATATTTGGGAATCTAATTACCCTTGCAAAATTAAAAAAAAATCAGAACTTTTTTCAGATATATTTCTAGAAATAAAATATTTCTTAACATTGAAAAACTAAGGGTTTCTTAGACTAAATCCATTAACATAATTTCTAGTTTATCTACAATAAAAAACATTAAAAAAATTTCTTTTCACTAAGAATTAAATATATTTTTTCAACATTGGTTTTTGACATTTTCATTCCATTCCAAACTTATCTTTATGGATTTTATGGTTAGAAAGGATTTTATTTTGGTAATTGTACACTTTTGGAAAAAATGTATCAAATTTAAGTGATTGGGTTTATTTTTTCAAGAATTAAATTCAATTACCTTGCTCATAATAAGAACAAGATAATTTTTCATCTTTGATTTCAGGTCTAAAAAATATTTTTTTAAGTCCTCTTTTTCACTTACAACAACATTAAAAATAAATCCCAATTTTTTTTAAGTCCTCTTTTTCACTTACAACAACATTAAAAATAAAATTGGGATTTATTTTTATTTTTAATGAATTCGTATTCAGTTTATATAAAGAAATAATTTTATTTTACTTATTTGAAATATTAATTTTTACCTTCAAAATCATATTCTATATCTGAAGAATAAAATGATTGCACCTCATTAGATTATTGTATAAATCAATTGTTTGCCTTTTGATTTGATATTTTATCACCATATTTAAAAGATGTATCATTACTAGAATCCTTATAATAATTCCATGTGGCCTTTATATACCTTTTACTTTTTCTTGAATTATTTATTACATTTTTACTTCTTATCAGATATCATTTTCTTCTTGAAGTTGTGGAAGATCTATTTTGATATGTCAAAGATTATTGGGCAATATCAATATTATAGTTAGAACTGTTTGAAGTATCTTCATCAAATGATTCATAAATTTTATACCTTTATGCTTATTATCATCCTTTTATGTAGAGACCTTGAAATTAGTATTTTATTATTTAACCATATTGTTCTCATGATCTTCAACATATGTTTATTCCTCATACATCACTAGAGTTTAAATGAGATTTTTTATTTTTAATCATTTCACATTAGTGGATTGTCAATGGAAACTAAAATTCCACTCTATATGGAAGGTAGATCTCTAAGAACTTTTAGGTCTTAATCTGGTTTGAGAATTGGTAATCTTAGAGAAGAAAATTTATTCATAGTTTATGTTAACCATCCATTCATTTATGTAAATCATTCTTCATCAATCATTTTGAAAGTGTCAAACTTAATCTTTTTAGTGTTGTACCTAGGTAATCTCACATTATCACTACCATCATAATCCACTGTTATAGTATTCCATATCTCATATGTTTTAAAAATTTAATAAACTCTATTTAACTCATCTAGGCTCTGTAAAAATATGATATCATTCATTAATTTGGAGATCAAATCATATTCTCCTTTTTTAGTAGAATACCTTTTGTCTACATCTCCTTCAAGAATTGTGTAGGGATTAACATATTTCAATAAAACCTTTAAACCAAGGTTATTCAATTAAATAATAATCTATTCCTAATAAAATACATAATTTTCTTCCTTGAAATAAGGGGATCTAACTATAGATATACCTTCTCTATTTTCATCTATTGCATCAATTTGAAGATTAAACCTAATACTTGAACCATTTAAAGATGAGAAATCAAGATTAATTACCAATGATACCAATTTTTTGTTGGAAAATAACTACACCAGTATTCAATAGGGGTTAATTGAGTTCTTGAAAATGTATTCACATAAAATAATCCTCTTTAAAGTTATAATATATTCTAATCTTTTATTATAAAATGTAAGAAAAATAAATTGAAATAAATATTAAAAGATCAAACATAGATGATTTAGAGTGGTTTGGGGCACAGATATCTCTGAGTTGACTCCACCAACAATCAACTCCTTGGTCATTATGATTTCACTAGTGTTCAACCTTTTCATAGGGACTACCTGACTGAGTACAAGTATCCATCACTTAGTATAAATACAGAAGATTTTATTATGCTCCTACAAGGATTTACAAAAATAATAGCCTTTCACACATAGTATAAGGTGTTTTTGTGTGTTTGTGAGTGTGTTATATTTTATTATTCTTTAAATACTATTGTATTTATACTCACACACTATTGTATAGCATGATATCTAATAAAATCAAGCCTCAGGGTAAAACTCTTGATATCATTTTCTAAAAATTACCATGAACAAAATCAATTTTCTATAAACTAAATTTTTCTATTTTAATTCTTGGTACATTGAACCATTTGGAAATAAATTTTAACATAGAGGGGTTTTAATTATTTAATGTGCTGAAGGAAACCTTTATTTTTAACTTAAAATACTCCAATGGTAAAAAATATATTTAGCTTACAAAACAATGTTTTTGATTTTGGATCACTACAAACTTGAATTCCACGTATTTGAATTCATATAGATGAATTAATAGACATTTCAATTCTTCACATAGCCAATTTCTTCACATGTCAAAATTATATAGCCATATTTATTATATGGCCAAAATTTTCATATTTAAATTGATTGATATAGACAACTAGAACCACATATCCAAATATTCCCAGAATCCAAATCACATATCCAATATCTCAACAAAACCTATTTTATGTAGTTGTTTCTTCGATGTACTCATTTCAAACGTAGTTGATTCGTCTATGTATTTGATTCTTAGATATATGATTCTATGACTTAGCTTATTCACATAGAAAATTCGTTAACAGAATCATTTAACATATCTGATTGATTAATGTAGCCAAAGTCCTCACGTATCCTATTTTTCTAAACGTATCCAAATTTAGTAATACATAATTAGAATTTCTGATTAAAGTAAAATTGAACTAAATAATACTAAAACCTAATAAACACACATAAAAACTGAATCATTAAAAAATGTATAAAGGGTTTTCAAGATCATAAAAACATAAAGGGAAAGGGGTATTTTGGAAAACATCAGTATTCCAATATATTAAACTCCATGTGGAATACTTAATGGGTCATCTCATGCACAAAACCCATTTTATACCTAATAAGTATTTTTTATATCCTAACATATGAATCTTACTCATGTTAATCTTAACATTTCATTATAACATATAATACTACATGATGAACACACGTTAAGAATAACTCAAAGTCTTATTTTTAAGAGTCAATTATCTTTTCAATTTATGAAATGTATATCAATATATACATATATTCATCCCACATGAAAGAATGATAAAGTTTTTTGTTTCATTTATATTATGTAATTCCTACCACATATCTATGTGAAAAACCAATAAAACCCTCCCACTAAACTCCTTAGTATGTAAAATCTATGAATTAATATATTTTGGATAATGGTGAGACTTAGGAAACATAATCATAATGTTCAAATTATTAAATATACTCAAACTTATTAAATATACATCATTTAATGTTATAATGTTAATAACTTAAATATTCTATTTATTACTATTTTTAAGAACATCATCATCATTATTAAAACCATTTACATCAAAAAAATATTCATTGAAATATTATGGTAACTGATGTATCCTTTTACATTGTATCATTGACAACATATCCTAAACCTATTTAGGATATTTAACTTTATT
Source organism: Viscum album (assembly GCA_963277665.1). Classification (NCBI taxonomy): domain Eukaryota; kingdom Viridiplantae; phylum Streptophyta; class Magnoliopsida; order Santalales; family Viscaceae; genus Viscum; species Viscum album. The sequence continues at coordinate 163,732,423 of OY728144.1, forward strand.
ATCATAACTGAATATAACTCTTTTAATGTTTCATTACCAACATACCCTCAAAAAATTTAGGACATTTAGTGAATAATAATTTAATATTTTACTGATATAATATTTTACATATTAACTTCAAACTTCTCTAAGTTCAAATATACTCCCACTAGACTCTTAGAAACTATATTCATTTTAGATTATCATGATTGAAACATAAAATCCTTTGTGTTTGTAAATAACACAAATTTATTTATAATGGGAATATTTAGCAAATAAATAATTATTTTAACACCATATATGGTAATCTATATATTAGGAATATTTATTTAAAATAATACTATCAAATACACTATTATTTGTGGTCTAATCATATTCCGTCTTTTTATAAGATAAATACTTTAACCAAGATATAACTATTGTAACCTTATCTCATTTTCATACAACTTATAGAATTTAGATCATTCATAATAACATGTATGAAATAAATCATCTCACTTTATTTCTCACAATAAATTGTTTACAAAAATACTCTCTATCACAAAAAAACGTTAAAGAGATGAAAATAATAAAGTCTTTTTTTAATATATACTTGCTATAATAAATTTTGTTCTAGAGACCCGAGCTTCTAATACATAGATATTACATCTTTTTAGATGAATATTCAATACATTACACAAGAACATGGCTGAGGACCATAATAGTTTAGTGTCTTTGGAGACTAGGTACACAATCTTTAAACTTGGTGAAAGATCATAAATATATCCCGCAAATATCTTCCACTTTAGTAATTCGACATAAAACCTTTATTCATAACCTAGGGAACGGAAACATAATAAAGGGTGTGATCATATGCTTAGTAAGGGTAAATAAAGGATATTAGTAAGCATAAAATGAATATAAGGGTATGAGAACATCAGTATAAGATTTGAAAACCGTACCTTACATATCAAAGATCATAATATTGAGTCATGGTATAAATATTGGTAGTTCATAAAACATGAATCAAAATATAATCAAAGGAAATAATCCATGAGATCAGTAAATTGGCATAAGATATAAGATTTCAATATACACATAACAAATAAAATCATTTCCGTCGTAGCCAAGGCTCATTTCCAAAACATATAAAGGAACGCTATAGGAAGCTACACCTCCTGGGTAGGACACACCACCATCCCCAGGGGGATCCCTTTTCTCACAGTAGAATGGGTTCACTCCCAAAACCATCACAGTGGTCAAGGTTTACTCCCAGTACCATCATAGTATACAAAGTCCCTTGCTAAACCGAGTTCACTTCATATTCCAATCTTGTCTATCTCAGGAGATATAAATATTTACCCACTGAATTGGAGAGATATTACGGTCCCACATATCCTTTTTTTATAACATAATCGCCATCCTTAGTTATAATTTAACTATTTTCCTTGGTTATAATGTAACTAATGTCCTTGGTTATAACATAACCACTATCACATATTGGAAATAAAACATTTGTGTTCCACAATATCATAAAAAATTAATTATATCATAACCAATGAAATGAATTGGTTTCATAGAAATTTCATCACATCATAACCTATAGAAAAGAGACATGTTTCTTAATCATTTCATCATAGCATAACCCATGAAAAAAGAAGCAGGTTTTATAATAATTTTATAATAGTATATAACATGGAATAGAAATATGTTTTATAAAAATCTTTTCATAATGACCAATTCAAAGAAAGAATAATAATGTTATCCATGGTTCATATCCCCAATAAATCATAGATAACATCAATGGATGTTATTTATATGTAAAATAATTTTGAAATATTATTTAGTACACTTCATGTCAAAAATATCATTTCTTTTTCGAAAATCAGTTTTTAAAACATAAAAAAATTGAAAACTTTTTTGTGAAAATATACTTGACAAAAAAGAGGATATTTAAAAAAAGTAAACATTTCTTGAGTAAAATATCCTTTAAACTTTTAAAAATACGTTTTAAAAAATTTTAAAAATCAATTTTTACTTTTAAATCATTTATTTCAAACTAAAAAATTTCCAAAATATTAAAGAAAACATTCTCATTGAAAAGAACCTTAAAAACTTATAGAATAATATTAAAATAATTTAGTTGTGATGATATCAGTAAATATTGTTCTTGTTGTATAAGTCAAAAACAAATATTCTTTTCATATTATTGGTAAAATCCAAACAAGCATTTTTTGGAAAACAACATGAATATTCCTTTAAAAAAATTGATTAAATGTAAAATATGGGTATAAATGTATTTTAAAAAACTATAGGAGAAAAAATTTAAAATATTGTTACAAAACATGGGTTTAGGAGAAATCATTTTTCCTAATGAAGATAGTAATAAAGTCATATTTTATTAAAAACATTCTCTCAATTATTTTATGTAAAAAAGATTGTAAAAAAAATTTACTACTTGAAGAAATACTAAATAACTAGAGTATAATAAAATTATAGAGTTTATTTATATATAGACCCTAATATATCAACATTAAAGACTTAATCATAAATAATCCTAATAAATAACAATATTATAACATAAAACACTTACCACTTTGGTAACCTTGAAACAGAAGCCCCATGAAAGGAAAAACTAAAATAAAACATTAAAATGTATTTAGGATTAATAAATTCATGTTAATAAATGTAAAAGTTTTTGTATACACACCTCATAAAAGATTATAGGTTCATAATATAACATATATCTCAAAGAAGGCAAATCGAAACAAAAATCCATTAACACATTAATAACGTTGAAATCATAAAACCAATGAAAGGGGCATCCTAAAATGGATGTTTAAAACACCATAATTTTCAGGATAATAATCATAAAATACATTAATGGATAATATATATACCACATAAAATAATTATCATGTGAATATGGAATTTGTCTCACAGAAAATAAAAGTGAGATAGAAATCCCTTATCTTAAGTATTGACATCCATTATAAATGTTCTGAATTATAATATAATAAATATAAGTTTATTATAAATATATTATATAACCATATTCATATATATGAATCCATATATTGTTTTATTGTGATCTTTTATTTCCTACTTATTAATCATTCCGTGTTAAAAACACATTTCGGGTAATAACCTCTTTCTTTTTCAAATATGTTCGTATATGTTATTATTTTGGTCATCTTGCGTTAAACATGGTTTCATAATCCCAAGAATTTAAACCATGATATAAATATAATGTATATTATTTATATATCTATTTATATTAATCCATAAAATTTAGTTATAGAAAATTAAATACATTTTTTATAGAGATGGTAGGTCGTACATGCGCATGAATGTTATTTCCATTTTCTTATCGGATTAAAATAAATAAGAGTAAGTGATATATATTACCATTATAAAATAATTTTTATGTCACATATATCACATATTTTCATTAAACACATCCTTAATACCATCCATTCAAAGTAAGAATAGATCACATCGCTTCGTGAGGTGGTAAACCATCGTACAAATGAATGACGTTATCGTATTCCCACAAAATCAAAAATATGAAGGCATGTGTGATAAAATAATTTCAAAATGAGAATAACATCATAAATATAATATATATATATATATATAATATATAAATATTACATACATAATTATTTCTAGCCTCTAGAGGTGATGATGTAGAAACGAATGACATTAGTTCGTGAGGTGGTGGTCTTCCACACACAAGAATGATGATTTCATAACCCAATTGATGGAAGTTAAAATGGTTGTAGGTCATATACTTCACATAAAAATAAATCATTATATTTAATATAATTATTTTATTATATAATCATTTTATAATAATAAATTCATAAAGTGGAGAGACAAATAAAATAAAGACGCTTGTTGAAGAACAACACCTCTTCTTCGAGTATTCTCCTTAGGTTTGCTCAAAATCCTTCCTTGGTTGGATTTATCACCATAATATGGATTATAGAATGAGGTTTTAGGATTTTAAAAGTGATTTGGGTAGGTATTTTTGGAAAAAATAGCTTTTAATGTGTTAATAAGGGAGGAGATGGGTGGATTTTGATAACTGGGGGAGAGGACACACTTGGTATTTTTAAAAATAATTGAGTGGTACCACGGTTTTCATATGTCATAAGGGTCCATAATAAATAATTATAAAACATTATATGTTTAATTTTAAAAATATTTCCATCCAATATCTTTTTATAAAATCTTATAGGTCATTTTTACCCTTATCCTTTTAGTTCAATCCAAAAATAAACCCATTTTTACCTCAATAGTGGTAATTAATTTTTTGCTACATTCACTATAAATTTTTTTCAAACATTAAGTTGACCATATTTGATAATATAAATTATTATATTCCAAATTTGGAATCAATTTCTCCAAATTCCATTTGTTGAATTACAAAAATCAATTTATAATTAATCCCACAAACGTGATGAGAAAGTGGGTTTTTGAAGAGAAATTTTTCAAAAGATTACAATATTTTCATATAAAATTTAAATATTACTATTAAAAAGAAAAATATTGTATTAATTTATGTATAATTGAAATAATGTAACTTTAAAAAAGATTTCAAATATAATTTAAGATTATAAATAAATTAAATGAAAAAGAATTTTTCAATTAAAATTCAATATTTTTTCACTATTCATCAAGAAATGAAACTTTTTAGAAAAACAAAACCAAAAAAATCACCCTAAATTAATTTTGATATAATGATTTCAAAAATTATTTTTATTTTTTCAAATTAATTTTCTAAATGTGTGAGAAATTATTTTAAAAATATGTGCACCATAAAAAGGATAAAAATTGTTTTTTAGAAATATACACTTATTAAATAGTGTATTGAATATATATACTATATAAATTTCATTAAAATCAATCACCAAAATTATTTTGTTTGTTTTATTACAGTAGAACACATTTATTTGCATAAAATAGTTTTTTGGGAAAATATTTCCTTTATTTTCAAATAGATTTTATTTTTATTTCTAATGAATTGGTCACAAAAAAATAAATTATATATACCTGTGTAAACCATATTTTCATAATTTAATTAATCTTATTCAAGTCCTCCATTCCAATGGCTAGGTGATAACTATTGTATTAAATAATAATGTTTTAATTGTATTATGTGTTTCATTTAAACTCATTGCTACGTGTAACATAAGATAAACTGTGTATTTTGTGTAAAACAATCCAAACATAATGTTTCATTTAAATAAATCTAAAATTGTGTTTCCTGTCACACAAAATAAATAAAAAATAAAATTTTTTAGAGAAAAACTCACAAAATCCCAGGGTGTTACATATATAAACTTTTATGTTATTAATACTTATAAAACATGAAGTTCATATCATATACCCTTTATAATAAAAGAATTTAATTCTATAACAATAATACTTGAGGTTAACTATCTAACTTTATTCTTATAACCCTAAAAATATTTTTGGATAGTTCATTTTCCAATTGAAAAGTTTTACATAATAAAAGGAATGTCCATCATTCCTCTTACTTGGTTTGGTTATCACTAAGGAGTCTCCATATATGACCTATTTTTTATCTCTCTGGAAAAAATTATACCCAAATTGTTTTCCCCCATCCTTATAGAACTTGATCCTATACGTCCCATAACCAGCTCATCTATCCTTAATATATTAAAAATATCCTATAAATTTTTATTAAACTCATTCATGTTATAGTTCATAATAAACTATTAATGTAAAGACCCGACCCCAGTTTCCCAGAGTCAGTGCCTTATTTGATTATATTGGAATATAAACAAGGAATAAGAATCCAAAAGGACCAAATAGTTTACTATTATTGGAAACAAGATACATAAATAAGTTCAACTTTACATCATGAAAAGAAACAAAACACAAATTTATTCCATTAGAAATATCCATGCCTCTGAGATTATGCTTTCAAGACATGCATAATTTACATCTTGATATCCTAAGAAAATGAGACATAAGAAAGGGGAGATCCCAAATTCTCATAAAGGGTATGAAAAATAGTGGAAGATAACATAAATATTAGACATGGTGAAAAATTGAAGACACATTCCTTCAAAAATAAACTTGAACATAATTTGGCAGGAATATGAGCTGATTAAATATTACAATAACATAATCATGGGTATTCTACTAGCCAAATAACCAAATGATATTTCAATTACTATCTTCATAATTAGGTAAGTGCATATGCCTGACATTCTGAAACATTTTGTCAAGGCCTTGGAAAAGACATCTAAAAATGATTAAGGCCTCGGCCAAAACCATATATCACATTGGGAAGGGCCTCAGCAAATTACACGTATATTTGACCCTTGAGACCTACCAATGCATTGAGAGGATGTAGAGGGCCCAAACTATCACAAAATAATTCCAATGCATTTCTCATATGAACACGGATAAACATAAACAATATATTCATTCATATTGAAATTATCATATGAAATGTAACTATATTTCCCCAATCATTAAACATAAAACACTAACCATTCCGAGTAATATAGTGAATGGTATTAGGATAGATCATCCACAATAGAGTTATTCATAAACCATTAAATAAAATATGGTATATGACTTCATAAATTATTAAACCTAGTTATACCTAAGAATCAATAAGAGTGTTGAATCAGACGAAAATACTCTTATAAAATCCTTAAGGAATTCTTGAGATAAATACTCTTTTATTTTGAAAAGAAGAGATATTTTGAAAAAAAAATGTATAAAAATAGAAGTAAAGTAAGATTTTATTTTCATAATAAAATGAGTAATTTTATAAAGATAATGGTTTCCAAAAAATATTATAGAGTGCCCTTGAAAATAGGTAAGAATTTGAGAAATTCCATTGAATAAGGCTTGTATTTTGGAAATAATTTTGAAAGTTCCTTTTAAAACATGTAACTATCCATAAAGTAAGGAAGGGTTATGGTTGGTAAAAATATATATAATACTCACACATAATTTATGAGTAGTAAATAACAATATATAATAATTTCATTGAGGTAATTAGACAATGAAAGTAACCTGAATGAAAATGGATGTTTGGGTAGAAAAACCCTTTACCTTAAGTCCGAATGTGTTCCCCTCTTAAACATAAGGTCATAGAATATGAAATTATAATTATTGATAACTTATTTCAAAACCTATTATATTTGTATTTAGTTTATCATAATTCTTTTTAGTTCATTTTTTCCCTTGTTGATATGTTATTATATCGATTACCGTCGTTCCGGAGTTTTTATTTTCTTTATTTTCGTAATCAATTTACTAGTTCTTAAGTAATGAAGTTCATGTAAATCTCCATAATTTAATTCACATATTATTTATGATAATAAATAGGTTTTAGTGTTTATTTATATAATTTGGTAATATGGAATGATGATGAATTATTATATAGATCTTTAATGTTAACTGTTTTGGTTAATTTGTGGGTTTTGATTACAACGAACACATTTTTCTTTATAAATTAATACCATTTATAAAGAGGGAATAAAGAATATTAAATAGGGTATATTGAATATATAATAATCTGGTCCAACCATAACAAGAATGTTTTCATGACCAAAAAAAAAGAATGATAATAGAAATCAAAATCCCGTCATCCTTGAATGTGGTAAATTGACACATCTCGGATGGTGTTCTTGCTACTAGTATAAAAGAAGGTAAAAGGAAGAGATGATAATAACATATTCCACTATCATGAAAATATTATAGTACATGTAAGGTAATGGAGTAATCACAACAATTGGATAAAGAGAGTTAATAATAGAAAAATAAAACAAATGATCTTGAAAGGAAAGGCAAAGAATTGAAAAGAGGAATTTACCACTTGAACCAAACTTCCTTGAGAGCCTCCTTAAGGGAGAGGTTCTAGTCTTTTTATGAGAAAAAGGCTTGAAGGACATGGGATAGGAGGTTGGGAGGACATTTGTATAGAATTTGGAGAAGGAACAAGGCTTGAGAGGTATGAAAGGAAGAAGGAGTGAGGGGGTTTTATAGTGGAGGAGAGGAGAGTTTTCATAATATTTTAATCATTAGTTTATTAATTTCATTCAAGACCAGAAATAGTGATGATTAGAAGACCAAGAATAGTAGTAAATGCATGTGAGTTTGAACCAAGTAGGATTACATCACTTGAGATTTCATAAATAGTGTATTTAATAGATAATTTGGATATACAGTATTTTACTGTATTTCACTATTAATAAAAAATTCGAGTTTTTCTGAAAAATACCAAAAATTAAACCAAACCTTTTTTTGATGTGTAGAATCCAAAAATTAAGTCCATTTTTCAAAAATATTTTTCTAAACATTATTAATTTAATATTAAATTAAAATCATAATTTATTCTAAAAACTACAGTTTTAAAACATTTATTTACTTATTAAAAAGCATAGGTATATTGTATGTCCACTTGAATATTATTTATATACTATCAAAGGTAAGGTTAAAATTAATTCAGGTATATAAATATTCATATGGTTATGTTACCATTCACCAAAAATAAAATGTATTCTATCAGACTCTAAATGACTTACTAATCACAACTCTAGAAGACCGTTTTTCGAAATTCAAACCATCGAAGAGGAAAAATTGTTTTTAATATCTAGATTATAAAATGAATTTATTTTAAAAACCTTGGGGTATTACATTATCACTCCTTAAAAAACTTTTTTCCTCAAAATTCACAAAATTTTACCTAAAAATGTTTGGGTATGTCTTCAACATAAGCTCCTCAGGCTCCCATGTCGCTTCCTCCATCTTATAGTTCTTTTAAAGAACCTTTACCAGACGAGTTGTCTGATTTCTCAATATTTTTTCTCTAGTATCAAGAATGTTAATAGGATCATCACAATAATACCGATTAGACTCAAGTTCTATTTCATTATAGGTGAGTACATGTGTTGGGTTTGTCATGTATTTCCTTAACATTGACATGTTAAACACATTGAGAATTTGGAGAGACTTGGAGGCATTGTCAAACAGTAAGCTACAGGTCCAATTCGATCCAAATTTTCAAAAGTTCCAATGTACCTGGGACTTAATTTTCCCTTCTTACCGAATCATATAATACCCTTCCATTGAGATACCTTTAAGAACACATGATCTCCTTCTTAAAATTCAAAATCCTTCTTTCGGTTATTAGCATATCTCTTTTCTATCTTTGAGCTGTTTGGATATGGGTTTGGATAATATTCAACATTTTTTTTGTTTCCTCAACAAGTTCTAGTCTTACGAGCTTTCTTTCACCAACATCATCCCAACAAGTTGGTGTTCGACATCTGTTTCAATACAACGCTTCATATAGTGTCATTGGAATACTTGAATGGAACCTATTGTTATAGGAAAATTCTATGAGAGTTAAATACTAATCCCACATACCATGAAAGTAAAGTGGACAAGTCCTCAAAATGTCTTCAAAAGTTTGAATAGTCTGTTCCAATTGTCCACCAGTTTGGGGGTGGAATGCAATGCTCAAACAAAGATCAGTATCTCAGGCCTTCTGAAGACTTCTTCGGAATTGTGATGTAAAGTGGAGATCACTATCAGAAAAAATTGATAAGGGTACAACATAAAGTCTTAAAATTACATTAATATATAGTATTTCTAAACGTTTAAGTGGTAAATTTTCACATATAGTAAGAAAATGTGCTGATTTTGTAAGACATCCAATAATGACCCATATCGCATCATTATTTCTTGGTGTCTTTGATATCTTCATGAAAAACCCATCATAATATCACCCTATTTAAACATAGTAATAGGAATGGGTTGCATGACTCCTCCAAGATGTTGTTTTCCTGCCTACACCTATTGACAAACCAAACATCTCGACATTTAAACAGTAATCTCCCTCTTCATGTTTTCCCACCAAAAATATTCCTTTAGATCTCTATACATCTATGTGCAACCAGGGTGTATAGAGAAACTAGAGCTATGAGAAATATCTAATAGTTCCCTCTTTATCTTAGTAATAGTGGGAACACAATTCCTCTTACTGAATTTCAAAATTCCACCTTCATATATGAAGTCAATCAACTTCCCATCATTTACAGCATTAATTTTCCTTTGAAACTCCTCATCATCAGCCTGATAACTTTTTATCCTTTCCAATAAAGAATTTTTTGAAAAAATTTAAAAAAGTATTTATGTGTTACCTTCCTTGATAATTCCCATATCCATCTTTACCATATGTAATTCTGCCTTTTTATTACATAACTTTTCATTACATTTAACATACAGAGGATCTTTAAATTCTAATGGAAATAAAGAACATAATACATGTGAAAAACATAAAACATCCTTCTAATACACTTTTAAGGCTTCATAATAGGTTTATTCTAAGTACAATTACTGCATCTCCTAACCTGGAGACATACATCAAAGGAAACGGTGAGCTCAAGGCCCAGTAAGGGTAAACAAGGGAATCAGTTTACTTGTGAAATCAATAAGAACTAGATAAAAAAAAATACATGAGAAATGGAAGTTGAGGAATTTAATAATGAAAATAACTTGAAACATAACATAATTATGTGGATACAATATTTAATTTAGACATTCATGAACATATCACCAAGGTTCATCCCCAACGTGTCATAAAAATTACTAAGGTTATTCACCAAAGTATCGTGAAACTTGTCATCTCTATAGACTAAATTCTTTACCCAATGCATTCAAGAACTATCAGGGTGAACCCTTAATATTTCTTTATATTTATGTTTGAACCATAGATAATAATCAAACATTTAATAAATAACCAAAAGAGAATAAAATAAATGTGTTTCATTTCAAAATCGTGACGTTTTAAAAGTTCTTAAAAATAAGATCATTATGTCATTTATAACCCCTGTAAAAGGAGTAAGTGTTATATGTATGTCAATTATATAATAAAACATATAATTTTGTGTATTTATGAACAAACATATAAATTAAATAAGTCTGGGTATTCACATAAACAAATAAGATAATTTCAAAAGAGAAAGAAAGAAATTTTTTGATGAAAATTCTGCAGCATAACGGCTACATAACATCATTTCATAAAACATTAAAAAGAGAGGGTAAAAGGGTAAAACACTCATAAATAATTCATAATAAAGTTTAAAGGAATAATAACATGGAGATAAGAAAATGGTATGGATATTTTAATGTCATACAACATGAAAATAAAACATGAAAGGAATGAGAAGATGTGATTTATTTTTCAAAAAATTCAACAGCCTAACGGCGTCACATAAAAATTCATAAAATAAATTGATGAGAGAAGAAAGGATCTATCATCCTTTGGAAATAAAATATATAGTATTAAATATATATAAGAACAAGCCCCCACATAATAAAATAGAACTATAAGGCATAACATAAAGGAATTCATGACTTAAAAGAGGAGGGTGAAATGATTCCTTACCTTGGAGAGTAACTTCGAAAGCATGAAGTTCGGGACCTTGGGAGGCTTGAGGGAACCTTGAGAGGACTCCTTGGGAGGTAGAAAGACCAGATCTTCATTGAGGAAGGTTTTTTAATGAAATGAATGAGGTAACGGCTTTGTATTTATAGGAAAATTGAGGGAATAATTTATTAATTTCCAAGGGACACCTCATCGGTGGTATTTACAAAACCATGGGCTTGACCATGGAATTTTCCCATTGTATTATTCACTTGGGACACCTCATAACATATATTTCTATTCACAATTATACCAGATTATTTACATCATGATTACATCATCAATGATGTCATTAAACACCCAAAACTCAAAACTGTATTTTTACTATTCGCCGAAAAATAAATTGTTTCAGAAAAATATCGAAAAAAATACTCTAACCTAATATCGATGTTATGAATTCAAAAAAAACTCTATTTTATGAAAATAATTATCTAAATTTTTTTAATTTAATTTTTAAATAAAATCATTATTTATTCCAAAAATACAACTTTAAAACTATAACTAATTTTGTAACACCTTAAGAAACTAATCAAGGTCCCATAAAATTATCGTATAACCATAAGACAATAAAGTTAAAATTTATGATTAAATTTTATGAAAATACATTTCAATTTTAAATTATTAAATTAAATATAAAATTTTAAATAAAATATTTATGACATAAAAAAATACCAAAACTTAAACTATGATCATTTTTTCACTTTTAAGAAGTCTAAAGTCTATTTATACATTCATGGGTGAAGTTTCTATTTTTTGGTCGATTTACTATTCATAACTATTCATATGGATATGTTACTATTTATACTTTACTATTCACTAAAAATTATGTTAATCTTATTAGACTCTAAATTTCCTACTGAACCCAACTGTAGAAGGCCATTTTTTGAAAATAAATCCACATTATTAATTATTTAAATAATACAAAAATATTTTAAAATACCCCCTTTTTCTAAAATTCATCAACAATATGGAACTTCTATAAATTCATTCAATATTTATCTAGACATTTAGAATTCCCAAATTTTTCCATAATAAGAAGTAAAAAAAATTATTTATACAAAAGGATTACAAAAAGTAACTAAGACTTCTTTACATAGCCCCTAATAACACTTGAAAAGGACCTAAGTGTAAGGTGTGATATGGTGATAGAATCTTGGGGTGGCTCGGAAAACATTGCCCGAGTGGTGATTTCTATGATCTTGAACTTCTCCCTTATGTGATTCCATTCAAGCTTCACATGTTGAAGTTTGTCTTGGGATTTTTTCATAGCAAGGCCCAGTGATGCTACCTCCTTCCCATGCTCCAAAAGATGGGCTTCATATGTCCCAAGTCTACTAGATGATGCCATTGACTCTTCTTTCTATATTAATTAACCAAGATCATTTGAATTTATGAACAATAATTATAACGTTAAGAATTTAGTTTCCAATAGTTATATTGACCAACGGTCATATAACAGTCAAAAACCAATGGTCTCATTTTAATTATACGAACTTCATTAATTAAAGGATATAGTTTTGTTGAGTATAAAATAAAATAACATGCAAATTTTGGAAAAAAATATAGTTAAAAAGTCAGGGTCGTTACATTCTTCCCCCCTTAAGAAAATTTTTCCCCGAAATTTTGACTTTTACCCTAAGAAGAGAAAATGTGGGGGTAATTCTTCTTCATAGACTCTTCTAGTTCCCAAGTGGCTTCCTCACATTTGTGGTTCCTCCATAACACCTTAACAAGTTGAGTAGTCTTGTTACGTAGAACATTGTCTCTACGATCCAAGATCTAAACCGGATGCTCCTCACAAGAGAGGTCATGTATCAATTGTAGCACCAATAGATTTAGTACATGTGAAGGGTCAGGTATATACTTCCTCAAGAGGGATATGTGGAAGACATTATGAACTTGTTCTATATTCGGAGGAAGTGCAAGCTGATAGGACACTACTCTTATGCGATCAAGGATTCCATAGGGGCCAATATATCTAGGGATGAGCTTCCCTTTCTTCACAAACCTCGTGACTCTCTTCCAAGGTGAAATTCAAAGAGGGAATTTGTCACCAACATCAAACTCCAAGTCCCTTTGACAGTTATCGACATAGAACTTATGATAACTTTGTGCAGCCTCAATGCATTTCTAGATGGCATGGAATTTTTATGTCGTCTCTTGCAAAAGATTAGGCCCAATAAGCTTTACCTCACTAGCTTCATTCCAACAAGTAAGAGTTCTACATCACTTACCATATAGAGCTTCATAGGGTGCCATTTAAATGCTCCATTGGAAGTTGTTTTTGTAAGAGAACTCAACTAAAAAGAGATGTTGATCCCATCCACCTTTCAATTTCATTGATTATGTTCTCAAAATCTCCTCGAGTGTTTGAATAGTTCTTTCAGATTTTCCATCAGTTTGGGGGTGATAGGTCATACTGAAATTCAATTTAGTGCTCAAAGCATGTTTAATACTTCTCAATAATTTTGATGTGAACCTTGGATCATGGTAAAATACGATAGAAAGTGGAACTCTATAAAACCTTACCACTTCCTTCACATAAATCCTGGATAGTTGATCCAGAGAGAAATCTTCCCGAATGGAGATAAAATGGGCAGTCTTGGTGAGACGGTCCACAATAACCTATATCACATTGTTTCCTTTGGAAGTTCTCAAGTGACCAGTGATGATGTCCATAATGATATTGTCCCACTTCCATGCTGGTATGGAGAGTGGTTACAATACCCATTTAGGAAGTTGACACTCCGCCTTCACTAGCTGACATACCAGGAACCTTGAAGTGTAGTCAGTAGTATCCCTTTTAATATTATCCCACCAATAATGATCACAAAGGTCCATATACATTTTTGTGCTTCTAGGATGTATAGAGAAAGTAAAGCTATGAGATTCATCCATGAGCTCCTTCTTTATTTCCGGAATTGATAGAACACATAGTATTGTACAAAATTTTAGTACACATTCTTGATCAATATTGGACTCGGGAAACTTCCCATCCTTCACAGCCTCAAACATCTTCTGTAACAGAGGATCTTCTTTCTGAGTTTACTTGATCTTCTCTAGTAATAATGGTTGAGAAACCATTTGGGTTAGGGTTGAGGATGTCCCTTCCCTTATAATTCTCATGTCCATTTTTACTAGGTCTTTGATCAAAGGATATCTTTGAATCCTCATCATAGAAAGAACAATTGGGTCTTTCCTGCATAATGCATCAGCAACTTTGTTTTCTCTTTTGGGATAATAATTAATTGAACAATCATAGTCTTTATGAAGTTCCAACCATCTCATTTTTTTCATGTTAAATTCCTTTTGTTTGAAAATATACTTCAAACTTTGATGATCTTTGTATATATCACATTTCTCCCCATAAAGATAGTTCCTCCATATCTTCAGATCAAAAACAACCACAGCTAGCTCCAGATCAGGCGCAGGATAGATCTACTCATGAGTCTTCAACTGTCGAGATGCATAAGAAATGACTTTTTCATTTTTCATGAGGGCACACCCAAGCCCTTTCATAGATTCATCGCTAAAAATAACTAATCCTTCTCCACTTGAGGGAAGAGTTTACACAGGTGAAGTAACCAATCTGTTTTTTAGATTTGGGAAACTTCCTCACACTCCTTTGTCCAGATGAACTTGACCCCTTTTTGAGTTAACTTGGTTAATGGATTAGAAATTCATGAAATTTTTTTCACAAACCTCCTATAATATCCTGGTAATACAAGGAAAATACGAATCTCATTTATTGTTGTAGGCTGAGGTCACTCCTCTACAACTTTTTTCTTTGTAGGGTAAACTGTGATTCCTTCATTTGTAACAATATTCCCCAAGAAAACAACTTTTTGTTACCTGAATTCGCATTTTCTAAACTTCCCAAAAGCCTCTACTTCTATAGTGTTTGAAAATTAACCCTTAGATGATCCTTATGCTCCTCACAACTTTTGGAATATATCAGAATATCATCAACAAAAACTACTACAAAGTTATCAAAGTAGTCCTTAAATACTTTATTCAAAAAATCCATAAAAACAGCAGGTGCATTAGTCAGTCCAAAAAGCATAACAACAAACTCATAATGCCCATATCTTGATCGGAAGGTAGGTTTTGGAATATATTCTTTCTTCACCCTCAAATGATGATAACCAGATCAAAGATCAATCTTAGAGAAGAATTAATCCCCACAAAGTTGGTCAAATAAGTCATCAATTCATGGAAGATGGTATTTATTCTTTACTGTGATCCCATTCAGTTCTCTATAACAATGCATAGCTGCATCGATCCAACCTTCTTCACAAAGAGAATAGGTGCTCCCTGAGGAGACACACTCGGTCGGATAAACCCCTTCTCCAAAAGATCTTGGAGTTGTTTCTATAATTCCTCTAGCTCCACATTTTCCGTCCTATACAGGGTCATTGATATTGGATGAGATCTAGGTACAATTTCAATAGAGAAATCTACCTCTCTTTATGAGGGAGGTCTAGGCAACTCCTTATGAAATACGTCAATGTATTCATGGACGATGGCGACATTTTCTTTCCTCAAACTCTCATTTCCTTCTTCTTCTTCACTAATCAACTCCATAAAGAAGGATATAGGAGGTTCTTCTATACAAATATCAGGTTGAGATATCTGTCCTTCGAGGATAATTTTAGGTTCCCCATTCAAGACTACAGAGATTTCCTTGCTTCTGCATTTGATCTTAGCATTATACTTTGACAGCCAGTCCATCCCTAGTATAATGTCGAATTCCAGCATGGGAATGAGTACTATATTTTATATAAGATTGTGCTCACTAAAGTAAGTACTAGAGTTTCTAAATACTTAAAATTCTTGGATATTACCACTAGGTATTTTGACAAATAACTTTACTTTTATAAAATCAGGGGTTGATTCTAAATTCTTTGAAATCTTGGAGGAAATAAAGGAATGTGTAGAACCAGTATCAAACAAATTACTTTCTATATTTGAAATAACCACAAGAGTACCAGCCACCACATCATTTGGAGCTTCAACTTTAGATGTCGTGATAGAAAAATCATGACCTTGATCCCTTGGCCTTTGTTGAGGCTGATGGTGGTTCCCCGCTACTACCCTCGGATTTGGAAACTGATTGGAAAAGTGCCCAAGTTGTCTACACTTAAATCACTAGAAATCAGTGAGGGTCGACACCATATTCCACTTTTTGTTAGTGTTTATAAGTTGATTTTTCACCTCACTATGAAAACTCCTCACAATATGGCCTTCTCTTCAACACTTGTAGCATTTCATGCTCCTGATCAGACAATTCCACGAATGCTTCTTCCTACATCTATTACACATGGGACGTTGCACTTGCTTGCCTCCTCTTCCCTGATCAAAGGTCTTCACTAAGCTGGGCTCCATCGATCTCTTATTTTCATTATATTTATGAGGCCATTGTGTCTCACCAAACTCCAGCTCGACTTTCATTTCACTCCGAACGATCTCCTCATAGCTATCATAGTCTCGGTTGGCATGATTCTTCCCCAGATGAGGTCTCAGCCCACTAAAAAATATATCATCCTTACCATTTGGATCCATAACAAAGCTATAGGTGTAACATGAAATCCTTGTGAATTTCATCTTGTAGCTTCCCACAGATTCATTCTCCTTCTGCTTCAGCTCGATAAAATCCTTCTCCATTCTTGTTCTCATTGAACAAGGGAAATACTTACTGAAGAAGATCCTTCTAAACTCTTCCCACTCCATATCTTTAATAACCACTCTTTTCCTTGTGTTTCTAATCAGTTACCACCACTGATCATCTTCTATTTCTAAGTGACGCACAGCTAGGGTGACCTTCTCTTTCTCTGAACAGCAGAACATAGAAAATATCTCCATGATAGAGCTGATCCACTGCTCACCAATCAATGGGTCTGTCAATCAACTGAAGGTTAGTGGTTGTTGACATATAAAGGACTCAATGGAATGTTTTTCCCTTCTTGGTAATATCGGTCTCTTAGTTTGATTCAAGTTATTTCCTATAACATGAGTCATTTGGTTCACCATTCACATGAAAGTTTCCATTCTAGCTTCCATCGGAGGGTCGTCAGCGCATGGTCCATTGTGGTCACCATTTGCATGGTTCCTCCTATTTCCCTCCATTTTCTTAAAGAATAAAACCTTAGTTTGAAACTTATTTCATTTAAGAATCCTTTAACTATAAAGGATTTTATGTCTTAAAACTTCTTTAAATAATTACATTTCTCTATAAATCCTTCATAATGATTCATAAAAAGATTATTATTAAACAAACTTATCCCCCGGGAGTGTAATAACAAAGGTTAAATAAAGGCATGTTGTCATGTATCAGGATACCTCGGGTCAATCCCAAAACTCCTTGTCAGAGTTTCCACTCCTAGGTACCTATGTGCTAGAGCTGCCTCTACCTGCTCGTATCTAGACAGGGATGTGTTTTCTTGATAAAAGACTTACTCAATACTCACCAAAATACCAAGAAGTTTTCCTATATTTAAAATTTTATATAGGATTATTCCTAAAGTTTTAATAGCCTAATTTATATTAATAACTAAACTATCGTATGATACCAACTATGGAATCCCACCTTTTTATTGCATAACTTTTTATTACATTTTAAATACTGAGGATCTTTAAGTCAAGTGTCTTGGAAATCATGAACATAATACATGAAAACAACATAAAACATCCTTATAATACACTTTTAAGGCTTCTTCATAGGTTCATCCTAAGAAATATTACTTCATCTCATAACCTGGAGACATATATCAAAGGAAAGGGTGAGTTGAAGGACCAGTAAGGGTAAACAAGGGAATCAGTTTACTTGTGAAATTAATAAGAACTTGATAAAAAATATGAAGACATGAGAAATGTAAGTTGGGGAATTTCATAATGAAAATAACTTGAAACATAACATGAATATGTGGATACAACATTTATTTTATACATTCACGAACAGATCTCCACGGTTCATCCCCAAGTTGTCATAAAAATTACCAAGGTTATTCAATAAGGTATCGTGAAACTTTTCACCTCTAGAGAGTAAATTCTTTACCCAATGCATTTGAGGGATATAAGGGAACACCCTGAATGTGTCTTTTCTTTCATGTCAGTGACTTAGATAATAATCAAACATTTCAAAAATAAACCAAATAGAATAAAATAAATGAGTTTCATTTCAAAATCAAGATGTTTTAAATGTGCTTAAAAATAAGATCATTATGTCATTTATAACCCATGGAAAGGGAGTGAGGGTTATATGTTCGTCAATTCCAGAATCATATATATAATTTTTTTGTATTTATGAACACCCATATAAATGAAATAGGGCTGGGTATTCCCATAAATAAACAAGATAATTTGAAGAGAGAAAAAGAGAGAAATTTTGAGATGAAGATTTTGCAGCATAACAGCTACATAACATCCTTTTAGAAAACATTAAAAAGAGAGGGTACAAGGGTAACCCACTAATAAATAGTTCATAATATATTATAAAGGAATAATAACATGGAGATAAGAACATGTTACGGATATTTTAATTTCATACCACATGAAAATAAAACTTGAAAGGAAAGACAAGATGCGATTTCTTTAACAAAAAAAATTCAGCAGCCTAACGACATCGCTTAAAAATTCATAAAATCAATTGATGAGATCGGAAAGGATCTCTCATAATTTGGAAATAAAATATATAGTAGTAAAGATATATAATAACAAGCCCTTACATAATAAAATGTAACTATAAGACATAACATAAAGGAATTCATGACTTAAAATAGGAGAGTGAGGGGTTTCCTTACCTTGAAGAGTAACTTCGAAAGATTGAAGGTGTGGACCTTGG
Organism: Viscum album; assembly: GCA_963277665.1. Taxonomy (NCBI): domain Eukaryota; kingdom Viridiplantae; phylum Streptophyta; class Magnoliopsida; order Santalales; family Viscaceae; genus Viscum; species Viscum album. Next base: position 163,751,706 of record OY728144.1, read on the forward strand.
GAGTCTTTATTGAACCTTGGGAGGACTCCTTGGTTGGTAGAATGATCATAGAATCTTTGAGGAGGGTTTTTGAATGAAATTAATGTGGGAATGGAATGATATTTTTAGGAAAATTGAGGGAATAAATTATTAATTTCCAAGGGACTCCTCATTAGTGGTATTTGCAAAACCATGGGCTTGCCCATAGAATTTTCCCATGGTATTGGCCGCTTGGGACACATAATAACATATATTACTATCCACAAGTCGATAAGATTATTTAAATCATGATTACATCATCAATGATGTCATTAAACACTAGAAACTCATAATTGTATTTTTACTATTCACCAAAAAATCAACTATTTTTGAAAAATCCCAAACATTAACTATAACCTAATATTGATGCTATGAATTTAAAAATGACCTCCATTTTATGAAAATAATTTTCTAAATATTTAAAATTTAATATTTAAATAAATTCATTTTTTATTCCAAAAATATAACTCTAAAACTATAACTCATTTTGTAACACCTTAAGAAAATAATCAAGCTCCCATAAAATTATCATATAACCATATGAAAATAAAGTAATAATTTATGATTAAATTCTATGAAAATACATTTCCATTTTAAATTGATAAATTAATTATAAAATTATAAATAAAATATTTATGTCATACAAAAATACCAAAACATAAACTATGATCGTTTTTTCACTTTTAAAATGTCTAAAATGTATTTATACATTCATGGGTGAAGTTTCTATTTTTTTGGTCGAATTACTATTCATACTGTTATGTTACAATTCATACATTACTATTAACTAAAATTTAAGTTGATCTTATTAGACTCTAAATTTCCTACTGAACACAATTATAGAAAACCATTTTTTGAAAATCAATGCACATAAATAATTATTTAAATAATACAAAAAAAATACCCCCTTTTTCCAAAATTCATCAATAATATGGAACTTCTATTAATTCATCCTATATTTATCCAGACATCTTAAATTCGCATGTTTAACCATAATAAGAAGTAAAAATTTTATTTATACAAAAGGGTTACATAAAGTAACTAAGGCTTCATTACATAGGCCCTTATAACACCTACATAGGACCTAAGTGTAAGGTGTGTTATAGTGATAGAATCTTGGGGTGGCTCGGACAACATTGCCCGAGTGGTGATTTCTATCTTCTTGAAATTATCCCTTATGCGATTTTATTCAAGCTTTAAATGTTGAATTTAGGCTTGGTCGTGGTCCAGAGAAAAGCCCAGCGATGCTACCTACTTACCAAGCTCTGACAGATGGGCTTTATATGGCCCAAGTCTACTGGATGATTCCATCGACTCTTCTTTTTTTATTAATTAACCAATATCATTTGAATTTATAAACAATAATTAAAATGTTAAGAATTTAGTTTCCAATGTTCATATTGACCAATGGTCATATAACGGTCGAAACCCAATGGTCTCATTTTAATTATACCCACTTTAATAATTAAAGGATATAGTTTTGATGAGCATAAAACAAAATAACACAGAAATTTAGGGAACAAATGTAATTAAAAAGTTTGGGTCATTACATACCAGGTCCGTTAACATAGTATCCCTTTTAACTCTCATCTTGTTTAGAATTCTATAGTCCTTTATACTCAAATTGTATACCACCTTATTTTCCTTCCCCGGGTGGTAGTGTTTTGTGCAATCATAATCTTTGAGTAGCTAAATCCATCTCCTTTATCTCATGTTGAGTTCTTTCTATGATAAGATATATTTCAAACTCTTACGATCTGTATATATCTCACATTTTTCACCATAGAGGTAATGTTTCCAAATCTTCAGAGCAAAGATTACTGCTACTAACTCAAGATCATGAGTTGGGAAGTTTTGTTTATAAATTGTTAGCTTCCTAGATGCATTGGAAATCACTCTGTCATTTTTCATAAGGACACAGGCAAGTCCCTTATTTGATTCATCTCTATAGACAACAAACCCATCATTCCCCGGTGGTAGGGTTAGGATCGGAGCATTCACTAACCTCCACTTCAATTCATCAAAAAATTCTTCACATTCCATTTCCCATATAAACTTAACCCCTTTTCGTGTGAGATTGGTCATTTTTGTTGGCTAAACGGGCAAAGTTCTGAATGAAATTTAGATAATAACCTGCTAAGCCAATAAAACTATGTACCTCAGTTATGTTCGTTGGAGTAGGTCATTCCTACACATCCTTTTTCTTCGCATGATCTAAAGATATTCCATCCTTAGAGACAATGTGGCCCTGAAAGGAACCTGATTGGAGCCAAAAATCACACTTTCTAAATTTCCCATATAATTCATTTCTTCTCAGAGTGTTCAGAATAGTGCGTAAGTGATTTTCATGTTCTTCATAGCTTTTAGAGTATACAAGGATATCATCAATATACACCACCACAAAGTCATCGAGATACTTATCGAAAACTCTATTCATTAGATCCATGAAAACCTATGGAAAATTAGTTAGTCCAAAAGGCATTAATGAAAACTCGTAATTCCCATACCTAGTTCGGAATGTTGTTTTTGGAATGTCTTCCTTCCTCACAAGCAACTGATGATATCCAAATCCAAGATAAATCTTTAAAAATATTGGTTTCCATGAAGTTGATAAAATAAATCATCAATGTGAGGTAGGGGATACTAGTTTTTTATTGTTATAGCATTGATCTCCCTCTAGTCAATGCACAACCTCATAGACCCATATTTCTTCTAAACAAAAAGAACAGGGGCTCCCCATAGAGAAACACTATTGGGAATAAATCCATTAACACTCAGTTAATCTAGTTTTTTCTATAGTTCCACTAACTCCACAGTGGCCATTCTATAAGGGGTATTTGATATGGACCCTGAACCAGGAATTAAGTCAATGAAAAACTTAATTTCCTGCTCTAGGGGATGGTCAGGTAAATCTACTAGGAAGAAGTCAAAATATTCTTTCACAACAAGTACATCTTCTATTTGAACATTATTTTCCTCACCCAAAGTTATTGCATTCACTTTCTCCCTAATAATTGAATTCAGTAGAGCTACAGGGGTAGATCTAGATGAGATCCTGATAGTGATGTTTCTGCTCTAAATATAAAAAATTTCTTATCGTCATAAAAAATTGTAACCTCCTTCTTCTTACAATAAATATTCACATCATGATCAGAAAGCCAATCCATACTAAGTATTACATCAAATTAAATCATGGGTATGAAAATAATATCAGTAGATAAATCACATTTATATTCCATAATGGTAACTAATTCACAAAATATTATTGCAATGATACTTACCTTATGAGTTTTGACTAAAAACTACCTTAATAAGTCAAATTGGAAATATCTAATTTTCTTGTCAAACATGTAAGATATGAAAGAATGTGATGATCTAGAATCAAATAAAGCATTGGCTAATTTTGAGGAAATGATTAAAGTACCTTTCACCACTTAATTAGAGAATTCAATATTAGAGGTTGTGATCGCATAAACTTTCCCCTCCTCCCTCTGCATTTTCGGTTGCATGTTTCCTTGACGCTTTGCACAATCATTAGTATAGTTTCCCATATACCGGAAATTATGGCATTGAATATTAATAGTTTCTTTCTTCCCCTTGAAATCACCAGCAAGATGATATTTCTGTCTACATTCGTAGCATACTCCTTTTTCCCTTTAATCACGCACCGGGTTGTTTCCTTCCACAATTATCACATTGTGGAAATTCACCTCTTCCCTTCTTCCCTGTTTCCTTGTTCCATTTCCCAAAGCTTTCAGAAGACTACTTCTTCTCTTCCTTTCCCTTAAAGTCATAATACTTATAGAACTCTTTTTTTGTCTTGATTTCACATGAAACTATATCCTCATATGATGAAAAACATTGGGAGACTAGTGCCCACTGGAGGAATAGATTCAGGCCATCAATAAATCGATCAATTTTTCTCTGTGGCTTTCGTATGTAGCCCACAACATTTCTTGATAACCTTGTGATATTAACTTCATAATTTTCAACATTATCATCTTCCTTTTGTATCAAATTCAGAAACTTCCTTTCCATATCTTTTCATTGTTCACAAGGAAAATATTTCACTAGGAAGATTTTCTTAAAGTCCCCTCATTCCATATCTTCTATTTATTCCTCCTTCTTTGGGTTTTGGATTAACGACCATCATTGGTCTGTATCTCCCAATAGACGATAAAATTCCATGAAAACTTTCTCTATTTCATTATATCCCAAAGTGAGAAATATCTTCCCTAGGTAACTTATCCACTTCACTACTACAAATGGTTTTGTAGTCCTATTTAATGATTGTGGTTTTTGTTGCATAAAGCGATCTAACATTGCTCCTCCACGTGGTGGATTCAGATGCTCCATACGGGTAAGGTTATTATTCATAACCAGAGTATGTTTCTCTAGTATAGTTATAAGTTACTCTACACCAGTCACATCACTAGATCCAACATCATTATTTTTCATCAGAGGTAAATCCCTACATGGGACACATGCATTTGTTCAGTTTCCATTCCTTCCAATAGGCTCCATTTCTAAATAATGGTATACACTAGATTTGGGTATGAATCATAATGTATAATCTTAACTTGAAAAAATACTTAGCATAAACTGAGATCGTACACATGGATAATCCAATAATCACAAAAAGGGTTTCTTTGATGAAAATTTTACGTTTAAATCCTTCATAATGGATTGTAAAGAAAATGAGAATTATCCTAAGCATATACCCTAGGAGTGTCATAACCAAGAGTGTAGTAAGGCTCATTGTCATGTACCAGGATACCCCTGGACAAGCCTGAAATTCCTTGTCAGAGCTTTCACTCCTAGGCACATATGTGCTAGATCCACCTCTACCTGCTCGTATCCCGACAGGGATGTATTACTTGAATGATCCACATAATCTACTCCTTATCAAAATACCAGGACACTCTGGTATATTTATCCTCAAATACTATCTTAGAGACTCTTCCCTAATATACGTTTTCTAAATCTAGTTTCCATGTTTTCAAATAAACTTCCTTTGATACCAACTGTAAGGACCCAACCCCAGTTGCCCGGAGCCAGTGCCTTATTTGATTACATTGGCATACAAAAAATGAATAATCATCACAAAGGACGGAGTAGATTATTATTATTGGAAACAAGATACATAAATAAATTCAACATTAAATCATGAAAGAAAAAACAGCACTAATTTATTCCATTAGAAATATCTATGCCTCCTAGATTATGCTTGCAAATCATGCATAATTTACTTATTCATATCCTAAGAAAATGAGACATAAGAAATGGGTGAGCTCAAATTCTTAGTAAGGGTATGAAAAATAGCATAAGATAACATAAATATTTGACATGGTGAAAAATTGAAAACACATGCCTTTAAAAATAAACTTGAAAATAATATGGAAGAAATATGAGCCGTGTAAATACTGTCATAAGATAATCAGGGGTATTCTACTAGTCAAATAACCACATGATATTTAAATTAAAAGCTTCATAATGAGGTAAGTGTATATTTCGGACTTTCTGAAACATTTTTTAAAAGCCTCATCCAAGACGTCTAAATATTATTAAGGCCTCCACCAAAACCATATATCACATTGGGAAAGGCCTCGACCAATTTCACATCTATTTGTCCCATGAGACCTTCCGATGCATCGAAGGGGTATATAATGCCCCCCCCGTCACATAATAAGTTCAATTCATTCCTCATATGGTCAGGTATAAACATAAGCAGCATATATATTCATATTGAAACTATCAGATGAAATGTAACTAACTTTCCCCAATCATTAAACATAAAACACTAACCATTCTGAGTAATATAGTGAATGGTTTTAAGATAGATCATCCATAATAGATTTAGTCATAAACCATTAAATAAAATATTTTATATGAATTCAAAAATTATTAAACCCAATAATACATAATAATCAACAAGAGTGTCGAATCAGACGAAAATACTCTTATAAAATCATTAAATAATTCTTGAGATAAATACTCTTTTATTTTGAAAAGAAGAGTTAATTTGGAAAAATATTTTTATAAAACCATAATGGAAGTAAGACAATATTTTTCATAATAAAATGGGTTATTTTATAAAGATAATTTTTTCCAAAAAAATATTATAAATTTCCCTTGAAAATAAGTAAGAATTTGAGAAATTCCCTTGAATCGGGCATGTATTTTGGAAACAATTTAGAAAGTTTCTTTTAAAACATGTAATTATCCATAAAGTAAGGAAGGGTTATAGTTGGTAAACATATATATAATACTCACACATAATTTATGAGGAGAACATAACAATACATAATAATTTCATTGAGGTAATTAGAAAATGAAAGTAACCCGATTGAGAATGGAAGTTCGGGTGGAAAACCCTTACCTAAAGTCTGAATGTGTTCCCCTCTTGAACTTAATGTCCAGGAATATGAAAGTATAAATATTAATAACTTATTTCAGAACCTATTAGATGTGTATTTAGTTTATCTCAATTATTTTTAGTTTATTTATTCCCTTATTGATATGTTGTTATATTGATTTCTATCATTCCAGAGTGTTTATTTTCTTTATTTTCATAATCGGTTAACTTGTTCTTAAGTAATGGAGTTCATGTAAATCTCTAGAATTGAATTAAAATATTATTTATGATAATACATAGGTGTTATTTTTTATTTATAAAATTTGGTTACATGGCATGAAGATTAATTATTATATAGATCTCTAATGTTAAGTGTTTCAGTTAATTTGTGGGTTTTGATTACAACAAACTCATTTTTCTTTATAACATAATTCCATTTGTACAAAAGAATTACAGAACCATATATAGGGTATATTAAATATATAATAATATGGTTCAACCATAAAAAAAAATGGTTTCATGACCAGAATTTATAGTGATAATAAAAATCGAAATCCCATCATCCTTAAATGTGGTAAATTGAAATATCTCAGATGATGTTCTTACTACTAGTATAAAAGAAGGAAAAAGGAAGAGATGATGATAAATTTTTCTACTATCATGACAAAATTAAAGTACATGTAAGGTATTGGAGTCATCACAACATTTCTATAAGTATAGGTAATAATAGGAAAATAAAACAAATGATGTTGAAAGGAAAGACAACGAATTGAAAAGAAAAATTTACCTCTTCAACCAAACTTCCTTGAGAGCCTCTTTAAGGGAGAGGTTTTGGTCTTTTTATGAGACCAAGGCTTGCTGGATGTGGGAGAAAAGGTTGCGAGGATATTTGGATAGAATTTGGAGAAGGAACAAGGCTTCAGAGGAGTGAAGGGAAGAGGGAGTGAGGGGGGTTTTATAGTGGAGGAGAGGAGAGTTTTCCTAATTATTTAATCATTAGTTTATTAATTTCACACAAGACTATAAATAGTTAAGATTACATGACCAAGAATAGTAATAAATTCATGTTAGTTCGACCTAAGTAGGATTACATCACTTTTGATGTCATAAATAGTTTATTTTTCTGATAATTTGTATATACGGTATTTTACTGTATTTCACTATTCATCAAAAATTTCAGATTTTCATAAAAATACCAAAAATTCCCCCAAACCATTTTTCAATATGTAGAATCCAAAATTGAAGTCCATTTTTCAAAAATAATTTTCTAAGTATGATTAATTTAATATTCAGTTAAAATCATAATTTATTCTAAAAACAACTGTTTTAAAACATTTATCTACTTATTCCAAAGCATAGGTATATCGTACTTCCACTTGAATATTATTTATATACTATAATAGGTACGGTTAAAATTAATTTGGGTATATCACTATTCATAAGTGTATGTTACTATTCACCAAAAATCAAGTTTGTTCTGTTCGACTCTAAATGACATACTGATCATAACTCTAGATTATCATATTTCATAATTCAAAACCTAGAAGAGGCAAAGTTGTGTTTAATGTATAGATTATAAAATGAATTTATTTTCAAAACTTTGGGGTGTTAAAATTAAAACCTTTCTGAAAGTGAATACATAATGAATTTTGTGGCTAGATCAAGCCTAAGATCTGAACTCATTCTCTTTAATTCATTGATGGAACCAATCATATTGAGTATAAGAGTTGAGATAGATATTCCTTCTAACATTTTAAAGTGAAATATTTCCTTCAATTCCACATACCTTACATTCCTTTCTTATTCTGGTTAAATGCCCTAAATGATGATGTTGTATTTATTATAAATAAATGTTTTAGTGTGACTGTTTTTTGTTCTTCTCTTCATGTTTATATACTTGTATTGTTGTTGTGAAAGTTTTTTCTACTATATTTCATCGATGTTAGGTGATATATTTTTCACACTTCCATTAATATTTAAACACTAGTGTTTCTACTGTGGAAGTGTTTTCTATTACATTTTATGGAATTTTAGTGATGTATTTAAGTCTTTAAAATTTTATTAAAGTGACTTGAAGATATTTAGCACATTTTGTATGGGTAAAATTACATTTTTTATATTATGTAAAGGTTTTCATGAAATTATATCTATTGTGTGAAGGTAAATCTAAAATTAAACTATCTTCAAAAAGTAACCTCCAATTTTCTATATGATTTGTAAGGGTAGTGGTCAACTATGTAAAGGTAACCTCAATATATTCTATCCTATTTAAAGGTCACCTCCACATGTGTAAACGTATTGTTAAAGTGTAGTGAGATAGATAAGTGCAATAGTTAGTTGTGTAAAGGTAACCTTGTAATCCACCAACTTTCATAAGGGTTGTCATAGATTATTCATAAAGGTTCTATATACACTAGTATCTACGTCAAGGTAATATACAAGAATCATTGCTTATGGAAGGATTAAATGGGTTCTATGTAAAGGTACTCTCAAATCAATGAGCTATAAAAGGGTGAAATTTTATTTATATTATTTTAACCAATATTCATAAGGGTTATCTGGGAATTCACTAAGTCATATAAGGGTAACCTTATTCTACATAAATGTAATTCAGGCTTACACTTAACTATATAAAGGAAATTTATGAGGTGTGTGAGGTTAAACTGAACCACTATAATCATAATTTAATATATTTCAATCAAGGATATTTTTATTTTGAATAATGAGTTAAAATTATATAATGTTATTCTATTATTCATTTTTCAAATATCACAATGTTGTTTTGAATTAGTCCTAATCTGTGAAAATTAATTTAGTGGTGGAGAATAAAGATTGAAGATATATTAGATAAATCTGATACTATTACTTAAGGATTAATCATGTAGAAGGAGAGGAGACCACACTATAGAGAAGTTATTGGACTCTAGAAAATGGTAAAATCATATAGACTATGTTGTGATGGTTTAACATTTCATGAAAAATGATTTCTAGTAAGAAATAATGAAATGAAAATACATTGAATTGTCTGCACAATGTTTATATAATGATTACCACACCATAGTTATGGTCAATATAGTTCCCTAGACCTATACTTTTGGTATCTGTTGCTTATAAATTCCTTCTTTACATATCATCTTTGAAATGTACCAAAGAAACCAAATTTTAATCATCAATAATAACAATATAACTAAAAAAATACTCAATCACATGCATTTAATGTTCCTTTTGGGTTTAGATCTTCAGAGAGTTAAGAAAAAAATTTAACTAATGAATCCCTTGTATTTATCATCAAGTGAACATTTCTACACTACATGAGAAACTCCTTAATTTATAATAATTCGAAAAACATGTCCCACAAAATTCCCCACACATGCATCTCTTCTAGACATATCCTGTACAAAATTCTATTCATAACATGGGAAATTTAAACATAAGAAGGGTGAGATCAAATTATCGGTAAGGGTAAATTTAAGTGATAACAATCAAAGATCATAATTCATCAAAATATGGGTATAAATAATATAGCAGGAATAGTTAACTAAAAATAATTCTATAATAGAATGAAACTGAAAGAATAACATGTCAAGGGATAAAAATGGAAATAAAAATAATCACATGGATAAAAATAATTGGTTCCTTAGTAATTAAATTCATAATGTTGGATAGTTAATTCCATGACCTAAGCCAAGATATCATGATCTTATACATCATGATATTACCATGAAGGCTTTATTTCTAGGAAATATTTTGTTATGGGTAGGTACACATAAAAATAACCAGGATAGTTAGTCTAATGAGACCTACTGATACATCAAGGGGATATTTATAACTATGAAACACTCATCGATAATTAAATACATTCATTATAAGAAGTAATAAATAAATTGTACAATGAATGACCAATTTTTTTTAATAATCAATACACATCCATATTGAAATAACGAGTATACAGATTATCAATATTTACCCAATCAGTAAATAAAATAAATTTATATGTAATTATCTCTCATACTAAAATCAAATGGAGTAATAGTATATGGATAAGTTGGTAATTTCTCCCATAAAGTTATGTGTGGAATCTAATTGAAAACTCTTCAATCAAAGAAATGAAATATCGAGTACTCATAGATGAAAATCATTAGAATAAAATAGTATGATAATATTTAGAAGGTAATACCCCAAAATACAATAGTATGATAATATTTAGTAGGTAATATAGGACCAATATATTCACTAAAAAGGGAAACAACTATTTAATATGAATTATATTATAATGAATAAAATTTGAGATGTAAAAACCTTAATGGTAATGGTAACATAAAAATAAAAAGAATATGAGAGAGATATCGGGAAATAAAAATATAATGAAATGAAATATATTCATTATACTTGATGTAAATATGGTAGTTAATACACTGAAGAAATGAAAATATGGTGTAAGATATCAAATATGTCTCTTAAATTTTAAAATGGGACCAATAAAACCTTACAATCTTAGAAACCTTCAAGTCAAAACCCCTTGAAGGATATGATTTCAAATGAAACATTAAATATCATGTATAATAAAAGGATCGTGAAAAAAATATATTAATGGGTATTAGGTACCCCATTATAAATAAAATATGGTGTATAATAAGAAATATTTCTTGAGGGGTCAAATTTTTTGACAAGAAACACTTACAAGTAAAATAGTCATTGTGGTATGATTCATTTCATAGTGAGTTTAGAAGGAATAATTTATGAACCATATTAAATAAAAAGTAAATACCATACAAATTATTCATTTTTTTGAATAAACAAAACTTGTAATAATATAGTTTTATAAGAAATTTTATAACTCAATGAAAGAAATTTATATTAACACAAACCCTTACCTCAATTCCTGAATTCCACAAAATCGATTAAATCACCTATATAAAAAATAACCATCTTAATCACCATTTTCATAACCTTATTCATATCTATAACCTTTTATAAACTTCATTTAATATTGTTCTCTAAATGTATATTTGTTAGTTATTATTTACATTCAATATTGTGTGTGAGTAATCTTGATCATTTTGAAATAGTTTCATAATAGTGGTTTTTTATTCATTATTCTACCAAAGTTAATAATTAATAGATAATAGAATGTATTTTAAAATATTTTTTATAAATATTTATAATGTTATAATTTCATTCTATGGGGGTTATAGTTATGGTCTATAAAGATCAAACGATGATGAGCATGTTTTAGTGATTATTAATATATGAATGTTGGTATCATAATTCATGAGTTTAAAATTAATGTTACCATTACAAAACAAAAATTAAATATTTTTATATTATTTTTATTATATTTTATCTATAATTAATTTCTTGTAGTCATCAATTGTATTATTTTATATCATTGTTCAAATTGGTAGTTAGACAGACCAAAACATGAACATTACAAAATTAATGGATGATTATGAGTGTTAAAGTGGTTTATTTTGGGAATAATATCATTATTATATAATATTAGTGATATTATTTAAATACTTTTATGGATTTTAATTATATTTTTATATGGATTAAAAAATAATAAATAATCTAAGTGAAAAACAAGATATGTTACTTCATAGAGGTAGTAACACACCCAATGCACAGTTAACATTATCATTTCTCAATGAATGAGAGGGAAATAAGTTGAAATATAATTTTTCTATTTATAATTATTATTATATTATATATTTCACTTTTATTATTAAATTTTACCCTCATAACAAGTTAATATAGGTAGTGGTGAAAAAGCGAAGTCATCTCTTCATGGAGGTTATTGTCTGCACAATGAACGATAAACGTTCTTTGATTTTTCTAAGTGGATGGAAAGGAATAAAAAAGGGATGTAACATTAATAAAATAACACTTATGTATAATAATTATACATATATTATTACACGATTATGGTTATTATAGTTTTGGACGGGAAATAATTGGAAGAAAAAGATAATGATTAAGTAACACTCATTTTGGGACCTTGATATTTATCTTGAAAGACTCTATGGAAATCAAGGGATTATGATAAATAATTGAGACCAAATGCATACAAAAATAGGGTTGAATTATAATATGAGAAAATAACTAGTTTTCTAAGAAGAATTCATACGTATTTTTTGTATCGTGAAGGGTTGGAATTTCCCCCCTTTTATAAGATAAGAAAAGGCACTTTTATTACCACCCATTATTTTTCGATAATAGACTAACACTATTACAATGGAAATGGATCCAAAAGTGAGAAATAATGGATTTTTGGATTATATTGGGTCTCAAATTACTCAATAAAGTGTTTCCACACATGTTTTAAACATGTTTCAGGTCATCTGTTTTTATATTTTAACTTCTAAATTTTATTATTATTACCAAGGTATCTAGTTTTTACCCAAGTAACTTATGTTTTACAAAACTTTAATAGAAAAAGTTATAATTAAATGGATGTTAATATAATTATATATTTTTTTAAAACCCATATTATATTCAATATTAAGAATAGATAAATTTAATTTATTAGATAAAAACTACACAACATTAATAAAACAAATCTTTAGAAATAATGATTTTACAATTATCATGGTCATTAACTTTAATTTTAGTAATCACAATTCTGTGACCAAAAATGAAATTGGACTTATTAAATAATATTTTCATGTTGATATAAAATATTTAATCAATTTTTAAAAGTTATGGAAATTGATTTTTAATATAAGCAGACAAAAATAGTTTTTAGAGAAAAATATTACTTAAGTTCATAAAAAGTCAAAAATAGGTTTTATAATTGAATTTAAAAAATTTATATTATGACTCATTAAAAAATATTTTATCACTTAAAAGGTTTTATAATTTAACTTTCAAAAAATTAACATAAAAATATAATGAAAACTATTTTCATAGGAAAATAGTATTTTTTTTAAATGTTAACTATTATTATAATTATATATTTTCAGTTAATAATAAAATTGGTGTGGATATTTTATTCAGATAAAAAATTTATTTTATCTATAAATAATTTAGTTGCTTATAAAAACACCTAAAATGTCAATTTTTTTAATGGTTTCATTTTAAAGCATTAATCGATATTATTAGTTATTTAGATATACTAATTTAATATATCAGTGACTTAGAATTGTTATTAAAATTTTTCTTTATTTAAACATATATTTAATTATTTTATTATATCTAGTTTTCCCACTAGTTATTCAACTATATTTTAACGTTGATATAATATTTAATCTTATGGTATTACGTCTGTGGTGACTCAACACTGAAGAAAAGTATTCTTCATTATATAATAATAACTCTATTCCACATTATTACATTTTTTATGATATTTTGAATATTATCTTAATTATGGAAGAATAAAATTAGAGAGTTCAATACATGATTTATTTAGATATCATAGGGAGTTTAAAAATAATTATTCTGGTGAAGTTACATGAGATAAATGGTAATTTAATTGAGGTTTTAAATTAATAATATAGATAATTACATTCTAAATTTTCCTGATCAATGGGGATTTATTTACTAATATTTAATGAGTTTTGAAAATTCTAAAAAATTAGGAAATTATGTTCATGTATATGGTGAATATCTAACAAAATGGACAAAGAAAATGGGGGCCAAGAGATGAATGATTTTTAGACGAAAAAATATTAAAGAGAATCAAGAATATTTATTCAATGATATGGTGATAAGGAGAAGAAGATCACATTTATTTGACCACGAAGAAGCTCATGATCACCCTTTATTATCCATTTTTGAGGTCATCTGTTGGTTTTATTCAATACTAAAAACATTTATTCTTCATTGGTTGGTGTCAATATTGTGTAAAAGGTATAAGGTCATACCCTATCTTGTATTTATTTTTATAATAAAATAAAATGTTTGGGGGATACAAAACACCATACACTAGGGATATAATCATCCTTAGGGAGGAAAACCTCACTATCAAACCTGTTGTGCTCTATATTATTTATTTTATGAGATCACTATTGAATAATAAATTAGGCATACATGTTTTAAAAAAAGAGTAATAAGAAAACATTCACCCCCACCCCCCCCCCCCCCATCACTAATATACACACATATTTGGACCTTTTAAATTGGTATTAGATATAGGAATTCCCTTAAAGTTATCTTGGTTAGTATGCCATGGAAAAATAACACTTAGTCATCAAAAAAGTGGTTCCAACCTATTATGGAAAATTTTTTCACCTTTATAAGTATATGATTCTTCCATATATTTAATCTTAAGGATGGGATGTTCTTTATGTTTCTATTAAAGGCTTTACTATGATAGAGGATATTCTTTCATATTCCCCAGTTGAGAAAAAGAATGCAAAAAATTGTGAAAAATATAGAAATTATCTTCTTTCTTCATTATCAAAGAAATAATTGACAAGGGTTATAGGACAAAAATAAATCATTAAAATTTAGTTATAACTTCATAAAATTTATTGAGGAATCATAAAGTAAAAGGATGTAAAATATAAAATTAGTATACAACTATTTAAAGACAAAAAACTACAAGAATATGAAGATCTTGATGGTTAAGAAGCTCACGATAATTATTCCAAATAAATTTGATTTTAAAGTTTCATATTTAGAACATAGATATATTGATGATTTTACTATTGATAAATTACATAGAGCTCTCACTAACAACGAGAAGAGAATATTATTTTCCCTCAAAAGAAAAAAAAATAAATAGAAGATATAAATTTCTTTAAAATGTTTCAATTAAATGAAAATTATATATAAATAAATAGTTTTTTTGAATAAGGTAATTTAGAATATTATTATGAGACTCTTTCTCTCATTTCTAAAAATTTCACAACATTGGAGAGGTAAGGTTATAGGGAATATTTCCCTTAAATGGGTCAATTGTGGGAAAGTTGGTTATTTCTCTACCAATTTTCACAGTAAAATCAAAAATGAATATGAAAATGAGGAATCTAATAAACTGTGTTTCTATAAAAAAAATTATAATAAATAATTCAATTTGAGTTTAAAGGGAAAATGAAAATGACACCTAATATTTTTAGATTAAATTTCTTATTAACTGATGAAGGGGTTTCTCACAATGATGGAAGTAAAAATGATGAGTATAAAATTTTTAGAGTGTATCATAAGGTTATCATGGATCAAGAAAAAATAATTTTGATTCATATTATGGTGATTCACATGTTAACAATGAGTTTTTAGCTAAAAAGGTGAATCTTACAAAAAATACACTATGATAATAGAAATTAAAATATGATTAAAAGAAATAGGATGGTATATGGATGAAAATTCGAATCTTAATAAGAATTAAAAAATTAAAAAAACAACACAAAATTGATAAAGAATATGTAATTGAATATTTAAAAGGTTGAAAACTGAAAATTCATAGGGTAATATGATAATTGATAACATAATCTCCACCATTATTCTTAAGGATAAGGAAATAAATGGATTAAATTAAAAAAATATTAAGATAGGAAAAAAATGGAGAAAGACATATCTGGCATTATAAATGTAGTTAAAGGATGAGGATAAATATCTAATCTAAAAACACCTTTCATCTATAATGTTCAAGATAGTGAACATAAATCTAAGGAACCTACATGTTGTTATACTTAGGATAAGGTTATTAGTTATCGATTTTTTTGAATAAAATAGAAATTTGTTTTAACTAGAAAACCAAAAGAAATATCAAAACATTCTCATTTATAAAAAAATAAAAATTCTAAGAAACTATTATAACTTAGCCCAGATACTAAAGAAAGGAACACATAATATGATCAAGTTAAAACTAACCCCTAAAGGCCTAAAAATAATCATATAAATAATCTTATACATACATGTTATTTCTACTAAAGAAGAAATTTTTAGAGATATTGTTAGTATTGTGGTGTGCTTAGTCGCAAGGAATATTACTAGTGGTATAATATGTCACTTATTAGACTAATAAGAGAGAAAGCATCAATGGTTAGTCAACCATATTGAGTGAGAAATAGTCTAAAGTATTAAAATCCTGATAAGAACACTGAGATAAATAAAATATTTGAACTTTTTCATGAAACATGTGGGATATATAGCCAAGAGGGATAAATTTTATATGATTGTGTTTCTTTTGTACTAGACCAATATAATCACTATTAAAATTTTCAAGTAACTCATAATAAAAATCAATAGGATTTTGTGGTGGAATATTACTAAAAATATTGTAAAATTGAGAATCCATAGATAATGGATTCTGGTTTCTCTTATCATATGATCAAATGCCTGAGAAATATGAACTATATAGAAAATTATGAATTTGGGGTAGTAACATTTGTCAATAACATCCCTCTTAAAATTAAAGGTTTTGACAAAGGCAAAATTAGAATGAATCATATCAGTATTGATAATGTGTTATTTTTTTATGGGATATGATGTGTTTGTCATGAATTTGTGACAATGGAAATGAAGAAATATTTCGAAAAACAAATACTTTTTAAAGATACTGAATATTGGTGTTATTCTCTATAAGCTGTAAAGAACTCAAGGGAACTTATTTGATGTGGGAAAATAAAAATAAAACTATTATCTAAACTTAAAAGATGAAAATATCTTATGTCATAGAAGTATTGGATGCCTTGTTATAAATAAAATGAGGAAGGTGATCAAATATATGGTAGTAAAGAATATTCTTATCATAAAATAAGATTCAATAATTATCTCTAAAATATTAAATAAAGGAAATATGATTAAAAAACCCATAAAGGAGTTAATATTTTAATAGAGAAACCCTTGGAGCTTATACACTCTAATGTTTTTGGAACTATGAAAAAGAAATCACCAAGTGGATTCTGGTATTTCATCACCTTAATTGATGAATTTACCTAAATGAAATTAATTATGTTGATGTCCTACAAATCTCAAAATCTTAGTATATTTAAAAAATTCAATATGTTGGATGCAAAACAAATAGTTTTTCCTATAAAAACATTTCTATCAAAAAATGATAAAATATATTCCAAAATATAGTTCTTTGAAAATATAGAAATATATGTAAAAAAAATTATTTTATTTCTCTTTAAACCCTTAAAAAAATGGGGTATATTAAATAAACAATATAAGTCCTTTTATAATTTCTATATCTATGATTACTGAACATCATACTTCACAATTATACTTGTAAAATAATATTACTACGTCTAGAATTATTCAAAACATATGCTTATTGAGGAAAAATTCTAGAATATTTCCCAATGAAATGTGGTTCAGAAAGAATCCAAGTGTAAAACCATTTAGATTGTTTTGAATTCCATGCTTGATCAAAAGAAGTTTAATACCTAGAAGAAAATTTTATGTGAAAGTAGATAAATGAATATTCCTTCATTACACACCAAATAGAATTTATTATAGATGTTACATTAAAAATTCAAAGAGGATTAATGATTTTGATAATATTATATTTTTTTAAAATGAAGAATATTTCAAGAATACTATTGTGATCAATGGAGAAGATGATGTTATTGATAGTGGATTTATAGAATTAAAAGATGAAACTACACATATTCGAGATGATTATGTAGGTTGTTCATATACTAGTGATGAATAAGGAACATAGAATTTCATAGGTATAACATCAAGGTACAAGAAGTATGTTGATACTAAAAATATAATCAGTGATAAAACTCATGGGGTACATACCCAAAGAAGATTTAAATGTTCCAGCCACATTATCCTTCTTTCTAAGACTGAACCTAAAAATTTTAGAGAATATTTTGAGAATTAGGACTGGATCTAATATATGAATAAAGAGATAGATCAAATATAATCAAATGAGGCATGGGAACTTTTTCCAAAACATATGGATAAAAATATTAGAAGAAAAAATTGTGTGTTTAGGAAAAAACTTAATGAAGATGTAGGTGCTACAATAACTAAACATAGAGTATTTGGTGAGTGATATTCACAAGTAAAGGGGATTGATGAGACATTTTACCCAGTTATAATGCTTGGAACTATCCAAATATCCCTTTCAATTACTGCTGGAAAAAATTCAAACAAATTTACATGGATGTGAAATTAGAATTAGTAAATGATGAAATCAATAAGGAATTCAATATATAATATACTGAAGGGTTTCAGTTTGATAATGATGGAAGAAGAGTTTATAAACTGAAAAATACTCTCTATAAAATAAAAAAAAATATCCAAGGGATTTTTTCTTCAGACTTGATGGGAATTTAAAAGGTATGAAGTTAAAAACGGTACAGGTGCATATTAATATCTACATAAATAAATTCAACACCACATAAATCATTGTGATGGTTTATGTGAATGATATTATATTTTCGAGTGATAATAAGAAGTGTGAGGATTTTTCCACACATATGAACATACAGTTTGAAATGTCACTTATAAGTGAAATAAAAATCTTCTTGGGATTAAAAATAACTCTTGTTTTTTGTTTTTTTTCATCACATATGGAAATTTTGAAAAAGTTCTATTGAAGATATTTTAAATAGTGTAAGTACGAGTAGCCTCTAATCCTATACAAAGGTAACAATGATAAGAAAAAATGATAAAGAAAAAATAGTAAATGAGAAGGAATTCATATAACTAATTATAATACTATTATACTTGGCTACTTCAAGGAAATACATAGTGTTTTCTTGTTTTTCTTAATGTTAGATTTCATTCCAATACAAATGAATCAAATTTTCTATAAATCAATATAATTTACATATAGGTTTAAAATACTTATAACTATGGTCTGTTGTTATAGAAGAAAGGTGAGATAAAAAGGCATTTAAAATACTAGATGGGAAGGATATTTGGATTATACAAAGTCTTATTCAGGAAGAGTATTATTTTTTTGGTGAAAATGTGTTCCATGGAACTTAAAGAAACAAACTTTAGTCACATTTAGTTTAACTAAGGTATGATATGTGTCTTATTCATTAGAATCTACTTAATTTTTGTCAATGAAAACTCATCTTGATGATATGAATGTCCATACTAGATATCCACTTATTATCAACTGTGACAATCAAAGGGAAATTAGTCTTTCAAAAAATACCAATGCATCATTCCAATTCAACATATAACGATATTAAATATCATTTTCTAGAAAATAAATTGGTTTATGGAATATTGAAGCTATAGTTTCTTCCATCCAAGGGGAAATTTGTGTATATCTTAAGAAATCCTCTCATAATAAATCTTTTTGAGAATTTAAATATGTAAATGGGGGTGAAACCTCAATCTAACTCTGAGGAATGATTTTTTTAGCTTACTCGTCTATTTTAACAATCTAGTTTTTTGAGGAGACATTGTATGAAGGGGGAGAAATCCACTTCTCGATTTTGTGAGTTTTTTTAACTTGTGTGAATATTGATGTACAAAAAAATTAAATAATCTAAATTCAGTTAATTCATTTAGTATAGCAATAAAATTTGTTGGTTTTAGTTAAGAAGTTTTTATTTTGAATAGAATTCATGATTTATTAAATCATTCATTTTTCTATATGGACCTTGCTCACATAGACTTATAAATCATTCATTTATGACTCTATAATTTGATAAAGTCGATCCCTCTATTTTTTTCACTTTGGTTTGTATGTTAATAATGGGAAAGGAATGAAATGCATTGAAAATAAATCCAAACAGGGTAATTGTTAAACCCTATAGAGGATGATATTATATTTTTTATCAATACATGTTTTACTGTGATAGTTTTTTGTGTTGTTCTTTAGGTTTAAAGTCTAGTGTAGGTGCTATGAAAATGAATGCTACTTCATTTGATAAATTTTTTAGATATATTTTTTTTATTTTTATTTATATTTAAAGACTAGTAATATTTTTAGGGAATTATTTTATACTATATTTGATGGAAGTTGGGTGACATATTAAAGTGTTTAATAATTCTTGGAAGTGAGTTGAAGAGATTTAGAATCCTTTTTATAGGTAAAATTTCTTTTTTTATGTTCTGTAAAGGTCTTCATGGAATTATAATAGGTGCATGAAGGTAAATATAAAATTTCACAATGTACGTAAAGGTACCTCTTGTTTTCTACATGCTACATAAGGCAAGAAATTACCTACATAAAGGTATAATCAATATTCTACATCCTATATAAAGGTTATCTCCACACGGGTAAAGGTAATATTGAAGTGTAGTTAGCTATGTAAGGGTAACAACCGATTGCAAAAAGGTAATCCTGTAATCCAGTGAATTATATAAATGTAATCAAAGATTATAAATAAAGTCATTATAATAACTAAAATCTAAATAAAGGTAATATACAAGACACACAATCAGCAAAAGAGTGAACTGGGTTCTACATAAAGGTACTCCAAAAATAAAGAGTTGTGTAAGGGTAGAGTTGTATTCATAAAATAGCAACCTACCTACATAAGGCTTATCTGGGGATTGAATGAACAACGTGAGGCTAACCTTATTCTATATAAAGTAAATTCATGCTTACACTAGACTATATAAAGGTTATTTCTAAGCAGTGTAAAGGTTAATTAGACCTATATAAGCTTAATTTGAGAGTTCAAAATTATGAATATTTATATTCTGAGGAATGAGAATAAATCAATTGATTTTATGATATTCCTCATTGTTTAGATATTATTATGCTATTATGAGTTAGTAATTATTCATGTAAAGGAATTAGGTGGTGGAGAATGAAATTAGAAAATATATTATTTGGCGATGGTATAGTTTCCTGAGGAGTAACCATACTAAAGGAGAGGAGACCACACTGTTGAGAAGTTGTTTATCACTAGAAAATAGGTACATGATATGGGCCATGATATGGTGGTTGAACATTTTATATAAAATGTTTCTTAATAATAAATTATAAAACTCCATAACATTGGGATTTATACAAAAAGGAACGAGAATTATTATTATGCAACAGTGATGACCGTGGTGTGTTAATGAACTATCTCTAAGAAATAGTTAAACAAATCCACATTATAATCCGGGTTGTGGTAAATCGGCATTGAAGATATGTGTTCCACATCATAGAAATAGAACTCCATGCTAAAAATAATGGTTCCAAACTCTAAATTATGTAAGTATGCATTCATACAGTTATGAAAATATTATTTCTTGTAAGATTCATGAATTTTTTTCACCAAAGCATAAGGAGACTCAGCACAGTTATAAAACTACATTATCAAATTTAGTTATGGGATTTTACTTCTTATGGTAATTATGTAATTGTATTATAATAGAGATAAATCCATGATTTATTTAGATATCATGGGGAGTTTAAAACCAAGTCTTTAGTTTCATGTAAAGGATATCAATGGTTTTTTAAAAGATATATTACTTGAAGAAGAGAGAGAACTCTATCAATTTTGGTGATCTTGAGGGAGTTATTTATCCAAATTTTTAGGGATTTCAAAATACAAAGAATTATAGAAATTACATTCACATTACTTGTGAATATTTAAAATAAAAATAGAGAAAGAAAAATGGTTTTGATAATTGATACATCTATGGCAGAAAAAAGCATAATGAATATCAAGATTAGTCATGCAATAATATAGTGAGAAGAATTAGATGATCTTATCTAGTCTAGAACAAATAAGCCAATGATCTACATTGTGGGTCTATCTTTAACGATATTTTATTGATTCATTCAAAAATTAATGTAATTTTTTTATTGGTAGGTACCATTTTTTTAGTGGGCTAAATTTCATTCTGTTTCCTGTAGTTCTCTTGATAATAGAAAAAAAATTGTGTGTGAGTGGGAAAAAACTACCATACATATAAGAAATAGTAATACTTAGGGAGGTGACCCTCATGTCAAATGGGTTATAATCATCATTTTATTATCAATTATTTTTTATATGATATACCTATAAAATAAGAAGTTGGGTATACATTTTTTTTGAAAAAAATAATTATAATCATTGATTCACCCCCCCCCAGTGTTGGTTGAGCATGTTTGGTCCTTTTTAGTTCCTGATAGATTCTTTTTAAGTTTTCTACTAATATGTAATCATACATGTACTCATATTTCTTTTGAAACATGGATTACATGGTCACAATAATGAGAGTATAAACTTCTAGTTAATCCATTAGATTCTTATCAAAGGTATCTGAGTCAGTTTGTTGAACAGTTTCACCAGTCAGTCGCTTAGGAAGGGGTTCCTCCAACACATATGATTTTCCTTCTTACTTAAGAATTATTCTTAACTTCTAATAATAGTCTAGTAAATTATTACTATTTAGTTTCTTCTTATCTAATATTGATCTAAAGTTCAATCACAAAGATGATTAGGATTTCATAATCTTTGAAAAAAGATTTTATCATATTTGTATTATTTTATATTAATTTAATAAGAACTTTTATTACAAGGTCCCCTGCTAAAATCATAACAATTTTCCATTCACAATACCCATTAGTAGATAAATATCAATATTTCACTAATATTTGGTTCAGATTAGAATTTCTCCCATCACAAAGCTATTTTCGGTAGTTCATCATCCCAATTGTATCATATTTGACTCCTTCATTGTCGAGCATATGACTCTTTATCCAATCTATCATGTGGTTGAACTCATCTAAATTATTCAGGTAACCTAATCCTATTAGGGTCTCTTGGATAAGTGTAACCAAAATAAAATTCCATGAATTGTCATCTAATCCTATTAGGTTCAATCATTACTTTTTTAACTTAAACATGATAATCGTGGGGAACCCAACTTTATCATGACATACCTGATTGGACGTTGAAGGTCTTAAAAAGTCTTTAATTTTGAAGTAATATCACACTTAGTATTTTTAACAGGTTTTATTATCACAATATTATCTCATGTTATTCCCTTTTTGTTTTCATGCTTCTTTTTATTTATTTAAGAATCATATTTCTTCTACAAAATCAATATATTCAAACCATATTGATGTATAACTCTTTACCCAAATCATAACTAGTGATACTAACCCAAAAAAATCCAATTATATTTATACATATACAAATACATAATATGAATAAGGAACATGAATCTATTCCATATAAAGGTTTATAATTATAAGAAATCAAAAATCCTCACAAGGGTATGTTTACAGCCAGAGATATTCAACCACCACTTTTATTAAAAAAAATAAGCCTCTAGGATGGTGGGAAGTCCTACCCAAAGTCTCTCTACTCATGGATACATTAATCAATATATATTTCTATTCTATTATAATTCTAACTAATAATATGTATAAATAATAATTTACTACTTATTTCAAAATAATAATTCAATATAAGATGAAGTTAGGGTTGATTAAAACTAAATCTATTATCATAATAATCATCTAACTCCTTAAATACATATATGGTACTTTTGAAGTACATTAAAATTTAAACTTAATCATACATCTAAATTCATAATATAAACAAATTTTAACTAATAATTAAATATATAATCATATATAAATTTACAATTCATGAATTTAAACATGAGATAAGAATTTATGAACAATTCAAAAATAAAAAATAATAAACACTCCATAATCCATTATGAAGTTTCTAAAAATAGATAAATATAAAAACTTTAAATTTATTCCCTAATATAAACTCCATTTTATTATTTATTACATGAAATTTACTTTATATATATGATATTTCCTAAAATATAAACATTTTATGTTACAATTTTTATTATATAAACATTTCACATAATATAAATATCACATATTAATATCATTATTTGATCAAATCATTTATCAAAAAACTGATATGGTTTAATTAATTTACAAATAATGGCCATTTAATTTGAACGATTTCCCTTAAATATTATGAAAATTTCATAATTTTAAAATATAAAAAAATTATATTTTTTCTTATTTTTTTATTTATAAACCCTATATAAATTGAACCTATAAATTCTAAATAAATATTGTTTATCTAAATTATAATAAATGAAATATAATTTTGAAAAATATATTTTAATATTAACACTCAATATTATGGAATGTTTTTTAATAAATATTCTATAGCATTTAATTAATTGATTGTAAACACATTATAATTAATTAATTTATATAAACCTTTATAAATTAATAAAATTCCATAATACCTTTTATAATAATTTATAAAAAAACTATAAATAATATAATTTAGTTCATAATTAAATTTAAAGAAAAAAAATTAACTCAAATCATATTTAATGATATATCTGGAATTGTGGAATATGGTAGATAGGTTGTAGCACTTAAACTGTTTAAGGTTTATCAGTCATACTTTACAATTAATAATTTTATTATTTTTTAAAATAACCATCATACAAAAAAATCATTTTTTATGTTGAAAAAAAATGCATATAGGGAATGAGTGGTAAAACACTTACATAGAAATGGGAAAATCCTTATATATTAATCTTATTTTATAATTTAAATTGATATCACACAAGAAGTATGATTATTTATTTTTGAACCAATGAAACAGTGATAGCATAGAATTCAATATCTCAAAATCATATACTGTGATATGTAAAAAACTAAAGGATTTGTACTGAGTCTATAGAAACAATTTCCTATAACATAATCTGCATATTATTTATAAAAGATAGAAATTGTGATTCCAAAATCATCATTTTGAAAATTATTTCATAAATCAAAATTCATGGTAAGGATTTAATACCATTTAAAGGTGTCTAAGGTCTGATAGTGATTAATTAAATAAGTAGAAACAAACAGAAACTGTAAAACCCAATATCATTAAGCCTTTGAATTTGAAATCTTACGAAATTGGAAATAAAGAACGTGTACCTTATAAAAAAGTTTTCCACTATCATTGGATTTGATTTTGGTATGATAAAAATAACCAAGATACATCTATAAGGATCTTCCCTTTGACGTTTGTCCATAAGAATCACTTAACCATTCACACACTTTGGACAAGACCTTCTGAACCTTCATGGTATGTTAGTATCTCATGGTGTTAAGGAGGGTGAGAGAAGAGAGATACATGAGGGGTAGAGTACCAACCATAGATTTCTTGAGGATATAACACACATTACTCAAGGCCATGATTCCTTTATATAGTCTATAAGGATACTCCCTGATCTCATGAATTTACTCAAATTTTTTACAAACATAAAAGTAATTCGTTCAGTTACATATCATTTTATCCCTAGTAATAAACTCTCCTATCCATTTCATCTTATAAAATTTATTAATAAATGATATCTCACATTAAGAATATTCATGTGTTATCTCATTAATACATCATTTCATTCAAGTAATCATATTAGTTCCAAATGAATCGTATGATATGATTCATGGAAATTTGATTCACCTGAAGTTATAATATGAATTACCTAGGAAGATAATAAGATATCCTTATATCATAGAATATTATATGAAAAAAGTATTAAATATAATCCTTTTTTTCCATATATGTTGCAGACTCTGTCATATACCGTATCATACCACACAATATCACATGGATTTAGAGTATATACCCTTTATAAACAACCTGGGTCAAAATAGTAATAATATTATATTAGGATTGTGTTTAAAATCACCTAGATCCTATATTAGAATAAAGTTCATGTTTTGATCCATATATATTGCGTCACATAAAAAATATTATTTTATTAAGTTCCACCAAATATTCTTCATTGAGACCATGTAACATCCTAACATAGTCCAGCTACTCAAAACCAATCGTAAGTTGAATTGGAATACTACCAGACCCTTTGCCACATCCCTAGAATGTCAAAGGCTCAATGGATAAACATGAAACCCGAAATAATAAATGGGGATTGGAATTAATACATAATAAATATGACACCCATATCCCTATAAAATAGTACACAATATAATACTGTAAATATAATGCATATATATAACAAATATACAAATACAACAATGATGGTGATAATCCTCAGTATAATACAACCTTGTAGTAAAAATATTACCACCATCAATTACCAATACTCCACTAGTATCCACTAAATAAACTTCACCACTATGTCAAACCCAATGAAGCATTGTCCAGGAAACCTCAACTCAATTGATATCAATTTCATGGGCATAAAAATTCCCATAGTCGGGTGATTACAAGACCCAGTTTTATTTCCCCAAAAATTTTCATGTACCCCATTATGTGAAAATGAACTATGCTAGAAATTAATCTTATAAAACATTCCCCATACTATGATAGTTTAGAGAAACATTTAAAATCACTCAGAAATCAAAAAAAAATTATGGAGACCACTTGAAATTTGTAAACTAGAATAAAAAATCTAGATATCAACAATAAACATGACTCTAGTAAATCCTGGCTAAATATAAACAAGAAAATGCTTGAAAAATAAACCCATGGACTAATTTTTAAAAAACAACCCAAAGGAACCCCTATACCATGATTAATATCTAATAATAGGTATCACCAACTAATGAGTGGAAAGGCTACCCCAAGCCTCACCTTGTGATTCCCAACAAGGTCCCTGCACCTAATTGGGTGTTTACTACCACATCACCTCATCGTGACTGATGAGGTCCCCACACCTAAGAGGGAGTTTTCCGAACTCATGTCTTATCCAACGGAAAATGAAATTAATAATTTCAGTAGCAATATCAAAATCTCATGAAACTTGATGCACAATCCACAACAATATTAAACTTGTTCAACTTAATGCACCCAACAAATAACAACCATTCTGAAACTCAATGAAAAACCAAATAATATCAATCATGTAATAAAATACACACCCCACTATAATAGTATCCTCCAAGAAAATCAATTCATTATTTAATAAAAATTAATAGTCCAAACACTCCACACCCGAAATAATTAGTAACAAACTCACTCCAATAAACATTTCAATCAACAATTTCATTTCAAATGACACTTCAAAAATCTCATAATTTTATAGAAATAATAAACATACCAACCAAGAAATTGACCATTTATTTTTTCAGAAAGAACTCTTAATAAATATACACTTTAATAAATAAAAAATCACAACCATAGTAAAAAAAATAAGGCCATAAAATAATTTTTCTCAAATCTAATATTTAATACCATTTCATTTTTGGAACATAATATCATAAGTGAGTATCCACCAACCTCAACCAAGGATGAAACTAAACCGTCCCACCAAACCTGAGATCCTTGCACCTCAATATTTCTCAAACACCTTATAATAAAATCCCAACACTCAAATGTATTTCACAACGCCTCAGAAGAGACTCTAGGTTAAAACCCTATATCTAAAGAGAATAAGAATGACAGAGGAGAAAGGAGAAACAAATCTTCAATATAACACCCAAAAATCTAAATCTTTGAAGGATAATATATTAATAAGGATAAATATAGAGAAATAAAACAAAAATTAACCTAGTTTTGGGAGCCCCATTTCTAAGAAATATAATGTGACAAACCAAAGTAAAACTAATTAAACTCTGAAGTATTTTGAGGGGTTTTAAGTGGATACATGTCTTGATTTCATAATAACTAATGACCATGTATTTTCCTAGAAAATAAAACTCACCAAAACATTTTGGGTGTGCATGGACTGTCCTCATAGTCTCGAGTGATTGTTCATCAACCAAGTAGACCTCTCTACCTCCCCCTAAAACACCTTGCATGGTTTTCTTAGGTATCAAACAGAGTTCATGTGGTCATGTATCAACAGTAAACCTTCCCAAAATCATCCCAAAATGGCCAATTTCATGTTCAATCACTTCCTTATATTTCCCCCACAATTCCAAACACCTAAAAACACCTCCCCTAAATATCTAAATTAGTTAAAACCAATCGTCTTCCTTTTACATAAAACTAAATTCCTATAATTACACCCAATTAAAAAAATTCCTCAAAAAATAGTGCATAATTAAATCCATTGAAAGAACACTGAAAACAAGGGTATGATAAATATACCCACCATTTTTCTTTTCATCAATGAAAATTTTGTAGACAGGTTAAGCCATAGAACCTTTTTCTCAGGAATGAAAACTTCCAAATCAATCCCCATAATCAACAATTCCTATTAGCTACATAAAATCCATCCAATAAGAAAATTAAAGTAAACTCAAAGAGAACCCACAAGAAAACCATTACCCACTAAATCTCAAAAACAATGCTTTAAACCATGACATCCTATTGATCTAACATTATAGATACCAAAAATATTAGTTATTTCAACAAATTCATCAAAAATTTGACCCAAATGAACATTGGAATCACATTCACTACAAAATCTTACAAAAAAGTTTCTTTACACCACTCATCCACACCAAACCCAAAGCATTCATCAAACCAACCACCTAAATTATACTATTTACATCACAAGATAAAAACTCTCACTCAACACAACCCCTATTGGAATTTAACACTTTAAATTTCCCTTCAAGGAAATCCCAGATATTTAGAACATTCCAAAATTGATTGTTTTAATAATGTGACAATACTTTAACACCCCAGTTAAAAACACATCGAAATTGATCACACAACAAAAAAAGACACCCACAATCCATTTATCCAAAACAAATGCCTACTAACCGTGAACCCAAATATTAACTGTTAATATTCAAAATACATTTTAAAGATTATATGACATGCCTTTTGATCCTAAAAAATTTTTATTTGGATATCATAAGATAAATTTATGAAGAGTTTATAAAATACATTAATAATTATAAAGTATAAAGGTGTTTTTATTGTTCATTATTAATTATTCTGAATTATTCAAATTAAAAGAGACTTTATTTAAGATATAGTTTATACAATATCAAAATTTTTTGATGATATATTTTTTAAGAGTCTAAATAATTTTTAAATATGTGATATTTATATTATGAAGATTATTTACATAATAGAAATTGGATCAAAAAATGTTTTTAATACATAATAATATCATATATTTAAAGTGAAATCTTTTATAATTAATAATATGAAAGATTTCATATTCAATGTCAATATAATTTGTTTATATCCGATATAATAAAATTTTCATTAGATTTGATTGGTTTAATATTCATGTGATATGGGTAATAATTTTAAATTAAAAAAATTATAGTTTTTAATTATGTTATAAATGATATATTTTGGGATTTAATAAAAAGTATTTAATAAACCAATGTAAAATATGGAGTTTTTCTATATTTAGATTATATTTTAAAATTTAATTATAAATGATAAGTGTAGGATAATTATAATTGTGTTTAATAAGAAAAAAATGAAATATGGAAATTTATATTTATAGCTAATAATTAAATAAAATTGTTATTTAATTATTTGTTCTTTTATGTTAGTCATGTTTATAAAAAATTTATTGAATATTAAAAAGATAAATGGTATTAAGTATTACTATTCAGAAAATTAATTGTATAAAATTAAGTTAAATAATATAATTCATAATTTTTCTTATGATAAATAAAATATTTATTTAGTAACCATGATTATAATTGGTAAATAATTTATAAATTACATTGATAAGGGTTAAGTATAAAATAGTTTGTATACTTAGATGTATGAATCGGTTTTAACCAATTGAATTTGATTTAACAAAAAAGGGAATATTAAATATATTATTTAGAACAAATCAAAAGTTTTTTGATTATATGTGTAAAAGTAGCTTAAATCATGTTTAATTTTTTGATATATAGACTATGAAAATAGTTTTCATGATAAAAAGTGATAATAAAATGCTTATAATTCAAAATAGTATTATGTAATATGAAAGAGTTCATATTGGAAATGGAATATAAAGTGTTTTTATCTAAACTTAGAATATCCATACTAGTTATCCTAATTATACAATTTTTATAATAATATTTTATATATGAATCATTTATATATTTATATATCACGTTTAAATTTATGAAATGTTCATTTATTTAGAAGTTATTCCTTTATTAATTCATGTTTATAAATTATTTATCGAATATTAATAATGTGTATTTAATATTTATGTGATATATTTCTTCTAGAAGATAGAGTTATGCATTACATTCTAAGTACGACATTGTAAAATTTAGATTTCATCTACCTTGACCTTGATTTTTAATTTTAGTTTTTAGCTTGAATTTATATGTTTGGAATAGTTTTTTTATATTAGGTTTTACTGTTATTATGAATTTCATTCTTTCTTGAGTAAAGTCTCTCTTGGAAGAGGGACATGGGGTCAGACTACCCGCCATCCCAAAGGCTTACACCATTCTAGAAAGGTGAGGTGTTGGATATCTTTCGATACATGATTAATCATGTGGAATTTATCAATCTCATATAACTCTATTCCTTTACATTAATATTTCATATAACTTATGCATATGATTCATTCTGATATATATATATATATGTGTGTGTGTGTGTGTGTGTGTGAATATGTTTGGATTCTATATTAGGATGAGTAACACAAACCATGGGTTATGTAAATGATTGTACCTTAATTTGGCGTGAACACATTAATTTGGAGGATATAATATAGATTTCAAAACTAAATTTTTATAAGAATGAATACACAAAAGTAATAAAACATAAGTAGATAACGTTTTCA
The DNA here is from genome assembly GCA_963277665.1 of Viscum album. Lineage (NCBI taxonomy): Eukaryota > Viridiplantae > Streptophyta > Magnoliopsida > Santalales > Viscaceae > Viscum > Viscum album. The sequence goes on from OY728144.1 coordinate 163,782,586, forward strand.
TTCGAAAAAATAATTATGAATTTTATATATAGAAAATATATATTTAATATGTTAGAATTTTATAAATAAAAAACCCCTCAAATACTAAGTGTGAGATTCCTTCCAAAGAGGCTCTCGGAAAGACCTTGATCATCTAATCGGGTTGTTTAATAGTATATTGAGGTGCCCTCAGATTATCTTGTGTATGGAAAGTGAGTAATGAGTGACACAAGATAATGAAAAACCCATCTTTTCTCAAAAACTCTTCTTTTCATAAATCCATTTCACAATTATTTGAAAAAACACTTTTGTTTTACCAAGATAATGGAAACCCCATATTTTCTCAAAAACTCATTCCACACACACAAATCAATCAGTCAATGATACCATTTGAATTTATAAAACAATTTATCAAAACTAGAGAAATATGGTTCATCTAACATAGGATATATATGAAACCACTTACCTTAAACTCCAGTAACACCCACCCACAATGGGATCCACCAACCAGAAAGGAACATCGGGTCAATAATGGAGGCCCTAAGATTTATTCCCATGTTGTAGAATCACATACCACAAACCAAGAAGATGTTGAAAATATTATATCCTAAAAAACCTCAAATAACACAAACCCACTAAACCACAGCCAACAAAGGATCATCCCATGAAATAATATTACACATTAATAATGAAAGGATCAATAAGATTAACATCATAAATCAATGAATATAATGGTTGGGCACAATGGTGTTATTGTGATAAATGGAAATGAACAAGCAGAAGGATTACTCACCTAAAGAAATGTACCATGACCAAAATGGAGATCTATATCTGAATAAAGTGATCAATATGGAGAAGAGGTCTCTAAAATCACTTGGGAGAGATCCTAGGTTGAGATATAAGAGGCTACATCTGAATAACAAAACAAATTATCCTTGTATTACCCTAAATACACCGACTATGAAAATTACATTATGTGTAACCCCATTTCACATTGTGTAATCCATGAAACCCAAAAAAGATGAAAAACATATTACCTCAAATTAAAATTTTGGATTTTACCTTTTTCACGATGCAAAACATTTTCACAGTGTGTAATCCTATGACACCATATGCCAAATCATGAATTAATACATTACATGATTTGAAACTGATTTATAGCATGTATACCATTCACACCTTATACTAGTTCACGACATCTAACTAGAAACTAATAAACAACATGAAAATTATACATGTAGTGTGAAACTTTCATGATATGTAATAATTACATGGTGTAAAATCACCTAGAAGACAATAAAAATGTAGATTCTGTTCGAAATCCCAAACCAACATAGACATTCTCTAAAATAAAGGAGATCCCCCAAAATCCATTAACATATTTATAACTTGACTCTATTAATTAAAACAATCATACGTCTATGAACTTTTGTTCATTTTTCCTAGAAAATACTCTTCATCATCAAGAGTCCCAAAACACCCCAAAATAAAGTGTAATATGAAAAGAGAGATGGGAAATACCTAAATGTGGGTAATGGGATGTTACAAACTCTACCCCACAATACATTAGATCTTAAAGAATTCATGAGGAATAATGATGTCTAGAAAAGAGATGAATCCACTACTCCCCCATCAACAACTCATGCTCTCAAGTCTCTTGATAATATGATCTATCTCACCACAATACTCTGAAAAATGGAATCGATTTCCCATGCAAGAATTTTACCTGAGAATCAACAATACCCACTGGTTGTTCCAAAATAGAAACATATGGCTCTAACTCAATATATTCCTAACATAGAATGTAATAGAAATCATGATAGTATTTCTAGATATGTGATATGTGGAAGACATCATGAATACCTAACAAATGAACCAAAAATGCCAATCGATAAGAAAAATACCCACGATGATTAGTAACCTCAAGTATTCCAAAAATCTCGGAGCCAACGTTCCCTAATTTCCAATTTGATGGTCACCCAATTGAGGAGAACATTTCATGAAAACCTAGTCACCCATGAAAAAATCCCAAAAGATCTACATATGAAATATATTGACTATAAGTTGTAACCAAACACTAATGTATATCCTGAATCATCATTGATGTCTCCTGAATGGGACTTGGTACCAATAAATAGTATTCACCAACCTCTACCTAATAAATAGGGGATCTTCATGAGAAAATATACAAAGCCTTACAAATATCCATTCTGATCGATTATTGACAACTAATATTATAAGAAAAATCAAACATTTTGGGATGGTTATCACATGACCCACCAAAATTTAAGATGAATTCATGGAGAATATCTTCTAGGATCTTAATATCACACTTCATATGGTTGTATAGTTTTGGGTGATAAGTTGTACTCAACCTAACCTGAGTCCACATCACCTCATAGAGACTCCTACATAACCTCAAAGTAAACCTTGGATCGCTATCTGAAACAATGGTAGAATGAACCCCATGTAACCTCACAATATTATGCACAAATAGCTTACTTAAATCCTAAAATTTTGTATTTCTCCAGGTTAGAATGAATTTATATGACATTTTCAACTGATCAACCACCACCCATATAGAATTCCTCCCCCAGGGAGTCCATGGAAATCAAAGGAAAAAATAAATGGATGCCTCATCCCATTTTAAATAAGCATTGGAAGTGTCTGGATAAAACTAGAGGGTTTCAAATTCACTAATTTTATATATTGGAAGGTGTAATAGTAGAATACATAATCTACAATGTCATAATTTATACCCAACAAATAGAATCATCATCTCATGTTATAATACATTTTCATAGTGCCAGGTTGAACAGTCCATGAATAACTATGACAGTAAAAAAAAACTAATATCCTTATAGATATTGGTATAAAAACATAATACCCAAAATAAATAATAAAATCTCAAAAGATACACCAACTACAAATAGTCACCTAAACATCCAAGTGAAATGGAGAAAAAGGACCCATAAGGTTCCAATCATCATTAGATTTTAGAACAACCTGTGATGGAACTTTAATTCTAAGAGAAACTTCAATGATATTCCCCTTCGTTGGGGTCTAGGTGGGGTAAAATTTAAACATTTAAAGTTATTACACCCATATCCTCTATATTATATTCAATTATTTCTGAAAAAAAAAGATATATCTCAGATTCTTTTGGTTAGAAAAGACAAATAACCTCTCCCCAAAAAGATAGTCCCACCAATACTAAAGTTCACGCATAACTGGGGAAAGATATAAATCATGAGTGGTTTAATTATTTTCTTGTTTTCAATGCTGGTGAGATATGTAAGCCACCACATGATCATCTTTTATAATCATGAAACCAAAACCAATGCCAGAAGCCTCAAAGAAAATTAGATACCTCTTACCGAGATCATATAAAATAAGAATAGGAGTTGATGTCCTAAGTCATTTCAACTTGTTAAAATAATAATGAAAATTTTTATCCCATATGAATTTCACCCCATTCCTGGTAAGAATATTCAAATTTGATTCCAACTTTGAGAAATAATTGATGAGACATTAGTAGTATCTAGTAAGACTAAGTAATCTATAAATCTAAAATACAATACACGGTTCTTCCCATGAAAACATAGCCTTCACCTTCAAAAGACAAACTTATAATCTGTGCTCAAAAATCATTTTCCCCAAAAACGTCACTTCATTAATTCATAAAGTTCATTTTGAAATATTTTCATATAGGAAATGACACCTCAAAATTTCCATAACCAAACTCAAATGGTTCTTGTTCTCAAGCCCGAATCTTGAATAAACCGAAATATCATCCACGAACACTACCACAAAAGTGCCAAGATACTTAAGGAATATTTGATTCATCAAAACTATAAAAACTATAGGATCCATAGTCAAACTAGATGGAATAACAATATATTTTTAATTCCCATACCTACTCCTAAAATCTATCTTCATTATATTAGACTCTCTAACCCTAATCTGATGAAAATATGACTAATTATTGATCTTGGAAAACCACATTTTTTTCATTTCACTTATCAAACAAATCATCCACGTGTGGAAAAGGATACTAATTTTTAACTATCACCTGATTAAACTTCCAATATTCCACACATAGTGGATTAAACCACCTCGATTCGTAATAAAGAGCACTAGGGCTGTCTATCATGAAATACTAGTGTGAATGAAACCATTCACCACCAGGCCATCCAACTAAATCTTGAGATCTTTCAGCTCTATTGGTTCTATATTATAATAGGTTTTTAAAATTCTTAGAATACCTATAACTCAGTCAATCATAAACTCTACCTCCATATCTAGAGGAAAATTATAGAAATCATCTTGGAAAATATCATTAAAGGCATGAAAAATAGCATAAAGAGTAATAATGGAGGAAGTGTCATCAGGATCAACTGAAATAATAGATAACAAATTTCTGAGCACTAGGTAGGAGGGTCATTCACGAATAGGCCTCGAATTTCACTCTACCAAAAACACATGTGAGCTCCCATAAACCATAAGAAATGATACACATTGATGATAAAAATCAACCCCAACATAGTATGTGACAATCTTGTCTATCCTGATGATGATATTAAATAGATCCAAATTGAGAATGAGTAAATCCTAGACTAACTCTACATCACCTATTGATAGAGAACAAGGACACTAAAACCCCTACTCATTAATCCTTCCAAGAGGTTTAATTAACTCCATAAAAAAGTACATGACCTCTTTTGGAAATTTAAAAATATCAACAGAACATCCAGATATAAATGACTAGGAATCACTATTATCAAATAAATAAATTGCTACTGAAGATGTAATAAAAATGGTACCTCTCACTATATCTAGAACTATGTCTACCTCCAACTAAAAAAAATCTACCGCATGAATTTTCTTCACTCTTAAGGTATGTGGCTAGAGACCTATATTCTTTGAAGAATCCTCCTATGTCGTAATAGTCTTTAGAGTTGATGATCCCTGAACAAAATGAGGTGTATTCAAATCTTTATAGAAACATTGCATATGAAAATAACTTCCAAAACTTTTGTATATCTTCAAAATTGTGGAACAAAAGCTTTGGGTGTGTCTGACCTAACCACATTGATAGAAAATTATGGGAACAATACTAGATATAATGTAAGGTGCCTCCACTACTCCTTCAATGATATTTACATTTTCTCATTTTACCTTTCATAGAATTGAATCTACCACTAGGTAGAAGATAATGGGTAGAATAACTAACCTTTCCTTCCATATTAATATCTTCCATCATCATCTTATCTGTTGCCCCTTATAGGTTGAAAGCTTTAGAATAAATACCTATGATGTAATATCTTTTCACATGCCCTGAAGTTACTTATAAACCATAAGATGTTCATTATGTACTATCTCTAGAGAAAATTAACTACCTTCGCAAACTGATTAGTGTATGCTAACCTTGAATGATCTCACTCGTACAAAGGGAGGAACTCTAGAGACTTCACCATCATCAGAGAATCTAGAAAAAAACTAATAAAATATTCTTGAAACACTTCTATTCTAATCCCACATGCTTATCTGCATATGCCATGGAATCCTTCCATTTGTTTCAAGGACCCTTCCGTCGGAACACTTCACACTTCACTTTTATAATCTCAAGTGTATCTAAAATATCAAATATCTTATTGATATTATCTAGAAAATCCTCCACCTCTTGAGCTCAATTCATGAATTTAAATCATGTCGCCTTCCCATACAAGAACTATCGTGATTGATCCTTGTCTCATCTAGCTTCAGAATTCACTTCAACAACTGTGATCTAGAATTTAAATACATTTTAGTTGATTACAAAAATTATTTGCATGATTTCCTTGATATGATTATAATATATTGGTGGATTTCATTTAATATAATCTACTTCACCCTTATAACTAACCCATGGAAGATGTCTCAGAGTCCTACTATAGCACACCAAAATAGAAGAAATAACCAAACAACAGAATAATATCACTTCAACCCAAAATACCATAACCAAAAAAATTAAGATTAAGATCAATAATTCAAATAGATAACACGCATCCCAAACATCCCATCTTAACTTGAGTCTCATCCTGAAAATATCTATCCAGTAACTCACCGCAATTGATCTCTCAAGTCTTGAAAATTCTATCTATAGTTTACAAAATGTCACAAGCCAAGTAATTTTAAGGACAAACCTCCCTTGGATACCAAACTGTGGTAAACCTGAAATAGATACCCCCTCAAACGGGTACCCAACTTGATCTTTCTACCTGAAGGGTTTTCTCTATCCCCACGGGATGGTGACTAGCACTCAGATATCAAAAAATAACCCAAGGGAACAATTTCACCCAACTTGAAGCAACAACCTAGAATATATATATATACACAACAGAGACAAATAGTATAAGAGATAAAAATATGCTATAACAGAAAGAAAAAAGTGAAATTGATATAACCTAAAAGCAGACATAACATCCCAAATTACAAAGTCCAACATCAAAGTACAAATAAAACAGAAAACTAACTACTCAATATGATAGTGTGGGAAACACCCACCATATCACGATTAACTACCCAAACATGAATATAAGAAATCTCACCACCTCACTATGGGGACTTTCCATTCCCTACATAAAAATACATAAAAATTTATACACATCGTTGAATTGGTGTATAGGTTGTGAGTTTAACTGGCTCAGTAGGATCCCACCTAGGTGTTCCATATTAAGTCTCCATACAATAATTTGAACATTCACAACTCTCCAAGATAAAAAGATATGATAAATAGTTAAATGGTTTTTATATAAAAACTAGGTAAACATTTAATTTCTCCTTTTTCCATATTTCTATAGTAAAACAATTTCAAATCCTATCTCATATATCCAAGTAATCAAATAAAATAATAGAATGTATCACATATCATATCAAATATGATACAAATCAGAAGCATAAGTAACATCATACCAATAATCAATACAGGTCCAGATAGCATAATGCTCATACCACAGTAAATGTATAGTGTGCACTAAATTCTATTGAACATAGGCCTAAAGAGAAGAGGAACACCCCATGTGTGAATCCCCAACAATGTCAATCAACTCCCAAGGACAACGGGCCAAGAGAAAAGAAGAGAACCCCATGAGTGAACCCCCTAGAAATACATTGATGGTGGCCCTAAGATATACCTTCCTCCTATATACCCAAGGGTTCCCATGTGCTAACTTTTCCAAACTATTTCATCAAAATCATAATTCGAAAATCATTTCATAAATCCATTTCACAATCATTTGAAAATACCCTTTTCTTTTACCAAAATAAGTGGAAACGTATTTTCTCAAAAACCAATTCCATACATAGAAATCAAAAAATAAATCATTCCATTTCATTTTATAAAAAAAATTATCAAAATCATAACAATGTTGTTCATCCAACATAGGCTAGATACATAACCACCTACCATAAACTCAGGTCAAACATCACTGTAATGGGATCCACCAAATAGAAGTAAACATCATTTCAATAATGGAGGCTCTGATATTGATCCCCAAGTCCTAGAATCACATCCCAAAAATAAATAATATGGAATAAAAGGTTTATCATAACAAACCTCAAACAATACGCACCCATTGTACCATAACCAACAAAGGTTCAGCCCCCATAAGAAGATCACACAATGGATATATAAAGGATCGGGAAGATTAACATCACATATCAATAGATCTAATAATATGACACAACAGGGCTACGATAATCAACATAATTGAAGAAACATAAGCATTACTCACTCATAGAAACTCACCACAACTGCAATGGAGATAAATCGCTAAAAAAATAAATCTAAAAGGAGTAAAGGTCTCCAAAATTGGCTGGTTGAGCTCCTAGGTTGATAGAGAAGAGGCTCCAGCTAAATAAGAAAACAAATCATCCGTACATAAACCTTAAATAAAAAACAATGAGAATCACATGGAATGACACACCATTTCATGAACTGTGATCCATGAAACCTAAAAATACTGAAAAAAATGTTACCTCATATTAAAAACGTGGACATTTCATTTTTCATGATGTTAGAAATTTTCACGGCATGAAAACCCATCAGGCCACGAACCAATTGATGACTCCATACATTATATGATGCAAACTTGATCCATAGAACGTAAAACCTTCACACCTTGTATAGGTTCACAACATATTCCTAGTTACTAATACACGACATGAAAATTTTACATAGCATGTAAAAATTTCATGATTTTTAATCATTACAGAGCATGAAATCGGCCAAAAGATACAAAAACTCCATATTCTTCTTTAAATCCCAAACCAACATCGATATTATCCAAACTTATGGATAAATCCACAAATCCTTTAAGAAATTTATACCATAACTCCATTAATTAAAAAACATAGAACCCTAAACATTAGTTTATTTTTTCCATAAAATGATCTACATCCTCAGGAGTCCCAAAGCGTCCCCGAATAAAAGAGGAATATGAAAAGAGAGATGGGAAATATCAAAAGGTGTGGGTAATATGATGTTAAAATGTATATTATGTATGGATTCATCAATTTTAGTAGGATCACATTCATTAAAATTCTGAGATAAAAAGATATAATACATTATACTCATCAAATAGAAAATACTTTTATATATAATAGCATCATCATAATCAAACTTTTGTAATCAATCCTTGAAAATGTGAGGCTTAAGGTAACTTCTAATATTGGTAACTTAAAAAAAGTTCTTAATTAAAATAAATTTAATGTTTTGGAGAGACACCTTACTAAGTGGCCAAATAAATAAATTTTTTAATAAATGAATCTAGATTATTAAGAGAATTATATGGGAATTAGATATAAAATGACATAAGGAACTTTTAACCCAGCTTATATACTCAATATGATTGAGTGTGTTAATGACTAAGTGATACTATCATTTTTCTTATGGCATGTTCTGGTTGAGTAATTTGTTTTGTCTTTCATATATTGAAATATTCTGAAAAGTTGTAGGGATTCAAGAAACCCTTACTTGATATTATCAAAGTATTTTGAATAAATTAACTAGGTATATGTTGTTTTTTATTCTTGTTTTTTTATAGAGAAAATGGGTTAAAGTAAAAACAAGAAGAAGAAATTTACTTTTAAAGTCCAAAAATGGTTCATCGGGTAACTATCTAACTTAATTGAAATCTATAGTTACCATAAAGATGTAGTAATAATTCCATGTGATGGGATTATCTAGGATAAGGAGTTTATGAAATTCCATAGAATTTCCATGTCGGGTATAAATTCTATGAAACAAAATTCATAGATTTTTTGTATATGATACAAAATATATATTTACAAGTTTTTTAAATATACAGGAGTTCAAAATCGTGTGAATAATTGATAAGAGATATTAATTTTCATTCAATTGATAAAGCTAAATTTTATTACATCAAATATCTGAATGTATGACAAGATCAAATGAATCTATGTAAAGGATGTGTATCTTTATCTCATTTATTTTATAATATAATAGGTGTTGTTAGCTAAAAAATAGTTTTTTGTTAATAAATTTTCTTAATAAAAAACTTGATATTATTTACTATATATACATGGTTTATGATTAATTGGATTCTTTAACATTTTTTGAAAAGAAGACAATGTTAAAATTATTTTATCCAGAAAAAAATTATCTCATTATTTATTAAAATATTATAGTAGTTTTACCCACCACTCATCAATGACATATTTTAAAGAATAATAGTTTTTTCAAAAATTTATCCAAACACATAAAATACCATGTGAAATATATAAATATTAGTTTATTTGTTAAATATTCTTACAAAATAGAATAAGTTTTATTTTCTAACAATAAGAAATTCGTGTTGAATATTACCAACATGTTATAAGAAGAAATTTAACGTATAAGATTTTTGTGGGAGTATATTTTTACTTAGATAAGCTCAAACTTAAAAAAATAAAATATTATACTTGTATAAAATTGATGTGAGTTCCCTAAATATCCTAAAGAATTTTAGGACATAAAAGTAAAAAAAAATGTTAAATGTTAAATGTAGTTACCATGATTAAGTGAGTTTCACTATTTTCATAAAATTATACTAGTTAAAGTAAATTTCACTTTAACTTAATTGATATTAGGTTGTGTGGCTAAATAATAATGTAAATAGTTACAAAATTTCAATGAAAAATTGTAGGTGTAGTTTCCAAGAATTATGATGTTAAGATTATAAATAGTTCTAAGTTGACAACATAAATTTGAATATGTTAAAAGATTTAAACACTATGAAAATAATTACTAAGTTTCAATAATTATTCAAACTAAGAATACTTTATAAATATTTCTCATTAATAGGTTAGTGAGAGTATTTTAATATATGGTCACATAGATATGTGATGAGAAACTACACATAAATGTTGTGAGTGTAAAAAAACCATTAATTCATAAACAACATGAGATTCATATAGAATATTTAGGTGATAAATAATTTAGATATTGATTATAATGGTTATATATGTATCATGTTTCTATAAAAGGAAATATATATTTTTCATTCATTAATGTATGGTAAAATTTACATGACATGAACGGTGGGATGACAAAATACCCTAAAATAATAACTTTGAGTTATCCCTAACCAATGATCCTCATGTAGTATAATGGGATATGATGATATGTAAAGGTTTTCTTGAATAGATTCTGATACATATTGAAAATGTTTGTATAAGAGATACAAAGAATAGATTCATGAGATAATAATTTGATACTTATTACTTGGAATAACCTACCAAATTATATCTCATGGAATGACTTAAAATCATTGATATATTTAGGGTTGTATGCTTATAATCAATCATTACTACCTAAGGTTGGTAAGATGGATAACATGATAACCTTCATTGTTTCATACTTATGAAAGTTAAAAGAAACATAGTTAAAATGAGGTTTTTGGGTATGTCGCTGATCATGTCATCGGTAGGATCTCAACTAATAAGGAATTTTTTCACTTGTATGACGAATAGACACATTTTGAACAAGATTTAATTAGACTGAAAAAATATAAGGCTATTCTTAGTAACATTAATTAAGATGTTATTGTCTACTTAAAAGAGATACACCAATGTATTCATCTATTTGATGAATGATATGTGATTTATCCATTGAATTGTTCATTCTATTTTAGTGAGAATCAAGAAAAGATGAGTTTTCCTAGACTTGATTGGCATGTTCCATATCTAGTGGTCACTCTTTATCTTGGATAAAAGGATAATATGAGCATACATATAATGTAAATGATACATATTACCATATAAATTTTTATATAGATATAGGATTATGTTTGATTGAGACTGAAAAAAACCCTTTAATAGCTTGAGTAGCACTCACTACAATAAATTCACCTAATAGTGGTGGTTATTTAGTGAGTTAGAGGAGATATAAACCAGAAACATATGGTTTTTCAACGGTTTCCAAAAACCACCGCTAAACTTTTTTTTGGTATCCAACTCTTGTCAGTTCTAATCCTTTTAGAAGTGGTTTTTGGTAACCATCGTAGAATTTTTGTTTAGTAGGGGTTTTTTTTGTTTTTGTGGTGGTTTTCCATGCTGAAAATGGAAAGGATATAACATCATTTTAAACCATCCCTATATCCTACCGATATTTTGGCATGGGAAACCCCTACTGAAGAAATTTTGACCTTAAATAGCAGTGGTTTAAACATCCTCTAACAAACAATTTGGCATATATAGCGGTCATTTAAACCGCTACTATATATCTCTTTTCAAGAAACAGATTAAGAATCTATAGCCCCAGAATAGTGAAACAAAATTCAATACATGTGTTTAAAATCATATCCATGTTCACCACACCCAACTATGAGATAATATAATCATGAAGGTAACCAACATGATTTACTATCATGTATAAGTTAATAGTCTAGTCTAGGAATACATTAAAACATGTAAGCAAGGAAAAACATTCAAGTGTCTATTCAATTTCCAATAAATCCTAGGAAGACAATGATGAAGGCACTAGTGAACACATTAAAAAAATTACAATAAAATACACACAACCCAGACATGGTATTAAAATAACTCATACTAGTGTTAATGATCAAACATAGATCCAAACTTATAATGGCTTCACTAAGAATAAATCTGTTTAGGGAGATTTTATAATATAAGAAAAAGCAGAAGTATTTTGTACATAATACCAAACAAGCCACGGATAAAAAATTTAACCCATTCTATAAAAACATCTCTAAAACCCATTCATTTATATCATTAAAATATAAATAGGTTTCATTGTTTCTTTATGAAAACCAAAGTTTGCTATCATAGAGGCATAACCAAATAATCACTCTGTGATTTGACACCACCTACCAAATATTGAGGCAAGCTTTATCAATCCAATGATCTCTAAGAAAAACATAGGAATAACTCAACCAAAATTCATGGCCAGGGGAACCCAATAAATAATCACTATAAATCAAGAGCAAATAAAATCCATTAAAACCCAACACTATAAATGCTAATGAACAAATGAAGAGGAAGCCCAAAGATCCTAGGTGAATTCCACCATGCTTCGGTGGAATCACCATATTAGTGTCAGACTGTTATAAGTTTAGTTACGCATTATCTCTAAATCCAAAGTGAACCCTAATCACTACCCAATGAACTTTGACTCACACCCTCTCTATATCCATCTTTACTTCCTACTACTGAAACCTGCATGATAATTATGTTGAAAATTAAACATTCCAGTGTATTTAAATTTAAACATAAAACCAATAAATTTTTTTGTACTAAATTATTTTGAAGTTTTGTGATTTACCTACTCACTACCATCCATCAATGTAATATCACCAAGGACAGATCTAGTTGTCTTATAATATAATTCGACCAATGATTTTTTTAAAGTGACGAACTTTTCATCTTACAACTTTATATGAGTCCCATGAATCTTTATATGAGCCCCATGTTCCTGAATTGTGATTTTAATTGAAACAAATTCCCTCTGAGCATCTCGAGCTAGAGAATAAATACACCCAAGAGTATATTTTGCTTCAATCCTCGGTGCCCTAAATTCTTGAGAAGTACTATATAGGATTGGAATCCCTTAATTATTTTATTTTGACCTGTAAATAAAATAATAGTCATATTTTAAGAAATACATATTAACATAGTGACAATTTCCAATAATTTATTAAATTGAAAATTTAATTCATACCCAAACTTCTTTGGCAGGTTCATTAAAATAACTCATATAATATTTTGTATGAAAATACCACCACAATTCTATTTGGGAGACTTGGTTCCCTAAATTCTTGGATTATATTAAACAAAGATAAATCAAGAATTTAATTTATAAAATAGATAATGTTATCTTATAATTATTTATACTAGTAAAAATATTTCCAAAGTCGATATGTTTTTGGAAAAACTCTTTGACCCGGTAGTGTGAGGGATGATTTTTTAGCTCTACTTAATGCATTTTTACTTAAAATGTCCTAAAATAAATTACATGTAATTTAATATTAATGTTTGAAATGTCATCTCCTTGTCATATTCATTTATATATGTAAAATTAGACTAATATAATAATTTATATATCAATACCACATGCTTCTCATGGCGATTAATATCAACAAAAACTTCCATTGTAACTAGGTACCCATTTAGGTACCTTATCATATAGATTTTGAGTGCTCAATAAAGTATTGTTGAATTCATTCCACAATATCCATTTAATATCATTTCATTTATTGCCCAAATTTTTAAATGTCCACTTTTTTTCTATAAGATCAGCAATAGTAAAGTGGAATAACATATGTACAGAGAGATTAATTTGTAAATTATTATAATTTAATAACATAATGACATTAAATTACTCCATAATATCTTAAAATTACCTTTATCGGTGAATCATAGACATTATTTTTTTAAGATTGAGGCACATACCTCCAATCATCATAGGTAATCAGAAGGGTAACTAGCCTTGCTGCCATCTGTCCAAGAAATTATCCAAATAAACATATGACATCATCTGTAGAGACCCCATAATAGTAAAATGTGAAAACTAACTTCAATCCATTGAGATTCTAGATGTATGGTATATTTATATTTCTCTTCATAGTAACCATTTTTGAATCTTTTATAAAAAATAGTTTATAGTATAAAAAAGTGTAATAAATTTATTCATATGAAAATTTGTACTTACAACTATCACCCTCAGATATCCTCATGAATAAATAAGAGTCACAACCTATGCCCTTATTAGTAAATGTTCTGAATAGGGAGGCATTGTCTCAGATTCTGATGAGATGCTAACAATTAGTGTGCTAAAAACTGACGAAATGGAGAGTGTAAGAGGCAGTGTAGGGGGAGATGGAGGGTGTCTCAGATGGTGTAGGGATAGAGACCAATGGTTCATCATCAATTGATGTGGTCAAGGGAATTTTGACTGGAAGTTGATTGGGATTAGTGAAACACTTCCACCTTGGAATTCCTATCATTAAATCAAATAAAATTAACATAAAAACATATATTTCAAATTAATAATGAATAAAAAATTATAAATTATAATAGATGCACAGTTCTGAAAAATAAAATATGCATATCTATGATAATTAATGAATGCACATATAACATAAGTGGTTGATAAATTAATGTACGACTACATATACATTCATTTTCCTTCAATAATGTCATTGTCGTTCTCCATAATTACTTCATCTAATTCATCCACCCTTTCAAGAATAATATTTTCAATATCATGATAGACAAATAATTTTGTTTCTAACTGTTAATGGGATTCAATGTTAAAGGTAAAATATTCCAATTCATCACCTATATCATAAAAGTATTTTTGTTTTACATGAATAACTAGAATCCACCCTTCATCTATGTCATCTTACACATAATATACCATTTTTTTATATAAAGATAAGATATATGTACCATGTAATTATGGTTGCTGACATCCATCAAGAGATAGAAGTTCACTTAAGTAAATTTCAAGGAATCTCTTTTAATACCCCTGGTAATATCGACCCACTTTCAATTTAATAAAATAATTAAAAAATTCCCATAGTAGTCTAATTTGATAATATCAGTAAACTTTCTATAGTATCCCATTTAGTAAACCATAAATATACCACTATTCTGTATTTTTAAAACCCCTTCCCAATCTACTGTATGAAATTTAAATCCATTCAAATTGTAAGCATCAAACTTTCTAGCCTATTTTAGTGGACCTTGATCCAAAAAATTAAAATATTCTCACATATTATCTCCAGTATTTTTATTCATGGTATACAAATAGTAATATACAATATTATTTTTAAAAAAATATTTTTCAACCTAATATCCATATTGCTTTTAATATTTATGAACTTACATGATGTGAAAACCATTCTACAATATCTTTATTAACAGGTTTTATTATTTATTTTACATTTCATGTTCATCCTCTACTTTGTATATTTGTTTTCATCCTAATCTCCTCAACAAATGGATCTATAATTTCACAATTTAGTAAGACATATCTATGTGCCTGTAATAATTCTATTTCTTCGAGTGTAACATTTGAGTTCCTTCCAACTGATCAGCCAAAAACATGATATATTTTTATTTCCCAGGAAGTTTAGATTGATTTGTTGTGTCATTAACACGTCCAAATCAGTTGAATCATGTCTCAATATCATCCAAGTATCCAGAACAAATGTTAAGACAGGTATCTTCTAAATATCCTTCAACAAAAGGCCTTCAGGTTGAGCTTTATTTTTTATGTAAGATTTCAAATAACCAAGATATTTGTGAAATATAATAAATAAATAAAAATTATGTATTCAATGAAGTGATATAAATTTTTTACTTAAGATTAATAATAAATAAAAAAAGTACCTCTCAATAGTATACATCCATTGATGATGTATGGGGCCTATTAATTTAGTTTCCTCAACCAAATTCATAGTTAAATGCATTATGATAGTAAAAAATGATAGATTGAAGGTCACATCCATTTCAAAAAGTGTCATTACAAATACCTCTTGAAGGATTTCAAGATATGATTATTTTGAAGTATTCTCACATAGTGGTCTGAAGAATGTGCAAATTTTGAGTACAACTATAGTAACCATTTTAGGTAATAATGTACACAATTCCAATGGTAGTAACCTCTGTAACAAAATATTTGAATCGTGAATTTTCGATCCTTATATCCTATGATTATTTAAGTCAAAATACATTGAGATGTTACTTGAATAAAATCAGATAACTTCACATGTTTTAAAATTCTAAGTAAGGTGTCTTTATCCCTATTTTTCATTGAAAAAATGTCAGAGCATACTTTTCATTCTCATTTGGAAGGAGATCGCAATTTATGTTCAATGTTTATAAGTACATTCAGGCATTAAGATGGTCCTTAAATTACCTTTTATCATTAAGCAATGTAAACATCAAATTTTAAAATACATTCTTCTCAATATTCATAACATCAATATTATTCAAAAATAAATTAAATTCCTTATATGAAAGGTTGAAGAATATACTTTTTCATTAATTATTTTATTCTTATTTTACTTGATGATGTACATAAAACATGTTTCCCACTATCATTCATATTATGCTCCTTCCCAAATTTTTCTTTAGCATTTCCAAGTTGTGCCAAAATTTTAGAACCTGACAGCTACTTCAAATGTGTTCTACGATCAATAGAACCATTTAATTTTGACTTGGTCAACCAAATTCAACGATATGAATCGATAAATATTTGATGACATAACATGCACCATTTTTATCATAAGGTAGTCATTCAAAAAAAATACGAATAGGATAATCCAAAACTATTTTGGTTTTCTAACTAGATATGTTTCTAAGTCCATGTAGGTCACTAATGGTACACATTAGAGAAGCATTCATTTTAAACATTTTTATAGAAGATGATACATATGTCTTAACATAGTTTCTCCATAAATCCTTTAATTTTTCAACTAGAGGATGAAAGTATACATCAATATAATTTCCAACCATTTGTTTTCTAGGAATAATCATTGAAATTATAAAATAATTTTTTTCTTACACATCCATCGAGGAAACTTGTATGGGACAAAACAATAATCCAAATTCTATAACTGGTTCTCAAAGTCCCAAATGTTTTGAATCCATCAGTAGCCAATACCAATCTCACATTCATAAGATCATATAATAAATTTATATGTAATAAATCAAATGTTTCCATGATTTTTAATCTCTTGTATATCACATTAACTCATCATTGTTATTATTTATAGAATGACACTTCATTAACTTGGTATTTTTTGACGACATGAATAATCCTTGCCATCTAGGATTCAAGGGGAAGTAATGAAAAACTTTTATAGGCGTGTTATATTTCTTATTATTTATAGCAGTATCTTGATTGAGACTTCCAACATCACCCATTGAATTCAATATATAAGAAGAACATTTTTTAAATCATGTCTCCTTGAATCCTCTCCCTAATAAAGCATAAAATCATTGGGACAACCATGTATTTTTGTATAATTCATACCAATATTGTTAACAACTTTTTTAATATAATAAAAATACTCAAGGATCTTAGCTTCAAGAAATACATCATGCAAAAATTCCAATATCATGGACATCACATTATTTGTAATTCTGTAAAGGAATTTGAAATGATACAACTTCAGGAGAATGGAAAGTCGTGAATATTTAAAACATCAACCATAAAACTATAGAATTCAATCATCAACTAAATCATGAAATGCATTTTTCTTCTCATTGAAGTTATCTTTTACATCATTCTCTATATAATCAAGAGGAGGATCCAATGATATGTTAAAATCTTCATATGGTTGTCCTATAGTCCCAAAAACATCACTTGTTAAGTTACTATTTATATCACACTCAACTGGTTGTTTTGATATGTTTTGATGTTCATGTTATTGTTTTTTGCAATGCTAAAAGCATCGTTTATAAGGTTTTTTATTTAATTTACCATTTCCTATGAATTTAGTAGATCATTCTATTGATTGGAATTAATTCTCAAACTTTATATAACGTTTTATTCTCCATGAAAAAATCAACATAAATATTGAGCAAGGTATTGATCCAATATAAATTGTTCATAAATTTCATATTTCTTTAATCATCTTCTAAATTTATATTTAGTATATGGGCATCTTATTATTCCATTAACAAATCAATTGGAAAATGAGAAATCTAAAAACTCCTCTAAACCCTCGGTATATTAAGGTGTGTTCCTTGGTAATGTGATCCATCTTTTATCCATATATATCACAATGTGACTACACTATATTAAAGAAAATTAAAGCAAATATGTATTACTAAGTAGGAAATAGATAAATGGAAGTGAAAAAAATGCAACCCATGTATTTATAATAATATTCAAATAAGTACTAAAAAAGACAAAGTAAAAAAAAGGAAATCAATCATGGAAGGTATTATGTAAAATAGAATCAAGAGAAAAAATATCCAATCATTAAGAAAACTACATTTCAAATTTTCTTTAAAATAGTTTATCAAACTGCATGTTTAAAACCAACATAGAAATCTAACTATTTCCACAAAATCACTTTTTAAGGAAAGACACCCCCCTTTAAAGGAATTCAACTGGTGTCAAGAACCCATTATTCAAAGATATGATAAACTATATATGATAGTTTGAAAATAGATAAGAAAATACATTTATATTTGTAAGAGAGATTAAAGAAAATAAACAATCCATTTACTATTCATTTTCAAAATAACAAAAAAAATTACAGGGTGAAACAAATCAATCAAAGAAAACAATAACCATTAAACATCATTAGATAACTCTCACGATATTAATGAGAAAATCTAGTACTTTACTCACACATAACTGTATCTCTAGGGTATTATTAAATAATATCCTCACACCCCAAGGTATTGGATATAGATTCCAAATGGTTAAATTCCTTAAGAGGTCATTATCCAATACCATGTATATGAATATGATGTCATGAAAATCCTCAAATTTACTGTTGGAGACACTGTTGAATAATCCAGTCCACTACCACAGTATCAATTAGTCTTCAAATTTCCACAAACTCAATATTGTAGTTATTTCTAACAAATTCAATGAATAAAGGATAAATTGATCTCTTTCAGACATATACAGTAGAATACTATAGGTTGGATGTATCATTTTACTACACTTATAAATAATCAGTATTTGGAATGCCAAAAATATTTTCTCTTATTATTCTTCTTCAATGCACATGAAATATATATTTTTTGCAATACTTGCACAAATTTTATTTGATACTAAAAATATACAACTCAAATTAATATTTTATATTTATCATTGTTATTCTTCTTTTTACTTGAATTATTGAATTATGAAAGATGATTAGATTCAAATATCCCTAATTTCCTTTGACTTTCCAATAATATATATGTTGATTACAGGATTGATTCCAATATTTTCTTTATCCCATATTATATTTTTATATATTCATAGTTGGAAATTTATTAATTTAATTTCCAATAATCTCATCATTAAAAATCTTCCTAAAATATCAACTATTCTGAATAAAAATATGTATCCAACTTTAATTCTCAAATCTTCTTGAATACTCGCTAGAAGAATCAATATAATTTTTATCCTTTCCTCGTGATATTTTTTTAACTCACTATCATCATATTAATATAAATTATTCACTAAATCTTACTAAAAATTAAATTATAAATCATAAATTTTATTCTTAAATGTATTTTAAATAGAATGAATTATCTTGTTGTAATAATGCTGAAAATATAGATAGAATAGTTTATGTTATAGTAACAGATGAACATTATAATTTTTTCCACTTAACCTTGTGATTCCCCACTTAAATCATATTACATCCTCATTAAAACATTATGAGGTCTTGAATAAACCTTAAATTTTTTCGTATCATCCTTGTAGAGATGTTTTATAAACCATTTGAAGACGTTCCCTAACCATACATGTAATTTTTCTCAACCTTATGAATATAACTTAGTAAAATTATGATGACTCCAATCATCCTTACAAATTATTTAACCAAAATCACACTAAATTTTCCAAACCATATGAAATCTTTTCCCAACCTTAAAAATGTATTGTATCAATTTTATAAATACTTGTAACAATGTTATAAAACATGGACCACTTTCATGACTTGGCTAGATTTCATAAAACCTCTTCATACATTAAAGATATGAACTTCACACAGCACAATATATTTTCTTGATGATTCTTTCCACATTAATTAATTGATAAATAATCAATCATGAAATCCAATAAAAATTCATCTCTCACTTAGATAGTCTTACACAACATAAAATTCCCAACTTCATCAATGATATTAATTCTTCAATCCTCACAATAGATGGTTTCGTCTAGATATCATTCCAAAATTTTATAGACCATGTTCCTTCATCATCAGCTATATTAAACATTAATATCATCACACAAATAATCACATTTATATTTTCCTTAGTAATTACCCATTGTCCCAAATTGAAATTAATCTTCTTTCCAATTTTATTTTTCCAATGGGATATTATTAATGAAATTATTACCCTTGGAAATATATTAAACATTCTCAAACACATTTTCCAACATCTGAATGGATCTTTGAAAATACATTAAAAACACTTATTTCAACATCTATTTTAATACAACAATTGAAAAAACTAACTTAAATCACTTACAAGTCACAAGTTTGGAAAAAAAACCCCAAAAAAATATTAACAATTCGTTACAGATCAAAATACCTTTTGACAAAACTCCATGATTCATCTCAACATTCATGAGAACCTCCAACATCCTTCCAAGATATTATTCATTAATATATTAACATCATTCATATAAGCTTAATGCATTTTATCTTTTTTGAAAACAAATATAAGACAAAACAACATTGGTTTCACAATATCCCCTTTATACTTATTGATAATACCAAATATAAAATAGATTTTCAATATGTAAATCTATTTATTTTTTATTTTTTCTCATTTTTCAATTTCTTATCTCTTTTTATTAATGAAAAAAATAGAACATATATGAGAGAGGATGGTATCAATTCATAAAATTTTCCATAAATAAACCCACTACAGTCTATGGGATCCATTCATGGTGTAGAAATCATGGGGGTTTAATTTACACAACATGGTTCTCTAAAATTCAAAGAATATTGAAGAGATCAGAAATGACTAATAATATAGAATAAAGATAAACACCTTTAATAAAAATTTCTTGTACAAAAATTAAAAGTTCAAAATATAAAAACTATTCATGTTAATTATTCGAAACATGTTTAAATGAGAGTTTCTACCTTAAATAATTCCAAGAATTTTTTATATGAAAATTTTCATAATCTAGAGGAACAAATGTCTTTCGGTCATCTAATGATCAATATTTACTATCCCCAAAAGGAAAAAGAACTATCAACATAAAAAAATTAAATTTTACTAATTGTTTTCCCTTTTATAGTGAAAGTATGAGTTATAAATATGTATAAAAATGTAGGAACAAAAATATAGAATATTCTACCTCTAAAACCACAAAAACTTCGTAGATAAATTAAACCTAAAAACATGAAAGAATTTGGACACCAACATGGATATCATACCTTAATGAAATGAGAATATATAAACAAAACACACTAACCCAGGATTTACTTTACCATATATGAATAGAATCCCTAAGAGAATTGGGGAATTCCACCATGATTCTCTTGAATCTCAAAAGAAAACACCAAACTGGTAAAAAATAGAAATAACCAATAAAAATATAAAGGGAGGTGTGAAAAGGGTGTAATGACCTCAAATCATGGAAGGAACACAAAAAAACATGACTCAAATCAAGGGATGGTGAATGGAGGAAGGGAGATGGTTGCTAGAGACCGAACTATAGATGACCACTCGGACTCAGGGGGTGGGGGATCGGGGCGAAGTGAGCACTGATGATGGCTAGCGTCAGTGAGGGGGGAAGGAACTGAGTTCTAGAGATGGTAGGAGTGGTGGTGAGGGTTTAGGGGGTTCTCAAGGGGTGCTCAGGGGAGAAGGAGTATCAGGGGAGAAAGTGTGTTTTTTAATAAACAGTTAAAATTTAGGGGTGGTTTTTAAAAACCCACTGCTAAATTCTCTCCATTTTTTGTAGTGGTTTAGTAAACCGCTCCAAAAATATGAACTTAGTGTAGTGACTGGTACTTTGATAGATACCTCTATTTTCTTATATATATGATATAGGAATTTCATATTTTTTTTAGTGTTGCAAAGACCCATAGGATCACATTGTTAGGCCTTTGGATAAAGATTAAGTTTTTGAAAAAGTGTTTTCTATAAAATGAACAGATTATGATAAAAATGCTTCCCAAATGAGTTTTGGATTTATTTACAAGGTAATGTGAAGCTTTTTGTAAATACCTTACCAGATTTTAGTGGAAGTGAAAGATTTTTGGATGTGTACTAAAATACGTATGTGAATGATTTAAATTTAGGTGCATGTATCTTTATACTTGGTTTCATTGGTTATAATTAATTTTTAATAGATAAAAATCCCTTATACATTTATAGATCCTTAAGAAATATTTTAGGATAATTTTTCCAGTGTAATTGTAAGGACTTGACCCTAGTAGCCCAGATTCAGTACCTTATTTTATTACATTGGCAGGATTACAAGAAATATTTATTCCTAAGGAATGAATAGTTTCATAGTTTTGGAAAATGAGATATAAAAATAAGTTCAACATTAAAAATTGAAATGAAATACATAATAGCAAATCCATATGACTCCAAGATTATCCCAGCAAGTCATTCATAATATTCATCTTCCCAACTTTGGAAAAATAAAACATAAGAAGGGGTGATCTCAGATTATCAGTAAGGGTAATTAATAAAGTGAAAGTAATCATAAAAATAATCACTAGTCATGGTGAACTAATAAAAACACATGCATTTAAAAATATACCTGATTATAATATGGTAGGAATGAAACATAATTAAATATGGCCATATAAATGATCATAAGTGAATGAAAAATAACTATTGATATTCTACTAGTAAAATGATCACATGGTTTATCAATTACTAATACGATAATGAGGGAATTCATAATGTCAGACATTTGATACATATTTTCAAGGCCTCGGCCAAGATGTCAAAAAATACTAGGGTAAGACCTCATCCAAAACCCAATTTTATTTTGTATCATGAGACCTACTGATTCATGGAGGGTCCTTAGAGAGACCCACCCATCACTTGCTAAGTCCAATGTATTCCTCATATAATAAGGGCTAAACATAAACAACATGAACATATGAAATAACTTTCCCCAATCTGTACACATAAACACTATCCATTTTGAGTAGTATGGTGAATTGTATCAAGATAGCACATCCATAGTAAAACTGATAATAAACTATTTAATACAATATGTTAGATGGTAAACATAAGATATTAACCTCAATAAGTCATGAAATTCAATATAGGTTTTGAAATAGGCAAAAATACTATAATAAAATCATCGAGGAATTCTTGAGAAAAATATACTTTAACTCAGAAAAGAAGAGTTATTTTCGAAAAATATTTTCATAAAACCATAAATGAACTAATTTAGTTTTTAAATGATTAAATGTGTGATTTTAGAAAAATAATTTTGGCTTAAAACTGATTATATACTGCACTTGAAAATATGTAAGAATTTTAGAAGTTCCATTGAATCGGGCTTGTTTATCGGGAAGAATTGAGAAAGATCTTTATAAAACAATTAATTTCCCATAAAATAAAGATGGATTATGATTGATACACATATATAGAACATTGACATATAATTTATGATGAGTAAATAAGAATAATAAATAATTTTAATGGGATTAAGTGAGACAAATTGTATCCCAAAAGAAAATGGATTTTTGGGTAGAAAACCCTTACCTTGTATCCGAATGTGTTCTACACTTGTGATTTACATCCTAGATAGTCAAAATAAATCCATTAATTTTTTAATTAATAACCTTATTTAAATTGTTTTATTATATTTAATTTTATTAAGTTCATTTATGTCCTTTTTATGAGTTATAAGATATAAATTTATCACTCGGTAGTGTTTGTTTCCTTGGTTTTCATGATAGATATAATTGTATATGATAAGGAAAGCTTTTTTGGAATGGGTATAATTCTTCAAAATAAAATTTATATGATATTTATGAATATAATGTATTTTAAAGGTTTATATATATCATTATGTTATATATTATGAGTATAAATCATTTGATAAAACATTTAGTGATAATCGTCTAGATTTTTATGGCAATTTTTTTATCACAATGAACCAGTTTTGTTCTGTTATTTAATATCATGTATAAATGATGGTTCTGGAATCATTAAATAAGATATAATAAATGTTTTATAATCTTTTTCGTCTACAAAAATTGTTTCATGGCCATCATTGACGAAAAAAGTGCAGAACTAAACTTCATCGCCTAGGGAGGTTGTAAATCAGCACCTTCCAAACGATGATTTTTTTTAAATAAAAGAAAGACAGAAAATATATTGATGATAGATATTTACTTAACATGATATAATTATAGTATATATATGATAATAGAGTTACCATAATCATTTTTATGCAGGAGGTGAGGAGAGAATAATAAAAGAAGTAACCTAAAAGAAATTAAACGGAAAAAGGAAGAGGATTGTACCAAATGAGTACTCCTCCTTGAGATCCTCCTTAAGTGAAGGGGTTTTGATATTTTGTAAATAAAAAGAGATCCTGGACGTGGGTAGAGACTAGGGAAGATAATTTGAGCATAAAATTTAGAATATTCAAGGCTTAGTGGAGTTAATAAAAGAGGGAGTGATGGGTGGTTTATATAGTGAAGGAGAGGAGTGATTTTTGAATATTTTATTCATTATTTTATTATTTTTCTCAAGAAAAAAAATAGTGTTTGATTATTAGAACAAAAAACATTAATATGTGATTGTATGTTGGAAATAATGGTCATTTACATCATCCATGACTCAATCATGATGCAGAAATTCGTTTATTTATTATATTTCTTAAATTATCAAATTTCACTATTCACCAAAAATTCAAGTATTTCAGAAAAATCCCCAAAATTCACCCTAACCATGTTTCAATGTGTAGAATTAAAAAGACAAACTCCATTTTATCCAAATAATTTTCCAAATAAGATAAATTTAATTTTTAAATAAATTCATTCTTTACTTGAAAAATACATATTTTAAATTTAAAAGTGATTTTATTATGCTTTTAAAGAATAACTGAGGTCTCATAAAATTATCCTAAAATAATAGGGAAAATATTTATTGAGAAATACATTTTATGAAAACTATTTTTATTTTAAATAAATTTATTCATTTAAAATTCTAATTAAATATTTATTACTCACAAAAATATCAACACTTCATTATTATTTGTTAAAATATTCACACTCATTTATATGGTGCCTAATTTTTATTTATTCATACATGGATAAGGTTTTTATTCATAAGGGTACATTACTATTCATAAGGGTAAGTTACTATTCATAAGGACAAGTTACTATTCACAAAAAATATAAGTTGATCCTATCAGACTCGAAATACCTTACTGATCACAACCGTGTACGTCAGTTTTAAAAATTCAAATCACAGAAGCGGAAAAATTATTTTTAGCAGCTAGGTTATAACTATATCCAATAAAAATGGTTTGTTTCTCAAGGGATCACCATTTCATGCATTCTATATTTATTTGTAAATCCTTGGGGTGTTACATTCTTCGCCCTTACAAATATTTCATCCTCAAAATTACTAGAATTATACCTTATAAAAAGATTTGGGTAGGCCTTTATCATAAGTTACTCAGGATCCCACGTTTCCTCTTCAATTTTATGATTTTTCCAATGTAAATTCACCAGCCGAGTCATCTGATTCCTTAACACATGTTCTTTAGTGTCCAAAATCCAAATAGACTCTTCACTGTAAGATAAGTCTGGTTCTGACTCTAAACCTTCATATTTGAGTACATGTGTTGGGACTGGCATGTAATTTCTCAAAAATGAGACATGGAACACATTGTGTACCTTATAAAGGCTAGATATCATTTCCAAATGATAATCCATATCTCCAATTCTCTCTGGAATTTTAGAAGGGCTAACATACATGGTGTTCAGTATACCTTTCTTCCCAAATATTATAACACCCTTCCATGGAGATACTTTTAAGAAAACATAATCTCCCACATGAAATTCCAAATCCTTCCTTTTATTTCCAGCATAGTTCTTTTTCCTGCTTTGAGCTGATTCGATATGGGTTTGAATAGTCTTTACCTTCGATGTTATTTCCTCTACAAGCTCTGGGCCCACAAGCTTCCTTACACCAACTTCATCCCAACACATTGGTGTACTACATCTATTTCCATACAATGATTAATATGGTTGTATTTGAATACTTGAATGGAAATGATTATTGAAGGAAAACACCATAAAAGGTAAATATTGATCCTACAATCCTTGAAAATAAAGTGAGCAAGATCTCAAAATGTATTCTAAAGTTTGGATCACCCTTTATTATTATCTGTCAGTTTGAGGGTGATAAGCAGTACTCAATCGAAGTTTAGTATCCAAGTATTTTTTAATACATTTCCTAAATTTCGATTTGAATCATGAATCATGATTATATGCAATTGATAGAGTTTCCCCAAGAATTATCACAACATCAATGATATATAGTCATGCAAGGTACTCCAGAGGAAAATCCTCAATTATAGAGAGGAAATGTGCATATTTCATAAGTTGATCCATAATTATCCATATTACATCATTATTTCTTGGGGTTTTGGGTAATATAGTGAACAAATTCATAGTGATTTCATCTCATTTCCATGTAGTAATACATAAGTTTGCATGGATCATCTAGGATATTTTCATTCAGCCTTCACATATTGAAAGACTAAACATCTTGAAATATAATCAGTAATTTCCCACTTCATGTTTTCCAACCAAAAATGCGTCTTCAAATATCTATAAATTTTAGTGCTACTAGGTTATATAGAAAAATTCGAGCTATGGGCATTATCCAATAACTCTATTTTCAGCTCGGGTGTATAGAGAACACATATCCTCTTCCCAAACGTCAAAATTCCATATTCACACATGAAGTCAACCAACATCCCATCATTCACACCTTTAATTTTCTTTTTAAGATTCTCATCATCAGACTGAGAAGTTTTAATTATTTTTAATAAATATGGTTAGGTAACCAATTGAAAAAGTACTGATGTTTAACCTTCTTTGATAATTCTCATATCCATATTTACTAGATCCATGAATACAGGATCCCTTTCAATCCTCATTTAGCTTAAAACTCCATGATCCTTTCTGCCCAGTGCATCAACTGCCTTATTCTCCTTTCATGGTTAGTAGTGTATGGAACCACCATAATCATTTAGTAACTCAATCCATATAATTTACCTCATGTTCATTTCTTTCTATGAGAAGATATATTTTAAACTCTTGTGATCTGTATATATCTCAAACCTTTCTCTATAGAGATAGTGTCTCCATATCTTCAAAGAAAATATTACAACTTCTAACTCAAGATTATGATTTGGATAGTTCTATTCATGAATTTTTAACTACCTTGAGACATAGGCAATAAATCTATCATTCTACATAAGGACACAGTCAAGTCCTTTCTTTTAAGCATCACTATAGATCATAAATCCACCATTTCCTGATGGTAGAGTCAGGACAGGATCAATCACTAATCTCCTATTAAATTCTTCAAAACATTCTTTATATTGTTTTTCCCATACGAACTTAACCCCTTTATGATTAATCTTGGTCAACGAGTTGGTTAAACAGTGGGAAATCTGAACGATACGCCGATAATAACCTACTAAACTAATAAAACTAGGAACCTTGGTTTTGTTCTTTGGAGTGTACCATTCTTGTATAGC
This sequence comes from Viscum album, assembly GCA_963277665.1. Lineage (NCBI taxonomy): Eukaryota > Viridiplantae > Streptophyta > Magnoliopsida > Santalales > Viscaceae > Viscum > Viscum album. The sequence continues at coordinate 163,810,529 of OY728144.1, forward strand.
CTTTGTCTTCACAGGATAAACTAAGATTCGATACTTAGAGACAATATATCTAAGAAAATAAACTGACTAAAACCAAAATTCATACGTTCTAAACTTCTCATATAATTCATTTATTCTAAGAGACTTCATAATAATGCACAATTGATCCTCATGATCTTCATAGATTTTAGATTATACCATGATATCATCAATAAACACCACAAGAAAATTCATCAATATATTCATTAAAAAATCTATTCATTAGATCCATGAAAACAAAGGGTCAGTTAGTCAGTCCAAAAGGAATTACTATAAACTCAAAATGCCCATACATGGTTTAAAATGTTGTCTTTATAAAATCTTCCTTCCACAAATGAAATTGATGATATAAAGACAGAAGTTATATATTAGAAAAATATTGTTCCCCAGGAATCTAATCAAATAAATCATCAATCGGAGGCAGGGGATACTTGTTATTTATGGTAATAACATAGATTTATCTATAGTCAACGAACATCCTCAAGGATCCATCTTTCTTCTTGATAAAGAGAATAGGGGATCCCCATAGAAAAACACTAGGGTGGATAAATCCTTTTCCACTTGATTCCTCTAGTTGTTTCTTCAATTCTATTAATTCTATTGTGTTCATTTTATATGGAGTCTTTGATATAGTCCTTGAAACAGAAATTAAATCAATAGAAAACTCAATTTCCCATTCAAGAGCATGTCAAGGTAAATCCTATAAAAATATATAAATGTATTCTTTTACAATAGGTACATCCTCAATTTTAATATTTCTTTCCTCACTCATATATATTGAGTTCTCATCGGCCCCAATAATTGCATTCAGTAGATCTAATGCGGGTGAATCTAGAAAAGAATTAGATGGTGATGTTTCTGATCTAAAGATAATGGAGTTAACACCTTCCTCAAAAATCATAATTTCATTATTCTTGCAATAGATTTTCACATAATATTTTTAAATCCAATACATGCTAAGAATAATTTCAAATTCAACCATTGGTATGACGATAAAATTAGGTGATAAATCATATTTACATGGGATAATGGGAATAGCCTGACACGTCTTTGTTGCAATGAGACTTCCCTTGGGGGTTTTGAATGAAAACTCCCTTATTAAGGAGAATTGGAAATATCTAATTTTTGAAGAAAACTATAAAGATATAAAAAAATTTGATGATCTAGAATCAAATAAATCATTTTCCAAGTTTGAGTAAATGATTATAATACCTTACACCAAATCGTTATGAACTTCAACTTCAGCAGTTGTCATTGCAAAACCTTGTTCTTTCTCCCTTGGAATTCTCTGGGGAATATTTCCTTAACGCTTAAAAAAATCAATGCCATAATGTCCAATCTATTTATAATTTTATCATTGAAAATTGGTAGCTTATTTCTTTCCCTTTTAATCTTGATATTGGGGGCCTCTTTCTCCATATTTGTAATAGACTCCTTTTCCTTTTAAGTAGGCTCTGGGGTGTTTTTTTCCACAAGTATCACATGTTGTAAAACTCCACTTTTTATTCTTCCCTCTATCCATTATTTCCCCATGTACCTTATTATTCTCTTGATTTCATTTAAAGTCATAATACTTAGAGAATTATTTCTATATCTTGATTGAACAACAGATTATAGCTTTGTACAAAGAGAATGTTTGGTAAATCAGTTCCCTTCAGAGGAATGGTTTTAAACCATTAAAGAATAGATCAACCTTGATCCTTGGATTACGTATGTAGTCTATGGAACTCCTTAAAACCTTATGAAGTTATCTTCAAACTTTTCATCATTCTTATCCAATTTTGGTCTCAGATTCAGAAATTGTCTTTCCATATCTATTCGTTGTTTACGAGGAAAGTATTTTTCTAAGAAGATTTTCTTAAAATCCCTCCATTACATATTTTCAATCTCTTCCTCCTCCTTTGTGTTTTTAATTGGTGACTACCATTAGTCATCATCTTCTAATAAATGATAATATTTTATGACAACCTTCTCCCTTTTTTTACTTCCCAAACTGATAAATATCTTTTCTAAGGAACTTATCCACTGCTCTACTACGAATGGGCTTGTAGTCTCATTAAATAATAAGATTGTTTTAGCACAAATCATTCTAAAATTTCTCCTCCATTTTGTGGTCCAGGTTTTCCATATGGGTAAGGATATTATTTATAATAAGAGTCAGCAGTCCAAGTATAGTTATAAGTTTCCTGGAACCATTCGCAGCTCCAAATCCAACATCATTATCTTCTATAGGGGGGAAATACCTACATGGGATATGCACATTAATGAAATCTCAATTCCTTCCACTAAGGACCATTTCTAAATGATTGAATACACTAGATTATGTTGTGAATCATATTGAATAATCTCAACTAGCAGAATACTTAACATAAACTGGAATCCTATGCATAGTTAATCTCATAATCATAAACATGGTTTCTTTGAGGAAAAATTTTCTTTCAAATACTTCATAATGTATTATAAAGGATATATGAATTATCCTAAGAATATCCCCCAGTAGTTTCAAACCAGGTGCACAGTAATTCCCATTTTTGTGTACTAGGTTACCCTAGGACAAGCTGGAAACACCTCATCAGATTTGTTACTCCTAGGTACATATGTGCCAGAACAATGTACACTTGTAGTATCTAGAGAGGTATATATTCTTTATAAAGATCCACACCTCTTCCTTACCAAAATTCTAGTATGTTATTGTATGTTTATCCTCAAATTTTATCTTAGGGTTTTGTTCCCTAATCTATATTTCCTAAATCTAGTTTCCAAGTTTTCTACTAAACTTCTTTTGATAATAGTTTGTAAGCTCATGACCCCAATATCCAAAATATAGTGCCTTGTTTTATTACATTATCATGATTACAAGAAAGTAATATCCCGAAGAAACAAATAGTTTATTATTTTTGGAAAAGAAGATACAAACTTAATTTCAACATTACAACTTGAAATAAAATATATAATAGAAAATCCATATAACTCCAATATTATCCATCCAAGTTATTCATAATAATCATCTTCACAACCTGGGGAAAATAAATCATAAGATATGGGTGAGCTCATATTCTTAGTAGGGTTAGGTAATACAGTGGAAGTTATCATAAAAATAAACACTAACCATGGTGAACAACTAAAAATACATGCCTTCAAAAATATACTTGAGCATAATATGGCAGTAATGAATGCTAATTAAATATGGCCATATAAATGATCCTAAGTGAATGAAACATAACCATTGAAATTATACTAGTTGAATGATCACATATTTTATCAATTACTAATAACATAATGAGGTAATTTATAATTTTGGATATCTGAAACAAATTGTCAAGGCCTTGTCCAAGTAGTCTGAAAATATAGGGGTAATGCCTCAACCAAAACTCAATTATGTTTTGTCTCATGATACCTACCGATGCATCAGGAGGATTTATTAGGGCTCTCCCATCACTTTATAAGTCCAATACATTCCTCACATGATAGGGTCCAAATATAAACAACATAAACAAATGAAATATATTTCCCCTATCTGTACACATAAACAAAAACCATTCTGAATAGTATGGTGAACGATATCAAGAAAGCACATACACAATAAAAATGATCATAAACCATTTAGTAAAATATTTTAGATAAAAAACATAATATATTAACCTCAAAAAGACCTAAAATTCAATATTGGTTTTTAAACAAACAAAAATACTCAAATAAAATCATCGATAAATTTTTAAGAGATATACACTTTTACTTCGAAAAGAAGAGTTCTTTTAGAAAAATATTTTCATAAAACTAGAAATAAACTAATGTAGTTTTTTCATGATTAAATGAGTGGTTTTAGGAAAATAATTTTGGCTTAAAAAATATTATATAGTGCACTTGAGAATAGGTAAGAATTTGGGAAGTTCCCTTGAATCGGGCTTATTTATCGGGAAGAATTGAGAAAGATCTTTATAAAACAATTAACTCCCCATAAAATAAATATGGATTTCGATTGGTAAAAATATATAGAATATTAAAAAAATAATTTATGAGGATTAAATAAGAATAATTAATAATTTAATTGGTATTAAGTGAGAAAAAGAGTAACCTGAAGGAAAATGAAGGTTCGAGCAGCAAACCCTTACCTTGTGTCTGAATGTGTTCTGTACTTGAACTTCACATCCTATATAATCAAATTAAGACCATTAATTATTTAATTCAAAACCTTATTTAAATTTTTTTATTCTTAAAAACTTAATTAATTTAATTTTTGTACATTTTTTGAGTTACAAGATATAAATTTATCACTTGAGAGCGTTCGTTTCCTTGGTTTTCATGATCAGTATAATTATACATGATAATGAAAGTGCATGTGGAATGGGTATAACTATCCATAATTGAATTTATATTATATTTATGAACATAAATTAGTGTAAATGGTTATACATATCATTTTTATATATAGTATGAGTATGAATCATTAGATAAAACACTTAGTGATAATCATTTAGATTTTTACTACGGTTTTTCGATCACAATGAACCAGTTTTTTGCATTATATAATATAATATACAAATGATGGTTCCATAATCATTAAATAAGATATAATACATGTTTTGGAATATGTTTCAACCATAAAAATGGTTTTAGAACCACAATTGTAGAAGAAATTGAAGAACAAAACTTTGTCATCCATGAAGGTTGTAAATCGGCACCTCTCAGATAAGGATTTTGTTTTTGAAATAAAATAAAGAGAGTAAGGATATTAATGATGGATCTTTTATTAACATGATATAATTATAGTATATATATGATAATTTAGTTACCATTATCATTTATTTATAGGAGGTTATGATATAATAATAAAATAAGGAACTTAAAAGAAATTAAAATTAAAAAGGAAGATGATTTCAGCTCTTGAGTACCCCTCCTTCAGAACCTCCATAAGGGAAGGTTTTTTGGTATTATGGAAATAAAAAGAGATCTGGAATGTGGGGAGAGACTAGGAAAGATTATTTTGGAAGAAAATTGATAAGCTTAATGTCTTATAGGAGTGAAGAGAAGAGGGAGTGAGGTGTGGTTTTTATAGCAGAGGAGTGGAGTGATTTTTGAATATCTTATTCATTATTTAATTATTTTGATCAAAACAAGAAATAGTGTTTGATTTATATGATTAAAACTAGAAATTGGTGCATTTAGTTCAAAACAATGGACATTTACATCATCCATGACTCAATAATAATGCATAATTTCATTTATTTAGCATATTTCGTAAATTATCGAATTTCACTATTCACTGAAATTTCTAGTATTTCAGAAAAATCCCAAAAATTCTCCCAAAAAATTTTTCAACATGTAGAATTAAAAAATGAGCTCTATTTTATGAAAATTATTTTCTAAATAAGAGAAATTTGATTTTTAAATAAAATCATTATTTACTTGAAAAATAAGAATTTTAAATTTAAAACTGATTTTATAATACATTCAAAACTTAACTGAGGTCGCATAAAATTATCCTAAAATTATAGCACAAAAAAATATCTATTGAGGAATATATTTTATAAAAATTAATTTTATTTTAAATTAATTTATTAATTTAAAATTGTAATTAAATATTTATTACCCACAAAAATATCAACACTTAATTATTTATTTTTAAAATATTCACTCTCATTTATATGGTGCCTAAATTTGATTTATACATACATAGGTGAGGTTTCAATTCATAATGGTACATTACTATTCATAAGGGTATGTTACTATTCATAAGGATAAGTTACTATTCACCAAAGATGTAAGTAAATCCTATTAGACTCTAAATATCTTACTGATCACAAGCGTGTATGTCAGTTTTCCAAAATTGAAATCACAGAAGCGGAAAATTTATGTTCAGATGGTAGGTTATAAATATCTTCTATAACAAAGGGTTTGTTTCTTAGGGGCTCGTGGTTTCATGCATTTTATATTTATTTGTAAAGTCTTGGGGTGTTATATTAATTCCTGTAGAGGTAATATTGTTTTGTCTCCTAATCTTATTACCTTCATCAAGAATACTCCAACAAAGAAGGAAGATAGAGCTTTCTCTCATCCAAGTACACATATTTATATTCTTCATTTATATTACATGTTGATTATTTCAAAGATATATTACACAAAACGGATTTCCTTCTACTTCCAGGATCATTTGATGATCACCTCAAACCCATAAAGAATACCATAAAAGTAATTAAAACATAATAAAATATATAAATTAAAAAATACTGATAATACTCCTTGGTATAATTCAACCCTATATAAATAATCCATCCACTATTGATGACCCATACTCAACTATTTTCCACTAAATGACCTCGATCACTTTGTATAATCAAATTGAATTAGCATCCAAACAACCTGAAATTCAATCAACATCATCTATATTTAGAGAAAAATAATTCCCTTTCATGGGGTGAGTATAAGAGCCAATAGGATTTCCCTAAAACTTTGTATGTACTCCATTCATGTGAAAACCAATAAAGTTGTAAATGTATTTTGAAAAACATGGACTGTTGGCGCCAAAATTCAGAACAAAGTAGAGACCCAAAGATGGCTGCATGGGCAGCCTCATGAAGCCACTTCACGGAGTTCCCCCCAGCACTGCGGCCGCTGCGAAGCAGAGGAGACGGGACGCTCCGCGAACGAAATTGATGATCGCGAACCCGCCACGAAGAACAGAAGGTGGGATGCTCTGTGACCACATTTGATGTTCACCGCCCACCGCAAATCAACCTAGTTACCCTTCGCGCCGCATCAGCTCTGCTCTGCGGCACCCCTTGCCTATAAATACTGGGCTCCCCCTAAGCTCAAAAGACAGAAAATCCGAACATTCGGCTTCCCAACTCCCGAATCGTGAACCATTCTTCCACTCAGTGAACCATGAGTTGTGCGAGGTAGTTCTACATCATGAAATGCCTCTCCATTGTCTCATTTTTATCCCCCTTCTGAGAGGGATGCCTTTCGTGAAGCCTAAGGGATTTCGTGAAGGAAGGGGATCCCCAAGGGGACCCGGGTCATCACAGAGCATTTATGCTTCGCGAAACACCCATCATGTACACATGATTCACATGCTAATCCAAGGTCACTTTACTTCGCGAAGCACATTGCTTCCCGACACCTTACTTCGGGAGGCACCTTTTCTCCGTGAGGCTGTGCTCCACGAATACCCTTCCACTTCACGAAGCACCTCCCATTTGCACCTCCGCCCCATGCTAGGGCTAAGGCACCCCACTTCGCGAAGCACACCCCTTTGCAAGTTCCCTCCGCCATGCGGAGCAACAGTTCTCCACAAGGCCCCTGCCTATGGACCCCTCTTCTTCGCAAATTCTTTTCCCGTGCGACCCTCCAGGTTTGCACGATGTGACATTAAAGTCCCCTAGACGATACCACCCGTTGTGTTGCTTCTCCTAATACTTCTTCTCATATGAACGCTAACAGATATTGCTTCTCTGCATATCCATGCTAACGTGGACCCCTCGAGAGTTCGCTCCGCAAAACCCCCTTGTCGTGGCCTTGTCGATGCCTTCCCTCCCACAAGGAGTAGAGGGTACCGATTATGTAAGTCCTAGGGGTGCGGAGCAAACCCACCTCGTCCGAGCTGCGGGATGTTAAACTTCCAAGAACCATTTTCCTGAGCACATGACGTTAAACGGTGGCCTCTCCCCCTGCCTCGTACGCCAGGTCCCGCCACCTTGGACATTCTCCATGCCCCCGAGTCTCCACAGGGGATGATATCTTCCTTATGGGAGTGGATTTTGTCCATGGGGAAGGGCATCCACCATGGTGTAAGCCCCAAGATTTTCTTGCAGGAGGCATAACCCCTTCCCCTCCTCACTTCCTCGGTACCAAGGCCAGCAGAAGGCGTGATAGGGAATGGGGCTCCTCCCTTCTTCAGCCCCAAGTCCCTCTCCCACTGCGCTTTGTCGCCATCGGGCCTCCATCTCGGAGTAAGTCCCAATTTTCTCCCCCTGGGCCACTCCACGCTTAAGAACCACTCCCCTTACCATGAATGCACATTTCACGATGGGGTCATCAGGCATTTGTTTCCTCTTGTTTCTCTCATAGAGCATGACTCACGTGGGCTTCGAGTAAGCATTGACCATGACATCGACCTCGTCCCGCATGACGTTAAACTGTATTCATCCTTCTAAACTATGTGGTCTTTGATCCATGTTAAGGCATGGTGCGTAAGAAGCCTCATAAGGTTCAATCCCACCACCATGTCGTTTCGACCCACTTCACGTCGGTTCACCAACACCTTGGGTATCCTAGAGTGTAAGCCCCACATCCTCCCGAACTAAGAGGACATTGATCCATCTCAAGGCATGGTATGTAGGAAGCCTCACGAGGTTCAAGCCCAACACCCACCTGGACCCCTGGTCCCTTCACGTCAGTTCGCCAACATCCTCCCGAACTACGAGTAATTTGATCTAAGTCAAGGCATGGTACGTAGGAAGCCTCACGAGGTTCACGCCCAACACCCACCTGCACCCCTGGTCCCTTCACGTCAGTTCACCGACATCCTTCTGAACTACATGGTCTTTGATCCATGTCAAGGCATGGTACGTAGGAAGCCTCACGAGGTTCAATCCCAACACCCACCTGGACCCCTGGTCCCTTCACGTCAGTTCGCCAACATCCTTCTGAACGACGTGGTCTTTGATCCATGTCAAGGCATGGTACGTAGGAAGCCTCACGAGGTTCAAGACCGACACCCACCTGGACCCCTGGTCCCTTCACGTTGGTTCATCGACATCCTTTTGAAATACGTGGTCTTTGATCCATTTCAAGGCATGGTACAAAGGAATCCTCGCAAGGTTCAATCCCAATACCCACCTGGACCCATGGTCCCTTCACGTCGGTTCGCCGACATCCTTCTGAACTATGAGGAACTTGATCCATGTCAAGGCATGGTACATAGGAAGCCTCCCTAAGGTTCAATCCCATCACCCGGTCGTTCCAACCTCCTTCACGTCAGTTCGACCCCATCCAGCGGTAATCTTTTGCAACCTCATTCGATGTTAAGACGTCACCAGATGAACTATGTGGACTTTGATTCCCTACCATGGGGATACGTAGGAGGTCTCTTCGAGGCTCAAGCCCAAAACCATCATCCATCCTGATTCTTACCTGGGCCGCCACATCCTAGTGAGATCATGCCACCTCGTTCCCTCCCACAGCATTCTGGAAGCCTCCCATGTGTTGGCCCTAACATTAGTGTCCCCTCCATGGGGTTCCACGATCTGATCCACTCTAATCAGTGTTCCGATCAGTCTGGTCTGTCTCTGCTGGATGTTAAACTTGAGGCATACCCTATGTTAAACACATGAAGCTAAGGAAAACCTCAGATACATGCCTATGGCATGTGATTGTTCACGTTTGATGTGGGATTCCTCGGGCTCCCGCACCATTGAGAAGCACTATAATAAGGGATAGAAAAGATACACACCAATCCCCAGCATCCAGACACTCCAGTGATGCCCAGTGTGACTACTCCCCTAACCGAAGGCTCCTTCCTGGACCGAACCCCTTGGAATGTTCCGACAGAAGCAGCGTAATTAACTGGTGTCCATGAAGATATGTCACCATGAAGAGTTTTACGAACAACGTATTAAATCTATGAGGGAGACCCTGACTAGGTGACGAGTTTCGAGGAGGAATCCACAGAAGGAAGAACTGACATCCCATCATCCTGTTTTGATCAAGTAGTAAACATTCCTAAACAAGGAATGGATGTCTCCTGCCTTTGGAAAGCGGGAATGCGGGGTTACAAAGTCACGCCTATCACACTCAAGCAGATGGATGCACGTGCCTCGGAGAAAGCATCAGAAACAGAAATGGTGAGCCTGACGTGAAGATCTTCTCCCCAATATAGTGATTCATATCGCTCGGGGAATCAATGGATTGATGTGTCATCGGATCCAGATATCCGGCACTGGGTCCCTCCAAGAAAACAGCGGGCCTGGTGTGAAACTCACTAGAAGTTGCGGCAGTAGAACGTTGGTTATCCCGTTTTGCGATGTAGTCAGCGTGGATCCATATTATTCTTATGGAACACGGAATGGCATTGGGGCATTGGTTGTTGATTCCTTTTTCCTTTCAGCACTGACGAGTTCATCTCTCTGCTTCTCAAAAATCAGGTTGCTGCCACATGAACGTGATCACCACCCGCCCGCCTACGTAGGGGAAGGGGAAACACCAGCACAGCCCCTTTGTGTGGCTTCACCGCTTCCACAATGACTTCTACATCCACAACTGTGGGGAACCCACGCCCCATCTCCCCGTCGGAAGTTATCCAACGAAGGGTAATTAACGACCTCATACGTCATTACGAGGAGGAGGGCATAATCCCAACCTGGGATATGGCCCGCCTGGATATAGAGGCATTTAGGCCCCGCCATCAACGCCACCTCTGAGGGCCATGCAGGGAGCCGCTGCTCCCCACCCCAACATTCAATCATCTTGGTAGCCTGTCTCTAGAGCACTTTCACGACTCCCAACCTTACACTGATGAGATGGGCGACCTCCAGCCCAGCCCGGTCAGAGTCTCAATCCAGGGTCTCCCAGCAAGGGCCCCCACCCCTCCACATCAGCACCACCACCCGGCCTTGCCAGATGAGCAGGTAAGAAATGCACCTGCACCACCATCACCGGCTCGCCTGACCCGACGCCTACGTTGGGCACGAACTGAGGACGCCCTCCAAAGTGCGTCAATGTCGAGGGCTACTGTGGCCCAAGACACAACCGACGCATATCATCAAGTCCCTACACACACTGATCCGGGGCACTCATACGCCCAACCGGGGTCGAGGCCCTAACCGCCCCACAGGCAGGCTGGGTCTACTCTCCTGGTTGTGGGCACAAGCGGGGTTCGCCGTGAACCAACCCGCGGTGATTCCACCGAGTACAGAGGTCCTCCCCATACCACTACCACCGAAAGTGTGGGTCTTCCCCGCTTCGAGGCTCGGCATGGAGGTCTTACCCATGCTACCCCCAATCTGAATGAAGGTCTACCCCGCGGCGGTGATGTTCGGTGCGGAAGCCTCTCCCGTTCCCATCACACTAGGTATGGAGTCTTCCCTTCTGCCCCTGACCATTGATGTGGGGACATCGCCCATCCATTCTCTCTCTAACATGGGGATCCTCCTTACGTCCTCTCCGTAGTGGGTGAAGGTCCTCCTCGCCCCAGAAACAAGAGGGGTGAAGGCCAGCCTCGCTCCACCTGCACTAAGCATGGAGGTCCTCCCCATGCTCCCGCCTGTTCTGGCGGGAGGTTTTTCCCGCTCAGGTATTGTTCATGGACGTCCTCCCCATGTCCCCTTCGACATTTTTCCTGGTTCTCCCCGCACCCCAGCTTTCTCAAGGGGAAGCCCTCTCCACACTGGCCTCAGTGCGGCCGAAGGACCACATGTCAGAAATCAGCCATGTCCCGAGGAGCCACCCAGGGATAGGAGGGCGGGTCGTCACCACCACAAGAATAATCCTAAGAAGGCCCGGACGGAGATCAAACTAGTCCGCTTCTCAGACTCCGAAGTAGAGTGAGACTCAGCTCATGAACCCTACCCTCGCTCATCCAAGTCCAGGATCGGTGGAGGGATGAGGCGCATCAGCCTGGTGCTCCCAGAATGTGAGGTCCACAGGATTCCTACCTCCCTCTGCATGTTTATCCAGGAGGATGAAGATCTGGTGACCCCATAGGTTACGGTCATGCAGTCACCACCATTATCACCGGAAGTGATTTCTACCTCCACAAGAGATCACAGAGAGCTATTCTAGGGACCAATGGTGGGAGAGTAACAGCGCGACCCACCACCAGCATCCCAGGTCCCTGATCCATGAACTGAATCTATCATCCCATCCTATCATGACGTAGCGGCCAGGTCACTACACTCCTTGGAGAACAGCCTGAGAATCAATGGCCAGTCAGCCTGTTCGCCGTATTCTCCACCGGCCAACCTGTCATCCCAGCGGTCCGCCTCAGTACCACTGTCAGTTCCTTAACCACCCCCAGCTGGTGAGTGGGGAAATCAAGGTCCAGACCCTGAATTTGAGCCGAGGATCTTCTGGAGCATCCTTGTAGTGGACCACTTCACTAAGAAGTTCTGGCCCGCAGAAGTAAGGGATTTCTAAATTCCTGAGTCCCTCACCCCAGAGGAAGTTGAGTGTTTACGCTACACCCTCTGGGTGACGCATTTCAATCTCCATCATCAGCATGTGGTTTATACAAGGAGCCAAGTTCAATTTGAATACATCAGTGAGTAGTGTCGTTTAGTCGATCTAGTCGCACTCCCTGTGGCCCAGCGCCCCGAGTCACCTGGTCATCGTGAGGCCCTCCAGTATCAATGCATTAAGAGTATTAAGGTACTATGCAAAATTATTAGGAAGGCTACCCCCCAAGTGCAAGTCTGTGGATGGGGGCAGTATTTTTCCCTCCTCTTCAGCCCTATTCGACGGTAGCCCAACTCACTATGCGATATTGAGGACATGCCCCCAGGAAGGGTCACAGTCCACATGGCCGAAATAGTGGAGGAGGAGGAGGATCTAGATTTTTTTATGGAGACCTACCCCCGGAGGGTGTTCCACCACTATTGGACCAATTAGGGAGGATTACCCATCAACAGATGAACCTCCTAGGTCTCTCTGCGCTGATCGAGGCATTGGTACTCAGCCGGAATACTGGTAAGGGCAAAGAGAATGTCGGAGCTGTCAAGCACTCTGACCTGTCCGCCTCAGTGTAGAAGACAGAGGAGGACCCCGAGAAAGTCGTGTTGCGCCAGAAACTTGCTGAGAAAAATAGGTTGGTCGGCGAACTCCTGGTTGAACGCTCTATAGAGAAATGACCTGAGAATGGTGATCCTAGGCTGCGGCAGCAGGGGCAGGAACCACTTCCCCCCAGCAAGATGCCTCCAGACAACCCTCATCATACCGCTCCCATAGATAGGGCTGAAGCCAAAACTCATCGCAAGAGGGAATGGTACGTCTCACCAAACCCTCCCAAATGGAAGGGTAATCCATAGAATCTAGCCCAGGTTCCCCCAGCTACCTCGCAGGCCACTCCACCAGTCGCTTCATGAGCCACTGAACTCGTCTACCATGCTGAAGAGCCCGGCAACGCACTCATGATTAGGGATCCCCGTCAAGACCGGGACCCCCATCCAGATGATCCTATGGCGGCACTCATAGCCTGCCGCAAGGCATTGGAGACGCGTTAGGTGGCAATCCCACCAGATGGAAAGCCATACCTGGTCTGGGGGGATGATATGCCGGCATAGCCAGGTTTCGGGAATCCCACCTTCTCCCCCTTTAATGGGACAGGGGACCCGCCGCAGCATATTCCCCACTTCAACTCAAGGTGTGGGCCCATGTTGGTGACTCCAGCGCAACAGGAGGCCGCCAAGATCCGCTGTTTTGTTCAGACGCTGGAGGGGTCCGCATTCATCTGGTACAGCCAGCTCCCCATCAGATCCGTGACCAGCTCGGAGGACCTTCATAGGAAGTTCCTCTACCAATTCAACTCTACCACCTGGAAGACCAGCATCGAAGACTTCTTCAAGTGAAAACAAAGGCATGATGAGCGAGTTGTGGACTCTATCGCTCGGTGGAAGGGGCTCACATACTCCCTCGACATGTCATTGACTCAGGATAAATTACTAACGATGTGCGTAGGGAATGTTAAGACAGAACGAGTTCCCTCCCTGATCACTCAGAACTATCTGGAAGGGTTTCGTGACTTCTCAGATAAGGCCCAGTGCCACAAAGAAGCTCCGCAACAGGCTAGTTAGGCATGTCCACTGCCCCCTGTGATCCCAGTAAGGAGAGCTGCTAGAGTCGAGCCCGTAGCGGTGGCCCAAATAGAAGCCCCCATACAGCTATAATTGCTACCATCAGCACCTTCCCCATAGCATTGTAGAGTCCCTCCACCTCAGGCGTAGCCTCTGGCTCTAAAACATCCTCATAATTGGTAGGCGCTCCCACGTAATGCGCCGCCACCGCCCAGGTGGGACAATCAGGGTCCACCTCCTCGACAGGCCCCTCCGTATCCTTGTCAAAGCCAAGCTCCAAGGGCTCCCTATCCAGAAAGAAGACACCAGACTTACTCATTCAGTGAGAATTAGTTCCTCGGTTACTTCAGTAGTGCCCTAGAGTAGGGGATTGTATGCTTGCCTAAGTGCAGAAGGCCGGCAGAGGCGAATCTCACCAATCTCCCTAAATACTACCCCTCTCATCGTATTATGGGGAACACCCTCAAGAAGTGCTATGTGTTTAAGGACTGGCTCCAAGACCAGGTCCATAACAACATAGTCAGGCTAGGCCTATCCCCAGCACAAGTGGCGGGTGTCTTTGTGAGGTCAGATAGCAGTAGCAATGGCGAAGGTGAGTGGCAGCAAGTGCCCATCCATGATTCCCAGAAGTACAATGAGTGGATGGCTCGTAAAATAGTTTCTCATTCCCATGGAATCATTCGGGAGTACCGACATCAACCGGAGCCTTCATAAGTTTCGGCCAGCACTTCTGCGTCAACATCTCAGCCAGCCTCTTCCCAGAAGAGAAAGCATCGGCGGTGCAAGAAAAATCAACGTGCCCCGCCAATGCCATCATTGTCCCATACTATCGGAAACTTCATACCCCCTGAGATGGGTATCCCTCCCAAAATTCACCCAGTGGTGGATGATTCATCAAGTGACAGTCAAGGGTACGCTTCAGTTAACACCATCGAGTTGGTAAACCCCTATATGACTACTGACAAAGGGGAACGCCAAGAGAACCTCCCCAACGTCCCCAGCAGATGCCAACGTCAGTGGAGTCGCGGCTATACGGGTCGTTGGGGCATGCCATTCGGCACCTCTAGCCAGGTCGTGCATGCCACTGAGACCAGACAGCAGGCCCAACGCAGAGCTCAGCACGCGCAGCCTATTCATCTGGTGTCATCAAGACCGCCTCTGCCACCGTTTGTGCTACTAGATAAGGCAGAACCACTTCATCCATACCGTGACCAGCTTCTCCCTGTTACAGGATGACCTCAGTTGTCTGAACCTCATCTGATGGCTACTCTTCAGGCTTCGACTAGTGAACAGCAGAACGTGCCCAGAACCAGCCAGTCGCCGGTCCTGCCGACAGGGCCCGCCATGCCTCCAATCACAGAGCGGCCTCCTGTAAGCAGAAGTTTGCAACTGGAATGGAGGTATGATGTTCTCAAGCACCTTGATGGAATCCCAATAAGGATTTCCATCCTTAAATCCCTCTTATTGTCATCAGATATGCGCGAGGACCTCGCTGAGGCTTTAAAGAGCCCCCTCCAGTTTGAAACGGTGGTAGCAGTTGTAGAAGCCTTTCATGCTGAATTAGTTGAGACAACTGAATCCCAGGCCATCATTTCGTTATTCGGAGAGGATGAAGGCTCTCCCATATAGGGGAAAATCCGCTCACTGTACATCACCCGCCAATTTAATGGTGTGGAGGTTCGTCGTTGTCTCGTTGACACCAGCTCCAGGATCAACTTTATCCCGACGCAAACGCTGCGGAAGATGGGGTTATACGAGGATGACTTGACCCCCTATGATTTAAGGATCTAGGGATATGATAGGACAGATCAGACCCTAGTCGGTAAGATCTATTTGAAGACCCAGTTCAGTGGCCTAGTTGCTAGTACCGAATTTCTGGTCATCTCCCAGGACACTGCATACAATGCATTGATGGGCAGACCATGGCACTATCTACACGCAGTGGTCCCCACATCATATCACCCGTGCCTCAAGTACTCCCTTAATGGTCGAGTGGGTGTACTCCAAGGTGATGTGCATCCTTTCGCCTCTTGTGAAGCCTGTTACCTGGACGCTGACTATTAAAAGAGCAAGGATAAGCAGATTCTTTCAAGTGAGGTTGAGCCCGCCCCGGTCACAAGTGACCCCTGGATAGGTCTAGATGACACCTATGTATTCCCAATCCATTTATTGGAGGCCACATCCCCCTACATGGGGTAATTCTTTTTTGTCACCGGTACAAGAGGAATGCATATTCCCAAGTCCAAGCGACGGTGGAATATCACCCCGTACTTCTACACAAACCAGGCTCAGGTGATCCCAGAACCTCCTACCCCCGTACAGTATCGGGACATCCACCCCATGGAAATGGCATTATATCATACATTTCTATTTCGCCGAGCTGGAATTAACCGGCTCAAGCCGACGCGCCACTATTGCTTCGATGTCATCAATTGTGGCCTCTTGGGCCGAAGACCAGATAGGATTGGATCGACTACCTTCGTCGTTATGGTCTCAGCGGCACATGAATCTCTTGATATGCCATCCACTACTGTCCAGGCTAGTAGCAGCCTCCCGTCAGGTTCTTCCGACCTAGGGGAATCTCCACCCACTGGGAATACCTCCTCTGCAAGCGAAGAAGATTATTTAGAGGATTCTCCCCTGCCTTTGAAGATGGAGTCTCTACCATGGTCAATGAACTATTACAGGTGAACCTTGGTAGTGAGGAAGATCTGAGACCCACATTGATCAGCACTGCCATGTCCCTTGAGGAGGAGCAGAAATATGTGGAATTCCTTAAATAGCATTGTGACGTATTTTCCTGGAGTTACGAAGAGATGTTAGGACTAGATCCTCAGGTATCTGTCCACCGCCTCGGTCTCCCAAAAAACCATCGCGGTTTCAAGCAACCTCCCATAAAGATGCACCCTTCTCATGGTGCCATGGTTGCTGCCGAAGTTGAAAAGCTCATCTGAGCCAACTTCATCAAGGAGGTCCAGTACCCCAAGTGGCTAGCCAACATCTTGCCAGTCCAGAAGAAAAATGGACAGATCAGAGTCTGTATCGACTTCTGAGATCTCAACTGCCACTGTCCGAAGGATTATTTTCACCTTCTAGTGACAGAATTGTTGATCGACACTACGGCCGGGTTCCAAGCCCTTTCCTTCATGGATGGTTACTCTGGATATAATAATATCTGGATGGCCCCTGAGGATGAAGATTCCACAGCTTTTAGGCCACCCTAAGGTACTTTATGTTACCAGGTTATGCCCTTTGGCCTGAAGAATGCAGGTTCCACCTATCAGAGGGCCATGCACTGCATATTCCAGCCGATCCTTGGGACGTTGGTGGAATACTATGTGGAAGATCTGGTGGTCAAATCTCCCCAATGCCAAGACCATCTCAAGGACCTTTAGAAAGTGTTTGTCTTCCTCTGTTCCCGCCACTTGAAGATGAACCCATTGAAGTGTGCCTTTGGGGTCACTTCTGGGAAGTTTCTTGGATTTGTTATCAGGTACCTAGGCATCGAGATCAACCCAGAGAAGATTAAGGCGATTATCCAGATGCCTCCTCCAAGAAATATCTGAGAGCTTTGAGGATTTCAAGGCCACTTAGCCTACATACGCCGATTCATTGCGAATCTATCAGGAAAGTGTAATCCCTCTTCTTGGCTCATGAAGAAAGGCTCCGCCTATGAATGGGACGAAGAGTGCCAGGTCGCCTTCAAGGAAATCAAGCAGTATCTTCTCCAGCCTCTGGTCTTGATGCCACCCATCACTAGAAAGTCGTTGATTCTTTATGTCACCATCCTGGACTGATCTCTCGGAGCCCTTCTCACACAGAAGAACAACGAGTGGATAGAGAATAGTCCCCACTACCTCAACTATATGCTTCTCAATATAGAGACCGGATACTCCCCCATTAAGAAGAGCTGCCTTGTACTCGTATTTTCTATGCATAATTTGTGACATTACCTACAGCACCATGAGTTACAAATGGTCTCTTGGGTAGACCAACTGAAGTACATTATGAATTTCCCCATGTTGATTGGCCGATTAGCACGGTGGGCAGTAATCCTCTAGTAGTTCAAAATCAGGTTCATGCCTCAGAAGTCTATCAAGGGACTGGCATTGGCAGAATTTCTAGCTTCCCATCCAACTGAAACGCACGGTCGATTGTCGCCTATCGACCGGTCAAAGTTCCGGTGCTCTGCTAATGTGTATAGCAGCACTCGGGTCGAATCCTCGGCGATGATACTTTGTAGTAGTCGTTTGTTTTTAGTTGATTGTATTTTGATTAGGGGGGTTTGTTTGCAGAGATTAATTGAAATGATTTATGGATGATGTTTGATTTACCAAATTGATAAAGATTGGGGTGAGTTCATCATTAGGTTAGTTAAGCTTGTGATATCCTCGAGCTTTGCTTTATATTGCATTTAAATTAACACCAATGTCACAAGATGATGTTGATTAGAATTCTTAAGTGTTAAGGCTTTAAACCAAGACTTAACTTAACTTAAGGTTATAATCTCAATCAGATCTTATTTATGGTTGTGTATTTATGGTTAAAATAATCCATGGAAACTACATGTTAAACAAAACAAGTCATTAATCCAGGACATGTTAAGTCCAACATACACAATGTTAATTCAAAGAATATTCATCGAGCAGAAGCTCTCAATCACTTAACATACCTAAATTATAACTCACCCCAATGAGAGATTTACTCAGCCATTTGGGTGATTAATAATCTGGTTATAATGATTATGATTATAAATTAATAAGAGAAGAAAAAGAAAGGGATAAGAAAAGAGCGGTACGTCGACACACACACACGAACAATGATGATAATTAAAAACGAACTTTCGATTGAATGAGGAAGCTAAAGAAGGGAAGGGGATTGAACTGAATTTAAACTATTTTAAGAACATTAATATTAAAATACAGAAGGTGGAAGAGAATAAGAGATATTGAAGAAGTAACTTGCATTAAAATAGAATTACAAAGAAAGAGAATTACAAGATTACAAAAATGAAGAACACAAAAGTAAGTGAAAAGAAAGAGAGGAGGAAAGGTCTCTCTAGTGTAAACTTGAGTATGGCAGGTCCTCCCAAGCCTTTGGCAAAGCTTTGGTCGTGCCAATGTGATCTCCTCTCTTCTGAAATGCCAACCCCTCTCAAGGAGAGAAGGGGAGAGTATTTATAGCCCAAGGAGTGGACTGTTTGCATTCCCAATCTGTCCCTCCACTTGCATCGCCAATTTGGAAATTCAGACAGCCGAATCTCCGAATATCTCCTTCTTCAAAGTTGTAGATAATAAAGTTTTCCGACTACTGTCAAACTATGGAGGCATTTGGACAAGTGTATCCAAAGTTATGGCAGTTTTATTAAACAATGGTAAACTGTCCATTTCTATCCATGCTTTTTCAATGTCCAAAATGTGAATGGATTTTTGAACAGGAAGATGCCTTCAAATCCGAATTACTTCTTCAACAAAGTCGGCCGCCTATATCTTCTCTTTCATACTGCAAAATCGCAGCTCGCTTGGATGCTTACATCAGGAGATATGTCATGAATACTATACTGATTTTCATTCTCGGCCAGAATGGTGGGCTGGACTTCAAAGATTTATTTGGGCCCCTTTTACTTGGATTTGGGCCATGAAATTTTTATCCAAGATTAAATGTAGTGTCCCACGAATTATGGTGGAGATTTAAGGTTTTTGGAATTCTGTATTGAGCCCAGTAAATCAATCTTCAAGGCTGGTCCAGTTTGTTCACAGATTCATTGGTCTTGTTTGTGAGGACCATATGACCCTTCAAATGGCAGAATTGGATCATGGTTCCTTATAATGAAATGTTGTATATTGAAATGAGAATCCTAAAAAACAAGAACCACACAATTTGGATCAGTATACTGATAGTAATAATTAAAACATTAAACTGACTCAATTTGACTACTTCTAAAAATGCTCAAATATTATACGTAATATTAAAACATTAATATTTCACACAAATTATGCACATTTCATATAAAATAAGTAAAGGGGGAATATAATAAGTCATGAAAATATTAATAACATCAACTCCCCCACACTTAGATTTGCGCGTGTCCTCATGTGCAACAAATATAAAAACATCACAAAATCATTTTCACCTACCAACAAATATTAAAATTTTGTTTTCTCCAATCAGGGAAGGTTTAGACTATTTCACTCATCCATATTGAATTCCATCACAAATTTGGTTCACAATAATGCATCAGAAACAATTCATTTTTTCATGTTCAAGGTTTGAATTGGAAAATGTAGGCACTCAAAACTTACTCCTCTCAAGATGATAAAAATGTATTTTAGGAGGTTCACTCATTCACCAACAAAAAGTGAAAAACAAGAGTTTGTAAGAGCTCTCAGCTTCCATTCCCAAATCTAATGTGTACAAGAATCAAGAGGTCTTTTAAGGGGTTTTTCAGTGGCTATGGGACGGTAGGTATATAATTTCCAAAGGAAAAGAGGGGTTAAAAACACCAACATGGAAAAATCAATGCACATTTGTTTTTTGAAATTTGATTTGAAAGGAAATAGAAACACATATTTACAAGGGCATGAATGTGTGATGAATGAAAAGTTAGGGAGATAGAAAATGGAATAGAGTGAGATGATGGAATATGTACAACATGGAAGACTTCCAATAATGACACAATACAAGATGATTCAAGTGTTCTTTGTTTTTCTCTTTTTGCTCTTTTTTTCGAAAGTTGTGCTTGAAACAAGTCTCACAGTCATCTCCCAACCAATGTTTGATCTTCTCATGGAAATAATTTTAGTAGTTATAACACGATCAAAGGTTGATGATGAATGATTTTTGACCCACCCAAGACACAACCCATTCCATTTTTTTATTTTTATTTTAATATAATTTTTTTCATTTTTTTTTTGAACACTTTTCAATGACTTTTGTACAAATGACAATTACACATATACACCCCAAAGATCACAGAATTACAACCTCTCCCCCACACTTGAATGGATGCTTGCCCTCAAGCATATGATGACACATTGGAAATCAATGAAAGTACGCCCAAAAATGAAGTCCATTCCCCCCACACTTAAATTTTAATAAATTGTACAATGAAAATCCATGAAGATGTTGGGTGGGACAAGGTATTAGGCTTGTAATGTGGCTATCAAAAGAAAGGTTTTCATAGGCTCAAAGGGGCTTTCAAAAGTAGGATCAATGTAAGGGTAACGGGAGGCTATTTGGCTATTCTGATTCTCATGTGGCTTAGAAAATTCCTCTATCATATTAATGCACACAAAAGATGGAAATTCAGCTCGAAGGTCCACAAACTCAAGACTCACAATCAGTGGTGAAGACACATAATGAAAAATATGGCCATAGATGACCTTGGCATGAAGGCTAATGTTATTCCTCACGGTAGGGGAGAATCATTTTCCACCAAAAATTGTTCATTAAAAATGTTTGTTATTGACACAAAATTGTTTACCCAAGTTTGAGATAAAAATTCAATATATTTGAGTTTAAAACAAGCCTTTTGACTCCCCAAAATGGTTGGACAGAATTTCAATATTGGATGATGAGTAATTATGACACCCTTTTTTTGTAATTTTCATTTTTTTAATTAATTTTTTTTTTAATTTTTTTTTTATTTTTAATGACACATCCACACAAAAGAGAAAATAGAAAAAAGGTTGTGGAAGAATGTTGTAAAAAAAATGAGAGGGAGAGAGGAAGAAGAAGAAATAGAGAGAAGAAGAGAGGGAAGAGAGATTGAGGAGAGAGAGAGTTAAAGGGAAAGAGGTGCCCCCTGATTTGGATTTGGTGGGTCTCCATCCAGTGGTGGTTCTATTAAAGTGGATGGGGTTTCGATGGAAGTCGACGTGGTTCCTGGATTGTGAGACCTCTCATGGTGATGCTTTAACCGATGTCCGTTAACCGTGAATGTTCTTTTTGAAGAAGGGTCTTCGACTTGCACTGCACCAAATGGGTAAACATTAGTAATAATAAAAGGTCCATCCCAACGAGAATTCAGCTTACCTGGGTGAAGTCGAAATCGAGAATTGAAGAGAATTACCTTTTCACCTTCATGAAATACCTTTCGAAGAATGTGCTTGTCATGGAGTGACTTTGCCTTTTCTTTGTAGAGAATGGAGTTCTCATACGAATCGAGTCGAAGCTCCTCCAATTCAGTCAACTGCAACAATCTTTCTTCACCAGATTTTTCACAATCAAAATTACAAGTTTTGACAGCCCAAAATGACTTATGTTGGATTTCAACTGGTAAATGACAGGCTTTACCAAAAACTAGCCTAAATGGAGACATCCCAATGGGTGTCTTATAGGCTGTTCGATAGGCCCAAAGTGCTTCACCAAGTCTATTTGGCCAGTCTTTTCTTGTGGGTTTAACAATTCTTTCAAGAACTCTTTTCACTTATCTGTTAGAAAGTTCATCCATTCCATTTGTTTGAGGGTGATATGCAGTGGATGTTTTATGTACAACCCCATTCTTTTTCAAAAGTAACTCCATGGTTCTATTATAGAAATGAGTTCCTAAGTCACTTATCAAAGCACGTGGTGTTCCGAATCGATGGAAGATATGGGTTTTGAGGAACTCACTCACAGTTTGAGCATCATCTTTCCTAGTGGGTTTGGCCTCGACCCACCTAGAAACATAGTCAACAGCAAGGAGAATGTAGGATAATCCATTGGAAGGGGGAAAAGGTCCCATGAAATCGATGCCCCAAACATCGAAAAGCTCACAGAAGATTAATGGCTTTTGAGACATTTCGTTTCTTTTGGAAATTGTGCCAAACTTTTGGCAAGTGGGACATGATTGACAGAACTCGTGTGAGTCCTTGAAGAGTGAAGGCCAAAAGAATCCAGAATCTAGGACCTTTCGAGAAGTCCTTTGTGGTCCAAAGTGGCCACCTCCAGGCATTGAGTGGCAGAATTCCAAGATGGAGGATTGTTTAGTTTCATCAACACATCTCCTAATTACCATGTCAGCCCCGGTTTTCCAAAGTTTATTATCTTCCCAAAAATAATGCTTTGAATCACTTTTCATCTTTTCTTTTTGTTCTTTGGAAAAATATTCAGGGAAAACACCGGAAACCAAGTAATTGACAATTTGGGCATACCATGGTAACTTTGGAGTGAGAGAGGATAGGTGTTCAGTTGGAAATTCAGGATTAATTATTTCAGAATGAGAAGAATTAGAAATTCTACTCAGGTGGTCAGCTATAGGGTTTTCTTTTCCAGGTTTATCTTTTATCACAAGGTCAAACTCTTGGAGCATTAAAATCCATCTTATTAGCCTTGGTTTGGAATCACTTTTCTTAAGTAAGAACTTTAATGCTGAGTGGTCCGTGAAGATGATGATTTTGGAACCTAAGAGATAGGGCCGGAATTTATCCAAGGAAAAAACCACAGCTAAAAGTTCTTTTTCAGTCACAGTGTAGTGTGATTGAGTTTCATCCAATGTTTTTGAGGCATAAAAGATGACATGAGGAATTTTTTCTCTTCTTTGACCAAGAACAGCCCCAATGGCCCTATCAGAAGCATCACACATCAATTCAAATGGTAAGGACCAATCTGGGGGTTGGATTATTGGAGCAGATGTGAGAGAAGATTTGAGTTCAATGAAGGCTCTCTTGCAAGCCTCATCAAAATTGAATGTGACATCATTTTGAAGTAAACGAGTGAGTGGGATGGAAATCTTGCTGAAGTTCTGAATGAATCGCTGATAGAAACCGGCATGACCAAGGAAGGACCGAATGTCTCGAAATTATTTGGGTTCAGGAAGTGATTGGATCACCTCAATTTTGGCTGGATCAACTTGGATACCCTCTTGAGAAATTATGTGCCCTAGAACAATCCCATTTGAAACCATGAAGTGACATTTTTCAAAATTCAGCACAAGGTTTCACTTGACACACTTTTGAAGGACCAAAGAGAGTGAATGTAAACAAGATTCAAATGACTCGCCATAAATGGTAAAGTCATCCATGAAGACCTCTATGAAATTCTCAATGAATTCAGAAAAGATACTCATCATACACCGCTGGAATGTTGCAGGAGCATTAAAAAGGCCAAAAGGCATTCGCCTATAGGCATAGGTTCCAAAGGGGCAAGTGAATGTGGTCTTTTCTTGGTCTTGAGGTGCGATTGGAATTTGGAAGTAGCCGGTGTAACCATCAAGAAAGCAATAGTGTGACTTTCCGGACAATCTCTCAAGCATTTGGTCAAGGAAAGGAAGTGGGTAGTGATCTTTTCGTGTTTTAGCATTCAATTTGCGATAATCGATGCACACACGCCATTTGTTTTTCACTCGAGTTGTGACCACTTCTCCATGTTCATTTGTGACAACTGTTATCCCTCCCTTCTTAGGAACGACTTGAATTGGACTAACCCATTCACTATCAGAAATTGGGTAGATAATACCAGCTTGAAGAAGCTTGGTAATCTCTTCCCTAACTACCTCAAGTATGAGTGGATTGAGTCTTCTTTGAGGTTGCCTAATTGGTTTGGATGATTCCTCTAGATGGATGTGATGCATGCAAAGGGCAGGGTTGATTCCTGGAATATCCTCTAGGGTCCAACCTAAGGCATTTTTGTTTTCCTCTAACACTTGAACAAGTTGGGACTCCTCAGTTTCAGAAAGTGAAGCAGAGATAATGACAGGGTAGGAGGGATCATGGAAAAGGAATGCATACTTGAGGTGTGAAGGAAGTGGTTTTAGATCAGTTTCAGCCTTGATTTGAGAGCTAGACAAGTTAGGAGCAGGAGAAGGGATTCCAGATGGGTTTGGATCATTTTCCTCAACACTATCCAAGGTGGAGCAGTAGAGATCAGAGTTGATGTGGGATTTAAGAGAGTTTTCAAGTTCCTCTAGATTGATGGAGTCTATGAATGAGAGGTCCACATCAACTTCACCATTTATGACTTTGTTAATCATGGTGAAGATTTCACAAGATCCTTTATCATTAGAACATGAAGAACATGGTGGATTGGGGTTCGATTGAATCTTAGAAGTGTCCTCAAAAGCATGGATTGAGAATGCAGAGTGATCCTCAGATGGGTATCGCATGGCTTGGAAAATGTTGAACTTGACCAGTTGGTCACCGAATTCCATGGATAAGATGCCTGAATGGACATCAATCTTGGTTCTCGCAGTCATGAGGAATGGTCTTCCTAGAATTAGGGGAGATCGAGAAGAGGTCGTCTCACCTTCCATGTCAAGGACATAGAAATCAGCTGGGAAGATAAGATTATTGACCCGAACAAGAACATCCTCAATTATCCCCTCAGGACTGGCAGTGCTTCGATTGGCTAATTGAATGACAATACCCGTTGGGTGCAAGGGACCTAGACCAAGGTTGGAGAAAATGGATTTGGGCATGACATTTATTGAGGCTCCAAGGTCTATGAGTGCATCATCAAAGTTGGAACTCCCTATTTGACATGGAACCGTGAAGGTCCCTGAATATTTTCACTTCATGGGAATGGACTGTTGGGTTGAAACATTTTCAATGTTCCTAAGTTGCCTCTTATGGGTGCACAATTCCTTTAGAAACTTGGCATACTTAGGGATTTGTTTGATGGCATCTAAGAGGGGAATGTTCACTTCAACACGTCTAAACATGTCAAGCATTTCAGGATCAGGTTCAAAGGACTTCTTAGGCTTGGAGATGGCCTGAGGAAAAGGAATTGGGTTCCTTAGAGGAATGGAAGGAGGTGAAGGAGTGGATTCAAGTTCCTTTTCCATCTTTTTGTTCTTTTCATTTTCTAGATCAACATTGAAAGGGGAGGTAGAGCAATCAGCATGGGGCATAGCAATTTGCTTTCCCAATCTAAGTGCAATTTCACTTACATTACCCTTAGGGTTGGGTAATGGTTGAGCTGGGAGTTGGGATGAATTGGATGGTTGTTGCTGGCTCAGGTGGGATGCAAGTTGACCTATTTGGGTTTCAATGTTCTTGAGGCTAGAATGGGTGAAGGAAGCAAGATCCTCTACAGCACTTTCCCATGGTTGTTTAGAAGAAGAGGCTTGTCCCAAATTGGGTTGGCCTTGGTTTTGGTTCTTGGGAAAGCGATTGTATTGGGTGGGGAATTGGGAAGGCTCGTTAGGATAGTGGAATCCAGGAGGAGGATTGTTCCTTTGGGGTTGAGGGAAAAAGGGTAAGGTTGTTGGAAGTTACCAACACCTTGACTGTATTGAAACTGGTTTGGGTTTTGAGGAGGGAACTGCGAAGGATGAGAAATGGGATTACCATACCTCAGAGGTGGGTTAAAGGTAGAAGAGAAGGGCTCAGAGTGGGGTTGGTTGAAGTTTCTAACAAACTGACCTGATTGTTGAGGGTTGAAGTTTCGCTGAGCATATGCCGCATTGAGCTCCATTGGACTAGATGAATCAGATGGATCATCTTGAAGTTGTGGACATGTGTCAGTCGGATGAGATGGAGAGTTGCAGATTCCACAATTCTTGATAGGTCCAGGGAATAGTGACTGTGGAGAAGATGAGGTTGGGGCTTTGGTAGCCACCGCTAGTTGACGCACAAGACCTGTAAGTTCACTCATCCACTCAGTCATCTTGTTGGGCTCTATGGATTGATTCTCTTGGGCTTGTTTCACTTGAGCATGTGCTCAAGTATGGAATTGATGCGTGTTTGTAGCCATGTTGCTTATGAGTTCTCGTGCAGCTGCAGGAGTTTTGTCAACAAGAGCACCGCCACTTGCGGCATCAATGAGAGTTCGCTCCATAGCCAATAACCCCTCATAGAAGTATTGGATCAGGAGTTGGTCAGGGATTTTATGGTGTGGACAAGTTTCCACAAGCTTTTTGAACCTCTCCCAATACTCATGGAGTGATTCATTAGGGAATTGACGGATGCCGCTTATTTCCTTTCGGATAGAAGCTGTTCGAGAAGCAGGAAAGAATTTCTCTAGAAAAATTCTCTTCATGTCAACCCATGAGTTTATGGGACCAGGTGGGAGGTAGTAGAGCCAAGACTTGGCAGAATCCGCTAGGGAAAAGGGGAAAGCTCTAAGCTTGATTTGTTCTTTAGAAACCCCTTGAGGTTTCATGGTTGAGCAGACCACTTGGAACTCTTTGAGGTGAAGATGAGGATCCTCACCAGCTAGACCATGGAAATGAGGAAGAAGATGAATCAAACCCGACTTGAGTTCGAAGTCAGCCTCTATGTTTGGATATTGAATACCAAGAGGTTGGTAATTCATATCAGGGGCAGCGAGTTCTTTTAGGGTTTTTTCCCTAGGATTTGCCATTTCAATTTCAATTGGTTGGATAAGAATTGGTTCTTGAATTATTTGAGTATCTCTTATGTTCCTCCTAAGTTGGCGAAGTGTTTGCTCAATTTCAGGGTCAAACAAATCCGAGGGATTGTTTGGAATGCTACGGGGCATTCAGAGAGATTTTGGAAGAAAGAGGAAGATGAGTTTTTCTTTGTATTTTTTCAGTTTATGATTTTTATGAGAAGACGGGTTTTTCATTGTGTTTTTTTTTCAATGTTTTTTTTAAATTTGTTTTTTTTTTGTGTTTTCTTGACAATAACCAGAAACTAATGACTACTTAAAGCACCATCCCCGGCAACGACGCTATTTGAAATGCACGGCCGATTGTCTCCTATCGACCGGTCAAAGTTCCGGTGCTCTGCTAATGTGTATAGCAGCACTCGGGTCGAATCCTCGGCGATGATACTTTGTAGTAGTCGTTTGTTTTTAGTTGATTGTATTTTTATTAGGGGGGTTTGTTTTCAGAGCTTAATTGAAATGATTTATGGATGATGTTTGATTTACCAAATTGATAATTATTGGGGTGAGTTCATCATTAGGTTAGTTAAGCTTGTGATATCCTCGAGCTTTGCTTTATATTGCATTTAAATTAACACCCATGTCACAAGATGATGTTGATTAGAATTCTTAAGTGTTAAGGCTTTAAACCAAGACTTAACTTAACTTAAGGTTATAATCTCAATCAGATCTTATTTATGGTTGTGTATTTATGGTTCCAATAATCCATGGAAACCACATGTTAAACAAAACAAGTCATTAATCCATGACATGTTAAGTCCAACATACACAATGTTAATTCAAAGAATATTCATCGAGCAGAAGCTCTCAATCACTTAACATACCTAAATTATAACTCACCCCAATTATAGATTTACTCATCCATTTGGGTGATTAATAATCTGGTTATAATGATTATGATTATAAATTAATAAGAGAAGAAAAAGAAAGGGATAAGAAAAGAGTGGTACGTCGACACACACACACGAACAATGATGATAATTAAAAACGAACTTTCGATTGAATGAGGAAGCTAAAGAAGGGAAGGGGATTGAACTGAATTTAAACTATTTTAAGAACATTAATATTACAATACAGAAGGTGGAAGAGAATAAGAGATATTGAAGAAGTAACTTGCATTAAAACAGAATTACAAAGAAAGAGAATTACAAGATTACAAAAATGAAGAACACAAAAGTAAGTGAAAAAAAAAAGAGAGGAGGAAAGGTCTATCAAGTGTAAACTTGAGTATGGAAGGTCCTCCCAAGCCTTTGTCAAATCTTTGGTCGTTCCAATGTGATCTCCTCTCTTCTGAAATGCCAACCCCTCTCAAGGAGAGAAGGGGAGAGTATTTATAGCCCAAGGAGTGGACTGTTTGCATTCCCAATCTGTCCCTCCACTTTCATCGCCAATTTGGCAATTCAGACAGCCTCATCTCCAAATATCTCCTTCTTCAAATTTGTAGATAATAAAGTTTTCCCACTACTGTAAAAATATGGAGGCATTTCGACAAGTGGATCCAAAGTTATTGCGGTTTTATTAAACAAAGGTAAACTGTCCATTTCTATCCATGCTTTTTCAATGTCCAAAATGTGAATGGATATTTGAACAGGAAGATGCCTTCAAATACGAATTACTTCTTCAACAAAGTCGGCCGCCTAGATCTCAGCTTTCACACTGCAAAATCGCAGCTCGCTTGGATGCTTAAATCCGGAGATATGTCATGAATACTATAATGATTTTCATTCTCGGCCAGAATGGTGGGCTGGACTTCAAAGATTTATTTGGGCCTATTGTACTTGGATTTGGGCCATGAAATTTTTATCCAAGATTACATGTAGTGTCCCCCTAATTATGGTGGAGAGTTAAGGTTTTTGGAATTCTGTATTGAGCCCAGTAAATCAATCTTCAAGGCTGGTCCAGTTTGTTCACAGATTCTTTGGTCTTTTTTGTGAGGACCATATGACCCTTCAAATGGTAGAATTGGATCATGGTTCCTTATAATTAAATGTTGTATATTGAAATGAGAATCCTACAAAACAAGAACCACACAATTTGGATCAGTATAGTGATAGTTATAATTAAAACATTAAACTGACTCAATTTGACTACTTCTAAAAATGCTCAAATATTATACGTAATATTAAAACATTAATATTTCACACAAATTATGCACATTTCATATAAAATAAGTAAAGGGGGAATATAATAAGTCATGAAAATATTAATAACATCACCAACCTCCATGGATCAGTCCCTAGACCTGGATTTTCCTGATGAAGAAATCCTCTCAGTCGAACAAGTCATCCCATGTTGGAAAATGCACTTTGTTGGTGCCTCTCGGAGCCCCACCGGTAGGAGGCTCAATGATCTTAGGCTCAATGATCCTAGGCTAAACAGAGTAGGCCTGGGTATCGTCTTCATCACCCCGGTTCAAGCCATCTTTCCATACTCATTTCTATTGTCGTAAGGCTACACCAAAAATGAGGCATAGTATCAGGCCCTCATTACTGGTCTCAAGATGGCCCTTGAGATCGATGTGCCTCATTTGCATGTTAAAGGGGATTTCGAGCTAGTCATCAAGAAAGTCAACAGCGACTACATTGTCAGAAATCCAGAACTCTAACCATTGTTGGAGCACACCCTCCATCAAATGGCCCAGTTCCCTTCTTGATCGAAGGTTACCCATGTCCCTCAGTCACAGAATGGTCGAGCAGACGCCTTAGCCGGCTTAGTTTCATCCCTTGTAGAGCCCAAGCAGGATGATCTGATTATACATGTGGCACACTAGGGAGTCATTTCCCCTGTCACCCCATAGGATGACGACGGCCTGCGATTAAGTTATCTTACCACCGGAGCCATCGCATTAGGAGCCCCAGGTTCTTCAGATGCAGTGGTTGAAGCAACCCTTGACTGTAGAACCCCTTTTGTTGGGTATCACCAAAATGGTTGCCTCCCGGATGATCGGGATGAGCGCTGGCGAATCTGACACTGCGCGTTGCAGTTTACCCTCTAGAGTGATCCCAGTCTGGAGCCAATCCTCTATAAGCACGATTTTGATGGTGTTATCCTTCGTTTCATCCAAGGAGTCGAGATTCCATAGGTCATGCAAGAGTTTTATGTTGGTTCCTCTGGTGCCCATCAGGTTGGGCTGAACCTGTCCCATCATATCCGGAGACTGGGGTACTTTTGGCCCTCTATGATCCATGATTGTATTGATTTTTCCAAGAGATGTCATGCATTCCAAGTTCATGATAGCTTCCAGCATCTTCCTCTAGAACCTCTCTACTCTACCAAGTACTCTTGGACATTTTCGGTGTGGGGACTTGATGTCATGGGACCATACCCACCGGCGACAGCTCACTAGTGTAGGTTCATTCGGACCGCCACGGATTTCTTTTCCAAGTGTGAAGAGGTAATTCTGCTCAAGGAAGTCAAGGCCCATTCCATCATTGACTTCGTGAGTTCCAATATCATCCACCAGTTTGGAGTCCCTCACGCTGTCCTCACCGATAACGACACCAACTTCCAAGCAGCCAAGCTAAAGAAATTGTACGGCAAGTACAATATCTGTTCAAACCATACCTCTCACTATCACATGTAGGAAAATGGGCAGATTGAGGCATTCAAAAAAACTCTCTCTAAAATTTTGAAGAAAATGGTTGGCCAGAACAAAAAGAGTTGTTCGGACAAGCTCCCCAGCGCGCTCTGGGCTTATTGGACGACGAATCGCAATTCCACCCAAGTGACTCCATATTCCATGGTGTATCGGGATGAGGCCATCCTACCCATCGAGATCGAGCTTCCTTCATTACGCACTGCAGTCTATGACTAGCAGGCGCCAGATAAGGTGGCCAAAATCTGTCTAGCTGAATTTGAATCACTTGACGAGAATAGGCTCTGTGCCCTGCACAATCTAGAAAGGCATCAGAATAATATGGATAGAGCCTTCAATAAGAAGATTCGCCTCCAATCATTTCTACAAGGTGACCTGGTATTAGCCCTCCAAGCGCCAATGATCCCTGGTAGGAAACCACCCAAGTTGGAGCCCAAATGGGAAGGACCTTACATAGTCCACAAATTTTACCCTAATGGAGCATATTCCCTGGTAACCATGGATAGTGAGCATATAAATCCTCCCACCAATGCCAATTTACTCAAGAAATACTTTTCCTGAGCATAATGGTCCTCACGACCTTAAACTGGATGGTCCCTCATGACCCTAAACTGCATGATGGTCCTACATGACCGTAAACTGTCTAGTCCATCAAAACCCTAAACTGCATGCCGGTCCCGCATGACCATAAATTGTTCCATCCTGCATGACCCTAAACTGCACGCTAGTCCCACATGACCTTAAACTATCTAGTCCTTCATGACTTTAAAATGTTCATTGTCCATCATGACGTTAAAATGCGTTTTGAGAACTGCGTATGCCTTGGTTCTCATCCGCATGGGATACGTAGGAATGCTCAGACACCTTGTCTTGAGCCCAGCTCAAACTCTTCTCTTTGACTATCCCCCCTGGGTATATCTTTCTCAGAGGATCCTCACATGATATGGTGTAGCATTCCTTAGTTCCACTCATACAAGGATTATAATGGTCACACCATGAGCCAACTCCCATTCTTCTATCCTCCCACGTCTTCACTGCACGACATTAAACTGCATGGCCTTCAAGAACTACGTATGGATTGATTCCCATCCTCATGGGATATGTAGGAACGCCCAGAAATTTCATCTCTTGGCCCAGCCCAAATGCTAGGATCTTCCCCCGGGGTCAATACATATGGCAGGGGTGCAAACTTTTTCCCCAATTCACACTGAGCCAACCTCAATCCGGCCATATGTCCCACTCCCTGGAGACGTTCGCCTCTTTTGGAGATGGGTAAAACTATACTTCACCCACTCCTTGACTAAGATTCCATCACCTTCCCCATCTGGAAGGGCCCCTGAATGGTATGGATGCTAGGCCTAAGGTATCTCTTACCACTATAGGCCAACGCCCTCGAGGATGTTGAGAAACAAGCCGATACAAGTCCCACATTTCGAATATGGTCAGCAATCGACGCTCATTTGTTACTCCCATTTCTAGTCACTATAGGGACACTATGTTTAAAACATGTTCAACAGTTGTCCTAGATCATTAGGACCACCCCAAGATGTTCCAAACATCGAGTTAACTGGTTCATTATTCCCCATTGTATCTCTATGTGACGAACTGCTTTCAGGAAAGGGGGCGTATGGCCTTCCATCTGAGGACCAGGCTCAGGCCACTTGGCCTTTCGTGCCCCGGACCAGGTTCTCTTATCAGGGTGTGCAGTGTGGTGTGGGATTATGTCCTCATTCACATTGGGTTAGTCATCATTCCATACACCTCCCTTGTCTGGGGTATCCTACTCCCCTCCTCATCCTCACTGTAAGATGTTAAACTGCAAGCTGGTTAGGAATTCCTGATCGAGGCCCAGCCTCAGGCCCCTTGGCCTTTTTAGGCCCCCGGCCCTCATCCTCACTATAAGACGTTAAACTACAAGCTGATCAGGCCTTCTTGACCGAGGCCTACCCTCAGGACCTTTTTCATTTTCGGGACCCCAGCCCGGGTTCTCTCTTCTTAGATTGTACATCGTGGTATGGGATTATGTCTTCATTCACGTCAGGTTGCTCACTGTGCCATACACATCCCTGGATGAGTCACCTTAGCCTTCCCAACCGAGGCTTAGGCTCAGGCCCCTTGGCCTTCTTAGGCCCCGGTCCAAGTTCTTACCCAGAGTGTATGGTGTG
Organism: Viscum album; assembly: GCA_963277665.1. Classification (NCBI taxonomy): domain Eukaryota; kingdom Viridiplantae; phylum Streptophyta; class Magnoliopsida; order Santalales; family Viscaceae; genus Viscum; species Viscum album. The sequence continues at coordinate 163,843,417 of OY728144.1, forward strand.
GTGCAGGATTATGTCCTCATTCACATCAGGTTAGTCATCATGTCATACACCCCCCTCATTAGGGTATCCTACCCCCCGGGTATCTTATAAGAACTATGTGTGGATTTATTCCCACCCTTATGGGATACGTAGGATCACCCCAATGTCCAGACTTCAGGTCCAGCCCCATCTCCCGAAAATCTCCATTTCACCTTGGCCCCTTGGCCTACCCTTCCCCGGATAGGAGAGTATATGGCATGGCATGGGACCATGTCCTCATTCATGTTAGGATTGTAACAACCACGCCATGTACCTCTCCCTCCTGAACACCCCTGTCACCCCTTTTCAGCGGTTCATCAATGTGCCTAAGGGTACTCTGGTTTAGTACCTGGAATGTCGAACTCTTCTCGGACATCCTTCCACCCGCTTTTCAGGATTTTTATTCCCCTTCATTAGGTCTTCCATCATCTTTCACACCCGAAAGGTCCCCTGAATGGCCTGGATGCTAGGCCTAAGGCCCCTCCTACCATTACAGGCCATCTTCCTCAAGGGTTGCAGACAAAAATCCGATACAAATCCCGCGTTGCGAATATGGTCAGCGGTCGATGCTCATTTGTTGTTCCCACTTCAGGCTAACGCGGTATGGATACTATGTTTTGAACATGGCCAATAGTTATCCTCCATCGCCATGCCAACCCCATTAAGCCCAAAATGTTGGTTACATGATTCACATCCTTCTCCACCATCTCATGTTCAAGTAGAACTTCGAAACTCTTGGTATTATTCCTCGGTGTGCATCTGTGCGTTAGGAGGACCAAAGCCGTGAGAGGGGCTTCATTCAAGGCTCCGCACTGATTTCCCTTTGGCGTGTGTTCCAGGTATTGTAAAACACATATTCCTCCCTTGTTTCCCACACTGATTCTAACTCACGTGGGATTAGGTATTGGGTTGAGGCCTGCACTTACGTGGAGGGTTTTCACTCCATCCATGGTCTGAGTTCTAAGACCTTAAACTAAGATCCTTTCGTAATTCCCTTTTTGTAGAACTCCGTGTAGCTTTATTCCCATCCTTATGGGACATGTAGGACCACCCGGACGCCTCGTTTTTGGGTCCATCTCAGTTGGGAGCTAGTTCCTCCTTCCCCTTTCCCTCTTACCCCAATTTGGGCCCCCTTGGCCCGAGGTTCCCCTCTCGAAACTGCGTATGGTGTGATATGGGATCATTTCTCCATTCACGTCGGGTGTGTTTTATTGCACCATACACATTCCCCACCTAGCATTGTCTCTACTGCATCTACACTGCATGACGTTAAAGTGCATGCCTAGTCCTATCACATGACCCTAAACTATGACATTATCTTCCTAGCTTCATGATGAAAAACGGCATTGCATCATGATGTCCTCACTCAACGGGACACCATGTTTGGTATTGGTCACACGCCATGCCATTTTTCAATGCCAACTATGGATTGATTCTTGTGGCAATGCCAGGGCTTGTTACCCTAGGCCTGGAGCTTCATAATAAAAAACCACTCACCTTAAAGGATAAAAAAGATTTATCAAATACCACTTCTTTTGGTGCCAGGGCCACGCTCGCACGCCCCTTTTTTCCCTGGCACAGGTACCTTATCGTGCCACCTCAAGAACTACGTGCAGCTTGATCCCCATCCTCATGGGGTACATAAGAATGCATGTGCACTTTCCCTCAGGCCCAGCTCAACTCTCATTTTTGGTCCCTTAACCTAAAACCTCTCCAAGGAACACATGGTGGTCGGAACCCCCGGTTCCCATCCACGTCGGGTTTTTGTAGTTACCCCACCACGTGTCTCCCGTGTTTCCTACCATCTATGGTCTGAGTTCTACAACCCTAAACTAATATCTCCCTATGGGAAGGGACTCAACTCCCACTATCTAATACGTCTCGTTTTCGTCTTTAAATGCATTTGAAAAAGATCCCCAAGTGTGGAATTTTCATGGAGACATTCCCCTCATTCGTTATCCAAGCTTCGTGAGCTCTCTATTTGGATCCTCATTCTCTTCCACATCCAAAATGACCCCCTGATGGCATGGATTCTAGGCTTAAGGTCTCTCCTAGAATTTTGGGCCAATGTCCCAAAGGATCTCGGACGACATTTTCGATAGGTCCCGTGTTTCGAACATGTTCAATGGTCGACCCAAATTTGTATGTCCCCTTTCCAGGATAACGAGATGTGAATGTTGCGTTTCCACCATGGTCAACAGTTATCCTCCATCATCATGCCACCATCATTATGATCTAGATTTTGAGCATCATGATTTACATATTTCCACTTCCTCATGTTCCAATGGAATTCTGAAATACTCATCTTTATCTCTTCACGCGTCTAGGTGCGCTACATGGATGGGTTAGCATCATTGGGTCGGTATTCACCGAGAATCCCTTTTCTCTAACATGCCCCTTCCTATGTTGGGAAATCCCCACCAATGCTTCTTGTTTCTCACATCGAGCACGACTCATGCGGGCTTAGTAGTTTTGGTAGGATGTACACCAGCACAGCCAGGCTTCTCATCGTCCCGCATGATGTTAAACTGTGATTCTAAAACTACGTATGGCTTGATTCCTATCCTTATTGGATACGTAGAGACACCCCAGTATTTTACACAGGGTCCAGCCCCAGGAATCATAAATTCATGTTCCTCCTCATTTTCGGGCCCTGTCCTGACCCCTTGTGGGGGACCATGCAACTGCAACCCTGCCCTGAACAAGTTCAGGATGCCCCAAGACAACATTGGGAAGTGACGGTTACCTTTCCAAAGAGGTCCTATCTAAAATAAGAAATGATCCATGATCAAAATGATGCATCCATTGAGCGTTCTTCCACCACAGTGGCGTAATTTCAAGAGTTTTGGAATCTGTTCAAACAGACCCTCACTCCACATTCCACGCCTTGTGTACCCCTTATTCGGATCCTCTTCCTTTTTCACATCTAGAGGAACCCCCAAAAAATATGGATTCATATCCAGTGGCATGCATAATATCTTGGGCCAACATTCCAGAAGTCTAACAGATGACATTTTGAGTCAGGTCCCGTGTTTCGAACATGGTCAATGATCGAACCTCATTTTCTATCCCCACTCCAGGATAATATAATATGAATATTGTGTTTTGAATGTGGTCAACAGTAATTTATTATTGTCACGCCACCCCCACAATGTTCTGAATCCTGGGTATTGTGATTCACATTTCTCATTCCCATCTGTTCGAATCGATTTCAGCACCCCTAGAATTACATCGTTCGTGCACAAGAGCACACTAGAAAAATGGTAATTCGGCTATTCTGTGAACTTCATTCTCCAGTCAGGTCTCTCCCATTTCCTCCCGGAAATCTGGACTGGTTGTTCAAACCCCGGATGCCCAAATCTTGGTTTTCACTTCTAAGTTTGGATAAGGTGATAAGGTGGTCACCCCTTTTTTCTCACATCGTCCCGACCCACGTGAGCTTAGGGAATGATCATTGGATGCATCACGAACGGCCATGGATTTTGATGATTTCCCTCAGAATTAGACCATTTATCTCTCCGCGGATCCAAGTCTGAGGGGGGGAATTTTTTGGCGACAAAATTCGAAACAAATTAGAGACCCAAAGACGACCGCACAGATTGCCTTGCGAAGCCACTTTACGGAGTTCCCCCCATCACCGCGGCTGCCGCAAAGCAGAAGAGGCGGAATGCTCCGCGAACGAAATTGGCGTTCACGAACCCACTGTAAAGCACAGGGGGTGGGATGCTCCGTGACCACATTTGACGTTCGCGACCCGCTGCGAAGCAACCTAGTTCCCCTTCACGCTGCATCAGCTCTACTCTACGGTGCACATTGCCTATAAATACCAGGCTCCCCCTGAGCTCAAAATACGGACAATCCAAACTTTCGGCTACCCAGCTCCCAAATCTCAAATAATTCCTATTCTCGGTGAACCATGAGCTGTGCGAGGTACTTCTGCTTCGTGAAGTGCCTCCCCATTGTCTTGTTTTAATCCCCCCCTTCCGAGAGGGATGCCTTTCGCAAATCCTATGGGCTTTTGTGAAGGAAGAGGATCCCCAAGAGGATCAAGGTCGTCGTTGAGCATTTATGCTTTGCGAAACACCCTTTATGTACACATGATCCACATGCTAAGGTAGGGTAACTATACTTCACGAAGCACATTGCTTCCCGACACCTTGCTTCGCGAGGCAATGTTGCTCTACGAGGCTGTGCTCCACGAAAGACCTTACACTTCGTGAAGCACCTCCCATTTGCACCTATGCCCCATGCTAAGGCTAAGGAACCCAACTTCGTGAAGCACACCCCTTCACAAGTTCCCTCCTCCATGCGGAGCAATAGAGCTCCACAAGGCCCCTGCCTATGGACCCCTCTGCTTGGAAAATCCTTTTCCCATTCGACCCTCTAGGTTTTCACAATGTGACTTCAAAGTCCCCTGGAAGATACCACCCGTTGTGTTTCTTCGCTTAATGTTTCTTCGCAGAGGCACGCTAACAGCTATTTCTTCTCCGCATAGCTATGCTAACATGGACCCCTCGATGGTTCGCTCTGTGACGCCCCCCACCACGTCATTGCCGACGCCTTCCCTCCCACAAGGAGCAGAGGATACCAGTTATGTAAGTCTTAGGGGTGCTGAGAAAACCCACCTCGTCCAAGCTGCAGGACGTTAAACTATCAAGTTCCATCATCCTCAGTACATGACATTAAACTATGGCCTCGCCCGGTGCCTCGTATGCCAGGTCCCCCTGCCATGGACAATATTCATGCCCCCTAGTCTCCACAGGGGATTATATCTTCCTTATGGGAGTGGCATTTGTCTGTGGGAAAGGGAAGCCACCTTGGTGTAAGCCCCTAGATTTTCTTGCAGGAGGCAGCACCCCTGCTCCTCCTCACTTCCTCGGTACCAAGGCCAATAGAGGGCGTGATAGGGAATGGGGCTCCTCCTTTCTTTGGCCCCAAGTCCCTACCCTATTGCGCTTTGTCACCACTGGGCCTCCATCTCAGAGTAAGTCCCAATATTTCTCCCTCTAGGCCACTCCACATGTAAGCCCCACTCCACTTCCCATGGACGCACCTTGCACAACATGGTCATCAGGCCTTTTCTGCCTCTTGTTTCTCACACCGAGCATGACTCACGTGGGCTTAGAGTAAGAATCGACCATGACATCGACCCTGTCTCGCATGACGTTAGATTGTATTCATTCTTCTGAACTACATAGTCTTTGATCCATGTCAAGTCATGGTACGTAGGAAGCCTCATGAGGTTCAATCCCACCACCCGGTCATTATGACCCCCTTCACGTCGGTTCAGCAACACCTTGGGAAGCCTAGAGTGTAAGCCCCACATCCTCCCAAACTATGAGGACATTGATCCATGTCAAGGAATGGTATATATGATGCCTCACGAGGTTCAAGCCCAACACCCACCTCGACCCCTGGTCCCTTAACGCCGGTTCGCCGACATCCTCCCAAACTATGAGGACTTTGATACATGTCAAGGCATGGTATGTAGGAAGCCTCAAGAGGTTCAAGCCCAACACCCACCTGGACCCATGGTCCCTTCATGTCTTTTTGCCAATGTCCTTCTGAAATACATGGTCTTTGATCCATCAAGGCATGGTACGTAGGAATCATCAGGAGGTTCAATCCCAACACCCACCTGGACCCCCAGTCCCTTCACATTGGTTCCCCGACATCCTTCTGAACTATGTGGTCTTTGATCCATGTCAAGGCATGTTATGTAGGAAGCCTCATGAGGTTCAAGCCCAACACCCACTTGGACCCTTGGTCCCTTCACGTCGGTTCCCCGACATCCTTCTGAACTACTTGGTCTTTGATCCATGTCAAGGAATGGTACATAGGAAGCCTCATGAGGTTCAATCCCAATACCCACCTAGACCCCTAGTCCCTTCACGTCGGTTCGCTGACATCCTTCTAAACTACGAGGACTTTGATCCATGACAAAGCATGGTACACAGGAAGCCTCCATGAGGTTAAAGCTCATCACCATGTCATTCTAACCACCTTCACGTCAGTTCGATCCCATCCATAGGTAAGCCGTTGCAACCACATTCGACGATAAGTCATCACCAGATGAACTATGTGGACTTTGATTCCCTTCCACGGGGATACGTAGGAGGTCTCTTCGAGTCTCAAGCCCAAAACCATCATCCATCCTGATTCTTAACTGGGCCGCCACATCCTGGTGATATCATGCCACCTCGTTCCCTCCCACATCATTTGGGAAGCCACAAGCGTTCTGGCCCCAACATCGGTGTCCCCTCCAGGGGGTTCCTCGGTCTGATCCACTTTAATCAGTGTTCCGATCAGTCTGGTTCATCTCCGCTGGATGTTAAACTTGAGGTATACCCTATGTTAAACACGGGAAGCTAAGGAAACCCTTAGATACATGAATATGACATATTATTCCCCACGTTCGATGTGGGATGCCTTGGGCTCCTGTGCCCTTGAGAATCCCTATAATAAGGGACGGAAAAGAGACACACCAATCCCCAGCATCCAGACACCCCAGTGTTTCCCAACGTGACTACTCCCCTATCTGAAGGTTGTTGACCTAACCGGGCCCCTTGAAATGTCCCGACATAAGTAGCGTAATTAACTGGTGTCCATAAAGATATGGTGCCAGGAAGAGTTTCATGAACAACGTATTAAATCTATGGGGAAGACCCGAACTAGGTGAAGAGTTCTGAGGAGGAATCCAAGGAAGGAAGAACCAAAATCCCATCATCCCGTTTCCATCAAGTGGAAAACGTCCCTGAACAAGGAACGGATGTCGCCCGCCTTTGGAAAGCGGGAATGCGGGGTAACAAATCTGTACATGACGCACTCAAGTTGACAGACGTGCGCGCCCCAGTGAAAGGGTCGGAAACACGGACCTAACTAGTGCTAGTTTAAAAAACAATTTGAAAACAATTAAATATAAAAAACTTTCAATAAACCAAATAAAACTTTTAAACCATGATACAAAATCCAAATATCAAAAACAAACATTCTCTTAGTAAATAATGCCAAATATCAACAACATATTTCCAAAACCAACCCACACACACATTCATATAACCAAACCTGAGGGAACCATGATACTATGAGTAATATCTAAGAATGTCACTAACTAATGGGTAGAATGACTACCCACAGACCACACCTTATTATCCGTGGAATGGTTTCCAAACCTAAGTGGTGGTTTACCATCACAACATCCCATCATGATCGATGAGGTCCCAACACCCAAGTGGGAATTTACTAAACTCATGTATAAGACCTCACCAAAGCTAATCAACAAAATAAATAGAAATATTAGAATCATATATAACTCAATGAAAAATAAACAGAAACAACAAAGATGAGAAATGAAATTCACCCACCAAATAACATCCACCATGTAACTAAATGCACATATAAATTATATTCACCGTCTAACTCAATGAAAAATATACCACAATAACATCCAATGAGTGATGTAATGTATAAATAATATCAATTCAGAATCTAAATAGTTCACACCATTAATCATTAATAAAAATCCAACACTAATAAAACATTCAATCAACAACCCCATTTCAAATAACACTATGTGAATCTGCTAATTTTTTGCAAACCGCACTCCCAACCACATGGAAATCCACTATTTCACATTTTATTAATCCAATCAAAAAAATAATTTTTAGTAAAAAAATTACAACCATAACTAAATTATTTTAAGGTCAATAAATAATTTTATGAAACACTCACATTTAATAACCTAAAATTTTTATAACATAGTAGAATGCATTAAAAAACACCAACCTCAACTTACAACGAAGCCAAACTACACCACCAAACCTAAGATCCTCGCTCCTCATAGCCTCCTTATGAACCTAAAGATTATAGGAAAAAAAATAAAAAGGGTTTCACCATGCCTTTATGGATCCCCCAATAAAAAACCATAGATTCATATATAATAAGAAGAGGGGAATATAAAGAAGAAACATACCCTTAATCTGAAACCAACATCTCAAGATCTGAAGGAGAAGAGATCCAAAGAGAAGAATCCAAAAAAAACCCTAAAATTACACTAGGGTTAAGATCCCCATGTACAAGGAATACAATGGTACAAACCCAAGTAAATTTAGGTAAAAATATAAATCTCTAGAGGGGTTTTAAGTGGTTTCATGAACCAACTACATAATTCCTGGTGACTATGCTTTGGCCATACTAATTTCACTACCCATAAAATTTTAGTCATGCAAGTCTTGACTACATGATCCCAAGTGACCATGTATCGATGGTTTTCCCCCTTCTACCTCCCCCCAACACGCATTTCATGGTTTTCCTCGGGATTATGAGTGGTGCCTAAGATCATGAATCTATCGTGAACCTTCCTAAAATCCTCCCAAAATACCCCATTTCATTTGTAAACCCCCCCCCCCTGAAACTACTTAATCCCTCACCAACACTTCCAAGAACTTACTAACACCCCAACACACCTCCTTCAATTATCCAAATCAACTGAAACCAACCCTATTCATTTTCTCCAAAAATAAAGTATTACGAACCAAATAGTTTTGGTTTGTGGAATTATGGATCCATATATTTTAATAAATTTTATGAAAAACATAAATAACAACATAGGATTGAATATGTTGTTTACCACTCTCGTTGGTGTGGAGATTTCAAGAGAACCCTCTTGGGGTTTCAATTTTTCATCTGGTTTCAAATATGGGTGTTCTTTTTTTTATAGTTTTGTTTATATTTTCATTTTTTTTATTTTTTTTATTTCCAATTCCATTTTTTCTTCATTTTATGGTTCTTGGTTATTAATTTTTTGGGGTTTTCAATATGTTGATTGTATGAAAGGTAAAACTATCTATAAATATTAATGAAAATTTTTACCAAAGGAGACATGATAAATTGAACATTTTGTGGATTATGAGTATTTTGTATGGATTTTCTTCATATGGAGTGTGACACAAAAATATTTTATGAAATATTTATCTTTAAATAAATTTAATTTCTTTGATATCTTTAATTGCATACAACATCAAGCTTTAAGTGAACAACGATATCCTATAAAAATATTATTATTTAAAAATGATTGTTATAACCTATCTATTAAAATTGGTGATATAAATAGGAAAAATCAAATTATGAGAACTATATATAAAGTTTTTATATAATTAAAATGTATTTATTAATTCATAGTAAATGAGAACTCAATATTTAGTAAAGTCATTTTATGCTTCAAAAATAAATTTTATTCAAAAAATGGTTTTTATTGCATTTTTTGTGTGAATATTACAATTAATTTCTCTTAATTTTGTAAATTATATTTGAAAAAATTGATATTATTTTTGGATTCATAAAATCAAATTTATATTAGGGTTAATTTTGTATATTTTTATAAAATATTTTCTTTTTGGGAAAATTGTGGAGATATTGATTTTTCAAATACTGTAACTTTTATGACATTTTAATGATGAAAGAAAGATTTAATAAGTTTTTAAAACTTTTTATTGACCAAAGATATGTTAAATAAGTTAAATAAATTATTTTTAAAAAATTATTTGGAATTTGATAACTCAAACTTGACTTTTGTGAATATAAGGGATATTTCATTGAAATTAAAAACAATTTTTTGGATATTTACATGTAATGGAATGGTTAGAATATGAAATTTGATTTTTTTTATTGCTCTAAAAGTATAATAACATTCCTATGTTTATTATTTAACCAAAAAAAATTATGTAAACCAACTTATTACTTGATTTTATGGTGAAATGGTTTTCACTATTAAATTGGGTATTTTCTTAAAGACTATTTTTCTTGTGTTTTGTGTTTTTAAATTAAAAGTAATTTTTATCTACAATTGAAATTAAATATGATAAAAGGATTGAAATTATTGAAGCAAAATATATAAAAAAATTTAGAAGTCCCATTTTGTTCTTGTTCATATAGTTATATTATCATGGTGAATAATTAAGTTATCACTATTGTCAAAACCCCCTCCCTCCAAAGATTCCCCTCCTCTATAGTAAATGAATAAAGGGAGATAATAACTCCCAAGTAATACCTAAAGTAGGCCCTGTGGTGGAAACCATCACCAATGGTATAAAAGTCGCACAAAATGGGTGGTATATCCCTTTTTAAAGAAACAATATTGGGAGATAAGATGTTTCATCCCAAAAAAACTCAAAGATATATATATAAAACAAAAAAAAATCCATATCAAATGAATGTTTAAAATATAATTGATATAAAACAATGTATCAAAAGTAAATTCCAAAATAAAGCTAAGAAGCAACCCGAAAATTCTCCTAAATTCCAAGCTCATAAGGTATAGCACAATCCATGTAATCCTCCTAGAAACCTGGAAAAAGTTTTATATACATAGGGTGAGAACACAAGTATAATCAGTAGTTAAAACCAAAGTCTCTCATGCACAAGTGAGAGAAGCATACTAATTCTCTCGTGAGAAAATGGCAGAACCCAACATCATCTAACAAGGTATACTAGCCATACCAACCTCACCAAGACACCCTCACTAAGTAATGCAAGTCAAGTAAATTAATATAGTAATCACATCGATTATTTGGGTACCTTGCACCACTTCCCACTTGTTTAGACACACTTGACGAATGAAAAATATCCTTTTACTCCCACCTCTACGGAAAGAACCATGTCATAACCCACATGCACATTCTTGTGGCCACAAACCACATCTCATCCCATCACCTAGGCCCCAAGACACATCATATCACACCCACAGACACGTGGACCACAACTGCATCACATCCTACCCACACACACCTCATCCTTCATAAACCACACCACATATCAATAGAAAACACCTGGTCCACAAACCATGTCATATCCCAAAAACACATGGGAAAATCACATCTCATCTCATCTTGAAGACACCTAGTAAAGCCCAACTCATCTCATCCTGAAGATACCTGGGAAAGAAAAACTCATCGGCACACACCTAGGCCCCAAAAACCACAACCTTCCCAAAGAATCTAAGGCTACCGCTTCCTGGAAGAAGGAGTGGGGAAGAATGGGTAACCAACCATATATCCTCCCACCAGGATGTTTGGGAAAGACACCCTCCCCCGTGACGATGGGGGTGTTTAGCATGTAGTGCTTAGCAAGGGTGTGGTGCATAAGGAAATTAGAAAGGAAAAAGCATGTATATATAGATATAATACCAAACAATCATGCCTAAACTATGGGTTCTCAAACAAACAACCAGCTCACAATACAACCAACTTCAATGATACCTCTAAATGCACAACCACACAATAAACCACAAGCTCAATTCATAACCCCAACCAATTCAATTAACCAATTTTCATACCTTATTAAACTATTATTTTATTCATTCTATCTCTACCCAGGAAACTACTATGAACAACACAAAATAATCCACAAAGTAAAAGTCACACAGAGGAAGAATAACCATAGTAAATTCACCCACTTCGCATTCTTATATGTTTAACACTCATTCCAACCACTACTATCATAATTATTAAAAGTAATCCCACCCAAACCATCGTCTCAATAAGAAAAAATAATCAAATCATAGCCGCACCAAGAAACGCATCACTGCACAACCCAATCACAACCCTATTGTATGACACTTCCCATCCATTCCACAATTAAACAATCTCTCAAACTGAGATTCCAACACACCTTTCGAACAACCCCACATCACACAGCCATGCCCAAAACCCAACTATAGTGTAGTTCAGAACAAACCCACACACAAAAAACCACCACACGAACCAAGATGAGGAATATTTATATTTAAAAAGGCATTCATCACTTAATTTACTCTTGTTAATCCAGGGTTTATCACATAAACAGTTTGATCATGGGGTGTCCATATATTATATGAGTGTATGTGGTTACCTGATTTCATAACAATTAGTCGACAAAAAACCAAACATCATGAATTCTAGAATCATTACTTGGTGCGTAAACAAGGACCACCAATGGCCACAATTTTCATTGGGTTGTTTAGCCCATATAATTCTCAACAATAACAACAACAAAATAAAAATAAGATCATGTGGAACTTTTCCCCACCCCATTCATATTAACCTTAACCCAATTCAATTATATTTATTTAATTTGTATTCGACTATCTTCACATGGGATACATTTGTACACCCACCCCACATGATACATAATTGGGAGGGATAAAGGAAACCTACTTGGAGGAAGATACAATTGGCACTTCCTGGTTGTACCAAAGTAGGGGGCGCGCATGCAGTAGGAAGAGCCTCCAGGGAAAACATAGTCTAAATCCTATAACACAATTACATGACTCATCAGGGGGAAAGAAAGGTTTGGGGTGTCTCGCACTAAGAGAGATGGAATCCATAAGGAAGATAAGATCTTGACTTTAGAAAGGCCAAATCCTAAATCAATAGTAGAAATGGTTTTTAAAAATCTATTAAAGGTAGATCGTGACCAAGACCACATTGTTTGGAAATCAGAGGAAGATTATGGTTTGAGAAGATAGATATGATTCAAAATGGCTCCAAAACCATTAAATATGGTATTAAACTTATTTTATGTAAAAGAAAATGTTAAAGGGGTGAAACTTTAGGAATCTAGAAACATTGTTCATGGATCACAATTGGAATGACTTACTACTGAATGAGTCATTGTTGGATGACTCACGGTTGGATGATCTACCATTGGGTGAGAACCCATCATGAGTCACTATCGTGAGTCACCATCGTGAGTCACCATCATGAGTCACCATCTTAAATCACCATCAGGACTCACCATTGAGACAAACAATTAGATACTCATCATTAGAAAATCAGCCATTGGATCACTTTCCACTAGACAAGCTACCATTGGATGACTCAGCACTGGAAAATCTATCGTTGGGTAAGATATCATCACAATTCACTATCGTGAGTCACCATTGTGAGTTTCCATCAAGAGTAACCATACTGAATCACCGTCATGACTCACCATCATGACTCGCCATTGAGACTCACCATCACGACTCACTGTTGCAACTTATAGTCACCGACCTACCATTGGAGAACTTGAAAAATTGAAAATTTTACAATGTTTTGAAATAATTCATTATGACCTTTGAGAACACTTTAACTACCATATCTTCACAAAGTGATGGACTGGAGAGGTCTGGGCCATTACATCTTTTAATCTTAAAATGGGTTTAAAGTTGTTTAACTATAAGATAATGACTAAAATTTGTCCAAAAATTTTCTAAATGTTATTATCTAATTTTATTTCGACCCTATCACATATTATCTTCTAGTTTTGTGTTTTTTGGGTTCACTTTAAATTACTATGATATATGTATATTATTTAATATTTTATGTAATTCCAAGTGTGTCATTTCCCTCCCTTATAAAATAGCACATACTCTCCTCCCTTTTCACAATGTTAGAGAGATATAGATCAGAAAATAAATACCTTAATATATTATTATACTCCTTTTCAATTTCCTATATATTCTTTTAGTTTTATAATATTATCCTTTCAAGGATTAATGTGTAAGCTGAAGAAGGTTCCTCGGTCAAAAGTTATAACTCTTAACTGGATGCTTTTAATTTTATTTCTTCTTCTACTTCCTATAAATAAATTATATCCATAATAACATGATTAATCCAGTATAATAAATATACTAAAATTTTATTGTGATTATGGTATTACCATTTTATACCTTATTTCCATCTTATGGTAAATGAAAACATTGCTCATGAATACATGTGGACTACCACCTTTGTGAAATAATACATTTTGTTTTTCATCACTCATTCACATTGTTGGTTATAATGATGTATTTAATAAATATTTTTTATATTTATGATATTATTATAGTACTATAAAAGTTAATTAATATTTAACTTTCTATCATTCCATCCATTGAAAAGTGGAAACATCACTAATGCGTATGTATGGACTACTATCTCTACTAAGTGAGGTAATTCATTTTTCTTCACCACATTATATGAATATATATAAAAGAGTATATAAATATTAATTAATAGACTCGTGATATGAATAATATTCTAGATATTATGGAATAATGATCAAAGTATAGGGTCTAGTAATTTTAAACTAGAGCATGTATAAAAACAAATCATTTATCACCCATAATAGTGTTTTTAATAAATAATTTTTAATAAAATTATGATTGGATGATATAAGTAAATCACTTATGGTATGATATATATGATTTTATTTATATAATATATTTATAATTAATATATATTTATTATATATGAGGTTCAAATGTGTATGAATAAATACAAGACTTGCGTTAATGGATTTATGTTTTAATCTCATATTAATCGAGATAGTTTATGCTTGAATTTCCATTGAGTGAAATTATATAATCCTTATCTAATAAAAACCTTTAATTTTATTCTCCTATATTTATTCAAGTAATTTTCAAATAATAGTAACATTTTCCTCTCTTTTTTACTTAAAATTATTGGTAAATTTTTTTAATAAAAACAAACTTTATTTCCTATTTAGTTGAGAATATTTTTCTTTAACATCGATGTTTTCATTAAAAAAATTTTAAGAATGTTTTTACTATTATCCAATTATTTTTAAAATTCATTTTTACCCATTTTTGAATATATATTAAAATTATTCAAATGAATCTTCTTGTTGTTTTCTGAATGAGGTACTTTTGACTTTTTACTGAAAATGTAAAAGGAATATTTATTTTAATGTACACAGTATGAATGGAATTTCCTGCCATCATGACTGCACAATAATTTGAAGATTAATTTATAAGTTTCCACATTCTTCTTCAAATAAAATTTTCACCTTAATATTTAAAAAAATAAATTTAAAATAGGTTCTTTCAAAATGAAAAGTTTATTTTCTTCGATAAATATTCTAGTGATCTTTTAAATGAATTTTTCATCTATGATAACATCATTTGATGTTAATTATACTTCAATAGAGATATTATCCAATGATACCATCCTTATTATTTATCTGTATGGTTTATTATTATGATTATGATATTATTTTGAAACCCATTTATTTTCCATAGATTATACTATAATGAAAAGATTAAATGTTTATGAAACTCATTTACTTTCCATGGGTTATGATTTGATGGTATGATAAATGTTTTTTTGATTTTGTGGCACCGATATATATGATTTTTGGTATTTGATGGGTGAAAAAAGATTCAATGCTTCTGGTGATACCAATGAGTTGAAGGTTTCAACCCACTAGTAAGGCTTCCCCTCTTCAAACTCTACTCTATAGTCCTAGTCTTTCTCTCCAATCCAAGTTGGTATAGTGAAAAAACTTGTGGAGACATTGGGATTGTGTTGTTTGAATGGTAGTTGGAATTCTAGGAGGTGCAACATTGATTCAGTGTGCTTGTTGGTCCTATATTTTTGGATTAGTTGTTTCCCCTTGACATTGTAGTTGGTTCCATTTTTCATGGTTGATACTATCGATGGTGACCCTTGGATGGGAGCTATGATTTTGGTTTGTTTTTTCATGATGGAGATGGTGATTTCTTGCTTACGTGTTTCATAACAGCTTTCAATTTTTTTTGTGTTCTAATGATTCTGTATAGTGTTTCTAATAATCTTAATTTGGGTCCTCACCAGCATTGGGGGTGGGAAATGATGATGATGACTGGTGCATCTGGTGTGTCAGGGTGTGTAGCTCAAGGGGCTTGATGTCTATGCTAATGATTCCCATGGTTCCTTTTGGAAATTTTAATTTGTGGGTTGGGTGTTTTTCCCTAGTTATGTCCTTTTTGTGGTGTTTGAATTTGTATCCATAAATTTGTGAGGTTCCCACTAATATATAAAGTAGTTTATTCAAAAAATGGAAAAACGGATTTGGGGTATTTGATGGGTGGGACTATAATTATATATCCCTTTAATAAATTTGGTAAATATGGATATCTATTGAGATAATAATGACTAGAAGGGGGAGTGAACCTAGTTTAGTAAGGGACTTGGTCCCCTTTGATAGTCTAGGGAGTAAACCTTGACTAAGGATATAACAAAATCGGGAGTGAACCCAATCCACTATAATAGTTTTGGTAATAATTATTTCCTAAGGAAATTATTTTCTATTCTTATGTGAATTCCAAAAACTTATGTCTTATTCCAATGTTATTCTCTCATGGATTATGCTTTTTGATCCCTTTATGACTCATGTCTTATGATATTCCATTTTTTATTCCAACACTCATGTTTATGGTATATGATTTCTTGGGTATTGTTTTTAATTGTTAAGCTCAAGTTCACATGCCATAATTCTAATATTACGCTTAAATTATTATTTAAATCACCCTTTTTAAACATTAATGTGCCTCTAAACTCACCCTTTTTATGTTTCCTTTGCACTTTTATATGAAGAAAAGTTTTAAGTGTGTTATTTATAAAAAGGGTTCTAGTTGTGAATAACTTAATGGGAGATAGTGTAGGTATTTTATTTTCCAGTTTTTTATGTATCCAAGATTCCAATGAAACTAAACCATTACAATTTTGGTGTGGATTTCAATGTTATGTAATGAATATTAATCTAAAAAGATTAAATATTTATGTATGAAAAGTATGGGTCTCAATAGTTGGTATCATAGTAGGGTTTAGTTAATATGTACAAAATATAATTAGAGAACTTTATTGAAAACTGTGGGGATAATTATAAATATAGGATAACATATTAATGTTTTGGTAAGGTAGAGATTATATGGTTTTCATAGTAATACATTTGTGTCTCGATACTACAAGTGGATGTGGTTTTGGAACAGATTCATCAAGAGGTAATAACCCCAAAAAAGATGGTTAGGTATATCTCAACCATCATTATGGTTCATGGTTAATGGTTCCTTACTATTCATTCATATACTTAAAAATTAGATATTTATTTAGTATCAAAAACTCATAATGGTATGATGATATCATATACATTTTATAACTCCACTATGATAGAAGTTTGTGAGAATATACTTCCAAAAAATCTTATGATTCTACCTCTAATTGATTTTGATGTGATTTTGGGCATGGATTATCACTCTCTATATAGATCTCATATCAACTACTGAGGAAAAAATTCAGATTTGACATTCTAAACCAACCAATGATTGTCTTTCGTTGTGACGATGGATATTAAATTCTAATGGAATTTACTTCTATTTCGTGGTCCTTACTGCCTATTCATGAGGGAAATTGATCTCAATTTGTTATGGAGAAACTCAAAATTGAATATATGCCTATTATTTAGGATTATGATGATGTATTTCTTAAAGACTTTCCATGTCTTTCCCCAAATAGTGAAGTTCAGTTTTCAATAGAACTCATACCTAGTGTTATACCTATTTCAAAGACTCAATATAAAATGGACCTAATTGAGTTATGGGAATTGAAGGAGAAAATCTAGGATAATCTTTGTAAGGGATTAATATTTCCTAGTGCATCACAATGGGTTGTGCCTATTCTTTTTGTAAAAAATAAATATGGTTCAATACATCTTTGAATTGATTAATGAGAAATTAACAAGATCAATATCAAGAAAATGTATTCTTTACCCCATATCAATTATCTATTTTATCAATTAAGAGGAGATAAACATTTTCCCAAGACTGATATTTGATCTGGGTATCCTTAATTAAGATTCAAAAAGGAAGATATACCCAAGACATCCTTCTGTATGAGGTATGGTCATTATGAATTTATAGTAATTCCATTTGTACATACCAATGATCCTACAATATTCATGTATTAAATGAATATAGTTCTTAAATATTACCTTCATCATTTTTTTATAGTTTTTATAAATTACATACTTATATATTCTAAGAAAATGGAAGATCACAAAGATCACTTGTGGATTGTAAAGAATATACATATAAAGGAGAATTTGTATACAAAAGTTAAGAACTGTGAATTTTGGTTATAGAAAGTTTCATTTTTTGGTCATATAATAACAAGATAGGGTATATTAGTTGACCCATCAAAGAAAGAAGTTATTGAACATTAACCCATACTAACCATTTTGATAAATATCTATAGTCTTCTTATTTTGGCAAGATATTATTTATTCTTTGTGTAGAATTTATCAAGACCTTCTAATCCACTTACTGAGTTAACTTAGAATGGATTGAAGTTCCTTTGAAAATATGAATGTGATGAAAATTTCAAGGAACTGAAGATAAGGTTAGTTAATTAACCTATGATTATAATACCCTAGAGTAGAGAAGGGTTTTTCATTTATAGTGATGTAAAAAATATGGTATCAGGATGCATCTTCAACACAAAATGATATGGTGATAGCTTATACCTCACACTAATTGAAATTTCATGAGAATAATTACCCAACTCATGATTTTAAGTTAACTAAAGTAATTATTTTATTAAAGATATGGAGGAATTGTCTATACATAGAAAGGTGTGACATATATACTGATTATAAAAATTTTAAGTATATATTCTCACAGAAAGAGTTAAATATGTTCTATAGAAGATGGTTGGAATTGATTAAAGATTAGGATTACTCAATACATTACAACATTGAGAAGGTTAACATGGGGGAGGATTCTTCGAATCAAATGGATCATGCTAGTTTATCTATGATGATGATAAAAAAAGAATCCAATATTTCTAGATTTTTAATGGATGTATATTGAAATCTTGAAGAAATGTGATAAATATTGCCTTACTCAAATGATTGTCCAACCATCTATCCATGTCAAGATAAAGTAGCTACAGATGGAATATGTAGAGCTAGAAAATAAGGTGAGAAATGTTCCTAAGTTTAAACTAGATAATTATGGAATGATAAGGTTTAGGAACCGTGTATGTGACCCATCCATACCAAATTTCAATGACCTTTTGGATGAAGCTCGTGGTTTGTCATTATTTATTCATCCTAGAATTACAAATATGTATTGAGATTTAAAAAGAATATTTTGGGTGGGAAAAAATTAAGAGAGATGTTGTAGAGTGTGAATATTGGTGATTGGAATGTCCGCAAGTTAAGGTTGATAGATGGAATTTTAAGGGTATGTTACAACCAATATGCATACTAGAATGGAGAAGGGAAAACATCCCCATGGATTTCATTGTCAGACTCCAAAACAATATATTGGATATAATGATATTATAATTTTAGTCAATTAAATTACAAATATATAACACACTATTTCCAATAGATATGATTTATCACTTTATCAATTTTACAAGATATACTTTAAGGAATTGGTGATATTTCACAAAGTACTACTCTCAGTGGTATCTAATAGGGATCTGAGGTTTTTCTCAAAGTTCATGAGAAGTAATAAATAGGCTTTGGATAGATGTGTTTTAGTACTACATATCATCCTCAGACATATGGTCAGTCTAAGAGAAATATTCAAACCATAGAGGGTAGATTTACATCCTGTTCTTTAGATTTTAAAGGTGGTTGGTATCAACACATTTTTCTTATCAGATTCTCCTATAACAATAGATTTCACTCAATCATTTAGATAAATCATTATAAATCCCTCTATGGAAGTAATTGTATAATTCCAACATGTTGGAACGAAGTTAGAAAAATAAATCTATTGGGACCTGAGCTAGTTGAGGAAATGTCAGACAAAGTCATATACATTCAACATCATATCAAGGAAACTTAAATTTGATAAAAAATTTATGCATAAAATCATTAGTGAAATCTGGAATTCAAATTTGGTGAGAAAGTATCCCTATGAATTTCTCTATAGAATAAGGTTATGAGATTCTAAAAAGGGGGAAGTTCATCCCTTGGTTTATTGGACACTTCAAATTTTTTGATTTAGTTCAAATGGTTACTTATCACTTTATACTTCCACTAAACCTCTCTCATGTTCAAGTGTGTTCCATGTATCTTCCCTGAGGAAGTATATAACAAATCCTTCAAAAGTACTGAAATCAGAGGTCATTCCACTGGAGAAATATCTCTCTTATAAGGAATAACCAGTGGATATTTTGGATTAAAGAGATAAAGTACTATAAAAATACCACTGAACCTAGTAAATGTTTTGTGGCGAAACCATTAATTTGAAGAAGCTCAGTGGGAATCCAAGGATGTGATGAGGTAGAAGTGCCCTCAGTTTCTTGTATTAGAGTGATATAATTTTGAGGGATAAAATATTATAATGGGATAGAATGTAACACCTCAAGATTTTATGAAACATTTCTCACTAAATAAATTCCATTTCTTTGATAGATTTCTTAACACACAACAGTGATCTTTAATTGAACTAATATATACTATAAAAATATTATTATTTAATTTTTACTGTTATAACATAGTTGTTAAAATTGACGGAATGAATAGGAATAAAAAAATTATATAAAATATGTGTAATTTTTCTATATAATTCAAATTTAGTGATTAATTCATAATAAATATGTATTCAATTTTTAGTAAAGTCATTTTAGGCTTTAAAAATACATTTTATTTAGAAATGGTTTTTATTTCATTTTTTGGGTAACACCCCAAGGTTCCACAGTACGTTTCTCTTTGAATAATGAAATAGATTGCGTCGCACGCAACTTTGAGTTCTAACACACCACGACCAATCAAACTAGCCGTTATGAATAGTAATACACACTTTTTGAAATTTTATAAATTTTATTTTTCAAAATGGACTTCATTTTTGGATTTGGAATATCAAAATTAGGTTAAGGAGAATTTTTTGTATTTTTATGAAAACGTTCAATTTTTGAAGAATAGTAAAAAAAACATTGTGTTATTATTTAAAACCGACTATTTATTTAAATAATTATTTATTTTATTTAAATTTATTTTAAGTCAAAATAGATTCATAATACCTATATTAATTTCAATTTAATTCATTGGATTCATTTTTATAATAAAATTAGATGTATAAATTTTTATTGAACTTTTTTAACGTCTTTTACCCACCTTCTAGGCATGTTAGAAAATTTGCATAAAACAAAATTCTATTGCTTATGTGAATTGAATTTCAAATATCAGAGAGTCAAGGTTGAAATAAGTAAGTAAAATTTGGTTCAATGGGATGAAATTAATTTTTGGTGAATACTAACTTTTGAATTTCATTTTCCACGGTTAAAAAGAAATCGGGTAATTAAAGTTAAAATGATATTATAATTACCCTAACACATGTCCTAATTCTATTTGATAAGTGTATTTCGACCAAAATAAACCTTAGGAATAAAATATGATCTTTTTGGTCCACTTTTATTAGATTAGTAAGTTTACTATATTTTATTTTAGGAAGAGTTAAAAGTGTTAAATTCAATGTTTAATAACTAACCCATTTTTAATATTGGGTTACACATAAGATAAATTAGACTATAAATATTAATTAGTAATATAAGAATATTTCCTAAATAATGGTATTTAATTTATAATTTTTAGACGTTAAATTATTTAATTTATTTATGACACAATGATGATGCAGTAATTACCTTATTAATGAAAGATTAAAATAATTGATATTACAAATATCCAAATAAATGTAAATTGAGACTTTTGATGAATTACAGGAATTTTATAGGTTAATATGACATGTTAGGGTTGATTAAATTAATTTTTTTCGAAGTAATCAAGATGTTAGTACTTTAACAAAAATCAATTACTTAATAATGTCAAAATTGACATAAATGAATTTTTAAAACAAATACTATATTATTAAATGATATAATAGTCTTAAATATCTAAGGTTTGGACAAAGAACTTATATAATAATATATATTTCATTAATTAACCACTTTGTGTTCTCTTTTAATTTTATAGTAAGTTTATTAACCATATAATATAAAAATACAATGAGACATGGTAATTGATAAACAATTTAACCAAGAATTAAATCAAAAAGATAGGGTTAATATGGTGACCTAAACCTGTATAAAACCTATTGGTTGAGAGTTTTTCGACCCATAACCACCTGTTCTTTTAAATAAATCACTTTTTAGCCATTATAAACCAAATGTGATTATATAATAAAATAATATTTCAAGGTTTTCCAAAAGTGACCCTCACATCTCTTATAAAAGGGTACTTCCCCTTATCTCAAAAATCACACATCCAAATCCATTTGGCTTGGCCAAACCATGCTCAAATATCCTCCCAACTACCCTTAATTCAACCTAGAGGCCTTAATTTGATCATAAATCCAACCTAAGGATCCTTTTTTATCAAATCAAAAGGAAACACTCAAAGAAGATATTATTATTCCATCACCTCTTTCAAGTTATTTTATTCTTCCACTTCCTCTTTATTTGTCTTTTCCATACAAAAATAATAACACTTGTACCTTCCAAAAACTTTTATGTTATTATAAATATGGTAGAACCATATTCATTATTCTATCCATCATATAAATGATAAATTCACCATACATACATACGTACGGCTTACAGTCTCCACGTCGTGGTGTAGTTTGTCATTCAACACTTCTCTGTTTAGATGGGTATAATAATGAGTATAATTGATGTTATAATAAATAAAAAAAAATTCTTGATTCTGTATATATGATTTACCATCCAATTACATATGATTTTACCATCAATATAATGGTATTGTCGCTCATGCGTACGTACAGATTACCATCTCCACGAACGCGATCAGATTCATTTCCCCATTGTCACCATTCCCGAATAATTTTATTTTTATGATTAAAAATAATTTTTAATAACTTAATATAATTCTAGATATTAATTAAATACATCTTATTAATAACAAACTTTACTTATGTAACAAAACATATAAAGGAAAATGAATCATTTAACACCCGAAACAATCATACTACTGAAATATTATTAAAAAATCAATATTAGATGATCATATATGGTATCATATTTATGTATGTGGTTCTTGTATAATTTAATAAAAATTATTTAACTATTATACAAGAGTTTAACATACCCTCGACCAAAGAAAAATACAAGTTAAGGGTTATATTTCACAATCTTTTTAATATCCGAGTTTGTTTATACGTGAGTATCTACTGGGACCTATTTATCATTCAAATCTGTGTTTCATAAAACTATATTTCAAAACATTTTCACTATTTCCTATAATTTAGGATAAATTCATTTATACCCTTATTTTACTTTTTATGAAATTTTTTGAAAAGAATCATTCTGTCATTTTCTAAACAAGGCACTTTATGACCTTTTCGACAAATTAAGGTAAGAATGTTATTTTTAACTTATACAGCGGGTGAGGCTATTTTCTGCTATTATAATACCTTTGAAGCTTCCCTTACAATATTATAAGAATATTTTCAAAATAAATGTTTTATTTTATAATTACGTGACTTTTAAATTATTTTAAAATAGAAAGAGATATTTCACTCAAATAGTTTTGATTTCATCTTTGTCAACATCCTTTGATGGATTTTACACTTGATTGAAGTTGATTTATTATGATACAGTCTTCCATATTTTATTGAAGTATTGTGATATGTTTGACTATGTATGTGTTATTTTTATACCATTCATGGTTTATGGTTAAAGTATTAACATTTTGTATGCTAGTTTTAATATGAATGTTTATGTTATGTTTTAACCTTTTCATTTGAGGAATTTATGGGACTTAGTAAATGATGGGTGGAGCTTGCTATGGATCCTTGATGATTTATTAGGTCTATTGAGACAAATTAGTGTCTTGGTACAAGGCCGTGACAAAATCTTATTTTTAGTATTGGCACGAGGCCTTGACTATGTGGTTATGATGTCTAGAATTATGAATTCCATCATTATGAAATTGGCAATTCATATAGAATTTGATTATTCAAAAAGTATAATATCCATGTGAATAAGTAAATGGAATTATTTGATTTATATTTTCCATATTATGCTGAATTTTATGTTTAAAAGGATTATTTTTTAGTCTAATACATTGCCATAAAATTTTTATGCTTATTTATGAAAGTTTCTACTATATTGTTCTCCTTAATGAGCATATGAGCTCACAACTTTCTTATGTATTATTTTTTACCAGGATGCAAAGAAGTATTTTACAATTAACCTGTAAGAATAGGCTAAGGGATAATATTGTGTTCAAATGGGGAATAATGATGTTGTTTTTCTTTATTTGATGATGTAATGTAAAACTTATGTATGTATCTAGTACTTGCAAGGCTACAAAACTAATTGGTCTTTCGAGACTTGATCTCTTGTGATCCTGCCAATGTTAGTTAATAATGAACCGACTCTGAGTAACTAGGGTCAGTGTGTTACAGTTGGTATCAGAGGAAGTTTGGTACAAACCTTGGAAACTATATTTAGAAAAACTCGGATTAGAAAACATTACCCCAAGATAGACTTTTAGGATTAGTATATAAGAACTTCCTAAAATTTTGGTAATATAGATATTCAGTGAGTTTTCTAAGTAATACATCCATATCTGGATAAGATCAGGTATAGGAAGATCTGGATTAGATATACCTAAGAGAGAAAACTCCAATAAGGAGTTTTGGGCTTGACCCGAGGTATCCTGGTACTTGAGAACGGGACTTGATGCACTCTTGGTTATGACACTCCCGAGGGATATGCTTAGGATAATTCAAATTTTATTTACAAACCATTATGAAGTATCTATGAGTATATACTTCCTCAAAGAAAACATTTTTTATGATTAGGGATTATATGCATAAATTGTTCAATTTATGTTAGGTATTTTACTAGTTTGGAATTATGTATTGTGATTCATAAACTAATCGAGTGTATTCCATTGTTTAGAAATAGAGCCTAGTGGAAGGAATGGAAACCGTATCAGTGCATGTAATCCATGTAGGGATTTACCTCCTACACAAGATAATTATAGTGGAGATGGTGATGCAACTGGAACTGATCATCTTATCACCATACTAGGACAACTCACTCAGGTTATGAATAATAACCTTACCCGTATGGAGCACCCTCATCCACAACATGGAGGATCAATGTTAGACCACTTCCTGAGGCAACATCCAAAAACATTCAATGGGACTACAAATCCATTTGTATATAAGAAATGGATAATTTCCTTAGAGAAAATATTTCATGCTTTGGGGAGTAGCGAAAGGGAATAAGTTGCCATGGAATTTTATCGTCTCACTAGAGATGCAGATCGATGGTGGTCATTAATTAAAAATGCAAAGGGGGACGAAGAGGTGTCATCTATGGAATGGAGGGAGTTTAAAGAGATTTTCTTCGAAAAAATACCTTCCTTGTGACCATCTATTTGATATGGAAAGGCATTTTCTGAGTCTAAGGGAAAAGGGGAATGAGAATGTCGCAAAGTATGAGGCTAACTTTACAAGGTTTGAAAGGCATGCTACTAATTATATACATAACCCAAGGATTAAGATTGATCAATTCTTATATGGGTTAAAACAATTTCTCCATTGAGCATTAGTCTCACAATCCTTCCCATAATACGAAGATATAGTCTCATGGGATATCAAGATAGAAAAATAATTCTCTAAGTATTACGAATTTAAAAGCAAAGAAAAAGATGCAGAGATATGTGGAACACTATTTAAAAATAAATAAGGGGGAGAAGAGAAAAGTAGAATTTCTATCCTATAGTAAATATGGGAAGTAACACCCCGGTACTTGCTAGAAGGGAATGGGAGTTTGTTACAAGTGTTGTGAAAAAGGCCACCAAGATCGTGATTGCAAATGGAAGAAAGAGTCTGTCAATGTAGAATGCAACAATTTTAGAGAAATGGGGAATTATGCAAATGAATACCCTAATCTTCAATGAAACCTACCTTAGAAAAGTCCAAGGGAGTAGGTCCAAGTTTATGTGATTACTACTGCTGAGGTTGAAGCTCCAAAGGAAGTGGTGGTAGGTAATTTAATGGTTTCCTCAAATTTAACCAATGATTTATTTGATTCTAGATCATCACATTATTTCATATCTTCCCAGTTTTCTAAGAAAAATAGACATTTTCAATTTGATTTAACAAGGCAGTTGTCAGTCAAAACTCCTAAGGGAAGTATCATTGCAACAAAGTTTGGATAATCATTTCCCATTAGGGTATATAAACATTATTTATCTGTTGATCTCATTGTAATTCCCATGATTGAATTTGATATAATCCTCAGAATATATTGGCTTTCATACCATGATAAGAAAATTTGACATAAGAAGAAGGAGTATACAATTTACGATGATGAAAAAGAGTACCTTTTCTTTAGAGCAGAAACGTCACCATCTAATTCTTATCTAGATCCACCCCCTATAGATCTACTAAATTCAATTATTGGGGATGAAGAGAGTGAAATAACTATGTGTGAGGAAAGTAATGTTCATATAGAGGACCAACCTATTGTGCAATAATATGTTGATGTGTTTCCAGAGGATTTACCTGGACATCCTCCAAAATGAGAAATTGAGTTTTCCATTGATTTAATTCCTAGTTCAAGGCCCATATCAAAGACCGCTTATATAATGGCCACTGTGAAATTAGTGGAACAAAAGGAAAAACTATAGGAGTTGAGTAATAAAGGATTTATTCACCCCATTGTTTCCCTATGGGGAGCCTCTGTTCATTTTTGAAAGAAGAAATATAGATCTATGAGGTTGTCCATTGACTATAGAAATATCAATGCCATAACAATAAAGAACAAGTATCCCCTACCTCTCATTGATGATTTATTCGATCAACTTCATGGAGCTCAATATTTTTCAAAGATTGAATTTCGATCAGGATATCGTCAGTTGTGTGTGAAGAAGGAAGACATTCTGAAGATAGCATTTCATACCAGGTACGGGCACTGCGAGTTTACAGTGATGCCTTTTGGACTAAATAATGCAACCTCTATTTTCTTGGATCTAATGAATAGAGTTTTAGAGTAATATATTAATGAATTTTTCGTGGTTTTTATTTTTCATATCTTGGCCATATTGTCTCTAAGGATGGAATCTCTATTGATCCTTCAAAGACCAAGGCAATCCAAGAATGGCCAACACCAATGAGTATAACTGACGTATCCAGTTTTATTGGTTTAGTAGGTTATTATTGGATCTTAGTCTAGAATTTTTCCTGATTGGAAAACCCATTAACCAAGATCACACGTAAAGGCTTTAAATTTTTTTGGAAAAAAGAGTGTGAATAATTTTTTGAACAACTGAATATAATATTAGTCAATGCTCCTATATTGACTCTACCATTGTGGAATGATGGGTTTGTTATTTATAGTGATGCTTCAAAGAAAGAACATGGTTGTATCCTTATATAGAATGATAGAGTTATTTCCTAGGCATCACGATAGCTAAAAATTCATGAACAAAACTATCCCACTCATGATCTTGAGTTAGCATGTGTAATCTTTTCTTTAAAGAAATGGAGACACTATCTCTATGGTGAAAATGTGAGATATATATCAATCACAAGAGTTTTTAGTATATTTTCTCATAGAAAGAAATAAACATAAGGCAAATACGATGGCTTGAACTACTCAAAGATTATGATTTCACTATACACTATCACTCGTTGTAACGACCCAAAATTTCATTAATGGAAAATACCTCTTGATCCAGTTAAATGTTTATTTATGTTTTTATAAGATGTCAACTTCTTTAGTTTAACGTTAAGATTTGTGACCGTTACTTTTATAGTCGTTGAACAGTGATCATCTGGGTAGTTTAAATATAAGGCTTTAACGAACCAATTTTCTACTCAGACAAAGAGAGCGATGGCCTCATCCAGTAGAATTGCCCCTTACGAAGCCCATTTGTCGGAGGTCGGAAAGGAGGTGGCGTCTTTGGGCTTTGCCCTTGACCAAGCCCAAGCTGAGCTTCATCAAGTCAAGCTCGAACGTGATCGTCTACGGGAAAAATGGAAGTTGATAGAGATTACCACTCGAGCAATGTTATCCGAGCAACCCCAAGAGTCTGTCACCATCGCACACCTTAACCTTAGGTCTTATAAGGCTATTTTAAGGGGTTATGTAACAAATAAGTAGCACCATGTTCATGTACATTATTTTTGTATATAATAATGAATATAATTTCTAGTCATTTTTTATACATTGTAATTAGTTTTTAAAGTACAAACGGTGTTTTTAGTTATTATTTAATTAAGAATTATATTTTATTAAATTAAAGGATTTTTGAATTAAATAATATTTTAATAAAATATTATTATTAATATTAAATTAATTTTTATTAAATATAAATGATCTTATAATTTTATGAATGCAATTAAAATTTTTATTAAGGTTTGAAAGCCATTTCTGTCAAAACCCGTGAATTTTTTATAAATGTCGGTTTTTATTTTAAAAGTGAAAATTCACATATTTAGAAAATTATTTAGATAAAATAAATATTATTTTTGGAATCAGGATGTCGAAATTATCCAACGGTGAATTTTTCATAATTTTCTGAGACAGTCAAATTTTTGGGTAAAAATTAAATACCATTTAAATATATAATGTGTTTTATGACATCATAATGACCCAATGGTGATGTAATAAAATACCATAATCCTTATGTTCGGACAATATGTGTTTTATCATTAAAATAATGAGTTTTTGGGTTTGTTTGACTCACTTTTCAAAGCATTAATGGAGCCCTCAAGACTTATTCAACACTTTGCCTTTTTAAATTAATTTCCATGGGAGTGTGACTCACCTCCACATAAGCAACCCTAATTTTTTAATAAGTTAGGACCTTGGCCTTGTAAAATATTGTTTTCTTCTTTCCTTTTCCAGAAACCATGGGCAAATACCATGGGATGGTTTGTGGTTTGGATTATTTTAATATAAGGGGTCCCAAACCTAAATAATAAAGAATTCTCTCACCTTTCCTATATAAACCCACCCAAGATCCCACTTCCTCCTCACCCAAAGCCCTTGAAGTTCGTCCAACCTCTGCCCTACTTTCTCTATAATCCTCTCAAGGTGCCCCAAGCTACCAAGAATCCTCTCACAAGCCTCTCTCTAGCCTTTGGAAGCACACTTCCAAGTAAGGGTTTTTCTTCCTTTCTCATTTTTGTCAATTTTCTTTAAGTTGTATTGCCATTTTAATTTCATTTATGAATGTTGGGGTATGGTTTCTCACCTCTCCCATACTGCCCTCTTATTGTTTGAATGATGGGAGACCCCTTTCTCTCTCATTAAATGCCTCCCATGTACACCCGTTACTATGCCGAAATTCCGAAAGGAACCTTTTTCTCCTCTTTTTTATTCAAGCAATACTTTTGTATCATGAATCTAAATTCCTTTTCAATTGTTGGTACATGTATCTATATGACCTCCTTACTTTCCATTACATGTAAATATGATGAGGAACCCCTTTCTCTCTCATCAACCTTTTTTATGAGTTCTTATGTCACGCCGTTACGCTGCCGAAATCGCACCGATTTTCTAAGCCAATGTCTTTGTGTAGTGAATACCATACCAATTTCTCCATCAAGGGTATTCACCTTTATGCACATTTACTTATTGATTTTAAAGTTTCATGTATGAATTCCACATTCCTTTATCGTGGAATAAATGATTATGTTTTATGAATTCATGTTTTATGATCCATGTGGCACACTTATGCATGAAATGAAATTTTTAAGAAGGGTGCGCCCTGATAGCGCTCCAATGCATTGGGTAAAGTATAGTATCATGATACGTCATGTGCAATGAGTGTTTACTCATGATAATTCAAGTGCAACGAGGGTTTACTCGTGCTTCAAGTGTAATGAGGGTTTACTCATGCTCCATGTGCAATGAGCCTTGGCTCATGCTAATTCAATGTTAAGTGTTGTTGCCACATTTCCATGTTATGATTATCATGCTTTATCATGCCTTTATGTTCATGTCTCTCTTATGCTCTATTGATATGACTATTTCCGAACATGTATTGTACTCCTCATGTTATTCATTGTGTACTCCCTTACTGGGCTTTATAGCTCACCCTTTTCTTATGCATGTCCTCAGGTTATCCCATGCAATGCTAAGTACGAAGGAATGTAGTGGTCATGTAAAGGAAGTTTTCAATAAGGATGTTGTATTTCAAGTTTAAAGTTTTTATGTAATGATCCTAAGCCCCAAAGACACTAAACCTCTCGATCTTCTTTGTTGTATCAAGTGAAGTTTTATGTAATAAAGCATGTTTAATTTGTAATAAAAAGCAGGGTTGTCATAGTTGGTATCAGAGGATAGGTTTAGTTATTTTTGGGATTAGGAAACCCTAGTAAAGCCTTAGATACAAGACTAATCATAATAAAAACATCCCTAAGTTTTGGTAAATACTAAGTAAGTGGTTTATCAAACAAATACATCCCTGTCTGGATACGAGCAGGTAGAGGCGGCTTTGGCACAGATGTATCCTAGGGGTAAAACCCGAAAACACCGCTTTGAGCTAGACTCAAACGGGAACTGGTGCACGACAACGAGCCTTGCTGCACTCTTGGTTACGACACTCCCGGGGGATATGTTTTGATAAATTCACAATCTTAGTATGAACCCTTATTAAGGGAAAAATGCCCCTAAGGATATATGTTAGAAGGAAGATCATGAAAATCCTGGATTGAATCCTATAGACTCATGAGTTAAAGAGATTAAAGTTTATTTATAAGTCATCAACTTTTGTCTTTGGATTACCCTTTATGTGTTACCCCTAACTTTCCTTTTATTCTAGCCAATGGCTGGTATTAGGAGAACTCGGGCTAACAACCGTTGTGAAGATCAGTGTGATGATTGTACTTATGAGATGCCCAATCCAATGGGAGCGGGAATCGCGAACTTTGTCACGCTTCTCTCTCAGCTAACTCAAGTTTTGAATAGAAACACTGGTCAAGAGGAACGTTCAACCCCCCTAAGAAAGAACAAGTCGCTATTGAAAGCTTCATGAGACAAAGGCCTCCTACTTTTAGTGGATCATCTGATCCCACGATTGCTGAACAATGGATCAACTCCATTGAAAAGATATTCTCCATCCTCCAATGC
Source organism: Viscum album (assembly GCA_963277665.1). NCBI lineage: Eukaryota > Viridiplantae > Streptophyta > Magnoliopsida > Santalales > Viscaceae > Viscum > Viscum album. The sequence goes on from OY728144.1 coordinate 163,874,340, forward strand.
TCTGAAAAAGAGAAGGTTCTCCTGGCGGCTTATCGTATGGAGGGTGAAGCTGATCAATGGTGGACGTTGATCAAAAATACAAAGCCTGAGGAGGAGATCGAGGCTTTGGAATAGAAGGTATTTCGGAAGATGTTTTTCGATAAATATTTTCCACGCACCCTCCGTCTTAAGATGGAAAGGGACTTCCTTTCCCTCAAGCAGGAAGATGAGGAATCTGTGGGAGCGTACGAGGCAAACTTCACAAGGCTTGCACGATACGCTTCCGGCTTTGTCGTTACCCCCGAATGCAAGGTTGATCGCTTCTTTGGTGGGCTGAAGCCTAGCTTGCGGAAAGCATTAGCGATCCGTGACTTCGACAGCTATGAGGAAATTGTCTGATGTTCTCTCAAGGTTGAAATGGAGATCGGAAAATCACAGGGGTATCATGGGGACAAGAATCGGAAGGTGTACTTCAATGCTGGTGGTCTGATGGATAAATCCAACGGCGCTAAGAAATTCTAGCACCCCACTTGCCAAAAGTGTGGAAAAAAGCACCCTGTAAATTGCCTTAGGGGGTCAAGAAAATGCTTCAAGTGTGGAAGAGAAGGGCACCTAGATGTTAACTGTCAGCAAGAAGGACCCGCGGCTGCGACGGAGGGGAGGAATGCTCCGTTCGAACCTCAACGCGTTGTTCAATGCTTCAAATGCAAAGAACCGGGTCATTTTGCGAATCAGTGCCCTAATCCAAGGGTTATCGGAGGCAATCAACAACCTCCAAGACAGCAAGGAAGAGCTTTTGCCATCACTTCTGCCGAAGTGAACCCCGACAACGAAGTGGTGACAGGTACGCTAGTTATTCATTCAAGAATAGCGAACGTACTTTTTGATTCAGGTTCTACGCATTCTTTTATATCTCAAAAGTTTAGTAGAACAATACCTGCACCACCACAAATCATGGAAGTAAAGATGTCGGTGAGTACGGCAAATGGGGCAATCATTGCATCCCATGAGTATAAGTCCTCCCCTGTTATAATCTGTGGATTGAATTTCCCGGAGAACCTCATCATACTCCCTTTGGTGGAATTTGATGCAATTCTTGGCATGGATTGGCTTTCCTTATATAGAGCCAACATAAATTGTCGGGAGAGGGAAATCACACTCCATATGGAGAATCGACCCCCGATTCTTTACAAGTGTCAGGAGGAAGATGAATCTCCTTTAGCTCCATCATCTCAAGCATGGATATTACTGCCTTATGAGCACGCATATCTAGCTCATATGATTGAGTCCAAGGAAGAAACCACCCTTGAAGAAATGCCTATTGTGAGGGAATTCGCTGAAGTATTTCCCGAGGAACTCCCTGGTCTTCCTCCAAGAAGAGATGTTGAGTTCTCAATTGAACTTATACCTAGGGCGCTACCAATATCCAAGAGTCCATATAGAATGGTTGTGGTTGAGCTTGAAGAACTGAAGAAACAACTACAGGAGAATCTGGATAAAGGGTTTATACGCCCAAGTGCATCACCATGGGGTGCACCAGTCCTCTTCGTCAAGAAGAAGGATGGGTCAATGCGGCTTTGCATCGATTATCGTGAACTTAACAAAATCACGATAAAGAACAAGTATCCTCTCCCAAGAATCGATGACTTGTTTGATCAGCTGCGTGGAGCACAATACTTCTCCAAGGTCGACTTGCGGTCGGGATATTATCAAGTAAGGGTGAAGAAGGAAGATATCCCCAAGACTACTTTTTGTACAAGGTACGGGCACTATGAATTCATAGTAATGCCTTTTGGACTCACCAATGCTCCATCAATATTCATGGACTTGATGAATAGAGTCTTTAGATATTACCTAGATAAATTTGTGGTAGACTTTATAGATGATATTCTAATATACTCCAAAACCAAGGAGGACCATGAGGAGCATTTAAGAACTGTACTGGAGACTTTGCGCGAGGAGAAGCTCTATGCCAAGTACAGAAAGTGTGAGTTCTGGTTGAAGGAGGTCTCATTCTTGGGCCATATCATCACAAGCAATGGGATATCTGTGGACCCCTCCAAAACAGATGCAATTGAGGGATGGCCGAGGCCAACATCGGTAACTGATATCCGTAGCTTCTTGGGGTTAGCTGGATATTATCGACGATTTGTGAGAAACTTCTCACGATTGTCCAACCCTCTTACCAAGCTAACTCGAAAGGGAGTAAAGTTTGCTTGGAGTGATGAATGCGAAGAAAGCTTCAAGGAGTTGAAAAGGAGGCTTATCACTGCACCTGTGCTCACTTTACCCACAAGTGGGGAGCTTTTTGTGGTATTCAGTGATGCTTCGAAGAAGGGCTTAGGATGTGTGCTGATGCAGAATGATAAAGTGATATCTTATTCCTCAAGACAGTTGAAAATCCATGAGCGAAACTATCCAACGCATGATCTGGAGTTGGCGGCGGTGATCTTTGCCTTGAAAATCTGGAGGCATTATCTCTATGGAGAGAAATGTGAGATATATACTGACCACAAGAGTCTTAAATATATATTCACACAGAAAGAGCTTAATATGCGCTAGAGAAGATGGATAGAGCTCATAAAGGATTATGACTGTTCAATACATTACCACCCTGGGAAGGCGAACAAGGTGGCGGATGCCCTAAGTAGAAAGGATCCAGCAATTCTATCAATGATGAGAATTGAGAAGGATCCAATCTTCTTAGACTTGATGAAGATGGATGTGGGAATCATAAAGAAGGGAACATCATCAATCCTTTCACAAATGATTGCTCAACCATCTCTTTTGGAAAGGTTAAAGGATTCTCAAAAGGATGATGCGAGAATCCAAGAAAAAGTGGAAGCTATCAAAAAGGGAAAATCCTCAGAGTTTAATGTTAATGAAGAAGGAATTGTGCGGTTTGGGAAAAGACTATGTGTCCCATCAAGTTCGGAGCTGAATAAGGAACTTTTGGATGATGCACATAGTTCAAATTTCTCTATTCACCCAGGGAGCACGAAGATGTATCGAGATCTCCGAGAAAACTTTTGGTGGGATAATATGAAGAAGGAGATCGCCGAATATACATCAAAGTGCCTGGTGTGTCAGCAAGTGAAGGCAGAGAGGCATAAGTCTAAGGGGATGATGCAACCATTGCCCATACCAGAATGGAAATGGGAGAACATCACCATGGACTTCTTCACTGGACTTCCAAGGAAATCCAAAAGCAACAATGCAATCTGGGTTATTGTGGATCGTCTTACAAAGACTGCACACTTCATTGCTATTCGAGAGGATTTCTCTTTGGATCAACTGGCACGGATATATATCAGGGAAGTGGTATGGTTGCATGGAGTACCACTATCTATTGTGTCTGACCGAGATCCAAGATTTACCTCTAAGTTTTGGAAGAGTCTTCAACATGCTCTGAATACTGAACTGAACTTCAGTATGGCCTATCATCCTCAAACTGATGGCCAATCCGAGCGGACTATCCAAACACTTGAGGATATGTTGAGAGCGTGCTCAATGGACTTTAAAGGAGGATGGGATCAACATCTTCCTCTAGTTGAGTTCTCTTATAATAATAGTTTCCACTCGAGCATCCAAATGGCACCATATGAAGCCCTGTATGGGAAAAGGTGTAGAACACCGGCATGTTGGGATGAGGTCGGTGAACGTAAGCTGCTTGGACCAGAAATGGTCGAAGAAATGGTGGAGAAGGTGAAAACCATTCAGTAGCATATCAAGGCAGCCCAAAGTCGACAGAAGAGTTATGCAGATAATCGTCGACGAGACCTTGAGTTTAAAGTCGGAGACATGGTGTTTTTACGCATATCTCCGTGAAAGAAGGTCATGAGGTTTGGAAAGAAAGGGAAGTTAAGTCCAAGGTACATCGGCCCCTTCGAGATTCTTGATCGTGTTGGGGCTATGGCCTACCGACTAGCACTTCCACCTACTATGGCCAAGGTGCATGATGTCTTCCATGTATCCCTCTTAAGGAAGCACATACCAGACCCTTCACATGTACTCTCTTCTGAGGTGGTACAATTAGAAGACGATCTTTCTTATGAGGAGCAACCAGTAAAGATCTTGGATCGTAGAGAAAAAGTTCTACGAAATAAGACAATGCCCCTCGTCAAGGTGTTGTGAAGAAACCACAAGTTTGAAGAAGAAACTTGGGAGTCGGAGGATATGATGAAGCTAAGTTACCCACATTTGTTTTAGTGTGGGAAAAGGAAAATTTTGAGGGCGAAATTTCTTAAGGGGGGAATGTTGTAACGACCCAAAATTTCATTAATGGAAAATCCCTCTTGATCCAGTTAAATGTTTCTTTATGTTTTTATAAGATGTCAACTTCTTTAGTTTAACGTTAAGACTTGTGACAGTTACTTTTATAGTCGTTGAACAATGATCATCTGGGTAGTTTAAATATAAGGCTTTAACGAACCAATTTTCTACTCAGACAAAGGAAGCGATGGCCTCATCCAGTAGAATTTCCCCTTACGAAGCCCATTTTTCGGAGCTCGGAAAGGAGGTGGCGTCTTTGGGCTTTTCCCTTGACCAAGCCCAAGCTGAGCTTCATCAAGTCAAGCTCGAACGTGATCGTCTACGGGAAAAATGGAAGTTGATAGAGATTACCACTCAAGCGATGTTATCCGAGCAACCCCAAGAGTCTGTCACCATCGCACACCTAACCCTTAGGTCTTATGCGGCTATTTTAAGGGGTTATGTAACAAATAAGTAGCACCATGTTCATGTAAATTATTTTTGTATATAATAATGAATATAATTTCTAGTCATTTTTTATACATTGTAATTAGTTTTTAAAGTACAAACGGTGTTTTTAGTTATTATTTAATTAAGAATTATATTTTATTAAATTAAAGGATTTTTGAATTAAATAATATTTTAATAAAATATTATTATTAATATTAAATTAATTTTTATTAAATATAAATGATCTTATAATTTTATGAATGCAATTAAAAATTTTATTAAGGTTTGAAAGCCATTTCTGTCAAAACCCGTGAATTTTTTATAAATGTCGGTTTTTATTTTAAAATTGAAAATTCACATATTTAGAAAATTGTTTAGATAAAATAAATATTATTTTTGGAATCAGGACGTCGAAATTATCCAACGGTGAATTTTTCAAAATTTTCTGAGACAGTCAAATTTTTGGGTAAAAATTAAATACCATTTAAATATATAATGTGTTTTATGACATCATAATGACCCAATGGTGATGTAATAAAATACCATAATCCTTATTTTCGGCCAATATGTGTTTTATCATTAAAATAATGAGGTTTTGGGTTTGTTTGACTCACTTTTCAAAGCATTAATGGAGCCCTCAAGACTTATTCAACACTTTGCCTTTTTAAATTAATTTCCATGGGAGTGTGACTCACCTCCACATAAGCAACCCTAATTTTTTAATACGTTCGGACCTTGTCATTGTAAAATATTATTTTCCTATTTCCTTTTCCAGAAACCATGGGCAAATACCATGGGATGGTTTGTGGTTTGGATTATTTTAATATAAGGGGTCCCAAACCTAAATAATAAATAATTCTCTCATCTTTCCTATATAAACCCACCCAAGCTCCCACTTCCTCCTCACCCAAAGCCCTTGAAGTTCCTCCAACCTCTGCCCTACTCTCTCTAGAATCCTATCAAGGTGCCCCAAGCTCCCAAGAAGCCTCTCACAAGCCTCTCTCTAGCCTTTGGAAGCACACTTCCAAGTAAGGGTTTTTCTTCCTTTCTCATTTTTGTCAATTTTCATTAAGTTGTATTGCCCTTTTAATTTCATTTATGAATGTTGGGGTATGGTTTCTCACTTCTCCCATACTGCCCTCTTATTGTTTGAATGATGGGAGACCCCTTTCTCTCTCATTAAATGCCTCCCATGTACACCCGTTACTATGCCGAAATTCCGAAAGGAACCTTTTTCTCCTCTTTTATATTCAAGCAATACTTTTGTATCATGAATCTAAATTCCTTTTCAATTGTTGGGACATGTATCTATATGACCTCCTTACTGTCCATTACATTTAAATATGATGAGGAACCCCTTTCTCTCTCATCAACCTTTTTTATGAGTTCTTATGTCACGCTGTTACGCTGCCGAAATCGCACCGAATTTCTAAGCCAATGTCTTTGTGTAGTGAATACCATGCTCATTTCTCCATCAAGGGTATTCACCTTTATGCACATTTACTTATTGATTGTAAAGTTTCATGTATGAATTCCACATTCCTTTATCGTGGAATAAATGATTATGTTTTATGAATTCATGTTTTATGATCCATGTGGCACACTTATGCATGAAATGAAATGTTTAAGAAGGGTGCGCCCTGATAGCGCTCCAATGCATTGGGTAAAGTATAGTATCATGATACATCATGTGCAATGAGTGTTTACTCATGCTAATTCAAGTGCAACGAGGGTTTACTCGTGCTTCAAGTGCAATGAGGGTTTACTCATGCTCCATGTGCAATGAGCCTTGGCTCATGCTAATTCAATGTTAAGTGTTGTTGCCACATTTCCATGTTATGATTATCATGCTTTATCATGCCTTTATGTTCATGTCTCTCTTATGCTCTATTGATATGACTATTTCCTAACATGTATTTTACTCCTCATTTTATTCATTGTGTACTCCCTTACTGGGCTTTATAGCTCACCCTTTTCTTATGCATGTCCTCAGGTTATCCCATGCAATGCTAAGTACGAAGGAATGTAGTGGTAATGTAAAGGAAGTTTTCAATAAGGATGTTGTATTTCAAGTTTAAAGTTTTTATGTAATGATCCTAAGCCCCAAAGACACTAAACCTCTCGATCTTCTTTGTTGTATCAAGTGAAGTTTTATGTAATAAAGCATGTTTAAGTTGTAATAAAAAGCAGGGTTGTCATACTCGTGGAAGGAAAATAAGGTGGAAGATGCTTTGAACAGAAAGGATCATGGAGTTTTGAACAAGATGAGAGCTTAAAGGGATCTTATGTTCATGGATCTAGCAAAGATGGATATGGGGATAATCATGGAAGGTGAAACATAAATAATTTTTCAAATGGTTTCCAAACCATCTTTAATAGAAAGGATAAAAATTCTTAGGCTGATAATGAGGAGTTTCAAAAGAAAATTAAAGCTTTGAATGATGGGAGATTGATCGACTTCGTATATAAAGATGGGATTTTGAAATTTGGGAAGAAACTTTGTGTTCCTGACATTCCTGATCTAAAATGGGAATTTTTGGATGATTCTCATAGATCCAATTTCTTTATACACCCTGGTAGCACTTATATGTATAGAGATTTGAAAGAACAATTTTGGTGGGACAACATAAAGAGGGAGATTGCTAATTATGTGTCAAGATGTATAGTTTTTCAACAGGTGAAGGCTGGAAGACAACATCCTAGAGGATTCATGCAACCTCATCCCGTACCTGAGTGGAAATGGGATGATATTATGATGGAATTTTTCATCGGGTTACCAAAGACTCCTAGAAGGAATGATGCAATATGGGTCATTATTGATCATCTTACAAAGTCAGCACATTATCTTTTTATAAGATAAGATCTATTGATTGAACATTTATAAAGTCACTATATTAATGAATTTGTAAGACTTCATGGAGTACCCTTATCGATTTTTTCTGATCTTGATCCCCATTTTATATCAAGATTCTAGAAAAGTCTTCAAAGGGCCCTAGATACTGAACTTCGTTTGAGCACTGCCTACCAACCTCAAACTGATGGACAATCAGAACGAACTATTAAAACCTAAGAATACATGTTGATATCTTTCTCACATAACTTTCTAGTTATGTGGGATCAATATTTACCTCTGGTAGAATTATTCTATAATAATAGCTTCCATTCAAGTATTCATATGTCACCATATGAAAAATTATATGGTAAGAGATGTCGCACATGAACTTGTTGGGATGATGTTGGTGAAAGAAAACTCTTAGGCCCAGAACTTGTAGAGGAAATAATTGAAAAGGTGAAGATTATCCAAACCCACATCAAAACAGCTCAAAGTAGGCAAAATAGTTATGTCAATAACCGAAGAAAGGATTTTGAATTTCAAGTAGGAGATCATGTTTTCTTAAAGGTATCTCCATGGAAGTGTGTTATACGATTCGGTAAGAAGGGTAAATTGAGTCCCAGGTAAAACATACCTTTCAAAATTCTAGAATTAATTGGAGTTGTATCTTACCATTTGAAAATGCCTCCAAGTCTCTCCAAAGTTCATGATGTGTTCCACGTATCACTGTAGAGAAAATACATGCTTGACCCAACGCATGTACTCACCTATGAAGAAAAAGAAATGGAACATGATCTATCTTATTGTGAAGAGCATGTCAAGATTCTTGATATCAAAGAACAAGTGTTGAGAAACTGGATGACTCGTTTGGTAAAAGTTATATGGAGAAACCAAAAGATGGAAGAGGAAACATGGGAACTCCGAGGAACATATGATGAAGAACCACCCGAATCTTTTTACGCAATAGTATTCTTGAAATTTTGAGAATGAAATTATTTTATGGAGGAAAGAATGTAACACCCTAAGCTACCACAGTACATTTCTCTTTGAATAATGCAATAGCTTGCACTGTATGCAACTTCGAGTTCTAACACACCACGACCAATCAAACTAGCTGTTATGAATAGTAATACCCACTTTTTGAAATTTTATAAATTTTATTTTTCAAAATGGAATTCATTTTTGGATTCAGAATATCAAAATTATCTTAGGTTGAATTTTTGGTATTTTTCTGAAAACTTTCAATTTTTTATGAATTGTAAAAAACACTGCGTTATTATTTAAAATCGACTTTTTATTTAAATAATTATTTATTTTATCTAAATTTATTTTAAGTCAAAATAGATTCAAAATACCTATATTAAGTTTAATGTAATTCATTGGATTTATTTTTATAATAACATTAGATGTATAAAATTTTATTGAAATTTTTAATGTCTTTTACCCACCTTCTAGGCACAATAGCAAATTTTCCTAAAACGTAGTTTTACTGCTTCTGTGAATTGAATTTAAAAAATGTGAGATACACGGTTGACATTATTAAGTAAATTTTGGTTCAATGAGATGAAAATAATTTTTTGATGAATAGTAACTTTTGAATTTTATTTACCATGGTTAAAAGAAAATTGGGTAATTAAAGGTTCAAATGATATTATAATTACATTAATGCATATCCTAATTCTATTGGATAAGTTTATTTAGACCAAAAAACATTAGGAATAAAAAATTATCCTTTTTTTCCACTTTTATTAGATTGGAATATTTATTATATTTTATTTAAAGAAGAGTTAAAAGTGTTAATTTCAACGTTTAGTAAATAAACCATTTTTAATATAAGGTTACAAATAAGATAAATTCGACTATAAATATTAATTAGAAAACAAAAAATATTTCCTACATAATAGTATTTTATTTATAATTTTTAGACATTAAATAATTTAATTTATTTATGACACAATGATGATGCAGTAATTACTGTATTAATGAAAGATTAAAATAATTGATATTATAAATATCCAAATAAATGTAAATTGAGACTTTTTATAAATTCCACAAATTTTATAGGTTACTATGACATGTCAGGGTTGATTAAATAAAATTTTTTTAAGTAATCAAGATTTTAGGACTTTAACAAAAATAAATTACTAAATATTGTCAAAATTGACATAAATGAGTTTTTAAAACAAATACTATATTATTAAATGCTATAATTGTCTTAAAGATATTAGGTTTGTCCAAAGGACTTATATAATAATATAAATGTAATTAATGAACCACATGGGGTTCTCTTGGAATTTTATATTATTTTTATTAACCATATAGTATAAAAATACAAGGAGACATGGTAAATGTTAAACTATTTAACCACGAGTTAAATCTAAAAGATAAGGTTAATATGGTGAAATAAACCTGTCCAAAACCTATTTTCTGAGAGGTTTTTAACCCATACCTACCTTATCCTTTAAATAAATTCTTTTTGGGCCATTATAAACCGAATATGATTGTATAATAAAATAATATTTCAATGTTTTCCTAAAGTGACCTTCACATATCTTATAAAATGGTACTTCCCATTCTCTCTAAATCACACCTCCAAAGCCATTTGGATCGGTCAATCCCTGCTAAAATATCCTCCAAACTAACCTTAATTCAACTTATAGGCCTTACTTTGATCATAAAGCCAACCTAATGATCCCTTTTATCAAATCAAAAGGAAACACTCAAAGAAGAGGTAATTATTCCATCACCTTTTTCAAGTTCTTTTCTTCTTCCACTTCCTCTTTCTTTGTTGTTTACATACCAAAATAATAAATCCAGTACCTTATACATAATGTGATTGTATTATAAATATGGTACAACCATATATGTTATTCTATCCATTTTATAAATGAAAAAGTCATCATACGTGCGTACGTACAGCTTACCGTCTCCACGTCGTGGTGTAGTTTGTCATTCTACACTTTACTGTTTGGATGGGTATAATAATGCGTATAATTTATGTAAATAATAAATAAAAAATGTTAATGATTATCTATATATTATATAACATCCAATTACACATTATTTCACCATCAATATAATTGTATTGTCACTCGTGTGTACGTACGGATCACCGTCTCCACGAACGCAATAAGATTAATTTCCCCAATGTCACCATTCAAGAATATTTTTATTTTTATGATTACAAATAATTTATAATAACTTAATCTCATGCTGGATATAAATAAAATACACCCAATTCATAACAAACATTACTTACGTAACAAAACATATAAAGTAAAATGAATCAGTTAACACCCGAAACGATGATACTACTGAAATATTATCAACAAATCAATATTAGAAGATCATATATCATATCATATTTATGTATGTGGTTCTTGTATAATTTAATAACAATGATTTAACTATTTTACATGAGTTTAATGTACCCTCGACTAATAAAAATACAAGGTAAGGGTTAAATTTCACAATCTATTTGTTATCTGAATTTGTTTATACGTGAGTATCTATTGGGACTTCTTTATCATCCACATTCGTGTTTCTTAAAAATGTATTTTAGAGCATTTTTACTATTTCCTATAACATGGGTTAAATTCATTTATAGCCTTGTTTTACTTTTTATGAAATGTTTTGAAAGGAATCTTTTCGTCATTTTCCAAATAAGTTACTTTATCACCTATTCGACAAATTAAGGTAAGAATGTTATTTTTATCTTATATGGAAGGTGCGGCTATTTTTCATCATTATAACACCTTCAAAGATTCCCTTACAAGCTTATAAGAATATTTTCAAAATAAATGTTTTCTTTTATAATTATGTGACTTTTAAATGATATCAAAATAGAAATCTATATTTCTCTTAAATAGTTTTGATTTCATCTATGTCAACATCATTTGATGGATTTTACACTTGATTAAAGTTGATTTATTATGATACAATATTTCATATTGTATTGAAGGTTTTGTCATATATTTGACTATGGATGTGTTATTTTTATACCATTCATGGTTTAATGTTAAATTATTAACATTTCATATGCTAGTTTTAATATGAATGTTTATGTTATATTTAAACATTTTCATCTGAGGAATGCATTGGACTTAGTAAGTGACGGGTGGGGCCCTCTATAGTTCCTTGATGCATCAGTAGGTCCCATGAGAAAAACTAGTGTCTTGGCACAAGGCCTTGAAAAAATATTATTTTTAGTCTTGGCATGAGACCTTGACTATGTGGTTATGATATCCGGCATTATGCATTTCATCTTTATGAAATCGGCTATTGATATTGCATGTGATTATTAGACTAGTAGAATATCCATGTGAATAAGTAAATGGAATTATTTGAATTATATTTTCTATATTATGCAGAAGTTTATGTTTAAAAGGCTTATGTTTTAGACTAATACATTTCCTTAAAAATTTTATTCTTATTTATGAAATTTTTTTCTATATTGTTATCCTTACTGAGCATCTTAGCTCACCCCTTTCTTATGTTTTATTTTTTTCTAGGATGAAAAGATATATTTTTCAATTAACCTATAGGAATAGGCTAAGGGATAAGAGTGTGTTCAAAGGAAACACAATGATGTTTTTTTTCTTTATTTGATTATGTAATGTAAAACCTATGTATGTATCTAGTACTTCTAAGGATACTAAACTAATTGGTCTTTTGAGACTTGAACTATTGTGATCATGACAATGTTATGTAATAATGCATCTACTATGGGAAACTAGGGTCGGCGTGTTACATTGTGCCCAGATGTTATAATTAATTTTAAAAAAATTTAAAATTTATATTTGAAAAAATTGATATGATATTTGGATTCATCATATCAAATTTATCTTAGGGGGGGATTTTTAACTTTTATAAAATCATTGATTTTTGGGTGAATAGTTAAAATACCAATATTTCAAATATTGTACCTTTTAGGACATTATTATGATGTCAGGATGAATTAATAAATTTTTAAACCTTATCATAAATAAAAGATATGTTAAAAGAGTCAAATAAAGTAATTTAAAACTTTATTTTGATATCGGGAACTCAAGATTTACTTTTCTGAATATGAGTGATATTTTATTTAAATTAAAAACTATTTTTTGGGTCTTTACATTTAATGGAATGGTTAGAAGATGAAATTTAGTTTTTTATTACTCTAAAAACCAAATAAACTTAAATTTTTTATTATTTTACAATAAAAAATCCTAGAAACCAACTTATTATGTATTTCAAGGCAAAAATATTTTTACTCTTAAATCAGGTAATTTCTTAAAACAAAAATTTCATACATTTTTTGTTCTTATATTAAAATAAATTTCATTTAACTATAGAAATTGAATCTAATGAAATGGATTCCAAGTTTTGAATCATCATGTACAAATTTTTTATAAGTATCCTTTTATTATTTTATATATAATTATTTTATCATGATAAAAAATTTAAGTTTTCACAATTAAGGTTAAAATGTGTTTAAAGTTGTTTAACTATAAAATATAGCTTAAAATGTGTCCAAAACTTGTCTAAATGTGGTTAGTTGAGTTTATTTCAACCCTATCACATCTTATATTTTAATTTAAAGTGTCTTGGGGTAACTTAACTTGATTATGATATATATATATATATATTATTAAATCTTTTAAATAATTCCAAGTGTGTCTTTTCCCTCTATTGTAAAAGGGAACCTCTTCTGGTCCCTTTTTCAAAAAAAATTAACCAATATAGCTTTGAAAATCCATACCATAATATCAATTATATTCCTTCTACACATCATATATCTTATGGTATTTTCAAAATACTATCCTCTACAAGATTAATTTCTAATTTTATAGAGGTTTCTCAAGGAAGAGGTATAACTATTAACTGAGTACTTTAAATTTTATTTCCTCTTCTGATTCCAATAAATATACTCTACCCATACTTTTCACAAGCCATCCCAGGAAAACCATGATCTGATCACTCAAGATAGCCTCTGGAAAGACCCTAATGGAACCCTTGATCCCCATGGGATAACAACAAGCATTAGGGAATCACCACATAATTGTTGGGGGAAATTTCACCTAATAATTGAAACATAAAATGAAACAGATAACACAGAATAACCAGGTGAAAACATAAATCTCTGAATATGAAAAAAAAATGTAAGTGGAACTAAAATAAGATCCAGATATAATATACCAAAACAAAAACTACAACCAAATAGAACCAAACCACATCTATTTGTAACCACTTGCTCACTACTCTCCACAAAACCAGCCCTCGCTAAAGGCAAACTCAACCCAAATCCCCATCCTAAAAAATAGATCAATTCTATCATCGCGTAGTGGAATAAGTAAGATTGATAATACACAATATCAGTATGTAATCACCATATAATACATACATTTCATTTCCTAAAAAATTCCATAAACATTGGTTTGAAAATAAAGATACAAAATAGGTTTTAATCATTTAAAACAACTAAGCGCAGCTTTCCACACATACACTTCTAAAAACAAAATATTTTGTTCCTTTAAAAAAATACATTCCAAATCCCTATTTTTAAAACAAATTCCAAGAATAAAACTACATCCCAAATAATTTCATTTATAAGAGAAAACAAACTAAACATACTGATCAAGTTATAACAAAATAACAATGCCAAAGAAAATAAAGCAGCACAAGTATAAGAAGGTACATATAAACAAGGATAGATAACAAGTTACCAAAAAACAATATAGGAATATATAGGATAATATTCATGGTAATTTTATAAACATTCCTAGAGGTGAACCTAGACGTACCTAGTTTGGAACCATTTTTTTCATATGATTTGATCCATAGTCTATCATTGACCTACCTACTCCACTAACCTAGGAAAAGTGATACTCCCACCATTATCATTTTCCTACCATGGGGAACCAGTCCATATCATTAGAAGAATGATATTAATCATCTCTCAACCCTCTAAATTACATCTCAGATCCCATTAAAATAATACAATAGAGAAGTGATGAGGTCATCACATGATTTACAGTAACACAAATTCCAACTTACATGTCTTTCCCACTTCCCAAAACTATCAATGAATCGACCCTATATTAATGGAGGACAACTATAGAGGTTACCATCACATAGAAAACATTTCAAATGTGCCAACCAGGTCTACACATCGTGAGGGTTCAAACCATTTTCCAAGAAATAATTAAAGGTCACATTCGAGCCCAATTACATGGGAATCCTCAATCATTTTCCAAAATATGTTCAAAGGTGCCAAATGGGCCTTATAATTTTAAATACAAAATAATTTCTAGAGAAAACTCCTTTTATAAAAATTCCATTTCCAAAACCAAGGTTGTTATCTAAAGATATTCCCAAAGTTCTAAATTATACATTCAAACAAGTCTTAGAAAACACCACTTGAAAACTCATTTGGAAGATATTTGGAAACTAATAAATCATTTGGAAAATATTTATAAATATTGAAATCATTTGAGAAGAATCTGGAACTATGAAGGGGATAATTTTTTTTTAGAAAAACATGGTTTTAGAAAAACTAACATTAAATGGAATTACCATTTATATGAATGAACACATCCATATATACACCTCATTCACATATAGACATTCACATATCACTCCCTCATATATATAGACAACAATATGAATATTAAGGGTTTAATTAAAAATCACAAGGTGGAATCACAAAGTAACTTAAGAGGTTTCACCTAAGCACAAAATCCACAAAGACACCAAAAACACACTCAAAGAATAATCCCACTTGTCATCCCAAGTTTATCAAATACAAAAAAGGAAAACCATAATTTTAAAAAATAAAAATCTATTTGAAATTCAACTTGGAATTTTATTAAAAACATTATAAACATATACCTTGAACACATATAGGAATAGATATATAAATCCTTTTAAAAACTAATTTTCACCAAAACACTAACACAGAAATCCCCAAAAACACATCATAACACACAAAAATCATGAATAACATAACTAAATTTCATTTAGGAAAGCTCTAGAAACATATGGAATATTTTATAAATGAAATGGATAGAAACACCTACCTCAATGAAGTGAGAATGAAACTAAACTCTGGGTGAGGGAAAAACAAGGCCCATTAAACAAACCACACACCCTAACATAAAAGGAAACAACCCTTATAAGAAAACCCTCACTCCAAGGTTCATCCAAGATAGGACCAAGTCAGAGGATAAGATAGATAAATAAGAGAAATAAGAGAATAAAGGATTAATGAGGAGACAATAATTACTCAAGGATAAATCCACTAAAAATTGAAGAGGAAGACACTATAAGATCTATATAAGAGGAGGAGGAGGTCTCATTAGGCTTACAATGGGAAGAAAAAATGATTGGGGGATAGGAGAACCAATTCAGGGTTAAAATCAAGAAGGTGAAAACTTGGAATTTCAAGTTTTTCAGGATCCAGGGAGACTATGAGATTATGCCATATGGTTTTCCAAACTGTGCGCCAACTATGAAAAGTGGCTATGTTAAAATTAAAGACTCTCCCACATGATGTATGCATGGTTTCTCCTAACCATGTGCAAACTATGTTCCTGGACTCTGACAATAAAGGAAGATTGTACTTTTACTCCTTTATCTTGCATACTTTGGTCCAAACTAAGTTTTAACCATGCTAGAAAAACCATGAAAGAACAAAATGAACAAGAAAAAATCAAATGAACAAGAGGTTGCATTGTTACCATCCAAACCATGAACACAAAATGTGTATATATCCAAAAAAACTAAACCTCCAAAACTCAAAACATTTACAAGAAACTCAATCTAAAAACAAACAGAAATATCAAGAACCAAAAATAGATAAAATAAATGGGAAAACAATGTTTGGGCTGTAACAATACTAACCTGATTAATATAGTATAATCAACATATACAGATATTATTAGGACTAGTGTATAACCATTATCCACCACATTTCCATCTTATAGAAAAATAAAACATCACTCATGTGTATGTGTGGACTACCATCTCCACGAAGCGATGTGTTTCTTTTTTCATAACTTCTTAACTCTTATTGTTATAATAAAGTATTTAATGAATATATATTATATTTATGATATTAATATTGTTATATAAAGGTTAATTTCTATTAATGTTTCTTTTTTCCATCCATCGAAAAGTGAAAACAATACTTGAGCGTATGTATGGACTACCTTCTCCAAAAAGTGATGTAATTCATTTTCCATCATTGATTTATATGAATAGTTATAAAAGTGTATATAATGATTATATATGATACTAATGATATAATTAACTTTCTAGATATGATGAAACCTTGATCTAAGTATAATGACCAGGATTGCAGAAATGAAACATGCATGAAAAATGAAGTAGTTATCACCTAGAACAATGTTTTTAATAAAGAATTATTAATATATGCTAGATAAGATATTATAATTAAATAAAATATGATGTTATATATGTGAGTGTGGTTCTGGAATAGATTTATAATAAATCTATGTTTATTATATAGGAGGTTTTAACACATATGAATCAAAATAATATTTGAGGTAAGGGATTTATATTTGAATCTCATTTCAATTAGGATTATTTATACTTGAATTTCCATTGAGGGAAATTATATTATCCTTATCTAATAAAACCATTTAATTTTATTTTCCTCTAGTTATTCAAATAATTTTCAATTAATAATTCCATTTTCCACTCTTTGGTACTTAAGATGATCAAGAAAATGTTTTTAAGAAAAACAGACTTTATTTCCTGTTTAGTCAGGAATCATTTTCATCCATGTTAATGTTTTATTTAAAATATCATAAAGAAAATTATTAATATTATCCTATTTTTTGTTAAAGTTATTTTTAACCATGTTTTAATTTTTATAAAAAAATCAAAGGAATCTTCTTGTTGTTTTTCAAATGATGTAATTTTTAACATTTTACTAAAAATGTGAAAGGAATCATTATTTTAATATACTCGATATGAATAGAATTTCATGCCTTCATGACCGATAAATGATTTGAAGCCTAATTTATAATTTTACATGATTATTTTATAAGAAAAAAAATTCCTTAATATTTTTTAAATTTTTATATTTTAAATTAGTGATTTCAAAATAAAAAGGATATTTTCCATAATAAATATTCTTGTGGTCTTTTAAAATAATTTTTCATCTATGATAACATCCTTTCATGTTAATTATTTTTTTCTAGGAATATGATCCAATTATACTATCCTTATTATTATTTTTGATGATTTATGACTATTATTATGAGATGATTATAAAACCAGTTTATTTTTCATGGGTTATGATATTATGAAATGATGAAATGTTTATAAAACCAATTTCCTTTACATGGGTTATAATATGACGATATAGTGAATGTTTTATGATATTTTGGAAATCATATGTATGATTTTGATTATATAATTGGTTGGCTCAGAATTATATAGTCTTCCAATTCATTGGGTAAAGAAGGATATCCCATGAGATAATAAGGACTAGAATAGAGAGTAAACCCATTTCAGTAAGGTACTATGTCCACTGTGATAGTTTTGGGAGTGAACCATGACAAAGGATATGATGGAATGGTAAGTGAACCCAATCCACTACGATAGTATTAGAAATGATACTAGACTAAGGAAATTATTTTATATTCCTATGTGAATGCCTCTAACTCATGCTTATTACTAATGTTATGCTCTCAGGGCCCATGACCTTTGATCCCTTTATGATTCATGTATTATAATCTGGAACGTTTTATGTCATGACACATATTTATGATCTATGATTTTATATGTATGGTTTTAAAATGTTATTATTATCTTCCCAAACCCTTATTCTCACGTTATGTGGAAATGATCATTGAAATCACACCTTTTTACCCTAATTGATAATCCTAGGTCACCATTTTTAGGCTTATTTTTTCTAGGATATAAAGAAAGGTTTTAAGTATAGTATGTCTAAGAAGGGTGATATTTCTGAATAACTTAATAGGAGGTGATGTAGATATTTTTTCCGTACCAGTTTTTTATGTATTTTTGTTTTCAAAGACAAAAACCCTTTATGGTTCTAGAATTGATCACAATGTTATGTAATGGATATTCATATAATAATATTAAATATTTATATATAGAAATTATGGTTCGATATATTTAGTATCAAAGTAGGGATTAATTGATTGTTAAATATTAGGATAAGATAAATTTATTGAAAACCATGGGGATAAGTCTAAATATATGAAAACATCCTAAAATTTCGGTAAGGGGAGATTATGTGGATTTCCTATCAATAAATCTATATATAGATATTATAAGTTGATTTGATTTTAGATCAAATTTTTCTAGGGTTAATAACCCCAAAAAATATTTGGTTGATTATATATCAACCATAAATATAGTGAATAGTTAATGGGCCCTAACTACACACATGGTTTGACACTCTCTAGATATATGCTTTGGTTAAATCACGTTTTCCTTATAAACCATTATGAAGGATTTGAATAGATTATGGCCAAGGATAGACTAGGTTTAACCTGATGCTTTATAGATTGCAAAAAATGATTCATGACTTATATATCATGTGGATTAGTGTTAAGGATTATATTATTTATAATTGTGATATTTGATGCTCACACTAACCATTTTTGGATTTAGAAAGGGAAGGAAGATAAAACTATGATGTTGAGGTGGTGACAGACATGCTCAAATATTTAAGTATCTTATTTCATCTCAGTCAAATGAATTTCCTTTTATCATAAAAAGTATCTAGGGATGTTCATTTGTATTCTCAATGATTATATGTTTAGTTTTTAGTAAAAACACATAATGGTATGATGATCACATCTAGATTTTATAGATCATATATGATAAAAGATTGTGGGAATGTACTTCCTATAAATCTTTTGATTCTCCCACAAGTTTTAATTTATATAATTTTGGCATGGAATTTATCTCTCCATGTAGAGATCATATCAATTATCAAGGATGGTAGGACACGTTTAATATTCTTAACCAACATGTGATTTTATTTCAGTGAAAGGATAAATATAAACTTAATATTGATGTCACTTTCAATATGTGGGTCATAATACATATTCATGAGGGATATTTATCTTAAATGGTTGGTATAAGGAACCCACTTTAAACATTATATAATCTTTTTTTAACTCAATAATTCATTCTCTTAAATTTAATAATATTTTTAGGTTTATAATTTTAGACAATTAGTTCATTAATCATACAAAAAAAACTTTATAATATAAATTGGACACTTCCGGTCTATATATTTTTTTACACCATATAAAACTTTTAAAAAGATTGATCTATTTTCATGAAAAAATGTCACTAATATAAACTTGACCTTTTTATTTCCCTTAACCAAACTTGAATCTTTGGAAAAAAATTTAAAAAACATTGGACGAGACAAAAAGATTAATAAAGGATATAAAAAGAAGAAAATTGTCAGTTTAGGGAAAAACATGAAAACCCATGAAAAACCTTTTCTCCAAACATATATTTTTCACCAAGAATTTAATTATCATTCTCTTAATAAGATCATTTATATTATATTTTGAAAATAAATGATTTCCATGAAAACTCATCATAAATCACAAAAAATTCATGCATGTGCCTTAGGGAATGATCACATACAACCCTTATAGAACTCTTATAAAACCCTTACAAATTGGAATAACTATATGGATGACTTTAAATATAATACTATAGATAATAGAATCATTACCCAGTACATTGAAGTGCTATCTGGATGCACCCATCACATAAGCTATATTGGACTCTCCTGATTCTTTTTGGGAACACCAATTATATGTGGTGTCCAAGAACCACATCATGAATAAAATATTTTATTATTTTAATTTTTCATTACAAAACATTTGAAAAAATATTTTAAAATCATATTCAAATAAATTTTATAGATCGAAATACATGTTTCTTTTAAAACCCCATTTTCAATACCAAAATACCATTTTCTATTAAAACCCCATTTTTAATACCAAAATACCCAAAAAAGAGGAAATAGGTTTTTTATTTTAATAAAACTTGAAATTTAGTAAATTTATCCAAGCTTCAAAAAATGTTTATGGTAGTTGGAAAATTCATTGCCACTATATACGTTAAAATAGAACATTCCTTTTATCATTTGTAAATAAGGTTACAATTTCTATACAAAGATTCATTTTTTGCAAAAAAATGTAGTAAATACAAAAAATTATTTTATAAAACTCTCATGTTCATAATAAAATCATTTTAAAAACAAGGACATATAATAAAAATAAATTTTTAAGTAAAACATTAAAAGAGAATTTTTTTAAGAAAATTGTATTATAATTTTATAAATATTTGAGTCATAATACCCATGAATTAATAACATTAAAAATTTTAAATACCATGATAATAGATAAATTAATGATATAAATTGGTTTTATATACACCACATAAAATAATATATGTGTATAAAATCAAAAATACGCCTCAATGAAAGGAAATTTGGATAAATTCCATTACCTTGAGTCTAACTTGTCACATGAGTATTTATATTCCTGAATAATAAAATTATGTTAATTATATACTTTATTTAGTACCATTTTAAAGTCTATTATTCCGTTAATTTCAATAATTATCATTTTGTATACAATTACTTAATTAATTAACTTTAGTTCAGGTGTTTTGATGATATCTCGATTATGTGTCAAAAATAACGTTAGTGGGTTGAACAATGGTTAAATTGGTCATTATTAAACATATAAAGAACAATAATAATGACATAATTATCATATTTATACATAAATTTTACTTTTTAAAAAAAATCATGGAAGATTTTTATTACAAATGAACTATGTTATGATCATTGGGAGGGTAGGTCGTACTTTGCATGAGTTCCATTTTCATTTTTCAATGATCAGTATTGAAAGAATTTATGCATTATTTTATACTTAAAAAAGATAATAATATAATAATAATCATAGTATTTTTTTAAATAAAATTATATATATATATAAAGATATTTAGTGTTGAAAAAATAATCACAATAGGTCGTGAAGGCGGTAGTACATACATCCACAGACGACATTGTCATTTTTTTAGTGTAAGAAAGAAAATGATATATTATCCTTTAAAATGATAAATACTTAGTTAATATCATTATTATTTAATTTATATAAAATATATTTATTAACTCTATATTTATTACCTTTTATATAAAATTTTAGTGAAAAACAAATCATATCGCTTCCTGGGGTAACAGTTCATCGTACACACGAGCGACATTATTGTATCCCCTGTGAAATGGATACTAAGTAATTATATGTGATATCATTACTCTATAAGTATAAATATGTTCAAAATATCATATTTATAACTTAAATATATTATTAAAACATGTATTTGAAGGCGATGATGGCAAATAAATGACATCGGTTCGCAAGGCGGTGGTCCACTATATACAAAAATGATGATTTCATATCCCATTTGATAGAAGAGAAGAAGTATTTAGGTTATTAAATTCTCATAATAACATACTATTATAAGTAAGATGGCTTTTTTATATAAACATAATTGGGTAAAATTTTATGGAGGTGTAAGAAGAAATAAAATAAAGATGTCAGGTTAAGTATGATGCCTCTTCTTTGGGAAACCTCCAAAGGTAAGCAAGAAAATCCTTCTTAAGTTGGATTTATGATAAAAATAAGGGATCTAGGTATTAGGAAGGTAAGTAAGAGAGATATTTGGGTAGTTATTTTCTAATCCAAAGTTCTTTTAATGTGTGAATATAAGAGTATAGGGGGGTCAATTTATAAGTGAGTTGAGTCTCAAACTTGTAATTTTGGAAAAGAAAAAGGTGTAACCAAGTTTTTTGACAAAAAACGAGGCTCAAAAAGAGTCCATTATATATAATTAGACATTATAAGGTATAAATATGTCTATAAAATAGATTTTAGATAAGCTTTTATGTCATTTTAATCCTTATATTTTTTGTTTAGCCCCTAGTAAATCTGTTTTTACCTTAACTCTGGTAATTAATTTCTACTATTTTCAATATTCATTATGGTCAAAAATTAATTAGAACATGTCAGATAATCTGGATTATTATGATTCCAAATATGGAATCCATTTTACCTCATTCAATTTAGATTAGTATAAAATTTTAATTTAAAACAAAAACGGCATATGTGATGAAAAAGCAAGTTTTCAAGAAGACTATTTTTTTAAAAAAATATGATTCTACATTAACTATTTGATTAATAATAATGATTATATGAATTTAAATTAAGGTTATTTATATATAAAATATAAATTCCATTTAAAACATTACTCATTATGGAATATCTTAATTAATTAAAATAGAGAAATATTATACATTTTAAAATAGTTTTCAAACGAAGCCTCGTTTTTAAACCCAAAAACAAACTTATACTAAAATACAATATAAAGTTGATTGAAAAGTAATTAATTAGATTAATATAGATAAATAATACTTATTTTTCCTTTAAATCATATTCAAATCATAATGTTACTTTTAAATTACTTAATTTCTTGAAAAGAAAAGAAATTTTTACAAAAATCGGTACTTTTTACTATTCACTAAAAAATCAATATAATTTGAAAAATCCCAAAATTTTACCCTAAGTTAATATTGATATGAATATTTCAAAAATTAAGTTTTTTTCAAATTAAAATTATATAATTCATAAGTTAATATTTTAAATAAAACCTTATAATAAAATAATTTAGTTAAAACTATTTCCTTTTTGATTTAAAAATTACGTAACATTTTTATAATGACTATAACTATATAATTCAAAATAATAACAATTAAAATGATTAATTTTTTCATTAAATTAGTTGTTACATATCCCCCCCCCCCCACTTCATAAATAACATCCTTTAAATCTTATTAACTTATTAAACAAGTGGGGATATCTTTCCCACATAATATTTTCAGATTCCCATATTGCCTCTTCAACCATATGGTTTTCAGATAAAACCATAACCTAGTGAACCACCATATACTACAACACTTAATCTCTATGATTAAGAATCTGAATAGAATGTTCCCCATAATAAATGTTCTCTTCCAACAGAACTACGTCATGGCTCAAAATGAGAGATGAATCTAGCCCATATTTTCTTAACATCAAGACATGAAAAACATTGTGTCACTCAGATAAAATCATAGGAAAATCCACATGGTGGAAAACTAATACAAATTTATCTAGGATTTGATAAGGTCCAATGAACCACAGACTTATCTTTCCCTTTTTACTAAAAAAACACAAAACTTTTTTATATAGATACTTTGAGAAAGACATGATCACCTACCTTGAAGGAGAGATATTTCCTCTAGCTATCAGTCTAACATTATTGTCTGCTCTAATCCATCCTCATATGTTTCAAAATAAATTGCACCTTCTCATGCATTTCCTCTACCAACTCTTTTCCTATCAACTTTCTTTCTCCTACTTCATCCCAAAAAGATGTTGTTCGACACCGCTTTCTATATAATTCCTCGAATGGTGTTATTTGTATACTAAAATGAAAACTATTATTATAAAAATACTCAGCCAAAGAAATATAATGATCCAAAATTCCTTGGTAATCCATTAAATAATAAATAATAACACCATCCAAGGTCTTAATTGTTTTCTCCAACTACCCATCATTTTGAGGATGAAAATCTATAATGAAATTTAATTCAGTACCCAATGACTTCTAAAGTCCATTCCGAAAATTAGATGTGAAATTGGGATCGCGGACTTATATAATAGAGAGTCACTACATGTAACCTAACTATCTCATTTATATATATTATAGAAATATAATCCAATTACATATTGTAACGACCCAAAATTTCATTAATGGAAAATCCCTCTTGATCCAGTTAAATGTTTCTTTATGAAAAAAAAATGTTTTTATAAGATGTCAACTTCTTTAGTTTAACGTTAAGATTTGTGACCGTTACTTTTATAGCCGTTGAACAGTGATCATCTGGGTAGTTTAAATATAAGGCTTTAACGAACCAATTTTCTACTCAGACAAAGGAAGCGATGGCCTCATCCAGTAGAATTTCCCCTTACGAAGCCCATTTGTCGGAGCTCGGAAAGGAGGTGGCATCTTTGGGCTTTGCCCTTGACCAAGCCCAAGCTGAGCTTCATCAAGTCAAGCTCGAACGTGATCATCTACGGGAAAAATGGAAGTTGATAGAGATTACCACTCGAGCAATGTTATCCGAGAAACCCCAAGAGTCTGTCACCATCGCACACCTAACCCTTAGGTCTTATGCGGCTATTTTAAGGGGTTATGTAACAAATAAGTAGCACCATGTTCATGTACATTATTTTTGTATATAATAATGAATATAATTTCTAGTCATTTTTGATACATTGTAATTAGTTTTTAAAGTACAAACGGTGTTTTTAGTTATTATTTAATTAAGAATTATATTTTATTAAATTAAAGTATTTTTGAATTAAATAATATTTTAATAAAATATTATTATTAATATTAAATTAATTTTTATTAAATATAAATGATCTTATAATTTTATGAATGCAATTAAAATATTTATTAAGGTTTGAAATCCATTTCTGTCAAAACCCGTAAATTTTTTTATAAATGTCGGTTTTTATTTTAAAAGTGAAAATTCACATATTTAGAAAATTATTTAGATAAAATAAATATTATTTTTGGAATCAGGACGTCGAAATTATCCAACGGTGAATTTTTCATAATTTTCTGAGACAGTCAAATTTTTGGGTAAAAATTAAATACCATTTAAATATATAATGTGTTTTATGACATCATAATGACCCAATGGTGATGTAATAAAATACCATAATCCTTATGTTCGGCCAATATGTGTTTT
Source organism: Viscum album (assembly GCA_963277665.1). Classification (NCBI taxonomy): domain Eukaryota; kingdom Viridiplantae; phylum Streptophyta; class Magnoliopsida; order Santalales; family Viscaceae; genus Viscum; species Viscum album. The sequence continues at coordinate 163,899,728 of OY728144.1, forward strand.
ATAATTAAAATAATGAGGTTTTGGGTTTGTTTGACTCACTTTTCAAAGCATTAATGGAGCCCTCAAGACTTATTCAACACTTTGCCTTTTTAAATTAATTTCCATGGGAGTGTGACTCACCTCCACATAAGCAACCCTAATTTTTTAATAAGTTCGGACCTTGGCCTTGTAAAATATTGTTTTTCTCTTTCCTTTTCCAGAAACCCTGGGCAAATACCATGGGATGGTTTGTGGTTTGGATTATTTTAATATAAGGGGTCCCAAACCTAAATAATAAAGAATTCTCTCACCTTTCCTATATAAACCCACCCAAGCTCCCACTTCCTCCTCACCCAAAGCCCTTGAAGTTCGTCCAACCTCTGCCCTACTCTCTCTAGAATCCTCTCAAGGTGCCCCAAGCTCCCAAGAAGCCTCTCACAAGCCTCTCTCTAGCCTTTGGAAGCACACTTCCAAGTAAGGGGTTTTCTTCCTTTCTCATTTTTTTTGTCAATTTTCTTTAAGTTGTATTGCCCTTTTAATTTCATTTATGAATGTTGGGGTATGGTTTCGAACCTCTCCCATACTGCCCTCTTATTGTTTGAATGATGGGAGACCTCTTTCTCTCTCATTAAATGCCTCCCATGTACACCCGTTACTATGCCGAAATTCCGAAAGGAACCTTTTTCTCCTCTTTTATATTCAAGCAATACATTTGTATCATGAATCTAAATTCCTTTTCAATTGTTGGGACATGTATCTATATGACCTTCTTACTGTCCATTACATGTAAATATGATGAGGAACCCCTTTCTCTCTCATCAGCCCTTTTTATGAATTCTTATGTCACGCCGTTACGCTGCCGAAATCACACCGATTTTCTAAGCCAATATCATTGTGTAGTGAATACCATGCCCATTTCTCCATCAAGGGTATTCACCTTTATGCACATTTACTTATTGATTGTAATGTTTCATGTATGAATTTCACATTCCTTTATCGTGGAATAAATGATTATGTTTTATGAATCCATGTTTTATGATCCATGTGGCACACTTATGCATGAAATGAAATGTTTAAGAAGGGTGCGCCCTTTATAGCGCTCCAATGCATTGGGTAAAGTATAGTATCATGATACGTCATGTGAAATGAGTGTTGACTCATGCTAATTCAATTGCAACGAGGGTTTACTCGTGCTTCAAGTGCAATGAGGGTTTACTCATGCTCCATGTGCAATGAGCCTTGGCTCATGCTAATTCAATGTTAAGTGTTGTTGCCACATTTCCATGTTATGATTATCATGTTTTATCATGCCTTTATATTCATGTCTCTCTTATGCTCTATTGATATGCCTATTGCCTAACATGTATTGTACTTCTCATGTTATTCATTGTGTACTCCCTTACTGGGCTTTATAGCTCACCCTTTTCTTATGCATGTCCTCAGGTTATCCCATGCAATGCTAAGTACGAAAGAATGTAGTGGTCATGTAAAGGAAGTTTTCAATAAGGATGTTGTATTTCAAGTTTAAAGTTTTTATGTAATGATCCTAAGCCCCAAATACACTAAACCTCTTGATCTTCTTTGTTGTATCAAGTGAATTTTTATGTAATAAAGCATGTTTAAGTTGTAATAAAAAGCAGGGTTGTCATAGTTGGTATCAAAGGATAGGTTTAGTTATTTTTGGGATTAGGAAACCCTAGTAAAGCCTTAGATACAAGAATAATCATAATAAAAACATCCCTAAGTTTTGGTAAATACTAAGTAAGTGGTTTATCAAACAAATATATCCCTGTCTGGATACGAGCAGGTAGAGGCGGCTCTGGCACAGATGTATCCTAGGGGTAAAACCCGAAAACACCGCTTTGAGCTAGACTCGAACGGGAACTGGTGCACGACAACGGGCCTTGCTGCACTCTTGGTTACGACACTCCCGAGGGATATGTTTTGATAAATTCACAATCTTAGTATAAACCCTTATTAAGGGAAAAATGCCCCTAAGGATATATGTTAGAAGGAAGATCATAAAAAGCCTGGATTGAATCCTATAGACTCATGAGTTAAAGAGATTAAATTTTATTTATAAGTCATCAACTTTTGTCTTTGGATTACCCTTTATGTGTTACCCCTAACTTTCCTTTTATTCCAGCCAATGGCCGGTAATAGGAGAACTCGGGCTAACAACCGTTGTGAAGATCAGTGTGATGATTGTACTTATGAGATGCCCAATCCAATGGGAGTAGGAATCGTGAACTTTGTCACACTTCTCTCTCAGCTAACTCAAGTTTTGAATAGAAACACTGGTCAAGAGGAACGTTCAACCCCCCCTAAGAAAGAACAAGTCGCTATTGAAAGCTTCATGAGACAAAGGCCTCCTACTTTTAGTGGATCATCCGATCCCACGATTGCTGAACAATGGATCAACTCCATTGAAAAGATATTCTCCATCCTCCAATGATCTGAAAAAGAGAAGGTTCTCCTGGCGGCTTATCGTATGAAGGGTGAAGCTGATCAATGGTGGACGCTGATCAAAAATACGAAGCCTGAGGATGAGATCGAGGCTTTGGAATGGAAGGTATTCCGGAAGATGTTTTTCGATAAATATTTTCCACGCACCCTCCGTCTTAAGATGGAAAGGGACTTCCATTCCCTCAAGCAGGAAGATGAGGAATCTGTGGGAGCGTACGAGGCAAACTTCACAAGGCTTGCACGATACGCTTCCGGCTTTGTCGTTACCCCCGAATGCAAGGTTGACCGCTTCTTTGGTGGGCTGAAGCCTAGCTTGCGGAAAGCATTAGCGATCTGTGACTTCGACAGCTGTGAGGAAATTGTCCGATGTGCCCTCAAGGTTGAAATGGAGATCGGAGAATCACAGGGGTATCATGGGGACAAGAAGCGGAAGGTGGACTTCAATGCTGGTGGTCCGATGGATAAATCCAACGGCGCTAAGAAATTTCAGCACCCCACTTGCCAAAAGTGTGCAAAAAAGCACCCTGGAAATTGCCTTAGGGGGACAAGAAAATGCTTCAAGTGTGGAAGAGAAGGGCACCTAGCTGTTAACTGTCAGCAAGAAGGACCCGCGGCTGCGACGGAGGGGATGAACGCTCCGTTTGAACCTCAACGCGTTGTTCAATGCTTCAAATGCAAATAACCGGGTCATTTTGCGAATCAGTGCCCTAATCCAAGGGTTATCGGAGGCAATCAACAACCTCCAAGACAGCAAGGAAGAGCTTTTGCCATCACTTCTGCCGAAGTGAACCCCGACAACGAAGTGGTGACAGGTACGCTAGTTATTCATTCAAGAATAGCGAACGTACTTTTTGTTTCAAGTTCTACGCATTCTTTTATATCTCAAAAGTTTAGTAGAACAATCCCTGCACCATCACAAATCATGGAAGTAAAGATGTCGGTGAGTACGGCAAATGGGGCAATCATTGCATCCCATGAGTATAAGTCCTCCCCTGTTATAATCTGTGGATTGAATTTCCCGGCGAACCTTGTCATACTCCCTTTGGTGGAATTTGATGCAATTCTTGGCATGGATTGGCTTTCCTTATATAGAGCCAACATAAATTGTCGGGAGAGGGAAATCACACTCCATATGGAGAATCGACCCCCGATTCTTTACAAGTGTCAGGAGGAAGATGAATCTCCTTTAGCTCTATCATCTCAAGCATGGATATTACTGCCTTATGAGCATGCATATCTGGCTCAGATGATTGAGTCCAAGGAAGAAACCACCCTTGAAGAAATGCCTATTGTGAGGGAATTCACTGAAGTATTTCCCGAGGAACTCCCTGGTCTTCCTCCAAGAAGAGATGTTGAGTTCTCAATTGAACTTATACCTGGGGCGCTACCAATATCCAAGACTCCATATAGAATGGCTGTGGTTGAGCTTGAAAAACTGAAGAAACAACTACAGGATAATCTGGATAAAGGGTTTATACGCCCAAGTGCATCACCATGGGGTGCACCAGTCCTGTTCGTCAAGAAGAAGGATGGGTCAATGCGGCTTTGCATCGATTATCGTGAACTTAACAAAATCACGATAAAGAACAAGTATCCTCTCCCAAGAATCGATGACTTGTTTGATCAGCTGCGTGGAGCACAATACTTCTCCAAGGTCGACTTACGGTCGGGATATTATCAAGTAAGGGTGAAGAAGGAAGATATCCCCAAGACTGCTTTTCGTACAAGGTACGGGCACTATGAATTCATAGTAATGCCTTTTGGACTCACCAATGCTCCAGAAATATTCATGGACTTGATGAATAGAGTCTTTAGAGATTACCTAGATAAATTTGTGGTAGTCTTTATAGATGATATTCTAATATACTCCAAAACCAAGGAGGACCATGAGGAGCATTTAAGAACTGTACTGGAGACTTTGCGCAAGGAGAAGCTCTATGCCAAGTACAGCAAGTGTGAGTTCTGGTTGAAGGAGGTCTCATTCTTGGGCCATATCATCACAAGCAATGGGATATCTGTGGACCCCTCCAAAACAGATGCAATTGAGGGATGGCCGAGGCCAACATCGGTAACTGATATCCGTAGCTTCTTGGGGTTAGCTGGATATTATCGACGATTTGTGAGAAATTTCTCACGATTGTCCAACCCTCTTACCAAGATAACTCGAAAGGGAGTAAAGTTTGCTTGGAGTGATGAATGCGAAGAAAGCTTCAAGGAGTTGAAAAGGAGGCTTGTCACTGCACATGTGCTCACTTTACCCACAAGTGGGGAGCTTTTTGTGGTATTCAGTGATGCTTCGAAGAAGGGCTTAGGATGTGTGCTGATGCAGAATGATAAAGTGATATCCTATGCCTCAAGACAGTTGAAAATCCATGAGCGAAACTATCCAACGCATGATCTGGAGTTGGCGGCGGTAATCTTTGCCTTGAAAATCTGGCGGCATTATCTCTATGGAGAGAAATGTGAGATATATACTGACCACAAGAGTCTTAAATATATATTCACACAGAAAGAGCTTAATATGTGCCAGAGAAGATGGATAGAGCTCATAAAGGATTATGACTGTTCAATACATTACCACCCTGGGAAGGCGAACAAGGTGGCGGATGCCCTAAGTAGAAAGGATCCAGCAATTCTATCAATGATGAGAATTGAGAAGGATCCAATCTTCTTAGACTTGATGAAGATGGACATGGGAATCATAAAGAAGGGAACATCATCAATCCTTTCACAAATGATTTCTCAACCATCTCTTTTGGAAAGGTTAAAGGATGCTCAAAAGGATGATGCGAGAATCCAAGAAAAAGTGGAAGCTATCAAAAAGGGAAAATCCTCAGAGTTTAATGTTAATGAAGAAGGAATTGTGCGGTTTGGGAAAAGACTATGTGTCCCATCAAGTTCGGAGCTGAAGAAGGAACTTTTGGATGATGCACATAGTTCAAATTTCTCTATTCACCCAGGGAGCACGAAGATGTATCGAGATCTCCGAGAAAACTTTTGGTGGGATAATTTGAAGAAGGAGATCGCCGAATATACATCAAAGTGCCTGGTGTGTCAGCAAGTGATGGCAGAGAGGCAGAAGTCTAAGGGGATGATGCAACCATTGCCTATACCAGAATGGAAATGGGAGAACATCACCATGGACTTTGTCACTGGACTTCCAAGGACATCCAAAAGCAACAATGCAATCTGGGTTATTGTGGATCGTCTTACAAAGACTGCACACTTCATTGCTATTCGAGAGGATTTCTCTTTGGATCAACTAGCACGGATATATATCAGGGAAGTGGTACGGTTTCATGGAGTACCACTATCTATTGTGTCTGACCGAGATCCAAGATTTACCTCTAAGTTTTGGAAGAGTCTTCAACATGCTCTGAATACTGAACTGAACTTCAGTACGGCCTATCATCCTCAAACTGATGGCCAATCCGAGCGGACTATCCAAACACTTGAGGATATGTTGAGAGCGTGCTCAATGGACTTTAAAGGAGGATGAGATCAACATCTTCCTCTGGTTGAGTTCTCCTATAATAATAGTTTCCACTCGAGCATCCAAATGGCACCATATGAAGCCCTGTATGGGAAAAGGTGTAGAACACCGGCATGTTGGGATGAGGTCGGTGAACATAAGCTGCTTGGACCAGAAATGGTCGAAGAAATGGTGGAGAAGGTGAAAACCATTCAGCAGCATATCAAGGCAGCCCAAAGTCGACAGAAGAGTTATGCAGATAATCATCGACGAGACCTTGAGTTTAAAGTCGGAGACATGGTGTTTTTACGCATATCTTCGTGGAAGAAGGTCATGAGGTTTGGAAAGAAAGGGAAGTTAAGTCCAAGGTACATCGGCCCCTTCGAGATTTTTGATCGTGTTAGGGCTGTGGCCTATCGACTAGCACTTCCACCTACTATGGCCAAGGTGCATGATGTCTTCCATGTATCCCTCTTAAGGAAGTACATACCAGACCCTTCACATGTACTCTCTTCCGAGGTGGTACAATTAGAAGACGATCTTTCTTATGAGGAGCAACCAGTGAAGATCTTGGATCGTAGAGAAAAAGTTCTACGAAATAAGACAATGCCCCTCGTCAAGGTGTTGTGGAGAAACCACAAGTTTGAAGAAGCAACTTGGGAGTCGGAGGATATGATGAAGCTAAGTTACCCACATTTGTTTTAGTGTGGGAAAAGGAAAATTTCGAGGGCGAAATTTCTTAAGGGGGGAATGTTGTAACGACCCAAAATTTCATTAATGGAAAATCCCTCTTGATCCAGTTAAATGTTTCTTTATGAAAAAGAAAATGTTTTTATAAGATGTAAACTTCTTTAGTTTAACGTTAAGATTTGTGACCGTTACTTTTATAGCCGTTGAACAGTGATCATCTGGGTAGTTTAAATATAAGTCTTTAACGAACCAATTTTCTACTCAGACAAAGGAAGCGATGGCCTCATCCAGTAGAATTTCCCCTTACGAAGCCCATTTGTCGGAGCTCGGAAAGGATGTGGCGTCTTTGGCCTTTGCCCTTGAGCAAGCCCAAGCTGAGCTTCATCAAGTCAAGCTCGAACGTGATCATCTACGGGAAAAATGGAAGTTGATAGAGATTACCACTCGAGCAATGTTATCCGAGCAACCCCAAGAGTCTGTCACCATCGCACACCTTACCCTTAGGTCTTATGCGGCTATTTTAAGGGGTTATGTAACAAATAAGTAGCACCATGTTCATGTACATTATTTTTGTATATAATAATGAATATAATTTCTAGTCATTTTTGATACATTGTAATTAGTTTTTAAAGTACAAACGGTGTTTTTAGTTATTATTTAATTAAGAATTATATTTTATTAAATTAAAGGATTTTTTAATTAAATAATATTTTAATAAAATATTATTATTAATATTAAATTAATTTTTATTAAATATAAATGATCTTATAATTTTATGAATGCAATTAAAATATTTATTAAGGTTTGAAATCCATTTCTGTCAAAACCCGTAAATTTTTTTATAAATGTCGGTTTTTATTTTAAAAGTGAAAATTCACATATTTAGAAAATTATTTAGATAAAATAAATATTATTTTTGGAATCAGGACGTCGAAATTATCCAACGGTGAATTTTTCATAATTTTCTGAGACAGTCAAATTTTTGGGTAAAAATTAAATACCATTTAAATATATAATGTGTTTTATGACATCATAATGACCCAATGGTGATGTAATAAAATACCATAATCCTTATTTTCGGCCAATATGTGTTTTATAATTAAAATAATGAGGTTTTGGGTTTGTTTGACTCACTTTTCAAAGCATTAATGGAGCCCTCAAGACTTATTCAACACTTTGCCTTTTTAAATTAATTTCCATGGGAGTGTGACTCACCTCCACATAAGCAACCCTAATTTTTTAATAAGTTAGGACCTTGGCCTTGTAAAATATTGTTTTCCTCTTTCCTTTTCCATAAACCATGGGCAAATACCATGGGATGGTTTGTGGTTTGGATTATTTTAATATAAGGGTTCCCAAACCTAAATAATAAAGAATTCTCTCACCTTTCCTATATAAACCCACCCAAGCTCCCACTTCCTCCTCACCCAAAGCCCTGGAAGTTCGTCCAACCTCTGCCATACTCTCTCTAGAATCCTCTCAAGGTGCCCCAAGCTCCCAAGAAGCCTCTCACAAGCCCCTCTCTAGCCTTTGGAAGCACGCTTCCAAGTAAGGGGTTTTCTTCCTTTCTCATTTTTTTTGTCAATTTTCTTTAAGTTGTATTGCCCTTTTAATTTCATTTATGAATGTTGGGGTATGGTTTATCACCTCTCCCATACTGCCCTCTTATTTTTTGAATGATGGGAGACCCCTTTCTCTCTCATTAAATGCCTCCCATGTACACCCGTTACTATGCCGAAATTCCGAAAGGAACCTTTTTCTCCTCTTTTATATTCAAGCAATACTTTTGTATCATGAATCTAAATTCCTTTTCAATTGTTGGGACATGTATCTATATGACCTTATTACTTTCCATTACATGTAAATATTATGAGGAACCCCTTTCTCTCTCATCATCACTTTTTCTGAATTCTTATGTCACGCCGTTATGCTGCCGAAACACACCGATTTTCTAAGCCAATATCATTGTGTAGTGAATACCATGCCCATTTCTCCATCAAGGGTATTCACCTTTATGCACATTTACTTATTGATTGTAAAGTTTCATGTATGAATTCCACATTCCTTTATCGTGGAATAAATGATTATGTTTTATGAATCCATGTTTTATGATCCATGTGGCACACTTATGCATGAAATGAAATGTTTAAGAAGGGTGCGCCCTTTATAGCGCTCCAATGCATTGGGTAAAGTATAGTATCATGATACGTCATGTGCAATGAGTGTTGACTCATGCTAATTCAAGTGCAACGAGGGTTTACTCGTGCTTCAAGTGCAATGAGGGTTTACTCATGCTCCATGTGCAATGAGTCTTGGCTCATGCTAATTCAATGTTAAGTGTTGTTGCCACATTTCCATGTTATGATTATCATGATTTATCATGCCTTTATATTCATGTCTCTCTTATGCTCTATTGATATTCCTATTGCCTAACATGTATTTTACTCCTCATGTTATTCATTGTGTACTCCCTTACTGGGCTTTATAGCTCACCCTTTTCTTATGCATGTCCCCAGGTTATCCCATGCAATGCTAAGTACGAAGGAATGTAGTGGTCATGTAAAGGAAGTTTTCAATAAGGATGTTGTATTTCAAGTTTAAAGTTTTTATGTAATGATCCTAATCCCCAAAGACACTAAACCTCTCGATCTTCTTTGTTTTATCAAGTGAAGTTTTATGTAATAAAGTATGTTTAAGTTGTAATAAAAAGCAGGGTTGTCATACATATAGTCTTTAATGGGAAAGAAATGTGTATATTTATTTAATCAATCAATAAAAGCCCAAATCACATTGTTACCTCGATAAGTATATGACAATACCACCACAAAATCCATTGATATATTTTCCCATTTGTACTTCAACACTAAAAGAGGTTGAAGATTTACCATCCATATTTTTTGTTCTACTTTAAGCTTCTCAAAACTCAAACACATCATGGTAAATTCAATAATATATATTTTGATTTCATCCCACCATTAATATTCCTGAAAGTCTCTATACATCTTAGTGTTTCTCAGATGAACTGAAATCCAATTTCTTTGAGTTTTACACAACAACTCTTTCTTCAACAGGGAATCAAAAGGCACACCCAATATTTTTTTGAAACTATAAATAAACTTATTAATCAATATTAAAATCATTAAAATTAACCTTCTCATTATATTATACCTTTTCCTATAAAGTAATATCCTCTTTCTAATATTGGTTAATTATTTCTAACAAAGTCAACTATATTAAAACCTGAAACAAAATAGAGGATGTAATGCATCCAAAACTTCTAGTCAAAAATTTATAAAATCGTTAACTGAGGGGTCATATTCCAAAAATAACATGTTTAATGTAGAATTGTTTTTTTGAATCAAAGAATTGGACACTTTTTTTACTTTTCTAGGATGGTAATTAATCATGCAATCATAATCCTTGATTGGTTATAGTCATCTTCTTTGTCACATGTTAATTATTTATAAGTAAATATATACTTAAATCTTTTGTTATCGGTATATATTTCACACTTTACTTCATAAAAATGATGCCTCAAAATTTTAAATAAAAAACTATAGTATATAATTACATATCATGTTTAGGGTAATTTGACTTATGAGGTTACAACTAAAATAAATCATAAGAATTTATCTAATCATTCTGCATTAGGAAAAAATCAAGTACTTTCAATGAGGCATCTCTATAGATGAATAATTCACTATTTTTGGAAGGTGGATCCAAAACTGGAGCATTCACCAATATTCTTTTTATTTTCTAAAAACAATCATCACATTCTTTTGTGCATATGAATTTACTTTTTTTCAAGTTAACATAGTTAGTGGGATAGACAGCCAAGAAAAGCTTTCAACAAACCATCAGTAGTAACCAACTAATCAAATAAAACTACAAATATCTCTAATATTTGTGTCTCTTTTACATTCTTTAACAACTTTTGTTTTTTTAGGGTCAACAGTTAAACCATATTTTGAAAAAATGTTTCCAAGGAAATAAATTTGTTGCAACCAAAATTCTTTCTTATGAAATTTCCCATACAAATTATTTTCTTTAAAGGTTTTTAAAATAATTCTTATGTGAATTTCATGTTCCTCCTAAATTTTAAAATAAACCAAAATGTAATCAATAAGAATAAACAAAAACTTTTCCAAGAAATCATGAAAAAATCTACTCATAAGTTCCATAAATAAAATAGGTGTATTGGATAACCCAAAGACAATAACTAAAAAATAATAATTCTCATATCTTATCTGAAATGAAATCTTTGTAATGTCATCCTCCACCACCTTCAGTTGATGGTACCCAGACCTTAGATCAAACTTGGAAAAAAATTGAACTCCCTAGAGTAGATCAAACAATTCATCGATACGGGGAAAAGGATACTTGTTATTAATAGTGATGTTATTCAAGGCTCTATATTCAATACAAAGTCTCATTGAACCATTTTTCTTTCTAACAAACAAAACTAGAGAACCCCATTGTAAAGACCCAGACTTTTTAAAAATGATACTTGTTTCTTGAATAAATGTTTTTTACATATTATATAATATCATACATGTACAAAACAAATAGAAACCAATAAAATTTTATCTCTTTAACAATGATCATTAAATTATTTATCGATGAAACAAATTAAAATTCCAAACATTAGAACTATACAAAAATTATAAAATAGAACAACTTAAATGGGATAGTATGGATCACCCAAATCTGCTAGAATCATCATTCCCATAGAAAAAGGTATAGAAATAAAACAAAATACTAGTAAACCAGTCAATATTTTATGAAAATGAAAATATATACTTGATTTAAATTTTAGTGAATTTTGAGTGAAATAATTAAGTGTTATTATTTATAGTAAAGGGAAATGTGACCATTGGGATTAAACTATTATATGACTATTGGTCAAATATGACTGTCGGTCAATATGAATATTGTAAAATATAACTATTTGAAAATATACCCTTAGTTGATAATTTTATAGTTATAATTAGTGTTTATAAGTAGTAATGATAAATGATAATTGGTACAAAAATGAGAAAGATGGCCTCAACATATAGATTCATGCCCTTTAAAGCTCATTTTTCAGAACTTGAGAGGGAGGTATCTTCACTGGGGTTTTCCCTTGACAAATCCCAAGTTGAGCTTTAGCAAGTGAAGCTTGAACAAAATCACCTATGGGATAATTTTAATTTAGTGGACATTACCACTCGATCGATGTTAGCCAAGCTACCCCACAAAACTACCACCATCGCACACCTTACCCTTAGGGAGTATACAGGTGAAATAAGGGGTTATGTGTACAAAACTTAGTTACATAAAGTGTAAATTCCTTTCTATAAGTCAAATTTTTATTCCATCAATTCCTCTTAATAATTACTTTTCTTAATAAAATATAGGTTTAGTTGAGATGAATTTGATAATTTTATTTTTGGAAGTAAATAAAAAATAATTATTTTTTCCTAAATAATATAAACACTTTTATAATATACTCAGGTATTCTAAATAATATTTTTTTAATAAAATAGTATTTTAAAACACACTTATCGGAATATAAATGATAAAATAATTTGAAAATGGCATAGAAAATTTTTTATAAGCATCAAAAATTTGATTGTTCCTAAAAAACTGTAATTTTTAAACAAATAAGGTTTTTTAATTTTAAAATTTAAAATTATCATATTTAGAGAATTGTTTTGTAAAAATAAACATTATAGTTGAAATAATCTTGTAAAAATTATTTGGGGTGAATTTATGAAAATTATATAAAATACATTATTTTTTTCATGAATTGTAAAAAATATAGTTTTGGGGTTTCAGAATGTTTAATGACTTCATACTCATATCATGATGATGTAATAATTAATTAAATACATTCCATGACATAAAAAATTTTATTTCATTAATATTAAGTATTTTAATATATTTAATCAATTTATAAAATTATAAGTGACTTTCCAAAGTCTAAAATAGAAAGTGAACTTTTTAAAAACATCACTTTGAGGAAAATTTAATTTTCCATGCCAAAAAGAAGTATTAAAAAATTAATTTCGGTTATAGTGGTTTAAAATATCATAAATTGTGACACAAATATTCAAATCCATGATAAAAACCCATGGTTAAGATAGTGCTTTTTCATTTTATACAACCTATATTTCCAAGACCTATATTTAGAAATTTTTAAACAATTCCTCCACTTTTTCTATAAATACCCACTCATTTCACCATTCCCCATCACTCTCAATCCATAATTTATGATTTTATAGTGTTTTTTCTTCCCAATTAGTCCCCCCATTTTTTTCTAAATCCCCCAAGGTTTCATCCCGAAGTTTTGGGAACAACTATTTAGGGTAAGGGAAATCTAAACTTCTATATTCCATTAAAGAGTCCTTTTGTGGTATGTCTTCTAATTTCAAAACTAATTCCTTTCTTTCACATTATATTATCCCATTACTGTAATAAAAAATTTTATCAATGGGAGAACTTAATTATCCCTCATTTTACCCTTTCCTAAAACCATATTTTATACCCATCATGATGGCGAATTTACTTATAAAATTTCTCCCTTTAATATGAGAAATTATCATTTCCTTTTTATTTGATACCCAAACCTCTTTAATTTTTAATGGGTATTCAAAAAATATGTAAAAATCACTTTTTATTCTAGTATTTACATATATTAAACCTATGTTTCATTTCATAGGTTAAAAATTAAGTAACAATCATGTCTTTAAGAACTTTTGTATGCCATTATTTTGATAAGAACCCTTTTCTTTATTATCCATCGGTAATTAATGAAATGATTTATTATGATCTATGTGGTGCATCTTAAATTAATACATATAAAGTTTGTTCCCTTATAACACTACAATGTATTGTTCAAATAATTTAAATCTCTAAATATGTCATGTTTTATGATAACTTGGTGAATAACCTTGGTAATTTTCATTTCTAACACCTTGGTGACAAACCTTGGTGATATGCTTATAAATGTATCATTTAAATGTTGTATCTATATTTCCATATTATGATTCATGTTATTATAATTTTTATATACCTATTTTTCTCTCTTTACTATTTTACCTCGTGTCCTTTTTAATATGACCCATGTTCCCATTCCATTTGTCTCTCTTGCTTATTCCCTTACACAGCTTCATGCTCACCACTTTCCTTTTATGTATATCCCTGGGATATGAGATCAAGTAAAGGTAACTTCATGTGAACCCATGAAGGTTTCTCCAGGTGGAATTAGAATAATTTTTTAAGTTTTTATAAATTATATAACTTATTTCCAAGAAACTAAACTTTAAAATATCCCCTGTTTATATCATGTAAGGAAACGTTATGTAATAAAAAATATGGGATGTCATACCAATGGTGAATTTCTAGGTTAAATTAAACCTTTATCTAGAGAGTTATGATATTCATTTTTTAATTCAAAAAGTTTCAATTGAACTATATGGGTTTTTATAAATAAGATTAGCATCAGGAATAAAGTCAATAGAAAATTCAACCTCCCGATCGGGAATAAAACCCGGAAAAACATCTAGAAAAATTCCCACCCTTGTATGGATATCCATTACCCCATTATTTTATTCTTCATGATTATTTTCTTTTCAATCACAAGCCATATGGCCAAAATTCCCCCATCAGTATCACTTCCCTGATTTCATAAGACATTCTTCAGGGTTCTTTTTACCACATGTACCATAAGATGGGAACTTCACTTTTCCTACCTCTAATTTTTTTTGTGTGTTTCCTCATCACATTTTATCCTAACTAATTCTTAATTTTATCATCACGAGGTACATAAGTATCAGAGAAATACATCTGAACTTTTTCAACATGATGAATAACTTTCTCATAGCATTTAAATTCCCATCCATCCTAATATCTTCATAGAATTGGTTTTAATACAACATAAATCTATTAATTTTTTCATCAATATCCAAAATAAAATTAGATACATACCTATCCATTCTTGTAAAATTGGATTCATATATGGGCACATAATCTTTATATTTTTTCCTCAATTAGAGGAATTTTTTTTCATTTGGAGTAGAACAACCTTAGGGAAATATTTCTCAAGGAAAATATAATTAAATGTTTCTAATTCCATGGCATTAATATCATCTTTCTCACTGGAATACTTAATGAAATACCTCTATAGATCAACTTCACCTTCAAAATGAAAAATGGAAAGAGTAACCTTTTGAAATTTTAAATGTCCCATGAATTCAAATATCTTATCCAAAGAATTGATTGATCCATAAGCTACCATATCATTAGATTATCCACATAATTATGGGTGGTTTTTATACTTGAAATGATCCACTATATAAATGTTCCTTTATGGTAGATCGAATTCCTCTATACCATGGATTCCACCACTATTTATAGTTTTTATCAAATGATCCATTATTGTAACAAACTATTATATTACAATTCCAACCATCTTAGGATTTTAATTTGGAAGGATATTTTACCCTTAATGTCTTCCCACTATAGCTTCCTTATTTCCTATATAGAAAAAAATTCTGAACTGACATAGTCTATATGAAGCAACATGGTAATCTTGAAATACTATATCATGTCAACTTATCCATAATGTAAAATCTTTAAAAGGCATGATATTGACATTATCCAAACCTCTAAAGTTATCTAAATCATAATCTAATTCCAACAATGAGGACCTATCCTTAAACATTACATAATATTGAGTTAATTCAATAATTCATTCTCTTTTATTTGACGATCTTTTCATGTTTATAGTTTTAGATAATTACATCATAACTCATATATAAAAAAATCATATGATACAAAGTGGAAACTTCTGATCAGTATTCATTCTTCCCACCACATAAAACTTTTAAAACATAACATGATTTCTTTTCCTAAAAAATCTTCAATAATTTTAACTTAACCTATTTCTTTCCCTTACCAAAACTAAAATACTGTGAAAAACATTCTAAAAATGTGGGATGAGAAAAAAAATCTCAGTAAGGGAAATTGAACAAAGAAAATTATTAAACCATTGAAAAACATGGACACCCCTGAAAACTCTTCTCTTAAAAACATAAATTTTTACATCAAAGTCAAATATCATCCTTTAAAAAATATCATTTATATTACCTTTTGAAAACAAATTATTTCCAAGAAAACTCGTTAGAAAGCATAGAAAATACATGTAGGTGTTTTGGTATATCACCTCATAGAATCCTTAAAAAACACTTATTGAATCCTTACAAATTGGAATAACAATATAGCCAATTTAAAATATAATTATACATGGTTTATAAACAATATCTAATTAATTAAATCATTGTCTAGATGCACCCGTTATATAATATATATCAGAATCAACCAACGTGATCTAGGAATTCACATCCTATATAATGTAGAAGAACCACAACATGAATAAAACATTTTAGGATTTCAATTTTCATCATAAAATGTTTAAAAACTCTATTAACCTCATATAAAAATAACCTTGGGATATTAAAATTACAGTTTCTTTTAAAAATCCACTTTTAATACCAAAATTACATTTTATTTTAATACCCTATTTTTAATACAAAAATACTCAAAAAAAGGGAAGGAGATTTTTTCTTTTACAAAAACATGAAAAATTTTAAAGGAATAAAAGCAAAAAATAATAGTTATAGTGGTAATAAAAAATATTTTCATCGTATACATTTAAATAGAACATTACTTTTATCATTCATAAAGAAAGTAAAACATTCCGAAAAAAGATTATTTTTTTCAAAAATATTGAAATAAAGGCCAAAATTATCTTTATAAAACACTCATGTACATAATAAAATCATTTTAAAGACATGATCATGGAATAAAATTGGAGTTAGAAGGAAAATATTAAAAGATAAATTTTTTAAAGAAAAGTCCCTTATCACTTTGGAAATATTTGAATCATAAGCCTCATAAAAGAATAACATTAAAAACTTTAAAAACCATGAGAATACATAAATTCATGATATAACATGTCAAATGGGTTGTATATACACCTCATAAAATAATATAGGTGTATAATATCAAAATAAGCCTTAATGGTATAAAATTGGGATGAAGTCCCTCACCTTGAGTCTGAATTGCTATGTGTGTATTTATCTTTATAAAAAATAAAATTATTTTAATTATTTAATTTCTTCATAACCTTTTTAAAGTTTATTATTCCTTTTCTTTCACCCGTTACTATGTTATATACAATTACCTAATCAATTAATTTTATGTCAGGTGTGACAATGATATTTAGCTTATGTGTCAAAAATGAATTCGATAGATTAACTATTGGTCAAAGTGGTAATTATTCAACATATCAAGATTAATAATAATGAAATTATTATCATATTTATAAAAAAATTATAATTTTTAAAACTAATCATGAAATATGGTTATGAAAAATTAACAACATTAGGATCATGGAGATGGTAGGTCGTACATACGAATGAGTAACGTTTCCATTTTCTAATGATCATTATGAAAAGAATGTATGAATTATTTTATCCCTAAAAATATAATAATATAATATTTATCATATTATTTATTTAAATACACTTAGATATATAATTCAAGAGATATAGTTATGTAAAAATGAATTGCATCGCTTTGTGGAGGCGGTAGTCCACACGTCCACAAATGACATTATCATTTTTTGAGTAAGAAAGAAAATAATATATTATCCATTAAGAATTATATATATTTTATTAATAAAACTATAATTTCATGAATATCACATATATTTATTAACTTTATCCTTATTACCTTTCATGTAAATCATTAGTGAAAAAAAAATCACATTGTTTCGCAATGCGGTAGTCCACCGTACACACAAGCGACATTGTTGTATCCCCCATAGAATATAAATTAAGAATATATATGCGATATAATAACTAAATAAGTATAAATATGTTAAAAATGTCATATATATACTTTAAATCCATCATTAAAACAATCTATGAGAGGTCATGATGCAAAACGAATGACATCAGTTCGCAAGGCAGTAGTTCATCGTACACACAAATGATTATTTCATATCCCATTTTATAGAAGATGATATGTAATTAGAATATGAAATTATCATAATAACATCTTATTATATGGGATATACTAGTGTTATTATATAATCAAAATTGAATAAGATTTTAAGTGGGTGTAATAATAAATAAAATAAAGACTCTCGATTAATCATGATACCTCTTTTCAATAAACCTCCTTAGGTAAGAAAAAATATACTTCTTAGGATAGATTTATAATAAAACTAAGGGATCTGGGTATTAGGGAGGGAATTAAGGAATATATTTGGGTAGGTATTGGCAGATCCAAAGGGCTTTTAAGGTGTGAATAGAAGAGGATAGGGGTGACCTTTTATAAGTGAGGCGAGTAACACACTTTTAAATTTTTAAAAGAAAAAGGCGCACCCAAATTTTCTTTCATCCAAAAATTCCCTAAAATGGTCCATTATCAATCCTTATACATGATAAAATCGAAATATTTCCATCCAATATATTTTATACAAGTGTTTATGTAATATCCTTAATTTTTTAAATATAATAAAAACCCTTATTGATAATAATTTATGATTTTTTATGTTAAAATATAATTTTTCAATACAAATAAATTAATAGATGGTTTAAAGGGATTTTTTAGGGTAAAATCCTAGTTAACACTTTGGAATTTTCTATGGAATGTTTTTATAGTTAGGTACTTAGAGAGAAAGGGATTTTGTGGCCTGTAAGGCCTCAGCATAAATGTAATAAAAATATTAGATATATTATATTTCATGTGCATGATTTTTCTAAAATAATTGAATTTCTCCCAAAAAGTGAATCGTATGAGAAATGCAAGATAATTTATAGGTCCAGGGCGAGGGTATACCCAATGCATTACATTATATTTGAGAGTGTCGGACATTTGGTTAGATCGCACGCGAGGATAACTTATTAAATTTTTTTATTATATATTTTTCTAAAATAAATGAATATATCTCAAACAGTGTGTCTTATAAGAAACTTAAGACCACCTATAGGTCCAAGATATAGGTTATACCCTATCCAAGACATAAAAGTTTCAAAAATATTGATTGTTTACTCATTTTGAACATTTAAAATTAGAAACGCTTTAAACAGTTGAAATCAATAACTCTGCATTCTATTTTAGATTAAATAATGGATTTAAATCGTGTATTAATTTTTTGGATTGATGAACACATGGATTTGAGGTTTCTAATAACCCAATCATTCAATTTTAATTCTTGGACAATTCAGTCAAGTCTGAGTGACCTCAGATGTCCCTTGTGTATAATCAATGAAGCCCCATTGGTTTATTGCACCCTATTCTAGGCACGTGGTTTCTTTGCTTCTTCCTTGTTGCACCACTCCCATGGAAGAAGAAGGGGATGAGTTTTTTTATTTATTTATCATTTTATTATTTTATTATTATTTACCCCTTTTATTCCTTAATTCTAATGTTATGAGGAAAATGATTAAAAATAATAAAGGATGATAAATTTGGAATTATCAAGGGAATATTCCATCTTCTTTTACAAAAGGATAATATCACTAGATTATCAAAGGTTAATTTATATAGTTTATCAAATTTATTTTTTTGTGAGACATTTTCATGGATAATTGAAAATAATTATTAAATGATAATTAAATTTAATTATTAATACATAATTATTAAAATGATAAACCTTGTATCATCAAGGGATGATCCACATGATAATAAAAATATACTTAATAGAAATTATCAAAGGATAATTTGGAGGAAATTATAAAAATATAATTATTAAGTTTTATAAAAAGATAATTAAACCAAATTATCGATGAATACTTTATGATGAAACATATCAGAAGATAAATATGATGAATTTATCAAAAGATAATTATCAAATAATAATTACATCAAATTATCAAATGATAATTGCATGAGATTATCAAAGATATTATTTTAAAATTATCAAAGGATAATATTTCAATATTGTCAAAATATAATTATCAATGAATAATTATAAAAAGGTAAATTATTATAAATTATCAAAGAATGATTATAAAAGGATAATTTATGAGAAATTATAAAAGAATAATTATTAAAGGAAAATTTATGATAAATTTCCAACTAGATAATTATAAATGGATAATTTATAATAAAGTATCCAAAGATAATTATTCCCAAGGAAAATATTGTGAGCACATACATTTTCCTATAACGATAATTTAGAAATTATCTAAGAGAGTGTGTGTGTGTTATCGCATGTGATATTTTATTTATTTTTGAAATAGCATAGATGGTTTTGGTTCTAGGATCCCTTGATGAACCTTGAGCATTAAAGTGTCAAAAATTATGATAATAAGGCCATAGGGAGGCATTCTTGATTGTTGAGGTTTTCACCCTAGTAATCGAACCACATAGGTTGGTTTATCCTTTCCTTTGACATCGACAACTTTTGAGGTAAGAAGTTCGTAACCTTTTTTGGAGTTATTATACATGTTTCCTTAATATAATTTAAGAGTTTACATATTTGATGACCATGCTAGATTATGATCGCATTTGGGTGTGTGTGTAGCCCTGAGAACCTTATGTGGCACTTATTTCTATGAGTACTTTGTAGCTTTTTATTCATGTTCGATATTTATCACATGTATTATTATTCAACCATACTTATAATGATGTTCAATAAATTCTCATATATCTCACCATTCTATGTGTGATTTTTTGGTATTTTTCTTAGAACCCAAGGTAGGTGGACCATCATGAAATTCTTATCCATTAAAAGAGGAGTGGGCATGACTTGTGAAGATGGTGAAGAGGGGTCTATGTACATGGTAAGGATACAATGATGACTCATGGATGTCATGTGATGAAATCAATGCCTAAAAGATGTTATGGGGTATATTATTGATGCCTAGTGAATTCTGAGTAGATCTCACTTCCTAGAGAACCTTTAGAGCATGAGTTCCTTTAAGTATAGAGTACACTAAGTTTCACAATAACACGACACTGACTAGAAAGATTTATGAGCCTCATGGCTAGTCCTTGATTATTTTGAAACCTTGATTATCCTTATAACATAGAGCTGAAGTAGGAAAAGTAGATAGTTTGTGGTGGCTTGGTTAGCGCCCAATCTCTTGATTTTAGATTGGGTCTTATTATTATTGCTATGCATTTATTATTATTATGAAATAAATTTCTATATTTGAGTGTTTTGGGTTAAGGATACATTGGTGGATTCCTACTGAGTCTTTTACTCACACCATACTCATGCATTTCTATGGGCTTGTAGATTTCATGAGGGATCCAATATAGGGAAATGGCCCTATGGAGAACTGCTGAGCTAAGGAGTGTAGGGTCGGTGGTGCACTTGGACAGACACCGGAAGGACCTACAAGTTATTTTTTTTTTTATTTTTTGTATATATATATATATATATATATTAGGTTCTTGGGGGTACAATTACATTAAACACACACACACCACACACATAGTCTAGAAAGTTAGGCCATAGCCCCCCCCCCCCCAAGGTATATCCCACCCATCAAACATTATTTATTCAGTACATGGCCCAAAGTCCCATTGGTCATAAATCCCATTACATATACTAAAGTCCCACAAATTAGCCAAAATTTCTAGTGAAATTTCATGCCTGCTTCATACTATATATATCACCATACCTATGTTATTTCGGTGCCACCACATGTGTGTGTCAAGCCTGCATCACCTCCTGCCAGTGGAAATTTGCTCCCACTTTGATTTGAACTCGGGTCTGATAGAGGATTACGAGGAGCCTTTACCACTCAAGTAATCCCCCAACTAAAACCAATAGTTTATTATTTATTTTTTTATCTTCTTTATTTTCTTTATAAAGGCTTACCACTTTTGGGATATACTTTTAATTACTTCTCATGTATTCCATTTATTCAATTTTTCTACATGTTTACTCTAATGATTTATTATGTTAGTTCTTTTCTATTATTGATCTAATGAAATGATACTAAAGGTATAGTATCACCATTATTAGACTCAAACCCTTGTTTCTAGTCTGAATCTCCTTGCATATGGGGATGGACACATGAGGTCATGTGACAATCTGTCTTGGAAACAATGTTTCATTTCAGGATGTTACAAAATGGTAATAGAGGATCGAGATTCACTAACTTGTTCTTATCTTTGTCTTGGGATGTGATAGGATAGTCAGGAGATAGGATGGTTGTACTCAGGCTGGGGAACTATGTCAGTGTCTGACTAGAGATATATAGTAGACCTCCAAGTTTCTATAAAGTATGGAATTTATATTTTTCTATTACCTTTTATTAAATTCACTTTGGGTGATTCACATGACGTTTATATGTGATTTATGTCATTTCAGGAGTGTTCACGCATCTTGACTATACACATAGGTTCACATTCCATATATATACCTATAATTGGGTTGTAAAGTAGTTATTTAATTAAATAACAACTTTTTCTATCTTTAAGGGATAGTATCCCTTGTGTGATATATTTATACTTCCATGATGTATGATATATCTTTACTAGATTTAATTGGTTGAACTGAGCATGTTAATATATTAGAGTATATATATAATGACTATGACTACTATGTAGGTACATAAACCAGAGATAGTTCTAGGAGGTTTATACATTGGGTTAAGGGTAGATTATTAGGATAACCATGTGTGATCCCATATATTGGATAGGATATTTTTATCTTCCTAATGTTCTTCATGTTTCAGATAAGCTGCCTCAGAGATGGTTGATAGTACCACCAGTTGTGGCAGCCTAGGATTATCCCATGACACCACATGTGGTATATAGGGATATACACTAGTACACTCATGTACTGGAATAGGTTATTTAGTCTATAGATCTCATTTAGTTAGGACTCTTTTGGATTATACATGTATAAGGTAGAGCCACATAGAATTCCATGAATGATCATGATCAAGATTTTCAGCTTCAATACACTCCAGCGTTCTAGAGTACTGATAGACCACAAGATGTAGAGTATTAGTTGGACTTTATTGAGATAATCTTTTAGTTATTCTAAAATACTTATTCATGTTTCATGATCCCAAAATCCTTAAGGTTCTAAGGACCCTTTAGAAGATGGTGGTCCACCATGAGTTAGAATGGGAGATTAGAGGGTAT
Source organism: Viscum album (assembly GCA_963277665.1). Lineage (NCBI taxonomy): Eukaryota > Viridiplantae > Streptophyta > Magnoliopsida > Santalales > Viscaceae > Viscum > Viscum album. The sequence goes on from OY728144.1 coordinate 163,922,496, forward strand.
TACTTGGATGGACTTCAAGGAGTTGTTTCTCAAGCATTATTTTACTAACACAATAAAGTTGGAACGTTCCTAGGATTTACTGTATTTATGATAGGGTTCCATGACTATCTGTACACATTTTTCCCAAATTATGGATTTTCTTCACTTTTATCCTTTGTTGTCTAGGAATGAGGTGTAGAAGGACCAGAATTTTAAGATAGGCCTTCGACTGGAGCTCATACATCAGGTTAGAGGGTTTGAAATAACAAATATTACACAGGTCTTTTGCAGGGACCCAATCTTTAAGAATAGACTGTATGATGAAAGGGTAGTAGGATTACTCCCAGCACATTGCAAGATAGTAACAGATCATCCTCTCACTACTACTGGAGTCTCTTCTGGCTACCGGAAGAGGAATACCAAATATGTGAAACAACATACCAGCATGTAGGTAAAATAGATGGTAGCTTCATCAGCCCCATAAAGAAGAGTTTCAGAGTGTTTTAACTATGGAATGGTCAGACATTATCATAGTTTATGTACGGTACCTTAGAGAACCCATTGGTATTGTGTAAAATGGGCAATTTTAAATAGCTTTTCACTATGAATGTGAGGTCAGTTCTTTGTGGAGGTTAGGGTCAGACATGGGGATCTGATCGGGGTTATTTGAAGTAGACTCGGATTATTCATCCACCACAGGGAGAGGGAAGATGATGTAAGGAAGATCACATCTACACAGTGGATCAGACTCTAGAAAATGTTGTAGAGTGACCATCCATTATTCGAGGTACCATTTTAATCACTTCTACTTTATCTACGGCCTAATTTGAAACTAGTGTAAACCATTCTTTTATATCTACATAAGTAGATATTGGAATTGACTTACCAGTCAATTTATCCTATGAGTTAGTCTCCCTTGATACATCATTAGGCATGAGATTGGACCATCTTCACTAATGACCAGAGTGTCCACTTGTCTTCATAGGCTATTGAAATCTATGGTAATTCAAGATTTAAGATATGATGACTTTTCATGTGATTCTCGACATGGATTGGTTGACCAGTTTTCAAGATCACATTGATTCCTATCATATATGGGTATCTTTTACCTTTCAAAAGGGAGAAATTTTCATGATGGGTGGGGAGTAAGAACTAGTAATACAAGGAGTTGGACCATACTTGAGTCAGCTCATGATGATCACAACACATATGGCAGACTTGGATCTTTTCGTAGGATTAGTGGTACCCCCCTCATATCTTATGTAAGTCATGGATCTCTCTTAGGATATTTTTCAGATAACTTCAAAGAACTCCCTCCTAATTGAGGATTTGATTTTCAGTTAGATCTAGTACCTAGCAGGAAACCCATTTCGATACCACTGTATTGTATGGATCCAATATAAGTGAAAGATATCAAGGTATAGGTAAACAAATTAGAGACGAAATGATTTATCAAACCTAGTACTTCACCACGGAGTGCACCTATTTTTTTATCCAAGAAAGTTGATGGTATATTTTGGCTGTGATTTCATTACTTGAAGTTGAACCAAGAGATAGTGAAGGAATGATATCCATTTCCAAGGATCGATGTTATTTTTCATGACCTATGGTAAGCCTAGAGGTTCTCCAAGATTGACCTTAGGTTGGGCTATTACTAGTTATGAGTTAGAGAGGAGTACATTCTGAAGATAGAATTTCAGAGGAGGTATAGACTGTATGAGTACTGGGTAATGTCGTTCAGGATGATGAACACACTCTTAGTGTTCATGGACCGCATGAACAATATATTACATCCATAATTAGACTCATTCATTGTAGTGTTCATCAAAAATATCCTCTTCTACTCAATGACACAAGATAAACATGCTAGTCACCTAGAGATAGTCTTGGGTACACTTTAAGAACATAGGATTTATACCAAGCTATCAAAGTGTAACTTGGGGATTCGATATGTAAAATTCCTAGGAAATGTGGTGTCTGAGATCGATATATCTATAGACCAAAATAAATTTGAGGTAGTCATTTCTTGGACACTTCCCTAGAATGTGTTTGATATTAAAAGGTATTTGGGATTACTAAGATATTATTGATGGGTTATCTAGGACTTAGCCCAACTATCAGAACTCATGTTAGTTCTAATAAAGAATGGAGTGAATTTCTAGTTGTAAGGCTAGTGTGAAGAGTCTTTCCATGAGCTAAATACAAGTTTGACAACAACTCTTGTAATGACACTTCATGGGCCTCGGATTGATGTGGTGTAATGTGATTCATCGGGCATTAGTCTAGGGGTGGTGATAATGCAAAGAGAGCATGTATTAGCCTATGGCTCTCATCTGCTACAACCCCATGAGAGGAACCACCCTATATATGAAATGGAGCTGGTAGTCATAGTCCATGCTCTAAAATGGTGGAGACACTCTCTCTTAGGTTAGAAATGTATTGTTTACACAAATCACAAGAGACTTCCCTATATCTTCACATAGATGCACATGAACCTAAGATAGAGGCACTAGGTTGAGTATCTATAGAAATTCAACTTTGAGATGGAGTATGCACTTGGGAAGGGTAATTTTGTTGTGGATTCTCTTAGCCATAAGATACATGCTATGTAGGAGCTTGGTGAGAGGACCTCAGAAGAGCAGTAGCACTTGATCAGTTTGTTGGCTAATTGGAGGATGGATTACTAAAATAACTAGGGTTATATGACTTTTTCTCCAATGGTAGTCATATATTCACATGTGGACCAGGTAAAGGATAAACATAATTCAAACCCAAATTTTTTTGAAATGAGGGAATAAGTAGATGATGATGACTCAATACCTAGATGGTTAATGGATGGTAATGATGTTATCTTGGTGTATGGGAGAGATAGGTAGTCCCTAATTCCATCATAGAGGAGCAGATGAGGTATTAACTTAAATATATATTGGAAGTACATCCTAGAGTGACCAAGATGTATCATTAATTTAGACATCAAATTTTTTGTTCAGGGATAAAGAGAGACATTTCTAGTTTCATCTCCTGATACTTTACCTATCAGAGGGTGAAGGCCGACCCCCAGTGTCCTCGTGGGTCATTTAATCCACTTATGATACCTATGTGAAAGTGGTAGTATTTCATGATGTACTTTTTAATGGAGTTACCTAGGACCCAGAGGAGTCATTACATAGTCTGGGAGATTTTAGATTAGCTAATGAAATAGGCTCACTTCGTATCGATTAGAGAAACTTGCTCAATAGAGGATATTGTAAAGATCTATGTCTGAGAGATTTTAATCTTGTATAGAGTCCCCTTGAGAATTTAATCATTTAGATATGCACATTTTACATCAAAATTTTGTAAAATATTGTAGAAATCCCTAGGGAATCAGCTGATATTGAGCATGGTGTACTATTTTTCAGACCGATGTACAGTACGAACAGACCATACACATATTGAAGGATATACTTTGAGCATGTGTTCTGGTATTCGGTGGATCATGGTATGATCACCTAGCCTTGATTGATTTTATATATAATAACAATTACTAGGCTTCAATTCTGATGGAACCTTATGAGGATCTTTATGGGAGTTCATGTTTCTCATTGCTCTATTGGCATGAAGAGGGTGATGTAGTGGTTATTGGCCCCAGTATAGTTTTAAAGACCTATGAGAGAGTAAAATTGATATGGAAGAGGTTGATAACCTCTTAGAGAAGAAAGATATCTTATGCTAACCATAGGAGGAGACCCTTTGATTTCACTATATGATATCATATTTTCTTGAGAGCGACTCTTAAGTTATGGAATAGATGTATGTGGAAGGAGGGTAAGATATCACCATGTTTTATTGGACCCTTTGAGATCACTGAGTAGATTGGGGCAGTGTAATATCATCTATAACTCCATTATCGCAATCAAGGTATACACGATGTGTTCTATGTGTCACAACTTTGGAGGTATATACTTGATCTTGATCATGTTGTTTATTGTAGGGATGTCTAGATAGAGACCGATGCATCTTATGAGGAGCATCCAGCGTGGATAGTGAGAATGTGACTCAAGGAAAGAGAGTAATAATTGTACAAATTTTGTGGAAACATAGAAAAATCCAATAGGAGATGTGGGATCCCGAGTATAATTTTCGAGATCAATAGCCTAAGTTGTTTAAGCTAGACCACTAGAGCTACTTATTGGGAATTCTAAGTTGATATAGGAGAAGAATTATAATATATTGAATTTTTAAATACAATAAAAACCTTTTTGATAATAATTTAAGTTTTTTGAATATGTAATTTTTTAGAAAAAATCATTTAATGGACGATTTAAAAGGATCTTCGTAAGAGTAAAATCTTAATTAGCACCTTGGAATTTTCTATGGAATATTTTTGGAATTAGGCAGTGAGATAGCATGGGATTCTGGGGCCCATAGATCCTTAGCATAGAAGGAACAAAAAATATTAAATATATTATATTAGAGGCATATTATTTTTTCAAAATAATTAAATATCTCTCAAACATTGCATCATATGATAATTATGAGATAACTGTTAGGTCCGGGATGAGGGCTTTACCCTAGGTCGAACATAACATTTGTGTGCATCAGATGTTTAGTCAAATTGCACATGAGGATAACTTATTATATATTATTATTATATATTTCTCTAAAATAATTGAATAAATATCAAATATTGGATCATATGAGAAATTTTATACCCCTGTTATGTCTGGGATGTGGGATTTAACCTTGGTGGGACACAACTTTTGTGCGTGTCGGGTGTCTAGTTAGATCGTTCTAAATATTGATTTTATTTAGTATTTTTGTTATATAATTATTATTGATTTAATTGGTTAAAATGATTATACTATTCAAAGTCCACCTAAAATGCGACAACTTCAGTTCTCATGCCCGGAAGATTTCAAAAACCTTAATTTTCACTAGTTTTGATTATAAAAATTTAGAAACACTTTAAATAGTTGAAATCAATGACTCTGCATTCAATTTTAGATGGAATAACAGATTTAAATTAGGTATGAATTTTTTGGATTGATGAAAACATAGATTTGAGGATTCAAATAACCTAACCATTGGGTTGTGGTTCTTGGTAGATCCAATCAAGTCCTAGTGAACTTGTATGTCCCATACACATGATCATGGTGGCCTCTTAGATTCCTTTCACCATAATCCATATATGTGGTGTGTTTATTTCTTCCCCAGTATTCCTCTCTCATGGAAAAATAAGGAGGTGAGTTTATTTTATTTATTTATTTATTTATTTATTTATTTGTTTGTTTGTTTCTTTATTTATTTATTTATTTATTATTTTATTATTCTTTTTCCCTTTAATTTATTAATTCTAAAATTATGGATAAAATTATTAAAAATAATAAACAATGATAAATGTAACACCCCAATATTTTGATGAGATAGGATTTTTTTATTTTCTTTGATTTCTTCTATTTTACGCTACACCAAGATGATCTTACACAATACACAATAGCAACTTACCTTGGGGTATATCCAGTGTTATGTTAGGATTTTCATACACATAATTTTAAGTTCATTTGGTAGAATTCATTTCACACAAGACCAGGTATAAGAAAAAAACTAAATATTATTATGTTACCTTAAACCCTAGTCATTATAATGGTGGGTATGAACAGTATTAACTTTCTTCTGAAAAACTATTTACATGAAAATAAGTGAGTTTATAAAATAATAAAATCATTATTGATGGATTTTATTAATGAAATATATGTTTAATATATTCAATATAACATTTAAAATTCATATTATATGTTTTCTATACATTATATAATAACAAATTCATTTTTTTGGATAAAAGAAGTAATTTTCAAAAAAATTACAGTTTTACCGCCTTTTGATGGAGCACCCATTTTAAATATAGTTTTTGACAGTTTTATATATTATTTTCAGAAAAACAAATTTATTATTTTGAATTAGGATATAAAAATTTACTTTGAATTAATTTTTTATATTTTTATGAAATGTTTTTAGTTTTGATGAATAGTAAAATACACTAAATTTAAATTTAAAACAATTTTTTATGGAAATAATTTATAAGGTTAAATTATATTATTTAATGGTTTTAAGATATAAATATAATATATTTTTATCACTAAATATAATTTATGTCATTGGCATTAATTTTACAATGAATTTTTATGTAAAAACATTTCAATCTTTTGCAATGTTTAAACTTTTGAAACACGTTTTTCATTCTAAAGATGTGATTAATATTAAATTAATTACTAAAACTTATGTATTTTATATTTTTCAAAATGAATTTCATATTTATAATCATTAGGTCCATATTATGTTAATATCATTCTTTAATTTTTTGGCATTATAAATAGTAACTTCGATAATTTTTATTAATACGGTAAAAGGGTAAATCGGGTAATTATGGGTAAATATAATAGTATAAAATTCCCTTAACACCTCTAATAAAAAGCTTTTATGAGTTATTTTTTACCTAAAAAATCCTTGGGTCAAGATGATACCCTTTTTAAGCTGCTTGGATGACAGTTGGTCATTTAATATATTTTATTTAAAGAACAGTTAAATATGTCATACTCAAATATTAATAACTTTATTATTTTTAAAATAAGGCTATACATAAGCTAAATTAGATTATAAATAGTCATTTAAAATATAAAATATTTTTATTTTTCATGTTAAGTTATTTTTAATTTTTTGAAATAAATAATTACCTTAAAGGCTTATACATTGATGATGCAAAAATTATTTAATTGATAAAAAATCAATAAACTAATTTTTATTAAAATGATAATAACCATTAAAAGAAAAAAATACTTGAATAAATATTATTGGTAGAGTATATATTGTCCATAGTAATTTAAGGGTCGTGTTATTTCCCATTTTAAGGCTTATAGAAGAGATTATGACACTTATATTATTTTATTTAAAGTGATTTTAAAGTTGTCACATTAATAATTCAGTAAGTATAACATCTTAAATGATGAATTTTCTAGACGATAAACTTGAATACATATATTACTATGAAAATAATTATATTTATATTCATCATAGTATTTTATTTTCAATTTTTATTCGATAAATAATTGTTTTTCATAATTACACAAAAATGATGTTGTAATAATTTTATTAAGGGAAATATCAAATTAATGTTATTAAATATACTAAAATAAATATAATTTTGGATGATTAATATATCCAATTAATTTTATAGATTACCTTGACCCCATGGTGATATAATAAAATATTTTTTCAAGGATAAAATATTATATTGATATTTTAAAAAAAAATAATGAATTGAATAGTGTCAAAATTGACATAATTGTTTGTTTATCAAAATAATGTTTTATTAAATTATTTAAAATTCATAAAATATTTTTTAAAAATATATAATAAGAATTATATGGTATAAAATGATCTAAATTATTTATTTATTATTTAATTTACATCAAATAATTAAATATTTTACCCTTTTAATATTGAAATAACTCTTACCCTAGTTAAAATGAAATAGAATAACTAAGTGTTAAATTAAAATGATAAGGTTTAAATAGACATAAAAAACTAATCTAAAATTTTTTGGTTGATTATACTACAAACTTATATCATCCAATACTTTAAAACATTACATTTTTGATGTTTTTGACTGCGGTTTTATTTTATTATAAATTAATATTATCGGGGATTCCAAATGTACCCCTCACCTCCATTATAAAAGGGCACATTCTACCACACAATTTCAATTCAATTTGTGTCTTAAAACTTGACCATACCCTAACCATTTACATTATATACTTTCTTATTCACATTATAGAGTTTATTTTCTTCTCAAAAGATCAATTCTAGTTCCTTTAAGGGGAGATCTAGAGGGAGCTCGTCGAAGAAGAGGTAATCTCCTCTACCAATTCATTCAAATTTTTTCTTCTTATACTTCCTCTTCATGACTTTTTTCCATTATAAATTAATTACACCCATATATATTTTATGATTATTTATTATTAATATTATGGAACAAACATAATCCACCTTCTATCCATTCTATAAAAAATTAAATCACCAAGCATGCGTAAGTATGGCTTACTGTCTCCACTCAGTGGTGTAATCTGTTTTTCAACACCACCACACTAGGATGGATATAATGAAGGAAATAATAACTATATATAATTATTATAAAATGATAAATATTATATAATAATGTATATATCATTCACTTCCATACCATTTCATAATAATCAAAATGATATCGCCGCTCGTGTGTACGTACGGTCTACCATCTCCACGATGCGATGCGACTCCTTATACAAGATATCCATTAAAAAATTATTATATAAATTTAAACAATGAATAAATATGTTATATATTATTTTAATATAATTTTTAATGATATAAATATTATCTAAGAAGGATAATCATAACTTATTCGACAAAACATGCATAAGAACATAAAGTAGTTAATACCCGAATAACGGGTAACAATAAAATGATATTAACAAACGAATGATAATATGATCATATATGATATCATAAAAATAAATATGATTAAATTTATTTAAATAATTATACAGGAGTTTTAGATACATACAATGGATAGTGTACCTAAGGTAAGGGATAATTTCATAATCTCATTATTATCTGAGATTGTTTATACGTAATTATTTACCAAGCTATATTTATCATCAATGTCCATGTTTTCTAAAAAATGTTTTTATAAAATGTTTATTATTTCCCTATAGATTTTTAAATTCATTTTTAACCATTTTTTACTTTTACTGCATTGTTTTGAAGGAATATTTCTTTTATTTTCCATACAATTTACTTTTTGACTTTTCTAGAAAAAGTACGAGAAGAATGTTTTTTTAACTTATACAGCATCAAAGGAATATTAAGCTTTCATAACACCTTATTTCCAAGATTATTTATTTATAATATTTCAAGTTTATTTTCAATTAAATTATTTTATTTTAAAATTGTTTGTCATTTTGATAAAAGAAAATGTTTTTTGAATAAGGAAGGATATTTTCCTAAAGAATTAATTTTATGTGTTTTATCAAAATTATCTTCCATATAAGATGACATTATTTAAATTGATTTACGTTTCTATACCTATTATTACTATTATTTGATTTTGTATAAGATGGATTAATTTTTTTAGGAAATCCATTTATTTTATATAGATTTTGATGGAATGATGTTTAAACCCATTTTTGTTCCTTAGGTTATGCTATGATGAATGATTTATGTTTTTGTTGAACACATAATAATTATTTCATTATGAGATGGATGGGACCTATATCTCCTTCTAATTAATTGGGTAAAGATTTATATCTCATGATATAGACATGACTGGAATGGATGGTAAATCCAGTTCAGTAATACATGGCTGGCTGGAACAGTAAGTAAAACTGATTCAATAATGGACATTGTACACTATTATGGTCTTTGAAATGAGCCTTAGCTAATATGAAAATGATTTTCTATGCATATGAATCTTCCAAAATTCCATTTTTTGTACCAATGTTATTTTCTCATGGCTCGTGTTCTTTTAAAATTTATGACTTACGAACTACCAAGATTTATTTCATGACTCAAGATTCTGATATTCAAAATTTATTTTCATGATTTTACATTCATATTTTCATGTATTGTTTATTTATCCTTATTGAGAATCTAAGCTCACCCTTTCATATGTTTCCATTCCTCGGGTTATAAAGAAAGATTTTAAGTAGGAGTACTAAATGGGAAGATCTTTATGGGATATGTTGAAGATCTTTCACAAGTTATAATAATGTATTACATGTTTCCATAAGCACTAAACAATTATGGTTCTCAGGAATGCAGTTGTAAAATATAATGAATATTCATCTAAAAAGATTTAATATTCATGTATTTCATGCTTGGGTCATTATAATAAGCCTAGTATTATCAAGGAAAAATTCCATCTTTTTTTAAAAAATGATAATAACAATTGATTATCAAAGGATAATTTATATAAATTATCAAAATGATTTTTTTTGTGAAAAATTATCATGAATAATTTCAAAGAATTATCAAAAAATAATTACCTTTATTTATCAATACATAACTATTAAAATGATAAAACACGGTGTAATCAATGGATGATTCACATGATCATAAGAAGATAATTTATAGAAATTACAAAAGGATAATTTGGTGTAAATTATCTAAATATAAATATAAAGTTTTATCAAAATATAATTACACAAAATTATCGATTAATTTTTTATAAAAAATTATCAGAAGATAAATGTTAGGAATTTATAAAAACAAAATTATCAAATGATAATTATAACTAATTATCAAATGATAATTGCTCTATATAACTGAACATAATATTTTAGAATTATCAAAGGATAGTCTATTAATATTATCCAAATAAAATTATCAGTGAACAATTATAAAATGATAAATTATGATAAATTATCAAATAATAATTATAAAAGGATAATTTATGAGAAATTATCAAAGAATAATTATTAAAGGATAATTTATGATAAATTATAAAAAAGATAATTATAAATGGATAATTTATAATAAATTATCAAAAATTAATTACTCAAGGAGAATATTGAGAGATTATTCATTGTCCAAAAATGATAATTTAGAAATTATACAGGAGAGAGTGATTGTTATTTCATATGATATTTTATTTATTTTTGAATTAAAATAGATGGTTTTGGTTCTACGAACCCTTTAGATACCTCGAGAATTGACGTGTCAACAATTATGATAATAAGTACATGAGGAGGCGTTCTTGACTATTGAGGTTTTAACTCCAGCTATCAAACTATATAGCGTGGTTTATTCTTGTCTTTTACATTGACAACGTTTGTGGTAAGAAATTCCTTAACATTTGGGATTTTTTACACATGTTTCCTTAAAATGATTTATACATAGACATATTTGATGACCATTATAGATTATGATCACATGTGGGTGTGTTTGTGTGGCCCTGAGAACCTTATATGACACTATTTTCCAAGAGTAATTTGTAGCTTATTATTCATGTTTGATATTGATCACATGTATTATTGTGTTACCTTACTTATGAGGATGTGTTATTATTGCTTATGTATCCCACCATGTTATGTGTGATTTTGTGGCATTTTTCTTGGAACCCAATGTGGGTGGTCCATCGTGACATGTTTACCCCTTAGAAGGAGAGTGCGCACAACTTGTGATAATAGATATGTGGGACATATGCATAGGGAAGAGATACAAAGATGCCTTATGGATGTTGTGTGACACACTAGATGTCTAGTGGATTCCAAGGGGTATGTTTTTGTTACATAGTGAATTTAGATTATCTCACTATGCCTATAGAATAATGAGAACATGAATTCCTTGATATCTAGAGTATATTGAGTTTCAAAATCACATGATGTCGAGTAGAATGACTTATGAGACTCGTGGTTAGCACTTGATTCTTCTAAAAACTTGATTATCCTTTCAGCATAGATATGATGTAGATATATTCAAGGGTCTATAGTTTCTTGGTTAGATCATGACCACTTAGTTTTTGATTGTGTGTTACTACACTTGTTATGCATTTATTACTATTTCGGAAAACACTAGTATACTTGAGCACATCAGGTTAAGGATGCATTGGTGGTGTCCTATTGAGTCTTGTACTTACACCCTACTCAGTAATTTTGGTACACTTGTATATTTAATGAGGTATCCAAATAAGGGAAGGTTCCATATGGAAGACTATTGAGATATAGAGTGTGGAGCTAGTGGTGGGCTGGTATGGACAACATCAACACCTGTAGTTTATCATTAATTTGATTATCTATTTTATTTACCTAGGATACGATTTCCGATTTTAGGAGATTATTTTATTTACTTATCATATATTTCATTTATTCATTTATTAAACATGTTTACTCTGATGATTTTTTATGTTAGTTATTGTTTGTTATTGAACCTATAACATGATATTAAGGGTATAGTCTCCCCACTATCGGGCTCAGAACCTCACAACTAGTCAGTTACCTCTTGAAAATGGGGAGGTATGCATGACTTGATATAACACTCAAGCTAATACTTAGTGGTTCAGGTTGTGAATTTATATTTTAGTGCATTTTAATCCTTATCTTTTTAGATTAACTCTCTAGTGAATCTGTTTTTACCTTAACTGTGGTAATTAATTTTTACTATTTTCAATATTCTTTATGGTCCAAAATTAAGTTAACCTTATTATATAATATAAATTATGCCGATTCCAAATATGGAATATATTTTACAAAATTCAATTCAAATAATTGTAAAATTTTAATTTAAAACAAAGCTCACCGATGTGATGAAAAAGCGGGTTTTCAAAAAGTGTATTTTTTGAGAAAAAAGATGATTTTATCTTAACTCTAGGAAATATAATAATCATTGTATGAATTATAATTAATATTTATTGATATATAATATATAAATTTCTTTTAAAACATTCCACGTTATATGTTATCTTAATTAATTAAAATGGAGAAACATTATGCATTTCAAAAAAAATTTATGAAAAATATCATTTTTAAGCCCAAAAACAAACTTATACTAAAATCCAATATGAAGTTGATTAAAAATTAAATAATTTTATTAAATATAACTAAATAATACTTATGTTAATTTAAATAATATTCAAAACATAATGGGACTTTAAAATTAATTAATTTATAGGAAAAAATACATTGTTACAAAAAATTATATTTTTCACGATTCACTACAAAATCAACATTTTCCAAAAAATCACAAATTTTTATACTAAGTTAATTTTGATATGATGTTTTAAAAAAAGAAATTTATATTTTCAAATTATAATTATATAATTTATAAGTTAATCTTTTTAAAAAACCATATAATAAAAGATCTTAATTAAAACTATTTCCTTCTTGATTTAAAAGTTACGCAATATATTTATAGTGAATGTAACCATATAATTAAGATTAATAAATATGAAAATGATTTATTATATAATTAATTGGATTTTTATAGTTTAGGAGAAAATAAAAATTGAATACATTCCAATTACTCAGGATTATATAGATTTATTTCCTAAATTCCTTCCTAATCTTCCCCATAATTATAAAGTAGAGTTTTCAATTGAACTCATACTTGGTGATGAACCTCTTTAGAGAATACATATATAATGGCCCCGATTGAGTTGAAGAAATTAAATAATTAACTCCAAGAGAATATTGATGAGGGATTCATACACCCTATTTCATAATCATGGGATGCACCTATTATTTTTATTAAAAAGAAATATGTTTTATTGCGTCATTGAATTGATTATCAGGAACTTAACAAAGTCATTATTAAGAACAACTATCCTATACCTCTTATCAATGATCTGGTTGATCAATTACAAGGAATTAGATATTTTTATAAGATTTATCTTTGATCTAGATATCATTAATTGAGATTCATGGAGGATATACCCAAGATAACATTCGGTATGAAGTATGGTCATTAGGAATTTATAGTAATGATAGTTAGAATTACCAATGCTCTTATTATATTTATGAGTTTAATTCATAGCGTCTTTAGAGATTACTTTGATCAGATTATGGTAGTCTTTATATTTTAATTTATTATATATTCCAAGAGCGTGGAAGAGCATAAATATCACTTGAGGATTTTATTGAAGACCCTTAGGAAGGATAATTTGTATTAAAAAGTTACAAAGTATGAATTTTGGCTATATAAAGTTTCATTTTTTGTTTATATAATCTCAAGCAAGGGTATATTAGTGGATTCATTTAAGATATAAGTTATTGAAAATTATCCCAGACCCACCATTGTGACTGATAGCCACACTTTTCTTGGTTTTTCTTGATATTATCAAAAACAATTAGAGAAATTTTCATGATTATCTAACCCACTCAACATGTGAACTCACAAGGGATTCAAGTTCTTCTAGTTATATTAATGTGAAGAAATTTTGAAGGAACTGAATAGAATGTTAGTCAGCATAGTTATACTAACACATCCCCATAGTGGAGAAGGGTTTTTGATCTATAGTGATGCATCAAAGAAGATATTGGGATGTGTTATCATATGGAATGATATGGTGATCTCTTTTACTTCACTATATCTGAGAGTTCATGAGAAACATTATCCAACTAATGATTTTGAGTTATCTATGGTAATCTTATCACTAAAGATATAGAGTAATTTTCTTTATATAGAAATATGTGACATATATACTAATAATAAGAATTTAAATTATATATTTAATTAGAAATAGTTTAATATTTTCTCACCTTTCCAGGTCACCTGGTCCTTGACTGGGTGAGAAAAATGAGGTGCAAACCACCTGTGCTAACGGTTTTTTGTGTTGAACCGTCATGGATCAGGGTGTCACCCTCTAGGATGTTCTGCCATCTTAGATTGAAATGGCTCCTTCCTAGATGGGGCTCTCTATGGAGTGACCTATTCATGGGGGTACCCTTGTTTTGAGGGTTCAAAAAGGACACACACAGGGATTCACTTTTAAAAAATATAAATATTCCTGATTTGAACCATGATTATGATGGAATGATAAGCTTCAAGAATAGTACATGTGTCATGTCCATATCAAATTTGAAGAAGGGTCTGTGGGATGAAGCTCATGATTCATCATTATTTATTCATACAGGATGTATAAAGATGTATAGAGTTCTAAAAGAGTATTTTTTGTGGCATAACATGAAGAGAGATATTGAGTATTATGTATCTCAATGCTTGGTATGTAATCATGTTAAGGTAGGGAGATTTAATTTTAAGGGGATGTTATAAAGGATATAATGTTATTTGGGTTGTCATAGATCACCTTACTAAGTCGGTACATTTCATTATCATTAAATAATATTTCTCACTTGATCTTCCTATCAGGGTATACATTAAATAATTATTGAGATTATATTTAGTTAACTCTTAGTTGTATAAGATTGAGATTCTATGTTTTAGTCAAATCTATAGCAAAGTATTCAATAATATATAGTTATGGAGGTTTTTTTAGTACTACTTATAATCCTTATAAAAATTGTTGGTTTGAGTGGGCCATTAAAACCCTGGAGTATATAATGGGATCCTATTCTATGGATTTCAAAGTTGTTTGGGATCAAAACCTACCTCTTTATGAATTCTATTATAATAATATATTTCAATCAAACACTCAGATGGATCCTTATGAATCCTTATATGGAAGGATGTACATAGCTTCAATATCCTAGGATGAATTTAGATAAATAAAGATATTGGTACTTTAGTTAGCTGAGGAAATGGCAAAGAATGTTGGATCCATTCAACCTCACATCAAGTCATATTAGAGCTGATAGAAAAGTTGTGCTGGAAATCATATGTGAAATATGGAATTAAAAGTTGGTGAGATTGTATTCCTATAAATTTATCTAGGTAATAAGGTTATGAGATTTATAAATAATTAAAATTTAATACCTAGGTATATTGGCCCCTTTTATATTCTTGATTAAGTAGGGATGGTTTCTTATCACTTATATATTCCACTGAACTGCTTTCAAGTTCACAATGTGTTCCATGTATCTCTCCTAAGGAAGTATATACATGATCCTTCACATGTACTAAACTCAAAGTTTATGCCAATGAAGAAAGATCTCTCTTATGAGGAACAACCAGTATAGATTATGTATTGAATATATAAAGTGCTACGTAACATGACCACTCACCTGATCAAAGTTTTAGAGTGAAACCATATATTTGAAAAGGTATATGGGAATCTGAGGGTGTGATGAGGCAGAAGTATCCTCATTTGTTTGTATTAGAGTGAAAATATTTTGAGTGTGAAATTATTCAAAGGGGTATAATTTAACATCCTAAGGTTTTATGAACATTTATCTTTAAATAAATTTAATTTCTTGGATTACTCTCTTAGCATGCAACATCGGGCTTTAAGCGAACTATGATATACAATAAAATTATTCTTATTTAAATGTGACAGTTATAAATAAGCTAATAAAATTAGATTTATGAATAGTAAAAACTAAATTATGAAAAATATGTATAAAGGTTCTAAATAATTCAAATGTATTTATTAATTTATAATAAATAGGTTCTCATTTTTTAGTAAAGTCATTTTATGTTTCAAAAATACATTTTCTTGAAAAAAAGGTTTTTATTGAATTTTAGGTGCAGATATTATAATTAATTTATGCCAATTTTAAAAATTATATTTGAAAAAATGGGTATAATTTTTGGATTCAACATATCAAATTTATCTTAGGGTTAATTTTTCAATGAATAGTGAAATTAATAATTTCTCAAATATTGTCACTTATATAAAATTATTATGATATAATAATGATTTAATAAATTATTAAACCTTTGTATAAAATAAATGTATTTTTAATTAGTTAAATAATTTATTTTAAAATATTATTTTTAATTTGGGAAATCAATCTTGACTTTTGTGAATATTAGTGATATTTTATTCAAATTAAAAACTATTTTTATGGTCTTTGAATTTAATGGAATGGTTGGAAGATAAAAATCAGTTTTGGATTACTACAAAAGTATAATTATATTACTTTTTTATTATTTAACCAAAAAATTATAGAAAATAACTTATTACTTTATTTCAAGGTGAAATGATTTTTACTCTTAAATCAGGTATTTTCCTAAAAAAATCATGTGTTGTGTGTTGTTATATTAAAATTAATTAATTCCGACTACAGAAAGGTGATCTGATTAAATGAATTCCAATTTTTCTTATAATCCCCTATTTATTCTTTAAAAATAATTATGTTATCATGGTAAAAAATTTAAGTTATAACGGTTAAGGTTAAAATGGGTTTAAAGTAGTATAACTCAGAGATTATGCTTAAAATGTGTCAAAAACTTGTCTCAATGTGATTGGTTGAGTTTATTAAACCCTTTCATGTCTTAAATTAAAAAAATCATTTTTCCACATCACATGATTATATATATATATATATATATATATTATTTCATGTTTTATGTAATTCAAATGTGTCATTTCCCTCACTTATAAAAGGGTACTTCCTCTCCTCCCTTTTTCACAAATTTTGATCATTATATCTCAGATAATTACTACCCTAATATAATATTATTTTCCTTACCCAAATATTAGATCTCCTTTTATTTCCAAAATACTAACTTTCTTGGCTTAAGGCGTAAGAAAAAGGAGGATTCTCAAAAAATAGGTATAACTCTTAACTGAGTACTTTCAATTTTATTTCTTATTCTATATCCACTAAATCTAATGTATCCACAATAACATAATGTATTTGATATAATCAATACACTAATATGTTATTATGATTATGGTAAAATTATTATCCATCTCATTTCTATCCTTACTTATCTGTATGTGTGGCCACCTCCACGAAATGGTGAATTTGATATTTCATCACCACTTTACTTTGATGGTAATAGTGATGTATTTAATAAATATATAAGATATTTATTATATTATTATAGTTTTTTAATGTTTAATTATTATTTACTTTTATTTCTTTCCATCCATCAAAAAGTGGAAACATCACTTGTGCGTATATACGGCTTGTTGTCTCCATGAACTGATGTAATTCATTTTTTAATTGCCACTTAATTTAAATAGTTATAAAAGCATATATAATTATTAAATATGATACTAATGATATGATTAAAAATTTTGATATTAGGGAATAATGATCAATTTTAAAGGATCAAGACTTCTAAGCCAAAACATGCATTAAAAAGGAAGCATTTATCACCTGAAATTGTGTTTTTGATAAAGCAATATTAATGAATGGGTGATAAGATGTTATAATTAAATAAATATGGTATGATATATTTTTTTCTATAATAGATGTATAATAAATCTATATTTATTATAACAGAGGTTTGTATAGTATCCTAATACTTTTACACCTTGTTACATAATTTTTAACATAATTATCCAATAAACACAACCACAAGATTGTGAGGCCTATAGTATTTGGAATGTTGGGTTTATAATAAATAATAAATAAAATAAAACATAACATATTTATTTATTTATAATTAATGATATTTTAAATACCTTAAATGTACTACAACTTTTTAGGATAACCGATGGAATACATAAAAGAAACAGGTGATTTGTAAAGCCCAATAAGGGAATAAACATATTGACAAAGAATAACATGTGATTCAAATGATATAACATGATATCATAAAATAGAAGTCTCTTGAATAATCATATATTGGGTATAAGATAAATAAAATGGTGTCATAATATCATGGAATCATTGGAAAGTGGTAGTGACATAAAACATGACATAAGCATAAGTCAAGGCTAATTGTCAAGACAACATTACATGGTGAACATACTCCCAACAAGGATTTGGCTTACTCCCTAATCCCAAACATATCATATCATGAGGAAAAAACATTTCCCAATTCATTGGAGCTCTATTTTGTTGTACCCATCATAACATGTACATTCTTATGTGTTCCACAAAAGAAAATCAATCAGAAGGTGTAAACATAAGAATTCCCCTTTAAAAGAAATGGGTTTCATAATCTTACCTCATATCATAATAAAAGGATATTTTCTAAATATTACAAAGATAAGAAGGAATTAAATATTTTGGATGTTCATATCTGATTACATAATCATAGGTCTAAAAATATAGTGTAAATTTTCAAAAAAAACATTATGAGAAAGGGTGTAGAATTGGGTATAGAAATGAACTATTAAAACAATGTTTTACGGAATAAGTTAAAGACTTTTGGATAAAGAATAGGTATGTAATTTTCTTTGAAAACTTGAGGTAAACCAGAATTTTCATAACTAAAATATTTATTTTTTTAATGATATCTCCAATGGGAATAAATACTTTAAATGATCATTAAATAAAATGATTAAGGGATATAAAAGTTTCACTTAATCAGATAAAATTTTAAAGAAGGTATTTGAAAAATGAACTTAATTAATGTATAACCCTATGAAGGAAATAGGTAATAAGATATGAATATATGTAGGAAATATATACAAATAATTTTTAAGCATTTTATAACATCAAATAGAAATAAAAAGTGAGTTAGAGATAGAAAGGACAAAACCCAAAGTAAAAGGGTTGTTCAAAGAGATCCTTTACCTTAGGTTATAGAATCATTCTACACTTACAGTTAATTTAGTATATAAAAAAATTAGATTCTATAATTATTTAATTAATAAAACCTTACATCTATATATTATTTACTACAATTTTATTATGTTTATTTATAATAATTTCAATGATATATTATGTTTAATTTCATTGTTCCTAGATCATTTGTTTCATGGTTCCAAGGTCGGATCACTTATGGATAATTATTGATTTTATTTTCAAATATTACTAAAACTATAAAACCAAATATCCTTTTTTCTAACATACAGATGATTCATTTAGTAAAAACTCTAACATTATATGGTTAGTTAATTTAAATGGTTTTACCGACCATCAAACACGAGTATCATTTTATTTAATATTATGCCTATATAATCATTCTATAACATGAAATAAGTTATAAAATACTTATTATCATCTTATTTAACCATAAAAATATTTTTATGATGATCCTTGAAGGTGGTGGATGAAAACAAATTTTGTTGTTCATAGAGACGGTGAACCAACCATATTGTAAGCAACATTTCCATTTCAGAAATGAATGAAGGGAGGGTATAAGATGAATATTCCAACATAATAGTAAAATATTAGTATATTTAGGATACTAATGTTACTATGCCTAGGTGTACAGAAAACATAAGGGGTGTTAGAAGAAGAATAAAAATTAAAGAGTTTAGTTGAGAATTTTGCATCTTCCTTTGGTCGCATCCTCTTAGGATATTTATTAAGGATCCTTAAAATGGTCTTTAAATGAGACCCAGAACACTAAAAAATGAGGGAGTATATTGAGAAGAGAGTTTGAAATAAATTTTTAAAGCTTCAATTCTTATAAGTTATGAGGATAAGGGGTGGTGAGGGTGGTATTTATAAGGGGAGGGAAGAATGTTTTTCAATATTATAATCATTAGTTTATTATTTTGGATCAAGACTACTAATAATATTGATTATTTTGAATATATATAGTAAATAGTTCATGTAATTTTTAATCATTGTGTTTTTACATATGTTATAACTCAAAAATTCATTTATTTAACTAATAATGTTAAATATCATATTTTGGCATATCTTACTATTCACCAAAAATACAATTATTTTAGAAACTTTTCAAAAGTTCACCCATAACCATTTTTTGATGTGTAGAATTAAAAAAATTAAATCTATATTATGAAAATAATTTTCTAAATATGAGAAAATTAATTTTTAAATGCTCATTTATTTGAAAATTACAAATTTTAATATTATGATCAATTTTTAGGCGCTTTGAAAATTTACATATGGTCTTATAAAATTATATTATCATTATAATATATTATAATATTAATTTGAAAAACAATTTTATGAAAATAAAATTTATTTTAAATATTTATATTTTTTATAAAAAAGAAAATAAAACATAAGGGTTTCAAAATTGAAAACACTTATTTTACAAATTTTAAAAACATTTATTTACATATATCATGATATAAATATATCATATTAGTATTTTATAAGGTACCAGAATATTATTTTACACTTCCCTGGGTGAGGATACTACTCTAACGGTCTGCTTACTATTCTTAATAATCATAATACTATTTCAATGTTTGGGTAACTCTTCCAATGGTCAAATTATTATTTTGAAAGTCGAATTTTTAATGGTTATATTGGTTCCCTACTTCCTATAAAAACCTCATACTTCATTCATTATTCATTTTCTTTAATTTTCTCACATGGTTATATATATTTTCATTTCAAAAATTTATATTATACTATTAACATTCTATTTTATTTCTACAGTGTTTTCCATGAGTTCACTTATTCTTAGGGATTGATCAGATCCAAATTTTCATATTATTATTATCTAATTTTTTATTTTTTATCCCCTTAAAATACTTTCAGTTCTTATTTTTATATTTATTCTCTAAATGTAATTTTAAAATTAATATAATAAAATGTAGTTGGTTTTATAATATGGTTTTGTGAATTATACAATGTTATATTTCTAAATATTACACAATTATAAAAATATAAATTCCATTGATAAAATTTTAGTCCATTTCATTCTTCCCCCATTAAGAAACTTCACCCTCAAAATTTCATTTTGCATACAAAGGTGGAAATAGGTGAGGGTACTTCCACATTGTGGATTTCTCCAATTCACATGTCTCCCTCTTGTACTTATGGTTTCACTATTTTAATTTGATGGGGTGAGTTATCTTATTGTGTAGAAACTTATCTCTATAGTCCAAGATCTTCACTGACTACTCCTCATAAGTGATCTGATTTTCTAATTGTATGACTTATGAATTCTGTACATGTGAGTGATATTATATGTACTTCCTAAATAGGGATATTTGGAACACATATTATACTTAATAAATGGTTGTTATGAGCTCTACTTGATAGGTTACGGCTCTGATATGATAAGGAATCTCAAAGGAGTCGATGTACCTAGGACTTAGCATAATCGTCTTCCCAAAACTCATGAATCTCTTCTATGGAGATATGTATAGGAACTCTTTATCTCCATATTCAAACTCTAGGTCTCATCGATGATTTTTAGAATATCTTTTCAATAAAATATAATTAGTTTTTATGTGTTGTTGAATAGTCTTGACCTTTTCTATCATCTCCTCGGCAATTTTAGGTTCCAGAAACTTGTGTTCTCCAACTTCATCCATGTACATAGGTATTGTACATCTATTCCCATAAAGGGATTCACGTGGATCCATTTAGATTCTCTATTGGAAACTATTTTTTTAATAGAACTCATCCCAAGGAAGATGTTGATCTCACCCCCCCCCCCCTCAAGTACATCGATCATTCTCTCAACATGTATTCAAGTGTTAGGATAGTTCACCCAGATTTGCTATCATTTTGGGGGTGATAATTTGTACTGAAGTACAACTCAGTTTTTAGAGAATGTTGGAGTCTAATTTTATCATTTATACATAGCTTTCTATCTACTCACTTTAGTAATTTTCATGTAAAAGTCCATAATTAGTGTGAAATACTCATGTCTTACTACTAAAAAAAATTTAGCAGTATTTGAATTAATCCAATCAAGTCAATTTACTATTTTAATTATAAATATCACCCTAACTATAAAAATTATATGATTATTATTTTTTAGGGTTCCTTATTCAATTTTCAACATATCATTAGAAGGAATCCTTGGCCAATTATTCCATTTTAAGGGTTATAGGGGCCACATAAAAAGGCTCAAAGAATCTGTAAAGAAACTAGACCATCCATGTAACACCCCGAGATTTTATGAAAAATATTATTTTAATTTCATTAATTTCTTATGTTGTATTCTACACCAAGATTACCATGCGCTATACACAACACCGTATTAGCTTGCAGTATACGCAACACTATTCTTGGACCGTGTTACACACAATTTTGATAATAGTTATTCTACGCAACATTGAGTGTATATATATATATATATATATATATATATATTAAATGTATAAAAGAAATATGTTTGGATTCTGTTATACGAAACAACGAAGGATTCTTTCACAACACGCAACCCTGACTTGGCTTGCATTACACGCAATCGCGACCTTCCTCGATAGCGTGTGTTGTACGCAATACCGGGTTTTAATAAACAATGTTATATTATTATAATATTGTCATGAACTAGCCGTTATGAATAGTATTAAATAAATTTTGAATTTTATAACATTATTATTCATCTTACACATTTCTAGAACATGGTATAAGAACAAAATAAATTTTTCGGGTAAAATAAGTATTTTTCAAAAAATGCAGTTTTACCGCCTTTTGATGGCGCACCCACTTTAAATATAGTTTTTGACATGTTTATATGTTCAATTTGACAAAATAATATTCTTCTTTTGAATCAGGATATAAAAATTTACATTAGATAAAGTTTTGATATTTTTCCGATAACTTTCATATTTTAATGAATAGTAAAAACACGCTATATTTTAATTAAAAACAACTTTTTTCATCGTAATATCTTATGTGGTTAAATTATAATATTGAATGGTTTTAAAGTATAAATAGAATATATTTTTACCATTTAATATAATGTATGTCATTAGCATTGATTTTACCTTGAATTCGTAGGTTAAATCAATTCAATCTTTTGCAATGTTTTAAACAAAAACCTGTTTTTATTCAACAACGGGATTAATTTTAATTTAATTTCTGCAACTTCTGCGTTTTGAATTTTAAAAAATGGATTCCATATTTGGAATCAGTGGGTCCAAATTATGTTAATAGGATACTTTTTATTTTTGGGAATTATGAATAGTAACTACGGTAAATTTTATTTACCATAGTTAAAGATAAATCGGGTAATTAAGGGTAAATATAATATTATAAAATTACCCTAACACATGCCAAAATTCTATTTTATGGCTAAAAGTAAACCCATATTATCTAAGGGTCGGATTAGATTCATTTTATGGACTTTTGACCATGAAAATAATTTAATTATTATTAAAACCAAAGAAAGTGACAACATGTCACTCTCTTAAATCTTATAAGTATAATAATTTTAAATTAGTGATAAACATCATACAATTTCGAACATGAATAGTCTCCAAAAATCTAACAAAATTATATACATCATGAGAATTTATTTATAATTTTTTGGGATTAAATAATTATCATTAATTGTGACACAATAGTGATGCAGAAATTATTTATCTAGTGAAAAATCAAGAATATAGTTTTTATTAAACTAATAGTGACATTAAAATGCCCAAAACCCAGACAAAAACTTATTGGTAGTGTAAATGTAAACTATAATCATCCAATGGTAAAATATTTGACCATTTGGAGTCTTATACAATCAATTATGACACTTATATTATTTTGATTTAAATGATGCCAAAGTTGTCACCTTCATAATTTAATAAATATAACAATTTAAATATTGTGATTTTAAGATGATATATTAGATTAAAAGTATTATTTTGAAAGGTAATATATTTATCTTCATCATAGAATTTTATTTTAAATTTTTATGCAACAAATAAGTATATTAAATAATTATACAAAAATGATGTAGTAATTATTTTATTAAGAGATAAACCAAATAAATGGTTTTTAAAATAATAAAATAAATATTATATGAACTATTTAATGTGATCCACTAATTTTATAGATACATATGACCTTTTATTAATATATTAAAGCTTTTATTTAAAACATATCTTCTGTATATATTTTATTTAAATTCAAATAAATGAATAGTGTCAAAATTGACACTATTGTTATTTCATAAAAATAACATATTATAAAATAGTTTAAAAATCAAAAAAATATTTACAAATTATAAATTTAAATTTATATGGTCTATAATGTTATAAAGTAAGCAATTATGGAAAATTCACAACAAATAAGTAATTATTTGTTATAATTTAAAATTTAGAATTTTATTACCACAAATAAACTTAAATAGATTAAATAAGGATAAATGAAAATGATAAGGTTTAAAATAAGATCCAAACATGTCTAAATTTGATTGGTTGATGATATTACAACCCTATCTCATCTAATCTTCGAATATGAGTCATTTTTGGAGGTTTTTAAGTGGGGTTAGATTTATTATAAATTAATATTTTTAAGAATTCCAAAGGTGCCCCTCTCCTCCCTTATAAAAGGACACCTCCTCCCCCTCCTCCTCACACCAATTTGAGCACTCAAGCTCGGCCAACCCATGACAAAATATCTTCTCCACTTCCCTAGCAACATCCTAAAGGTTCTGTTCTTCCTCAAAGACCAATTTTAGTGCCCTAAGAGGAGGTCTCAAAGAGGCGCTTCAAAAAAGAGGTAATTACCGTTACCAATTCTTTCATCTTTATTTATTCTTCCACTTCTTCTTCTTAGGTTGTTTCATTATGAAGTAATAACATCAGTATCACTAATATACTGATATGTTACTATAAGTATGAAATAACCCTAATTAACCTTCTTTCCATCCTACGGAAAAATGAAATCACCACGCGTGCGTACGTACGGAATACCGTCTCCACGCCGTGGTGTAATCTTTTTTCCACCACCACCTTACATGGATGGGTATAATGGTGTAAAGAATAACTATAAATAGTTATTACAACATAATATTGATTCTGATATATTGTATAATCCACTCCAATTCAATTCAATATTTATGGAAATGATATCATCGCTCGTGCGTACGTACGGACTACCGTCTCCACGACGCGATGAGATTCATTCTCCATGTTAACCATTTAAGAATGATTATAAAGTATATATAAGAAATAATAATGAAATATATGACATTATAAAGATACTGGATTTATGTATATATATATGTATGTCATCTACTTACTTCCATTCAAGACAATAAGGAAAGGAAAACAGTGTTCATGCGTACGTACGGACTACCCTCTCCATGAACGGTGTTTTTCATTTCATTTATCTATCTATTATATATATATATATACTGAATATATATGATATACAAATCATATTTTATATTCTGGAAGTAAGTAAGTCATGATATAAGTAATAATAATGTCAAGAACAATAAGTCAAAACACCTACGATAAATGAAACGATTTTACCCAAAACGCTTCTTTAACATGGAATTTACAAAATAACGGGTAATATAATGTCATAAGTGAACCATATATGATATCATAACAATGAATATGATTCTGTAATAAGTCAATGACATTATTTAAATCATTATACAGGAGGTTCGGACACATACGAAGCAAATCGGACCTAAGGTAAGGGAAATATCACAATCTCATTTTTATCCGAGATTGTTTATTCGTAAGTATTTACTGGGGTGTATTTTATCATCCACATACATGTTTCATAAATATGTAATATTATTTCCATCCACCTACAATTGTTTAAATCCATTTTTACCCTTCGGTGAGTTTTTAGTAAAAGAAATGAAAGGAATCTTTTGTCGTTTTTCGTATGAGGTACTTTTTGACTTTTCCGACAAAAGTACGAAGAATGTTTTTTTTAACTTATACGGCATGAATGGATTTTTAAAACCTTATTTCCAAGAAACTTCCTTTACAAGTTTTCAAATTTTATTTTTAATCAATTTCTTTTATTTTAAAGTCGTATGACATGTTATGAAAGGAAAAATATTTTTGAAGTAGAAAGGATATTTTCCTCAAGAATGGAATTCAAGTATTTTATCAAAATTATTTTCCATCTAAGATAATAAAAGGGTTCTGTTTTTATCCCTATTATTACATTGGTTTGATTATGTTGTGATGGAAATATTTTTATGAATTCCTTTATCTTATATGAATTGTTTTATGATGTCATGTTGTTTAAGAATCCCATTTTTATTACATGGGTTACGCTATGATGTATGGTTTATGATTATGTGGCACACATAAGAAAGGATTCATTATAAGATGGGTGGGACCTATATCTCCCTCCAATGCATTGGGTAAAGATTTTATATCTCATGAGATAGACAGGGCTGGAACGGTAGGTTATACCGGTTCAGTGAAACAGGACTGAAACGAGGGTTACTCGATTCAGAAAGGGACTTTGTCCACTAAGATAGTCTTGGCAATGAGTCTTGACTAACAAGAAATGATTCTCTATGATTATGTGTGAATGCCACAAAGTTTCATGTTTTAAGTTATGATTATTGTGATTACATTTCACTGCCATGATTTACCCCATGTTATGAAATTATGATCTCTTTTGCAGGTTAAGATTTCCAAAAGTTATGTGCTTATGTATATGATGTGATTGATATTTCTTTTGTTTATCCTTACTGAGCATTTGAGCTCACCCTTTTATGTTTTCTTTTCCCCAGGATATAAAAAAAGGGTTTTAGGTAAAAAAAAAGGGAAGATCTTTATGGGAGATATTGAAGATCTTTCACCACGATTAGAAGATTATGTCCCGAGTTTCCAAAGACACTAAACTATTACGATCCTTGTGTGTGTGTTTTTGTTATGTACCAAGTATTCCGCAAAAGTAATGTAATGTCCATGTACGTCAAGCTTCGGGTCTCTACAATTGGTATCAGAGGAAAGGTTTAGTCAACCTTTAGAAACTAGGATGCGAAAACGTTAGTGAGATCCCTAGAGATATTTCTACGGTATGTCTAGGGATGTCCCTAAGGTTAAGTATACGTATAGGTTATAGTACTAGAACTACGCTAATGATCATAGAATTAAACCTAAGATGTTAGATATTAAGGGTACTCCCCCTTTATTATGTTGTTTTCCCTAGCATGATTTTTGCCTCTCACGCTATTCTTTTTGGGTTTTAGACGATGGCTGGAACCCGAAGGAACCGTGTTGATCAATGCAATGGACAATGCAATGATTGTCCTCCTGAACAAACAAATGTTATGGGAGATGGAGTGCAAAATCTTATTGCTATACTTACACAAACTATGAATCATTCTGGACTTCCAAATGAGCAGAGAAGGGAAAAATATTCTATTGAGTCCTTCATGTGGCAACGTCCACCTTCTTTCAGTGGGTCTTCTGATCCACTTGTTGCTGAACAATGGATCAGTACCACTGAAAAGATATTTTCAATTCTTCAATGTTCTGAACATGATAAAGTCATCTTAGCAGTATATCGTTTGGAAGGTGAAGCTGATCAATGGTGGAGTCTTATCAAGAATACGAGGCCAAGTGATGAAATTGAGTCCATGGAATGGGACGAGTTCAAGAACTTATTTTTAAATAAGTACTTCCCTCGTATTCTTCGAACAAATATGGAGAAGGAGTTTCTTGAACTAAAGCAAAAGGATGATGAATCTGTTGGTATATACGAAGCGAATTTTACAAGACTTGCAAGGTATGCATCTGGCATTATCATCCAACCTGAAAGTAAAGTTGATCGATTTTTCAGTGGCTTAAAACCAAGTCATCGAAGGGAATTAGCTATAAGAGACTTCAGTAGCTATGAAGAAATTGTACATTGTGCTATCAAGGTAGAAATGGAAGTTGGTGTTACATATCCATCTCATGGTTTTGACAAGAAACGAAAGATGGAGTTCAAGGAGAAATCTCAGAATAATGGTGAAAAGAAGATGAATGTTTCCTTATGCATAAAGTGTGGAAAGAAGCGTGGTGGAGATTGTCTTAAAGGGACTAGAAAATGTTTTAAGTGTGGAAAAGAAGGTCATCGAGCAGCTGAGTGTCGAAGTAATGGAAAAAGGGTTTCTAAGGATGTGAATAAAGCAAACACTGCAGAGAACGCACCACCAACACTTAAATGCTTCAAGTGCAAGGAAATGGGGCATTATGCAAATAAATGCCCTAATCCAAGGGTTAGTGATGATCAACATGAGCAACCACTGAAGGCAATGGGCAAAGGGAAGTCACATGCGATCACCATTGGCGATGTTGAATATGATAACGATGTGGTGGAATGATTAAGAGTTTATGTAATGGGATTCCAAAATAATGTTGTATCATAAAGTATTAGAATATTTATGTATTGGTCTAATGTGGTATTCAAAGTGATTGAGATATTTTTGGAAATAAGATGATATGAGCATAATGAAGGGAAAATGAGAAAACGAAATGTTTAACAGTATTCATGAGCTCATGATTGATATAAGGACTAAGTGATATCATGGTTTGAGTATATAGAATTTTGAGGATTTTGGTATGTGGAAAGTGTTAACTTTAAACTGCATTCATGTTTTCACTAAGGTATTCAAGAGAATACATGATTAAGGACTTTGAATGTTTGGAATGTGACCAACAAAACATATCTTATGATATATGGGGATCGACGATGGTGTTAAATCTCTGGTAATCGTTTTCACTATGTTATGAGAGTGGACTGCAGTATTATGGGTAAGCCTAAAGATTGGAATGGATTATGTTGGACATAAGTTAGTATTGTTTAAGGATAGAAGTTTTTTTCAATATTATTGATGGGATGTTATAGTAATGTAGTTTTAGAAAAAGGACAACCTGGAGGACGGGCGACAGCCCATCGCGTCGGACAAGGCTGTAGGAATCGAACCCACAACCGAAGTGCGACTGGCCTTTATCGCCTACCACTGGCCTATAGGAAGTCCCTGGTTAGTAGAAACTAGTTTTATTTTATTAAGTGGTATGATATATGAAGTATAAGTTCATTTTTGGAACCATATACGATAACCATAAGATGGACTTATAACTTTTGCTAACCTTTTGTTTGAAAGAGATTGAATGACCCATAATTCTATCACATGATCTGCTAACACATCACGAATGAAAAATTAAAACTTCATTTCTTTAAGATATGAAGTGGAAATTTTCCAAAGAATGACAAACGGTGAGACTATACCAAAATCATGAAAGTATTTCTTCTAATTCAAATTCTTCAACTTTAGGGAAATGATCTTGAAAACCAAAAATGTTGTCCTAGTGATCTTATACCTGATGAATCAGATGGTACCTTAGATCGTCACAGATTTATGGATTTGTGATTACTGGATTTTCCATAGCCATGTTCTCTACCACTCTCCATCAGAACATGATGGTTAGATTTCTCTTCCATATCCATATTTTCACCTATGTGGAAACCCAGTGATTAGTTTATTTGGGTAACCGTTATGTTTCATACTTTTGTTTTTAAAGATAAGTTTTGGTATTCCTTTTTACGATATGGGTTTCTATCAAAGAAACTTTCAAATAGTAAACCATTTATAACCCCGACGAATTTCGAGGGCGAAATTCATTTTAAGGGGGGTAGAATGTAACACCCCGAGATTTTATGAAAAATATTATTTTAATTTCATTAATGTCTCATGTTGTATTCTACACCAAGATTACCCTGCGCTATACACAACACCGTATTATCTTGCAGTATACGCAACACTATTCTTGGACCGTGTTACACACAATTTTGATAATAGTTATTCTACGCAACATTGAGTATATATATATATATATTAAATGTATAAATGAAATATGGTTGGATTATGTTATACGAAACAACGAAGGATTCTTTCACAACACGCAACCCTGACTTGGCTTGCATTACACGCAATCGCGACCTTCCTCGATAGCGTGTGTTGTACGCAATACCGGGTTTTAATAAACAATGTTATATTATTATAATATTGTCATGAACTAGCCGTTATGAATAGTATTAACTAAATTTTTAATTTTATAACATTATTATTCATATTACACATTTCTAGAACATGGTATAAGAACAAAATAAATTTTTCGTGTAAAATAAGTATTTTTCAAAAAATGCTGTTTTACCGCCTTTTGATGGCACACCCACTTTAAATATAGTTTTTGACATGTTTATATGTTCAATTTGACAAAATAATATTCTT
The DNA here is from genome assembly GCA_963277665.1 of Viscum album. Taxonomy (NCBI): domain Eukaryota; kingdom Viridiplantae; phylum Streptophyta; class Magnoliopsida; order Santalales; family Viscaceae; genus Viscum; species Viscum album. The sequence continues at coordinate 163,952,871 of OY728144.1, forward strand.
CTTTTGAATCAGGATATAAAAATTTACATTAGATAAAGTTTTGATATTTTTCCGATAACTTTCATATTTTAATGAATAGTAAAAACATGCTATATTTTAATTAAAAACAACTTTTTTCATCGTAATATCTTATGTGGTTAAATTATAATATTGAATGGTTTTAAAGTATAAATAGAATATATTTTTACAATTTAATATAATGTATGTCATTAGCATTGATTTTACCTTGAATTCATAGGTTAAATCAATTCAATCTTTTACAATGTTTTAAACAAAAACCCGTTTTTATTCGACAACGGGATTAATTTTAATTTAATTTCTGCAACTTCTGCGTTTTGAATTTTAAAAAATGGATTCTATTTTGGAATCAGTGGGTCCAAATTATGTTAATAGGATACTTTTTATTTCTGGGAATTATGAATAGTAACTACGGTAAATTTTATTTACCATAGTTAAAGATAAATCGGGTAATTAAGGGTAAATATAATATTATAAAATTACCCTAACACATGCCAAAATTCTATTTGATGGCTAAAAGTAAACCCATGTTAACTAAGGGACGGATTAGATTCATTTTATGGACTTTTGACCAAGAAAATAATCTAATTATTATTAAAACCAAAGAAAGTGACAACATGTCACTCTCTTAAATCTTATAAGTATAATAATTTTAAATTAGTGATAAACATCATACAATTTCGAACATGAATAGTCTCCAAAAAGCTAACAAAATTATATACATAATGAGAATTTATTTAGAATTTTTTGGGATTAAATAATTATCATTAATTGTGACACAATAGTGATGCAGAAATTATTTATCTAGTGAAAAATCAAGAATATAGTTTTTATTAAACTAATAGTGACAATAAAATGCACAAAACCCTGACAAAAACTTATTGGTCGTGTAAATTTAAACTATAATCATCCAATGGTCGAATATTTGACCATTTGGAGTCTTATACAATCAATTATGACACTTATATTATTTTATTTTAAATGATGCCAAAGTTGTCACCTTCATAATTTAATAAATATAACAATTTAAATATTGTGATTTTAAGATGATAAATTTGATTAAAAGTATTATTGTGAAATTTAATATATTTATCTTCATCATAGAATTTTATTTTAAATTTTTATGCAACAAATAAGTATATTAAATAATTATACAAAAATGATGTAGTAATTATTTTATTAAGAGATAAACCAAATAAATGGTATTTAAAATAATAAAATAAATATTATATGAACTATTTAATGTGATCCAATACTTTTATAGATACATATGACCTTTTATTAATATATTAAAGATTTTAGTTCGAACATATCTTCTGTATATATTTTATTTAAATTCAAATAAATGAATAGTGTCAAAATTGACACTATTGTTATTTCATAAACATAACATATTATAAAATAGTTTAAAAATCACAAAAATATTTACAAATTATAAATTTAAATTTATATGTTCTATAATGTTATAAAGTAAACAATTATGTAAAATTCACAACAAATAAGTAATTATTTGTTATAATTTAAAATTTAGAATTTTATTACCACAAATAAACTTAAATAGATTAAATAAGGATAAATGAAAATGATAAGGTTTAAAATAAGATCAAAACATGTCTAAATTTGATTGGTTGATGATATTACAACCCTATATCATCTAATATTCGAATATGAGTCATTTTTGGAGGTTTTTAAGTGGGGTTAGATTTATTATAAATTAATATTTTTAAGAATTCCAAAGGTGCCCCTCTCCTCCCTTATAAAAGGACACCTCCTCCCCCTGCTCCTCACACCAATTTGAGCACTCAAGCTCGGCTAAACCCTGCCAAAATCTCTTCTCCACTTCCCTAGAAACATCCTAAAGGTTCTGGTCTTCCTCAAAGACCAATTTTAGTGCCCTAAGAGGAGGTCTCAAAGAGGCGCTTCAAAGAAGAGGTAATTACTGTTACCAATTCTTTCATCTTTATTTATTCTTCCACTTCTTCTTATTAGGTTGTTTCATTATGAAGTAATAAAATCAGTATCACTAATATACTGATATGTTATTATAAGTATGAAATAACCCTAATTAACCTTCTTTCCATCCTACGGAAAAATGAAATCACCACGCGTGCGTACGTACAGAATACCGTCTCCACGCCGTGGTGTAATCTATTTTCCACCACCACCTTACATGGATGGGTATAATGGTGTAAAGAATAATTATAAATAGTTATTACAACATCATATTGATTCTGATATATTGTATAATCCACTCCAATTCAATTCAATATTTATGGAAATGATATCATCGCTCGTGCGTACGTACGGACTACCGTCTCCGAGACGCGATGAGATTCATTCTCCATGTTAACCATTTAAGAATGATTATAAAGTATATATAAGAAATAATAATGAAATATATGACATTATAAAGCTACTGGATTTATGTATATATATATGTATGTCATCTACTTACTTCCATTCAAGACAATAAGGAAAGGAAAACAGTGTTCATGCGTACGTACGGACTACCGTCTCCATGAACGGTGTTTTTCATTTCATTTATCTATCTATTATATATATATATATATACTGAATATATATGATATACAAATAATATTTTATATTCTGGAAGTAAGTAAGTCATGATATAAGTGATAATAATGTCAAGAACAATAAGTCAAAACACCTACGATAAATGAAACGATTTTACCCAAAACGCTTCTTTAACGTGGAATTTACAAAAGAACGGGTAATATAATGTCATAAGTGAACCATATATGATATCATAACAATGAATATGATTCTCTAATAAGTCAATGACATTATTTAAATCATTATACAGGAGGTTCGGACACATGCGAAGCAAATCGGACCTAAGGTAAGGGAAATATCACAATCTCATTTTTATCCGAGATTGTTTATTCGTAAGTATTTACTGGGGTGTATTATATCATCCACATCCATGTTTCATAAATATGTAATATTATTTCCATCCACCTACAATTGTTTAAATCCATTTTTACCCTTCGGTGAGTTTTTAGTAAAAGAAATGAAAGGAATCTTTTGTCGTTTTTCGTACGAGGTACTTTTTGACTTTTCCGACAAAAGTACGAAGAATGTTTTTTTTAACTTATACGGCATGAATGGATTTTTAAAACCTTATTTCCAAGAAACTTCATTTACAAGTTTTCAAATTTTATTTTTAATCAATTTCTTTTATTTTAAAGTCGTATGACATGTTATGAAAGGAAAAATATTTTTGAAGTAGAAAGGATATTTTCCTCAAGAATGGAGTTCAAGTATTTTATCAAAATTATTTTCCATCTAAGATAATAAAAGGGTTCTGTTTTTATCCCTATTATTACATTGGTTTGATTATGTTGTGATGGAAATATTTTTATGAATTCCTTTATCTTATATGAATTGTTTTATGATGTCATGTTGTTTAAGAATCCCATTTTTATTACATGGGTTACGCTATGATGTATGTTTTATGATTATGTGGAACACATAAGAAAGGATTCACTATAAGATGGGTGGGACCTATATCTCCCTCCAATGCATTGGGTAAAGATTTTATATCTCATGAGATAGACAGGGCTGGAACGGTAGGTTATACCGGTTCAGTGAAACAGGACTGAAACGAGGGTTACTCGATTCAGAAAGGGACTTTGTCCACTAAGATAGTCTTGGCAATGAGTCTTGACTAACAAGAAATGATTCTCTATGATTATGTGTGAATGCCACAAAGTTTCATGTTTTAAGTTATGATTATTGTGATTAAATTTCACTGCCACGATTTACCCCATGTTATGAAATTATGATCTCTTTTGCAGGTTAAGATTTCCAAAAGTTATGTGCTTATGTATATGATGTGATTGATATTTCTTTTGTTTACCCTTACTGAGCATTTGAGCTCACCCTTTTATGTTTTCTTTTCCCTAGGATATAAAAAAAGGGTTTTAGGTAAAAAAAGGGAAGATCTTTATGGGAGATATTGAAGATCTTTCACCACGATTAGAAGATTATGTTCCGAGTTTCCAAAGACACTAAACTATTATGATCCTTGTGTGTGTGTTTTTGTTATGTACCAAGTATTCCGCAAAAGTAATGTAATGTCCATGTACGTCAAGCTTCGGGTATCTACAATCCATGAAGATTGAATTTATGGGATCAATACAAAAGTACAAATTCTCTCATTCTCCCCCAAAATTAGAGGGGGAACAATTCATCTTGGATCAAAATTTCAAGGCCCAACTCCACCAAAAAAGGGCCCAAATGATGCTTTTAATTCCATCCCAAAATTATATCTAGGAATTAAAATCAGTAAACAATACTTGACTTTTCTTATGATATGGATATCCAATTGATCTGAGATTATGAATTATAAAATCCAAGATATGTTCATCTGACCTTTTAGAAGAAATTGTTTGTATTTGAGGGAATATTCTGTTTCAAAAACCCATTCACATTTCAGCCTTCGAAAAAAGTGTTGATAAAAATGGACAACTGCACAATTTTTAGTAAAATGGCCATAACTTTGGATAAAAAAATCCAATGGTCATATAATTTTTATAATATAAAAAACACATGCATATCTACAACTTTTAAGAATAATATATCTTAATATTCTACTCTATGGATGGTCTAATCTTCGAACCAAGTGGAGGGGAATATTTGGAATGCAAACAGTCCAACTCCTTGGGCTATAAATACATCCCCCTCCTCTCCTTACAAGGATATAGAATTTTAGGAAAAAAAAGAGTGATTTGGTATGAAAATATCCTTTCATAGGTAATGGGATGACATGTATTGTTTTTTTTTTTACAAGTGAAATCTCTCCTGCACTTTTCATATCATGTTCGTTTATGTTTGTTTTCAATTTTCATCATGTATCTTTATTTTCATCTCAATCAAATTTTAATTCATTTTTATTCTTAATTATATCTCATCATAATCCAAATTATATTGTTTACAGTTCATGGTATTAAAATAGTTTAAATCAAGTAGAAAAACCTTCCCTTTTCTCACTACCTCATTCAAACAAAAGTCTATATTCAATTCTCTCCACCGTTTGTGTGTGTGTTCGGTGAACTACTATTATCTTGTCCCTTAATTTTTCTTATCTTTTTAACTCATCACCCAAAAAAAATTAAACCATATTAATGACATCTCAATGAATGAGTATATATATTATTGTAGTGAGTCATAATTTTGGTATATTAAGTGATTGAGGGATTTTTCTCATTGAGTATTATTTAGGTTAACATTGTGTATGTTGAACTTAAAAGTCCATGGATTAATGACATGTTTTTTTAACATGTGGATTCCAGGGATTTTTAGAACCATAAAAACACTACCATTAACAAGTTATGATTTATATTATAGCCCCATGTTAAGTTAAGGCTTGGACTAAATCCTCAACACTTGTAAATTTTAATCAAAATCATCTTGCGAAGTGGGTGTTAATTTAATGAAATATAAAGAAAAGATAAAGGATATAATATGCTTAAAATCCAAAATAATGAACTTACCCCAATATTTATCAAATTTGTAAATCACAAATCATAAATTAATCAATTTAATTAATCTCTACAAACAACCCACCCATTAAAAAGACAAACAAAACAAAAAAAATCGATTATTAAAAAGTACTATTGTCGAGGATTCGATCTAATTACTCCTATACACATTAACAGGGAACTGGACCCTTAAATATTCGATAAGAGACAATTTTTCATGCTTAAAATGGTCTGTTTTTAGGGATGGTTTATTAATTTGTCGGTAGTTTTTATTCTTTTTAAAAAAACCAAAAAAATCTGAAAAAAAAATACACAAAGAAAAATCCACCTTCCTCATCTTTCAAATCAAATCTGAATGCCCTGTAGCCACCCAAAAAATCCCTCAGATATATTTGACCCTAAAATAGAGAAAAATCTTATCCAACTTAGGTGGAACATCAGGTATAATAAAATCACTCAATATCCAGTCACTTTCCAACCAATTGAACTAGATATGGACAATCCTAGGGAATAAAACCTTAAAGAACTTATGGCCCCTAATATTAATTACCAACCCCTTAGTATTAAATATCTAAATATTAAGGCTTATTTTGAACTCAAATTAGGTTTTATTCAACTTCAACATCATTTCCATGGGTTATTCAATGGGGATACACATATTTAACTAAAAGAGTTCTAAGTTGTGTGCTCTACCATGAAGCCTCAAGGGGTTTCTGAAGAACAAATCAAACTTCAAGAATTATCTTTCTACCTAGATAACTCTACCACATAATGGATTTACTACCTCCATCATGATTCCATAAACTCATGGATTTACATGAAGTGACACTTCTAAGATAAATTATTTCCTTCTTCTCGTACTACTTCCATCCGAAAGAAAATTAGTGGTACCCATCAATTCCCTAATGAATCACTCTATGAGTACAGAGAGAGGTTCAAAAATCTTGTGGAAACCTATCCACATCACCAAATCTCTAACCAAATATTGATCCAATACTTATATGAGGGGTTATTGGATATGGATAGAACTATAATTGATGCTAAAAGTGGCGTTTTTCTTGTTAAAAAAACTCCTATAACTGTATGAGTTCTTATAAGGAACATGGATGTAAACACGTACTAATTCCATACTCAAGAACATGATCAAGTCAAACAATTCCAATAGAATCAATCCCTAGATCCCAATAAGATTTCTAAGTGGATGAGTTAATTTATAGTTCTTGTGATACAACTAGAGGTGGCTTCCAAATACCCAACTTCATATTCCCCACAATCTTTGTTCCCTGAACCTATCAAAAATTATGGAATTTGTAGCTCACTAGCTCATCCAACAAACACATGTCCACAACTTCAAGAGGATCCATCTGATTCATCTGCACCAATGGAACAAAATTCGCTATATTCTCATAGGAACAAAAACCCTTAACAACCAGGTCATTTCATTAGAAACTTCAACCAACCCCACTCTGATCCCTTCTCCTCTACCTTTATCCTAGGGTTGAGGTACGGTAATCCTATCTCGTATCCCCTCAATTCCCTCCTAAAAAACCCAAACCAATTCCAATATGGTCAAGGTGTTGGTAACTTCCAATAGCCTTACTCATTTATTCCTCAACCTCAAAGTATCAATCTTCCTCTTAATCCTCCTATATTCCACTATCCTAATAAGGATTCTCAATTCCCAAAATAATTCAATCACTTTCCTAAGAACCAAAATCAAGGAAATCCCAATTCAGAATAAGCCTCTTTTTTCAAGAAACCATGATAAATTTCAATGTAAGATCTTTCCTCCTTCACCTGTTCTATCCTTAAAAACATTAAAACCCAAATTGGTCAACTTGCATATCACTTGACCCAACGGGATCAATATATTCTTCCTAACACCCAGCTCAACCATTACCCAATAACAAGGGTAACGTAAGTTAAATTTCACTTAAATAAAGAAAAAAAATTGATCCTCATGATGGATCTTCCAACTTCCCTTTAAATATTGACCTATAAAATGAAAATAAAAATAAACCATAAAAGGTACCATAAGCCACTCCCTCACATCCATCCATTCCTCTAAGGAACTCAATTCCTTTTCCTCAAGACTTTTCTAAGCCAAGGAAATAATTTGAACCTAATCCTAAAATTCTTGACATATTTAGACATTTTTAAGTGAGCATTCCCCTCTTAGATTCCATCAAAAAAATTCCTAAGTGTTTAAATTTTCTGAAGGAGTTATGAACCCATAAAAGACAACTTAGGACCATTGAGAATGGTTCAAACCAGTAGTCCATACCCATAAACTATAAATATCCAGGTACCTTTATGGTTCCATTCCAAATAGGAAGTTAAAACTTCGATGATTCACTCATAGACTTAGGAGCCTCGATAAATTTCATGAACAAATCCAAATTCTCCAACCTTGTTCTAGGTCACTTACATCTAACAGTTTTTTTATCTAGTTAGGCAATTGAAGCACTGCAAATCCTAAGGGAATAATCGAGGATTTCCTTGTCTCAGTTAATAATCTTATCTTCCCAGCTAATTTCTATGTCCTTGATATGGAATGTGAGATAACCTCTTCTCAATCTCCCCTAATTCTAGGAATAACATTCCTCCTGACGACTATAACTAAGATTGATGTCCATGCGGGCATCTTATCCATGGAATTTGGTGACCAAATAGTCAAATTAAACATTTTTTAATCCATATTATACCCATCTGAGGATCAATCTCCATTCTCAATCCATGCTTCCGAGGATGCTTCTGAGAGTCAATTGAACCCCAATAGATCATGTTCATCATATTCTAATGTGAGTGGAGCTTATGAAATTTTCACAAAGATTAACCAAGTCATAAATGGGGAAGTTGATGTTGACCATTAATTCATAAACTCCATCAATATAGAGGGTCTTGAAAACTCTCTTGAATCCCATATCAACTATAATCTCTATTGTTCCACCTTGGAGAGTATTGTGGAAAATTAACCAGAACCAATTGAAATCCCTTCCTTCATTCCTAAGTTTTCTATCCCATAAATGAAATATGAGACAACTCTAAAACCTCTTCCTAGACACTTGAAATATGTATTCCTCTTTAATGATCACTCTTATCATGTCATTGTCTCTACTGTACTTGCTGAAACTAAGGAGTCCAAAAAATTTCAAGGGTTTGAGGAAAACAAAAAGGCCTTAGGTTGGAACCTAGATGACATACCAGGAATCAACCCTGATCTTTCCATGCATCAGATCCATCTTGAGGAATCATCCAAACTAATCAAACAAACACAAAGAAGACTCAATCCACTCATACTTTAGGTAGTTAAGGAATAGATTACCAATCTCTCCAAGCTGGTATTATCAAACCAATTTCTGAAAGTGAATGGGTTAGTCCGATTCAAGTGGTACCTAAGAATGGTGGGATAAATATTGTCACAAATGAATGTATAGAGGTTGCAAAAACTCAAGTGAAAAAAATGGTGTGTTTGAATCGACTAAACAAAATTCAATGTCTAAACAATAAAAGATCACTACCCTGTTTTATTCCTTGATAAAATGATATAACAATTAGTTGAGAACTCACATTATTATTTTCTTGATGGATACACTAGCTACTTTCAAATCCCAATCGCACCTCTAGACCAAGAAAAGACTACATTCACTTGCGCATTTGAAATGTATAAATATAGAATAATGCATTTTTTCATTTTCAATGATCCTACAAAATTCCATAGGTGTATAATGAGTATGATTTCTGAATTAATTGAGCATTACATGGAGGTATTCATGGATGAATTTACAATTTATGGTGAGTCATTTGAATCATGATTGAAATCACTCTCTCTAGTATTACAAAAGAGTGTCAAATGTAACCTTGTCATGAATTATGAAAAATTTCACTTCATGGTTACTAATGGGATTTTTATGGGGCACATAATTTCACAAGATGGTATTGAATTAGATCCTACCAAAATTGAGTTGATCTAATCACTTACAAAACCCACAATATTTTAACACATCCATTTATACCTTGTTCATGCCATTTTCTATCTTCAATTCATCCATAACTTCAGTAAGATTTCCCTCTCACTCACTCAGCTACTCCAAAATGATTTCACTTTCCATTTCAATTATGTTGCAATAGAGACTTCATTGAACTCAAATTTGTTCTTATAAATTCCCAGATAATATAACACCTAAATTGGTTCTTACCCTTTGAGTTGATGTGTGATACTTCTGATAGGGCCATTGGGGGCGTTCTTGGTCAAAGAGAAGAAAAAATTCCTCATGTCATCTATTATGCCTCAAAAACATTAAATGAAACTCAATGTCACTACACTATGATTGAAAAGGAACTTTTAGTGGTGGTTTTTTCCTTAGATAAATTATGGCCCTATCTCGTAGGTGCCAAAATCATCATCTTCATAGTACATTATTCTACAAAGTTCTTACTCAACAAAATTAATTCCAAATTGAGACTAATATGATGGATCCTAATGCTCCATGAATTTGACCTTGAAATCAAATATTCACCAAGAAAATAAAACCCTATTGCAAATAACTTGAGTAAAATTTCTAATTCTTCTCATTCAAAAATCATTGATCTTGAATTCCACACTAAGAACCTTTTATATCTCAACCCAAATTTATCATAGTATGAGTCAATTGTAAATTACTTTGTTTTTGGTGTTTTTCCTAAAAATGTTTCAAAAGAATAAAAATTGAAGCTAAAAAGTAATTCAAAATTATATTTTTTAGAACATAATAAACTTTGGAAAACTAGGGATGACATAGTAACTAGGAGATGTGTCGATGAAGATAAAGATTCCTCCATCTTGAAATTCAGTCACTCAATGCTTGGTGGTGGCCACTTTGGACCACAAAGGACCTACTAAAAGGTCCTAGTCTATGGATTCTTGTGTCCTTCACCCTTTAATGAATCGCATGAGTTCTGTAAATCATATAATGCTTACCAAAATTTTTGCCCAATTTCAAAAAGAAATGAAATGATATAAAAGCATTTAATTTTTTATGAGATCTTTGATGTTTGGGGAAACTATTTCATAGGACCATTTCCCCCTTCCAATGGATTATCATATATTCTTCTTGTTCTTGATTATGTTTCTAGGTGGGTCAAGGCTAAACCCACTAGAAAGGATGATTCACATACTATTAGTGAGTTCCTAAAAACCAACATTTTCCACTATTTGGAACACCTCGTGCCTTGATAAGTGAATTAGGAACTCATTTCTATAATCGGACCATATAATATCTTCTGAAAAATAATGGGTTGTACACAAAACTTCAACTACATATCACCCCCAAACAAATGGTATGGCTAAACTTTATAACAGATAAGTGAAAAGAGTGTTTGAGAGAATTGTAAAGACCACCAGAAAAGGTTGGCCTGAAAAAATTGTTGAAGTACTTTTCGTTTATCAAATTTCATATAAAACACCCATTGGGATGTCTCCATTTAGGCTAGTTTTTGGTAAATCATTTCATTTACCAGTTGAAGTCCAACATTAATAATTTTGGGTTATCAAAACTTGTAAATTGGATTGTTAAAATTATAGTGTTAAGATATTTTTGTAGTTAAATGAACTAGAGGATCTTCGACTAGATTCTTATGAGAATTCCAGTCTCTACAAAGAAAAGTCTAACGAACTCCAAGAAAAACACATCTTATAAAAGGTATTTCATGAAGTTGAAAAGGTAATGCTCTTAAATTCTTCATTTAATCTTCACCAGGGTAATTTTAATTCTCAATGGTAAGTTACTTTTATTATTTCTAATGTTTACCCATTTAGTGAAATACAAGTCCAAGACCCCTCTTCTAAAAGGAAATTCATGGTTAATGAACATCGGTTAAAGAATCACCATGATAGGATACACATCCTAGGAACCACATTGACTTCCATCGGATCCCCAACTTCTATAGTTGACCTACCACTTGATGGATATTACGACTCACAAAATCCAAACCAAGGAGAACCTATTTCCCTTCAACTCCTCTCTCTATGTCTACCTCTCTCTCTCTCTCTTCTTCATACTCTTTCATTCTCATTTTTTTCTACCACTTTCCTTATCAAACTTTTTATTTAATATTTATCTTTTGTGTGGGAGTCTATTTATAAAAAACTCAAAAAAACTAAAAAAATATGAAAAAAATGAGTTATAATTACTCACCATCCCCTATTAAAAAAATTTCAATGTTTTTGGGGAGTCAAAAGACATTTTTTCATCTCAATATTTTTTATTTTCATCATAAATTTTGATAAGGAATATTTTTTTAAAACCAACAAATTTTTAATGCAAAATTTTTGATTTGGGAAATAGTTCTTCCCTAACTATGAGGAACAACATTTTCTTTCATGCCAAGGTCACCTATGACCATCTTTTTATTTTCTTTGTTTTCCATCCCTAGTTTTAAGTCCTGTGTTTGTGGACCTTCGAGTTGAATTTACTACTTTAGTGTGCTTTGATATGATATAGGAATTTTCAAAACCACGTGAGAATCACAATATCCAAATATACTCCCATTAACCTTATATTAATCCACCTTTTGAAAGCCTCTTCAAGCCTATGAAAATCTTTTCTTTGATAGATACATTACAATCCCAATACCTTGTCCCACCCAACATTTACATGGAATTATATTGAAAAATTTATTGAAATTTAAGTATGGGGGGAATGGATTTCATTTTGGGTATCCATTTATTGATTTTTAACATGTTATCATATGATTGAGGGAAATAATATATTTCAGTGTGGGGGTAGAGGTTTTAATTCAGTGAGTTTGGGGAATGGATTTTCATTTATTTAATTTTGTAAAAGTTATTGAAAAGTGTTCAAAAATGAATAAAAATCAAAAAATGGTTTGTGTCTTGGGTGAGTCAAAAATAACTCCTTTTCAACCTTTAATATTTTTATAACTATTAAAATTATGGTCATGAAGAGATAGAACATGGGTTGGAATATGATTATCAGATCTATTTCAAGTTCAAATTTTGAAAAAAATCACAAAAAATAGAAAAGAAAAAAACACTTACATTATATATTGTTTTGTCATTGAGATAAGTTTTTTTCTTGTACATATTTAACCTATTAATACCCTTAAAATTTTATCCATCTCTTTTGTATCATCCTTCATACAATCATTCCCTTGTAAATATGTTTTTTCATAACCTTCCATGTCTTATTTCAAATTTTGCATTGATTTTTCCTTGTTAGTGTTTTACCCCTCTTTTCCTCTCTCTTGGACAATAAATTCATACCATCCTATAACTAAATAAATACCACTAAAAATTAACTCTTAATTATTTTTCACTTTAGGATATGGAAATTAAGCTCATAGATCTTTCAAACTCTAAGATTTTCACTTTAAGTTGGTAAATGAGTGAACCTCCATAAATAAATTTTTATCATCTTGAGAGAAGTGAGTTCTGAGTACCCACATTTTCCATTAATAAATTTGATAATGAAAAATTAATTGTTTTTGGAATATTGTTTCTATAATAATTTGTGGTGGAATTCAATATGGATGAGTGAAATGGTCTAAACCTCCCATGATTGGGGAAAAAATTTAATATTTTTTTTTTATGTTTTTATATTTGTTTCGCATGACGACATGCATAAGAATAAGTGTGTGGGAGTTGATGTCATTAATTTATTCATAAATTTTTGTTTACTCCTATTATTAATTTTCAAGTAAAAGTGCATAGTGTGAAATAATCATGCCTTACTACTAAATATAATTTTTGAGCATTATTTGAATTAATCCAATCAATCTAGTTTACTGTTTTAATTATAAATCTCACCCTACATATCAAAATTGTATGATTAAGGTTTTCAGGGTTCCTTATTCAATTTTCAACATATCATTATAAGGAATATTTGTTAAATTTGGACATTTGTAGTGTTATATGGGTCATATTAGATGACCTAAAGAATCTTTAAAGAAACTGGACTACCCATGAAGATAGAATTTATGGGATCAATATAGAAGTATAAATTATTTAATTATCCTCCAAAAGTATAGGGAAAATATAATTAATCTTGGATAAAAATTTCAAGGCCCAACCCACAAAAAAAAGGGTCCCAAATGATTCTTTGAAATACATCCCAACATTCTGTTCAGGAATTAAAATTAGTACAAAATACTTGACTTTTATACTTCTATAGACATAAAATTGATCTGAGATTTTTCATTGTGAAATCCAAGATATATTCATCCAAATATTTATAAGAAATATTCCATTTTTTAGGGAATATTCCTATTCAAAAACCCATTCACATTTCATCCTGTGAAAACATGTTGATAAAAATGGACAGTTGCACATTGTTTAGTAAAATATTCATAAATTTGGATTAAAAAATCCAATGAACACCAAATTTTCAGAGTAGACATAAGACATATATATATATATAACTTTTAATAATAATATATCTCAATATTCTATAGTTTAGAGGGTCCAATCTTCGGGCCAATTGGAGGGAATGTTTTGGAATGCAAACAGTCCAACTCCTTGGGCTATAAATACATTCCCATCCTCTTCTTGAAAGGAATTGGAATTTCAGAACATAGGAGGATATTTTTCATGAAAAAAGACTTTCCAAAGTAATGTGAGGACGTTCTTTGATCTATTTTTGATAAGATATAACTCTCCTCTACTTTTCATTTCATGTCCTTTTATGTTTTTTTTCAATTAAAATCATATAAGTTTATTTTCATTTCAATTAAATTTTAATGCATGTTTATTCTTAATTATATCTCATTGTAATCCAAATTATGTTGTGTAATGTTCATGGTCTTAAAACTGCTTAAATAAAGTACAAAACCTTCCTTTTTTCAGTTCCTCATTCAATTGAAAGTCTGTATTTAATTCTCTTCATTGTTTGTGTGTGTTGGTGCACTACCCTTATCCAAGACACCCAAGTTCAAATCCGAGAGAAGAAAAATTTCTGGGGTACTGTAGTAGTACTTTAGAATTCATTATAGCGGGTATTATTCAGTACTATAGCAGTTGGAACTATTCATCTCTTTGGGATTTCGGGCCACCAGTTTGGTCATCGGGTCCTCCATGGCCTTCTGGCCACCCAAGGCCTTCAGGCCAGTAAGGCTTCCGGACAACCTCAAGGTCTTTAAGACACCTTAAGGCATTTGGTCCACCTCAAGGATTTCGGGCCACCTGAAATTGTGCTTAATGGACCAGGCTGACACTACAAGAAAAAGACTCCAGATAAGGATTCAGAGCAGGTGTATTCACTAAAGCAGAAGCCAACAGATGTGGAAGAAATATAGGGTATGACATTGCCATCCGGACCAGACTATGCATGCATGGGAAGCCAATCTGAACATCCATGTGAAGGTGGAGATATGATATCACGATGCAGAAGCTGTGGAGGAGTAGATCCATGTAGTTATAGTATGGATATTTCCTCTAAGACCTACAGGTCATGTAATCTATAAGCCTACAGACCTTGTAAGGGTTCCCACTCATCCCTTGAAAGGGGGTTATCAAAAATCAATAAAAATAAGGCCTTCCGTCCATATGGGTAATGGCTGAGTAAATATACTATTGGGGTGAGTCATAATTTGGGGATAATAATTGATTGAGGTATTTTTCCTGTTGAGTATTATTTAGGTTAACATTGTGTATGTTGAACTTAAAATTTCATGAAGTAATGACATGTTTTGTTTAACATGTGGATTCCATCGATTATTTGAAGCATTAATACACTACCATTAACAAGTTGTGATTTAGATTATAACCCTAAGTTAAGTTAAGCCTTGGACTAAATCATTAACACTTGGGAATTCTGATCAAAATCATCTAGTGAAGTGGGTGTTAATTTAATGAAATATAAAGAAAATATCAAGGATATAATATACTTAAAATCCCCAAAAATGAACTCACCTAAATTTTTATCAAATATGTAAATCAAACATCATCCATTAATCAATTGAATTATGCTCTACAAACAAACCCCCCATTAAAAATACAAATAAAACAAAAATAATCCACTTTTAAAAAGTACCATCACCGAGGATTCAACCCGAGTGATGCTATACACATTAGTAATGCATAAAACACTTGAACTGTCAATATAAAACAACCAGTCATGCTTTAGAGTCTCTTCAATTTATTATAGGTAAATCAAAGATCTCAATTGGTTGCAATTGATAGTGTTGTTCTAAGTTACCTCACAACTTCACTGATGTATATCCTTACAAGTTGATCAAGTGGGAAGTCCTATTAAATTTCAATGAAGTGAGTACTATTTTTAAGATGATCCACTATAAACCATATAGAATTATTTCCTCTGGATGTATGTAACACCCCAGGATTTCATAGTGTGTTATTTCTTAAAAATAATTCAATAACTTGCACTACACGCAACACCGAGTTCAATCACACCATGACTTACAAAAAAAAGCCATTAAAAGAGGTCATGAATAGTATTAACAACATTTTGAACTTTATATAATCCTTATAATTTTAGAATCCCTATTATGAGTTTCTTAGTCATAATGCAAGAACAGATTCATTTTCAGTATTGCACTTTTATCAACATTAATAGTGAAACCTTTTTAAATACTATATTTTAAACTTTTTGACTAAATGGGGACATCAAAAATTTAAAATGAAACATCCCAAGCTTCTACGGTACGCTTTCCTTTGAATAAAATAGTAGCGTGTGTTGTACGCAACCTTGAGTTTTAACACACGCCACAACCAATCAAACTAGCCGTTATGAATAGTAATACCTAAATTTTAAAATTATATATATTTTATATTTTAAAATGGACTTCATTTTTGGATTCGGAATATCGAATTTAGCCTAAGTTGAAATTTTGGTACTTTTCGGATAACTTTCATATTTTGATGAATAGTGAAAATTGCTAAATTTTAATTAAAAACAACTTTTTTAATCAAAATAATTAATAGTGATCAATTATGAATTTTAGTAGTTTTAAAGTATATTTAGAATATATTTTTACCATTTAATATAATGTTGGTCATTGGACATAATTTTACAATTAAACCGAACATAAACAAGTGTCAATCTTTTGATAGTTATTATCTCTTAAAAACACGCTTTTTGTTTTGACAGCGGGAATTAATTTTAAATTAATTTCTGCCACTTCTGTGTTTTGAATTTAGAAAAATGGATTCCATATTTGGAATCAGGATTTCCAAATTGTGTAAATAGGTAACTTTTATTTTTAGACATTTTGAATAATTACTGTGGTAAATATTTTATTTACCATGGTTAAGGGTAAATCCGGTAAATAAGGGTTAAAAAATAATATTATAATAATACAAAATTACCCTAAAACGTGTCCTAACATTATTGGTGGACACATACCCGACCATGAGCATCCTTGGGTCAATTTGGGGACCCCTTGGAGCCACTTGTATGTGGTAGGGACACTTTATATTAATAAAGTTAAAATAAAAATAAAAATGGCATAAGCTTACATCTTTTAGAAGAATAATTTTTACATAGGGTTATACATGTTGGATTTTCGATTATAAATATTCATTAGAAAGATAAAAAGATTTCCTACATAATGATATTTTATTTATAATTTTTAGACATCAAAGACGTTAAATTATTAATGACACAATAATGATACAATGTTTACCTCATTAATAAATCATTGAAATAAATAATATTATAATGATTAAAATATTTTCTAAAACCTGTCCAATTCTTATTGGTTGATGTTATTTAGAATATGAGTCATCTTATCTTCGACCTCAATGATTTTTGGACCATTATAAACCGAAAATAATTATATTATAAAGTAATACTTTCACTCTTTCCTAAAGAGCCCCTCCTCTCCCTTATAAAAGGAGACCACTTCTACTCATTACTCACACCTCTCAAGCCACTTGGCTCGTCCAAACTCTACCCAACTAAGCTCCCCATATACCTCTCCTCCTCCTTGAAGCTTCCCCTTAGGCAGAAAGCATTTCAAGAAGTCCTTTGGTTCCAACCAAAGTGAGTTACCTAAATTAAAGGTAACGATTTCTCTTAAATTATTTTCATTTATTTTGCTTCTTCAACCCCCAAACTCTTTTTATTTCCTTTCTTTTGTAACAACACCAGTATCCTCAATATACTAGGATGTTGTTATAAGAAGGATTCAAACTACACATACACACAACTCCATCTAATGGATGATGAACATAATGTTTCTATGGATGGCAAACTAACGCCTCACGAAACGATGATTGTTCAAATACATCTTACCGCCTCTCATGGTGGCCATTATGATGGCAATGTAATTAAATATGATATTAATGATATATATTTTATATATAAGCTTCTGTAATTCCATTTTTATTTCATACCATTATTCGTTTCATGTTGTATATACATACGATAATTTCATTTGAGGAAGTGCGGACTACCGCCCCCTTAAAATGATATGACTCGTTCATACCACACATGGAACGTATAAAGGATGGTATTAATGAACTTAAGTAACATATATAAAATATTATATTATACTGGAATAGTAATATACCTATGTATCATTTGGATTCGATTCTTTTAAAATAAAAATTAAATGGAAGTAGCGTTCGTGCGTACGTACGGACTACCGTCTCCACGAACGCGATGAGATTCATCCTCCATCGTATCCATTCAAGTATAATTATCATTTAATGATTTAAAAATGATGTTTAAGGACTTGATATCATTCTGGATATGAATAAGATACAACAAACATGACTTATGTAACAAAACATATAAAGAAAATGAGTAAGTTAACACCCGAAACGGCGATAATACTAAGATATTATTATCAAATCAATATTAAAAGATCATATATGATATCATATTAATATATATGATTCTTGTATAATTTAGTAACAATTATTTCACCATTATACAGGAGGTTAACCTACCCCAACCAAGGAAAAGTACAAGGTAAGGGATTTTCTTATCTCACATTCAATTCCGTGAGATTTCCATTATTCGCCACTAAATTATTGAAAGTGGTGTATTGTGTACTGGAATTTGATATATATTATCATGATTATCTTTATATTCATTTTATTCTGTGAATAATTTTGTGGTTATTAACTTTTGGCCATACGACTCATTTGATTAACGTGGTAAGGGGTTTTCGTCTCACTCCTTATTCCCGTGAGATTCATGCCATATTGCCACCATCACCTTTTGTGTGGTGTATGTACTGCCCATAATTATATTCTTTGTGTAATACACTCTAATTTATGTGTATTTACATATTCATTGTATGATACCTCTTTCATGGGTTGTATGTTTCATAAGTTACCAAATTGGTAAGGGTTATTTCACAATCTCTCCATTATCTGAGGTTGTTTATACGTAATAATCTACTGGGATCTCTTAATCATCCACATCCATGTTTCTTAAAAATGTATTTAAAAACATTTTTACTATTTACAAGAATATGGGTTAAAGTCATTTGTACCCTTTTTTGAATTTTTATAAGGGGTTTATAAAGGAATATTTCAGTCGTTTTCCAAACAAGGTGCTTTTTAACCTTTTCGACAAAATTTAGTTAAGAATGTATTTTTTTAACTTATATGGTAGGTGCGGTTATTCTCTGCCATTAATATAACGTTGAAGCTTCCCTTACACACTTGTATGGATATTTTCAAAATAAAGGTTTTCTTTTATAATTATGTGATTTTTAAATGATTTCAAAAAAATATATATTTCTCTCAAATATATGAAAATCCAGTGCAAATGTATACGTATTTAACGCAAGCTTAAAAATGTTTTCAGAAAACCTGACTCTCAAGTTTGGTAGACAGGAAGGGATTGGGAGTGGACCCATCATGGCCTGTAATTAGTCGAGCAGTCTCAGAATTAGTTATTTTGTTTTCATAAGCTTGCATAATGTTTTCAGAAAAACACTGGAGTGTATTTTAGCAATTTTAAACGTAAGTATCTTCTAAAAAAATTTCATCGGTAGGTCTCATGAGACAAACTAGTGTCTTGGCACAAGGCCTTGACAAAATCTTATTTGTAGTCTTGGAACGAGGCCTTGGCTATGTGGTTATGATAGTCTGGCATTATGCATTCCAACATTATGAAAGTGGTTATTGATATTGCATGTGATTATTAGATTAGTAGAATATCCATGTGAATAAGTAAATGGCATTATTTCATTTTACTTTTGCCATACTATGTTGAAGTTCAATTTTAAAAGGCTCTTGTTTTAGAAATTCATTGCCTTAAATGTTTATGCTTATTTTGAATGTTCCGCTATATTGTTATCCTTACTGGGCATTTGAGCTCACCCCTTTTCTATGTTTTATTTTTTCCCAGGAAGTGAAGATGTAAGTTATGAATGACCTGCAGGGATATTATGAGGGGTTAATAGTGTGGATTTTGGAACATTATGTTGTTGTAGTAGTTTTTCATTTTATGATGTAATGTAAAACTTATGAAATATATCTAGTGTTTCCAAGGCTACTAAACCAATCAGTCTTTCGAGATTTGATCTTTCTTGTGATCATGCCAATGTTATGAAGTAATGCACCGACTCTGGGTAGCTGGGGTCGGGGCGTTTCAGTTGGTATCAAAGGAAGTTTAGTACAAACCTTGGAAGCTATATTTAGATAAACTCTGATTAGAGCATGTAGACCTAAGATGAAATTTGAGGATTAGTATAGAAGAACTTCCTAGAATTTTGGTATTGTAGAGATTTTGTGAGTTTTCCGAGCAATACATCCCTGTCTGGATACGAGCAGGTAGAGGCGGCTCTGGCACAGATGTACCTAGGGGTAAAACCCGAAAAAAACCGCTTTGAGCTAGACTCGAACGGGAACTGGTGCACGACAACGGGCCTTGCTGCACTCTTGGTTACGACACTCTCGGGGGATATGCTTAGGATAACTCTCATTTTCTTTACAAATCATTATGAAGGGTTTATGAGTATATACTTCCTCAAAGAAAAAAATTTTATGATTATGGATTATATCCATAAATAGTTCAATTTATGTTAAGTGTTTTATAAGTATGGGATTATGTATTTTGATTCATAAACTGATCTAGTGTATTCCATTGTTTAGAAATGGCGCCCAGTAGAAGGAATGAGAACTCCAGAAATGCACATGATCCAAAGAGAAGGAAGGATCATATCTTTCATGGTCTTAAGCTAGAATTTATAAGAGAAATAGTCTCCCATGTATTATCATCATATGAAGAAATAATATCATGTGTTGATAAGATAAGTAAAGAGTTTACTGAGTCCTATGGCTTTGAAGGGAAGCAAGAGAAGAAAAGGATAGAAGAGAGAAAGATGGATAACAGGAAGAGGGAAAAGAAGAATTTTCCCATATGTGGTAACTGTGGAAAGAAACACCCTGGAACTTGCCTGAAAGGAATGGGAGTTTGTTATAAGTGTGGAGGAAAAGGGCACAAAGTACGTGACTGCAAGGGTAAGAAAATGGTTTTAAATGTACAATGCTTCATTTGCAAGGAGTTTGGACACTACGCGAACCTATGTCCCAGTCATCAGACTATTCCGCAAATGATGTTATTGGATAATAATCAAGTTATGATACTACCACAGATGAAGAGGAATGATTAGAGTTCTTATGTTGATTATGTCAATTGAGTGTTGTATCAACAATGTACTTGTTACAATAATCATGGAGTATATAAGGATTGTACTGCAGTACTATTTCATTAAGGACTTGAGATTGTGTGGAACAATGAAAAGTGACTCAATAGCAGGATAAATTTTTGGAAAATATATGGTTGAGAGAATGATAAATCATAATATAGTTCTGATACTAAGGTAGTGATTTTGGAATAATATGTGATTGTTTTGAATAAATTATATTGGATATTCTTGACTACCCTGGAACTGATTAATGATTTGTATATTCCATCATTGTTGGGGTTTAAAACATTTTTGGATTAATGAAGTATATCCAGCATTCTATATGGAATAAGGGAGCATGAATGTAATCAATAAGGAATATGGTAATACATGATGAAGGTATACATATGCTATTACGGGGTAAAAAGGATCTATATTATGTTTACCTTCCTTATAAATGTTAGACTGTGAGTTTGGACAGAAGTATTTTGGATAGTTCTAGTTTGGATTATTTTGGATTGCCATAAAAGGACAACCCGGAGGTCGGGCGGCAACCCGTCGCGTCCGGCAAGGCTGCGAGACTTTAACCCGCAACCGAAGGGCGACAAGGGTGTATCACCTACCACTGGCCCATGAGATGTCCTAGATTAAATAATGTAGTTTTTATTAAAAGATCATGTAGATGAATTATAAATTCGTTTATTTTGGAACCCTATACGAATAGTGTAAATAGAATTTTTTTTACATTCTATTATCTTTTAGAGTGAAAGATGAGTTTGTGGTAGAAATTTATTAATGGATAAAACACTAATTATAAAGTAAGTATATCTCCTTATGATCATAGCCAATCTCATAAATAAATTCCTCAACATTAAGAAAAGAAACTTATAACAAAAATGTTTTCCTAGATGATACCTTAAATCATCACTAAATAATGGCTTTGGGATTGTTGGCCTTTTCATAGCCATGTTCTCTACCACTCTCCATCAGATAATTGATGGTTAGATTTTTCTTCCATATCCATATTTTCCTACATGGAACCCTAGTATGTGTTATTTTCGGTAATCTTCATACGTTCGACTCTTTATTTTAAATAGAGGCCTCATTAATTCATTTTTCGATGTGGGATTTCAACTAAGATATTTTGAAACGTCAAAAATGTGTTATCCTAATACCCTATGTTTTGTTGAACTGATGGTATTTCAAATCATCATAGATTGATGAATTTAAGGACCTCAATTATACACTTGTTTGTGATTGATTATCTCAATCACTACCTATAAATATTTACGTTTTTCCTCCAATTATATGTCTCTAATTGCCACCAATGTTCTCCTAATCGAGATCATAATTTGGTGGTGACTCTTTCATTTCTCTTTTCCTCATATTAAGACTAAATTTTAGTAACCTAATTTCCGATGTGGGTTTTCCCACAAAGATATTTTCTATTTTCAACCTTTTATTTTCGAAGAACAATTTCATATTGCGAGGACGCAATTTATTGAAGGAGGGGAGAATGTAACACCCCAGGATTTCATAGTGTGTTATTTCTTAAAAATAATTCAATAACTTGCACTACACGCAACACCGAGTTCAATCACACCATGACTTACAAAAAAAAGCCATTAAAAGAGGTCATGAATAGTATTAACAACATTTTGAACTTTATATAATCCTTATAATTTTAGAATCCCTATTATGAGTTTCTTAGTCATAATGCAAGAACAGATTCATTTTCAGTATTGCACTTTTATCAACATTAATAGTGAAACCTTTTTAAATACTATATTTTAAACTTTTTGACTAAATGGGGACATCAAAAATTTAAAATGAAACATCCCAAGCTTCTACGGTACGCTTTCCTTTGAATAAAATAGTAGCGTGTGTTGTACGCAACCTTGAGTTTTAACACACGCCACAACCAATCAAACTAGCCGTTATGAATAGTAATACCTAAATTTTAAAATTATATATATTTTATATTTTAAAATGGACTTCATTTTTGGATTCGGAATATCGAATTTAGCCTAAGGTGAAATTTTGGTACTTTTCGGATAACTTTCATATTTTGATGAATAGTGAAAATTACTAAATTTTAATTAAAAACAACTTTTTTAATCAAAATAATTAATAGTGATAAATTATGAATTTTAGTAGTTTTAAAGTATATTTAGAATATATTTTTACCATTTAATATAATGTTGGTCATTGGACATAATTTTACAATTAAACCGAACATAAACAAGTGTCAATCTTTTGATAGTTATTATCTCTTAAAAACACGCTTTTTGTTTTGACAGCGGGAATTAATTTTAAATTAATTTCTGCCACTTCTGTGTTTTGAATTTAGAAAAATGGATTCCATATTTGGAATCAGGATGTCCAAATTGTTTAAATAGGTAACTTTTATTTTTAGACATTTTGAATAATTACTGTGGTAAATATTTTATTTACCATGGTTAAGGGTAAATCCGGTAAATAAGGGTTAAAAAATAATATTATAATAATACAAAATTACCCTAAAACGTGTCCTAACCTTATTGGTGGACACATACCCGACCATGAGCATCCTTGGGTCAATTTGGGGACCCCTTGGAGCCACTTGTATGTGGTAGGGACACTTTATATTAATAAAGTTAAAATAAAAATAAAAATGGCATAAGCTTACATCTTTTAGAAGAACAATTTTTACATAGGGTTATACATGTTGGATTTTCGATTATAAATATTCATTAGAAAGATAAAAAGATTTCCTACATAATGATATTTTATTTATAATTTTTAGACATCAAATAAGTTGAATTATTAATGACACAATAATGATACAATGTTTACCTCATTAATAAATCATTGAAATAAATAATATTATAATGATTAAAATATTTTCTAAAACCTGTTAAATTCTTATTGGTTGATGTTATTTAGAATATGAGTCATCTTATCTTCGACCTCAATGATTTTTGGACCATTATAAACCGAAAATAATTATATTATAAAGTAATACTTTCACTCTTTCCTAAAGAGCCCCTCCTCTCCCTTATAAAAGGAGACCACTTCTACTCATTACTCACACCTCTCAAGCCACTTGGCTCGTCCAAAATCTACCCAACTAAGCTCCCCACATACCTCTCCTCCTCCTTGAAGCTTCCCCTTAGGCATAAAGCATTTCAAGAAGTCCTTTGGTTCCAACCAAAGTGAGTTACCTAAATTAAAGGTAACGATTTCTCTTAAATTATTTTCATTTATTTTGCTTCTTCAACCCCCAAACTCTTTTTATTTCCTTTCTTTTGTAACAACACCAGTATCCTCAATATACTAGGATGTTGTTATAAGAAGGATTCAAACTACACATACACACAACTCCATCTAATGGATGATGAACATAATGTTTCTATGGATGGCAAACTAACGCCTCACGAAACGATGATTGTTCAAATACATCTTACCGCCTCTCATGGTGGCCATTATGATGGCACTGTAATTAAATATGATATTAATGATATATATTTTATATATAAGCTTCTGTAATTCCATTTTTATTTCATACCATTATTCCTTTCATGTTGTATATACATACGATAATTTCATTTGAGGAAGTGCGGACTACCGCCCCCTTAAAATGATATGACTCGTTCATACCACACATGGAACGTATAAAGGATGGTGTTAATGAACTTAAGTAACATATATAAAATATTATATTATACTGGAATAGTAATATACCTATGTATCATTTGGATTCTATTCTTTTAAAATAAAAATTAAATGGAAGTAGCGTTCGTGCGTACGTACGGACTACCGTCTCCACGAACGCGATGAGATTCATCCTCCATCGTATCCATTCAAGTATAATTATCATTTAATGATTTAAAAATGATGTTTAAGGACTTGATATCATTCTGGATATGAATAAGATACAACAAACATGACTTATGTAACAAAACATATAAATAAAATGAGTAAGTTAACACCCGAAACGGCGATAATACTAAGATATTATTATCAAATCAATATTAAAAGATCATATATGATATCATATTAATATATATGATTCTTGTATAATTTAGTAACAATTATTTCACCATTATACAGGAGGTTAACCTACCCCAACCAAGGAAAAGTACAAGGTAAGGTATTTTCTTATCTCACATTCAATTCCGTGAGATTTCCATTATTCGCCACTAAATTATTGAAAGTGGTGTATTGTGTACTGGAATTTGATATATATTATCATGATTATCTTTATATTCATTTTATTCTGTGAATAATTTGGTGGTTATTAACTTTTGGCCATACGACTCATTTGATTAACGTGATAAGGGGTTTTCGTCTCACTCCTTATTCCCGTGAGATTCATGCCATATTGCCACCATCACCTTTTGTGTGGTGTATGTACTGCCCATAATTATATTCTTTGTGTAATACACTCTAATTTATGTGTATTTACATATTCATTGTATGATACCTCTTTCATGGGTTGTATGTTTCATAAGTTACCAAATTGGTAAGGGTTATTTCACAATCTCTTCATTATCTGAGGTTGTTTATACGTAATAATCTACTGGGATCTCTTAATCATCCACATCCATGTTTCTTAAAAATGTATTTAAAAACATTTTTACTATTTACAAGAATATGGGTTAAAGTCATTTGTACCCTTTTTTGAATTTTTATAAGGGGTTTATAAAGTAATATTTCAGTCGTTTTCCAAACAAGGTTCTTTTTAACCTTTTCGACAAAATTTAGTTAAGAATGTATTTTTTTAACTTATATGGTAGGTGCGGTTATTCTCTGCCATTAATATAACGTTGAAGCTTCCCTTACACACTTGTATGGATATTTTCAAAATAAAGGTTTTCTTTTATAATTATGTGATTTTTAAATGATTTCAAAAATATATATATTTCTCTCAAATATATGAAAATCCAGTGCAAATGTATACGTATTTAACGCAAGCTTAAAAATGTTTTCAGAAAACCTGACTCTCAAGTTTGGTAGACAGGAAGGGATTGGGAGTGGACCCATCATGGCCTGTAATTAGTCGAGCAGTCTCAGAATTAGTTATTTTGTTTTCATAAGCTTGCATAATGTTTTCAGAAAAACACTGGAGTGTATTTTAGCAATTTTAAACGTAAGTATCTTCTAAAAAAATTTCATCGATAGGTCTCATGAGACAAACTAGTGTCTTGGCACAAGGCCTTGACAAAATCTTATTTGTAGTCTTGGCACGAGGCCTTGGCTATGTGGTTATGATAGTCTGGCATTATGCATTCCAACATTATGAAAGTGGTTATTGATATTGCATGTGATTATTCAATTAGTAGAATATCCATGTGAATAAGTAAATGGAATTATTTCATTTTACTTTTGCCATACTATGTTGAAGTTCAATTTTAAAAGGCTCTTGTTTTAGAAATTCATTGCCTTAAATGTTTATGCTTATTTTGAATGTTCCGCTATATTGTTATCCTTACTGGGCATTTGAGCTCACCCCTTTTCTATGTTTTATTTTTTCCCAGGAAGTGAAGATGTAAGTTATGAATGACCTGCAGGGATATTATGAGGGGTTAATAGTGTGGATTTTGGAACATTATGTTGTTGTAGTAGTTTTTCATTTTATGATGTAATGTAAAACTTATGAAATATATCTAGTGTTTCCAAGGCTACTAAACCAATCGGTCTTTCGAGATTTGATCTTTCTTGTGATCATGCCAATGTTATGAAGTAATGCACCGACTCTGGGTAGCTGGGGTCGGGGCGTTACAATGTATTCATAATATTGGTGACAAAGTCCATGATGATGTTTTCCCATTTTCATATAGGTATATGTAGTGGTTTCATCATCCCCTTAGACTTTTTCCTCCCATACTTCACTTGTTAACATACTAGGGACTTTGATGTATATTCTGAAATATCCTACTTCATATTGTCCCACTAATAGGGCTCTTAGATATCTTGATACATCTCCATGCTCCCTGGGTGGATGGACAAGGTCGAGCTATGTGTATCAGTTAATAAATCCTTCTTTATCTCAGGATTTTATAGTACACATACTTGTGACCAAAATATTAGAACTTATTCTTCATTAATTTTGAACTCTAGGTATTTCACTTTTATAGATTTTTCCTTCTTCTATATTTCAACATCGTCTTTTTGAGTATCATTTATCTTCTCAAGAAGGTATGGTTGAGCAATAATTTGAGAAACGAATGATGATGTTACTTATTTTATTATCCCCATGTTCATATTTTTCAAGTCTAAGAAGATTGAATCCTTCTCAATTCTCAGCATTAAGAAGGATTTTTTACCCTTTCTACATAGAGAATCTGCCACTTTATTTTCTTTCCCATGATGGTAGTGGATTGACAAATCATATTCCTTGTTCAGCTCTAACCACCTTCACAGGTGTATATTAAACTCTCTCTATGTGACAATATACTTAAAAACAAGTGTAATGATAAGCCTCTTTTTCAATTCATTGGATATCTATTCACATTCATCAGTTCAGAAAATCTTTAATCAATTTCGATTCATCTTGTTTGGTGGGTTTTATAATCATGAAAAGTTTCCCACAAATCATCATTAATACCCAGCTATTCTAAGGAAACTATGGATCTCCATTATAGATGTGGATATGGGACACTCCTCAATTGAATTTGTCTTATAAGGGTCTACAAATATCTCTTTGTTGGTGACAACATGTCGCGAGAATGATATTTATTCTATATAGAACTCACATTTATTGTACTTTTCATATAGATTATCATTTCAAAATATCTTTATCAAAGTATTCAAATGCCCCTAATTGATTTTAGAGTATATCAAAATATCATCTATAAATACTACCGCAAATTTACCAAGGAGATATCTAAATAATGAATCCATTGAGTCCATAAATATTTCTGTATAATTAGTTTGTCTAAAGGGTGTCACTATGAACTCATAATTTTCATACCTTATTTGAAAATAATTCTTGGGAATATCTTCCTTCTTAACCTTTAATTGGTTATATATCAACCAAACTCCACTATAGAGAAGTACTAGGTCCCATATAGTTGATAAAACAAGTCATAAATCTATGGAAGGGGATACTTATTCTTTATCATGATTTTTTTGAGTTCATAATAATCAATATAGAGGTGCATTAAAACACCCTTATTTTTTCACAAAGTAGACTAGAACACCCCATGGTGAAGCACTCAGGCATATAAAACCATTAACCAGATTATCTTTTAACTGCTTCATTAATTATTCCAACTCAATAGTGAACATTCTATAAGGATTATTTGATATAGTAAGAGATCAAGATATAAGTTCAATTGAGAAATCAAACTCTTGATCAGAAGGAAGGCTAGGAAAATCTTTAGGGAAAATATCAGTATAATCCCTCATAATGGAAATCTATACAAGTATGATTCTCTTCTTTTTATCAAAAATTTGAACTAGATAATCTTTCCCATGTGGAAATAATATCCACACATGATAAGATGATTCCAAATTAGATTAATCCTCATTCCTACACTTGTACATAATCTATGGATAAATTGAGATATGAAGAGTGATCTCCCTCTCTCAATAGTTGGTGTTGGATTTATATAAAGACACTCAATCCATGCCAAATATATAATTAAACTCAACTACATGAATTGAGATAATATTTTTTGGATGATTTAGTACACAAACATTGAATGGGGAGGGATTATATACTTGAGATGTAAACATTTCCCTTTTTATCACATATAACTTAACCACTGTGTTTTGAGGTTACATTTGAATAGTTTTACTAAACTTGAAATATATGAAGGAATGTGTAGAACTATAATCATACGAAACATTTGTATCTCATGAATGGAAAATTATAACACTATTCACTATTTGATTATAGTTTTAGTTATTTACTATATCCAAAATAAACTTAGGGATGAGAATACTTAAACTAGTAAGAATATAAAAAGAAACTATGAATATAGAAGGAATAACTTTTAAATTACTTTTAAATAATAACTTATGAGTCTCTAGTTTTCAATCTAGGTTATCCATGGTAATGTTTCCTGGTTCTTAAACCCAACAATCTATTCAAGTCCTTTATAATGGTTCATAAAACATTTGTGAATTTTCCAAAGCATATCCCCCAAAAGTGTCCAAACAAGTGCACAATAATGCCTCTTTTTCATACACTGGGTGATGATTGAGTTAATACCCAATGTGCACTTTGGTGGTTTTTACCCCTAGGTACAACTATTCCAGATCCACATCCACTTGTGGCATCTAAATAGGGATGTAATTGTTTAAAAACCACTCTCTCTATACTTCACCAAGATTTCAGGATATTCACCTATACTTAGAATTATCCCTTTAGTTCTCCCTAAATTATTATAGTCCTAATCCGAAAAAATAACTAAAACTTTCTTTGAGACCAACTATAGTGACCTAATCCTTTTACAAATATTATTTCATAATTTTTAACATAATTATCCAATAAACATAACCCAAAGATCGTAAGGCCTGGTGTCTTTGGAAGCCTAGGTTCATAATACATAAAAAAGAAACTAAAACAAAACAACATTATTTATTTATCCTTAATGATATCCAAAATTATTTTGAGATCCTAAAACTTCATAGGATAACTAGGGGAATATATAAAAGAAATGGGTGAGCTATAAATCCCAATAAGGGAATAAATATTATGATGAAGCATAACATGTGATTCGAAATAAATTATAATGACCAAGAATTCTATCAATTAAATTTCCCTTCTTATAACTATTTCATATAGTATAAATCACATAAAACCACAAAAATAACACAAAAAAACTTTATAAAAGAATAATTAATAAAATAAGAGGCTTTTTCATAAATTAAGTAACTTATATCAATGGAATAGTAACTTGGCCTTTGGAATAGTAATATGACCCTTATAAATAGTAAACTGGCCAATAGAATAGTAAACTCAATAGTTTAAATATAAATAAATTTAAGGTGTCTTATAAATTAAAATATCATATAACTATATCATAACTAAATAAATGTTTTGAAAATGATAAATTAAATATTAGTATTTTTGTGAATTATAAATATTTATTTACAATTTGATAATTAATATAATAATTTAGAATAAAATTAATTTTCATAAAGTAGAGTCATAAATTAATATATTATTTTATTATGATTATAATATAATTTTATGATACCTTAATTAATTTCTTTAAGTGTTATAAAATCGGTTATAATTTAAAAAATAGTATTTTTCGAGTAAATGATTAATTTAATTAAAAATTAAATTTATCATATTTATAAAAAAAATCATAAAATATATTTCAGTTTTGAATGCTACACATCAAAAAATAGTTATGGCTAATTTATGGGATAGTTGAATTTTTGGTGAATAGTGAAATATGATAATTTGTGGTATAATCTAAATACATGATTTATTGGGTTATGGATGATGTATGGATGAGTTAATCCAATAATATTGAACCCTAATTCTCAATTTACTCTATTTAGTCATGGGAATCAAAATTATTCATATTCTTGAGCTAAAATAACAAACAAATGAATAAAATAACCAAAAACACTCATCTACTCCCACTATAAATACCACCCCTCACCACCTCTTCTCCTCACACCTTTAGAGCCTTAAAGCATGTCCAACGTCTGCACAATACTCTTCCAAGACACTCCCCCATGTATAGGAACCATTTTTTTCAACAAAATACCAAAACCATTTCCTCTAAGGACGTTCTCAAGGAGGATAATTCAAGAGGCAAAAACCTCTTTCTTTTTCTTTTAATTTATTTTCAATTAATTATCTCCTCACCTAACCTTATCCAAGTGACATGATAACTATAGTATCATTTATATACTACAGTTTAATTTTATTAAAGTAACACTTATCACCATTTCTCTTCCCCTCTCCTTTTGTACTAAAAAAGAAAACATCATCCCTAATGTGATGATTTATCGCATTCAAGGACGACGAGATTTTAATTTCCATTACCGACTTCATGGCTGGTCATAAAACCATTATTATGGTTAAAATATATTATAATAAATGTATTACATATTATTTAATGTTTTTTAACTATCACATATACATGACATTAATTAATAAAACAAAACAAGTTCATAATGATCAAAAAATACCAAAATAATCTAAACTGTTATCATTAATGTTTTATCTAATAAATCATCCTCACATCTATAAAAAAATTGATACATAACCATATAATATTAAATAATTTCATTAATAACATATGACTTCAATTCTATATATCTATTCTCATTATACATGATTTTCCATACATGTATACAAGTAAACCGATCATGAAAACCAAGGAAAAAAATATTCCTGAATGATAAATATTATATCTTATAACTCATAAAAAAGGACATAAATGTACTAAATAAAATTATAGTAAATAAAATAAATCTATGAAGGGTTTTAATTAATTAATTAATTAATTAATTTTATTTGATCATCCAAGACATTAAGATCAAGTGTAGAACACTTTTTTACAAAAGGTAAGAGATTCCTTCCAAACCTCCATTTTTCCTTTGAGCTACACTTTCTCTCTATTTTTCCTAATGAAAAACTTCTATTTTTTATAAAATTCTTCTAAATTCTATTTATATGTTCCAAAATCATGTATCCAGATCATTACATCCTTCATTCATTGGTAAATACATGTTTTAAATAAAATTAACTTCTCAATTCTTCCCCATAAGCAAACCCAATTAAAGGGAACTTCCGGATTTCTTACACTTTTTGTTATGACCAAGATGATGATGAAGGATTTTGTATTCAAGTTTTGTATTTTTTTTGTCAAGGAATGTTTTTGAAAATTACCACACTTTTTTCTAGTAATAATCAGATTGAACTTTGTTTTCTAAACAATCGTACTCACTGTGAAAGTCCAATGTAAAGATGTTTGGAAGAAATGGTGTTGATCTAACTCGAATAGAGTCTGGAATGAAATTGAACACATCATACAAAAAGTTAATGGTTATTGGTATCACTCTGGATCTAATGTGGGATATGTAATTTTTTTGGTGAAAATCAGAGTCTCTGTGAATACAATGAATTAATTGTGACAATGCTTTCCTATTTTTGAATTCTCTTAAATAACAAAGTTAAATTGAGAACTGGTGATGAAAGTGTGATGAAAGAAATGGAGATTAGAAGAGATGATGTCCAACAAAAAGTTATTGTACCTAGTTTAATTTTAACTGGGTCAAAGAGATAAATAAGTGATCTCGATTGTTTTTCAAAACAATTATATCCGGATGAAAGAAGAGTAAGAGGTAGGTTCGATTTACTATAGCATCTGATTATCCATCGGACAGACTATAAAATGTTCATAAATAGGTTTATCAAACCCAGAATGATCATAACTGGACTTATTGTATTCAGAAAAGAATGTACTCGGGCTGGGAATAAAAGAAATTAGCTGGAATGAATGGAAAGTTGCAATACTTTCCATCTAAAGTCTAATGATTCTTAAGCTCTTTCCAAATGAATTTAAAGTCATGAAGAAAGACATCATATAAGCATGGGATTTTGAATGAAAGTTTTTTTAAGTGGGTTAAGAAAAGATAAATATATATTGAGATTAACAATGTAGTCGACCATTTCAAAATGGTTGAATTACGTTGTAGGTTTCCAACTGGGTTAAGAGAGAGGAGAAGATGAAGTTTTGAATCTCATGTGAGCCAAGAGAAAAATAGAAAGAAATTTCTCAATGAATTTTCAAGGAGGAGATATAAATTCAAATGAAATATTTTGATTCAAATTGGTTCTTAGTATTGTATTCATAAAATCAAAATTGTATCCATTACTTCATATATTTGATTTCAATTTATACAGAGCTTTGTATTAAAGAAATCAGGATTGTGAAAAATTGAACTCATATAATTGAAATCAATCTTAGTAATTGAAATCAGACTTAGAAATTTAAATCATTCTGGAAATTGAAATGAAGGGTCAAAGAAGGATATGAAGTTTTAAGAATAATCTAGAATCTTTGAGAATAGTTTACAAAGTCAAAACACATCCCAAAATTTTAGGTGAAATTAAAATTTTGGGTGAATTTGTGTGAGCGGGAAAGAATTTTTGGGATTCCCGCTAAAGGTATCAAGGTTCACCTATAAAAATCAAAAAGTACATTGTAATTTTTTAATGACGGAGTAGTATTCACTAAAATAGAGATAGAAACTTCAAGTATTTAGAGATAATAAGAAGTTTTTAGTTTTGATCTTGTATTGAAGAGGTTTTGATAGAGAAGTGAAATTTGTATTCAACTGATCATTGTATCAACCTGGATTAATTTGCTTCAGGATTTTTGTATTGGGTTTCTCATACTGAGGATGAATTATACTGGGTTTTATCATACTCAGGTATTGAAGTGGTTCCGATTCATTTCTACTATATTCTAAAAGAAAACCAAACTTGAATAATCGTATTGGGGAGAATCGTACTTGGAGGAATCAGATTTGGAAAATCAGAACCAGTAAAATCTTGTTGAGTTTTCATAAAAAATTCTAGGATGTTATTACCTTTCTTTTGGGTAAGTAATTAAATAATTTTATTTCAATTGAATACATTTTTTGAATTGAAAATAAGCACGGGTAACATGAGTTGTAACACAAACATTTGAATGGCCTTGTTTGTGCTAAGAGGGTGCACACGCACTTGTGGATTGTTTAAAAAGTGAAACATGAGTGAAAGGGTGTATCCTACTCATTTTAATCAAAGTATTTATTTCTAGTGGATTGTATGGTATTGGATCATTTTTGAACCATTCCAAGGATGTATCTATTCTTATTGAATTGTGAACC
Organism: Viscum album; assembly: GCA_963277665.1. Lineage (NCBI taxonomy): Eukaryota > Viridiplantae > Streptophyta > Magnoliopsida > Santalales > Viscaceae > Viscum > Viscum album. Next base: position 163,986,833 of record OY728144.1, read on the forward strand.
TTTTAAATATTTGTGTTCCTATAGATGTGTGTTGAATTTGTTTTCAATAGGGAATTGAAATATTTAATAGGAGGTGAAGGTTGTTTCAATTTAAAAGAAACAAAAAATAAAAATAGTATCACTGATTCACCCCCCCCCCCTCTCAGTGATACAATACACTATCTGGGATATTACAACTGGTATGCGAGTGTTGGTTCCCTTTGCTATTCCTAGTTTATAGATAATTTAAACTATGAGAACAATAAAGTTATTCTACTCTTTGGTGGAAATAATTATCATATTTAGAAGGATATAATGTTTTCTTATCTTATGTCTATCAGTTATGATGTTCTTGAAGCTGCAATAGTTGTGTTTCCAACCATTGATGATAATTCTCTACTTACACCTATTGATAATAAGTATCTTGAGAATGATGGAAGGGAAAAGAATGCTATATTATCATCACTTTCTGAAAGTAAATTCTTGAGATTTAAATTTTTTTCTAAATTTAAAGGAATATGGCATAAATTGAAAAAATATATAAAGGAAATAAAAAATTCAATAAGGCAAGACTTCAAATTTGGAGATTGAAGTATGAAGAATTGAAGATTGGTGAGCATGAATCGGTTGTGGGCTTTTTTACCAGGATGAATGATATAACGGGTACTATAAGATGTCTTGGTGAAGAGCTAGATGAATTGATGGTTATTTAAAAGATCTTGAGAATCCTACTAGAAAAATTCGATGGAAAAGTTTATTCATTGGAAGACAGAGATCCTGAAACATTATCTCTTGATGATTTTCATAGCACTCTTTCTAATTATGAAATTAGAAGATAGAAATCTATGAATGGAAAAATAAATTTTTATAGAGAAATGCATTTCAATATAGAAAAGAAAGAAAAATAAAATAATATTCTTATTCAAGAAGAATATATGGATTCTGGCTCTAAAAATGAGGTATGTAAAAATATTAATGATATTCTATCCTTGTCTTCTAAAAATGTGAAAAGAGGTACAAGGAAATAAAAATGGAAAATTTCTTTGAAATGTTTTGAATGTGGTGTAATTGGTCACTTTGCATCTAATTGTCTTCAAAAAATAATTAATATGATCGTGATGAAGAGGGGATAAATCCAAGAAGATTGTGGAAGAAGCATGAAAATAAATAAAAATAAAAATCCATATGGAAAGAAAAGAAATTATTCATATCTAAGAGAATAAGTTTCTTATTGAAAGATGAAGAAGAATAAGGTAGTGATGTTGAATTAGAAAAATCAGTTGATCATGGTATTGAAAATATTTTTTTTTAATAATGAAGGATGAAGAATTCAGAATTAGTAGTTATGAAGAAGAAGAAGAAGAAACTCAACTTAAAATATATTTGAAAGGATAATTGAAATAATGTCTGACAAAGATCAGAAGGCTTGAAAATCAAAACAATAATTTGTAAGATGAATGTACTTCAATGATCAATCAATATTGTTTCTTTGATGATAAAGAAAAGTTGTCAAAAGATATTGATGACTTTAAGAAATATCTTGAAGAAGAAAGGAATCGTAATTATCATCTAGAAGTGAAATTGAAAGAAAAATAAGAAGAGTTAGAACTTGTCCAACAAAAACATTCTAAAGATGAAGAGAAAAGTACAAGTTTCAAAAACTCTATCACTAAAGTTGGTGAATGTTATCATATTGATAAAACTAGTAAGGTTCAACAAAAGCTTCCTTCCAAGGGTGAGAAGAATAATATAATTGTTTCTAAAAAGAATAATGTTGGGAATGTTATGTATGTGGCCAATGTAAAGAAGTCAAAAGTTACAGAACATCCAAAGCCTAAAAAAGTTTTATCTGGATCCAAAAAAGTTTTAAATACTTCTAATTCTATTAAGTCTGAAAAGAAGAAGAATAATTGTATTTAAAATTAAAAGGAGGTAACTGAAAAATGTATTCATAATTCTAGGCAGCATTTAGGTTTCAGGGGAAAATAATCATTTTATGGATATTTCTTGTATTGTGGTGCGTTCAGACATATGGAAAATATGTGTTGGTTCAACCAAAAATATTAATATTATTCCATAGGTTATGAATGGAAAATATTAAGGGGGATTCAATCTCACCAAAGAAAGAAGGCATAGGAAGTAGCTATGAAGAAGTCTAAAAAAAGTGGAATTAAGATTAAAAATAGGTTCATGCCCCTAGAAACTATTTGTGAAAGATGTGGATAACCTAGATACCTTGAAAAAGGATGTCTTTTTTGTTACTGGCACAAAAAAAGATTCTTAACAATTCTCACATTTTGGAAGTGAATAATGAAAATAAAGGATAAAAAGATCTTGTTTTTGAAACTATATTGAAAGCCACAAAAGGGGAATGGTTTTGGATACTTGATAGTGGGTGTTCTTCTCATATGATAGAATACTTGAAGCTATTAAAAAATTTAAAATATTTTAAATAAGGCATAGAGACATTTGGAAATTATGAATCTATTAAAATAAAAGGTGTTAGTTCAGCCAGCGTTGGAAAATAAAAGATGAAATCCAATAAAACATTGTATGTTGATGGTCTGAAACAAAATCTCTGAAGTGTTTCACAATTGTGTGATGTGGGTAACAACATTATCCTCAGGAAAGATGGGTTTTTTAAGAGTGAATAAAATGGGAATATTGTTACAAGGGGCCAACGTATAAAAGGAAATTTGTTTCAAGTTAGTGATATACAAAACTCTTGTTACATGAGTATGGTGGAAGAGAATGAATTTTGGCATAAAAGTTTGGGGCACATGTGTCAGTGAAACATGAGAAAGTTATCTAAAAGGGAGAGTGTTCAAAACATTCTTTATTTTCCAATAATAAGAGATTGTTGTTGCACTATCTTCCATAAAGGAAATCTTACAAGTGTTATGCATAAGAAATTTGATATTTTTTCAAAACAACCCCTGGAGATAATACATTCTGATATAGGTGGTCCAATCAGAAAGCAATCAAAAAATAGATATAAGTAATTTATTACCTTCATAGATGATTTTACTCACATTAATTTTGTCATGTATATGAAACATAAATCAGATGCTTTGAAAATGTTTAAAATTTTTAGAAGAAAAACAGAAAAGGAATGTGAGTATTTATTAAAGAAATTGCAAATAGATAATGGGGGTGAATATAGAAGTGAAGAGTTTAAATAATATCTTGAGAATCATGGAATTCGTCATGAGTATAGTTCCCTATATACTCTCCAACAAAATGGGGTTTCTGAAAGAAATAACATAAGCTTGGTGGAAATGGGAAGAACCATGCTACTTGAACATGGCCTTTCTCATTACATTTGGAGACAAGCCATGAGCATTGTTTTGTATATTTAAAACTATTGTTTCTATAGGCCTCAATCAGGTTTGACTCCGTATGAATTTTTCTATGGAAAAATCCAAGTATAAAACACTTTAGGGTTTTTGGGGGTCCATGCATTATAAATAAGAAAGGTGGAAACTATGAAAAATTTGAGTAGAAAGAGGAAGAAGGAATATTTCTTGGCTATTATGAGGAAGGAAGAGGATATAGATTTTTCAACAAAGAAACAGAAAGAAATGTTGAATTAGTTTATGTGAAATTGATTGAAGGATCTGAGAAATAAAAACATGATCAGGCAGATGAGGAAGTTGAGAAAGTTGAAGAAAAAAATTATGATGAGGATAAAAACATTTTAATCCTTCCCAAGAAGAAGAAATAGACTCACCTATTTCTAGTTATGTGGAAGATAATATAAATTCTCATCCCAAATAGAGGAAACAAATTAAATGTTAAAATATAATTGCTGGTAAGCATCATAAGTTTCAAACAATATGAGCAACAAATGTTAGTACACATAATGCATGGACTCCCAAAATCATTGAAAAAATAATTCTATTAAATTGAAAAGAATGAGACATGGGAACTTTTACCCAACCCTGAAAGCAAAAAAATTATTGGCACAAAGTGGGTCTTCCAGAAAAAGATGAATGAAGAAGGTGAATTTATAAGAAATAAAGAAAGATTGGTTTGAAATGGGTATTCACATATTGAAGGAATAGATTTTGATGAAACTTTTCTCCAATGGCCAGATTGGAAACAATTAGAATATTTCTTGTTATTTTTGCACAAAGAAGCTACAATATCATTCAAATGGATGTTAAATCTACATTCCTGGATGTTGATTTTGAAGAGGAAGTTTATATTGAACAATTGAGTGGATTTGTTGTTGTAAAAGATGAAATCTATGTGTGTAGATTAAATAAAGTAATTTATGGGATAAAATAATCTAAAATATCTTGGTATTTCAAATTGGATACATCCTTACGGAAGATGAGTTTTTAGACAGGAAGATTTTATAGTAATCTTTATATTATAAAAGTTAATAGTATTCCCTCATTGTAATTGTTTATGTTGATGACATTATCTTTTCTAGGAATGATGAAAGAAGCTGTGAAATATTTTCTAAAGAAATGAAGAAGGTATTTGAGATGTCCATGCTGGGGGAAATGAAATACTTTCTTGGGTTAAAAATATTTCAAAGTTAAGAATACATTTTTCTTTCCCAATAAAATTATGTCAGGTAACTTCTTAAGAGGTTCGGCATGGAAAAATCAAAACCTATTTCCATACCAATTTCAATGGGAACAAAGATAAGAAAATATGGAAAGGGAAACTAGTTAATCAAAAAGATTATTCGAAGCTGATTAGAAGTCTATTGTATTTGACTGCCTCAAGACCCGACATTGTGTATTTTATCACCTTATATATATGATTTTAGAGTGCTACAAAAGAAAAACATTTACTTACTATAAAAATAATTCTCAAATACATCATAGGCATAACAGAATTCAGAATTAGGTATTGCATATATGTTAGTATTGATTTTTTTGGGTATTATGACACAGATTGGGTAGGAAATATTGATGATAGAAGATCCACATTTGGTGGTTTATTCCTTATAGGAAATAATTGTGTTACTTGGAATTAAAAGAAATAGAATTCAGAAACTCTCAGTACAGTTTAAGTTGAGTATGATTCTATCTCTCAATACACTACTCAACTTATGTGGATGAAAACACAATTAGAAGATTTACTTGTTGAAGTAGAGTTGCAATTTCTCTTAGGGTGTGACAATCAAAGCACAATCAATATCACCAAGAATATAGTTCAAAATTATCGATCAAATCATATTGATATCAAATATAATTTCATCAAAGAGCATGTAGAGAAGAATTAATTGAAGTTGAAGTATTTTCTAGCATCAGAGAAAGTGGATGACATTTTCACAAAACCTTTACTAAAGGAATCATTCTCAAAATTGAGGTTGAATGTGGGTGTCCAACCATTTTCTCATCAACATTGAGGTATGTGTTTTTTCCCATATCTCATCTTACCTTTGGGTTTTATTGTTAAGGGGAATAATTATATTGTTTCATAAATATATTGCATAAAAGATAGAGTTGTGGGTAATCTGTGAATTCAGTATTGTTTTGTGAGTGAACTATTCTAACCATTTATTGGATTGGTTGTAGGAAAGAATTTTTTTTATATTCCAAGAAGGTTGAAGAAGTGATAAAGAAGGAAAAAGAGAAAGGTTTTCATAATCACTAATTTTGGACAGTATGGAATTGATGTTAATGATTCTTGTTTCCAAAAATGAGTTGGCTCACGTAGGCTTAGAATTGTTGATATGTAATCCATTGATTGAGGATAAAAATTTTAGTGATTTATGAAACTTGGTTGACAAAAAAACCAAAGGGGAATATTGTTATGACCAAGCTGATGATGAAGGTGTTTTGTATTCAAGTGTTGTCTTTTTTTTCTCAAGGAATGTTTTTGAAAATCACCTCACTTTTTTTTGGAAATAATTAGACTGGTCTTTATTTTCAAAATAATAGTACTCACTATGAAAGTCCATTGTAAATAATATTTTTAGAATAAATGGTATTGATCATACTCGACTCAGGTCCGGAATGAAAGTGAATACATCTTTCTAGAAGTTAATGGTCATCGGTATCAATCTGGATCTAATGTGGGAGATTTAATTTTTTGGTGAAAAATCATATTCTCTGGGACTATGATGAATTAATTGTGATGATGCTTTACTATTTTTGAATTCTCTTAAATCACAAAGTTCAATTGATAACTTGTGATGAAATTGTAATGAATGAAAAGGGGAGTAGAAGATATGATGTCAGCCAAAAAGGTATCATACCCAGTTTAATCGTAACCGAGTGAAAGATAGAAAGAAGTGATATTGATTGTTTTTCAAAACAATCGTATCTGGATGAAAGAAGAGTAAGAGGTGGTGTCAATTTACTGTAGCATCTGATTATCCATCATACAGGATATAAACTTTTTATACCCAGGTTGATCATACCAAAAATGATTTTATCGAGATCTATTGTATTCAGAAAAGATCGTACTTGGGATGAGAAGAAAAGAAAAAAGGTGTAATGAATGGAAAGTTTCAATACTTTACATCTTAATTATAATGATGCTTAATTTGTTCTCAAATGAATTTAAAGTCATGAAGAAATCCATGATACAAACATAGGATTGTGAATGAAAGTTTTTTTAAGTGGGTTAAGAGAAGATAAAGAAATAATGAGATGAACAATGTAGTTGATAATTTCAAAATGGTATAATTGCGTTATAGGTTTCCAACTGGGTCAAGAGAAGAGGAGAAGATGAATTTTTGAATCTCAAGTGAGTCAAGTGAAAAAGAGAAGGATATTTCTAAATGAATTTTAAAGGGATAGCTATACATTCAAATGAAATATTTTGATTCAAATAAGTTATGAGAAATGTATTCAAAAAATCATAATGGTATCCATTTCCTCATATATTTGTTTTAAATTTATATAGAGCTTTGTATTGAAGAAATCATGATTGAGAAAAATTGGACTCATATAATTGAAATTGGTCTCGATAATTGAAATAATACTTGGCAACTGAAATCATTGTGGTGATTCAAATCAAGGTCCAAAGAAGGAGATGAAGTTTGAAGAGGAATCAAGAAGCTTCGAGAAGAGTTGACGAAGTCAAAATGCATCCCGAGATTTTTGGGGAAATTGAAATTTTGGGTGAATTTTTTTGAGTGGGAAATAATTTTTGGGATTCCAAACAAAGGTATTGAGGGTTACCTATAAAAGGTGAAAAATACATTGTACTTTTCTGATGATGGAGTACTATTCACTATAGTAGAGAGAGAAGCTTAGAGTTTTTAGAAAGAAAAAAGAAGTTTTCCATTTTGATATTGTATTAAGAGGTTTTGATGGAAAAGTGAAATTTTTATTTGGATGATCATCATATCGGGATGGATTAATCAACTTTTTCATTTCTGTATTGGGTTTCTTAGACTGATAAATAATTTTCTGGGGTTTTATCATATATAGGTATTGAAGTGGTTCCGATTAATTTCTATTATATTCTAAAAGAAAATTAGACTAAAAGAATTTTATTGGGGAGAATCGTACTCTGAGGAATTAGAATGGGAAAATCAAACCCAAGAAAATCAAACTGAGTCTTCATAACAAAGTCCATGAGGTTCTTACCTTTCTTTTGGGTAAGGAATTGAAGAATTTTATTTCAATTGACTACATTTTTTGAATTGAAAATAATCATAGCTAACAAGAGTTATTACACAAAAAATTGAAAGACCCTATATGTGCTAAGAGGGTGCACACACACTTATGGATAGTTTACAAAGTGCTACACAAGTGAAAGGGTATATCCAACGCATTGTAATCCAATGATTTATTTCTAGTTGATTGTAAGGTATTGGATCATTTTTAAACCATACCAAGGATGTAGCTATTCTTACTAAATAGTAAACCTTGTAAATATTTGTATTTCAGTGGATGTGTGTTGAATTTTTTTAGGATGGAATTGAAATATTTAATAGGAGGCAAAGGTTGTTTGAATTGAAAAGAAACATAAAAGAAAATAGTATCATTGATTCAACCCCTCCCCCTCTCAGTGATACAATACATTGTATAGGATCTTATATTTTTCAAGTAAACTCCATAATCTATTTTAAGACACCATTATTTTTTTTAAATAACTCATTTTATCAAGAAAAACTATCATCATTCATTTCAGGTTTTATATAAAAGATTTTTCATTTTCTGATTTAAATTCCCTTTAATATTTTCCTTAAACCTCACTAAAAATTTTTATTTATAAAGTTTATTAAACACACTTTTTACATGATTTCACTTCATTTTGACACCACTTATCATTATCTATACCTATTTTCCCATATTAATGTACATGCACAATTTAAATCCATTCTTTTATAGACACTTTTATGATATGACCATTTATTATGCTTTATAACTTGATTATGATACCCATTTCTTTCCATGGGATACCCTTATGTTTATTTTTCATGGGGCACACATATTCATGAACATGTTATAAAATATGCATCAATATAGAGATACAATAAATCGGGTAATGTTTAGTCTCATGAGATGTTATTCACAATGGTCTAGGTGGTTAGTCTTGACTCATGCTCCACGTGCAGCGGTCTTGGTGGTTATCCTTAACTTTTGATCCTCCATGTCCAATGAGCATTGATTCATGATTATGTCAGGTTTTATGTTGTTGACATATTTCTATGATTCCATGTTTATATGATCCCATGTTGTACATGTTATGCATCCTTAAATTTATTCATTTTTTATGCCTTTTTATGTCATCATGTTATGCTTTCAAACCAATGTGTTATGCTTTATTCATATGTGTATTCCCTTACTAGTCTTTTAAGATCATCCATTTGTTCATGTATTCCCAAAGTTATCCTATGAAGATGTAAGAGCGTAAAAGAAGTTAGGATAAATTTTTTATGACTAATAAAATATGTTTTTATTTTGGTTTCATGTTGTTTAATTATGTATCTAATCTTCCAAATATATTAGACTTTATGATCCTTGGATTACAATTTTTGGTTAATTATGCTTAAAATCATGTAATTATATGTGTAAAAGGCTAGGGTCTTTATAGTTTGTATCATATAATGAACAAGTCATTTTTGGATATTACTACTAGAGCAAATTAGTTAAAATCATAGGGATAATTCAATCACCATGGATAACCTATAATGAAACATAGGGAATCACATGTTAGCATATACTTTTCATTTACAAGTTTATCCCGTTATGTTCAAAGTTTCCTTTACTTATTCTTATTATCTAGGTATTCACGCCTCATATTTTTACTTTCTTATTCTTATATAATGTCAAGAAATAGAATAACTCATTCCAAAAATCAATGTGATAGGCAATGTGATGATTTCCCTATGATATGCCAAATATGATGGGAACGGGTTCTCAAAACTTTATAAATGTACTTTCTCAACCAGATCAAATTGTGAATAATAACTTGAATCATGTGGAACTCCCTCCTTATCCTAATAAAGATAAAGTTATAGTCGAATCATTTATATGGAACAGGCCCCCATATTCAATGGATATTTTTATCCCCTCCTGGTGGAATAATGGATTAACTATATTAAGAATATATTCTCTATCCTTTAGTGCTCAGAAGAAGAGAAAGTTATGTCGAAGGTCTATCATTTTTATGGGGAAGATAATAATTTGTGGAAACTAATCAAGAATACAAATCCCAAGGATGAAATTAATTCCATGGAATGGGAAGATTTCAAGAAAATATTTTTTAATAAACATTTTCCTTAAACCCTTTATCTTAAGATAGAAAAGGAGTTCCTAATACTGAATAAAAGGGAAGACAAGTCTATTAGGGTGTATAAGGAAAACTTTACAAGGCTTGAAAGATATGACTTTGGCTTTGTCATGAACTTCGAAATCAAGACATATTTCTTCTTTAGTGGATTAAAGTTGAGTCTACAAAAATCATTGGTGATTCAAGACTTTGATACCTATGATGAGATTGTTTGTTGTGCCCTTAAGGTTAAAATGGAGATTGAAGACTCTTAGTGGTCTCATGGGACTAGAGATAAAACGTGGAAAATTGAGTTTGATGTGGGAGGATAAATAGATAAATTCCATGATGAAAAGAAAACCCAACATCCTACATGTCAAAAGTTTGTGAAGAAGCACCCTAGGAATTTTCTAAAGGGAACTAATAAATGATTTAAATGGGAAAGAATGGGGTGTCTATCTAATAAATGTCGAAGGGGTGTGAAGAATCCCATTAATGTGTAATAGGAAAATAAGGTTCAAATCAACACTCATCATGTAGTGTAGGGTTTCAAATATTAGGAACATGTTCATTTTCTGATCCATTTCCCCATACTAAGGGTTATTGGAGGCAGTCAATAACAACAACCTCCAAGGTGGTAAGGAAGAAAATATGTTATCACTCCTACTGAGGTGGAGCCCAAAAATGATGTGGTGATAGGTACGCTAGTTATTCATTTGAGAATACTAAATATACTATTTTATTATAGTTCTAAGAATTCTTTGATATCTTGAAAGTTTAGTAAAATTATTCAAACACCAACTCAAAATATAGAGGTTGAGTTATCTATGAGAACAAAAAATGGGAAAATTATTTCAGCCAAAGTATATAACTCCTCCCTAGTCAATATTTTTGTACCAAACCTCCTAAAAAATATTTCCATACTTTATTTGGTATATTTTGATGCTATATTGGGAAAGAATTGTCTATCTTTATAAAATTCCAACATCGACTGTCGGGAAAGGGTGACCACTCTTTACATCCTAAAGTATCCTCTGATTCTGTACAAGTGTAAGGAGGTGGATGAATTTCCATCAGAATCATTATCTCAATTTTAGAAATTATTGCCTTATAATCAAGAATATCACTCTCAAATGATTGAGAAAAGGATAGAATCAAGATCAAATACATTCCCATTATAAGGAACTATATTGATGTGTTCCATGAATAATTTCCTAGTCTTCCTCCTGATCGAGAAGTTGTGTTTTCAATTGAAATTATTCCTATATATCTGCTTATATGAAATACACCATATATAATGTCCATCACTAAGCTGAAATAATTTAATAAGCAGTTATAGAAGAATCTGAACAAGGGTTTTATATGCCTGAGTTCTTCTCCACGGGTTTCACTAGTCCTCTTCATCAAGAAGAGGGATGGATCAATGTGCCTTTGAATTGATTATCATGATCTCAATAAAATCACGATAAAGAACAATTATCCCCTTCTATGGATAGATGACTTGTTTGATCAACTATGTGGGGCTAGTTATTTCTCTAAGTTGGACCTTCAGTCAAGATATCACCAGTTAAAGTTGAGGAAGTAATATATTTTCAATAATTCCTTTAAAAAAAGGTACGGACACTATGAGTTTATATTAATTCCCTTTGGACTCACTAATTCTCTATAAATTTTCATGGACTTACTGAATAGAGTCTTTAGAGATTACCTCAAAAAAAATTTGGAAGTCCTTATTGATGATATTTTGATATACTCCAAGATCAAGGAGGAACATAAGGGCCATTTGAATATCATGTAAAATAATTTACGAAGGGAGTAACTTTATGTAAAGTGCAGTAAATGTGAGTTCTGGATGGAGGAATTATCATTATTGGGGCATGTTATCACCAGTAAAGAAATATTTGGGCACCCTTCCTAGAAAAAATCAATCAAAGAGTGGACCAGGAAAACATCTGTAATAGAGATCCGTAGTTTCCTTGGTCTAGCTAGGTATTACTTAAAATTTGTAAGTAATATATCATTATTGTAAAACCCAATAAGATAGATGAATTGGAATAGAGTGAATGTAATGACCCAAACTTTCATTAATGGAAATCCCTCTTGATCTAATTAAATATCTCTTTATGAAAAATGTTTATATACAATGACAACTTCTTTGGATTTATGTTTTTGGATTTTAAAATACTGTTAAGAATTGTGATCGTTGCTAATATAGTCGTTGAACAGTGATCACATGATTAGTATAAATATAGGGCTTTAACAAATCCAATTTACTTAGACAAAGGAAGCGATGGCCACATCCAGTAGAAGTGCACCATACGAAGCCCATTTGTCAGAGCTCAGAAAGGAGGTTGCTTCTTTGGTATTCTCTCTTGACCAAGCCCGAGCTAAGCTTGAATATGTTAAGCTTTAGCATGACCACCTATGTGAGAAGTGGAAGTTGATAGAGATTGTCACCCGAGCAATGTTATCCAAGACACCCCAAGAGTTTGTCACCATCGCACACTTTACACTTTGTTCTTATGCGGGTGTTATAAGGGGTTATGTAACAAGACCTTATCACTATGGTTATGTACATTATTTTTGTATATAATAATGAATATACTTTCATTTTATTATTATTACCTTGTAAATGGTTTTTAAAGCACAAATAGTATTTTTAGTTAATGTTCAACTATGAAATCTATTTTGATGAATTAATGGATTTTTGAATTAAATAATATTTTAATAAAATATTATTATTGTTATTAAATTAATTTTTATTAAATATAAATGATCATATAACTTTATGAATGCAGTTGTAATTTTTATTAAGGTTTGAAAGCCATTTTTTTTTCAAAACCCGTGAATTTTTTATAAATGTCGGTTTTTATTTTAAAAGATAAAATTAACATATTTAGAAAATTATTTAGATAAAATTAATATTATTTTTGGAATCAGGACGTCAAAATTATCCAATGGTGAATTTTTCATAATTTTATAAGATAGTCAAATTTTTGGGTAAAAATTAAATATCGTTTAAATATATAATGTGTTTTATGACATCATAATGACCTAATAGTGATATAATAAAATGATATAAACTTTATTTTCGACCAATATATGTTTTAACATTAAAATAATGTGATTTTTTGTTTGTTTGATTTAATTTACAAAGCTTTAGTAGACCCTTCAAGACTTATTAAACATTTTTTCTTTTTAAATTGTTTTCCTTGGGAGTGTGACTCACCTCCACATAAGCAACCCCATTATTTTAAGAAGTTCAGACTTCGGCCTTATAAAATATTTTTTTCCACTTCCCTTTTCCAAAACCATGGCCAAAAACCATGGTCTGGTTTGTGTTTTGGATTAATTTAATGTGAGGTGTCCCAAAGCTAAATAATAAAGAATTCCCTCTCCTTTCCTATATAAACCCACCCAAGCTCCCACTTCCTCCTCACTCAAAGCCATCTGAGTTCTTCCAAACTCTTCCCTCCTCTCTATATAATCCTCCAAAGGTGTCCAAATCTCCCAATAATCCTCTATCAAGTCTCTCTCAAGCATCTGGAATCACACTTCCAAGTAAGGGTTTTTCTTCCTTTCTCATTTTTGTCGAATTTTCTTAATGTTGTTATTCCCTTTTAATTTCAATTATAAATGTTGGGGTATGGTTTCGCACCTCCCCCATACTGACCTATTTATGTTTGAATTATTATTTACCCCTTTCTCTCTCAATAAATTCCTCCCATGTACACATGTTACTATGTCGAAATTCCGAAAGGAATTTATCTCTCCTCACTTACATTCAAGCAATTCTTTTGTATCATGAATCTAAATTCAATTACAACTGTTGTCACATGTATCTATATGACCCCCTTACTGTCCATTTCATGTAAATATTATGATACACCCCTTTATCTCTCATCAACCATTTTTATTAATTCTTAATTCACTTCGTTACGCTTCCGAAATTGCATCGATTTCCCAAGCCAGTGTCATTGTGTAGTGAATACCATGCCAATTTCTCTAACGAGGGTATTCACCTTTATGCACATTTACTTATTGATTATAAAGTTTCATTATGAATTCTACATTCCTTTATCGTGGAATAAATTATGATGTTTTATGAATCCATGTGGCACACTTATGCATGAAATGAAATGTTTAAGAAGGGTTCCCCCGTATAGCGCTCCAATGCATTGGGTAAAGTATAGTATCATGATATGTCATATGAAATGGGTGTTTAATCATGATAATTCAAGGGTAATGAGGGTTTACTCATGCTTTATGTGCAATTAGGGTTTACTCATGCTCCATGTGCAATGATCCTTGGCTCATGCTAATTCCATATTAAGTGTTGTTGCCACATTTCCATGTTATGATTACCATGCTTTATCATGACTTTATGTTTATGCTTCTCTTGTTCTCTATTGATATTCCTATTGTCTAACATGTATTGTATTCCTCATGTTTTTCAATTATTATTCCCTTACTGGGCTTTATAGCTCAACCTTTTCTTATGCATGTCCTCAGGTTATCCCATATAATGCTAAGTAAGAGGGAATACAGTGGTCATGTAAAGGAAGTTTTCAATAAAGATATTGTATTTCATGTTTTAAGTTGTTATGTAATGATCCTAATCCCCAAAGACACTAGACCTCTCTATCTTCTATTTTGTATCAAGTGAATTTTATGTAATAAATTATGTTTAATTGTGTAATAAAATATCAAGGTTATCATAGTGAAGTTTATCTAGACCATTGAATGTGAAGACTTCTTCAAAGAGTTAAAAAAGAGGCTTATCACTGCTCCAATACTCACACTACCGACAAGTGCAGAACTTTTTTTGGTATATAGTGATTCTTTGAATAACAGATTAGGATGTGTACTAATGAAAATTGATAAATTGATAGCCTAATCCTCAAGGCAGTTGAAAATTCATGAGAAAAAATATCCTATGCGTGATCTAGAGTTGGAAATTATGATCTTTGTGTTGAAAATATGGCGGCATTATCTATATGGGTAGAATTGCGATATATATATTGATAATAAGAGCCTCAAATATATATTCACATCTAAGGAGATTAATATACACCAACGAAGATGGTTAGATATCATAAAGGATTATGAATGCTCAATCCACTACCATCCTGGTAAGGCAAATAAAGTAATAGGTGCTCTAAGTAAAAAGGATCCTACAACACTATCAATGATGATAATTGGGAAGGATCCAATCTTATTAGACCTTAAAATGATAGACATGGGAATAATTAAGTAAGAAACATCATCAATCCTTTCTCAAATGATTTTTCAACTATCCCTCATTGAGAAAATAAAGGATGCTTAAAGAAAGGATATGGAAACTCAAAAAAGGAGGAATAAATCAAAAATTTAAAAACCTCAGAGTTCAAAATTTATGAGGATGGGGACATAAAATTTGGGTCAAAATTATGTGTACCATACAATCCAAAGATAAATAAATAGATCCTAAATGATGCACATAGCTCAACCTTCTCTATTCACCCAGGGAGCACAAAGATGTATCGAGATCTCTGAGAGAACTATTGGTGGGAAAATATGAATAAACAGATCAATGAGTATACATCAAAGTGCCAGGTATGTCAATAAGTGAAGGTTGAAAAGAACAAGTCTAAGGGGATGATTCAACCATTACATATACCAACATGGAAGTGGAAAAACATCACCCTCGACTTTGTCACTAGACTTCCAAATACATCTAAAGGAAAAAATTCTATCTGGTTTTTTGTGGATCGCCATACAAAGATATCTCACTTTAACACAATTCAAGAAGACTTCTCACTCAATAAACTTGCGTGGATATACATCAAATAAGTGGTAAGGATTCATGGAGTACCACTATCGATTTTATCTGATCAAGATCTGAGATTCACATCCAAGTTATGGAAAACTTCCCAATAATCTTTAAACACTGATCTGAGATTTAGTATATCCTATCACCCTCAAACTGATGGCCAATCTGAAAAAACTATTCAAACAACATAATACATGTTGTGAGCATGTTATATGGACTTCAAGGTAGGATGGGATCAATATCTACCTCTGGTTGAGTTCCCTTACAACAATAGTTTCCACCCAAGCATCCAAATGGTTCTATATGAAGCCCTTTATGGTAAAAGATGTAGAACACCAGTGTAATGGGATGAATTCGATGAACATAAGCTGTTAAGGGCTGAAATGGTCGAAGAAATAGTGGAAAATGTGCCAACTATTCAGCAACAAATCAAGGCAGCCCAAAGTAGACATAATATCTATAAATATAATCATCAATGAGACCTAGAGTTTATGTCTAGAGACATGGTATTCCTCCGCATATCTCCATGGAAGAGGATCATGAGATTTGGGGAGAAAGGAAACTTGAGTCCCAGGTACATCGGCCCCTTCGAGATTCTTCATCATGACAGAGTTATGGCCTATAGAATGGAACTTCCAACTACCATGTCTCAAGTACACAATGTATTCCATGTATCCCTATTGAGTAACTACATACCATATCCCTCACAAGTACTAAATTCAAAGGTGGTATGGTTAGAAAATAATCTAACTTATGAGGAGCAGTCAATGAAGATCTTGGGTCATAGAGATAAATTTCTATGCAATAAGACTACCGACCTAGTCAATTTACTATGGTATAACCATAAGTAAGAAGAAGATGTTGGAACCATGGTCTTCTATGCATGATTTGGAGTATGGTTTGTGTTTTTTGCCAATCATCAATGGAAGTTCAGATCGTGTACCAGCAAATAGATCATACCGTTCAAGCAGACAATAGTATTGAAGGTGGCGACGTTTCCCAGTGTTTGCCAAATTTTTGGGGTCCAAATTTTGGAAGTTGTTGAGCATCGCGAAAAGTGTATTTCCATGAAGATAATAATTAAATATGGCAAAGGCATGAATTTTGCGAAGATAGGATTCATGGTTTGAAAATCACGAAGACCAGAAGAATGGAGGTGGTGGGTCTTCGCGATTACATCAAAGCTTCGCAAACGGAAGAGTTGAAGTGCATCGCGGAAGTGAAGGGCTTTGCGAGGGAGCTTCGCGGCGAAGGTGCGAAGGAATGATGACAGTGATACTCCGCGATTACGACGAGCTCCGCGAACAGAAAATTGTCGTTGTGATTTGCGATTTTGAGATATTTTCGGCGGGAACTTCGGAGCTTCGCGATTTGAGCTGACGTGGCGCTGACTTCGCGCGGAAGGGTCGAGGGTCAGTGGAATTGCTTATAAATAGAGGCCGACCCCCTCAAGAGAAGTAGAGAGAATTTCAGAGAAAATCCTTTGCTCTCGGTTCACAAAGGTCTCTCACGAAGGCAGCGTGCTTCGCGAAAGAGGAGCTTCTCGGGGGCTATTCTAGCTCCGTGAAAGTCGTGCACCCCGCGTTGGCTCAGTGAGCTTCACGAAGAGGTAGGAGCTTCGCGATAGCCAAGAATTGAGAAGGCTGGATAATCGTGAGAGTGCTTCGCGATTGAGCTTCGCGAAAAGGCAGGGGCTCTGTGAAGACTTGTTTGAGCTTTCCAAAATTGGGAGCCTTGCGAAGTAGGGTACTTTGCGAAGGCCCTTTCCAAAGGTTGTTCACCCAGTGAACAAGAGACAAAGACCTTCATGTCAATAAGGATTGAACTTTAACAGAGCATCAACTCAGGACTCTGATGCAAGAAAAGTCTCATGTTGAACAGGAGACAAAGACTTCAATGCAAATCTATTGAAGAGACCTTCACGTCTATAAACTAAGTGAGACTTCACCAACGGCAGTGAGCCAGGGGGAGTCAATAGGAGTGACCTGAAGGAAGCAGTGAGCTATCCCTGAACCTTTGAAAAGGCAGTGAGCCTAGGACATAGTGACTGTACTCGAACCTTTGTAATCTACAGCTAGTGAAGCATAGTGGATTTAGGTACGACCGACAACCTGTCGGCATATGCTCCTTGGACGTAGCCCTTAGTGGTGAACCAAGTAAAAAAAATTTGTCATCTCTCTGCATGTGAATGTTTCATTGCTGATCATATCCATCATACAGATTCAAGTAGTTCCTACCAATGTGGGAACAAGATCCACAACTTTGAGAAGAAAAATTTGACACCCTGATTCACCCCTCCCCTCTCAGGGTGTCCCGGGGTCCTACAGGTGGTATCAGAGGGTAAAGGTTGTTGGCGTTGAATCTGTCCTTTTTCGCCATGGAGAATGCAGTCAATGTTAGGGGAGTCCCTCTCTTCGGTGGAAATAATTTTCAGATCTAGAAGAACAGGATGAGATCTCATCTAAGATCTCTTGGAATGGAAGTTTTGTTTTCTATTGTGCAAGTAATACAAGTCACTGATCCAACAGGCCTGGCTATGACTGACACAGACAGGAAAATTCTTGATGCAGATGCTAAAGCACAAAATGCACTCACCGCAGCTCTTTCTGATCAGATCTATCTAAAGGTGATGAGTTTCACTTCAGCAAACTCTATGTGGGATAAACTTGAAAACATTTATGAAGGAGATAGCAAGGTAAAGGAGGAAAAACTTCAAGTTTTACACAACAGGTTTGACGACCTAAATATGCATCCTAATGAGAATGCAGATTCTTTTTTTAATCGAATTACTGAAGTAGTGGGAGAAATTTGAGGCCTTGAAGAAGAAATCAAAGACATTGATATCGTAAAGAAAATCTTGAGAAGACTTCCTCCCATGTACAATGCAAATGTGTCAGCCTTGAAGAAATAAATCTATCTAAACTATCTTTGGATGATTTGTTAAGTATTTTAGTGGCATATGAGATGAGATTCAAACCCGAAGATGCCACGACTCGCGTGAGCAAGGAAATGGCATTCAAATCCATGGACAAACTGAAAATTTCAGAAGACAATGGTGGTGAAGATGACGAAGAAAAATAAATTCTTTCCCTCATCGCCAAGAAGTTGAAAAAGGGAAAAGGTAAATTTAGAGGTAAGCTACCTCTTGCATGTTTCTGTTATGGAAGAGTTGGGCACATTGCCTCTCAGTGCCAAAGAAAGTTAAATGATGATGAGAGCGAAGCTGAAGACATTGAGAAGCCTCAGAAAAGGTTTTTCAAAAAGGGTGACTTCAAATCTGGAAAGAAAATGCAGAGGAAGAGTTTTGTCTGTGAAGTAGAAGATGATGATATTGAATTTTGTGAGGAAGAAGAACCAGAATTTAAAACCAGAAACCATGCTTCCATGATGGCTACCACTGAAATATCAGAATCCTCAATCAATAAAGGCATAGATAATCAGACTACTGCTGTTGGTAATCCAAAGATTAAAATTAAGGATGCTTTCTCCAAGCATGAGATTAAATGTAAGAGATTTAATAAGTGGAAGGAAATGGTGGAAGAATCATCAGAATATGTTGATGAACTTGAAGCTGAAATTTAATGTCTGGAAGAATTTGTGAAAGTTCAGTCTAAAATACTTGAAATCAATGATGATGTAGTGGATCTAAAGCTGAGAATTGAAGAGCAGGGAAAGGTCATCAATGACCTCACGTCAAGACTGGAAGAAAATTCCAAGACTGCTGAGGGTCTTGAGGAGGAAGTTGTTACTCTTAGGAGTAAACTTGAGACTGAATCATTTTCAAAAGAATCAAGGAATAAAATACCGTTTAGAAGATTCTCAGATGCAGAATTACTGGCAAGAGCCAAGTGTGGTTCTGATGTGATTGAAAAAATCTTGAGTGTTCAAAGACCCGCTTGCATGGGAAAGAGTGGAATTGGCTGTGAAGCTGAGACATCAACTGCTGGAAATAAAGAGAGCCAAAAGAAAGACAAAACGAAGGTTGAACATGTTGAAACATTGCCGGAAGTTCTGAAAAAGAAACCCTCAATCCAAACTAGAAGGAGAACTGACAATTATCCTCAAACATTCAGAAATGATAGGCAGTTCAACTATTCTCCCAAGGATGAAGGTATGAGGAGAAATTCAGGTGAGAAGACATTCCCTCTCATGAAGTGTCAGTTCTGTGGCTATCTGGGCCATACCATGTGATATTGCAAATAGTCAAGGAGATACTTGAATGGAGAAGATCTGGGAAGTCAACAAAGGAGACTGATTTCATATCCTCCATCTTATAGAATAAATAGCTTCTATGGTCACTGTTTTAATTGTTCTAACTTTGGCCATAAATCTATGTATTGCAGGCAGCGGTACGACAGGAGAAATTCATACAACACTCAAAGACGGGACAGTGTTCATCCTCCTGATGGTGTTGTTCTCACAAATAGTTTTTCCCCTCTGGAAGAAGATTATGGGTATGAAGAATCAGATTATGTGGAAGAAAGTATTAAAAGGCCACCAGTATCCTATGCTCAATCCAATATCTCATGGAAAGAGAAGAAGAAGATTGAGAAATCCAATCTTGCAGAGGTAGCACTCAAAGCTACAAAGAGCAGTAGCACCTGGATCCTTGATAGTGGATGCTCTTCCCATATGACAGGAAATGTTTACCTCTTGATGAACATTGAAAAGAAGGTTGATAGAACAGTACGGTTTGGTAATGATGGTTCTTTGAAGATTAAAGGCAGTGGGAATACTGCTCTTGCCAACGGGGAGTGGAAGAAGACTGAAGTTCTTTACGTGGACGGTCTACGCCACAATCTCCTTAGTGTAAGTCAACTCTGTGACTTAGGGCTCATAGTAACCTTCAATCAAAAAGGCTGCACTATAAAAGGAAAAACAGGAAATTCTCTTATGAAAGGTTGTAGAATAGATGGAAACTTATATCAAGTTGACAGTAAAGTGAGCTCTTGCTATTTGTCTATTGAAGAAGAAAACAATTTATGGCATTGAAGGCTGGGGCATATCAACCAACAAGACATGGAAAATATATCTAAGCTGAAGATAGTCATGGATATTCCCATTCTAAAACGTGAACGGGAAAAGTCTTGTGATGCTTGTATTCGTGGGAAACTGGTTTGTAGTTTATATCGGCCAAAGAAGAAAAGGGCATCGCATCTTCTTGATCTCATTCATACAGACGTATATGGCCCAATAAATGTTGCCGGAACCTATGGATAAAGGTACTTCATCCTTTTCATTGATGATTATAGCAGAATGGCTTGTGTAATGGTGATACACAAGAAGAGACAAGTACTTGATTGTATGAAAACTTATCGACGGATTGCCGAGAATGATACTGGACGGACAATAAAAGTCCTGCGATCTGACAATGGAGGGGAATACACGTCCATCGAGTTTGAAAATTACTTAGAAAAACATGGAATACAGCATGAGGTAGCTGCTGTAAGAACTCTGCAACAAAATGGAGTTGTTGAGCACCGGAATCGACAGGTCAACAATATGTCTTGGACTATGCTGATTGAGAGTGGTATCTCTCGTCATTACTGGAAGGAAGTTGTTGAGGCTGCAGTGCACATTCAGAATATAACAGGGCTTTATATGGGAGAAATGAAGACACCATATGAATTGTGGCATGGAAGGAAGCCTTCATTGAAATACCTTCATGTTTTCGGAAGCAAATGTTTCATCCGGAATAAAGAAGGAAACCAAGGAAATTATGGTGACAATGCTGATGAAGGAATTTTTCTTGGGTATCCAATGAACATAAAAGCTTACAAGTGTTTCAATAAACGCTTGGGGAGGATTGTGGAAAGCAATGATGTTAAGATCATTGAAGGAAAAACTCTAAATGCTTCAAATAGTACCTATGCTGATGAGATAGAAGATGAGAATGAATGTGAACATGGAATAAATACAAATACAAAAATAGAGGAAGGTGTAAAAAACACTCAGGGGTCACATCATGATGTTGACTCAGACGAAGAATCTAAAGTGGAAATCTTGGATGGCGAGTATGCGACTGAACCTCATAAGAAAAATCGAAGAGCAGAAATTGATCCATCTAACATAATTGGAGACAGGAATGCACCTACACAGACAAGGAGGATGAGGAATAACACACCATCTGCATTTTTGTCATTTGTGGAGCCATCCTCATTTGAAGAAGCTGCAAAGGATGAATCCTGGGTGAAAGCCATCAATGAAGAGTTAGATCATATTAACAATAATCAGACATGGGATCTTATCCAGACAACAAAAGGTCACAATGTTATTGGAACAAAATGGATATTCAAGAACAATTTTGATGAGCATGGAAGTGTTATCAAAAACAAGGCTCGACTTGTATATAAAGAGTATTCTCAAATAGAAGGTGTTGATGTTGAAGAGACCTTTGCTCCAGTGTCTAGACTGGAGTCAATCATGATGTTTCTTGCCATGGCTCTCCAAAGAGGATATAAAGTATATCAAATGGATGTCAAGACAGCATTCTTAAATGGTGTACTCGAAGAAGAAGTCTGCATTGAACAACCGGTGGGTTTTCTTCTTGGTGTTGATGAATCAAAGGTCTGCAAGCTAGATAAATCACTTTATGGCCTAAAATAGGCACCACGGGCATGGTACTCTAGACTGGATTCTTACCTCAAGAAGCTGGAATTCAAAAGAGGAGGAGTAGATCACAATCTCTATATGAAGAATTATTCAAAAGATCAGTTCATGGTTCTATTTTATGTCGATGAAATTATATTTGGTGGCAGCAGGCAGAAGTCAGTGGATGAATTTTCCAATCATATGAAATCAGAATTTGAAATGTCAATGATTAGGGAGCTCACATATTTCTTGGGACTGCAAGTGACTCAAATTAAAGACTTCACTTTTATCTCTCAGGAAAAGTATTCCAGAGAGCTGCTGAAGAGGTTTAATATGCAAGACTCTAAACCAATGTCAACTCTGATTGCAGTTGGAACCAAACATTGAAAGCATGAGGAAGGGACATCTGTAGATCCCACCATGTACAGAAGAATCATTGGGATCCTACTGTACCTGACAGTGAAACGGCCAGATATTGTCTTTTCCACATGTCTTGCAGCCCTCTTTCAGAGTAGTCCAAAGGAGGAACATATGGTGGTAGTCAAAAGAATCATGTGGTACATTCAAGGTACACACAACTTTGGATTACATTTTCCTGCAGGTAGGGACAGTGAATTATCAGCGTTTTCTGATGCTGACTGGGCTGGTGATGTAGTAGACAGAAAGTCCACCAGTGGTGGAGCTTTCTATATTGGGCAGAAATGTGTTGGCTGGTTGAGAAAGAAACAAGAAAGTACTTCTCTTAGTACTTCTGAAGCTGAGTATATCTCCACCACAAAGGCATGCACTCAACTGCTATGGATGAAGTAGCAATTAACTAATATTGGCGATGAGGTGAAGCAACCAATGGTGATTTACTGTGACAATAAGAGCGCAATTGATCTTATGAAGAATCCTGTTCAGCATTATCATACAAAACACATTGAAATCAGGTATCACTTTATCAAAGAGAAATTTGAGAAAAGCGTGATTAGAATGGATCATGTGGGAACAGATGAGCAAGTGGCTGATATCCTGACAAAGCCACTGTCAGCGGCTGTGTTTGAGAAGCATCGGTTGAACCTCGGTGTTCGGCCACCTCCCAGTGCATAAGGAGGTTACAGAATTCCCCTCTCCCCATTTGTTATAACTATTTTAATCTATTTATGGATATGATGCAGGTTTATGGGGGAGATACTATCCAGGGGGAGTATGGTTTGAGCTGAACGTGAAAACAATTTACTAGTCTTTGGATTTATTGTCAATGGGGGAGAAAGGAGAAATGAATAAATTCAGGCAACTCCTATGATTAGAAGAATGATAAGGAAAACATTGGAACCCAATTCAAGCCTCCTCTCTTGTTTTCTACACCGATCATTGCTGACGTAGACTTAGAGTGTTGGCAGAGTTGATTCCTGTGTTTTTTGGTTTTCACATAGATAGAGATCTATTGAATTTATCTTCTGATTGCCAACAAACCCAAAGGGGGAGATTGTTGGAACCATGGTATTATATGCATGATTTGGAGTATGGTTTGTGTTTGTTGTCAATCATCAATGGAATTTTGGATCATGTACCAGCAAAGAGATCATACCGTTCAAGCAAACAACAGTATTGAAGGTGGTGTCGTTTCCCAGTGTTTACCAAATTTTTGGGGTCCAAATTCTGGAAGTTTTTGAGCATCGCGAAAAGTGGATTTCCATGAAGATAATAATTAAATATGGCAAAGGCATGAATTTCGCGAAGATAGGATGCATGGTTTGGAAATTGCGAAGACCAGAAGAATGGAGGCGGTGGGTCTTCGTGATTACGTCAAAGCTTCGCGAACGGCAGAGTTGAAGCGCATCGTGGCGGTGAAGGGCTTTGCGAGGGAGCTTCGCGGCGAAGGTGCAAAGGAATGATGACAGTGATACTCCGCGATTACGACGAGCTCTGCGAACAGAAAATTGTCGTTGTGCTTCGCGATTTTGAGATATTTTCGGTGGGAACTTCGGAGCTTCGCGATTTGAGCAGACGTGGCTCTGACTTCGCATGGAAGGGTCGAGGGTCGGTGGAATTGCCTATAAATAGAGGTCAACCCCCTCAAGAGAAGTAGATATAATTTCAGAGAAAATCCTTTGCTCTCGGTTCGCAAAGGTCTCTCACGAAGGCAGTGTGCTTCGCAAAAGAGGAGCTTCGCGGCGGCTATTCTAGCTCTGTGAAAGTCGTGCACCCCGCGTTGGCTCAGTGAGCTTCACGAAGAGGCAGGAGCTCCGCGATATCCAAGAATTGAGAAGACTGGAGCATCGCGAGAGTTCTTCGCGATTGAGCTTCGTGAAAAGGCAGGGGCTCTATGAAGACTTGTTTGAGCTTTCCAAAATTGGGAGCCTTGTGAAGTAGGGTACTTTGCAAAGGCCCTTTCCAAAGGTTGTTCGCCCAGTGAACAGGAGACAAAGACCTTCATGTCAATAAGGATTGAACTTTAACAGTGCATCAACTCAGGACTCTGATGCAAGCAAAGTCTCATGCCGAATAGGAGACAAAGACTTCAATGCAAATTGAAAACCCGTCTTCCTTGAGTGTGATAAATTTACACATCTCGGATGGTGTTTGCATTTATTTTATAAAAGGAGGGGGAAAAGAGAGATTATGATGAAATATTCCATTAGCACAATGAAAATACAGTACATGTAAGGTACTTGAATTATCATGGAATTTTGATTAGGGTATGTGAGATGGGAGAAAAAAATAATGGAACTTTGTAAAAGAAATTGAAAGAAAAGAGAAGGAAGGTTCACCTCTTGAGTACTCCTCCTTGAGAATCTCCTTAAGGCCTTTTTTTTGGACTTTTGGTGAGACCAACTGGTCTTGGATGTGGGGAGAGGGATTGAGAAGAGTATTTGTAGAATTTAGGCAAGGATTGAAGCTTGAGTAGTGTGGGAGGTAGAGGGGGTGAGGGGTGGTTTATATAGTGGAGGGGAGAGGAGTTTTCTTAATATTATAATCCTTAATTTATTATTTCCTCTCAAGACAACCAATAGTGAGTATTCCATGACCAAAAATATTAATATATGCATGTTACTTTGAACCAATTGGGCTTACATCAGTAGATCATCATCAATGACTCAATTAATCCATTATTTAGCATTTATTGTGAATTATCGGATTTTACTATTCATCAAAAATTCAAGTATTTCAGAAAAATACAAAAAATTCACTCTAACCATTTTTTGACTTGTAGAATCCAAAAATGAAGTCCATTTTTCAAAAAAAAAATCCAAATATTATTAATTAAATATTTAATTAAAATCATTATTTAATCAAAAAATATAAACACTTAAAATTTTCATCTTCATTTTTAAAGTGCCTAAATTCATTTATACACTAAATGGTATGCATACCATTCATAAGAGTCATAATACTATTCATGAGGGTAAGTTACTATTCATAAGTGTAGGTGACTATTCATAAGGGTAGGTTACTATTCACCAAAAAATTGATTTTTTCTTATCGGACTCCAAATAACTTACCGATCGCAACCATGTATGTCAGATTTTCAAAATTCACATCATAGAAGTGAAAAAATTAGGTTTACTTGGTTAGGTTATGGATATCTCATATAAGTAACCATGTTTTCTTCCATATAGGCTCAGTGATTCATGAAATATAGGTTATAACTAGAATGTATTTAAGAGAAACATACCATGAAGTGTTTGGGGTGGTATATTATTCCAACCTTTGGAAATTTCATCCTCGAAATTTTAGGTATTAATCCCACCAAAAAGATGTGGGTGGTTCTTTTTCATAAAATCCTCTAGTTCCCATGTTGCTTCCTCCATATTTTGGTTCCTCCAAAAAACCTTTACTAGGTGGGTTTTCTGATTTCTCAACACCTTCTCCCTTATGTTGAGAATCCCAGTAGGCTTTTCATAGTATTACAAATCATGTTCCAGTTCAATTTATTCATAGGTGAGTACATGAATTGGTTCTGGCATGTATTTCTTCAACAATGACACATGGAACACATCGTGGACTTTGGAGATATTTGGCGTCATTGCTAAATGGTAAGCTACTGCTCTGATTCTTTCCAGAATTTCAAATGGTCCGATATACCTGGGGCTTAGTTTCCCTTTCTTACCAAACCTTAATACACCCTTCCATGGTGATACTTTTAGAAAGACATGATCTCCCACCTGGAATTCCAAATCCTTTCTCCGATTGTCAGCATAACTCTTCTGCCTACTTTGGGATGCTTTAATATGGGCTTGTATTTTCTTCACCTTTGTCATGGTCTCTTTAATAAGTTCTGGGCCTATAAGTTTCCTCTCACCAACTTTATCCTGACAAGTTGGGGTTCGACATCTCTTTCTATATAATGCTTCATATGGAGCCATTTGAATACTAGAGTGGAAACTATTGTTGTAGGAAAATTCCACCAAAGGCATGTATTGATCCCACATACCTTGGAAGTCAAGAGAGAATGACATCAGCATGTCTTCTAGAGTTTGAATAGTCCTTTCAGACTGTCCATCATTTTGGGGGTGATAAGTAGTACTCATATGAAGCTCAGTATTCAAAGCCTTTTGGAGACTTTTCCAGAATTTGGATGTAAATCGGGGATCTTGATCAGACACAATCGATATAGGTGCACCATGAAGTCTTACAACTTCATTAATATAAAGTCTAGCTAAGTGCTCAAGTGGAAAATCCTCTATCATAGGAAAGAAATGTGCTAATTTTGTGAGATGATCAACAATTACCCATATTGCATCGTTCCATCTAGGTGTCCTTGGTAGTATAGTGACAAAATCCATCGTAATGTTATCCCACTTCCACATAGAAATAAGTATAGGTTGCATCACTCTTTTGGGATGTTGTCTCTCTGCTTTCACTTGTTGACAAACTAGAAATCTTGACACGTAGTCAGAAATTTCCTGCTTCATATTATCCCACCAAAAATATTCTTTTAGATCTCTATACATCTTGGTGCTACCCAGGTGTATAGATAAATTTGAGCTTTGAGCATCGTCTAATAGTTCCCTTTTTAGCTCAGGTATTGATGGAACACATAATAACTTCCCAAATTTATGAACTCCTTCTTTATACACAAATTCATCCAGTCTCCCATCCTTGACAGCATTAATTTTCTTTTGTAGATTCTCATCATCAGATTAATAGATTTTTATCTTCTCTAATAACTATGGTTTAGCAATCATTTGAAATAGGAGCAATGTTTCCCCTTCCTTAACAATTCCCATATCCATCTTCAGTAGATCCATGAATATAAGATCTCTTTCAATCCTCATTTGATTTAGAAGACCATTATCTTCCCTACTTAATGCATCTTCCACCTTATTCTCCTTTCCTGGGTGGTAGTGTATTAAACAATCATAATCTTTGAATAACTCAAGTCATCTTCTTTTCCTCATGTTGAGTTCTTTTTGTGTGAAAATGTATTTCAAACTCTTGTGGTCTGTATAAATCTCACATCTCTCTTCGTAGAGATAATGCCTCCATATTTTTAGAGCAAAGATTGCGGTTGCTAACTCAAGATCATGAGTTGGATAATTTTTCTTATGACTATTCAACTGTCTTGATGCATAAGAAATAACTTTTTCATTTTTCATAAGGATGCAACCCAGTCCATTCTTTGATGCATCGCTGTATATTAAAAATTCATCACTTCTAGATGGAAGAGTCAAAATTAGAGCATTGACCAATCTTCTTTTCAATTCTTTGAAGCATTCTATACATTCTTTTGTCCATACAAACTAAACTTCTTTACGTGTGTTCTTGGTTATCGGGTTATCCAGTCAGGCAAAATTCTGAAAAAAAATGCCGATAGTAACCTGCTAAGACAATAAAACTGCGTACCTCAGTTATGTTTGTTGGAATGGGTCATTCTTGGATTGCCTTTATCTTTTTAGGATCAACTGTTAGAGATAATATGGCCTAGAAAAGAAACTGATTGAAGCCAGAATTCTCACTTGCTAAACTTCCCATATAATTTATTTCTTCTAAGAGATATCAGAATAACCCACAAGTGATTCTCAAGGTCTTCATAGATTTTTGAGTATATGAGGATATCATTGATGAATACCACAAAAAAAGTTGTCTAGATATTCCTTGAAAACTCTATTCATTAAATCCATGAAAACAGAGGGTGCATTTGTCAGTCCAAAAGGAATCACTGTAAACTCTTAATTCCTATACCTAGTCTGAAATTTTGTCTTAGGAATATCTTCCTTCCTCGCACGCAACTGATGATATCTGGATCGAAGGTCAATCTTCGAAAAGTATTGAGCTCCATTAATTTTATCAAATAAATCATCAATCTGGGGCAGAGGATACTTATTCTTTATTTCAAAAGCATTGATTTCCCTGTAATCAATGCAAAGCCTCATGGATCCATCTTTCTTCTTGACAAAGAGGACAGGGCCTCCCCATAGAGAAACACTAGGTCGAATAAATCCTTTTTCACTCAAATCATCTAGTTGTTTCTTTAACTCAACTAATTCCATAGTGTCCATTCTATAGGGAGTCTTTGATATAGGTCTTGCATCAGGAATTAAATCAATAGAGAACTCAACTTCCCACTTTGGAGGATGTCCAGGTAAATCCTCTGGAAGTACATCAATGTACTCTTGCACTATGTGAACATATTCAATTTGAATATTTCTTTCCTCTCCCATAGATATTGGTTTATCTTCCTCTCCAAGTATAGAATTCAGTAGAGCTATTGGGGGTGGTTCTAGATAAGAATCAGGTGGAAAATTTTCTGCCCTAAAGACAAGGGATTCGACACCATTTTCAAAAATTGTAACTTCCTTCTTCATACAATAAATATTAAAATCATAATTTGAGAACCAATCCATACCAAGAATTATATAAAATTCAGTCATTGGTATGATGATAAGGTTAGAAACTAAATCACGTTTTGGTGTCTGGAGGGGGACTAGTCGACATTCCTTTGTTGCGATGATACATCCCCTAGAAGTTTTGACTTACAACTCCTTTATCAAATCAAATTGGACATATCTAATTTTCTTTGAAAACTGAGAAGATATAAATGAATGCGATGATCTAGAATCAAATAAAGTGTTGGCTAAGTTTGAGGAAATGATTAAAGTACCTACCACCACGTCATTAGGAATTTCAACCTCCGCGGTTGTAATTTCATAGGCTCTCCCTTGTTCTCTTGGATTTTTTTTAGGCATGTTTCCTTGGTGATTAGGACACTCATTTTCATAGTGTCCCATATCTATGCAATTGTAGCATTGAATATCATTAAATTGTTTCTTCCCCTTGCATCCATCAGATCGATGACCCTTTTCTCTGCAGTTATAGCATACTCCCATGCCTTTCAAGCATTTTCTGAGATGATGCTTTCCATAGTTCTCACGTAATGGGAATAGATTTGTTCACTTGATATTCTTTGGTGCTTCTTCTTTTCCTTTGTTATCAAAGTACCACTTCTTATCTTGGTTTTCTTTGAAAATATTTGATCTAGAAAATTCCTTCTCTGTTTTGATGGCACTTGATACAATTTCATTGTATGATTAAAATGATTGAGAATCTAGTTCCCTTTGAAGACGTGGCTTAAGACCTTCAAAGAAATGATCAATCTTTTCTGTCGATTAATGTATTTAATCTATGGTATACCTAGCCAGCCATGTGAAAGTAGCCTCATACTTTGCAACACTGTATTCTTCCATTTGTTTTAAGCTAAGGAATTTCCTCTTCATTTCAGTTCATTGCTCACAAGGGAAATATTTTTTGAAGGATATTTCCTTAAAATTACTCCATTGAATTTCTTCTATTTCTTCTTCCTCTGTGGTATTCTGAATCAAGGACCACCACTAATCAGCATCACCCTTGAGACAAAATATTCCTAGTACTAACTTTTCATTTTCATTGCATCTTAATTCCATGAATATCTTTTCAAGGTTCTTGATCCATTGCTCAGCAACCACTGGGTTAGTAGTCCCGCTAAAAGATGGGGGCTTCTGCCATATGAAATGATCCAACACAGGTGTGGAATGGTTATTCATTACAACCTGAGTAATTTTTTCCAATATGGTCATGATCGGATCTGCTCCAACATTGACTGTGTTGACATGCTCATTAGGGAGATCCCTACCTTTCCCACGAGTATTGATTCCCCTTCTTCCGTTAGACGCCATTTATAAATAATGGGATACACTAGATTAGTTTATGAATCTCAAATAGAAAATCACTCAACAAATATTGAAATTCTATGCATACCTAATCTTATAAACATGGTTTCTAAGAGGAAAATTTTACATTAAACTCCTTTATAATGGCTTGTAAAGAAAATGTGAATTATCATAAGCATATCCCTTAGGAGTGTTATAACCAAGAGTGCAGCAAGGCCCGTTGTAGTGCATCAGTTCCCATTCAAGTCTAGCTCAAAGCAGTGTTTTCGGGTTTTACCCCTAGATACATTTGTGTCATAGCCGCCTCTACCTGCTCGTATCCAGAAAGGGATGTATTTTCTAGAAAGATTCACATAATTTATTCCTTAAAAAAATACCATAACATTCTTGTACATTTATCCTCAAATAATACATTAGGGCTTTGTTCCCTACTATATATTTCCTACTCTAGTTTCCATGTTTTCTACTAAACTCCCTTTGTTACCAACTGTAACACCCCGACCCCTCTAGGATAGAGCAGGTGCATTACTTTTGATATTGGAATGGTTAGAATGAATGAAAAATCCATAATGAACGATCAGTTTAGTATTCTTGAAGAAACTAGATACATAGATGTAACACAAATTACATTGAAAAATGTTACAAGATACAATACATAACAAAACTAAAAATTGCGACCACATAAAATCAATAAACGGCCTTTTCATCATCACATGTTTAAGGTAAACAATGAAAGGGGTTATCTTAAAAGCTCAGTAAGTGTTAAAAATAGTGGAAGCATGAATACAATAATAATTTAATCATAATCAATCTAACGTAATCAATATGTCATAGTGAATAAATGAAAAGCAAATGCAATTAATAAACTGAGAATGAAACTGCATCCACAAATTTTATCATAGTGAAAACCTCATGGATAATAATAATAACCAATAATGAATAAATATAATGATTATTATTTGTATGTCATGTATCTGGCACATGAAATCATAATACCGTTAAAATGGTTTAGTTCTATGGGTAGAAACTCGTCTAATTTTTTGACACAAACTCGAAGGGTTTGTCGTCAACTGATTTGTCTCATGAGACCTACCGATGCATCGAGGGGCTATAGAGGGCACCACATGCCACTAAAAATCCTAATAATTCTTTATACATTTATTCAATACAAGATCAATATGCCTTTTCAATATCTGTATAGATTAGAGTATACGGAATCATCAATATTTCCATAATTAAAATAACTTTCCAAATAAACACCGTATGTAAAATGATATACGGTTTAGACAATAACATATCCATGATATGAGATTATGGATATATGATATAAATATAATTTCAAATGAAAAGTGATCTCAAATGGGCATTAGGTACACCACATGAGGATTATTAGATGCACAATACAAAGTTAGTCACAACAAAATGGTAGTTGAAGCAAAGTCTCTTAGCGCAATGTAATCGGTCGATTCATATGACCAGAACATAATAAACCTCAAATTAACCATTGAATAAAATTAATATAAATATAATCATGTTATTATATATCAAATTTCAGTACACATATACCACATAAAAAAATAATTTGCGAAAAATTAAAATCTCACAGAAATGAGAGTGAGATGAGAAACCCCTTACAAACATTTCGGCATGGTAATGAGTGTTATTGCAAGGTATTAATGAGAGTTAAAGAGGTATTAAATTATTTATAATTCACAGGGGTAGTATGGGGGAGGTGAGAAAATATACCCCATCATTAGGAATTAAAAATAAATGGTCACAACATAGGGGAGATTCTTGAACAAAAGTGAGAGAGAGGATCCCTTACCTTACGCTCGAAGGTGTTCTTGTTTGTTCTTAACGACCTGAATAATCAAATTTAGATACATTAATTAATAATTAAATAACCTCATAAACATTTAATTGATATTTTATAACCTTATTAAGTTTGTTAATGGCCTTTTTTATGGGTTTAAGAGATTCAATTTTATTTTTTTAGAAGCATTTTCTTACTTGGTTTCATGATTTGTTTACTTGTATTCATTAATGGAAGTTCATTTGAAATGTGGTTAATACATAAATAATTTTTAATATACATTATTAGTGACATTAAAGATATATAAATGTTCTTATAATGATTCTAGTTATATGCCATGAGGATGACTCGTTCGATGAGTTAAAATAAACGCTTGCATTTGGCTTGGCGGTTTTGTGCACGATAAACTTGTTTTGTATTATTATTACATATTATGAACTTGTTAAGATTACTGAACATTAATCAAGATAAAATACATATATTATGAAATTTTTCAACCATTGAAAAGGTTTCATGACCTGTATTGAAGATAGTAATTCAAATTTAAAACCCATCTTCCTTGAGTGTGATAAATTTACACATCTCAGACGGTGTTTGCATTTATTGTATAAAATGAGGGGGGAAAGAGAGATTATGATGAAATATTCCATTAGAACAATAAAAATCCAGTAAATTTAAGGTACTGTAATTATCATGGAATTTGGATGAGGGAAGCTGAGATGGGAGAACAAAATAATGGAACTTTGTAAAAGAAATTGAAAGAAAATAGAAGGAAGGTTCACCTCTTGAGTACTCCTCCTTGAGAATCTCCTTAAGGCCTTTGTTTTTGACTTTTTGGTGAGACCAAAAGGTATTGGATGTGGGGAGAGGACTTGAGAAGAGTATTTGAGAGAATTTAGGCAAGTCTTGAAGCTTGAGTGGTGTGAGAGGAAGAGGGGGTGAGGGGTGGTTTATATAGTGGAGGGGAGAGGAGTTTTCTTAATATTATAATCATTAATTTATTATTTCTTATCAAGACAACCAATAGTGAGTATTCCATGAACAAGAATAGTAATATATACATGTGACTTTGAACCAATTGGTCTTACATCAGCATATCATCACCAATGACTCAATTAATCCATTATTTAGCATTTATTGTGAATTATCGGATTT
Organism: Viscum album; assembly: GCA_963277665.1. Taxonomy (NCBI): domain Eukaryota; kingdom Viridiplantae; phylum Streptophyta; class Magnoliopsida; order Santalales; family Viscaceae; genus Viscum; species Viscum album. The sequence continues at coordinate 164,020,011 of OY728144.1, forward strand.
TACTATTCATCAAAAATTCAAGTATTTAAGAAAATCTCAAAAATTCACCCTAACCATTTTTCGATGTGTAGAATCTAAAAATGAAGTCCATTTTTTAAAATTAATTTTCTAAATATGATTAATTAAATATTTAATTAAAATCATTATTTAATCAAAAAATATAAACACTTAAAATTTTCATCTTCATTTTTAAGGTGCCTAAATTCATTTATACACTCAATGGTATGAATTCCAATCATAAGAGTAATATTAATATTCATAAGGGTAAGGTAATATTCATAAGGTTAGGATACTATTCATAAGGGTAGGTTACTATTCACCTAAAATTGATTTTTCCTTATCGGACTCTAAATAACTTACCGATCGCAACCATGTATGTCATATTTTTGAAATTCACATCATAGAAGTGAAAAAATTAGGTTTACTTGGTTAGGTTATGGATATATCCTATAAGTAACCATGTTTTGTTCTAGATAGGCTCAGTGATTCATGAAATATAGGTTGTAACAAGAATGTATTTAAGAGAAAAAAAACATGAAGTGTTCGGGGTGCTACACAAGATATTAAAGGAAGTTAGGAGTTCTTTATTAAGATTAAATAAAATATTTTTTATTTTGGTTTCATGCTGTTTAATTATGTATCTGATCTTCTAAAGAAACTATACTTTATGATCCTTAGCTTGTAATTTTTGGTTAATTATGCTTAAAATCATGTAATAATATGTGTCAAAGGCTAGGGTCTCTATATACATAACAATATATCATAAAATATAAGTGTCATAAATAATCACATGGGAACATAATATAAATACCATTGTATCATAATTTCATGAAATCATAGGAAGGTGGAAGCAACATAAAACATGACACAAGAATAAGTTAAAGTTAACCACCAAGATAATATCACATGGTGTACATTCTCCCATCATCGATTAGTTCTACTCCCTAATCCCATACATAACCTCCCATGAGAAAAAAATATTACCCAATGAATTAAATTGTTATCTATGTGAAATCATCATAAAATTTACATGATTATGTAAACTAAAAAATGAAATTAATCATAAGATATAAACAAAATAATTACCCATGGAAAGAAATGGGTAGAAAAATATTTCCCCATATCATAAAAAAAGGAAATTTTAAAAAGAATCCAAAGAGAATATGGAATTAAATATTTTGGATGTTCATATCATAGTAAATAATAGTAGGTCTCAATATATAGTGTTCACTCCAAAAAAAATTATGAGAAATGGTAGAAATTTTTTTATAGAAATGAACTTTCAAAACGGTGTTTTAAGGAATTAGTTAAAGACTTTTGGAGAAATAATAAGTGTGGAATTTTCTTTAAAAAATAGGTAAACCAGAATATTTATAGCTAAAATATTACATTATTTAATTAAATATTTAATGGGAATAAATACTTTGAATGATAATTACATAAAATGAATAAGGTATAGAAAAGTTACCTTAATCGAGTTTGATTTTAAAGAATAAATTTGATAAATGAAATTAATGAATATAGTACCCCATAAAAGGAAGGGATAATAAGATATGTATATATGTAAGAGAGATATATACATAATTAATAATAATTTCATAAAATCAAATAGAAAGATAAATATCATAACCAAAAGAAAAATGGGGTTTAAAGAGATCTCATACCTTAGTTTCCAGAATCGTTTTGCACATACACTTAGTGTCCTGAATAAAATATTTTGATCCATTAATTAATTAATTAAAAAATTACATATATATTTGATTTAATATAATTTTATTATGTTAATTTATGATCATTTCAATGGGATATAATGTTTAATCCTGCTATTCTTAGAGTGTTTGTTTCATGGTTTCAAGGTTGGAACACTTGTGGATAATTGTTGATATTCTTGTCAAACAAGACTAAGACTATATAATTGAAATGAAATGATATTAATTTTCTTATATAAATTTAAATGGGCCCAAATAAAATTTTATGTTATAAGATAGGGATGACTCATTTAGTTAAAATGTTAACATTATATAGTTAGTTCATTTTGGTGGTTTTAACGACCATCACGAACTAGTTTCATTTTATTTAATACAATGTATATATAATAATTAAAAACATTAAATAAGTTATAATATAATTATTGTCATATTATTTAACCATAATAATATTTTTATGATCAGCCTTAAAGGTGGAGGTGAAAAATGAAGTACATTGTTCATGGAGGCGGTGAACCAATCATATTATAAACAAAAAAATTTATAAATGAAATAAGTGAGGGTATATGATAGATATTATAGAATAATAATTTTATATAAATATATTTATTATGCTAATGTTACTTTTTCTAGGTGGATGGAAAATATAAGGGGTGATAGAATATGAATAAAAATAAAATAGGTTAGTCGAGAATTTTATCTCTTCCTTTGGTCACCTCCTCCTAGGATACCTCTTAAGACTACTTGAAATGGTATTTGGATGATACCAATAGTGATAATACATATAGGAGAGGAATGGGAAGATATTTAGGAATAAATGTTTCAATATTCAAGCCTTATAGATTGCAAGGGGAAGGGGCGTTGAGGGTGGCATTTATAAGGGGGGAGAGGAGTGTTTTGAATGTTATAGTCATTAGTTTTTTTATTTTGGATCAATAATTACAATAGTATGGGTTATTGTGACTATATATATAGTAAATGGTGCATGTAAGTTTTTACTAATTGGTGCTTACATCAAACATGAATCAAAAATTCATGTACTTAGCTTATAATGTTAAATATCGTATTTTTTTCATATTTCATTATTAACCAAAAATACAACTAATTTATAAAAATACCAAAAATTCACCCTAACCATTTTTTGATGTTTAGATTTAAAAAAGGAAATTAATTTTATGTAAATAATTTAATAAATAAGATAAATTTAATTTCCAAATAAAATCCTCATTTATTTGAAAAATATCAATTTTAATATTATGATCAATTTTCATACCCTTTTAAAAATTACTTATGGTCTCATAAAATCATATTATCATTATAATACAACATAATATTAATTTATAAACCCATTTTATGAAAATAAATTTACTTTTAAATCTTTATATTTTTTAAAAAAATGAAAACAAAACACATCTGTTTTTCAAAAATATAAACACTTATTTTATCAATTTTAAAACATTTATTTACTTCTATCATCATATAAATATGTCATATTATCATTTTATAAGAAACCTAAATATTATTTTACACTTAAATAGGTGAGGATGATATTTTAATAGTCAGGTTACTATTCTTAATGGTCAGATTAAAATCACAACGGTACTGTTACTATCCCAACAGTCAGATTACTATTCCAATAGTCATATTTGTAACAATTATATGGGTTCCCTAAATCTTGTAAATACCTCATATTTCATTCATTTTTCATTCACTTTTATTTTCCCTCAAGTTTCACTACTATAGTTTGTGCTTTTAACAGTGCTAAAAATTGGCTTTACCAACACTATAAAAGCACTATTAATAAAGGCAGTGTTAAAAGCCTCCCTTTATTAGTAATAAAAAATGATGATAGAGGAACCATTTATTAGTACAATAAAAGTGCTAATAAAAGGAACCTTTATTAGAGATAAAAAATAGTGATAAATTGGGCCTTTATCAGCGATTAAAAAAAGTGCTGACAAAGGGTACCTTTGTCAGTGCTTTTTCTCAAGTGCTGATAAAGGGAGCAAAGTGAATTAATATTTATTTATTTACTTGAGTTATACCTCATTTTTTCAGCTTTTTTACCCATATTTTCCATCACTTTTCACCCAATCACCCCCACCCCACCTGTATTCTGATTTTCCACCCTCCCCCCCCCCCCCCCCGCCGTCAGTGCTCAGAATGGACCTTTTTCAGCACTTTTCTAATGTCCAGCCTCTTGTTCACCCCCTACATGCAATTGGATTTGATCCTTGTTCCTCTATTTTGAAATCGTAATTCCTTTACCACTAAAACAATATGTTTTATTCTCTATTTTATGATATTTGTATTTATTTATAAATATTTTCATGTATATTTTTTATTCATATATTTATATAATTATTTTTAAATAAATTTATTAAATATATGTTTATTTTTGTGTGTATGTGATGTATATATACTTATATTTATTTAAATATATTATATATTAATATTCATTTAAATAAATTAGAATATAAATATAAATATATATTTGTTTATTAATAAACACACATATGTATATATAAACATTATATATATAGGTCACGACCCGGCTCAACGGGGCTCGAACCACGACTACCCCAAGCCCGCCTCCAATAGGCCGAGGGCTAGCGACCAGTGCCGAGTAGGGATATCATACACATGGGAGGTATTAGCCTAATATACCTATACGAATGCACACATATCCAAGACCATACAATGCTAAAATGTAAAATAATAGAAATTAATTCATGCATATGTCTATGATCCCACAATCGGAGTATGATAGTAAAGTACTTAAAGCGAAACATGGGCCAAATACAAGCCTAACCAAAAACTAAAAATAGTCCAACCTTCTCAAAAGACATGAACTATGATCAAATAAAACAACCTAGAAAAAAATCAGTCTATATAGCTCAATTTGTCCTCCACCAACTCCCTATCCTCTCAAGACACCATCAAATGGGTCGTTGTCCGCATATGACATGACATGTGCGGCCAGAGCCCATACAGGGGTGAATATAACAATACTCAGTAGGACACCTCAAAAACACTAAACACAAATAATCAATAATATTAAAATCATAACAATGATATAGTAATCAAATAAATATCAAAAAAAACCAAATATACTCAGGAAGGACACTGCGCCTCTAGGCAATCACAACCAAACTACTATCCATGGGATTCTGCTTAAAGAAATGGTCATTCCGAGAGAATATACTCCACAAGACATGATATCCCTTGAGACACTCATCCAAGATTTCATGATCATTGATCCCCACCTAAGAAATATTATTGTTCTCTAAAGACACTAATACTCAGATAAGGGATCACATCCAGGACCTCTAGGGGACACCACAAACCCAATTTGGATCAACCCGCTACATAGGGGATCATATTTCAATGATATAATAAACCCTATCGATATAGACTTCTAGATAGAGGATAAACACCCCCACATAAGGAGGTCATTATGATCTCATAAACCCCACCTTGGGTATAAAATGATAGAGGATCACACTCCAATCTCACAGAGGGACACCACAAACTCTATCTGAGACTCATCCTCCAGAGAGGATTATAATCCAGATATGGGGATGTAATGTTTCCATGTACCCATGAGGGGATGAACCAGGGGAACACACTCAACAAATACTAGTCCAAACTAAAGAAATAAAGGGCTCTAAACACCCTGAAAGGGGGCACACAGTGAGTACTAGGGGTACACAGCATGTCTAACAAACCTCAGGTCTACCCGTGTGGTGCTTCCTTATAGTGTGAAAGTATTCGTAAATGGCATGTAGAGATCACCAGGCACCCTAATCATGACATATGTCCATGATCATGAACTGTTGGCCATGTAATTCTAATTACACACTGTGTAACCTAGGATTTCCAGATCCCAATGGTTCCACATACATGTCATCCTCCACATTTCCACCTCCACCTAGTTAACTAGAAAATTGTACATACGTGGTCAGAATACCTTCCTGTCACCATAGATCAGTATTTTGAGCTTCAAATCTTCTCAGGAAACAACCACACACACCGTCTATGGCCTCACCATTGAAACTGGGATGAATAGGAAATGCTAATCCATTCTAATCTGCCTTTAATTATCCTCTGTCATCATTACACCTCAATCACACATCTGATCGCAAAACACACATGCGATATTGTTTCGTTGCACAGAAGAACGGTTGTGAAACGATAAAATACCAGGTATTTATTGAACTGTTGGCCAATAAAAATACCAAAAATGAAAATATAAAGAAATGGGGGAGAAATCCATAAACCAAAATATCTTAGTAATGAACCTATAACTTTTTTTATTCATCCTCAATCCATTGTCATGGATTTAGATAAACAAAGAGGAAATAATCTTTGAAAATTTTAGTCAATAATAAATAAATCTATTGTCGATGCACAAATAAATTCTTGTTCATGGAATTGATCTACATTCGATATGGGATAAGGAATGGGGTGAAATTACACATAAAAAAAATCCTACCTAGAGTTTGGATCTATTTTTTATGAAGAAAAATTCTACATTACCATCAATGGAGAGATCCATGAAATCCCTTGGCACATGATCCTCGATCTGAATGATCGGATGTCATCTTCCAATGATCTGCAATGGATCCTCTATAACGATTCCTATCAATCTCTAGGTTATGTGGATAACCCTAAAGTGGATGCATAATCATGTATAAATATAAAAAATACTTCATTGCGTCAATGAAAAAATCAATTATTTTATTAATTTTATTAATTTCACACTCTCGACAACCTTTTCACAAAAACCCAATTCCAACAAATGTTATGTTGTGTCTAGTGTAAAATCCATGTTCTAAACACAATGGTACCCTCATATTTCTAATATGGCCCCCTATTAGGGAGTTATTCCACTCTTTTAGAAAACCTATAGACATGTGATATTAATATATTTAATATATTTAAGAAAATATTTATGGACACATTAGGCCTTGGAATCTCATGCTATCTCAATGCCTAGCTCTTAAAATACTCCATGTAATATTCTAAATCAATACATGGAAAATAATATTCATTAAATTCCCCCCATAATAGGTATTTTCATCCTAAAAAAATAAAAACCTACGCAAAAATAAGAGGGTACTAGGATCACATCTAGGTATCCCGCTCCCAGGTGCTCTCCGGAAGATTCTCATGTTTCCACCAGACACTCACTAAGGGAATATATCTCCCATGAAGAATCCTTTATTTTCGATCCTCGGTCTCCACTGGGTAATCTGTAAAGGTATCTTTATCCTCAATGTCTAGTTAGAGTCAGTCAATAACATGTGATGGGTCATTCACGTACCCCCTAATCCATGAAACATGGAAGGTTCCATGTACCTAGTACAACTACAGTGGTAAATCTAAGTAGTATGACACCTTTCCAACACTATATAGTATCTGGAAATGGACAATGAATCTTAGAGATATCTTACTGCCTCGTCCAAATATTTGTAATCCACACCAAGGTAAGACCCTCAAGAACACATGGTCTCCCTACTTGAACTCTAAAGGTCTCCATTGTTAGTCTTTATAGGACATATGACATCTCTTTGTAGTCCTCATATACTCCTAGATGATTTTTAACTTCTCTATTGTATATCGCACCAAATCTGGGCCCATGAGTGTTGACTCACCCAGATCAGTCCAAAAAAGTAGGGACTTGCTGGGTCTCTTATACAAGGCCTAAAATGGTCTCATACTGATGGTGGAATGGTAGCTGTTATTATATGAAAACTACACCAAGGGTGGTTGATCCTCCCAACTATGGAAAAAATCCAACATGCAATCCCATAGCATGTCCTTCAAGACCTTAATGGTTTGCTCAGTCTAGTCATTAGTCAGGGATGAAACACTCTGCTCAAATACAATCGAGTCCCAAAGGCCTCCCATAATCCACTATATAATTATTATGTGAAGTGATCATCATAGTTTAAAATGATTGTTGAGGTAACTCCATGGATCTTCACTATCTCCTGCATGTATAAGCATCTAAATCTCTCTACTAAACTCTTCTCGTGAATGGATAAGAATTTGTCTGACTTGGTGATTCAGTCTAAGATCATATATATTGTATCGTGTACCTTGTATTTACATGTAAATATCATAAATAATACCTTGGATATATCATACCACTTCCACTCTAGAACCTTGAGGGGTTGAGCTAAACCTTCTGGATTCTGGTAACCAGCCTTCACTTGTTAACAAGTGAGGCATTGAGAGACAAACTTTGCAATACAACACTTTATGCCTGACTACCAAAACTAATGTCAGAGGTCATATTACAAATTTTCCACACCTATATGTACCTCCAAAGGTGGTGTATTAAACTCCCTCATCACCTCCTCCTATAACATCAATGGTACCATTGTCCATCCTATGAAAAGGATAGTGTGCTCCCCAACTTCATAATATCCATCAGGAGCACGTACGATAGATATATGAGTATGAAAGGTATCATGGTAGGTATCTTCATATTTATCTTCCATAACATTCTATAAAAGTGGTTGGGTAATGACCACCAACTGGTGATATAAATCATTATCCTTGTCCGAAAGGAAAACAACAATGAGGATAATGGCTTTAACGAATCAGCCAACAACTGAGGACAAGATCTTATACTAAGAGTGTCTTCTACCATATTCCCCTTCCCATGAGTACAAACAATATCATATTAATAGTACTTCATGAACTATATCCATCGCCTATTTTTCAAGTTAATATCCTTATGATAAAAGATATACTTGAGACTCTTTTGGTCATAGTAGATGATAAACCTATCACCCATCAGGTAATGTCACCACATCTCCAGTGTGAAGAATATCATTGCTGCTCAAGATCATGGGTTCTATAGTTCTCTTCATGTGGTCTCAACTACCTAAACCCATAGGCAATCACTACCTTCCTCTATATCAGAACACAACCAAGTTTGATCCATGAGGCATCATATAATACTATTTACTTGACACCCTCATTTGGAAATCTCAACATGGAGGTTATCATAAATCTCTCTCTCAGCTTCAGAAACAATTGTTAAAAGATTTATTTCCATAGGAAAGTCTTCCACTTTCAAGTGAAAGATATCAAGTGTGTTTTCACTCTAGAGAAATTGGGTACAAACCCTCTGATAGTGCCCATTGACCTAAGAAAACTCTGAACCTCACTAACACTCTTGGGTGGCTCCCAAGCTCACACTGCCACAACCTTCGTTGGATCCACTACCACTCCTACCTATGATATTACATGTCTAAGGAATTGGAATTCTCAAATAAAAAACTAAAACTTTAAGAGATTCCTATAAATTTGGTGCTCTTTTAGTTGTCCAAGACCACCATCAAGTGTCTCGCATGCTCCTCCTTAGACACTGAGTACACTAGGATATTATCGATGGATACCACCGCAAACCGGTCTAAGAAAGGCTGGTAAATATGATTCATAAGTCTCATAAATACACTAGGGAATTAATCATACCAAATGGAATCACTAAGTAATCATAGTTACCGTAGTGACATCTGAATGTTGTCTTTAGTATATCCTTGTCTCATACTCATAGCTGGTGATAGCCTAACCTAATTTCAATCTTCGAGAACCATTTCTTCCTTATCAACTTATCAAATAGTTCATTAATCCTTGGTAGTGGATACTTATTCTCCATGATCACCTAGTTCAAGCATCAATAATCCACAAATAACCTCAATATATCATTCTTCTTATTGGAGAACAACATTGCGGCTACCTAGGGGAAACATTGGGTCTCATAAAGACCTTCTCCTATAAGTCCTATAACTACACCCACAGCTCTCAAACCTTTTTGGGATCCATCCAATATGTTGGGGAATATATCGGGGTCTTCCTAGAGTTTAAGTCAATACAGAAGCCTAGCTCTCAGTGGAGAGGTAATCCTAGCACATCCTCAGGAAATACATCTGTGTATTGTGCCACCACTATAGGGAACTAGTATCCCATAGAATCCACTGCTCTAAGATTCATGTTATCCAACTGATGAGTAATCAGCTTCAATAACCTATATTTGAGTTCACCCTTCTCTACCAAGGTTTCCTTTTCACCCATAATTGAAAACTTCATACCATCACTACAAAAAAAAACCACATTCTCTGCCTAAAATAGTCAATATGGGCATGAACTTTGGATATCCAGTCTATATATAAGATGACATCATAAGTCCTCATCACTTCTACGGTTAGATCCCAAAAAACTATCTTGCCTCCAAGCATCATATAACACTATTGAAAGAAGTGTAGAACCACTGATTCACCTCCTGTTTGAGTCCCCAAGCTCAAAGTTTGAGACAAAGGCTCAACTGAAATCTCTAAGTATCAAACCATAGAATTGGAAGTAAAATAATGACTCACACCTATGTTTATCCATAATACATGTATGGTAAAAAAGACACAGATCATACCTCATATTATCCTTGGAGCCTCGAGGGCATAGTACTCTATAGCTGGTAGTTATCCTTGTCCCTAACTACCATCTCCATGAGCTTGGAGTGGAACACCTCGAGGTGGGGGTGTTAATCAGCCAAACCTATGATCACCTCTTACCACTCTAATGGACCCTCTTATTTGTCTGACACTTTATATACCACCCTAATCCTTCCTCTATATCTGCCCCATAGGTCCCATGACCATCTCTTGATTAGCTGTATAATGGTTCAAATAATACCATGCAGGATCTCCTCGACTGTCGCAGGAGAAACACCACCTCTCCCTCGACTTACTCAAGTCATTATAAGAGCACTGCAATATTGATCCTATATCCTAGGATTATCTATTAAAGTGTCTAAAAATCCTGAATTTCTGTAACTATTTTTTTCTATATTTTATTGAGGTCTCAGATCCTGGGTGCTCAATGCCATCACCCACTATTAGAATCTTCTCTTCTAGGAAGCTCTCCACCACTAAGTTCTTCTCAATAACTCCAATATAAGTTGGAATATAGATAGGTATCATTGAATCCCTAATATACCATCATAATCCCTACTCAAAGGTCTAAGATATGAATAATCGATCATGCACCATATCCATGGAGTATCACAAGTGATCAACAAACCTTGCCGAATACTCTTCCATGGTCATACATCTCTACTGCAAATACATAATCTTCTGGATGTGCACTGATTACAATGTTCTTGGATAAAACTTATCCTTGAATAGACTATCAAAGTCTGACCAGGAGAGAGTTGTCTTATTGTGTAAATGATTCACTAAACTATACCATCGCCCAGTAGATCCTTGAAGAATTATTTCCAAAAGGACCTCCATCTTATCTATATGCATCCTCACAAGGTGGAAAACTCAAGTGACTTCCTCTGGCCATTCCCTAGCCACCTAGGGGCATGGATCACCCCAAAACCTAGGAGGTAGATACCTCTAGAACTCATACAGCACACTCATCCAATGTGAATCCTCAGTTGGAACTACGAATGCTAACCAATACTCAATAGGTGGTGGTATAACTGATAAAACACCCAAAGGAATTGTCTCTAATACAGGCCCTTGTACTAAAGTCTCTTCACTCAGTGGTTCATCCTTTTGATCATGTTGTGGAATCCTGGCTGGATATCTTCACAGAGGAATCCTAAAATAAAAAATATATACCACGGTCAAAGAGTATATCTGGGGAGATGACTCAATAAGGATATGGAGACCATAATCCATTCCTATATGATTCATGTACCAATGTTTTCCCTACAACCAATATATACATGTACTGAGTCAAAATGCAGGTGATCAAAGTCTGAGTGTATAGATACATTGACCGTAGCACCAACACTGGATACTCTGTCCTAAAATCTGAAATCAAAACACTTAACAATATTTCTATAAAACTCAAACCAATCTCACATACTTTGATCCTAAGGTAGAACCACCTCTGATATCACTCTTTCATAACCAGGCCTAATGGGTCCCAAATCGTGACTTCCCCAAACCTACCTCTATTAGGTTAGGGGATCATGACCAGTGTTGAGTAGGTATATCACACACAGGGGAGGCATTATCATAATGTATTTGTACACATGCACACATCTACAAGAACATATAATGATGAAATGTAAAAAAACTGAAATCAATGCAGACATACATCTATGATTCCATAATTCGAGTATGATAGTAAAGTATTGAAAGTGAAATAGTATCCAAATACAATCCCAACAAAAAAACTATATAGAGTCCAACATGCTCAGAGGGAGAGGACTATGATAAAACACAACCACTCGAAAAACACCTAGGTCTATCTACCTCAAGCTATGCTCCACCAGCTCCCCGTCCTCCCAGAATACCATCAAATGGGTCATTGTCTTTATAAGACACGACACATGCAAGCAGAGCACATATAGGGGTGAGTATAATAATACCTAATAGGACACTCTGAAAACACTGAACACGATGCATCAAGAGTATATCATCTCATAAAAATGATATAATAATCAAATGAATATAAAAATCCTATATATACTCATTAAGTACATCATGCCTCTATGCGATCATAACCAATATTCCAACAAAAGGATTCTAGTTGAAGTAATGGTTGTTCTAGGAGAAGCCACTCCACAAGCCATGCTATCACATGAGACACTCATCCAAGAGGTCTTGATCATTGATCCCCGCCCAAGAAAGATCATTGGCCTCTAAATACCTTGATACTGAGATAGGTTATCATTTTTGGGACCACTAGTTGACACTAAAAACCTAATCTAGATCAACCCACAGAGTAGGAGATCATATGCTAATGATATCGCAAATCCTACTAATACTGCCTGCTAAATAGAGGATCAATGTTGTACCACCCCCCTATTTTAGGAACCTAACCCTTTATTTTTGTATTTTAAATTAATAAATTGATTGGGTTAAGTTTAGTAAGGTTTGGATGAGAATTTTCATGTTTTTTAGGCTTTTATGAAGGTTCACAATTTGAGCATGGTTAGTAGAAACCATGAAACACCTCTAGGAAATCGTGCAACAAAAATAGTGGGAACTGGGTTAGTGTATAGTTTAACAAAACCATGTTTATTCCTAGGAGAAACCATGAAAGGCTGGATAGTGTGGAATAGCATGGTTGGATCAGATTTTTCCCTACTGTGGGAGGTGTGGTGTGAGGTGGTGGCTCATGCACGGTTAGTGCACAATTTTCTTAACTGTGCACCCTAACTGTGTACCATGAAAAAATAGATATGCAAATCATGGATGTAATATTATATACCTCCAAAACCAATCTATTTTTCCCTAAATTTACCATATCAAAAATTCATCTTCCTCTCAAGGTTGTAGAGATAATTCCTTTCAGTCTGGGAGTGATTCCTAGGTGAATCTAAGTGCATTGGAGGCCTAAATTCATCAGTAAGTTCTCATTCTTCATCATTTTCCTTGGATAAATTCTTATTACCTCTTGTGGAATCATGGATATATTCTTTTAGGTATAGATCCATGCTATATAATTTCAATATTGATGGGATATTATTTTTTTGATTGAAGTAAACGGGATCTAAGGATGGTTTTTGGAGTTTCAGACCATGTTTTTGAAGTCTTTATGTTATTCTTTGTTTTCACCTAAGTTTGATTGGTAGGTGGATTCTCTCTCAACTCATCTTTATTATAACTTGAAGTATTGATTTCAAATTGATTTAATTTCTTTAAATTATTGTGTAAAACATTGTGTTATTTTTTGGAATTTCTCATTTGAATTACAGTTTTTTAAATCATGGGAATTGGATGAATTTTTTTATAATCTTTGTCAATAATTTTAATATGGTAATTTTAAAATTATTTTTGGTTTATGAAATTAAATTATTTTTTGAAATTGTTATATTTAAATGATTTGACATGATTTGGGCATAATGGGCATAAGTTGAATGGTATAGATAATGGTCGTGAAGTACCACCATCAAAGGGGCGAGGTATGGATTTGAAGTTCCACCATTAATGGTAAAATCGAGATTATTTGTGTGTGTGTGTGTGTTTTTTTTATGTGTGTTTACATGGACAAGTATATAAAAAATCAAAAATTTAGAAATGGGTTAAAGGGATTTTTGATATATTCTTTGAAAAATGGTTTTAAAGGATTATTTTATGTATTTCCTTGGAAAACTATTTTAGTTGTATATAAACTAATTTAAATTACTTTTAAATTATTTTATATAAATGTGATAATGAGATTTATCCTAGAAGTATGATTTGGGATATTATTTGGGAAATCCTTCTCAGTTTTATACTCACCCAATGCTTGGGAACTATGGTGTGTTTGTATATGTTGTATATCAAGAAATAGGTAAAGGAAAGGTATCCCACATATTTAGTGATGATTCTTGATACCTTGGGTTGTGAAGGTGGGTTTGGGGCTTGGAGTAAATTTGGAGTCACTAGTTGTGTCTCTAGGTTTTTTCTTCTATCGGTTCCTTTTTTTATGTCATGTTATTTCATCTTGTACGCTGAAGTTGTATTTTGGTTTGATTTTGTATTTGTTTGTATTTTTTGTACTTATGAATCATATAGTGGGTATTTGGTTATTGTCTTGTGGTTTGTTTTTTATCTTCAAAGGAAAAATAATCCTCCAAATGTTTATGTGGTCCTTCACATTTATTGTGAGCCTTTGGTGTCTTGAGGATATCACCTAAGGCTAGTAGCAGACCTATCACTTCTCAAGCCAATAAAAAGGGGTGGGATATTATAAATGGTATCAGTTTGTTTAGTCTTTTAGTTAAAAAGGGTATCAATTGTTCATTCATTGATTTTAGTTGGTATAGAGGAGTAGGATTGTCGAAACTTGAAATATAGATCATAAAAAGGAATAGAAAGCCTATTTATGTTGCGCTTCAAGCTACATGGGATATGGGTAAATTAGTGTTTTGAGACACTTCTAGGAGTTTTCATTTCATTTTCATGGGTTTAACCAATGAGAAGATCATGACATGCATTAATAGAAATGAATTACCAATAAGAGTTCATAATTTATATTGAACAATTATCTTTAATTTGGTTAAAATTTGTTAATTTTTAAAAATATTTGAAAATGGTTTAATTTTCAAAAATCATGGTGGAATTTTCAAAAAAATGGTTTGAAAATGGAATTTGTTGAATTTTGGACATCATTTTTGTGATATGTGTGTTTTGGTAAATTTTAAATTACTAAGACTTCAGTTTCTAGAAAGTGAGACTAAATGGAGTTCTCTTTTGGTTATAGAGAATGGAACTGGGTTGGCATTGTAGAAACCAATTGGAAGAGGTTGTTGAGAATGTGGTTTCACATGATCCATAGAGAAACCAGTAGTTATTTGAAAGTATTGTTTAGGATTTTTAGGCCATAGACAGAGGAACATAAGGGATAAACCAAGGTAAGTAGATTATTTAGTTCAGTTCTAAAAGTAGAATCCACCCATCTTTCAGGGTAATTTAGAACTGGAAAATGAATAAGTGTGGTTAAATAGGGTGATTCAAATCTTAGATTTCCTTAGCACACTATTTTAGATGAAGGTGAAGTTGGAAATGTATATTCTGTAAGATATTTCATGCCAATGGTGAGATTTAGTAGTTTAGACTAAATAGGAACAAGGCATGACATTAGAATATTTTGATGAATTTTTTAAAAAAAATATATCCTCATACTTTCTATATTAAAAGAGCAATAAAATTATTTAGTTTGAAGAAAGAGAACCTCATACTGACAGAGTATGTGGCTAAATTCATGAATTTTGTCTACTGTGAACCCAAATTTGATGTAAGTACATCCTTGAAAGTATGTATTTTTTAATTGAGGTTAATTATAGAGATCATCTCAAAGATTTTCATGAATTTTTATCTAATTATAAAAAAGATAATCAATAGAGAAACAATGGAAAAGAAGGATATCACTAGAAATACGGGTGGTGGAAGCATATTGTTGCCTATAGGAACTGGTGGGAACTCTAATGCTGGGAATAATTTGAAGAGGGACACCTATTTCCAAGGTTGTTGTATGACTCAGAATCAGACTATAATATTAGTGAACTTACTCCTAAACTAAAGGGTAAACTCATTTGTTTTCAATGAGGTTCTCTCAATCACATGAAGCGAGATTGTACAAAACCACCTAGATCATGTCATAATTGAAATTATATGGAACATATTTAGCACAATTTTCATAGTGCTCCAAGGTTGGGTGCTAGATACACATATCATGCTTCTTAGGCATCATATTCTTCGATAGGATGAGTGTAGAATAATATATCTTTTCAATAGAACTAAGTATGCTATTGTGATTCTAGGAATACCATAACTCCTCAACCTGTGAAATCTCAATAGGGTAACAAAGATAAGAGTACATCGAGTAAGAAATTATATGAATCTAAGAAAGTATTCATGGATGATCAATTGGGTCATTATATGGTGTGAGGTATCATTCTTTTGAATTATATCCTTATTTAATATTTTTTTGATACTAGAACATCCCATTCATTTATTATTTCTTTTATCATTGATCTGATGGGTTTACATGTTAAGATGATGCCTTTGGTTTTGAAACTTCAAAGTCCTCTTGTACAAATAGAATGTCGATCCTTTAGGTGAAAAGCATGTTCTATAACAATCAATGGGGATGAATTGATTTGGAATTTCTCAATTCTTGAGATGTATGTCTATGACTTAATCCTGGGTATGGATTGGTTGATAGTGTTCTTAACTTGCATCGACTGTTATACCTAAAGGGTTAGTTTTACAACTGATGATGGTGTCGAACATCACTTTAGCGGGGATCGGAATGTAAAGGCAAGTACAGAAGGATTTTTGGCACCATCATTTAGAACTATCTCATACTGGTTGGAAGATTTGACCTTGGAATCAGTGGATGAGATCAAGAATAGTGGGTTTCCAATAATTTTTTATCAGTTTCCAAATGTTTTTCCAAATAATTTATTAGTTTTTTCACCCACAAGAGAAGTGGAGTTTATGATTTATATCTTAACAAGGACCAATCCTATCTCACTTTCATCTTATTGGGATACACCAATAGAATTAAGGGAATTTAAAGTCCAGTTGGAAGATTTGTAAAGCAAATGGTTCATTTGTCCTAGTACATCTTTGTGGAAAGCACTAGATTTTTTTTTGATAAAGGAAGATGGAACTATTATTAATTATGTAAATTATCATAATCTTAATCAATTTATGATAAATAATGGGTATCATCATCCATGCATTGATGATCTATTTTATCAATTGAGGGGAACCCAATTGTTCTCTAAAATTGAATTTTATTTAGGATATCACCAAATGTGGATTCAGAGGGAGGATATTACGAAGAAAATTTTTTGGAGAAGATATAGACATTACATGTGTGTGGTTTTGATTTTTGGTCTTATATATTCACCATCCATATTTATGGAATTGATGAATCATATATTTAAAATGTATCTAGATTCCTTCATGGTGGTGTTTTTGGGTGGCATATTAATGTATTCTACGACAAAGGATGAGCATGAGCAACACTTTGTGATAGTGTTCGGTATCTTGTGGGATCAATATATGTATGCCAAAATTTCAAAGTGTGGTTTTGGGATACAATAGGTACATTTCCTGGGACATTTTATCTCTTAAAAAGTTATTTTATATATCAAGAAAAGATAGAGGCTATAATATCTTGGAAACCTTTAGTGAATGACTTTGAAATACACATTTCCTTTAGCCTAACTAGTTATTAACGATGCTTTATTCATGAATTTTCATGACTAGATTCACCAATGAAATCTCTAAAAAGGAAAAGTTTTCCATTCCAATGGAACGATGAATGTCAGAAATATTTTTAGGATCTTAAATTTCACCTCACGTCAGCACCGATCATGATATTTATAGAATTAGGACAAGGTTGTATGGTGTATTGTGATGCTTCAGGATCTAGGTTGGGGTGTGTTCTCATTCAGGTAAATCACATTATTGCTTATGGATCATGGAAGTTACAATTTTATAAGAATAAATACCCAACACATGATTTGAAATTAGATGTTGTAGTCTCTACTTTGAATACTTGGCATCATTATCTTGTTAGTGAGAAATACATGGTGTTTACAGACCATAATAACTTGAAACATATTTTATCACAAAGAGATTTGAATCTAAGGAAAAGAAGATGGATGAAATACCTTAAAATGTTCAACTTAGACATGATGTATACACGAGGTAAAGGCAATTAGATGGTGGAAAAATTAAGTAGGAATTCATATAATCAGTTGTTCCTAATTTGGTTTATAATGATAAAGAGGAAAAAACATATGATTCTGAATGTGTTTCTATGAGTTCAAAACTCAATGTTGGGGAGACCATTAAGGGATGTAAGTTTAACATAAGATCAGTATTATGATTTCAATATTGGATGGTCATACCTTTGGCTCTTTTAAAACAACTCCTTCATGATTACCACCATTCGAGATGGGTTGTTCATATTGGAATAAAAAATATGTATAAGGAACTAAAAGCACAATTATGGTGTGCTGACATGAAAAGAAAAGTGGTTTAGTTTGTTTTTAAATGCCTCACCTATCCATAGGTTAAGGTAGATCACCAGCGGATAGTGGGTATGCTGCAGTCTTTACTGAATCCCATGTGGAAATGGGAGTATATATCTATGGATTTCATAATATTTCTACCAAGTATGATTCACAAACATGATTTCATATGGGTGATATTTGATCCACAACTATAAAATTCACCTATAGCTAGGGTCAGAACTGTGGCTATAGCTTATAGAAATGGTCCAACTGGTCATGGATCCTATTGGCCTAGTAATAGGCCATAGCTATAGTCATGGTTTTAAGGGATATAGCCACATTTTTACACCATAGAAATATATATATTACCATGATTTTTAAACTATGGCTATAGACCTATAGCCATATTTTTCTAGTGTGGTGATAGAATTATTTTAAAAAAAATGTCTAACACACCCACACATGTCTTTTAATTCATGTGGGCAGCAATCAATTTGTAATTTCTTTTTATCCCAAACTACACTTACTACGATAGCATACTAGAGTGGTAGTGTGGGGTCAAACCCACTGGGAAAGACTAGAAGATAGGGAATTGGTGACTTCAAACCCTTTATGAAGGATTCCTTGCAAAATGATTTGGGTTTGGGATTTAATTAAAGTTATTGAGAATTATTTTAATATTCAAGAAGGAAATAGGGATCAGGGTCAATTTCAGGGTTTAGTTAAAAAGGATAATCTTATTCCAAGATTGGGATAGTCCTAGGGCTTAGGATATAAAGAGATGAATAGAGAACTAGTTGATTATGTTCAGCCTAACTTGACCTATCCAAGACAAAACTATTCCTTGTTCCGAATATAGATAACAACCAAGATGCATTAAGCCTAACTTCTATGGCAGAAAGTTTCATGGGCTAATGTGCATAGTATTCTCTACTCCAATCAGGTCGGGTTTGTTCATTTAAACTTACCATGGTTAGGGTTGCATAAAAAATTGAATAAATATTTATTTATTAACCTGATTACTAGCCTTAGGGTTTCTGGATTTTAGTTTAGAGATTAATTAAATTCAGGAAAAAAACCATACTCTCGAGCCTTACCCTAAGCAGTTTAGCTTCTCAAGATGGTATTAATTGAAATCAGCGAAACAATTGCAGACATGCTTGATAGATTAATAAATGTTTTGAAATAAAACTGTTATTAATTAAGTAATTAAGAATAAAGCATCTCCCAATCAAAACAAGTAATAAATCAACCAAACACTTACTTGAAAGAGTAAACTAGAAAGAATGTGGTGTGTATCCACTATATAATTGAAATAGAAATGGAGAATGAATGTTGGAATGGTAAATGGACATAGAAAATCTGAATAAAGCTTTCATATTGATCAATAGCACTTAGATTTAATCAAAATAGTAAAAGGGATTTTTTAAAGTTGAGTTGGAAAGTAAAGAAAAGAAGAAACGAGAGGAAAACAGGAGAAAAAATGGCTTCCCAAAAAACATATTTGTGGTTTTCCATGTTTGGAAGTTAAATATATGGGAATTTATAAGACGTGTAACATTCACACATTTTTTAAACTCAATCCAATTTTTTTCCATGTATTTTGGATCTTACACCTTTCACAGCCTGAATCTTCAAGATTCGAAGATGCGACTCATTTCACAACTTGTATTGGGGGCTCACGACATGATTCATCTCACGACTTAAAATTTGAGAAGGAAGTGGCCTTCAAATTTTACACGACTTGCATTGGATATTCATATTATGTACTCTTTTCAGAAATATTAAATTCTTCACAACTTTTTTGCATGACTGTAGACATGCTGTGAATGATGCATGCACGTCGTGTATGTGTTTCAGGATGTGTAAAGTCCACTTTTGTCCATTTTTGAAATATTTTCTTTTGGAGTCTTGGATACCTATTCTCTGTAAAAATTAACATATACCTAGGGAATTATCAAATAAA
The DNA here is from genome assembly GCA_963277665.1 of Viscum album. Taxonomy (NCBI): domain Eukaryota; kingdom Viridiplantae; phylum Streptophyta; class Magnoliopsida; order Santalales; family Viscaceae; genus Viscum; species Viscum album. Next base: position 164,040,175 of record OY728144.1, read on the forward strand.
TTGTGAATAATCCTTAATTAAATAAATCTAAAATTGATATACAAATTCATCTTATTAATTCCTAATAGGATTTGAACCCTAGACCTCCTCTACCGCAAACCATCCACTTTAGCACTAATCTATAAAAAATTATTGGTTCATATATATATATATAATGTGAAATTTCCCTTAAAGTGTGGAAATATTTTTTACCAAGCCCTTCCTAAGGGAAATTCTTTTCCTACACATGCATGGGAATTCTATAGCCATAGTTTATAGGAACTGTGGTTATAAGTGTGCTCTATATCCATGTTTTTTTAAAACCATGGCTATATCCTATTTAAAAAAACCTATATCTATGTTTTTCTGAAAACTCATGGATTTAGGTGTGCTCTATAGACACGGTTTTTTAGAACTGTGGCTATAGCCTTTTTAAAAAAATCTATAGCCATGGTTTTTTGAAAACCCATGGCTATAGTGATTTTTTATAGTATTGATTGACTCAAAAAATCATATCACTTAATACATATTCATTAATCAAATATGGTGGAAGACTTGTCAAAAATATATATCCAAGAAGTGGAAAAAATGCATGGTACACTAGTTTTGATGGTATTAGGTAGAGACCTCGAGTTTATATCTTGTTTTTGAAAATCCTTAAAATAGGCCCTTGGGACTTAGTTGAATATGATCATGGTGTATCATACTCAAATGGATTTACAATATGATTAGAAGATACAAATTTTGGAGTACATGCTTAGGTATTGAGTAATGGATTTTAGTGGCTCGTGGGAGGAGTACATACCATTTGTGGAGTTCTCCTACAACAATAGTTATCAAGTCTCAATACATATGGTTCCTTTTGAATCATTTTATGGGAATCCTTGTTATTCTCCACTTTGTTGGGTGGAAGTAGGAGATAATTCACATGTTGGAATAATACCTGTGTAAGAGAAAATAGAAAAGGTTTAGTTTATCAGAAAGAGGGTAGAGATGGCTCAGAGTCGTCAAAAATCATATTCAGGTCATCGTTGAAAATTTTTGACATTTGAGGTGAGTGATTATGTGTTCTTGAGAATCTCTCCAAGGCATGGGCATCATCGTTTTGGGAACTAGGTAATGTTATCTCTTCAATACATAGGCCCTTTTGAGATACTTAAATAGGTGGGTGAGGTAGAATATTGGTTGGATTTTCCACCAAAGTTTAGTTTAGTACATAATGTGAATCACATATCTCAATTGAAGAAGTATAAACCTAATACAAACCATTAGATTTGATGGGATCGTGTTCACCTAGAGCCAGATGCTATATTTATTCATGTGCTAGTACAGATTATGGATAGGTAAGAGAAAGTCTTACATGGGAAAAACATCGGTCTAGTGTGGGTTTTATGGAAACATGGTATGGTTAAAAAAGAAACCTGGGAGCGTGAGAAAGAAATGGTGGAGTAATGGACCAAACTCTTTTAGGCCAATAGTGATTTTCTATTTTCTAGGGTTGGAAATACCAATGGTGGGGAGAATGTGGAACCCTCGGTTTTAGGTACCTAACCCTTTATTTATGTATTGTAAGTATATAAAATGATTGGGTTAAGTTTTTTGAGGTTATAATGAGCTTTGGCATGTTTTTGAGGCTATTTTAGAGGTTCACGGTTTGATCAGGTTAGTAGAAATCGTAAAAAACCTTTAGAAAACCATGAAACTAAAATATTGAGCACAGGATAGGCACACGGTTAGGCACACGGTTTGGCCAAACCATGCGGATGCCCAGGAGAAATCATGTAAGGTTTAACGGCGGGGAATATCATGGTTGGTACATGGTTTTTCTAACCATGTGATCCAACCATGCAAGGTGTGGTTTAAGGTAGTGGATCATGCATGATTAGCACACGGTTTTCCTAACAGTGCACCATAACTGTGCATTGTAAAAAAATAGATCTGAAAATCATGGATCTAATTCAATTTACCTCCTAAACTATTTGTTTTTTCCTAAACATGCTATGTCACGAATTTCTCTTCCTCCCAAGGCTATATAAATAATTCATTTTGATCCGAGATTGATTCCTAGGCTAATCTATGTGCATTGGAGGCCCAGATTCATTAGAAAGTACTCATTCTTAATCTTTTTCCTTAAATATTATAACAAATCATAATTCTATCAATGAAATATCCCTTATTATAATTATTTAATATGGTATAAATCACATAAATAACATAAAATAAACTTTTTAAATTAATAATGAATGAAATAAGAGGCTTTTTCAAAAATTAAGGAACTTATACCAATGGAATAGTAATTTGACCTTGGGAATAATAATATGGCCCTTATGAATATTAAACTAGACAACAGAGTAGAAAATAACCTTAAAGTATAAATAAAATTTATGAATCTTATAAATGAAAATATGATATAATTATATCATGGTATAAGTAAATAAATGTTTTGAAAAGGAAAAATTAAATATTGGTATTTTTATGAATTGTAAATATTTATTTACAATTTTATAATTAATATAATGATTTAAAAGAAAGTTTATTTTAATAAAATAGAATCATAAATTAATATTTTGTTATATTATGATTATTAGATAATTTTTCGAGACCTTAATTGATTTTTTTTAAAGTGTTATAAAATCATTTATAATTTTAAAGTTAGTATTTTTTTAGTAAATGATGATTTAAATTAAAAAAATAAATTTATCATATTTAGAAAATTATTTTCATAAAATTAAGTTCATTATTTAATTATACATGTCAAAAAATGGTTAGGGTAAATTTTTGGGATTTTTTTAAAGTAATTGAATTTTTTAAATAGTGAAATATAGTAATTTACAATATAAGATAAATAAATGAATTATTGAGTCATGGATGATGTATGGATGAGTTAATCCAATAATATCAAAACATCCTTATCTCTTTACTGTATTTAGTCATGGGAATCAAAACTATTCACAATTTTGAGAAAAAATAACAAACAAATGAATAAAATAATCAAAAACATTTCTCTCCTCCCACTATAAATACCACCCCTCACCACCTCTACGCCTCACATTTCTAAAGACTTGAAGCTTGTATAAATTATACCAAATCCTTTTCCAAGCCTCACCCCTAATTTCCAAGAGCCATTTTTCTCAAAAAAAAACGAAAATCAATTCCTCTAATGAGGTTCTCAAGTAGGAGAATTCAAGAGGTAAAAACCTCTTTCTTTTTCTTTTAATTTATTTTCAATTTCATTTATTTTATTATTCTCTCCTCACCTAAACTTATCCAAGTGACATCATAAATCCAGTATATTTTATATACTGGATTTTTATTTTTTTAATGGAATAAGCAATTTTTATTTCTATTCCCCTATCCATTTTTACTAAAAATGAAAACATCATATGTGATGTGTTGATTTATTGCATTCAAGGACAATGAGTTTTCAATTTACCTTAATACCTTCAAGGCTGATCATAAAACAATTTTTATGGTTAAAAAAGGTAATAATAAATTTATTAAATCCTATTTAATGTTCTGGAACTATTATATATATGTTATATTAATTAATAAAACAAAACTAGTTCATGATGATCAAAAAATGCCAAAATAATCTAAACGGTTATCATTAACGTTTTATCTAATGAATCATCTTCACATATGGAAAAAAATTATATATAAGACCACTTAATATTTTGTAATTTCATTAAAAACATATAACTTCAATTCTAGATATCTATTCCCATTTTACATGATTTTCCATACATGTATACAAGTAACCCGATCATGAAAACCAAGGAAATGAACGCTCCCGAACGAAAAAAGCGTATATTATAACTCATAAAAAAGGCCATAAATGAACTTAATAAAACTATAATAAATAAAATACATTTATAAAAGGATTTTAATTAATTTTTTAATGGAATTTTTTTTATTATCTAGGACATTAAGATCAAGTGTGGAACACTTTCAAACATAAGGTAAGGGATTCATACCAAACCTCAATTGTTCCTTCAGGTTATGCTTTCTCTATCTTTATCCCATTGTAACCATTATTTATTTTTATATAAATTTTATAAATTCTATTTATATGTTCTAAAATCATTTATCCAAATCATTACATCCTTTTTTGATAGGGAAATACATGTTTTAAATAAATTACATTCTCAATTCCTCCTAATAAGCAAGCCCGATTAAAGGGAACTTCCCAATTTCTTACCCATTTTCAAGTGAACTCCATAATATGTTCTAAGACACTATTATTTTTCTAAAATCACTCATTTTATCATGAAAAAATATCTTGGTTCATTTTTGGTTTTATATAAAATATTTTGTCTTTTTTTATTTAAATGATCTTTAATATTTTCCTTAAAATACACTAAAATGTTTTATTTCTAAAGTTTATTAAACACTATTTTTACATGTTTTCACTTCAATTTTACATCAGTTTTTATTATCTATGACTATTTTCCTATATTAATGCGCATGCATGATTTAAATCTATTCTTTCATGGAAAATTTTATGATGCACCCATTTGTTATTCGTTATGGCATGATTATGATACCCATTTCTTTCCATGGGTAAACCTTATGTTTATTTTTCATGTGGCACACATATTCACGAAAATATTATGATGGGTGAACCCAGATAGATATTCAATACATTGGGTAATATTTAATCTCATGATACATCATGCTCAATGGTCTTGGTGGTTATCCTTGACTCATGATCCACATGCAACAGTCACTATTGGAAAATGATCCTATACCCCCAGTTCAAAACCATGGGTATAGACCCCAAAACCGTGGGTATAGGCTATACCCACGGTTTGGGGAACCATGCTCATTGGTGGTGTCGGTATAGTTCCATGACCTATACCCACAGTTTGGAAAAACTAGGGGTATAGGTTTTTCCATCGTGTCATAACTCTATACCCACGGTTTGGAAACCATGGGCATAGCATATTTTACAAAATAGCGGCCCGCGGGATTCGATCTCGTGACCACTTATCCATTCACGAGTGGCCTTACCACTTCCCCATCACCGTATATATGTAATTATATATATATATATATTATTAAATCTATTTATTTAAACCATGGGTATATAGGAATAAACCATGGGTATAGAACTCCCACCAAAAAAATTTTGTTCCCGCGGAAAAAATAAATTTCTCGCGCACACGCGGGAAACCTATACCCATGGTTTGTCAAAACTGTGGGTATAGGTTTTTTTATCCAATGACTATACCCACGGTTTTGGGGAAAACTGTGGGTATAGGTCACCCTATCCCCATTGTTTTGGAAAAACCATGGGTATAAGCATTTTTTTATACCCTATACCCACGGTTTGGAGAAAACTGTGGGTATAGGGTAGCCTATGCCCACGGTTTGGGGAAACCGTGGGGACAGGATATCAAAAAATGCCTATACCCATGGTTTTCCCAAAACCGTGGGGATAGGGTGACCTATACCCACGGTTTTTCTCAAAACCGTGGGTATATGTCCATTTTCCAGTAGTGAGTCTTGGTGGTTAGCCATGAATCGTGCTCCTACATGTTCAATGAGCCTTGAATCATGATTATGTAATGTTTTACATTGTTGCCACATTTATTTGATTCCATGTTTATATTATCCCTTGTTATACATGTTATGTGTACTTATTTTTATTCAGGTTCTATGCCTTTTTATGTCATCATTTTACGCTTTCAAAACCATGTGTTATGATTTATTCATATGCTTATTACTTTACTAGTATTTTTAGCTCATCCCTTTGTTCATGTATTCCCCAAGTTATCCTGTGAATATTTAAGAGCTTAAATGAATTTATGATCTATTTATGGAGATTAAAAAAATATATTTTTATTTTGGTTTCATGTTTTTTAATTATGTATCTAATATTCCAAAGACACTAGATTTTACAATCCTTGGCTTGTAATTGTTGGTTAATTATGCTTAAAATCATGTAGTAATATGTATAAAATGCTGGAATTTCTATATATCCCCTCTTATACCCTCTATTGGAATCATGGATCTAGTTTTTTTGGGATAGACCCATGCATTATGATATTAATATTTATGGGATATGATAGTTTTTTTTTTTGAAGTAAATGAAATCCAAGGACTATTTTAGGTGTTTCAAGATGAATTTTTGAAGTCTTTGTGTCATTATTCGTTTTCACCTAAGTTTGAGAGGTAGGTGGCTTCTATCTAAATTCCTCTTGATTATAACTTGAAGGCTTGATTTCAAATTGATTTAATTTCTTTAAATTGTTATGTAATTCATGGTGTGATTTGATTAAAATTATCATCTGAATTATGGTTTTGGAAATCATGGGAATTGAATGAATTTTTGGAAAACCAATGTTTATAGTTTTAAAATGGTGATTTTAAAATTATGTTTGGTTGATGAAAGTAAATTATTTGTAAAAATTATTTTATTAAAATGGTTTGACATGATTTGGTAATAATGGGAATGAGTTGAATGGGGTGGATAATATTCGTGAAGTACCACCATCAAAGGGATGGAGTATGGATGTGAAGTTCCACCATCAATAGTAACACCAATATTGTGTGTGTGTGTGTGTGTCTTGTGTGTTTTTTTAATGTGTATGGACATGGACTGTTATATTCCAAATCACAAATTGATGAATGTTTAAACTTATTTTTTGATATATTACTTCAAAATGGTTTTAAATACTTGTTTGATTACTTTCCCTATAAAACTATTTTAGTTGGATATAAAATTCTTTAAATTTCTTTTAAAATAATTTATATAAATGTGCTAATGAGATTTATCCTAGCTTGAATGGCAAGAAGGCCTTATTTTTTTATTTTTTTATGGATAATCCCCCTTTTAAGGGTTTAAGGGGAACCCATACATGACCCGTAGGCCCAAGGCACAAGGCCCAACTGACCTGCAATACATGACCTGAAGGCCCAAAGGCTTACCATGCCCAATACATGACCCGTAGGCCCATCCCACTTGAACTGCCACTCCCCAGCTTATACTTAACTAATCACCTAGCTCCCCACATTTCATTTCTAATCAACTAGCATTGTCCCATACAAATCTGTATAGTGCCTGGTCCCGATGGCGGCTGCCATACCCTCTCATTCTTCCAATCCGGTTGGCTCTGCTTCTAGTGGCTGCTACTCTTGTTGCTCTGATCCTCTTCCGGGGCATGTTCTATGTGAACTGGGCTACTCCATGGTCTACATGTCCCGACGGCCCTGTGGACTGAAGGCCTTTGATGACCTGAAGGCCCTTGAGACCCATAGCCCAAACCAGTGGCATGAAGGCCCAAATCAAGTGAATAGTTTCGTCTACTATAGTACTGAACAGTAACTGCTACAGTAATGCTACAGTAACCTGAAAATTCACCTCCACCCAGTTTTGAACCTGGGTCTCTTGGATTCCAAGAAGGATCCCTTAATAGTTAGGTACGAGCTCGTTGGCTGAGATTTATCCTAGTGGAATAAGTTGGGAAGTCATTAGGGAAATCCAACTGAGTTTTATACTCACCCCCTTCTTGGGCACTTTGGTTCATTTAAAGATATTATATAATGAGACAAAGGTAAAGGAAAGGTATCCCAATTATTTAGTGATGATTCTTGATACCTTGGGTAGGGCATGTGGATTTGGATCTTGAAATAGATTGGGAGTTTCTAGTTTGTGTCTCTAGGTTTTGTCACCTATTGGTTCCTTTGGTTATGTCACGTTGTTTTCTCTTGTGCACTGATATTTTATTTTAGTTTGTTTTTTAATTTGGTTTGTATTTTTGATAATAATGTATCATATAGTGGGTTTTTGGTTATTATCTTGTGGTTTGGTTGTTTTATCTTCAAAGGTAAAATCATCCACCAAATGTTTATGAGGCCCTTCGAATTTATTTCCAGCCTTTGGTGTCTTGACGATGTCACCTAAGGATAGTAGCACATGTGTCACTTCTCAAGCCAATGAGGAATGGTGGGATGTTACAAACACCCCACACAAGGAGGTTATGTCAATTCCATAAACCCCACCTAGGGTATAAAATGATGGAGGATCACACTCTAGTCTCATAGAGGTACACCAAAAACTCTATCTGAGACTCATCCTCCAAAGGGGATCACAATCCAAAGATGTGGATATAATGTTGTCATGTAACCTTGAGGGGATGAACCAAGGAAACATATTCAATAAATACTGGTTAAAATTTAAGAAATAAAAGGCTCAAAACACCCTCAAAGGGGGTACATGGAGTGTACTGGGTGTACACGGCATGTTTAGATATCCCCTGGTATTACTGTGTGGTTCTTCCTCACACGGCATGTAAATCTCAAAAAAAATAGTGTGTAAGTAATCATACACAGCATATAGAGATCACCCAGAACCCTACCCAAGTCGTATGTCTATGCATGTGTACTATTGTTTATACATGTCCACCAACCCATATATATATATATGGTTGTCCCCATGTACACCCAGTCATGTCCATGTTTGTGTACATCAGCATGCCCATGCTCATTCATCATCCAAGATACATATTGAGCTGCCAACAGGGGTCACATGGTGTGTGATTGGGGTCACACAGTGTGTGATAGGGGCCACACAATTTGTGAACTTTTTCTCTCTATAGAAAACATAGCATCACACAGGGGGTCCCACACAGCGTTTAATTCTAGATTAAACACCATATAACCTAGGATTTCAAGATCCCATTAGTTCCTCTTTTGTATCATCCTCCGTATTGCTACCTCCACCTAACCCACTGTAAAATCATATATCTAATGTTGGCTGACCTTCTCGTCACTATATATTGGGATTCTGGGATTTGAATCTGCTAGGTAAATTCCCACACACATCGCCTACATTCCCACCATCGAATCTATGATGAATTGAGACCTCCAATCTATTTTAATCCACCTTCAATTTTCCTCCATCATTATCACACCTCGATCATGAACTGTACTCAGGGTATTTATTTGTTAATACAAAGAACAGTCATGCAACAATAAAATAATGGGTATTCATCGAAGCATTGGAAAAAGAAAATAAAAACAATTAACATGTGAAGATACAAGGGAGAAATCCATAAACCACAAAAATTGAGGAACAAACCACAGACATTGTTCGTTCATCCTTGATCTGTTGTCATATATTTATATGAACAAATAGGAAATAAATAATAAACATTTTAATACCATAAATAAATCAACTGTCAATGCACTAATCAATTAATGTTAGTGGAATTGATCCTCGTTTCACATGGGATAAGGAACGGTATTAAATATTACATAAAAAACTTTCTACCTAGAGTTTGGATTGATCTCTAATGAATAAAAGTTTTGTGTTATCATTGATGGTGAGATCCCAAAAATTCATTGGTGCATGATCTTCGATCTAATATGATCCAACATAATCTTTCAATGATCCTATAAAGAATCCTCTCCAATGGCTCCTTTCAATCCCTAGGTTATACGGTTAACCCTAGGGTTGAGGCATAACCATGTTTAAATAGAGGAAACAAGTCAATGTGTCAATGAAAAATAAAATAAATCAGTTTATTTATTTATTTTATTAATTTCACACCCACAAAAACCTTTTCACAAACACTCGACACCGATAAAGTTTATGTCGTGCCTAGGGTAAAAATCATGTTCTGAACTCAAGGGTGTGATTGTATTTATGATATGGTCCCCTGTTTGGATGTTATTCCATTTTTTAAAAAAAAATCATGTGTGTGATATTAATTTATTTAATATATTTAAAAAATTAATTTCAGACACACTGGGCTTCAAAATCTCACATCGTCTCAGTGCCTATGTAATGCCCCGACCCCATATTCCCGGAGATAGTGCATTATTTTAATACATTTTCATGATTATAATGAATCAAATCCCAAAGGACTGATCAGTTTATCAGTCATGGAAAATATATTACATACATGAACTTTACATTACAATTAAAATCATAAAATGAAACATGGATAATTCTTTGAGAACACTATTATTATCCTAGATTAACCCTGTATATCAATCATAAAACAATTATTGGCATCCTAGGAAAATAAAACATAAGAAAGGGGTGAGATCAGATGCTCTGTAAGGTAAAAAAATATAGCATAAGATTTTATAAATAATTATAAACTTTTAAGGAAAGTTAAAAACTAAACACACAAGCCTTATAAACATAACCTTCAACATAATATAGAAAGAATAAATCAAATAATTATAATTAATCATTTACATGGATATTATACTAGTTGAATAATTACAAATAATATCAATAACTAATCTCATAATGAGGGAATGCATAATGTCAGACAAACCGTCAAGGCCTCGTGCCAAGACCATACGAGTAAGATGTTAATGAAAATACAAATTAGTTTGTCTCGTGAGAACTATCTATGCAAATAGGGGATTTCATTAACCGGCCCCTAACCCATAGGGATTTCATTAACTGCTCCCCAACCCATATGGATTTTATTAACTAGTCCCCAACTCATTTATTTCTAATTCCAAATCATTACTTATATGAAAAGGGTGAAACATAACATAAAAATTAATATTAAAACTATCAAATGAAACGTTAATACTTTAACCATAAACCATGAATGGTATCAAAATAGTGCATACATAGTGAAACATATCATAAAAACTTCAATACAATATGGAAGATTGTATCATAAGAAATAAATCTCAATTAAGCATTAAATCCATCAAAGGATGTTGATAAAGATGAAAATAATCTAATAAAGTCATTAAAAATTATCTTGAGGCAAATACCCCTTTTTCTTTGAAAAACATTTATTCAAAAGTTTCACACTTATAAAATAATCCGTTTAAAAAAGAGATTTTTTAATCAAAGTTTCCCATATCAATTTTAAACTTTTTAATGAAATTGTGATTTTAAAACATTCATGTCATATAAATAAATCCTTAAAAACCATTTTGAAAACATGGTCATTAATGAGAAAGATTTAAAAGCATAAATATTTAAAACATTTAAAATGATGTTTAAGTTAAAAATTCCCTTAAATAAAACCTTAAAAATATTGCTTTTTAAAAAATTTGAATGAATGTAAACATAGACCTAAAATTTCCTTTATTATTCTTTTATATCCATATAAATAGTTATGTAAAATAATATCAATAATATTTAAATGGAGGAAGGATTAATTCTTTAAACATTCAAAGCATCTAATACAACTTTGAACAATTAAATAATGATATCAATATCTTTAAATTAATCTTTAAATACCATAAAGAAAAATGTATTAATGGTATAAAATATAATATGGTCAGTACATAACCCGCACAAAAGACAAAGGTGGTGAAAATGGATTATATCTCATGAAAATTAAAAGTGAGATGAAATTCGCTTACCTTGGTCTGATGCTCTCCATATGTGTCTAAAACTCCTGTATAATTTTTTTAAACATATTATTAACTTCTACCATAACCATAATAATATTTAAGATATCATACATGATTCATTTATGACTTTATATTACCCTTTTATGAATAATTTCCAAGTTAAAGCAACATTTTGGGTAATAATTACTTTGTTTATAATATGTGTTTTGACTTGTTATTCTTGATCTTATTACTTAGATAATAATTTAATTACTTAAAAAATATAAAACATGATTTATTTATCATATATATTCAGTATATAATTATATATAATATATAGATAAATGAAATGCAACACATCATTCATGGAGACGGTAGGTCATACGTATTCATGAACGATGTCTCTATTTTCTTATCGTATTGAATAAAAGTAAGTAAATAACATATATTTGTATGTATATATATAATAACAGTAGAATTATTATGTCATATATTTAATACTTATTCATTATATATATTTTTATAATCATTCTTTAATGGTCAATGTGGATAATTAATCTCACTGCGTCGTGGAGACGATAAGTCATACGTACACACGAGCGATGGTGTCATTCCCTTGATGATTAAATGGTATGGAATTGGGTGATATATTAATTATAAAGAATAATTATCAGGTTATATTCATTATTTATATCCATTATACTCATCATTATACCCATTACAATAGATTTGTTTTGAATAACAAATTACACCTCGGTGTGGAAATGGTAAGTTGTACGTACGCACTCATGGTGACATTGTTATTCATAGGATGGATAAAATGAATAATATGGTTGTAACATGATTATAATAACATCTAAGTATATTTATTATACTGTATTTATTACTTTGGTATGGAAACAACATAGAAAGAAGAAGTATAATAAGAAAGTAACTCTCAAAGAGGTGAAAAAACAATTACCTCGTTTTCGGGTGTCACCTTTTGATTTGCACAAAAGAACTCCATAGGATGGTTTTATGCCCAAATTATGGCCTCTAGGATGAATTGATAGAATTTTGGAGAGTAAATTTGTGGGGTTTTTCTGACCCAAAGGTATTTGGGGCTGTGAATTAAAAAGAAGGAGAATTTCCCTTTTCTAAGAGAGGTGAGAGACACTTTTTGAAGAACTTAACATATTAATTTATTATAAATTTATCTTTGGGTTAAAATTACTCCAAAGTGATTTATTTAGAATATAATATGAGTATGATTATAAATCCCAGCAAAAAATTATTTTTATACGTGTTTAGGTCATAAAATTAACCTTATCTTCTGGATTTAACCCTTAGTTAAACAGTTTAACTATTACCATGTCTTCTTGTATGTTTACACTATAGGGTTAATACAGTTATAATAAAAATCCAAAAGAATCCCAATTGGATAATTTATGAAACAGTTTACATTATCTAATTTTTTTGGATGAACCTTATATTTTTATATCTGTTATATCATTTAAAAAATATTATTTATTTTAAAATATCATTTGTGTCAATTTTAATATTATTTAGTAGTTTCATTTTTAAAAATATCATACCAACATGATAACTTAGAACCAATACATCCAATATGTCACTGACATGTCTAAGTTATCCATAAAAATTATGGATGTCATTAATTAAGTAAAATTATATTTATTTTAATATTATTAATATTTTTTATTTGATTATTCCAATAATAAATTAATTAATTCAACATCATTGTGTCACAATCAAATTTAATTTTTTTATGTGTTAATTTTATAAATAAATTATCATGATTTATATAAATTTATTATATTTATAATTAATACTTATAGTATAATTTATCTTATATATAACTCTATATTAAAAATAATTTAGTTATTAAAATTTGAATATGACATTTTTAACTCTTCTTTAAATAAAATATAATGAATGTCTTAATCTAACACAAGTGGCTTAAAAATGATCCTATTTTTTACCTAAGATTTATTTTGGTCGAAACACACTTATCCAATGAAATTAGGACATGTATTAGGGTAATTTTATATTATTATAATATTATCTTTACCTTTAATTACTCTATTTAACTTTAATCACGGTAAATAAAATTTAAAAGTTATTATTCACCAAAAAAAATATTTTGATCCTATTGAACCAAATTTTTCATACTACTTAAAACCATGTATTTCTGTTTTTCTAGATTCAATTCACAGAAGTGGTAAAATTATGTTTAATGCTAATCCATAAATGTGGCTAGAAGGAGGGTAAAAAGACATTAAAAAAAGATCAATGAATTTTTATATCTAATTATATAATAAAATTATTAAAATAACCTACATTGGGTTAATATTTGTATTATTTATCTATTGTGACTTTAAAATCAATTTAAACTAAAATAATTATTTAAATTAAAAAGTTGTTTTTTTAATAATAATGCATCGTTTTTTCGCTATTCATCAAAAATTGAAAGTTTTTAGAAAAATACCAAAAATTCTCCCTAATATAATTTTGATATTCCAAATTCAAAAATGAAGTCTATTTTACCGAATTCAATTTCTAAGAGTTTTGAAAATTAATTTTAACATTTTTCACAAAAGGACATAAAAATTAGTTCATTTACGAAAATAGTATTTCTAAACATATAAATATTTCACCGAAACTTATATAATTCATTACAAATAAGTTTCTTTTATGTGAAAAATAATTAATAACATTTAAAAATTATTTATTGATATTTATATTACTATATTTAATGGATAAGTTATAAATATATCATTTAAATCATTTTAACACTAAAGTGTTGTTTTGTAGAAACTCAATCTTATGTGTTGGAAAATCCAAGTGAGTGTTGTCTGTAACAAAAGATATTAAAGATAATGTACCCTGAAATATTGTGGTGTTACATTCTCCCCTCATTTAATAAATTATTTCCTCACAATTTAAACTTGAAATTGAAAACTATGGGTTGGAGTTTTCAAAATATCTTTATTGAAATCCTACATCAAAAAAGGATTAATGAGACCTCCATTTTAAAATAGAGAATGGGAAGTATGAAGCTCACCAGAGATAACTTATACTTGGGTTCCACATAGGAAAACATGTAAATGAAAGAAAATTTAACCATCAAGTTCTGATGGAGAGTGATAGAGAACATTATTAGAATAAATTCAACAATTATAAATCTATAAATCTTCAATGATCCAAGGGACCATTTGATTCATCGCAAAAATAAAGTACTAGGAAAACATTTTTTGGTTTTAAGATCTTTCCCCTAGAGTTTAAGAATTCATTTACTTCATAGACTAAGAATATAATGAAACATACTTACTTACTTAACAAGTAGAGTTTCCTTATTTAATCAATTTCCACCATAGACTCATCTTTTTCTCCAAACGATGAGTGTACTAGATAAATTTTTCACACTTAAAGCACTAGATTCAAATTTTAGATAATATCATAAGTTATTAACCAAAATTTTAGTATAAGATAAGATGATTTACAAAAATAATGTCAAAAATTCTATAATAAAACCCAAAAAGTTCATCATTGATCATTCAGTAAATAACTAACATTCCTTAAAAATATTCTAGACTAAGATTGAAACCCAAAATTCAAAAGGATTTGACCACATAGTCCTTTAGGATAAATTTTAACATTTATCTCTAAATAACATAATCACTCTTAATGTCTCATACTAAAAATTAATTAACCTAATTACATATTATCCAATATAGGTTAACCATTTCCATAAATAACCCAAATTGCTACAAGTCCACAACAAAATCATAGATTCTTCCAAAATAAAATCCAACCATTACTCCTAAAATAAAATCCCATAGTATTATATTTACCATAATCATATAAAGTTCCCAAAATAGTGAACATATTTCAAAATAATATTTATCACTTAATTCTCAAATCATTTTCCAATACCAAGGATATCCATTTGATAAAACATAAGTTCCCAAAATTAATTTATTTTTATTCCATCAACTCATTTAACCAAAAATAAAAAACCATACTAACTACATACTACATATAGGCCATTGGTAGGCACTGCACACTTATCGCCCTTAGGTTTTGGGTTCAAGACCCACGACCTTTCTAGACGTTATGGGTTATCACCCTTCCTATAGGTTGTCCTTTTTATAAAACTATATAATTTTTATAACATTCCAAAAATGAGATAAAATCTAAAAAAATTAACCATAACTTATTTTAATATCTTTCATTTTTCATCCTAAAATTAAATATCCCATAATTAACTCCAAATCATATAAACTCTAAAGTTTATTTATACCTTTATAATTATGTCCACACAAGAAAAGATAATATCTTCCTCGAATAACACTTTCACATAATAAACATCATGGTTACACAAACTAAAAGAAAGACTTTTGAAGTAATCCCATCATCAAAAGACCATTAATACTTTTAAACATTCATCATCCATTTATTTACATATAGGTCCTTCCTTGAACTAGTGGTTATCTATAGAATATGGAATTGACATGGGTAATGCCTAGGACCCCTACATTTACAGTAAATGACTGTAAATGGATTATGAGGATCAGCTTTAATTTCTTCCATTGTACTCTTTATTTTTTCTCAAAAATCCTTTTCTTTATGTCCTTATTTCACACACATAAATCATTTATTTATTCCATTGAGACACTTTCCTAGGTGTATCTTTCCACATTTCATGCATTATGGAAATTGAACTTTCTTTTCTCCATGGTATCCACTACTGGAGCTCTTAGCATGCTCTACCTCTCTCTTCTTTGGTGAGTTCGGGAGTTTGTTAATGTATATGATTTTAATCATATTTTTGAAAAAATGATTAGGTATAAACACAATATCTTTAATTCTTATCAATATTCCATTTGGTTTCTCATCGCCACCACCTTGTCCATATTGTCCATTATGTTTGACATTAATGTGACTTTTTTGGGATCCATCCATTGACTAAAACTAAAAAGCAGAGTGTGAGTAACAATAATCATAAAATCATTTAAAGAATATCATGACACCTTATTTTCAATCTAAAATGCCTTATGTTTCACCAAGGTTATTCATTCTCATCTCATATTAAAATCCTTCATAATGGTCTGTAAAGAAAATGTGAATTATCCTAAGCATATCCCCTAGGAGTGTCAAACTAGGTGTATAGTAAGGATTGTTGTCATGTACAAGGCCACCCTGAGTCAAGCCCGGAACACCTTGTCGGAGTTATTACTCCTAGGTAAATTTGTGCCAAACCATAACCACTTGTAATATCTAGATAGGTATGTATTTTCAAGGAATAACCACATAGTCTCAACATTACCAAAATTTTAGGATGTTCCTCTATACTTATCCTCAAAGTATATCTTAGGGTTATGATCCCTAATCTAAGTTTTCAAAATCTAGTTTCCAAGGTTGTTGCTAAACTTACTCTAATACCAAATATAATTCCCTGACCCCAGATGCCCAGATCCAGTGCATTATTTTAATACATTGACATGATTAAAAGGAATTAAATCCTGAAGGACCGATCATCTTAGCATTCATGAAAAAATTATTACATACATGAACTTTACATTACAATTCAAATCATAAAATGCATCATGGATAATTCTTTTATAACACCATTATTATCCTATCTTAACCCTGCTTATTAATCATAAAACACTTCTTGGAATCCTAGGAAAATAAAACATCAGAAATGGGTGAGCTCAGATGCACAGTAAGGTTAAACAATACAGTAGAAGTTTTCATAAATAATCATAAAAATTTAAGAAAAGTATAAAACTGAAACAAAATCCTTATAAACATAACCTTAAACATAATATGGTAATAATAAATCAAATAATGTCATTTAATCATTCACATGGATATTCTACTAGTTAAATAATTACATGTAATATCAATAACTAATCTCATAATGAAGAAATGAAAAATGACATACATACCATCAATCCCTCATTCTAAGACCATACGGTTAAGATGTTAGTGAAAACCCAAATTAGTTTGTCTTGTGAGAACAATTGATGCATTCAAGGGCTTTAATTAACTGGTCCTCAACCTATAGGGCTTTCATTAACCAATCCCCAACCCATTGGGATTTCATTAACTTGTCCACAACCCGTTTATTTCTAAGTCTAATGCATTCCTCATTTGAAAAGGGTGAAACATAACATAAACATTCATATTAAAACTAGCATACAAAATTTTAATACTTTAACTATAAACCATGAATGGTATCAAAATAGTACATAAAAAATCAAACATATCATAAACCCTTCAATACAATATGGAAGATTGTATCATAATAAATCAACCTCAATGAATCATAAAATCCAACAAAAGATGTTTAAATATATAAAAATAATCTAATAAGGTCATTAAATATTATCTTGATACAAATTCCCCTTTTTATTTGAAAATCATTTATTCAAAAGTAACACACTTATAAAAGAAGCCATTTAAAAATATATTTTTTAATCAAAGTATCCCATACCACTTTTAAACTTTTTAAATAAATTTTCATTTTAAAAAATTCATGTTATATAAATAAATCCTTAAAAACACATTTTGAAAATATGGTCATTAATGAGAAATATTTAGAAGCAAAAATATTTAAAACATTTAAAATGATGTTCTAGTTAAAGAGTCCCTTAAATAAAACCTTGAAAATATTCCTTTTGAAAATATTTTAATGACCAAAAAATTAGAAATAAAATGTCCTTTATAATCCTTTTATATCCTTATAAATAGTTATATAAAATAATATCAATAATATTGAAATGGAGAAAGGATTAATTCTTTAAACATTCAAAGCACCCCATGCCACTATGAAAATTTAAATAATAAGCTAAATATATTTAAATTAATATTTAAATAACATTAAGATAAAATTATTCATGATATCAAATATAATAGGGGTAGTACATGTCCCACACACAAGAAAAAGGAGGTGAAAATGGCTTATATCTCACAAAAATTAAAAGTGAGAAGAAATTCCCTTACCTTGGGTCTGAAACTATTCATACGTGTCTGAAACTCCTTTATAATGTTTTTAAACATATTATTAACTTATATAAGAACTATAATAATATTTATGATATCATATATGATTCATTTATGACTTTATATTACCCATTTATTAATAATTTCCAAGTTAAAGTAATATTTCTGTTAATAATCACTTTGTTTGCCATACCTGTTTTGACTTGTTATTTATGATCTTGTTACTTAGATAATAATTTAATTACTTAAAAAATATAAAACATTATTTATATTTCATATATATTAATTATATAAATATATATAATAGATAGATAAATGAAATGGAACACACAGTTCATGGAGACGGTAGGTCGTACGTATGCATGAACGTTGTTTCTGTTTTCTTATCGTATTGAATAGAAGTAAGTAAATAACATATATATATATTATAATATTAGAAAAATTATGTCATATATTTAATACTTATTCATTATATATATTGTTATAATCACTCTTGAATGGTTAATGTGGAGAATAAATCTCACCGTGTTGTGGAGACGGTAAGTCGTACATACACATGAGCGACGGTATCATTCTCCTAATGGTTAAATGGTTTGGAATTGGGTAGTATATTAATT
This sequence comes from Viscum album, assembly GCA_963277665.1. Taxonomy (NCBI): domain Eukaryota; kingdom Viridiplantae; phylum Streptophyta; class Magnoliopsida; order Santalales; family Viscaceae; genus Viscum; species Viscum album. Next base: position 164,059,098 of record OY728144.1, read on the forward strand.
AAAAATAATAATTATAATGTTATATTCATTATTTATATCCACTATACTCATCATCATACTCATTACAATAGATTATTTTTAAATAAAAATTACACCACAGTGTGGAGACGGTAAGCCGTAAGTACGTACGCGTGGTGATATTGTTATTCATAGGATGGATAAAATGAGAAATATAGTTGTAACATGATTATAATAAAATCTTACCATATTTATTATGCTCTATTTATTACTTTGGTATGGAGAAAACATAGAAATAGAAAATAGAAGAAGAAAAGAACTCTGAAAGAGGTGACAAAACAATTACCTCTTTTTCGGGTATTTCCTTTTTATTTGCACAAAATGACTCCATAGGATGGATTTATTTCCAAAGTATGGCCTATATGATGAATTTAGGGAATTAGGGAGAGGAAATGGTCCGGTATTGGTCGAGAAAAAGGTATTTTTAGGTGTGAATTAAAGAGAAGGATAAGTACCCTTTTATAAGAGAGGTGAGGGTCACTTTTTGAAGATCTTAAAATGTTAATTTATTATAAATTTATTTTCGATTTAAAATAGCTGTGATGTGATTTATTTTTATGCTAATATAAGTATGGGTATAAATCCCTTAAACAAATAAATTTTATACATGTTTAGGTCATAAAATTAACCTTATCTTTTGAATTTAACCCTTAGTTAAACAGTTTAACTCTTACCATGTCTTCTTGTATTTTTACACTATAGGGTTAATATAGTTACTATAAAATACCAAATGAAACCCAATTGGATCATTTATGATATATTTGACATTATCTAAGTTATATTTCTGAACCTTATATTTTTATGACTTTTATATCATTTAAAAAATAGTATTTATTTTAAAATATCATTTATGTCAATTTTAATACTATTTAGTATTTGTATTTTTAAAAATATCAAACCAACATGATAACTTCGAAAAAATACATCCAATATTTAAATAAAATGTCTAAGTTATCCATAAAATAAATTATGTCATTAATTAAGTAAAATTATATTTATTTTAATATTATTAATATCTTTTATTTGATTCTTCCAAAAATAAATTAATTACTACATCATCATTATGTCACAATTAAATTTAATTATTTATTTTGTAAAAATTATAAATAAATTATCATGATGTAGATAAATTTATTTTATTTATAATGAAAATTTATAGTAGAATTTATCTTATGTATAAACCTATATTAAAAATGATTTAGTTATTAAAATTTGAATATGATGCCTTTAACTCTTCTTTAAATAAAATATAATAAATGACTTAATCTAACACAAGTGGCTTAAAAAGAATCATATTTTTTACCTAAGAATTATTTTATTCAAATAAAACTTACACAATGAAATTAGGACAAGTTTTAGGGTAATTTTATATTATGATAATATTATCTTTACCATTAATTACCTTATTTATCTTTAATCGTGGTAAATAAAATTCAAAAGCTATTATTCACCAAAAACTTATTTTGATCTTATTGAACTAAATTTTTCATACTGATTACAACCGTTTATGTCCTTTTTTTAATTCAATTCACAAAAGTGATAAAATTACCTTTAATACTAATCTGCAAATGTTTCTAGAAGGCGGGTAAAAAGTTTTTAAAAAATGTTCAATGAATTTTTATATCCAACTCTCTTATAAAAATGATTAAAATTACCTAAATTGGGTTAATATATGTATTATTTGTCTATTTTGACTTTAAAATCAATTTAAAGTGAAATTATTATTTAAATGAAAAAGTCTCTTTTTAACAATAATGTAGTGTTTTTCACTATTCATCAAAAATTGAAATTTTTTAGAAAAATACCAAAAAATATCCGCAAGATAATTTTGATATTATGAATTCTAAAATTAAGTCTATTTTACCAAATTCAATTTTTAAGAGTGTTTAAAATTAATTTTATCATTCTTCACAAAAGGACATAAAAAGTAGTTCCTTTAAGAAAATAATATTTCTAAACATATAACTATTTTACCGAAACTTATACAATTCATTATAAAAAGGTTTTATTTATGTGAAAAAATTATAAATAACATTAAAATTATTTATTACTATTTATTTTACTATATTTAATGCATAATTTATAAATATATCATTTAAATAATTTTAACACTGAAGTGTTGTATCGCAAAAACTCAATATTGCCTATTACACAGGCCAAGTTAGTGTTGCATGCAACACAATCTATTGAAGATAATGTACCATGAAATATTGGAGTTTTATAGCCTAACTCTGAAAATACAACATATAATATTCTAGGTTTTCTACCATTCCATAACTTGTAAGAAGTTTTATTAAGAAAAGGTCTAATCAAAACTCGATTTATAGTATAACAAGTAGTACGTACAGCTTCAGCCCAAAAATGTCTAGATATAGAATATTCACTCAACATGGTTCTAGTTGTCTCTTTAAGAATTATATTTCTTCTTTCAACTACACCGTTTTGTTGAGGAGTTCTAGGTGCTGGAAATTTGTGGGTAATACCTTTTCTACTACAAAAGGTTTCAAAATAAGAATTTTGAAATTCTCCTCCATGATCACTGTGAATAGTTTTCAGTGGAAGGTTTTTCTCATTTTTAACTTGAGCTCTAAAACTTTTGAAATAAGAAAAATCTTTAGACTTCTTTGCTAGAAAATAGACCCATGTAAATCTAGTGTAATCATCAACTAGAACAAACACATAGTATTTGCCTCCAATGCTTCTAGTTTGTGTTGGACCAAAAAGATCCATGTACACCAACTGTAATGCATCAGTTGTTGATACTTCACCGATTGACTTAAAACTATATTTATGTTGCTTTCCATATTGACAAAGATCACAGACTTTAGAAGAATCAAATCTAAGCTCCGGTATATCCTTAACTAAACCTTTCTTAGAGAGTTTACATAAGTTTCTAAGATTACAGTGACCTAGCCTTCTATGACATAACCAAGAATGATCCTCCATTACACTAAGGCATGGTATGTCTTGGCTCCTAATATCTTCTAAGTTAAATGTGTAAACATTCTCTTGCCTATGGGCAGAAAAAATAAATTCTTCCTTGGAATTGTGTACTAAACATTTATCATTCCTAAAATTCACAAGGTATCCTTCATTACATAATTGACTTATGCTAATAAAGTTGTGCTTAAGACCCTTAACAAACAAAACATTTGAAATCAAAGTTTTATAAAGAAGAAAAATATTACCTATACCAACAATTTCTCCCTGAGCATTATCTCCGAAAGTTACTTTTCCTCCTTTCGTCTTCATAATCTTTTCAAAATAGCTTTTGTTACCAGTAATGTGCTGGGAACATCCATTATCCATGTACCAAGTATTATTGTTGGTACTTCCTTTTCCTGAAAATAAGAAAATAATTAGACTTTCGGAATCAAAACTTGTTTGGATCCGAGATTTTTGGATAACAAAATTTTGGGTACCCACATCTTCTTAGAAAAGTAAGCCTTATAAAAACCTAAAGATTTGGTTTTTTTTAAAGAACAATTCTTTGCCCAGTGACCACCACATTGACACTTGGTACAAAATGTGGCACTTTGAGGAACAAAATAATTGTTACTAAAAGTTGTTTTTGCATGGGTATAACCAAATCCAGATTTGTTTCTTAAAGGTTGTATTTGTGAATACATCTTATCAAAATTTTCTTTACCTAAGGTAAAGTTTGACAAACACTTATTTAAGGAAAATATTTCGGACTTCAGTTTTATAACCAAGTTTTTATCTTCAAAATCATTAGATTTGAAACTAGAGCTAGGCTCGAAAACACTTTTCTTAGAAGTTACTTTTTCTAGTTCTTTAGAAAGTTTATTCTTCTAAGAATTTACTTCCTCAAGACTTTTTGAAATAATTTCGAAGTCAGAATTTTCCTTATCAAGATCTTTAGACATATCTGATATTTCTTTAGTAAGAATAATATTCCTAGAGTTTTCCTTATCAAGTTTTTTATTGAGTTTTGAATTCTCAATCTCAAGAATTTCAGCAAACCTGGAAACTTCTTCATAGGTAGGTAAGGTATTTTCTTCATCAGAAGAGGATTCTTAATCCGAAGAGTTATAATATTCATTATCATTAGAATTTAAAGAAACATTGGTCAATGATTCAGCATTGTGTACCTTATCCATAAAGCAATGATTGTTAATAGGTAATATGGCTATAAGACCAAGATTCTTTTGTCCTGAAGATTCATATTCAGAAGATTCATCTGAAGAGTCACTACCACTGGAACTCCATGTGTCATTAGCTTTCAGAACTTTCTTAGCTTTGGACTTGTAATACTTTTTCTTGTTCCTTTCAGAATGCCTCTCTTTTCTTTCTTTCTTTTTGAGTAAAGGACAATCAGGTCTAATGTGTCCACTTCTCTTGCATTCATAGCATGTGACTTATCCATATTTCTTATCTTTCATATCCTTATTATTATACTTGGATTGGAAATTTCTCTAACTAGCTATCTTATTCATACTTAGAGTAAGATTAGCTAACTCATTTTCAGAGACTTCACTCTCACTAGATTCGGATTGGATAATAACCTTCTAATACTTGGATCTAGTTACTCTCTCAGGAGTCATTGCTTTCATATGATTTGATATTGTAGTAAAAGCAACAGTACCATTCCCATTCTTCTTCTTAATGTTGTCAGCATCTCTCTTCATCCTTGTTTCATGTTGAAGAAGAGTTCCAAACATCTCATCTAAGGAAATTTGAGTTACCTTCCTATTCTCATCAATAGTTGTTCTCTTTGATTCCCACTCATTGTGCATAATATCAATGATCTTGTCAACTAGTGCTTCATCATATAGACCTTTCTCTCCCATAGATTTTAGACTGTTCACAATTGTCATAAACCTCTGTTGTACTTTACAAATGGGTTCTCCATAAGGAAAATTAAAACCATGATATTCATCTCTCAACATAGCTCTTCTTGTCTCAATCACTTTAGATGTACAAAAATGAGTAACTTCAAGTTTCTTCCATATACAGTTAGCTATTTCACATGAAGAAATTTGGTATATATGTTCCTAGTCATTGAACAAAGTAAACTATTGTGTACCTTATAGTTGAGTTGATAATCATGCTTCTCTTGGTTTGTGAAAGCACTTACTTCCTTATCAGGAATTTTATATACACTGGTAAGCATAATAAAGTTATCTACTCCAGTATTGATAACGAAAGTCTTCATATGATCTCTCCAATACTCATAATCATTTCCATCAAAAATTGGTGGTCTTGTAGGATTTAGGTTGTCGATGGAACCAACATTTAAACCTTCCATCTTTAAGAAAGTCTTTCTACACAAAAACTTGTTAATAAAAAAAGTTCAGATTCAAGGAAAATATTCCTAAACAAGAGGGGGGTGAATTGTACACTTTAAAAATATTCCTTAAACAAGGAAAGATCTAATTTTAACAAAGTTAAACTAAGAAAATTCACAACACCTCTAACAACAATTGTAGGATTGGTATAGGGTATGAAGTTACAAAATTCTAGTTCTATGCACTTTCTTAAATCGGGAAAGTGATTCCAGAAAACTTAAACTTAATGAAATTTTACAATATGAGATTCTACCTTAAAGCGTATAGAATCTAAACTAATCAGAGTACAACTGTAAGGAAATATAAGAAGATTATACTTTCCTTACAATACAAAAATGCAGCAGAAAAAAATTAGTAAAACTACTAGTAACAAGATATAAATCTTTTAACCCAAAGAGAAGGGTATCCAACAACCTTGGATAAAGGTCCCTTGATTTATACTTTCAATCAAGTCTGTCTTACCCACACCAGGGTAAGCCCTCGATACAAAGATCGGAGTCTTTGTCTTGCTATCCCTGCAAGCCCTCAACTTCAAGGTAGTTGGTACCTCTGTCTTCCTCAGCAAGGAAGCCCTCTAACTTCAAGGTAGTCAGCACCTCTGTCTTCCTATCTCTGGAATCCCTCGAATGTAATCACCAATATTTGAGGTCACATGAAGCAATCTGAATGAGTAGTTCAGTACACACAAAGCATGAAAATATTCTCTCTCTAGAAATCACCTTAACTGCATGTGGTCTCTAGAGTGGTCAACTTGTTGTTGATCTCTTTCAAATGAAATCCTATTTATAGCCTCAATTGTAATGGTCATCTCCCTCCTCCAACAGCCATATTTTCCTTAAAATTATGAGGGACCTATACACGTGTCACTAAACCAACGGTTTGTTAGAAACAGAATGGACAACATCGTTTTATAACAAAAAATGTGTAACTGAAAGCACGATATCATTTTATAATAAATCAAGTGTAAGAATAATCAAAATTAGAATTTGGAATGTAAGTAAATAATAGTTCGGAGTCTAACCAAAATGGAATTCGGAGTCTATAATAAAAATATGTTCGGATTCTGTTTTATAGGAATTCGGAACTTGAATTCTGTAGAAATCTCGAGTCTGAATTTCTAAGGAAATTCGGAGTCTGGTTTCACCAGAGTTCAAAATCTGAACTTACAGAGTTCGGAGTCGAACTTGTAGAAGTTCGGAGTCAAACTCATAAAATTTCAGAGTTGAACTAGTAAAAGTTCAGAGTCGAACTTATAAAAGTTCGTAGTTGGACTTTATTAGAGTTCGTATACAGAATTCAGAATGGAACTATATGAGTGTTCGTATCCAGAATTCGGAGTTGAACTATATGAGAGTTCGTATCCAGGATTCGGAATGGAACTATATGAGAGTTCGTATCCAGAATTCAGAATGGAACTATATGAGTGTTCGTATCTAGAATTCGGAGTCAAACTATATGAGAGTTCGTATCCAGAATTTGGAATGGAACTTTATTAGAGTTATTATCCGGAATTCAGAGTGGAACTTCATTACAGTTCATATCCAAAATTCGGAGTAGAAGTTCATTATAGTTCATATCTAGAATTCGGATCCTAAAACAGAATGCTTCATATCTAAGCATTATATGATTCCGAGGATTTTGTTATGAATCCGATTTTTATACTTAGGAAAAATATTGATATGTATAAGGAAATCTAGGTTAGGGTAAATTTCCTTAAGGAAGGAAAATTTCCTTATAGAAGTAAAATTTAGATTTTCTTAAGTATAGGGTGTTTGTGATTTTTAAAACAAGAAGGAATGGAAAAGTCATAAGGAAAACCTTATTGACTCAACAAAATTATCAATAAAATGATAATTACCTATGACAAGTAAAATTCTAATATAATGAGGAAAAATTACATGGTATCACCAACCGAGCCTTATTGGTACAATTCTTGTACCATCCATGTATAGTCACACTCGAATACCCACTAAAGTGTTCATAATAATAAGCCCCCTTTACTTTCATACATGGAATCCATTATTTAATTATAAATTATCTTTTCAATCTTAGATAATTTTCATATATTATTTACTTTTAGGATTTATTATTCTCAATAAATAATGTGTCACTAGTCGCAGTGAATATAAAACCATCACCATGGTTTTATCTGTCCTACACATTATGTATCTTTGGAACATTCCTCTTTTACACCTCTTATTAAACTCATTCATATTCCAACTACTTAAGCATCTCTAGCATTGACTAAACCCAAGTAAATATTTCTACCACTATCTAAAGTAGAGATGTGCACCCATTTATAGAAATGTATTCTGTTACATGACAACATATTTTCTTTCATAGATATTTATATAATATACTAAGAAACTTCAGGGTAATTACTATAGATTCAATTTGTGTTTTTCTTGATGAATGTTTTTTTATATCCTTAACAAACACTTTTCATATAAACAGATGTTCTTATGAAATAATGGATTTACATTATACTGTAACTCATGTGATATCCATTTTTCATGATAGATGGCATATGGTTATGGGATAATTCCATTATTTTCGATGCATATTTTGAAAAATAGAAGTATCTATAATGCATGAGTTTTAACATTGATGCTCCCTTTTACTTACATAATGACTTTGATGTGTATAAGGAAATCTACATTTAGGAATTACTCTAAACTATATTTTATTGATCAATGTTAACATGTAAGAATCATCTTCGATCCTCCTTATAACATCATGTCTTTTATGTGGATAAGGTAATGTGAATTTAGTAATTACTCCACGCTGCATTATAATTATCTATGAATTTATGGTCAAGGTATTCTTTATCACACCATCCTGAAGCAACTCATATATTCTGACCATGCATATACCATACTTTATTTTCATATTCCATAATCACTTAATGGAATATTATAAAGTATACTTTCCACTAGCTTGCCCTTGGAATATTTTATGCTCTCTAGTTGAACTAATTATGAAATATTTGTGGCTTACCTATATTTTCTAAATGATTCTTTGTCTAAAACTAAGTACATAATTGTGCTAATAATACCAAATGTATTAACTCTGAAGAGTCTAAAACCATACTGTGTATATCCTTGAAAAGTAATTAGTTTTACTTGATGAAGTATTATCTTTCCATAATTTTGTAAATAAGTCTTACATTTTTTATTCATCAGGAATTGCCAATGATTCAAGAATTAATGAACTATTGGTTTAATATTAAACACCATAAACAATATACATTCATGAATTGAAATAATATCCTATTGTGACCAAAGGAAATGTGAGATAAATTTTTTGGTAATACTTAACAAAAGTTTAACTATAATCATTTACTTAGAAATTATAAGTTATTTGCTTCTCACTAATGACTTGGAAACCACCCTTTTTCAGACACTTGGAAAATACACCTTAATTCTTGTAATGTTTTTATGCTTACTTATTTACTGTATTTCAATAAAAATATATCATAGGCATATTATATTCAATACCAAAAAAAGTATAATAAATATAATTACATAAAGTTGATGAATATATATTAAGAAAAGGTTATTAGCTTCATTAATTCATTTTATAGAATCTAAACTTCCATATATTTTATTCACGATATGAAAAGAAAATAACATTCTATTTAATACCACTTTCTTTGAAGGAAGTTGTGAAGGTGCCTTTGATGTCATGTTATCCATTTTCCTTCTCTCATTGTCTTTCATATTTTTCTCCATAAGAATTAAATATTATACTTTCTTTAAGTTCTTATCATCTTGGTTAACCTTACCCAAAAGGTAACAAAGTGTTTTCTCCATACTATTTTTTTTGTAGTCTTAAATGAAACTGGAGTGAAATGGTTAAAATGATATATGAAATGGATCTATTGAAAAAACATGATCCATATTTCAATTTACACATATCCAGTATAATCATCACCTATTCATATCTACGCTTCATTTTCTATAACAGTCCAAAACCCACACTCTCGGATCCTGTGTTGAATTTATAAACTTTAAATTTTCGGCTATGATGCTGATAATGGTTACCCAATTTTTTCCATAAAACCTTACAACTTTGAAAGAAAAACTTGGATCACTTACATTCGAGAGGACCATTTATGTTTATATTTTTATATAATTGGGAAAAACTATAACATAAATAATTCATAGGTCATCAAATGAACATTTCTCCCATTTAAAACAACTTTTATTATTTCATATTAGGTCATCAACATCATCCTTGTGAAACCCTTTATAAACAGAAATTATTCAATCTCTTTCTTTATAACCCAAGGAAAAGAATAAGGGTGAGATCAAATTCATATTAAATAAAAAGGTAAGCATTAATAAATTAATTTCATTTGTGATCATAAGAAGAGAATAAGAGTATGATGACATAATCAAAAAACATGATTATAGCATAACAATATTCATACCCATCAATGTCTAGATCATCAAACATGAAAACATGGCATAAGGATTTAACAATGGAAATATTCATAAGAATCAATAATCATGAGCCATGTGATATCAATACTGATCAAAAGAAACATCACAACCCCATAGAATGCATGGATAAAACATATACGTATCTTGGAACATCATCTTATAGAACCCTTATAAAACCCTTGTATAACCCTTACAAATGGAATAACCAAAATGGTTGACTTCCATCCCTAGATTACCCAATACATCAGAGCATTATCTGGGCACACCCATCATATAAGCTATAACAGGCTCACCCAGTGCTATCTGGGGTCACCCATCATTTATAATGTCCAAGAACTAAGTACATATAGAATTTATCAAAACTAATAGAAATATCCTTTATTCTTTTTAAAACATTATTAACCCATGGAAAGGAAATAGGTTCCATAACAATATATTTGAAACATGGTTAACCCATGGAAAAGAAATGGGTTCCATAACAATATCTTTGATTTGTGATTAACCCATAGAAAATAAATGGGTTCCAAAACAATCTCTTTGAATCATGGTTGAACTGTTTAAAAGAAATGGGTTCCATAACAATCTCTTTGATACATGATTAACCCATCGAAAAGAAATGGGTTCCAAAACAATATATTTGAAAACATGATTAACTCATGGAAAAGAAATGGGTTTCTAAACAATATATTTGAAAACATGATTAACCAATGGAAAATAAATGGGTTCTAAAATAATATCTTGGAAAACATTATTTACCCATAGAAAAGAAATGGGTTTCAAAACAATCTCTTTGAAAACATGATTATCCCATGGAAAAGAAGTGGGTTCCAAAAAAATCTCTTTGAAAAAATCATTATCCATCCAGAAAAAGAATGAGGATGGTATTAATAAAAAATATCCCTATTGTAGGATACATGAAAAATAGGGTTTTTTATGTTGATGAATGTAAATACCATTAAAATCTCATTAAAAATATTCTTGAGGAAAATAATCTTTAAACATTACAAAGTGTCTCATACCACTTTGAAACATTTGAATCACAATACCCATAAATTAATATCATTAAATTAAACTTATATTATCACTAAAATAAGGGGATTCATTATATAACATGTTATGGGGAAAAATATACACCACACAAAATAAAGGGGTAGTGAATATGGAATAAGTCTCGCATAAATAAAAGTGAGACTAGAAATACCTTTATTGTTATGGAAACATCTGAATCAGAATCAAAAAAATTAATAATCATCAAATGAAACATTTAAATACGAAAAATATAAAATAATTGATGATATAATATATCAATAGGGGAAATATATACACCATAAAAATAATTAATTGTTGAATATGACATTTATCTCATAGATGTAAAAAGTGAGATGAAAATACCTTACAAAGATCGTATCATTGAAGTGAGAATAAATCAATGAAATAATTATGTGTGACAAATTTAAATCCACTCCATAAAATTAAAAATACATAAAAATAAAATTAGAGACCATTTTTACACATATTCTTGGCATAACATAGTCAATAAAATAGAATTTTAACCCAATGAATGGAAATTAAGTTAAGAAATCCCTTACCTTCAGTCTAATTTTCCATGATTGTCTTATATCTTCCTAAATAATAAACTTATATTAATTTTTTACTTGATTCATAACCTTTTACAAGTTTATTATTACTTTTATTTAATTTATAAATAATTTATATACAATTACTTAATCACTAATGTTTAAGACTGATGTTTTGACCATATTCGGCTTATGTGTCAGAACTAACTTTGATGGATCGACTAAGATGAATGGGGTCATTATTTAAAAATTTATAGAATAATAAACATGAAATAATTATAAAATTTTTTCATTAATTATACTTTTAAAATCAAATAGGAAATATTCTTATGAAAATGAACCAATGTTGTGATCATGGAGACGGTAGACCGTACGTACGCATGAGTAATGTTTCCATTTTCCAATGATCATTATGGAAAGAAGGTAAGTAACATTTATCTTTATATATTAACCATTATATCATAAATACCATATTATTTAACTATATTTACTTATATATATCATTCTTGTGATGTGGTGATGAAAAATGAAGAATCACATCGCTTTGAGGAGGCAGTAGTCCGCACAACCAGGAATGACTTTATCACTTTTTCATTGTGTGAAATGGAAAGATGAAAACATTATGTAATATGTAAAGATATATAATTATGTCATGAATATAATAAATATTTCATTATATCATATATTTTTATTAAACCCATCATTAATACATTCTGTGTAAAGTGTGAACGTATCACATTGCTTTGAGGAGGTGGTAGTCCACACGTCTACAAACGATGTAAACGTATTCCCACAAAATGGAAAGCAAGAATGTATGTGTTATATAATAATTCCAAAAGTATGATAAAATTATAAATATCATATATATATTATAAAATATATATTTTCCTCATAATTCCCAGCCATAATAGGTGGTAAAGGAAAACCAAACGACATTGTTTCGTGAAGCGGTAGTCCACTGTACACGCGAATGGTGATTTCGTTACCCATTTTAAGAAAGTGTGTGTTTTTGTAGGTAGTAACCTTATAATAACAACATATAAGTATATTTAGGATACTAAGGTTATTATATAATCATGGAATAAGAATAATTTAAGGGTTGGAGAAAGAAATAAAACAAAAGGGCTTGTTGAAGAATGTTACCTCTTCTTCGAGTAACTCCTTTTGGTTCGTACTGAAGGACTTACTTGGTTTGATTTATGCACAATTTTAGGCTTATATTATCATAGTAAGTATGTTGGGAGATTATTTTGGTGTTTTTTGGATGATCCAAAATGGATTTATAGGTTTTAAGAAATGAGTGAGTGAGTGCCTTTTTATAGTAGAGGGGGTGGCATTCATGTAAATATAAAAAGGTAAACACTATTGGGAGGTCTCCCTTACATCATATGCCTTAAATAATAAAAAAAAATTAAATCCAATTGGGTATATGGTCTAAATATATCCATAAAATGAGTTTTGGACAAGTTTCTATGTCATTTTTCTCCTTAAGATTAATGTTTAACAACTAAGTAAACTTGTTTTTACCATAATCTTTGTAATTAATTTTAAATAATTTTGCTAATATTTGTGGTAAAAAACTAAGTTTAAATTTATATAAATTATAAATTATGATTATTACCAATATATAATCCATTTTTTAAAATTCTAATCATATATTTGGGAAATTTTAATTTAAAATTAATCCCGCATATGGGACGATAAAGTGGGTTTTTAAAGTGAAAATGTTCAAAAGTTTTCTAAGTTTTTATATCTAAAATAACAATAAAAATTACTCCAATTACCTAAATTGAATTAAAAGTTATAAAATTTATCTAATTATACTTTAAAACCTATTAAAAATATAATTTAATACAATAAATTATTTAGATGAAAAATCAGTTTTCAATTAGAATTCGGTGTCATATTCATAAAAATATGAAAGTAATCAAAAAATACCAAAACCTCATACAAAGTAAATTTTGATATTCCTATTTAAAAAAATAATTTTATTTTTTCAAATAAAATTAATAAAAGTGTCAAAATTTATTTTTAATACATGTCTTCTATTAAAAGTCGGCAAAACTGTCTTAGAAAAATACAACTTTTATGCTTAAAATTGGACTTATTATTATCTTAAGCCTATCAAACTTATAGGATTAATTGAAAAATATTTTATTAAATATATAAAATATAAATTTTATTAATATCTATTGATAATATTTATTAATTTATTTTATTAATATAAAATGGCATTCTCATCATAAAAATAGTTTTTCATAAAAACGCATCTTTTATATTCAATTAGTTTTTTATTTTCATTCATAATTAATTGGTCATCAAAGGATTAATTATATGAACATTTTTAAAACATATATTTTATTTAATCATATTAATTTATTTCATTCCAATTTCTAGGTAAAACTATCTTGTTAAATAATAATATTAATAGTATATTTTTGTCCGATAAGACTCGACCACAAGTTATTGAAGAAACTCAATGTTACGTAAAACACAAGATAAACTTGGTGTTGCATATAACGCATGATATATTGTGCATTTCATGAAACTCAATATATCAAAGAATTTAAATTAATTTGAAAGATATATTTCATAAAATTTCACGATGTTACATCCAAACCCCCTTAAAATGAATTTCTCCCTTGAAATTCGTTTTAGTTATTGAAGGATTAATATTTTTAGAATTTCATTATTGAAACCCACATCAAACAAATGAAATAAGGAAAACATCCCATAAAAAGGAAAAGTGGGAAACATAAAGGTCACATGAATATACTCATAACTAGGATTCCACATAGGGAGAACATTGGTGGGAAATTAAAAGATTGATTTGGAAGGAAAAACTAATTCCCACGGATAAATAGAGAGTGATAGAGAATGTGGTCAAGAGGAAGTCAGTGACAAAAAAACCACAAGACAAATAGGTGGGTAAAAGGTCATTAATATCATCAGAAAAGATGATAATAGGAAAAAAAATCAGGATCCTTTTCCTAAATTTGAAATATTTATTTCACCATTTAAACTGAAAATATAAAGAAATATACTTACTTGACAAGTGAATTTCATTATTTACCACAATCTCATATTTTTCACTATATGATGAGTATTAAAGATTAATTTTTTACACCAAAATCACTAAAATAAAATTTTAAAGACCACATAACCATAAAATGGATAATAAGTTATTCCTCCTATCTTTAAATGTTAACTAAAACCAAAATAGTTAGCATATGGTAGTATAATTCCTAAAATGAATAAACCTTAATAAAATAATATTTAAAATTCAATAGAAATACCCAAATATGAAGATAAATCATTATATAACTCTATATCCCAAATAACCTTTGTAACATCCAAATTAAAGAGTGTTTTAACCTCAAGGGTTACCTCATGCCCTCCATATTTCAAGCCCAAAAGATAGAGATCTTCTTTTTAAGTAACATTAGTCACTTAGTCACCAAATAACTTTTACATAATATAGTTATATATATGATAATACTTGGTTTCCCATAATTACATCAATATCCAAGATTATATAATCCCCAAAGGTTATTAATACCTTAAAACTTATTTCTAAAAAATCAAAGGAATACTTCATGTTAAACCAAATTTGTACATACACTTCAACCCAATAAAATGTCTCATAAAATGCCATTGATAACCTCAAATTTTTTACTACTTAAAAACCTAAAATGGCATGTATAAGACTTTAAAATTTTGATCGTACTTAAGCCTATATTCCTATAAAGGTATCCATAACTCTTAAGATAACATCATATGAAAGCATTCTAGTCTCTAGATTTATCTAAAGCGAACTTTGATACCAAATATAACAGCCTAGAACCCGCACTCCTGGATCCTGTGTATAATTCATAAAATTTACATTTCCAGATATGATGACAATAATTATGACCCAATTTTTTCCCATCAAACCTTACTACATATAAAGGAAAACCTGGATCACTTACATTTTGGAGGACCTTTTATCTTTAGAGTTTTAGACAATTAGGACAAAATATTGTATAAAAAATCCACTAGTAATTAAATAAATATTTATCCCATTTAACCTACCTTTTATTATTTCATATTAGGTCATCAACATCACCCATGGGAAATCATTTATAGATATAAATCATTCAATAAATTTCTTTATAACCTAGGGAAAAGGAAATATAATAAGGGTGAGCTCAAATGCTCAGTAAGGGAAAAGGTATGCATTAACAAATGAATGTCATCAATGAGAATAAGAAGAGCATAAGAATATGGTGAAAAAATCAAAAATAATGAGTATAAAATAAGAATATTCATACCCATCAATACTTAGATCATCAATTATGAAAACATGTCATAAGGATTTAACAAATAAAATCATCATAAGAATCAATAATCATGAGCCATGTGATATCAATACTGATCAAAAGAAACATTAAAAACCCCTATAAAACATAAATAAAATATATTTCTATCTTGAAACATAATCTCATAGAACCCTTAAAAATGGAATAACCAATATGGTTGACTTCCATCTCCAGAGTACCCAATGCGTCGGAGCGCTATCTGGGCACACCCATCATATAAACTATAACGGGCTCACCTGGTGCTATCTAGGCACACCCATCATATAATCTATAATGAGCTCACCCAGAACTATCTATGTGCACCCATCATTTATAATGTCTAAGAACTGAATATATATATAATTCATCAAAACTCATAGAAATAACCTTTATTATTTTCAGAACTTGATTAACCCGTGGAAAGTAAACAGGTTCCATAACAATCTATTTGAAACATGGTTAACCCATGGAAAAGAAATGGGTTCCATAACAATATTTTTGATAAATGATTAAAACATGGAAAATAAATGGGCTACAAAATAATCTCTTGGAAACATAGTTAACCCATGGAAAAGAAGCAGTTTCCATAACAATATCTTTGATACATGATTAACCCATGGAAAATAAATGGGTTCCAAAACAATCTCTTTGAAAACATTATTAACCCATGTAAAAAAATGGTTTTCAAATAAATATCTTTTAAAACATGATTAACCCATAGAAAATAAATGGGTTCCAAAAAAATATCTTTGAAAATATGATTAATCCATGGAAGAGAAATGGGTTTCAAAACAATCCCTTTGAAAACATGATTAACCCATGAAAAGGAAATGGGTTCCAAAATAATCTCTTTTAAAGAATTATTATCTATACAGAGAAATAATGAAGATGGTATTAATAAAAAATATCACCAGTGGAGGAAAGGTAACAATAAGGGTTGTTGATATTGATGAATTTAAATACCATTAAAATCTTATTAAAAACATTCTTGAGGAAAATAACATTTAAACATTCCAAAGTGTCTCATACCACTTTGAAACATTTGAATTACAATCCTAATGAATGAATATCATTAAATAAAGCTTATATTATCATGAAAATATAGGTATTAATTGTATAACATGTCATAGGGTATAATATACGCTGCATAAAAGAAAAGAGTGGTGAATATGGAATAAGTCTTGTAGAAATAAAAGTGAGACTAGAAATCCCCTTACATTTGTGGTAACATCTGAATTGAAAGCCCCAAAAGTAATAACCATCAAATGAAACATTTAAATAACATGAATATAAAAATATTAATGATATAATATATCAAAAGTGGCAGTAGATACACCACACAAGTGAAGTAAGTGCTGAATATGACATTTATTTCACAGCTGTAAAAAGTGAGATAAAAATCCCTTACAAATATCACATCATTAGAGTAAGAATAAATTAATGAAATAATTATGTGTGTAAAATGTAAATCCAAAAAATAAAATTGAAAATATAAGATAATATAGTTATAGGTCATTTTCACACATATTATTGGAATAACATAATCAATGAAATAGAAGTTTAACCCAATGAATAGAAATTTAGTTAAGAAAACTCTTACCTTGAGTCTGATTTGTCATGTTTGTCCTATATCTTCCTAAATAATAAAATTATGTTAATTATTTAATTTCTTATGAACCATTTCCAATTTTATTATTACTTTTTTCATTTATAAATAAGTTATATACAATTACTTAATCAATAATGGTTAAGTTGGATGTTTTGACCATATTCAACCTATGTGTCAAAATTGACTTTGATAGGTCGACTAAGGTCAATGGGGTAATTATTTAAAAATATAAAGAAAAATAAACATGACATAATTATCACATTTTTTCATCAATTAAACTTTTAAAATCAGACAGGAAATATGGTTATGAAAAATGAACCAAGGTTACGATCATGGAGACAGTAGGTCGTACATATGCATGAGTAACGTTCCTGTTTTTCAATGATCATTATAGAAAGAAGGTAAGTAACATTTAAATTTCTATAATTACCATTATATAATAAATACCATATTATTTAATTATATATACTTATATATATAATTAATGTGATGTGGTGATGATAATGTAAGAATCGCCTCCCTTTGAGTAGGCGGTAGGCCACACATCCACAAACGATGTTATCACTTTTTCAGTGTGTGAAATGAAAAGAATAAAATGATATGTTATATGTAAATATAGATAATTATCTCATGAATATAATAAATATTTCATTTATATTATATATTTTTATTAAACCTATCCTTAAAACATTTAATGTAAAGTGTGAACGTATCATGTCACTTTGAGGAGGTGGTAGTCCACACGTCCACAAATTATGTTAACGTATTCCCACAAAATAGAAATCATGAAGTTATGTCTAAGATAATAATTATAGAAGTTTTAAGACATTATAAATATCATATATATCATATAAAAATAGTATTTCTATCATAATTCCCAATTATAGAAGGTGGTAAAGGAAAAAATGTCATTGTTTCATGAGGCGGTGGTTCGTCATAAACACGACACCACTACAAATATAGCCTTTATTAGCGCTAGAAAATGGAATTAACAACACTAAAAAACACTATTAATTGAGGCGAAGATAAATGGGGGTCCCTTTTATTAGTACTGATAAATAGTTCTTTTATCAGCGCTTTTTTTAGTGCTGATAAAAGACACCTTTTATCGGCGCTTTTTAAGTACTCATAAAAGTCAAAAAATTAAAAAAATTAAAAATAATATATAATATGGGGGGAGATTTTAATAGTGCTTGACCCCCCCCCCCCCCATCAGTGTTAGGCGGACCCCCTCCCACTCTCCCACACGCTGCCCTTTCCTGCACATCCCCCACATGCCCGTGCACCCCTCCTTGCTTCCACCCGAACTCGAACCCGAGACCTCCCCCCTTGCACGCCTTCACCTTTACCACTAAGCTATTTAGTTTTTTCTCTATTTAATGATATATCTATTTATTTATATATATATATATAGTAATATTTATTTGTATATTATTATAGATTCATATTAATATAAATGTATTTAGTTATATTAATACATATATATTTATTCATATATTAATATATATATGTATATATATATTCATATATTAATATATATTTATATTTATTTACATATATATATAGTTATATTTATTTGTATATTAATATAGATTCATATTAATATAAATATATTTATTTATATTATTACATATATATTTATTCATATATTAATATATATTTATATATATATATAAATATAGTTATATTTATTCGTATATTAATATAGATTCATATTAATATAAATATATTTAGTTATATTAAAAGATATACATTTATTCATATATTAGTATATATATATTTATTTGTATATTAATTTATATTTATATTTATTTATATATATATATTTAGTTATAGTTTTTTATCCGTATATTTATTTGTATATTAATATATATTTATAAGATTAGTTTTAAATACATTTATAAAATATGTTTTTTTGTGTGTTTATAAATAAATAAATAAATACATACATACATACATATATATAACACACACATGCGCACATAGACGCGCACACACACACACAGACACACACACATATATATATATTTATGAATAAATACATATATGTGTGTGTATTTGAAAAGCCATAGAATGTTAAAATGACCATAACTTCTAATCCAAAAGTCTGTTTTAACTCCAAAACTAGTCAAATCGAAGAAAATGAAACAATATTCGATATGATATGTGGTACAGGCCTAGTGGACATCTGGATCAGAAGTTATACCTATTTGAATGTTAAAAAAGGGGGTATACCGACTAAAAACTCAGCTTTAGAGGCCTTATGGGATTTTTTAGGCCTCAAAAAAATGTGACAGAAGGTTCCCTTGGGTCACTAGCGTATAGAGCTTGTCATAAGATTCTATTTGATATACTATAGAGCTCAAATGACACCCGAATCAAAAGTTATGGTTTTTTGAAGTTTGAGTTACATTTTCAACTTATTTTAGATCTTTTATTAATTTTTTTGTTTTTTGGTGTCTTTAAATTTTTATTAAATGATTATTAATCGATGATAATTATCAAATTATTAATTAATAATATTTTTTAAAATATTTTAAATCCATTTTCACTGAATTTCTTATATATTAAATGTAATAGTCTATTTCTACTTATCTAAAACATATTTAAAAAAATATATATTATATTTATACTAATATAAACATACTTATATAACAATATATTATTTTTCATGATTTTTTTTAAATATAATCTTTATTAGTGCTAAGAAAAAGCGTTGATAATGCACCCCCCCTATCAACGCTGCTAAAAAACACTAATAAAGGGGTACCCTTTAACAGTGCTAAAGAAGCTCTGATAAAGGGGGGCATTTATCAGTGCTAAAAAAACACTGATAAAGGGTGGCACAACGGAAACCTAGTTTTATGGTAGTGAGAATGGTGATTTCATTACCCATTGGATGGAAGTGTCTGTAGGTGTAGTTGGAACCCTTAACATAAAAACATCTCAATATATTTATGATACTGAGGTTATTATATAATAATGGGATAATAATATTTTAAGGGTTGGAGAAATAAATAAAACACAAGTGCTCATTGAAGAATGTTACCTCTTCTTTGGGTAACTCCTTTTGGTTTGCACTAAAGGAATTATGTGGTTTGATTTCTACCCAAGGTGAGGATTCTAGGATGAGTGGAGGTACTTTTGGGAGCTTATTTTGGATGATCCAAAATGGATTGAGAGGTTTAAATAAGTGAGGGGGTGAGTGTCTTTTTATAGTGAAGGGGGAGTGGCATTCTTGTAAATATAAAAAGGTAAACACTATTGGGAGGTCTCCCTTACATCATGTTCCTCCAATAATGGATACAATTAATTACAAGTGTTGATAGGGTCTAAATATGGACATATAATGAGTTTTGGATAAGTTTCTAGGTAATTTGGCCCCTTAAGAGTAATGGTTAACCAATAAGTAAATTTGTTTTTACCTTAATTGCTTTAATTAATTTTAATTGCTTTCACTAAACTTTTTGGTCAAAAACTAAGTTGAAATTACTAGAAATTTTAAATTATTCTGATTCCAAATATAGAATAAATTTTTATAAATTACAATCACATAAGTGGTAGAATTTAATTTAAAATTAATCTCATAGATGAGATGACAAAATATATTTTTAAAGTGAAAATGTTCAGTTTTTATATCTAAAATCACTAATAAAATGATTCCAATTATCTAAATTGGATTAAATTATAAAAAAATCATCTAATTGTAATTTAAAACTAATTAAAAATATAATTTAACACTATAAATTATTTAGATGAAAAATCAATTTTCAATTATAATTTGGTGTCAATCACTATTCATCAAAATATAAAAGTTCTAATTAATTCATCACAAAAGGATTAATTATATGAACATGTGTAAACCATATATTCATAATCTAGTTAATCATATCAATTTCCTCCATTCCAATGTCTAGGTGATAACTATCATGTGAAATAATAATATTAATCATATATTATTGTCTGGTAAGATTCGGCCACAAGTTATTGAAGAAACTAAATGTAACATGCAACACAAGATAAAATGGGTGTCACATATAATGCATGATAAACTTTGTATTATGTGTAACTCAAGCTATCAAATAATTTAAATTAATTTGAAAGAGAAATTTTATAAAATCTCATGATGTTACACTTTCTCTTCGCAAGCTTCTTGGAGATGAGACAACATACAATATCATCCATGTCTTGATGTGGTATCCACAACTCACAAAGGGTGTATGATGGTGAAATTATGACATAGATATCATATACATCATACATGAGTCTCCTATAATAATTTGTATACCCTCGCTTCCTGAGGTGTCTTAACGGGTATTGGGGACTCCAGCACCTTGAATTTTCTATGTCATAGTATTGTGTGAAAGGAATGTATTACTATTTAGAAATTCATGTGAGATAAGACAATGGTTTTTTCCATAATTAATCGTAGTGTGTTTTTTGTATTACTTGACATTTTTCTGAAAAAATAAAATCTATCATATGAGTACTTTTATCTTGATTATCGATTAGACATTATTGATTAATTAATTAAATCATTAAATGTCTCTCACTATTTTATCAAACTCTAGAAACCCTTTATACTAGAATTGGAATACTCTTTCACTTGAGTATTCTATTAGAAAGTATCATTGAACCACTCCTCATATTCAAAAAATTTTGGTTATTCCACTACTCGTAGATTTCGAGGTATGCATTTGACTGGACAACCGCATTAACTAGAGGATCCTTGATCTATTTAGTTAAGTCCCAAATTTTAAAATCATAAATATGATTTACTCATCACTTTCCTCTAAAGTTGCAGTAAGATCAATTTAGCTACTTCTTTGCTACCAAATTTAGTTAAGTCAACTCATCACTCTCATAAGAACTCCTAAGTAAAAAGATACACTCTCAACTTTGGTTAATGAGCTGTAAGAATTGGGTTTTTACTTGTGGTATAGATCCTTTAATTTCCAGTTTAAATCTTTGGTTTTAACATAATATGGTTACCTAGTGTGGATATAGATAAAATGGGGGTGTTTGAGGCTTGTTTAGAGCTCAGAGCCCTAGTTTTTTAAAGAAAAACTGGGCCATGCAATTAGTAAAAATTGTACAGCCTAGCCCGCATGGTTTCCCCTAACAGTGCTGGGAATTTTAGAGGGAAAAGTAGGGTGCATGATTTTTCCTAACTGAGAGCCTAGATTTGCACACCTGTATTGGAGGTTTTTAATTCTTAGCAGAGGAGACTAGTAGGGTTGGCACATAGTTTCTCAAACTATACAGCCTAACCATGTGGGTACCCACTTGAGACGGAGCTTGATGCATGATTTGACCAACCATGTCACACCCAGGCTTGATTTTTCCTTGGTTTTGGGTTAGGTCAGGGTTCGGGGGAATTCCTTGTTTAAATTTTTGAATTTTTATTGAAAGATAAGTGTTTTGAGCTTGGTGGTACCGGGTGTGTGGGAAGGACACGGTTTGGAGACTGTGTGGCTTGCCCACGTACCCATGCGACAGCTTCTAGAGTGGGCAGAAGCTATTGCACGGTTTGTGCATGGTCACTTGAGCTATACATGGGATGTGCGGTTGTGGTATTCAAATCAATAAAATAAAATACAGCAATCGAGCATTTTAGGCATAATAATGACGTTTTTAATGTTTCAGATAATAGTATTATTATTATTAAATATGTTTTGTTACTAATATTTATTACTATTGTTAAAATGGTTATTAAAATTATTACTATTAAAAATGTTATTAATTTTATCATTATTAAGAATGGAACAAGTGTTAAAAATAATTTTTATCTTTATGTTTCTTATTATTTTTATTATTATAATTAATTGTGTTATTATTATATATTATTAATAATATTATAAATATTACAATTAAAATTAATGTTAATTAAAGCTATTATTAGGAATTATTTTATTGATTATATTATTATTATTATTATTAGTTTCTTATAGTTTTTCTTTTTTTAAAGGAGGGGGGGTAGTCGAACCCTAATTGGCACTACCCCCCACCCCCACCCCCACCACCCTTCTCCCCCATCGCGCCCCAAACCCCCTCCTTGTGCAAACCCCCTATTCGAGCCAACTTTGGGTGTTTCTCCCTTCTTCCAGTAACCTTGCCTCTGACCGGTGAACCCCGGTGTGACCTGTGTTCTCCTTCCCTCTCCATCTAACACCCCATTTCTGGCGCGCACCTCATAGCCCGTGTGGCCCTAGCTGCATGCCCCTCTCCAGCGTTTCACCTCTCCCTCCCTCCTCTCCAGCCAACCCATGACCCTCAGCACCCTCCTCTCCGGCAGCCTCCACCTTTGGTAAATTTTTCATCCTCCTTTCAGTGTAAAGTTATTCCGAAGTTAGGTTTTATTTTTATGCTCAAATCCTTAAATGTCGAGTCTGATTTTGGCATGTAGGGTCAGATTCAGCTTCCCGCGGGTGCGATTGTGGTGTGATTAGTGTTTTACACCAGATTTCGTGTTTTCCTTGATATTTGAGGTAGTATCTCATTGCATATGCCCCTTTAAATTAAGTTCACCTTGATTGCTTGATGCTCTCACCTCTTTTAGTTGCTAGATAGGCGTTTATTATTATTAGATTAATTATACCATGTGGAAATTGTTGGTTTCCCTGGGTTTGGATAATTTTTTTACCAAATTAATTGATTTGACGTGTATTAGGATTAATTATCTTGGTGGTAAATTTGTTTTTAAAATAATTTAGTTTGCGTCTAATATTTTGTAGCATGTTTACGTGAAATAAAGTGCATTTTTGATGAAAAACAATCTTGTATTATTTAATAGTTTTTCATAAATTGTGTAATTAGTTTATTCGAGTGTGCAAGGGGTACTTATTTTGTTTTGGAACATTGTGGGTGTTCGTTTAGGTTTTTGAATGATCTTTGTGTGTGTAAAGTCATGTGTTACTCTTTAAAATTGTTTTATAAAATTTTAAATGGTTTATTGAATAATTTGAATGGTGTAAATCGTGATTTGGAAATGTTTAGAGGTGTGTATGATTTTAAAAGTGTATTTTTAATGTGTGGTTAATTTTTTTCAAGTTGTACATATCAAGTGTTTTCTTTAAATGTTCTGATTGGAACATTAAAATGACTATTGATTTATTATGACATAGTTTGGTTTTTATAAACACGTTGGTGAAGTTCAAAGTGGTGATTTAAGTCTTTAAATAGGTTTTGAACAATAAGTGCTTAATGGTTTATGCCCCTTTGGCCATTGTAAGTGTTTTCCTGATTTAAATGGTGTGCGGGATTTATGAAATGGGTTTTTCAAAAGTGTGTCTGGTTGTGAAGGTGGGTTGTGTGTCGTCATTTATTAAATGAACTATTTTTGTGAAAAGGTTGTAAGGCCTTTTTGGCCACGTTAGAATAAAGATGATGTTTGGTGTTATTTTAGAAATTTTTTCTAAGTGTTTTTTGGTAAATAGTTAAATATTATGATACAAAAGGCCCAGTTGGCATTTTGAAATGGCTCTTTAGAAAACCCCTCTTGAGTTGGGTCTCCTACCCAGTTGGTTGATCATGAATTGGAAGAGTTCTCGGTAAGGTAATTCCATTGTATGATAATAATTTTAAGGTAGGAGACTAACCTTGAGGTGGTCAGGGGTGCTGAATTGTGTGGTGAGTTTGGTTATATATGTGTGGATTGTTGTTTTAATAGTATGTCACACCCCCTTATGAAGTATACATGGGAACCTAGCATAGAAAAAATGTTTATTAAGAATGATTGTTTCAATAGTTTAGATTATGCACTGGCTAGTGGCCCATAGGAGGTAGATACTTGGAATTGTTGTTATGGGTTTGGTCCTCTCAACCAGGTTAGGTAGGGTGATGGTTATTCATTAGGGCATTATGACATTATTGAGTAGGGCATGCCTTCAAGATGAGTCACATGTATAGTATGTTCCGATCTTCCTATGAGTTCCTAGGCATTCACGGGTTGATGTGACACTAGACTTGTTATCCATGACTCTCATTGTGAGATTGTCTCCCCTGCTTTTAGTTTTAGAGTTTCCTTGGTAAATTTTTAATGTTTGTTTTTGTTAAAATGGGTTTTAATCCATATTTCACTTTATAATGAAAAATGAATGGCTCTTACTTGGTCCCCTTTTAACCTTCCCTCCCACAAACTTATCTTATCTTTGCAATGATCCTTGTTTTAAAATGAGAGGGAAATGGGTTGTGATTTGTTTATTTTAAAATGTAAAGTATGGAAAACCTATGTTTATAGCTTGTATTTCAAAAATAAAATCAATGTTTCTTTATTTAATAGATGTGCACTAGGGGTAGAATTATTTGGGCCTACCTACTGAGTTTTAATACTCACGCCTATATAATTTTTCTTATTTTTATCCTTAGTGTAGGTTTCAACTTGGTTCGGATCTCCTTGGGTGAAGTTTGGTTTCTATATCAAAGAGTAACCCACAGGGTTATGTAGAGTCTTAGTCGTGGATAGGTTAGTCATGTTGTTGGTCATTCTTTCATTTCCTGTAATTTAATTATCTTGCGTTTTTCTATTTTATTTCTATTTCTTAGTTTATTTTCATTGGGTGAAATCATTATCATTTATACTCAATTGATTTCATGGAACTTGTCACCATCCCAGAAGGATTGGGAATGCCTCTCAATCCTTGCCATGGATTGGCTCAGGTGACCAATTCAAAGTTAGCCCGGGTTGGTTCATGAAAAAATGGTATTAGAGGAGGTCAGATCTTAAGTGGATGTTGGTTTTTAGAGTTCCCATTGTTATTTGTGGTTTTCGTGGTAGAAGGAGTAGGATTGTCGGGGCCTGGGACATAGGAACGGGAATGACGTCATGAACCCTTGCTCGTTCCAAACCTTGGGTTACCAAGGGATGTCCATGTTTGTTGGTGTTTTTTGCTTCTTATGATTTATTTAGTGTTGGGAAATAAAAATGGATTTGGTAAGTGGAATCTATGATCTCATAGGGATTATAAATCCATGTAAATCTAGGGAAATTACCCTAGGATACACTCTGTAATAGTGGTGTGATTGACATATGGTCGTCATTCATATAGCCAAGTCACCCGTCGACACTAGTTTCCCCTTCTAAATTGTTTTTTGTTTTGTTAATTCTACAAAATGGCTTTGAAAAGTTTTGGTTTTGAGTTTTGAAAGGTTTAATTTGATATGGTAATGGATTTTTTTTATAAAGTTCATTATTTATTTGTTTCTTAGTGTCCTCCCTCATGAATATTCGATGGATCCCCAAGGTACAGCTTTGAGTGGTGCATCTCTGGAAAACCCTCTAGTTGATCAACCTATAGATTATGTCCTTGAGTTTTGGAAGTTCAACCCTCCACTCTTTTATAGTCAATAATATCCTCTCGAACCAGAGGAGTGGGTGTGGAAGATTGAGAGATACTTCAGTTTACTTATGCTTCCTGAGTCATTAAAGGTAATGTTTTCTACATTCATGCTCGAAGGCCCAACATGGAAATGGTGGAAGGTCGTGTCTTGAAGAAAGTCTCAGGAAGATATTACTTGGGAGTTCTTCAAGTCATCGTTTTTCCAATAGTATTTCTTTGAGATGACGAAGCTAAGAAAGATGATGAATTTGTGTGGTCTTCAGCAAGGTTTTGGATCAGTGCCAGAATTTTATCGAAGCTTCTTGGACCTAGTCCCATATCAACCAGGGTATGTAGCAAATGATCTCGTGAAGGATCGACATTTTGAGTTTGGAATCCATCCTAAATTGTAGTATAAGGTGGACTAACTCAACCTTACCACCTTCTCCAACATGATGAGGCAAACCTTTTGTGCCAAATATGAGTTAGCAGGGGGAATTAGGATGGAGAATCCTCTTCTGGTCTTTGTAAGTGGTGGATAGAATGTTGATAAGAACAATGAGACATGGTCTGATGCTAGTGGTGATGGTAGGGGAATTAAGAGGCCTTTAGGCCTATAGTCAACTTATTTAGAGTAAAACATCATGATATTTCATCATTATGGTAAGTAGGGTTACAAAAAATCTAGCATGCCCAAGTTCTCCAAGAACCTTCCACACCTTTGGACGCTTGGGTCACCTGCAGTGGTTCTGTCGCGGTGTTTCCAAGAAGCATCGTGAAGCCAGACCCAACTCTTTGAATGTCACATCAACCCATTCTCGGGATTAGGGATGTGTTTGGGATCATTTTTTAGTTTTCTTTCTATAATGTTTCTTGGATGCAATAGCTGTGTATAGTAACATTTATGGTGTTAATTTTCCTTCGGTTGTAAGAATGGGTGTCATTGAACCCCCTTTTGGACTCCTTTCTTAATGGAAGCATGTTTTATGAAATTTTGATCTATGATTTTTGTATGGGGGTTTCTAAAGAATTACTATGAGGTAATATAATCTTCAATCAACGGAGCTCCATTTATAGGTCCTAGAGTGAAGTCGGCGTGTAGTTGGAAGAATCCCAGTGGTGTAAAAGGGCTTTGGTTTAATTTATATCCTTACTGTGGATTGTTTGTTTTATTCCTAGGGTGTAAAGTTGTTGGTATATCAGTGGATATTGTTTGTATGCTCTTATTGTTGCCCCCCCTACTCTGTGGTGGGATTTTTT
The DNA here is from genome assembly GCA_963277665.1 of Viscum album. Taxonomy (NCBI): domain Eukaryota; kingdom Viridiplantae; phylum Streptophyta; class Magnoliopsida; order Santalales; family Viscaceae; genus Viscum; species Viscum album. Next base: position 164,086,970 of record OY728144.1, read on the forward strand.
TGTTTGTATGTAAATTCTTTGAGTTTGGTTAACCTCATAAGTTCTTATGGTGGGGCGACCCATCGCGGGTCTCGTTGAATTTAGTTTTGGCCTGTTTCTAATGGTGGGGATTTCATTTAGGCCTCCCCATGTAAATATCCTTGTTTTTTCATTAGTATGAGTTCTTTTTGAAAATATTTAAAGTATTTTTGTTTTTAAGGTTGGATCTACTGACAAGAAAGTTCTGTGCCTTTTGGACTAATCAACTGGGAGTGTTTAAACTTTTGGGGGTGGGTAGCACTTAGCGAGGAGTCTGTCTGGGTCTCCTGAGTTCTTCTAGCTATCCCTTCGCTTGTTGGTGGTTTTCTGTGATCACTTAATTTATCATTCCTTAGGGACCTCCTTGAACTGTATAGGAGCATCAATTTCTGTTTGTATTTCAGCCTTGTTATGGATTTTTGGGGGTGGAAAGCATTATGGTGGGAAGAATTATCACACCCAAGTTTTATTTTTCCTTGGTTTCATCTCAAGTCAGGGTTCAGGGGATGTCCTTATTTAAATTTTTGAGTTTTTATTGAAAGATAATTGTTTCGGGCTTGGCGGTACCGGGCGCACGGGCAGGGCACAGTTTGGAGACCGTGCGGCTTGCCCGGGTACCTAGGCAACAGCTTTTGGAGTGGGAAGAAGATATTGCATGGTTCGCACACAGTTTCTTGAGTCGTGCATGGGCCGAATGGTTACGGTATTCAAATAAATAAAATAAAATAAAGTAATTGGGTGTTTTAGGCATAATAATGACATTGTTAATGTTGCATATAATAGTATTATTATTGTTAAATTTGTTTTGTTACTAATATTTATTATTATTGTTAAAAAGGTTATTAAAATTTTTACTATTAAAAATTTTATTGATGTTATCATTATTAATAATGGAATAAGTGTTAAAAATAATTTTATCTTTATTTTTGTTATTATTTTTATTATTATAATTAATAGTGTTATTATTGTAAATTATTATTATTATTATAAATATTATAATTAAAATTAATGTTAATTAAAGTATTTATTGGGAATTATTTTATTGATTATATTATTATTATTATTATTATTAGTTTCTTATAGGTTTTCTTTTAAAAAGGGCGGGGAGTTGAACCCTAATCGGCGCAGCCCCCCCCCCCCTTCTCCCCCATCGCGACCTGCACCCCCTCCCTATGCAGACCCCCTGTTTGAGCCTACTCTGGTGGTTTCTCCCTTCTATCGGTGACCATGACTCCGGCCGGTGAACCCCGGCATGACCCGCGGTCTCCCTCCCTCTCCGGTTGACTCCCCATTTCTAGTTCTCACCGTACAACCTGTGTGGCACTAGCATTGCACCCCTCTCTGGTGCATTTCCTCTGCCCAGTGCCACACCTCGTTCTCCTTCCTCTCCATATGACCCATGACCCCCGGCACCCTCCTCTCTAACAGCCTCCCCCTTTGGTAAAATTTTCAACCTCCCTTAGTTGTAAAGTTATTCCACAGTTATGGTTCATTTTTATGCTAAAATCCTTAAATTTCGGGTCTAATTTTGGTGTGTAGGTTCAGATTCAGCTTTCCATGGGTGCGATTGTGGTGAAATCGGTGTTTCGCACCAAATTTTGGGTTTTCATTGACGATTGAGGTAGGATCTCATTGCATATTCCCCTTTAAATTAAGTTCACCTTGATTTCTTGATGCTCGTACCTCTTTTAGTTGCTAGATGGGTGTTTATTATTGTTACATTAATTATACCATGTGGAAATTTCTGGTTTCCCCATGTTTGGATAATTTTTTTACCTTCTTAATTGATTTGACATGTTTTGGGATTAATTATATTGGTGCGAAATTGGTTTTTAAAATAATTTAGTTTGCATCTAATATTTTGTAGCATGTTTAAGTGAAATAAAATTCATTTTTTATGAAAACCAATCTTGTGATGTTTAATAGTTTCTCATAAATTGTGTAATTAGTTTATCCGACTGTTCAAGTGGTGCGTATTCTGTTTTGGAACATTGTGGGTGTGTGTTTGTTCATAAATGAAGTTTTTGAATGGGTTTTGTGTGTGTAAATCCTTGTGTTACTCTTTAAAATTGTTTTATAAAATTTTAAATTATTTATTAAATAATTTGAAAGGTGTGAATCATGTTTTAGAAATGTTTATAGGTGTGTATGATTTTAAAAGTGGATTTTTAATGTGTGGTGCATTTTTGTCAAGTTTTGCATACCAAGTGTTTTCTTTAAATGGTTCGATTGGCACTTTAAAATGACTAGTGATTTATTATTACATGGTTTGGTTTTTATAAACATGTTGTTGAAGTTCAAATTGATGATTTAAGTCTTTAAATAGGTTTTTCACAATAAGTTCTTAATGGTTTATGCCCCTTTGGCCACTATAAGTGTGCTTCTGATTTAAATGGTGTGCAGGATTGATGAAATGGGTTTTTCAAATGTGTTTCTGGTTGCGAAGGTGGGTTTTGTGTCATCATTTATTAAATGAACTATTTTTGTGAAAAGGTTTTAAGGCCCGTTTGTCCACGTTAGTATAAAGATGATGTTTGGTGTTGTTTTGGAAATCGTTTCTAAGTGTTTTTTGGTAAATGGTTAAATGTTGTGAAAAAAAAGGCCCAGTTGGCATTTTGAAATGGCTATTTGGAAAACCCCTCTTGAGTTGGGTCTCTTGCCTAGTTATTTGATCATGAATTGGGAGAGTTTCAAGTATGGGACATCCCTCGTATGATAATTATTTTAAGGCAGGAGACTAGCCTTGAGGTGGTTGGGGGGTACCGAATTGTGTGGTGAGTTTGGTTATATATGTGTTTCTTATTGTTTGAATAGTATGGCACACCCCCCTTGTAAAATATCCATGGGAAACTAGCATAGCAAAGAGTTTTACTGAGAAATATTTTTTCACCATAGCAGGTGGATACTTGGGTTTATTGCTATCGGTTTGGGCCCCTCAACCAGGCCAGGTAGGGCGATAGTTGGGCGTTAGGGCGTTATGACGTCATCGAGTAGGGAATTCCTTCAGGATGAGTCACACGTATAGTATATTCTGGTCTTCCTCTGATTTCCTTGGTATTCCTGGGTTGATCTGACACTAGACTCGTTATCCATTGCCGTTGTTGTGAGACTATCTCCCGTGCTTTTGGTTTTGGAGTTTCCTTGGTAAATTTTGAGTGTGTGTTTTTGTTAAAAATGTTTTAAGACCTATTTCACTTTATAATTAAAAATTAATGGCTCTTACTTGGTCCCCTTTTAACCTTCCCTCCCACAAACTTAGCTTATATTTTCAACGATCCTTATTTTCAAATGAGATGGAAATGGGTTGTGATTTGTTTATTTTAAAATGTAAATTATGGAAAACATATGTTTATAGCTTGTATTTCAAACATGAAATCAATGTTTCTTTATTTAAAGGATTTTCACTGGGAGTAGAATTATTCGGTCCTACCTACTGAGTTTTAATATATAATGTTTCATGTTTTTAGCCTTAGTGCAAGTTTCAGCTTGGTTTAGATCACCTTGGGTGATGTTTGTTTTTGGTATCAGAGAGTAACCCATGGGGTTACATGGAGTATTAATCGTGGATAAGTTAGTCGTGTTTTTGTTTGTTATTTTATTTCCTATCGTTTATTTATATTGTGTTGTTCTATTTTATTTCTACTGCTTAGTTTATTTTCATTGGGAAAAATCATTCCCATTTGTACTATGTTGATGCCCTATTTCTTGTCGCAAGCCCAGGAGGATCAGGAACACCTCTCAGGCCTTTCCATGGATCTTCTCGGGTGACTGGTGTAGGGTCGACCCGATTTAGTTTGTGATAAACCATGTGGCCAAACCATGTCACTCATAATTTTGGGTAAAATTACCATTTCACCATTAATGACATATATCTTGACCCCCTCCTTCTTTTTTCTTCATTCCAATATATAGGGAGCTCTTTCTCCTCCCATTGAATCTCTCAAGCTCCTCCTCCTAGGTTTAGTGATATATCCTTCATCCAAAATCTGTTTCATTCATAATCAATCTCATTATATAGCCATTGGTGAGTAATATATTTATATTTCGTCTTTTGTCATTTTTTTCTCTTGACAGAGTTTTTTAGGTGCAAGCTCATATGCCCTATTTTCAGGGTATTCGTCTATTTTTCCAATTTCTCTCGATCTGGACCAAACCAAAACTCGATACTGGATTAGTACTCCTCTACAAGAATAATTTGGGTGGTTATAGTGACCCTATCTTTTCAAACATAAACATTACATAAATTTTTTGGAATATTTAAACATTATACAAACAAATTCCCAAATACCATAATTAGTCTAGTGCCTTTGGAAACATGGAAACATAAACACTGGTATAAATAAGCTACATCATCTCCCACTAAGTTCTTCTTGACTATCACCCTTCTTAGACACCTCAAACATAATACATATCATTATAACCTCGGTTAAATGAGACATAAAAAGGGGTGAGATTGGAAGCTTAGTAAGGGTAAACAAGGGAGACATATAAGCATAAACATTAGCATAAGGGTATGAGAACATGATCATGAAAATAGAATTTCATACCCTGCATATCAAGTATCATAACCGGAGTCATGGAATAAATATTGGTAGTTCATAAGGCATAAATTATAATTAAATAAGGAGAAAAAAGGCATGAAAACATAACATATGAATAAAACCTAGAATTGTGGTATATACATAAGCATATAATATTATTTCCATAGTAGACAAGGAATCACTACCAAGACCATATTGGTAGTATGGGTTCACTCCGCATACCATCTTGGTAGTCATGGTTCACTACCATGTCCATCTTAGTAGTATGATCTCACTACTTATACCATCTTGGTAGTCATAGTTCACTCTCATGGTCATCTTAGTAGTCAAGGTTCATTCCCAAAACTATCTTAGTCTATCTCATGAGATATAAATCTTTACCCAGTGTATTGGAGGGAGATATAAGTCTCACCCATCTCATAGTGAAATCATTCATACATGTGCCAAAAGATCATAAATATTCATATCATAACCCATTAAATGAAATGGGTATTATAAACATGTAATCATATCATAACCTATAGAAAGATACAGGTTTAATAATCATTTCATCATAAACATAACCCATGAAAAGAAGCGGGTTTCAAAAACAAATAACCTGCAAAAGAGAAACAGGTTTCATAAACATCATTATATCAAAAAATAATTCATTCAGAGAAAAAATATGAATGGAAACATTGAATAATTTCCCCATAAATGTGTGAATAACACCAATGGATGTTATCTTATATGGGAAATAATTTTGAAATATCTTTAAAAACATTTCATTAAGAAAATATCTTTTATTCTTTAAAAATTTCTGTTTATAACATAAAACCTTTTGAAATATTTTTCTTTGAAAATATATTTGAAAACTTATAAAGGAATATTTGAAAACAATAAAATATTTTTAAATTCATTTTTCTTTGAAAATGATCTTTAAGGATCTTTTGAAAACATTTTTGAAAACATTTTCAAAAACATGGGTTTTAGAATACAATAGAATTCTAACCGAAGAGAGAGAGGTGGTCAGATTTTACTTAAAAAATTTTCTTAAGTACCAAAGAGTGAAAAAAGTGGTACTAAAATGTGATGATATCTTTAATAAATATAGGATAAATAAACTCATGAGTATTATTGAGATATTGACCAAAATATTTCATCAAGGGAAGCATAAACATAAACAATCTCGAAAAGCAATGAGATTGTCTCAATAAACTCTTATAACTTGGTAACTTAGGATTGTACTCTCCATGTAAGAAAAGGAAATTACATTAAGCTTAAAATATAATTAAAATAATTATATTCATGATATAACATGTAAAATGGAATTATATACACCTCTAAAAATAGTTTAGGCATATAATAAAACATGAGTCTTAAAGAAGAAAAATTGTGACAAAACATTTTTACCGATTTGGTAACTTTTGAAACTTAAACCCCATGAATGAAATTTCATAAAATGGATATTTTAATACCCATAAATTTAGTTATAATATACATATAATACAATAATGTTTAGTACATACACCACACAAAAGGAAAGAGTGGCGAACATAGCATGTATCTCACAGGAATAAAAAAGTGAGATGAAATCCCCTTACCTTGTGTCTTGACTCTCTTAATACTCATACAAGATTCCTGTATAATAAATATAAGTATATTATACATATTTTAAAAAATAATATTCTTATACATAATATCATATATGCTTTTATTATGAACTTATATTACCCATTTGTTAACAATCCTATGTTAAGGTTTCACTTCGGGTAATATTTGCTTTGTTCTTCGAATGTGTCTTAATTTGTTATATTGTTGGTCCTTATAATTATATCATGATTATAGAATGTAAATCATAATATAAATATCATTCATATATACTATATTTATATTATAATAATCTATATCATAAAGAAGTATGAAATGGAATACACCATTCATGGAGAAGGTAAGTCGTATGTACGCATGAACGTTGTTTCTTTTTTAATTGTCGTATTGAAATAAAGAAAGAAAATGATATAAAAGTTTATATGTATATAATATAATTAAATTAGAATTATAATGTTATATATATCATATAATTTCACTCAACTCTTCCTTAATACATTCCATGTAGTGTGTGAATGAATCACATCGCTTTGAGGGGGTGGTAGTCCACACTTCCTCAAATGAAATTATTGTAATTACACCAAATGGAAAGTAAAAAAAGATGTGTGTTTTAAAAGGGATAAATAATATTAAATAAATAATAAATATATTATATTATATATATAAATATATTTTCCATTATAATGTCCACCATGATAGGTGGTAAAGGAGAAATGAACAATCATTGTTTAGTGAGGCAATAGTTCACCGTACACGTAAACAGTATGTTTGATATCCATTAGATGGAGGTGTGTGTAAGCTTAGGTAAAAACCTTAGAATAAAAATATACTAGTATATTTAGGATATTTTTGTTTTCATAAAATAATGGAATAAAGAGAGTGGAGGGTTGGATAGGAAAATAAAGGAAAGGAGCTTGAGAGAAGACGTTACCTCTGAATCAGGTAATTCCTTTTGGTTTGTCCCAAAATTATTCCTTGAGTTGACTTATGCCCAAGTTAAGTCTTATAGGAATAATTTAGGGAATTTGGGAGCTTATTTGAGAATATTTTTCTCAAGAAAAGGGGATTGATAGGTGTGAGGAAGTGGGTAGAAGTGGTGTCCTTTTATAGGTAAGGGAAAGGACGCACTTGGCATTTTTGAAAACAAGTTATGTGTACCCACGTTTTGACCTAAAAAAGTCATACCAAACCAAAAAAACTCAATAATTGAAGTTTTATGGCTGAATAATGTCCATAAAATGGGTTTTGGACAATTTTATAGGTCTTTTTAGGTCTTATATTTAAAGTTTAGTACTTTATTAACCTAATTTTTCTCTTAACTGATGTAATTAATTTTAATCACTTTGACTAATATTTTAGGTCGAAAACGATGTTGATATTATTATAAAAATATAAATTATGATTATTCCAAATATATAATACATTTTTCAAAATTATAATCATAGAATTGGTAGAAATTAATTTAAAATTAATCCCACAGTCGGGTCAACAATGCGTGTTTTTAAAGTACACATGATCAAAAGTTTACTAAGTTTTTATATCCAATTTCAATATTAAATTGGTTAAAATTACCATAATTGGATTAATTTATAAAAATATTATCAAAATAAACTATTAAATAGATTAAAAATATAATTTAACCTTATAATTAAATTAAATTAAAAAGCAGTTTTGAATTAAAATTCGGTATTTTTCACGATTCATCCAAAAATGAAGTTTGTCAGAAAAATCCAAAAAAAATAACCTTAAGATATTTTTGACATTATAAATTAAAATAAGAAGTTTATTTTATCAAATTAAATTTCCAAATGTGTCTAAAATTTATTTTATTAGTTTTCACAAAAGGACATTAAAAACGGTTCATTCGAGAAAATGGTATTTTTAAACATAGAAGGACTTTACAAAAAAACCTATCTTTTATTATCAATATGTTTTATTTATATAAAAATTTTATAAACAAAATTTGAAAAGTATTTATTATTATTAATATAACTAATTTTAATGGATAGGTTATAATTATCTCATTTAAATAATTATAAAAAAAAGATGTTTCGTAGAAACTTTGTAGTGCATGTATCGTACCCCAAGTTGGTGTTGTGTGTAACGTGTGACAAGTCGGTTCTGTGTGGAAGGTATATTTGAATTAGTTAATTGAAATATATAAATTAAAATTAAATTTATTCATAAAAAATGGTCTGTAAAAACTTAGGGTGTTACAGTGCTCTAGTTATTATCCCTAAAAGTTGAGATGTTTTATAATGTGTGTCATTGTGTCGCACACCAGTTCCACCATGTGTTTCCCCTAAATTGAGTTTTTCTTAAATCTGTTACCTTGTTTAGGAACCTAATGATCTTATCAGATCCCAAGATTCATGTGAGGTCATCAACCTCAAAGTATGCCACCCCTATGGGTGTGCCCTTTATATGCCTAATTGGATTCCATGGTTATATATCCAAAACACCTATTAGTGTGATTGGTTTTATTTCTAAATGGTGATATCATAATTAATAATATATGAATGTAGTGTTGTAGCATATCTAACACACTTATCAATTGAATATGAGTTAAATGAAGGTGAGTGGTATGACCATGTCACCTAATCAAATTGAACTATGGTTACACCCTTATTATTAATGAATATAAGGAGTTATGAATTACATTTTGGCTCTGATTAAATCCCTTGACTATTTATAATTTATTTAATTGAGCCTAGAGACCCTTATATTATAAAGTGGGAACGATGACCCTCATTAATTATGATGCGGGCATGGTGACACTGATGTTATGATACGAGCATGGAGGCCCTAGTGGCATGATATGGGCATGGAGACCCTAATGTTATGATATGGGCATGTTGATCCTAGTGACATGATATGGGCATGGTGACCCTAGTGACATGAAACATGGTTATAGAGACCCTATTGATGTGATATTGGGAATGAAGACCCTTGTGATATGATTTGGGCATGTTGAACCTATTGATATGATACTGGGAATGACGACCCTTATTGTGATACTGTGCATGGAGTCCCCTATTCATGTGATATTGGACATGGAATCAATTGATACTTATGATACTCATGTTAAAACTTTTGGAATCTTGATTTAAGCCTTAGGTCTAAGCTAGTAGTATTATCCATATACATCTGGTTACTTGTTCAAAGACTATCCATCTTAGGCTGAAGCAAGTACTGTCATCCTGGTGTCCTCTTGGAACCGATCTGACCCATTTATAGCTTTCATTATTGTTTTCTATTATTATATGCCCACTTCCATATTATATACACTTCTGGATATTTATAGACACCATTGGTGGTGGCATACTGAGCTTATCTCACACCCTATCTGGGCCACCGATGGTACCCGGGTAGATTATATGGATGCAGGTAGGGATAGGGGAAAGCACCTAGTTATTGATACTTGACATGTTTATAGCATGGGAGAAATGTAGCATAGAACCGAGATATAGCTCGTGATACTAGTGTAGATAGTCCTTTTGAGCATTTTCTCCTTTTTGTTACATGTATTATATTGAATGCTTGATAGTTCATTTTTGTTGGGCATATAGAATATCATCATTTTTGTATACAATACTGGATATTGTTATTATTGGTTATTATATTGTTTTTATGATTTAACTTCCACTGCCATTTTCCAGTTTATTATTATACTTTTACTTTTTTCTATCTATTTCACCATTGTGATACTCTAGTCGTGAGGGTATAGTATCCCCATTGTACCACCATAGACCCTCAATGTTATTCAACAGCCTCTAGCATAAAAGAAGGCATGATTGAGGCCATGTGGTCCACCAGATTGGGGTGTCATTTAAGTGGAATCTGGGTTGGGACGTCACAAATTGGTATCAAAGTTTTATTTTCTTACCTTACTATTTTGAGAAAATAGACAGGAGATTAGGAACTCTTCAGAACTTGGTTATAAGTTGTGTTTGGGATAAGCTAACACACATTCAGGGTAATACCAAGTCACCTATAATAAAGAATTTTTTTGGTTATGTATTATTCTTATTATAGTTGATTTGATTCCACCATTGGCTGATGCACTTGAATTATGATGTTATTATTTCTATGATTGGGGATTTTATTTTAGCATGGCTCGATGAGATGGGGGCATGCCATCTCATGCATCATTTTAGGCACCTGTTATAATTCACATGTCATGCATTATGCCATTCCACGTTTACTTATTGTACGAATTGATTGCAACATGTTTTGGTGCTTATTTATATGTCCATGAATTGTGATAACACTTCATTTAGGAACTTGATAAGTGAATGGTTACTATTTAATGGATTCCACACTTCAATTTTTAAGGTGTATGGGCCCTTATAAATTGTAGGTGGTGATCCATATAGTCTAACCTTTTAAAGAGACATTAAATAAATGAGAATGAAATTAAATGAATTTGAAATCTAAAATGAAATGGTCACCATTAAATAGGGATTTCAGTTTCCATTTAAAGGGTGTTTTCCTCTATAAATTATGATTGAAACTCTCTATACTGAGACCAATACAGTAAAACACAAAGCTTGACCCAAACCTGACCTTAGTAGTGAGTAGTAGGTAGCATCTCTTGTGTTATTATTGATCAAATATACTACCCATACCTGGCCTTATGAGCAGGTAGAGGGGTGTGTTTTGCATATAAAGGCTTTGTACCTATTTTAATCTTACATCGGTGTCCTATGGAACTATCAAATTTTTATCTAAGGTGTGTTTTTGGAATTCATAGAGAAATGATACCATGATGTCCACTAGTCATATGCTAGGAGGGTGGTCATAGCCATGCTCTGGAGGTGGTGGTCCCTAATCCACCATGATACTTCTAGTAGTTCCACCAATGGCTCCTCCTGTTATCCCAAATTTGGGTGGTGATTATCATTTTTTAGGGTAGTTTTTGTGGATAATTCAGATGATATAGGGAGCTCTGTGCTCTGACCCTTCTATGGGAGAGTTAACTCAGGAGTTTTGGAAGCATCATCCACTGACTTTTTAAGGGGATAGTGGCCCCCAGGTTGCAGAGTTATGGATTGATATAGTTATTTCTATATTTGAGTATCTTGAGACACCTCCTGATAGGAGAGTTAATATTTCCACTTATATGATTCATGGATTCTCCAAACATTGGTGGGATATTCTGAACCAATAAGGTTAGTGTGAGGAAGAGAATTGGAGGGATTTAGAGCCAAGATTTTATGACCACTTCTTCCTTGAGACCTTGAGGGATGATTGTTCCATGTAGTTTATGAACTTTTAGTAGGGTTCAATGAATTTTATGGAATACTCATCTCATTGTACATAGATTCGGTGCTTTTCACCTATCTGTACTGCTGATGATCTAGTGAAACCGAGATGATTTGAGGATGGAATTATGCATCCTATTCATTCTCAGGTGAATATTTTTCGATTGGATATCTTGTCTGATATATAAAACAGGACCTCATCACCAACCGGAACATAAGGGAAGATGAAATTGTGAGTTAGGGTTGTTCAGAACCAAGACAGGGTAGTGGTTTGACTAGCAGTTGAAAGAGACACTTTGAGATTGCACGTGTGAGCAGCAGCAGCCAGGTGACACCCACTGACAGTTATGTGGTTTGTCACTAGTGTGGGAATCCTGGGCATAATTATCCCCATTTCCTAGATACCTCATCTAATTTTGAGGTTGTGGAAGATTGGGTTATCTATAGTACTTTTGTAGGACCTTCCCATATGTGCCGAGTGGGAGAGGATCCTCAGCAGATCCACCTTCAGGAGCAAGATCAGTAGCACCTCAGGTAGGTAACCGAAGTACTACTGGTCTTATAGACATTGGAGGATGTTGTGGATGAGGTAGCTAGACTTTAGATATACAGTGCCAGTAGATCATACCTGCTCTAGGTTGGAAGGTTATAGTATAGGGTTGGGGATCAAGCCATATATATTCAGTGCAGCCTATACCAGAGGAGCAGGGTGCCAAGACATCTACTGTTCGAGGTTCTATTCTAGTAGCCTCTACCATTTCATGTGCCTTATTCAATACAGGTGCAACACACTCTTTTATATTTATGGATATTCTAAAGAGACTTTGAATTCATATTGAGTACTCTTGTTGCATTATGATTCTTGATACACCCTTGGGTATACATTTAGAGAGTGTACACCAATATGAAGATTTCCCGCTTGAGGTTGGAAGCTATAGTTTCTTATGGGACATATTCTTCCTTGAGATTACGGGATTTTATTTCATTCTTAAGATGGAATAGTTAGTTCCCTATAATTCCTATGTGAATTTTTATCCCCAAAAGGTGTCATTTTCTTCACTAGAGGGTGGTACTTATAATCACAAGGGTGAGTGGGATGCCCGGGCATATAGAGTTGGACTAGAGAATCATGGGTTAGGTGGAGTGACTGCCCAAATTGTGAGGATTTTTATGGATGATCAGGGATAACATCAGATTGAATTCCCTCCTGTAGTCAATCAATTTAGGGATGTTTTCTCTAATGACATGTTTGGACTACCTCTAGAGAGAAATAGGTATAGTTAACTATCAAGTTAGTGTATGTAACTGCACCGATGTCCATTCCTCCTTATAGGATGTATACTACATAGTTGTGGGAGCTCAAGAGGCAGCTAGAGTATTTAGAGTCCAAGGGGTTTATATGACCCAACCTATCTCTCTAGGGTTCACTGGTCCCTTTCTCCAAGAAGGCATATGGAACCCTCAGGCTTTGTGTGGATTACCGAAAGTTAAATCTGATTACTGTGAAAACTCGATATCCCTTACCTCGTATAGATGATCTTTTCAACCAGCTCAAAGGAGATAGGGTATTCTTGAATATTGACCTAAGATTGGGTTATCATTAGGTTCAAGTTAGGCCTTTAGATATTCTATATATAGATTTCCTTCGTTGGTACATTTTATACGAGTACCTAGTTATCACATTCGGTCTTACGAACATGTCTATTTTCTTTATGAATTTGATGAATAGAGTTTTATATCCCTATCTGGATTCCTTTATCATGGTCTTCATAGATGGAATCGTAGTGTATTCTCATACTTAAAGTAACTATGTCACTCATCTTGAGGTCATTTTCAATACACTAACAGAGCACCAGTTGTATGATAAGATCATTAAATGTCACTTATGGATTGATAATATACACTTCTTGGGTCATATTATCACAAAGTTAAGAGTTTTAATTGACCTAGAGAAGGTGAGTTTTGTAGTTATCTGGGAGAATACCAAGAATGTGTTTGATATAAGCAGTTTCTTGGGACTGGATAGTTATTATAGGTGTTTTATACGGGACTTATCATACTTAGAAACACCTCTTAAGGTCCTGACTAAGAAAGGTGTGAAGTTTATATGGTATGAAGCCTACGAGACAGACTTTTAGGAGCTAAAAGGGAGACTGACTTCAGTGTCGGTCCTGATATACCAGATCTGGGTAGAAGTTAAACTATGTATTATGATGCATGAGGTATCAAGTTAGGAATAGTTATGATGTAGGAAGATCAAGTCGATGTATACATGATGTGGTAGTTGAGGCCTCATGAGCATAATTACCCGACGCATGATCTCAAGTTATCCATTATTGTTCATGCCTTGTGTAGTTGGTGGCATTACCTGTTGGGAGAGAATTTTGTGGTGTTTACAGACCACAAAATCCTGAGATATATTTTTATGCAGCATGATTTTAATATTAGGCAGTGAAGATAGGTTGAATACCTATAGTCCTTTGACTTCGAGCTAACCTATATACCTAGGAAAGGAAATGTTGTTGTCGATGATCTGAGTGGGAGCACTCAGACATGGGTACTTCAGGAGGCCAGTAGTAAGTGGAAGCTTATGGATATATTTTTTTAGATGCATATAGAGGTGGAGAACCATCATGGACATTCTACTTGAATCATTATCAGTGACCTCTTCACTTTTGGAGAGGGTGAAGATGAGGCAGTTTTTGGACCCTGAAGGATTGGTCCAAGGAGGGAGTATTTCTAGTCAGTACCTGTCTCCAAATTGGTCCATTGATGATTAGGACATCCTATGTATACATGGGTGTATCTGGGTCCCTACAGACATAATGGAGGATATGATGTGAAATTTTCATGCTTCTCAGTGGGTATTTCACCCAGGCAACTCCATGATGTGTCATGATATGTGTCGATAGCATTGGTGGTCAAGGATGAAACGTAAAATATCAAGTTTTATCACTAGGTGTTCTACCTTTAGGCAGATGAAGGTAAAGCACCAGTGACCAACTGTATTTTTTACAACCATTACCGATCCCATAATGGAAATGGTAAGATGTTTATATCTATTTTTTTGTCTTACCAAGGTATCCTCGAGGTAGCGATGCAGTTTGGGTAGTCATGGATAGACTGACTAAGGTAACCCACTTCCTTCTGATCCAGGAGACTTTCTCAGTTGATGAGCTGGGAATTTTATACATCCATGAGATTATACGACTACACATGGTCCTTTGTACTATCATTTCTAATTGGGATTCTCATTTTACATCGAGGTTTTGGCAGGGATTACAGAGAGATATGGGTATACAGGTGCTTCTGAGAACAGCTTTTCACCCCTATATTGATGGTCAATAAAAACAAATGATACTAGTGATGGAGGACATGCTTCAAGCATGCCTCCTTGATTTTGTAGGTTCTTGGGATAATCATATACCTATCATAGAGTTAACCTATAATAATAGATTTTAGACAATGGTTCAGATAGATCCTTATGAGACCATATATAGTAGGTTGTGTCGTTCACCCTTATGCTGGTTAGAGGCAAGAGAGGCAGTGCTACTAGGTCCTCATCTTGTTCAGAAGACTTCAGATCAGGTTTAGCTTATTAGGAATTGGATTTCGACCACTCGGTATAGAAATAAATCCTATGTCGATCACCATCAAAGACCTCTAGAGTTTGAGTTTGGGGATCGTGTTTTATTACAGGTATCAACCAGATGTGGGAATAGATAGATACAATGGTAAGGGAAGGTGTAACCTCATTATGTTAGGTGTTTTGAGATCTTGGAGAGAGTCAGACTAGTAACCAATCGGGTTTTTTTTTACCTTAGAGGTATCATTTCATGTACGACATCTTCTATGTTTTTCATCTTTTTTGTTATCATTCAGACATGTCTCATGTTTTTTATGCCAAGGATGTTGAGCTAGATATTGATACTTCTTTTTAGGGGTATCTTATACATATCATTGATCGAAGCATGAAATATATCTAAGGTCGGTATGTACCTTTAGTATGTGTGTTATGGTAGCACGGTTGGGTACAATATGATTCTTGGGAATGGGAGGCTGATGTATGTGATCAGTGGCCAGATTTGTTCTCAAATAGAATTTCACCTCCCTTGGAAGGGAAATTTAGGGATGAATTTATTTAAGGGGTGAATACTATAAGAACCAGGTTTTTACTTGAGGTACGGATCCTTTAATTTCTAGTTTAAATCTTTGGTTTTGACCTAATATGGTTACCTAGTGAGGATATGGATGAAACATGGGTGTATGGGACTTTTTCAAAGCCTAGAGCCCCGCTTTTTGGAAGAAAGAATTGGGATTCATGGTGAGTATAAATTGTGCCACCCAGCCCACACATTTCCCCTAGCTGTATGGGAATTTCATAAGGCAAAGAAGGGCACACGGTTTGACCTAACCATCCGCCCAGGGCCGCACACCTATGTTGTAGGCTTGTAATTCTTATCAGAGGAAAATAGCATGGTTGGAACATGGTTTCTCAAATTGTATGACCTAACTCTATGGGTCCCCTCTTGAGGTAGAGCCTAGAACAAGGTTGGTGCATGGTTTGGCCAACCGTACGACCAAACTTTGAGACCCAAAAAATTTGGGTAAAATTACCTTTACACCCTTAATGACGTATATATTTACCCCTAATTATTTTTTATTCATTACAGTATAATGGTACCTCTTTCTCCTCTCATTGAGGATCTTAAGATCCTCCTCCTAGGTTCGATGATGAATCCTTCATCCGAACTCTATTTCATTTAATGTCAGTCACATTGGATAGCCATCTATGAGTACTCTATTCATCATACACCTTTCATCATTTTTTTCTATCAATGGGGTTATTTAGGTGCAATCTCATATTCCCTATTTTCATGTCGTTCATCTATTTTTATGATTTCTCTCGATCTGGACTAAACCAAAGGCCGATACTAGACAAGTGCTCCTCTATAGGTATAAGGCAGGTGTTTTGGTTATTATACCTCAAAGTTGAGATGTTTTATAATATGATTCATTGTGTCGCACGCCAGTCCCACCATGTGTTTCCCCTAAATGGAATTTGTCTTAAATTGGTTGCCTTGTTTAGGAACCTAATGACCTCATCAGATCCCCTGACACATGTGAGGTCATCAACCTCAATGTATGTCACCCCTATGGGTGTTCCCTTTATATGCCTAATTGGATTCCATGGTTATATAGACAAAACACCTATTAGTGTGATTGGTTTTACTTCTAAATAGTGATATCATAATTAATAATGGATGAATGTAGTGTTGTAGCATGACTATCACACTTATCAATTGAAGATGATTTGAATGAATGTGAGTGGTATGACCACATCACCTAATCAAATTAAAAAATGGTTATTCCCTTGTAATTAATGAATGTAATGAGTTATAAATTACCTTTTGGCTTTGATTAAAGCCATTTACTATTTATAATTTATGTAATTGGGCATGGAGACCCTTTTGTTATAACATGGTCATGGAAAACCTCATGGATTATGATAAGGGCATGATGACCCTGATGTTATGATGTGGGCATGGAGACCCTAGTGACATGATACGGGTATGGTGACCCTAGTGACATAATACATGGGCATTGAGACCCTAGTGATATGGTACATGGGCATGGTGACCCTAGTGATGTAATGTTGGGCATGGAGACCCTATTGATATGATATTGGGAATGAAGACCCTTGTGATATGATTTGGGCATGATGACCCTATTGGTATGATATTGATCATGACGACCCTTACTGTGATATTGAGCATGTTGTCCCTTATTCATGTGATACTGGGCATGGAATCCCTTGATACTTTTGATACTCATGTTACAGCTGATAGACACTTGAGTTACATCTCGAGTCTAGGATAGTAGAAGTATCCATATATATGGCTGTAGATGTCACTACATATACAGTCCATATATGTGTATACATTTGGATACTTGTTCATAGACTATCCGACTTAGACCAAAGTGGGTACTATCAGACTAGTGTCCTCCTAGAACCAGAGCTGACCCATTTACACATTTTGTTAATGTTTTCTATTATTACCTACACACTGCCATATTATATGCACTGATTGGATATTTATAGACACTGTTGGTGGTGGCCTACTGAGTTTATTTAACACCCTATCTGGGTCACCGATAGAACCTGGGCAGATTATGTGGATGTAGGTATAAATAGTGTTAAGTACCCAATTGTTGATACTTAACATGTTTATAACATGGGAGCAAGGGAGCATAGGACCTAGTTGTAGCTCATGATGCTATTGAAGATAGTCCTTTTGAGTCATTTTCCCTTTTTTCTGCATGTATTATATAGCATACTTGACTATTCTTTTTTCTGGACATATGACATATCATCATTTTGTATACGATGTTGGATATTGTTATTATTGGTTATTATGTTGTTTTTATGCTTTACTTTCCACTACCAGTTATTAGTTTATTATTATTTTTTTGTTATTTGTCTATCTATTTCACCATTGTGCTACTCTGATCATGAGGGTATAGTCTCCCCACTATAACACCTTAGACACTCACTACTAGTTAGTAGCCTCTAGAATATGGGTAGGCGTGCTTGAGACCATGTGGCCCGCCAACTTGGGGCACCATTTAAGTGGAATTCAGGTCAAGACATCACACGAGCACCCCAAACACCTGGTTTTATTCAAATTCAAATGATGGAAGGTGTTTTGAGACTTAATATTTCTTTAATGGTTTTTTATATTTTTCTCAATGAATGTAATCCATTTCTATTAATATGTTCACACTATGTTGTTGCACTCACAGCTGAATATTAATATAAAAATATTCATCGCTTCTTTATGAATTTTTCTTATTTATTATTTTATGTGTTTTCCCACTATCATGTAAATTCATAAAATAATAAACAAATTCATAAAGAAAATAAAAATAGTCAACTAGTCTTGAGCATATAGAATTGGTTGATCCATTTAAACTTAATGGATCGATCATGACTTAGGAGTATCATACCTGAGTCGTAGTTTGACTCATGATACAGCTCATTTCCCATCCAGTGTGTTCACTACTTGTCTAGATTTCACCTCGACTTGGCGTTGTCTGGGACTTACACCATCCTCATCATGGTACATAAATATTCACACGTAGGAAAGGGGATATCAGTAAAAAATTAAATTAATTAGTTAATTCAATTTAATATCTAAATTAAATTAATTTTCTATCCATGTATTAAAATATTATATTTTAAAATAAGAAATAATATTTTAATTAATTTAATTTAATACTAAAATTAAATTAATTAATTAAATTAATTTTACTTAGCTCAGACCCCAAAACCTCACCCTGTCTCATTGCAAACTGAATCATAACCTTGCATACTCACACTAGACCATGCAGACCCCATAAAGGGGTGTTCTAGGCTAGTCAGGCCCACCTAGACCCATTTTGGGTCGGGTGGACCCACATAAGCTCATTTCAGGGTGAATCAGGTCCAACATGACATATTAGGGGTACCTCATGGGTGGGGTCAATTCACACTAGGTTCTAAAGGGTATCACGGTTGTCTCCAGTCGAAAGTTAGAGCCAACGTCGATGATTGGAACTCGGAAAAGGGGGTCTGACTGGGATCTGGCAGTGCTGAGAGAACGTGGGGGCAAGGCAACCTCTAGATTCGTAGTGGGTGATTGCCACCCGTCATTGTGGGAGAGCTCGGTAATGGCCGGTCTGCTGCTCTGATGAACCATTAAGGTTTTGGGAGCCATAGGAGTCAACAAGCAAGAGGTACATTGGTGGATGCCAGTGCGGTCTTGGACAGTGGCCTAGAGGGAGGTGCAGCTGACGAGCACTAGGGAGGGAGGAGGGTCATCCGATGAGATCCTAATTGTGGAGGAGGTGGCCTGGCTGAGCAAGCAGGAGGTTGAGGACCCTATGAGGGTGCTACACGACGACTATATGAAGGAGGAGGTGTCAATGACTTCTTTTTGGGAGGTGGCGGGACGCGGCAGCCAGAGAGTGAGGCTGGTTTGGCTTCTCCTCGGCAACCTAGGAGGGAGGAGGTCTAGATCTGGGTGGCTGAACAGGGAGGTTGGTGTGACTGCGCTAGGGGAGGTAGTGGCAACCCTCAGTCAGAGATTCTTCTATGGAGGTGTATGAGGTCAACCCATGGAGGGGTCCCTCTCTTTTGGCTTCACTCAGAAAATATACAAAAGCCTCTTTTTTGACTTTTTTTTATTTGTTTACATGTGGAAAAAAATGTACACATCTTTTGCAGATTTTCCAAAACCGCACCCCCTTGTTTTTCTAGTTGACTCACCCCACTAACCCACATTCTCAAAATTTTAAATTAATCCTAAATATAGGGTTTTGAAAAAAAAAGGAGGATAAAAATTTGTCATGAAATTTCATCATCTATGGAATTTAAAATCACCAATCAGAGTAATTCCGACCACCAGAATCCATCCGTAAAAACAATTATTCACTAGATTCGCCTCCGACCACCGTATCGGGGTAACTAGAATTCCCTTAAAAACATATTTTCAACCAGAAATTGACATATATATAAAATGTTATTTTGAATTTAAATACTTGAAAATGAACCGCAAATGATTCGAATTAAAAAATTTAAATGGCCATAACTTGGCCATTAGAAATTGGATGGATGTGATATTTGTTCCATTGGGACCGATTTAAATCCATCTATATAAATTTAAATCTAATTTAATTTTCTTGGATTAAAAAATTCACGTGATCTCTTTAATACCAATTTTTGGTATCGGGGTCCATAGTGAAAGCTGATGGGTTGGGGAATTTAAAAATTTTATCACCAGAGTAGTAGAAATTTTCGTCTCCAGTGATTCGAGCATCAATATGGTCTGAGGATCTCGGGTGAATTAAACATCATAGATAAAATAAAAGTGAATGAGTACCTCATTCTGAATCAGAGCATGCTCAATTGCATCCCATCATCAGTGGATGTTGTTCGAAGGATCCAAAGCTAAACCCCTCTAGATTATCTACACATGCTCTTAGAATATATTCATATGTCGTTCGTCGAATTTTGGGTGCTAGCGTAGAGCTTTGATGATCTCTTCGACTTCATGAAGATCGCCATGATTTTGTGTCTCTGATCCATTGAAGGTGTTGTGGATTGATTGCTTGGAGAGAGACTCCCTCCCTTTAGAAAGTGGTAGGATATAGAAGCTCTCATTCTAAACCAATAAATAGTCAATGGAATGAGTCTCTCTCTAGCTTTATATAATGGGTGTAGAAAATACTCATATAGGGTTCTCCAAACATCAGAAAATCGGCGCCCACTAAATAAGTAATAAATAAATAATTATGATGAACTAAAATGCATCATAAATATTATTTATATTTTGAAACATACCTATAATATATATTAAATATATTACATGATAAAATTGAGTTATTAACTCAACTCATAATTCCTACTGATATTAAAAGAATCTGTAATATTAAAATAATATTCATCCTTGTAATATTTTTTTGTATTCACTAAATACCTCATTAATAATTTTAATAAATAAATTCATCCCAATTATTCTATACTCAAATAATAATGAATTTATTTATTCATTTTTGGTCGATAACTTGGACAACTCTAGGACCTCATGGTGGGGCTCAACATGTCTTGTTTACCTATTCACCATAATAGGTCAGATTCTTGAATAAATTATTGTGTGTGACCCTCTAGGACTTTATCTCGATAATAGTGAATAGTATTCATAGACCAAGAGTAGAGTCTGAAAACTCATCAAATCCCCTAAATAGAAAAGGAGTAGTCATAAAAATGACACACTGTGTAATATAATATCTTTGTCTTTCGATATCTCATAAAGTATGATTCACACTTGTGTCGTCGTCCTTTCTTTCTTTATTATTTATTGATCTAACTAGACGAACTTACCTTTGACTACCTTGGTCAAGGATTTATGAAGGCACTGTAATTTTGATCAATCGAGCTGGAGATATTACTTCCTCAACTCGGAAGCGACAAATTTTATCTTAACCATTCAACCGATGTCATGTCACCAATGACACGCCCAAAACAAGCTACCTCACCACAATTTCATTATCATGGTTTTTTTTCTTGAATAAAAGTATGTGATCAAATGACTCACATTGATAATGATCTCAAGTTGTAAGACTGATACACATGTCTGTAGATAAGAACAACCAATGACACCTGAAACATGTGGTGTTCATGTTGATAGGTTATTCTTCATTGTCTCATCTACCAGAGATCACCAAGTGTGAACTTCATGAGAAGAAGTATCAATTCTTATGAGCCCCCAACTCTCAGTATTCAAACTTCAACCATGTCCAATCAGTATGATGTATCTAGACCATAGGAAATATATTTAAGATTAATGTCATGGTATTTTGAGGTTCTCATTATAGTCTGAGTTCAACTATAACCTTTTGATACGAAAAATAATCTATACATTACCATTTAAATAGTGGATGCAGAAATATCTACACTATAATGGTAAGTTTACATCATGCATATCTAACTGTATACATGAAATGGTAATCAAAAAGTACTATTTAGTTGGGTCTAAGACACCCACTATTACAACATAATTTCCATTGAGGGAAATTATATGATCATTATCTGATAAACCCATTTCATTTTTTATCCTTTGGTTATTCATGGAATTTTCAAGTAATAGTACACTTTTTCTCTCTTTGGTACTTAAAATGACTGGGAATTTTTTTTTTCAAAAGGGAATTCCTTTGTGTGGCCTTTTCGAACCCTCCACACAAGGAAACCCCCCTCCCCATGAAGAGGTCACTCCGGAGAGAGCCCCAGCCGGAAAGGAGCTTTTGCCAGCCAAGATGGCAAAGCATCCTGGAGGGTGACAACCCGGGCGGCGATGGTTCGTCAAGCAATCCGTCAGCACGGGTGGGTTGCGCCTCAAGAATGTTTTTACTATTCTCTTATGGTTGTTTAAAGTTTTTTTACTCATGTTATACTTTTTATGAAAATGTTTCAAAGGGATATTCTTGTACTTTTCCAAATGATGTACTTTTGACTTTTTACTAAAAATGTATAAGGAATATTTGTTTTAACGTACTTGACATGAAAGTAATTCCCCACCATCATGAATGCTCAATGCTTTGAAACTTTCTTTATAAGTTTCCATGGTTCTTTTCAAAGAAAATTTTTTCCTTAATATTTTGGAAATTTTTAGATTTTAAATAAGTTATTTAAAAATGAAAAGGGTATTTTTCTCAAAAAAAATCAATAATCTTTTAAAGGTATTTCTCATCTATGATGGCATCCTTTGATGTTAATTATGTTTGTTTACATGATCTAATGATACCATCCTTATTATTTATATGATTGGTTTATGAATATGATGACGAGATGATTATGAAACTTGTTTATTTTCTATGGGTTATACTATAATTAAATATTTATGATACCTGTTTCCTTTTTACGGGGTATGATATCATAATATGGTGAATGTTTTGTGATCCTTTGATGCTTATATGTATGATTTTCATTATGTGATGGGTGGACCCAAAATTATATAGTCCTTCAATTCATTGGGTAAATATGGAAATCTAATAAGATAATAAGGACTGGAATGGGGAGTAAACTCAGTTCGGTAAGGGACTTTGTCCACTATGATAATCTTGAGAGTAAAAATTGATTAAAGATGTGATGGAATAAATAGTGAACCCAATCCACTATGATAGTCTTGGAAATGTTCATTAAATAAGGAAATGATTTTCTATGCTTGCGTGAATGTAAAAATCTTATGTCTTATGTCAATTTTATGCTCTCATGGATCATGTTCTTTGATCCCTTTAAGATTTATGTATTGTGATTTGTCATGTTTTATGTCATGACTCGTGTTTATAATCTATGATTTTTTTGGTATGGTTTCCGAATTTTAAACTCATGTTCTCATAACCTTATGTTAATGGTATTCTTAAATGATCATTTACATTACCCTTGTTTATCCTTACTAAACATTTCAGTGTAGGTTTCAAGCGCAGCGGAAGCATGCGACATATGGTGCCCAAATTTAATTTTTTCCATAATCAATGATCAATCTAAGATCTATACGATGATGAATGTCATGATCCATGTAATTGAGTCAAAGAAATAGACAAAGAATAATTGTGTTGGAACCGAGAGAGAGGTATCAACACATATTGTTTCTAATTAATTTAATTAGATAAAGAATTACCTCAAAGGAATTATTTCTTCATTGATGTGCTTGGAGATAGATTTTTAGTGCACTATCGTTGTGTTTTAGAAACTAAGCGTAGATTTCTATTAGCGGTGATCCACATGTGTTCCACGAATCTATAGACATCGTCGAAGGAGTCTCTAGGTGCTAGCATGGAAGATCCTTGTGTTTGTGTTATCTGTATTTGATCGCCTCGAGAACAGCTTCCAAAGCATTCTCCTTGATCTAGTGGAGGAGTATTGCTCTCCGTTCTTGAGATCATTCTTGGAGAATAGATCTCTTTAGGCCTGAGAGTTTTTTCTTCAAATTTGTTGTGCACAACTGAATAGGCTAATGAGAAAATGACATAATTAGGTATTTGTATGTATAGGGTTAAAATAAAATAATTGTACAAGTGATCTTATTATTTATTTAATCCTAGGAAAAAACCAATGTCAACTAATAATAGTAATATTATTATTTATCGACATGCACTAAACTTTCAAATTAAAATTAAATAATATTTAATTAAATAATATTCAATATTATCATTTCTCACCAGACCATTAAACTCGGTCCGCCATTCCTCCAAAGTAGTTATCAGGCCTTGAATAATGTCTATTTATTTATTAAATAAATATCAATGCATTATTATCCAAAAAATAAATAAATATTATATTCACTAAATAGAAAAATAAACATTTATTAAATATTATGCTCAAAATATATTTTCTCAAATAACTAGTAATGAAATAAATGCGATCAAGTATACATGAATAATTATTAAACTACATATAGTAATAATATTTATTCAACCTGTTCAATAATAAATAATAATATATTATTATTTAACTAAGATTTTGGATACACTTAGTGTGTGACCCTCTAGGTTACTTTCTCAATGGCATTAGGCGAAGCAGCCTAAATTCCAAGGTTAGCATCTTGCAACGTACAAAGGCACCCATATAGAAAGAAGTTAATGTCTCAATGGCATGTCACCTCA
Organism: Viscum album; assembly: GCA_963277665.1. Lineage (NCBI taxonomy): Eukaryota > Viridiplantae > Streptophyta > Magnoliopsida > Santalales > Viscaceae > Viscum > Viscum album. The sequence continues at coordinate 164,111,586 of OY728144.1, forward strand.
TACAAATTATTACCGTATAATATAATTCCTTTATCAAAATATCTTTAATCAAGTAGGTTGCATGCCAGTGTCATCAACCTATGTACTTGATATCTCTTTCTTTGACTTTTTGAAAATAGAACTTGCTTATAGAACACTATGGCCATGGATTTATTTAGGCTATATCATTTCCATCAAAGGTCCTAAGATATTAACTTCAGTTAATGAATATAAGGGATAAATCCCTTCTTGCATTATTCATTAATGCAATATTACTCGTGATGCACCCAACATATCCTACTTTATCGTGAACATCTATCATCACAATTTTCATCAATACATATAAGTGTGCGACTCATAATACTCATTAATAATGATCTTAAATTATAAGAACCAATACACATGTCTTCAGATAGGAACATCCAATGACATATAGAAATGTGAATTTCCTACTGGTGGGTCTCATTCTCATAATATCCATACTGGAAATTACCAAGGGTGTACACCATGAGAAGGTGGCTCAAAGTCCTATGAGTATCCACTCCTGCTATCCTGTATTATTTTTGTCTCTCAAATGATATCATCCAGCTATAGAACATATATATTCAAGAATAGTGTTATATCACTTCCAGGTTCTCATAATAATGAGGAACTTCTATGACCTTTTAGTGTGACAGCTACTCTTAGGACATTATCACATACTATATTATGCAAAATAACAATCATGATGTGATAAGAAGTTTATTAATATTCAAAAACTATGAATACAATTTTATCATAAAGTAAAAAGAAGTTGGTTATAGGGCACCAACTCCAACTGACTCCTACTTTCACTAGAGTCAACTACTAAAAACCTTCAGTCTGCTAGCTCCCACATGATACTCATTATTCTTCTAAGATAGGCCTTTAGTCAATGGTTCTACCAAGTTCTCTTCTATGGGTACTCTTCTCACTACAACTTCACCCCTATGATATAAATCCCTCAAGAAGTAATACTTAAAAAGTATATTATTTATCTATTGGTGTGCCCTTGGATCTTTTGCAAGAGCTACCACGGTAGTATTATCACAATACAATGTGATAGGATCTTTACTTATAGGTACCACATCAAGCTCATGGAAAAAGTTTCAAATCCAAATGGATTCCTTGGATTTATCAGAAGCCAATATATACTCAGACTTCATTGTATAATCAGCAATAACTAGCTACTTTGAACTCTTCCAGCTCACTATTCCTCCATTGAGATAGAAAACATATCTTGATTGTGACTTCAGATCTTTTTGATTTGTAAGAAAACCAGCATCAGTATAACCCATGATGACCAGATCCTTATCTCCTCCATACACCAAAAATATACCCTTAGTTCTTTATAGATACTTAAGTATATAATTAACAACAATCCAATGTTTTTCTCCTAGATATGCTTGATATCTTCCTACCATGCTCAATGCATAGGCAACATCAAGTCTAGTACATAACATGGCATACATGATTGATCCTATCACTGAAGTGTATAGAATCTTACTCATTCTCTCTTTCTCATGTTGTGTTTGAGGACACATTTTCTTAGAAAGATGTAAACCATGTGACACTGGAACCAATCCCATATTAGATTGTTTCATACTAAATATCTTTAATAACTGGTTAATATATGTACTTTAGACTTAGTCCAAGCAGCCTCTTAGATCTATCATGAATGATCTTGATCCCTAGAATGTAGGTTGTTTCTCCTAAGTCCTTCATAGAGAAACACTTGTTTAACCAGTCTTAAATAGATTGTAATACTGGTATGTTGTTTCCAATAAGTAATATGTCATCAACATATAATACTAGGATAACGATTTCATTACCATTAAACCTTTTATAAACACATGGATCACATTCATTCTTAATGAAACCAAATTCTTTTATGGATTAATCAAATCAAATGTTCCATGACCTGGATGATTGCTTCAATCTATAAATGGATCTCTACAACTTTCAAATCCTTTTGGCATCACCTAGACTCACAAACCCTTCCGGTTGTGTCATATAGACATATTCCTAAAGATTTCCATTAAGGAATGTCGTTTTGACATTCATCTGCCAAATCTCATAGTCATGGTAAGTTGTTATAGAAAGTGTGATTCTGATGGATTTAAACATGGAAACTGGTGAAAATGTTTCATCATAGTCAATACCTTGATGTTGTTTGAACCCTTTATCCACTTTCCTTGATTTATAGGTACTTTACCTTCCATGTCTAATTTCCTCTTAAATACCCATTTTCATTCAATAGGCTTTACATCAAATGGTGCATCAACCAGAACCCAAACTTTGTTTCGATGCATGGAATCCATTTCAGAATTCATAGCTTCTAGATATCTTGCATCTTCTGAGCTCTCCAATGCCTCCTTATAGGATAGAGGTTCATCATTGTCAACCAATAATGAGTCACCATCCTTGGTGACCAGAAAACCATATCTCTTTGGTTCTCTTACCTCTCTTGAGCTCATACGCAGTACTTGTGTTTCAATAATGTCTTCTTCCATGGGGACCTGTGGAATATGTTCTCGTACCAACTCATGTGTATCTTAAGCATCAACTTCATTGAAGTCAATATTTCTCCCATTATCCTTCTTGAGGATGTGCTCCCTCTCAATAAAGACTTCTTGTCTAGAAATATTCACTTTTTTATCTGAGGGGTTGTATAGGTAGTATCCCTTTGTTTCCTTAGGATACCCTATAAAGATACACTTGGTGCCCTAGGGTGCTAGTTTGTTGTTTGAGTAGGCCTTAACAAATGCATCGCAACCCCATACATGTGTATGCGATAAAATGGGTTTCTTTTCACTCCATATCTTGAAGGGAATTCCATTTTCCAATTTAGTTGGTACTTGGTTTAATATGTATGAAACGGTTTGTAATGCGTATCCCCTAAAGGATAATGGACAATCTTCATGACTCATCCTTGACCTTACCATTTCCAATAAGGTATGGTTCCTCCTTTCACTAACACCATTATATTGTGGTTTATAAGGTGGAGTGAGTTGAGATAGAATCCCAAACTCTCATAGAAAGTTGATGAACTCTTGGTTAAGATATTCACTACCTCGATCTTATCAAAGATTCTTTTCCTTCTTACCAATATGATTTTATATTTCATTCTTGAATTTCTCAAAGGACTCAGACTTATACCTCATTAAGTAGATATAGTCATATCTACTCAAGTCATCAGTAAAAGTTATGAAGTATGAATATTCACCACCAGATTATAATGGAAATGGTCCACACACATTAGTGTGTACCAATCCTATAAGCTTTGTAGACCTTTCACCCTATCCACCAAATGGTGGTTTGGTCATTTCTCCTTATAAACAAGCATGACACCTATCAAGCAGTTTTAGCTCAGAAGAGTCTAAATAGACATCTTGACATAGCCTTATCAAATGATTCTCGTTTACATGGCCAATATGGTGATACCATAGTTGGGTGTTATATGAGTCATGTGAACATGATTTATTATCAATTTCTAACACTTTTTTCATAATTTAATACATAGAGACCATTATTTAAATGAACCATACCATAATATAAATTGTCCTTATAAAAGAAATAATTTTTATTTCCAAATTTGAAAATAAACCCATATTCATCTAAACATGACATAGAAATTATTTTTTTGGTAACTATGGGTACATAATAAAAATATCTTAAAACCAAAATCATTCTTGTTGGAAATGAAAGGTGTCAATCACCAATGCCAAGATCACCAGCCTCGCACTATTGGTAACTCGTAGATCCACCTCTCATCTAGAAATTTTCTAGAATCTACTTGGTTCCTGCATTTGGATACAGATGTGAGCACCACAAGCTATATCTAATACCCAATGTGTATATATGGAAAGATTTCACTCGATAATGAATGAACCTTTAGGTTCCCTATGCTTTTGGGTGTAGTTCCTCTTACAGTGGCCTAGCTTTCCGCATGCAAAACACACTACCTCATTTTCCTTTCCCTGCCTCTAGATCTTCTTCTTCTTGGTAGAATGGTACTTGGGAGATTTAGACTATTTATAAGTCTTGGGACCATTTTCATTTTCCTTCCTCTTCTCATTCATTATAAAGATTTTTGGTTTGTCACACCTCATGTACTTATCCACTTGAAGAATCAAGGTCAGAAGTTTTGATATACTCTTCTCATTATTTCTCATATTATAATTCATAATAAAACTAGAGAAGGTCTTGGGAAGTGATGAAAGTATGATATTTGTACGCAACTCACCTGGTAATTTAATCTCTAAGATGTCCAGGTGTTCATTGTAGCCAATAATATTGACTACATGAAGACTATCTGGCACAAACTATCCAAGATTAGTGGTAAAAAAACATTAGCGATCTCATACCTTTCTTGTCTTGCCTTCTCTTAATAGAGATCTCATAGGTGATACATCATGCTATAGGCATCCATATCCTCATGTTTCTTTAAGATCTTATTGTACATGGACGATAGAATGAAGCACTAAACATTTGTAGTATCATTTAGATGTTTCTCATAGAGATATATCTCTTCATCACTTGCCTCATTTCCAGGCACAATTGGTAAAGGTTCTTCTAACACATATAATTTTCTTTCATGGCGAAGGACGGTGCGTAAACGCCTCTACCATTCTTGGAAATTTGTGTCGGTGAGAAGGTTTTCCTTCTAAAGTATGGATCACAATGATATGTTTGATGTAATTTTTAATATTGTTTCTATAAATAAGATAAGTAGAGATTTAGTACTTTATCTAATAAATTTAGAAAAAAAAATAAATATTATTTTTATTAGTCTCCCACTATTTTATCAAAACCCAATAGCCCTCGCCATTGGCTTCAGAATATATTATTTCTTGTACATTAAAGTGTAAAGGATCCATATTCCCCTTCTCATTACCCCAACTTTGGTTGTTCAAGCAACTTGAATGGTTTTAGGTAGGAAGTCCAAATGCCAACTACATTAACTCATGGTTCCTTGATCTGCTTAGTGGACTCCCTAATCCTAAAATCATTAATTTATATTTCCTCAACCTTTTCCTCTCAATTATACCAAGTCCTATTTTGGAAGTCAAACCTTGATGTGAACCAAATTAATTCACCCCAAAACCTCATGTTAGAATTCCTAGATAATTGAAAGCACCCCAACTTTGGTTGATCAAGCACTTTGAACTATAGTTCGATTTTAACCGAAGTAATGGAAGGATATACTGACTTAATATTTTATTGATGGATTTTATCCTTTATGCCTAAATTTATAATTGTTATCTTATTAGATGCTTGTTAATATTAAGTGGGATTACTTAAGTGATTAAACGTGTCTTAGATAAAATTTACACATAAGCTGATTTATTTTAGTTCTATATTTCATGCTTGTTAATTCATTAATTATGTGATCCCTGCATGACATACATAATGAAATAACCATGAAAATGACAGAAATTAATTAAAGGGTATGATAATGATCTTATACTAATGGTTAGTTTATCTAGTGGTTGATAAACTATTTGTTGACCTAAGGGAGAAACACCTTGAACCAATTGAGGTTCATGTTTACAGTTTTCCACTTGTCCACCTTTGTATCTCTTTGGATTGGTTTTGTCTTAGCTCCTAACTTGAACCACCTTCATTATATTGGGAGCTCCATCTATTACATATGTATTTTACTCATGAATAGGTGAGGGGAAAAGGGTTTACATAAAAGAAACCATGGGCACACAGGCCCTATATAATAATGAGGAGAGAAGGTATGTAGGACAACAATTTAATTTAATAATAAATTAAATGAAACCAATCACATAAAAAAGGTCTATTCTAACTCATGATCATCCACATGCATGCAACATATTATTCATTTAATAAAACTAGAATTCAATTCTTTAATCGTTCTTATTTAAGATAAATCGTGCTCTAATCAATTAATTATTATCTTTAATTAATAAATCCTTTTATCTTAATTTTTATCTGAATTTACTTGAGATTCACATCCATTATAATTTTTAAAAAATAAAATAAATTCATTTAAAATTAACCTTGTACATAAATGTACCATTGAGGCAGCACGGTGAATACCTGTCCAAATCTTCCCAACATGTATTTTACTCATATACTATTTTACTCTTGTGACATATGGCATACACGACTTGTCACGTACTTTCAAAATGTGTACTTCACAGATGATTACATGAATTACATGATCTTTTGGTCACGTGTTATGCTTCAAAGTATGTAGAGTAACAATTTGTAATACAACTCATGCATGATATGCAGATCTTGAAGATTATATAGATATTAATTAAACATTTAAATATTTATGTACATTAAAACCTATCACATGGCATGTCCTATCTTTACTACCACATTCAAGTACATGTCTCAAGGTTTGCATAGTAAAATGAATAAATTTTAAAACTATGTAACTTAGTATAAGTACATGGTGTGTAGATTTGATCTACATGGTGTGTACACCTATCACCATCTATCTGAGATGCATGCCTAGGGACTCGGCGTGTAGTTTGTGCCTCAGAAAATTTGGAGTACACAGAGTGTCTAATGGGACGTACACCATGTTGAATCTATGTTACACTTTCACCCATTAGGTAGGTCGTGTATTGAATACATGGCTCATCTTTGATGCAAAGGAACCACACACCGTCTCCAATGGGCAACACTGCGTGTAGTCCAGCTGACAGTGCGCCAGTTTGTCCTGATCAACATGCAATGTAAGAATTAACTGCATAGTGTGTCATTAATACACACGGGTTGAGTAATTTCTGAATTAACTCTTGGTTCATTGAACATAACTACACAGCGTGTAACTTCGGTTACATGACGTGTACTGTTGTGTTATCTAGGCAGAATCCTTGGATCCTCTGGATGAGTTCCTCAATTTTATTTTAATCAAAAAATTAAATGTCTCGATTAGATCTATGAGAAATGAATGAGGAATAAAAATATCTCACAATTCAAATTAAAAGAATGATTAAGATTGAATTGAAAAACTGAATAATAAATGCATAAATCACCAATGATCTTAAATAATTATAAATAATTATGTGTCCCCTATGATACCACTTGTAGGTTCCAGCTGTAATAGAAGCATGCGATGGATAGTTCCCAACTTTAATTTTTTCCATAATCAATGATCAATCTGAGATCTATACAACAATGAATTTCATGATCCACATAATTGAGTCAAATAAATAAACGAAGAAGAATTTTTGTGGAACCAACAGAGAGGGATCAACACATTGTTGGAGTTGGTTTCCTAAAACCAACTATTTGTACTTTGATTACATAAATATTTAATATATTTAAATATTAAACATCTTATTACATATTGTTCATTGTTCTACATGACTATAATGTAATAATGTCCTAGAATATTTGTCACATTAATAAGGTTATAGCAGTTCCCCGCTATAATGAGAACCTTGAAGTGCTATAACAATATTATTAAATATAGTTCTGTGGTTGGATAACATGCTATGATGGGACACATAGTATAAAGACCGTTAGGTGTGAGTACTCATAAGTGGATGAGACTTATTCTCATGAAGTTAGCACTTGGTAATCTCCAAGACATGAGATTATGAGAATAGGCTAGCCCGTAGGAATTCTTCATATTTTGGTGTCATCAGATATTCCTATCTACAAGCGTGTGTAATGGTCCTTAGACTTTAAGATTATCATTAATATGTTTCATGACCCATGCACTTTTATTTACTGATGAAAATTGTCACACCATATGTTGGCAGGAAGTAGGTTATGTTGGGTGTGTCATGAATGACATATTATTAACGGATAAGTCAAGGAAGGATTTTTCCTTTCCATTTATGGAAGTTGATATCTCGGCCCTTTGATTGAAATAGAATCTCCACCCTAAATTCCATGGTCATGTGTAACAATGAGTTTATTTTAGGTAGTCAAAGAATGATGTATCAAGCATATAGGTTGATGACACTATCATGAAACCTACTTGATGGGATATTGTGACAAAGGGGTTAATTACACAGTGAGCGTTCGTATGTGGCTGTCATCATTACGACTTTAAGTTATTTCTCTTGGGTGCCTTGACCCATTTCTAGATATAAATCTTGGATTTTAGGCAAACCCACCTAATACTGATGAGAAAGAATCTTAGAGGTTAACACACTAAGTGTTTCTAGTGGTATTGATTAAATTCTATTTGAATTTAATTAATGGAATAAATATTATTCTCAAGACCTAGGAATAATTTTATTCAAGTTAAAATGATCGCATAAATTAAATAAATATTTATTCACCGGATTGTAAATAAAATATATTTATTTATTTTATTGAACATTTAATAAATATGTATTTACTAGTTTATAAATAAAAATATGTATTTAAGAGAATAAAATATTTTATTCAGGTGTTCAATAAATGGAAGAGGAGTTCGAACGGACCAAGACTGTGTCCGTTGATAAATTAATTATTTACAAGTTAGTAAATAATTTTTATCCAGTTGGCGTAATAAATAATAATAATATTGTTATCATTATGTGGCGCGGTATTTCATTTATGGTTCTGCTTTGCACAATTTGGCGCACCACAAGTAATGGTGTTGTTATTGTTATTATGTGGTGTGGGTTTTCTCTAATAGTTATAATTGCATTTAATTATTGTTTCACAATTAAATATTGTAACTAAAACCCCATGTCAATTAATAGGTAGGTACATTTATTATGACAAGCCCCTAGAGAATTGAGAATTATTGAGCCAAACATTTTCTCTCTCATCTCCTCTCATCTCTCCCACTTAAAAATGATAGAATTTCTTCAAGACTGAAGAACGAGCGATCAAGAATGATCGATGCAAGACATTCGCTTCACCGTTCTAGAACTCAGAGAACAATGGAATTGTTTGAAGACCATTGGAGCACGTGTGGATCACCACTAGAGGGATTCTACTTTGGATCCTCATGATCACAATGAAGAAAATCTGGAAGGGTCATTCCGGAGGATAAAAAATCATCAATGAAGAAAGGACCAAAGATCTAGGTATTTAATTTCTTCAGAAATTAATAAATTAATTATAAACATGATATTCAAGATCCTCTTTCTTGGATTTGGTGATTTTCTTATCTTTGTCTAAATCTTTGATTTTAATCCGTGGATACTAGCATTCATTGTCGTATTGATCCCGAATTGGTCATCAATTATGGAAAAATCAAAGTTGGGCCCACCCAATGGCCACACTTCTACTGCGTCTGGAACCTTTAAGTGGTATCAGAGTGGACTTATCATCATTTGTAATTATTTAAATAATTTGTTGATGATTTACACTTTCAAAATTTAGTTTGTCAATTCATGTTTAATCGTTCTTGTAATATGAATTTTGAGATCTGTTCTTCCTATTTTTGTTTCCCACATATCTAAAAAACGATTAGTTTTTTTTATTAAAATTAAATCAAAGATCTCATCAGGAGGTGTCGATGATTTTGTTCAGGTAATACAATAGTACATGTCGTGTATTCTGAGTTACACACCATGTAATCTTCCATACACATCGTGTAATCCGTATGACACATCGTATAGTTGTATTCAGTGCATCGAGAGTAATTTGAAAATTACTCAAGTCATGTGCATTAATGACACACGGTGTAGTTAATTCTTACATCATTTCTTGACCAGGACAGACCGGTGCACGGTCATCCAGATTACATGTCGTGTGGCCCAATGGACATGGTGTGTAGTCCCTTCGGGTCAAGGTTCAAACTGTGTATCCCATACATGGATAAGCCGACCGGTAACCATGTAACCCAGAGACAACACAGTGTGTGGACCACTAGACATGTCATGTACTCCGAGATTTCCAAAGTACGCCTCACACACTGAGTCCCTAGGTGTGTACTTTGGATAAGACAGTGAAGGTAGTACACACCGTGTAGTAAGGACTACACGACGTGTACTTTACCAAATTACACAGAATTAAAACTTTAATGTTTGTGTAATGTTTAGAATTACATATCATGTAGATTCGAATGGGTGTTCACCGTGTTACCTCCAAGGTTATGGATGAGAATCTCAGGGAAATTCAAAAAAAGGATTAAGATAAAAGGATTGATTAATTAAAGAATTGAATGCTAGTTTTATTAAATGCGTAATTCATTGCATGTATGTGGATAATCATGAGATAGACCAGACCTTTGTATGTGATTGGTTTCCTTTTAATTTATTTTAAATTAAATTGTTGGCCTACACTCCATCTCTCATCATTAATATATAGGTCATGTATGCCCATGGTTTATTTTATGTAAACCCCCTTTTTACTCCTCACCTGTATGTGAGTTAAAAAGCATATGTAATGGATGGAGCTCTCAAACTTGTGGAGGCATTTCAAGTAAGGAGACGAGGCGAAGCCAATCCAAAGAGATACAATGGTGGACATGTGGAAAGATATAGACACGAACCATAAAAGGTTCGAGGTATTTCTCCCCAAGATCATCGGTTAATTTATCAACCAATAGATAAACTAACCATTAGAATAGCTCGTGATCATTACATTTACTTTATTTTATTTCTGTCAATTTCATGGTTTTTCATTATGGATGTATTGTTGTGACTGCATAGTTAATGAGTTAACAAGAATGAAATATTGAACTAAAATAAACCAGGCTTGTGCGTAAATATTATCAAGACATGGTTAATCACTTACGTAAGTTCCCCTTAATATTAATAATCATGTGATAAATATAATAAGAAAATTTATGCATAATAGATAAAAATCCCTCAATAAAATATTAAGTTGGACTAAGACTTTCATTACTTAATTAAGGGAAAGACTCAATAAAACTATGTGTTTGAACAACCCTTGTTGGGACACTTTCTTGTATACAAGAATATCTTATGAAATTTTCATGTTGACTTAACCATTTTACATCAAGAGGAGTATCCCTTGATAGGCTTGGTGTAATTTGGAGTCAAGTGTTAAGGAGATCCAAGTCAGGATTTCAGGATTAGGGAGTCCACTCAATGGATCAAGGAGCTACAAGCCCGCAGTTGGTAAAGACCTTCCTACCTAAATACCTTTAAATAGCTTAACCAACCTTTGTTGGGGTTAGGCGAAGGGGGATATGGATCCTTGCCACTAGAATGTCCTAGAAACTAGACATTCCAAGTTCAATGGTGAGGGCCATTGGGATTTGATAAAATAGTGTGAGACTTAATAAAATTAATTTATTATTTCTCATAAAATGTAATCAAGAAAGTATTAATTACCTGATCTTTTAATTATAGAATAAAAATGAAAATCTTTTCAACCACACTATCCCTGCGATCAATACTGGATGAAGACAACATCCTCACTGGCAGTAACTTCCAGGAATGGTTTAGACGCCTTCGGGTTATTTTATGTCATGAACAGAAATCTTACATACTGGAGTCCTCATTACTTGATTCTCTTACCTAATAGGTGAGTGATGAAGAGTTACTAGTCTATGAGAAACATACAAATGATGCAGTCAATGTTCAATGTTTGATGTTATCATCAATGTCTAGTAAACTCATGAAGTCTCACAAAAACATGGATGCTTATAGCATGCTTGATCACCTATGTGGTCTTTATCAGGAGAGAGAAATACTGAAACGGTCTGAGATCTCTAAGTTACTCTCTCAAAATAATCTTGGAGAGGGTTCCCCAGCTGGGCCTCATGTAGTCAATATCATTGGCTACATTGATCTCCTGGAGGTTCTAGGGTTTAAACTCCCCAAAGAACTGGGTACCGATCTCATTCTCACATCACTCCCTCAGAGCTTCTCTAGTTTTTTTGTGAATTTCAATATGAACAATATTGAGAAGTCTCTACCATATCTTACTATCCTTCTTCTCCAAGTGGAGAAATACATGAAGTGTGAAAATCCTTCTGTCCTTATGGTGAATAAGAGGAAATGGAAGGCAAATATCTGTAAGAACAAAGCTTCTCCATGCCCTTCCAAGAAAAGGAAGATCAAGGGGGGAACAGAACATGAAGCTGTTTGTTTCACATGTGGCAAGAAGGGTCACTAGAAGAAAAATTTCACCTAGCTAAAGAGGCAAGGGGAAACTTTAGGTGCATTTTTTATCAAGTGCAATTTATTTGTTTCTAAAAATTGGGTATTAGATACATCTTTTGGTTCTTACATATGTATCCAAATACAAGAACCAAGTAGATTCAAGAAAATTGATCGAGGGGAGGTAGATCTATGAGTATCCAATGGATCTAGACTTATTGTTGTAGTTGTTGGGGACTACCACATCATGTTGTTGACTAGGATGATCTTGGTATTAAAAGGTTTTTATTATGTGCCTTCTATAACCAAAAACATTATTTTTGTATCTAGACTAGGTACAGATGGATTTATTTTCAAGTTCATAAATGAATGTTTCTTATTTTATAAAGATAACATCTGTTTTGGTAAGGCACATTTATATAACGGACTTTATGTGTTGGATTACACAAACCAAGTAATGGAAATTGTTAACGAAGCTACTTCACGTGACTCATACTACACCCAACTTTGGCATCACCGACTAGGTCATGTAAATGAGAAACACTTAATAAAGTTACATCAAGATGGACATTTAGATTATTTCTAACTAAAACCACTTGGTGTATGTTACGCATGTTTACAAGGAAAAATGACCAAAGCCCCCATTTAGTGGGAAATGTGAAAGGGCCAAAGAGATTATTGAATTGGTTCATGCTGATGTGTGTGTACCATTTCCAGTTGAAGCAAGGGTTGGGTAATCATACTTCATAACTTTTACTGATGATTTTAGTATATATGGATATATCTATTTAATGAGGTGTAAGTCGGGTTCTTTTGATAAGTTCAAGGAATATAATAATGAAGTTGAAAACCATCTTGGTAAGAAGATTAAGAAACTCTGCTCAGACTGAGGTGGAGAATATCTTAATCAATATTTCATTGATTACTTACGGGAGTTTGGGATCCTATACCAACTCACACCTCCTTACACGCTCTAGTGGAATGGTGTAAGCGAAAGGAGGAACCGCACCTTTTTGTACATGGTGAGATCAATGATGAGTCATGCAGGTCTTCTATTATCCTTTTGGGGATATGTGTTACAAACAACGGCACACATACTAAACCAAGTATCAACTAAATCGATAAATGGTATTCCATAAGATCTTCAGAGTGGAATAAAATCCATGATATTGAATTTTAATGTGTGGGGAAGCGAAGCGTTTGTTAAGGCCTCTTTAGGTAACAAACTCACACCCCAAGGCACAAAGTGTACCTTTATAGGATACCCTAAGGGAAAAGGGGGATATTGCCTACAAAACCCATCAAACAAAAATGTTATAGTGGAAAGATATTTCATATTATTTGGTATATCCTCCAGTAAATGTAAAGATTGTTGGTTGAAAATGGGTATTCAAGAATAAATTGGACATAGAAGGATAAGTTAGTACCTATAAGTCATGACGGGTTACAAAAGGGTTTAAACAACATCAAGGCATTGACTACAATGAAACCTTTTGACCATTTTCAATGCTGAAATCCATTAGAATTCTACTGGCCATTATCGCTTACCAGGACTATGAGATTTGGAAAATGGATGTCAAAATAGCCTTCCTTAACAAGAACCTTCAGGAAGATTTCTATATGACACAACCTAAAGGTTTTGTGACTCCAAAGGATGCCAATAAGATATGCAAGTTGCAAAAATCCATTTATGGATTAAATCAAGAATCCGGGTCATGAAATATTCATTTTGATGAAGCCATAAAGGAATTTGGTTTTATAAAGAATGAATTTGAGCCTTGTGTTTAAAAACGGTTTAGTGGGAGTGTAGTAATTTTCCTAATAGTTTATGTTGATGACATATTACTTATTGGAAATGAAATACCAGACTTACTGTCTATTAAGGCATGGTTGAATAAATGCTTCTTCATGAAGGACTTGGGAAAGACAATATATATTCTTGGGATCAAGATCAATCGTAACAGATCCAAGAGATTTTTTGTCCTAATTCAAAGTATATACATTGAAAAGATACTGAAGAGATTCAGTATAGAACAATCCAAGTGTGAATTGTTTCCAGCATCAAATGGCATTCATCTTTCTAATAAAATGTGTCCTCGGATGCATGAGGAAAGAAAAAGAATGGTGAGGATTTCATACACATCAGTGATTAGTTTAGTAGTGTATGTTATGTTATGTACTATACTAGATGTCGCCTATACATTGAGTGTGGTAGGAAGATATCAAGTTGATCCAGGTGACCACCATTGGATGGTAGTCAAGACTATCCTTAAGTATCTGAGGCATACTAAGGATATGTTCCTAGTTTATGAAGGAGATGAGGAATTAGTCATCAAAGGATATGTACTTATCAAGATGACATAAATTCACAAATAGAATACATATTCACTTTGAATAGAGGTGTTGTGAGCTTGAAGATCTCAAAGAAAGGTGTGGTCATAGATTCTACAGTAGAGCCCGAGTATATCGCAGCTTCTGAGGTAGCTAAAGAAGCAGTTTGGATGCGGAGCTTCGTCCAAGAGCTAGATGTGGTTCTTATCAGTAAAGATCACATCACACTCTATTGTGATAATACTGCAGTGGTTGCTCTCACAAAATATCCAAGGTCACATCAGCATACGAAACACATACTATGAAAGTATCATCTCTTGAGGGATTTTTCTCAAATATGTGAAGTTACAGTGAGTAGTATTTCCATAGAAGATAATGTGGTGGACCCCTTGACTAAAGCCTTGACTTGGTAGAAACATGATCATCATGTGAGGTCAGGCAGACTGAAAGTCGTAAGTAGTTGGCTCTAGTCCAAGTGGGAGTTTGTTGGAGTTTGTGTCCTAGAACCAATTATTTTTACTTTTATTACATAAATATTTAATGTATTTAAATATTAAAAATTGTATTACATATTGTTCATTATTATGCATGAATATAATGTAATAATTTCCTATATTATTTTTCACATTAATAAGGTCATAACAGTTCCCCGCTATGATGGGAACCTTGAAGTGTTATGACAATATTCTTAAATATAGTTCTGCGGTTGGATAACATACTATGATGGGACACATGGTATATAGACCGTCATGTGTGATTACTTATAAGCGGATGAGACTTCTTCTCATAAAGTTCTCACTTGGTAATCTCTGGGATGGGAGATTATGAGAACAAACCCGCTAGTAGGAATTCTGCATGTTTTGATGTCATTAGATATTTATATCTACGAGTGTGTGTAATGGTCCTTGGAATTTAATATTATCATTGATATGTGTCATGACCCATGCACTTTGATTTACTAACGAAAACTGTCACGCCATATGTTGGTGAGAAGTAGGTTATGTTGGGTGTGTAATGAATGACATGTTATTAATGGATAAGTCGAGGAAGGATTTTCCCCTTCCATTTATGGAAGTTGATATCCTGGTCCTTTGATTGAAATAGAACTGTCGCCCTAAATTCCGTGGTCATGGTGTAATGATGAGTTTATTTCAGGTAGTCAAAGAATGACATATCAAGCATATAGGTTGATGACACTATCATGAAACCTGCTTGATAAGATATTGTGACAAAGGGGTTATATGACAAAGTGAGCATTCGTATATGGATGTCATCGTTGTGACTTTATGTTTTTTCTTTTGGGTGCCTTGACCCGTTGCTAGATAGTAATCTTGGATTTTAGGCAAGTCTGCCTAATGCCAATGAGAAAGAATCCTAGAGGGTCACACACTAAGTGTTTTTGGTGGTCTTGATTAAATTATATTTGAATTTAATTAATGAAATAAATATTATTCTCAAGACTGAGGAATGATTTTATTCAAGTTAAAATGATCACATAAATTAAATAAATATTTATTCATCGGATTGTGAATAAAATATATTTATTTATTTTATTGAAGATTTAATAAATATTTATTTACTAGTTTGTAAACAAAAATATTTATTTAAGAGAATAAAATATTTTATTAGGGTGTTCAATAAATGGAAGAGAAGTTAGAACAAACCAAGACCGTGTTTTTTGATAAATTAATTATTTACAAGTCGATAAATAATGTTTATCTAGTTGGCGCAAGAAATTATGTGGCATGGGATTTCATTTATGGTTTTGTTTTGCGTAATTTGGCGCACCACAAATAATGGTGTTGTTACTATTATTATGTGGCATGGGTTTTATCTAATAGTTATAATTGCATTTAATTGTTGTTTCTCAATTAAAGATTGTAATTGAAACCCCGTGTCGATTAATAGGTAGGTATGTCTATTGTGCCAAGCCCCCAATGAATTGAGAATTGTTGATCCAAACAATTTCTCTCTTGACTCCTCTCGTCTCTCCCTCTTAAGAATGAGATATGTTCTTCAATACTAAAGAACGAGCGATCAAGAACGGTCGACACAAGACATTCGTTTCACCGCGCTAGCACCTGGAGAATGAGTAGCATTGTTCGGAGACCATTGGAGCACATGTGGATCACCGCTAGAGGGATTCTACTTTGGATCCTCACGAGCGCAACGAAGACAATCCAGAAGGTTCATTCCGGACGGTCAATGATCATAAATGAAGAAAGTACCAAAGACCCGGGTATTTAATTTCTTCAGAAATTAATAATTTAATTATAAACATGATGTGAAAGATCTTATTTCTTGGATTTGGCACTTTTCTTCTCTTTTTCTAAATCTTTGATTTTAATCCATGGATATTGGCATTCATCATCGTATTGATCTCAGATGGGTCATCAATTGTGACAAAAGCAAAGTTGGGCCCTCCCAACCACCATGCTTTCGCTGCATCTAGAACCTTCAAACGTATTGTTTATAATTAAATTAATTTGATAAAGAATTACCTATAAGGAATTCTTTCTTTGTTGATGTGTTCGGTGATAGCTCTACAGTGCACCGTCGTTACGTTGTAGAAATCAAGTGTAGATTTCCTCTAACGGTGATCCACACGTGTTCCACGAATCTTTGGACGTCGTTGAAGGATTCTGCAGGTGCTAGAACAGAATATCCTTGCGCTTTCATCATCCACCTTTGATCACCTTGAGAACCACTTCTAAAGCGTTCTCCTTGATTCGGTGGAGGAGGATTTCTTTATATTCTTGAAAGCGTTCTTGGAGAATAGAGCTCTCTATGATTGAATGGTTTTTCTTCAAATTCATTGTGCACAACCAAATAGGATAATGAGAAAATAACATAATTGGGTATTTTTATTGTTAGGGTTAAAATAAAATAATTTCACAAGTACTGTAACACCCCAAGATTTCATAGTAAGTTATTTTCTTTAAATTCAATAGCTTGTGCTACACGCAACACTGAGTTCGAGCGCACCACGACTTACCAAACTAGCCGTTCAAAAGCGGTTATGAATAGTATTAACTGGATTTTGAATTTTATATACTCCATATAATTTTAAATTATGTATTATGTGTTTCTTATACATATTATGAGAACAAATTCAATTTTTCAGATAAAAAATGTATTTTTCAAAAAAAACAATTTTATCACCTTTTAATGGAGAACTCTTTTTAAATCCAATATTTGACCCTTTTACATATTCATTTTGACAAAATAAAAATTTTCTTTAGAATTGGGACATCAAAATTTACTTTGGATGAAATTTCAGTATTTTTCTAATAATATTAATTTTTTTTATGAATAGTGAGAAATACTGTATTTTAATTCAAAACTGCCTTTTAATCTAATTTATTTATATGGTTAGATTATATTTTAAATTGGTTTTGAAGTGTAATTAGATTATATTTTTACCATTTAATCCAATTTTGGTCATTGGAATTAATTTCACTTTGAAATTATACATCAACAAGTGTCAATCTTTTGATAGTTATTATTTCTTAAAAACACGCTATTTGTTTTGACAACAGGAATTAATTTTAAATTAATTAATCCAACTTCTATGTTTTGAATTTGGTAAAATAGATATCATTTTTTAATTCGGAATATCAAATATAGCTTTGGTTGAATTTTTGGTATTTTTCTGAAAAACTTCAATTTTGATGAATAGTGAAACCACTCAGTAGTAGTTAAAAATCCGACTTTTTCATTTAAATGAAATTTTACCACTTCTGTGAATTGAATTTTGAAAATATAAGATACATGGTTGTTATTTTTAAGTAAATTATGGTTCAATAAGATGAAAATAATTTTTGGTGAATAGTAACTTTTGACTTTTATTTATCACGGTTAAAGGTAAATGGGGTAATTCAAGGTAAAAAGAATATTATAATAACACAAAATTACCTTAAAACTTGTCCTAACCTTATTGTATGAGTCATGGACAACCATGGGCATCCTTGGGTTGATTTTGGGACCCCATGGAGCCACTCAAGAATGATAATGACACTTTATTTTAATTAACTTAAAGTAAATACAAAAATGACATTAACAAATATCTTTTAGTATATCAATTTTTACATGGGTCATATAAGTCATATTTTTTACTATAAATAATCATTGGAAAGATAAAACGATTTCCTACATTATGGTAATTTTTTTATAATTTTTAGACATCAAGTAAATTAAATTATTTATGACACAATAATGATGTAGTATTTTCCTCATTAATAAATGATTCAAATAAATATGATTATTAATATTAAAATAATATCCAAAACCTATCTAATTCTTATTGGATGATTTTATTTTTACCATGAGTCATCTTATCTTCGACTTTAATTAGTTTTGGACCTTTAGAAACTGAATATCACTATATAATAAAATAATATTTTCACACTTTCCTAAAGAGCCCCTCCTCCCCCTTATAAAAGGACGTCACTTCTAACCCATTACACACACCTCTCAAGCCCCTTGACTCATCAAACCCCTACCCAAATAATCTATCAAGATCCCACTCTTCCTCATAGAATCCTTAACTTAGGAATAAGTCACTTCAATAAGTCCTTTTGGTTCGAACCAAAGAAAGTTACCCAAATTAAAGGTAACGCTTTCTCTTAAATTCTTTTGTTTTATTTAGTTTTATTTTACTTCTCCAACCTCCTAAACTCTTTTTATTCATTTATTTTATAAAAAAACCAGTATCCTAAATATTCTATTATTTTGTTATGAGAAGGATTCGAACTACACTTACACACACCTTCATCTAATTGGTGAAGAACATATTGTTTCTGTGGATGGAAAACTAAAGCCTCACGAAACGATGATTGTTCGATTATCTCTCACCGCCTCTCATGATGGCCATTAAGATGGAACTGTATTTATATATGATATATATTATTTTTATTTTTTCTTTATGCTTCTATATTTTCCATTTATATCATTATTTTATGGTTTCTATTATGGGTAAAACACGATAATTTCATTTGAGGAAGTGCAGACTACCGCCCCCTCAAAATGATATGACTCATTAATGAATTATGTGGGACGTATAAAGGATGGATTTAATGATATTATATATGATATTATATTTTAATTATAATATACCTATGTATCATTATGTTTTAATTCCATTAAAATACAAAATAGAAATGAAAGTAGCGTTCATGCGTACGTACGACTTACCGTCTCCATGAACAGTACATTTTATTTATTATCTCCAAATGTTATGTATTGTTATAAATAAATATATATACTGTATATATAATATATATATATATATATGATATCTAAAACATGTATATCACTCTGGATATAATGGAATTTTGACCACATGGAAAAATTGTAATTATAACAAGTTCATTCTTTACTCAAGTTCTGAACATCGATAAAATATCCAATATGAACTCAAATAATTAACTAATTATTATAGCAAGGTAATATGTGATATAAAAGGAATAATAAAATTGAAAATTTTATTAATAAAGTATAAATTAACTTAATTTTATTATTTATTAAGAACAAGGAACATACAAGACAAGTCGGACTTGAGGTAAGGGGTTTTCTTATCTCACTTCTAATTTCGTGAGATTTCCATTGTTCACCACTTATTTATTGAATGTGGTGTATTGTGTACTACCATTTGATGTATATTATCATGATTAAATTTATATTCATGGTATTCTGTTATTCATTTGGTGGTTTTCAACTTTTGTTCTTATGACTTGATTGATTACAACGTGGTAATGGGGTTTTCATCTCACTTTTATTCCCATGAGATTCAGGCTATATTTGCCACTATTTCTTTTTGTCTAGTGTATGTACTACCCATGATTGTATTTTTTGTGTGATATACTTTAATTTATGGGTACTTACATCTTTATTTTATGATACTTCTTTCAAGGAGTGTATGTTTCGTAAGTTACCAAATCAGTAAGGGAATTTCAAATTTCAATTTCCACTCATTGGGCTTTACGTATACTTCGTTGATTATTTTACTCCATGATTATGTGTGGAATCACTATTTGTTATTTTTGTAGTAATTTCCACTACCCTTTATATGGATATACTTTTGATACACATAATCACTCCATTGATAAATTATCAAGTCATCGATATGAACTTGATAAGAGTAATTTTAACTCAATCTCCATTTATTGAGTTAAACATCCAATTAATTGGTGTTGATTTTACAAGAATATGTGTGAATGTCCTCTGATTCATTTACACTGAATATCCAATCATATTTAGTGTATTTATATTTGTCACACATAATTATGTCATTGATTTATCCTTAACCTAAGGATATGGTCTTTATAAGGGACTTCATCTCAACTTACATTCCATTGAGTCTTCTTTGTTGTTATGAGCCAACTCACTTATGTTTGGTGTATGTACTATACTTTGACATAGAATATCATGAATTCCGTTATTCTCATGATGTTATAAAGTTTTTATTACCTCAATTATTTTTATTCAAGTGTCTCTCATTTGGTTAGGAACTCTAACTAAAATATCATTTTAAATGTTTTAAAAATTTATTCTTCTAAATCTTTCTCATTAATGTCCATGTTTTAAAAATGGTTTTAAGGATTTATTTATATGGACATTAATGTTTTAAAATTAAAATTCCTTTTAAAAGTTTCAAAGTGTTATGGGACACTTTGATTCAAAAATCTATTTTAAACAACTTCTTCATAAATAGTGAGACTTTTAAATGTTTTCAAGAAAAAGGGGGATATTTCTATCAAATAGTTTTGATGATTATTTTCATCTATTTCAACATCCTTTAATAAATATTATTTTTGATCGAGGTTGATTTATTATGATACAAATCTTCCATACTGTATTGAAGGTTTTGTGATATGTTTGACTATGGATGTGTTATTTTTATACCATTTATGGTTTATAGATAAAGTATTGACATTTCGTATGCTAGTTTTAAAATGAATGTTTATGTTTTGTTTAAACATTTTCATATAAGGAATGCATTGGACTTAGTAAGTGACGGGTGGAGCCTGTTATAGCTCCTTGATGCATCAGTAGGTCTCATGAGACAAACTAGTGTCTTGGCACAAGGCCTTAACAAAATCTTATTTGTAGTCTTGGAACAAGGTCTTGGCTATGTGGTTATGATGTCTGGAATTATACATTCCATAATTATTAGATTAGTTATTGATATTTCATGTGGTTATTCGACTAGTATAATACCCATGACTATGTTTTATTATGGCATTATTTACTCAGCTCATATTCCTGCCATAAAGTGTCCATGTTTATTATTTGTAAAGACATGTGTTTTTAATTATTCACTATGCCTAATTTTTATATTATATTTTGTTGTATTGCTTACTCTTACTGAGCGTTTGAGCTCACCCCTTTCTCATGTTTTATTTTCCTAGGATATGAAGAAGTTAGTTATGAGTGACTTGTATGAATAATCTTAGAAGCTTGGATGTTTCTAATGGAATAAATTAGTGTTGTTTTTCTTTTCAAGTTGTAATATTGAACTTATGTATGTATCTTTTTTCCAAGACTACTAAACTGATCGGTCCTTCGAGACTTGATTCCTTGTAATCATGCAAATGTATTAAAATAATGCACCGGCTCCTAGATTCTAGGTTCGGGGCGTTATAAGTACCCTTATCATTTATTTAATCCTAGAAAAAAAAAACCCATGTCAAATAATAATAGTAATATTATTATTTCTTGACATCCACTAAACTGGAGAATTAAAATTAAATATTATTTAATTAAATAATATTCAATATTATCATTTATCACTGGACCATTAAATTTGATCCACCATTCCTTCAAAATATTTATCAGGCCTTGAATAGTGTCTATTTATTTATTAAATAAATATCACTACATTATTCACCAATAAATAAATAAATATTATATTCACTAAATAACAAATAAATATTTATTAAATATTCCGCTCACAATATATTCTCTCGAATAACTAGTTAAGGAATAAATGTGATCAAAAATGCATGAATAATTATTAAAACACATACAAGAATAATATTTATTCAACCTATTAAATAATAAATTATAATAATATATTATTTAACTGAGATTCTAGATACACTTAGTGTGTGACCCTCTAGGTCTCTTTCTCAATGGCATTAAGCGAAGCTGCAGAAACTCCAATGTTAGCATCTAGGAACACACCAAGGCACCCATAGAGAAAGAATTTAATGTCGCAAGGACATGTCACCTTATACGAACACTTACTGTGTAATATAATCTCTTTATCACAATATCTCTAATCGAGCAGGTTGTATGCCAATGTCATCAACTTATGTGCTCGATATCACTTTCTTTGACTTTATGGAAATAGAACTTGACTATAGAACACCATGGTCATGGATTTATTTAGGTTATATCATTTTTATTAAAGGACCTAAGATATTAACTTCCATTAATAAATATAAGGGATAAATACTTTCTCACGTTATTCGTTAATGCAATATTACTTGTGATGCACCCAATATATCCTACTTCACTGTGAACATTTGTCGTCACGGTTTTCATCAATACATATAACTTTGCAACTCATAATACTCATTAATAATAATCTTAAAGTCTAAGAACCAATACACACATCCGCAAATAGGAACATCTAATGACACGTAGAAATATGGATTTCCTACTCGCGGGTCTTGTTCTCATAATATCTATACTAGACATTACCAAGGGCGTATATCATGAGAAGGTGCCTCAAAGTCCTATGAGTCTCCACCCTTGATATCATGTATCATTTATGTCCCTCAAATGATATTTTCTGGTTATAGAACATATATATTCAGGAATAGTGTCGCAGCACTTCCGGGTTCTCATCATAGCATGAAACTGCTATGACCTTTTAGTGTGACAGCTACTCTTAGGACATTATCACATACTATGTTATGTAGAAGAACTATCATAATGTGATAAGAAGTTTATTAATATTCAAAAACCATGAATACAAGTTTATCATAAAGTACAAAGAAGTTGTCACTAGGGCACCAACTCCAACATTGAGCTCACCCTTATTTATGATGACACAAGGGTGCTAGTTGTGAAGAACTTAATGAGTGATGATGTTGATATTTTATATATGAGTTGTTTATGTATCCATGTTATTGTGTGTGGCCCTCTAGGCCTTTATCTCGATAGTAGTGAATGTTGGGGCACCTCCTCATCTGGCCTCAAGATATATTTGATATCTTTGCCGAGATATATTTGATATCTTTGCCTAGATATATTTGATATCATTGATGAGATATATTTGATATCTTTGAAGAGATATATTTGATATATTTAACGATATATATTTGATATCTTTGAGGAGATATAAGATATATTTCAGGAGATACATGAGATATCATGGGGCGACTCTCCATTATATATGAGTCATGCGACTCTTCTCTCTTCGGTTTTTTTGGAGGAAGTGCAGTTGCGATTTCAATTAGCGGTTTCATATCTGCAATTGGTAGAACTACTTTGATCCAATTGGCTTTCATTTGTAGTAGTTTTTTATCCGATCTCTATGATTTTTCATCTGCACTTTTGTTCAGATATCGATCTTCTTCTTTCATGTTCAGATCTATTTGGGTTTCTTTAGCAGGTTGCATTCCGACTTTGATCCACTATTTTTCTTAGTATTACTTTTGAGATCCCTACAATTTTGGGGGAGTTTCTACCATGTACTTATCTATTTTAGTGGATCCCTCTTTCTGGACTAGGTCTCGTGGTTTTTCCATTTTGGGTTTTCCACGTAAAAATTTCTGATGTCAACTTTATTTTTTACACTTATTTTTGTCGTTATGCATCCGTTGTTTGAGGGAAAGATTTTTTCATTGTGCATTTACTTTTCTGTTGTTTGCGCATTCATCGCTTGTCATCTTTCCCAACATCTGGTATTATAGGGTTTGGTTTTTATTTCATATTCATTATGGAATTCAATTATAGTCGGATGATTTTATTGAATGGTACCAATTACCCTATGTGGTGACTTAAAATGAAGGATCTTCTTTT
Organism: Viscum album; assembly: GCA_963277665.1. Lineage (NCBI taxonomy): Eukaryota > Viridiplantae > Streptophyta > Magnoliopsida > Santalales > Viscaceae > Viscum > Viscum album. The sequence goes on from OY728144.1 coordinate 164,135,957, forward strand.
TGTTAAGGGAATACATATTCCAGTGTTTAGTACCCAGAAGCTAGAGAGGATTTCATATAAATAATGGGTGTTCGAGCATGAGATGGTTTGTGGTTTCATTCTCCAATGGGTCAAAGACAACGTGATGAACCACATTTTCAACATCTCTCATGCCAAAACTTTGTGGGAGAAGATCAAGACTACCTATGCTTCCAAGATAGGAAACAATAAGTTGTTTCTTCCCAATAAAATGAAGAACTTGAGGTACAAAGAAGTTACATCTATTTCTAATTATTTAAGTGAATATTATGGATGTTTTGATCAATTGTCTAGCATGGGTATCAATTTTGAAGATGAGGTTTTAGTGGTTTTATTGAATAACACTTTACCCGATTCTTGGGAGGATTTACATGTTACTCTAATCGGTTCTGCTCCAAATGGTTCTATGACATTCAGTTTTTTTAAGTATGCTATTTTGAATGAAGAAGTTAGGAGACGTACTCAATAGAAATCTTCTTCAGAGCTTTTAGTCACAGATAATAGGGGGAGAAGCCAGGAAAAGAATCAGGGATAGAGTAGTCGTGGAAAGAGTAAAAGCAGAAGCAAATCCAGATCAAAGTAGAGAGATTTTGAATGTCATCATTATGGTAAGAAGGGTAATGTTAATAAGTTTTGTTATCAGCTGAAAAGAGAAAACAGAATGAAGGAAAATCAGCCAAAGAAGAATGGCGATGAAGATGATCATGTCGTTGCCACTACAGGGGTGATCTTGTTATTGTTTATGACTCCATTAATATTACTTCTGATCATTCTTGTTGGGTTGTTGATAGTGGTGCCTATTTTCACATGACATATAAGAATGATTTCTTTATATCTTGTAACCCAGGTAATTTTGGGATTTTAAAGATAGGTAATGATGGTCATGTTGATGTCGTAGATATCAGGACTGTTTATTTAGAGACCAGTATAGGAAGTAAGATGATTTTGAAGAATGTTCGATATGCACCATAGGTTCGATTGAATCTTATTTCTACCATTGTTCTTGATGATGAAGGGTTTATCAATAATTTTGGTGATTTATGATGGAATCTTTCCAAGGGATATTTGATTGTGGCTCAAGGGAAGAAGCAGTTAGGTTTGTACTGGACTAATGCTTATAATTCATGTGATACTGCTTTTGTTGTTGAGTGAAATGTTTCGTCCAAGTTGTGGCATAAGAGGCTTAGTCACATTAGTGAGAAAGGGATTGGTTGTTTGGACAATATAAATCTTCTTTCGAATTTGAAGAGTGTCAAGATGGACACGTGTGATCATTGTATGGCTAGAAAACATAGTAGGGTGCATTTTAGAAGTCATCCTTTACATAAGAAGTCACAGGTACTTGAATTAGTACATTCTGATGTTCGTAGACCTTTGAAATCTAATAACTTTAGTGGTGGTCTTTATTTTGTGACATTTATTGATGACCACTCATGGAATCTTTGAGTTTATGTTTTGAATGCCAAAAGTTAGGTGCTCAGTGTTTTTAAGAAATTTCATGTTTTTTCTAAGAGATAATCATTCAAGAAATTGAAATGTATTCGCACTGAAAATGAGAGAGAATGTTGTGGTTCGTTTGATCAGTATTGCAGGTAGGAAGGTATTTGATATCAGAAGACACCTCCCAAGACACCTCAGCTAAATGGTGTAGCTAAGCAGATGAACAAGGCTTTGTTGGAAAGAGTTTTTTGTTTGCTTTCGGAAGCAAAGTTCCCTGGACACCTTTGGGGTGAGGCTTTACTTACTGATGCTTATATTATCAATTTATCACCTACAGTTTCTTTGCAGACAGACACTCCCGATAAGTTTTGGTATGGGAAAAAGATCAGGTACGATCACTTGAAAGTTTTTGGTTGCAAGGCTTTTGTTCATGTGCCTAGAGATGAGAGATCTAAGCTAGATGGTAAGTCATGATAGTGTATTTTTATTAGCTATGGACATGATGATTTTGGGTACAAGTTTTATGATCCTACTTTGAAGAAGATTTTCATAAGTCGTAATGTAGTGTTTAAAGAGGACCAGACTATTGAACATATTGATAAAGGTGAAAAGTCCACCTCTCTGACTTCGGATGGCTTTGTCAGTCTTGAGCCAGGTTCTGATTCACATTTACCTCATATTGTTGATTTTGATGATCACATTAATGTGAATAATGATTCTCAGGGTGAACATGTTGGAGTTGATGTTTCTAGTGCACCTTTTGTTTCTGATGATCTGGTTCCTAGGGTTATCAATGAACCTGCAGTTCCACCCTGAAGGTCATCTCGGCATCATACCATTTCTACTCGGTATTCACCTGATGAGTATGTGCTCCTCGCTAAAGGGGGAGAACCAGAATTTTTTGATGAGGCGATGAAAAGTGAACAGAAGGACAGATGGGTTGCGGCAATGGATGACGAGATGACATCATTGCATGACAACCATGCTTTTGAGCTGGTGAAGTTACTGACAGGTAAGAGAGCTTTGCAAAATCGGTGGATTTATCAGATTAAAAATGAATAATCCAATTCTATTCCATGATACAAGGCAAGGTTGGTTGTTAAAGGCTTCCATTAGAAGAAAGGTATTTATTTTGATGAGATTTTCTCACCTGTTGTCAAAATGACTTCCGTTCGGGTTGTTTTTTGTTTGGCTGCTAGTTTGGATCTACAGGTTAAGCAGATGGATGTGAAGACAACTTTCCTCCATGGAGATTTAAAGAAGGAGATTTATATAGAGCAACTAGAGGGTTTTGTTGGAATAGGTAAAGAGAATAATGTATGCAGGTTGAAGAAGAGTTTTTATGGTTTGAAGCAAGCTCTGAGACAATGGTATAAGAAGTTTGAATCTGTCATTTCTCATCAGGGTTTCAGGAATACATCTTCTGATCAGCGTGTTTTTGTTCAGAGATTTACTGATGATGAATTCATTATATTGTTGTTTTATATTGATGATATGCTCATTGTTGGCCATGATGCTTCTAGAATTGATAGATTGGAGAAGGATCTTTATTGGTCTTTTACGATGAAAGACTTGGGGCCAGCTCGACAGATTCTTGGCATGTCGATCTCCCATGACAAGAAGGCCAAGAAATTTTGGTTATCTCAGAAGAGATATATTGAGAAGGTTCTTCAGATATTTTCTATGGATAGAGCTAAAGTGGTTAATACTCCTCTTGATTTACATTTTAATCTCAATACCGGTCAGTCACCTTCTACTGATGAAGAGAGAGAGGAGATGCAACACATACCTTATCCATCTGTCATTGGCTATTTGATGTATGTTATGGTATGTACTAGACTTGATATAGTTCATGCAGTTGGTGTGGTCAGTCATTTTCTATCAAATCCAGGTAGAGATAATTGGAGAGCAGTGAAGTATATTTTTCCTTATCTTCGTGGTACTTATGATGTGAGATTATGTTTTGAAAAAGGGGAACCTATGCTTTGTGGCTTTACAGATTCAGATATGGCAGGAGATATCAATTCAAAGAAGTCTACTTCGGGCTATTTGATCACTTTTGTAGGGGGAGATGTATCTTGGCCGTCTAGGTTGCAGAAATGTGTTGATTTATCTACCACAGAGTCAAAGTTTATTGCTGCTACAGAGGCGTGCAAAGAATTGTTGTGGATGAAAACTTTTATTCAAGAGCTCAATTTTAATTAGGACAGATATGTTTTATTTTGTGATAGTCAGAGTGCTATTTGTTTGGGAAAGAATTCTACTTTTCATGGCAAGTCGAAACATATCGATGTTCGGTATCATTGGATCAGCAATATCGTTTATTTGAGACATTTAGAGCTTGAGAAGATCTGCACTGATGGCAACGGGTCAGACATGTTGAACGAGAGTTTACCGAGAGGAAAATTTGAGACTTACTGACTAATTGTAGGGTTGGTGATGATCCCCAATCGAGTCAAAGGGGGAGTTTGTTTGGTCACCTCCTCATCTGGACCTAAGATATATTTGATATCTTTGCTGAGATATATTTGATATCTTTAATGAGATATATTTGATATCTTTGACGATATATATTTGATATCTTTGATGAGATATATTTGATATCTTTGAGGAGATATGAAATATCTTTCAGGAGATACATGAGATATCATGTGGCGGCTCTCCTTTATATATGAGTCATGCGAATCTTCTCTCTTCGGGTTTTTTGGAGGAAGTGCAATTGCGATTTCAAGAAGCGGTTTTCAGATCTACAATCGGTGGAACTACTTTGATCTGGCTGGCTTTCATCTGTGATGGTTTTTGATCTGATCCCTATGCTTTTTCATCTGCACTTTTGTTCGGACATCGATCTTCTACTTTCACGGTCAAATCTATTTGGGCTTCTTTAGTAGGTTGTATTCTTTATTTCAAGCTACATTCAGACTGCATCTATACTCTGACTTTGATCCACTATTTTTCTTAGTATTACTTTTGAGATCCCTTCTATTTTTTGGGAGTTTCTATCGTGTACTTATCGATTTTAGTGGGTCCCTCTTTCTGGACTAGGTCTCGTGGTTTTTCTCTTTTGGGTTTTCCACGTAAAAATTTCCGGTGTCAACTTTATTTTCTGCACTTATTTTTGTCGCTACGCATCCGTTGTTTGAGGGAAAGATTTTTCCGCCACACGTTAGCTTTTCTGTTGTTTGTGTGTTCATCACTTTCCATCTTTCCCAACAGTGAATAGTATTCATAAACCAAGAGTGGAGTCTGAAAACTCATCAAAGCCCTTAAAAGAGATATGAAGTAGTCATAGAAACGACAACCAACTTACGAACACGCACTGTGTGATATAATCACTTTGTATTTCGATATCTCATAAAGAACACTTGTGTCATCATCCTTTCTTGCTTTATTGTTTATTGATCTAACCAGATGAACTTACCTCTGACCTTGGCCAAGGATTTTATAAAGGCACTACCATCTTGATCAATCATGCCCGAGATATTGCTTTGTCAACTCAGAAGCGACAAATTATATCTTGATCATTCAACCAATGTCATATCACCAATGAGGCACCCGATACAAGTTACCTTGTCACGATTTTATTATCATGTTTTTTGTCTTGCATCAAAGTATGTGATCAAATGACACACATTGATAATGATCTCAAGTCAGGAAATCAGTACAGATGTTTGTAGATAGGAACAACCAATGACACCTGAAACATGTGGTGTTCCTATTGACGAGTTTGTCTTCATGGTCTCACCTACCATAGATGACCAAATGCGAACTTCATGAGAAAAAGTGTCAATGCTTATGAGCTCTCAGCTCCTGATAGTCAAACACCAACTGTTTCCAGTTAGTATGATGTATCTTGACCATATAACATATATTTAAGATTAATGTCATGCTATTTTGAGGTTCTCATTATAGTTTGGGATCTGCTATAACCTTTTGATACGACAAATAATCTATGGACATTATCATTTAAATAGTGGACGCAGAAATGTCTACACTATAATGGTAAGTATACATCACTACTACATTTTTTAGTTTTGGCGCCTATGGTAGCGGGCGACCGCCATTGGCGGTCGCTACTGATGCTATTAGCGACCGCCAAAAGCGGTCGCTAAAACTGAAATATAAATGGCGGGATTTTTCCCGCCCCCCGCGTTGTCTTCTTCGATGTCACTCGCTGCAACAGCGTCGACGCCTCCCGCCGCCGCACCGCCACCACAGGTCACCCCCTGTCGCCGCCACCCCGTCGCCTCCCGTCGTCCCTACCAATGCTGCCGGAAAACCTCTCACCCCCGGCAGTCAACCGATGCTGTTAAATCCCCAACATCACCCTTGACGCTTCCTCCGGCCACCGTGGTTCTTCCATGGCCGTCAACCCAAGCTCGGGGTCACCTCCAACATGCCGCGCGCGCCCCAGTATACAATCGGCACCAAATAATCGTCGGTTTTCGAAGAGAGTATTAGCGACCGCCATTAGCGGTCGCTATTACTCAATAGCGACGGAGCAACTGCGACCGCCAAAAGCGGTCGCAGGGCGGTCTCTAAAGGGCATTAGCGACCGCTTTTGGCGGTCGCTAAAACCCTCATTTCTAGTAGTGCATCATGCATATCTAACTGTATACATGAAATGGTAATTCATGAAATTTTCAAGTAATATTGTCATTTTCTCTCTTTGGTACTTAAAATGATCAGGAAAGTGTTTTTAAGAAAAATAAACTTTATTTCATCTTTGGTCGGGAATCTTTTTCTTTAATATCCATGTTTTCTTTAAAATGTTTTCAAGAATATTTTTATTATTATCCTATGGTTGTTTAATGTTATTTTTACCCATGTTTGACTTTTATAAAAATGTTTAAATAGATTTTCTTGTACTTTTCCAAACAATGTACTTTTGACTTTTTACTGAAAATGTGTAAGGAATCTTTGTTTTAACGTAACATGAAAGTAATTTTCTCTCATCATGATCGCTCAATGTTTTGAAACTTTCTTTATTAGTTTTCATGGTTCTTTTCAAAGAAAGTGTTTTCCTTAATATTTTTGGAATTTTTTAGATTTTAAATAAGTTATTTCAAAATGAAAAAGGTATTTTCCTCAAAAAAAAAGTCAATGATTTTTCAAATAATTTTTTTATCTATGATAACATTCTTTGATGTTAATTATAATTTATTGGGGATATGATCCAATGATACCATCCTTATTCTTTATCTAGATGGTTTATGACTATGATGATGAGATGATTATGAAACATGTTCATTTTTTCATGGGTTATACTATGATGAAATGATGAAATGTTTATGAAACTCGTTTCCTTTCCACAGGTTATGATATGATGATATGATGAATGTTTTGTGATCTTGTGACACTCATATGTACGATTTTCATTATGTGGCAGGTAGACCCAGAATTATATAGCTCTCCAATGCATTGAGTAAAGATGGATATCTCATGAGATAATAAGGATTGGAATAGAGAGTGAACTCGGTTCAATAATAGAATTTGTCCACTATGAGATTGCATATAATAAGACGTAATATTTATGTACGAAAAGTTTGAGTCGCTGTATGATTTGTGCTGAGATTGCATGTTATTGGTGTTTTCTTTGGGTTCCTTATGTGTTTTGTTGGTGTTTGTTTTGTTTGCATTTTTTTTTTTTGATTTTGGTGTGGTTGGGCCTGTGATGCATGTTAATGGTGGCCAGTGTTGGTGCTATCCGTTCGACGAGCATGTTTGGGATGGGATGGCTTCCATAGTAATGCGAAACGGGCGGGTTGGGGCGGGGCGGGCCAAACCCGCGCGGGTTTGAGCCCGCGCGGGTTTGTCCGCAAAAGCCCGCATATAATGCGAACAAAAAATTTCAAACCCACCCCGCCCCGCATAAACCCGTGGGTTGCCCGCGGGCTTACCCACCTTTACAAAAAAAAATATTATTTATAATCATTTAAATACTGTATTTTTTATCATTCTTAAAGGTATTTGTGGGGAGAAGTGTGAATTAACAATAACTATAGTTTTAAAGAATGTGATGAAACATTTTTTTGTGGTTTAATGGTGGCAAGCGATAATGCCGATGTGGTGACGAACTGTTGCGATTGAAAGTAGGTGAGTAATCGGTGATGGACAATGAATGATAATGTTGGTTGTGTGGTGATGTGAACAACTAAAGCTGTGAATGAATGAAGTCTCTCAGGTAACGATCAGTTTCAGAGGAAACTATTAGTGTTTTCACGAGGTTCTATCCAATTCTCTTAATAACAAAATTAAATCAACCTAAAAAATATTATAATTATAATAACTCTTATAGAATTGAAATCATGCGCAAAGGCGATGAGTTCCATTTTTCGAGAGATGGGTTGACACACCATGTGAATATGGTTAATAATTACTATATAAATAATATAATATCATATTAAAACAATAAATATATGCCTATTTAAAATTCACATATGAATAAATGGTGAATTAATATGACCATTACGGTGAGAAATCATATGTCACCATTTAACCATTATTTTTTTATTAAAAAAACTAAAATGTTAAAGAAACATATATTGTAAAAATAATATATATTATTTTAAATCAGTCTCGCAGTCAAGCTCGCACCCGCGCGGGCTCAACTCGCATTACCCCACACCCGCGCCGGCTCAACCTGCATTGACCCGCACTCTAAACGGTTAAAATTTTTAGGCTCGCTCCGCCCCATACCCGCAAAGCCCGGGCTTCATCACCAGCCTTCCAGACTTTGGATGTATTTATTATGTTTGTCAAAATGTTTATACAAACAGTTTATATATATTTATCGTAAAAACCGCGACCACAGTTTCTACAAACAGTGGAACCGTCTGTTTATATATATATATATATATATTTAATAATAACAGAAGATTGAGAATCTGCATCCATCCTTTTATTGGGATTTCAAGGTATGAGTAAATGCGTGACCTTCAGTTTTTTTATTTAATTAAATGCGCCCGAATCCAATGCGTGCGCGGTGCATGCCCGACGCCCTGCGCCCGCATCACAAACCCACCCTGAAAACGCGGCACCCCCGATCCCACCGTCAAAATCCCACGCCATCGCCCAAGATCACGATCCTACGGCCAGACTCCACCGATGCTCACCACTTCCATTTAAGCATTTCACCAGGACCAGACAGAGTTCAACAGCCAGTTTGGAGAACAACCCATCCATCCCCCTTCCCTCTCTCCATCTTCCTCTCTCCCCGAGCCCCGTTATAATCATGAGAATCGGTTCTTACGCCTGAAAGAGGGGCTTCACCCATTGTTTCTCCCTGTCTTCAGCGATTGGCCGGTTGTTTTCGTGAAGATCGGAGAGGGGAAGATGACGTCGGGCTTCCCTGGGGGCGCTCCCGAATTCTACTGCGCCGGCGGGATCAACGGGAGGTCGATCGCCATGCCTGTTAACTCGGACTCTCCCTATAGATCGCCGCCGCCGCCGCAGTTCCCCCCCGGGATCGTCATGGGCCCGTCGTCTTCCCCGATCACCCACCAGAGACCGGCCTTGATGCGGAAGCGAGCGCTGCCGGAGATGCAGGCGCCGAACGGCTTCTTCCTTCCTCACTACCAGCAGCAGCAGGGGCTGGACGCCTTCTTTCTCAAGTCGGCGAAGCAGAGGACGGCCTACCAGACCTCTCCCATGTCGCCCCTCTCTCCCGTTGACCTTTCGTCCTCCCTCTCGCCGGAATTCTCCTCCCCATCGTCCTCGTCGCTGTCCCGCTTCGCGTTACCTCTGTTCCGCCCGAATCTATCGGCCAACGTTCCGGCGGAGAAGGCTCCAGATCCTGATCCGGAGGACAGGATGATGAACAGGCTCCAAGAGCTCGAGAAACAGCTCCTGGACGACGATTTTGAGGACGGCGATGGAGTTTCCGTCGTCACAAACGGGGAGTGGTCGGAGACGATACAGTCGCTCATAAACCCCCCTGCTTCCAATCCTGTTCAGGAGCCGAATTCGATGGTGGTTTCTTCATCGCCGACGTCCTCTACGTCTTCGTCTTCATCCGTGGCCTCTTCGCCGGCGTCCGTGAAGCAGCCTCTCGTGGATGCGGCCGCCTCCATCTCCGATGGGAACCAGGAGAAGGCTCGAGAGATCCTGACGCGCGCTTTCCCGGCGTGGGAATCGAAGGGACGGCCGGAGCAGCGGATGGCAATTTACATCGCGGAGGCGCTTCGCCGGAGAATCAGCGGTACCTGCGAGGAGTGGAAGTCGGACCTCGCCGCCGGAATGCATCTGCTGTACGATCTCTCGCCGTGTTTTCAGCTGGGGCTGCTGGCGGCGAACCAGGCGATCCTGGACGCGACGTCGGACCTGCCGGAGAAGATACACCTGCTGGATTTCGACGGCGGCGCCACCGTCCAGTACTTGGATCTGATTCGCTCTCTGGAGGAGCGAGCCGCCGGTAAGCCCGTGGCTCTGCGCATCACCAACGTGGTGGAGCCCGGCTGCGGGAAGGCGGAGGAGGCCGAGGAGAAGGCGAGGAGCCTTGGGGGCGCCGTTTCGGTGCGTGTCGACACCCTAGCCGGAGGCTCCTCCGCGCTGAGCCCCGAGTCCCTGGGCTGCGACGCCGGGGAAGCGCTGGTGGTGAGCCTGGCGTTCAAGCTACACAGGGTGCCGGACGAGAGCGTCCGGACGGACAACCCGCGGGACGCGCTCCTCCGGCGGTTGAAGTCCCTGCGGCCGCGCGTGGTGGCGCTGGTGGAGCAGGAGATGAACGTCAACACGGCGCCGCTGGCGGGGCGGGTGGCGGAGGCCTGCGCCCACTACGGCGCGCTTTTCGAGTCGCTGGACGCGCCGTCGGCGAGGGACCACCCGGACCGGAGCCGGGCGGAGGCGTGGCTGGGCCGGCAGGCGGCCAACGCGGTGGCGTGCGAGGGGGCGGAGCGCGTGGAGCGGTGCGAGGTGTTCGGAAAGTGGCGGGCCCGGCTCCGCATGGCGGGGTTCGCTCCCCGGCCGCTGGCCTCCGCCGTGGCCGAGCGGCTCCGGGCCCGGGCCATGGCGGCGACACGTGGCAGCGTGGGTTTCACTGTCCGGGAGGATGGCGGCGGGATCTGCTTCGGTTGGATGGGCCGGACCCTCGCCGTCGCTTCGGCGTGGAGCTGATCCGACGGCCCTGAATTAGTTTGGTTTTTTTCTAACTGCCGAACTTTTAATAATTCGTTAAAAAACTATTAATATACGGGTCTTCTTTTCCGCGGTTTTTTTTTTATATTATTAATATTTGTTTGTTATGTTTTTAATTTTTTATTTTATGCGAGGGAAAAAGGCATCATTAAAACGGGAAGGAAAGTTGGCACGGTATTAGTTTCTTTGCGGGTTGGCGTGTGGTGTGTGAATGAATTATATGCAACGCGGGCTTATCGTTACTGGCGTGGATAACTTACGTGGCGGCCCACAATTGGACGGTTTGAAACGGCCGCTGGTTTTCCGTTGCGTCAGCAAGCATGTTGCCGGGGGATGCGATTTCACGTGCGGACGTAGGGGCATATTTGGAAAAACGGGCGCTGTGTTATTTTTATTTTTATTAGTTAAACCTGTAAATGGTGGGGGGAGAGAGGGTGAGTTGGCCTCCAACATGCGCTGAACATGTGGCCCAATATTTTTCTTCTTAGTTATCTTTTATGAAAATTTATTTATATTTTTCACCGGTTTTTAAAATTAAAGAAAAAAAATATCATGCAAAAAGTTAATTTTGATGGCTCACTTCATCCAAAAAAATTTATATCGTTATTATTTTTAAATCAATGTTTGTATTACTTTGTTCTAGTTTTTATTATTTTAAAATACATATTGTTATGTCATGGATTGTTTTTTTTTTGTTGTATTTATTCCATTTTCCCAACTGTTGAAATATATCATTTTGATAAATAAAAAACGTTTAAAATTTGGAGCCAGTAACCCCCGGGCCGCTCCGGAGTCGGAAGTTGAAAATTTTAAACTGAAACAGCTGTTTTGTACTTAAAAAAAAAACTGTTCTAAAAACAGTTTGATAGTTTTTGAAATATAAAGTTACGTTTTTTGAATTGTCATTTTTAATAGGTTTTAGTTTATACATATTTTTTTGGAAAATATTAAAATATTTAATTTTTTAAATATATAGCATATTTTTTTTTTAAATGAAATATTTACCTTCTAAAACATTTTCAGTACTTATTAAAATACATGAAAAATGTTTTATGAATGTATTTTTATTTTATCGATGTTTTTAATTGTTTTTTAGTTTATTATATTTTTTTAGTTTTTAATGTTAAATTATATTATATTTAAACGCATAAAATTATATTTAATTTAACGTTTATTTTTGAAAAGAAACATTTTTTTTAAATTGTTATTATAAATACGAACGAATTGTTTTTTGTTTTAAACAACTTTGTTTCGGAAAAAATGAACTTCATTTTTTTTTTTTTGGCGGGATTAGACGTGTGATTTCTTGAAATTTTCGGATTTTTTGGCAAGTTACGAAAATTTAGTAGCCATATTTAAACCGTTTTATTTTCGAAAAAAAAGAGAGAGAAAGTGTTTAAAAATGAAAGGTTATGAATGGAAATTACAAGGGCAATACAATTACTTATTCAGTATCAAAACTTGATATATTCCCATTATCGAGGCTAAAGTAGCTCATGTATATATCAACTAAACGCATTAACTAGAAAGAGAAAACAAAAATAAACAAATCAGAACTTAGTGGGTCACAATGGAAGTCAAAGTATCTCATGTATATATAAACTAAACGCATTAAGTAGGTGGTGTATATATAAACTAAAGTAGCTCATGTATATATAAACTAAACGCACAGTTTGAGCACGGTTTGGGGTAAACCGTGCAAGGTAAAAGGAGAAACCATACGAGGTTGGGAACAGTTCGAGGCATGGTGTGCAGGCTACGCATGGTTTCAGACAAACTGTGCGCCTTGATGCAGAAGGGAGGCAATGCTGCTACCACGGTTGGTGCACGGTTTGTCAAACTGTGCGGGCTAACTATGCTAGTTCCGCTCAAATCATTTAGATCTTTGAGTGTTTTATCGAACCATCTCTAAAATCAATAAGCCCTTTGGTTGTTAAATGTGGACTTCCTCTCAACGCAGCCCGTAACAATCGGTATCCGAGCCTAATTGATATTAGTGATGACATCAACAAAATTCAAAATTGGGAAATTCGATGGTGAAAGTGATTTTAGTTTATGAAGAACTAAAATGTGTGTTTTGTTATTTCACCATGGTTTACTTGATACCCTATGTGGTCCAAAGAAAAAGGAGACCACGCTGTCTGTCGATGGACAACCTTCTGTTACTTAGGTAGATGTTTCTTTTGATGTGTTAGTTAAAACCCATAGTTTTCTTCTATTATTTTTTGGTGATAATGTGTTGCGAGATGTAGCATATGAGACTACTGCCGTTGCTATGTGACTTAAACTTGAAAACCTTTATATGACAAAATCTCTCGTTGGTAGACTTTATAAAAAAGTGAGACTTTTTTTTTACTTTTAAGACGCAACTTGAGATTTCCATCCGAGCTCACATACCTTAATTTAATAAAGTTGTTCTAGACCTAGCCAACATAGATGTTAACGTTGTCGATGAGGATCAAACCATCATCCTTTTGATTTCACTTGACAGTTCTTATCAGAATCTGTGTGATGCCATGATGTATGACAATGAGTCTTTGACATGAGAAGAGGTTAAGTCAACTCTTCTTTCAAAAGAATTGCAGATTAAGAATGAGTTAAGATCAGAGGGAGAGGGGCTCAATGTCAAGAGTGGAATAGATAACAGGGGTCACAGGAAAAACAATGGTAAGGATAAAAGGAAAGGTACGAGTTAGTTTAAGACTTTGAAGTGTTATCAATGTGGTAAATCGGACCACTTTAAGAAAGATTGTCCTGAGAAAAATGGTTCAATGGGTAATGAGACTAGTAATGGGGCTCAATCTAATGTAGTTGAGCTTGCCTTTGATGATGCTGATGTTATGTAGTTTGTTTAGTGTGATTGCAGGGGGCAAAGTCGTGGGTTCAACTCTGGGTTTTGTTTTCTTCTTCGTGTCCTAGGAGGGTTTGTCTTCTCAGGAGGTAACCAGGTGTGAGGATAGTGAGGTCTTGAGCATTGGTTAGAGAAGCAGGTTCATGGATAGATGTTCGAATGATCACTAGACTTCATGATGGTGCTGCTGGTATTTCTTTGACGATATTGGATGGGTATCCGGGAATTAGGTGTTTGATGTCATTAGTTGGCTAGATTTAAGGGTGTTTTCCTTAGGTCGGTAGCGGTCTGCCCTTGCTTGCTGGTTTTGTTCTCTCATGGTTACGAGTTGGCCTTTAGGATCAAGGCTGTATGGGTTTTACAATGGTCTAAGTTAGGATGTGACTTCCCCTTGTTGAACGGTTCTAAACAATGTTTTCTCCTTGAGTGGAGAGTTTTCTGGGTCTATTTTAGATTCAGGTGGAGTGAGTGGCTTGTATGCTCTGAGCCTTGTTTGTTTTTATTTTGCATGAGCTATTTTTTCTTTGCTACCAGTGTCTGAATATGCCCTGTTTCATTTTGAGTTTATGTTCATACCTTGTATTGTTGTTTTACTTTGAGGATGAGTACTGCTCGGTTTATTGGTGTTCTGCAAGCACTGAAGCTGTCCTGAGAACCTCTGGTTGGCATGTTACCAGCAGGAAATTGAGGTATGTGGTGGTGTGCTATTTTCATTTCGAAGAGAGGCGCACAACAATTGAAACGAGAGAATGAGGGTTGGTTCAGTGTTCTTCCAACGCAAAAGGGAAGTCGATCGAGGGATGTTGGTTCAGCAATTCATGAGATGTGGTGCTAGTTCGTGCAAGTGTGATCGTTGTGCGTTGAAGGTACACTGAGTTGATCTATTTTGCCTTGCGGGTTGCGAACCTGTACATTAGCAGACGTCGACATCAACTAACAGTCATCGTGGAGACTTGGATCCAAGTTCTTGGTAAAAGAACTCAGCGTTGTACGTTTGTTCTTCGATTTCTTTTGTTCTCTGGTTCAGATTGGTTGGGGGTGCCCGCTTGGATCTTGTTCTGCTTGAATCCGCCTCTGTTTTTTTTTTCATAGTGAAAACCCCATATCCCTGCCCCATGCACATAGGTCAATTTGACCAAAGCACATAAATCGTTGTGTTCATTTACCTGTTTTCTTCCCTACTTTCTTGGTTTCATTTTGAGAATTGTTACTGCATGTAGTTTGTATTTCCAGATTTTTAATACAAGTTTTTTTTGGGAATGAATTCTTGAATCTGCTCCTTGTTCAAGTTGGTGTTATTGTTGAAAATCATTTTAAATAATAGTTCCACTCAAATCATTTTGAATTTTGAGTGTTTTATCGAACCGTCTCTAAAATCAATAAGCCTTTTGGCTGTTAAATGCGAACTGCTTCTCAACGCAGCCCACAACAGTTGGTGCATGGTTTGGGAAACCATACTACTGCCCAGATTTCATTAAAAAGGGGGAATGATCAAAATACCCCCTCGTGATTTTTAGCCACTCCACCTTCTTCCTCCCCCATTCGGTGTGCACAAACCAGGGGGTTTTCAACCCCCTTCCTCCTTCCACCCTTTGATTTAGGGTGTGTTCATGGCATTTTTTTGACGTTTAATGTAACGTCCCGAATCCGGAAGCCACACAACGGGTGCCCCGAACCCGGTTGGTCACATGACCTCAAGCGCATTTCTCCAAATGCCAAAGGCTGCTGACTAGCAGCGAGGGCCAAAGACTGATAGTGGGGAAACTATGCCCTCATTTGTCAAATTGTAGCGCAGCGGAATAAAATATAAACATACAAAAGTGGAATCAGTAAACAATATAAACGTGAAATGGACAACAGAACTAAAGTAAAAGATAACAGCAACCAAATATATATAATAATGCGTATGTTTCTAATTCTAAGAAAGCAGCCAAACAGGATACACTGCAATCTAAAATAGTCCAATACAAAGTACAAGTACATCAAAGTAAAACAAAACAGTGCAGCAGGAACTCAGCAGCATCGCAAGTCTAAGCTCGGTCTCATGCTCTCCTACTCCTCTGCAAAAATCAAGTACCTGTATAGGGACTTTTGCCCTTATCAACACTTGCAGCAGTATAATCTGTTTGAGCCCAAGACATGACCCAAACATGGTGTAAGAAATAAATCCTAGTAGGCAACCACCAGAGGCCCGTGTCCAACTGTCGGTGAATTTGTGCAACAACAGTGTGCAGAAATGGAAATGCAGTAAACTAGGAAGTATTCAAAAGCAGCTACTCTTACCTATTCCATTTCCATTTAATTATTTTTTTAACAATTCAATATATTTGAATTATAAGTTCCCGAGACTCAGCCTCAGCTGACAATCTCTTATACAGTGCCACAACAAAAATCACAATAAGCTATCTAACAAGTACAAGGTAAAACAATACCAAGCCTGTGCTTTATCTTGACAGATATAACATGTGAATCACCACAGTGAATATGCAAAGTAGACAGAGTCCTCAGACATGAAAAACCTTACCCTTAGGTAATCAGAATCGAAACCCTCAGGTGATTGCCCTCAGGCATAACGAATATTGCCTTCAGGCATACGAGATATTGCTCTCAGGCACGGAAGCTACTGCCCACAGACATAAGAAAAGTTGCCCTCAGGCTAAACATAACACTGCCCTCAGGCTAAGCAAAACACTACCCTCAGGCTAAGAAAAACACTGCCCTCAGGCTAAGCAAGTAATAAATATGTTTCCCTTCAAGAAAAACCCAAAACATGCTATCTCGGCATACCCTCGGGTAACCTGGCCAAACGGTTAAACAAGGGAAACACACCCACGAGGTGGCCCTGGATCCAAGCAATGAACCCAAACAGTAGTTATACGTATTCATTAAATTACCTATGCAATTCTAGGTATTTAATTAATCAAGGCCTCAGCCATACGACACCCCAAACCTGAGCGCGTAGCACAACGGTACACGAAAACAACATGATAGTTGGAATTAAACATCAAACCACCTACCTTGATCTCCTATGATCAATATACATGAACGATGCTTCCGAAATGTCTGAGAACGACGTAGATCTGGGATAAACGAAAACGCATTCAAACCCAAATAACTTCCCCTCGGAAAAGAATTGGAAGGAAGGGTTCAAGAAGAGTGAAGAACTCACCTGCGCGGTTCAATCGAGACTGTCAGCGAAGGAATCTCAGTTCCGGTGTGCGGTCGGGACCTCCTCCAAGCTCCGGCCTTCTCTCCCGGTGCTCCAAACGTGTCCACTACCTCCTCTGCCGAATGAGGAGGCTACTGCCCGTTTTAAGCGAAAAAACAAACTACACGGTGTGTACTTTTCATTTTTTTAACTGTTCCTCTGGCGGCTACTTTTCACCGCCACACTGTTCATTTGTCGACATGAGTACACGTCGTGTATTTCTGACTACACGGCGTGTACTGTCGCTCCGCTGGTGGCTACTCACACCGCTTTACTGTTCACCTGCCGACTGAGTACACAACGTGTAAATACCAAGTACACAATGTGTAGTCAGTTTTTACACCCTTTATCACCGACAGGCCTACACGCTCTGTGTACTCATCCCACATGACCAAAGTACACGGTGTGTACCCAAAAAATTTGGGATTTTTCTCCATTTTCCTTATTTTCTCAAAAAACACTTGAGGAATGAGGAAAAGAAGAAACCTGTACCTCAAGAATAAGAACCAAGTTCTTACAAACTTCCCCCCTTAAAGCAATTCGTCCCCGAATTGCCCTTCCAAGGGTGGTGAAGATAAAGCTGTGAACAACTCTGGCCACTGAGCATGTACGTCGGTCTCCCGCTCCCAGGTCTCGTTCTGCACTCAGCCATGCTGCCATAGCACCCGTACGAAAGGAACTGACCTGCCTCGGAGAACCTTTGTGATCTTATCAATAATACGAATCAGATGCTCCTCAAAGGACGCATCGGCCTGAAGCTCAACCTCCTCGGGCTGAAAGACGTGAGACAAGTCTGAGTGATAACGGCGCAACTGAGATACATGGAAGACGTCGTGCATGACCCGATACCTCTGTGCAACCGACAGGTAGCTGGCCCGACTCTCTCCAGAATCTCAAACGACCCCACATACCTCGGTGAAAGTTTACCCTGCCTCCCTATCCGCCTGTGTCCCAACCTCGGCGAAACACGTAAAAAAACCGGATTCCCGACCACGAACTCCAAGGGTCGTCTGCGGCGATCGGTGTAAGATTTCTGACGAGATTGCGCAGTAGCCATCCGCTTCTGAATCACCTGGACCTGCTCTGAAGTCTCCTGCATGAGACGTGGTCCCAGAAAAGATGCCTCACCTACCTCCAACTAGCACAAAGGTGATCAGCATGACCTACCATATAAAGCCTCGTAAGGTGCCATCTCAATAGTTACCTGAAAATTATTATTGTAGGCAAACTCGACCAGGGGTATGTGCCTCTCCCAAGAGCCCCCAAAGTCCAGGACACATGCACACAACATGTCCTCAAACACCTGTATCGTACGCTCTGACTGACCATCGGTCTGAGGGTGGTAAGCTGTGCTCAGAAGCACTTGTGTACCCAGTGCCCTCTGAAAACTCTGCCAGAAGCGAGACGTAAAATGGGCATCCCTATCTGAAACGATTGAACGAGGGACCCCATGAAGATGTACAACCTCTCATATATACAACTTCTCGAGCTCGTCAACACCGAAGGTCTCCTTGATCGACAAAAAGTGAGCTACCTTCATAAGTCTGTCCACAACAACCCACACGACATCACTGCCTTGAGGTGACCTCGGCAACCCAGTCACAAAATCCATCGCGACATCATCCCATTTCCATTCCGGAATGGGTAACTGTTGTAATAGTCCGGTTGGCCTCTGATACTCCGCCTTCACCTGCTGACAGGTGGAACATCTCGCAACAAAACCATCTACTTCCCGTTTCATACCTGGCCACCAATACTGACGTCTCAAGTCACGATACATTTTGGTAACTCTGGGATGCACTGCCCAAGCTGAAGCATGAAACTCCCACATCAGCTCCTCGCGTATATCCCCTGGAACCCACACTCGTCCATGGATACATAGTACCTCATCATCGCCTATCATCCAACCAGGAGGAGGGTCCTCACTTTCCATCGACTCCTGTAGAACTATGCCTTCTGAATTCGATAACTGTCTCATCCTCACTCTATCCAGGACGGTAGAAGTCACAACTAAGGATGAAAGATAGGCTCGCCCCTGACTATCGTGCACCTCCAAATGCATCTCAGAGAGCAAAGCCATAAGTTGCCACTCACCACTGGCCTCCTGCACTGCCTGTATCTGAGTCCTCCTACTTAGTGCATCAGCAACTGCATTACCCTTACCAGGTGTATAGGCAAGCTCGAAGTCGAAGGACTAAAGGTATTCAACCCACCTTCACTGTCCCAGATTCAAGTCACGCTGGGTAAAGATGTACTTGAGACTCTTGTGGTCCGTAAACACCACAAAATGTTCTCCCAAGAGATAATGTCTCCAAAAGCGTAACACATGAACAACTACGGCCAACTCAAGATCATGCTTCGGGTAATTCCTCTCATGTGGCCTCAACTGCCGAGACCCGTACGCAACTACTCGATCGCCCTTCATCAACACTACTCCTAGCCCAATACCCGATGCATCACAGTAAACTGTATAACTCTTCCCTTGCTCTGGAAGTATCAGGACTGATGCTGATGTCAACCTTCCCTTCAGCCCCTAAAAGGCTGTCTCATAAGCTTCTGACCAAACGAACTTCACACCCTTCTTAGTCAAACCCGTCAATGGCGCTGCTAAGCAGGAGAAGTCTTGTATAAAGCACCGTTAGTAACCAGCTAGCCCCAAGAAACTCTGTATCTCAAACACATTCTTAGGATGATCCTAAGAAACTACCGCTCTTACTTTCTCTGGGTCTACCACAACTCCTTCCTCTGAGATAATATGACCTAGGAAGTGTATCTGGTCCATCCAAAAGTGGCACTTTGAGAGCTTAACATATAGATGATACTCTCTCAGTGTACTCAGAACGATATCAAGATGGGTAGCATGGTCGTGTCGAGTGTGAGAGTACACTAAGATATCTTCCACGAAAACTACCACAAAAGAATCCAGATTTGGGTGGAACACACGATTCATCAGAGCCATGAAAACTGCTAGCACATTCGTGAGTCCGAATGGCATAACCAAGTACTCATATAGACCATATCTGCTCCGAAAATCTATAAGTGGTATGTCCGATGGTCTAACACGCAAATGATGATATCCAGATCTCAATTCAATCTTCGAGAACACTCGTACTCCTCAAAGTTGATAAAAAATATCATCAATCCTTGGAAAGGGATATCGGTTCTTGACCGTAAACTAGTTCAGCTTCCGATAATCCACACAAAGTCTGAGGGTACTGTCCACCTTCTTTGCAAACAGGACTAGTGAACCCCAAGGAGAAGTACTGGGTCAGATGAAACCCTTTGCCTGCAACTCCTCTAACTGCCTCTTGAGCTCCTGCAATTCTAGTGTAGCCATCCTATAAGGAGGAATGGACACCGGTGCCAATCCTATCACAATCTCAATAGAGAAATCCACCTCTCGCTCGGGAGGTAGACCTAAAAAGTCGTCCGAGAAGACATCCCTAAAACGATCAATGACTGGAGGGAAATCCTTCTGACAATTTCCCTGGTCATCCAGATATAAACTCACAATCTGGGCTGTCACTCCACCTCACCCACAATGCTTAGGTCCAGCTTGGCTCGCCTAGACATCCCATTCACCCTTGTATAGAAACTCTCCACCCTCTGGTGACGTGAAACTCACCCTGCGATGATAGGAATCTACAAAGGCTCGAAAGGGTACCAACCAGTCCATCCCGAGAATGACATCATAACTCTTCATCTCCAAGACATAGAGGTCCCATAGAAAGTGACACCCACCAACCTCTAGGGGGAACTCCCTGCACTGACGCACACCTGCCATTCTAATCCCCAACGGAGTGTCTAGCGTCATAATATCAGAAGAAGAAGAAACACAAAGCCCAAGGATCTCCACGACGGGCACATATATAAAGCTATGTGTAGTACCAGTATCGAAAATCACTGAAGACAAAACAGAAGCAACTAGAATAGTACCTCTGACAGTGGAAGGTCTGGGATCCTGCTCTTGTTGGGTCTGTTGCACTGCATATGCCTGTCCAGTGTCGTAGCCCTGTGACACAACCTGGCTACCCTGAGCTGACCCGCCCTCCTGTCTCTGAGATCCTGGTGTCTGGCTATCACGACCACGACCACCAGCTCTGCCTGAACGTCCTGACGTGTTCCAATTCCCTAACTGGTAAGAAGCTACTGGCTCAGCTCCTGCATGCAGAGTCTGCACAGAACCCCTCTCACTAGTCACTGGCGGAAATTCCCAACAAAAACGTTGAAGATGACCCACCTTGCCGCAAACTCGGCACTCCACTGGGTCATGTGGACACTGGGGTCTCTTATGCCCTTCTTTACCACACTGGTATCATATTACCTGGCCACCTGAAGAGTTCTTCTAGATAGTACTGCCACCGTGAGAGAAATCCATATGCCTCTTCCTCTTACCGGTATAAATAGTACCAAAAACTGGTGCCGAACCGCCTTGGCCTGCACCAATAGCTTCCCACAGGTTCCGCTCAGTAATCAGTGTCTGGTTCATAATATCATGCACTGTAGGCAACCTAAAAACATTCACCAGTGCTCGGATGTCATACCGAAGACCATCCTCAAAGCGTCTAGCCCTCAACATCTCGTCACCCACCAGAACAGGTGCAAAACACTGTAGCTTGGTGAAGCGAGAAAAATAATCCATCACTAACATGACGCCCTGTTGCAAATTCATGAACTCTTGAGCTCTTTCTACCCTTAGCATCTTTGAAAAAAAAAGTCATAGAAGACTGCCTGAAAATCTTCCCACACCATGTCTCTATGATGCTCTGTCTGGGTGGTAATGTAACGTCCCGACCCGGCATACCATTGAACCGGTGGCCGGACTGGTAGGTCACATGCCCTCAAGCACGTCTCCCCGTATGTCAAAGGATGCCGACTAGCAGTGAGGGTCTCGGGAGGTGAGTGGGGAGACTATACCCTCATATCAGAGTAACACGACGGTATTATCAGAGTAAATAATATTCAATAGCGGAAGCAGTAAACAATTGAAAGGCAGAAGAAAAAGACAGGTAATAACCATTTTATAAAAGGTGGAAAACGCCAGTTTTCAATGCATGCATGTACAGATGATGTTACATTTATGGAAGCATGAAACATTACAACATGCTTTACAAACAATACAAAAAGAGAAGACAGCAAAGCCCGACGGCGATCCCCAGAGCATCCCAAGCTCCCTCTTGGTCCTTTGCTCCTAACTCCTCAGGTACAAACAACACATCACATAACCTAGGTCCTGCAAGCATGAAGTTCTACTTGGGTACCCTAGTGAAATGGCGGCCCAAGTAGGGTGTGAGATATAAATCTCAGTAGGCCGGCACCACCAGTGTAAAACCCAATCCAGACAGTGTATATTAATTAAACAGTGAGCTGGTATGGATAAATAAGTAAGCAGAAATTACATAAGTAAATAACACCTGTCCAGGTTCCCAAGGGATACTTGACGATTATACCAGCTTCGGCTCATTGCCGGTAAAGTAACCTGATCATGTCACCATATATATATATAAAATCATTTAGATCATATATGGCGTGGGGTAAGAATGCCTCCCACCCATTAATCAAGATTAGCGGGCACGAGGTAAGAATGCCTCTCGTCCATAAAGGTCAACTGGCAAGGGGTAAGAATGCCTCCCTTCCATACACGTATAGAGAAATTGCAGGCACAAGGTAGGAATGCCTCTCATCCCTATAAGTCAACTGGAAAGGGGTAAGAATGCCTCCCTTCCATACACGTATAGAGACTGCATCTGGCGTGGGGTAACATGCCTCCCACCCATACTCAGAATAAGCTGGCATGGGGTATGCATGCCTCCCATCCACAAACATACACAGAAGATGGCATGGGGTATGAATGCTTCCCACCATACTTATTCCCAATCATTATCATCATTATATTATAATGCATAAGGCAGTACCTCTTATGATTTTCAAACAAAAATACCACATTCATAATCTACACATTCATCATCAGTTTTATATCACAATGCATAAGGCAGTACCTCCTATGCATTTCAAATAATCATTCCATATTCACAAACACCCATAACCAATTATGGTACTCATTCACAATCATAACAATATATACCAGGGGCACGCTCTAACCCTCTCTAGTGTGCAATTTAGTTAACCATTATTTATACTTATCAAACAACACATAAGGCATTACCTCTCATGCGTTCCAATTAACCACATCAAAATTCACAACCCAACCCCCTACAAGACGACCTGTCATTTAGTGAACAAACCCTATTCAATGACACTTGATCCAATTTTCCCAAGCATGGAAAATTGGGAAAAGGTTCCACATGAGGGTCATTCCATCTAGTTGCCTAAACCTGGCAGGACGATTAGTAATAAGCATCATAGTCATTTCACTTAGTTACCACCATCTCATTTAATCCATTCTAATCAAATTAATTTAACCCCCTTATCTTAAGGGCAATTACAATTACACGTTAAGACGAAACTAGTTAGATGCTCAGGGAAACAAGTGTCAGATCACTAAGGGAAATCCATTTAGAAACATTACTGAAGGCCGTATTAAGAAAAGCTACACACCAAACATGATGTCAAAGTATGAGCATGGAACCAAGACAAATAGAGAAGACAAGCATGTAAATCTACTTCCTACTTTTGTCTTGAAGACAACGCACCTATGATCGAGGGGTTTTATTATTAAATCGTTAGTTTAATGACCAAACAACCTCTTTTATCCTATTCCTACAATTCACACGATTTGCACAGAAGCATTTAATCGACTAAACTTGTATAATTAAAATACTAAAACAATGCAGTATTAAACTCTTTAAATGCTTCACTTTAAATTAAAGGGCAAGGAGAGGGACCCTACCTCCAGGTGGATCCATCCCTCCACTCCCGCTCTTGGTGCTTTCTAAATAAGAGACACTGCTGCTCCCCCACTGAGCATAGGCACTTTCACACACATGCAAGGACACCTAGCCTCTACGCACACACACCCACATGGCCATGGGCATGCGCAAGAGGATCCTTACATGCGTGCTTATACGCCTATGCCCGTCTCCACTCACCTGCGCAGACACATTTATATATATACATTGGCACACCTAGCCCCATACATACCCAATCACTGCCATGTGTGACTAAACATGTAACGGGGGAACCCACGTATATATAAATACATACCTATGCCCACGCAGGCGAGTCTCCTAGAATTTGGCGACTCAAAAACACGCCAAAACATCCAATGCACTACAAGATTAATCCAACGAATCTTAAAACGCACAAAGACACTAATTTGGGATATTCGAAACCAACAAGAATAATAAACCCTTATCGCGAACCCATGCCGGTGGACCGAAACGTGGCGAATAGCTTCGCATTCGGCGACGATCGCCAGAATACACCCAAACACGACCCGAGAACCCTTTCATTCGAACCTGGAACAAAGAGAAACTGAAAACGGATCAACCCATAACCCTAGGGCACTCATCTGAATCTCACCGGGCACCGAATCAAAGCCGGAAACCAAGGGAGAAGAGACAAACGACCTTACCTCCAAGCTTCGGAGAAGAAATGCAAGGGAAAACGGCCGGAATCGAAGCGCAAGGAGGGAGCCGAGAGGGGTATCGTGCGCGACTCACGGGAGAGGAGGGAGGTGCGCCGTGGGGGGTTCTTCCGAGTGAGGGTGAGGGAGAGTGAGATTTGTTTTTAAGTTTTTCTTTTATTTCATTTTTTATTTTAAACTTTATTAATTTCTTAAAAAGGTTCACCCGCAGGGTTTGATCCGCACGGTTTTCCAAACCGTGCGCAAACCGTGCGGTACCCTCTGTCAAAGAGAGATCCCTCGCACGAGCAAGGAGCACGGTTTAGGAAACCGTGCACAGCCTATGCGCAAGCCACTGCCCCCTTAAATAAGGCCGCATGGTTTCCTGTAATGGGCCGTACAATTTGGATCAAACCGTGCGCCTTCCTCTGCCTTTTAAAAACCAGCCTCTCTCTCGGGACCGAAGCTCCAGAGACCTGTCGAGACCCTAGGGAAACTTCACGGGCCTTCGCTCAATCCCAAAACCAAAACAAAAAAGCGTTCCAACTCTTGAAATTCCATTCCAAAGGTCGGTCTTAAAAATGACCCGTTCAGTAATCGAAAAAAGTTAAAATTCCTTCGGGTTTTAGTCCGGTCCAAAATGCGGGTCATTACAACCTTCCCACCTTAGAACTTCTCGTCCCCGAGAAGCCTTTGGGAACAACGTACACATCACCCAACCTACAAGGGTCATGAAGCTTAGTTCAAACGATCACATTGCGTTCAAAAACGTCCAACACACCCTTAAGAATCCATTAAAACCTACGACGCTTAAGCGACCAAAACTCGAGCCAACGCTTGTTTCCCAAACGAAACACCAAGACGGCTCTTCCCGATCCCATATATCCAGAGACACTAACCCGTCGTCGTCTCACCAAGCATCCAGCCATAGGTACTTCCCACCTTAGATTTTTAACGTTAAGCAACCAACTCCAACTACGGTTCGGACCACCATTGGAATTAACTTTCAAAGCACACCCCAAGCGTTCCCACGATGCTTCTAGCGTGTTTTGAAACTGATCAAATGATCGATTACCCATCGAACTCAAGGCCCAATTCGAGCCGGTTGTTCATATTAGGCACCGGCTGACACAAACCGCACTCGCCTCTCCTTGATGACGTGACAGAAAATGGTAAGTCACCGACCGCAGACATTAAACAGGAACTCCGAGTCAAGCCATCTCTAGGTGACTGTTTACAAGAAAGATCGGCCTAAACGGCCGATGTATTTCAAATAGAACCACAATACCTTTTTCCAAGGCACCTTATGTTTAGCACAAACACGTTCACCGAAGCCTACACCTGACTTCCAATGCCGTTTCCAAGATCAAACTATACAAGAATCCACGCATCCTACGTGCAACGATGAAAATGAACCATCCAATCAAGCCCAATGGCTTAAAAGCATTAGCGCAGATAAAGACGACACTCTCTTAGTGCATCTAAGATGGTGTCAAGATAGGGTACATGCTCGTCGCTAAATAGAATACACTAAGAGGTTTGAACAGATTCTAGTTAACCGTACCAGACCACTGGAAGGAAGAACAATCAAACCTCAACTGGTCAACTTCAAGGAAGGAACTCAGATTCACCTGCTGACGTATCCACACGATTTAAAACTCACATGCCTCAAGGCATTCAAACATGACAAAAACTTTCCAGAAGGAATTCCAGGTACTGTCTCTTCTACTTGGAAGGTCACATTTACCAGATTCGACACAACGCGCTCCCAACCTTAAGAGTGTCCTAGTCATCGAAGGGAAATAAGATAAACTAGCCAAGCACAAACACGCTAGTACACAAACACCGCAAACGATCGTGTGACGCTCCTCCACCAAAATCACACCACCAAACAATGAAGAAGATCCAAAACAAGGAAACCAGCGTGTCAAAATACACAAGTCATTCGAAAGCCATCCTAAACATTGGGACGAAACAATTCTTTCACGCCGAGCCACTCTACTGAAGAGATGACCCAAAGCCGCAACGAAAGTCAAAACCCAACGACCACCCATCCGAACAAGGGTGTCATTAGAAAAAAAAGAGTCCAACAAGGGAAAACGGAACCCGAACGACACCTCACGTCAGAAAACCCATAGTACAAGCAAGGCATTAAAACGCTAAGGGTGCTACCAACCACGGGCTAGCCCCTTATGAAGATCAAACATCGACCCTAACGTTGGGTCACAAGAAACAAAGTTGCTAGGCTTAAAAGCCAAACATCAAGCCACCGCTAAAGAAAAAAACTCCTACAGAAACACCTACGATCCCATTCCAAGGAAACTCGACGAGAATCTCAAAACTACCCCTTACACTAGGGTTTCAACACACCACTATAGATTCCATTACCAATCCCTTTCTATTAAACCACATTAATCTTTAACCATATAAAAGTTTCAACTGTACAATAAGGTAAACAAGCATGTTTCCCAAAAACTTCCTTTTAAAAACATTCACATTCATCAGGAATCCCGCCTCTACTAGGCAATCTAGCAAAGAAAAACCATTTAAACAAAAAGGCGACCCACTAGGGTCCCATTCTATCCATCTCAGGTTCTTCAAAAAGCAACCCCAAAGCAGTTACTCAAATTTCAAATTTTTAAACACCCATACTGGGTCATCTCATACAACACTTTCTAATTGACCTACTCGGGCCCAGTTTCACATTTAACAGTTAGCCAAAACCTTTCAATTTCGAAATTAGGCAATATTTTTCATTTTATCATTTCACAATATAGCAAGCCCTTACATTTAATACGGGTTTCCATTTCCCAATTCATGAAGCGCCCATACACTTCATGGATTGAAAATTGACTCCCCTTTTTATCGAAACTAGATTCCAACCTAGAATTTAACATGCTCATATACAACGGTCCAAGTATACTTGTGGACATCTAACAACCTATAAAGAGACCATACCCTTTATAAATTGGAATTTGGCTCCCCTTTTTAATCAAAACCAATTTACTTTATCATTTTAAACTTAGCAGCCTTTTACAGTGGTTCGAATACATGGGTTACCTTTTCCCAGTTATAAGGCACCCATACACCTTACAACTGAAAACTGGCTCCCGTTGTAATCGTAACCAACAAATATTACTCATGCCATAAATTACCTATATAAAATAAAGCATGTCACTCCAAGAAGCTAACACCGAGGCATGTTATAACAAAGAAGCACAACACATAAGAAAGACAGGCAGCATGGCATATTATCACCGAAACATGCTATCTAAATAGGCTTGATAATAAATACAAGGCATGGCATGGAATCAAGGCACACAATTCGAATCAACAAGAAACCTAAAATGAAACTACATGGCATGGCACTATGCATGGCATGTTACTCCCTATGTGCCTATAATGGTGCATGAAATGCAGTTTCCTTTCCATATCAGGCCAAGGGTAAAATTCAAGGAATTTCATAAACCATAAGCAGCAGAAAATACAATAGTCACTCAAGGTGGAATCATATTAACTGTAATAGGAAACAACATGAATAACAATTCTAAGCCCTAGACACTTGGTCATTTCCCATACGTGGAGTGATCAGTCCCAAGCATGGCTATTAGCCAAGCACTGATACTTTCCTAATCTCCTGTCTACCAACCCAAAATAGTACAAAAAAAGAAAAGAAACACATCTGATACCACTTTGTAATGTCCCGGACCGGTGTACCATTGAACCGGTGGCCGGACCGGTAGGTCACATGGCCTCAAGCGCGTCTCCCTATATGCCAGAGGCTGCCGAATAGCAGCGAGGGTCTCGGGAGGTGAGTGGGGAGACTATACCCTCATATCAGAGTAACACAACGGTATTATCAGAGTAAATAATATTCAATAGCGGAAGCATTAAACAATTGAAAGGTAGAAGAAAAAGACAGGTAATAACCATTTTATAAAAGGGGGCAAATGCCAGTTTGCAATGCATGCATGTACAGATGATGTTACATTTATGGAAGTAGGAAACATTACAACATACTTTACAAAAAAAAAAAAAAGAGAAGACAACAAAGCCCGACGACGATCCCCTGAGCATCCCAAGCTCCCGCTTGGTCCTTTGCTCCTAACTCCTGAGGTACAAACAACACAACACACAACCTAGGTCCTGCAAGCATGAAGGTATACTCGGGTACCCTAGTGCAATGGCGGCCCGAGTAGGGTGTGAGATATAAATCTCAGTAGGCCGGCACCATCAGTGTCAAATCCAATCCAAACAGTGTATATTAATTAAACAGTGAGCCGGTATGGAGAAATAAGTAAGCAAAAATTACATAAGTAAATAACACCCATCCAGGTTCCCAAGGGACACCTGATGGTTATACCAACTTCAGCCCATTACCGGTAAAGTAACCCGATCATGTCACCATATATATATATATAAAAGAATTTAGATCATATATGGCATGGGGTAAGAATTCCTCCCACCCATTAATCGAGATTAGCGGGCACGAGGTAAGAATACCACTCGTACCTAAAGGTCAACTGAAAAGGGGTAAGAATTCCTCCCTTACATACACGTATAGAGAAATATCGAGCACGAGGTAGGAATGCCTCTCGTCCCTATAAGTCAACTGGAAAGTGGTAAGAATTCCTCCCTTCCATAAACGTATAGAGATCGCATCTGGTGTGGGGTAACATGCCTCCCACCCATACTCAGAATAAGATGGCATGGGGTATGCATGCCTCCCATCCACAAACATACACAGAAGATGGCATGAGGTATGAATGCCTCCCATCCATACTCATTCCCAATCATTATCATCATTATATTATAATGCATAAGGCAGTACCTCTTATGCATTTCAAATAGAAATACCACATGAATAATCTATACATTCATCATCAATTTTAAATCCCAATGCATAAGGCAGTACCTCCTATGCATTTCAAATAATCATTCCATATTCACAAGCACCCATAACCAATTACGGTACTCATTCACAATCATAACAATATATACCAGGGGCATGCTCTAACCCTCTCTAGTGTTCCATTTAGTTAACCATTATTTATACTTATCAAACAACACATAAGGCATTACCTCTCATGCATTCCAATTAACCACATCAAAATTCACAACCCAAACCCCTACAACACGACCTGTCATTTAGTGCACAAACCCTATTCAAAGTCACTTGATCCAATTTTCCCAAGCATGGAAAATTGGGCAAAGGTTCCACATGAGGGTCATTCCATCTAGTTTCCTAAACTTGGCAGGATGATTAGTAATACAAGTGTTATAGTCATTTCACTTAGTTTCCACCATCTCATTTAATCCATTCCAATCAAATTCATTTAACCCCCTTATCTAAAGGGAAATTACAATTACACATTAATCCGAAACTAGTTAGATGCTTAGGTCAACAAGTGTCAGATCACTAAGGGCAAGCCATTTAGGAACATTTCTGAAGGCCGTATTAAGAAAAGCTACGCACCAAACATGATGTCAAAGTATGAGCATGGAACCAAGACAAATAGAGCAGGCAAGCATGTAAGTCTACTTCCTACTTTTGTCTTGAAGATAACGCACCTCTGATAGAGGGGTTTTATTATTAAATCGTTAGTTTAGTGACCAAACAACCTCTTTTATCTTATTCCTACAATTCACACAATTTTCACAGAAGCATTTAATCGACTAAACTTGCATAATTAAAATACTAAAACAATGCAGTATTAAACTCTTTAAATGCTTCACTTTGAATTAAAGGGCAAGGAGAGGGACCCTACCTCCAGGTGGATCCATCTGTCCACTCCGGCTCTGGGCGCTTTCTAACTAAGAGTCGCTGCTGCTCCCCCACTGAGCATAGGCACTTTCACACACATGCAAGGACACCTAGCCTCTATGAACACACACCCGCATGGCCATGGGCATGCGCAAGAGGATCCTTACATGCATGCTTATATGCCTATGCCCGTCTCCAATCACCTACGCAGGAACCTTTATATATATACATGGGCACACCTAGCCCCATACATACCCAATCACTGCCATGTGTGACTAAACATGTAACGGGGGAACCCACGTATATATAAATACATACCTATGCCCATGCAGGTGAGTCTCC
This sequence comes from Viscum album, assembly GCA_963277665.1. Lineage (NCBI taxonomy): Eukaryota > Viridiplantae > Streptophyta > Magnoliopsida > Santalales > Viscaceae > Viscum > Viscum album. The sequence continues at coordinate 164,166,240 of OY728144.1, forward strand.
TAGACTTTGGTGACTTGAAACCACACCAAAACATCCAACGCACTACAAGATTAATCCAACGAATCTTAAAACGCATAAAGACACTAATTTGGGATATGCAAAACCAACCAGAATAATAAACCCTTACCGCAAACCCAAGCCGACAGACTAAAATGTGGCGAATTTATTCGCCTTTGGCAGTGATTGCCAGAATACACCCAAACACGACCCGAGAAGCCTTTCACTTGAACCTGGAACTAAGAGAAACCAAAAATGGATCAACCCCTAACCCTAGGTCACTCGGACGAATCTTAATGGGCATCGAATCGAAGCCAGAAACCAAGGGAGAATAGAAAAATGACCTTACCTCCAAGCTTCAGAGAAGAAACGCAAAGGAAAACGGCCGGAATCAAAGCGCAAGGAGGGAGTCGAGGGGGGTGTCGTGCGCGGCTCACGGAAGAGGAGGGAGGTGCGCCGTGGGGGGTTTTGCCGAGTGAGGGTGAGGGAGAGTGAGATTTGTTTTTAAGTTTTTATTTTATTTCATTTTTTATTTTAAAATTAATTAATTTCTTAAAAAGGCTCACCCGCACGGTTTGATCCACATGGTTTTCCAAACCGTGTGCAAACCGTGCGGCACCCTCTGTCAAAGAGAGATCCCTCACACGGGCTAGGCGCATGGTTTTGGAAATCGTGCATAGCCCGTGCACAAGCCACTGCCCCCTTAAATAAGGCCGCACAGTTTCCTGCAATGGGCAACACGGTTTGGATCAAACCATGCACAGCCCGTGCACCTTCCTCTACCTTTTAAAAACCAGCCTCTCTCTCAGGACCAAAGCTCCCGAGACCTGTCGATACATTAAGGAAACTTTGCGGGCCTTCACCCAAGCCCAAAACCAAAACAAAAAAGCGTTCCAACTCTCAGAATTCCGTTCCGAAGTTCGGTCTTAAAACGAAACATTCAGTAATCGAAAAAAGTTCAAATTCCTTCGGCTTTTAGTCCAGTCCAAAACGCGGGTCATTACAGGTAACATCCCACCACCTCTTGGCAGAATCACGCAACATATAACTAGCGAGCTTGACCCTCCTCTATAGAGGTGTCTCCAGATGCTCGAAGATCTTCTGCATAGAACCCAACCAAGACTCCGCAGCCTATGGTCTTCCATCCCCTGAAAATGTAGGCGGATGCTGCTGATGAAATATACGTGTCAGCTCTGCTATAGATGTGGCAATCGGCGGTGCTCCCTGGAAGGTCTGCATAAACCGCATGAAGCCTTCACGGAACTACGCATCCATGCCTGCGTCCGGTATAATGGCTGGCACCACATCTGGCATTACTGGAGGATCCATCGGTAGCCCGTGGCCTACCGTCTCTAGAGCATACTCGTTGCCGCTCTCTTGGAGAACAACTCGAGGTCGTCTCGGTTGCATGACTCTAAAAGGTCAAACACACGCCTTAGATTAAGATCATCAAGGAATAAAAACAAGGAGTGTAATAATGGAAAAAGAGAAAGAAATCACTCAAGTTTTCACAAAACAAGACTACCCAATGTGTATAATAACTGCACGACGTTTTCATCATTGACATGGTGTGTACAAGCTCAGATTTCTCCGCCCATGTTTTTAGTTACACGACGGACACAGGGTCAACACAAAACGATGTGTATAATAACTACACGGTGTGTGCCTTCAAGTTTCACTATCCCATGTTTCTGCCTACACGGACTACGACACGAGTAGAAACTACATGGCGTGTACATACGGTACACGGCGTGTGCTTATTTTTTTTCATTTCTTCCTGAAAAGAAGAGTAAATGGCATGTAACCAAATTTACACGGCGTGTATTTTGGATTTTTCCAGATAGTAATCCTTAGAAACTACTCCGGATCCCAGAAAACACTGAAACAAACACCTAAGTGCCAAATTCCGATCCGTGAGGGCCCATACTCCCTGCGAATCAAGTATTGGCATCTTATACATGTTATAATCAAGGTAAACAAGTCGATGATCCACCAAATTTCTGTCTATGAGGGCCCATACTCCTCAAGAACCAAAATTTGGTGTTTATTCACAAAACCTCATATAACAATACCCTATCAAATAGCAGGTATTTTATCAAGGCATCCATCAAAACAACATTCATTTTCTAATGCACCTACATGGCATAAAAACTATGCATGGCATGTGATTCTAACATGTTTCTAAATGATGCATGAGATGGAATACCCTCATCTCATTGGGTTGCAACTAAATATAACCCAAGTATAAAAATGTAAACAACACACCACAAGTGCATCACCCAATAGTGAAAATCAAATCAACTGTAAAGTGTAAAATCAGTAAAAATTGCAACACGAGGTAAATTGGCTTTTCTCTGTACACAGGTTAGCTACTCCCAGACACAACTTATTACCAAATACCAATTCCATCCTATCCCTAACTATAGGATCCAAACAGTAAGTCAAAGAAAAGAACTCCCTCTGATACCACTTTATAACGTCCCGAATCTGGAAGCCACACAACGGATGCCCCGAACCCGGTTGGTCACATGACCTCAAGCGAATTTCCCCAAACTCTAGAGGCTGCCGACTAGCAGTGAGGGATAAGGACTGATAGTGGGGAAACTATGCCCTCATTTGTCAAAGTGTAGCGCAGTGGAATAAAATATAAAGATACAAAAGAGGAAGCAGTAAAAAATATAAACGTGAAATGAATAACAGAACTAAAGTAAAAGATAATAGCAGTCAAATATATATAACGATAAGTATGTCTCTAATTCTAAGAAAGAATCCAAACAGGATACACTGCAATCTAAAATAGTCCAATACAAAGTATAAGTATAGTAAAGGAAAACAAAATAGTGTTGTAGGAACTCAGCAGCATCGCAAGCCTACGCTCGGTCCCATGCTCTCTTACTCCTCTGCAACAATCAAGTACCTGTATAGGGACTCTTGACCTTATCAACACCTATAGCAGTATAATCTGTTTGGGCCCAAGACATGACCCAAATAGGGTGTGAGAAATAAATCCCAGTAGGCAACCACCAGAGGCCTGTGCCCAACTGTCGGTGAATTTTTGCAACAACAGTGTGTAGAAATGGAAAGACAGTAAACTAGGAAGTACTCAAAAGCAGCTACTCCTACCTATTCCATTTCCATTTAATTATTCTTTTAACAATTTAATATATTTGAATTATAAGTTCCCAAGACTCAGAATCATCCGAAAATCTCTTATACATTTCCACAACAAAAATCACAACAAGCTATCTAACAAGTACAAGGTAAAACAATACCAAGCCTATGCTTTAGCTTGGCAGATATAACATGTGAATCACCACAGTGAATATGAAAAGTATACAGAGTCCTCAGACATGAAAAAACTTACCCATAGGTAATCATAATCAAAACCCTCAGGTGATTTCCCTCAGGCATAATGAATATTGCCCTTAATCATACGAGATATTTCCCTCAGGCACAGAAGCTACTGCCCACAGGCATAAGAAAAGTTGCCCTAAGGATAAACAGAACACTACCCTCAGGCTAAGAAAAATACTTCCCTCAGGCTAAGAAAAACACTACCCTCAGGATAATCAAGTAATAAATATGTTTCCTCTCAAGAAAAACCCAAAACATGCTATCTCGACATACCCTCAGGTAACATGGCCAAACGGGTAAACAAGGGAAACGCACCCACGGGGTGGCCCTGGATCCAAGCAATGATCCCAAACAATAGTTATACATATTCATTAAATTACCTATGAAATTATAGGTATTTAATAAATCAAGGCCTCAGTCATACGACACCCCAAACCTGGGCGCGTAGCACAACAGTACACAAAAACAACATGACAACTGGAATTAAACATGAGACCACCTACCTTGATCTCCTCTGATCAATATACACAAACGATGCCTTCCGAAATGTCTGAGAATGATGTAGATCTAGGATAAATGAAAATGCATTCAAACCCAAATAACATCCCCTCAGAAAATAATTATAAGAAAGGGTTCAACAAGAGTGAAGAACTCACCTGCGTGGTTCAATCAAGAGCGTCAGCGAAGGAATCAGAGTTCCGGTGTGCGGTCAGGAGCTCCCCCAAGCTCCAGCCTTCTCTCTCAGTGCTCCAAATGCGTCCACTGACTCCTCTGCCGAATGAGGAGGCTACTGCCCATTTTAATAAAAAAAAACAAACTACACGGTGTATACTCTCAAGTACACGGCATGTACTTTTAATTTTTTTAACTGTTCCTCTGGAGGCTACTTTTCACCGCCACACTATTCATCTATCGGCATGAGTACACAACGTGTATTTATGACTACATGGCATGTACTGTCGCTCCACTGGCAGCTACTCCCACCACCTTACTATTCACCTGCTGACTGAGTACACGACGTGTAAATACAAAGTACACGACGTGTAGTCAGTTTTTACACCCTTCATCACCGACAGACCTACACGCCCTGTGTACTCATCCCACACGGCCAAAGTACACAACATGTGGAAAATTACATGATGTGTACCCACAAAATTTGGGATTTTTCCCCATTTTCCTTATTTTTTCAAAAACACTTAAGGAAGGAGGAAAAGAAGAAACCCATACCTCAAGAATAAGAACCGGGTTCTTACATTTAAGGTGAGATTTCTCTTCCTCCTCATTCCCTTTCTCCCTTCCCTTGGTTCCTTCTAATTTTAGATGTGCAGGTTTAGGTATTTGATTCTCATTCCAATGAAGCATGGTGGAATCGACCAAGGATGATGGGGATTTTAGTTGTATTGGGTAAAAGAGATCCCAAAATGGATTCTGTACATCATTGCATGACATTTTGTTAAGGTATGTTTTCACGGTGAATTTTCTTAGGGTTTTCCAAATAAATTAATTTATTTAAGTATTCAAATGGTATTGCATCTTAGGGATTTTTCCCGAGAAAGGTGTAGGGAGTCTGTGTGGACCTCCCATAGTGGTTTTTTGTAGTTTCAATAAGAGTTGATTGACTCGGTGAGTTTTATAATTAATTAATTGTAGTTGCTTGGTGTGAGACTAGAGCCCGAGTGGTTGTGGCAAGCTCGGTTGGATACCGAGGTGGGATGGGACTTGGATAAGCCTTGGTAAGGCCTTCATGCTTAAGAAATGTTTTTCAAAGCTTCATTGATAAGGTAAGTGGTCTATAAGATTTTTCTCATAGTTGATATGTTTTAATACGTGTATGTAGTTGTGCCAATTTGTTGCCTTGCTTCATTTTGTATTGTTGACTAAGGGAAGTAAACTTTGGGCCTTAAATTGAGGTGTGAGACCCTTGACGTACCCCATCGGGTCCGTTGATGATTTGAGACCGGGCCCAGGGCTGCCCATGGGGTATACCAAACCCTTGAAAATGGAGAAATGAATTGGTAAACGTCGAGATAAGGTAATTATGAAAGTGAATGGATTTTAATTGTTAATTGATATGTGGGAATGATTAAGGTGATAATTGACATGTTTATATGCCATTTTTTTTCAAATGCCTAAGAGGATTTTGAAATGGTTTAAAAGGTGTGTTTTGGATTTTAATCCGGTTATGGTTTTCAATGAAGGAAAATGGTGTTTTGAAAGTGGGTAATGGTCTAAAAAGGAGGTTTTTACCTCAAAGTTATTATAAATGGGTTCTTATTAGATTTCAAATGATGTTTTGAATTGTGTGTGTGGTTTACCCTTTGTGAAAATGTCACAGTGTCTTATTCTAAATGAATTGATGGGAATGGATGGCCTATGGACTTGTTTTGGTGTTCAAAGAGAAAGAACCTTGTTTAAGGGTAGTTTTGAATTGTTTTAATGAAGTGAGTGGTTTTTTAAGCCTCTCAAAATGTTTTAAGTGGTGTTTTATGAAATTGTGAAAAAGGGGTCGAGCCTTATTGAGACGTGTTTGGTTTTAAAGGTCCGTTGGGACCTTGTTAAATGATGATTGATTAAGGATATTGGGGTTTTTATTAGTGATGTGATAAATATAGAAATGATTGATAATTACATGGTTTTGGAATGTTGTACTGATTCTCCTGATTCATGATTTTGGGATGTTGGATTGGTACTCCACTCTCTGGTTTTGGGCAGGCCAGATAAATTCTCCAGGCGCTTCGATGCACTATAGTTTTCAGAGGATGGAATGATGCTCCAAAATCCAAGGGCATAGACATGACATTACAAATCCCAATTGGATACTTGGATTGAAGCTCCTTGTATGTTGACTTGTGAACACTTTGGTATATTGTTCAGATTACTGGCATGGTGTTCCACATTATTGATTGGGATGGTTGGACATGGCGTTCTGAATACCCAAATTAAGTACCTAGACTAATGATATGAGGTATATGGGATTAAAGTAATTGATAAATGAATGCCCCTTGTGAATTAAAATGGTTAACCCCTATGGTATATGTCTTAGGTTCTCATCATGGCCGGGGTAGGTTGGGTGGTTGGATGACATGATGGAACTTAAAAGTTTAAACTGATAGTTAATAAATGTTTCAATGTAAAACATGCTTTCCTTTTCCGCTTTACTTATTTACGCACCTTTAGATATATGCAAACAATTTTGTACCGATTGGCATTTCTTTAGAGACTATTGGTGGTGACCTACTGAGCTGTACTCACACCCTTTTTGGGCCGCCATTTCACATGGGTACTCGATTAGCTCTCAAATGTTTATTGTAGTCATAGGTTTGGGCTAAGGCCTGTGTTTTGTTTTGCATGATTGGGCAGGATGACTTAGATGGTATCTAGTGTTGTGATGAGGTTCGACTCAGTGTTGCAGTAGGTCCTGATGTATTTATTTTCAGTCACTTATTTTATATATGGGGTTTTCCCAGTGGGCGATTGGTGTAGTCTATATGACATGACTGTTTGGGCCTGACTACATTCCATTTTATTACATCATGCTATTGTTTCAGTGTATTTATTTTTTGCACTTCCTCTGATATGTATGATATTTGGTTATTTACTTATGGTTGTGTACTCTGATATGGGAGGTATAGTCTCCTCACACTACCATCTTAGACCCCTATTTCTAGTCGGAAGACTCTGACATACAAGGAGGTGTGTTTGAGGTCATGTGGCGAACCGTCTCGGGGAACCAGATTAGTGGCACTTGGGTTAGGGCGTTACAAATTAGTATCAAAGGGGTTACTTTACTATTATTTTACTATTTAGGGTTTGGTATACTAAATATATAATAATGTTTTGGGTCTTGAGATGGATACCGAGCTAGTGTGTTGTGAACACCTATTTCGGTGGGAATTCCAGATTACTAGGGGCTGAAATTGATGTTTTGGATTTGTGATGTTACAGCTGTATATGAATTTTTCTTTGATAAATGCACATATTTTTTGTATTTTATGACTTATTATGGATTTATGGTTCTTGTCCCATTGAAAAAATGCCTATGATTTAGTTTTCAATCTTGTACGGTAAAGGAAAGGCGCATCTCATGCATCATGTTAGGCATGTAGGATCCACATATTATAGGCCTTCTAGTGTGTGGTTTTATGGATTTACTTCTAATGGTAGGTTATGTGAATCTAAGGTGAGGCACTGAATGATGAGGATGCTGATGTGTTCCTCATGCACGACTGTTAAAGTGACCATGGTGGGTCAGTATGGTATACGTATAGGATCATTAGAACCCTTGTGGGTGGTTTTTGTTTGAGGTTGGTAGTATGTCTGAGTCCTCTAGGGGGCGGTCTAATGTTCATATGATCAGAGAGGACAGGCACCCCAGTTGGGGTAGTTGGTTGGTATATGACACCTTTATGGAGTGAGACCCCGGAGGAGGGTGTTTTAACTTGATTTTATCATGTGATGATGTGATAGGTGCCTGTTTAACACCCCATGAGTCGTGGCCTTCTATGAGTTGGCATAGACCTAGGTGGTTGGACCTAGTGACTTTTTATGATACTTTACCGGTGGGGCTAGTTGGGAGAGCCTAGTGACCTTGACGCAACTCTAGTTCTAGGAGTTAGTGTCGTGTGGATTTTTTGGATAACCCATGAGAGGGGTTTTCTAAGTTGTAAGTGCCTTTGGGATGTTTTGGGACTTTTTAAAGTGGTGTATGATGGGTGCAACCTAGTATAAAGTTTAGGTGCATTGGATGCTTGTTTTTTGAGAAAGAAAGCTTATGTGATAGTGATTTAGCCCGAGGGTTGGTTTCTAGAGGGAAATGTTCATTCAGGTGCCTAGCCTAGGTAATGGTTGTGCTGGTGAGATGTGCCTAATGGTTATGAGTTAGATTGGGAGCACAATAGGTGCTTGAGGAAATGTGTTTCCATGTGCGTGAGTTCTCTTTGGGTAGAAACCGTGTGTTCAAGTTTGTTTTTGGTATGAGGAACATAGAGGTGTATGGGTTTCTTGTGATGGGAAGCACTTGGAGTGTTGATGTTGTTTTAGTGCATGTGTCTTTTTTGAGACCAGGGTTTATTAGGTGTCTGGCCTGTTTAACATTGGACGTGTCTCTAGGAACGTAGTGAGAGCATAGATGATCTTAGTGTAACTTTGAACGATTATCGAGTTTTGAATGGTCGAGTAAGTGGTTTTGGCTCATGATTTTCTTTTGGTATTGGGAATCACCAAGGGTTATCTTCTTTGGGTAAGAGGGACATTCAAGAGAGTCATATCTAGTGGATAGGGATTGTGTGTCAAAGTGTCACAAATCTTGACTCGTTAGAGTCGGAATCAAGTTATGTGGTGGGGTGACATAAGTGTGTGTGTGATGGTTAAGAGTTAATGGGATCTTGGAGGTATGAGCGGATGGTGACACGCTGCGTCTTTTTGTTTTTGGGTCATATTTTATGAGAGCATATGCTCGAGGAGCTTGGGTTAAGCAGACAACCAAAAGTAGGCTAAGAAATGGCATGGGTGTGATGAGACGCTTGCAGGCAGGGAGGTCTGGGGCCTTTGAATGGGTTTTTTATGTCCCTGCAGTTAGAGGTGACATCGGAAATGGGTGATTTGTGGTGGTATTCACCAATCAAATATTATTATACTCTCAGTTTAGAGATGATTGTGCCCAATATCTTGACATCATCCTGAGTATGCTGGGAGGGCAATGGCTATACACCCAACTAACTTAATTTCATTCATGGTTTGATGGAGGGTCTCCTTAGAGGTGTCACTCATGGAGTGGTGTAAATGGATTCATATTGAGGAGGTGCACTAATATATTTCTATGAGTAAGTCCTTGTTATGGATTGGATATCGGTGGATACTGTGAGTACTATTCTCAAAATCCTGGGATGGGTGATAGTTGACATTTTGTTTCGTTTCTCTAGTGAGAGCGAGATGGCCACGTTCAATTATTAGGCTGGCTGTAATAGCCTAAGATTTTATGAGATATATTCTTTTTAATTTCTTTTATTTCTTGTGTTTTACGCTACACCAATATTATCTTGCGCTATATGCAACACCGTATTAGCTTGCAGTATACGCAACACCATACTTGGCTTGTGTTGCACACAATTTCATGTTCATTTTATAGAATTCATTTCATGAAACATTGAGTATAGATTTTATTAAATGTATAAAAGAACTATGTTTGGATTATGTTATACACAACACTAAAGTAAGCTTGCACTAAACACAGCACTGTCTTGGCTTTCATTACACACAAGAGCAACCTTCCTCGATAGCTTGTGTTGTACGCAATACTAAGTTTCACTAAATAACGATATATTATTAAAATATTATATAAACTAGCTGTTATGAATATTATTAACGTAATTTTGAATTTTATATAAAATTAACATCCATCTTATGTATTTTCTAGAACATGATATAAGAACAAATTCAATTTTTTGGATAAAATATGTATTTTTCAAAAAAAAAATGCAGTTTTGCCTCCTGTTGATGGTACACCAATCTTAAATCTAGTTTTTAACACATTTATATATTATATTTGAGAAAATAAATATGTTTTTGGAAGCGGGACATCAAAATTTAACTTGGTTGAAATTTTGGTATTTTTCTGATGAAATTCATATTTTGATGAATCGTGAAAAATACTACATTTTAATTCAAAAATGCCTTTTCATCTAATTTATTTACATAGTTATATTATATTTTTAATTGGTTTCAAAGTGTAATTGGATTATGTTTTTATCATTTAATCCAATTTTGGTCATTGGAATTAATTTCACATTTAAATTGGATATAAACACATAATAATCTTTTGATAAGTTTTTACTTCTTAAAAACCTGTTTTTTGGTTTTGACAACGAGAATTAATTTTAAATTAATTTCTACCAATTTTTTATTTTGAATTATGAAAAATGGATTCCATATTTGTAATCAGTGAGTAAAAATTATGTTAATAGGTTACTTTTATTTTTTTGGATATTATGAATAGTAACTACAATAATTTTTATTTACCACAGTTAATGGTAAATCAGGTAAATTAGGGTAACTAACAATATGATAAAGATAATAAAATTATCCTAACACCTAAAAAAATCCTATTGAATAAATTTAACTCAACCAATATCACCTATGGGTTAGAATTGATTCATTTAATGGATTTTTTCCTATGAAAGTGATGTAATTATAATTAAAACAAAAGAAGGTGACAACATGTCACTCTCATATATCTTATAAGTATAATAATTTTAATACAGTGATAAACATGATAAAAAATAGAAAATAAATAGTCTCAAGTAATCTAATGAAATTATCTACATCATGTGAGTTTATTTAAAATTTATAGAGATTAAATAATTACCATTAATGATGACACAATAGTGATGTAGAAATTATTTTATTGATAGAAATATTAAATAAATGGTTTTAAAAATATTAAAATAAATATCATATGAACTAATTAATGCGATCAACAAATTTTATAGGTGAATATGACATGATAAGAGTGTATTAAATATTTTGGTTCAAATTTATCTTCTGTATGAATTTTATTTAATGTCAAATAAATTAATAGTGTCAAAGTTGACACTATTGATATTTTATAAAAATAACATATTATTAAATTATTTAAAAATCACAAAAATATTTAAAAATTACAAAGTGAAAATTATATGGTCGACAATGTCATGAAGTATCCAATTATAGACAATTGAAAACACATAAGTAAATATTTATAACCATTTAATATTTAGAATATTATTACCATAAATAAAATTAAATAGATTAAATAAGGATAAATCAAAATGATAAGGTTTAAAATAAAATCAAAACATGTATAAATTTTATTGGTTGAGAGGATTTTGACCCATACTCATCGTAGCTTTGAAATAAATTAGTTTGTGATCATTATAAACCAAAAATGAATTTATAATAATTAATATTTCAAGACTTTATAAAGGTGCCCCTCCCCTCTCTCATAAAAGGGAACCTCTTATTCTCTTTTAATCACACATCCAAAGCCCTTTGGTTCATCCAAAACCTGCTCAACTCTCCTCCCAACTTCTCTCACTTCATCCTAGAGGCCACTCTTTGGGTAGAAAGCCATCTTAAGGAGTCCTTTTGTGCATACCCAAAGGAGATACCTGAAAAAGAGGTAATTGTTTTATCACCTCTTTCAAAAATTATTTTCTTCTTTTACTTCTTCTTCTTATGTTGTTTCCATACTAAAGTAATAAATCCAGTATCTTCTATGAATAGCAATATCACTATACGTGCGTACGTACGACTTACCGTCTCCACACCATGGTGTAATTTGTTATTCAACAATACTTAATTTGGATGGGTATATTGATGAGTATACTGGATATAAATAATGAATATAATATAATAATTATTCTATACAATTCATATACCATCGAATTACATACTATTTAACCATCAAGGGAATTATATCGTTGCTCGTGCGTAAGTACAGCTTACCGTCTCCATGACACGATGAGATTTATTCCTCACATTAACCATTCAAGAATGATTATAAAGTATATGTAATAAATAAGAATGAAATATATGACATAATAATACTACTGTATTTATGTATATATATATATATCATTTACTTGCTTCCATTCAATTAAATAAGGAAATGGAAACAACGTTCATGCGTACATATGACTTACCATCTCCATGAATGGTATATTCCATTTCATTTAACTATATATTATATATACTTATATACTGAATATATATGATATATAAATCATGTTTTACATTCTAGAAATTAAGTAAATCATGATCTAAGTAATAATATCAAGAATAACAAGTCAAAACACATACGATAAATAAAATGATTATTACCCAAAACATTGCTTTAACATGGAATTGATAAATGAATGGGTAATATAAAGTCATAAATAAATTATATATGACATCATAAATATTATTATGGTTCTGTTACAAGTTAATAATATGTTTAAACCCACTATACAGGAGTTTTAGACACAAATGAAAGAAATCAGACCTAAGGTAAGAGATAATTTTGCAATCTCATTTATAACCAAGATTGTTTATACGTAAGTATTTATTGGGGATATATTTATCATCCATGTCCATGTTTTCTAAAAAATGTTTTCATAAAATGTTCACTATTCTTCTATGTATGTTTAAAGTCAATTTTATCCATTGGTAAATTTTTATTAAACGATATGGAAGGAATCTTTCTTTCATTTTTTATACAAGGCACTTTTTGAATTTTCCAGCAAGAGTACGAGAAGAATATTTTTTAACTTATATGACATGAATGTGTTTTTATGTCTTCATAAATCCTTATTTCCATGAAGATTCCTCTATAAAATTTCAAGTTTATTTTCAAATAAATTCTTTTATTTTAAAATTGCATAGCATTTTGAGAAAAGAATTTTTTTTTGAAAAAGAAAGTATATTTTCCTAAAGAATTAAGATCAAGTGTTTTATCAAAATTATATTCCATCTAAGATGACATAGGGTTATGTTTCTATCTATATTATTTCTTTGATTTTATTGTGCTTATTATGGAATTATTTTTATGAAATCTATTTATTTTATGTGGAATATGTTATGATGAAATGATGTTTAAGAAACCCATTTTATTTCTTAGGTTATGCTATGATAATGATTTATGTTTTTGTGGAACATGTAAGAATGATTTTATTATGAGATGGGTGGGACCTATATCTACCTCCAATGCATTGAGTACTAATTTATATCTAATGAGATAGACCTGAATGGAATGGTACGTAAATCTGGTTCAGTAATACAGGGCTGTAATGACAAGTAAACCTAGTTTAATAATACAAGGCTGGGATGAAAAGTAAACCTGGTTCAATAATGGAATTTGTCCACTATGATGGTCTTGGAATAAATTCCTTGGATACTATGGAAATCATATTATATGCTTATTTTTTCCATGATTCCATATTTTATTCCAATGCTATTTTATCATGGTTAATGTTCCTTTATGATCTATGTCTTACGTACTGCCAAGATTTATTGCATGACTCAAGATTTTGATATTTAAACATCACACTCATGTTTTTTACATTATTATATTTATGTTTTGTTTTATGTTATCCATGTTTACCCTTACTGAGCATTTTATCTCACCCTTTTTATGTTTTCTTTTCCCCAGGATATAAAGAAAGGTTTTAGGTAGGAAAACAGAAGGGAAAGATCTTTATGAGAGATATTGAAAATATTTAACCAAGTTAGAAGATTATGTACTAAGTTTATAAAGACACTAAACTAATATGGTATTTGGGGGTCTATTTGTGTAATGTATTGAGTCTTCCACAAAATAAATATAATGTCCATGTACGTCAATCTTGGGTTTCTATAGTTGGTATCAGAGTGAAAGTTTAGTTAACCTTTGGAAACTAGGATGCAAAAACTTTAGCGAGATCCCTAGAGATATTTCTATGGTATGTATAGGGATGTACCTAAGGGTAAGTATAAATATATGTTACGGTCCTAGAATTATGGTAATGATCATGAATAACCTAGGATTAAACCTAAGATGTTAGAGATTGAAAGTACTCCCCCTTGATTATGTTGTTTTCCTAGTATGATTTTCCCTCTCACACTATTCTTTTTGGGTTTTAGACAATAGATGGAACCCGAAGGAGATGTGTTAATGATCAATGCACCGGGAAATGCAATGTTTTTCCTCCTAAACAACCAAATTTTATGGGAGATGGAATGAAAAATCTTATTTCTATATTTCCACAAGCTATGAATCATCATGGACTTCTAAATGAGCATAGAAGGGAACAACATTATATTGATTCCTTCACGAGGCAACGCCCACCCTCTTTCAATGGGTCTTCTGATATAATTATTTCTAAACAATGTTTAATTACCATTGAAAATATATTTTTCATCCTTCACTATTTAGAACATGAAAAAGTTATTTTGACTGTTTATCGTTTAGAAGGTGAAGCAGACCAGTGGTGAACTCTAATCAAGAATACAAGTCAGCAAGATGAAATTGAATCCATGGAATGAGATGAGTTCAAGAAATTATTTTTCAATAAGTACTTCCCTTGTATTCTTCAAAAAAAAAATATGGAAAATTATTTCCTTGAGTTTAAGAAAAAGGATGATGAATCCGTTGGTACATACGAGGCCAATTTTCAAGACTTGTAAGGTATGATTCTGGTTTTATCATCCAACCTAAAAGTAAATTTGATCGACTCTTCAGTGGATTAAAACCATTTATTTGAAGGGAATTAACTATAAGATACTTTAGTAGCTATGAATAGATTGTGCGTTGTGCTATCAAGGTAGAAATGGAAGTTGGTGTTACATATCAATCTCATGGTTTTGATAAGAAACAAAAGATGGAGTTCAAGGGAGAATCTCAAAACAATGGTGAAAAGAAGATGAGTGTTTCCTTATGCTCAAAGTGTAGAAAGAAGTATGGTGGAGATTGTATTAAAGGGACTAGAAAATTTTTTAAGTGTGGAAAAGAAGGCCATTAAGTAGTTGAGTGCCGAAGTAATGGGAAAAAGGTTGCTAATGATGTGAATAGAGAAAATACTATAGAGAATGCACCACCCACACTTCAATGCTACAAGTGAAAGGAAATGGGGAATTATGCTAACCAATGCCCAAATCCAAGGGTTAATGATGATGATCGATGTCAAAAACCTCTTAAGGCCAAAGACCAAGGAAAATCACATGCGATCACTATTTGTGATCTTGAGTATGACAACGAAGTGGTGGAATGATTAAGTGTTTATGTAATGGGATTCCAAAATAGTGTTTTTGAATCTCTTTTATAGTATTATGGAATATTGGAATATCTATGTATTGTTCCATCATGGTTTTCCATAAGTATATGGTACTTATAACCATGAAAAGTGATTGAAATATTTTTAGAAAGCACATGATATGCGCATAATAAAGGGATAAGGAGATAATGAGACGTTTGATAGTATTAATGAGATCATGACTGATATAAGGAAAAAGTGATATCATGGTTTGAGTATATAGAATTTTTGGTATTTTTGGTGTGTGGAAAGAGTTAATTTTGGTAGAATTCATGTTTTCAAAGGTTCTATGGTAATTCATATTATTACCATGTTTCAAGAGAATACATGATTAAGGTATTCACATGTTTGGAATGTGACAACAAAGAACTACCTTATGAGATATGGGAGATAAATCTTATATCGATTTAGTTAACCTATTTCTAAAGTTTAATATTTTTTAGTTTTTGGAAGGATTTTAATGTTATCAATTTATGGATAGAATAAGTTATATTTTGTTTGAAGTTTTTTAGATTAATGTATTATCTCACTATAGGTGGACTTATGCATATTTGATTACCTGTGCTAACCATTTTGTTGAGACAGATGGAATGAACTATCATTATATCAAATGATCTACTAACATTTCTATAGTGAAAAATTCAACTTCATTTCTTTAAATAAGAGATAAAGTGTAAATTTTTCAAGTCACGAAAAATGGTGAGATTGTACCAAAACCAAGTAAGTATTTATTCTCATGCAAAATTCTTCAACTTTAGGGAAAGAATCTTGAAAACAAAAAATATTATCTTAGTACCTTCTTATTTGATGAATCAAATGGTCCCATAAATCATCACATATTTATGGATTTCTGGTTGTTAACTTTATCCAAACCTTGTTCTCTATCACTATCCATCAGAACTTGATAGTTAGATTTTTCTTCAATATCCATGTTTTCACTTCCCACCTATGTTCTCCTATGTGGAAACTCAGTGATGAATTACTTTGGGTAACCGTATGTTTCTAACTTTCCTTTTTAAAATAATTTTTTAGTATTCCTTTTTATGATACGAGTTTCTATGAAAGAAACTTTCAAGTAGTAAACATTTTATAACCCTGATGAATTTTGAACTGAACATCATTGAATCAGGTCAAAGTTTAATATTTATATTCATACTAACTACATTATAAGTGGAAAGCAGGGTCGAACCCATAGGGAAGGCTATTTTGGCCACTAATCTCTAAAACAAAAATGGTAACTCCACTGTTGTCAGCAGCGGAGTGTGTTTTCTTAATATTTTTTTTATCTTTAACATTTTTTAATGTTTTTATAAACTGAAAAGTAAAACTACACATCTCCTGTAAATTTTTTCTACCTATACTAAAACAGAGAACAACTAAAATAAGATGCAACAAAGAAAATAAAATGCTGATAAAGAAAAAAAATAAAGAACGCTCAGGGATTACTCTAGTCTACTGGTTCAAATTTTTCCTCCTAATCATGTAAAAGAAATACTGCATTGTACCACTGTATAGAGGTGGATTACTTCCCTTGCCAAGAGTTAAGTCCCAGAAATTGTACAACTTAGAGTTCGCCACTCCAAAGAAGTACAATTCCAGAAAGATGATTTAAAAGAGATCAACAGTACAAACTCTCTGTAAGTACAAAAGTTTTTCATTATGAGTTGATTGTTTAAGAGATGGATCCATAATAAAACTCACTGAATGATTATAGAGTTTTTAAAAGATTTAATGTTGTGGTATGAAGCATAAATATGTGATTAGAATCGATCTCGCCGATCAAATCTAATCACAAAAGAAATAGTAAATGAAAAGGATGAAAATGAACACCAGTAGATCAAGAACTCTCCCCGAACTAAAAATTTAGCTAACTAATATATTGTTCATTATCACTATCTTGAAAACTAAAGTCATTCAAATACAGAGGAAGATATTTGGAAGAAAATAGAGGAAGAAAACTCCCTCTGCTTGCATCAATTACTGCTGCTCCTGGCCCTTGGAACTCCAAAGAGAAGCTCTCCGAGAAGTGCTCCAGGTCCTCTGCTCTACTCGGAGACTGGTGTGCTCATCAAATGAGTGTGTTTCCCTGCCCTTATAATTCTGTTGAATCTCTTTTTTAATACCTTGCTGTCATCTACTGCATTTCACTACTCGATTTCCACCGACTTGGAATTCCCTTCATGAGTGCATCATACACGTGCGTTTTATCCGCGACCGGCATGTCGCAGTATTTTTTCTCACATAACTAACTCCTGATGAGTTAGTTGAATGCACCTGGACGTATTTAAGGCCCTAGTGTGAACCTGCATAAAAAAACAAATAAAATAATTAAAACGCTAAGGAAATGAAGTATTAAAGTTTAAGAAAATAAAAATCCTTTCAGAATAACTAATAACTCTTAAGTAATGTTGTTAAATAAATTATTTTATTAGCATCACTAACAATTAGTAAATATATTTTAATTAACTAAAATGAAATAAAATTAATAAAAGATGAATAATGATAAATTATGTATTAAAAGCTGAATGAATTTGTTAATAAAAGAGTTATTATTATTATAAGAAGTTTTATTAATTATTAATTTTGATGTTAAATAGTTTATAAGTTATTATTTTTTAATTGGTTAACATTATTAAAGTAAATTATAAACATTAAGTATATAATTATTATTAAAGTGTACACTATTAACATTTTAAATTAACTAGTTTAATTATAATTAACTTTATAACTTAGGATTTGTATTTTATTCTATGAACAAAATGTAAAATTAAATTATAACTAATAAGATTTAAAAAAATCTATTCTTACTTGATTTTAGAAATTACTATCAATTAAACTTTTAATTTAATAAAGTTTAAATTATGTTAAGAATTATGTTTTATTAAATAACATATGTTAATTATTTATTTATAATTAGTAATGTGTATTATTTTTTTAGTGTAAATTTTTTATTTTAACTTTGTTTTTAATTCTTTAGTTTAGTTTTAGTTTTTTTAAACACCCTCACCCCCCACATTCGATGCACAACAAAAGGGGGTAGGGTTTGGATTTCTTCTTTAGGAAGATGAAGCGGTGGCCTCCACTACTCTACTTCCTCAGCGGCGTGGGAAATTCAGCAGCGACAACAACAGCAGGTGGTGCGGTGCGGCTCCCCTCCTAGTGCGGTATCCTCTTCATGCAGCGGCGACATGTTCCTCTTCTTTCAGCAGATGGGAGTACAGGGGCGACCCTTCAATGAAGCGGTGACCATCTTCGGCTCGTACGACGACCCTGATTTGCGGTTCCTCCCTGGACAGGTCATACTCGATGGAGAAAACACAACTCAGAGGCGACTCTCTGTATTCTTCAATGGACAACATCATGACCGCGACTTCTAGATATAAAGAGGACATCAGTTTGAGTTCCAAATAGCAGTGAAAGGGTTTCTCCTCAGCGGGCAAAGAAGATATGGATCGGTGACTTAGATTCTTGCAGATCAACAACAACGAGCAGATGCAGAAATTCTACCCAGCAACGGCTCTGTTCCATCCCGGTGATGCTTTCAATTGGCAACGAACCTAAGACAGTGTTTCTAGATCCGAAGATTCTTGTTTCTGATTTGGTATTGAAATGGTTTGAGAAATTCTAGTTTGAGTCTGTAATTGTAGGTGATGCGGAGAAACAATGATGGAGAAGGGTTGGTAAAAAGAGTAATCGGTGTCAAGGGAATAAAATAGAAGAGATTCCTTGATGTGAAGGGTCGGTGGGTGCTTGATTAAGTTGAAGCAGAGAGTGGCACCGAAAGTGTAGGGAAGTGAAACTGATGAAGAGGGTTTGTATCGGTGAGTCCAGAATCAATGATAGAAGAACAGAGAGGAGGAAAAACGGTGAGACCGATAGTTAAATTGGTGAGTGTGTGAGAGAATAGTGAGTTGGAGGACTCACCGATAGTCAAAATAAATGACAGATCGATTGTGAGAAAATGATATACTATCGGTGAGTGCGTGGAAAAATGAGAGACCGACAGAGTAAAATAAAAAATGAATCGCCGATAATTAAAATATTAAAAATCAATCGACGCATTGTGAAACCGTCGATGATTTAGGAGATCGGTGAGTTGGAGGACTCACCGATAGTTTAAAAAAATAAAATAAGACACCGAATATAAAAGATACCGAAACCGATGCAAAGGAGGGACCAAAGCTGATGCGCAATAAAGACCAAAACCGATAGAAGGATCGGCGCGTCGCAATATCGGTACGTCACGAGAGAACAATGATGTTTTAGGATTTTGGTGAGTCATTGACTCACCAATAGATGAAAATAATATAAGACACCAAAGATATGAGAGACCGATAGATAAAATAAAGAGTAATCGGTATGACGCGAAACCGATGAAAGAAGAAACCGATGCAATAAGAAACTGAAATTGATGAAAGAATCAGTAAGTTGCAACAACGGTGTGATGACCCACCGATAGTACAGAATTAAAAACGCTAACAATAAAAATTAATTTTCAACAGATAATAAAAAGAACAACACTAATTAATTAACACAAAAGAGGAATTAACTAATCTATTTAAGATTAAATAATTAACTATAACTAAAAAAACTATCCAAATTATTTAACAAACTAAAAATAAGAGCAACTAATTATTAAGAAAATAGAAGTTAAAATTAATTTAATTTATTTCTAAACAAATGCAGACTCCTACAATTAATTAACTGCAAACTTATAATTAAAATAATTAGAATTAACTAGAGTTATTAAACGACAAAGTTAATTAGTTAGATTCTAAAATGAAACTTAACATTAAAAACATATTATTTTATTAAACTTTAACTTAAACTTATTTACTTAGCAGAACAATTGAACCGGTTAAAAAGTAAAGTTAATTTATTTAAATAAATCAGAATTAAATGGTAAAGTCTTAAATTAAAAACCGGATTAGATTGAAGCAAATAAAGATGAAAACTAAATAATAATTATTTAGAAAAGTTAATAAATAACAAAAATTAATATTATCAAACTAGAAAGTAGATTAATATATAGAATAATTATATAGACAATAAAAAAAACTAAAAACACGTATTTAATTATAAAAAATGATTAATTACGAGAAGTTTTGATAAAATTAAAAAAATTCCATTATTTATTAAAAAGTGTCAAAATAATCAATTAAATTGATAAAAATTAAATAAAATATGTGAAAAAACGATGTGAAAATAGAGCGACATCAAATTCCCCCACACTTAAGCATTTTTTGTCTTCAAACAATCCCATGTTTTATTATCATTGAGAAATAGAAAAAATGTTTTTATTATATTTCTCAAGATGTAACATGTCCAGAAATTTAAACAGAGGATTTCAAAAACATGTCAATAGGCTTTTAGAAAATAAATTGCTCATATGAACCTTGCCAAGAACAAATTCTCACCGGTAGTCAAGAGATTAATGAATCAAAAAGTAATGAAAGTTTCATGCCTCATATGTGGTACTGTTTAGTGACTAACTTCAATACAGGCTCAAGTCCAAAGTCTAAGAGTGACCAGAGGAAAAATAAATGTGGAATTAAGGCCTTAACTGATGAACTTTGTTCTTTGAATTTTTCACCTATGTTCCAATAAATAAATAATTTTTTTTTTGAATCACCTTATTGATACAACCTAAATGATTTCCATATAAATAAATTGACCCCTTATTCATTTGGCGTTCATCATTCCCCTCACCTTAATGAACTCATTTTTGACCATAGACACTTTATTTTATTTTTTCCCAAGCCATGTATCATGTGCTAAGCACTGTGCAATGCACTTATTCAGAGTGTACAAAGGGCTTAAAGTAAACATAAACACACCCAGCATCTAGGGTCTCAGAGACTCACTGTGGGATCCCAGATGCCCAAATTACTCCAGTTTCAAAAGATTTATATAAAATTCATTTAAATTGGCTCATTAAATCAATTACTTTTAATAATTAAAAGAAAAAGAGGCCCCTAGAATCAGAATCAAACTTCTAGTTCCAAAGGGTATGACCATAACTCCATAAACATGTAACCCATATCACTTTCAGAAGCAAGTCCTAAACCAAATTTCCATGAAATCACTAAGAAAGATCACCCAACAATCATCCAAACTCATCAATTTCAGATTCAATGTAGTTCTTAACTATCAATAAGGAACTTATGCTAAGGAAAGACCCAATTGAGTATAGAGTAAAGCCTAAAATTATGCAAGATGTTTGAAAAATTTTAACCATTTTTTACAAAAAGTTTGAAATTGCAGTGGGAATTGATGGGCTTACATTAAAGCATAGTTTAGCACAGTCAAGAATTGACCCCCTCCCCCACACTTAAAACCAAACTTTGTCCCCTAAGTTGAATTATAAATATTGAGAAGAACAATTAATCAATTATAGTTCAAAATATATTTTCAATTAAATAGATAAATGACAGTATAAGGGGTCTCAATGAAGTTCAAGAATGTTGTTTGCCATAATGAATAAATAATCAGAAGGTTCATTGAAAATTATATGCATTAACATTTAAGTCCAAAGAAAAAGATCTTCCAATAAAGTTTAAACAAGTCATGCAACTTATGGGTGGAGAGTGGATAGGGTGTAGCATTTTAACAAACTATAATTCAAATGGATATTCGATAAAACAGTAGAATGCATGCTAAACACCCTATAGAATAATCAGTTCCAATGAAAAACACAACTACTAGTGACAGGTACCCCCCACACTTAGTTTGTGTACCCCACGGATATTTTTTTCTCACCGATAGCTGACAAATCACTATTACTACCTTATACCAGTGACCTTCTCACTATTACCCATTTTTTTATCTTAAGCTAACAGTGAGCCATTTTTTTCATAATAGTGAAAGATTATTTGAAAATTTATCAATTAATTAAAAATTAAACAAGATGCACATGCAGAATATCTCAACTCAACTTAGTGACATATAACATAAATTTCTAATACAAGCAGATTTTTTTTAGTAAGCAGAATTTTATTTAGCAAAAATAGGAGCAGAAATAAATGAAAAAATTGAAATTCTTCCCTGACTAGTTCTTTTCCAAATATGATCATGGGAATTCCACTTCATTATTACACAAGAAGCAGTATCCTAAGAACATAGAGTATGTAAACCAGTAACCAAGAACAAGCAGTAACAAGTATTCCACAAAAAATAGAGCACATAAGTGGCACTTTATTCAAAATTAAAAAGAAACAACATAAAAAGAAAAGAACCATGGGTTGCCTCCCATGCAGCACTGATTTTAAAGTCTTCAGTTAGACTTTATTTAATTACAAATTTTTATTTATTAGCAAGACAAAGACCATGGGTTGCCTCCCATGCATCGCTAGGTTTATAGTCCCCAACCAGACTCCATTCAAGAATAATTTTCTATCACAGTAAAGGCAGCCAAGCCCTTTGGATGTCCCTCAAAATAAAGTTTCACTCTCTACCCATTAACTAACGTGGGTTTTTTCTCTTCACCTACAATTTCAATAGCTCCATTCTTCAGAACTCTCACTATAGTGAAAGGTCCAGACCACTTGGACTTCAGCTTTCCAGGAAAGAGTTTGAGTTTAGAATTAAAAAGAAGGACCTTATGTCCAGGTTTGAACTCTTTATTTTGAATGATAGAATCATGAAAATTTTTAGTCCTCTCTTTGTAAATCCTTGAATTATCATAACTCTCTCTCCTAATCTCATGAAGTTCACTCAGCTCAAGTAACCTCCTCTCACCAACACTCTTAAAGTCAAAGTTAAGAGCCTTAACTGCCCAATATGACTTATGTTGCAACTCCACAGGTAAATGACAGCATTTCCCAAACAACAGCCTGTAAGGAGACAAACCTATTGGGGTTTTGAAAGTAGTTCTATATACCCATAGAGCTTCATCCAATTTGAGTGACCAGTCCTTCCTAGAGTTTGACAAAGTTTTTTCAAGTATTTGCTTCAACTCTCTGTTTGAAATTTCCAATTGTCCATTGGACTGTGGATGATAAGTAGTACCAGTTTTATGAACACATCCATATTTTTCCATCAAAGCTTTAAATTTTTAATTCTTAAAGTGTGTTCCATTATCAGTGATAAAAGCTCTTGGTACTCCAAATCTTGTAAAAATGTTTTTCTTGAAAAATTTTATTACATTGTTTACTTGATTGTTGGGAAGTGACACTACCTCAACCCATTTAAAAACATAGTCAACAACAACTAGAATGTACTCATTCCCATGAGATGATAGAAATGGACCCATACAATCTAAACCCCAGACATCAAAAATTTCAACTTCCAAAATTCCTTTTTGGGGTAACTCATACTTCCTAACCACATTACCCAACCTCTGACACCTATCACAGCCAAACACAAAGCTCCTAACATCCTTAAAGAGTGTAGTCCAATAAAAACCAGATTGTAGGACTTTTTGAGTAGTTCTTTCACCACCATGGTGACCTCCCCAAAGTGAAGAGTGAAACATTTCTAAAACAGGAAGAATCTATTCCTCAGGCACACATCTCCTAAGAATAACATCATCACATCTCCTAAATAGCAAGGGATCATCCCAAAGGTATTACTTAAGCTCAGAAATGAATTTCTTTCTTTGGTTATTGGAAATATTTTTAGGAATGACACCTACTGCAAGGAAGTTGGCAAAATCTACAAACCAAGAAAATTGCCTGATTGAGACAATAAACAGCTTCTCATCAAGAAAGGAAGAGTTAATATCCCTTGGATTTTGAGAATCAGATTGGGTAACAGGAAGCCTTGAAAGATGATCAACAAATAAATTTTCATCTCCATTCTTATCCCTAATCTCTAAATCAAATTCTCGTAATAATAGAATCCATATAATCAGCTAGGGTTTAGTTTCTTTTTTAGATAGCAAGTATTTTAAAGTTGAATGATCAGTGAAAATGATTACTTTTGAGCCTAAAAAATACTGCCTAAACTTCTCCAGAGAAAAAACAACAGCTAACAATTCTTTTTTCAGTGGTGGTATAATTCTTTTGGGAATCATCTAGTAGTCTACTAGCATAATACACCATATGTAACTTCCTATCTCTCCTCTGTCCAAGGACAAAACCTACAACCATATCACTAGAATCACATATAATCTCAAAAGGTAATTTCCAATCAGGTGCAGTGATGATAGGTGATGTAGTGAGTTTCTATTTAAGCAGATTAAATGAATTTAAAAAAGTTTCATCAAAATTGAAAGGTGCATCCTTGACCAGCAAAGAACACAAGGGCTTGATTATTTTAGAGAAATCTTTTATGAATCTCTGATAGAAACCGACATGCCCTATAAAACTTCTAACACCTTTAACATTAACAGGAGGTGGAAGTTTTTGAATAGAATCTATCTTAGAAGTATCAACTTCTAATAATCTCTTAGACACCTTATGACCAAGCACTATACCTTCTCTAACAATGAATTGACATTTCTCCCAATTAAGAACAAGGTTGGTTTCAATGAATCTTTCTAAGACTAACTCAAGATTTCCATGACAAGTATCAAAAGTACTACCCACAATGGAAAAGTCATCCATGAAAACCTCAACGATTCTCTCAATCATATCTGAAAAGATAGCCATCATACACCTTTGAAAGGTGGATGGAGCTCCACACAACCCAAAGGTCATCCTCCTGTAAGAAAATGTTCCAAAGGGGCATGTGAAAGTGGTCTTTTCCTGATCCTATGGAGTAATAGGAATCTGGTTGTAACCAGAATACCCATCTAGAAAACAGAAAAATTCATTTCCCGCAAGCCTCGCAAGAATTTGATCCAAGAAGGGCATTGGAAAATGGTCCTTCCTAGTGGCTGCATTAAGCTTCCTATAATCAATAAAAACTCTCCATTTTGTGGCTTTCCTAACTTTTACTTATTCATTCTTTTCATTTTTAACTATAGTGAAACCTCCCTTATTGGAGAAAACCTGGATAGGGCTGACCCAAGCACTATCAGAGATGGGATAAATCATTACAGTGTCCACCAATTTGATTACTTATTCTCTCACAACTTCTTTCATGTTTGGATTTAATCTTCTTTGAAATTATACCCTAGGCTTACACTACTGGAAAAAAGGCCTATACCCACGGTTCAAAACCGTGGGTATAGCCCCCAAAACCGTGGGTATAGGCTATACCCACGGTTTTGGGAACCGTGGGCTGGAACGCCGTCGGTATAGGTCCCCAGCCTATACCCATGGTTTTCCAAAACCGTGGGTATAGGTGTTCTGCCACCGTGTCAACAAAACATTCCCAATTGCCACGGTGTCAATGGCTTTTACCCACGGTTTCAAAACCGTGGGTATAGATCCTAAAATAAAGCCGCAGGCGGGTTTCGATCCCACGACCTCCTCGCTGCAAAGTACCGCGTCTACCACTACCCTACTATCAATTATGTGTATATATATATATATTTAGTTAAATATAGTTATATAAACCGTGGGTATAGAGGGAAGAACTGTAGGTATAGGACTCCCGCCAAAAAAAAATTTTTCCCGCGGAAAAAAAAAATTTCCCGCGCACACATGGGAAACCTATACCCACGGTTTTTCAAAACCGTGGGTATAGGTTT
Source organism: Viscum album (assembly GCA_963277665.1). Classification (NCBI taxonomy): domain Eukaryota; kingdom Viridiplantae; phylum Streptophyta; class Magnoliopsida; order Santalales; family Viscaceae; genus Viscum; species Viscum album. The sequence goes on from OY728144.1 coordinate 164,191,971, forward strand.
TTTATCCTATACCTATCCCCACGGTTCTCCTCCAAACCGTGGGGATAGGTACCCCTATACCCACGGTTCTTGAAAACCGTGGGTATAGGTCAATTTTCAAGACCTATCCCCACGGTTTTGGAAAACCGTGGGGATAGGTACCCCCTATGCCCACGGTTTTTGAAAACCGTGGGTACAGGTCTTGAAAATTGACCTATACCCACGGTTTTCAAGAACCGTGGGTATAGGGGTACCTATCCCCATGGTTTTGAGGAACCGTGGGGATAGGTCCATTTTCCAGTAGTGTTATGATCAGGCTCCATAGGAATCTTGTGCATACAGAATGAGGGACTAATACCCTTGATATCAGCTATTGTCCAGCCTATGGAAGATTTAAACTTCTTTAACACATTCAACAGTCTTTGTTCTTGATTTTCATTTAGTTCAGTAGAAATTATTATAGGCAAAGTGGAGTTCTCACCCACAAATGAATATTTAAGATGGGTAGGGATGGGATTCAGTTCAAGAACAGGTGGTTCTACACTAGAAGGAAGACTCTTAGGCATGGGAGGTCCAAGATCTTTAACATATTTCTTGTAAGGAGTATTGAAAGATGAAATATTTTCAATGTCATGATCATATTTAGAAGTAACAGTCCTGCTGTCCAAGGTGGATAGCTCACTGTCCAGACTTTCCATATCAGAATTCAACATCTCAATGAAAGAAAAATCATCAAGTTGTCTGAAAAGTTCTTACTCATTAATATCAAAGTTATTAGGAGTGTTGGTGCTAACAGAAACACCCTCAATTTCACTCAGAAATATCCTACGTTCAGAAACAGAGTACTCTCCTACAGCAAAACTGGACAGTTGTTCAGTTCTGGAAAATTTTCCAGATTGGTTGTTACAGCAGAATTTTCAACTTCTAGAACAGATTCAATGGGATTTTCAGCTTCATAAATGTTTTCTTCAATAGAGTATTGTTTTTCAGATACTTCAATGAGTTCAAGTTGATTTTTATAAGAACATTCAGCATCAAGGAACTCTATTTTTGAGCAGTTTTCAGAATATGTTGGTTCCTTAATACTTTTAAAAACATTTAACTCTTCTTCTTGTTCACTAATTTTGAATATCAGTTTTCCCTGAGACACATCAATAACAACACCACATATGGCCAAGAAGGGAATACCCAAAATGATGGGCACCTCTTGATCACATTACATATCTAAGACAAGAAAGTCAGTAGGTAAAAATAGCTTCCCAAATACAACTAGAAAGTCATCTACCCTACCCACATGATGAGTGAACGATCTATCAGCTAACTGCAGAATGAATATGGTGGGTTGAAGATCACCCAATCTCAACTGTCAAAACAGTGAGTATGGGTGCAGATTAATTCTAGCACCTAGATCGCACAAACAGTTGAGCTGACCAAAATTTCATAGAGTACAAGGGATGAAAAATCCACCTGAATCTTTTAGTTTAGGTGGGATTTTATTTTGAAGGATAGCACTGTACTCTTCAGTGAGGCTGTAAGTAGCAAATTCTTCAAGGGTCTTTTTTTTTGAAATAATTTTTTTCAGAGATTTTAGATAAGATGGGATTTGAATTAAGGATTGGATAAAAGGAATGTTCACTTGAAGTTTATAAAGGAGACCAAGGAACTGAAGAAGTTCAACCCTGGTGTTGCTTTGAGGTTTTAGTTTCTCAGGGAAAGGGATGGGTGGGGAAATTTTTTTCAGAACAGTGGGAAAATCCCTCACCTCTTCCTCAACGTTTTCTTTTCCTTCATTCTTTTGATTTTTATAAGAAGGTTCAGCTTGAGTTTCAGGTGAAAAATTAAGATTTTGATTATTTCCATTACTTTTCTATGAATTTCCAGAATGTGTGCAATGTATATTTTTATTACCAGATTGAAGAAGATTTTCAGTTTGGGTATTTTCAATTTCTTTTTCAGTAAAAGTTTGAGTATTAAATCCACTTCTAGTGAAAATAGCCATGGCATTCCCTCTAAGGTTAAGTTCAGTGGTACTTGGAAGTTTACCTTCTTCCCTAGATGAAAAATCCCTAGCAAGTTGGCCTAACCATGTTTCCATGTTTTTCATTCTAACATCAGTTCTCATTTTATCAGATTCATATTGACTTTGATGCTTGGTTAGTTGATTTAAGATTAGATCAAGCTTAGAGGAAATGTGACTATCATTGTTTCCTTGTGTATTTGAAGATTCACACCTCTGTTGATTTTGAAAGTTTGGTCTTGGTTGATTAGAGTAATTAGGTGCAGTTTATTGTTTAATCAAGCGTTGATCTTTCCAGGAAATATTTGGATGGTTCTTATAGCCTTGGTTGTAATTGTTTGAAAATGGATCTTCTTTAGGAGGCATTCTAGGACCATAGTTAACAAAATTTGAATTTTCTTGTTGTTGGGATGGCATATCAAAGTTAGGAAAAAAAATTTCAGTATGCTAAAACATACCACACTAGACACACTGTTCCCTTAAAGATTGGTTGGTATTTTGACATCCAAGTTGATTAACAGTTTGTTTAGAATTCTGGTTCATTAAAGATTGAAGTTGGTTGGTGATTTCAGCCAGTTGAGCTTGAGTTTCATTCATTGAACCAATGTTTGAATTAACATTTCTATTAACTCTTTTTATTCTTGAAATTTGTGTTGTGAATTCAGTGCAAGATTATTAAAGATCTGTCTAAGTTCTTCATCAGTTTTATCATTGTAATTATCCCCAACAGCTTGGTCAACTAGATTCTGTCTAGAGGAGGATAGCCCTTCATAGAAAGTATCCATGAGGAGATGAGATGGGAGTTGATAATGAGGACACTGCCTAAGCAGGTCCCTAAATCTATCCCAAGATTCATGAAAAGCTTCTCCATCCTCTTGGTAAAAACTAGTGATCTTAGTTCTCAGTTCTCCTTTTAATCTTTGGGGATAAAATTTCATAATGAATGAGTTGTAAACTTGATCCCAATTCTCAAAAATGTTTTCATCTAAACTTAAAAACCAATTCCCAACATTACCTTTAAGTAAAAAGGGAAAAAAATCTCATCCTTAGCCCATTTTCAGTGAGTCCTAATAAAGGAAGTTGCTGCACAGTGTTGTAGAAATCTCTAATGAAGGCCAAAGAGTCCTCATTAGAGATCCCATTAAAATCAGGAAGCAGAGAGATGTGTGATTGTTTCAGCTCATAATTTCTAGACTTAGGACTTAATCTAATGGATGATGGGTTTCTTGAAACTTGAGGAAGTTGAAACTCCCTCATCCTAGGCCTTTCATGTTTATCTAAGAGTTCTGGATGGTTATTTTGAAAGTTATTATGCTCAGGAACTCTATTATCTATATTTTCCATTTCAATTTTGTTTTTCCTTCTTAGAGCTATGAGATGTTTGTCTAATTCAGGGTTTAGGGGCTCTAATCTAGCACCAGAATTTCCTGTGATCATACAAACAATAGTAAACAGTACTTAACAGTAACAATTCAGATTGATAAGACACAATTTTTTTTACAGTTTTCAAATTTTTCACTTTTTTTAAATATTTTTATATATGTGTTTTTTAAAAATTGTTTTTTAGTAATGGCTCGTGCCTTCCCCGGCAGCGACGCCAAAAAATTGACATGCACATTGTTGATGCTGGTCAAAGTTTAATATTTATATTCCTACTAACTACAGTATAAGTGTCAAGCAGGGTCGAACCCACACGGAAGGCTATTTTGGTCACTAATCTCTAAAAAAAACTGGTAACTCCATAGTTGTTAGTAGCGGAGTGTGTTTTCATAATATTTTTTTATCTTTAACATTTTTTAATGTTTTTGTAAACTGAAAAGTAAAACTAAACATCTCCTGTAAATTTTTTCTACCTATACTAAAATAGAGAACAACTGAAATAAGATGCAACAAAGAAAATAAAATGCTGATAAAGACAAACAATAAAGAACGCTCGGGGATTAATCTATTCTACTAGTTCAAATTGTTCATAATAATCATGTAAAAGAAATACTACATTATACCACTGCATAAAGGCTACTTACTTCCCTCACCAATAGTTAAGACATAGAAATTGTACAACTTAGAGTTCGCCAATCTAAATAAGTACAATTCCAGAAAGATGATTTAAAAGAGATCAACAGTACAAAATCACCGTAAGTACAGAAGTTTTTCATTATGAGTTTATTATTTAAGAGATGGATCCATAAACAAACTCACAGAATGATTATTGAGTTTTTAAAAGATTCCACATTTTGGTACGAAGCAGAAATATGTGATAAGAATTGATCTCACCGATCAAATCTAATCAAAAAAGAAATAGTAAATGAAAAGGATGAAAATGATCACCAGTAGATCAAGAACTCTCCCCGAACTAAAAATTTAGCTAACTAATATATTGTTCATTATCACTATATTGAAAACTAAAGTCATTCAAATACAACGGAAGAGATTTAGAAGAAAACAGAGGAAGAAAACTCCCTCTGCTCGCATCAATTACTACTGCTCCTGGCCCTCGGAACTCCATAGAGCGGCTCTCCAAGAAGTGCTCCAGGTCCTCTGCTCTACTCCGAGACTGGTGTGCTCATCGAATTAGTGTGTGTCCCTACCCTTCTAATTCGGCTGAATCTCTGGTTTAATACCTTTCTGTCATTTACTGCATGTCACTGCTCGATTTCCACCGACTTAGAATTCCCTTTATGAGTGCACCATACATGTGCATTTTATCCGCGACCGACATGTAGCACTAATGTTTCTCACATAACTAACTCCCGCTGAGTTATTTGAATGCACCTGGACGTATTTAAGGCCTTGGTGTGAACCTGCATAAAAAAAAACAAATAAAAAAATTAAAATGCTAAGGAAATGAAGAATTAAAGTTTAAGAAAATAAAAATCCTTTCAGAATAACTAATAACTCTTAAGTAATGTTGTTAAATAAATTATTTTATTATCATTACTAACAATTAGTAAATATATTTTAATTAACTAAAATGAAATAAAATTAATAAAAGATGAATATTGATAAATTATGTATTAAAATATGAACAAATTTGTTAATAAAAGAGTTATTATTCTTATAAGAAGTTTTATTAATTATTAATTTTGATGTTAAATAGTTTATAAGTTATTATTTTTAATTGGTTAACATTATTAAAGTAAATTATATACATTAAATCTATAATTATTATTAAAGTGTACACTATTAACATTTTAAATTAACTAGTTTAATTATAATTAACTTCATAACTTAGTATTTGTATTTTATTCTATGAACAAAATGTAAAATTAAATTATAACTAATAAGCTTTAAAAAAATCTATTCTTACTTGATTTTAGAAATTACTATCAATTAAACATTTAATTTAATAAAGTTTAAATTATGTTAAGAATTATGTTTTATTGAATAACATATGTTAATTATTTATTTATAATTAGAAATGTTTATTATTTTTTTAGTTTTAAATTTTTATTTTAACTTTGTTTTTAATTATTTAGTTTAGTTTTAGTTTTTTTTAAACACCCTCACACCCCACATTCGACGCACAACAAAAGGGGGTAGGGTTTGTATTGATTCTCTAGGAAGATGAAGCGGTGGCCTCCACTCCTCTGCTTCCTCAGCGGTACGGGAACTTCAGCAGCGACAACAACAGCAGGTGGCGCAGCATGGCTCCCCTCCTGGCGTGGCATCCTCTTCACGCAATAGCGACATGTTCCTCTTCTTTCAGTGGATTGAAGTGCAGGGGCGACCCTTCAATAAAGAGGTGACCATCTTCAGCTCGCATGATGGCCCTACTTCGCGGTTCCTCCCCGGACAGGTCGAACTCGATGGCGAAAACAAAACTCAGAGGTGACTCTCTGTATTCTTCAATGGAAAACATCGTGACCGCGAATTCTAGATCTAAAGAGGACATCAGTTCGAGTTCTAAATAGTAGTGAAAGGGTTTCTCCTCCGTGGGCAAAGAAGATCCAGATCGGTGACTTGGATTCTTGCAGATCAACAACAATGAGCGGATGTAGAAATTCTACCCAGCAATGGCTCTATCCCAGACTGGTGCTGCTCTCAATTGGCAACAAACCCAAGACAATGTTTCCAGATATGAAGATTCTTGTTTCTGATTTGGTATTGAAATGGTTTGAGAAATTCTTGTTTGAATCTGTAATTACAGGTGGTGTGGAGAAACAATGACGAAGAAGGGTTGGGAAAAAGAGTAATCATTGTCAAGGGAATGAAATAGAAGAGATTCCTCGATGTGAAGGGTCAATGGGTGAGTGATTGAGTTGAAGCAGAGCGTGGCACCAAAAGTGTAGGGAAGTGAAACTAATGAAGAGGGTTTGTATAGGTGAGTCCAGAATCAATGATAGAAGAACAGAGAAGAGGAAAAATGGTGAGACTGATAGTTAAATTGGTGAGTGTGTGAGAGAACGGTGAGTTGGAGGACTCACCGATAGTCAAAATAAACGACAGATCGGTTGTGAGAAAATGATATACTATCAGTGAGTGCGTGGAAAAATGAGAGACCGACGGAGTAAAATAAAAAATGAGTCACCGATAATTTAAATATTAAAAATCAATCGACACATCATGAAACCGTCGATGATTTTGGAGATCGGTGAATTGGAGGACTCAATGATGGTTAAAAAAATTATATAAGACACCGAAGATAAAAGATACTGAAACCGATTCAAAGGAGGGACCGAAGCTGATACGCAATAAAGACCGAAACCGATGGAAGGATCGGCGCGTCGCAACATCGATGCGTCGCGAGAGACCAATGATGTTTTAGGATTTCGGTGTGTCCTTGACTCACTAATAGATGAAAATAATATAAGACACCAAAGATATGATAGACTGATAGATAAAATAAAGCGTAATCGGTATGTTGCGAAACCGATGAAAGAAGAAACTGATGCAATAAGAAACCGAATCCGATGAAAGAATCAGTAAGTTGCAAAAACAGTGTGACGACCCACCGATAGTACAAAATTAAAAACATTAACAATAAACATTAATTTACAAAAGATAATAAAAAGAACAACACTAATTAATTAACAAAAAATAGGAATTAACTAACCTGTTTAAGATTAAATAATTAACTGTAACTAAAAAAAAAACTATCCAAATTAGTTAACAAACTAAAAATAAGAGCAACTAATTATTAAGAAAATAGAAGTTAAAATTAATTTAATTTATGTCTAAACAAATATAGACTCTTACAATTAATTAACTGCAAACTTATAATTAAAATAATTAGAATTAACAAGAGTTATTAAACTACAAAGTTAATTAGTTAGATGCTAAAATGAAACTTAACATTAAAAACATATTATTTTATTAAACTTTAAATTAAACTTATTTACTTAGCAGAACAATTGAACTGGTTAAAAAGTAAAGTTAATTTATTTAAATAAATCAGAATTAAATGGTAAAGTCTTAAATTAAAAACTTGATTAGATTGAAGCAAATAAAGATGACAACTAAATAATAATTATTTTGAAAAGTTAATAAATAACACAAATTAAGATTATCAAACTAGAAAGTAGATTAATATATAGAATAATTAGATAGACAATAAAAAAAACTAAAAACATGTATTTAATTATAAAAAATGATTAATTAAGATAAGTAGTGATAAAATTACAAAAATTACATTATTTATTAAAAGTGTCAAAATAATTAATTAAATTGATAAAAATTAAATAAAATTTGTGGCAAAACTATGTGAAAATAGAGCCGCATAAAATTTCGAGGGAGAAATTCATTTTAATGGGGGTATAATGTAACAACCTGAGATTTTATGAGATAGATTCCTTTTAATTTATTTTATGTCTTGTGTTGTATGATATACTAAGATTATCTTGTGCTATACACAACACCGTATTAGCTTGTAGTATACGCAACACTATACTTGGCTTGTGTTACACACAATTTCATGTTTATTTTATAGAATTCATTCCATGCAACATTGAGTATAGATTTTGTTAAATGTATAAAATAACTATGTTTAGATTATGTTATACGCAACACCAAAGTAATCTTTCACTAAATGCAACACTAACTTGACTTTCATTACACACAAGAGAAACCTTCCTTGATAGCTTGCGTTGTACATAATATCGAGTTTCACTAAATAAGGATATATTATTAAAATATTATATAAACTAGCTGTTATGAATAGTATTAACTGAATTTTTAATTTTATATAAAATTAACATTCATATTATGTATTTTTTAGAACATGATATAAGAACAAATTCATTTTTTTAGATAAAAGAATTATTTTTCAAAAAAAAAAGAGTTTTGCCTCTTTTTGATGACTCACAAATTTTAAATCTAGTTTTTAACACTTATATATTCTATTTTAAAAAAAATTCCTTTTTGGAAATGGGACATAAAAATTTAACTTTGTTGAAATTTTGGTATTTTTTTGATGAATAGTGAAAAATACTGCATTTTAATTCAAAACTGTTTTTTCATCTAATTTATTTATATAGTTATATTATATTTTTAATTGGTTTTAAAGTTTAATTGAATTATTTTTTATCATTTAATACAATTTTGGTCATTTGAATTAATTTCATATTTAAATTGGACATAAACACATGAAAATCTTTTGATATGTTTTTACTTCTTAAAAACCCGCTTTTTGGTTTTGACAACGGGAATTAATTTTAAATTAATTTATGAAAATTATGTGTTTTGAATTAGGAAAAATGGATTAAATATTTATAATTATTGGGTCAAAATTATTTTAATAGGTTACTTTTATTTTTTTGGATATTATTAATAGTAACTACAATAATTTTTATTTACCACAATTAAAGGTAAATCGGGTAAATTAGGGTAACTAACAATATGATAAAGATAATAAAATTACCCTAACACCTACCAAAATGATATTTGATGAATTAAAGTTGACAAATATCATGTATGGGTCGGAATGTATTCATTTAATGGACCTTTTCTCATGAAAGTGATGTAATTATAATTAAAACAAAAAAAGGTGACAACGTGTCACTCTCATATATCTTATAAGTATAATAATTTTAATATAGTGATAAACATGACAAAAATTAGAACATAAATAGTCTCTAGTAATATAATTAAATTATATACATCATGTGAATTTATTTAAAATTTATAGAGATAAAATAATTACCATTAATGATGACACAATAGTGATGTAGAAATTATTTTATTGATAGAAATATCAAATAAATGGTTTTAAAAATATTAAAATAAATATTTTATAAACTAATTAATGTAATCCAAAAATTTTATAAGTGAATATGACATGTTAGGAGTGTATTAAATACTTGGGTTCGAATTTATCTTATTTGTGGATTTTATTTAAAGTCAAATAAATGAATAGTGTCAAAGTTGATGCTATTGATATTTTATAAAAATAACATATTATTAAATTATTTAAAAATCACAAAAATATTTAAAAATTACAAAGTGATAATTATATGGTTGATCATGAATTATCCAATTATGGATAATTGACAACACATAAGTAAATATTTATAACCATTTAATATTTAGAATATTATTACCATAAATAAAATTAAATTGATTAAATAAGGATAAATCAAAATGATAAGGTTTAAAATAAAATCAAAACATGTCTAAATTTTATTGTTTGAAGTTATTTTGACACATACAAATCTTATATTCGAACTAAATTAGTTTGGGAGCATTATAAACCAAAAATGAATTTATAATAAATTAATATTTCAAGACTTTCCAAAGGTGCCCCTTCTCTCTGTTATAAAAGGGAACCTATCCTCTTTTAATCACACCTCCAAATCCCTTTGGCTCGGAAAAAACCTACTCAAATCTCCTCCAAACGTCCCTAACTTCATCCTAGAGGCCACTTTTTGGGGAGAAAGCCATCTTAAAAATCCCTTTTGTTCATACCAAAATGAAATACCAAAAAAAGAGGTAATTATTTTATCACCTCTTTCAAAATTCTTTTATTCTCCTACTTCCTCTGCTTATGTTGTTTCCATACTAAAGTAATAAATTCAGTATCTTATACATTTTGAGATGTTATTACAATTATTGGACAACCTTATACATCTTTTTATCCATCATATGAATAAAAATATCAGTATGCGTGCGTATGTACGACTTACCGTCTCCACACCATGGCGTAATTTGTTATTCAATAATACTTAAATTGGATGGGTATATTGATGAGTATAATGGATTTAAATAAGTAATATAACATTATAATTATTATTTATAATTCATATACCATCCAATTCCATATTATTTAACCATCAAAGGAATGATATCGTCGCTCGTGCATACGTACGGCTTACCGTCTCCACGACACGATGAGATTCATTCCCCACATTAACCATTCAAGAATGATTATAGAGTATATATACTAAATAAGAATTAAATATGTTATATAATAATTCTACTTGATTTATGTATATATATATGTAATTTACTTACTTACATTCAATTCAATAAGGAAACAAAAACAACATTCATGCGTACGTACGACCTACCGTCTCCATAAACAGTGTATTCCATTTAATTTAACTATATATTATATATACTTATATACTGAATATATATGATATATAAATCATATTTTACATTCATGAATTAAGTAAATCATTATCTAAGTAATAATATCAAGAATAACACGTCAAAACATGTATGATAAATAAAACAATCATTACCCAAAACGTTGCTTTAACATGGAATTAATAAATGAAAGGGTAATATAAAGTCATAAATGAATCAAATATGATATCATAAATATTATTATGGTTATTTTACAAGTTAATAACATGTTTAAACCCAATATACAAGAGTTTCAGTCACAAATAGAAGAAATCAGACCTAAGGTAAGGGATAATTTTGCAATCTCATTTTTATCCGAGATTGTTTACACGTAAGTATTTACTGGGGATATATTTATCATCTATGAACATGTTTTCTAAAAAAAATGTTTTCATAAAATGTTTAATATTCTTATATGTATGTTTAAAGTCAATTTTATCCATTAGTGAATTTTTATTAAACGACATGGAAGGAATCTTTCTTTCATTTTTCATATGAGGTACTTTTTGACTTTTCCAACAAGAGTATGAGAAGAATGTTTTTTTAACCTATACGACATGAACATATTTTTACACCTTCATAAATCCTTATTTCAATGAATATTCCTCTACAAAATTTCAAGTTTATTTTCAACTAAATTCTTTTATTTTAAAATTTCATGACATTTTGAGAAAAGAAAACATTTTTGAAGAAGAATGGATTTTTTCCTCCAGAATTAAGCTCAAGTGTTTTATCAAAATTATATTCCATATAAGATGACATAAGGTTATGTTTATATACCTATTATTAATTTGATTTTATTGTGTTTTATTATGGAATTATTTTTATGAAATCCATTTATTTTATGTGGATTATGTTATGATGGAATGATGTTTAAGAAACCCATTTTATTTCTTGGGTTATGCTATGATGAATGATTTATATTTTTGTGGAACATGTAATAATGATTTCATTATGAGATGTGTGTGACCTATATCTCCCTACAATGCATTGGGTAAAGATTTATATCTGATTAGATAGACATGACTATAACTATATGTAAATCCAGTTCAATAATACAGGGTTGGAACAATAAGTAAATCCGATTCAGTAATACATTGCTGGAATGACAAGTAAACCTGGTTTAGTAATGGAATTTGTCCAGTATGATGGTCTTGGAAACAATTCATTGGATACTATGGAAATCATATTATATGATTATTTGTTTTCCACAATTCCATGTTTTATTCCAATGCTATTTTATCATGGTTAATGTTCCTTTATGATCTATCCCTTACGTACTACAAAGATTTATTTCACAAATCAAGATTTTGATATTTAAAATTTACGCTCATGTTTTTAAATTCTTATGTTTATGGTTTGTTTTATGTTCTCATTTTTTACCCTTAATGATCATTTGAGATCACCCTTTTTATTTTTTCTTTCTCCTTGATATAAAGAAAAGTTTTAGGTAGGAAAACAAAAGGGGAAGATCTTTATGAGAGATGTTGATGATCTTTCACCAAGTTAGAATATTATGTTCCAAGTTTTTAAAGTCACTAAAATAATATGGTCTTTGGTAGTATATTTGTGTAATATATTAATCATACCACAAAAGAAATGTAATGTCTATGTACGTCAAGCTTGGGTCGCTATACTAGCAGTGAATAGAACATGGGTCGTAGTGGTTGGAGTTTCTTGAGTGAGGTGATGAAAACAAAACTCCTATGGTGGAGAGTGACATGTTAGTCATATAGATACAACCATCATGTTGTAAGGGTCATAGGTGTGTGAAAATTATTGTGGATCAGTCGTAGTGGCATTGTAATGCCAGTGAAAAACCATTGAGGTGCGTGCTTAAATTCCATATGGAATGCTAATGGGAAATCAGTTATATTGGATGATCAGGATAAGTGTTTGTTTTGGGCTAGAGGTAGTTCTGGAAAGTGGTTTGGGTATGGACTCTAGTGGGAATGTTTAGGTGGCTGTGGAATGCCTCTGGGTGTGAGGGAATCATGATCAGGTGAGATGGCGATAAACCAACAGTTGGAACTGGGTGTTTTTGGGAAGAGTTGGACAAAGATAGTCTGAATGGGGTTAGCACACAATGTGGGTGTAGAAGGCTACATTCTATGCCTAGTATTTAATTTTGGGAATTATGGGTGCGTTTCAAGTTTGAGTTGGTATTTCAAGGAAAATATGGTATGTTCTTAGTTCATTCATGGATGATGGGTATGTGTCTGCTTCGGTTGGTTTTCGATGATGAGGATGGGTGTTGATGATGATCTTAATTCTCATGGGTTTTGGGGTGTGGTAAGTTGAGAACCGTGTTTGGACCTTGGTGGGAGCACAAGTTCAGGTTCTATTGGGATTTCATAATGGTAAGAGTGTTAAGTATAAAAAATTGGCAGTTATAATATGAAGCTTATGGTGGGGATAACCATTGATTGATGAATGATTGAGTGATGTTGTAATCAATGTTTCCATTAGATAGACTCGAGTAAGTGTCATCATGGAGTTTTGGTTTTGGATACGGGCATTATATCGGGGTTTTGTTCGGTTGAGGGCCTTGAGTTAGAGGTTGTGCCGTGGTAGTGTTTTAGGCTATCGAAAGCTGAATGAGTCTATTGAATAAAATATAGTGACTGACATTGGTCAGGTGGTGCAGATAGATGACCACCAATTATTCTTGAGGATGAGAAGTATTATGGTGGGGAGGTTGTAAGATCCTGCATCCGGATGGGTCAAAAATTTCTGAAGGGTTTTGAATTCACTTACTAGATGGTCAAATTTTTGATCAAGACTTGGAATGAGATCATGAGAGATGGAATGCCTCAAATTAATATTTTTGAGATGAGGAGTTATTCTAAAGAGGTATCCTAGGTGTTGGATGGGATTCAGGGGCTTCAGGTTAAGCTTTAGAAAGTTTCAACATGTTTTTCCCTGGTGCACGGTTTGGTGTGCATAGTTTAAGAGAAACCGTATGACATCTTGATGCTCTATAGATTTTCAGTTCATTTTGAACTGAGCACGATTAAGTTTCACAGTTTGAGCATGGTTTGGGGTAAACTATGTGAAGAAAAAGGAGAAACCATGCGAGGTTGAGAAGGGTCTGAGTCATGCCACACGACCTTCTCATAATTTCAAAAAAACCATGCACCTTGCTATAGAATGGAGGTAGTGCTGATAGCACGATTTATCAAATCATGAAACTTAACCATGTGGGTATGGGTGTTGGATAGTTGGGGCACACAGTTGATGTATGGTATGGAAAACTATGCGGCCAAACTGTACAATTTTCCATATTTCATTAAAAAGGAAAAATGAACAAAATACCCCCTTGGGATTTTTAGCCACTCGACCCTCTTCCCCCCCATTCGGTGAGCACGAACTAGGGGGTTTCCAACCACTTCCTTCATCCACCCTTCAATTTAGAGTGCATTCTTACCTTTTTACCTTCCCTTGGTTCATTATAATTTAATATGTATGGGTTTAGGGATTTGATTCTGATTCCACTGAAGCATGGTGGAATTGACAAAGGATTATGATGATTTTGGTGGCTTGGGTAGAAGAGATCCCAAAATTGATTTTGCATGTCGTTGCATGACATTTCGTTAAGGTATGTGTTCAAATTTAATTTTATTATGTTTTTCTAAATGAATTAATTTATTTAAGTATTGAAATGGCATCACCTCTAAGGGATTTTTCCTAGAAAAGGTTTAGGGAGTCTGTGTGGACCTCCCGTACGAGTTTCTTGGAGTTTTAATAAGATTTGATCGACTTGGTGAGTTTTCCAACATTATCCTGCATTGAGGTTTAATTAATTAATTAATTATATGTTTTACAATTAATTAATTTTGGTTTCTTAGTGTGATTCTAGAGTTTTGGTGGTTGGGGAAAACTCGGTTGGATTATGAAGAGGTGGGAAAAGACTTGGATAAGCCTTAGAAAGGATGTTGTGCTTGGGAAATGTTTTGGAAATCTTCATTGATGAGGTAGGTGGTATATAAGTTTTTTCATAGTTGGGATGTTTTAGTGCATATATGTAGTTTTTATAATTTTATACCTTGATGTATTTTGTATTTTTGACTAAGGGAAGTAAATTTTGGGCCTTAAATTGAGGTGCAAGACCCTTTACAGACCTCATCGGGTCCGTTGATGATTTGAGATCGGGCCTAGGGCTACCCATGGGGTATACCAAACCCTTGAAAATGGTGAAATGAATTAGTAAAAATTGATATAGAGTAGTTATTAAAGAGAATGGATCGAAATTATTAATTGGAATGTGGGCATGGTTTGTGGGATAATTGAAATGTATATATGCTAGTTTTTGTGAAATGCCTAAGAGTATTTTGAAATGGATTAAAAAGTGTGTTTTGGATTTTGATCTGGTTATGGTTTCCAATGAAGGAGAGTGATGTTTTGAAAGTGGGTAATGTTTTAAAAATGAGGTGTTGACCTCAATGTGATTATAAATAATTTCTTTTTATATTTCAAATTATGTTTTGAATTGTGTGTGTGGTTTACCCCTTGTGAAAATGTCATGATGGATTCTTCTAAATGAATTGCTGAGAATGGATGAACCATGGCCTTATTTTGATGTTCAAAGAGAAATACCCTTGTTGAAGGGTAGATTTGAAATGTTTTAATGAAGTGAGTGGTTTTGTTAAGACTCTCAAAATGTTTTAAGTGGTGTTTTATGAAATTATGAAAAGGGGTTTGGCCTTATTAAGACATGTTTGGTTTTAAATGTTCTTTGGGACCTTGGTAAAGGATGATTGATTAAGGGTATTGGGTTTTTGATTAATGTTGTGATAAATATGGAAATTATTGATAATGACATGGTTTTGGAAATTTGCACTGATTCTCCTCATTCATAGTTTTGGGATGTTGGATTGATGCTCCACTTCCTGGTTTTGGGCGGGCCAGATATATGCTCTAGGTGCCTCGGTGCACCATAGTTTTTGAAGGATAGACTGATGCTCCTGACTACAAGGGTATGGACATGGCATTCCATATCATGGTTGGGATAGTCAAACATGATGTTCTGAATCTTTGTTGGATAATTGGACCAATTATCCTTGTTTTTCAACCTATGAACCTTATAATAAATGGTTGGGATGTCCAGAAATGGCGTTTCAAATCCCGATTGGATACTTGGACTGAAAATCCTTGTATATCGACCAGTGACCACTTTTATATATAATTCAAATGACTAGAATGGCGTTCCACATTAATGATTGGGATAGTCAGACAAGGTATTCCAAATCCCCAGATTAAGTACCTAGACTAATGATATGAGGTACATGGGATTAAAGTAATTGATAAATGAAAGCCCCTTGTGAATTAAAATGGTTAACCCCTATAGTATATGGATTAGTCTCTCAGCATGGCCAAAGAAGGTTGGGTGGTTGGATGACACAATGGAACTTAAAGGTTTAAATGGATAGTTAATAAATGTTTCAATATAAAACATGCTTCGTTTTCTACTTTAGTTATTTATGCACTTTAGATATATGCATACACTATTTTACTGACTGGAATTTCTTTAAACACCATTGGTGTTGGCCTAATGAGTTTTACTCACACTCTGATTGGGCAGACATTGCACATGGGTACTCGACCATCTCTCACATGTTTATTGTAGTCACAGGTTTGGGTTGAGGCCCATATTTTGTTTTTCATGATTGGGAAGGATGGATCCGATATATAGAGTTGTGATGAGTTTTGTCTTGGTGTTGTAGTAGGGAACAATGTATTTATTTTCACTTGTTTATTTTATATATGGGGTTAACCTAGTGGGAGACTGGTGCAGTTTGTATGAAATGGATGTTTGGACTTTAGTGCAGTTCATTTTATTGCATAATACTCTTATTTCAGTGTATTTATTCTTTCTACTTACTCTGATGTGTATGATATTTTATTATTTACTTATGGTTGTGGACTCTGATATGGGGCATAGTATCCTCACAATACCATCTTATACCCCCTTTGTTAGTCAGCAGCCTCTAAAGTACAAGCATGAGAACTTGAGTTCATGTGGTGAATTGGATCGGGGAACCAAATTAGTGGCACGTGGGCAAGTGAATTACAACTATCACTTCACCTATCCCTCATTTTACTAAAATATCTAAATTAAAACTTGTATAAAAAGTATTTATAACATTAGTGTTTTGACTTAAGTTATTTCATAACTGACATTAAAAATATTTTTGACGTCAGTTACTAAATAACTAATGAAAAAAATATAATTTGGACACTTTTTACTCTAGTTAGTAAAATAATTGACATTAAAAATACTCATGTTTTAAGTATTAAAGTTGGTTATTGAAATAAATGATATTAAAACTCAAAACATGTTTGAATTTTTGAGTCAGATATTGAAATAACTGATGTTAAAACTCAAAACCATTGGAGTTGGTGTTCTAGAGTCAACTATTTATACTTTTAATTAAGTATATTCAAAGATTTTAATATTAATTAAAATATGTTATCACATATTGTTCATTTTTATGCATAAATTTGTTGTAATAATGTCCTAGGGTATCTGTCGCATTGATAAGGGAATACCAGTTCCCTGATATGATGAGAACCTTGAAATTCTACGTTGATATTATTAAATACAGTTTTGTGGTTAGATAGCATTTTGTGATAGGGAACATAGTATTTTTCCTATCAATTGAGAGCAATTTTAAGTGAATGAGACTTCTTATCATGAAGTTATCACTTGGTAATCTCAAAGATGGAAGATTATTAGAGCTGACCCGCCAGTAGGAATTTTTCATGTTTTGGTGTTATCAGATATTATTATCTGTGAGTGCATGTAAAGCTTATTAGATTTTAATATTATCATTAATGCATGTCATGAATCACGCACTTACATTTACTGGCCAAAACTATGAAGCTATATGCTCATAGAAAGTATGGTGTGTTGGGTGTGTTACGAATGACATGTTATTACTGGATAAGTCAAGAAAGGATTTATCTATTCCATATTTATAGAAGTTTATATCCCAACCCTTTGACTGGAATAGAACCATCACATTAAATTCCATGGTCATAGTGCAATGATGTGTTTATTTTAGATAGTCAAATAAAGATGTATCAAACATATAGGTTTATGAAACATATATGAAAATTGTTCAATGAGATTTTGTGATAAAGATATTATATTACATAGTAAGAATTCGTATGTGGTTTTCAACATTACGACATTAAGTTATTTCTCTTGGGTACATTGACCCGTTGCTAGAAAGTAATTTTGAAATTTTGGGAAGTCCACCTAATACCAACAAGAAAAAATCTTAGAGGGTCATACACTAAGTGTTTCTGTTGACATTGATTAAATTATATTTGAATTTAATCATTGGAATTAATATTATTCTCAAGATATAATAATATTCTTATTAAATTTTTATTGGTCACATAAACTAAATAGATATTTATTCTCCAAATTGTGAATAAAATTATATTTATTTTATTTATTGAATATTTAATAAATATTTATTTTTCTCTGAATAGAATATTTATTTATGAATAAAACATTTAATTAAATATTTATTTGGATATTCAATAAATGTAGAGGAAGACGAGTGGACCAAGATCATGTATAGTGATAAATATTAATTTATAAGTTGGTAAAATAATATTTATCATTGTTCTAGTTAGCACATGACATAAAATAATAATAATAATATTTTATATAGAATGGGATAAGATTAGGTTTATTATATTATTTTAGGGTCGTTGTACAATTAAATAATATTTTAACCTAAACTATAACTTTATAAATAGATGGTTATATCTATTGTATAGGGTTAATATAGAATTAAGAATCATTGTGCAAAATGAAATTTTCCCTCAAATTCCTCATTCTCTCATCATCTTAAGAATGGGAATAACAAGAGAGAATCTTTCTAGCCTGAAGGAACTAGAAGCGATCAAGATGAACAATACCAGATGATAGATTCTTTTTGCTAGCACCTGAAATTTTATCGACGTTTCTTCGAGATCAAATGAGAATGTGTGGATCATTTCTAGAGGGACACTACACTTGGATCCTACCTACACAACGATGGTAATCCAAAAAGGGATTAGTATGACCAATATCTAAATGTTTCGGGCACAATAGATGCGCCTGATGGGGCATGCCCAACTCGGCTTGTTGTTGTGATTGATGATTAATCTAAGATTTACATGAAGATAAATGTTGTGATCAATAGAATTGAGTCAAAGAATATAGATGATAGAAAAAATATAGAATCAAAGTGCAGGATTATCACATATTATTTATAATTAATTTAAGTAATTAAGAATTACCTTAAGAGGAATTATTTCTTCATCGATGTATCTGAGAACATATCTACATCATATTGTCGTTACATTGTAGGAATCAAGAATAGATTCTCTGCAACGGTGATCCAAAAATGTTCTAAAAACCTCTAAACATTTCCATAGGATTCTCTGGGTGCTAGTACAATAGATCCTAATGCTTTCATTATTCACCTTTGATCGCCTTGAGAATCGCTTCAAGGAAGGGTTCTCTTTGATCTATCTAAACTAGAAAGTGGTGGTTGAGGAGAATCACTCTCCATTCTTGAGAGCATTCTTGGAGAGAGAGATCTCGATGGATTTGAGAGGATTCTCTCTAGATCTCATTATATTCAACCAAAATCAATTATCTCACTTAGAGAAATAATATAATTGGGTTTATATACCCCTAGGGTTAGAAAATAATAATTGCACATGAACTCTTATTCTTTTCTTAATACTTAAGGAACCCCATGTCAATAATAATAATAATAATAATAATAATAATAATAATAATAATAATAATAATAATAATAATAATAATATTTCTTGACATGCACTAAACTCGTGAATTAAATTAAAAATTATTTATTCAAATAACATTAAATAAATATTATTTCTCATCGGAAGATTAAACTTGGTGTGCCATTCCTCCATAATATTTATGAGGCCTTGAATAATGACTATTTATTGAATGAATAAATATCACCACATAATTCACAAATAAATAAATAAATAATATATTCACTAAATAGAAAATAAAAATTTATTAAATATTATGCTCACATAACATTCTCTTGAATAACTGGTGATGGAATATATATGATTATGAAAACATGAATAACTATTAAACCATGTGCATGAATACTATTTATTCAACTTTTTAAATAATAAATAATAATGTTATTTAACTATGATTCTGGATACACTCAGTGTGTAACCCTCTAGGATTTTATCTCAATGGCATTATCCGAAACAACCCAAAGTCCAAGGTTAGTGTATAACAACACACCAAGGAACCCATAAAGAAAGAAGTTAATGCTTCAAAGACATAATACCTCACATTTATTAAAATTAGGATAATTTATTGACCATAAAGGGGAGGGGAAAATAGTAAAGTCAGGGAGGACGAAAGGAATTAATCCCCAAGGTGTAACACCCCAAGATTTCATAGTACGATATCTTTTCAATATAATTCAATAACTTGCGTTACACGTAACACCGAGTTCGAGCACACCACGACTTACCGAACTAGCCATTCAAAAAGTGGTTATGAATAGTATTAACTAAATTTTGAATTTAATATACTTCATATAATTTTAGAATCCATATTATGTGTTTATTATACATAATATAAGAACAAATTCATTTTTTTCAGATAAAAGAAGTATTTTACAAAAAATGAAATTTTACCGCTTTTAATGGAAAACCATTTTAAAATCCAATATTTGACACTTTTATAAATTCAATTTGACAAAATAAACTTCTTCTTTAGAATCAGGACATAAAAATTTAGTTTTGATAAATTTTTGTTGTTTTTATGATAACTTTCATATTTGGGTGAATAATGAAAAATACTAAATTTTAATTGAGAACAATTTTTTTATTCAAAATAGTTTATAGTGATCGATTATAAATTTGAATGGTTTGGAAGTATAATTATATTATATTTTTATCAATTAAGACAATTTAGGTCATTATAAGTAATTTCACACTTAAATTTGACATAAACACATGTCAATCTTTTGATAGTTTTTACTTTTAAAAAACCCACTTTTTGGTTTTGACAACGAGAATTAATTTCAAATTAATAAATTAAAATTATATGTTTTTAATTTGGTAAAATAGATTTTATTTTTTAATTCAGAATATTAAAATTATCTTAGGGTGAATTTTTGGTATTTTTCTGAAAACTTTCACTTATTGATGAATAGTGAAAAACACCGCGTTATTATTTAAAACCGACTTTTTATTTAAATAATTATTTATTTTATTTAAATTTATTTTAAGTCAAAATAGATATATAATACAAATATAGGTTCAATGTAATTCATTGTTGTCATTTTAAAATAAAATTAGATGTATAAAAGTTTATTTAACTTTTTAACATCTTTTACCCACCTTCTAGGCACGTTAGCAAATTTTCATAAAACTTAATTTTACCGCTTGTTGAATTTCAAAAATATGAGAGACACAATTTAAATCAGTAAATAAAATGTGATTCAATAAGATGAAAATAATTTTTGGTGAATAGTAATTTTTGACTCTTATTTACCACAGTTAAAAGTAAATAGGGTAATTAAAGGTAAAAATAATATTATAATTACCCTAACACATGTCCTAATTCTATTGTATAAGTGTAATTCAACCAAAAACAACCTTAGGAATAAAATATGATCCTTTATGTCCACTTGAATTATATTAGGACATTTATTATTATTTTATTCAAAGAAGAGTTTAAAGTGTTAAATTCAAAGTTTATTAACTAAACCATTTTTAATATAGGGTTATACATAAGATAAATTCAACTATAAATATTAATTAGAAAGATAAAAATATTTCCTACATAATGGTATTTTATTTATAATTTTTATACATTAAATAATTAAATTTATTTATGACACAATGATGATGCAGTAATTACCTTATTAATGAAAGATTAAAATAATTGATATTATAAATATCAAAATAAATGTAATTTGAGACTTTTGATGAATTAAAATAATTTTCTAGGTTAATATTAAATGATAGGATTGATTAAATAAATTTTATTCTTAGTGATAAAGTTTTTATGTCTTTCAAAAATAAAATAAAATACTAAATAATGTCAAAATTGACAAAATTGAGTTTAAAAAAAAAATACTATATTATTATTTGATATAATATTCCTAAAATTCTAAGGTTTATCCAAAGGACTTATATAAGGTTATATATATTAATAATGAACCACTTGGGGTTCTCTTGGCATGTTATAGTAAGTTTATTAACCATATAATATAAAAATACAAAGAGACATGGTAAATGTGAAACTATTTAACTAAGAGTTAAATATAAAAGATAAGGTTAATATGGTGACCTAAACCTCTATAAAACCTATTGGTTGAGAGGTTTTGACACATCCCCACCTTATCCGTGAAATAAATCATTTTGCAGCCATTATAAACCAAAAATGATTTTATTATAAAATAATATTTCAAGCTTTTCCTAAAGTGACCCTCACCTCTCTTATAAAAGGGTACTTCCCCTTATCTTAATTTCACACCTCCAAAGCCATTTGGCTCAGACAAAACCTACCCAAATATCCTCCCAACTTCTATAAAATTTTCCTAGAGTCCTTACTTTGGTCATAAATCCAACCTAAGGATCCATTTTGATCAAATCAAAAGGAAGAACCCGAAGAAAAGGTAAATATTTCATAACCTCTTTCATGTTCTTTTCTTCTTCCGCTTCCTTTTTCTTTTTTGTTTCCATTATAAAATAATAAATCCAGTATATTATATATACTATTATGTTATTATAAAAATGGAACAACCATAATCGTTATTCTATTCATCATATGAATGACAAAGTCACCATACATGCGTACGTACGACTTACCGTTTCCACATCGCGGTGTAGTTTTTATTCAATACATTACTTTTTGGATGTGTATAATAATGATGTATAATTTATGTAAATAATAAATATAACATGTTAATAATTATTTATATATAATATACCATCTATTTACATACAATTTTAGTATCAAAAGAATGATATTGTCGCTCGTGCGTACGTACAGATTACTGTCTCCATGAACATGATGAGATTCATTCCCCATCCTAATCATTCAAGAATAATTTTCATTTAATGATTAAAAATAATTTTTAAGAACTTAATATCATTCTTTATATGAATCAAACACATCCTATACATAACAAACATGACTTATGTAACAAAACATATAAAGGAAAATGAATCAATTAACAACCAAAACAACGATACTACTGAAATATCATTTGCAAAGCAATATTAGAAGATCATATATGATATAATATTTATGTATTTGGTTATTTTATAATTTAATAACAATTATTTAACCATTATATAGAAGTTTAAACTACCCTATACTAAGGAAAAGTACAAGGTAAGGGGTTTTCATCTCACTTTTATTCCCGTGAGATTCATGCTATATTTGCCACTATTACCTTTTGTGTGGTGTATGTACTGCCTATGATTATATTGTTTTTGTAATATAATTTAATTTATGGGTATTTAAATCATCATTGGGATTATCCTTATTTCATGAGGTGTATGTTTCTTATGTTACCAAATCGGTAAGGGAATTTGAAATTTCAATTTATATTCATTCAATTTTACGCAAACTTCATTGATTACTTTACTCCAAGATTATGTGTGAAATAACTATTTATTTACTTATATAGTAATTTCCACTACCATTTATATGGATATAATTTTGATACACATAATCAATCCATTTATAAATTCACAAGTCTTCGATATAAACTTGATAAGAGTAATTTTAACTCAATTTCTATTCATTTAGTTAAACATCCTAGTTATTGGTGTTGTTTTTACAAGAATATGTGTGAATGTCCTCTCATTGATTTAAACTGAATATCAAATAATATTGAGTGTATTTATATTTGTCACACATAATTATGTCATTTATTTATCCTTAACCTAAGGATACAGTCTTTATAAAGAAATTCATCTCAACTTACATTCCATTGAGACTTCTTTGTTGTTATGTGCCAATTCACTTTTATTTGGTGTGTATACTGTACTTTGACATAGTTTATCATGAATCCCATTATTCTCATTATATTATAAAGTTTTTATCACCTCAAGTATTTGTATTCAAGGGTCTCTCATTTTGTTAGGAACTCTAACTA
The DNA here is from genome assembly GCA_963277665.1 of Viscum album. Lineage (NCBI taxonomy): Eukaryota > Viridiplantae > Streptophyta > Magnoliopsida > Santalales > Viscaceae > Viscum > Viscum album. The sequence continues at coordinate 164,215,713 of OY728144.1, forward strand.
AAAGACCATTTTAAATGTTTTAAAAATTTATTCTTCTAAATCTTTCTCATTAATGTCCATGTTTTAAAAATGGTTTTAAGGTTTTATTTATATGTAAATTAATGTTTTAAAATTGAATTTACTTTCAAAAGTTTCAAATTTGTATGCAAAACTTTGATTCAAAAATATATTTTAAACAGCTTCTTGATAAATAGTTATACTTTTAAATGTTTTCATAAAAAATGGATATTTCTCTTAAAGCTTTTTACTGATCATTTTCAACGATGTCAACATCCTTTACAGGATATTATTCTTGATCTAGGTTGATTTATTATGATACAAATCTTCCATACTGTATTGATAGTTTTGTGATATGTTTGATTGTGGATGTGTTATTTTTATACTATTCATGATTTATGGATAAAGTATTAACATTTTGTATGCTAGTTTTAATACGAATGTTTATGTTATGTTTAAACCTTTTCATATGAGGAATGCATTGGACTTAGTAAGTGATGGGAGGATTCTTCTATATCTCCTTGATTCATTGGTAGGTCTCATGAGACAAACTAGTATCTTGGCACAAGGCCTTGATAAAGTCTTATTTGTAGTCTTGGAACAAGGCCTTGACTATGTGGTTATGAAGTCTGGCATTATGAATTCCATCATTATGAAGTTGGTTATTGATATTACATGTGATTATTCGACTTGTAGAATATCCATGTGGATAATTAAAGAAAATTATTTGATTTATCTTTTCCATATTATGCTAAAGTTTAAGTTTAAAAGGCTTGTGTTATAGTATTATATATTGCCTTAAATTTTTGTTCTTATTTATTACAGTTTCTGCTATATTGTTATGTTTACTGAGCATCTGAGCTCACCCCTTTATTATGTTTTATTTTTTCCCAGGATGCAAAGAAGTATATTACGATTAACCTATAGGAATAAGCTAAGGGATATAAGAGTGTTCAAAGGGAACACAATGTTGTTTTTTTTATTTCATGATGTAATGTAAAACGTATGTATGTATCTTGTTTCCAAGACTGCTAAATTGATCGGTCCTTCGAGACTTGATTCCTTGTAATCATAGAAATTTATTAAAATAATTCACCAGATCCGGGCTTCTGGGGTCGGGCCATTACAGTTGGTATCAGAGGAAGTTTAGCAATAACCTTGGAAGCTAGATTTAGAAAAAACTCTGATTAGGAAACACTACCCTAAGATAGACATTGCGGATTAGTATAGAATAACATCCAAATTTTTTGGTAATGTAAATATTATGTGGGTTTTCCAAGCAATACATCCCTGTCTAGATACGAGCAGGTAGAGGCAGCTCTGGAACAGATGTACCTAGGAGTGAAAACTCCGACAAGGAGTTTCGAACTTGACCTGGGGTATCCTGGTACACGACAACAGGCCTTGCTGCACTCTTGGTTATGACTCTCCCATGGGATATTCTTAGTATAATTCCCATTTTCTTTACAAATCGATTTTAAGTATTTTAAAATAAATTAGAATAAATAACCTTGGTTAATCCTAAGGTGTTTTAGATTGAAAATAATGTGTTATGATATTCTCTAAATGATTTTATGACTCACAATATGCTTTGTTGTGTTAGTCAATGGTTGGATTCCAAATAAGTCATCGTAACATTGAACATGATGTACAAAGTGGGCACAATGGTGGAAATGAGAAACAAAATGGAATTTTGATAGGTGTAAAAGATATTGTGTTCATGCTGAATCAGTTTTCCAAAAATATGATCAACAACATATATATTAACCAATTCTTGGTCTCAAAAAAGAAGATAAAGGCGGTGAATGATAAGAGCTCCAGCAGTGGAGACCATGGAAAAAAGAAAGCTCAATTTCTATCATGCATGAAATGTGGAAGGAGAAAACTAGGAAAGTGTCTCAATGGAATAAAGAAATGCTTTATGTGTGGGAATGAAGGACATAAAGTAAAGAATTTACGAGGAAAAATGAAGATACTATAGAAGAAAATAAAAATGATCCCAATAATCCATTTACAGTAATTTGACATAAATGATGGGTACCTAAGAATTAACTAAGTGAATGCCGTATTCTATAGGATAAGATCTTGGTCAAGGAAGAACCTATGTGGAAATAAATGGAAAGCAAATTTTTTAAAAGTATTAGTGCTCTTTGCTGATGGGATTACTTTGGAAGAATTTTATCTTGTATGTGTAACCCTGTAGTTTGTTATGTGAAAATTCTATTTTAGGAAGAATTATCTTTTCAATTGTTGATATAGTTATAAATAACCATTTGAGTTTATATGATCCTTAAATTTGAGGCAATTACAAGTTATTAAATTTTGGGATGAAAATGAGAGGTATGAGATAACATTTGTGGTGAAATTATGTTTTGGTTATTTTGAGGAATTTATCTCATTTTGGAAATGTTATAAATTATAGTTTTTGAAAAAGAACAACACGTAGACCGTGTGACAACCCGTCATGTCAGACAAATCTGCGGGAAACAAACCCACAACCAGAGTGTGATTGGGATTTATCACCTACCACTGGACTACGTGAAGTCCCTGGTTAGTGTGACTAATTATTTTTAGTTAAATGATCTTATTGATCACTAATAAGTTGATTTGGGATATTATGTCTTATCAAATGGATATCCTTAGTATAGGAAAATGATTTAGTGATTAAGTGATAAATGTTACTTTGGAAGACGTTCACTCTGTTGGAAAAACTATATGCCTAAGGAAAATATAATACTATGGGATTTCATTTGAGGAGTAATGATGGATTTTCATCTATGTTTTTATTGTGGATTTATAGCGATTTGGGTTATTTATGGAAATGACTAACCTATCATAGAGAATATGTGATTAGGTTAATTAATTTTAAGTATGTGAATTTAAGAGTAGTCTATGTTATTTAGAGATACAATTTAATGTGGAAGACTATGTAATCAAATTCTTCTATGTTTTGGGTTTCAATATTAGTTTAGATTATATTGAATAATTTTAAGGACAATGGTTTATTGAATGGTATTTATTGAACTTTGGGTATTGTTGGTTTAATTTTAAAAATTAAGATTAGTATTTCTTTCTCTAAAGGATTATCCTTTTTGGGAATGATCTGATCTTGTACTAACCATTTTGGTTTTGTTTAATTTCTAAAGACAAGGTAAATATATAGTTTATCCTTTGTGGATCATGTGATTCTCTAGAAGTTGATTCTAGTGCTTTAGGTGTCACTAAGTTATATTTAATACTCCTCATTTGAAAAAAAGGATGAGTTAGTGGTAGAAATTTATTAAAGGATGAAACTCTACTTAAAAATTAACTATATTTCTTTATGTTCTTAGTCAATCTCATAAATAAATTCCTCAACTTTATGAAATGGAACTTAAAACAAAAAACATTGTCCGTATACTTTTCCTATTGGGAAATTAACGCTCATTTATACCATCACAAGTTTGTGGTTTTCTTGTTGTTAGATTTCTCCTAATCATGTTTTCTATCACTCTCTATCATAACTTTATACTTAGTTTATCTTTCATATCCATGTTTTCCTACATGGAATCTTAGTATGGGTTATCTCGGGTGACCTTTGTACTTCTCTTTCCTTATTTTAAAATGATAGTTTTATTGACTCTTTTTACGATGTGGGACTTTCAAAGAAGTTCCCAAGACTAATTTTAAAATTGCGAGGATGCAATTTCCAAAAGGGGTAAGAATGTAACACCCCAATATTTCGTAGTACGTTATCTTTTCAAAGTAATTCAATAACTTGCGTTATACGCAACACCGAGTTCGAGCGCACCAAGACTTACCAAACTAGCCTTTCAAAAAGCGGTTATGAATAGTATTAACTGAATTTGGAATTTAATATACTCCATATAATTTTATTATCCATATTATGTGTTTTTTAGACATAATTTAAGAACAAATTCATTTTTTTAGATAAAAGAAGTATTTTTCAAAAAATGAAATTTTACCCCTTTTAATGGAAAAACCTTTTAAAATACAATTTTTGACACTTTTATATATTTAATTTTACAAAATAAACTTCTTCTTTAGAATTGGGACATAAAAATTTAGTTTCGATAAATTTTTGGTGTTTTTCTGATAACTTTCATATTTGGGTGAATAGTGAAAAATACTAAATTTTAATTGAAAACAACATTTTTATTCAAAATAGTTTATAGTGTTAAATTATAAATTTGAATGGTTTGGAATTATAATTAGATTATATTTTTACCATTTAATACAATTTAGGTCATTATAAGTAATTTCACATTTAAATTTCATATAAACACATGTCAATCTTTTGATAGTTTTTACTTTTTAAAATCCCGCTTTTTGGTTTTGACAATGGGAATTAATTTTAAATTAATAAATGAAAATTATATCTTTTTAATTTTGTAAAATATACTTCATTTTTGAATTCATAATATAAAAATTAGCTTAGGGTGAATTTTTGGTATTTTTCTGAAAACTTTCAACTTTTGATGAATAGAGAAAAACACCGAGTTATTATTTAAAACCGACTTTTTATTTAAATAATTATTTATTTTATTTAAATTTATTTTAAGTCAAAATAGATATATAATACCAATATAGGTTCAATTTAATTCATTTAAGTCATTTTATAATAAAATTAGATGTATAAAAGTTTATTGAACTTTTTAACCTCTTTTACCCACTTTCTAGGCACGTTAGCAAATTTGCATAAAACTTAATTTTACCGATTACGTGAGTTGAATTTCAAAACTCTGAGAGACATGGTTGAAATCAGTAAGTAAAATGTGATTCAATAAGATGAAAATAATTTTTGGTGAATAGTAATTTTTGACTTTTATTTACCACAGTTAAAAGTAAATAGGGTAATTAAAGGTAAAAATAATATTATAATTACCCTAAAACATGTCTTAATTATATTTGATAAGTTTAATTAGACAAAAAACAACCTTATGAATAAAATATTACCCTTTAGGTCCACTTGGATTAGATTAGGACATTTATTATTATTTTATTCAAAGAAGAGTTAAAAGTGTTAAATTCAAAGTTTATTAACTAAACCATTTTTAATATAGGGTTATACATAAGATAAATTCGACTATAAATATTAATTATAAAAATAAAAATATTTCCTACGTATTGGTATTTCATTTATAATTTTTAGACATTAAATAATTAAATTTATTTATGACACAATGATGGTGCAGTAATTACCTTATTAATGAAAGATTAAAATAATTGATATTATAAATATCCAAATAAATTTAATTTGAAACTTTTTAGGAACTAAAATAATTTTATATGTTAATATGACATTTTATTATTTATTAAATAAATTTTATTCCTAGTGATAAAGTTTTTATGGCTTTCAAAAAAATAAAATACTAAATAGTGTCAAAATTGACAAAATTGAGTTTTTGAAACAAATACTATATTTCTAACTGATATAATATTCCTAAAATTATAAGGTTAATCCAAATGACTTAGATAAGGTTAGATATATTAATAATTAACCACTTGGGGTTCTCTTGGCTTGTTATAGTAAGTTTATTAACCATATAATATAAAAATACAAAGAGACATGGTAAATGTGAAACTATTTAACTAAGAGTTAAATATAAAAGATAAGTTTAATATGTTGACCTAAACATGTCTAAAACCTATTGGTTGAGAGGTTTTAGACCCATACTCACCTTATCCTCGAAATAAATCATTTTAGAGCCATTATAAAACGAAAATGATTTTATTATAAAATAATATTTCAAGCTTTTCCTAAAGTGACCCTCACCTCTCTTATAAAAGGGTACTTCCCCTTATCTTAATTTCACACCTCCAAATCCATCTGGATCAGCTAAAATCTATCCAAATATCTTCCGAAATTATCTCAAAATCATCCTAGAGTCCTTAATTTGGTGATAAATACAACCTAAGGATCCCTTTTGATCAAATCAAAAGGAAGAACCCGAAGAAGAGGTTAATATTTCATCACCTCTTTCATGTTATTTTCTTCTTCCACTTCCTATTTCTTTGTTTTTTCCATTATAAAATAATAAATCCAGTATATTATATATAATATTATGTTATTATAAAAATGGTACAACCAAATACATTATTCTATCCATCATATGAATGAAAAAGTCACCATACGTGCGTAGGTACAGCTTACCGTCTCCACGTCGTGGTGTTGTTGTTATTCAATACATTATTTTTTGGATGGGTATAATAATGATGTATAATTGATGAAAATAATAAATATAACATGTTGATGATTATTTTTATATGATATACCATCTATTTACATCTGATTTTAATATCAAAAGAATGATATTGTCGCTCGTGCGTACATACGGATTACCATCTCCACGAACGCGATGAGATTCATTCCCCATCATAATCATTAAAGAATAATTTTTATTTTATGATCAAAAATAATTTTTAAGAACTTAATATCATTATAGATATGAATCAAATACATCCTATACATAATAAACATGACTTACGTAACAAAACATATAAAGGAAAACAAATCAGTTAACAACCAAAACAACGATACTACTGAAATATCATTAACAAAGCAATATTAGAAGATCATATATGATATCATATTTTTGTATTTGGTTCTTTTATAATTTAATAACAATTATTTCACCATTATACAGGAGTTTAACCTACCCTATACTAAGGAAAAGTACAAGGTAAGGGGTTTTCATATCACTTTTATTCCCGTGAGATTCATGCTATATTTGCCACTATTACCTTTTGTCTGGTGTATGTACTACCCATGATTGTATTTTTTGCATAATATAATTTAATTTATGGGTATTTACATCATCATTTGATGATCCTTATTTCATGAGGTGTATTTTTTTTATGTTACCAAATCGGTAAGGGAATTCCAAATTTCAATTTCCACTCATTCAATTTTATGCAAACTTCATTGATTACTTTACTCCAAGATTATGTGTGAAATCACTATTTATTTACTTATGTATTAATTTAAACTACCATTTATGTGGATATACTTTTGATACACATAATCACTCCATTTATAAATTCAAAAGTCATCGATATAAACTTGATAAGAGTAATTTTAACTCAATTCCTATTCATTGAGTTAAACATCCAAGTCATTGGTGTTGTTTTTACAAGAATATGTGTGAATGTACTATGATTGATTTAAACTGAATATCCAATCATATTGAGTGTATTTATATTTTTCACACATAATTATTTCATTGATTTATCCTTAACCTAAGGATACGGTCTTTATGAAAGAATTCATCTCAACTTACATTCCATTGAGACTTATTTGTTGTTATGCACCAATTAACTTTTATTTGGTATATATACTATACTTTGACAAAGTATATCATGAATCCATTTATTCTAATTATATTATAAAGTTTTGATTACCTCAATTATTTGTATTCAAGTGTCTCTCATTTGGTTAGGAACTCTAACTAAAAGATCATTTTAAATGTTTTAAAAATTTATTCTTCTAAATATTTCTCATTAATGTCCATGTTTTAAAAATTGTTTTAAGGTTTTATTTATATATAAATTAATGTTTTAAAATTGAAGTTCCTTTTAAAAGTTTCAAAGTGGTATGGGACACTTTGATTCAAAAATATATTTTAAACAGCTTCTTGATTAATAGTGAGACTTTTAAATGTTTTAATAAAAAAGGGATATTTCTCTCAAAGATTTTTACTAATCATTTTTAACTATGTCAACATCCTTTATGGGATATTAGTCTTGATCGAGGTTGATTTATTATGATAAAAATCTTCCATACTGTATTGAGGGTTTTGTGATATGTTTGGCTGTGGATGTGTTATTTTTATACCATTCATGGTTTATGGATAAAGTATTTACATTTTGTATGCTATTTTTAATATGAATGTTTATGTTATGTTTAAAAATTTTCATATGAGGAATGCATTGGACTTAGTACGTGACGGGTGGAGCCCGCTATAGCTCCTCAATGCATCAGTAGGTCTCATGAGACAAACTAGTGTCTTGGCACAAGGCCTTGACAAAATCTTATTTGCAGTCTTGTCACAAGGCCTTGACTATGTGGCTATGAAGTTTGGAATTATGCATTCCATCATTATGAAGTTGGCTATTGATATTACATGTGATTATTCAACTAGTAGAATATCCATGTGAATATGTGAAGGGTATTATTTGATTTATCTTTTCCATATTATGCTGAAGTTTAAGTTTAAAAGGTTTGTGTTCTAGTCTTATACATTGCCTTAAATGTTTATTATTATTTATGATAGTTTCCACTATATGTTTATCCTTACTGAGAATCTGAGCTCACTAATTTATTATGTTTTATTTTTTCCCAGGATGCAAAGAGGTATATTATGATTAACCTACAAGAATAGTCTAAGGTATATAATAGTGTTCAAAGGGGACTAAATGTTATTTTTTTTGTTTCATGATGTAATGTAAAACTTATGTATTTTTCTTGTTTCCATGACTGCTAAACTGATCGGTCCTTCAGGACTTGATTCCTTATAATCATGCTAATATATTAAAATAATGCACCGGCTCCGGGCTTCTGGGGTCAGGGCATTACAAAAAGCATAAACCTTTACAAAATTAACATGCTCGATGGACAGGGAGACCAGTGTAGAATAAATGATACAAGACATAATACCTCATATGAATGCTTACTGTGTAATATAATCCCTCTATCATGATATCCTTAATCAAGTAGGTTACATGATGGTGCCATCAACCTATTCTCTTTCTTTGAATTTTTAGAAACTAAACTTGCCTATAGAAAACCCTATCCATGAATGTATTTAGGCTACATCATTTCTATCAAAGGGGTTGAGATATCCACTTTTGTTAAATAACATAATGGACAAATCTTTTCTCACATTATTCATTAATGAAATATTACTTGTGGCATACCTGGCGTATCCTACCTCACCATGAACATATTCTATCATGGTTTTTATCAATACATCAAAGTAAATGACTTATAATAAAAATTAATAATAATATTAAAGTCTAAGTATCAATACACACATCCATAGATAGGAATATCCAAGGACACATATAAATTTGGATTTACCACTGGTGGGTATCATTCTCATAATTTCCTACACTAGATATTACTAAGAGAATACAACATTAGAAGGTGCCTCAAAGTCTTATGAGTCTCCACCCCTGATAGCCTATATCATTTGTGTCTCTTAAATGATTTCATCTAGATATATAACATATATTTAAGAATACTATCATGGCACTTCTGGGTTCTCATCATAGAGGGAAACCACTATGACCTTTCAGCACAAAATCTACTCTTAGGACATTATCACGTACTATGTCATGTGGAAGAACAATCACAATGTGATAAGAAGTTTATTAATATTAAAAAAAATGAATACAAGTTATCATAAAGTATACAAAATTTGTTTCTAGGGCACCAACTCCAACAAACTCCCACTTTCACTAGATCTAACTGCTAATAAACTTCAATTTTATAGCTCTCATATGGTACTTATTCTTATGCTAAGATAGGCCTTTAGTCATGGGGTCCACTAAATTTTATTCTGTGTAAAATTTGTTTTTTGTAACTTCACCCATTTAAGAAATATCTCTTAAGAGGTGATACTTTTGGATTATATGCTCTGTCCGTTGGTGTGACCTTGGCTCTTTTTCAAGATCCACCATTGTAGTATTATAACAACATAATGTGATAGGGTCTTTACTACTTGGTACCACATCAAGCCATTAGATAAATTTTTGTATCTAAATGGATTCTTTTGCTGTATCAAAAGCTTCTATATACTTGAAATCCACTATAGAATCAGTGAAAACTAGATGCTTTGAACTCTTCCATCTTACAACTCCTCTATTGAGAGATAAAACATATCCTGATTATGACTTCAGATAATTTTGATATGTTTTAAAACTAACATCAGTATAACACCTGATGACTATATTCTCATCTCCTCCATATACTATGAACATATCCTTAGTTCTTCTCAGATACTTAAGGATGGACTTAATAGTATACCAATTCTGTTCTCCTAGAACAACATGATATATTACTACCATGCTCAATGTATAGGAAACATCAATTCTAGTACATAACATGACATACATGATTGATCCTATCACTGAAGTGTATGATATCTTACTCATTCTCTATTTCTCCTATTGTGTCTAAGGACACATTTTCTTAGAAAGATGCAGACTATGTGACACTGAAACCAATCCCCTATTAGATTGTTCCATACTAAATCTCTATAGAATCTCATTAGTGTATATACTCTAACTTAGTCTAATAATCCTCTTAGATCTATCACAAATGATCTTGATACCTATAATATATGTTGCTTCACCTAAGTCCTTCATGGAGAAACACTTATTTAATCAGTCCTTAATAGACTGTAATACTGGCATGTGATTTCCAATAAGTAATATGTCATAAATATATACTACTATGATAATGAATTCATTCCCACTAAACCTCTTGCAGACACATGGATCACATTCATTATTAATGAAACTAAATTGTTTTATAGCTTCATCAAATCGAATGTTCCATGAAATGAATGCTTTCTTCAATCTATAAATTGATCTTTGTAACTTGAAAATCTTTTTGGCATCACCTTGAGTCACAAAACCTTTTAGTTATGTCATATATACATCATTCTAAAGTTTCTCATTAAGGAAAAATGTTTTGACATCCATCTACCAAATTTCTTAGTCCTGGTAAGCTACTATATTAATTAGAATTATGATGGATTTAAACATGGAAACTTGTGAAAAGGTTTCAACGTATTAAATTCATTGATTTAATTTAAATATTTCAACTACTAGACTTTCTTTATAGGTATTATAATTCCCCAACACTAGAAGCCTGAATACGGTTCATTATTTTAATACATTGGCATGATTACAAGGAATCAAATCCTGAAGGATTGATCAGTTTAGCAGTCTTTGAAAATAGATTACATACACGAACCTTACATTACAATTCCAAACATAAAACACAATATATAAAATCCTTTGATAATGCTATTATTATCCTAGATTAACCCTAAATAAAAATCATAATACACAACTTTACATCTTGAGAAAATAAAACATAAGAAAGGTGTGATCTCAAATGCTGAGTAAGGTTAAACAATATAGCAAAATCTATCATAAATATGCATAAAATTTTAAGGCAAGGTATAAAACTGAAACAAAAACCTTTTAATCATAACATTCAGCATAATATGGCAATAATAAATCAAATAATTCCATTTAAACATTCACATGGATATTCTATTAGTCGAATAATCACATATAATATCAATAATTAATCTCATAATGAGAGAATTCATAAATCTAGATATCAAAACCACACCTTTAAGGCCTCGTTCCAAGACTATACATAACCATACCATCAAGTCCTCATGCCAAGACACTAGTTTGTCTCATAAGACCTACTGATTCATCGAATGGCTTTCATTAACCAGTCCCTAACCCGTAGGTCTTTCATTAACCAGTCCCCAACCCATATGGATTTAATTAAGTAGTCCCTAACCCATCACTTACTAATTCCAATGCATTACTCTTATAAAAGGGGTGAAACATATCCAATATAAAAATTCATATTAAAACTAGCATATTAAATTTTAATACATTAACCACAAACCATGATTGGTATGAAAATAGCACATCCATAGTCAAACATATCATAAAACCTTCAATACAACACGATGGATTGTATTATAAGTAATCGACCTCAATTAATCATAAAATCCAATAAAGTCTGTTGACATAGATGAAAATAATCTAATAAAATCATTAAAAATCATTGAGAGAGATATCATTTTTTACTTTTAAATCATTTAAAAGTCACGAAATTATAAAATAAAACATTTCTTTTAAACATAAACTTGTAATCTTGTAATGGAAGCTTCAAAACGTTAAGGTGTCATGATGGTGAAAATAGCCGCTCATTGCATATAAGTTAAAAAAACATTATTTCCTTAATTTTAAGAAACATGGACATGGATGATAAATGTGTTCCAATAGATACTTACATATAAACAATCTCAGATAATAATGAGGTTGCGAAATTAACCCTTACCTTGTACTTTCCTTTAGTCGAGGATGTTTTAACCTCCTGTATAATGTTTAATGAATGTTATTAAATTATACCAGGACCATATTCATATTTATGAAATAATATATGATCCCCTTATATCATTTTGTTAATAATATTTTATTATTACCATTATTTTGGGTGTTAACTGTTTCATTTTCTTATGCTTGTTTTGTTGTGTAAGTCATGTTTCTTAGGAATAAGATATATTTAATTCATATAAATAATGATATTAAGTTCATAAATATTATATTTACTCATATTATAAATTTTATAATCATTATTGAATGGTTAACATGGAGAATTAATCTCACCACGTCGTGGAGACGGTAGGCCGTACGTACACACGAGCGACGATATCATTCCCTTGATGGTTAAATGGTATGGAATTGGATGGTATATTAATTATAAAGAATAATTATCATATTATATTCATTATTTATATCCATTATTCTAATCATTATACCCATCCAAATAAAGTAGTGTTGAATAAAAAATTACACCACGACGTGGAGATGGTAAGCCGTACATACGCACACATAGAGATATTGTTATTCAAATGATGGATAAAAGGAGGAACATGGTTGTCCCATAATCATAATAACATCTTATAATGTATAATATACTATATTTATTACTTTATTACGGAAACAAAATATTAATAGGAAGTATAAGAAGAAAATAAATTGAATTGAATTTGTAAAACAATTACCTCTTCTTCAAGTGTCTCCTTTTAATTTTTGAAAAAGGACTCCATAGGTTGGATTTATTACCAATGTATGGCCTCTAGGATGAAGTGAGGGAAGTTTTGAAGAGAATTGGTTAGGGTTTTTCCAATAAAAAGGGCTTCGTAGGTGTGAGTAAAAGAGAAGGGGGGGGGTTCCCTTTTATAAGAGAGGTGAAGGGCACTTTAGGAAACTCTCAAAGTATTGAATTAATATAAATTAATTTTAAATTACAAATAGATCCAAAGTGAATTATTTGTAAGATAATATTAGTATGGGTATAAATAATCTCAATAAATAAAATTTAGACATGTTTTGATTTTATTTTAAACCTTATCATTTTGATTTATCCTTAATTAATCTATTTAATTTTAATTGTAGTAATAATATTCTAAATATTATCAGGTTATAAATATTTACTTATATTGGATAAATTATCCATACATGTACACTTTATGAAATTATAGACCTTATAATGATCAATTTTTCGTTTTTAAAGTTTTTTATTAATTTTAAATAATTTAATAAAATTTTATTTTTATAAAATATCAATAGTGTCAATTTTGAAACTATTCATTTATTTGACTTTAAATAAAATAAAAACAGAAGATAAATTCAAACCAAATCATTTAATATACTCCTAAAATGTCATATTAACCTATAAAATTTATTTATAAACTTAATTAATTGAAATTATTTTTCTTTTAATATTTGTAAAACCATTTATTTGATATTTGTATTAATAAAATAATTTATGCATCATTATTGTGTCATCATTAAGGGTAATTATTTAATATCTAAAAATTATAAATAAATTATTATGATGTAGGTAATTATTTTATATTTATATATACTATTTATAATTTATATAATCTTGTATTTATCCCTATATTAAAATTAATATACTTATATAAAATGAGGGTGTGACATTTTTTCACATTCATTGTTTTAATAATATTCATGTCATATTCATGGAAAAGTGTCCATTAAATTATTACATTTCAAAAATTAGGTGATAAGGGTAGAATTTAGTCATCTAATATGATTTTAAAGGTTTTAGGTTAATTTTATAATAGTATTTTTACCTTTAATTACCCGGTTCATCCTTAACCGCGGTAATAAAAAAATTACTAAAGTTACTATTCATAATATTCAAAAAATAAATGTAACCTATTAACATAATTTGTAACCACTTATTCAAAATATGGAATCCATTTTTCAAAATTTAAAACACATAAGTTGTAGTAATTAATTTAAAATTAATCATTCTTTACAAAATGAGAAAATGAGTTTTTTTTTAAATTAAAAACATCAAAATATTGACATGTGTTTATGTCAAATTTCAATGTAAAATTACTTCTAATGACCAAAATTTAATTAAATGATAAAAATATAATATAATTATACTTTAAAAACATTCAAATTTATAATTTAACACTATAAATTATTTCTATTAAAAAAGTTGTTTTCAATTAAAATCTAGTTTTTTTACAATTCATCAAAACATGAAACTTATTATAAAAATACCAAAAATTGAAACAAAGTAAATTTTGATATTAAGATTTCAAATAAGAAGTTTATTTTATCAAATTAAATATATAGAAGTTTCAAATATTTAATTTAAAATGGGTTCACCATTAAAAGGTGACAAAACTGCATTTTTTGAAAAATACTTCTTTTATCCGAAAAACTGAATTTTTTATTATATAATGTCTATAAAATACATAAGACGAATGTTAAAATTATATGGAATATATAAAATTAAAAATTTGGTTAATAATATTCATAACCACTAATTTAATGGCTAGGTTATATATTATATTAAATAATAATATTTTATTAATATACTGTTGTTCGGTAAAATTGGGCCTTACATGTAACACAAAATTACTTATTGTTTTGTGTAGCATAATCTTAAAATGGTGTTGTGTAAAAATAAATCAAGAAAAAAAATTTAATTTATTCAAAAACAAACATTTTTTAAAGTCTTGGGGTGTTACATTCTCACCTCCTTCAATAAATTGTGTCCTCATAATTTAAACTCATGATCGAAAACTAGGGGTTTGACATTTCGAAACATCTATTTTAATATCCCACATCAGAAAAAGGATTAGTGAGACCCCTAATTTAAAATAAATGAAGGGAATTATAAAGGTCACTGGAGATAAAACATACAAAGGTTCCATGTAAGAAAATATGGACATGAAATAAAAATCTAACAATCATGTTCTGATGGAGAGTGATAAAGAACATGATTAGTATAAAGTTAAAAATCACAAATCTCTAGATATACGATGATCTAAGGGACCATTTGATTCATCGAAAAAATAACTATGTTGGATTTTTCTGGTTTCAAGATCCTTTCCCTAGAGTTGAATAATTGATTTACTTTATAGATAAAGAACTTAAGGAAAAATAGTTACTTGATGAGGATAGTTTCATCCTCTAATAAATTTCTACCAAAAACTCTTCTTTCTCTCCAAAAGATAATAAAATTAAACAATATTTGATTTATCTTAATCATAATGGGTTCCAAAAATGAGATTATACTTCATCTGTCATACCGTTTAAATAAAGAAAACTATGATATACTAACCATGACATCACATGGGACAGTGGTATGTGATGCACCCTTGTTTCCCTTCATTTGTGGGTTCAAGTCTCATGGCCTTACCAGATGCGATGAGTTGTCGCCCGACCTACATGTTGTCCTTTTTCTAAAAATATATCATTTATAACATTCAAAAAAAACCTTAAGAAAATTTTTAACCTTAAGAAATAATATCCAATTCATTTCAACCTTGAGACTCATCCAAAACACTTCTGTCCAAATTAATAGTTCAATAGGGTCTCTAACATTCCAAAATAAATATTAACATCAAATTACCCAAATAACTTAATGTGGATCTTATTGTCACATATCTAATATTTGATCACTATAAAAACTTAATTAAAATGTTCATGCTTCCAAATCCTTAAAGAAAAAGTACTGTAGTAAAATCCTTATTTATTTCCATAATTCATATCATAACATAATTCTTGAATCCAAAAACACAAATACATTAATTATTCCACTTCAACTATAGTAAAAACATAAGCTTGGCCTTGATACCTTTACTTATTCTAAGCTATATTTTCTTGAAACTTTGGACAACCATTTTCATAATGTCCCATCTATTTATAATTATAGCATTACACATTTATAGCTTCTTTATTTACATTATAATCATGAGCCTGGTGGACTTTCTCTCCACACTTGTAACAAACTCCCATTCCTTTCAGAAAATTACAAGGCTATTTCTTCCCACAATTATCACATATGTTAAAATACTTCTTTCCTTTTTTTTTATCCATCTCTTGCTCCACCGTTATCTTCTTCACTTTCTTTAAATTAAATTCATAAGACTTATAGAATTCATTTTATATCTTGATAGCACATGAGACAATATCTTCATATGATGAAAAAGATTTTGAGGCCAATTCCCATCGAAGGAATGGTTTTAACCCATCAAATAATTGATCAATCTTACTTATTGGGTTATATATGTAGTATGTATCATTCTTTGATAACCTTGTGAAGTTAGCCTCATACTTTTGTAATATTATCATCCTCCTTTTGCCTTAGACTCAAAATTTTTCTCTCCATATATTCTCTCTAATCCTGAGGGAAACAGTTTTACAAGAAAATTTCATTAAAATCCTTCCATTCTATACTTGCAATTTATTCCTACTCTTTCTTGTTTTGAATCAACGACCACTATTGGTCTGCATATCCTGAGAGATGATAGACTGTCATGATGACCTTATCCCTTTCATTTCTTCCTAAAGCAAGAAATATCTTCTCTAAATAACTTATCCATTGACCAGCTATAAATAGATTTATAGTCCCATTGAATGTTAGAGGTTATTGTCTCATAAAAAGGTATAACATTATTCCTCCACATTATGGATTATGACACTCCATATGGGTAAGGTTATGTTCATAACCTGAGTTTGTTGTCCTAATATGGTTATAAGTTGTTCAGAACCAATTGTAGCTCCTGCTCCAATGTCATTATCTTGCATAGGATGGAAATACCTACAAGTATTATGTGCATTGATACAATTTCTATTTCTTTTACTAAACACCATTTTTAAACAATAACCTACACTATATTAGATTATAACATTATGAAACATAATGTATACTCACAAAACTAGTGAATCACATTACCTAAATTGAAAATTTAGGTACAACAAATCTATAAATCATAAACATGGTTTATTTGGGGACATATTTACTTTGAAATCCTTCATAAAGTTGTGAAAATATAATGTGAATTTTCCTAATCATATCCCCTAGAAGTGCCAAACCTGGTGTGCAGTAAGGCCCGTTGTTATATACTAGGTTACCCTGAGTTAGGACCAAATCACCTTGTCAGAGTTGTTACTCCTAAGCACATCTGTGTCAGAACCACATCCACTTGTAGTATCTAGACAAGGATGTATTTCTTGGAAAACCCACATAATTTATATTTTACCAAAATTCTTGGATGTTATTCGATACTTATTATCAAAGGCTATCTTAGGGTAATGTTACCTAATCTATGATTTCTAAATATAGTTTCCAAGTTTGTTTCTAAACTTCATCTGATACCAAATGTAACACCCTGAACCTAGAATCTTGAAGCTAGTGCATTATGTTAATACATTGGCATGATTACAAGGAATCAAATCCTGAAGGACATAGCAGTTTAGTAGTCTTAGAAAATAGATTACATACTTGAACCTTACATTACAATTCAAAACATAAAATACATTATAGATAATCCTTTGAGAATGCCATTATTCTCATATATTAACCCTGCATATAAATAAAAATACACATCTTAGAATCCTGGGAAAATAAAACATAAGAAATGGGTGAGATCAGATGATCAATAAGGGTAAACAATATAGCAGAATCTATCATAAATAAGCATAAAATTTTAAGGCAATGTATAAAACTAAAACACAAGCCTTTTGAACATAATATTCAATATAATATAGAAATAATAAATCATATAATTCCATTTAAACATTCACATGGATATTTTACTAGTATAATAATTGCATGTAATATCAATAACTAATATCATAATGAGGGAATGCATAATACTAGACATCATATCCACATCATCAAAGCCTCATGAAAGATCATAAATTACCATACCATAAAGGCCTTGTTCCCATATACTAGTTTGTCTCATTAGACCTACCGATGCATCGAGGGGATTTCATTAATCAGTCCCCAACCTATAGGTCTTTGATTAAATGGTCCCCAACCCACAGGGATTTCATTAAGCCATCCCTAACCCGTCACTTACGAAGTCCAATGCATTCCTCTTATAAAAGGGGTACAATATATCCAACATAAAAATTTATATTAAAAGAAGCATACGAAATGTTAATACATTAACCATAAACCATGAATGGTATCAAAATAGCACATCCACAATCAAAAATATCATAAAAAATTCAATACAATATAGTAGATTGTATCATAAGTAATCAATCTCAATTAGGAATAAAATCCAACGAAGGATGTTGACATAGATGAAAATAATCTAATAAAATCATTAAAACTCATTGAGATAAATATCTTTTTTTACTTTGAAATCATTTAAAAGTCACAAAATTATAAAAGAAAACATTATTTTGTAAAAAAACCTTGTAAGTATGTAATAGAAGCTTAAAAATTTTATGGCGTCATGAATGTGGAAATAACCCTACATGTTGTATAAGTTAAAAAAAATTCTTTCCTTAATTTTTTGCAAAGGTCATAAAGTACCTCCTTTGAAAAACAATGGAAATATTCATTTAATTTTTTTTATAAAAATTAAAACATGGGTAAAAAGGAATTTAAAAAATTTTAAAGAATATTTTGAAATACATTTTTAAGAAATATGGACATAGATGATAAATGTGTTCTAGTAGATACTTACGTATAAACAATCTTGGATAATAATGAGATTGAAAAATTAATCCTTACCTTATACCTTCCTTTAGTCGAGGGTAAATTAACCTCCTATATAATGGATAAAGTATGTTATTAAATTATACTAGGACCATATCTATATTTATTATATCATATATTATCCTCTTATATCATTTTTTTAATAATATTTTAGTATTACCATTGTTTCAAGTGTTCACTGTTTCGTTTTCCTATACATGTTTTGTTATGTAAGTCAAGTTTCTTATGCATAGGATATATTTAATTCATATATATAATTATATTAAGTTCATAAATATTATATTTACTTATATTATAAATTTTATAATCATCTTTGAATGGTTAATTTGGAGAATGAATCACACCGCGTCGTGGAGACGGCAGACTGTACGTACGCATGAGTGACGGTATCATTCCCTTGATGGTTAAATGGTATGGAATTGGATGGTATATTAATTATACAGAATCATTATAATGTTATATTAATTATTTATATCCATTATTATCATTATTATACCCATCAAAATAAAGTAGTGTTGAATAAAAAATTACACCACGGCGTGGAGGCGGTAAGCCGTACGTACACATGCATGGTGATATTGTTATTCATAGGATGGATAAAAGGAAGAATATAGTTGTACCATAATCACAATAACATATAGTCATGTATAAGATAATGGTTTTATTACTTTATTATGTAAACAACATAGGAAGAGAAAGTAGAAGAATAAAAGAAATTGAATTAAATTGCGAAAACAATTACCTCTTTTTTCGAGTGTCTCCTTTTGATTTGCATAAAAGGACTCCTTAGTTTGTCTTTCTACCCAAATTATAGACCCTAGGATGAAGTTATGGGAGTTTATAAGAAAAGTGGGAAGGTTTTTTATGAGACAAAGGTATTTAGAGGTTTTATTAAAAGAGAATGAGGAGTGCCCTTCTATAAGGGAGGTGAATGGCACTTTAGGAAACTCTCAAAGTATTAAATTAATATAATTAATTTTCAATTCCAAATGGCTCCAAAGTGAATTATTTAGAATATAATATGAGAATGGGTCTAAATAATTTAAACCAATAAAATTTAGATATGTTTTTATTTTATTTTAAACCTTATCATTTTGATTTATCCTTAATTAATCTATTTAACTTTAATTATAGTAATAATATTCTAAATATTAAAAGGTTATAAATATTTACTTATGTGGAATAAATTGTTTTTAAATGGAAAATTTATGAACTTTTAGAGATTATAATGATCAATTTTTATTTTTTAAATATTTTTTATGATTTTTAATAATTTAATAAAATGTTATTTTTATAAAATATCAATAGCGTCAATTTTGACGCTATTCATTTATTTGACTTTAAATAAAATCCAAACAGAATATAAATTCAAAAAAAAAAAATCAATTAATATACTCCTAAAATGTCATAAAAACCTATAAAATTCATGTAGAACCTTAATTAATTGAAATTTTATTTCTTTTAATATTTTCAAAATAATTTATTTGATATTTCTATTAATAAAATAATCTCTCAATTACTAGTGTGTCATCATTAAGGGTAATTATTTAATATCTAAAAATTATAAATAAATTATTATTATGTATGTAATTATTTTAGTTTTTCATATAATATTTATAATTGATGTTATATTCTAGTTATCCCTATATTAAAATTAATATACTTATATAAAATGAGAGTGTGACATTTTATCACATTCATTGATTTTAATAATATTCATATCATATTCATAGAAAAGTGTTTATTAAATGATTAAATATATAAACATAGGTTATAATCGTATAATTTAATCATCCAATAGGATTTTTACAGGTTTTAGGGTAATTTTATAATATTATTTTTATCTTCAATTACCTGATTTACCCTTAATCGTAGTAATAAAAAAATCACTAAAGTTAATATTCATAATATCCAAAAAATAAAAGTAACATATTAACATAATTTGGACCCACTGATTCAAAATATGGAATCCATTTTTCAAAATTTAAAACATAGAAGTTGTAGTAATTAATTTAAAATCAATCCCTGTTGACAAAATGAGAAAACAAGTTTTTTTAAAAGTAAAAACCATCAAAAGATTAACATGCATTTATGTTAAATTTCAATGTAAAATTACTTACAATAACCAAAATTAGATTAAATGATAAAAATATAATCTAATTATACTTTAAAAGCAATCAAATTTATAATTTAACACTATAAATTATTTCTATTAAAAAAGTTGTTTTCAATTAAAATTTAGTATTTTTCATTATTCATCAGAACATGAAACTTATCAGAAAAATACCAAAAATTGAACCAAAGTAAATTTTTATATTAAACTTTCAAATAATAACTTTGTTTTGTCAAATTTAGTATATAAAAGTTTCAAATATTGAATTTAAAATGGGTTCTCCATTAAAAGGTGGAAAAACTGCATTTTTTGAAAAATACTTTTTTAATCTGAAAAAATGATTTTTTTCGTATATCATGTCTATAAAATACATAAGATTAATTTTAAAATTATATGGAACATATAAAATTCAAAATTTGGTTAATACTATTTATAACTGCAAATTTATAAAACTAGGTTATATATTATATTAAATAATAATATTTTATTAATATATTGTTGTTCGTTAAAACTGGGCCTTGTTTGTAACACAAGACCACTCATTATTGTGTGTAGCATAAGCTTAACATAGATTTGTATAAAAATAAAGTAATAAAAAAAATTAAATTTATTCATAAATAAAAATATTGTAAAGTCTCAGGGTGTTACATGTATTTACTTTACCCTCCATGTCCAGTTTTCTCTTGAATACCCGTTTTCACCCTATTAAATTTACATCAACCGGTGCATCATTTAGAACACAAAACTTGGTTATGATAGATGGAATCCTTTATATAATTCATATCTTCTTACCATTTTTCAGCTTCTAAGCTCTCTACTACCTCTTTGTAAGAGAGATTTTCATCATTATCAACCAATAAAAAGTCACCATCTTCAGTGACTAGAAACCTATATATCTCTGGTTATCCTACCTCTCTAATGATCTTACTCGGTACTTGTGTTTCAGAAATTACTTCTTCTATGGGGAAATTTGGAATCTATTTCTGTACCAACTCTTGTGTATATTTATCATCAACTTCATTGAATTCAATCTTTCTCCCAATATCATTTTTTATGATTTGCTTCCTCTAAAGAAAGATATATTGTCTAGAAATAATAAATTTCTTGTTTGAGGGGTTATATAAGTAGTATACATTTTTTTCCTTAAGATACCCTATAAAGATACACTTTGTGCCCTAGGGTGATTGTTTTTTGTATGACAAGGCCTTAAAAAATTCCTTAAAACCCCATACACATGTATATGATAAAACAATTTTATTTCCACTCTATAACATGAAGATAATTCCATTTTCTTATTTAGTTCGTACTCAGTTTAATGTGTATACCGCAGTTTTTAAAGCATATCGTCAAAAGGATAATGAAAGATTTGTTTGACTCATCATTGAAATTACCATGTCTAACAAGGTACAATTAGTCATTTCAATAACACTATTACACTATAGTGTGTAAGGTGGAGTAATTTGAGATAGAGTCCAAAACTCCTATATAAAGTTGATAAACTCTTTGTTAAGATACACACTACCTCAATCCAATTGAATATTACTTATC
This sequence comes from Viscum album, assembly GCA_963277665.1. NCBI lineage: Eukaryota > Viridiplantae > Streptophyta > Magnoliopsida > Santalales > Viscaceae > Viscum > Viscum album. The sequence goes on from OY728144.1 coordinate 164,238,203, forward strand.
TTATTGAATTATTTTAACTTCTCAAAGGACTTAGACTTATAAATTATCAAGTAAACATATCCATATCTACTCAAGTCATCAGTAAAAGTTATGAAGTATTAATAAACACCTCTATATTCTACTAGAAATGGTCTATACACATCAGTGTGTACCAATCCTAGAAGATTTGTGTCCCTTTCACCCTATCCATATAAACGTGGCTTGATCATTTTTAGTTGTAAAAAAACATGGCATATTTTAAGTGGTTTTAGCTCAAAAGAGTCTAAATAACCATCTTGAAAGAGATTTGTCAAACACTTCTCATTTACATGACTAAAACGGTGATGCCAAAACTAGGTTTTATATGAGTTGTGTGAAAATGATTTATTATTTATTTGCAATACTTGGTTATCATAATTTAATACATAAATAGAATTATTTAAATGTTTTATACCATAAGGGAACGTGACTCCAAAGGATTCCAATAAGGTATAAAAATTGGAAAGACCCATTTATAGACTAAAGTAATCATCCAAGTCATGGAATATTTAGTTTGATGAAGCCATAACAAGATTTGGTTTCATAAAGAATGAATGTGAGCCTTGTGTCTATAAATGGTTTAGTGGGAGTGAGCTTATCTCTTTAATAGTATATGTTGATGACTTATTACTTAATGTAAATGAAATATCAGTATTATAGTGTGTTAAAGCTTGATTGAATAAATTATTATTCATAAGGTACTTAGGAGAAATAGTGTATATTATTGTTATCAAGATCCTTCATAATAGATTAAAAAGGCTGCACGAACTAAGTTAAAGTACATACATTGACAAGATATTGAAGAGGTTCAGTATAGAATAATCTAAGAGGAGATTGTTTCCAATGTCACATGGAATTTATCTTTCTAAGAAAATGTGTCCTCAAACACATGACAAGAGACAAAATATGGGAAAGATTTCATATGATTTAATGATTGGGTTAATCATGTATGCTATGTTATGTGCTAGGATATATGTCACCAACACATTATGTGCAGTAAGAAGATATCAAACTGACCTAGGTGAATGCCATTATATGGAAGTCAAGACTATCCTTATGTATATGATGTGTAATAAGGATATGTTTCTGGTTTATGGAGGATATGAGGAACTAGTCATCAGAGGATATATAGATTATAGTTTCCAAATAGATCAAGAAAATATTAAATCACATACGAGATACATCTTCAGTCTGTATGAAGGTGTTGTGAGTAATAAGAGATAAAAGTAGACAATGGTCACAAATTCTACAGAAGTTTATGAGTATATTATGGCTTCTGAGGTATCTGAATAAGTAGTTTGGATATAAAAATTCATCTAAGAGATTGATGTGGTACCTATTAGTAAAACCCTATCACACTCTACTGTGACAATACTGTAGTGGTGGATCTTGCTAATGAGACAAGGTCACATCAGTGGATGAAACATATAATTCATAAGTATCATCTTTTGAAATATTTTTCTCATAGAGTTGAAGTTGTTGTGATAATAATACCCATGGAAGACAATGTGGCAGACCCATTAACTAAATCCTTGACTTAGCTGAAACAAAATCATCATGTGAAGTCTAGTAGATCGAAATTCATAGGCATTTGAATCTAGTTTAAGTGGGAGTATTTTGGAGTCGGTGTTTTGGAACCAATTATTTTTACTTTTAATAATGTATATTCAAGTATTTGAATATTAATAAAAATATCTTATTATATATTTTTTATTGTTCTGCATGACTTTGATGTAATAATTTCATTGGGTATCTATCACATTGATAAGTTCATAGAAGTTCCCTACTATGATGAGAACCTTGAAATGATATAAGGATATTCATAAATATAGTTACGTAGTCGGATAAAATTCTATGATGGGGCACATAGTATGTTGACTGTCAAGTGTGAGTACTCGTAAGTGGATGAGACTTCTTCTCATGAAGTTCGTACATGGCAATCTTCAAGATGGGTGATTATGAGAACATAATCACCAATAGAAATTTCGTATGTTTTGGTGTCATTAGATATTCCTATCTGTGAGTGTGTGTAACGATCCTTAGACTTTAAGATTACCATTAATGATGTCATGAAACACACACTTTGATTTACTAGGAAAAACTATGATGCAATGTATTCATGGGGAGTAGAGTATATTAGGTGTGTCACAAATGAAATATTATTAATGGATAATTCAAGTAAGGATTTGTCATTTTCAACTTATGGAAGTTGATATCTCAATATTTTGATCAGAATAGAATTTTTGCCTTAAATTCCATATCTATAGTGTAGTGACATGTTTATTTTAGACATTCAAAGAAATATGTTTCAAACATATAAGTTGATGTCACAAATATGAAACATTATTCATGTGATATTGTGAAAAATGGATTATATTACACATCAAACTTTCATATGTGGTTGTTGATATTGTGACATTAAGTTCTTTCTAATGGGTACATTGACATGTTGCTAGAAAGTAATATTAGACTTGATGCAAGTTCACATAATGCCAACGAGAAATAATCCTTGAGGGTCACACACTAAGGGTTTCCATTGACTTCGATTAAATTCTATTTGAATTTAATTATTTAAAAAAATATTATTCTCAACACCGAGGAATAATTTTATGAAAATTTTATTGGTCGTATAAATTAAATAAATATTTATTCATCATATTGTGAATAAAAATATATTTATTTATTTGTTAAATATTTAAAAAATATTTATTCTCCATAACATGAATAAAATATTTATTTATGAATAAAATATTTAATTAATTATTTATTCAAGTATTCAATAAATGCGGAAGAAGACGAGTGGAACAAGATCATATCCAGTGATAAATATTAAGTTAAAAATTGGTAAAATAATATTTATCATTGTTCCAGTTAGCCCATTCCATAAAATAATAATATTATTATTTTATATGGCATGCAGTAAGATTAGGTTTATTATATTATTTAAGGGTTGTTGTGTAATTAAATAATATTTTAACCTAAACCCCAACTTTATAAATATATGGTTATGTTTATTGTGTAGGGTTAATCGATAATTAAGAATTTTTGTGCAAAACAAACTTCTCTCTTAAATTCCTCATCATCTCATCCTCTCATAAATGAGAAGAATAAGAGAGAATCCATAAATCTTGAAGGATCTATAAGTGATCAAGATAAACAACAAAATATGACATATCTACAGCACTAGAACCTGTTATTTTATAGATGTTTCTCAAAGATTGAATGATCATCTATGGATCACCACTAGAGGGATACTACACTTTAATCCTCTCAACATAATAAAGGTAATCCAAAAAGGTTTTCAGATGATAATCACATTCATCAAATAAAGTTCCTCTGCCCATGTATTCTTTCTTTAGATATAATATAAATTAATTATAAATTTGACATGAAAATATCCTCTATAGGTACTGAGATTTTCATATGTCAATATTTGGTAGAAAAATTTCATTGACCATAATTATTATATCTTTCACAATTGGAAAATGAACTATCAAATCGACAAACCATTATGGTATTTTACTGACCAGACGCTTCTAAGGTGCCTAAAACCTTAAAAATAGGGTTAATTATTAAAGTTTTTTATTAAAATAACTAATGTTAAAACTTAAAACATGAGTATTTTTAATATTTTTTATTAAAAATAAACCATGTTTTGAGTTTTTAACATCTATTATTAAGATAACCAAGGTTAGAACTCAAACTATATCACAAAACATTCAAACTTTTCATATTGTACAGACATGATTTTTCTTTCCCACCTATAAATCTATCATGCCGCACATTAAAATTTCATTTCCTTTTTCACTTTATTCCGCACACATTTTTTCATTTCCATCTAAAACATTAATTTCACACTCTGTTTATAAATCTATAGCATGTTCGATGATTTTGTGTAAAAAATTTTCATTCCACCCTTCATTATTAATTTAGTGATTCAAAATCATAACTGAATATCCATTATGGATGTTTAACTTAGTTGAAAGTTTTAAAGGAGAGATCAGCATCGACAATAAGAGAACTAGTGGAAACATATATTTTAAAATTATATACAATGATGAAGATATATGTTTTAACTTTGTGATTTATAAAAGAACCTTGCATAGAGGTAAAATACATGGAATGATTTCTTTTATTCCCATCTAGTTTCATTCCCTTTCATTACTAATAATTTCTATTTATTATTATCATGATTAAATCATAAAATCATTATTTTGATCATTCTATCATTTTCTTCTAATTTTAATTTTTGTTGTTGTTTATGTAATTTTATGTTGATGTTGTGATCTTGTTTTTTATTATTTTTGTGTTTTTTTAAAAAAATATGAAAATTTCTACATTGGTTATTTTAATAATCGACATGGAAAGTTTCCTATAACACCAATTATTAAAACTATTAACATTATAAGTATATTTTAACACAATTTATTAAAATAATATATATAGAAAGCCTATCTGAATAAGTATTTTAACATCGATTATATATATAAATAATGGTAAAAGCCACTTATAATGTTAGTTTTTATAACCAATGTTAAAATACCATTTACAAGTATTTGCTTCAAAAGTTTATGTGTTTATTTGTTTTTTTATTTTGTTAAATTAAAATCTACTCTTTTAAAATCATTATTAAAAAGAGTATATTTTATTATTTTAGTTTAATATTAATATTTGAAATATTTTAATATTAATTTTTAAATATTTAAATTTACTAATTTTATTAAATATAAAATTATATTTTTAATATTTTATCACATATATGCAATATTTTATTTTTTATTTTAGTTGTTACATATGTTAATTGTTACATGTGTTTAATTTGTATTATTTTTTTAATTACATAGTTTACTTCTTGAATGTTATATTTTTAAAATACATATTTTAAATACATACTTTATAATACCTTGTTTTATATTTGCTTTTAAGTTTATATATATTAACACACACACACACATATATATACATGTATATATAAACTTTATGAATATAGGTTATTTTTTTAAATATTATATTATTAAGGTATATAGTTTATATCTTGTTCATTTATTAATATATATATATATATTTCAATATATATATATATGTATCATTATTTGAACCCCCACACACACAATACTGTACATCTTATATTGTTTAACAACATAACTCTATAGATACTAACCTGTAGCAGTGCAACACACCTCCCCTATATCTGAAAGAACGTCCAACACCATGGAGTATCATCTCCTTCGATATCACATTGCTAGTTAGATTCACTACTCTACTTGACTTCATGGAAGTGCACTCTCCCCGATCGACTTCTATGCACCGCATCTCAATAGAAGTTAGACAAAATATCGAAAAAAATATTCCATGTGATAGATCTCCATGAACAGGGGCTCAACACCTTTATCTCCCACACCTTCAGGTTCTCTCATATGCATGACATCAGTCACATGTAGCAGCATGTGGCACCAATAATACTCGTCCTCATCCCCACTACAACATGACTTCTCTCTATGTTTCAACGTCACCTCAAAGTGGTTCTACTACCCATGTACCTTTAGTAGTGCCTTTTCTCGGCTGATCCACTCACCAGTAGGTCATCTATGCGTACGAGGTTCAACAGCTTCTAACAGTGCAACATCACAACACTAGTTCATCGAGTACCTGCCGTGTGGTTTGAGTGTAGTTTCCATGAATTAATTACCATGAAGATATTATAATTACCATGAATGGATGACTGAGTGCCTTTTGAACCTATAATGTAGTTACTGATCCTACTGTGGAAGTTTCTATGAGTTTCAATAAGTTATTGTGATCCGAGGTAGCAACCTACCATGAGTGAAGAGTAGTTACCTTGAATTAAAATACTACCTATAGTGTGTTTTGATAAACCCGCCATGAATAATTCAAGTGACAGTGAAGAGGTATTTTAAATTCACTACAAATCTTTTTTTTTAAGTTACCTCATTTTATTTAAAAAATTAAAGTATGTATCATTTGAACTGAATTTTTTTAACTAACCACATGAATTTAATTTTAAGTAATCACATGACAAAATTGACTGCACAATCAGTATACTGACCACATGATCAAAATAGTCACACGGTCAACATACTAAATGTGTGTGCATAGTAATTATACCGACCACAAGAAATGACACAACCAACATACCAATCACATGAAATACATCACATGATCAATATGTTTCACGTTCAGTATATTACTTTTCTTATTATGCTAAAATTTATATTTTCTAGAACGCTTCATTTTGACATGGTTTTGATATTTTTAATTACTACAAGTCTATTAAATTTATTTTAAATGTTATATTACTTTGAAAATTAATTTTACATCATAAAAACTCGGTGTAAATTATTTAATGGAGAAATTATTATGAAATTATAATTTTCAGAACAATTTTCTTATGCTCTATTTTTATATATCTTTAAAAATATCAAATTTATGTAAGCTTGTAAAAATATTTTTTAATTTTTTATTCATTTGAATAATTATCATTTATCTTAATGATTATTTTTTTGAAGTTATTTGAAGTTATTTGATGCAAAATTAAAATATTATGAAGACTCAGTGTGTTAATTCAAATTTTAGGTGATAATATTATTTTAAGCACTTATTATTTCTGTAATGTTTATTTTTTTGATTAGCCAATATGATGCTCCAAGATATTTGGAGTTGATGATGCACAATTAATCATTTCAATGCAATCCACTAATGTAATAAAATAAATTTGAAAAAGTTCATTCATAGATTGATGATGCCAATTGATATGATCACCATGAGATAAAAATAAAACTTTGATTCAAGCTTTGTGAAGTACTTCATCTAGACTACAACCACTGTTAAATTTCCTCAATCACTAAGGAATTCATCGTTTTCATAATCCACCACTAAAGTGATCAAATAGCTTCAGGTGCATCGAATTTCTACATTATCTTCTCAACTGTTTTTCTAATTTATTTATAGATTTTATTTTTGTATTTATTATTTCCCTCTGTTTGTACTCTAGAGATTGGTTTACACTTTTCCCATCCAAATGATATCTAATGGGTTATTCCTACCATATAGAAAAAATTCAGGTGGGTTATGAGTCCCAGAAAAAAGTCAGGTGGGTTGTGACTCCTTCAAAAGTCAGTTTGGGGTTATACTTCTAGGTGAGAAAAGGTTACATACATATGTAATTGGGTTATCACTCCCTATCAAAAGTGAGACATAAGTTAATAATGATCTTCTTTATAAGTAGAGAATATTGAGGAGTGGACTAGGATCTTAGTTGTAATTCTCCAAGATTCCAAAATATGTTTATTTTTAAATAAATTCAATATCTTGTGTCGTATGCTACACCAAGATAAGCTTGTGCTACACAAAACACCGTGTTTGAGCGCACCATGACCTATCAAATTATACATTTAAAAAATTACTATGAACAATATTAATCACATTTTAAAATTTTATAAATTTTATTTTTTAAAATAGACTTCATTTTTTAATTCAAAATATCAAAATTAGGTTAGGGTGAAATATTGGTTATTTTCTAAAAAGTTTTAATTTTTGATAAATAGTGAAAAACACTACATTGATGTTAAAAAACTGACTTTTTTTTATTTAAATAATTATTTTAATTTAAATTTATTTTAAAGTGAAAATAGATACATAATACATATATTATTACAATTTAATTCATTGGAGTCATTTTATAATAGAATTAGATATATAAATTTTATTGAACTTTTGAACGACTCTTTTACCCACCTTTTAGGAACATTTACAAATTAGAAATAAACGTAATTTTACCACTTATGTGAATTGAATTTCAAAAATCAAAAATAGATGGTTGTAATAAAGGTGAAAAATGTGTCCTAATAGGATCAAAATAAGTTTTTGGTGAATAGTAATTTTTGAATTTTATTTACCACAATTAAATGTAAAAAGAGTAATTAAAGGTAAAAATAATATTATAATAACATAAAATTACCCTAACACAAGTCCTAATTATATTGGATAAGTAAATGTCTACCAAAATAAACTTTAGGTAAAAAATATGACCCTTTTAAACTACTTGTGTTAGATTAAGACATTTATTATATTTTATTTAAAGAAGAGTTAAAAATGTCATATTCAGATTTTAAAAACTAAACCATTTTTAATATAGGGTTATACATACGATAAATTAGACTATAGATATTAATTATAAATATAATAAATTTATCTACATAATTATATTTGTTTTATAATTTCTATACATTAAATAATGATATTTAATTGTGACACCATGATGATGTAGTAATTTATTTACCAAAGGAAGAATCAAATAAACGATATTAATAATATTAAAATAAATATAATTTTAATTAATTAATGACATAAACCAATTTTATATATAACTTAGACATGTTAGTGACACATTTTAAGTATTGGTTTGAAGTTATCATATTGTTTTGATATTTTTAAAAATGAAAATATTCAATAGTAACAAAATTGACATAAATGATATTTTAAAACAAATACTATTTTATTAAATGATATAAAAGTCATAAAAATATAAAGTTTGTCCAAATAACTTTTAAAGTGATAAAAATTTCATAAATTATCCACTTTAGGTTCGTTTGGCAATTTAAAGTAACTATATTAACCATGTAGTATAAAAATACAAGAAGACATGGTAAGAATTAAACTATTTAACTAAGGGTTAAATCTAAATGATAATGTTAATTTTATGACATAAACATGTATAAAACCTATTGGTTGATAGGATTTAGACCCATACTCATCTTATCCTCTAAATAAATTAATTTATAGATATTATAAACCTAAAATTATTTTGTAATAAATTAATATTTAAAGATTTTTCATAAAGTTCCCCTCACCTCTCTTATAAAAGGGAACCTCCCTTTCTCTTTAACTCACACCTATAAAACCTTTTGGTTCGGCCAAACAATGCCCATTTGCTCTCCCAAAATCCCTCATATCATTCTATAGGCTAAAATTTGGGAATAAAGCCATCCTATAGAGTCCTTTTCTACAAATCAAAGGGAGAAACCCGAAGAAGTGGTAATTGTTTTATCAACCCTTTCAATGTTCTTTTCTCCTTCTACTTCCTCTTACTATGTTTTTACATAATAAATTAATAACTAAAGAATATAATATATTATGATATGTTTTTATGATTATATTACAACCATATTAATCATTTTTTCTATCATATGAAAAATAATATTACCATGCGTGCGTATCTACGACTTACCGTCTCCACGCTGTGGTGTAATTTTTTTTTCATGTACACTTTATTTATATGGGCATGGAGATGAATATAATTGATCTAAATAATAAATATAACATAAAAGTTTTTCTTTAAAATTCATATTCCATCCAATTCCATACTATTTAACCATTAAGGTAATGACACCATCACTCATGAGTACGTACGACCTACCATCTCCATGACTTGATGAGATTAATATTCCATGTTCACTATCCAAGAATGATTATAAAAATATATATTATGAATAAGTATGAAATACATGACATAATAATTCTATTGGAATAATACATATATATTTATGTACCTATATTTCATTCACTTACTTCCATTCAACATGATAAGAAAGCGGAAACAATGTTTATGAATACGTACAACCTACCGTATCCATGAACGATGTATTCCATTTAATTTATGTATCTATTATATATAAATATTTATATTATGTATATATATGATATATAAATAATTTTATATATTCAGGATGTAAGAAAATTATGATATAAGTAATACGATTAAAAATAAATTTTAAAACACGTAAGATAAAGAAAGAGATTATTACCCGAAACATTGCTTTAACTTTGAAATTATTAACAAATAGGTAATATAAAGTAATAAATGAATAATATATGATATCATAAATATGAATATGGTCCTGTTATAATTTAAAAAATATTTTTTAACCATTATACAAGAAGATAACTCATCCTCTACTAAAGGAAAGTATAAGGTAAGGGTTAATTTCACAATCTCATTATTATCCGAGATTATTTATGCGTAAGTATTTACTGTGACATATTTGTCATCCATGTCTATGTTTCATAAAAGTGTTTTCAAAAGGATTATTTTTAAGGTTTTATGTAATGTACTCTTTAACTAAAACCTCATTTTAAATGTTTTAAATAGCATTCTTCTAAATATTTCTCATTAATGTCCATGTTTTCAGAATGGTTTTAAGGATTTATATACATGGAGATGAATGTTTTAAAATGTTAATTCCTTTAAAAAGTTTCAAATTGGTATGGGACACTTTGATTAAAAAACATCTTTTAAATTTATTCTTTTATAAATTGTGCAACTTTTATTGTTTTCAAATTATAAAGAGATATTTCTCTCAAAGAGTTTTAATGAATTTATTAAATTATTTTCATATATGTAAACATACTTTGTTAGATTTTATGCTTGTATGAGGTTGATTTATTATGATACAATATTCCATAGTGTATTGAAGGTTTTTTAATATGTTTGACTATGTATGTGCTATTTTTATATGATTCATTATTTATGGTTAAAGTATTAACATTTCATTTGTTTTTTAATATGTATGTTTATATTATGTTTCAAAATTTTCATATGAGGAATACATTGGACTTAGTAAGTGATGGGCGTGACCTGCTATAACCCCTAGATGCATCGGTAGGTCTCATGAGACAAACTAGTGTCTTGGCACAAGGACTTGATAGAATATTTATGTATGGTCTTGGCATGAGGCCCTGACGTAGTGGTTATGATGTCTGACATTTTTCATTACCTCATTATGAGATTAGTTATTGATTTTACATGTGATTATTCAACTATTAGAATATCCATGTGAATTTTTAAATGGAATTATTTGATTTATTATTTCCATATTACATGGAAGATAATGTTTTAAAAGGTTTGTATTTTAGTTTTGTACCTTTCCATAAAATTTTATGCTTATTTTTTTATCTTATACTATATTGTTTATCCTTACTGAGCATCTGAGCTCACCCATTTCTTATGTTTTATTTTACCAGGATGCCAGTAAGTGTTTTATGATTAATATGTAGGGTGAAGAAATGGGAATAATGGAATTCTAAAAGAATTATCTATGTTGTGGTTTATGTTTAGTATTATAATATAAGGTTGATGAATGTAATATATTTTCTAAGAATGCTAAACTGATTAGTCCTTCAAGACAAGATTCCTTGTATAATTCCAATATATTAAAATAATACACCGACTTTGAGATTCTGAGATGGGGGCATTACAATTATTATTAAAGGAATTTTAGAAACATCCTTGTAAATAGATTTAGAAAACATAAAATAGGGATCATAAACCTAAGATAGACTTTGAGGATAAGTATAGAAGAACATCCTAGAATTTTGGTAAAATTGAGATTATGTGGGTCTTCCAAGAAATACATACCTATCTAGATACTATAAGTGGATGTAATTCTAGAAAAAATGTACCTAGAAGCAAAAAATCCAAAAAAAGTGTTCCGATCTTGACTCGGGGTAACCTGGTACATGACAACAGGCCTTGCTGTGTACCTGGTTTGACACTCTCAAGGGATATTCATAGGATAATTTATATTTATGAGTAAATATGTCCCTAAAATTTTTATGATTATGATATGTGTTAATATTCAATTAATGCTTATAATTTTTATAGTTTTTGGATTATACATTATGATATGATTTAACCTAGTGCATGTCATCATTTAGAAATGGCGCCTAGTAGAAGGAATGATAACTCCACCAATGCACATGTTCCAAAGAGTAAGAAGGAACCTATCTTTCTTGGTCTTAAGAAAAAATTTCGAAGGGAAATAGTCTCCCATGTACTCTCATCAGTTGAGGATATTTTATCATTTTTTAATAAGATAAGTAAATAATTCTATGATTCCTATTACTTTGAAGGGAAGAAATATAAGAAGAGGATGACAAAGAAAAAGATGGATAAAGGGAAGAAGGAAAGAAGGATTTTCCCACCTGTGATAACTGTGGAAAGAATAAACCTGGTAAATACTTGAAGGGAGAGAGATTTTTTTATAAGTTTAGAGAAAAAGGACACCAAGTTCATGATTAAAAGGGTAAGAATAAGGTTTCCAATGTAAAATTATTCAATTTCAAGGAGTTGGGGCACCATGTGAATCAATTTCCTAATTGTCAAAGGAATATACACTAGATAATGCTATTGGATAATGATCAAGTTATGATACTACCAAAGATGAAGAGGAATGACTAATATGACTATTCAAGAATTATTTTATTTGAATTAGAAATATGTTGGTTATAATAATTATAGAGTATATAAGAATTGTACTACAATACTATTTCATTAAGGATTTGAGATTGTATGGTGTCAAGTAAAGTGACACAGTTTCAAGTTAAACATTTTGGAAAATATATGGTTGGGGGAAATATAACCCTTAATGTGTTTCTGATACTGAGATAATGATTTCAAAATAAGAGATAATTTATTTGGATAAAGTATATTGGATATTATTTACATCCTTGGAACTGATTGACGATTTGTTTAAATAGCGGTTTATACCACCATTATTGGGAGTTTTCAACATTTTTGGATTTAAGGTGTACATCTAGTAGTCTATGTTTTACATAATAAATAAAGAATAATTAACATATTCAATAATATTTTCTAGTAATTCAGATTATTATAATGTTTTTAGAGAATATATATGAAGGTATTCACATGTATATTATGTGGCCTTCCTTATAAATTTTTGGATTGTGAGTTTAGACAGAAGTATTTTGGATAAGCCTAAAGGTTGTAATGGATTAAATTAGACATTGGATACTATTGTTTAAGATTAAAACATTTCTTAATATTTTTTTTAATGTTATACTTAAAAAAAGGAAAACCGGCAAGGCCTCAAGACTTGAACCCGCAACCGAAGGGCGACAAAGGTGCATCGCCTACCACTGGCCTACGTGATGTCCTGGTTTGTATAATGTAGTTTTTTATGTTATGATAGATGAAGTATAAATTCATTTTTGAACCCTATACTATTAAGATAAATAGAATATTTTTGAGTTTTATTATCTTTTGGAGAGAAAGACGAGTTTGGGGTAGAAATTAGTTAAAGGATGGAAATATACTTCTCAAGTAAGTATTCTTCCTTTTGTTCTTATTCTATGAAATTTTTAAAATTTAGGGAACAGATCATAAAACAAAAAATATTTTCCTCGTACTTTCTTTTGTGATAAATCAAATGGCCCCATAGATCATCACAGATTTATAGCTTTCTAGTTATTAACTTCCTCCTAATAATGTTCTCTATCACCCTCCATCACAACTCGATGGTTATATTTTCTTTCATGTCCATGTTTTCTTACATGGAACCCTAGTATGTGTTATTTTCATTAACATTCGTAATTATTTTTCTTTATTATAAAATGGTGGTCTCATTAATCCATTTTCTGATGTGGGATTTCAATAAAGATATTTTTAAAAGTCCATCCCATAGATTTTTTTTTGAGTTTAAATTGTAAGGATGAAATTTTTTAAAGGAAGAGATAATATAACACCCCAAAATTCCATGGTATGTTTCTTTATAAATAAATTCAATAGCTTGTGTTGTATGCTACACCAAGATAATCTTGCACTACACAGAACACTGTATTCGAGTGCACCACGACCTATCAAATTATCCTTTTAAACAATAGTTATGAACAATATTAACCAATTTTTGATATTTTACCTTTTAAAATAGACTTCATTTTTGAATTCAAAAAATCAAAATTAGTTTAGGGTGAAATTTTGGTAATTTTTCTGAAAAGTTTCATTTTTTGATGAATAGTGAAAAACACTACATTGACATTAAAAAACAAACTTTTTTTATTTAAATAAATATTTAAATTTAAATTTATTTTAAATTCAAATAGACACATAATAAATAAATTTGTCAAATTTAAGTCATTGGATTCATTTTATAATATAATTAGATATATAAAATTTTGTTGAACTTTTGAATGACTCTTTTACCCACCTTCTAGGCACATTTAAAAATTAGAACTAAACATAATTTTACCACTTCTGTAAATTGAATTTCAAAAATCCAACATACATGGTTGTAATAAAGATAAAAAATATGGCATAATAGGATCAAAATAATTTTTGGTGAATAGTAACTTTTGAATTTTATTTACCAGAGTTAAAGTTAAAAAGGGTAATTAAAGGTAAAAATAATATTATAATAATATAAAATTACCCAAAAACATGTTCTAATTATATTGGATTAGTATATTTCAACCAAAATCAACCTTAGGTAAAAAATATGACCCTTTTAAGCCACTTGTGTAAGATTAGGACATTTATTATATTTTATTTAAATAAGAGTTAAAAATGCCATATTCAAATTTTAAAAACTAAACCATTTTTAATATAGGGTTATACATAAGATAAATTAGACTATAAATATTCATTATAAATATAATAAATTTTTATACATAATGATATATTTTTTTATAATTTTTAGATATTAAATAATTTAATTTAACTATAACACCATAATGATGCAGTAATTGATTTATTGAAGGAAGAATCAAATAAATGATATTAACAATATTAAAATAAATATAATTTGAATTAATTAATGAAATAAACTAATTTTATAGATAAATTAGACATGTTATTGACATATTGGAAGTACTGGTTTGAAATTATCATGTTGGTTTGATATTTTAAAAAATGAAAAAATTGATTAGTAACAAAGTTGACATAAATGATATTTTAAAATAAATACTATTTTATTAAATGATATAAAAGTCATTAAAAATTTAAGGTTTGGCCAAATAAATTGGATAGTGATAAAAATTTCATAAATTATCCACTTTAGGTTCTTTTGGAAATTTATAGTAACTATATTAACCATTTAATATAAAAATACAAGAAGACATAGTAAGAATTAAACTATTTAACTAAGGGTTAAATCTAAAAGATAAGGTCATTTTTATAACCTAAACATATATAAAACCTATTAGTTGAGAATATTTAGACCTATAATCATCGTATCCTCAAAATAAATGAATTTGGAACTATTATAAACTGAAAATCATTTTATAATAAATTAATATTTCAATATTTTTTCTAAAGTTCCCCTCACCTCTCTTATAAAAGGGAACCTCCCTTTCTCTTTAACTCACACCTCTAAAGCATTTTTGTTCGGCCAAAACCTACCTATTTTCTCTCCAAACATCCCTAATATCATTATAGAGGCTAAAATTTGGTTATAAAGCCATACTACGAAGTTCTTTTGTGCAAATAAAAATGAGACACTCGAAGAAGAGGTAATTGTTTCATCAACCCTTTCGATGTTTTTTTCTTCTTCTAATTCATCTTCATATGTTGTTTCCATACTAAAGTAATAACACAATAATATTATATATGCTTATATTTTTTTATGATTATGGGACAACCATATTCATAATTTTTCCCATCCTATGAAAAACAATATCACCATGCGTGCGTACGTACACCTAACCATTTCCACGCCATGGTGTAAATTATTTTTCATGAACACTTTATTTACATGATTATAATGATGAATATAATGGATTTAAATAATAAATATAACATGATAATGTTTCTGTAAAATTCATATTCCATCCAATTCTACACCATTTAACCATTAAGGTATTGGTACCATCACTCGTGCGTACGTACGACCTACCGTCTCCACGACCCGATGAGATTCATCTTCCATGTTCACCATCCAAGAATGATTATAAAAATATATATTATGACTAAGTATGAAATATATGGCATAATATTGCTACTAAAATAATACATATATATTTATGTATATATATGTCATTCACTTACTTCCATTCAATATAATAAGAAAACAGAAACAATGTTCATGCGTACGTACGACCTACTGTCTCCATGAATGGTGTATTCCATTTAATTTATCTATCTATTATATATATTTATATTATGAATATATATGATATATAAATAATTTTATACATTCTATATGTAAGTAACTTATGATCTAAGTAATATGTTCAAAAATAACAAGTCAAAACACGTATGATAAAGAAAGCGATTATTACCCGAAATGTTACTTTAACTTAGAAATTATTAATAAAAAGGTAATATAAAGTCATAAATGAATCATATATGATATCTTAAATATGGATATGGTCCTAGTATAATTTAATAATATTTTTTATCCATTATATAGGAGGATAACTCACCCTCGACTAAAGGAAAGTATAAGGTAAGGGTTAATTTCACAATCTCATTATTATTCGAGATTATTTATGCGTAAGTATTTACTAGGAAATATTTATCATATATGTTCATGTTTCTTAAATGTGTTTTCAAAAAGATTCTTTTTAAGGTTTTATTTAAGGGACTCTAACTAAAACCTCATTTTAAATGCTTTAAGTATTTTTTCTTCTAAATCATTGTCATTAATGTCCATGTTTTCAAAATGGTTTTAATGATTTATTTGTATGGAAATAAATTTTTTAAAATGTCAATTCATTTAAAAAGTTTCAAAGTGGTATGGAACAATTTGATTCAAAAATATATTTTAAATGTATTATTTTATAAATTGTGAAACTTTTAATGTTTTTAAATTGGAAAAGGATATTTCTCTTATAGATTTTTAATTAAATTATTAAATTATTTTTTATGTACGTAAACATCCTTTATTGGATTTTATGCTTGTATGAGTTTGATTTATTATTATAAAATATTCCATATTGTATTGAAGGTTTTGCGATATGTTTGACTGTAGATGTTCTATTTTTATACCATTCATGGTTTATGTTTAAAGTATTAACATTTCGTATGCTAGTTTTATTATGAATGTTTATGTTATGTTTTAAACTTTTCATATAAGGAATATAGTGAACTTAATAAGTGATGGACAAAGCCCGCTATATCCCCTCGATGCATCGGTAGGTCTCATGAGACAAACTAGTGTCTTGGCACAAGGCCTTGATATAAGTTTTGTGTATTGTCTTGGTATGAGGCCTTGATGTAGTGTTTAAGATGTCTGACATTATGCATTCTATCTTCATGATATTAGTTATTAATTTTACATGTGATTATTCGACTAGTAGAATATCCATGTGAATGTTTAAATGGAATTATTTTATTTATTATTTCCATATTATGCTGAAGATAATATTTTAAAAGGCTTGTGTTTTAGTTTTTAACGTTTCCTTAAAAGTTTATGCTTATTTTTGATAGCTTCCACTATATTGTTTATCCTTACTGAGCATCTGAGCTCACCCCTTTTTATCTTTTATTTTACCTAGATGCCAAAAAGTGTTTTGTGATTGATATAAAGGGTTAAGATATGGGAATAATGGTGTTCTCAAAGAATTATCATTTTTTTATTTTATGTTTAGAATTTTAATGTAATGTTGATGAATGTAATCTATTTTCCAAGACTGCTAAACTGATCGGTCCTTTAGGATATGGTTCCTTGTATCATTCCAATGTGTTAAAATAATGCACTGGCTCTAGGATTCTGGGGTCAGGGCGTTGCATTAGTGATATGAGCCACGATAAAAAAATAATTTTTTATTAATTTTTATTTCCACTTCACATTTAACACTGTTTAATCACTTTGATAATCATATTAGATTGAATAAATTTTAAAAGTACTATTCACCCGCTTGATAGTCACTATTTCTATACACTATGACCTAACAATTGGTATCAAAGGGTGGTGACTTTTAAGTAATTAGTTTTAATTTTAAATTATCTATTATAAACTAACCACTATCCTAGACTTAATAGTCTAAGGAAAAGTGTAGTGACCCCAACCCCAGTAGCCCAGAGTCGATGTCTACTTTATTACATTGGAATAAGATACAAGTAATTAAATCCCAAAGGACAAAATAGTTTAGTAGTTTAGTAAACTATATACACACATGAATACCATATTATATTTGAAAACAAAAATTACAACATAGTTTTTTTGAGAATAACATTATTCACTCTAGAATATCCTTGCATAAAAATCGCAGTACACTTTATATAATACCATGATAAAAAAGAAAATAAGGGTGATATCAAATTCTCAGTAAGATTTAAGTACCGTAGAAGCTATAATGAACTGATAAAGAATAATCAATATGACAAGGTAAATAACTGAACACACAAGTTATTTAAACAAACATGATTTATGTAACGGTAAATAACTAAACCCACATGCCATTTAAAAAACTTAACTATCATGATATGATCGGGTATAATCTATATAGAAAGGTAAATAACTAAACACACATTCCATTTAAGTAATAAACTAAGAATGAAATGTATCCATAGATAATATCATTTCGAAAATATCTTGGATAATAATAACTAAATTCTAAATGAAAAAATTGATTAATTATCAGATGTCATGATATCAGGAATCATGAAAACCTCTACCATCAAGATCTATCCTTAATATAGTTTAAAATTTATGGTTATAAACCCATTTAACTAAGGCTAGCCAAATGATTCATCTCATGAGACCTTTCTATGCATTGAGGGGAATATCTATAACTAATCCTCACCCATGTTTTCATGACTAAATCATTCCTTATATATTGAATAATAAATTTAATTCAAGAACAATGTTCCTTATCATCAAATATCCGCATCTAATATCTATACTAATGCTAGGTTCCCTTGTTACTGTGTGTCACCCTTACAAGCTTCCACATCTGTCCAATTTACATTTACTCCCTCCAAACCTGAAGCCCCCTCGTGGTATTCCGTGGCTACTCCTAGGGTTCCCACTACGATTCCCCCTACCATTATCCTGATCTTCCCACAAACCAACACCAACATTTTCCTTACCATTTCACTCCTCCTCTATAGCGAGCCATCCTCTACAATCCCCTAATAACGTCATACAATTCCCACATCAGAAGGCCGACATCATGCTCCCACTGTATACTCTAAAGGATTTCATTAAGCATCCCTCCCTTTCAAACAAATATCATTCCATCCCTTTCAACCCCCTCCAACTCATGACTTCCATCCCCTCTACCTATGGAAACCCCTATATTTTTACTACTGTAACATCCAAGCACCACAATCTATAAAGTAATTTATTCACCTTTGAACTACCCTGGAATCTAGTGTTCATCTCTTTCAGGTCAATATTCTTTACACTGACGTGATGCTCACCCCATTAAAGTTTCCAAAATCTCTTCAACACCTCCATCACAACCATTTATCTTCACCATTATACGTCTTTATTCCTTTCAGAAAATATCATGGGTAGATCCACATGCAGTAATATCTTCCGTCACACTTGCCTGTTCATTTATTTTTATGAATTTTCTAAAACTGTCTCCAATATTTGTTACTCCTTATTTTTTATGAATTTTCCCAAAATTTCTAATACATATCCACTTTTCTAATTTATTAAAAAAAACTAAACTAATTTTGGTTAGTTTAAATATCATCATTCTCTACCAGTGTTGACATCTTTTTGTTCCACCACATAATATCATATAGCACCCATAAGACTAATTTATTTTATTCAATACCTAACATTCCCTTTTACCATTATGTAGATTTTGTGTAATGGTCATTGCAATTTCAAAAAAAATGTTTAATTACATGCTTAGTCAATTTTCAGTTTTTCTTTCCAATATATATTTCATTCACTATACTCAGAAATATGAATAGTATGATTTTCTTGAAAACCTTAACAATTTAATAAAAAGAAAACTAATACGAACATGCAATCCCTATCAACATCTAGAGATGCAAGGTTTTGGAGGAGACTACTAATGAAAAAATGAAAAGAGGTTGTGAGTTATGTATTATATTTACTTTAAACTATTATACTATTTATCATTTTTTCAGTACATATGTTTACTATATTACCACAATAACAATTTCAACATCTATAGGAAATTATTCTATGGGATATATGGAGTTGTATTATACTACACTAGTCAACCACTACCGAAATGTGGAAGTACTCAAAGAGGAATATGCATGCCATTATCACCTTTATCAATTAATGGTTCGTTCAGTTTAAATTTACCAGTACATTCAATTTGATTTCATAATTTACTTCAAACTACCACTAATTAACCAAATTTATCTTATATTTACTTGAAAGTGCCTCATGAATGTGCTACTTTGTCAACCATATCTGTTGGATCAAGCAAAAAAAAAAAAAAACCAGAAACCATGGCACAAAATGCTGTTCCATTCTGTAAGGATAGTGTTAATGTATTCTTATGAATGACCTGTTGGTTATATAACCCTTGTATTTAACAACTAACTCTTTGTTCATTACTTTTTATAGCTTTGATGGATGAAGATAATATTCTTACTGACTCATCCCTTTCCTCCTCGTCAAAGTAAGCACAACTCATACGTTTACAAATTTTTATACCTGTTAATTCAATGTTATTTCTTATGCATTCACCTTCCAATAGATACTATTTTTCTACTCCAGTTACTGGAAACCAAAATTCATTCTCATGCCCAGGTGTGTTATAAAATTTAACTCAAATATAAGACTTCACTTATATATATATCTTTATATTAGCTAAAATATTGATCAATAATATACATCTTCCTATTGTAGATATTAAGAACTACTTTTGGTGTAGGTTATAGACAACATCAATATGTTCCAAGTATAATGACTCATATATTTTCAGAAACACAAATAAGAAGACATGTTGTAATACATCCTACTATACATTTTACAGGTATACGAATGTACGCATTT
Source organism: Viscum album (assembly GCA_963277665.1). Classification (NCBI taxonomy): domain Eukaryota; kingdom Viridiplantae; phylum Streptophyta; class Magnoliopsida; order Santalales; family Viscaceae; genus Viscum; species Viscum album. The sequence continues at coordinate 164,258,968 of OY728144.1, forward strand.
AAATTTAGAAGTTTAAAAATATTTTTCATGCAATACCACTATAAATTTGAGTATAAATAAATGCCATATAAAATTCAAATCTACTTCAAACAATGGAGAACATAGGTTAGTTTACCTGAACTATCATTATGCTATAATAAAATTAAAAATTCATTTCTAATATTGTGGGTACTTTATTAATAACACCTTTTATTAAATTATATTGATCAAACAACATATTTTAATATTTGAGATCCTTATAACATATTTTAGTATTGTGTTTCACTTTTCTAGTTTGATTAGAGAAATAAGAAATGCAGCAATAAAGATAATCCATGATTTTCTCTATTCTGATCACTATAAATTTTTTTTTGGACTTACTCCCGGAATGTCCTCAATACCATAAAACAATGGTCTTCAATCATAATTCTGTTGAGGCAAGATAATTCCAAGAACACATGCATATTTACAAATTCTATGTTTGCATTCATGTCAATGGGTGAGAAGGTTGATAGGTCGGTCAACAGTGGTTGAGATCCAAAGATATTCAGAATAAATGGACAAAAATACCATTGTATAGGTATTTTGTGTCCTCATGAGAGAGAACCAACAAGGTTTTCACAACTATACATATACGATACTACAAATGATCTTCACAACAACATTCAATCCATCAGGTAATAGTTAAATTCATAAGTAAATAAATCATTGACAAAACTACATTGAGTTCATATTAACAAGAATTAATCATGAAGCTATGATGACACAAATCTTGACTCAATTATTGATTTCAATATTGTTGAGAACCTACAACATATGTTTCATGAGAAAAACGCTTTATCTCATCAATTTATAAGTTCAAGGGATGTTCCTGATCTTCATGAAATTTTAAATTTAAAGCTACGTCTTCTTAAAATAAGAGGAACATATATGGAGACATAGAAATTACCAACTACTTATGAAATTACAATGATTATTGTTGGTGACATTGACGATCTCAACTAGGAAGGAGATATTATCATTCAAATCAAAATTTATGATTTACAATGTATTGATGAGCTTCACCCATTGTATATTCCCTTACAATATCTATTGATTTTCATAGGTGGCCAGGATGGATATGCTAACAACATATTTTATTATGCTACATCTTTTACAACAAGTACTAAACTCCTAAAGGTAACAATGAGAGAGTACTTCTATTATCCCTTGAAGTTTCATTCCAATGATGCACCAACATTACTATGTTCTAAAAAGCTACTGCGACAATTTATTGTTGATACTTATATAATGATTGAGTCTTAAAAACTTTCTTTTATTCTCTTTAATCAAAAGATCTTGATGGTTGAACTGTAATTTTACCTTCTACATTTACTGGTGGCCCAAGGTATATGATTCAGAATTACCAAGATTCTATGTCAATTTGTAATTGGGTAGGATATCCAGATTTTTTTAATGTTTACATGTAATTCAATATGGCATGAAATTACTAGATTTGTTAAACATAATAATCTCAATCCACCAGACTACCCTCAGATACTATCAAGAGTTTTCAATATTAAGTTTGACCATCTAAAGAAAGATTTATGATAAATATGTTTCTTTGGAAAGTCACAAGTAGGTAACTATCTTCATAGCTGTTATTATTTAGGTTTAACATATTCTCTATTATTGTATCATGTTCTCTTTTGTTTCATTAATACCACTCTTTTCCATGTAGTTGTTCATACTGTGGAGTTTAAAAAATGTGGGTTGTATCACATGAACATTCTATTATTTCTTTTTCATGAAAACAAAGTTAATACTTCAACAGACATTAATAGATTTGTTTGTGATAAAATTAAAAATAAAGGTATTTTCCCAAAACTTCATTAAGATGTTTATAACTTTATGATCCACGACCCTTGTGGTGATGAGAAATGTTTCTAAAATTTTATAAGAAATATAAAATGTAGAAAATTTTATCCAAAAATCTTTGGTGCGCATACAACAGTTGATGGTGATGGTTATATCATATATCCAAGATGGAATAATTGAAGCACAATCCTCAAAAATGGAATTCCTTTGGATAATTAGTTTATTGTACCATATAACCCCATTTTTATATTAAAGTATCAAGCTAATATTAATATTTAAGTTTGAAATCAATCTACTTTTATCAAATACCTTTTTAAGTATACTAGCAAGGGTTGTGATCATGTTACAACAACACTCTATGAGACCAATAACAGACACTTGTCTGACAACAATGTGGATGAGATTAAGATGTATTATGACTACCGATACATATCTAATTTTGAGGCTTCATAGAGGATATATTCTTATGATATCCATTATAGATATCCTCCCGTAGATAGGTTTCATTTCCATTTACTAGGACAAAATAGTGGTACCTACACTGACAATGATTCTGACGAACTGACCCGGGTTACCCTCAAACCAGGAAACCGACCCATTCCGCTATATACCCAAAGGATATTCCCGATCCCCATGAGATAGTGACAAGCACCTAAGCATCAAACAACACAACTGAGGGAACAATTTCTCCAAACATAAAAACACACATGGAATATATATATACACAAAATGAAAAGGACAGCGAAATACTAAAGGAATATATATTGCATAACACTACAAGACTGCATAAACAAAAAACTAAAAAAGTATTCAAAGCTCAAAAAATAAGTCAAACTGCAAGGAAAAAAACCAGAAAACTACTCTATATGATAGACTGGATGAACTCCCACAATCTCACCACAAGATACGCAAAACCAGCTGACATGAACCTTGCCGCCTCACTATGGAACCTCACATTTCTTTGTATTAGAAGACATACAGAGGTCTACCCACCACCATGGAGGTGCTCATGGTGTGAGCTAACATGTTCAGTAGGATTCCACCCAGGTGTTCTGTAACAAGTCTCTCTATAAAAATTAATTTATGCTCAATTTAAATAAAAAATGACATGATAATAAATAAAGTAGTTTTATAGAAAACATTGTAATCATTTCCCCTTTTCGCTGTTCTAAAATAAAAGCAGGTATATCAATTTCAAATAATTTTTTCCATATCATATTTTAGAAGTACAAGCATTCATATTGAGGCTAAACAACAAATCCAATAAATATAAAACAAAATCACATGCATCAATACTAAGGATCACTGTAGGCCAGACTACCAGACTACTCGTACCACAATAAATCAAGTGCATAAGCCAGTTCCTAGAACACATGCCTAAGAAGCAGAGGAATACCACATGAGCAATCCCCATGAAAATGTTAATATTCATCCCCTAGAACAACATGTTGATCAAATGTTGTTTTCAATAATACATAATGTTGTTATTTAAAGGGGGATATTGTTGGGAACAATACTCTATCTATTTATGATAATTTTGATGCTCACAAATACCCTTAATTATTTTCTAATGATTTTATTTTTTAATAATATTGCAGGAATTTATTATTCATTATATTTTTTATTTCCAAATGAAATATTTATATTCTTGAACAACAAGGTTTAATTGATAAAGTATTCGCATAAGTGTGTTATGGGAACATGGATATTCTTAAGCGCATTCTGGAAACACTGTTCATACCCTACGTGGAGAAACGTAGCATAAAGATGAAATGAAGTGTATACTTTATGAGTTATTAGAAAAGTATGGAAGAGGAACCCTATGTTAGGAAGGAACCCTACATTTGGGTTATTGAAAAGTATGGAAGGAGAACTGTACGTAAGTGTTAAACGTTATATTTGTTTCTCAAAAGTATGGTTTGTCAACCTTAATTTTGTAAACAACCATACGTTCTTAGAAAATTATGGAACAAGTTCCTGTCATTTGAAAGCTTATAAAAGTTTGGATCTTTCATAATACGTTTGAAAGTTGAGGAGAAAAAGTATGGTTTCCAACCATACATTTCCAACCCTACGTTGTGATCAAACATACGTTGAAAACCTTACGTGTGAAGGCTATGCCATCAAACTTACGTTTATGATATATGTTACATTAAAAGGATGCATACTGTACAACTCAACCTTACATTTGGCGTCAGAGATTTTAAGGTCTATATTATTTTGCAACGATCAGCAAGCTGATTATTAGGCTGATTTAAATCCGGATTTAAAGCTGTTTTTTAAGCGTAACTTTGATTGATTCAAAGCCATTTTATCAATGGTTTAAGGATTGAATTAAAAAAATATTTTTATGCTGAGTCTTCAGGAAAGTTACGACTACTATGTAAATTCAAATGTTTGAATATCGCGAATCAAAAGGCGACCTTTCAATATCTAAATTTTTAGGAGAAGTGCTCGTACTTATTATGGGTTTTTCTGAATAGAAAAAAAGAAAAGGTTTGTAAAAAATCGATCATTAATAAAACGGAAGAAAACAAAGACTATCAAAAACATAGACCTGCTAATTCAAAGGAGCGACAAATATTTGTTTATTGAAGAAGAAGAATCATGATAGAATATTTACTCATTCTACATTGTAGATCTACTATGAATCTTCTACTGCTGAAGTTGTAAATTATATTTCCATATTTACTGCAACAGGATCAACTTAGAATGACTCTTTTGTGAAGATCATTATTTTTGAAGGAGACGATCTATCTACTATGAATTGCATGCTGTTGAAATTGTGAAGAACATCTGGAAAGTATTTTCAAAGTACAAAAATCTTTCTTTTCTATTCTTGAGTGACCAACTTCTCGTACTAAGCTGTGTAGGTTCTGTAAGTGAACCAGAAGGATTTGTTTTGCCTTAGGTTGTAAAGGTGTCAATTGCCTATACTCAGTTGTTGAAAGGTCTGTTGAAATGAGGAACAGATAGTGAAAATCACCAAGTTTGTGGAGTAGAGCATTGGTGGAGTGGACTAGGGGCCTTCTGTTCCCCAAACAATTATACATCGTGTGTCTCTGCACTTCATATTTCCGCTGCATTAATCTATCTGATTAAAGATAAAAGACAGAACATGATCTTGCAAAGATTTTTGAAAAGACACAATTCACCCCCCTCTTATGTATATTTAGTATAATATAATCCAACAATTGGTATCAGAGGTTGAGATTTCTGATAAAGCCTTAACAAGCTGAAAGTGATTATACAAAGAGAAAGATGACTGATACAAGAGAGGGAATGTCTATGGTCTGAGCACCGTACTTCAATGGAGAAAACTATGGATGCTAGAAGTCGTGAATGATTATCTATCTGAAAAACCTTGGATACAGAGTGTATTATAAGATTCTAAATCCATATAAAATACCATAAACACATGAAACATGGAGTGCAGCTACTGAAGCAGAATATGATATGAACTCAAAGGCAATGAATATTATTATATGTGGTCTAGGACCTGATGAATTCCAAAAATTATCTCAATGATGAACAACATATGAGATGTGAAAAACTATTTCTATTGCTTATGAAGGAACTAATAATATCAAGGAAATGAGATATGTTACTGCTAAGCTTAAATTTGATACATTCAGAATGGTTGAAGGTGAAAGTGTTACTCAAATGAATGGAAGATTGAAAGAGATTGTCAATAACATAACCACTTTGGTAGATCCCATTAAACAAGCTGATCAAGGTTTAAAAGTTCTGAGGGTACTACCTACAAGATGGAATGGAATCTCTGCTGTAATCAGACAGTCGAGACCTGTCAAAGACTTAACCATGAGATAACTGATTGGAACACTAATGATGTATGAAGCTAAGATGAAAGATGAATCTAATGAGCATAAAGTGTTTATCAAGAGAGATGACACTTCCTTGAAAGTGTCATCACATAGAAAAAACAGAAAGATGAAGAAAAGTGAAAAAGTGAAATCAGAAAGTTCTGATTTATCAAATCCTGATGTGGAATTGGCTCAGCTAGCCAGAAAATTCACTAAATTCTATAGAAAGAAGAAAGGCTTTAGAAAATCTTTCAAAAAGGATGACAAGGAAGTCAGATGTTATGAATGCAAGAAAATGGGGCACATCAGACCTGACTGTCCTCAGCTAAAAGAAGACAAAAAAAATAAATTCTTCAAAAGAATTGATTACGAGCATAAGGACAAGAGAGAAATGAAAGCTAAATGGAGTGTATCTGATGACTCCAGTATCACTTCTGAATCAGACTCAGAGAAGGAAAAATTAAATCTGAAAGCCAACATGTGCTTCATGGCAGAAATAGATGAGGTAAAATCTTACCACTCTTCTGATTCTAGTTCTGAATCTAGTTACTCTAATAAAAAACTTTCAGCCTACTGAAATATTCTTGAAGAAAAATATGATTCTCTATTTAAGAAGCATAAGATTTTAAAGAACATTCATAAGGCTATTTTTGATGAAAGAGATACAATGCTGAAACAATATAAGGAGTTAACTGAAAAGTTTGACTCAATTAACACTAAAAATACAGATTATGAATCAAAGATAAAGTCACATAAAACTAAAGTGGAAACTTATAAAAATGAATCCCTTATTTTTAGTAAAGGAGAAAATAATTTAAATGAAATTCTTGGAAAAAATGTTATTAAAATGGAAAGATTTGAAATTGGCAGTAAAGGTGAAAAACCCAAGCCGTAAAAGAATTATTTTATTCAAAGTGAAAAAATACTGAATTGTAATTACTGTGAAACAAGGGGACATATTTCTAAAAACTATTTCTTAATAAAACCCCAAATAAGTGGTATTAAGAAGGCTTTTGTATCAAATTATTTTTTTGACTCTTGTGAAATTATAAAAAACAAAGCAAGTGTGGATTCCTAGATCTCTTCTGGATAACACCCCTGGACCCAACATAATATGGGTACCAAAGAAAATTGTGTAAATGCCTTTGCAGTAAGCAGGTCACAAAAACAAAATGGACATATGGTATATGGACAGTGGCTGCTCAAGACATATGAGTGGAAACTCATTGAACTTCACTAAACTGACACAAAAAGATGGTGGACTAGTCACATTTGGTGACAATGAAAAAGGGAAGATAATTGGTACTGGAACAGTTGGAGATCCAGAAGCTGTCTCAATCAACAAAGTACTTTATGTACAAGGATTGAAACACAATCTGATAAGTATCTCTCAACTATGTGATGATGGTTATGCTGTTGATTTTTCTAACAATTTTTGTTCTGTTTTCAAAAATAAACTTCTTAAATCTAGAGCACCTATAACTGACAATGTTTATACCCTGGATTTAAATTCCTTCTGTAAACAACAAGTAAACTATTTAACTACTAAAGTGAGTGAATCTTGGATATAGAATAGGAGACTTGGACATTGTATTGTATATGTTTTACATAAATTATCTAAGAAATAATTAGTTTCTGATTTTCCTAGTCTCAGATTTGAAAGTAACCAATTCTATGATGCATGTCATCTTGGAAAGCAACACAAATCATCCTTCAAATCTGTTAATAGAATTGCTACATCTAAAAATGAAGCATGTCATCCTTCAATTATATGATGCATGTCATCTTGGAAAGCAACACCAATTCTATGTTTAGTTAATGACTGTTATAGATTTATGTGGATTTTCTTTTTAAAATTTAAAAATGAAGCTCTTACTTTATTTGAAAGTTTTTGTAAATCTGTTCAAAATGAAAAAGGTTTTAAAAATATTTTCATTAAGAAGTGATCATGGTGGATAATTTGAGAATCAAGAATTTAATTTCTTCTGCTCAAATATGGGTATTAAACACACCTTCTCCACACCAATAACACCTAAAAAAAGGATTTTTTGAAAGAAAAAAATAGGAATATTCAGAAAATGGATAGGACTATGCTAAATGAATACAGTCTTCCTACCTATTTCTGGGTAGAAGCTGTAAGCACATCCTGCTATATAATAAATAGAGTTTTAATTAGACCTCTTTTGAAAAATATACCCTAGGAACTTTTTAATAACAAAAAACCTAAAGTAAATTACATTAAAGTTTTTGGATGCAAGGTTTACATCTTGAACACCAAGGACAATCTTGGTAAGTTCGATCCAAAATCTGATGAAAGAATTTTCTTAGGATATTTAGCTACCTCCAAAGCTTATAGATTCTATAATAAGAAGTCAAGGATTGTTGAAGAATCAGTTCATGTGAAATTTAATGAATCTGATCCCTTGGAGAAAAGGACATATCAAATTGATGAATATGAATCTAATGATAACATGAGACTTGAGAACTTGAAAAATTATTTTGAAAAAGATATAAATGAAATTCAGTCCAGTTCAGAAGAACATGATACTGAAGAACCTATGAGTGTACTACCTAGACAAACCAGAACCCTAAAGAATCACCCTTTAGAAACTATAATAGGTGACTTAGACACAGGGATAAAAACTAGAATAAATATTGGGAATCTTGTAGAATTCTCTTCCTTTCTATCTCAATTAGAACCCAAGTCTATAGAAGAAGCTTTAAATGATGAAAGCTGGAAGATAGTAATGAAAGAAGAATTAAACTAGTTTAAAAGAAATGAATTCTGGGAATTAGTTGAAAGACCACAGAATTATCCAGTGATAGGAACCAAATGGATCTTTAAAAATAAGCAAGATGATCATGGAATAATAACTATAAATAAAGCAAGACTTGTAACAAAAGGATATAATCAAGAAGAAGGTATAGATTATGATGATACCTTTACACCTGTAACTAGATTAAAAGCCATTAGAATCCTTTTAGCATATGCATCTCATATGAACTTTAAATTATTTCAGATGGATGTTAAATCTGCCTTTCTCAATGTTTATTTAATAGAGGAAGTTTATGTTGAGCAACCTCCTAGTTTTGAAAATTCTCAAAAACCAGATTCTGTTTTTAAACTTACTGAAGCTCTTTATGGTCTTAAACTAGAACCTAGAGCTTGGTATGAAAGATTAATCTATTTTCTATTGAAAAATGATTTTACTGTTGGAATGTAAGATCCAACACTTTTTATGAAAAATGAAAATACTAATATTTTATTGGGTCAAATTTATGTTGATGATGTAATTTTTGGATCAACTAATAAATCCCTTTGTCATGAGTTTTCATAGTTAATGAAAAAATAATTTGAAATGATCATTAAGGGAGAATTAAATTTCTTTTTAGGACATCAAATTTATCAAAAATATTTTAAAAATGTTTTGAATCAAAGAAAATAAATTACTGATTTATTAAAGAAATTTTTACTTGAAAGCAACAAGACATATACAACTCCTATGTGTACTAATATAAAACTTGATTTGGATGAAACTGGAATATCAGTTGAAAACAAGTTATATAGAGGTATGATTGGTAGTTTATTATATCTTACTGCTAGCAGGCCAGATATAATGTATTCAGTATGTCTTTATGCACGATTTAAATCAAATCCTAAAGAATCTCATTTAATTGCTATTAAAATAATTTTTAGATATTTAAAAGGAATTGTTTTTCAATATCTTATTTATCCCAAAAATTATGATTTTAATTTGATTTCATATTCAAATGAAGACTTTGGGAGTTTTAGATTATATAGGAAAATAACTTAGGGTACTTTTCACTTTTTAGGGAAATCCTTAGTGTCATGGTCAAGTAAGAAACAACATTCAGTTGCCTTATCAACAGCTGAGGTAAAATATGTTTCTGCTGGCAGTTACTGTGCACAAGTATTGTGGATGAAAAACACTTTCATGTAATTTGGACATAATTTTAACAATACGACTATTTTATGTGATAATACTTGTGCTATAAATATTTAAAAAAAATCCTATTAATCATTTTAGGACTAAGCATATTGATATCAGACATCATTTTTTAAGAGATAATGTTCTTAAAAAGGATATATCTTTGGAATTTGTAATTACTAAAATTAAATTAGATGTTATTTTTACTAAACAACTTCCCACTACAAGGTTTGATTTTATTTAGGGGGAGTTAGTTTTATTTTATTTTAAATGAAGTTTTATTTTACTATGCTGTTTCTTTATTTTAATAATGTTTAAAATAATTTAGTTATTTTTTTTTCAAACAGAATAAGTTTTGTTCTCTTATTTTCCCTACGTAATCAATTTTATTTATATTTAAAATCTATCTAATGATTAATGAAAACACGGGAATCAATGCTGCCAGAAACCTTTCAAATTCTGAACCATTTCATTTCCACCAAAACCCTTTCGAACCCGCGAAACAGCACCACTGCTTGTCAACCCTAATCTTCTAACCTCTGAAACCCTAACCTTAAAACCTTCCGAGATTCTGGTAGAAATGGAAAAGAAAAAGAGAGCTAATGAGTCTGAGAACATCAATGCAAATAAACAACACTCAGAAGGAAGGAAAATCTTACAGGGAAAGGTGATTGATCCAGAATGGCTATTTCAGATGAACTTGTTGTTAAAACAAGCACTGTTGTTTCAGAATCTTGAACAAGACTTCAGTAGTGAGAATATTGAATTTTTGTATGAGGTAGAACTTCGATTTTTCTTTTAAACTGGTCAATTCAATTTGGGAGATCATTCTGACACCATGCTGGCTAAGATAGAGGATAGGGATTTTTCGATCTCTTTAGTTTAAATTAGTCAAATACTGAACTGCCCTCATGAGGGAGTGTTTCATTTTGATTTGAAAAATATAGGTGATTCTATGAATAAATCTAAATACATTATGTCTTTTCTCTTTGGATCTACTAACATAAGGAAAATGTTAGTTAAGGATTTGGAACCAGATCAGAAGATTCTTGTGAAATTTGTACAAATAGGGATAACACCAAGAATGTCAGAGATGGAAAAGATATTGTATCCCGACAGGTACATAATGTATCTTCTGCTCAGTGATATAAAATTAAATTTTCCTAGGTACATAGTTAGGTACATGAGTTACTGATGTCATAGTGAAGCTAGAATGAATTTCTACCCTTTTGGTATATTCATTTCCAAACTTTTGTTCAAAAAGGATATGGTGAGACTGGTGGATGCCCGAGTAAGATGTCATCACATTAATGTTTTCAATGATGGAACTTTAAGATAAATTGTCTATTTCTGGAGCACATTAAAAGGGAAAATTTTTCCAGCATGATCTGAGGAAGAAGAAGATAGTGCTCAAGCTTAGTCTGCTAAGTACAAAGAGGGACAGGCTAAATCGAGAGTAAGCACTGTTGTAAGAAGAATAATATTTGAAACTAAAGACACTCAATAAGAAAGAAGTGAGGAGGGCATTTAGACTCAAAGAAAAAGAACTGTAAATGAGGAACTTGTTTCCCTTGTACTAATAACAAGAGATTTACTCTCTTACAGTTTTGGAAGAGAAGCTGCTGTTGAAAAATCAATGGAAGCTATTATTGTGAGGTTAGAACCAGTGGAAGGAACTCAGATTCAATCTATAATTCAAGAAGAAGATGAAGTAGAGACTCCAGAACAGGACGTGGATGTTATAGAAGATGACCCTGAAAGAATTGAAGTTGAAAGAATAGAACCATAAGCTGAACCTGACATTGAACAGGAGGCAGAGCCTGGTGAAGAAGTGGCCAACCCTCAGGAAACTCCAGAAGATATTATTTTATAAAATCCAATAGAAGAACAGTTTACTGATGTTCATGCTGGGAATGTTTCTAAAGTTCACACTAAAGTAATTAATGAGGATTTTTCTATGGAAGAGTCTGGAAAAGACTCTGAGGAAAAATCCATGGATCAACCAGCTTAGGAGAAGGAAAAAGAAAAGTCTGATGCAGATTCGCTGCCTTCAGTACTACTACATCACATTGAAACAGAGAATGAGAATCAAGTCCAGGGTGCCTCTGATTCTGGGAATAAAGAAGTCGAAGAGCTGTACAGAAAGTTGTCTCATTTGGAAGCTGAAAATGTTACTCTAAGGAGAGACTTAGAAACATAGCAGTTGAAATTTCAGAGACTTAAGGGAAGTACAGTTTCCAAAAAAGAAGTTGAAATTTTTAAGAAGGATATGCTGAATGCGGTTGAAAAATTAAAGTCTAAAACGGTTATAAAGTCAGATTTATAAGATATCAAATCATTTATAGAGACACAATTTGCATCTGTCGGGACCAATGCTGCTAGTGGATTAGGTACTTCACCTGATTTAATTAAAAGGTTTCAAGATATCACAACTGCCATGAGAAATATGAATGACATATTTCAAGATCTTCAATGAAACAGTGATCCTTTATCAGTCTTGTTAGACAATCAGAAATTTTTGGTTGATCAGTTGACATCAAGTGAACCATCTATTAGACTTGTTTTGACTCAGTTCACAGAAAATCTATCCTTGTTTATGGAAAATGAAGAAAGACTACATGCGTTTTTAGAGTTAACCTCATAGAAGACATTCATATGACTCAAAAGAACATGGATATTATTGTTAAACCTGGTGATGGAATGATGAGAAGACTCAGAGAACAACTCTTAGAAATAAAGGAAGTCATTCGAATTAGATAGACTCTATCTGAAACCTGACCCAACCTTGATTCCTGTATTTATCAATTTTGTACTTTTAATGAATATATGTTTCATTATATTTATTTTATTTTACTGTCTTTTTTTAACTAATCCAGTAATCCAGACTCACTAATTGATAAACAGTTAATTATAGAATTTACTTACGTTCAGTGCTATATTAATCTGTGTAATATTCCATATTTTTTCATTCTTTTTGATATCACAAAGGGGAAGAAATTTGGTTCAACACAATTTTTTTTGTCTATTTCATTTTATTTTTTTATTATGGGGGAGAAATTAAAATGGATAAATTAAAGGGAGAAATTAAGTTAAATCTAATATTGTATTTATCTTTTCAAAATTCAAAACTATATGTAATTAATTTTTGTAAGTTAATTTCATTGGTTATTTTATGGTTGTTGTGATCATCAAAAAGGGGGATATTGTTGAGCAAGTTTTGTTTTCAACAATACAAAATGTTTTTATTTAAATGGGGATAATTTTGATAATAATACTCTATCTATTTCTGATAATTTTGATGCTCAGAAATACCCTTAATTATTTTATAATGATTTTATTTTTTAAGAATATTGTAGGAATTTATTATTCATTATATTTTTTATTTCTAGATGAAATATTTATATTCCTGAAAAACAAGGTTTAATTGATAAATTATTCGCATAAGCATGTTCTGAGAACATGGATCTGCTTAAGCGCATTATGGAAACACTGTTTGTACCCTACATGGGGAAACATAGCGAAAGGATGAAATGCAGTGTATACATTATGAGTTATCAGAAAAGTATGGATGAGGAACCCTACGTTAGGAAGGAACCCTACGTTTGGGTTATTGAAAAGTATAGAAGGAGAACCGTATGTAGGTGTTAAAGGTTAAATTTGTTTCTCAAAAGTATGGTTCATCAAAATTACTTTTTTAAACAACCATACGTTCTTAGAAAAGTATGGATCAAGTTATTTTCATTTGAAAGATTATAAAAGTATGGATCTTTCATCATACGTTTGAAAGTTGGAGAGAAAAAGTATGGTTTCCAACCATACATTTCCAACCCTATGTTTGTGATCAACCATACGTTGAAAACTTTACATGTGAAGGCTACGTCATCAACCTTACGTTTGTGATCTACGTTACGTTCAGAGGTTGCATACTGTACAACTCAACCTTACGTTTAAAGTTAGAGAGTTTAAATTCGATATTATTTTGCAACAATCAGTAAGTTGATTATTATGCTGATTTCAAGTTGGATTTAAATATGTTTTCAAGCACAACTTTGACTGATTCAAATCCGTTTTATCAATGGTTTAAGGATCGAATTAAAAGGAGATTTTTATGTTGAGTCTTAAGGGAAGTTACAACTACTCTTTAAATTCAAATGTTTGATTATTTCGAATCAAAAGGTGACTTTTGTGGATCTAAATTTTTAGGAGAAGTGGTCGTCATTATTATGAGTTTTTCTGAACAGAAAATAAGAAGAGAAGGTAAGTAAAAAATCGATCATTCATAAGAAGGAAAAAATAGAGAATATAAAAAACATAGACTTGTTGATTCAAAGAAGTGACAAAGCTCTATTTATTGAAGAAGAAGAATCATGATAGAAGATTTACTTGTTCTATATCGAAGATATACTATGAATATACTACTGCTGAAGTTGTGAATTATATTTCTATATTTACTGCAACAGGATCGACTCAGAACGACTATTTTTTGAAGATCATTATTTCTGAGGGTGACGATCCATATACTATCAATTGCATGATGTTGCAATTGTGAATAACATCTATAAATTATTTTCAAAGTACAAAAATATTTATTTTCTATTCTTGAGTGACCGACTTCTCGTACTAAGATGTGTAGGTTCTGTAAGTGAACCAGAAGGATTTGTTTTTCCTTATATTGTAAAGGTGTCAACTACCTAAACTCAGTTATTGAAAGGTCTGTTGAAATGAGGACCCGATAGTGAAAATCACTAAGCACATGGAGTAGAGCGTTGGTGGAGTGGACTAGGGGCCTTCTGTTCCCCGAACCACAATACATCGTGTGTCTCTGCACTTCATATTTCCACTGCATTAATCTATCTGATTGAAGATAAAATACAGAACACGATCTTGCAAATATTTTTGAAAAGACACAATTCACCCCCCTATTGTGTATATTTAGTATAATCTGATCCAACACAACAGGCCTAGGAAACAGAGGAAAGACCCATGAGAAAACCTCCTGATAATCAAAAATCATGGATGATGGACTTAAGCTAAACCTTCCACCTAAGTAACCAAGGTAACCATGTGATTGTTTTCACAAATCCTTTTAATTATTTTAAAACCATTTCAAAACTATTTCATAATCCCAATTCAATGCTTTGAATACACCACTTTTCTTTTCATTTATTAACAAATAGGGAAAAACCATTTTCATTAAAAAAACTTTTCTAAACATACAAATAAATCATGCCAATTCATTGTATTTATAAATCAGGAACAATAAGGTTCATCAACATAGGCTAGAGATAGAACCACCTACCTTAAAACTCAGGTCTCACACGTCCGCAGTGAGATCTACCAACAATGAAAACCCAAAAAAGACAACGAAGGCCCTAGAATCCAGTCCACATCATACGATTGATCCAAATATAAACATAAGGGGTCAGAGGAAAGGAAGAAACCTACATACCTCATGAAAAAATTCCCGATGCACCACAAACGATAAAGGAAAAGGCCTCCAGAGTGAGATCTCACAACGGATCCGGAGAGGCTCCCCACAATCACAATGAAGATAAAACATTGAACAGATTGATCTAGATGGATTAGAGTCTCCCAAAATATTCTGGAAAGAACTCTAGTTCAAGAGTCAAGGGCCTAGAAAAAATAACCAAAGCTTAGACTACCACTCGCCTGTTTTAAAAACTGTACATGGGCCATTTCATGACTTTTAATACAGTTACACATCATGAAATCCATGGTGTTCAAATAGGAAAAAAATCTATCGCCTTGATTTTAAATCCATTGTTTAAATAATTTATGACTTGAAACCACTATTCATGTTGTGTAAACTTTCACAGTGTGAATCCCCTTTCACGGCGTGTACCCAGTAATAGTTACATGACATATAACCCTATTAAATGACATGTAACCCTATTACATGTCGTGAAATACTTCTGCATCTTGCAGAAAAAGCTGGTTAAATTTGAAATTCCAACAGATCTATGAATTCACCATTATAGGTATCCTCCCAATTCCATCTTGGTCCTTTACAAGCAATAGAAAAAAAGAGAACCATGATGAGGTCAAGAACGTACCTGATAGATCAGTAATAGGATGTGATGAACTCCCCACCATAAGTACTTTCCATCCGTAGGATGTCATGTGGAAGATATAATCCCTGGAAAAATGTGAGGCCATTGATCCCTCATCAATGATTCACATTACCATTTCTCATAAGAATTTGATCTGTGTTTCCATAGAACTTTGACCAATGGAATCAATTTCCCACTCAAGAATTTTACTTGAGATTTAATGATATTAATTGGTTTCTCCGAATTAGAAACATCTAGCTCTAACTGAATTTCTTCCCATCTCAGGATGTGAACAGGTTTAGGGTGATACTTTTTAAGCTAAGACATGTGGAAAACATCATGAATACCTTTCATATGAACTAAAAATGATAACCAATAAGAAACTTGTTTGAGATGCTTAGTAACCTCAAATTGTTCAACATATCTCAGAGACAACTTTCCTTGCTTTTCAAGTTGATGATGACCCAAACGAGGAGAAAATTTCAAGAAAACCCAGTCACCTATGAAAAACTCTAAAGGTTGATGACTCAGATCCACATATGAATTTTTTCAACTTTGGGCCGTAGCCAGATCCAATGTACATCCCAAATCTTTGCAGATGTTTCCTGAACCAAACTTATCCCAACTAAAGATACTTCACCCACCACTACCCAACTAAAAATACTTCACCCACCTCCACCCAAAAAAGGTGATCTACACGAGTGACCATACAATGCCTTAAAGGGGGCCGTTATGATTGATGAATGATAATTTTTGTTATAAAAAAACTCAACCAGTACCATATGGCTATCCCATGATGCTCCAAAATCTAATACACAGGCAGGAATCATATCTTATGTATCTGAATTGCACGCTCTATCTGACCATTTGTCTAAGGATGGTAAGCTGTGCTTATCTTGACCTAAGTTCCCATTGCCTCTTGGAGGATCCTCCAGAACCTTGAGGGAAACTTAGGATCCCTATATAAAACAATGTTAGGAGGACTCCCATGTAGCCAAACAATCTCTTCCATATATAACTTATCGATATTTTCAACTTTAGTGGTGTCTTTGATCAGAATGGAATGAGTAGACATTTTCAACCGATCAACAACCACCCAGATAGAATTTCTCTAGGGATTCTATGGTAATCAAACAAAAAAAATCCCTGTATACCTCCTCCCATTTCCAAATCGGCATTGGAAGGGGATAAAGTAAACTGTAAGGTTTCAAGTACTCTGCCTGTATCTGTTGGTAGGTGTAATTGTGATACACAAACTCTTCTATGTCAAGCTTCATACCCATCCACCAAAATCATCACGTCATGTCATAATACATTTTCATAGTGCCCGAATGAAGGGACGATGAAGAGGTATAATAATAAAACAAGTATAAAATTCTTATAGATTCTAGGACAACAAATCTCTTACTAAAGTGGAGCATATCATCTGAAGAAAGAGACCAACAAGAAAAAACCTCCCCACTATAAAGGATTTCTCGAGTCTTTTGAAACTAGTCATCCTGCTACTAACCCTGCAAAATAGACTCCAAGAGAGACGATGATAACTAAACACTGGTCAGAACCATGCCCGAAATATCCTCCTAAACATCCAAGTAAAATTGAGTGAAAAAACCCATAAGGTTTGAATCCTTTTATTCAAAAATAGCCCATGACGGTACTTTCCTGCTAAGAGAATCTAAAATGACATTTTCCTTTCCTAGGTTGTAGGCGATATCAAAGTGAAACATCTGAAGGTATTCTAACCATTTTCTCTATATGTGATTCAAGTATTTATGAGAAAAGATATATCTTAGACTTTTATGATTAGAAAATACCATGAAATCATCCCAAAAAATATAGTACCACCAAAATTTAAGTGCATGCATAACTGTAGGAAGCTCTAAATTGCGAGTGGGGTAATTCTTCTCATGAAGTCAAAGATGACGCGATATGTAAGAAACCACATGGTTATATTGCATAATCACGCATCCCAAACCAGTACTAGAAGCATCAAAAAGTACCACGTATCCCTTACCTAGATCAAGTAAGATCAGAATAGGAGTTGATGTTAGAATTCATCTCAGTTCATCAAAAGAAGACTGACACTTTGCATTCTATGTGAATTTTACCTCTTTCCTGGTAAGAGCATTCAAAGGTGACACCAACTTATAAAAATCGTTGACAAACAGTCAGTATTACCCAGCATGGCCAAGGAATATTCAAATCTCAAAGACTTTCCATGGTTCCTTCCATAACAAAACAGCCATCACCTTTTCTGGATCAAATAAAAATCCATATTTAGAAATATCATTCCCTAAGAACTTCACTTCTTGAATATAGAAACTACACGTTGAAATATTTCCATAAAAATTGTAATTTATTAGTATTTCCAAAACCAAACTCAAATGGTACTCATGCTCACACTCTAATTTTGAAAAAACCAGAATATAATCCATGAACACTACAAAAAAATGTCAAGATATTGATGGAATATCCAATTTTTCAAATCTATAAAAACTACAGGATCATTAGTCAGACCAAAAGGAATCACATGATATTAATAATGGTTATACCTACTCTTGAAAGATATCTTTGGTATATTAGACTCCCAAACTCTGAGCTGATGATAACCCCACCGAAGATTAATATTTGAGAACCACTTTTCCCCTTTAACTGATCAAACAAATCATCCATGTAAGGTAAAGGATATTTTTTCTTAACCGTCACCTAGTTCAACGTCCAATATTCCACACATAACTGAAGTGAAGCATATACTTTTTTAGAAAATAGAACAGGGGTTTCCCAAGGTGAAACACTAGGGTGAACGAAACCCTTTCCCAATTGGTCATACAACTTAATATTAAGCTATTTCAACTCTACCGTTTCCATATGATAAGATGGTATTCATATCGGTTTCATACCTGGAACCAGGTCAACTATAAAATCTACCTCTCTCTTTGGAGGAATACAAGATAATTCATCTGGGAAAACATAAGGAAAGTCTCAAACCCTAATGAGAATATCTACAACATGAGAAAAATCATTGGGCTCAAATGAAATAATAGACAACAAACTTCTGAGCTTTGGGTGAGAAGGCCCTACACAACCTGATATTAGGTCCCACTCCCCCTAAAACTCACAAGCACTCCCATTAGAAGCAAGAAAAGAAACATGAAGATGATATAAATCAACATCATCTCGATGAGTGACAAGCCAATCCATATCAATAATGACATCAAATAGATCCAAATAAAGAATGGGAATACCCAGACCAACTCCGTATTGGATATCATTAATAAACAAGGACACCGAAACCCATTATCTTTCCTCTTTCCAAGAAGTGTCACTAACTCCATTGTAAAGTACATAAGTTCCATTGGATGTTTAAGAATATCAAAAAAATGTGCGGATATAAAAGAGTGGGAGGCACTGGTATCAAATAAAGTAATTGATACTGAAGATGAAGTAAGGATAGTACCTCTCACTATTTCTGGACCTACATCAACTTCTACTGGACACTCATATACAACATGAAAATGCTTCACTCCTGAGGCCCATGTCTAGACTCCAATATTCTTTGGAACTTTTGACTGCACCGTAGTAGCCTTTGAAGCTGATGATCCTTGACCATTACAAGGTGTAGTAATAGACTGAAATATGTGTTGTAAGTGATCAATGCATCCACAAATGTTGCAAATATTCATGGGTATAAGACAAGAATGACTTGTGTGTCTTCCCTTTCCACACTGATAGTAAGTCAGAGTCACACTGCAAGCTGCAATAGATGATGCACAGGAGGCTCTCTGTTGAGACCCGCTTCCACCACTCCTATGATGATCATACCACTTCCTTTTATTTCCTTTTACACCACTGAAGTTGCCACTAGATAGAAGAGAAGGGTTGGGAAAACCAAACTTGGTTTCCATATTCATCTCTACCATCATAGCCCTTTCTACCATATCTGCATAGGTAGAAAGTTTCATCATGAACACCTACACTATGATATCCGATCGCAAACACCGTAGGTACTTCTGATCTTTCAACTGGTAATTCCTCACCATTTCCAGAAAAAATGGACAAGTTTAGAAAATTATTTGGTGTATATTCCAACACCAAACTATCCCACTATTATAAATACAATAATTACAGAGACTTTTCCAACATCAAGTACTCTGGAAAACACTGATGAAAGAACATGGTTTTTAAACCCTTACAATCCAAATCCACATGCTTTTCTATTTGGACCATCAAATCCCACCATTGCTTGCTAGAACCCTCAAGTTTGAAAACTGTACACTTCACCATGATATTCTTAGATGTTTCTATAAATTTAAAGATCTGATTGATCCTATCCATCTGGTTCTCAAACTCCAGAGGTTCAGTCGCTCCTTTAAAGAACGGTGGCTTCTCACACAAGAATTCCCATGATCGATCTCTCTCTCCTCTAGCCACTGGTTATACCTCAATAATATCAATCTAAACTTGTGGTATATCTTCATCAATAGAAATAACCACCTATACTATAGTCTCGATGATATTCTAATCTATAGGTGGATTCCCTTGAGTACCATTAGCCACACCTTCTTGAGGACCTCGGGGAAGACATCTCAGAGGCATACAAATGCACACTAAAACATGATAATGATAAAAAAATAGAACAAATATCAATTCAATCTAGAAAACCCATAAGAAGAAACTAAGATTTAAAACCAAACCCAACACTAGATACACACATCCCAACATACCATGACAACTTGAGTCTCATTACGACAAGAGCTGGCTAGGAACTTATCACAAAATACCTCTCAAGTCTCGAAAATCCTATCTCCGGTCCAACAGATGTCCCAAAACATTTAATATTGAGGAAAAACCTCATTTGATACCAAATTGTAACAAATTCACCTGGGGTACCCTCAAAATTGGCACCCAACCCATTCTGTTACATACCCAAAGGGTGTTCCCAATCCCCACGGGTTGGCGACAAGAAATCAGAAAACAAACAACACAACAGAGATAACCATTTTCCCAACCTGAACAAACACATGGAATATATGTATACACTGAATGAAAATAATAGTGGAAGAATAAAGGAATATATATTCCATAATAGTAAAATATAGTAGAAATGAACAACTGCAAAATTAGTCAAAGCTCCAAAAACAAGTCCAACTGCAAGGACCAAAACTAAACAACTACTCCCTACGATGGCATGGATGAAATCCCACCATCTCACCACTAGCTACCCCAAAACCGCTGACATGAACCTCACCACCTCACTATGACACATTTCCTTTCCCTGCATTGGAAGACATATAGAGGTATACAAACCACCGAGGTGGTGCACAGAGTATGATCTAATAGGCTTAGTAGGATCCCACTCAGGTTTTCTATAACAAGTCTCTCTATTAAAATTATTATATGCTCAATTTAAATAAAAAATGGTGTGATAAGTAGTAAAGAAATTTTATTGAAAACATGGTAAACATTTCCATTTTTTACATTTATAAGAAAAAAGATGGTATATCAATTTCAAAGCATATTTTCCATGTCATATTTCACAAGTAAAAGCATGAATATCAAGTATAAACAACAAAGACAATAAATATAAAACAAAATAACATGCATCTACACCAAGGATCACTATAGGTAATACTAAAAGACTACTCATACCACAATAAATCAATTGCATAATCTAGTTCCTAGAACATAGGCCTAGGAAGCAGATGAATACCCCATGACTAAACACCCTGACATTGTCAATATCCGTCCCCTAGAACAACGATCCTGGGAAACAGAGGAAAGCCCCTTGAGTAATCCTCCTGATAATAAAATATCATGGACGATGGACTTAAGATAAACCTTACACCTTAGTACCCAAGGTAACCCCTATGATCATTTTCAAAAATCATTTCAAATATTTGAAAACCATTTCAAAACCATTTCACAATACCAATTGAATGCTTTGAAGACACAAATTTTCTTTCCATTTATAAAAAATAGGAAAAAAAACCCATTTTTCATTAAAAAATCTTTTTAACACACACAAATAAATCATTAAAATTCCTTGTATAAATCAGTTTATAAATCAACAATAATAAGGTCCATCAACATAGGATAAAAATGAAACCACATACATTAAAACTTGGGTCGCACACATCCGTAATGAGATCCACCAACAATGAAAACCCAACAATGACAAAAAAGGACCTAGAATACAGTCCAGAACACATGATTGATCGAAATATGAACACAAGGGGGTAGAGTAAAGAAATAAACCTACATACCTCAAGAAATAACACCCGCTGCACCATGAACGATAAAGGAAAAGGCCTCCAGAGCGAGATCGCACAACAGATCTAGAGAGATGCCCCACAACCATAACGAAGATCCAACATAGAATGGATCGATATATATGGAGAAAAGTCTCCAAAAATCACCTTTTAAGAACTCTACGTTGAAATTTAAGGTCCTAGAGAAAAGAAATAAAGCGAAAACATCCGCTCGCCTCTTTTAAAAACTGTATGAAGGACATTTCATGATGTGTAATACAGTTACATGCCATAAAATCCACAGTGTTCAAGTACACATAAAAATACGTCAGCTCAGATTAAAAATTCATTATTTAAATAATTAATGATGTGAAAACACTCTTAAAATCATGTAATATTTCATAGTATGAATCCCCTTTCACAGCCTGTACTCAGTAATAGTAACATGATGTGTAACCCACTTACACGGTGTGAAATACTTCTGCATCGTGAAAAAAAATATGGTTAAAGTTGAAAGTATAACAAATTTATGATTTCACTATTACAGTTATCCTCCTAATTTTTCTCAGTCCTTTATAGACAAAAAGAAAAAGGAGAACCATGATGAGTTCAAGAATGTACTTGATAGATCAGTAATGGGATGTTATAGTGATAATATTGAAGATATCTTGAGTAAGGGAAAAATTTCCAAAACGATGTTTACTTATTAGTTTGAAACAAATGTAACATACCCAGGAGGTAGAATTATAACATATGTTGTAGCATCCTGATTCTTAAGAAATAAACACAAAGTTCAATAGTATACATGATATGCTACATTGAGCTCAAATGAGCAACTAAATATTATTATTTAAATGTTACTGTTATAAGATAACCATTAGAATGGAAGGAATGAACAATATTAACTAAATTATAAAAATATGGTTTACACATGTTTATATAATGATTCATTGGTTACCAACTTTATTAGAAATGGAAAGAAAAACCAATTGAATATAAATGATGCGTTTTTATAAAAACCTATTTAAATGAGAATAATTGTGTTTATAAAATCATATCACTCATATTGGATTAATTTAATGAAATATAAACTAAATGTAATGTTTATAATTCATATTATTTGTTTTCTAGACAATATATAAGAACAAAATCAATTTTAATCAAAAAAGAAGAATTTCTAAAAAAGGCATTTTTACCGCCTTTTGATGGAGAACCCCTTTAAAATCTAGTTTTTTTAACTTTATATATTCTATTTGATAAAATAAACTTCTTATTTAGAATTGGGACATATTGTTTTTTTAAATTTTGTTATTTTTATAATAAAATTCATTTTTTAATAAATAGTGAAAAATACTGCATTTTAATTCAAAACTACCTTTTCATCTTATTTATTTATATAGTTAGATTATATTTTTAATTGGTTTTAAAGTTTAATTGGATTACGTTTTTATTATTTAACCAAATTATAGAAATTTGAAGTAATTTTACATTGAAATTTGATATAAACACTTGTAAATATTTTGAGGTTTTTTACTTTATAAAATCTCATTTTCTCATTTTGACAGCAAGATTTAATTTTAAATTAATTACTGTAACTTCTATGTTTCAAATTTAAAAAAATGGTTTCCATATTTTTAATCATAAGTTCCAAATTTTATAAATATGTACCTTTAATTTTTGGACATTATGAATAGTAACTTTAATAATTTTTTATTTACCTTGGTTAAAGGGTAAATTAGGTAAATAAGGGTAAAAATAATATTATAATAATATAAAACTATACTAACATGTGTACTAATATTATTATACGAGTCATGGGTGACCAAAAAAACCATAGGCCTATATTTTTTCATTTGGTGGCCACTTGGGTGTGATAATGATATGTTATAATAATTAATTTAAAGTAAAGAGAAATAAAACATAAACATGTATCCTTTTAATAAAAAAATTTTAATATGGGTTTATATGACTAATATATTTATTTATAAATATAAATTAGAAATATAAAAATATTTCCTAAATCATGGTAATTTATTTATTACTTTCATAAATTAAATAAATAAATTTATTTATGACATAATGATGATGTAGTGATTACCTTACTAAAGAAATATTAAAATAAATGATATTATAAATATTGAAATAAATGAAATTTGAAAATTTTGATGCCATAAACGAATTTTAAGGATGATTATGACATGTTATATTTGAGTTAATATAGTTTTTTTGTAACACCCAAATCTTCCACGGTACGTTTCCCTTTGAATAATGCAGTAGTTTGCGTTGTACAAAACTCGGAGTTTTAACACACCACGACCAATCAGTATTGCCATTATGATTAGTAATACCCAATTTTTTAAATTTTTTAAATTTTATTTTTCAATATGGACTTAATTATTGAATTAAAAATATCGATATTAGATTAGGGTGAATTTTTGGTATCTTTTTGAAAACTTTCAATTTTTGATGAATAGTGAAAAACATTACGTTAATGTTTAAAACCAACTTTTTTATTTAAATAATTAGTTATTTTATTTTAATTTATTTTAGGTCAAAATAGATACATAATACTTATATAATTTCAATGTAATTCATTGGAGTTATTTTATAATAAAATTAGATGTATAAAGTTTTATTGAACTTTTTACCCTCTTTTACCCACCTTTTAGGAGCATTTGAAAATTTGCATAAAACTTAATTTTACTGCTTCTGTGAGTTGAATTTCAAATACCCAAGAGACGAAATCGACATCATTAATTAAAATGAGGTTCAATAAGATGGAAATAATTTTTGGTGAATAGTAACTTTTGACTTTTATTTAGCACGGTTAAAATTAAATAGGGAAATTAAGGGTAAAAATGATATTATAATTACCCTAAAAAATGTCCTAATTCTATTGGATAAGTGTAATTGGACCAAAAAAAACCTTAGGAATAAAATATGATCCCTTTTGGTCCACTTGGATTAGATTAGGACATTTATTATTATTTTATTTAAAGAAGAGTTAAAAGAGTTAAATTCAAAGTTTAATGACTAAACCATTTTTAATATAGGGTTAAACACAATATAAATTAGATTATAAATATTCATTAGAAAGATAAAAATATTTCCAACATAATTTTATTTTATTTATAATTTTTATAAAATAAATAATTTAATTTATTTATGACAAAATGATGATGCAATAATTACCTTATTCAAAAAATATTAAAATAATTGATATTATAAATATCAAAATAAATGTAAATTGAGGATTATGATGAATTAAACTAATTTTATAGGTTAATATGACATGTTAGGGTTTATTAAATAAATTTTATTTGAAGTGATAAAGTTTTTATAGCTTTCAAAAAAATCAAATACTAAATAATGTCAAAATTGACATAATTGAGTTTTTAAAACAAATACTATATTATTAATTGATATAATATTACTAAAATTGTAATGTTCATCCAAAGGACTTAGATAAGGTTATATATATTAATAATGAACCACTTGTGGTTCTCTTGTATTGTTATAGTAAGTTTATTAACCATATCATATAACAATACAAAGAGACATGGTAAATGTCAAACTATTTAACTAAGATTTAAATCTAAAAGATATGATTAATATGGTGACCTAAACCTGTCTAAGAGATATTAATGTGGTAAATGGAGAAAATGTTGATGTTTTTTTATTTTTATAATTTAATGTAAAACTTATGAATGTATCTTGTACTTCCAAGGATATTAAACTGACCGGTCTTTCAGGATTTGATCCCTTGTGATCATGCCAATTTTATGTAACAATGCACCGACTCTGGGTAACTAGGGTCAGGGCATTAAATTTGGTATTAGTGGAAGTTTAGTACAAACCTTGGAAACTAGATTTAGATAAACCCTGATTATATCACATTACCCTAAGGTAGACTTTGAGGATTAGTATAGAATAATTTCCTAGAATTTTGGTAATGGAGAGATTTTGTGTATTTTCCAAGAAATACATCCCTATCTGGATACAAGCAGGTAGAGGTGCCTCTGGCACAGATGTACCTATGAGAGAAAACTCCGACAAAGATTTTCGGGCTTGACTCAGGGTATCCTGGTACACGACAACGGGCATTGCTGCACTCTTGGTTACGACACTCCTAGGTGATATGCTTAGGATAATTCAAATTTTATTTACAAAAAATTATGATGGATTTATGAGTATATACCTACTCAAAGAAAACATTTTTATGATTATGGATTATATCCATAATATGTTCAATTTATTTTAAGTGTTTTACAAGTTTGGAATTATGTATTGCGATTCATAAACTAATCTAGTGTATGCTGTTTTTTTAGAAATGGTGCCTTGTGGAAGGAATGGAAACTGTATCAATGCATGTAATACATATAGGGATATCCATCCTACTTAAGATAATTATAGTGTAGCAGGTGATGCAACTGGTTCTGATCAGCTTATCACCATATTGGGACAACTCACCCAGGTTATGAATAATAACCTTACCCATATGGAGCACCCTGATCCACAATGCAGAGGATCAATGTTAGACCGATTCATGAGGCAACAACCACCAACATTAAATGGGAGCAAAAATACATTGGTAGCTGAGTAATGGATAAGTTCCTTAGAGAAAATATTTCATGCTTTGGGGAGTAGTGAAAGGGAAAAAGTTGTTATGGCAGGTTACCGCCTCACGGGAGATGCAGATCAATTGTGGTCATTAATCGAAAATAAAAAGTAAGATGAAGAAGTATAAAACATGGTATGGAGGGAGTTTAAATAGATTTTCTTAGAAACATACTTTTCTGGTGACCATCGAGTGGATATGGAAGGATAATTTCTGAGTCTGAGGCAAAAGGAGGATGATAATATCACAAAGTATGAGGCTAAATTTATAAGGTTATCAAGGCATGCAACGGATTATATACATAACCCATTGAGTAATATTGATCGATTAATTGATGGGTTAAAACCATTTCTCCATAGAGAATTAGTCTCACAATCCTTCTCATCGTACGAAGATATTGTCTCATGCACTATTAAGGCAGAAAATGATTTTTCTAAGTGTTACTACTTTAAAGAAAATAAAGAGAATAAGAGATCTGCTGAACTCTCTAGAAATGAAAATAAGGGGAAGTAGGGAAAATTTGAATATTGATCCTGCGATAAATATGGGAAGAAACACCCCGATACTTTCCTGAAGGGAATGGGAGTGTGTTACAAGTGTGGTGAAAAATGCCCCCAAGCTTGTGATTTGAATGGAAAGAAAGAGGATGTCAATGTTGAATGATACAATTGTAGAGGAAAGGGGAATTATGATAATGAATTTCCTAAGTGCCAAGGGAACTTACCTAAGAAAAGGCAGAGGGAGAAATGCCAATCTTATGCGATCACTACCGCTGAGGTTGAAGCTCCGAAAGACACAGTGGTAGATAATTTAATGGTTTCTTTAAGTTTAGACAATGCTTTATTTGATTCTAGATCATCGCATTGTTTCATATCTTCCCATTTTGCTACAAAAATTAGATATTTTCAATTTTACTTAACAAGGGATTTTTCAGTCAAAACTCCTAAGGGAAGTATCATCGCAATAAGTTTTTCTGAATCAGTTCCTATAAAGGCATGTAAATGTTCTTTATCCACTAATCTCATCATCTCTCCCATGATTGAATTTTATTTAATCCTCGGTATGGATTGGATTTCAGACCGTGATGAGAAAATATATTGTAAGAATAAGGAGGTTTCAATTTTCGACGATGATAAAGAGTACCTTATATTTAGAGCAGAAACATCACCACCTGATTCTTATCTTGATCCACCCCTAGTAGCTCTACTAAATTCAATTATTGGTGAAGAATGTAATGAAATAATTATGGGTGAAGAAAAAAATGTTCTAATAGAGGATGTACCTATTGTGTAAGAATATGTTGATGTGTTTCTAGAGGATTTACCTGGACATCCTCCAGAACGATAAATTGATTTTCCATTGATTTAATTACTGGTTCAAGGCCCACATCGAAGACCCCTTATAGAATGACCACTGTGGATTTAGTGGAATTGAAGAAAAAACTTGAGGAATTGAGTAATAAGTGATTTATTCGACCTAGTGTTTCTCTATGGGGAGCCCCTATCCTTTTTGTTAAGAAGAAAGACAGATCTATGAGGTTGTGCATTGACTAAAGGGATATCAATGCTATAACAATAAATAACAAGTATCTCCTACCTCACATTGATGATTTATTTGACCAACTTCATAGAGATCAATATTTTTCAAAGATTGACCTTCGATCTGGATATCACCATATGTGTGTGAAGAACAAAGACATTCCAAAAATATCATTTTGAACTAGGTATGGGCATTACGAGTTTAAAGTAATTCCTTTTGGATTGACTAATGCACCCTATGTCTTCATGGATATAATGAATAGAGTTTTCAAGGAATATATTGATGACTTTTTAGTGGTATTTATTGATGATATCTTGGTATACTCAAAAATATATGAAGATCATGAAAATCACTTGCACACTATTCTGAAAACCCTCATAATAAATGAATTATATGGGAAGTTTAGCAAGTGTGAATTCTGGATTCAAGAGATTTCTTTTCTTGGCGATATTGTCTATAAGGATGGAATCTCTGTTGATCCTTCAAAGACCAAGGAAATCCAAGAATGGCCAGCACCGATGAGTATAACTAAGGTACACATTTTTATTGGTTTAGTAGGTTGTTATTAACGTTTTGTCCCAAATTTTACCAAGTTGTCTAACCCATTGACCAAGATCACACGTAAAGGGGTTAATTTTTTTTGGAAAAAAGAGTGTGAAGAATGTTTTGAAGAACTGAAGAAAAGATTAGTCAATATTCATATCTTGACTCTACCATTAGGGAATTATGGTTTTCTTATTTATAGTGATGCTTCAAAGAAAGGACTTGGTTGTGCCCTTATACTAGATGATAGAGTTATTGCCTATGCATCCCGACATCTCAAAATTCATGAACAAAAATATCCTACTCATGATCTTGAGTAAGCAGCTATAATATTTTCTATGAAAATATGGAGACACTATCTCTATGGTGAAAAATGTGAGATTTATATTGATCATAAGAGTTTGAAGTATATTTTCTCACAGAAAGAACTCAACATGAGGCAAAGACGATGGCTTGAACTACTCAAGGATTATGATTGCACTATACACTACCACCCAAGTAAGGTAAATAAGGTGGAAGATGATTTGAGCAGAAAGGATCATGGAGTTATGAAAAAAATGAGAGTTTAAAGGGATCCTATTTTCATGGATCTAGTAAAGATAGATATGGGAATAACCATGGATGGTGAAACATCAATACTTTTTCAAATAGTTTCCAAACCATCTTTACTAGAGAGGATAAAGAGTTATCAGGTTGATGATGAGGAGTTTCAAAAGAAGATTAAAGCTGTGAATGATGGGATATTGAGTGACTTTGTGTATGAAGATGGGATTTTGAAATTTGGGAAGAGACTTTGTGTTCTTGACATACCTGATCTAAAAAGGGATTTGTTGGATGATGCTTATATCTCCAATTTCTCTATTCACCCTAGTAGCACTAAGATGTATAGAGATTTGAAGGAACATTTTTGGTGGGACAAAATAAAGAGAGAGATTGCTGATTATGTGTCAAGATGTATGGTTTTTCAACAAGTGAAAGATGGAAGACAACATCCTAGAAGAGTCATGAAACCTCTTTCTATACCAGAGTGGAAATGGGATGATATTATGATGGACTTTGTCATGGGGATACCAAAAAATTCTAGAAGGAATGAAGCAATATGGGTCATTTTTGATTGTCTTACCAAGTCAACATATTTTCTTTCTATAAGAGAAGATTTACCACTTGAACGTCTATAAATACTATATATTAATGAAGTTGTAACACTCCATGGTGTACTCCTATCGATTGTTTCTGATCGCGATCCCTGTTTTACATCAAGATTCTGGAAAAGTTTTTAGAAGGCCTTGGATATTGAACTTCTTTTGAGTACTTCCTACCACCCTCAAATTGATGGACAATCATAACGGACTATTAAAACCTTAGAAGACATGTTGAGATCCTACTCACTTGAATTTCTAGGTATATGGGATCAATATTTACCTCTAGTAGAATTTTCCTATAATAATAGCTTTCATTCAAGTATTCAGATGGCACCATATGAAGTGTTATATGGAAAGAGATGTTGCACACCAACTTGTTGGGATGTTGTTGGTGAAAAAAAAACTCATAGGCCCAGAACTTGTTGAGGAAACAATGGAAAAAGTGAAGATTATCCAAACCCACATCAAAGTAGCCCAAAGTAGGCAAAAGAGATATACCGATAATCGAAGGAAGGATTTGGAATTTTAAGTAGGAGACCATGTTTTCTTAAAGGTATCTCCATGAAAGGGTGTTATAAATTTCAGTAAGAAGGGTAAATTAAGTCCCAGGTACATCAGAACTTTCAAAATTATAGAATGAATTGGAGTTGTAGCTTATCGTTTGGAAAGGCCTCCAAGTTTCTCCAAAGTTCATGATGTGTTCTATGTATCACTGTTGAGAAAATAGATGCCTGACCCAACGCATGTACTCACCTATGAGGAAATTGAACTAGAACTTGATCTGTCTTATTGTGAAGAGCCTATCTAGATTCTTGATACCAGTGAACAAGTGCTGAGAAACCAGATGACTCGTCTGGTAAAAGTTCTGTGGAGAAACCATAAGATGGAAGAGGCAACGTGGGAACCCAAGGAACTTATGATGAAGAACCTACCAACTCTTTTAATGCAGTAATATTCTAGAAATTTTGAGGACGAAATTATTTTAAGGAGGGTAGAATGTAACACCCCAAGCTTCCATGGTATGTTTCCCTTCGAATAATGAAGTAGCTTGCGTTGTACGCAACTTGGAGTTTTAACACCCCAAGACCAATAAAACTAGCTGTTATGATTAATAATACCCATTTTTTGAAATTTTATCAATTTTATTTTTCAATATGTACTTCATTTTTTAATTTTGAATATCAAAATTAGCTTAAGGTAAATTTTTGGTATTTTTATGAAAACTTTCAATTTTTGATGAATAGTGAAAAACACTGCGTTATTGTTTAAAACCGACCTTTTATTTAAATAATTAGTTATTTTATTTTAATTTATTTTAGGTCAAAATAGATACATAATACCTATATAATTTAAAGGTAATTAATTGGAGTCATTTTGTAATAAAATTAGATGTATAAAGTTTTATTGAACTTTTTACCTTCTTTTACCCACCTTCTAGGAGTATTTGAAAATTTACATAAAACTTAATTTTACCACTTATGTGATTTGAATTTTAAAAATCCAAGAGACACAGTTGAAATCAGTAAGTAAAATTCAGTTCAATAAGATGGATTTTTTTTTGTGAATAGTAACTTTTGACTTTTATTTACCACGTTTAAATGTAAATAGGGTAATTAAGGGTAAAAATGATATTATAATTACCCCAAAACATGTCCTAATTCTATTGGATAAGTGTATTTCTATCAAAAACAACCTTAGGAATAAAATATGACCCCCTTTGGTCCACTTGGATTAGATTAGGACATTTGTTATTATTTTATTTAAAGAAGAGTTAAAAGAGTTAAATTCAAAGTTTAATGACTAAACCATTTTTAATATAGGTTTACACACAATATAAATTCAACTATAAATATTCATTATAAAGATAAAATAATTTCCTACATAATTATATTTTATTTATAAATTTTAGACAATAAATAATTTAATTTATTTATGACAAAATGATGATGCAGTAATTACCTTATTAAACGAATATTAAAATAATTGATATTATAAATTTCCAAATAAATGTAAATTGAGGCTTATGATGAATTACACTTATTTTATAGATTAATATGACATGTTAGGGTTGATTAAATAAATTTTATTTTAATTTATAATGTTTTTATGGCTTTCAAAAAAATCAAATACTAAATAGTTTCAAAATTGACATAATTGAGTTTTTAAAACAAATACTATATTATTAATTGATATAATATTACTAAAAAACTAAGGTTCTTACAAAGGACTTAGATAAGGTTACATATATTAATAATGATCCACTTGGAGTTCTATTGACTTGTTATAGTAAGTTTATTAACCATATAATATAAAAATACAAAGAGACATGGTAAATGTCAAACTATTTAACTAAGAGTTAAGTCTAAAAGATAAGGTTAATATGGTGATCTAAACCTGTCTAAAACATATTGGTTGAGCGTTTTTAGACCCATAACTACCTTATACTTGAAATAAATCATTTTTTATCCATTAAAAAACCGAAATTTATTTTATTATAAAATAATATTTCAAGATTTTCCTAAAGTGACCCTCACCTCTCTTATAAAAGGGTACTTCCCCTTCTCTCAAAATCACACCTCCAAATCCATTTGGATCATCGAAACCCTGACCAAATATCCTATAAACATCCCTCAAATCAACCTATATTCATTAATTTTATCAGAAATGCAACCTAAGGATCCCTTTTGATCAAATCAAAAGGAAACACCCGAAGAAGATGTAATAATTTCACCACCCTCTTTCAAGTTCTTTCCTTTTTCCAATTCCTTTTTCTTTGTTGTTTCCATAAAAAAATAATAAATCCAGTAATTCCTACATACTGTGATATTATTATAAATATTTAACAACTATATTAATTATTCTATCCATCATATGAATAACAAAGTCACCAAACATGCGTATATACGACTTACCGTCTCCACGCCGTGGTGTAGTTTGTTATTCAAACACTTACTTATTTGGATGGGTATAATAATGAGTATAACTGATGTAAATAATAAATATAACATGTTAATGATTCTGTATATATGATATAACATCCAATTTCATACAATTTCACCATCAATATAATTATATTGTCGCTCATGCATACATACGGATTACTGTCTCCACGAACGTGATGAGATTCATTCCCCATCGTAATCATTCAAAAATAATTTTCGTTTTATGATTAAAAATAATGTTTAAGAACTTAATATAATTATTTATATGAATCAGATACATCCTATTCATAACAAAAATGGTTTACTTAACCAAGTATATAAAGGAAAATGAATCAGTTAACACCCCAAACGATGATACTACTAAAATATTATTAACAAAGCAATATTAAAAGATCATATATGATATCATATTTATGTATATGATTGTTGTATAGTTTAATAACAATGATTTAAATATTATATATAAGGTTAACATACCCATGAGCAAGGAAAAGTACAAGGTAAGTGTTAATTATACAATCTCTTTACTTATCCGAGTTTGTTAATACGTAAGTATCTACTAGGACCTCTTTATCATCCACATCCGTGTTTTCTTAAAAATGTAATTCAATTTTTTTAATATTTACTAGACTATGTGTTAAAGTCCTTTATACCCTTATTTTACCACATATTTTTTGAAAGGAATATTTCTGTCATTTTCCAAACAAGGTACTTTATGACCTTTTTGAAAAAATTAAGGTAAGAATGTATTTTTTTAACTTATATGGTGGGTGAAACTATTTTCTACTGTTATAACATCATTGAAGCTTCCCATACAATATTATAAGAATATTTTCAAAATAATTTTTTTCTTTTATAATTTTTTTACTTTTAAATGGTTTCAAAATAAAAAGAGTTATTTCTTTCAAAAAGTTGTCATTTCATCTATATCAGCATCCTTTGATGGATTTAAACTTGTTTGAAGTTGATTTATTATGATAAAAATATTCCATATTGTATTGAATGTTTTGTGATATGTTTGACTGTGGATGTGTTATTTTTGTACCATTCATGGTTTATGGATAAAATATTGACATTTCGTATGCTAGTTTTAATATGAATGTTTATGTTATGTTTAAACCTTTTCATATGAGGAATTAATTAGACTTAGCAAGTGATAGGTAGAGCCCGCTAAAGATCCTCGATGAATCAATAGGTCTCATGAGACAAAATAGTTTCTTGGCATATGGCCTTGAAAAAAATATTATTTGTAGTATTGTCACAAGGCCTTGACTACGTGGTTATAAAGTCTGGCATTATGCATTTCATCATTATGAAATTGGATATTGATATTACATGTGATTATTCGACTAGTAGAATATCCATGTGAATAATTAAATAGAATTATTTTATTTATCTTTTTCATATTATGTAGAAGTTTAAGTTTAAAAGGCTTTTTTTAGTCTTATACATTGCCTTAAATGTTTATGCTT
Source organism: Viscum album (assembly GCA_963277665.1). NCBI lineage: Eukaryota > Viridiplantae > Streptophyta > Magnoliopsida > Santalales > Viscaceae > Viscum > Viscum album. Next base: position 164,293,153 of record OY728144.1, read on the forward strand.
ATATATGAAAGTTTCCACTATATTGTTATCCTTACTGAGAATCTAAGCTCATGACTTTCTATGTTTTATTTTTCCCAGGATGTGAAGAAGTATATTATTACTGACCTGTAGGTATAGTATAATGGATATGAATGTGGTAAATGTATACAATGTTGATGTTGTTTTTTCATTTTACAATGTAATTTAAAACTTATGAATGTATCTAGTACTTCCAAGGCTACTAAACTGATCATTCTTTTGGGATTTGTTCCCTTATGATCATGAGAATGTTATGTAATAATGTACCGACTCTGGGTAACTGGGGTCGGGGAATTACATTTTTTTAATGAATCAAGTTGTTATGACTTTAACAAAAATCAATTACTAAATAGTGTCAAAATTGACATAAATGAGTTTAAAAAAATACTATTTTATTAAATGATATAATAGTCATAAAATATAGGATTCATAAAACTGACTTAGATAATGTTAAAAATGTAATTAATGATCCACCTGAGGTTCCCTTGGCACTTTATAGTAACTATATTAACCATATAGTATAAAAATACAAGAAGACATGGTAATTAATTTATTTAAATAGGGTTAAATCCCAATGATAAGGTTAAATTTGTGACCTAAACTTGCCTAAAACCTATTGGTTGAGAGTATTTCAACCCATACTCATCTTATTCTTTAAATATAATACTTTTTAGATATTATAATTCTAAAATCAATTCATAATAAAATAATATTTCAAGACAATCCTAAAGTGCCTCTCCTCCCTCTTATAAAAGACCACCACCTCTACCCACTTAATCATATGTCTAAAGCCTCTTGGATCATAAAAATTATTCTCAAATAAGATCCCTAAATCCCTCCATTTCTCCTAGAAGGCTTACCTTGAGCAGAAGGAAATTAAAGTATTCATTTTGTCTCAAATCAAAAGGAGTTACCCAATTTAGAGGTAACGTCTCCTCTCATGCTCCTTTCAATAATTTTTATTATCCAACCCCCAAACCTATTATTATTTGATTATTTTATATAATAAATAGTAAAATCAATATAATATTGTGTTTTATACCAATTTATTGATGTAAACTTACACACACCTCCATATAATGGATATAGAACATACTGTTTCTGTGTATGGCGAACTACTGCCTCACGAAACGATGATTGGTCAATTTTCTCCTACCACCTCTCATGGTGGAAATTATGATGGAAATGTATTTATATATCATATATATTATATTTATATTGTCTCTATTCCTTTTTAATTCTTATTATAACATATATTAATGCTTTCCATAATGTGTATATAAGACAATTTCATTTGAGGAAGTGTGGACTACGACCCCCTCAAAGTGATATGACTCGTTCATGGCATAGATGAAATGTACAAAGTATGGTGTTAATGAACCTATTTAACATATATAACATAGATATTATAGTTAAATTTTAATATACACATGTATCATTTATTTTTCATTCTTTTAATATGATAAAGAAATGAAAACAACGTTCATGCTTACGTAGGACCTACCGTCACCATGAAGGGTACATTTCATTTCTTATCTCCAAATATTATAGAATATTATAAAAACATATATATTATATATATATATATATGAAATTTTAATCATGAATATCATTCGTTAGATTATAGACTCATGACAACATGGATAATTTGCATCAAAACTAGTTCATTTTTGACTCAAGTATCAAAAATCGACAAAACGTCCAATATGAACTCAAATAATTAAATAATTGTTATAACAAGGTAATAAGTAATATAAAATGAATAATAAAATTTAAAAAGGTTATAAATCAAGTATAAATTAACCTAAGTTTATTATTCATAAAATTAGAGAACAAACGAGACGAGTCAGATTCAAGTTAAGGGAAATCTTAACTCAATCTCCATCTATTGAGTTAAATATCCATGTCATTAGTTTTGTTTTTAAAAGAATATGTGTGAATGACCTATGATCATCTTACACTAAATATCCACTTATATTTGGTGTATTTATATTTTTCACACATATTTATTTCATTAATTTATCCTTAATCTAATGGTGAGATCTTTTTAATGGACATCATCTCAATCTCCTTTCATTGAAACATTTCTTGTCGATATGCCCCTTTATTTATTTATAAAGTCTATATATAACCCCTTTTAAATTAATTATTCATATTATATCTATGATAATTATATTTAATGTCTTTTAAAATGTTATACTTTTATGTGGCGTATAATTTAAATGTTCAAAATTGTAAAGCACTCTTTATCTAAAACATCATTTTAAATGTTTTAAAGATTTAATCTTATAAATACTTCTATTTCATATACATGTTTTCAAAATAATTTTAAGGAATTATTTATATGAGCATATTTATTTTTAAGTTTAAATTTATTTCAAAATTTTTAAAGTGTTACGAGACACTTTGATTCAAAAATATTCTTTAAAAATGTTTTAATTGTGTTTTAAAAAGGGATTGATTATTTCAATAACTTTGAATGTTTATATATATATATGTCATGAATGGAATTTATTGATTTTTTTCACTATTATTTATTTATTTTTACTTTACAAGTTTACCATTTTATTTTAAAATAATGTGTTTTCATTTATGAGTGCATGACTTGTAAAGATGAAATGTGATTTCAAAGTGGAAATGTTTTTTTTCTTTATTCTTGGTTTATGTGTTATGATTATGTTATGGTTATTGAGAATTACTTAAGTATATGGGTTGTTATATGATACACCAAGGGCGAGTGAGCCAGTGATATCTCTCTAATTCATTGGTTAATGAGATAGAGTGAAATGTTATGGTTTCTCCTAAGAGATTTAGGGAATATACTGTGATGGGTATTCCAAATGTAACCATGAAGGTTAATCTCTATATAGCTGTGAAAGATAAAATGTAAGTATGATATGAATGTCACAATTTACCTTTATGTTTTATGATTTATATGAAGTTTTTTATGAATATTATGATTACATGATGTAAGCTAAATAGTTGATGTTTTATTGGTGAAAAGTATGATTTTCTGAAAATGTTTTTCTGGGTTTTAAATATTCATAGACTAATGGTTTTATTCCTTATTTTATATTCATTACTAACCCTTTTATGCTCATACCAAATTTTTGAAATGTTTTTCATAGGGTATAAGGATGGTTAAGAGAAATGAATAATTCAATAATATTTTTTCAGGAAAATAATTCATGTTTTGTTTAAAGGGTTTCCTTTGGTGGAAAAAGTGGATACTGAGTGTAACTATCCACATGTAATGTTTGGGTCTATTATTAAATAGTTATGAACTAATTATCTAAAAATCTAAACTTGAAAAGATCCTCAATGTGAAATAAGTTCAAATTATTTACTTAACACAATATTATTTAATGTTTAAGGCCGGGGCCTTATAGTTGGTATCAGAGGATGGTTTAGACAACATTGTAGATTATCATCTTTTCTTAAGAGTTAGTGATATCATCATGGGTTTATAATTTTAATGATGATAATAATTTCAATATCTTAGAAACCCCTTTTGAGGATTATGTTATGAAATTTCAAGGTAAGTAATGGTATTTTTGGAGACATTTATTTTTGAGGTAGCTATGGGTCAGTACTTTTGGGGATGAAAAATGAAAGGTATAGAATAACCTTTGAGGCTAAAACAAGTTATGGTTATTTTTGAGGATTTTATCTCATTTTTTAATGTTATAATAATTATATAGTTTTTGAAAAAGGAAAACATGCAGACCGTGTGATAACCTATCACGTCGGACAATGTTGTGGGAATTGAACCCACAATCGGAGTGAGAATAGCCTTTATCACTTACCATTGGCCAATGTGAAGTCCCTAGTTATCATGAATTATTATTTTTAGTTAAATTATTTTATAGATTATGAATAAGTTGATTTAAGAGACATATATTTTATCTAATGGATATCCCTAGTATTGGAGAATGATTTGGGGATTATGTGTAAATAGTATTTTGGAAGATGTTTACAGTTTTTAGAAATTTATATGATTAAGGAAAATAGAACACCATGGGATTTTAATGGATTAATGGTTGAATTATATTTTAGAAGAATATATTATTTTAATTGTGTAATTATGGGAATTAAGTTATTTACGGTAAAATATTAACCTATCATGAAGAATATGTGATTAGGTTAATTAATTTTTAGTATAAGACTTTAAGAGTGATCAATTTTATTTGTATATCCATACTTAAATTTATCTTTGATGACTATGTTATTAAATTATTCTGAATTTTGGGTTTTAATATTAGTTTGGATTATTTTGTGGAATTTTAAGGACATTTTTTTGCTGAATGGTCTATGTTGAACTTTGGGCATTACTATTTATATTCGGAGATTAAAAGTAGTCCTTATCCTTATAAAGTTTTTTTTTATTTTGGGGGATTATTTTATCTTGTAATATTTTTTTTGGTTTTGGTTAATGTTTCAAGATAGGAGAAATAGATAGTTAATCTTTTGTGGATTAATAAGTTGATTCATCCTGAATACTAATCACTTGGAGAAAAATATGAGTTTGTGGGTGAAATTGATTAAAGGATAAAACTATACTTTTCAAGTAAATAAATTCCCTCATTTTCTTATTATAAGTAGTAAAATAATTCCTCAACTTTATGAAAATGTCCTTAAAAATGTGTTGTCCATTTACTTTTCCAACTGGGATATCAAAGACTCTTTAACCCATTAAAATTTTGTGGTTTTTTGATTTTAAACTTTCTCCTGATCATGTTTTCTATTACTCTATATCAGAACAATATGGTTAGTTTTTCTTCTATATCCATGTTTTCCTACATGGAATCCTACTAGGTGTTATCTCAGGTGGCCTTTGTACTTTTGTTTCTTTATTTTAAGTGGTAGTCTTATTAACCCCTTTTTGATGTGGGATTCCAATAAGGGTATTTTGAAAAGTGATACCCTAGTTATTGACCCAAAATTCAAATTACGATGATGAAATTTATTAAAGGGGTGGAGGATGTAACATCCCGAGTTTTAAGAAATAAATACTATGTATAATAGCGTACATGATACGCTATATTGAGCTTAAATGAACAACTAAATATTATTATTTAAATTTTACCATTACAACCTAGCTGTTGGAATGATGGGAATGAACACTATTATCCAAATTATGAAAATATGGTTTAAAAATGTTTATATAATGATTCATTGGTTACCAAATTTAATAGAAATGGAAAGAAAAACCAATTGAATATAAAGGATGTGTTTTTATGAAAACCTATTTAAATGTGAATAATTATTTTTATAAAATCATATCACTATTTTTGGATTATATTAATGAAATATAAACTCAATTTTATGTTTAAAATTCATATTATATGTTTTCTATACTATATATAATAATTAAATTAATTTTAAGCATAAGAGAAGATGTTTTCAAAAAAGGTATTTTTACCACCTTTTGATGAAGAACCCTTTCTGAATCTAGTTTTTGTCACTTTTATATGTTATATTTGAGAAAATAAACTTCTTATTTTGAGTCAGGAAATAAATATTTACTTTGGTTTAATTTTTTTATTTTTATGATAAAATTCATTTTTAATGAATAGTGAAACAAACTGCATTTTAATTCAAAACTTGCTTTTCATGCCATTTATTTATATTGTTAAACTATATTTTTAATTGGTTTTAAAGTGTAATTAGATTATTTTTTTTATCATTTAATCAAATTATTTTCATTGGAAGTAATTTCACATTGAAATTTAATATAAACACATGTCAATTTTTGATGGTTTTTACTTCTTAAAAGCTTGTATTCCCGTTTTGACAACGAGATTTAATTTTAAATCAATTACTAAAAATTCATTGTTTTGAATTTAAAAAAACAGATTTCATATTTGGAATCATAAGTTTCAAATTTTTTAAATAAGTACGTTTAATTTTTGGACATTATGAATAGTAACTACAATAATTATTTTTATTTACCACGCTTATAGGGTAAATTAGGTAAATAAGGGTTAAAATAATATTATAATAATATATAACTACCCTAAAATGTGTCCTAATATTATTAGATGAGTCATGGGTGACCAAAATCATCCTTAGGCCTAACGTTTGGAATTTGGGAGCCACTTGGGTGTGATAATGACATGTTATAATAATTAATTTAAAGTAAAGAGAAATACATCATAAACATGTATCCTTTTAATAAAAAAATTTTAATATGGGATTATCTAACTGATATATTTTAATATAAATTATAATTAGAAAGATAAAACTATTTCCTACATCATGGTATATTGTTTATAAATTTTATACTTTAAATAAATAAATTTATTTATGACACAATGATGATGTAGTGATTACCTTATTAATGAAAGATTCAAATAAATTATATTATAAATATTGAAATAAATGAAATTTGAATATTTTTATTCCATTGAAAATTTTTATAGATGATTATGAAATCTTTTTTTTGAGTTAATATAGTTTTTTCGAATGAATCATGTTTTTATGACTTTAAAAAAAATCAATTAGTGTAATACTAGTTCAAATGCTTATATAATGTTAAAAATTTCATTAATGGTCCACTTTATGTTCTCTTGAGATTTTAGGGAAACTATATTGACCATATAGTGTAAAACTACCAGAAGACATGGTAAGAGTTAATTTATTTAACTAAGGGTTAAAGCCAAAAGATAAGGTTAAATTTGTGACCTAAACGTGTATAAAACCTATTGGTTGAGCTTATTTGGACCCATATTCATATTATACTATAAATATATTAATTTGGAGATATTAAAATTCTAAAATCAATTTATAATAAAATAATATTTCAAAATGTTTCTAAAGTGTCCCTCCTCCCTCTTATAAAAGGACACCACATATACCCACTTAATGACACCTCTCAATCCCCTTGTCACATTAAAATTATACTCAAATAATATCCCAACATCCCTACCTTCCTCCTAGTATCCTTTAATTGGGTAGAAGGAAATTTAAGAAATCCTTTTGACTCAAATGAAAAGGAGTTACCCGATTTTGAGGTAACGTATCCTCTCATGCTCCTTTAAATTATTTTCCTTCTCCAACCCCAATAACTATTTTTATTACATTATTTTATAACTAAAACAGCATCCTAAATATAAAATTATGTTTTTATGCTAAGGGTTTGACCTAAAATTACACACACCTACATCTAATGGATATACAACATACTGTTTCTTTGTACGGTGAACTACTGCCACACGAAACAACGAATTTTCAATTTTCTCCAACCACCTCTCATGGTGGAAATTATGATAGAAATGTATTTATATAAGATATATATTATATTTATATTGTCTCTATGATTTTTTAATTTTTATTATAACATATATTTATTCTTTCCATAATGTGTAAATAAGATAATTTCATTTGGGGAAATGTGGACTACCGCCCCCTCAAAGTGACATGACTCGTTCATGGAATACATGGAACATATAAAGGATGGTGTTAATGAAAATATGAAAAATATATAACATATATATTATAATGAAATTATTATATAAATATGTATTATTTATTATTCATTCATTTAATATGACAAAGAAATGAAAGTAGTGTTCATGCGTACGTACGACCTACCGTCTCCATGAACTGTACATTTCATTTATTATCTACAAATATTATGAAATATTATAAATAAAAATATAATGTATATATATTATATTTAAATCATTAATATCATTCTAGAGATTATGGACTTATGAAAACATGGATAATTGTCATCAAAACATGGTCATTTTTGACTCAAGTATCGAACATTGGAAAAACATCCAATATGAACTTAGATAATTAAGTAATTGTTATAAAATGGTAATAAGTTATATAAAATGAATAATTAAATTTAAAAGGGTTCTAAATAAATTATAAATTATCCTAAGTTTATTATTCAAGAAATTAAAGAACGAATGAGACAATGCAGACTCAAGGTAAGATAAATATTAACTCAATCTCCATTCATGGAGTTAAATATACATGTCATTGGTTTTTTAAAAAGAATATGTGTGAATTACCTTTGATTATTTTAAAATTAATATATACATATATTTTATGTATTTATATATTTCACACATATTTATTTCATTGATTTATCCTCAACACAATGATGCGATCTTTGTTAGGGACTTTGTCTCAATCTCCTATCATTGAGACATTTCTTGATGATATTCACCTTTACTTCTTTATAAAGTGTATATAAAACCCCTTTTACATTAATTATCCATATTATATCTATACTCATGATATTTAATGTCTTTTAAAATCTTTTACATTTGTGTGGTGTTTAATTTAAATGTTCAAAATTTTAATGTACTCTTTATCTAAAACATCGTTCTAAATGTTTTGAAGATTTAATCTTCTAAATCATTCTCTTTCATGTCCATATTTTCAAAATTATTTTAAGGGATTATTTATATGAACATGAATTTTTTAATTGTAAATTCATTTCAAAAGTTTTAAAGTGGTATTGGACACGTTGATTCAAAAATATTATTTTAAAATGTTTTAATTGTGTTTTAAAAGGGGATTGATTATTTCAAAACATTTGAATGTTTTTTATATATACATCATGAATTTAATTTCTTACTTCTATGTCACTATTATGTATTGATGTTTACTTTTTAATTTTTTCATTTTATTTGAAAATCATGTGTTTTAATTTATGAGTGCATGACTTGTAAAGATGAAATGTGATTTCAAAGTGGAAATGTTATTTTTACTTTATACTTGGTTTATGTGTTATGATTATGTTATGGTTCTTGGGAATTTTTTAAAGTATAAATGTGGTTACATGATAAACTAAAGGAGGGTGAGCCCATTATATCTTTCCAATGCATTGGGTAACGAGACAGAGGTAAACATTAAGGTTTCTCTTAAGAGATTTGAGAAATATAAAGTGATGTGTATTCCAAACATAACCGTGAAGGTTAATCCCTATGTAGCTATGATAGATACAATGTATGTATTGTATGTATTCCATGAGTTACCTTTATGTTTTTTTATTTATATAAAGTTTTTTTGTAATTTTATGAATACATGATGTAAGCTAAGTAGTTTATGTTTTACGGGTGAAAAGTATGATTTTGTGAAAATGTTTTCATGGGCTTTAAATGTTCATGGACTAAAAATTTTATTCATTATTTTATATTATTTAATGATATTTTTATGTTCATCCCAAGTTTTAATTTTTTTTCATAGGGTATAAGGATGGTCAAGAGAAAGGAATAATTCAAGAATATTTTTATCAAGAAAAGAATTCATGTTTCATTTAAAGGGTTTCCTTTAGTGAAAAAAGTAGATACTGAGTATAACTATCCACATGTAATGTTTGGGTATATTATGTAATTGTTATGGCCTAATTCTCTAAAATTCTAAACTTGAAAAGATCATCAATGTGAAATAAGGTCAAATTATTGACTCAACTCAATATTATGTAATGTTACGGCCTAGTCCTTATAGTTGGTATCCTAGGATGGTTTAGACAACTTTGGAGATTAGGATGTTTTCTTAAGAGTGATGGATATCATCATGGTTTTATAATTTTAATTATGATCATAAGTTCAATATATTAGAAACCCATTTTGAGTCTTATGTTATGAAATTTCAACGTAATTAATAGTATTTTTGGAGACTTTTATTTTTGAGGTAGTTATGAGTCAATACTTTTGGGGATGAAAAATTAAAGCTATAGAGTAACCTTTGAGGATAAAACATGTTATGTTTATTTTTGAGGATTTTATCTCTTTTTCTTGATGTTATAAGAATTATAAATTTTTGAAAAAATAAAACATGAAAAACGTGTAAAAACTCGTCATGTCGGACAAGGTTGTGGAAATTGAACCCACAACTGTAGTGTGACAAGCCTTTATCACCGACCACTAGCCTACATGAAGTCCGTGGTTAGTACAAATTATTCTTTTTAGTTAAATTAATTGATGGATTAATAATAAGTTAATTTGGGAGATATATTTTATCTAATGTGTATCCTTAGTATTGGAGAATTATTTAGGGATTACATGATAAATGGTATTTTGGAAGATGTTCAGTATTTTAGGAACTTTATACGATTAAGTTAAATTGAACACTATGGTATTTTAACAGAGTAATGGTTGAATTATATTTTGGAAGAATCTATGATTTTAATTATGGAATTATGGTAATTAGGTTATTTATGGAAAATATTAACCAATTATGGAGAATATGTGATTTGGTTAATTATTTTTTAGTATAAGGCTTTAATACTGATCAATTTTATTTGGAGATACATGTTAAAATTTATCTTGAAAGACTATGTTATCAAATTCTTCTGAATTTTGGGTTTTAATATTAGTTTGAATTATTTTGAGGAATTTTAAGGATTTTTTTTATAATTGGTCTATGTTGAAATTTGGGTATTACTGTTGAACTTTCAAGATTAAAAGTAGTCCTTCACATTATGAAGGATTATTATTTTGGGGGATTATTTGATCTTTTACTAACCATTTTGGTTTTTGTTAATGTTTCAAGATAGTAAAAATATATAGTTAATCTTTTGTGGATTGATAAGTTGATTCATCCAAAATACTCATCATTTGGAGAAAAATATGAGTTTGTGTCGTACTTTGATTAAAGGATAAAACTATACTTTTCAAGTAAGTAAATTTACTTATGTTCTTATTCTAAGTAGTAAAATAATTCCTCATATTTATAAATAGGACCTTAAAACAAAAATATTGTCCATTTACTTTTCCTATTGGAAAATCAAAGATAGTTTAACCCATCACAAGTTTGTGGTTTTCTGATTGTTAACTTTCTCTTGATCATGTTTTCTATCACTCTCAATCAGAATCATATTTTTAGTTTTTCTTCCATATCCATGTTTTCCTTCGTGAAATCCTACTATGTGTTATCTCAGGTGACCTTTGTACTTATGTTTCTTTATTTTAAGTGGTAGTTTTGTTAACCCTTTTTATGATGTGGGATTGTATTAAGGGTATTTTGAAAATTCATACCCTAGTTACCAACACCAAATTCAAATTATGGGGAATCAATTTATTAAATGGGAGGAGGATGTAACATCCTGAGTTTTAGAAAAGAAACACTATGTTCAAAGCGTACATGATACACTACATTGAGCTTAAATAAACAACAAAATATTATTATTTATATGTTATCATTATAAACTAGCCGCTGTAATGATGAGAATGAAAATTATAACCAAATTATGGAAATATTGGTTACACATGTTTATATAATGATTCATTGGTTACCAAATTTAATATAAATGGAAAGAAAAACCAATTGAATATAAAGAATGTGTTTTTATGAAAACCTATTTAAATGATAATAATTATGTTTATAAAATCATATCACTCTTGTTGGATTATATTAAGGAAATATAAACTCAATGTGATGTTTAAAGTTCATATTATATATTTTCTAGACAAGATATACGAACAAATTCAATTTTAAGCATAAAAGAAGTATTTTTCAAAAAAGTCATTTTTACCACCTTTTGATGGCGAACCCTTTTTAAATCAAGGTTTTTTCACTTTTATGTGTTATATTTAACAAAATAATATTATTATTTAGAATAAAGACATCAAAAATTACTTTGGTTTAATTTTGGTGTTTTTGTGATAAAATTCATTTTTTAATAAATAGTGAAAAATACTGCACTTTAATTCAAAACTGCCTTTTCATCTCATTTATTTATATAGTTAGATTATATTTTTAATTTGTTTTAAAGTGTAATTGAATAAGTTTTTATAATTTAATCAAATTATGGTCATTGGAAGAAATTTCACAATGAAATTTGATATAAATACGTGTCAATCTTTTGTTAGTTTTTACTTTTTAAAAGCCCATTTTCTCATTTTGACAACAAGATTTAATTTTAAATTAAATTTTGAAACTTTTGTGTTTTGAATTTGGAAAAATGGATTCCATATTTTTAATCATAAGGTCTAAATTATGTAAATAGTTACCTTTTATTTTTGGACATTATGAATAGTAATTAAAGTAATTATTTTTATTCACCACAATTAAAAGGAAAATTAGGTAAATAAGGATAAAAATAATATTATAATAATATAAAACTACCCTAAAACATATCCTAATATTATTTGACGAGTCATGGGTGACCAAAAAAATCCTTAGGCTGAAATGTGGGCATTTAGGATCCACTTGGGTGTGATAATGACTTGTTATAATAATTAATTTAAAGTAAAGAGAAATATAACAAACACATGTATCCTTTTAATAAAATAATTTTAATATAGGGTTTTATAACTGATATATTTAAATATAAATATTAATTATAAATATGAAAATATTTAATACATCATGGTATTTTATTTATAATTTTTATATATTAAATAAATAAATTTATTTATGACACAATGATGATGCAATGATTACCTTATTAATGAAATATTAAAATAAATGATATTATAAATAATGAAATAAATGTAATTTAAAAATTTTGATGCCATCCAAGAATTTTATGTATTATTATGACATTTTATATTTTAGTTAATATAGTTTTTTTAATTAATAAAGTTTTTAGGACTTTAAAAAAAATCAATTACTAAAGAGGGTCAAAATTGACATAAATGAGTTTTTTTAAAAAATACTATTTAATTAATTAATATAATAGTCATAAAAATCTAAGATTCGGCCAAATCACTTATATAATGTTAAAAATTTCATTTATGATCCACTTGAGGTTCTCTTGGAATTTTATAGAAAATATATTAACCATATAGTTTAAAAATACAAGAAGACATGGTAAGAGTTAATTTATTTAAATAAGGGTTAAAGCCAAATATAAGGTCATATTTGTGACCTAAAATTGTCTAAAAACCATTTTTTGAGAGTATTTAGACACATTCTCATCTTATACTCGAAATATATTACTTTGTAGCTATTATAATTCGAAAATAAATTTATAATAAAATAATATTTCAATACTTTCCCAAAGTGCCCCTCCTACCTTTTATAAAAGGCCACCACCTCCACCCACTTACTCACACCTATAAATCCCCCTGTCTTATCCAAATTTTAGTAAAAAAATCTCCCAAAATACCTAAATTCCTTCTATAAGCCTCACCTTTATAATAATGAAATTAAAGAAATCCTTTTATCTCAAATGAAAAGGAGTTACCCGATTTAGAGGTAACATCTCCTCTCATGCTCATTTCAGTTATTTTCCTTCTCCAACCCTAACCTATTTTTATTCCATTATTTTATAAAAAACTAGTTTAATCAATATACTATGTTTTTTTATGACAAATTTTACCTACACTTACAAACACCTCCTCTAATGAATATATAACATACTATTTCGGTGTACGGCGAACTACTTCCTTACAAAACGATGATGGTTCAATTTTATTCTAGAACCTCTCATGGTGGAAATAATGATGAAAATGTTGTTATGTATGATATATATTATATTTATATATTCTCTATGTTTTTTTAATTTTTATTATAACATATCTTTATTCTTTCCATAATGTGTAAATAAGATAATTTCATTTGAGAAAGTGCGGACTACAACCCCCTCAAAGTGATATGACTAATTCATGACATACATGGAACGTATAAAGGATGGTGTTAATGAACCTATATAAATATATAACATAGATATTATAATTAAATTATAATATACATATGTATCATTTAGTTTTCATTCTTTAAATATGATAAATAAATTAAAGTAGCATTCATGAATATAATTTTGGAGATTATGGAATTATGACAACATGGATAATTTTAATCAAAACAATTTCATTTTTGACTCAAGTACCAAACATCGACAATACGTCTGATATGAACTAAAATAATTAAATAATTGTTATAACATGATAATAAGTGATATAAAATTAATAATAAAATTTAAAAAGGTTCTAAATAATTTATAAATTATCCTAAGTTTATTATTCAGGAAATTAAGGAACGAACGAGACAATTCAGACTCAAGGTAAGAGAAATATTAACTCAATCTCCATTCATTGAGTTAAATATCCATGTCATTGGTTTTGTTTTTCCAATAACATGTGTGAATTAACTTTGATTGTTTTACACTGAATATACACTTACATTGGGTGTATTTATATATTTCACACATATTTATTTCATTGAATTATCCTTAATCTAATGATGGGATCTTTGTATGGGACTTCATCTCAATCTTCTTTAATTGAGACATTTCTTGATTATATGAACCTTTATTTATTTATAAAGTGTATATAGAACCCCCATTTACATTAATTATACATATTATATCTATACTCATGATATTTAATTTCTTTTAAAATGTTCTACCTTCATGTGGCATATAATTTAAATGTTAAAAATTGTAAAGTACTCCATCTAAAACATTGTTTTAAATGTTTTAAATATTTAATATTATAAATACTCTTCTTTAATGTCCATGTTTTCAAAATTATTATTAGGAATTATTGATATGAACATGATTTTTTTTAATTTTAAATTCCTTTCAAAAGTTTCAAAGTGGTATGGGACACTTTGATTAAAAAATCTTCTTTTAAAATGTTTTAATTGTGTTTTAAATGGGGATTAATTATTTCAAAAACTTTGAATGTTTTTTATATACGTCATGAATGTAATTTCTAGATTTTTGGTAACTATTATGTAATGATGTTTACTTTACAAGTTTTCCATTTTATTTTAAAATAATGTGTTTTCATTTATAAGTGCGCAACTTGTAAATATGAAATGTTATTTCAAAGTGGAAATGTTATTTTAGCTTTATTATTGGTTTATGTGTTATGATTATGTTATGGTTCTTGGAAATTGCTTAAGTGTATGGGTGGTTCCATGATAAAACAAGGTAATGTGAGACCATTATATCTCTCCAATTCATTGGGTAATGAGACATAAGTAAACATTATGGTCTCTCCTAAGAGATTTAGTGAATATACTATGATGGAAATTTCAAACGTAACTGTGAAGGTTACTCCCTATGTAGCTGTGAAATATACAATGTAAGTATGATATGGATGCCAAAAGTTACCTTTCTTGTTTTATGATTTCTATGATGTTTTTTAGGAATCCTATGATTACATTATGTGAGCTAAATAGTTTATGTTTTATGGGTGAAAAGTATGATTTTGTGAAAATGTTTTCAAAGTTTTTAAATATTCACAGACTAATGGTTTTATTCTTTATTTTTATTTCTTACTGATATTTTTATTCTCATACCAAGTTTTTGAAATGTTTTACATAGGGTATAAGGATGGGTAAGAGAAAGGAAGAATTCAAGAATATTTTTATCAAGAAAAGAATTCATGTTTTTTTAAAGGGGTTTCTTTGGTGAAAAAATTGGATACTGATTATAACTGTCCACATGTAATTTTTGGGTCTATTATGTAATAGTTATGTCCTAATTATCTAAAAATATAAACTTGAAAAGACCTTCAATGTTAAATGTAGTCAAATTATTGACTCAACTCAATATTATGTAATGTTTAAGGTCAGGGCCTTATATATGTAGAATTACCAATGATATTTTTTTCCACTCTTGAGATAAAGAATGGTATCCCAGAAAGAAGGGATTCTGTATTGGTAGACTACACTATATGCTACCAACAATTGGAGATCTATATTACTAAAACTATTTCTTAAAAAGATCATAGGTTCAACTTCATGTGAAGAAATTGTAACTCCTAACAACATTACTCATGGAACATTCAGGGAGACCTATTTTTATTTGGGACTACTAGTTGATGACATAGAGTTTATTAAATATATAAAAGAGGTTTCAACTTGGGATATGGGGATATCTCTATGTATAATATTCACCATAATGCTATTTTAAAACAACATATATTGAAAAGACATTATATGGCATGAAACCTGCAACATCCTGACTGAATACATTCTATATGCCCAACGATATAGGCTACAAATACAAAGTATCCAATTTATTTCATTTCTAATTTTATAAATAAATATAGCTTACTGCATATAAATATATATCTCCTGTATATTTCTTAAATTTTTAACGTCATCTATTATTAAATTACATTTAATGATTTCATTATATCTCATGGAGGATTATTATATCCATAGAACAACATTACTACAAGCAATTGACAAAAATCATGATGGACAACTTGCATCCTGTTTTAGTAATCTAGTAACTTTTCTATAATACAGTATCCATAAGTTAAATTTATTCTTTCTTTCAAAAATTGAAAATGATAAATTTTAAAATTTAAATATATGATATTTTTCTTATATTGGTATAGGTTTCACAGGAATGGAAAACATATCTTTTAAAATACTGGTACCAAGAGAAAAACATTATGTAGGACATCTGACATTTTTTCAATTATTAGGTACAAAAAATACTGAATCTATTAAGTGTTAGTTTCCTTAGTTATCCTAGAAAGTATTCATACATACTACTTTTGATGTTAACAAGTGTTTGTTCCTACAAAAATCAGTAATTCAACTCATATAAGATACATATGATTTTTTTCTTATATCGGTATAGGTTTTTTGGGCACACATGCTATGCATCATTATTATAACTTCAATACCTTTTTCTTTCATGAAAAGTTTGTACTATAGTGGATTTTATGTTTTATTTATAATGTTTCAATGTTAAAATAATGGATATTCTTGCATCCCATAGTACTAAAGGATGCTCATAAACATATATCACTACGGTACACTACATCAATTTATACATATAATTTTATTGAACTTCACAATACTGATTACTGTTGAAATCTTAAATTATATAATTTTTTTGATATTAACTCACTTTTTTTTATTTCACACTCACTAACTAATCTTGGTTTGTTTAAAATCCTAAGGCTTTCAAGTTATTAACATGATTTTAGCATATTGTAATACTAAATTCTTACTAAACTGTATATAATGTGTTAATTTTGTAACTTCATACCTATCAATTAATTATTTTTCATAATGGTAATGACTGTAGTAAACTATTATAATAGTACTATAACACTATTTCTCATTTTTCTATATTGGACACTCACTGATCATCAAATATAAATGTATGATTTACTTGAAATATAAAATATTCTACATATAATGTTATATCTCTTCACTGTTATCCTCTAATGCCAGTTATATATTCTGTAATTGATACTCAACGAAATTATTTAGTTGTAGAAGAACTAAATTATAACATATAAATTCTTTGGAATGAGTATATAACATTACAGAGTAGGCTTACTATTGAATAAAAATAGGTGATGGGTTTTATTATGAATTCATTACCTTCTAGGGTTGGGGGTTGCTTTTTCATACATGGATATGGAGGCACATGTTAGACTTTCATTTGGACAGTACTAACATCTCTACTATGGTCAGAATGTAATATTATTCTCATACTTGCTTCAATTAGAACAACATCATTAATCCTTACTAGTGGGAGGATAATATATTCTAAATTTTTTATTCGTGTCTCTGTTTCAGAGCAGTAATCTTGCAATATTCAGCAAGGGAGTGTCATTTTAGAAGTTATTCAATTTACAAATATAATTATTTGGGATGAAGAACCTATGATTCATAAATAATGTTTTAAGGATCTTGATCATACTTTGATAGATATACTATTAGTAAAAAATGAAAATGCTTTAAATTTACCATTCAGTGGTCTAACAATTGTCTTAGGTGGGGATTTTAGGAAAATACTACCTATAATACTAGGTGGTAAAATAAATGACATTCTGTTTTCATGTATAGCATCGTCATATCTGTGGAAAATTTTTCAAGTTTTAACTTTGACAAAAAACATGTGATATATTTCCACTTCTTCCACTGGTGATTCAGATGAAGTACATCGATTTTCTAAATGGACTTTGGATTTTGGTGAAGGTTGCATTGGAGAGCCTAATGACGGTGAATTAGTCATTCAAATTCCATAAACATATATTATTAGCTCCACTAAAATCCCAATGTATAAAATTGTTAAATATACATACCCTAATTTCAATGATAACTATGGTGATGTTAGTTGTCAGAAAGACCACACAATATTAGCTCCAACCCAAGATATTGTTCAAGATGTAAATGAATACATGTTGTCTCTCACAAGTTCGGAAAGAAAAGATTACTTCACCTGTGATTCATTTTTCAATTCAAGTTTTGATACAAATAGGCCAGATAACATATAAATTGTTGATATATTAAATGGTATTAATTTATCTAGGTTGGATGACCACAAAATAACACTAAAATTGGGGTACCCATTATGTTTCTTTGAAATGTAGATCAATATGTTAGTTTATGTAATGGTAATCATATTATTGTTACACACTTGGGTGATCATGTTATTGGAGCACAAATTTTAAGTGGATTTCATTCTAGGTATCTTGCTTTAATTCCAAGAATAAATATGACACACTTTGATGGTAGATGGACTTTTAAATTTTAAAGAAAACAATATCCTTTGATTGTTTTGTATGCTATGAATATTAACGAAAGTAAATGACAATCACTATCTTTGGTCTGGATATATAATCAAAAGCTTGTGTTCGGTAATGGTCAACTGTATGTTTCTATACCTAGGTTCACGTCACCAAAAGGTTTGAAAATAACAGTTGATGATAACAATAACACTATCTGTGATTCCACACAATATATTGTCTATACGGAAATATTTGATAACTTGTCTTATGTATCTTTTAAATTAAAATATTAAAATTTCAATGTTGTTTACCATTTCAGATATGTGTAATTTCATTATTTTAATTATTTATTAATATGTTTTTTTTACATAAATTTAAATAGTGCATATTTTCAAAAATGTCTCGATCAATTACCCCAATGAATGAGATTACCGTTGAGGATTATGAAACACTAAATATACAAGTTCGTGTTTTCAATATGTGGTGGAATTCAATATCTAAGTACTCTAATGATAGGATTTATTTTGATCTCATTCTTGTTGATGAACATGTGAGTTAACATATAAAAATAAGTCTGTTTTTTTTCCATTGTAGTATTATCATGTATAAATATTTCATTGAGATATACTATGACATTTTCATTTGATATATTTTTATTATATTTTACTCAACATTTAAAAATACCTTCTTTAGGGAATAAAGATTCAATGTATAATTAATAACCATGAAATTACCTCTAAATAAAAATATATATTGTGTGAAGGATTGTTCTATATTATAAAGAAATTCCAAATAACTGAAAATCACGGCAACTACTTGGAAATTAGACATGTCTACAAAATACTATTCACATAAAGATGCATGTTCAACCATGTGATACATAAATGCCACTATTCAGTTTTGATTTTACTTCTTTTTATAACATTATTCAAATATGGGTCGAGGAAGAAAATCTAATATGTAAATTTTATTACTAATTCAATTCCTATTTGTTTCTATATTTTCAATACACATTTACTACATGTAAACTAAAAATCACTCATCTAGAGAAAATGAACTCACTGCATATAATTCACTGTTATATTTATATATACCACACCTTATTAAATTATGAATTAAAATGTCTTTGAAATAATTATAACTTTCATTAAATAATGTTTCGTTCATTCTTATTTGTTTTAGAAATTATTGGACATCTACATTACTCACATCCTCTACAATCTATGGGTAATTTGAACTTGAATATGTAGATTTTTTTAGAGGATGAAAGGCCAGTCATTATGTATTCTTAGTTTATGTGATAGAAAAATTAAATTGAACAATAATTGTTCTTTATTTTCCAATAGAGGGTTAG
This sequence comes from Viscum album, assembly GCA_963277665.1. Lineage (NCBI taxonomy): Eukaryota > Viridiplantae > Streptophyta > Magnoliopsida > Santalales > Viscaceae > Viscum > Viscum album. Next base: position 164,312,926 of record OY728144.1, read on the forward strand.
AAGTTAAACCCAATTTATGGGGTGAATATGTAAATGAAATGTCATGTTACTTGAAAAAAAATAAAGAGACATCTACTGTTTTGATATTAAAACTTATCAGGGAAAAGATATTGGATAGTATGATTTCTATATCCACTGTACCATTTTTATCTTTCTATTTTATGTTATTTTTTTAAGTTACTTAAAAACTAATCTCTATGATTTTATTTTCAAACTACTTCCAGCCTTTGTTATTTTCATAACTATCATTAATGAAACATAAATTATTTTCAACCTAGATATTCCTATGGTCGACATCTTGAGAAGCAGGTTCCATTTTACCTTATATTACTTGTGAATTTTTAATATTTCATTCACTATATACCCAATATGTAATATCCAATTTTTATTTATTTATATAGTATCATCTTATGAAATTATCAGGTCTGTGTTGATAATTCAATCACAGTTTCATAGTCCACCACCAACATATCCCCTAGTTCTTCTACAAAAATGCTATGTTGGAATAATAAAAAAACCAATTATTATGTGAAAAAGCATCAAGAGGTTTATAATATATCCTTAAATTTTAAATTTCATTATGTAGTGTTATGTAATGTACAATTATGTCCTTCTATATTCTAAATATTATAATGTTCCTAGTCTTCTATAGCCAACAATGTTCTTAATTGATGTCATGTTAAAAAAATCCAAAGCACCCATAACTAGTTTTATTAATTATTCAACTCTTTTATGAAGAAAGTGCACACTTTATATGGAAAAAATTTGGTTCTAGAATTAAAAAACGACTCCTAATAGCACTACTCCCAAGTTTTTATTTTTTATTTTTCTTGATTTCTCATTATTACATCTCTATTTGGTTAGTATTCAAGTATATTTTTTTATATGAATCCTTGTGTAATTATAATTTTAAATTCAACATATTTAGAGTGGAAATGATAGAGAATGATATCACTAACTCATTTTTAGTTGTTCTATTCGACAAACAAGTAATGCAATTCATATATAAAAAACTAAATAGTTAAGGAATGGTTTGATATAGGCACAACCATACAATTGTTTATATCATGTCAATATATATTCAGTTTATTTAAACTAACATTTCTTTTCATATTCTAATTAGGGCGATGATGAGTCTGGTTTTCCTATAGAGTTAAATATTTTCAAATCAATTTTTTATCTTATCAATTGATGTATCAAATTACAATATTCAAAACCATCACCATTCATCAGAACAAAACACATACAAAGTAATTTTCATCCGAAAAAAGAAAAATTACATCATCCATTTTAATGAAATATTTGTAGAAAATTAGGTACTACTAATTATATACTCCTAAATTCATTTGAAATAATAAACTGTAAAACATTACTCTTTGTATACTTTTTATATAGGATCATCATAAGAGTGGATCTTCACGAGTAAGTAGTGGGATTGAACAAAACCAGGTAAAATTGTTTTTAATTTCTCCAATTTGGTTTATTAGCATGTAAATATCACCTTATTGAAATATTCCTTTTATCTTTGGATCATAGGATCTTTAGAGTGGTGGATATTTTCGACTATGTTAGAACATTGACACAAGATTTATTACATCAACTGCAGATATTTTATCTAATATGGTATATAACTATTATCTTGAGTAAATTTTATTTTCATGAAATCATTATAACTACAAAAAATACTTTTTTCCAGGTCTTTTGCATTTTTTATATATTTAAAACATATCGTTCTTTTAATCTTACCAAATAGATATATTTAACATTCTGATTTTTGATTATATGATTACAATTGTCACCTATATTGGCTACTAATTCTTTTAAATACATTATCTATACAAAAAAACTATCGTGTGATTTTGATATTAAGGACGGGGAGCAGCATAATCTTCTAATATCTCTAGACACCACAACTATAATAATCCATGTCACTCGAATGAACGAAAAGTTACTAAACAAGAGTGATAAAATGACTGAATTTTTCTGCTACAATTGCAAGGTAATACTTCATTTTGATTATTTCTTTTATTTTTATATTTTTTTTGTGAATTATAATTTATGGTAATAATGGTGTTATCCTATGTAGTTTATACATGGTTTATTTGAATAGGCTTACCCTATTTTCTAAAGGAGACTCTAGCATGGCTTTTTCATAACATATGTTCTATGTACTTCATTTAGGTTTTGTACAAACATTTTTTCTACAGTGATATGTGTTGATTCCATTATCTATGACAACTATTGTGTGCTTCCTGATATTTTCCATATATCTCTTTCTAAGTTTATGTGTTTTTCTATGTTACATGAAATTTTTAAAACTTCCCATTTCATATGTTAACTTATTTCAAATGGTAAGAATCAGATAATAACACTCACTGAATCAATAAATTAAATCAGTACTGCTCTATAAAACTGAAAATATAAATTCACTATTTATTACTGAACACATTATGAAGTCTGGATTTAGTAGAAGCTTTGAGTATATAAAATTAGTGTAAAAGGGAAGGGGAATCATATGACATGTATTAAAAAAAATGATCACTCAAACATCAATTTTTCTAGGTCATTAGTTAGGAAAATGGCATAAAAATCCACCTTTGACCTTGATTAGATGTCATAGTATTCAATAACTATAGACCCAAACCTTGAACACACAGTCAGTGCCTAGGAATGAATCATAAAATCCAAATTCATTAACACCAAAATTATATGTGTATCTAGAATTATTACCTAAATTTGAACATATTTCATCCCTATATATTTTCTTAATAATAAAATATATGTTATGTCTCCATTTACCTATAGATGAATACTAGCTTGGATATTTTTTAGAAATTATGATAGATAGTATTCTGGCTAGGGGTTGTAATGATCATATTGGAAAGTCTCCAGTCATGTCAGAGGAGAATTAATATTTTGGAGCTTCATAGAAGATCCTCCAATAGGAATTTATCAAGATCTCTATTCCTCTAGGGACTAATGAGTATGATTTAACCTAGAGTATTTTGTTGTTGAATCATTTCATGCTGTTTGGTTAATATTATATTGGAATAATTAATCATATGGTTGGAAAATCATAGTTACAAAGTGGATGAAGAAGAAAGTATGTTCCATATATCTAGATGTTGGGATTGAGGATGATTTTGAATAGTTAAGACCCGATTCATCCTTAATGGATGGTAAAGGTACTTACATGCCTTCCCAAACTTCTTATAACCGCGTTTAAGTGGGAACCATAGAAACAAATTTATATTTTTGTAATACAAATAGTCAAGGGTTATTCAGGTAGATATTTTGTTAACTGAGGGAAGAAATAATTTATTCCAAGATACCTAAACTAATAACTAATAGATAATATGATAAGGAATTGGGCCCAAGGTATAAGAGATGTCACCCAGATAAGAGTAGCAAATTAAATTACTACTACTCCATAAAACTAAAGAAATCAATGAACTGTTTATAGATGAACCTAGTCTGAAGTCGACATTCAATGGTAGTTTTAAGTATATAAAATGAGAGGAAAATGGAAGGCACATCACAAAACATGAATTAAGTACCTTACACATATTAATTCATATTTATTATTATCACTTATGTGTCATTCAAACTTTCAATTCTGATATTTCAATATTCATTAGTATTTATTCTTATTTTTAAACATTATTGTATCTATAGATAAATTTGTTGGAAGATTTTGAAGTTGCATATTGAGTACAAAGGAATAATGTTATTGTATCATTCTAAAACTTCAAATAACTTTCAAATTACTAACAAATTACTGCACATATAAACATTAAATTTTTTGTTGCATTTATTGATTGACTATTTATCATTATATATTAAAATTTATCACTTTATCTTTTCTTGTACTCATTATTAACTAGTTTCTTTTATTTTAGTTTTATATCACTTTGTATTTCACTATACAAACTAATATATTTTTTAATATTGTTTAAAATTTATTGTATTCATGTAAGTGAAATCTCCATCCTCAAAAAATTAATAAAACTCCCATCCTTTAAATTTATCCTTTATGTTTTTTACTATTTTGACTCTCTCAATATTATCTCCACTTTTATTCAAATATTATGAAACACTAATGTGTGATTTAAATATATTTAATATTAATTTTCGTTATTAACTTTTAAAAATAGTGTTTTTATTGAAAATAAGCATTGATCCATATTACCATGTGGACGTACGGATGAGTACTAGTTGAGTAAAGAATATGGATTAATCAATATTTTACTAGAAAAAAAATTATTTTAAATGTATAATATAATATGTATAAATAATATATGGTTTAATTAATAAATATATCCATGATAAATAATATGGACATTCAGGGAAAATTTAATTTCCATATTAAAGTGAATAATTCAAGGAAAAGTTAATGACTACAAAAATGAATCAAGGAAGTTAATGTAAATACTTTCCTTGGTCAAAATTATCATAAACCATCTAGAGTAAGAATAAGGATGACACTAATACAACATATACCCATTGGAGTATGAATAAAGGGTTATTGTTGTTGATAAATAGAAATACCATAAGCATATCTTTAAAAACATTCTTGAGGAAAATATCGTTTTTATTTTCAAAATCAGTTTTTAAAACTAAATGTTTTCAAAAAATTTTGAGAATTATATTATTTGAAAATAACCTTTGAAACATATAAAATAATCTTTAAAATATTTGAGTGGTCATGATGGCTAGAAATTCCATTCATGTCATACACATTAAAACACACATTCCTTTAACTTTTTAGGTCCAAGCCAAACGATCATTTCTTTAAAATGACATGAATATTTCATTCATTTTTTTTGTAAAAAGTCAAAATGGGTAAAATATTATTTAATAAATAATTTGTAAAAGGGGTAAATTTATTTTGGAAATCATTTTCAGAAAAGTAGGTTTTAGTAGACTACGAATCTCCGACCAAAGAGAGAAATGTAGTCAGATTTTATTAAAAACATTTTAAGTACCAAATATTGGAAAAATGAAACTATTACTTTAAAATATCATGAATAAATATAGTATAATAAAATTAAATGGGTTTACTAAGGAATCATCAAATAATTTCCTTAAAAAAATTCAACAATAAATAATATCGATTAGAATGAGTTTGTGAAATAAGCCCATACAATGATGATACTGTTAGAATTGGAATTAATAAATTAATTTATTATGTGTATAAAATTTTAATATACATAAAAAAATTATAATAAAAAAATAATACAATTAAAATTTATTTTAAACATAATCTTATAATATCAAACATGATGAAGAAGTAATATAACCTAATGGAAAGAAATTGAGTTATGATATTCTTTATCACTTGGTAACTCTTAAATAAAATATAATTAGATTAAATAATTCAAATTTAAACTTACAATAATAGGAATTATTAATTAATCAAGATATTACATGTCAAAGGGTTAGTATATATGCCATATAAAAATATTTGGTGCATAACATTATAATATGCTTCACTGATGGGAAATTGAGATGAAGTGCCTTAACTCATGATTCCTTTTGGTTGAACTTGATTTAAACTTATGTGTAGTAGTTTTAAAAATGTTAATAACCTATAAAAGATACATAATAATATTATTAATATCATATATTATCCTTTAATGACATATTATCACCCTTTCGTTAATAATCTTTCATTATTTTCATTATTTCAGGTGTTAATTGTCTTATTTTCTTATGTGTGTTTTGTCATGAAAAATATTACTCATTCATATATTATATAGTTCCATGATCTCAAGAATAATAAGTATAACATAATTATAATATTTATGCATCAATTGAGCTTTTAATACAAATAATGAATTATATTTTTTAGAAATGAAGCACGTTATGATCATGAAGATGGTAGGCCGTACGTGTGCTTGGATAACGTTTCCATATTTTAATGATTATTATTTAATGGAGGTAAGTAATATTTTATATTTATAGAATAATAATAATATCATATATACTATATTATTTCTTTAAATATAATTATATATATATCATATATGTGGTGCGTTGACGAAAAGAGAGTCACATCACATCGTGAAGGTTGTAGTCCACACGTACACGAATGATGTAATCATTTTTCAGTGTAAGAATGAAAATGATATATTATCTTTTAAGAATTATAGATAGGAAATTAGTATAATAATTATGTAATTTATATCACGTATAATAATCAAATGTATTCTTATTACCTTTTATGTAAAGCATTAGTGAAAGTTGAATCACATTACTTCATGAGGCGGTAGTCTGCCATACACATGAGTGACGTTATTATATACTCTATAGAATGAGAAATATAAAGATATATAAGATATAATAACTACATAGTTATAATTATTTTATAAATATCATAAATATACTTTATATCCATCCTCATACCAAACCATGCGATTTGTAAATGAAAAAAATGAATGACATCGTTTTGCGAGGCGGTAGTCTTTCGTACACACGATTGATGATTTCATAAACCATTTGATGGAAGTGAATATGGTTATATGTCATTGCCTTAACAAATTTTTTTTAGTATATGAAATATATTGAGTTCATTATATCATCATGTTTTGATAATAATTGAAGAAGGTGGAATAAGAAATAAAATAAAAATGCTCGTTGAATAATGTTAGCTCTTCTTTGGGTAACCTTTTTAGGTTTGCACTAAATCCTTACAAGGTTGGATTTATACCAAAAATAAAGATTTAAGAAAATTTAAGGCAATTTTTTAAGTTATTTTGGAATTTATTGTCTGAACCAATTGTTTTTTAAGGTGCAATGAAGAGAGGAGAGTGGGTGGATTCTATAAGTGAGTTGAGTGGCACACTTGTGATTTTTGAAAAGAAAAATATGTACCCACATTTTCCACTTTAAAAAAGTGTAAAAAATAGGGTATTGTAAAGATTTATAAATTATAGGGTCTAAATATTTCCATAAAATAGATTCTATACAAGTTTTTATGAAATTTTAACCCTTATCTTTTCAGTTTATCCCCTGGTAAATCCTTTTTTACCTTAACCGTGATAAATAATTTTTACTATTTTCACTATTTATTTTGGTCAAAAATTAAGTTAAAATTAGATAATATAAATTATTATTATTAAAAATTTATAATATATTTTTAAAAATTCAATTTATATAAGTGGTAATATTTAATTTAAAATTAATCTCATGGATGCAATGAGAAAAGGGGGTTTGAAAGAGAAAATTTTCAAAAGTTTACAAAGTTTTCATTTCAAAATTTAATATGAAAATTATTAAAATGACACAAATTGGATTAATAGATATACAATTGAACTAATTTCACTTTAAAACCAATTGAAAATATCATTTCACTTCATAAATAATTTAAACGAAAAGACAATTTTCAAATAAATTTAATTATTTTCACTATGCATCAAAAAATGAAATATTTCAGAAAAAATATAAAAAATTCAACATATAGAAATATTGATATTATGATTTCAAAAATGAAGTAAATTTTATCAATTAAATTTTAAAAAATTGTGAAAAATTAATTTTAAATTTTGTGCGCAAAGCGTGACTAAACCGTCTTTTAGAAAAAAATAAAGTTTTTCAGAACAGATTTATATTTCATTTAAATGATGATTATTATTTTTCTAATCAATGGATTACTATAAATTTCATTATTTATTTTTTAATATTTATAATCAAATATTTAACAATAAGGTTATAATGGTATACTATAGTATAGTTTATTTTAACTCAGGGTTGCGTGTTCAGCAAGCCATCAAAGAGATTAAATTTATTTTAAAATAAATATTTCATAAGGTCTTGAGTGTTATATTTTTTTATAATATTGTTTTTGTTTGTAATATAAACTATTGAAAACTATATTCATTTTTAAAATCTATAGGTGTCACATTCTCCTCACCTTAAATAAATTACGTCCTCACAATTAAAACTTGATCTTAGTAATCAAGGGTTTGACATGTGGAATTACTGTTGTAGAAAAACCCACATCATAAAAGGGTTAATAAAAAATCCTCTTAATAAGAGAGAAAAGTAAGTAAAAAGGTCATACGAAATAAAAAACTAGGTTTCCTATTATGATAACATAGGTGTGCATTGTAAACATAGACATAGAAGAAAAAATAAATAATCATAAAGAGTGATAGAGGTCATTGATCATAATAAAGTGAATGATAAATGGAAATTTAAGGACCTAAAAACTATAAATATATAATTATTTAGAAGACTATATGATTCATCATATATGGATGCAATAGGATAATTTTTTTTATCAAGATCCTTTCCCAAAATTCAAGGAATTATTTTACTATCTAAGATTATAAGGGAATATACTTGATACGTTTCTATATTATAAGCACAATTTCATCATTTAGTTTTTCTTCGATAAATTTCCATTTCATTACTTTATATAAGAAATTAATATCTAGAAATGAATTTTTTATGCCTGAAGTACTAAAATTTACTTTTAATGGATCGTAATATCCCTAATATAATTAAAATTTATTCCTTTGATATCAAGATATTATTATGAAAAAATGGTTTACAGAGGTTATCCAATATGCATGAATCTCCATATGGTGGAGTAATATATTTGTATCTAAAGTCTCATCCAAAGTTCAACTTAAACCATTTCATAAATTATTAACCTTATGAAACTTCCAAAATATGTAGATCCAAAACTTTAAAAAGAAGGTCATTGGATTTTCAAAATAAAATTTTTATTAACCACCCAAGCATCATGAAGTAGATCTTAATCGTCACATACCAAACATGTGAATACCTTCATCATGTATTTTCTTGAAATATGTTTTTAACATGAATTTCCGTAAAAAATTATTGAAAAAATTAATTCTTCTTTATTCCTTAATTAAAACATATATTATTGGATATATTCTATAATTATAAATATGTTATAACCTCTATCAATGATAATATAAACCACTTTCTAAACAAATTAATAATCAGTCCCAAGGTAGTTAGTACTATCCAATTTACTTTATTCATATTAATCATCTCTTTGTCTCAAAATTCTTATCTTAAAATCAGGAACATATTAAGAGTTATCTTTCCATCAATCATGTATTTTACAAGAAGTTAAACTTTCCACGAAATCATTTTTCTTGGAAATCGGTACCACTCAACATACTCTTTCAAATCCTTAATGAAAAAGTACTATAGTACAATCCTTATACATTTCATAATTCTTATAACCAGTATATCATTTGTAAAATAATAAATGAAATAATTCTTGAATCCAAAACAAGAACATTAATCATTCCTCTCCATATATGGTAGTAACATAAGCTTGACATGATCTATTTTCTTATTTTGAGGTATATTCCTTTGATGCTTGCGACATTGATTTGTATAGTGCCCCATCTACAAATAGTTGAAGCATTGCACATTGGAAATTTTTTCTTACCCTTGAAATCATAATAGTGGTGGAATTTCTCTCCACACCTATAGAAAACTTCCATTTCTTTTAAGTAAGCACCAGAGTATTTCTTTCCACAATTATAAAATTTTGAAAAATCCTTATTTCCCTTATTTACTTTAGCCATTTTTTACCTACCATCCTCGTCTTCTACTGCTTCCTTTAAAATCTATAATAATTAGATAATTCTTTCTCTATCTTATTAGCACATGATACTTTGTAATCATATTATTAAAATGTTTGAGATGCTATTTCCCTTAGAAACATTGGATTAATCCCATCAAATAAATGATCATTATTACTCTTTGGATTACATGAATTGATTCAGTTACCATTCCTTGTACTTGGAGCAATTTATAAATGATATAATACACTATATAAGATCATATATTTATTAAACATAATTTATAGTCCAAAAAAATAGTGAAATACTTAACATAAATTGAAAAAATTATACATAGATAATCTCATAATCATAAAATGGTTTCTCTGGGGATATATTTATTTTTAAATCCTTCATAATGGTTTGAAAATAAAATGTAAATTATTATAAACATATCCCTTAGAGTGTCAAACCAGGTGTACAGTAAGGCCCATTTTCATGTACTTGGTGATGATTGAGTCAAGCCCAGTGCACCCTTTTCAGAGTTATTACTGCTAGGTACATCTATTCTAGAACCAATTCTACTTGTAGTATCCAGACATGAATATATTTTCTAGGAAAAAATATATAATATACTCTTTACCAAAAATTTAGGATGTTATTATATACTTATCCTAAAATTATATCATTAGATGATGTTCCTTAATATATGTTTTCCTAAATATAGTTCTCAAAGTTTCTACTAAAATTCTTTTAATACCAACTATAGCGACCCTGAACCCTATAGCCTGGAGTTGATGTATTTTTTATTACATTTTAATAAGATACAAGGAATCAAATATTTAAGGAACAAATAGTTTAGTAGTCTTGGTAAGATAGAGACATACATGATTCCCATATTACATTTGAAAAAACAAATTAGATTTTTTTGAGAATATCATTATTCCATCTATTATATCCTTGTAAATAAATAATTATACACTTCATGGAATCCTTAGAAAGGAAAAAAATAAGGGTGATCTCAAATTCTCAGTAAGGTTTAAGTACAATAAAAACTATCATGAATCAATAAAGAATAATCAATATGAAAAATTAAATAACTGAACACACATTCCATTTAAAAAAACTTGAATATCATTGTAACATCCCAAGTAAGTAAAGAATTATGAATTTTCATATCTATTTCTATTTATGAATTAGATAGTGTTTGAGATGCTTAAAATGAGAATAAATCCAATCTTAAGCATAGTATACTCTAATATTTTTTAAAAGATTATTTTACCACCTTTTGATGGTGAACCATTTTTAAATATATATTTTGACAATTTTATAAGCTATATTTGTCAAAATAAACATATTATTTAGAATCAGGGCATTGAAATTTACTTTGGATAATTTTTTGGTATTTTTCTGACATTGTTCATTTTTTTAATGAATAGTGAAAAATACTGCATTTTACTTCAAAACTGCTTTTTCATCTAATTTAATTATATAGATATGCTGTCCTTTTAATTGGTTTTAAAGTTTAATTATAATATATTTTTACCATTTAATCCAATTTTGGTCATTGTAATTAATTTAACTTTGGAATTGTGCATAAACAAGTGTCAAACTTTTAATAGATATTGTTTCTAAAAAACCCGCTATTTGTTTGACAATGGGAATTATTTTTAAATTAATTACTACAATTTCTATGTTTGGAATTTGGTAAAATGGAGTCCATATTTGGAATCATAAGGTCTACATTATGTAATTAATACTCTTTTGTTTTTAGACATTATGAATAGTAACGACGGTAATTATCTTTAATTATCGTGATAAATTAGTAATCGGGTAGTTAAGGGAAATAAAATAATATCATAATAATATAAAATGGACCCAACATGTGTCATAATTCAACTGGTTGTGTCATGGCCGACCATGGGATTCCTTTTTCCAACTTTGGGACCCCATGGAATCACTTTTGTGTGATGGTGGCATTTTATCTTTTTATTTATAACACCATGATGATGCAGTGATTACCTCATTAATGAATGATTTAAATAAAATGAAATGATAATGTAAAATCTAAGACTTACACTTATCAAAAACCTATTGGAGGGGTGTATTTCGAACCCTTATCAACTTATCCTCAAAATATATCATTGTGGTACCTTTAAAATCTGAAACTCATTCTATAATAAAGTAGAATCTCATGACTTTCCAAGAGTGCCCCTCCTCCCTCTTATAAAATGCCCCACCTATACCCCCTTACCCACACCTCTCAAGCCATTGGCTCAGAAAAAATCTACTAATTTTATCTCTCCACATCCCTCTCTTCATCATATAAGCCTTAACTTAGGCATAAAGTTCTTCAAGAAACCCTTTTGGTTCAAACCAAGGGGAGTTACCCGATTTAAAGGAGATTAAAGAACGATCAAGTCAAGTCAGACACGAGGTAAGGGACTTCATCTCAATCTCCTTTCATTGAGGCATAATTTGTTTTATACACAAATTTATTTTATATGGTGTATAAACCTCTTTGAATTTTACTTTTATTCAAAAGGAATCTTTTTATATGAAGCGTTTTACTAAATGACAAAAGGGAATGTTTTGTCTTACGTATGCGGTGACACTGACTTCTCTGCCGCCATTACCATTATTTGAGTTTCGGCTTCCTCTATAGGCCATACCTTTTTTAAATGAAAAATAAATACCATGTTTTATTTTTCTTTTATTTTGGTATTGAAAATGGTTTTGATAATGTTTTGATTATATCAATGTGTTTTTGATATCTTGTGATTGAAATGTGGAAATGTTATGTTTCCTTTATGCATGTTTTATGTGATAAAATTATGTTATGGTTCTTGGGAATTGTTTATGAAAACGGGTGGTTCTATGATAAACTAAGGGCGGGTGAGCCCATAATAGCTCTCCAATTCATTGGGTAATGCGAAGGAGTTAAAATCTAAGGTATCTCCGAAGAGATTTAGGGAATATACTGTGATGTGTATTCCAAACATAACCCTGAGGGTTACTCCCTACGTAAGATTGTTATGAATACCTCAAATTACCTTTATGTCTTATATTTTCTATGAGTTATTCATAAAACTTATGATTTCATGAGGTATGTTAAAGTGCTTATGTTTATGAGTAAAGTATGTTTTCAATGATTCTTATGTATACATGGACTAAGGTTTTCTTTCTGTATTTTTATATCCCTTACTGAGCTTTTTATGCTCATCCCAAGTTTTTTTGAAATGTTTTTCACAAGTCAAGGGAAATGTATGTGATGTGATGATAGTGTCAAGGAAGTTTCATGAAAGAATCTGTGTTTTATTTTAAATATGTTTCCTTTCATGAGAAAATTGAATATTTTATTTGATGTAACCACCTTGTTTAAAAGTGGAATGTAATGCATGATTTATTATCTAATTATCTAAAAATCTAAACCTGAAAAGATCCTCAACGTGTATTCTTGTAATAAATCAAGATTAAGTAATGTTTAAGGCTGGGGCCTTATAATCATGATAAGATAAGGCATACTAAATATGACAAGGTAAATAACTAAACCCACATACCATTTAAATAACTTGAATATCATTATAAGATAAGGCATAATCAATATGTTAAGGTAAATAACTAAACACACATTCAATTTAATCAATAAAATGTGAATGAAATGCATCTAAAGATAATATCATTGTGAAAATATTATAGATAATAAAAAATAAATTCTTAATGAAGGAAATGTTTAATTATTGGACATCATGATCTCAGGCATCATGAAAACCTCTATTATCAAGATCTATCCCCAAGGAAATTCAAAAATGTTGGGTAGAAACCCATTTAACTATGGCTAGCCAACTGATTCATATCATGAGATCTATCAACGCATCAAGTGGCTATCTATAATTAAGAACCACCCATGTCTTCATATCCAAATCATTCCTCATATATCGAATAATTAATTTAATTCATGAATAATGTAAATTATCATCAAATATATATATTGATCAAAGAATACAGATTTACCAATATTTCCTGAGACAATCAGATAACTTTAAATGTATAACACCATATTTAGAAATGATATAATATTTAAGAAATAAACATATCCATGATAAATAATATGAATATTTGTGGTAAATTTAATGTCCACAAGAAAGTGAATAACTCAAAGGAAAGTTAATGACTACAAAAATGAATCAAGGAAGTGAATGTTAAAACTTTCCTTAGTCAAAATGATCATAAATAATCTAGAGTAAGAATAAGGATATATGAAATAAAATATATAAACATTGGAGTAAGAATAAAGGGTTTTTTTGTTGATTAATAAAAATTCTATTAAATTATATTTTGAAAAATTCTTGAGGAAAATATCCTTTTAATTTTGAAAATAACTTTTCAAATTAAAAATTTCACAAAACATTTGGAAATTAAGATTATTTGAAAATAAAATTTTAAAATTATAAAATAATATTTAAAATATTTGATTGGTCATGACGGCTAGAAATTCCGTTCATGTTGTACACATTAAAATAGTGATTCATTTAACTTTTTTGATAATATTCAAATGGGAGTTGTTTTTAAAATGACTAGAAGATTCCTTTCAATTTTTTTGTAAAAATTTAAAATGGGTAAAAAATTGATTTAATAAATAATTTTGATAGGGGTTAAAAAAACTTTTTAAAACCTTTTTAGAGAATAAGGTTTTAGTAGAAAATATATTTCCGACTAACGAGAGAAAGGAATTCAAATTTTCTTAAAATCATTTTTTAAAATATTTTAGGTACCATAGAGTGAAAAAATTGTATTATTAATTGATAGTATCATGAATAACCATAGTATAAGAAAATAAAATGGTTTTATTATGAAATTTTTAAATAATTTTCTTCAACTAAAATTCAGAAATAAACAATCTCGATAGGAATGATCTTGTGAAATAAACCCTTACAATGATCATAATGTTGAGGTGATAATTAATCAATGAATCGATTATATTTATCAAATTTAAATCTAAAAAAATTGTAAATAAAACATACGATAATCCAAAGTCATTTCACACATAATATTATAAAATAAAATATTATGAATAATTAATATAACCCAATGAAAAGAAATTGAGTTATAAAATTCATTACCACTTGGTAACTCTTAAATTAAATACCATTGGATGAAATAATTCAAATTAAAAATTAAAATACTAGGGATTATTAATGAATCATGGTATTACATGTAAAAGGGTAATTATTCACAACATATAAAATAAATTAGATTCATAACATTACAATATGCCACAATGAAATAAAATTGAGACGAAGTCCCTTACCTCACACTTCCTTTTGGTTGAACGTGAATTAACATCCTATATAGTGGTTTTAAATCTATTATTAACCTATAATAGAACCATATTAATATTTATAATATCTTATATTATCCTTTTATAACATATTATTGTTAGGTCATAATATAAAAAGTATCCCAAGGGGGGTGGGGGGGGGGTGAATTGTGTATTTTCAAAAAATCTTCCACAATTTTGGATTTTGACACCCACTATGATTTATATGTATATGAAATATTTACTTCCTTTGAAATAATATGCAGTGGATAAATAAAAATAAAGGAAAAAAATTTATAGTGGTTTGGGGCACAAAGATCCCCTAGTCCACTCTACCAATTACTCTCTCTATGAGCTTTGTAAATTTCACTAGAATGATCCTCTTATCACATGACCATGAATTAACAACTAAGTGTAAAAAATTGACACCATTACAATAAGGCTAATAATAGATAATTCTGGTTCTATAATAGAGATCCGGATATCTATAGCTTAGATCGATAAGTTGATACTCCACTACAACTGAGTACGAGCAGTTGGAACTCTAATAAATCAAAAGATTGATTTCAAAGGTTCAAGTTGATCTTCACAGTTGCAGTAGCAAGCAACTAACAATTGGTGGATCTTCTTTTTCAGAAAATAATATCTTCAAGAATGAAATAGTCTAAAGTGATCCTTGTTTCAAAATGAGCTTCAATAACGTAGAAACTAAACAACAGTAGTAACTTGAGTTTGAAATATGTAGAACTTTGAAAGTGTCGCCTCTTTTTTAAATAACATAGATTCGATCATTCGTTGCAGTAACACTGCAAAAGACAATTTTAATAGTGTAGTCGCATGTGTGAATTTTTTATCAAACATAATTTTTTAAGATATGATCTTAATGAATAGAAATAATATATAGTTTTCTTTGGTATTACAAATCCAAAAGAATAGCCTAATTGATCATGAAAATTAAATTCCCAGTTGACAAGGGGAGTCTTAACTTCCCTTAGGAACAAGATTAATTTTATATGATGAATACTGTTCTTTAAAACAATCATAACGATCCTTAAATTGGTCTTAAATTATGATTTGATCATTTTAGCAATCCCAGATTTAAATTGTGGCTTCAAAACTTCATCGTTGTAAGCAAAACATAGGTCTGAACTGTGTAGTACAAGGTTCCTTCGCATAGCATAGGGTTACTTCACATATCATAGGGTTTCTATACATGTATGGTTCCTTAACTATACTTTCATCTTCACATAATAAAGGAAAAAAATTAGTGTAGGGATGATAATCCATATGTTCACCTTTTTAGCATAATATCCCAAACGTAGCATTGATTAACCGTACATTCAAATTCCTGAACATAGGTTTGATAAATAGTAATACCAACTTCTAATGCTGGGTTGATGATCCCTATGATTTTTGATTATCCAAATGTAAGGATGATGATCCAAAAAAGAATTGTTTAGCATAATTTAGGGTTGATACCATATGAAAGCATTAAATTTATAGTGTAATGTAGGGAAGATGAACCATATGCTCATTTTTCAAATGTAGGTTTTGGAACAATGCTTCTAGAGTAATTCATGTAACATTAAATTATTTTAACCCATATATAAATTCCTGAAAACCCACTCAAGAAAAATTCATTAGAAAACAAACAAGGGTATTTGTGAGTGTAAAAATCATCATAAATTATTGTGTATTGTTGAGAAAATACATGCCCAACAATATCCCCCTTTTTGATGATCCCAAAACCTATAACAAAATTCATAACATAACTTAAAGAAAATATTGGATTGTAAACACAAAAATAGATAGAGAAACTAATTCTATTTCAAAATATTATTTTGAAAACAAAATATATATTTTTTAAAATGAAATATTGTGGTTTAAAAATATTCTTCCCCACAATTGTAAATATTCTCCCCTTATACCTTACAAATAGTATCCCCCTCTCCCATACAAATATTCTCACCTTTAATAAATATTCTCCCCTTCCTTAAATATTCTCCCCAATTTTGTGATATCAAAAAAGAAACTTGAAAGTATAAATTATGTAAACCAGAGTTAATATAGCTCTGAACTATAGATGAATAGTTATTTTCACTAGTATAAGAGAAATAAATTTAGGATTGGTATAGAAATAATGAACTTAAATAAAAGAAAAATAAATATCAATAAGAATTAACTAAATTGACTTTAAAATGAATTCAAATGTTTTGAAAATAGAGTACAATCCACAACCAATGAATGGTGTCTTAAAAATGAGGGGCTATAATCAAAATTATCAGAGAAAAAAGGTTCAGAAGGATGAGGAATGGATTGTACAACACCAATAATACAAATGAACTTCTACAACAAGCTTTTGAAATTATTGTTGAAGACTTCTTACAACTGTTGAATAATATTATTTGAATCATGACCAATATTTAGATTGTAAACCAAATTAACCTTCCTAAACTCATTTACAACTTCCTCTGACTGAATTAATGAAGCTAACTTACTATTAACTTGATTAATAATTAATACTAACTAGGATTCATTAGAATTATGTTGACTAACTAGATGACCTTGATTTTCTAACAGAACACTTAAGGGAGAACTGTCACACTTAAGAGTGTGTGGTCTATCATTGAAATCATCCAGCACTGAAGTAATAGCTTCAAATATTCTAATCAGGTCTAGTGGTGTATATTGAGAGGAGGTTGATTCTGGAATTATTTCCCTGAGATATTGAAATTATCTCCCTATCACCATCTTAAACTCATCAAAATCTGATTTCTTGATAGATTCATCTTTTAAAAAATTGAACTCTAGAAAATTTTCTAATAAACTCTTAAAGGTATCCAACAAAAATAAGATTTTATTTTAATTGCCTTAGATGGATCTTCTGAGAGTCAAACTTAGATCTAGGAACTGATTAACTTTTTAACACTTCAAACTTCTTGTTCCTAGCTACTAATTGTTGTCTAAGAAACCCGTTTTGAGCCTATAATAGATTTAAATTTATAGTTAAGGCTTCAACATAAGAATCAGAATATTCAGGAGATTGAGTTCCAAGGTCCGAGACATATTCCCTATTATGAACTTATACCAAGGCCAAAATTGTCTCTTCATTATTAACTGATCTACATCTTAAGGAAGATCCTCTAGAAGCTTCATAATTAGAAATAATGAGAGAAATATTTTCAAGATTAGGGAAATCTTCCTTGTGATATTCTTGACTATGAAATTATTGCTCAACATGCTCAACCACTAGAGTCTCACGCTCTGCTCCAATAACAGCTTCATCCATAGTCTCTAGAATGTCTATTGAAATTATTATTCTCTAAATAATATTTTCTTATGGCCTTGATTCGACTTTATCATCAGGCATTTTTCTGATAGAAACAACTAAAGGAATCATCCTTTGCTCTCCCTGAGTAGCTTTTAGAAACCTCTATTGTTGTTATGCACCAAAAAACAAGAGACTGTTGCAAGATTTTCTCCAAACAAATCCTAACTTCTTTACAATCTCAACATTTAAAACATTTTTGTGATGACATATTTTAACAAAAAATATATTGACAATTTTTCTTATTCTTCGCATTAAAAAAAATTATTCTTCCATAGGGATAATATCCCATATTTGAATCCTTTTGGAAATAATAGTTTAAATTCCTTATCATAAACTGAAAACATTGAAATTGATATGGCTCAAGAAAAAAAATATATACATGTCAAGATATAAAAATTTACCTTGCTCAGCACTCCTTGGAAAAATTCCAGATTGAATAAATTTCATCATAACTTAGAGATCAAGAGTAAGTTCTTTTCTTATTACTTTCTTGAAAGTTCTTAATAAAAATAGTGAAAACATAGTGTCCTAGGAATTTTTTTTCCATTACCTATATTCCTCAAATAAAAATAAAACTGCCCATCCTGGGGATAATGCAATAGCTTATCCATATATACATAAGAAAAAGAAAAATCAATATAATTAATCATAGAGACAATAACATCTTCATCGAATCCGAGACTAAATGAAGCATTTCTAAAAAATTCTTGTATACTTCAGCGTCATATACTACATGCGTGTTATCTTCTCCAAAATCATAATCTAAACCTTAAAATATTATTTCTTCATTGAGAAAATTATTTGTAGAATCTAAATAATTTAAATTGTTTACCTTTCGTTTGAGCGCTTTTCAAGCTTTCCCTGATGCATAAATAGAGGTGTCCAACTCAGTGTCTTTATATCTTCAAGAGGTTTCCATATCACAAGGTTTCAAGATTGAAAAAATTGAAGGTTTAGGGTTTTGACAAATGGGAATGGAAATAAAGAGAGAGATACTTTTTAAAATAAAGAGACGTGAAGGTAAAGAGCAGGAGAAGATAGACTGTTTTCTCGTGACGATTGAGGATGTACTCATTAAGTTTTTAATTTGAAAAGGAAAATAACTTAATATTATTTTAAAATATAACTAACATATAAATAAATAAAATAAATAATGATAAAATATTATTTAAAACATATACAATACTTAAAATATTAACAAAAAGATAAAATAAATTAAATAAAAAATTTATTTAAAATTAAATAATCTTAATGCCCCCTTAATAAAATAAAAACATACATTATGAAGTGGTTTAGTAAAAATATCATCTAATTGATATTCGATATTAACAAATTCTAAATATATATCCTTTTTGAGGACATGATCTATTAAAAAATGATGTTTTATATCAATGTTCTTAGTACTATAATGACTTATAAGATTTGTTGAAATATTTATTGCACTAGTATTATCACATAAAAGAGGTATACTATTAAAATTTATTCCAAAATCCATTAGGGTGTTTTTCATCCACAGAACTTGTACATAAAAACTGCCAGCAAACACATATTCAGCTTAAGCGGTTGATCGGTCAACTGAGTGTTGTTTCTTATTAGACCATGATACTAAAGATTTTCCTTAAAAGTGACAGGTTCCTGATTTAATTTTTCTATCTAATCGACAAACTCTGAAATCAGCATCTAAATATGAAATTAAATTAAAATCATAAGTTTTGGGGTAAATAAGATATTAAAAAAAGTTATTTTTAAATATCTAAATATTCTTTTTACAATAGTAAGATGTGATTCTTTTAGATTTGATTGAAATGTAGAACCTAAACATACAAAAAACATAAGTTTGGTCTGCTAGCAGTAAGATATAACAAACAACAATCATACCTCTATATAACTTGTTGTCCACTGGTTTTCCAGCTTCATCTAAATCAAGTTTTATATTGGTACACATAGGAGTTGTATATGTCTTATTGTTTTCAAGTTCAAACTTTTTTAGTAAATCTGTAATATATTTACTTTGATTTAAAAAAATTCCATAATATTTTTGAAAAATCTAAAATCCTAAAAAGAAATTTAGTTCTCCCATTATAATAATTTCAAATTCTATTTGCATTAATTTTGAAAAATCATTATTAAGATTTCTATTAGTTGAACTAAACATAACATCATCAACATAAATTTGAACTAATAAAATATTAGAGCAAACAATTTTCTTATAAAGTGTCAGATCTTCTAATCCAATAGTAAATCCAGTTTTCAAAAGAAAAGAACTTAACCATTTATTCCAAGCTATAGGTGATTTTTAAGGCCATAGAGATCTTTAGTAAGTTTAAAAACAGAATTTGGTTTTTGATGATTCTCAAAACCCATAGGTTGTTCAACATAAACTTCTTTAATTAAATTACCATTTAAAAGGGGAGATTTATTATCCAACTAATATAATTTAAAATTCATATAAGATGTATAGGCTAAAAATATTCTAATTCCTTCTAATCTGGATACCTGGGAAAAGGTCTCATCATAATCTATAACTTCTTCCTAATTATATATTTCAGCCACTAATCTGGATTTATTTCTATTAATAATCCCTTGATCAACCTGTCCATTTCTAAAGATCTAATTAGTTCCTATAATTGGATAATTGGTTGGTCTATATATAATTCCCAAACTTCCTTCCTCGTAAATTGGTTTAGCTCTTCTTACATTTCTAACATCCAACTATCATATCCCAGGGCTTCCTCTATAGACTTAGGTTCTAACTGAGATAGAAAGGTACAAAATTCAGTTAGGTTTCTTACATTTATTATGGTTCTAATTTCTATATCTATGTCACCTATAACAGTTTCTAAAGGATGATTCTTTAGAGTCCTAGAATGTATAGGCAATACACTTTCAGTTTCTTTAGTTTCATGTTATATTGAACTAGAATAAAATTTATTAATATCATTTTCAAAATCACTTTTTGGGGTTTCGAGTCTCATGTTTTCAAATGGGCCAGTCACTTTATCAGTTTGATCTTTTTTTAATAAGAGGGCCAGTTTCAACAAACCTCACATGAACTGATTCTTTAACAATATTTGACTTTTTATTTAAAAATCTACAAGCATTAGAGGTATTATAATATCCCAAAAATATTCCTTCATTAGATTTTGGATCGAACTTACCATGGTTTTCCTTTGTATTCAAGATATAAACATTTCATCCAAAAACTTTAAAGTAATTTAATTTTTGTTTTTTTTATTCCAAAGTTCATAGGGAGTTCTTTTGAAAATAGGTCATATTAAAAAACTATTCATGATATATTAGTCTGAGTTTATAGCTTCTTTCCAAAAATAGGTTGGAATTATGTATTCATTCAGTATAGTCCTTCCCATTTATTGAATAGTTCTACTTATGCTTTCAACAATTCCATTTTTTTGAGGTGTTCTTGGTGTATAAAAGGTGTGTTTAATACTAATATTTGAGTAACAAGAATTAAATTCATGATTATATAATTCTACACCATGATCACTTCTCAATGAAATTATTTTAAAACCTTTTTTATTTTGAACAATTTTACGGATACTTTCAAAAAAAGTTAAAACTTCACTTTTGAGTTTCATAAAATAAACCCAAGTAATACTTGAATACTCATCAATTAAAACATAGACATATAATTTACCATCAAAACATACTAATCTTTATGGTGAAAAAAAATATATATGGATAAGTTATAAAGGTTTAGATGTAGAAATACTGTTAATAGATTTGAAAGAATATTTTTGCTTTTTTCCAATTTGGCATGCATCACAGAATCTGTCATTGTAAAACTTAGGACTAGGAAAATCAGAAACTAACTTTTTCTTATATAATTTATGTAAAGCATATATATTATAGTTTCCAAGTATTCTATTCCAAATCCATGACCAATTTGTATTAGTAGTTAAACAATTCACTTTTTGTTCACGTAAGGAATTCAAATCCCAGGTATAAACATTATCAGTTTTAGGTGCTCTAAATTAACCAACTTATCTTTAAATACAGAGCATGAATTATTGGAAAAATCAACATAGATGCATCATTATATAGTTGAGATATACTTATCATATTATTATTTAATCCATACACATACAATACTTTTTTTATTGATATAGTCTTTGGATATGCAACAGTTCTAACTACAACAATTTTTACTTTGGAATTGTCACTAAAGTAACTCATCCTCCATTTATTTTAGTCAGTGTATTAAAGTTTATGGATTCTTTACTCATATTACTAGAATATCCACATTCTATATTCCATATGGATTTTCATTTTCTATTAAATTTTTACTACAAAATTAATTAATCAAATGTTTGTTTTGGTATACATATCTTCTTGGGTCCTATAGTGTTAGCTAACAATGATATTGGAAAATCAATCTTCTTTATTTTTATATAATTAATTTCACTTTATTTAGATAAGATTTTAGAAATAAATTCTCTTCTAATATCACTAATTTGAGCATTTTTCAAGAAAACATTATTATTGAAATTTCCTTTTCTTCCACAATGATAACAGGTTTCATTTTTTTGAGTTAGGCACAAAATAATTTTTATATAATTTTGATATTTTTACCTTGATTCCTATTTGAACTCTTTCTCTTTTGATGATATTCTATACAATAATTTCATTTTACACTTCTCATTTGGTAAAAGTGATTGGAGTAATTTTATAGGATTCTAATTAACCCTGTAATTCTTTTATCCATTTTTCATGATCAACACAGTTTGAGGTAGATGAGTTGAATTTTTCAATCAACTTTTGATGTTGTTTTATAAGGGTATCATTTTTACCTAATATATCATTATGATTTTTTTTTCAATGATTTGTGATTATTTAATATGTAATTATATTTTTCTTTTAATATATAATATTAGACATCCAATTTATCATTTGAGAAACTACTATTATTAGAATTATAAGAGTAATAAGTTTGTACCTTTTTCTCTTCATCCATGAAGCACATATTGGATTTTAGATTTGATTGGTCCTTATTTGAATCATACTTTGAAGGGATACTAGAGTTTTCAGATACAATCCTTGTATCTTTTATTTCTCTCTTTCATTTGTTCTCATAATCAGTATTCTTATGATAATTCTTTTCTGGTCTTTTCTTTTTATCTTTTAGATGAGGAAAATCAGGTCTAATATGACGCAATTTCTTTCATTCATAGCATCAAACTTCTCTTGTCTATTTTCCTTCCATTTGAAAGGATTTTCTAAAGCATATTTTCTTCTTGTAAAATTTTCTGAACTTTCTGACTAGCTAACCCAACTCCATTTTTGAATTTGAGGAATCTGAATTTTTCTCTTCTTTGAGTTCTTGGTTGGTTCTTCTATTATGCTTATGATATGTCACATTTATAGAAATATTTTATTTCTTCACTATAATTTTATGATCCTCAGCTTCAACCTATATTTCTGATTCATACATCATTAGTGTCCCAATTAGTTCTTTCATTGTTAGATCCTTTATTGGTGATGATTGACGAATAACAGCAGATATGCCATTCCATTTTGAAGGTAGTAATTTGAGAACTTTCAGGGTTTGATCATATTGTTTGATGGGTTATCCTAAGGTAGTTATATTTCTTACAATTTATTTAAGCCTTCCATTCATCTACATGATACTTTCTACATCAAAAATTCTAAAGATATCAAATTTTAGTTTTTCTGTAGCATACCTCATCTGTATAACTATAACACCCCGAGATTTTATGAAAAATATTCTTTTTAATTTCATTAATGTCTTGTGTTATACGCTACACCAAAAGAAGCTTTCACAACACACATCTTTGACCTGGCTTGAATTACACGCAATCGTGACCTTCCACGATAGCGTGTGTTGTACGCAACACCAAGTTTCGCTAAACAACGATATGCTGTTAAGATATTATTAAAACTAGCCGTTATGAATAGTAATAACCACTTTTTGAAATTTTGTAAATTTTATTTTTCAAAATGGACTTCATTTATGGATTCGGAGTATCGAATTTAGCCTAAGGTGAAATTTTGGTACTTTTCGGATAACTTTCATATTCTGATGAATAGTGAAAATTACTAAATTTTAATTAAAAACAACTTTTTTAATCGAAATAATTAATAGTGATAAATTATTAATTTTACTGGTTTTAAAGTATATTTAGAATAGATTTTGACAATTTAATACAATGTTGGTCATTGGATGTAATTTCACATTTCAACCAGTTATAAACAAGTGTCAATCTTTTGATAGTTATTATCTCTTAAAAACACGCTATTTGTTGTGACAACGGAAATTAATTATAAAATTAATTAATGCAACTTATATGTTGGGAATTTTTTAAAATAGAAATCATTTTTGAATTCGGAATATCAATTATAGCTTAGGGTGAAATTTTGGCATTTTTCTAAAAAACTTCAATTTTTGATGAATAGTGAAACCACTAAGTGGTAGGTTAAAAACTGAATTTTGCATAAAACTTAATTTTACCGCTTCTGTGAATGGAATTTCAAAAATACAACAGACACGGTTAATATCAGTAAGTAAAATGTGGTTCAATGAGATAAAAATAATTTTTTTGGTGAATAGTAACTTTTTACTTTTTTTTACCGCGGTTAATAGTAAATAGGGTAACTAAGGGTAAATATGATATTACTATTACCCTAACACATGTCCTAATTCTATTGGATAAGTGTAATTCGACAAAAAACAACCTTATGAATATAATATGACCATTTAGGTCCACTTGGATTAGATTATGACATTTAATATTATTTTATTTAATGAATAGTTAAAATAGTTAAAATCAAAGTTTAAGAAGGAAATCATTTTTAATATGAGGTTATACATAAGATAAATTCGACTATAAATATTCATTAGAAATATAAAAAGATTGCCTATATAATGGTATTTTATTTGTAATTTTTAGACAATAAATAATTAATTTATTTATGACACAATGATGATGCAGTAATTATCTTATTAATGAAATATTGACATAATTGATGTTATAAACACCAAAATAAATGTAATTTGAGACTTTTTCTGAATTAAACTAATTTTCTAGGTTACTATGATATATTAGTGTTGATTGAATCAACTTGGTTCGAACATATAATTCTGTTATGACTTTCACAAAAATCATATATCAAATAGTGTCAAAATTGACACAAAATAGTATTTAAATCAAATATTATATTATTAATTGTTATTTTATTCCTAAAAATCTAAGGTTCGGCCAAATGACTTAGATAAGGATATATATATTAATAATAAACAATTTGAGGTTCGTTTGGCATGTTATAGTAAGTGTATTAACCATATAGTGTAAGAAAACAAAAAGACACGGTAAAAGTTAAATTATTTAACTTAGAGTTAAATCTAATTGATAAGGTTAAAATAATTACCTAAACTTATCTAAATCCTATTGGTTGATATTATTTCGACCCATCCCCACTTTAGATTTGAAATAAGACCCTTTGTAACCATTATAAACCGATTTTTACTTTAATATAAAATAATATTTTGAGATATTCCTAAGGTGCCCCTCTCCTCCCTTATAAAAGGACACCTCCTCCCCCTCCTCCTCACACCAATTTGAGCACTCACGCTCGGCCAAAACCTGCCAAATTCTCTTCTCCACTTCCTTAGAAACATCCTAGAGGTTCTGGTCTTCTTCAAAGACCCATTTTAGTGCCCTAAAAGGAGGTCTCAAAGAAGCACTTCAAAGAAGAGGTAATGTCCGTTACCGATTCTTTCATCTTTATTTCTTCTTCCACTTCCTCTTCTTAGGTTGTTTCATTATGAAGTAATAACATAAGTATCACTCATATACTTATATGTTATTATAAGTATGAGACAACCCTATTTCACCATCTATCCATCCTACAGAAAAAGAAATCACCGCGCGTGCGTACGTACGGAATACCGTCTCCACGCCGTGGTGTAATCTATTTTCCACCACCACCTTACATGGATGGGTATAATGGTGTAAAGAAAAACTATACATAGTTATTAGAACATAATATTTATTCTGATATATTGTATCATCCACTCCAATTCAATTCAATAATTATGGAAATGATATCATCGCTCGTGCGTACGTACGGACTACCGTCTCCATGACGCGATGAGATTCATTCTCCATGTTAACCATTTGAGAATGATTATAAAGTATATATAAGCAATAATAATGAAATATATGACATTATAAAGCTACAGGATTTATGTGTATATATATGTCATCTACTTAATTCCACTCAATTCAATAACGAAAAGAAAACAACGTTCATGCGTACGCACGGCCTACCGTCTCCATGAACGATGTATTTATTTCTATTTATCGATACATTATATATATGTATATTCTGAATATATATAAATCATGTTTTATATTCTATAATTAATTAATAATGATCTAAGTAATCATATGAATAATTACAAGTTAAAACACGAACGACAAATGAGACGATTTTACCCAAAACGCTACTTTAACATGAATTTACAAAAGAACAGGTAATATAAAGTCATAAGTGAACCATATATGATATAATAACAATAAATATGATTCTGTAATAATTCAATGACATTATTTAAATCATTATACAGGAGGTTCGGACACTTACGAAGAAAATCGGACCTAAGGTAAGGGAAATATCACAATCTCATTTTTATCCGAGATTGTTTATACTTTGGTATTTACTAGGGTGTATTTTATCATCCACATCCATGTTTCCTCAATATGTAATATTATTTCCATCCACCTACAATTGTTTAAATCCAATTTTATCCTTCGGTGAGTTTTTAGTAAAATATATGAAAGGAATCTTTTGTCGTTTTTCGTACGAGGTACTTTTTGAATTTTCCAACAAAAGTACGAAGAATGTTTTTTTTAAACTTATACGACATGAATGGATTTTTAAAACGTTATTTCCAAGAAGCTTCCATTACAAGTTTTCAAGTTTATTTTTAATCAACTTCTTTTAGTTTAAAATTGTATGATATGTTAATAAAGGAAAATGTTTTTGAAGTCGAAAGGATATTTTCCTCAAGAATGGAGTTCAAGTGTTTTATCAAAATTATTCTCCATCTAAGATAATAAAGGGTTCTGTTTTATCCCTATTATTACATTGATTTGATTATGTTGTGATGGAATTATTTTTATGAATTCCTTTATCTTATATGAATTGTTTTATGATGTCATGATGTTTAAGATTCCCATTTGTATTACATGGGTTATGCAATGATGTATGATTTATGATTTTGTGGCACAAATAAGAATGGTATCATTATGAGATGGGTGGGACCTATATATCCCTCCAATTCATTGGGTAAAGATTTTATATCTCATGAGATAGACATGGCTAGAATGGTAGGTTATACCGGTTCAGTGAAACAGGACTGAAACGAGTGTGACTCGGTTCAGAAAGGGACTTTGTCCACTAAGATAGTCTTGGAAATGAGTCTTGACTAACAAGAAATGATTCTCTATGATTATGTGTGTTTACCACAATGCTTCATGTTTTAAGTTTTGATTATTGTGATTACATTTCACTACCATGATTTATCTCATGATATGAAATTATGCTCTCTTTTGCAGGTTAAGATTTCCAAAAATGTCATGTTCTTATGAATATGATGTGATTGATATTTATTTTGTTTACCCTTACTGAGCATTTGAGCTCACCCTTTTATGTTTTCTTTTACCCCGGATATAAAGAAAGGTTTTTAGGTAAAAAAAAGGGAAGATCTTTATGGGAGATGTTGAAGATCTTTCACCACGATTAGAAGATTATATTCCGAGTTTCCAAAGACACTAAACTATTACGATCCCTGTGTGTGTGTTTTTGTTATGTACTAAGTATTCCACAAAAGTAATGTAATGTCCATGTACGTCAGACTTCGGGTCTCTGCAGTTGGTATCAGAGGAAAGGTTTAGTCAATCATTGGAAATTAGGATGTGAAAACGTTAGTGAGATCCCTAGAGATATTTCTAAGGTATGTCTAAGTCTAGGGATGTCCCTAAGGTTAAGTATACGTATAGGTTATAGTACTAGAATTATGCTAACGATAATAGAATTAAACCTAAGATGTTAGATATTGAAGGTACTTCCCCTTTATTATGATGTTTTCCCTAGCACGATTTTTTGCCTCTCACACTATTCTTTTTGGGTTTTAGACGATGGCTGGAACCCGAAGGAACCGGGTTGATCAATGTAATGGACAATGCAATGATTTCCCTCCTGAACAAACAAATTTTATGGGAGATGGAGTGCAAAATCTTATTGCTATACTTACACAAGCTATGAATCATTCTGGACTTCCAAATGAGCAGAGAAGGGAACAATATTCTATTGAGTCCTTCATGAGGCAACGTCCACCTTCTTTCAGTGGGTCTTCTGATCCACTTGTTGCTGAACAATGGATCAGTACCACTGAAAATATATTTTCAGTTCTTCAATGTTCTGAGCATGATAAAGTCATCTTAGCAGTATATCGTTTGGAAGGTGAAGCTGATCAATGGTGGAATCTTATCAAGAATACGAGTCCAAGAGATGAAATTGAGTCCATGGAATGGGACGAGTTCAAGAACTTGTTTTTCAGTAAGTACTTCCCTCGTATTCTTCGAACAAAGATAGAAAAGGAGTTTCTTGAGCTGAAGCAGAAGGATGATGAATTTGTTGGTATATACGAAGCGAATTTTACAAGAATTGCAAGGTATGCATCTGGAATTATCATCCAACCTGAAAGTAAAGTTGATCGATTTTTCAGTGGCTTAAAACCAAGTCTTCGAAGGGAATTAGCTATAAGAGACTTCAGTAGCTATGAAGAAATTGTGCGTTGTGCTATCAAGGTAGAAATGGAAGTTGGTGTTACATATCCATCTCATGGTTTTGACAAGAAACGAAAGATGGAGTTCAAGGAGAAATCTCAGAATAATGGTGAAAAGAAGATGAATGTTTCCTTATGTACAAAGTGTGGAAAGAAGCATGGTGGAGATTGTCTTAAAGGGACTAGAAAATGTTTTAAGTGTGGAAAAGAAGGTCATCGAGCAGCTGAGTGTCGAAGTAATGGAAAAAGGGTTTCTAATGATGTGAATAAAGCAAACACTGCAGAGAACGCACCACCAACACTTCAATGCTTCAAGTGCAAGGAAATGGGGCATTATGATAATAAATTCCCTAATCCAAGGGTTAGTGATGATCGACATGAGAAACCGCTTAAGGCAAAGGACAAAGGGAAGTCACATGCGATCACTATTGGCGATGTTGAATATGAAAACGATGTGGTGGAATGATTAAGTGTTTATGTAATGGGATTCCAAAATAATGTTGTATCATGGAGTATTGGAATATTTATGTATTGGTCTAATGTGGTATTCAAAGTGATTGAGATATTTTTGGAAATAAGATGATATGCACATAATGAAGGGAAAACGAGAAAATGAAATGTTTAACAGTATTAATGAGCTCATGATTGATATAAGGACTAAGTGATATCATGGTTTGAGTATATAGAATTTTGAGGATTTTGGTATATGGAAAGTGTTAACTTTTAACTGCATTCAAGTTTTCACTATGGTTCAATGGGTATTCAAGAGAATACGTGATTAAGGCCTTTGAATGTTTGGAATGTGACAAACAAGACATATCTTATGATATATGGGGATCAATGACAGTATTAAATCTCTGGTAATCATTTTCACTATATTATGAGAGTGGACTGCAGTATTATGGATAAGCCTAAAGATTAGAATGGACTATGTTGGACATAAGTTAGTATTGTTTAAGGATATAAGATTTTCGATATTATTGATGGGATGTTATAATAATGTAGTTTTAGAAAAAGGACAATCTGCAGGACGGGTGACAGCCCATCGCGTCGGACAAGGATGTGGGAATCGAACCCACAACCGAAGTGCGACTGGCCTTTATCGCCTACCACTGGCCTACAGGAAGTCCCTGTTTAGTAGAAACTAGTTTTATTATATTAAGCAGTATGATATATGAAGTATAAGTTCATTTTAGGAACCATATATCATTAATCTCACTATAGATGGACTTATGTATTTTTTGATAACTTTTCTAACCTTTTGAGACAGATGGAATGACCCATCATTCTATCACATGATCTGCTAACACATCACGAATGATAAATTCAACTTCATTTCTTTAAGAGATGAAGTAGAAATTTTCCAAAGAACGACAAACAGTGAGACTATACCAAAATCACGAAAGTATTTCTTCTAATTCCAATTTCATCAACTTTAGGGAAATGATATTGAAAACAAAAAATGTTGTCTGAGTTCTCTTATATCTGATTAATCAGATGGTACCTTAGATCGACACAAATTTATGGATTTTCGATTGCTAGCTTTTCCATAGCCATGTTCCCTACCACTCCCCATCAGAACATGATGGTTAGATTTCTCTTCAATATCCATATTTTCACCTATGTGGAAACCCAGTGATTTGTTTATTTGGGTAACTATTACATTTCATACTTTTGTTTTTAAATATTGGTTTTGGTATTCCTTTTTACGATGTGGGTTTCGATTAAAGATACTTTCGAATAGTAAACCATTTATAACCCCGACGAATTTCGAGGGCGAAATTCATTTTAAGGGGGGTAGAATGTAACACCCCGAGATTTTATGAAAAATATTCCTTTTAATTTCATTAATGTCTTGTGTTATACGATACACCAAAAGGAGCTTTCACAAAACACATCTTTGACCTGGCTTGAATTACACGCAATCGTGACCTTCCACGATAGCGTGTGTTGTACGCAACACCAAGTTTCGCTAAACAACGATATACTGTTAAGATATTATTAAAACTAGCCGTTCTGAATAGTAATAACCACTTTTCAAAATTTTGTAAATTTTATTTTTCAAAATGGACTTCATTTATGGATTCGGAGTATCGAATTTAGCCTAAGGTGAAATTTTGGTACTTTTTGGATAACTTTCATATTCTGATGAATAGTGAAAATTACTAAATTTTAATTAAAAACAACTTTTTTAATCGAATTAATTAATAGTGATAAATTATTAATTTGAGTGGTTTTAAAGTATATTTAGAATATATTTTTACAATTTAATACAATGTTGGTCATTGGATGTAATTTCACATTTCAACCAGTTATAAACAAGTGTCAATCTTTTGATAGTTATTATCTCTTAAAAACACACTATTTGTTGTGACAACGGAAATTAATTATAAAATTAATTAATGCAACTTATATGTTGGGAATTTTGTAAAATAGAAATCATTTTTGAATTCGGAATATCAATTATAGCTTTGGGTGAAATTTTGGCATTTTTCTGAAAAACTTCAATTTTTGATGAATAGTGAAACCACTAAGTGGTAGGTTAAAAACTGAATTTTGCATAAAAATTAATTTTACCGCTTCTGTGAATGGAATTTCAAAAATCCGACAGACACGGTTGATATTAGTAATTAAAATGTGGTTCATTGAGATAAAAATAATTTTTTGGTGAATAGTAACTTTTTACTTTTTTTTACCGCGGTTAATAGTAAATAGGGTAACTAAGGGTAAATACGATATTACTATTACCCTAACACATGTCCTAATTCTATTGGATAAGTGTAATTCGACAAAAAACAACCTTATGAATATAATATGACCATTTAGGTCCACTTGGATTAGATTATGACATTTAATATTATTTTATTTAATGAATAGTTAAAATAGTTAAAATCAAAGTTTAATAAGTAAATCATTTTAAATATGAGGTTATACATAAGATAAATTCGACTATAAATATTCATTAGAAAGATAAAAATATTTCCTATATAATGGTAATTTATTTTTAATTTTTAGACATTAAATAATTTAATTTATTTATGACACAATGATGATGCAGTAATTATCTTATTAATGAAATATTGATATAATTGATGTTATAAACACCAAAATAAATGTAATTTGAGACTTTTTATGAATTAAACTAATTTTCTAGGTTACTATGATATATTAATGTTGCTTTAATCAACTTTGTTTTAACATATAATTCTGTTATGACTTTCACAAAAATCATATATCAAATAGTGTCAAAATTGACACAAAATAGTTTTTAAATCAAATATTATATTATTAATTGTTATTTTATTCCTAAAAATCTAAGGTTCGGCCAAATGACTTAGATAAGGATATATATATTAATAATAAACAATTTGGGGTTCCTTTGACATGTTATAGTAAGTGTATTAACCATATAGTGTAAGAAAATAAAAAGACACAGTAAAAGTTAAATTAGTTAACTTAGAGTTAAATCTAATTGATAAGGTTAAAATAATAACCTAAACTTATCTAAATACAATTGGTTGATAGTATTTCGACCCATCCCCACTTTATCTTTGAAATAAGACCCTTTTGAACCATTATAAACCGATTTTTACTTTAATATAAAATAATATTTTGAGATATTCCTAAGGTGCCCCTCTCCTCCCTTATAAAAGGACACCTCCTCCCCCTCCTCCTCACACCAATTTGAGCACTCAAGCTCAGCCAACCCATGCCAAATTCTCTTCTCCACTTCCCTAGAAACATACTAGAGGTTCTGGTCTTCTTCAAAGACCCATTTTAGTGCCCTAAAAGGAGGTCTCAAAGAAGCACTTCAAAGAAGAGGTAATGTCCGTTACGATTCTTTCATCTTTATTTCTTCTTCCACTTATTCTTCTTAGGTTGTTTCATTATGAAGTAATAACATCAGTATCAATAATATACTGATATGTTATTATATGTATCAAACAACCATATTTCACCATCTATCCATCCTACGGAAAAAGAAATCACCGCGCGTGCGTACGTACGAAATACCGTCTCCATGCCGTGGTGTAATCTATTTTCCACCACCACCTTACATGGATGGGTATAATGGTGTAAGGAATAACTATACATAGTTATTAGAACATCATATTGATTCTGATATATTGTATCATCCACTCCAATTCAATTCAATAATTATGGAAATGATATCATCGCTCGTGCGTACGTACGGACTACCGTCTCCACGACGCGATGAGATTCATTCTCCATGTTAACCATTTAAGAATGATTATAAAGTATATATAAGCAATAATAATGAAATATATGAGATTATAAATCTACTGTATGTATGTGTATATATATTTCATCTACTTAATTCCACTCAATTCAATAATGAAAAGAAAACAGCGTTCATGCGTACGCACGACCTACCGTCTCACTGAACGGTGTATTTCTTTCCATTTATCGATCCATTATATAAATGTATATTCTGAATATATATAAATCATGTTTTATATTCTATAATTAAGTAATAATTATCTAATTAATCATATGAATAATTACAAGTTAAAACACGAACGACAAATGAGACGATTTTACCCAAAACGCTACTTTAACTTGAATTTACAAAAGAACGGGTAATATAAAGTCATAAGTGAACCATATATGATATAATAACAATGAATATGATTCTGTAATAATTAAATGACATTATTTAAATCATTATACAGGACGTTCGGACACTTACGAAGCAAATCGGACCTAAGGTAAGGGAAATATCACAATCTCATTTTTATCCGAGATTGTTTATACTTTGGTATTTACTGGGTTGTATTTTATCATCCACATCCATGTTTCCTCAATATGTAATATTATTTCCATCCACCTACAATTGTTTAAATCCAATTTTACCCTTCGGTGAGTTTTTAGTAAAAGATATGAAAGGAATCTTTTGACGTTTTTCGTACAAGGTACTTTTTGACTTTTCCGACAAA
Organism: Viscum album; assembly: GCA_963277665.1. Classification (NCBI taxonomy): domain Eukaryota; kingdom Viridiplantae; phylum Streptophyta; class Magnoliopsida; order Santalales; family Viscaceae; genus Viscum; species Viscum album. Next base: position 164,346,911 of record OY728144.1, read on the forward strand.
AGTACGAAGAATGTTTTTTTAAACTTATATGGCATGAATGGATTTTTAAAACATTATTTCCAAGAAGCTTCCATTACAAGTTTTCAAGTTTATTTTTAATCAACTTCTTTTAGTTTAAAATTGTATGACATGTTAATAAAGGAAAATGTTTTTGAAATAGAAAGGATATTTTCCTCAAGAATGGAGTTCAAGTGTTTTATCAAAATTATTTTCCATATAAGATAATAAAGGGTTCTGTTTTATCTCTATTATTACATTGATTTGATTATGTTGTGATGGAATTATTTTTATGAATTCCTTTATCTTATATGAATTGTTTTATGATGTCATGATGTTTAAGATTCCCATTTGTATTACATGGGTTATGAAATGATGTATGATTTATGATTTTGTGGCACACATAAGAATGGTATCATTATGAGATAGGTGGGACCTATATCTCCCTCCAATGAATTGGGTAAAGATTTTATATCTCATGATATAGACATGTCTGGAATGGTAGGTTATACCGGTTCAGTGAAACAGGACTGAAACGAGGGTGACTCGGTTCAGAAAGGGACTTTGTCCACTAATATAGTCTTGGCAATGAGTCTTGACTAACAAGAAATGATTCTCTATGATTATGTGTGTTTACCACAAAGATTCATGTTTTAAGTTTTGATTATTGTGATTACATTTCACTACCATGATTTATCCCATGATATGAAATTATGCTCTCTTTTGCAGGTTAAGATTTCCAAAATGTTATGTTCTTATGAATATGATGTGATTGATATTTATTTTGTTTACCCTTACTGAGCATTTGAGCTCACCCTTTTATGTTTTCTTTTCCCCAGGATATAAAGAAAGGTTTTTAGGTAAAAAAAAGGGAATATCTTTATGGGAGATGTTGAAGATCTTTCACCACGATTAGAAGATTATATTCCGAGTTTCCAAAGACACTAAACTATTACGATCCTTGTGTGTGTGTTTTTGTTATGTACTAAGTATTCCGCAAAATTAATGTAATGTCCATGTACGTCAAGCTTTGGGTCTCTACAATAACATTTTCTATTCTTTCATAAGCAACTGCTACAGTTTTCCACATTTCATAGACAGTTGGAAATTGTGATACATGATTGAATCATCTATTCCAAGACCACAAATAATAGCATTCATCGCTTTTGAATTAATATGGTACTAGGCTTCTATTTCAGTAGTCTAAGTTTCTAGTTTCTTAGGAATCTTATAAGGAGTAATGATTTTTGAGTATAATTTAAAACTAATATTTTTCAGATACATAATCATTTGAGATTTCCAGCATCCATAATTTTCACCATTAAAATATGGAGTTCGTACCATAGAAATTTCTTCTCTTAGATCAGTTATTTTTATATTTGTATATAATTTATACTTTTAAATTACTATAGATTTATTGAAAATATCACTTTGATACCAATTGTTTGGTTTGAATATATAAAGTAACACAAGAGGGGGGGGGGGTGAATTGTGTCTTTTCAAAAAATCTTCCACAATTATGGCTTTTTACACCCATTGTGATTTATATAGATATGAAGTGTTTACTTATGTAAAAAGAATATGAAATGGATAAGAAAAAATAAAGGACACATATTTTTAAGCGGTTTTGGGAATAAATATCCCCTAGTCTTCTCTACCAATTACTCTCTCTGCAAGCTTTATAAATTTCACTATAATTGTCCTCTTATCACAAGACCATGAATTCACAACTAAGTGGAGGTAGTTGAAACCTTTAGAACAAGACTAAAAAAAATACTTTTGGTTATATAATAGAGAACCAGATATCCACACCTTAGATCAAGAAGCTGATACTCCACTATAATTGAGTATGAGTAGTTGAAACTCCAATAAATCAAAGTACTGATTTCAATGGTTCAGGTTGATCTTAATAGTTGCAACAACAAGCAACTGAAAATTGATTGATCTTCTTCTTCAATATCTTCAAGAATAAAAAAATTTGAAGAGAATATTTTAGGAAAATGATCTTAAATAAGGTATAAACTAAATAGTATTAGTAACTCAAGGTTGAAATATGTATAAATTTTGAATCATAGACTCTTTTTTAAATAACATATATTTGATCATTCATTGCAGTAGCACTGTAAATGATAATTTCAATAATGCAGTCGCATATGTGAATTTCTTATCACCCATAAATTTATGAATAGATACTCTAAAATAATATAAATAAAAGATAAATTTCTTTAGTTTTCTAGATCCAAAATAAAATCCATATTGATCATCGAAATTCAAATTCCAATTAACAAGGGGAGTCGTGATTTACCTTAGGAACATGGGAAATTTTCTCCAATGAATACGATTATTTGAAACAATCATAATGTTCCTTGAATCAATATTCAGTTTTGAATCAATCATTGCAACAATATCAGATTGAAAATGCGGCTTAAAAACATCACAATTGTAAACAAAACGTCGGGTTGAACTGTGTAGCGTAGGGTTTCTTTGCATTGCGTTGGGTTCCTTCACAAAGTATAGGGTTCCTACCAATGTATGGTTCCTTAACCACACTTTCATCTTTACATAACATAGGAAAAAAAGTAGCATGTGGATGATAATTCATACGTTCAACTTTTTATCATAATATCTCGAATATATCATTGATTAAGCATATGCTGAAATTCCCGAATTTAGGGTTGATAAATAGTAATAGCAACTTCTAATATAGGGTTGCTAATCAATATGTCTGTTGATTCTCCAAACATATGGATACCGATCCAAACACAAAACTATTTAGCATAACGTAGGGTTAATACCATACACAAGAATTAACTTTCTAGTGTAACATAGGAATGATGAACCATACACTCAATTTCTGAATGTAGGGTTTGAAACAATGTTTCTAGAGTAATTACCATAACATTAAATCCCTTTAACCTTGATATAAAGTCCTGAAAACTCACTCAAAAAAAAATTCATTATATAAAAACAAGGGTATTTTTAAGAATAAAAACCATCATAAATTATTGAGTATTTTTGCGACAATACATGACCAATATTTATCTCCCTTTCATTAATAAATTTTCATTATTTTCATTATTTTAGGTGTTAATTGTCTTGTTTTCTTATGCGTATTTTTGCATGAGAGATCAAGTTATTACACATAATATATAGTTAAAAAATATAGAGAATAATATTCTTGATATAATTATTATATTTATACATAAATTATAATTTAAAACTAATCCTAAATGGTGGTTTTGATAAATAAAGCATGTTATGAGCATTGAGACGGTAGGCCGTACGTACACATGAGTAACACTCCCAGTTTTCACTGATCATTATGAAAAGGATGTAAGAAATATTTTATCTTTCAATAATAATATTTATATCATATATACCATTTTATTTCTTTTAAATATACTTATATATATCATCTATGTGGTGTGGTGATGAAAAGATTGTCCCATCGCTTTGTGAAGGCGGTAGTCTACACATACACAAACGATGTTATCATTTTTCAGTGTAAGAAATAAAATGATATATTATCTTTTTATATTGATATATATGTCATTAATATCATAATTATGTCACATTTATTACTTATAATCATTAAATTTTTCCATATCAACTTCTATGTAAAGCGTTAGTGAAAGACGAATCACATCGCTTCGCGAGGCAGTAGTCCGCCGACACTCGAGAAACATTATCGTATCTCCTATGGAATGGAAAGTAAAAAGGTATATACTATATAAAGACTCTATAGGTATAATTATATTTAATTTATATCCATCATCATACTAAAACATTATAGGTGGTAATGGAAAAATGAATGACATCGGTTCATGAGGAGGTAGTCTTCCATACACATAAATGATGATTTCATAACCCATTTTACGGAGTGGAGATTTATTTAGGTCATGTACTTAACAAAAAGTAATATAGGTATATTTAAGATAATTAGTTTATTATATCGTGGTGTTTTACAAATAATTTAAGTAGTTTGAGTAAGAAATAAAATAATAATCCTCATTGAAAAACGCTACCTCTTCTTCGGGTAACCTCTTTAGGTTTGCACCAAATCCTTCCAAGGTTGAATTTCTGCCCAAAATAAGGATTGAAGGATTTGGGGAGAGAATTTGGGATGTGATTTTTGTATGTATTAGATTAAACAAAAGGTTTTAATGTGTTTATAAGATATGATTAGGGGTGGTCTTTTATATGTGAGATGAGTGACACACTTGTAATTTTTGAAAAAAAAGTATATATACATGTTTTCACATGAAAAAGGGTCCAAAATGGATTATTATTGAGACTTAGACATTATAAGGTCACAATATGTCCATGAAATACATTTTAGATTTGTGTTTAGGTCATTATAACCCTTATTGTTTTACTTTAATCCACCTATAAATCCATTTTTACCTTAACTGTAGTAAATATTTTTTACTACTTTCACTATTCATTTTGGTAAAAAATTAAGTTAACATTATTATATAATATAAATTTTTGTGGTTACAAATATTAAATCCATTTTTTAAAATTTTATTCATAGAATTGGTAAAATTTAATATAAAATAAATCCCGCAGATGTGATGAGAAAGTAAGTTTTCAAAGAGAAATTATTTAAATGTTTACAATATTTTTATATCAAAATTCAATATGACAGTTATTCAAATGAAAAAAATTGAATTAATAGATATATAATTGAACTAATTTTACTTTGTAACAAATTAATTTTTTTTTACTCTATAAATTATTTAAATGAAAAGTAGTTTTCAATTAAAATTCACATTTTCTCTATTCATTGAAAAATAAAATATTTCAAAAAATCCCAAAAAACAACCCTAATATAATTTTGATATTATTATTTAAAAAATTAATTTAATTTTATCAAATAAATTTCTAAAATTATTAAAAATTAATTTTAATATATGTGCACAAAGGGCGACTAAACAGTCTTTTAGAAAAAAAAATATTTTTTAGAAAACATTTATTTTTGTTTTAAATGATGATTATTTTATATATAATCAATATATAACTAAAATTTTCATAATTGTTTTAGTACTATTCATACCCTCCAATTTAACGGCTTGGTTATAAAAATATAATATTTTATTGTTTATTTCAACTTGGGGTTGCGTGTTCTCCAAACTATTAAAGAAATTGTTTTTTTAAAGAAATATTTCATAAAGTATTGGGTGTTATATTTTCTTCTAGGATTGGTATTGTGCACCAAAAACACTATAAAAAACAATGTTCTTTTAAAATTTCAGGGTGTTACAAAAGATCCACTGCTTTGATTATGGAAAGTTAGTAATTTGAAATTTTGAATCCGAGCAAACCACCTCACTTTAATGGAATTGAATATGTTTACTGAAAGGATCAGATGAAGGTATTTGTAAAAAATATAGGTCTTGAAATATGGGATATTATTTTAAAACCCTATAAACCACCTGAATTATAAAATAAAATCTAACAAGTAATGATTCTTTAAAATGTGTTTTAAATTACAAAGTTATGAATTTATTATATAGTTCTTTAAGTGGAAATATGTGTAGACATATTTCTTTATATAAAACTACTTATGGCATGTGGAGGACTTTAAAAGTCACTAATCAAGGAACTAAAAAGTTATAGGGAACAAAGATAGGTATTCACAATGTTGAGTTTCAAGAATTCAGAGTGAATGATCATGTGATCATCAATGATATGTACAAAAAATTCACCAAGATAACAAACAACATGGTTGCAATTGGAGAGACCAAAAAGAATAAAGCTCTTACTGAAATATTACTTTGATATCTACACAAAATATGTCACTCAAAGAAAATTGTAATTGAATAAAGTAATGATTTCAGTAAATATTAAATGGATGACTTAATAGGATCACTTATTTAATATGATCTAGAAATGAAGAATGATAATGGTGATGATCATGATAAAAGGTAAGGTATCGCCTTCAAACCTAATATAAATGTTATTTATAATTCATTTAATTCAATTTTATAATAAAGTTAGGAGGATAAAATTGAAAATTTCACCAAATGAGTCTAAAAGTACCTGATAGGAAAGAGAATATTTAAGAATCTTTTGAGAAGAGATCATCAAAATAATGATAGAAAGGGAAATAAAAAAGGTAAAAGTAGTAAATATGATGTTTCAAAATTAATCTATTATAAGTGAAGGAAAATGGAACATATCAAGAAAGACTATCCTAAATTGAAACAAAAGGAAAGAAAAGAAATATAAAATGGAAATATAAAGATAATATCATGTTGGATGGATCTATATATAAGATTCAGACACCAGTAATGATTGTTCTGAGAGTGAAAAATAATTGGCCAATCTTTACTTGATGAAAAAAATAATGTGGTAAACATTAATTATAATTATAGTTCTAGTTATGAGTCTAATTTTTAAAATGAAGTTAAATAATTAACTAAATAAAATGAAAAAAATTCGAAGTGATATTTTAAGAATGGATGAATATTATAAGGATATAAAAAGAAAAAATAAGAAAATTAAATAATAGAAAAGGTTGCATATTATGAATTGATCCAGTTAAAAAAAAGAAGGAAATATTTCATGTCAAAAGCTGATGAAGATCAATAAAATATATTTAAACTAGTTTTTAATGATTTAGTTAAAACTGAGACAAATGTAAGAAGTTTAAACATGAAAATAAGAAACTGAGAAACACAAAATCATGTTCAATTATGAAAATATGTGATGACCTTGAAGTTATTAAAAAAGGTAATGGAAATACTTATAGGAAAATAAATGAATTATAATAAGCACTTTTTTTTCATGGAAAAGAACAATTTGGTTATATGATGGCTCGGATTAAACCTAATAAATATAATATTAGATTTGGGTATAATAGAAAAATCCATAATATGTACAAAACTACTTTTGTTAAAAGTATCAAAGGGAATGTCTAAAATTTTATATTCTTTAGATTTTATTTGAAATGAAATTATGAAAAAAATATTTCTTTAAGATTCACTCAATCATCAATACATACAAATAATTTTATATCTTATAATTTATCTTCCAGATTGCCTTATAATAAAGGTCTCAAATAGGCATGGGTGCCTAAATGTTTTATTACTAATCCAGTTTGACCCAAAATAGCTTGGGTACCGAAAAACCTATATTATTAAACTATTTTATAATAAACCATAATAAATAGTTATAAATATAAACTTTATATAGACTAGTCTTGTAACTTCCAAAATTTAATTCTGGAAAGTTTTTTTGTATGTGATTCTTGTTTAAATGGTAAGAAACACAAAGAGTATTTTAAACCAATTAATTTAGTAACACTTATAGATCCATAGAACTGATTCATATTGATTTATTTGTACCAATGATAAATTATAGTTTAGTTATTAAAATATATGTGTTCATAAACTGGTATTCTGTCATGCTAAATATATAATATCCTTTATGATGTTCTTCTAATTTCTATATTTTTAGGAATGTTCCATATTTTGGAATTTTTTATTTTTTTGGAATGTAAGTCCATAATACACATATTTAGTTTGAATTTTTAGTTTCATATACACTAATTATATGAAGATATTTTAAATATTTATTTATTTTTCATTATAAAAAAACGTGAATTTTGGGGGAGTTACCCATTTTATGTTAAATTAGTCAATATGGTTGTGTTTTAGTTTTAAAATAGTTTTCCAAAAATTAGCATATGTAGAGACCAGATTTGATTAGTCTATTTGTAATATTTTTCCATAAATGATTTATGGGTTAGGAATGAACTCATGTTCTATTTATTACATTGTTATTACTTCATTTTATGCTTTAGTGGTGGGATGTTTTTATTGATAAATCATTTAACCACATACTTCTTTTACAGTTTACTTCTTATAGTGGTAACTTGAAATAAAAATTAGAACAATTTTGATCCATGGAAGTATTCTATAACCTCTAAATTTATCTTTTGGATTAAAATTTAGTTTATTATAGTTTATAATTGATTTTTTTGAAATTGTATATTGATTCATGTTACCAACTTCTGTCCAAATTCATTTGATTTTGTGAAAGAAAAAAAATTGCGCTTTAAATTAAGAGAAATTTCTTAGAATGAATAATTTATTTTTTTATTTAAATACTCTTTTATATAATATAAACATGATTTTTATAAATTTTTTTAAATTACTATAGAATTTAAAATATTTTCTTAATTTTCGATAGTGGTTTATCTGATATTCTTTACATGCTTAAGTCAGAGGGAGTTAGTTTGTTTTTAACTATTGAAGAAAACTACTATATCATTTTTTTCTAGAAATAATATATAATAAGAAGATTGTTTAATTTTTTTTCTATGGAAGATTGTTTTATTTTGGAATTTTATATATCATATTAAATGACTTGATTTGTTCATTAGGTATTACAATATTCTAAAATATACTTGTGTCTGAACTTGGTATGTTAAAAGCTTAATATTGTTTTTATTACGATTACTACTTTTAAAATCTAGATTTGATTTTAGATATATGATTTCATTAGTACTGTTATCAATTAAAATATTTATTAGGGGAGAATTTTATAGAGATGTAGTCTTTAAGATCTTGTCAAACTTTTTTGTTGTTTTTATATCTCTGACGATAAAATTGAATGAATTCAGGGGGAGTTATCCACTGTTTGATTTTTTTATATATCATTCTTAATATTGTTTTATTTCCTTTTAATTTTTTATAAATTTAAAAAAGGGAGAGAAAATTGGGGATTTATTAAAATTAAAAATTTAGTTTTGGTTTTTTAATTTAAGAAAGGTGGTGATTGTTTTCTCTATGAGTTTATGTGATTATTTGTTTTATTGTTTTATTAAATTGAAATGCTATCTTTTAAAATCTTTATTGAAAATATTATATTATATTATTTTATTTTAATATTATGATTTGGAATATTTTAATATTAATTTATGAATAATTAAATTTATTATTATTTTTAAATATAAAATTATAGTTTTAATATTTTATCACATATATAAAATATATTCTTTTTTATTTTATTTGTTGCATGTGTTTAAATAGTATTTTTTTTCTAATTACATATTTTAATTTTTTAATGTTATATTTGTAAAATATATATTTTAATGACATACTTTATAATACATTGTTTTATATATTCTTTTATGTCTATATTTATTAATATATATATATATATGTTTGTATATATAAACTATATCGTTATAAGTTCTTTATTTTTAAATAGTATAATGTTAAGATACATAGTTTATATCTAGTTCACTTATTAATATAGACATTTCAATATATATATATATATATATTGTTATATGAATACACCCACACACAAAAAATTCTATAACTCTTCTCCAGTTTAACAATAACAAAATTCCTTGGACGCTCATCTTTAGTAGTGCAATACACCTCCCCTGCATTCAAAAACTCGACTAACACTGTGGTGTATGATCTTCTTTGACATCACACAACTAGTTAGCTTCACTAATCCACTCGAATTCATGGTAGTGCACTTTCCTTGATTATAATATATGAACCACATTTCCATAGTAGCTAAACCACAGCTCGACACAAAGATTTCATGCAAAAAATCTCTATGCTTAGGGGCTCAACACCTTCATCTCTTGCACCTTTGAGTTATCCTACACATGCGTCATCAATCATAGGTAGCATCTTGTGACACCAGTGATACTTTTCCTCATCCCCACTACAACATGACTTATCTCCATGATTTAGTGGAAGCTAAAACTTGTTTGAAATTCTATACAGCTTCAATATCTCATTCACTTGATTTATCCACTCACTAGTAGGTCATCTACGTGCATGAGGTTTAACAGCTTTGAATAGTGCAACATTGCAACACCAGTCTAGCTAATACCTACCGTGAGGTTTGAGTGCAGTTTCTGTGAAGTAGTTATCGTGAAGAGATTATAATTACCATGAATAGATGAACATGCACATTAAAAACCAACCGTACAGTTTCTGAACCTACCGGGGAAGTTTCCATGAGTTTTTCAGAAGTTACTGTAAGCCGAGGAAACAACCTACTGTGAGTGAAGAGTAGTTAACTTGTTTAAAAATAATACCTACTATGCATTTTGATGAACGTACCATGAGTAATTCAAGTGACTATGAAGTGGTATTTTAAATTCACCAAAAATTATTTTTTAAAATTATGCTAATTTATTTAAAAAAACAGCATGTATCTTTTGGATTGAAATTATTATTTAACTAATCACATGAATTCAATTTTAGGTGATCGTACAAAAACATTGATCACATAGTAAGTATAGTGACTATATAATCAAAATATTCACACTATTAGCATACCAACTATGCTTTCACAGTAGGTATAATGAGTGCGAGCGATGACACAACCTACAGATCGATTTTACAAAATATATCACACAGTCAGTATGTTTTATGATCAGTATATTACTTTGCTTATTCTTCTAAAATTAATATTTTCTAGAACACTATGTTTTAACTTGGTTTTGATATTTTAAGTTACTACAAGTATATTAAATTTATTTTAAATCATCCATTTCTTTGAAAAATAATTATATATTTAATGAATTTTTGGAAAATTATTTAATGGAGGAATTATCGTGAAACTTATTATGGAAATAATAATTTTCAGAAAAACTATCTTATGCTCTATTTTATATATCATTTGAAATATAAAATTGTTATAATATTTTATTTTTTTAATATTTTATTCATTTTAATAATTATCATTTATATTAACGATCATTTTTAATTTCTTTAAGGTTATTTATTAAAAAAATAAAAGAGCCTGAAGACTTAGCATGTATATTCAAATTTTAGGTAAGAATATTATTTTAAGCACTTATTATTTCAATTACATGGATTTATTTTATTACCCAATGTAAAACTATAAGATATTTGGATTTAATGATGTCTGATTAGCCGTTTCAATTCAATCAACTAATGTAATAAAATAAATTGGACAAAGTTCACTCAGAGATTAACGATGATAATTGATATGATCATAATGAGAGAAAATACAACTTTGATTTGAGATTTACAAAGTAATGTATCTTGACTAAAAATACTATTACATTACCATGATCACAAAGTACTTCATCATTTTCATCATTCACTACTAAAGTGATCAAATATGCTGAGATGCATCGAATTTCAATGTATCTATTCCACTGTTTTTCTAGTTTCTTTCTATATTTGATTATTTTATTTCTTCCTTATCTGTATTTGTACTATATAGTTTGGTTTATAATTTTATCATCCTAAATTTGTCTAATTTATTACTCCTCTCATCTAAAAGGAAGTTCGAGCTATGACTCCCAGAAAAACTTTAGTCAGATTGTGACTCCCAAACAAAAGTTAGGTGGGTTTTGACTCCTTCAAAAGTTAGTTTGGGGATATACCACCAGGTGATAAAAAGGTACAAACATTTGTAATCAAGTTATCACTCCCTTAAAAAGTGAGTTAGTAGTTAATACGGATATACTCACCGAGTATAGAATATTGAAGAGTGGACTAGGATCTTGGAGATCTGAACCACTGTAAAAACATTGTACGTTATTTGTTTCTTTATTTCCACAACTTATTTAACACTGTTTAATAAATATGATAATCCTAATTGATTGAATAATTTTAAAAAGGAATATTCGCCCCCACTAGTTACTATTTCCATGCATTGGGACCTAACAACAACATCACCCATATAACAACCCAAGTGTAACATCCTAACCTAAACCACCATGTTCGAGCTATAAGGTCAGATGACCTCATGCACGCCTACCTGTACGCAAGTGGATATCAACTAGTAGTGAGACTATACCATTAGTATCATTTCATATGATAAAAAATAAAGAATAAACAATATAATAAATTAATAGAGTAAACATGAAGAAACTAAATAGATGGCATGCATATTATATAAATAAAAGAGACCCCACTGTGGAGATCCCATCTAGTGTAATAAGAAGTAGATAACAATTATATATATAGTACTGTAGGGGGTCCCCCAAAGTCTATCTCGGTCCGCCACTTGCTCTGTGCTGCTCAGATTAACAATCCACCATAGGGCCCTTTCCCTTAGCTGGACCCCTCAGGAAATCTACATGCATACTAAAATGCCTAAGTAGGGTGTGAGTACGAGGCTTAGTAGGAAACCACCACTGATTCCTTCACTCGATGTGTTCATGTATACAAGTGTATCTCATAATGATAGTAAATGGGTAATGATCATAAACATATAATCCAAAACCAAGTGGTAATACAATAACCAAGCTACCATAGACCCCTGGTTGTACCTACATGGGATCCATGTCAGAAGGATAGTCATGGTATGTCATAATAATCATAGAACAGTACTAAGATAGAAATCCATCTCATGAAAGTCATAAGGCATTGAGTCAGATTAGGCCCTGAGACTATCATATCACAACTCCATTATGTTTCATTCCCCAAGTTCATCTTTCCCATCAAGTCAAGGCCCCAATCCGTCACACCCTGTCAATTCCTCGGGTTATCCCCAAGGCCATCATTCCCCTTAGGTCAGCCCCCTAGGATGTCATGCCCCTAACATGCTACCTTCAGTGTGATGAACCAACCTAGATACCATAGTACCCTAAACTTCAAGCCATAAATGACATGGCCGAAAGGGAATTCCTGATACCCATGGGTTGAATACTAGCACCTGTCATCATAAAATATAAAATACAGAACATTTGGTCCACAAAAATAGTGAAAAATAAAGAAACAAGTCAGCATTCTCAAAGAAAACTCCCAAAGTAGACTATATTAGAAAGCTAGATGGTATAAAAAATCCCAAAAAATTATGTCATCAAAGTACTAGAAGACCAATTTTTAACAAACCAATTCCCAAAGAACACAAAACTCCAAGTCTAGAGGATAAAAAACAACCACCACCTTTGAGTGGAGCTTTCCCCCTTGCTTGAACCTAGTAAATGGAAATCTACAAACACCTAACAAAAAAGGTAGGATGTGAGCTAAAATCCTAGTATAGACTCACCATTTGTTCCATAATAATATTCCCTAATAATAATAAATAATACCATGCTTTCAGTTTCAAACAAAATAGGCATGGAAGTACAATTTCATATTTAAAACAAAACATCCTTTTCATTTCAATTGATGGAAACATTTAAAATAATGTATTAAGTAAAAATTTTATATAAAATATTTTATATAAATCAACAAGCATAAATAAAGTAGTTCAAAATCAATAGAATATATATATTAAAACAATAATAGCAAGCAACAAATCCATCTTCTTAAAAGGTATGATATTTTATAGTTATGAGATCCTCACACACTAATATATGTGATCATGACAATGTTAACACATGTCCCTCGTGCTTAGGATGAATAGAAACCATCAATATCCCACTAGGGATAAGATCCATAGAACTCGGACTATGTTAGATTTGTAAATTGTTAGTCCATTGCTTGGGAATTACCGTCATATCATGTTTTCCCCAAATAACTTATCAACTACCCAGGATAACATGTGCACATTCAATAATCAATAATGGGGAAATAATTTAAATTTTTTTTAAAATACAATCGAACCTTTCTAGTTTAAATATTCCAATTTCACTTTAAAAACAAAAACATGGGTTTTCAATCAATTCATTATATTTTCATGATAAAACCATTCATAGGTTCTAATGAAATCAATTTAATCCATTTTACACAAAATTAATTTCTCAAATCAATTTCAAAATTTCTATCAAATTCAAATCATGCCCCGAATTTCAATTCCATCCAAAATGGGGGGTTTTCCCAAAATTTATTTCAATCTAATTTCAAATTCTAATTCATACTGAATTGGATTTTTGAAAATTTAATTGAAATAAATATAAATCAATAAATCAAATCAAGGATTTTTTAAATAGAAAATCTCAATGGAACCACCTACCCTTATCGTGGAGATTACGTATCACAACACCCACATTGGGATTTTACAATGAATAACACTGACAAAAAAGATCAAGGAATCAAAGATAGATTAGATATAAAACATTGGATTTTATATCTATATACAAAAAGATGATCTAAAAAACCCAATGGAGGAAATATACAAAGAGAAGGAGAGAAAGAATGGGAGAAGATATCTTACCGGAGAGGAATCAAATGATGTTCAACAAGATTTTTTCTGCCTTGGAAGGGATTTAGAAGAGACAAAATGGTTCCTTGAGAGATCCAAAGACGTATGAATACATCCAAGACCGAGTTATTGTAATGAGGTAGTTTGTATTGGGGTTTGAGAATTCTTAAATTATTTTTCATAATAAAAAAAGTCCATGTGCATAGTTAGCTATGTAGCACAATTTTTCAAATAGTTCACCCTAACCGCGTTCACCTTCTGACAGGATACATAGTTTTTAATGGGTGGGAACACCGTTTTTAAAGCCATGAGCCAACTATGCACAACCCATAATACCTCCAAAAATTAAAAATTTTCACTCGAAGCACCCCTAAACGAGACCCAACCAAAGAATATTATATTACAACCTCCCCTCCATTGAAACATTCTATCCCCTGAAATCATGTTAAGAAGTCTCCATGTAAAAAATATGAGGCCACTTCTCTCTTATCAGTGCATCGCTATCCCATGTCTCATGCATATTAGAACCATAAAACCATAAAAATCAAACCAAAGGTATCATCCTCCCATGAAGTACCTTGGTTCCAGAATCAACTATCCTAACTATATTCTCAATCATGGATAAATCGGGCTCAACATTCAGATCACTCTAGATCAAAATATGTGATGGATCAGAAAGATACTTTCAAAGTTGTGATACATGGAATATGTTATGTATCGACATCAGCTTTGTAGGAAGTGATAAATTGTATGGAAATTTCCACACCTACTCAAGAACCTCAAAAGGACCCACAAAATGAGGAGCAAGATTCCCTTACCTCCCAAGCATCGATGACCCAAATGAGGTGAAACTTTCAAGAAAAACTGGTCACCAACTGAAAATTCCTACAACCTATAGTGATGTTCAACATAATATTTATACAAGATTTCAACGATCAAAATCTTATAACAAATAAATTTAACCTTTGTTTTCATCTCTTGAACCAAGCATGGTCCAACCATGATACCTTCACCAATCTCTAACCCACAAAAAAATATTTACAAGTTCTTCCATACAAGGCCTCAAAGTGAGCCATCCTAATCATTGACTGTTAACTATTACTATAAGAAAACTCAACCTTACCTAAATGGTCATCTCAAGGCCCCCTGAATCAAGGAAATATGCACAAATAATAACCTCAAGAATCTATATAGCCCTCTCAGTCTGGTGATCCATCTGTGGATGGTATTCTATACTCAAACAAACCTGAGATCCCAGTGCTTCCTGAAGGCCTCTCAAATAGTGAGAAATGAAATAGAGATCTCTATCAGAGACTATAGAATATGTAACTCTGTGAAAATGAACAATATCATTCACATAGATATTTCCCAACTCCTCAACTTTGCTTGTATCACAAATGGGTATAAATCAATCTGATTTATGCAGCCTATCAGTCACAACCCATATCAAATTATTCTTTCTCTAAGTACATGGAAACCCAAAAAAAATTCTATATAGATCTTATCCCACTTACAAGTTGGAACTAGAAGTGAATGAAGAAAACATGAAGATCTATGGTGATCGACCTTGACCTATTAGCATGTATAACAATGAGATAAAAAACCAGCAATACCTATCTGATACTGGGACACCAAAATTGTTACCACATGTCCTGGAACATATTTCTGGTTCCTAGGTGCATTGACCATTGGGGATTATTGAAATACCACATCATATCTTTCATCATATCTAATGAAAAAAAAGATTCTGAAAACAGAAAATACCCTTTGTGGAGAATGAACACTTAGCAACAGAATCCCCAACATAAAGAGAGTCTCTTATGATGTGGAAATAATCATCAAGTTTCTATTCCTGAAGAATCATCTTGAGAAGATAGGATGTCAACTGAACCTAGACAAGGAAGCCTAGACCCATGATTCCCAGATTCCAATATAAAAGTTCTCAAAAATATCCATCATGTTCTACTCTTCTGGTGAATCATTCTTGGCCTAGGTTAGTAGTTTTATGATCAAATCACCAGAGACGACATTCCCTTTCCGTTAGGTATAGAAGATTTCGAAGTTAAAATATTGCAGGTACTCCACCCAATGACTCGTGGGGAGATTTAAATCTTTTTGAGAGAAGATATAAATCAAGATTTCATGGTCATAATAAATGGTAAAACTTTCTCTAAAAAGGTAACATCATCAAATATTAAGTGATTGAATCACTACTGAAAGTTCTAGGTCATGGGTCAGATAATTCTTCTTGTGTGGTCTAATCTATTGAGATCCATAGGCAGTAACTTGATCACCCTAAATAAGAATAAAACCCACACGTAAACTTGATACATCACAAAAAACCACATAGCTCTGCCCAACTTCTGGAAGAGTTAACACCTATGTAGAAGTATAAATAAACTTTATATCAATAAAAGAACTCTGAAATTTCTCATCCCAAACAAAATTTACTCCCTTTAGAGTTAGGTAATTCATTATAGAATTTAAATTCAAGAATCCTTAACAAACATGCAATAATATCCAACTAAACCCCAGATGCTCTGAATCTCAAAAACATTCCAAATCTTCTCCCATGTCATAACAACTTTCTTCTTTTTAGGATCAACTAAAATAATTTGTTTCAACACCATGTGTCCTAATAAATTCACTTCTAAAATACTTAAATCACATTTTTATATCTTGGAATAATGTTTGTGATTTCTCATAAATTCCATAACCACTCTTAAATGACACACACTATTCTCCTCATACTTAGAGTAAACAAGGATGCCATCCACAAAGACCACCATGAAAGTATCATGATACTTGTGGAAGATCATATTAATCAAATCTATATAGAATCCATGAGTATTGTTTTTACCAAATGGAATGACAAGGTACTCATAATGTCCATAATTGCTATAGAATCCATTTTTTTGAATGTTATATTTTTTTATTCTCAATAGATGATAACCAGATCAATGATTAATATTAAAAACCCACTTCACCCCTTTAAAATGATCAAATATATCATCAATCCATGAAAAAAATAATTTTTCTTTACCATAAATTGATTTATCTTTTAGTAATCAACACAAAGGCTAAGTGACCCATTAGTTTTTTAGCAAAGGGAATGGACACTTCCCAAGGTGGAACACTCGAGAATATAAATACTTTATCTAGAATATCATCCAACCAAGTCTTCAACTCTTTCATTTTAACTAGTTCCATTTGGTAATAAATAATAAATATAGGCTGAGTACCAGGTATTAAATAAATAGAAATCTCTACCACCCTTACTTGTGAAAAACTAGAGAATTCAGAAGGAAAAACTTTGGAAAACTCAACAAAAATTGGAGGGAGATCATCGCTCAAATATTATTTCTCTAGGTAAAAAGTAATATATGATATTACTTTCCTCAAATTTGGATAATAAGGTCCAACTCTACTCAACCTCATGTCCCGTTCTCCCTAAAAAATATAAAATACTCCATCAGGTTCAGTGAAAGAGACCCATTGAGGATAACAATCAATTCAGGCTTTATTAGAAATGATCCAATCCATCTTGGAAATTATATCAAGATGTTTCATGTCATGAACCATAAAATCCCAAGTAAGATAAATCTGTAATAAAGATAACACACAAGAAGGACAATGAATACCCTGATATATCTTTATTCTAAGGGGTTTATTAATATCCATCACAAAAGATAAAATCTCCACAAGAAGATTTAGCATATTGACAATATTAGTTGAAATGAATGAATGAGATGAACCAATATAAAATAAATAATTCACTAAGGATGAATTAATAGTGATGGTACCTATCACAGTCATTGGACCCATATCTGCTACCTATGAAAAAACTTCCACTACGTGAAGAATCTTTGTTCTAGATACCTATGGATAAAACCCCTTAGATCTTGAAGCATATGATTGCACCAAATTACTTTTTAGTAATGATGATACTGTTCCACTATGTGGAGAATTATAGATAGGACAGAACTTATACAAGTGACATGAGAATCTACAAAAACCACATATCTTGGGTGCTTCAGTGCAAACCTGTTTTGAGTGCCCACGCTTACCACCCTGGTTGCAAATAAAATCACCTATGCCTGACACTACAAGAGGTCTAGAAGAACCCTTCTCTCAAGATGCACCATGTGAATCATACTTATTTCTCTTTCCTTTGAAGGAATTCCCAAAACTGTCCCTGGGAGAAACATGATCTCCCATTAACCCAGACATAATATGTAAGGACCCATTTTTTTTCAATTGAAATTCATTTCATATTCCATAATCACATAAAATCACAACATAATGAACTACTAAGTGCTATGTGACATTTAAACACATGTTTGTCCCTTTTGTGATTTGAATTTCAAAAATCTATCATACACAATTTCGATCAGTAAGTTTTTTGGAGTCTGATAAGAAAAACTTAATTTTTGGTGAATAGTAACCTACCCTTATGAATAGTGATATACCATAGTGAATAGTAACCTTACCTATGATATTATAAAAATAATATTCAAGTGAAAGTATGATCTACCAATATTTTTGAATAAGTAATTGGATGTTTTAAAACTGGTTTGTAATTATAAATTATGATTTTAATTAAATATTAAATTAATAATATTTATAAAATTATTTTTGGATTATACACATCGAATAATGGTTAGGGTGAATTTTGGGGTTTTTCTACAATACTTGAATTTTTTATGAATAGTAAAATATGATAATTCACAATAAATGCTAAAACCTAAATTTCTGTATCATGCTTGAGTCATGGATGATTTAAATGACCATTGGTTAGAACTAAAATAAATTTATTACTATTCTTGGTTATGTAATCATCACTATTTTAGGTATTTAGGTAAATTAATAAACAAATGATTAAAAAATTACAAAACCCTCTTCTCCTCCACTATAAACCCCCTCACTCCCTCTTCTCTTTACTACCATCAAGCCTTTTTCCTTGCCAATATTCTTCCCAAATTTCTCCCCAAGCTCTTCCTCCACATCCAAAATCGCATATCCTATTTAAAATACCAAAACCACTCCCTCTAAGAGGTTCTCAAAGGAGATAAAATCAATAGGAAAATTCATATTTCAAATTTTTATTTATTTATTTTTAGTTCTTTTCATTTATTGTTTCTTTCCTCGCCTACCTTTAACCAAATTGTATGATAAATCTAGTAACATACATGTACTGTAATGTTTTTATGGTAATGGGATATTTCATTATCATCTATGCTTTCCTCATCTTTTATTTTAAAGAAATGAAAACATCGTTTGAGATGTGTAAATTTAACACATTCAAGGACAATAGTTTATCAATTTCTTTTGTCATCTTTAATTATTTTCATGAAACCATTTGTGTTATGGTTGAATGAGAAAATTATATATGTAATATATCCTACTTTAGGTTTTATAATCCTTTCATACCAATTGTATTATATTTTAAATCAAAACATGTTCTTTGTAATCAAACCCACCGATTAACCAAAATAGTTATCACTATGGTTTTATATAATAACTCATCTTCACTTCCAATAACAGAATTAATTTTTATAACCATGTAATATTATGTATGTTCACTAATAACATACAACTTCAATTTTGGACAACCACTTTCATCTTACATGTTTATCCAAACATGAATATAAGTAAACTGGTTATTAAAACCAAGTAAGCAAACAAGCCCGAACAATGAAATTGAACCTTATAACCAATCAAAAAGGTCTTGAATGAACCAAAAAGGGTTATAATAAATAAATAAAATATAGAATAGGTTCTGTATTTATTAATCAATGAAATTAATTTTTTTATTCATTTCATTAATAAAAAGTGGAGAACACCACCAGATTTAAGGTAAGGGATCCTCTCCATTTCTCTCTTAATCAAGGTTTTCCTCTATGATATGACTTTTTATGTGTAAAAAAAATGATGGGGTACATTTTATAACCTACCTCATACTTTAATCATGATTTATAAGTTCTTATAAACCCCTTTTCTCTCTCATAAATTCATCTTAGGTACACCTGACACCATCCTGATAAACCGTAACGAATTCTACCCGAACCTTCTTTGTTCTTTCTGGTAGACTTATCTTTCTTTATATAAAAAAGGAGTTATCTTATATTTTTATTTAAATCTTATAAATTATTTTTATTTATAAAAAATTCATTTATGAAGACCCTTTCATCACTCTATTTTGGGGATTTACATGTTTTTAAAATATTCCCTCCTTAGAACTTTCGGATAAGAAAACCTATTTTAAGGGAAATTCCCAAAATTTTAACCAATTTCAGGTGCACTCTATCCTATGTTTTAATACACCATTGTATTTATAAAATCAATCTTTTTATTATGAAAACCATTTTGGTTCAATTCTGGATTTATATAAAATATTTTCATCTTTTCTATTTTAAAATCTATATAGTATTTTCCTTAAAACCGCACAAAAATGTTTTAATGCTAATGTTTCCCAAATATATTTATTATATGTTTTCAATTCTGTTTGACACCAACTAACATTTAATATTCATATTTTTCCTTATGAACGTCCATGTATGTTCTAATCCCTTTCTTTCATGGACACTTTCATGATACTCCCATTGGTTATGCTTCATTTTATGATTATGGTACCCAATTCTTTCCATGGGTACCCTTATGTTTATGTATGGTTGATTATGAATGATTATTTATGTAGAAATAATATTCATGGAAATTTTAAGATGGGTGAGCCCAGATAGTGCTTCAATGCATAGGGTAAAGTTAAGTCTCATGATATGCGATGTGAAACGAGATTGATGGTTAGCCTTGACCCTTAATAAAATGGGAATAGGGATTGGCAGTTAGCCTTGACCCATAATACAATGGGAAATAGGATTGGAGGTTAGCCTTGAACCATAAGAAAGACATGTTTTATGATTCTACCTCATTTATATGATTCCATTTTTATATAATCCCTTGATTATATGATATGACTTCATATGTTCCATGCTTTTGATATCATTATGTCATGCCTCCTAACTCATGTGCTTAAGATGCATCCTTATGTTCATTCCCTTACTGTTCTTTTTAGATAATCTATTTGTTCATGTGTTCCCTAGGGTACCCTATATATTTGTAAGGACTCAAATGAAGTTAGGATATTTTTATGGATATTAAATAAATAAGAGTTTTTAGCTCCATGTTCTATGTTTTATGTACCTAGTATTCCATGAAACATGACTTAACGATCCTTGTCTTGTACACTGATGTATAATTATTCTTAAAATCATGTAATGTTATATGTAAACGTCTTGGGTCGCTACATACTAGCTAGTTCTAGCTCAACCATCAATTCTCTATCCAATACATCAGCACAACGAGAGAGATTTGGAAAGAAATACTGAGAACAAATATCAGATAGAAATACCATATCAAAATTTTAAGTATTCATATTCTGATTCTATGAAATATCATGTGCGGAATACACAAGATCAATGTATCAGTTCACATATTCTATCATGATCCTTTCAGTCTACTCAAGTTTGAAGTACTCTATAGCTTTATCCAACACCATAGACTCTAGATAGAACTGGTCAATGAAAATAAATTTAAATCCTTATAGTCTATGACCTCATGCTTATTTTCCATCACTATCATGTATCACTATGTTCTTCTTGGTCTTTATAGATTGAATGTGGTATATTTTACCTTAATTGAATCTATAATTTCCAAGAACTCAAATTAAATCCCAATCCTCCTCAATTAATTCTCATTATCTTGAGGATTATTTGAACCTTGAAATGCTAGTTCATTTTGGTGAAGGAATTCCTGATCACAATTCTGAAATTCAGTCCTCTGATTTTTCATAGCTAGTGCCTCAATAGGAACATGTGTAGGTACCTTTCCTTGATCTTAGACAACACACACAATAATCTCAACGAGATTCTGGTCCATGGGAGGATTTTCTCACTATGTTTTATTACCAACTTCCACCTAGATCTTATTTTCATGTATTCTGAGAGGCATGATGCTACATAACTTTAGCAGATAACAATGAAGACATCAAAAGACTACCCAGATCAACATTCAATCAAAAATAGTAGGGAGATTAATCCCATCAGATAAGAAAATAATATTTGGATTTATACCTCTCTAAATATAAAGAAGAAAAATACCAGAACTAATAATTAATACTACTTTCCATAATCCACCTATGGTTAATGAAGACTTATTATGATGAGATATGGTTACAAACTCACTCACAACTACCTATTAAATATCGATAAGATTGCACAATTGCCTATTGACATCAAAGAAAGATTCTTAACATGTTCCCTTGATACCATTTTTTTATGAACTGGCCTAGATAACCTACTAACCTAACACTCGATATGACACTAACCTGGGATAAAGAGAATTCACAATTCCCATGGGTCTAAAACTAGCACCGGGAATCATACAAGATAAAATAGGGAACATTGTTTCCCATAAAAAAGTGAAAGATAAATATATAAGTCAGTATGAAAAAAAAAAATCCCAAATGAGAATGTACTAGAAAGTCAATAGGTATAAAAAACCCAAAAAAATACATCATTAAAGTACCACATGAACTAGATAAACAACCCAAGTCCCAATGGGCACAACACTCAAATTACAAAGGATAAAAAACAACCACTAACTCCGAGTGGCACTTTCCCCTTACTCGAACCTGGAAGAAAGAAATATAAAAAAACCTGAAGGAAAAGGTATGGTGAGAGGTAAATGATCTATAGGGTCTCACCAAGTGTTCCATAATAAAATTCCATAACAATAATAAACTAGATAATTATTTGAATTTCAAATAAAATAGGCATGGTCGTATAATTTCATATTTAAAAAAACCATGCTCTTCATTTCAATTGAAGGAATCATTTGAGAAAATGGATTAAGTAATCATTTTATATAGAAACAGTTCATATAAATCAGCATGCATGAATAGAGTAGTTCAAAATCATTGGAATATATATATATATATATATATATATATATCAAAACAATAACAACAAGAAACATGGTTATCTTCCAATAGGTATGATAGTTTATAGTTATATGATCCTCAGACAATCATATCTATGATCATTATAATGTGCACACACATCCCTTAGGCTGAAGTGGAATCATCTATATCCCATTGGGGATAAGATTCTATACACTAGGTTTATGTTAGAGTTTTAAATCATCAATCCATTTACAAGAAATTAACAACCTAGTGTGTTTGTCCCAAATAAATTACTAACTACCTAATATTTCATGTGATTATTGAATAATAAACAATGGAAAAATCATTTCAAAATATTTTTTAATAAAATTTACCCATTTCCAGTTTAAATATGTCAATTTCACATTAAAAACAAAAACATGCATTTTTTCAATTAATTCATTTTTCAAGATAAAACCAATCATAGGTTCTTATCAAATATATTTAAACCATTTTCATCAAAATCAATTTCACAAATCAATTTCATAATTTCCATCAAATTCAAATCATACCCCAAATTCCAATTCTATTGGAATTGGGTGTTTCCCACCAAAATTCATGTCAATAAAATTTTAAATTCCAATTCACACCGTATTGGTTTTTTAAAAATTTAATTGAAAGAAATATAAATTAATCACAAAAATCAAGGGTTTATTGAATGTAAAATCTCAATGTAACCACATACCATTATCATGGATATCACGTATCAGAACATCCATAATGATATTTTCCTATGAAGAGTGTTTGCTATAGAGATCAAGGAATCAAACCTAGATTAAGATAAAAAACAATAGGGTTTATATCCATCTATAACAATATGATCTAACAAACTCTATGGAATAAAGATAGAGATAGTGGGAGAGAAATAACAAGTGAATATCTATTACTAGGTAGGAATCAAATGATGTTATCCAAGATTTTATATTCCTTCAAAGGGGTTTGTAAGAGACAAAATGGTTCAATGAGAGCTCCAAAGACCTAAGAATATATCCAATCCCAAGTCAGGGTCAGGTGGGGGTTCATATGGGGATTTGGAAATTTTTAAATTATTTTTGGAATAAAAAAAGTTCATGTGCATGGTTATCTGGGTAGGGTCACATGGTTCATCAAACCATGCACCCTAACCATGTGCCACTTTGATAGGGTGCACAATTTCTAATAGGTGGCTATACATTTTTTCAAATTGTTCACCAACCATGAAGACTCCCATTATTTGGGTTTGTAGGGTTTACCCTGGTTGGGTGTACAGTTTGTAAAAAATGTGTGTCAACCGCGCACAACCCAATATCCCTAATAAATACAAAATTTGACCCAAAGGAACCCTAAATGACACCACAAAAAAGCATGATAAAAAGGGGATGTGGAGCACCTGAAAATAGGACAATATATCACAACATCCCCACTATAGAAACTTTCTGTCCCTAGAAAGAGAATCAAGAAGTCTCCATGTCAAAAAATGAGGCCACTTCTCTCTTATTAGTTCCTCTATCTCCCACATCTCATGAGTATTATAAATGTACTACCATAGCTCTCAAACCAAAGGTATAATCCTCCCATGATGTACCTTTATTTAAAAATCAAATATCCTAACCTGATGATCAATCATGGGTAAATAATGCTCCATATTAAGACCAATATAGATCAAAAAATGAGATGGATCAGAGAGATACTTTCATAGCTACGATACATGGAACACATTATGTATCGATGTTAGATATGGTGTAAGTGCTAAATAGTAAGACACTTTCTCCTCTTACTCATGAAACTCAAAATGTCCCAGAGAACAAGGAGCAAGATTCCCTTGCCTCCCAAGCCGTTGATGACCAAAACAAGGTGAGACATTCAAGAACACCTGGTTACCAACTGAGAATTCCAACAGCCTATGGCGATGATCATAATATGATTTATACTAGATCCATGTCATCAACAATATCTGATCAATTAACTGAATATTTTTTACCTTCTTTTGAACGAAGGTCGATCCAACCAAAGAAATTTCACCGATCGATGACCAAAACAAGAAATATTTACAAGACCTACCATATAAGGCCTCAAAGGGAGCCATCCTAATCACAAACTAGTAACTATTTATATAAGAAAATTTAACCATTCCCAAATGGTCATTCCAAAGCCCCACCAAAATCAGGGATGTAGGAACAAAGCGTATCCTCAAGAATATTTATAGCCCAATGAGTCTAGATATTCGTCTATGGATGGTATTCCATACTGAAATAAAACTGAGATCCCAGATCCTCTTGAAGACCTCTCAAAAAGTGATAAGTGAAATGAGAATCTCTATCAGATTCTATAGTAGATGAAACTCCATAAAAATGAAATATCTATTTCATAAAGATATTTTCAAACTCTTTAACTTTGGTTATGTCACAAATGGGTATAAAGTGAGCCAATTTGGTCAGGATATCGATCATGACCCACAACGCATTATTATTGATCTAGGTATGTAGACACCCAACCACAAAGTCCATATAGATCTCATCCCACTTTCAAGTTGGCACTAGAAGTGGTTGAGTAAATCCCAAAGTTATCTGGTGCCTATCCTTGACATATTGGCATGCATAATAATGACATAAAAATTTATCATTTCCCGGTCTCATACCTAGTCACCAGAATCATTGTTGATTGTCATAGAACATATTCATGGTTTCTAGGTACACTATCCCATAAGAATTATGGAAATACCCCATCACAAATTTCATTACAACTAATAGCACAAAAAATAATTTCAAAAATATAGAATACCCTCTTTGGAGAAGAAACACTCAGTAATGGAATCACCACCATAAATAGTTTCTCTTATTCTATATAACTCATCATCATTATGTTATGCCTGAATAATGATCTTGAGAAAAGTGGAGGTTAATTGAACACTAATTAGGGAAACATCGGCCTCTGATTCCTAGACTCTAATATGCAACTGTGCAAAAAGATCCATCAAGTTCCACTGTTCTGATGATTCTTTCATGGTATGGATAGAAAGTTTCCTACTCAAATAATTGTTCATTAAACTCTCTTTCCTTGGGGTATAGGTCTTGTCAAATCCAAAATATTGTTGTTACTCTACCCAATGCCTTTTTAGGGGATTCAAATATTTTTGGGAGAAGATATAACTCATGATTTTGTGGTCAGAATCCACGGTAAACCATTCTCTAAAATGGAAATGATTCCAACTCTTAAGTGAATTAATCATAGCTATGAGTTCATGGTAATGGGTTGGATAATTCTCCTCATGTGGAATAATCCACCAAGATCCATAGGGAACTATATGATCAAACTACATAAGAACACATCCCAAACTTGAACCCGATGCATCACATAAGACCACATAGTCCAGCTCAGCCTCTAGAAGAGTCAACACCAGAGTAAAATTCAAAAGATGATTCAACTCAAAAAAATTACTCTAACATTTCTCATACCAAACAATATTCACTCCCTTCTGAGATAGGGCAGTCATTGGATAATCCAATTTCAAGAAATCCTTATCGAAGTGGCGATAATATAAAGCTAAACTGAAGAGGCTCTGAATCTCAAAAACATTCTGCAGTTGGTCCCATGTCATAACAGTTTTCACCTTTTTTGGATCAACTAAAATACTATGTTTCGACACCATGTGTCCTAAGAACTTCAATTCCCGATTCCAAAAATCAAATTTAAATATCTTTGCATAAAGTCAATGATTTATTAAAAATTCCAATACTACTCTCAAATGAAACACATGATCCTCCTCTTACTTAAAGTAAACAATGATGTTATCCACAAATACCACCATGAAATTATAAATATACTCATGGAAGATATTGTTCATCAAATCCATAAGGACTGCCGGAGAATTGGTTGGACCAAATGGCATGAAAATGTACTCATAATGGCCATACCTTATCCAAAAGGTGGTTTTATGAATGTTAGATTCTTTTATTTTTAACTGGTGATATCCAAATCGAAGGTCAATATTCAATAACCACTTTTAGCTTTTCAACCTATCAAACAAATAATTAATCTGTGGGAATATATACTTGTTATTTACTGTCACTCAATTTAGATTTTGGTAATCAACATAAAAGAAAAGTGAGCCATCAGATTTCTTAGCAAAGAGAACAAGCACTACCTAAGGCGACATACTCATGCATATAAATCCTTTCTCTAAAAGATCATCCAATTGATTCTTTAACTATTTTATTTTAGCTAGTTCTATATAGTAAGAAGGAATGAATACCGACTGAGTACCAAGTACTAAATCAATAGAAATCTCTACCCCCCTTACAGTCAGAAAACTAGAGAAGTTAGAAGAAAAAAATGTTTGAAAACTTGATGAAAAGTGGGGAGAGATCATAACTCAAAGATGATCCCCCTAAGTCAAAAGAAAAAACTAATATTACTTTCCCTAACTATGGATATGAAAGTCCGACTTTACTTTGCCTCAGGTACCATTCTCCCTAAAAGATATGACTCACCCCATCAGGTGTTGTAAAGGAGACCCGTCAAAGATAATAATAAATTTGGGATTTATTAGAAATGAGATAATGCATACCAAAAAAATATATCAATAGGTTTCATGTTGAGAACCATAAAATACCAAGTATGATCAATCTATGATAATGAGAACACACAAGTAGGACAATCGAGAACCTACTCTCCCTTTGTTCCAAGGGGTGTAGTAATATCTATCACAAGAGAAAAAAGCTCTATTGGAAAATTTAGAAGACTCAAAATATGAGTTGAAATAAATGACTGAGATGCACCAATATAAAAAAAAGTAGTCACTAAATATGAAACAATATTGATGGTACCTATTATAGTCACTAAACCCATATCTTTTTCCTATGGAGACTCTTCTAATGCAGGAAGAATCTTTGTTTCAGATTCCTATGGATATAACCCCTTCGATCATGAAGCATCTGATCTCACCGTGGCACTTTTTAGAGATGATGATCCTATGCAACTATTTAGAGATGAATAGATATGAAAAAAACTATGAAAGTGAAATGAATATCCGTAGGAACCAAATATCTTGGGTGCCTCAGTGCAAGACCATTTTGAGTGCCTAGGCTTTCCAAAATGGTAGAAAATCAAAGGGACTCTGTTTGACGGTACAAGAGGTCAATAAGAACCCTACTATCAAGAAACACTATGATACTCATCACACATTCTATTTACTTTAAAGGAACTCAAAAAACTACCACTGGGAGAAAAAGGATCCCCCATCAACCCTGACCTACCCGCCATATCTATCTCAACAATCAATTCTCTATTGAGCACATCAGCATTAGAAGAGAGATTTAACAAGAAAAAATTAGAAACAATATTAGATAGAAGTCCCATGTTGAACCATAAAGTCTTATTATTCTCATTAGATAAAATCTCAAGTGTGAAGTGCACAAGCTCAGTGAATCATTTCACATATTCTATCACAGACCAATAAGCCTCTTCAATTTTGAAGAACTTTATAGCCATAACCAACACCAAGTACTCTGGATAGAATTGGTCAGTGAAAGTAACATTAATGTACTTACACTCTAATCCCTAAAGATTATTTTCCATCACCATTAAGTCCCACCTTATCCTGCTTGGTCCTTCCATCTTGAAGATGGTACATTTGAACTTAATTGAATCAGTCATTTCCAAGAACTCAAATAAAAGCTCAATCCTACTTAATCAATCCCCATCCACTTGAGGATAATTTGATACTTGGAACACCGATGGATTATAACAAAGTAGAACCTAAGAATGATTCCTAAATTCATCCCTCTAAGGTTCCATAGCTAGATCTTAAATGGTAATGGGTGAAGGTGCCTGTCCTAGAGTTTAGAAAATATGCACAACAATATCAGCAATATTCTTGTCCACAAGAGGATTTGGTCAATGTGGTTCACTAATAGCTTCCCCCTAGATATTTTTTTCACATATTCTCAGAGGAATAATGCTACACAGCATTAGAAGAAAATATTGAAGAAATTAAAATATTAACCAGATCAACACTAAAATATGAGAAATAGGGAAATTAATCCCATCAAATAAGAAAACAAGATTTGGATTTCCACCTATCCAAATCTAATGTAGGGAAAAGACTAGAACTAATCCTCTAGATTCCTTTACCTAAACCACGCATGGTGACTTAAGGATCATTAAAATTAGAGCTATAAAGAAACTCATAAGAAACTACCTCCTAAGTCCTAGAAATATTTCACAACTACAAACTTAGATCAAGGCATGATGCTTAACCTACACCTTTTATACCACTTTTTCATGAATTAACTAGGATAACCTAGTACCCTGATACCCGAGCTGACATTGACATGGCTCGAAGGGTGTTCCTGATCCCCATAGGTTGGAGAATAGCACCTAGAATCATACAAAATAAAATTGGGAACATTTTTTCCACTAAAACATTAGGGGATAAAGAAACACATCAGTATGATCAAAGAAAACCCCTAATGGAGACTCTACCAGAAAGTCAACAAGTATAAAAAACCAAAAAAGAATATCATCTAAATACAAAATGAACAAGATAAACAACCCAAGTCCCAATAGACACAACACTCAAGGTCTATAGGATCAACAAGAACCACCACCTCTGAGTGTCACTTTCCCCTTGCTCAAACCTGATAGAAGGAAATATACAAATTCCAAAAATAAAATATATGGTGTGAGATAAAATCCTTTTATGGTGTACCCAAGTTTTGCATAATAATATTCCATAATAATAATACAACATATCATTCGTTTAATTTCAAAAAAAGGACCAAAAGTACAATTTCATATTTAAAACAAAACATGATTTTCATTTAAATTTATGGAAGCATTTAAAATAGTGAATTAATTAAAAAATTTATATAAAATAGTTTATATAAATTAATAGGAATGAATGAATAAGTTCACAATCAATGGAATATATATATATATATATCAAAACAATTATAATAAGAAACATGTTCATATTATAATAGGTATGATAGTTAATAGTTATGAGATCCTCACACACTCATATCTCTGATCATGATAATGTACACACATTTACATCAGGATTAGTCTGAATAGAACACATCAATATACTACTGGTCATAATATCTATAAAACTAGGTTTATGTTAGTATTGTAAATCATCAATCAATTTCTTTATCATTACCATCCTAGCATATTTTTTCAAAATAATTTACTAACTACCTAGGATCGCATGTTCTCAGTTAACTATTAACAATGGGAAAATCATTTCCCAAAATTTTAAAATACAATTTCCCCATTTCTGGTTTCAATATTCCAATTCCACTTTTAAAAACAAAACACAGGTTTTTAATCAATTCATTAATTTTTCAAGATAAAACTAATCATTAGTTCTTATCAAATCAATTTAATCAAATTTCAAAAAAATCAATCTCACAAATCAATTTTAAAAATCAATTTGAAAATTTTTATCAAATTCATATTAAAATTCAAATTCCAATTCCATTAGAATTGGGTATTTTCCAAAAAATTTATGTCAATATAATTTTAAATTCTTATTTAAACCAAATTGGGGTTTTTGAAATTTAATTTAAATAAATATAACTCAATAAAGATAATCAAGGGTTTATTAAGTGGAAAATATCAATGGAACCACCTACCTTTATAAAATAGATCATGTGTCACAACTCCCACAATGGTGTTTTCCAACGAACAATGTCAGAAATGGAGATCAAGGAATCAATCCTGGATTCAAGATCCAAAATAAAAGAGTTTAGATACATCTACAATAAGATGATATAACAAACCCTAAGTAGGAAAGATGAAGAGAGTGGGACAAAAATAATGGGAGAATATCTGCTACTGGAGAGGAACCAAACAATGCTTTCCAAGATTCGATCCACCTTATAAGGTATTTTTAAGATTCAAAATGTGTTCTTAAGTGACCAAAATACCTAAGAATATGTCTAATCCCAATTTTTGATTGAAAAAGGGTTTATATGATGGTTTTTGAATTATTAAATTATTTTTCAGAATAAAAAAAGTCTGCGTGCACAGTTATCTAGGCATGGTCACACAATTTTTCAAATTGTGCACCCTAACTGTGAACCCCTTTGGTGAGGTGCATGATTTCTAATAGGTGAATGCACAATTTTACAAACCATGCACCAAACATACAAACCCACACCTTTTGGGTTTTCATAGTTTACCGAGGCTCACGGTTTGGGAAAACCATGTTCCAACCTTTCACAACCCAAGTTCCCTACAAAAATTAAAAAAATCACCTAAAGCACTCCTAA
Source organism: Viscum album (assembly GCA_963277665.1). NCBI lineage: Eukaryota > Viridiplantae > Streptophyta > Magnoliopsida > Santalales > Viscaceae > Viscum > Viscum album. Next base: position 164,378,267 of record OY728144.1, read on the forward strand.
ATGAGACCCAACCATATCCTGATAAAAAATAGGGTCGAGGAGTACCTAAAAATAAAATATGAAATTACATCAAGTTAGGCCCCCAGACCATCATTCCTAGTACCCTATACTTAGGTCCATCATTATCATTGTGAAAATCCCTACACCCTCCCCCTCTAAGGGATTCACATCACATGATGGTCTGTCTATCTTAATTACCAACACATGGAATCCAAGGCATTAAAATCACACTTCACATTTTATGCATACATGGTAGGAATGATATTTAATTATGGGAAATAAAGTATCAATACATACATGTGATCATAATCAAATATGGAAACAATATATTCTAGCAATACTTATGGAATCAAATATCATAGTGGGTCCCACATGCCATACACACTCACACACATGCAATAATAATCAATCATGGTAATAATATATGGAAACAAAATAATCATATAATGGGAACATGAATATATGAGATCCTAATAGTGTAGGAAACTTCTTACCTCAAAGTTGGAGACATCAATGATAAGGATAAACCACCTTATGTGGTTTGAAAGTTGGAGTGGAAACCTCAACAATAAAAAAGACATCATCGCGGGCATTATTATTGTAGTTGTCAACAAGCCAATGCTTAAAGTTTTTAAAAATATCATAGAACCAAAACCAAAGATTTGATTTCAAAAAGAAATAAAATATCAATTGCGATGATACTTTCTATCACATAGATAATTTTCAAATTATCATTAAAATATCACATGTGATGACGTTTTTATCTCATGGATAATTTCCAAAATATAAATTTATTTCAAAGCACACGCTGAAAATATTTTCCTCAAAATAATTATAAAACTACATTCGATAATTTATATGTCTAAATTAATTTTGTAATACATGTGGTATTCCTTATAATTATTATTTAATAAAACCATAAAATTATCCTTGACAATTTCATAATTATCCTATAATAATTTGATATCTTTATCACATGAAATCCCCTTACAATTATCCATGGATAATTTGTATAATTATATTCTAAAAATTTTTCTTACAAATTATCCTTTTTCAATTATCATATGATAATTTTTACAAAAAATTATCCTTTGATAATTTGATATAATTACCCTTTAATAATTCTTGATAATTATTTTTTATAATTCATATAATTTTAGTTCTTTATTAATTATCCCTTGGTAATTATTTCATGATAATTTTTCATAAATCATCCTTTTATAATTATATATTTAATATTTTGAAAATTTAGATAAATTATACTTGGATAAATCAATGAAATTATCATTTAATGATTGTTTACCTTTATTCTTTATAATTATTTGCAATTATCATTTTTAAAAATTATATTTTGATATTTTTTTAAAGTTTATATCCTTTGAATAAACTAGTGTCGTTATCCTTTAGAAATTTAAATCAATTATCCATTGATAATTCTATACAATTATCCTAAAAATTATCTTTCAATAATTTTTTATAGATTGTCCTTTGATAAATTGATCTAATTATCTTTAGATAATTCAATATTATTATAATTATTTTTCATCAATTTTTTCCATAAATTATCAAATGATAATTTTGGATTATCATTTTATTTTTGATAAAATTACTTTTTTTACAGAATTTTGAATAAGGAAAGAAAAAAAGAAAACAGAATATATAAAAGAAACCTATTAACATGAATAGTACAACACATGGGGATGAGGGAAGAAGGGGCCACCACAATAGGAAATCGAACTGGAATCAAGGGACACTACCCAATCTCATACACAGGAGTCTGAGGTTTCTCGGAATTGATGAGATCGACCATAATAGCCGTTGGATGTTTCATATAAATGGAAACCAAATGTGTTCCAAGTTTATTAAAACCACAAATTCAAAACCCAAAATTAATCCATTATTTTGATGAAAATTGAATACAAATTCTTTAATTCCACCCATTTAAGGCATTATTAATTTTTAACCGGTCAAGAAATGAATCATTTTGAGATTTTGGGATTACGAGCTATGTAACAATGGTGGTTTCACTTGAGTATAGGTGAATAACTAAAAAATTATGAATTAATAATTAGATTAATAATAATAAGATATAAAAAATATTAAAAAATTATCCTCACTTGGGATTTGAAAAAACACTTGATGAACAAAAATATTATGTCACACCTAAGGTAAAAATTGCATCCCAGACCTAAGTAGGGTCTTATATTTATTATATGATACAATGTTGGGGAGATATTTCAATTTTTTGTAAACAATTATAATAAAAATATTAAATAAATTGAAAATGTATGTGATGTTACCAAACACCCAACATGGACAAATATTATGTTGCGTCTAGGGTAAATATTTCATTAAAAAACTAATGGTGGTATCATATTTCTCAAATGAGATACCATTTTATGTATATTTCATTATTTTTTAAAAGATTATATTAAAAATTCGAAAAAATCACCCTCATGTGTGACATTTCCGAACACCCAATACACACAAATGTTAGGTCATTCCTATTGTAAAACCAACACCCCAGACCAAATGTTGGTCTAAAATTTCCTATACAATACAACATTCGAGAGATATTCCATTATTTTGGAACAATAGTACACACATGAGTTAATTTATTTAATAATTTTATTCTATTAGTGTCGAGGCTCTACAGGCCCCGGAATCCCGTTCTAACTCATCACCCCACTCTAAAAATATTCCATAGAATATTTTAATTTGTTAATAAGAATTTTACACTTACTCAAATCATTTAAAATAATATATCATTTATAAATTTATTTTTATTGAAAAAATTTACATCTTCACATAAGAATAATCATAAATTATTAACAAAGAGTGTTTTATTATCATTAAAAATTGAGAATATTACAATTATCCCCCTATGTCAACTTATTGTTATCAAGAAGTAACTATAGAGGTATTTGTCAAAAAACTTTGGCCACTGAGCACGAACATTAGATTTATGCTCCCACATCTCCTCTGGGATCCTTCTTTGGCACAACTGAATCTGGACAAGTGGTACCATCTTCCCTCATAGAACTTTCTTGCTCCAGACTATAATATACACCGAATGCTCCTCATAACATGTGTTGGGTTCTAGCTCAACATCCTGATAGTTGATGACATTCACATGGTCAAGTAAATACCTTTAGAGTTAATTCACATGAAACACATAGATCATACCTTGATTATGTGGAGAAATGTCCAAATACTAAACCCTTTTCCCAATCCATTTGTTCATCATGAAAGGTATGAAAAACCACGGTGCTAGATTTCCTTGCTCCCTCATATGTTGTGGGTCTAATCAAGGAGTCACACTCAAGAAAATATGATTTCCCACAGTGAACTCCAAATGTCTCCTCCTACAGTCAACATATGTTTTATGCCTGTTTTGAGATTTGATCTACATCTTTTGAATTATATTTACTCTCTTGGAGGTCTCCTGAACCAAATTGAGCCTACAACCACTGACTCACATAGCTTATGCTAACAAAGCGGTGATCAAAATGGTCTTTCACAAAGAACCTCATAAGGTGCCATATGAATTTAGGATTGGTAACTCTTAGTGTATGTGAAATTAACCAAGGCTAGATGATCATTCCATGCTCCAATGAATTCTATAATACAAGCTCAAAGCATATCATCCGATATATATATTGTCCACTCAGACTGTCTGTCTGTCTGGGGATGGTATGTTGTGCTCAATATCAATCTAGTCCCTATGTATTTGTACAATCCCTACAAAAACCTAAACATAAAACACGTGTCTATATCTAAATTAATTCTCAATGTAACTCCATGTAAGCATACGATTTCTCAAGTATAGATGTAACACCCCAGGTAAATAAAGAATAAGACATTTTTATATTTATCCCTATTTGTGAAAAAAATATTAATATTACTTTAAACGGAACGCTATGCTCGATGGCGTACCCAATACGCGACAACGAGTTGCTTTGAAATCTTACGTTTCACTCTAATAATAAAATAATATTATTTTAAATGGTAGTTAATGCCTAGCCATTGTAATGGCGGGAAAGAACGAAACTAACTAAAAAATGATTATGTATGTTTGTCAAATATTTTTACTTTTTACTATAAATGTTAGAGGATTAAAAATGCGAATGAATCCAATTTTTAAGCATAAACATTCTAATATTCTTTAAAAGGTTGATTAACCGCCTTTTGATGGCGAACCTCTTTTAAATCCACTTTTTAACAATTTTATGTGTTATATTTGATAAAATAAAATTCTTCTTTAGAATCGGGACATCAAAATTTAATTTGTGTAAATTTTTGGTATTTTTCCGATAAAGTTCATTTTTAATGAATAGTGAAAAATGTTGTATTTTAATTCAAAACCACTTTTTAATCTAATTTGTTTATATGATTATATTATATTTTGAATTGGTTTTAAAGTTAAATTAGAATATATTTTTACCATTTAATCTAATTGTGGTCATTGAAATTAATTTCACTTTGAAATCATACTTAAACTAGTGTCAATCTTTTGATACTTATTGTTTCATAAAAACACGCTATTTGCTCTAACAGCGGGAATTAATTATTAAATTAATTAATGCAACTTATATGTTTTGAATTTTTTAAAATAGACTTCATTTTTTAATTCAGAATATCAAATATAGCTTAGGGTGAAGTTTTGGTATTTTTCTAAAGAACTTCAATTTTTGATGAATAGTGAAACCACTAAGTGGTACTTATAAAAACTGATTTTCCGTTTAAATGAAATTTTACCATCTCTGTGTTTTGAATTTCAAAAATCCGACATACATGGATGTCATTAAGAAGTAAAATTTGGTTCAATGAAATTAAAATAATTTTTTGGTGAATAGTAACTTTTAAGTTTTTAATCGCGATTAGAGGTGATTAGTGTAGTTTAAGGTAAAAATAATGTTTTAATAATATGAGATGAGATTTACACATGTCCTACCCTTATTGGATGTGTCATGGACGACCAATAAAATCCATGGGTCAACTTGGGGACCCCATGGAGCCACTTTGGAAGGAAAATGACATTATTATCTTTTTATTTAATGTAAAAGTAAAAATGACAAAAACATGAGTTGTTTTACTAAAAAAAATTTCAAATGGGGTTATACAAGTCAGATTTTTTAATATAAATAGTCATTGGAAATCTAAGACGATTTCCTACATCATAGAATTTGTTTTGTAATTTTTAGACATTAAATAAATTAAATTAGTTATGACATCATGATGATGCAGTGATTACCTCATTATTTAACGATTTAAATAAAATGAAAAGATAATGTAAAAAATAAAAACTAAACTTGTCAAAAACCTATTGTATGAGTATATTTAGAACCCTTATCACCTTATCCTTGAATTATATCAATGTGGGACCTTTTAAATCTGAAATGCTTTTTAAAATAAAGTAACATTTCTTTACTTTCCAAGAGTGCCCCTCCTCCCCTCTTATAAAAGGCCCCCACCACTATCACCTTACCCACACATCTCAATCCTTTGGTTCAGCCAAGATCCGCCCATTTTTTCCCTCCACATCCCTCTCTTACTCCTATAATCCTGACTTTGGGAAGAAGTCTTCCCAAGGAAGCCTTTGAGCTCAAATCAAAAAGAGTTACCCGATTTTAAGGTAATGTCTTCACTTGTGTTCTTTTTTTTTTATTTTGCTTCTCCAACCCCCTAAACTATTTTTATTCATTTATTTTGTAAAAACTCCAGTATATTAAATATAATAGGATATTGTTATAAGAAACATTCGAGATACACTTACACACACCTGCATCAAATGGTTAAAGAACATACTGTTTCTGTGGATGGCGAATTTCTGCCTCACGAAACGATGATTGTTCAACACTCATATAACACCTTCAAAGGTGGCCACTAAGATGTCACTATATTTATATACGATATATAATATGTTTATGTTTTACTTAAGCTTCTGTATTTTTCTTTTGTGGCATACCTTTATGGTTTCCATTGTGGGTAAACACGATAATTTCATTTTAGGAAGTGCGGACTACCGCCCCCTCAAAGTGATTTGATTCGTTAATGCCATATGTGGGATGTATAAAGGATGGATTTAAAGTTATTATATATGATTTATGTTACATATAAATTATGAATATAATTATGGAATTAAAATATACATACCTCTCATTTGGTTTTAATTCCATTAATATGACATAGAAATGAAAGTAGTGTTCATGCGTACGTACGGATTACCATCTCCATGAACGATGCATTTAATTTCTTACCTCTATATGATTATGTAATATTATAAATACATGTATATTCTGGATATATATGATATATATGATATAAAAATCATGAATATCATTCTGGATATAATGAACCTTTGACCACACGGACAACATGTATTTGTAAGAAGACCACTTTCGACTTAAGAACCAAATATCGTCAAAACAAACATTATTAACTTAATTGATTACATAATGTTTATAACATGGAAATAAGTGATATAAAAGGAATAATTAACTTGAAAAAGGTTCTTATGAAAGTGGAAATTAACTCAAGTTTATTATTCAGGATGTTAAAGAATGATCGAGTAAAGTCGGACCCGAGGTAAGGGATCCTACCCCTCTCTTTCTTTTTAAGTACACTCTTTTATGTCATTCATTTTATGATCATTTTTCTTATGATTGGTATTTTATTTTCTATTACACCTACTGTAATTTTTATGTTCATATGATGATAGACCCTATTTTCTCTCAATAATCCATTTTGGAAGTTTTGAGTGACACCGTTAGGCTACCGAATTTTCGTAAGAGATCTAACCTCTCTCTTTCTTTTTAAGTACTCTCCTTTATGTCACTTCTTTTAATATCCTCTTTGTTATGATGTGGGATGTTATTTTATATTCCTCTTTCGGTATATTTTATTGTAATATGATGAGAGACCATATTTGATCTCATCAATCCATTTTTTGAAGTTTTAAGTGGCGCCGTTAGGCTGCCGAATTTTCATTTTGGGAATTGTTTTATTTTTTCTTATGGTGGTGAAATAAGACTTCACGAATTAAGATGTTGAGATCATAATGAATTTTGATGAAAATGAGAGGTATAAGGAAACTATTGAGGTTAAAACATGTTAGGGTTATTTTTGGAGTTTTATAAAAAGGACAACACGCAGACCGTGTGACAACCCGTCGCGTCGGACAAAGATGCGGGAATCAAACCCACAACCAAAGTGCGACTGGTATTTATCGCCTACCACTTGACTATGTGATGTCCCTGGTTAGTTTGACTAATTATTTTTAGTTAAATGATTTTATGAATTAAGAGTAAGTTGATTTTGGGTTATCTATGGAAATTATTAACCTATCATGGAGGATATGTGATTAGTTTAATTACTTTTCAATATGAGACTTTAAGAGAAACTGATGTTATTTGGAGATAAGTGTTATTTTGTACATTGGAGGACTATGTGATTAAATCCTTCAAATATTTAGGGTTTCAATCTTAGTTTGGTTTACTTTGAAGAATTTTATGGAAAAATTGTTTATCGAATGGTCTTCGTTGAACTTTGGGTTTTGTTGGACAAATTTTGGAGATTAAGAATAGATTTTCTTTTTATAAAGGGTTATCCTTTTCCGGATTATCTAATATTGTACTAACCCTTTTGGTTTTGGTTTTGGTTAAAGTCTAGATACATGGGAAGTATATAGTTCTCTTTTCTGGATTAGGTGATTCTCTAGAAGTTGATTATAGCTCTCTTAATGTAAACAAGTCATCCTAAATACTCATCTTTTGGAGAAAATATGAGTTCGTGTAAGAAATCTAGTAAAAGTTGAAAGTCAACATGAAAAGTAAGTGTGTTTCCTTATGTTTTAGTTAATCTCAAAAATAAATTTCTCAATGAATAGTAACTTAAAACAAAAATTTTTTCTGTTAACTTTTCCAACTGGGGAATCCAATAACGTTTAACACATCAAAAGTTTGTGATTTTCTTATGGTTAACTTTCTACTAAACCTGTTTTCTATCACTCTCCATCAGAACATGACCCTATGTTTTCTCCTCCATGTCCATGTTTTCCTACATGGAATCCTAGTATGGGTTAACTTAGGTGACATCTATACTTCTCTTTCTTTATTTTAATGTGTTTGTTTTACCGACTCTTTTTCTGATGTGGGACTTTCAATGGAGTTTCCAAGGCCAATTTTGAAATTGCGAGGACGCAACTCCCAAAAGGGGGGAAGGATGTGACACCCCAGGTAAATAAAGAATATGACATTTTTATATTTATCCCTATTTGTGAAAAAAATATTAATATTAATTTAAAGGGAACACTATGCTCGATGGCGTACCCAATACGCGACAACGAGTTCCTTTGAAATCTTACGTTTCACTCTAATAATAAAATAATATTATTTTAAATGGTAGTTAATGCCTATCCATTGTAACGGCGGGAAAAAAAAGGAAATTACTAAAAAATTATTATGTAGGTTTGTAAAATATTTTTACTTTTTACAATAAATGTTAGAGGATTAAAAATGAGAATGAATCCAATTTTTAAGCATAAACATTCTAATATTCTTTAAAAGGTCGATTAACCGCCTTTTGATGGCTAACCTCTTTTAAATCCACTTTTTAACAATTTTATGTGTTATATTTGACAAGATAAAATTCTTCTTTAGAATCGGGACATCAAAATTTACTTTGTGTAATTTTTTGGTATTTTTCCGATAAAGTTCATTTTTTAATGAATAGTGAAAAATGATGTATTTTAATTCAAAACCACTTTTTAATCTAATTTATTTATATGATTAGATTATATTTTGAATTGGTTTTAAATTTCAATTAGAATATATTTTTACCATTTAATATAATTGTGGTCATTGAAATTAATTTCACTTTGAAATCAGACTTAAACTAGTGTCAATATTTTGATACTTATTGTTTCATAAAAACACCCTATTTTCTCTCACAGTGGGAATTAATTATCAAATAAATTAATGAAACTTATATGTTTTTAATTTTGTAAAATAGAATTCATTTTTTAATTCAGAATATCAAATATAGCTTAGGGTGAAGTTTTGGTATTTTTCTGAAGAACGTCAATTTTGATGAATAGTGAAACCACGAAGTGGTACTTATAAAAACTGATTTTCCATTTAAATGAAATTTTACCACCTCTGTGTTTTGAATTTCAAAAATCCGACTTACATGGTTGTCATTAAGAAGTAAAATGTGGTTCAATGGAATTAAAATAATTTTTTGGTGAATAGTAACTTTTAAGTTTTTAATCGTGATTAGAGGTAATTAGTGTAGTTTAAGGTAAAAATAAAGTTTTAATAATATGAGATGAGCTTGAAACATGTCCTACCCTTATTGGATGTGTCATGTCCGACCAAGACAATCCATGGGTCAACTTGGGGACCCCATGGAGCCACTTTGGAAGGAAAACGACATTATTATCTTTTTATTTAATGTAAAAGTAAAAATGACACAAACATGAGTTATTTTACAAAAACAATTTTAAATGGGGTTATAAAAGTCAGATTTTTAAATATAAATAGTAATTGGAAAGATAAAACGATTTCCTACATCATAGATTTTTTTTTATAATTTTTAGACATTAAATAAATTAAATTATTTATGACATCATGATGATGGAGCGATTACCTCATTATTTAACGATTTAAATAAAATGAAACGATAATGTAAAAACTAAAACCTAAACTTGTCAAAAACCTATTGGATGGGTATATTTCGAACCCATATCATATTATCCTCTAATTATATCAATGTGGGACCTTTTAAATCCGAAACGCTTTTTAAAATAAAGTAACATTTCTTTACTTTCCAAGAGTGCCCCTCCTCTCCTCTTATAAAAGGCCCCCACCACTATCACCTTACCCACACCTCTCAAGACATTGGTTAGGCCAAGATCTGCCCATTTTGTCTCTCCACATACCTCTATTAATCCTAGACTCCTAACTTTGGGCAGAAGTCTTCCCAAGTAGCCTTTGAGCTCAAATCAAAAAGAGTTACCCGATTTTAAGGTAATGTCTTCACTTGTGTTCTTTTGTTTTATTTTGCTTCTGCAACCCCCTAAACTCTTTTTATTCATTTATTTTGTAAAAAATACAGTATATTCAATATAATAGGATGTTGTTATAAGAAACATTCGAGCTACACTTACACACACCTACATCAAATTGTTAAAGAACATACTGTTTCTTTGGATGGTGAATTTCTGCCTCACGAAACGATGATTGTTCAACACTCATATAACACCTTAAAAGGTGGTCACTAAGATGTCACTATATTTATATATGATATATAATATGTTTATGTTTTACTAAAGCTTCTTTATTTTTCTTTTGTGGCATACCTTTATGGTTTCCATTGTGGGTAAACACGATAATTTCATTTTAGGAAGTGCAGACTACCGCCCCCTCAAAGTGATTTGATTCGTTAATGCCATATGTGGGATGTATAAAGGATGGATTTAAAGTTATTATATATGATGTATGTTACATATAAATGATGAATATAATTCTTTAATTAAAATATACATACCTCTCATTTGGTTTTAATTCCATTAATATGACATAGAAATGAAAGTAGCGTTAATGCGTACGTACGGCTTACCGTCTCCATGAACGATGCATTTCATTTCTTACCTCTAAATGATTATGTAATATTATAAATAAATGTATATTGTGGATATATATGATATATATGATATCCAAATCATGAATATCATTATGGATATAATGAACCTTTGACCACACGAACAACATGTAATTGTAAGAAGTCCACTTTCGACTTAAGAACCAAATAGCGACAAAACAAACATTATTAACTTAAATGATTACATAATGTTTATAACATGTAAATAAGTGAAATAAAGAGAATAATGAACTTGAAAAATGTTCCTATGAAGGTGGAAATTAACTCAAGTTTATTATTCAGGACGTTAAAGAACGATCGAGTCAAGTCGGACCCGAGGTAAGGGATCCTACCCCTCTCTTTCTTTTTAAGTACACTCTTTTATGTCATTCATTTTATGATCATCTTTCTTATGATTGGTATTTTCTTTTCTATTACACATACTGTAATTTTTATGTTCATATGATGATAGACCCTATTTTCTCTCACTAATCCATTTTGGAAGTTTTGAGTGACACCGTTAGGCTACCGAATTTTCGTAAGAGATCTAACCTCTCTCTTTCTTTTTAAGTACTCTCCTTTATGTCACTTCTTTTAATATCCTCTTTGTTATGATGTGGGATGTTCTTTTATATTCCTCTTTCGGTATATTTTATTGTAATATGATGAGAGACCATATTTTATCTCATCAATCCATTTTTTGAAGTTTTAAGTGGCGCCGTTAGGCTGCCGAATTTTCATAAGAGATTTTTCATCTCACTTTTATTCCGGTGATATTTATGCTACGTTTGCCACTATTTTATTTTGAGTGGTGTGTGTTCTTCCTATTATTATACACTTTGTGTAGTATAATATCATTTATGGGTATTTACATCTTCATTGTATGACCCTTCTTCCATGGGGTGTATTTTTCGAAAGTTATCCAACTCGGTAAGGAGACCTTTCACCCTCCTCTTTTTAAAAGACTTCTTTTGTTATGTCTTTTAATTTACATCTTATTATGTTGGGATATGTTCTTCTATATCCTTATTTATGTAAATTTTATGTCCAAGTTATGAGATACCATTCAATCTCTCATCGACTAATTTTTTGAATTTTGAAGTGACGCCATAAGGCTGTCGAATTTTTACAAGGGAACATCTTAACCCAATTTCGATTTCTTTGGGTTCAACTTGTAATTCTTGAACATGTCATCCTATGAATATGTGTGAATGACCTATGATTGTTTCACACTTAATATCCAATTATATTGGGTGTATTTGTATTTCTCACACATAATTATGTGATAGATTTATCCTTAATTTATAAGGATACCATCTTTATAATGGATTCCATCTCAATTTACATTTCCATTGAGACTTCATTGTTGTTATGCACCAATTCACTCTTATATGGTGTGTATACTGACCTTTGACATATTATATCATAAATCCCTTTATTCTCATGATATTATAAAGTTCGGATTAAATGTTATTCCGCAATTATTTGTATTCAAAAGTCTCTCATTTTGTTAAAAACTCTTAAACAAAAATATTGTTTTAAATGTTTTAAAGATTTATTATTTTAAATATTTATCTTTAATGTCCATGTTTTCAAAATGGTTTTTAGTATTTATTTATATGGACATTAATGTTTTAAAATTATAATTCCATTAAAAGCTTCAAAGTGGTATGGGACACATTGATTCAAAAATCTCTTTAAATGGTTTTTGAAAATGGATTGATTAATTCAATATCATGGAATTACTTATTGTGATCGAAAATGAAATTTTGTTATTGAAATGTTTATATTTTCAATATTTTATGTGTAAGGATGGTACTTGGACATTTTAGGGGCGGTTACATGATAAACCATATGACGGGTGGTGCCGTGAATACCAGGATGGGTGGTTACATTATACCCTCCAATGCATTGGGTATGGATGTCGGCCGTATGGCGATTTCATTAAGTATGTATGAAAGTCAACCGTATGGTTATTCCATTTAAGTATGGTTATTATATTTAAGTATGTTTATGTCGCAAGTTACCTTTATATGTTATGTGTTCTTTATATGGGTTTTATGGTAATCTTTTGGTTACAAAAGGGTAAGTAATGATATTTTTTTTTTCAGTGAAGAGTTTTTACTACTCCATAAAGGTTAAAGGCATTACTTGGATAAAGTATACATGGTTTACTTGTTGCTTTGAAAAAACTAACAGTTTTCATTCTTTGTGTATACCTTGCTGATCTTTTTATGCTCACCCCAAGTTTTTTTGAAATGTTTTTGACAGGACTTAATGTGGAATAGGGTTAAGGATGGGATCAAGGGAAAGTCATGCTATCTAATACATGGAACTAGACATTTTTCTTTTTAAGAGTTTTTATTTTATGGAAATTTAGTAGAAGTGACTACTTTGTAATCTTTTGAGATGTAATAGTTATGTCCTAATTCTATAAAACTCTAAACCTGAAAATATCCTCAATGTGAATTATTCATTTAATTCAATATTAAGTAAGGTTTAAGGCTGGGGCCTTATAGTTGGTATCAAAGGTCGGTTTAGACAACTTTAGGGATTAGGAGTTTTTGTTAGACACATCGTTAGTCCCTATATCTATTATTTCAGTTAAATCCTTATTTTATAAATTTTTTTCAGGACAAGTAAAGTCAGTTACGAATGGAAGGAGAAGGATCTCAAACGACATTCCTATCTCTTCCTGATGACATGCTTCCAATAATTATTGCAAAGTCATGTTCGAATGATTGTGAAACTTTTTCTAGCATACAACTCTCTTGCAAGCAGTTGTTTGAGATATCAAACACCTCCACTATACCTAGTTATCATTGTGGATCACGGGTTGTTTTTAGACAAATACTATTTTCAAAATATTCTCATATTTTCAAGAAAGGTAAATATTATCAAGGTATTTTCAAATATTTTACCTTATCACAAGAATTTGAAGCATATTATGATTTTAAAAATGGTGCTGAGGAAGGAGACCCTTGCGCAACCTATTTATATTTGATTTTAAAATATAGCCTCTCAGCACATACTTATGGTATTTTAAAAGGACCAATAATAGAAAGTTTCAACTCAAATTCTGTCCGACTATTTTATAGAAATCATGTTTTATCAGATGTTTTGGAATTATATATCATACATGATTATTTTCCAAAACTGTTTTTCTATGAACACCCAGATGACCCATGTTGTACAAGGTGTATTTGGATGGAGGAAGCAAATGATTTTGAAGGATCTCTAAATCATTGTTGTAATGCATGGGACGTCTACCTACATGAACAAGATGACGATGAAACCGATTGGACTCCATGATCAAGGTATGCTCTTATTCATTTTGGGAATTGTTTTATTTTATCTTATGGTGGTGAAATAAGACTTCACGAATTAAGATGTTGAGATCATAATGAATTTGGATGAAAATGAGAGGTATAAGGAAACTATTGAGGTTAAAACATGTTAGGGTTATTTTTGGAGTTTTATAAAAAGGACAACACGCAGACCGTGTGACAACCCGTCGCGTCAGACAAAGCTGCGGGAATCAAACCCACAACCAAAGTGCGACTGGTATTTATTGCCTACCACTTGACTATGTGATGTCCCTGGTTAGTTTGACTAATTATTTTTAGTTAAATGATTTTATGAATTAAGAGTAAGTTGATTTTGGGTTATCTATGGAAATTATTAACCTATCATGGAGGATATGTGATTAGTTTAATTACTTTTCAATATGAGACTTTAAGAGAAACTGATGTTATTTGGAGATAAGTGTTATTTTGTACATTGGAGGACTATGTGATTAAATCCTTCAAATATTTGGGTTTCAATCTTAGTTTGGTTTAATTTGAAGAATTTTATGGAAAAATTGTTTATCGAATGGTCTTCGTTGAACTTTGGGTTTTGTTGGACAAATTTTGGAGATTAAGAATAGATTTTCTTTTTATAAAGGGTTATCCTTTTCCGGATTATCTAATATTGTACTAACCCTTTTGGTTTTGGTTTTGGTTAAAGTCTAGATACATGGGAAGTATATAGTTCTCTTTTTTGGATTAGGTGATTCTCTAGAAGTTGATTATAGCTCTCTTAATGTAAACAAGTCATCCTAAATACTCATCTTTTGGAGAAAATATGAGTTCGTGTAAGAAATCTAGTAAAAGTTGAAAGTCAACATGACAAGTAAGTGTGTTTCCTTATGTTTTAGTTAATCTCAAAAATAAATTTCTCAATGAATAGTAACTTAAAACAAAAATGTTTTCTGTTAACTTTTCCAACTGGGGAATCCAATGCTGTTTAACACATCAAAAGTTTGTGATTTTCTTATGGTTAACTTTCTACTAAACCTGTTTTCTATCAATCTCCATCAGAACATGACCCGATGTTTTCTCCTCCATGTCCATGTTTTCCTACATGGAATCCTAGTATGGGTTAACTTAGGTGACCTCTATACTTCTCTTTCTTTATTTTAATGTGTTTGTTTTACCGACTCTTTTTCTGATGTGGGACTTTCAATGGAGTTTCCAAGCCCAATTTTGAAATTGCGAGGACGCAACTCCCAAAAGGGGAGAAGGATGTGACACCCCAGGTAAATAAAGAATATGACATTTTTATATTTATCCCTATTTGTGAAAAAAATATTAATATTAATTTAAAGGGAACGTTATGCTCGATGGCGTACCCAATACGCGACAACGAGTTCCTTTGAAATCTTACGTTTCACTCTAATAATAAAATAATATTATTTTAAATGGTAGTTAATTCCTAGCCATTGTAACGGCGGGAAAAAAAAGGAACTAACTAGAAAATGATTATGTATGTTTGTCAAATATTTTTACTTTTTACAATAAATGTTAGATGATTAAAAATGAGAATGAATCCAATTTTTAAGCATAAATATTCTAATATTCTTTAAAAGGTCGATTAACCGCCTTTTGATGGCTAACCTCTTTTAAATCCACTTTTTAACAATTTTATGTGTTATATTTGACAAAATAAAATTCTTATTTAGAATCGGGACATCAAAATTTACTTTGTGTAATTTTATGGTATTTTTCCGATAAAGTTCATTTTTTAATGAATAGTGAAAAATGATGTATTTTAATTCAAAACCACTTTTTAATCTAATTTATTTATATGATTAGATTATATTTTGAATTGGTTTTAAATTTCAATTAGAATATATTTTTACCATTTAATCTAATTGTGGTCATTGAAATTAATTTCACTTTGAAATCAGACTTAAACTAGTGTCAATATTTTGATACTTATTGTTTCATAAAAACACCCTATTTTCTCTCACAGTGGGAATTAATTATTAAATAAATTAATGAAACTTATATGTTTTTAATTTTGTAAAATAGAATTCATTTTTTAATTCAGAATATCAAATATAGCTTAGGGTGAAGTTTTGGTATTTTTCTGAAGAACTTCAATTTTGATGAATAGTGAAACCACTAAGTAGTACTTATAAAAACTGATTTTCCGTTTAAATGAAATTTTACCACCTCTGTGTTTTGAATTTCAAAAATCCGACTTACATGGTTGTCATTAAGAAGCAAAATGTGGTTAAATGGAATTAAAATAATTTTTTGGTGAATAGTAACATTTAAGTTTTTAATCGTGATTAGAGGTAATTAGTGTAGTTTAAGGTAAAAATAAGGTTTTAATAATATGAGATGAGCTTGAAACATGTCCTACCCTTATTGGATGTGTCATGTCCGAACAAGACAATCCATGGGTCAACTTGGGGACCCCATGGAGCTACTTTGGAAGGAAAACGACATTATTATCTTTTTATTTAATGTAAAAGTAAAAATGACACAAACATGAGTTATTTTACTAAAAAAATTTTAAATGGGGTTATAAAAGTCTGATTTTTAAATATAAATAGTAATTGGAAAGATAAAACGATTTCCTACATCATAGATTTTTTTTTATAATTTTTAGACATTAAATAAATTAAATTATTTATGACATCATGATGATGGAGCGATTACCTCATTATTTAACGATTTAAATAAAATGAAACGATAATGTAAAAACTAAAACCTAAACTTGTCAAAAACCTATTGGATGGGTATATTTCGAACCCATATCACATTATCCTCTAATTATATCAATGTGGGACCTTTTAAATCCGAAACGCTTTTTAAAATAAAGTAACATTTTTTTACTTTCCAAGAGTGCCCCTCCTCTCCTCTTATAAAAGGCCCCCACCACTATCACCTTACCCACACCTCTCAAGACATTGGTTAGGCCAAGATCTACCCATTTTGTCTCTCCACATACCTCTATTAATCCTAGAATCCTAACTTTGGGCAGAAGTCTTCCCAAGTAGCCTTTGAGCTCAAATCAAAAAGAGTTACCCGATTTTAAGGTAATGTCTTCACTTGTGTTCTTTTGTTTTATTTTGCTTATGCAACCCCCTAAATTCTTTTTATTCATTTATTTTGTAAAAAATACAGTATCTTCAATATAATAGGATGTTGTTATAAGAAACATTCGAGCTACACTTACACACACCTACATCAAATTGTTAAAGAACATACTGTTTCTGTGGATGGCGAATTTCTGCCTCACGAAACGATGATTGTTCAACACTCATATAACACCTTCAAAGGTGGTCACTAAGATGTCACTATATTTATATATGATATATAATATTTTTATGTTTTACTAAAGCTTATTTATTTTTCTTTTGTGGCATACCTTTATGGTTTCCATTGTGGGTAAACACGAT
This sequence comes from Viscum album, assembly GCA_963277665.1. Taxonomy (NCBI): domain Eukaryota; kingdom Viridiplantae; phylum Streptophyta; class Magnoliopsida; order Santalales; family Viscaceae; genus Viscum; species Viscum album. Next base: position 164,395,641 of record OY728144.1, read on the forward strand.
AATTTCATTTTAGGAAGTGCAGGATACCGCCCCCTCAAAGTGATTTGATTCGTTAATGCCATATGTGGGATGTATAAAGGATGGATTTAAAGTTATTATATATGATGTATGTTACATATAAATGATGAATATAATTCTGGAATTAAAATATACATACCTCTCATTTGGTTTTAATTCCATTAATATGACATAGAAATGAAAGTAGCGTTCATGCGTACGTACGGCTTACCGTCTCCATGAACGATGCATTTCATTTCTTACCTCTAAATGATTATGTAATATTATAAATAAATGTATATTGTGGATATATATTATATATATGATATCCAAATCATGAATATCATTATGGATATAATGAACCTTTGACCACACGAACAACATGTAATTGTAAGAAGTCCACTTTCGACTTAAGAACCAAATAGCGACAAAACAAACATTATTAACTTAAATGATTACATAATGTTTATAACATGTAAATAAGTGAAATAAAGAGAATAATGAACTTGAAAAATGTTCCTATGAAGGTGGAAATTAACTCAAGTTTATTATTCAGGACGTTAAAGAACGATCGAGTCAAGTCGGACCCGAGGTAAGGGATCCTACCCCTCTCTTTCTTTTTAAGTACACTCTTTTATGTCATTCATTTTAAGATCATCTTTCTTATGATTGCTATTTTCTTTTATATTACACCTACTGTAATTTTTATGTTCATATGATGATAGACCCTATTTTCTCTCACTAATCCATTTTGGAAGTTTTGAGTAACACCGTTAGGCTACCGAATTTTCGTAAGAGATCTAACCTCTCTCTTTCTTTTTTAAGTACTCTCCTTTATGTCACTTCTTTTAATATCCTCTTTGTTATGATGTGGGATGTTCTTTTATATTCCTCTTTCGGTATATTTTATTGTAATATGATGAGAGACCATATTTGATCTCATCAATCCATTTTTTGAAGTTTTAAGTGGCGCCGTTAGGCTGCCGAATTTTCATAAGAGATTTTTCATCTCACTTTTATTCCGGTGATATTTATGCTACGTTTGCCACTATTTTCTTTTGAGTGGTGTGTGTTCTGCCCATTATTATACACTTTGTGTAGTATAATATCATTTATGGGTATTTACATCTTCATTGTATGACCCTTCTTCCATGGGGTGTATTTTTCGAAAGTTACCCAACTCGGTAAGGGGACCTTTCACCCTCCTCTTTTTAAAAGACTTCTTTTGTTATGTCTTTTAATTTACATCTTATTATGTTGGGATATGTTCTTCTATATCCTTATTTATGTAAAGTTTACGTCCAAGTGATGAGATACCATTCAATCTCTCATCGACTAATTTTTTGAATTTTGAAGTGACGCCATAAGGCTGTCGAATTTTTACAAGGGAACATCTTAACCCAATTTCGATTTCTTTGGGTTCAAATTGTAATTCTTGAACATGTCATCCTATGAATATGTGTGAATGACCTATGATTGTTTCACACTTAATATCCACTTATATTGGGTGTATTTGTATTTCTCACACATAATTATGTGATAGATTTATCCTTAATTTAAGGATACCATCTTGATAATGGATTCCATCTCAATTTACATTTCCATTGAGACTTCATTGTTGTTATGCACCAATTCACTCTTATATGGTGTGTATACTGACCTTTGACATATTATATCATAAATCCCTTTATTCTCATGATATTATAAAGTTAGGATTAAATGTTATTCCGCAATTATTTGTATTCAAGAGTCTCTCATTTTGTTAAAAACTCTTTAACAAAAATATTGTTTTAAATGTTTTAAAGATTTATTATTTTAAATATTTATCTTTAATGTCCATGTTTTCAAAATGGTTTTTAGTATTTATTTATATGGACATTAATGTTTTAAAATTATAATTCCATTAAAAGATTCAAAGTGGTATGGGACACATTGATTCAAAAATCTCTTTAAATGGTTTTTTAAAATGGATTGATTAATTCAATATCATGGAATTATTTATTGTGATCGAAAATGAAATTTTGTTATTGAAATGTTTATATTTTCAATATTTTATGTGTAAGGATGGTACTTGGACATTTTAGGGGTGGTTAAATGATAAACCATATGACGGGTGGTGCCGTGAATACCAGGATGGGTGGTTACATTATAACCTCCAATGCATTGGGTATGGATGTCGGCCGTATGGCGATTTCATTAAGTATGTATGGAAGTCAACCGTATGGTTATTCCATTTAAGTATGGTTATTATATTTAAGTATGTTTATGTCGCAAGTTACCTTTATATGTTATGTGTTCTTTATATGGGTTTTATGGTAATCTTTTGGTTACAAAAGGGTAAGTAATGATATTTTTTTTCAGTGAAGAGTTTTTACTACTCCATAAAGGTGAAAGGAATTACTTGGATAAAGTATACATGGTATACTTGTTGCTTTGAAAAAACTAACAGTTTTCATTCTTTGTGTATCCCTTGCTGAGCTTTTTATGCTCACCCCAAGTTTTTTTGAAATGTTTTTGACAGGACTTAATGTGGAATAGGGTTAAGGATGGGATCAAGGGAAAGTCATGCAATCTAATACATGGAACTAGACATGTTTCTTTTTAAGAGTTTTTATTTTATGGAAATTTAGTAGAAGTGACTAATTTGTAATATTTTGAGATGTAATAGTTATGTCCTAATTCTATAAAACTCTAAACCTGAAAATATCCTCAATGTGAATTATTCATTTAATTCAATATTAAGTAAGGTTTAAGGCCGGGGCCTTATAGTTAGTATCAAAGGTCGGTTTAGACAACTTTAGGGATTATGAGTTTTTGTTAGACACATCGTTAGTCCCTATATCTATTATTTCAGTTAAATCCTTATTTTATAACTTTTTTTCAGGACAAGTAAAGTCAGTTACGAATGGAAGGAGAAGGATCTCAAACGACATTCCTATCTCTTCCTGATGTCATGCTTGCAATAATTTTTGCAAAGTCATGTTCGGATGATTGTGAAACTTTTTCTAGCATAAAACTCTCTTGCAAGAAGTTGTTTGAGATATCAAACACCTCCACTATACCTAGTTATCATTGTGGATCACGGGTTGTTTTTAGACAAATACTATTTTCACAATATTCTCATACTTTCAAGAAAGGTAAATATTATCAAGGTATTTTCAAATATTTTACCTTATCACAAGAATTTGAAGCATATTATGATTTTAAAAATGGTGCTAAGGAAGGAGACCCTTGCGCAACCTATTTATATTTGATTTTAAAATATAGCCTCTCAGCACATACTTATGGTATTTTAAAAGGACCAATAATAGAAAGTTTCAACTCAAATTCTGTCCGACTATTTTATAGAAATCATGTTTTATCAGATGTTTTGGAATTATATGTCATACATGATTATTTTCCAAAACTATTTTTCTATGAACACCCAGATGACCCATGTTGTACAAGGTGTATTTGGATGGAGGAAGCAAATGATTTTGAAGGATCTCTAAATCATTGTTGTAATGCATGGGACGTCTACCTACATGAACAAGATGACGATGAAACCGAGTGGACTCCATGATCAAGGTATGCTGTTATTCATTTTGGGAATTGTTTTATTTTATCTTATGGTGGTGAAATAAGACTTCACGAATTAAGATGTTGAGATCATAATGAATTTGGATGAAAATGAGAGGTATAAGGAAACTATTGAGGTTAAAACATGTTAGGGTTATTTTTGGAGTTTTATAAAAAGGAAAAAACGCAGACCGTGTGACAACCCGTCGCGTCGGACAAAGCTGCGGGAATCAAACCCACAACCAAAGTGCGACTGGTATTTATCGCCTACCACTTGACTATGTGATGTCCCTGGTTAGTTTGACTAATTATTTTTAGTTAAATGATTTTATGAATTAAGAGTAAGTTGATTTTGGGTTATCTATGGAAATTATTAACCTATCATGGAGGATATGTGATTAGTTTAATTACTTTTCAATATGAGACTTTAAGAGAAACTGATGTTATTTGGAGATAAGTGTTATTTTGTACATTGGAGGACTATGTGATTAAATCCTTCAAATATTTGGGTTTCAATATTAGTTTGGTTTAATTTGAAGAATTTTATGGAAAAATTGTTTATCGAATGGTCTTCGTTGAACTTTAGGTTTTGTTGGACAAATTTTGGAGATTAAGAATAGATTTTCTTTTTATAAAGGGTTATCCTTTTCCGGATTATCTAATATTGTACTAACCCTTTTGGTTTTGGTTTTGGTTAAAGTCTAGATACATGGGAAGTATATAGTTCTCTTTTTTGGATTAGGTGATTCTCTAGAAGTTGATTATAGCTCTCTTAATGTAAACAAGTCATCCTAAATACTCATCTTTTGGAGAAAATATGAGTTCGTGTAAGAAATCTAGTAAAAGTTGAAAGTCAACATGGCAAGTAAGTGTGATTCCTTATGTTTTAGTTAATCTCAAAAATAAATTTCTCAATGAATAGTAACTTAAAACAAAAGTGTTTTCTGTTAACTTTTCCAACTGGGGAATCCAATGCCGTTTAACACATCAAAAGTTTGTGATTTTCTTATGGTTAACTTTCTACTAAACCTGTTTTCTATCACTCTCCATCAGAACATGACCCTATGTTTTCTCCTCCATGTCCATGTTTTCCTACATGGAATCCTAGTATGGGTTAACTTAGGTGACCTCTATACTTCTCTTTCTTTATTTTAATGTGTTTGTTTTACCGACTCTTTTTCTGACGTGGGACTTTCAATGGAGTTTCCAAGCCCAATTTTGAAATTGCGAGGACGCAACTCCCAAAAGGGGGGAAGGATGTGACACCCCAGGTAAATAAAGAATATGAAATTTTTATATTTATCCCTATTTGTGAAAAAAATATTAATATTAATTTAAAGGGAACGCTATGCTCGATGGCGTACCCAATACGCGACAATGAGTTCCTTTGAAATCTTACGTTTCACTCTAATAATAAAATAATATTATTTTAAATGGTAGTTAATGACTAGCCATTGTAACGGCGGGAAAAAAAAGGAACTAACTAAAAAATGATTATGTATGTTTGTCAAATATTTTTACTTTTTACAATAAATGTTAGATGATTAAAAATGAGAATGAATCCAATTTTTAAGCATAAACATTCTAATATTCTTTAAAAGGTCGATTAACCGCCTTTTGATGGCTAACCTCTTTTAAATACACTTTTTAACAATTTTATGTGTTATATTTGACAAAATAAAATTCTTCTTTAGAATCGGGACATCAAAATTTACTTTGTGTAATTTTTTGGTATTTTTCCGATAAAGTTCATTTTTTAATGAATAGTGAAAAATGATGTATTTTAATTCAAAACCACTTTTTAATCTAATTTATTTATATGATTAGATTATATTTTGAATTGGTTTTAAATTTCAATTAGAATATATTTTTACCATTTAATCTAATTGTGGTCATTGAAATTAATTTCACTTTGAAATCAGACTTAAACTAGTGTCAATATTTTGATACTTATTGTTTCATAAAAACACCCTATTTTCTCTCACAGTGGGAATTAATTATTAAATAAATTAATGAAACTTATATGTTTTTAATTTTGTAAAATAGAAGTCATTTTTTAATTCAGAATATCAAATATAGCTTAGGGTGAAGTTTTGGTATTTTTCTGAAGAACTTCAATTTTGATGAATAGTGAAACCACTAAGTGGTACTTATAAAAACTGATTTTCCGTTTAAATGAAATTTTACCACCTCTGTGTTTTGAATTTCAAAAATCCGACTTACATGGTTGTCATTAAGAAGTAAAATGTGGTTCACTGGAATTAAAATAATTTTTTGGTGAATAGTAACTTTTAAGTTTTTAATCGTGATTAGAGGTAATTAGTGTAGTTTAAGGTAAAAATAAGGTTTTAATAATATGAGATGAGCTTGAAACATGTCCTACCCTTATTGGATGTGTCATGTCCGACCAAGACAATCCATGGGTCAACTTGGGGACCCCATGGAGCCACTTTGGAAGGAAAACGACATTATTATCTTTTTATTTAATGTAAAAGTAAAAATGACACAAACATGAGTTATTTTACTAAAACAATTTTAAATGGGGTTATAAAAGTCAGATTTTTAAATATAAATAGTAATTGGAAAGATAAAACGATTTCATACATCATAGATTTTTTTTTAATAATTTTTAGACATTAAATAAATTAAATTATTTATGACATCATGATGATGGAGCGATTACCTCATTATTTAACGATTTAAATAAAATGAAACGATAATGTAAAAACTAAAACCTAAACTTGTCAAAAACCTATTGGATGGGTATATTTCGAACCCATATCACATTATCCTCTAATTATATCAATGTGGGACCTTTTAAATCCGAAACGCTTTTTAAAATAAAGTAACATTTCTTTACTTTCCAAGAGTGCCCCTCCTCTCCTTTTATAAAAGGCCCCCACCACTATCACCTTACCCACACCTCTCAAGACATTGGTTAGGCCAAGATCTGCCCATTTTGTCTATCCACATACCTCTATTAATCCTAGAATCCTAACTTTGGGCAGAAGTCTTCCCAAGTAGCCTTTGAGCTCAAATCAAAAAGAGTTACCCGATTTTAAGGTAATGTCTTCACTTGTGTTCTTTTGTTTTATTTTGCTTCTGCAACCCCCTAAACTCTTTTTATTCATTTATTTTGTAAAAAATACAGTATCTTCAATATAATAGGATGTTGTTATAAGAAACATTAGAGCTACACTTACACACACCTACATCAAATTGTTAAAGAACATACTGTTTCTGTGGATGGCGAATTTCTGCCTCACGAAACGATGATTGTTCAACACTCATATAACACCTTCAAAGGTGGTCACTAAGATGTAACTATATTTATATATGATATATAATATGTTTATGTTTTACTAAAGCTTTTTTATTTTTCTTTTGTGGCATACCTTTATGGTTTCCATTGTGGGTAAACACGATAATTTCATTTTAGGAAGTGCAGACTACCGCCCCCTCAAAGTGATTTGATTCGTTAATGCCATATGTGGGATGTATAAAGGATGGATTTAAAGTTATTATATATGATTTATGTTACATATAAATGATGAATATAATTCTGGAATTAAAATATACATACCTCTAATTTGGTTTTAATTCCATTAATATGACATAGAAATGAAAGTAGCGTTCATGCGTACGTACGGCTTTCCGTCTCCATGAACGATGCATTTCATTTCTTACCTCTAAATGATTATGTAATATTATAAATAAATGTATATTGTGGATATATATGATATATATGATATACAAATCATGAATATCATTATGGATATAATGAACCTTTGACCACACGAACAACATGTAATTGTAAGAAGTCCACTTTCGACTTAAGAACCAAATAGCGACAAAACAAACATTATTAACTTGAATGATTACATAATGTTTATAACATGTAAATAAGTGAAATAAAGAGAATAATGAACTTGAAAAATGTTCCTATGAAGGTGGAAATTAACTCAAGTTTATTATTCAGGACGTTAAAGAATGATCGAGTCAAGTCGGACCCGAGGTAAGGGATCCTACCCCTCTCTTTCTTTTTAAGTACACTCTTTTATGTCATTCATTTTAAGATCATCTTTCTTATGATTGGTATTTTCTTTTCTATTACACCTAATGTAATTTTTATGTTCATATGATTATAGACCCTATTTTTTCTCACTAATCCATTTTGGAAGTTTTGAGTGACACCGTTAGGCTACCGAATTTTCGTAAGAGATCTAACCTCTCTCTTTCTTTTTAAGTACTCTCCTTTATGTCACTTCTTTTAATATCCTCTTTGTTATGATGTGGGATGTTCTTTTATATTCCTCTTTCGGTATATTTTATTGTAATATGATGAGAGACCATATTTGATCTCATCAATCCATTTTTTGAAGTTTTAAGTGGCGCCGTTAGGCTGCCGAATTTTCATAAGAGATTTTTCATCTCACTTTTATTCCGGTGATATTTATGCTACGTTTGCCACTATTTTCTTTTGAGTGGTGTGTGTTCTGACCATTATTATACACTTTGTGTAGTATAATATCATTTATGGGTATTTACATCTTCATTGTATGACCCTTCTTCCATGGGGTGTATTTTTCGAAAGTTACCCAACTCGGTAAGGGGACCTTTCACCCTCCTCTTTTTAAAAGACTTCTTTTGTTATGTCTTTTAATTTACATCTTATTATGTTGGGATATGTTCTTCTATATCCTTATTTATGTAAAGTTTATGTCCAAGTGATGAGATACCATTCAATCTCTCATCGACTAATTTTTTGAATTTTGAAGTGACGCCATAAGGCTGTCGAATTTTTACAAGGGAACATCTTAACCCAATTTCGATTTCTTTGGGTTCAACTTGTAATTATTGAACATGTCATCCTATGAATATGTGTGAATGACCTATGATTGTTTCACACTTAATATCCACTTATATTGGGTGTATTTGTATTTCTCACACATAATTATGTGATAGATTTATCCTTAATTTAAGGATACCATCTTTATAATGGATTCCATCTCAATTTACATTTCCATTGAGACTTCATTGTTGTTATGAACCAATTCACTCTTATATGGTGTGTATACTGACCTTTGACATATTATATCATAAATCCCTTTATTCTCATGATATTATAATGTTCGGATTAAATGTTATTCCGCAATTATTTGTATTCAAGAGTCTCTCATTTTGTTAAAAACTCTTTAACAAAAATATTGTTTTAAATGTTTTAAAGATTTATTATTTTAAATATTTATCTTTAATGTCCATGTTTTAAAAATGGTTTTTAGTATTTATTTATATGGACATTAATGTTTTAAAATTATAATTCCATTAAAAGCTTCAAAGTGGTATGGGACACATTGATTCAAAAATCTCTTTAAATGGTTTTTGAAAATGGATTGATTAATTCAATATCATGGAATTACTTATTGTGATCGAAAATGAAATTTTGTTATTGAAATGTTTATATTTTCAATATTTTATGTGTAAGGATGGTACTTTGACATTTTAGGGGTGGTTATATGATAAACCATATGACGGGTGGTGCCGTGAATACCAGGATGGGTGGTTACATTATAACCTCCAATGCATTGGGTATGGATGTCGGCCGTATGGCGATTTCATTAAGTATGTATGGAAGTCAACCATATGGTTATTCCATTTAAGTATGGTTATTATATTTAAGTATGTTTATGTCGCAAGTTACCTTTATATGTTATGTGTTCTTTATATGGGTTTTATGGTAATCTTTTGGTTACAAAAGGGTAAATAATGATATTTTTTTTCAGTGAAGAGTTTTTACTACTCCATAAAGGTGAAAGGAATTACTTGGATAAAGTATACATGGTTTACTTGTTGCTTTGAAAAAACTAACAGTTTTCATTCTTTGTGTATCCCTTGCTGAGCTTTTTATGCTCACCCCAAGTTTTTTTGAAATGTTTTTGACAGGACTTAATGTGGAATAGGGTTAAGGATGGGATCAAGGGAAAGTCATGCTATCTAATACATGGAACTAGACATGTTTCTTTTTAAGAGTTTTTATTTTATGGAAATTTAGTAGAAGTGACTACTTTGTAATCTTTTGAGATGTAATAGTTATGTCCTAATTCTATAAAACTATAAACCTGAAAATATCCTCAATGTGAATTATTCATTTAATTCAATATTAAGTAAGGTTTAAGGCCGGGGCCTTATAGTTGGTATCAAAGGTTGGTTTAGACAACTTTAGGGATTAGGAGTTTTTGTTAGACACATCGTTAGTCCCTATATCTATTATTTCAGTTAAATCCTTATTTTATAACTTTTTTTCAGGACAAGTAAAGTCAGTTACGAATGGAAGGAGAAGGATCTCAAACGACATTCCTATCTCTTCCTGATGACATGCTTGCAATAATTATTGCAAAGTCATGTTCGGATGATTGTGAAACTTTTTCTAGCATACAACTCTCTTGCAAGCAGTTGTTTGAGATATCAAACACCTCCACTATACCTAGTTATCATTGTGGATCACGGGTTGTTTTTAGACAAATACTATTTTCACAATATTCTCATATTTTCAAGAAAGGTAAATATTATCAAGGTATTTTCAAATATTTTACCTTATCACAAGAATTTGAAGCATATTATGATTTTAAAAATGGTGCTGAGGAAGGAGACCCTTGCGCAACCTATTTATATTTGATTTTAAAATATAGCCTCTCAGCACATACTTATGGTATTTTAAAAGGACCAATAATAGAAAGTTTCAACTCAAATTCTGTCCGACTATTTTATAGAAATCATGTTTTATCAGATGTTTTGGAATTATATGTCATACATGATTATTTTCCAAAACTGTTTTTCTATGAACACCCAGATGACCCATGTTGTACAAGGTGTATTTGGATGGAGGAAGCAAATGATTTTGAAGGATCTCTAAATCATTGTTGTAATGCATGGGACGTCTACCTACATGAACAAGATGACGATGAAACCGAGTGGACTCCATGATCAAGGTATGCTGTTATTCATTTTGGGAATTGTTTTATTTTATCTTATGGTGGTGAAATAAGACTTCACGAATTAAGATGTTGAGATCATAATGAATTTGGATTAAAATGAGAGGTATAAGGAAACTATTGAGGTTAAAACATGTTAGGGTTATTTTTGGAGTTTTATAAAAAGCACAACACGCAGACCGTGTGACAACCCGTCACGTCGGACAAAGCTGCGGGAATCAAACCCACAACCAAAGTGCGACTGGTATTTATCGCCTACCACTTGACTATGTGATGTCCCTGGTTAGTTTGACTAATTATTTTTAGTTAAATGATTTTATGAATTAAGAGTAAGTTGATTTTGGGTTATCTATGGAAATTATTAACCTATCATGGAGGATATTTGATTAGTTTAATTACTTTTCAATATGAGACTTTAAGAGAAACTGATGTTATTTAGAGATAAGTGTTATTTTGTACATTGGAGGACTATGTGATTAAATACTTCAAATATTTGGGTTTCAATCTTAGTTTGGTTTACTTTGAAGAATTTTATGGAAAAATTGTTTATCGAATGGTCTTCGTTGAACTTTGGGTTTTGTTGGACAAATTTTGGAGATTAAGAATAGATTTTCTTTTTATAAAGGGTTATCCTTTTCCGGATTATCTAATATTGAACTAACCCTTTTGGTTTTGGTTTTGGTTAAAGTCTAGATACATGGGAAGTATATAGTTCTCTTTTTTGGATTAGGTGATTCTCTAGAAGTTGATTACAGCTCTCTTAATGTAAACAAGTCATCCTAAATACTCATCTTTTGGAGAAAATATGAGTTCGTGTAAGAAATCTAGTAAAAGTTGAAAGTCAACATGACAAGTAAGTGTGTTTCCTTATGTTTTAGTTAATCTCAAAAATAAATTTCTCAATGAATAGTAACTTAAAACAAAAATGTTTTCTGTTAACTTTTCCAACTGGGGAATCCAATGCCGTTTAACACATCAAAAGTTTGTGATTTTCTTATGGTTAACTTTCTACTAAACCTGTTTTCTATCACTCTCCATCAGAACATGACCCTATGTTTTCTCCTCCATGTTCATGTTTTCCTACATGGAATCCTAGTATGGGTTAACTTAGGTGACCTCTATACTTCTATTTGTTTATTTTAATGTGTTTGTTTTACCGACTCTTTTTCTCATGTGGGACTTTCAATGGAGTTTCCAAGCCCAATTTTGAAATTGCGAGGACGCAACTCCCAAAAGGGAGGAAGGATGTGACACCCCAGGTAAATAAAGAATATGACATTTTTATATTTATCCCTATTTGTGAAAAAAATATTAATATTAATTTAAAGGGAACGCTATGCTCGATGGCGTACCCAATACGCGACAACGAGTTCCTTTGAAATCTTACGTTTCACTCTAATAATAAAATAATATTATTTTAAATGGTAGTTAATGCCTAGCCATTGTAACGGCGGGAAAAAAAAGGAACTAACTAAAAAATGATTATGTATGTTTGTCAAATATTTTTACTTTTTACAATAAATGTTAGAGGATTAAAAATGAGAATGAATCCAATTTTTAAGCATAAACATTCTAATATTCTTTAAAAGGTCGATTAACCGCCTTTTGATGGCTAACCTCTTTTAAATCCACTTTTTAACAATTTTATGTGTTATATTTGACAAAATAAAATTCTTCTTTAGAATCGGGACATCAAAATTTACTTTGTGTAATTTTTTGGTATTTTTCCGATAAAGTTCATTTTTTAATGAATAGTGAAAAATGATGTATTTTAATTCAAAACCACTTTTTAATCTAATTTATTTATATGATTAGATTATATTTTGAATTGGTTTTAAATTTCAATTAGAATATATTTTTACCATTTAATCTAATTGTGGTCATTGAAATTAATTTCACTTTGAAATCAGACTTAAACTAGTGTCAATATTTTGATACTTATTGTTTCATAAAAACACCCTATTTTCTCTCACAGTGGGAATTAATTATTAAATAAATTAATGAAACATATATGTTTTTAATTTTGTAAAATAGAATTCATTTTTTAATTCAGAATATCAAATATAGCTTAGGGTGAAGTTTTGGTATTTTTCTGAAGAACTTCAATTTTGATGAATAGTGAAACCACTAAGTGGTACTTATAAAAACTGATTTTCCGTTTAAATGAAATTTTACCACCTCTGTGTTTTGAATTTCAAAAATCCGACTTACATGGTTGTCATTAAGAAGTAAAATGTGGTTCAATGGAATTAAAATAATTTTTTGGTGAATAGTAACTTTTAAGTTTTTAATCGTGATTAGAGGTAATTAGTGTAGTTTAAGGTAAAAATAAGGTTTTAATAATATGAGATGAGCTTGAAACATGTCCTACCCTTATTGGATGTGTCATGTCCGACCAAGAAAATCCATGGGTCAACTTGGGGACCCCATGGAGCCACTTTGGAAGGAAAACGATATTATTATCTTTTTATTAAATGTAAAAGTAAAAATGACACAAACATGAGTTATTTTACTAAAACAATTTTAAATGGGGTTATAAAAGTCAGATTTTTAAATATAAATAGTAATTGGAAAGATAAAACGATTTCCTACATCATAGATTTTTTTTTATAATTTTTAGACATTAAATAAATTAAATTATTTATGACATCATGATGATGGAGCGATTACCTCATTATTTAACGATTTAAATAAAATGAAACGATAATGTAAAAACTAAAACCTAAACTTGTCAAAAACCTATTGGATGGGTATATTTAGAACCCATATCACATTATCCTCTAATTATATCAATGTGGGACCTTTTAAATCCGAAACGCTTTTTAAAATAAAGTAACATTTCTTTACTTTCCAAGAGTGCCCCTCCTCTCCTCTTATAAAAGGCCCCCACCACTATCACCTTACCCACACCTCTCAAGACATTGGTTAGGCCAAGATCTGCCCATTTTGTCTCTCCAAATACCTCTATTAATCCTAGAATCCTAACTTTGGGCAGAAGTCTTCCCAAGTAGCCTTTGAGCTCAAATCAAAAAGAGTTACCCGATTTTAAGGTAATGTCTTCACTTGTGTTCTTTTGTTTTATTTTGCTTCTGCAACCCCCTAAACTCTTTTTATTCATTTATTTTGTAAAAAATACAGTATCTTCAATATAATAGGATGTTGTTATTAGAAACATTCGATCTACACTTACACACACCTACATCAAATTGTTAAAGAACATACTGTTTCTGTGGATGGCGAATTTCTGCCTCACGAAACGATGATTGTTCAACACTCATATAACACCTTCAAAGGTGGTCACTAAGATGTCACTATATTTATATATGATATATAATATGTTTATTTTTTACTAAATCTTCTTTATTTTTCTTTTGTGGCATACCTTTATGGTTTCCATTGTGGGTAAACACGATAATTTCATTTTAGGAAGTGCAGACTACCGCCCCCTCAAAGTGATTTGATTCGTTAATGCCATATGTGGGATGTATAAAGGATGGATTTAAAGTTATTATATATGGTGTATTTTACATATAAATGATGAATATAATTCTGTAATTAAAATATACATACCTCTCATTTGGTTTTAATTCCATTAATATGACATAGAAATGAAAGTAGCGTTCATGCGTACGTACGGCTTACCGTCTCCATGAACGATGCATTTCATTTCTTACCTCTAAATGATTATGTAATATTATAAATAAATGTATATTTTGGATATATATGATATATATGATATCCAAATCATGAATATCATTATGGATATAATGAACCTTTGACCACACGAACAACATGTAATTGTAAGAAGTCCACTTTCGACTTAAGAACCAAATAGCAACAAAACAAACATTATTAACTTAAATGATTACATAATGTTTATAACATGTAAATAAGTGAAATAAAGAGAATAATGAACTTGAAAAATGTTAATATGAAGGTGGAAATTAACTCAAGTTTATTATTCAGGACGTTAAAGAACTATCGAGTCAAGTCGGACCCGAGGTAAGGGATCCTACCCCTCTCTCTCTTTTTAAGTACACTCTTTTATGTCATTCATTTTAAGATCATCTTTCTTATGATTGGTATTTTCTTTTCTATTACACCTACTGTAATTTTTATGTTCATATGATGATAGACCCTATTTTCTCTCACTAATCCATTTTGGAGGTTTTGAGTGACACCGTTAGGCTACCGAATTTTCGTAAGAGATCTATCCTCTCTCTTTCTTTTTAAGTACTCTCCTTTATGTCACTTCTTTTAATATCCTCTTTGTTATGATGTGGGATTTTCTTTTATATTACTCTTTCGGTATATTTTATTGTAATATGATGAGAGACCATATTTGATCTCATCAATCCATTTTTTGAAGTTTTAAGTGGCGCCGTTAGGCTGCCGAATTTTCATAAGAGATTTTTCATCTCACTTTTATTCCGGTGATATTTATGCTACGTTTGCCACTATTTTCTTTTGAGTGGTGTGTGTTCTGCCCATTATTATACACTTTGTGTAGTATAATATCATTTATGGGTATTTACATCTTCATTGTATGACCCTTCTTCCATGGGGTGTATTTTTCGAAAGTTACCCAACTCGGTAAGGGGACCTTTCACCCTCCTCTTTTTAAAAGACTTCTTTTGTTATGTATTTTAATTTACATCTTATTATGTTGGGATATGTTCTTATATATCCTTATTTCTGTAAAGTTTATGTCCAAGTGATGAGATACCATTCAATCTCTCATCGACTAATTTTTTGAATTTTGAAGTGACGCCATAAGGCTGTCGAATTTTTACAAGGGAACATCTTAACCCAATTTCGATTTCTTTGGGTTCAACTTGTAATTCTTGAACATGTCATCCTATGAATATGTGTGAATGAACTATGATTGTTTCACACTTAATATCCACTTATATTGGGTGTATTTGTATTTCTCACACATAATTATGTGATAGATTTATCCTTAATTTAAGGATACCATCTTTATAATGGATTCCATCTCAATTTACATTTCCATTGAGACTTCATTGTTGTTATGCACCAATTCACTCTTATATGGTGTGTATACTGACCTTTGACATATTATATCATAAATCCCTTTATTCTCATGATATTATAAAGTTCGGATTAAATGTTATTCCACAATTATTTGTATTCAAGAGTCTCTCATTTTGTTAAAAACTCTTTAACAAAAATATTGTTTTAAATGTTTTAAAGATTCATTATTTTAAATATTTATATTTAATGTCCATGTTTTCAAAATGGTTTTTAGTATTTATTTATATGGACATTAATGTTTTAAAATTATAATTCCATTAAAAGCTTCAAAGTGGTATGGGACACATTGATTCAAAAATCTCTTTAAATGGTTTTTGAAAATGGATTGATTAATTCAATATCATGGAATTACTTATTGTGATCAAAAATGAAATTTTGTTATTGAAATGTTTATATTTTCAATATTTTATGTGTAATGATGGTACTTAGACATTTTAGGGGTGGTTACGTGATAAACCATATGACGGGTGGTGCCGTGAATACCAGGATGGGTGGTTACATTATAACCTCCAATGCATTGGGTATGGATGTCGGCCGTATGGAGATTTCATTAAGTATGTATGGAAGTCAACCGTATGGTTATTCCATTTAAGTATGGTTATTATATTTAAGTATGTTTATGTCGCAAGTTACCTTTATATGTTATGTGTTCTTTATATGGGTTTTATGGTAATATTTTGGTTACAAAAGGGTAAGTAATGATATTTTTTTTCAGTGAATAGTTTTTACTACTCCATAAAGGTGAAAGGCATTACCTGGATAAAGTATACATGGTTTACTTGTTGCTTTGAAAAAACTAACAGTTTTCATTCTTTGTGTATCCCTTGCTGATCTTTTTATGCTCACCCCAAGTTTTTTTGAAATGTTTTTGACAGGACTTAATGTGGAATAGGGTTAAGGATGGGATCAAGGGAAAGTCATGCTATCTAATACATGGAACTAGACATGTTTCTTTTTAAGAGTTTTTATTTTATGGAAATTTAGTAGAAGTGACTACTTTGTAATCTTTTGAGATGTAATAGTTATGTCCTAATTCTATAAAACTCTAAACCTGAAAATATCCTCAATGTGAATTATTCATTTAATTCAATATTAAGTAAGGTTTAAGGCCGGGGCCTTATAGTTGGTATCAAAGGTTGGTTTAGACAACTTTAGGGATTAGGAGTTTTTGTTAGACACATCGTTAGTCCCTATATCTATTATTTCAGTTAAATCCTTATTTTATAACTTTTTTTCAGGACAAGTAAAGTCAGTTACGAATGGAAGGAGAAGGATCTGAAACGACATTCCTATCTCTTCCTGATGACATGCTTGCAATAATTATTGCAAAGTCATGTTCGGATGATTGTGAAACTTTTTCTAGCATACAACTCTCTTGCAAGCAGTTGTTTGAGATATCAAACACCTCCACTATACCTAGTTATCATTGTGGATCACGGGTTGTTTTTAGACAAATACTATTTTCACAATATTCTCATATTTTCAAGAAAGGTAAATATTATCAAGGTATTTTCAAATATTTTACCTTATCACAAGAATTTGAAGCATATTATGATTTTAAAAATGGTGCTGAGGAAGGAGACCCTTGCGCAACCTATTTATATTTGATTTTAAAATATTGCCTCTCAGCACATACTTATGGTATTTTAAAAGGACCAATAATAGAAAGTTTCAACTCAAATTCTGTCCGACTATTTTATAGAAATCATGTTTTATCAAATGTTTTGGAATTATATGTCATACATGATTATTTTCCAAAACTGTTTTTCTATGAACACCCAGATGACCCATGTTGTACAAGGTGTATTTGGATGGAGGAAGAAAATGATTTTGAAGGATCTCTAAATCATTGTTGTAATGCATGGGACGTCTACCTACATGAACAAGATGACGATGAAACCGAGTGGACTCCATGATCAAGGTATGATGTTATTCATTTTGGGAATTGTTTTATTTTATCTTATGGTGGTGAAATAAGACTTCACGAATTAAGATGTTGAGATCATAATGAATTTGGATGAAAATGAGAGGTATAAGGAAACTATTGAGGTTAAAACATGTTAGGGTTATTTTTGGAGTTTTATAAAAAGGACAACATGCAGACCGTGTGACAACCCGTCGCGTCGGACAAAGTTGCGGGAATCAAACCCACAACCAAAGTGCGACTGGTATTTATCGCCTACCACTTGACTATGTGATGTCCCTGGTTAGTTTGACTAATTATTTTTAGTTAAATGATTTTATGAATTAAGAGTAAGTTGATTTTGGGTTATCTATGGAAATTATTAACCTATCATGGAGGATATATGATTAGTTTAATAACTTTTCAATATGAGACTTTAAGAGAAACTGATGTTATTTGGAGATATGTCTTATTTTGTACATTGGAGGACTATGTGATTAAATCCTTCAAATATTTGGGTTTCAATCTTAGTTTGGTTTACTTTGAATAATTTTATGGAAAAATTGTTTATCGAATGGTCTTCGTTGAACTTTGGGTTTTGTTGGACAAATTTTGGAGATTAAGAATAGATTTTCTTTTTATAAAGGGTTATCCTTTTCCGGATTATCTAATATTGTACTAACCCTTTTGGTTATGGTTTTGGTTAAAGTCTAGATACATGGGAAGTATATAGTTCTCTTTTTTGGATTAGGTGATTCTCTAGAAGTTGATTATAGCTCTCTTAATGTAAACAAGTCATCCTAAATACTCATCTTTTGGAGAAAATATGAGTTTGTGTAAGAAATCTAGTAAAAGTTGAAAGTCAACATGACAAGTAAGTGTGTTTCCTTATGTTTTAGTTAATCTCAAAAATAAATTTCTCAATGAATAGTAACTTAAAACAAAAATGTTTTCTGTTAACTTTTCCAACTGGGGAATCCAATGCCGTTTAACACATCAAAAGTTTGTGATTTTCTTATGGTTAACTTTCTACTAAACCTGTTTTCTATCACTCTCCATCAGAACATGACCCTATGTTTTCTCCTCCATGTCCATGTTTTCCTACATGGAATCCTAGTATGGGTTAACTTAGGTGACCTCTATACTTCTCTTTCTTTATTTTAATGTGTTTGTTTTACCGACTCTTTTTCTGATGTGGGACTTTCAATGGAGTTTCCAAGCCCAATTTTGAAATTGCGAGGACGCAATTCCCAAAAGGGGGGAAGGATGTGACACCCCAGGTAAATAAAGAATATGAAATTTTTATATTTATCCCTATTTGTGAAAAAAATATTAATATTAATTTAAAGGGAACGCTATGCTCGATGGCGTACCCAATACGCGACAACGAGTTCCTTTGAAATCTTACGTTTCACTCTAATAATAAAATAATATTATTTTAAATGGTAGTTAATGCCTAGCCATTGTAACAGCGGGAAAAAAAGGAACTAACTAAAAAATTATTATGTATGTTTGTCAAATATTTTTACTTTTTACAATAAATGTTAGAGGATTAAAAATGAGAATGAATCCAATTTTTAAGCATAAACATTCTAATATTCTTTAAAAGGTCGATTAACCGCCTTTTGATGGCTAACCTCTTTTAAATCCACTTTTAAACAATTTTATGTGTTATATTTGACAAAATAAAATTCTTCTTTAGAATCGGGACATCAAAATTTACTTTGTGTAATTTTTTGGTATTTTTTCGATAAAGTTCATTTTTTAATGAATAGTGAAAATGATGTATTTTAATTCAAAACCACTTTTTAATCTAATTTATTTATATGATTAGATTATATTTTGAATTGGTTTTAAATTTCAATTAGAATATATTTTTACCATTTAATCTAATTGTGGTCATTGAAATTAATTTCACTTTGAAATCAGACTTAAACTAGTGTCAATATTTTGATACTTATTGTTTCATAAAAACACCCTATTTTCTCTCACAGTGGGAATTAATTATTAAATAAATTAATGAAACTTATATGTTTTTAATTTTGTAAAATAGAATTAATTTTTTAATTCAGAATATAAAATATAGCTTAGGGTGAAGTTTTGGTATTTTTCTGAAGAACTTCAATTTTGATGAATAATGAAACCACTAAGTGGTACTTATAAAAACTGATTTTCCGTTTAAATGAAATTTTACCACCTATGTGTTTTGAATTTCAAAAATCCGACTTACATGGTTGTCATTAAGAAGTAAAATGTGGTTCAATGGAATTAAAATAATTTTTTGGTGAATAGTAACTTTTAAGTTTTTAATCGTGATTAGAGGTAATTAGTGTAGTTTAAGGTAAAAATAAGGTTTTAATAATATGAGATGAGCTTAAAACATGTCCTACCCTTATTGGATGTGTCATGTCCGACCAAGAAAATCCATTGGTCAACTTGGGGACCCCATGGAGCCACTTTGGAAGGAAAACGACATTATTTTCTTTTTATTTAATGTAAAAGTAAAAATGACACAAACATGAGTTATTTTACTAAAACAATTTTAAATGGGGTTATACAAGTCAGATTTTTAAATATAAATAGTAATTGGAAAGATAAAATGATTTCCTACATCATAGATTTTTTTTTTATAATTTTTAGACATTAGATAAATTAAATTATTTATGACATCATGATGATGGAGCGATTACCTCATTATTTAACGATTTAAATAAAATGAAACAATAATGTAAAAACTAAAACCTAAACTTGTCAAAAACCTATTGGATGGGTATATTTCGAACCCATATCACATTATCCTCTAATTATATCAATGTGGAACCTTTTAAATCCGAAACGCTTTTTAAAATAAAGTAACATTTCTTTACTTTCCAAGAGTGCCCCTCCTCTCCTCTTATAAAAGGCCCCCACCACTATCACCTTACCCACACCTCTCAAGACATTGGTTCTGCCAAGATCTGCCCATTTTGTCTCTCCACATACCTCTATTAATCCTAGAATCCTAACTTTGGGCAGAAGTCTTCCCAAGTAGCCTTTGAGCTCAAATCAAAAAGAGTTACCCGATTTTAAGGTAATGTCTTCACTTGTGTTCTTTTGTTTTATTTTGCTTCTGCAACCCCCTAAAATCTTTTTATTCATTTATTTTGTAAAAAATACAGTATCTTCAATATAATAGGATGTTTTTATAAGAAACATTCGAGCTACACTTACACACACCTACATCAAATTGTTAAAGAACATACTGTTTCTGTGGATGACGAATTTCTGCCTCACGAAACGATGATTGTTCAACACTCATATAACACCTTCAAAGGTGGTCACTAAGATGTCACTATATTTATATATGATATATAATATGTTTATGTTTTACTAAAGCTTCTTTATTTTTCTTTTGTGGCATACCTTTATGGTTTCCATTGTGGGTAAACACGATAATTTCATTTTAGGAAGTGCAGACTACCGCCCCCTCAAAGTGATTTGATTCGTTAATGCCATATGTGGGATGTATAAAGGATGGATTTAAAGTTATTATATATGATGTATGTTACATATAAATTATGAATATAATTCTGGAATTAAAATATACATACCTCTCATTTGGTTTTAATTCCATTAATATGACATAGAAATGAAAGTAGCGTTCATGCGTACGTACGGCTTACCGTCTCCATGAACGATGCATTTCATTTCTTACCTCTAAATGATTATGTAATATTATAAATAAATGTATATTGTGGATATATATGATATATATGATATCCAAATCATGAATATCATTATGGATATAATGAACCTTTGACCACATGAACAACATGTAATTGTAAGAAGTCCACTTTCGACTTAAGAACCAAATAGCGACAAAACAAACATTATTAACTTAAATGATTAAATAATGTTTATAACATGTAAATAAGTGAAATAAAGAGAATAATGAACTTGAAAAATGTTCCTATGAAGGCGGAAATTAACTCAAGTTTATTATTCAGGATGTTAAAGAACGATCGAGTCAAGTCGGACCCGAGGTAAGGGATCCTACCCCTCTCTTTCTTTTTAAGTACACTCTTTTATGTCATTTATTCGAATATCATATTTCTTATGATTGGGATTTTATTTTATATTCCTCCTACTGTAATTTTTATGTTCATATGATGAGATACCCTATTTTCTCTCACCAATCCATTTTGGAAGTTTTGAGTGGCGCCGTTAGGCTGCCGAATTTTCGTAAGAGATCTAACCTCTCTCTTTATTTTTAAGTACTCTCTTTTATGTAACTTATTTTAAGATCCTATTTTTTATGATTGGGAATGTTATTTTATATTTCCCTTTCTGTAAATTTTATTGTAATATTATGAGATACCATATTTGATCTTATCAATCCATTTTTTGAAGTTTTAAGTGGCGCTGTTAGGCTGCCGAATTTTCGTAAGAGATTTTTCATCTAACTTTTATTCCCGTGACATTTATGCTACGTTTTACACTATTTTCTTTTGATTGGTGTGTGTACTGACCATTGTTATACACTTTTTGTAGTATAATATCATTTATGGGTATTTACATCTTCATTGTATGACCCTTCTTCAATGGGGTGTATGTTTCGAAAGTTACCCAACTCGGTAAGGGGACCTTTCACCCTCCTCTTTTTAAAAGACTTATTTTGTTATGTCTTTTAATTTACATATTATTATATTGGGATATGTTCTTCTATATCCTGATTGATGTAAAGTTTATGTCCAAGTGATGAGATACCATTCACTCTCTCATCGACTAATTTTCTGAATTTTGATGTGATGCCATATGGCTGTCGAATTTTTACAAGGGAACATCTTAACCCAATTTCGATTTCTTTGGGTTAAACTTGTACTTCTTGAACATGTAATCCTATGAATATGTTTGAACGACCTCTGATTGTTTCACACTTAATATCCACTTATATTGGGTGTATTTTTATTTCTCACACATAATTATGTGATAGATTTATCCTTAATTTAAGGATACCATCTTTATAATGGATTCCATATCAATTTACATTTCCATTGAGACTTCATTGTTGTTATGAACCAATTCACTCTTATATGGTGTGTATACTGACCTTTGACATATTATATCATGAATCCATTTATTCTCATGATGTTATAAAGTTCGTATTAAATGTTATTATGCAATTATTTGTATTCAAGAGTCTCTCATTTTGTTAAAAACTCTTTAACAAAAACATCGTTTTAATTGTTTTAAAGATTTATTATTCTAAATATTTATCTTTAATGTCCATGTTTTCAAAATGGTTTTCGGTATTTATTTATATGGACATTAATGTTTTAAAATTATAATTCCATTAAAAGCTTCAAAGTGGTATGGGACACTTTGATTCAAAAATATCTTTAAATGGTTTTTGAAAATGGATTGATTAATTCAATATCTTGGAATTACTTATTGTGATTGAAAATGAAATGTTGTTATTGAAATGTTTATATTTTCAATATTTTATGTGTAATGATGGTACTTGGACATTTTACGGGTGGTTACGTGATAAACCATATGACGGGTGGTGTCGTGAATACCAGGACGGGTGGTTACGTTATAACCTCCAATTCATTGGGTATGGAAGTCGACCATATGGATATTCCATTAAGTATGTGTGGAAGTCGACCGTATGGTTATTCCAATTAAATATGTTTATGTCCCAAGTTACCTTTATATGTTATGTGTTATTTATATGGGTTTTATGGTAATCTTTTGGTTACAAAAGGGTAAGTAATGATATTTTTTTTTCAGTGAAGAGTTTTTACTACTTCCTAAAGGTGAAAGGCATTACTTGGATAAAGTATACATGGTTTACTTGTTACTTTGAAAAAACTAACAGTTTTCATTCTTTGTGTATCCCTTGCTGAGATTTTTATGCTCACCCCAAGTTTTTTTGAAATGTTTTTCATAGGACATAATGTAAAATAGGGTCAAGGATGGGATCAAGGGAAAGTCATGCTATCTAATACATGGAACTAGAAATGTTTCTTTTTAAGAGGTTTTATTTTATGGAAATTTAGTAGAAGTGACTACTTTGTAATCTTTTGAGATGTAATAGTTATTTCCTAATTCTCTAAAACTCTAAACCTGAAAAGATCCTCAATCTAAATCATTCATTTAATTCAACATTATGTAAGGTTTAAGGACGGGTCCTTATAGTTGGTATCAAAGGTCGGTTTAGACAACTTTTGGGATTAGGAGTTTTTGTTAGACACATGGTTAGTCCCTATATCTATTATTTCAGTTAAATCCTTATTTTATAACTTTTTTTCAGGACAAGTAAAGTCAGTTACGAATGGAAGGAGAAGGATCTCAAACGCCATTCCTATCTCTTCCGGATGACATGCTTGCAATAATTATTGCAAAGTCATGTTCGGATGATTTTGAAACTTTTTCTAGCATACAACTCACTTGCAAGCAGTTGTTTGAGATATCAAACACCTCCACTATACCTCATTATCATCATGGATCATGGGTTGTTTTTAGACAAATACTATTTTCACAATATTCTCATATTTTCAAGAAAGGTAAATATTATCAAGGTATTTTCAATTATTTTACCTTATCACAAGAATTTGAAGCATATTATGATTTTAAAAATGGTGCTGAGGAAGGATACCCTTGCGCAACCTATTTATATTTGCTTTTAAAATATAGCCTCTCAGCACATACTTATGGTATTTTAAAAGGACCAATAATAGAAAGTTTCAACTCAAATTCTGTCCGACTATTTTATACAAATCACGTTTTATCAGATATTTTGGAATTATATGTCATACATGATTATTTTCCAAAACTTTTTTTCTGTGAACACCCATATGACCGATGTTGTACAAGGTGTATTTGGATGGAGGAAGCAAATAATTTTGAAGGATCTCTAAATAATTTTTGTAATGCATGGGACGTCAACCTACGTGAACAAGATGATGATGAAACCGAGTGGACTCCATGATCAAGGTATGCTGTTATTCATTTTGGGAATCGTTTTATTTTATCTTATGGTGGTGAAATAAGACTTCAAGTATTAATATGTTGAGATAATAATTAATTTGGATGAAAATGAGAGGTATAAGGAAACTATTGAGGTTAAAACATGTTAGGGTTATTTTTGGAGTTTTATAAGAAGGACAACACACAGACTGTGTGACAACCCGCCGCGTCGGACAAAGCTGCGGGAATCGAACCCACAACCAAAGTACGACTGGTATTTATCGCCTACCACTTGACTACGTGAAGTCCCTGGTTAGTTTGACTAATTATTTTTAGTTAAATGATTTTATGAATTAAGAGTAACTTGATTTTGGGTTATCTATGGAAATTATTAACCTATCATGGAGGATATGTGATTAGTTTAATTACTTTTCAATATGAGACTTTAAGAGAAACTGATGTTATTTGGAGATAAGTTTTATTTTGTACCTTGGAGGACTATGTGATTAAATCCTTCAAATATTTGGCTTTCAATCTTAGTTTGGTTTAATTTGAATAATTTTATGGAAAAATTGATTATCGAATGGTTTTCATTGAACTTTGGGTTTTTTTGGACAAATTTTGGAGATTAAGAATAGATTTTCTTTTTATAAAGGGTTATCCTTTTCCGGATTATCTAATCTTGTTCTAACCTTTTTGGTTTTGGTTTTACTTAAAGTCTAAATACATGGAAAGTATATAGTTCTCTTTTGTGGATTAGGTGATTCTCTAGAAGTTGATTATAGCTCTCTTAATGTAAACAAGTCGTCCTAAATACTCATCATTTAGAGAAAATATGAGTTTGTGTAGGAAATCTAGTAAAAGTTGAAAGTCAACATGACAAGTAAGTGTGTTTCTTTATGTTTTAGTTAATCTCAAAAGTAAATTCCTCAATGAAGAGTAACTTAAAACAAAATTTGTTTTCTGTTAACTTTTCCTAATGGGGAATCCAATACCGTTTAACCCATCACAACTTTTGGATTTTCTTATGGTTAACTTTCTCCTAAACGTGTTTTCTATCACTCTCCATCAGAACATGACCCTATGTTTTCTCCTCCATGTCCATGTTTTCCTACATGGAATCCTAGTATGGGTTAACTCGGGTGACCTCTGTACTTCTCTTTCTTTATTTTAATGTGTTTGTTTTATCGACTCTTTTTCTGATGTGGGACTTTCAATGGAGTTTCCAAGCCCAATTTTGAAATTGCGAGGATGCAATTCCCAAAAGGGGGGAAGGATGTAACACCCCAGGTAAATAAAAATATGACATTTTTATATTTATCCCTATTTGTGAAAAAAATATTAATATTAATTTAAAGGGAACGCTATGCTCAATGGCGTACCCAATACGCGACAACGAGTTCCTTTGAAATCTTACGTTGCACTCTAATAATAAAATAATATTATTTTAAATGGTAGTTAATGCCTAGCCATTGTAATGGTGGGAAAGAACGGAACTAACTAAAAAATGATTATGTATGTTTTTCAAATATTTTTACTTTTTACAATAAATGTTAGAGGATTAAAAATGTGAATGAATCCAATTTTTAAGCACAAACATTCTAATATTCTTTAACAGGTCGACTAACCGCCTTTTGATGGCGAACCTCTTTTAAATACACTTTTTAACAATTTTATGTGTTATATTTGACAAAATAAAATTCTTATTTAGAATTGGGACATCAAAATTTACTTTGTGTAAATTTTTGGTATTTTTCCGATAAAGTTCATTTTTTAATGAATAGTGAAAAATGTTATATTTTAATTCAAAACCACTTTTTCATCTAATTTATTTATATTATTAGATTATATTTTGAATTGGTTTTAAAGTTAAATTATAATATATTTTTACCATTTAATCTAATTGTGGTCATTGAAATTAATTTCACTTTGAAATCAGACTTAAACTAGTGTCAATCTTTTGATACTTATTGTTTCATAAAAACACGCTATTTGCTCTGACAGCGGGAATTAATTATTAAATCAATTAATGAAACTTATATGTTTTTAATTTTGTAAAATAGACTTCATTTTTGAATTCATAATATCAAATATATCTTAGGGTGAAGTTTTGGTATTTTTCTGAAGAACTTCAATTTTTGATGAATAGTGAAACCACTAAGTGGTACTTCTAAACTGATTTTCCGTTTAAATGAAATTTTACCACCTCTGTGTTTTGAATTTCAAAAATCCGACATACATGGTTGTCATTAAGAAGTAAAATGTGGTTCAATGTAATTAAAATAATTTTTTGGTGAATATGAACTTTTAAGTTTTTAATCACGATTAGCGGTAATTAGTGTAGTTTAAGGTAAAAATAATGTTTTAATAATATGATATGAGCTTGAAACATGTCCTAAACTTATTGGATGTGTCATGGACGACCAAGACAATCCATGGATCATCTTGGGGTCCCCATGAAGACACTTTGGAAGGAAAATGGCATTATTATCTTTTTATTTAATGTAAAAGTAAAAATGACACAAACATGAGTTGTTTTACTAAAAAAAATTTAAATGGGGTTATAGAAGTCAGAGTTTTAAATATAAATAGTCATTGGAAATCTAAAACAATTTCCTACATCATAGAATTTTTTTTATAAATTTTATACATTAAATAAATTAAATTATTTATGACATCATGACGATGCAGCGATTACCTCATTATTTAACGATTTAAATAAAATGAAAAGATAATGTAAAAAATAAAACCTACACTTGTCAAAAACCTATTGGATGGGTATATTTCTAACCCTTATCACATTATCATCGAATTATGTCAATGTGGGACCTTTTAAATCCGAAACTCTTTTTAAAATAAAGTAACATTTCTTTACTTTCCAAGAGTGCCCCTCCTCTCCTCTTATAAAAGGACCCCACCACTATCACCTTACCCACACCTCTCAAGCCTTTGGTTATGCCAATATCTGCCCATTTTGTCTCTCCACATATCTCTCTTACTCCTAGAATCCTAACTTTGGGCAGAAGTCTTCCCAAGGAATCCTTTGAGCTCAAATCAAAAAGAGTTACCCGATTTTAAGGTAATGTCTTCACTTGTGTTCTTTTGTTTTATTTTTCTTCTCCAACCCCCTAAACTCTTTTTATTCATTTATTTTGTAAAAACTCCAGTATCTTCAATATAATAGGATGTTTTTATAAGAAAAATTCGAGCTACACTTACACACACCTACATCAAATGGTTAAAGAACATACTATTTCTGTGGATGACGAATTTCTGCCTTACGAAACGATGATTGTTCAACACTCATATAACACCTTCAAAGGTGGCCACTAAGATGTAACTATATTTATATATGATATATAATATGTTTATGTTTTACCTAAGCTTCTTTATTTTTCTTTTTTCGCATACCTTTATGGTTTCCATTGTTGGTAAACACGATAATTTCATTTTAGGAAGTGCGGATTACCGCCCCCTCAAAGTGATTTGATTCCTTACTGCCATATGTGGGATGTATAAAGGATGGATTTAAAGTTATTATATATGATGTATGTTACATATAAATGATGAATATAATTCTTTAATTAAAATATACATACCTCTCATTTGGTTTTAATTCCATTAATATGACATAGAAATGAAAGTTGCATTCATGCGTACGTACGGCTTACCGTCTCCATGAACGGTGCATTTCATTTCTTACATCTAAATGATTATGTAATATTATAAATAAATGTATATTCTGGATATATATGATATATATGATATCAAAATCATAAATATCATTCTGTATATAATGAACCTTTGACCACACGAACAACATGTAATTGTAAGAAGTCCACTTTTGACATAAGAACCAAATAGCGACAAAACAAACATTATTAACTTAAATGATTACATAATGTTTATAACATGGAAATAAGTGATTTAAAGTGAATAATGAACTTGAAAAAGGATCTTATGAAAGTGGAAATTAACTCATGTTTATTATTCAGGACGTTAAAGAACGATCGAGTCAAGTCAGACCCGAGGTAAGGGATCCTACCACTCTCTTTCTTTTTAAGTACTCTCTTTTATGTCATTCATTTTAATCTCATATTTCTTATGATTGGGATTTTATTTTATATTACTCATACTATAATTTTTATGTTCATATGATTAGAGACCCTATTTTCTCTCACCAATCCATTTTGGATGTTTTGAGTGGCGCCGTTAGGCTGCCGAATTTTCCTAAGAGATCTAACCTCTCTCTTTCTTTTTAAGTACTATCCTTTATGTCACTTCTTTTAAGCTCCATTTTGTTATGATTGGGGATGTTATTTTATATTCATATTTCTATACATTTTATTTTATTATGATGAGAGACCATATTTGATCTCATCAATCCATTTTTTGAAGTTTTAAGTGACGTCGTTAGGCTGCTGAATTTTCATAAGAGATTTTTCATCTCACTTTTATTCCCGTGACATTTATGCTACATTTGACACTATTTTCTTGTGAGTGGTGTATGTACTTCCCATTATTATACACTTTGTGTAGTATAATATCATTTATGGGTATTTACATTTTCATTGTATGACCCTTCTTCCATGGGGTGTATGTTTCAAAAGTAACCCAACTCGGTAAGGGGACCTTTCACCCTTCTCTTTTTAAAAGACTTCTTTTGTTATGTATTTTAATTTACATCTTATTATCTTGGGATATGTTCTTCTATATCCTTATTGATGTAAATTTTATCTACAAGTGATGAGATACCATTCACTCTCTCATCGACTAATTTTCTGAATTTTGAAGTGATCCCATAAGGCTGTCGAATTTTTACAAGGGAACATCTTAAACCAATTTCGATTTCTTTGGGTTCAACTTGTACTTCTTGAACATGTCATCCTATGAATATGTGTTAATGACCTCTGATTGTTTCACACTTAATATCCACTTATATTGGGTGTATTTGTATTTCTCACACATAATTATGTGATATATTTATCCTTAATTTAAGGATACCATCTTTATAATGGATTCCATCTCAATTTACATTTCCATTGAGACTTCATTGTTGTTATGCACCAATTCACTCTTATATGGTGTGTATACTGACCTTTGAAATATTATATCATGAATCCCTTTATTCTCATGATATTATAAAGTTCGGATTAAATGTTATTCCACAATTATTTGTATTCAAGAGTCTCTCATTTTGTTAAAAACTCTTTAACAAAAATATCGTTTTAAATGTTTTAAAGATTTTTTATTCTAAATATTTATCTTTAATTTCCATGTTTTCAAAATGGTTGTCAGTATTTATTTATATGGACATTAATGTTCTAAAATTATAATTCCATTAAAAGCTTCAAAGTGGTATAGGACACTTTGATTCAAAAATCTATTTAAATGGTTTTGGAAAATGGATTGATTAATTCAATATCTTGGAATTACTTATTGTGATTGAAAATGAAATGTTGTTATTGAAATGTTTATATTTTCAATATTTTATGTGTAATGATGGTAATTGGACATTTTACGGGTGGTTACGTGATAAACCATAAGCCGGGTGGTGCCGTGAATACCAGGACGGGTGGTTATGTTATAACCTCCAATGCATTGGGTATGGAAGTCGGCCATATGGCTATTCCATTAAGTATGTGTGGAAGTCGGCCGTATGGTTATTACATTAAAGTATGTTTATCTCCCAAGTTACCTTTATATGTTATGTGTTCTTTATATGGGTTTTATGGTAATATTTTGGTTACAAAAGGGTAAGTAATGATATTTTTTTTTTCAGTGAAGAGTTTTTACTAATTCCTAAAGGTGAAAGGAATTACTTGGCTAAAGTATACATGGTTTACTTGTTGTTTTGAAAAAACTAACAGTTTTCATTCTTTGTGTATCCCTTGATGAGCTTTTTATGCTCACCCCAAGTTTTTTTGAAATGTTTTTCACAGGACTTAATGTGGAATAAGGTCAAGGATGGGATCAAGGGAAAGTCATGCTATCTAATACATGGAACTAGACATGTTTCTTTTTAAGTGTTTTTATTTTATGGAAATTTAGTAGAAGTGACTACTTTGTAATCTTTTGAGATGTAATAGTTATGTCCTAATTCTCTAAAACTCTAAACCTGAAAAGATCCTCAATTTTAATTATTCATTTAATTCAATATTAAGTAAGGTTTAAGGCCTAGGCCTTATAGTTGGTATCAAAGGTCGGTTTAGACAACTTTTGGGATTAAGAGTTTTTGTTTGACACATGGTTAGTCCCTATATCTATTATTTCAGTTAAATCCTTATTTTATAACTTTTTTTCAGGACAAGTAAATTCAGTTACGAATGGAAAGAGAAGGATCTCAAACGAAATTCCTATCTCTTCATGATGACACGCTTGCAATAATTATTGCAAAGTCATGTTCGGATGATTGTGAAACTTTTTCTAGAATACAACTCACTTGGAAGTAGTTGTTTGAGATATAAAACACCTCCACTATACCTCGTTATCATCGTGGATCAGGGGTTGTTTTTAGACAAATAGTATTTTCACAATATTCTCATATTTTCAAGAAAGGTAAATATTATCAAGGTATTTTCAAATATTTTACCTTATCACAAGAATTTGAAGCATATTATGATTTTAAAAATGGTGCTGAGTAAGGAGACCCTTGCACAACCTATTTATATTTGCTTTTAAAATATAGCCTCTCAGCACATACTTATGGTATTTTAAAAGGACCAATAATAGAAATTTTCAACTCAAATTCTGTCTGACTATTTTATAGAAATCATGTTTTATCTGATGTTTTGGAATTTTATGTCATACATGATTATTTTCCAAAACTGTTTTTCTGTGAACTCCCATATGAACCATGTTGTACAAGGTGTATTTGGATGGAGGAAGAAAATGATTTTGAAGTATCTCTAAATCATTGTTGTAATGCATGGCACGTCTACCTTCGTGAACAAGATGACGATGAAACCGAGTGGACTCTATGATCAAGGTATGCTGTTATTCATTTTGGTAATCGTTTTATTTTATCTTATGGCGGTGAAATAAGACTTCAAGAATTAATATGTTGAGATCATAATGAATTTGGATGAAAATGAGAGGTATAAGGAAACTATTGAGGTTAAAACATGTTAGGGTTATTTTTGGAGTTTTATAAAAAGGACAACACGCAGACCGGGTGACAACCCGTCGCGTCGGGAAAAGCTATGGGAATCGAACCCACAACCAAAGTGCTACCGGTATTTATCGCCTACCACTTGACTACGTGAAGTCCCTGGTTAGTTTGACTAATTATTTTTAGTTAAATGATTTTATGAATTAAGAGTAAGTTGATTTTGGGTTATCTATGGAAATTATTAACCTATCATGGAGGATATGTGATTAGTTTAATTACTTTTCAATATGAGACTTTAAGAGCAATTGATATTATTTGAAGATAAGTGTTATATTGTACCTTGGAGGACTATGTGATTAAATCCTTAAAATATTTGGGTTTCAATCTTAGTTTGGTTTACTTTAATGAATTTTATGGAAAAATTGTTTATCTAATGGTCTTCGTTGAACTTTGGGTTTTGTTGGACAAATTTTGGAGATTAAGAATAAATTTTCTTTTTATAAAGGGTTATCCTTTTCCGGATTATATAATATTGTACTAAACTTTTTGGTTTTGGTTTTGGTTAAAGTCTAAATACATGGGAAGTATATAGTTCTCTTTTGTGGATTAGGTGATTCTCTAGAAGTTGATTATAGCTCTCTTAATGTAAACAGGTCATCCTAAATACTCATCTTTTGGAGAAAATATGAGTTCGTGTAAGAAATCTAATAAAAGTTGAAAGTCAACACGACCAGTAAGTGTGTTTCCTTATGTTTTAGTTAATCACAAAAATAAATTCCTCAATGAAGAGTAACTTAAAACAAAAATGTTTTCTGTTAACTTTTCCTACTGGGGAATCCAATACCGTTTAACCCATCACAAGTTTGTGATTTTCTTATGGTTAAGTTTCTCATAAACGTGTTTTCTATCACTCTCCATCAGAACATGATCCTATGTTTTCTCCTCCATGTCTATGTTTTACAACAAGGAATACTAGTAATGGTTAACTTGGGTGACCTCTGTACTTCTCTTTCTTTATTTTATTGTGTTTTTTTTACCGACTCTTTTTCCGATGTGGGACTTTCAATGAAGTTTCCAAGCCCAATTTTGAAATTGCGGGGACGTAATTCCCAAAAGGGGGGAAGGATGTAACACCCCAGGTAAATTAAGAATAAGAAATTTTTATATTTATCCCTATTTGTGAAAAAAATATTAATATTAATTTAAAGGGAACACTATGCTTGATGGCGTACCCAATACACGACAACGAGTTCCTTTAAAATCTTACGTTGCACTCTAATAATAAAATAATATTATTTTAAATGGTAGTTAATTCCTAGCCATTATAATGGCGGGAAAGAACAGAAATAACTAAAAAATGATTATGTATGTTTGTGAAATATTTTTACTTTTTACAATAAATGTTAGAGGATTAAAAATTCGAATGAATCCAATTTTTAAGTATAAACATTCTAATATTCTTTAAAAGGTCGATTAACCGCCTTTTGATGTCAAACCTCTTTTAAATACACTTTTTAACAATTTTATGTGTTATATTTGACAAAATAAAATTCTACTTTAGAATCGGGACATCAAAATTTACTTTGTGTAAATTTTTGGTATTTTTCCGATAAAGTTCATTTTTTAATGAATAGTGAAAAATGTTGTATTTTAATTCAAAACCACTTTTTAATCTAATTTATTTATATGATTAGATTATATTTTGAATTGGTTTTAAAGTTAAATTAGAATATATTGTTACCATTTAATCTAATTGTGGTCATTGAAATTAATTTCACTTTGAAATCAGACTTAAACTAGTGTCAATATTTTGATACTTATTGTTTCATAAAAACACGCTATTTGCTCTGACAATGGGAATTAATTATTAAATTAATTAATGGAACTTATATGTTTTTAATTTTGTAAAATAGAATTCATTTTTGAATTTGGAATATCAAATATAGCTTAGGGTGAAGTTTTGGTATTTTTCTGAAGAACTTCAATTTTTGATGAATAGTGAAACCACTAAGTGGTACTTATAAAAACCGATTTTCCGTTTAAATGAAATTTTACCACCTCTGTGTTTTGAATTTCAAAAATACGACAAACATGGTTGTCATTAAGAATTAAAATTAGGTTCAATGGAATTAAATTAATTTTTTGGTGAATAGCAACTTTTAAGTTTTTAATCACGATTTGAGGTAATTAGCGTAGTTTAAGGTAAAAATAATGTTTTAATAATTTCAGATGAGATTGACACATGTCCTACCCTTATTGGATGTGTCATGGACGACCAATAAAATCCATGTGTCAACTTGGGGACCCCATTAAGCCACTTTGGAAGGAAAATGACATTATTATCTTTTTATTTAATGTAAAAGTAAAAATGACACAAACATGAGTTGTTTTACTAAAAAAATTTTTAAATGGGGTTATACAAGTCATATTTTTGAATATAAATAGTAATTGGAAATATAAAAATATTTCCTACATCATATAAGTTTTCTATAATTTTTAGACATTAAATAAATTAAATTATTTATGACATCATGATGATGCAGCGATTACCTCATTATTTAACGATTTAAATAAAATGAAAAGACAATGTAAAAACTAAAACCTAAAATTTTCAAAAACATATTGGATGGGTATATTTAGAACCCTTATCACCTTATCCTCGAATTATATCAATGTGGGACCTTTTAAATCCGAAACTCTTTTTAAAATAAAGTAACATTTCTTTACTTTCCAAGAGTGCCCTTCTCTCCTCTTATAAAAGGCCCCCACCACTATCACCTTACCCACACCTCTCAAGCCTTTGGTTCGGACAATATCTGCCCATTTTGTCTCTCCAAATCCCTATCTTACTCTTAGAAGCCTAAATTTGGTCATAAGTCTTCCCAAGGAATCCTTTGAGCTCAAATCAAAAAGAGTTACCCGATTTTAAGGTAATGTCTTCACTTGTGTTCTATTGTTTTATTTTGCTTCTACAACCCCCTAAACTCTTTTTATTAATTTCTTTTGTTACAATTCCAGTATCTTAAATATACTAGGATGTTGTTATAAGAAACATTAGAGCTACACTTACACACACCTACATCAAATGGTAAAAGAACATACTGTTTCTGTGGATGGTGAATTTCTGCCTCACGAAATGATGATTGTTCAACACTCATATAACACCTTCAATGGTGGCCATTAAGATGTCAATATATTTATATATGATATATAATATGTTTATGTTTTTCTTAATATTATTTATTTTTCTTCTGTGGCATACCTTTATGGTTTCCATTGTGGGTAAACACGATAATTTCATTTTAGGAAGTGCGGACTACCGCCCCCTCAAAGTGATTTGATTCATTAATGCCATATGTGGGATGTATAAAGGATGGATTTAAAGTTCTTATATATGATGTATGTTACATATAAATGATGAATATAATTCTGGAATTAAAATATACAAACCTCTCATTTGGTTTTAATTCCATTAATATGACATAGAAATGAAAGTAGCGTTCATGCGTACGTACGACTTACCGTCTCCATGAACGGTGCATTTCATTTCTTACCTCTAAAGGATTATTTAATATTATAAATAAATGTATATTCTGGATATATATGATATATATGATATCCAAATCATAAATATCATTCTGGATATAATGAACCTTTGACCACACGATCAATATGTAATTGTAAGAAGTCCACTTTCGACTTAAGAACCAAATATCGACAAAACAAACATTATTAACTTAAATGATTACATAATGTTTATAACATGGAAATAAGTGATATAAAAGGAATAATGAACTTGAAAAATGTTCTTATGAAAGTGTAAATTAACTAAAGTTTATTATTCAGGATGTTAAAGAACGATCGAGTCAAGTCGGACCCGAGGTAAGGGATCCGACCCCTCTCTTTCTTTTTAAGTACACTCTTTTATGTCATTCATTTTAAGCTCATATTTCTTATGATTGAGATTTTATTTTATATTAATCCTACTGTAATTTTTATGTTCATATGATTATAGACCCTATTTTCTCTCACCAATCCATTTTGGAAGTTTTGAGTGGCACCGTCAGTCTACCGAATTTTCGCAAGAGATCTAACCTCTCTCTTTCTTTTTAAGTACTCTCCTTTATGTCACTTCTTTTAAGATCCTCTTTGTTATGATTGAGGCTGTTATTTTATATTCCTATTTCTGTACATTTTATTGTAATATGATGAGATACCATATTTGATCTCATCAATCCATTTTTTGCAGTTTTAAGTGGCGTCGTTAGGCTGCCGAATTTTCGTAAGAGATTTTTCATCTCAATTTTATTCCCGTGACATTAATGCTACATTTGCCACTATTTTCTTTTGAGTGGTGTGTGTACTGCCCATTATTATACACTTTGTGTATTATAATATCATTTATGGGTATTTACATCTTCATTTTATGTCCCTTCTTCCATGGGGTGTATGTTTCGAAAGTTACCCAACTCGGTAAGGGGACCTTTCACCCTCCTCTTTTTAAAAGACTTCTTTTGTTATGTATTTTAATTTACATATTATTATTTTGGGATATGTTATTCTATATTTTTATTTATTTGAAGATTATGTCCAAGTTATGATATACCATTCACTCTCTCATCTACTAATTTTCTGAATTTTGAAGTGATGCCATAAGGCTGTCGAATTTTTACAAGGGACCATCTTAACCCAAATTCGATTTCTTTGGGTTCAACTTGTACTTCTTGAACATGTCATCCTATGAATATTTGTGAATGACCTATTATTGTTTCACACTTAATATCCACTTATATTGGGTGTATTTGTATTTCTCACACATAATTATGTGATATATTTATCCTTAATTTAAGGATACCATCTTTATAATGGATTCCATCTCAATTTACATTTC
Organism: Viscum album; assembly: GCA_963277665.1. Classification (NCBI taxonomy): domain Eukaryota; kingdom Viridiplantae; phylum Streptophyta; class Magnoliopsida; order Santalales; family Viscaceae; genus Viscum; species Viscum album. The sequence goes on from OY728144.1 coordinate 164,432,099, forward strand.
CATTGAGACTTCATTGTTTTTATGCTCCAATTCACTCTTATATGGTGTTTATACTGACCTTTGACATATTATATCATTAATCCCTTTATTCTCATGATATTATAAAGTTCGGATTAAATGTTATTCCGCAATTATTTTTATTCAAGAGTCTCTCATTTTGTTAAAAAAGCTTTAACAAAAATATCGTTTTAAATGTTTTAAAGATTTATTATTCTAAATATTTATCTTTAATGTCCATGTTTTCAAAATGGTTGTCAGTATTTATTTATATGGACATTAATGTTTTAAAATTATAATTCCATTAAAAGCTTTAAAGTGGTATGGGACACTTTGATTCAAAAATCTCTTTAAATGGTTTTTGAAAATGGAATGATTAATTCAATATCTTGGAATAAATTATTGTGATTGAAAATGAAATGTTGTTATTGAAATGTTTATATTTTCAATATTTTATGTGTAATGATGGTACTTGGACATTTTATTGGTGGTTACGTGATAAACCATACGACGGGTGGTGCCGTGAATACCAGGATGGGTGGTTACATTATAACCTCCAATGAATTGGGTATGGAAGTCGGCCGTATGGCTATTCCATTAAGTATATGTGGAAGTCGACCATATGGTTATTAAATTTAAGTATGTTTATGTCCCAAGTTACCTTTATATGTTATGTGTTCTTTATATGGGTTTTATGGTAATCTTTTGGTTAAAAAAGGGTAAGTAATGATATTTTTTTAGTGAAGAGTTTTTACTACTTCCTAAAGGTGAAAGGCATTACTTGGATAAAGTATACATGGTTTACATGTTGCTTTGAAAAAACTAACAGTTTTCATTCTTTGTGTATCCCTTGATGAGATTTTTATGCTCACCCCAAGTTTTTTTGAAATGTTTTTCACATGAATTAATGTGGAATAGGGTCAAGGATGGGATCAAGGGAAAGTCATGCTATCTAATACATGGAACTAGACATGTTTCTTTTTAAGAGTTTTTATTTTATGTAAATTTAGTAGAAGTGACTACTTTGTAATATTTTGAGATGTAATAGATATGTCCTAATTCTCTAAATCTATAAACCAGAAAATATCCTCAATGTGAATTATTCATTTAATTCAATATTAAGTAAGGTTTAAGGACGAGGCCTTATAGTTGGTATCAAAGGTCGGTTTAGACAACTTTAGGGATTAGGAGTTTTTGTTAGACACATGGTTAGTCCCAATATCTATTATTTCATTTAAACCCTTATTTTAGAAATTTTTTTCAGGACAAGTAAAGTCAGTAAAAAATGGAAGGAGAAGGATCTCAAACGACATTCCTATCTCTTCCTGATGACATGCTTGCAATAATTATTGGAAAGCCATGTTCGGATGATTGTGAAACTTTTTCTAGCATACAACTCACTTGCAAGCAGTTGTTTGAGATATAAAACACCTCCACTATACCTCGTTATCATTGTGGATCATGGGTTGTTTTTAGACAAATACTATTTTCACAATATTCTCATATTTTCAAGAAAGGTAAATATTATCAAGGTATTTTCAAATATTTTACCTTATCACAAGAATTTGAAGGATATTATGATTTTAAAAATGGTGCTGAGGAAGGAGACCCTTGCACAACCTATTTATATTTTCTTTTAAAATATAGCCTCTCAGCACATACTTATGGTATTTTAAAAGAACCAATAATAGAATGTTTCAACTCAAATTCTGTCCGACTATTTTATAGAAATCATGTTTATCAGATGTTTTGGAATTATATGTCATACATGATTATTTTCCAAAACTGTTTTTCTGTGAACACCCATATGACCGATGTTGTACAAGGTGTATTTGGATGGAGGAAGAAAATGATTTTGAAGGATCTCTAAATCATTGTTGTAATGCATGGGACGTCAACCTACGTGAACAAGATGACGATGAAACTGAGTGGACTCCATGATCAAGGTATGCTGTTATTCATTTTGGGAATCGTTTTATTTTATCTTATGGTGGTGAAATAAGACTTCAAGAATTAAGATGTTGAGATCATAATGAATTTGGATGAAAATGAGAGGTATAAGGAAACTATTGAGGTTAAAAGATGTTAGGGTTATTTTTGGAGTTTTATAAAGAGGACAACACGCAGACCGTGTGACAACCCGTCGTGTCAGACAAAGCTGTAGGAATCGAACCCACAACCAAAGTGCGACCGGTATTTATCGCCTACCACTTGACTACGTGAAGTCCCTGGTTAGTTTGACTAATTCTTTTTAGTTAAATGATTTTATGAATTAAGAGTAAGTTGATTTTGGGTTATCTATGGAAATTATTAACCTATCATGGAGGATATGTGATTAGTTTAATTACTTTTCAATATGAGACTTTAAGAGCAACTGATGTTATTTGGAGATAAGTGTTATTTTGTACCTTGGAGGACTATGTGATTAAATCCTTCAAATATTTGGGTTTCAATCTTAGTTTGGTTTACTTTGAAGAATTTTATGGAAAAATTGTTTATCGAATGGTCTTCATTGAACTCTGGGTTTTGTTGGACAAATTTTGGAGATTAAGAATAGATTTTCTAAATACTCATCTTTTGGAGAAAATATGAGTTCGTGTAAGAAATCTAGTAAAAGTTGAAGGTCAACATGACAAGTAAGTGTGTTTCCTTATGTTTTAGTTAATCTCAAAAATAAATTCCTCAATGAAGAGTTACTTAAAACATAAATGTTTTCTGTTAACTTTTCCTACTGGGGAATCCAATACCGTTTAACCCATCACAAGTTTGTGATTTTCATATGGTTAACTTTCTCCTAAACGTGTTTTCTATCACTCTCCATCAGAACATGACCCTATGTTTTCTCCTCCATGTCCATGTTTTCCTACATGGAATCCTAGTATGGGTTAACTCGGGTGACCTCTGTACTTCTCTTTCTTTATTTTAATGTGTTTGTTTTACCGACTCTTTTTCCGATGTGGGACTTTCAATGGAGTTTACAAGCCCAATTTTGAAATTGTGGGGACGCAATTCCCAAAATGGGGAAGGATGTAACACCCCAGGTAAATAAAGAATATGAAATTTTTATATTTATCCCTATTTGTGAAAAAAATATTAATATTACTTTAAAGGGAATGCTATGCTCGATGGTGTACCCAATACGCGACAACGAGTTCCTTTGAAATCTTACGTTGTACTCTAATAATAAAATAATATTATTTTAAATGGTAGTTAATGACTAGCCATTGTAATGGCGGGAAAGAACGAAACTAACTAAAAAATGATTATTTACGTTTGTCAAATATTTTTACTTTTTACAATAAATGTTAGAGGATTAAAAATGCGAATGAATCCAATTTTTAAGCATAAACATTCTAATATTCTTTAAAAGGTTGATTAACCGCCTTTTGATGGCGAACCTCTTTTAAATCCACTTTTTAACAATTTTATGTGTTGTATTTGAAAAAATAAAATTCTTCTTTAGAATCGGGACATCAAAATTTACTTTGTGTAATTTTTTGGTATTTTTCCGATAAAGTTCATTTTTTAATGAATAGTGAAAAATGTTGTATTTTAATTAAAAACCACTTTTTAATATAATTTATTTATATGATTAGATTATATTTTGAATTGGTTTTAAAGTTAAATTAGAATATATTTTTACCATTTAATCTAATTGTGGTCATTGAAATTAATTTCACTTTGAAAGCAGACTTAAACTAGTGTCAATCTTTTGATACTTATTGTTTCATAAAAACACGATATTTGCTCTAACAGTGGGAATTAATTATTAAATTAATTAATGAAACTTATATGTTATGAATTTTGTAAAATAGACTTCATTTTTGAATTCGGAATATCAAATATAGCTTAGGGTGATGTTTTGGTATTTTTCTGAAGAACTTCAATTTTTGATGAATAGTGAAACCACTAAGTGGTACTTATAAAAACTGATTTTCCGTTTAAATGAAATTTTACCACCTCTGTGTTTTGAATTTCAAAAATCCGACATACATGGTTGTCATTAAGAAGTAAAATGTGGTTCAATGGAATTAAAATAATTTTTTGGTGAATAGGAACTTTTAAGTTTTTAATCGTGATTAGCGGTAATTAGTGTAATTTAAGGTAAAAATAATGTTTTAATAATATGAGATGAGCTTGAAACATGTCCTACACTTATTTGATTTCTTTGGGTTCAACTTTTACTTCTTGAACATGTCATCCTATGAATATGTGTGAATGACCTCTGATTGTTTCACACTTAATATCCACTTATATTGGGTGTATTTGTATTTCTCACACATAATTATGTGATAGATTTATCCTTAATTTATGGATACCATCTTTATAATGGATTCCATCTCAATTTACATTTCCATTGAGACTTCATTGTTGTTATGCACCAATTCACTCTTATATGGTGTGTATACTGACCTTTGACATATTATATCATGAATCCCTTTATTCTCATGATATTATAACGTTCGGATTAAATGTTATTCCGCAATTATTTGTATTCAAGAGTATCTCATTTTGTTAAAAACTCTTTAACAAAAATATCGTTTTAAATGTTTTAAAGATTTATTATTCTAAATATTTATCTTTAATGTCCATGTTTTCAAAATGGTTGTCAGTATTTATTTATATGGACATTAATGTTTTAAAATTATAATTCCATTAAAAGCTTCAAAGTGGTATGGGACACTTTGATTCAAAAATCTCTTTAAATGGTTTTTGAAAATGGATTGATTAATTCAATATCTTGGAATTACTTATTGTGATTGAAAATGAAATGTTGTTATTGAAATGTTTATATTTTCAATATTTTATGTGTAATGATGGTACTTGGACATTTTACGGGTGGTTACGTGATAAACCATATGACGGGTGGTGCCATGAATACCAGGACGGGTGGTTACGTTATAACCTCCAATGCATTGGGTATGGAAGTCGGCCGTATGGCTATTCCATTAAGTATGTGTGGAAGTAGACTGTATGGTTATTCCATTTAAGTATTTTTATGTACCAAGTTACCTTTATATGTTATGTGTTCTTTATATGTATTTTATGGTAATCTTTTGGTTACAAAAGGATAAGTAATGATATTTTTTTAATGAAGAGTTTTTACTACTTCCTAAAGGTGAAAGGCATTACTTTGATTAAGTATACATGGTTTACTTGTTGCTTTGAAAAAACTAATAGTTTTCATTCTTTTTGTATCCCTTGCTGAGCTTTTTATGCTCACCCCAAGTTTTTTTGAAATTTTTTTCAAAGGAATTAATGTGGAATAGGGTCAAGGATGGGATCAAGGGAATGTCATGCTATCTAGTACATGGAACTAGACATCTTTCTTTTTAAGAGTTTTTATTTTATGGAAATTTAGTAGAAGTGACTACTTTGTAATCTTTTGAGATGTAATAGTTATGTCCTAATTCTCTAAAACTCTAAACCTGAAAAGATCCTCAATGTGAATTATTCATTTAGTTCAATATTAAGTAAGGTTTAAGGTCGGGGCCTTATAATAGAGCATTCTCTTCTCCTCCACTGAGTGACTCTCTGATCAGTAAGAAGTGACCAACCTTCATTAATTGATCCAAAATCACTCAAAATACATCACAAATCCTCAAGGTCCTACATAACCCCATCAAAATATACATCATGGAATCCTACTATATCCACATAGTTATAATAAGTGGCTAAAGCAAACTGCTAGGTTGCTGGTGCTTGACCTTCACCCTCTAAGAGGTAAGGCATTGGGATATGAAACTAGTAATATCCATCTTTATCCCCATCCACCAGATATGCATTCTGAATTCATGATAAATGTTGGTCACATCAAGATATACTTCCCATTTAGATGTATGGTAATCTATAATAAGCTCCAATATGATAGAATCCAAGACCACTACTCTATCATATACCAAGATCAAATCATTGTCATCCATAAACCATTCATGCATCAGAACACCACCATCTAGGTCTTCTCTCATCACAAAACACTCTAGGTTTGACTCTTTTCTAGTCTTCAACTGGTCCAAAATTTAGGATGTGATCACCAAAGGGGAAAAATTCATATATTCCTAATCCTTGGAAGTTTACATCTTCTAATCATCCAACAAACTCATCAAGTTCTACTTCTCCTCTTAATGCATCTCACCAAGATCCTACTCATCTTTTGTTTTACGAATAAGATCTAATGCAATGACATTACCCTTCCTAGGCTAATATATCATCCCAAAGTCAAATGTATATAAATACTCAATCCAGTTCCTCTGTCTCAGGTTCAGGTTGCTTTGTGTAAAAATATAGTGAAGGCTCTTGTGGTCCATGTAAATAAAAAATATTTCATTAAAGATACAATGTTTCCAACACTTCAAAGAAAGGGCCATAGATATAAGATTCATATGATAAGTATGTTATTTCTACTCATGGGGTCATAGATGATAGACCCATAGGTTACTGACTTTTCTCTCTCTATATCAATACCACTCCTAGAACAACTCCATAAGAATCAAAATATACTGCATAACTAATCATTGTACTGGAGCGGTTGTAAACCTTTCCTTAATATCAAGGAAAGCTTCATCACACAAGTCAATCCACTGGAACATCACTCCTTTATTTATCTATGCTATCATGGGTGCTGATATTTGGGATAATTCCTAGATAAACCATTGGTAATATCATTCTAAATGAAAAAAATATCATGATCTAAAAAACGTTTCAAGAATGTGTCTATGACCGGACCACCTATACTTTCTCTATGTCAATGCGTATTCCTATATCATACACTGCATGCCCCAAAAATATCACCTCCCATGTCCTGAAATTACACTTCAACAAATTGGCATAAAGAAAATTCACTCGAACTGTACTCAAGATTATCTCAAGGTCTCTATCATGTTACTCCGGTGTCGGCAAGTAGATGAAGATGTTATTGAGTAACTCCATAATGAATGAGTCTAGGTATAGATATGATATATTTTTTATAGGATCCATGAACACTAGTAGTGCATTAATAATTACAAATGGAATCACCAATAACACATACAACCCCCACCTTCTACGAAACACTATTTTAAGAATAAACTCCTCTCTAACTCACAACTGGTGATAACCCAATCGAAGATAAATCACTGAGAACTGCTAGGATCCCCATAACTGATTGAAAATATTGCCGATCCCATGCAAGGGATTTCTATTCTTCACTATCACCTAGTTTAGGTTTTGATAACCAATAAAGAGTTGAAGAAAAATATTATCCTTCTGGGATGAAAACACAGGTGAACCCCATGAGGAAGTACTCGGCCTGATGAATCCCTTCTACTCCAAGTTATCCAGATGCACCATGAGATCCTTCATATCAGTTGACATCATACAATATAGGAGTATCGAAATTTTATGTGCACCCAACATGATGCATGAATTCAACCAAAATATAATAAATTAGATATAAACACCATGTGAATCACCCAAGGTGAATTTAATCAACGGTAACAAAAAACACAATTTTCTACTTTATAGTAACTATGCGGTCAACTATACAGTGTTGTCCCAATATTTTCATAGTTACTATACCTGAGACCCAACCATCCTATATCATTTATATCATGTACCATATCAAATAAAAGAGAAGAAAAAGTTAGTGTATCATGACCCTCTGATGCCATTTTTTAACATCCCAATTCGAACCACCAAGTCCAAGCCAAAAGATCACATGACCTCATGCTTGACACCCTATATGCAAGAGGCTTTTGACTATAAGTGAGATTCTGAGTCTGTTAGTAGGGAGACTATACCTTCAGTATCATGTCATAGGATAAAAAATAAATAGTAAACAATATAATAAATGATCACAATAAACATATAGAAACTAAATAAATGGAACACATATCATATAAATAAAAAAGCTCCCACTATGGAAAGCCTATCTAGTGGAATAAGCAGTAGATAATAATTAAATAAACAACACTATGTGGGATCCTCCAGATTCTATCCTAGTCCACCACTTTCTCCATTCTCATCTTCTTATCCATCCACCATAAGGGTCTTTACCTTATCCATATCCCGCATGAAATATATAAATGCACCCAAATTCTTAGGTAGGGTGTGAGTACATGACTCAGTCAAACACCGCCAATGTTTCCTTAACTAGATATGCTCAATTATAAAAGTGTATTTTTATAATGATAGTAAATTCATAACAATAATAAACATACAATCCAAAACTGAGTGGTCTTGATCTAATCAAGCTGTCACAGACCCCTAAATGTACATACTTCAGCTCCATGTTAGACGGATAGTCATTGTATGTCACAATAAGCATAAAAAAGTACTAAGCTCAAAATCTATATCTTGATGATTGTAAGGCATCAGGTTAGATTAGGCCCTAAGGCCTTCATATCCTGAATCCATCATGGGTCAGGCCCCAAGATATTCTATACCCTCAGGCTAGGTCTCTAAGCCATTACATCTCATTGATGACTCATGTTTGGCCTCTAGGCCATCATACCTCTCAAGCCAGGCCCCTGGGCCTTCATTCCCCTAACACGCTTCCTCGAGTGAGGCCCCCAGGTCGTCATGCCTCGAAACCTATGCTTAGGTCCTTCATTGTCATTGTCACAAGCCATGCTCACGCCCCTTTAAGGGATGTAGATCACACGATGGTCCACCTATCTCAAGTACCAACACACAACATCCAAGTCATTGATGTAACACATTATAGGGAATGCATTAAAGGCATCCATAATATATCATCATGAGAAATAAATTATAAATACACAAAAACATGTAATAATAATCAATCATGTAAATAATATAATCTATAAATACTCATATAATATAATATGATATTTGGTTTCACGGGCTATAAACACAAACACACACATGGTCACAATCAAGAATCGACATCATCTATGTCAATAAAATAATCATATAATGGGAACATGTTTAAATGGGTTCCCAATAGAGTAAGTAACTTTCTACCTTAAAGTTAGTGATGTCAATGATAAGGATAAATCACCATATGTGGTTCAAAAGATAGAGAGGAAACCACAATAGTAAAAAACACCTCATTGTGGGCATTATTGTCATAGTTGACAACACATCAACACTCGAGGTTTGTCAAAGGATCATAGAACCAAAACCAATTATTTTATTTAAAAAATAAATAAAATATCATATTAAATGATAATTTCTCTCCTGTGGATAATTTTAAAATTATCATTAAAATATCACAAATGATAAAATTATCTCTCTCTTAGATAATTTATGAATTATCATTTTTGGTCAATGTATGCACTCACAATATTTTCCTTACAATAATTGTAAAACCAAATTTGATAATTTATATTTCTAAATTAATTTGAGAACATATGTGGTATCCCTTATAATTATTCTTCAATAAAAAAATAATATTATCCTTAACAATTTCATAACTTTCCTATGATAATTTGATATTTTTTTCACATGATAATTTCATTAAAATTATCCTTGGATAATTTTTATAATTATATTATAATAATTTCCTTATAAATTATTCTTTCGCAATTATCTTCTGATAATTTGTTTCCAAAAATCATCCTTTGATAATTTTATGAAATCATCCTTTAATAATTTTTAATAATTATTTTTGATAATTTTCATTATTATACTTTTATATTTTTGATAATTTATCTATTGATAATTATTCAATGATAATTTTTCATAAATTATCTTTTGACAAATTGATATTCAATCTTTGGATAATTTTGATAAATTATCCTTTGATAAATTAATGCAATTATAGTTTAGTGATTCTTTAAATTTATTTCCGATAATTCCTTGTGATTATTATTTTAAAAAATTATCTTATGATAATTTTATAAAAAATATATCTATTTAATTAAATGGTGTCATTATAGTTTGAAAATTTAAATTAGTTATCAATTGAAAATTTCATGCAATTATTATAAAAATTGTATTTCGATATATTTTTTATAGATTATGCTTTGATAATTTGATCTAATTATCTTTAGATAATAATAATAATAATTATTATTTCATTAAATTTTGTGTGTGTATATTATCAATTTATAATTTAGGATGTTGTTTTTATTAATTATCATATTTTCCAGAATTGCGAATAAGTAAGGAAAGAAAAAAAGGAAAATAAATGAAATAAATAAACTTCTTACATGCCTAGTGAAATGCACTAGGAAGAAGGAGGAGGGGGTCATTACGCCAGGAAATCAAACCAAAATTAATGGATGCAACTGAATTTCTCACATGGGAGTTCAAGGTTTCTTGGACTTGATGAGATTGACCAAAATAACTGAACTATTACTCTTAAAGGAACAAAAATGCGTTCTTCATTTATAAAAACCATACATTAAAAACCCTAAATTAATTCATGATTCAACTAAAAATTGAATACGAAGTCTTTAATTTTACAAATTTAAGGCGTTATTAATTTTTAATCGGCCAAAAGATGACTTATTTAAAGCTTTTGGGATCAATGTTCATTTTACAATGGTGGTTTTCTCTTCCGTAGTGGATAAGAACCCAAAAAAATGAATTAATAATTAAATTAATATTAATAATATATTAAAAATGTTAAAAAATTCATCCTCACATGGGATTTTAATAAACACTTGACACACACAAATATTATGTCATGCCTAGAATGAAATTGGGATCCTAGACCTAATGATGGTCTCAAATATTTCATACGATACACCATATAAGAAATGATTTATTTTTTTTTAAAAAAATATAATAAAAATATTAAATAAAATTCCCTTGCAAGTGATGTTACCAAATGGCCGACACATACAAATTTTATGTCATACCTAGTCTAAATCCTGCATTACAGAACTAAGAGTGGTGTTTGATTTCTCATATCAGACCCCATTCGAGATGCATTTAATTATTTTGTAAAAAGTTATAATAAAAATATTAAATAAATTACCATCATGTGTGATGTTACCAAACACTCAATGCACAAAACTGTTAGGCTTTGATTTGGGTAAAACCTACATCTTGGATCTAATAGTTCTCTCATATTTCTCATATGAGACACCGTTCAAGATATTTTTCATTGTTTTAGAAAAACAATGTGTGAATGAGATAATATATTTTATACTTTTATTCTATTAGCATTGAGTCTCTATGGGCCCTGAAATCATGTTCTAACTTAGCATATCACTCTGAAAATATTCCATAGAATATTATGAGGTGTTAATAAGTCTTTTACACTTTTGAAAGTCCTTTAAAACAATATGTCATTTATAAATTAAGTTTTATTGAAAAAAATTACATTTTCACATAAAAAATTATTTACAAATTGGGTTTTATTATCAGTAAAAATTGAGGATATTATATTGAGTCTCATACACATATTATCACATGATTTTAAATATAAATATCACAAAAGAATATCCTTGAAATATAGATGCCTAATGTTTTTTTGGGATTATATATATATTATGAAATTAAACATAAACCACAATATATTTATTTAATTCTCCATAATGTGATCCTAAATAATATTGATATTTTATTAATGTATGGAATACCTTGGGAAAATACATAAAGGAAATGGGTGATCTAAAAATTCCAATAAGGGAACAATCAGAGTAAAGCATGATGGTGAATTAATACATATGAGTTAAGTGACATATCATGATATCATAGAGAAAAATATCATAAGGATGAGATCATGTAACAATGGAAATAACATCATAAGAACATGAAATTATAAATATGTGGAAGCAAAATAAAACATGAAATCATAAACATAAGTCCACACTCACTTCCAATATATTATATCAATGTATTATTATAACTATCCATATACTAAACATGATATCTTATGAGATGAAAACATTACTTAATAAATTAGCGGGACATATAATTTTGGCCTCACCCATCACATTATAATTTATACATGCATATGAGAACCACATAATAAAATCATAAATAAATCATAAGCCTAAGAAAAACCCATGTAAAGGAAATGATCTACATAATCTTAACTTGTAGCACAACTAAAGGGAATATCATAAATGTTTCAAATTAAATAAGAAATTAAATCATTTTGGATGTTTAGATTTGAGTAAATAATATTATTTCAGGAAAAAATATTTAAAGTAAGGGAAAATTAAAAATAAATGTGGGGATAAGTAGGTATAAAAATAAACCCCCTAAACACTTTTTTTAGAAATGAGTAAAGAGGTAAGAGTATTTTGTTTTCCTTAAAACCAGATTTAAATCAATTTTTTTTCCATAAAATTGGTATTATTTTTAGGAATCAATAAAATGAAAAACCTTTAAATTATTTACACATGAATAGGGATAATGAATAGGAAATATCCCTATAATCAAGTTTTCTTTTGAAAAAAGTTTGAGGAACTTAAGAGAAAATGTATAACCCCAGTAAAGGAAGGTAAAATAAATTAGGTATGCATGTAATATAAATATATATAGAAAATAGAATAAGTACATGAAAATAATAGAGAGATAAATTAAGGTAAAAAGAGTTAAATAATAACTTAGAAGAAAAGTGTTATCTTTGAAGGTTCCCATACCCCAGATCCTAACTCACTCATTAAATTCATTTAATCTCCTAGAATAATAAAATTAAACTTGGTAAATACTATATTAATAACCACCACCAAAAATGAATTTTTATTTTATTAGAAGGATAAAGGGATAAATATCCTATAAGGAAACAATTAAGGGGGTCTAAAATAATGAAGCCCAATAGAATCAACCTAAAACAATTTTGTACCCTTATTGGGAAAAGATACAAGAATAGAAAAAATAAGGAGCTGATCATTCTTAGAGGATTTAGAAGCAAGGTGGTTCTCCACAACATTACCCTATCTCCAAGTATGAATAATGGACAAGTGATTGTTCATAAGATTCATGCATCTACTGATTGAATATTCAATAGACAAGGTATAAGAGCTTTACCAAAAATTATATTGTAGATGGTTAGAAAATCTGTCTTAATCTCCCTTATAGTAATGCTCCTATGATTTCACAATAGGAGACCCATTAGCATGGAATGTGATTCCTCTTGAAGGGAATCACTAATTTCAAAGAATGATGAAAAAACAGCAACAACTGAGCCATTGAGATCTCTGATAACTTCACCCCCAGGCATAGAACCCATAAAACATGAACCATCTATGTTTAGTTTTTTCTCCAAGAGAGGAGACTCCCATATGATGCATTTTCCCTAAGTTTTATGATTAGAGTTGAGGGAGGAATTCAAGGAGAAGATAGGCATGATATAAGGCACATTAACCACTTATTTTCAAAACCTGGAGAAATCCATAATTAAGTTTCTAATTTTGAAGATGAAACCCATAGAGGATTCCAAAAGATAATAATACCTCATTTCATTTCTCGGCAACCAGAGAATCCAACATCCAACATTAAAGATTATTGCTCTAGCCTTTCTCTATACACTGGGTCTGTCCGACCTGAGGAACTACTACTGTAGGAACATATTAGTTGAGAAAATCTGATCAGACCAAACTATTATCTATCTAAATGAACTCCAGATCACCTTTTCCTATTCACAGTTAAGGAATAAGTTATCTGTAGATTTATATTTCTGCTCCCTATAGTGAAGGAAATTTGAGGTGAGGATGATCCCTCTCTGCTGGTCATTTTCATTAGAAGGAAAAACATTATTCTGGACACACCAAACCAAGAAGAGAAATTTTTAAGGAAGATTTTCGCACAATAAAATGTCACCCCAATGATACAGAGGGGAGGAAATAGATATAATTTTATGAAAATATATGATAGATAAATTACCATCCACATATCTTGTGAAGATACATTTATCCAAATTATTGGTCATCACAACGCTGTCAAACAAAATTTTCTAGTTGACATAACAGGTGTCCTGGATGATGTTATGGTGTTCACTGGTGTCCTTAAAACTGATTTTTAGAGTAGGGAAGATCAGGAATCTAATGATTTTCTTAGACCAATTATGATTCCAATATATGATGACCCCCTTTCCAATTAACCATGAAGTGTGCTGCTGAAGAATGGGTAAATGAGGTTGAATCATATTTTGAATTTTGGAAGTTTTAAATCTAGACAAGTTCCCATCAAGGCTATATGGAATTTTTATATTTTTTATCTTGAATTAACTACCTGGAATGTTTCGCATGAATACCATTCATGGTTCTAGATATACTTTTTAGTTTAATACCGCCTTCTTCAATGGGTTTATCCAACTTGTTCCATGAATCCCAATGAAACTTACCTGGTAACTGTCTCTCCCATAATGGGGAGATAAAAGTGGAATCAATGTTTTAAATCACCTTCCTTGGGACCATCAAAGTGGAAATAATATGCATGAGGAAAAAAGAAAGAACAGAGTTGATCAAAGAGATTCTCACTCTAAAATAAAAGAACCTATTTTTCCAATTGAGAATGCGACCCATGATTTTATCAATATTCATATTCAAGTTTCTGATGAGAAGAGTGTTGGGGGATATAGGGTCACCCAAGTAATTCATAGGGAAGTATATTTTATGCATACCAAGTCTGATTTACAAATCCCTTGACCGTCTCTATGAGTATTTTTCAGGGGAAAGGAAGTTTCTCTTCTCACAATTGAAAACATAGACAATACAAGTAAAATAAACCTTTAAAGCTTCATTAACCCCTAGATAGTTCTTCTATTTCCACTAAAAAAGAGGACGGTATCATATGTGAACATGAGAAGAGAAATACCCCCAATGAAATGAATATTATGATAGGGGGTTATCTTTCCCACTGTGATGCAATGATTGAGATAGCAACTAAGAAAATCTTGAACAATGATAAAGAGAGAGGGGGAAAGGGGATCCCCCTTTCTCAATCCTCTTATTTCTTTTAAAACTTATTACCATTTTCTTATAAAAAAGTATACGACCATGGAGGGTAAAAGCAACGAAATAGAAGATCAATAACCAAATCCAAAAAACCCATGATTACAAGTACACGGACAATAAAGATCCACTAAACTCTATTATATGCTTTGATTAGATCAAGTTGGATTTCCACATTGCTACCAAAGGTCTTCAAGTTGATGTTACTAATGAATTCCTGGGTCAAGGCAATAGATTATTGAATTGATCTTCCCTTCACAAAACCATGTTGCTCCTCAGCTACCCAACTTTGAGGGAATGGGCCAATACTTTTGTTAATAATAATAAAGAAATTTATAAGGAACATTGAATAAGATAATGGGACAATAATTATTCAAATAATGTGGATATTTGACCTTGTGGACTAAAAACAATTTAGTTGCATAGGCCACTCAGGGAATATTACCCCTTGTAAAAAGTTCTGCACCACACTGATCAAACTAATTTTCACTATATACCAGGAGGCCTTATAAAAAGAGGCATGAATAAAATCCGGTCTAAGTGCACTAATAGGATTAATGTACTAAACTGCACAAATGATTTTTTCCTCATCTGGTAGATCTTTCAAGCTTTAATTCACTGCTTATGACACTAAAAAGGGAATAATGTCAAATAGAGCAAAAGAGCCTTTTAGGTATCCATTCTGCATGTATGGGTTTGTAGATTCTAGAAAAGTTTTGAAGTGATTATCTAAAAACTTTATAGTGATGTCTCTGTCATTAAAATACGTCCCATCCTCCAGAAGTAAGCTAGGATTTAAAAAAATTCATTTTTCCATAATGCAAGAATAGAAATACCCCATGTTCCTGTCTCATTCAAAAATCCATTTAACACAATATTTTTCTCTAGTTACATGTTCTTGATTCATAATTAGATCATCTAATGAGTCCTTTTTTCATATCAACTCAAAAAAATGTCATTATCCTAAATAATCTCTAGGATTGACTTGAGCTATTGGTTGTCTCTGATTATTACCTCCAGTTCAAGATCATATAGGGGAAGGTTCTTGACCCAAGATCGAAGGTGTATTTTCAGATGTCTTAAAATGTTATGGAGAGATATCCAAGGGTTTCCTATAAAGTAATGATCCTATTAATTACTCACTATGTTAATAAATTCTGAGTTGTCATCCCTTGACAATGAAAAATGGAAGAAATCCTCATTATCGGTAATGGCCTTCAAGGTAATGTGAAGAGGTGAATGGTCTGAGAGACCGCATACCAAGTGGGAGACATTTAAACCAAATAAGGAAGAAAGAGAGGCTCTGTTCACTAAGCATTGATCAATACAACCCCATGATCAATGATTCCCAGACAGGTTATTACACTAAGTGAATGGATCACCTCAGAAGCCAACATCCAAGAGACCATTATTTTCTATTAATGTGAAAAGCCCAAATTTTTTATTTTAGGAAAGGGGGAACAATCATTTTTATCTTTTGGATAGGATATGATGTTGAAGTCCCCTCCCACTAACCAAGGGAATTCCACTGGGTTAAAAGAACTTAGATGATCTCAGAGAGACTCTCTAGATTGAACATCACAATTGGTATAAACAACTGAAATAAAATCGTGGAAAATACCATTTAAAATTTCATACTGAGACATTGATCTAAAAAAGATATCAAGTCGACTAAAATTACTAATTTCCAAAATATCCAAATGTTAGAATTAGTTAGGAAACTTTTAATGAATCCCTGAACTACAAGCTATCGAGCAAATATCTTGGTTTTCATAGAATCCTACTTGGGCTCAAGAACTGAAACCAGAGAAACAAAGTGAAAACAAGACTCATTGGAGATAAAATTTGACTTTACCTGAGATAACAATACATGATAATTCCATATGAGGATATTAATAATTGGAGGAAAAGATGTATAGTACTGGCCCTAGACTCATGTCCCTGATTTTTTGAATATCTGGTTTTAGACTTGGATTTCGACTGGGATCTGGTCCGAACTCCGCTCGGAAGGTTGAGGGACAGGGTAGTGAAAGAGTGATTCTTGGACGCCAATACCTTTGGTATGGAAGGATGTTTTTCCATATGGGGTGCGTCTGAAATGATCACATACATAAGCCTAGAAGTATAGATTATAACTGGAGAAGAAACCTGCACAATGTTATTAGTATAATCTTCTAGGTCCAGCTTCTTGTTGGAAAGATGTGGCAGGGATGAGGGGAGATGTTATGAAAGTTCCTCTAGATAGACAGAGGCCTGTTTCACAAAACAAAGTAGTCTGAGATCAGGAGGAAAAGAGTCACTATGAAGGAATAAAAGAAGCAGGTCCTGACATGGATGATCTAGGGCTACCAAAAGATTGTTCAGAGAGTAAGAAGTGGATTCCTACTCCAAGGAAGAGGATAGAAGGAGCATATTATTCCCTCTATCTCCAAGACCTTTAAGGAAGATCTCCAGGAACCACAGAAGAGGCCTCAAGAGGATGGTGAATATTCACCTAATCATGTATCTTTGACTGTTGTAACTTACAACATTATAGTGAAGCATGGCCTTGAAGGTGGAAATTTGAGTATAAGCATAGTGGGGAAGGGTAAACCAATGACTGATACCAATATATAATAACTTCAACTATGATAAAAATATTTTATGGAAGAGGGATAAATAATTATATCTCCCCACAAATCCTAGATATCGCCACATATTCCAGATAGGGAGACCTATGATCAGTTCAAAGGATGAATCCCAATGAGTTCCTAATACCACTAAGGAAACCTGGAGACATGAAAGGAAGATGAAAGACAAGAAGAGAGATACAAACCATAAACATTGAATAATATTTACCCATATGAACATCCATATACCAAAATAGAGGAGATAACATCCACCACCCAACCAAATGGGGGATTTTACACCATGCTAATATGAAGTCTACCCGCGAAGAAAGCACAGTGCAAAAGGACTTTCAGTTAAGTAACAAAACCCTAAATGAGGAATCCAAATTCCATGAACTAAAGAAGAATTGGAAAAGATAAAGATGAGATATTTATCCCAAACCTTACTACTAGGGTCCATTGAAAATGATCATATGCTACTCAAAAATCTACAACAGATATATCGAAAGTTGGGGGAAAATAAACCGAGCGAGAAGAATATCCTTGAGAAAACTCTGATAAGCCTTCTAAACCATTCATAAATAAGGAATTACAATAGAGAACATAATTTAAAGTCAGATCATATAGAGGCTTATTTGTGAGATTCTTGTAAGTAAATGAAGAGGAATGAAGATCTAGATTATATTCCCTAGCTGGAGGAATGGTTAAGAGAACCGAAGAAGATGAAAATATGTAAGGAACATTCTTTGAAGATTAAAAATTAATGACCTCTTAAGAACCTATTTCATATATATTTCATTTATTATTATTATTTTGTTTTTTTATAATTATTTTATTAATACATCATATTTATCCTCACTATCCCAAGGGTGTTCATTTCATGATTCCAAGACAGCATATATTTATCATTAATGAAGTTACTATTAATTAAGTTCACAAATCCATAAGTGTAATGGTATGGAATATGAAATTTTATAGAATCTTTAATGGTTCAAAATATAAAATGGTCTTAAGAAACAAGTATGATTGATAGTGTATAATCACTAAAATTTACTTATTATTTCAATAAGATTTTTTTCTTATTAGGATGAGATTAATTGGTTTTATTTAATATTTTTTTCTTATTTACCTATTCCAGAAGGTAAAAAAATGAAATAAACTTATTAAGTCTATATTTAACGATAAAATTATTTTTATAACCTATCCATGAAGGTGGTAATGAAAAATGAAATATGTTGACAATATATGTGGTGAACTAACCAAAACATGGGTGCTGATTTCATTTTAGAATTAGAGGGAAGGTGTAGGATAATTGATATTCTATTAATATAATAACATTTAGTATACATATGATTCTAATTTAATCATATCATTATGTATTTAAAAAATTTAAAGGATGTAAAAGATGAGAAGAACTTAAAAGAACATTGAAGATATAGTTACCACTTCCCTCGGTTGTACTCCTTTAGAATAAACATTAAGCATTATGAGATTAGTATTTTGGTAATACTATAGGATGTGAGAAAGTGGATTTTGGATAGATTTTCGTAGATCTTTGTAATGATAATGTGTTTTAAAGTGAAGTGAAACATGTAGAGTATGGTTATATTTACAAGGGGATGAGAGGGGTGTTTTAAAATATAATATTTAATAATTTATAATTTTTTCTTAAGACTAAAAATAGTGATGATTTTTGAGGCTATATAAAGTAATTTTTTCATGTTAGGTAGAGATAATGGTTTCTTACATCATTCCATATATAATTAATCATGTATTTAACTTATAATGTAAACTACCATATTTTACTGTTTTTTTTATTCACAAAAAATTCAATATTATTAGAAAAATACCAAAAAATCACCATTGGATAATTCTAACATACTTATTCCAAAAAAACCCATTTTATCAAAAATAATTCTCTAATTATAAGAAATTTAATTTTAAAATTAAAATCATTATTTGTTGAAAAATATTAGTTTTTATGACGTAACAAAATTTGTATCCCTTAGAAAAAACACTTGTAATTTTATAAAACTATATTATCATTCATATTGAAATAACTGTTGTTTTATTAATCCATTATATGAAAACAAATTTTATTTCAAAATTCTTAATTTATCATAAAAATATATTTAAAAGAAAATAAAACATATATGTTTTACCAACATTATAATTATGAATTCTTTATGTAAAACATTTATTTTATCATATTTAACACTTTTATTAAATATCCATATGATATAAGTTTCTAAATTTTTATACACAAATATCATTTTACTCTTCCATTGGTTAGGTTACTATTCTAATGACATGTTACTATTCTAATGGTTAGGTTACTATTCCAAACAGTCAGATTACTATTCCAAATGATCATATCATTTTTCCAACAACCATATTGGTTTTATACTTCCTATAAATAACTCTAATTTACATCCTTCATCATTCAATCTAATACCTCCTAAGGCTCTATATTCATTATTTTCAAAATAAGTTGATCTTATTAGTAATGTTTTATATCTTTTTTTACAGTGTTATTCCCAAGTGTGATTATTTTTGGAGACAAATATGATCCAAATTTCTTTATTTTAGTTATATGGTTCATGGATTTTATATTATAATACCTTACTAAATGTGACACATGTATATATTCATAAGGGGAATTGCTTTCATAAAATCCTGGATGTAAGGACTTGACCCCAGTTACCCGGATTCAGTGCCTTATTTAATTACATTGGAATATAAAGAAGGAATATTCATACCTAAGGACTGAGTAGTTTATTATTATTAGAAACAAGATACATACATATGTTCAATATTAAATTAGTAAAAGAAAAAACAACATAGAAAATCCTTTGAAAACATCCATAACTGCTAGGTTTTTTCAGCATGTAATTTATAATTAAATTCTTCATGCCCTAGGAAAATGAAATATAAGAAATGGTTGATCTAAAATGCTCAGTAAGGGTAAGAAATACAACAGAAGATATATAAAAATTAGGCTTGTTGAATAACTAAAAACATATGCCTTTAACAAATAATAAACTAGAACACATTATGGAAGGAATAAGAGATGAATAAATAATGCCCTAATAAAAGTTAATCATGAGTATTATACTAGTCAAATAACCGCATTAACCATAATAATATTTTCATAATGAGGGAATTCATAATGTAGGACATCATCACCATACCGTCAAGGCCTCGTGCTAAGACCATAAATAATTATTTTGTCAAGGCCTTGTGCCAAGACCATAGTTTGTCTCATGAGACCTACCAATGCACCGAAGAGATATAGCGGTCCCTAACCAAAAATTTCAATGTAAAATTCATTCCTCATATGAACGGGGATAAATATAAACAACATATACATTCATATTGAAACTAATATATTACATGTAAATAACATTCCCCGAACATTAAGCATAAACACTAACCATCCGAGAAAAATTGGTGAATGGTTTTAAGATAGAACATCCAAAAAAAATAATAATAAACCATTAAATTAAATATGTTAGTTTATTACATGAATTATTAGTCCAATTAATACATAAGAATCAATAATATTGTTGAAATAAATTAGATAATCTTATAAAATCTTCGAGTAATTTTTGAGATAAATACTCTTTTACTTTGAAAAGAAGAGTTCTTTTGAAAAAATATTTTTATTAACCAAAAGTGAAGTAAGATTGTATTTTAAAAATAAAATGAGTGATTTTATAAATAAAATGGTTTCCAAAAAAATATTATACAGTGCCCTTGAAAATAGGTAAGAATTTGAGAAATTCCCTTGATTGAGGCTTGTATTTCGAAAACAATTTTGAAAGTTCCTTTAAAAACATGTAACTATCCATAAAATAAGGAAGGATTATATTTTTTGAAAATATAAATAAAAATCACACAAAATTTATGAGGATTAAATAATAATATACAAGAATTTCATTGAGGTAATTATAAAATTAAAGTAACTCGAATGAAAATAGAGGTTCGGGTGGAAAAACCCTTACCTTTAGTTCGAATGTGTTCCCCTCTTGAACTTAAGATCATGGAATATGAATTTATAATTATTAATAACTTAATTCAGATCCTATTATACATGTATTTATTTTATCATTATTCTTTTTAGTATATTTATGTCTGTATTGATAAGTTATACTATCGAATTTCGTCATTCTGGAGTGTTCGTTTTCTTGATTTTCATAATCGGTTCACTTGTTTTTAAGTAATGGAGTTCATGTGGAATGGTTTTAAATATATAGAATTGAAATTAAATATTATTTATAAATATACAGAATTTTTAATGGTCATTTAATTCATTTTGTTACCTGGAGTGAGGATGAATCATTAGGTGACAACCACTTTGATTATTTGGCGGTATTTGGATTATTATGAATTAGTTTTGTCATATAAATTAATAATATGTACATATACTAGTTCCTGAATATTAATTAGGTTATAATACATATATCATAGTCTGTTTAGACCATAAAAATTGTTTCATTACCAGTAATGAAGGTGAAATTGAAGAACAAAACATCTTCATCCACGATGGTTCTAAATTGGAACCTCATGGACGTTGATTTCATTTATAAAAGTAAAAGAGAGGGAGTAAGAATATTGATGATGGTTATTCCATTAGTATAATATAATTATAGTATATATGTTATAATGGAGTTATCATGGTCATTTGGAAAGAGGATTTGAGGAGATGATAAAAAATTAAGATAAATTGAAATGAAACTTAATGAAAAAGAAGGGTGATTACCTCTTACAATAACCTACTTAAGGGAAGGGTTTTTAGTATTTTGGAAAGACCAAGAGCTTATTAGACGTGGGGAGTGACTAGGGAAGGGTAACTAGTAAGATTATTGAGGATCTTCAAGGCATAGAGTGAAGAGAAGAGGAAGTGAGGGGGAAGGGGTTTATAGTAGAGGAGAGGAGTGAATTTTGAATATTTAATTCATTATATTTTTATTTCTCACAATACAACCAATAGTGTTGTTTCATGTGACTCCTAATAGTATTAAGTGCATTTTAGGTATAACAAAGTGGCCTTTAATCACTTATGATGTCATAAATAGTGTATTTAACTGATACTTTTTATATATGGTATTTTACCGTATTTGACTATTCATAAAAAATTTGAGTATTTCAGAAAAATACTAAAAATTAACTCTAACCATTTTTTGAAATGTAAAATAAAAAACTGAATTAAATTTTTCAAAAATAATTTTTTAAATATGATTAATTTAATATTTAATTAAAATCATAATTTATTCTAAAAAAATAGTTTTAAAACATTTATTTACTTATTTTAAAACATAGGTATATATTAATTCCACTTGAATATTATTTATACAAGATCATAGGTAAGGTTAATATTAATTATGGTATATCAATATTAATAAGGGTAGGTTACTATTACCCAAAAATTATGTTTTTCTTATCAGAATCCAAATAACTTATGAATCGCAACCGTGTATGTCAGATTTTCAAAATTCACATCACAGAAGTGAAAAATTATGTTTAAAGGTCACATAACACTTATTAGTTCATTTTTTTTTATTTCATGTGATTATGAAATATTTATAAAAAAGTAATTTCTATTGAAAAAAATATTGGGTCTTTACAATCTCCCCTCCTTACAAAAATTTCATCCTCAAGATTCATAAAATGTTACCTAAAAAGATTTGGGTATGTCTTCAATGTAAGATCCTCAGGCTCTCATGTTGTTTCATCCATATTTTGGTTCCTCCAAATAACCTTTACCAGATGTGTCTTCCAATTTATAGATACTTGTTCTCTGGTATCAATAATCTTGACAGGCTCTTTACAATATGATAGATCTCGCTCAAGTTCTATTTTTTCATAGGTGAGTACACGCGCTGGGTCTTGTATTATTTCTTTATCATTGATACATGGAACAAATTGTGAAATTTAGAGATACTTGTAGGTATTTACAAATGGTAAGCTATGGTTCCAATTCGATCTATAATTTCAAAAGGTCTGATGTACCTGTGACTTAATTTTCCCTTCTTACCTAATCGTATAATACCCTTCCATGGGGATACCTTTAAGAAAAATTGATGTCCTTTTTGAAATTCAAAATCCTTTATTCGATTATAATTATATCTATTATTCCTACTTTGAGATGTTTCGATATGGCTTTGGATAATATTCACCTTTTCCACTGTTTCCTCAACAAGTTTTGGGAATACGATCTTTCTTTCACCAACATCATCCCAACAAGTTGGTGTATGACATCTCTTTCCATATAACGCTTCATATGGTGCATATGAATACTTGAATGGAAGATATTATTATAGAAAAATTCTATGAGAGTTAAATACTGATCCCACATACCTTGAAAGTCAAGTAAAGAAGACCTCAACATGTCTTCCAAAGTTTGATTATTCTATTATGATTCTCCATCAGTTTGTGGGTGGTAGATAGTGCTCAAATGAAGATTAGTATCTTGGGCCTTCTGAAGAATTTTCCAAAATTGTGATGTAAAATGGGGATCAAGATTAGGAAAAATTGATAAGGGTATACCATTAAGTCTTACAACATCATTAATATATAGCTTTACTAAACGTTCAAGTGGTAAATCTTCTCTTATAACATGAAAATCTGCTGATTTTATGAGACGATCAACAATGACCCATATCACATCATTGTTTCTTGGAGTCTTCGGAAGCCCCATGAAAAGGTACATCATAATATCATCCCATTTCCACATAGGTATAGGAAGGGGTTGCATGAATTCTCCGGGAAGTTGTCTTCCAGCCTTCACCTGTTGACAAACCAAACTTCTCGACTCGTAATCAATAATCTACCTCTTATTGTTTTACCACAAAAAAAATGTTCCTTTAGATATCTATACATATTTTCCCCACCAGGGTGTATAGATATATTAGATCTATGAGAATCATCCAATAGTTCCCTCTTTTTATCAGGAATAGTGGGATCACAAATCCTCTTTCCAAATTTCAAAATTCCACCTTCGTATACGAAGTCAATCAACTTACCAACATTTATAGATTTAATTTTCTTTTGAAACTCCTCATCATGAGTCTGGGAACATTTTATATTTTCTAGTAAAGAAGTTTTGGCAACCATTTGAAAAAGTAGTGATGTGTTACCTTCATTTATAATTCCCATATACATATTTACTAGATCCATTAATAAAGTATCCCTTTCAACTCTCATCTTGTTCGGAATTCTATAGTCCTTTATACTCAAATATTCTACCACATTATTTACCTTCCCCGGGTGGTAGAGTATTGTGCAATTGTAATCCTTTAGTAGATCAATCCATCTCCTTTGTCTCATGTTTAGTTATTTCTGGGAGAATATATATTTCAAACTCTTTTGATCTGTATATATCTCACATTTTTCGCCATAGAGATAACGTCTTCAAATCTTCAGAGTAAATATTACCATTGCTAACTTAATATTATGATCTAGATAATTTTCTTCATGATTTTTTAGCTACCTAGATGCATATGAAATCACCGTATCATTCTGCATAAGGAAACAACCAAGTACTTTCTTTGAGGCATCACTAAAGATCACAAATCCATCATTCCCTGATGGTAGAATCAAGATTGGAGAATTTACTAATATTCTATTCAATTATTTAAAACATTCTTCACATTTATTTTTCCATAAAAACTTACCCCTTTTAATGTAATCTTGGTCATTGGGTTGGATAAATGGGCTAAGTTCTAAACAAAACACCAATAATAACCTACTGAACCAATAAAACTACCTACCTCCGTTATGTTCGTTGGAGTTGGACATTCTTGCACAAACATTTTCTTTGTAGGATCTTCTGATATTCCATCCTTAGAGAGAATGTGGCCTAGAATGGAAACTTTTTGGAGCAAAAAATTACAATTTCTAAACTTCCCATATAATTAATTTCTTCTAAGAGTCTTCAAAATAGTGCGCAAGTTATTTTCATGATCTTAAAAGGTTTTAGAGTATATCAGAATATCATCAATAAACACCACTACTAAGTCATTAATATATTCCTTGAAAACTGTATTCATTAGATCCATGAAAACATATGGTTCATTAGTTATTCCAAAAGTCATTACTGTGAACTCGTAATGCCCATACCTAGTTCGAAATGCTATTTTTGGAATTTATTCCTTCCTCACAAGCAACTGATGATATCCAGATCAAAGATCAATCTTTAAAAAATATTGGTCTCCATGAAGTTGATCAAATAAATAATCAATTATTGGTAGATGATACTTATTATTTATTTTAATAGAATTGATTTCCCTATAATCAATGCACTACCAGATGGATACATCTTTCTTCTTGACAAAGAGGATAGGGGATCCCCATGGAGAAACACTAGATTGAATAAATCCTTTATCACTAAATTCCTCTAGTTGTTTCTTAAGTTCCACTAACTCCATAGTGGAAATTCTATAAGGGGTCTTTGATATGGGTCTGGAACTAGGAATTATGTCAATTGAAAACTCAATTTTCTACTCTAGAGGATGTCTAAGTAAATCCTCTGGAAAGAAATCAACATATT
Source organism: Viscum album (assembly GCA_963277665.1). Classification (NCBI taxonomy): domain Eukaryota; kingdom Viridiplantae; phylum Streptophyta; class Magnoliopsida; order Santalales; family Viscaceae; genus Viscum; species Viscum album. The sequence goes on from OY728144.1 coordinate 164,458,114, forward strand.
CTTAAAGAATAGGTACATATTCTATTTGAACATTATTTTCATCACCCATATTTATTGCATTCCCTTATTCCACAATAATTGAATTTAGTATAGCTACCGGGGGTGGATCTAGATGAGAGTCAGATGGTGATGTTTCAGCCCTAAAGATATGGGATTCCACATCATCCTAAAAAATTTTAACCTCCTTATTCTTGCAAAAAATATTTGCATCATGGTTTGAAAGCCAATCCATACCGAGGATTATATCAATGTCAATAGTGGGTATGACAAAAAAATTAGCAGATAACACATGTTTATATTCCATAATGGGGACTACCTAATAAGAATTTGTTGCAATGATACTTCCCTTCAGAGTTTTGACTGAAAACTCCCATTTTAAATCAAATTGGAAATATCTTGTTTTCTGGGAATACTGGGAAGATATGAAAGAATGTGATGATCCATAATTAAATACATCATTGGCTAAGTTTGATGAAATGATTAATGTATCTTCCACCACTTCATTAGGAACTTAGACCTCCACAGTTGTGACTGCATAAGTTGTAATTATTTGGTGAACATTTTACTGACAATTAGGTCATTCATGTGCATAATGTCCCATATCCCTGCAATTGTAGCATTAAACATTGGTGTCTTATTTCTTCCCCTTACAACCCTGATATAGGTGGCCTTTTTCTCTACACTTGTAACATACTCCCACTCCCTTCAAGAAAGTGTCAGGGTGTTTCTTCCCATAATTACTGAAGGATGAAAATTCAACTCTTCCCTTCTTCCCCATTTCCTTATTTCCTTTTCTAGTGTTTTTAGCAACCCTCTTCTTATCTTTTTTCCTTTAAAGTCACAAGACTTAGAAAATTTCTTTTCTTTCTTGATAGAGCTTGAGACTATATCTTCATATATTGAGAAACATTGGAAGACTAGATCCCTTTGAAGGAATGGTTTTAAACCATAAATAATCGATCAATTTTTCTCATTGGATTACGTATGTAGTTTGCAGTAAGACTTTCCAGCCTTGCAAAGTTGGATTCATACTTGGAAACACTTTTATCCTCCTTTTACATTAGATTCAAGAATTGACTCTCTATATCTACTCACTATTCATGAGGGAAATATTTTTCTAGGAATACTTATTTATAATACCTGCATTCCATAAATTATATTTCATCCTCCTCCTTTGTGTTTTGGATTAATGACCACTACTGATCCACATCTCCCAACAGACAATAAACTACCCTGAAAACCTTCTCTCTTTCGTTTCATTCCAAAGTGAGGAATATCTTCTATAGAGAAGTTATCCACTACTCAGATACAAATGGGTTTATACACTACTGGAAATAGGCTCTTTTGCGACGGCGTTCTGTCGCAAATGGCCCGTTGTGGAAAATGGCATCGCAACTAAATCTATTTGCGACAGAACCGTCGCTAATAATATTATTAGCGAGGGGAATTCTTCCCGTCGCTAATACTAGTTGATGTATTTAAAAAAATCTTTAAATAATCATTTGCGACGACACCGTCGCAAATGGTATTTGAAATGGGTTGAGGAACCCATTGCAAAGAAGTATAAAAAATAAACATTTGCGACGGGACCGTCGCAAATGCTATTTGCGTCGGGTTACTCATACCGTTGAAAATAAGTATAAAAAAATATTCAAAAAATATATTAAAGAAGTATTTGCGATGGGCCTGTCGCAGTTACCTTTTGTGACGAGGTCGTCGGCCTGTCGCAAATAAGTATAAAAAATAAAAAAATAAATTATTATTATTATTATTATTCATATTAAAAAATATTATAATTAAATTAAAATATTTGAAAATTTTAATATATATAAAAACAATAACTATTCTAAAATATGAATAATATTATTAATCATATTAATATTATAATATTATATAATAATAATAATATAAAGAATTAATATTATTATAAATAATTAAAAAATTATTAAAATTAAGAAAAATAAAATATTAATATAATAATAATAATAATATTATAATTCATATTAAAAATATTATAATTAAATTAAAATATTAGAAAATTTTAATATATATAAAAATATTAACTATTATAAAATATGAATAATATTATTAATCATATTAATATTATAATATTATATAATAATAATAATAATAATATAAAGAATTCATATTATTATAAATAATTAAAAAATTATAATTTTACTTAAAATATTTGAAACCTTTTATGTATTAAAAATATTGAATATAATATTATTAAAATAATTAGAAAATAAAAATATGAAAATTATCAAAATTTGTAAAAAAATATAAACAAATAATTAAAATACTAATTATAATATTATTATTAATAAAATAAATAATAAACTATTAAAAATAAATAGAAATTAAATAATGCAATATATAAGAGTGACAAAAACTCTGAATAGAAAATATTATATTTTTTGAATTCACAAACTTTATAACATCAAAAAAAATCACTGATCTGAAGGAGGAGGGGGAGGGGGAGGGGGAGGATCTGTAGGAGCTGGTGGAGGAAACTCCATCCCTAATGCACGAGTAAGTCTGCACATGTACTCTATCTGCTCATCCTGCTGCTTCTGCCACATACTCATTTGCTCCTCGTGCACCTGCTGCTTTCATCGACGCTTCTCCTCATACTGCTGCTGCTACAGACGCATCTCCTCCTACTCCTTACAAAGAATCTCTATCAACTCAGTCTGAGATCGCAAGTGATCCTCATACTGTGAAGCGAAAGATGATGCATGAGCTCCTCTTGAGATGGATGCCGACATCGCAGTAGTGCCATAATAATCTATGGGAGTCAGTCGACTGACGATACCAACTACTCGGCCCTTCTCGAATCCATACTGGGTCGCCTCCATCCAGGCCTCCTCATCAAAATGATGGCCACTGGCCTGATCAGCTGTCTCGGCCTGACTCTCAGCCTGAGTCTGTGACACTGCAGCCTCATATTACTCCTGTAATTGCAATTTAAAATTAAAATTATGAATATATTATATATAGTTAATTTTCAAATTGGAAAACAAATAATACTGACCACAATTTTCCGCTGGAGATCACCACTAATATCCCTAGTAGCTGGATCAGTATAGATCCTCCGATATATGTCGTATTCCGTAATATCAGGCTGCTCGATAGCCTATAAGAATATAAAATAAATTTTTAATATTTAAAGTTATATAAAATATTTATAAAAAATGTACGTACCAGATGCTGTCTATGAGTACTGAATGTACGAATCCCATCTCGATGAGTCACCTCCTATCTCCCTCGATTCTGTCTCCCCATCGATGATCTCCTCTGAAAGTTACTACTCAACCAATGTGAACATAATCCATCCCATACGTGGGATGAAATGTACTCTGGTCGGTGCGCTCTACAGAAGTCATCAAACACTGACGCTTCTGCTTTCTTCATGGTATCCCTTCTTAAGTTGTGCAAAAACAGATGAAACCGATCACGCATGGCCACCTTCCATGCCTTGTGGATGGGGTCACGCATGGTATCCTCAATTGGATACCATAAACCCTACAAATAATTAAAAATATCAAGTTATAAATAAAATAAATTTCAAAATAAAAATTATTTATTTACGTACGTACCAACCAATGGTCGAACATGGCCTGCTGCACATCAACAGGAATCTGCTCCCATGTGGTCCATTTATGAGAAAAATAGTTGTGCAAGATAGCGCTGCCCTGCACGATTTCTATATGCGTAAAACTGTAAAAACAATAAAACATTTATTATGTAAATATATTAATGAAATCATAGTAAAATGCACAGTTTATCATACCTTCATGTGCGTGCATCAAACCCAAGACGTGGATGTCGCTCGGGGATGGGGTCAGGAATCATCAGTCGGGAAAGACCACACCCCCTCCACATACCTCCTGAAGCGCCTGTAGGCTGAGTGTCAGATGCCACCAAATCACCCTCATCGAAATCTAGATCAGCCTCTAACAACTGATGAATTATGTCCGAATCCATCTGAAACAGAAAAGAAATATTGTTAGCAAATAATTGAAAATTATTATTATATATACATATATATTAGTTATGATTATATATAACTATCATTAAGTTGTATCAATGTTCACCTTCATCATCATCTTCATATCTGACGATGTCATCTTCATATTCCTCCTCAATATCATCGATATCCATTTGACTTCCAGTTTCTTCATCTCTTACCATTTCACATTCATTTGTGACATCATTAACATTATTGTCATCACCGACTCTTAATTGTTGGGTGTTATCATAGATTCTCATGTCTCTTTGTAATAAAGATTGATTTTGAGTACTCTCTTGAAAAACATCAATTCCTTGTATTTCAGTGATAGCACATTCACTCTGCCTAAATTGATTGTGTCGAATTTTGATTTTTATTATGCTCCACCAATCAGTCTAGTCTCTTGACGTAGCACAGTAATTTGTGTAGTAAACTTGATGTGCCTGTTGAGCCAGTAAGAATGATTCATTTACTGCAAGAACACTTTTATATTTAATATCGATGATTCCATGTGTCGGATTAACACGCACGCCCGTCTCAGTATCCAACCAACGACATTTGAACATCGTTATGTAATGTTGTCCTAGATAACAGAGTTCAATAATTTCATCAAGCATGCCATAAAAGTCAACTTTATTTTCTCTATGACGAGATCCTCTCAAGAAAACTCCACTGTTCATTGCCTTTTTTGATTCCCCATATACATGTGTATGAAATCAAAAACCGGTACTCCACAATAAATTTAATTCATTAATCAATGGTTTTAAATAAACATCAAAATTATTCTTTGGATGTCCTGGGATTTGTAAGGTCAAAAAGATATAGGGTTCTTTCATCAACATCCATGGAGGTAAATTGTACGGAGTTAAAAAAACAGGCCAACATGAGTACTGACTACCATAAGATTCGAACGGATAGAAACTATTAGTGGAAAGTCCCAGTCGCACATTTCAGGCTTCTAAAGCAAATGACGGATGTACTCTATCAAAATGTTTCCATGAATCACCATCGGCTGGATGATTCAAGCTTTTATTAGTTGAAATATTCTTTTTGTGCCATGACATCATTGTTGAGGTATTATTAGACATGAATAAATGCTGAAGTCAGGATGTAAGCGGAAAATATCTCAACTGTTTTATAAGAATCAAGCCAGACTTCCCATGTTATGCTTCTTTATACCTCGGTTTCCCACATGTGGGACAACTATCCAATGACTCATTTTCTCCAGAATATAAAATGCAATCATTTGAACATGCATGAATCTTCTGACAACTAAGTACCAAATTCCGAACCAGCCTCTTACTCTCATAGTAATTTGCAAGAAAAACATTTTCTTCGGGTAATAGTGTTTTAATAAAAGTAAATATCTGATCAAAACAAGTGTTTGAAATTCCATTATCTGATTTGATAGCCATAAATTTAGAAACTGGTTCTAATTTGCTTATCTTGAAACTAGGATAAAATGCATCCTCAACAGACCTCAACAACTCATAAAATTCAGACAGTGAAAACTCAGGAGTTGAATCAATATCATCCTGAGTTTCTATATGTTGAATAGATGGACCTGCAACATCATGTACTAAATTTTGAAACCGAGATTGATCCAGAATCAAGTTAGTATCACCTTCTCTGGAACTGCGTTCACCATGTTGGTACCAAAAAACATAATCTTATTGAAAACCAAAACGCAAGAGATGTCCCCCAACTTTGTCAAACGTTTCAAACGTTCTCAGTGCACATTTTTTACAAGGACATTTTATTGTGCCTTCTGAAACAAATTCTGAATTTCATGCCGCAAATGCTAAGAAAGTCTCCACACCCTCAATATATACTAGATTTAAACCAGAACCGTTTGGATTTCTACGTTGATTTATCCATATGCGGTCATCTAATAATGACTGTTGTCGACTTCGTTGTTCCATATTTTTCTATAAAATATAAAATCATTACTGGTTTTGAATAATTTGATAGAATAAAAACAATCTCTAAAAGAAAAAACTATAATAATTACCACTACTTACGAGCGACACAATTTTCAATGAAATTATTACTAATTAGTAACATAATTGATAATATAATTAGTAACGTAATATAATTATGTTATTAATTATATGATTAATATTTATAAAAAAAATAATATTAATATTATTAAATAATAAAAAAATTATAAATTATTAAAATTATCAATATTCGCAACAGACTATTCTTAACATGTTCAAATATTAAACGGTCGTTAATTTTTAAATAGTGCCCAATAAAAAGTTCACATCAGTCATGTCCCATTTAAACTCTATAATTATCCTTACATAGTTGATCACCTCGCAAGTATTGTTTAAATATGACGACCCAAGTAATATCGTTCTCACCTCTAATAATAATCTCACATGACCGTTTACATAGAGCATTGTTCCTTAAAAATTTAATCCCTTAAATTTTTAAGGAAGAATGGTCTATGTAATGGGTCATGTGATATAATTCTTGTAGATGAGAAAGAAATGACTTGGATACCATGAGTTAGGCCCGAAATTCCTTGTCGGGACTTTCACCCCTAGGTACAGCTGTTCCAGAGCCGTCTCTACTTGTTCGTATCCAGAAAATGATTAGTTGATTGATAAACAATCTAATTATACCAAATTATATTATTTATCTACTAATTATGCCTAATTATTACTAACAAAATAATTTTATTAATAAAACTGAATATTAATAATAAATTAAATTAAATTTATCTAAATTACAACTAAATAACAAAAAATAAAATTAATATAAAAAAATTAAAGGAATATAAAAATAAATAAAAGAAAAATACCTTAAAGTTTATGCTGAACTTTTTGATGCCTTCGAATTCCACTCGAAAAAAAATTAAAACTATTAAAACTGAAGATTATAGAGAGAAAGTAGAAACTTCTTTGAAGACATCCATAACTCCTTTGAAGATATATACATAAGTTTAACTTTTCATCCGGAAAAGAAAGAATAAGATAGAAACTTCTTTGAAGACATCCATAACTCCTAGGCTATTTCTGCATTTCATTCGTAATAAAATTCTTCATGTCCTGAGAAAATGATACATAATAAAGGTGTGAGCTAAAATGATCAATAAGGGTAAGAAATACAGTGGAAGATATATAAACATTAGGCATGTTAAATAACTAAAAACATCTTCCTTTAACAAATAATAAACTTGAACACATTATGGAAGGAATAAGATGTGAGTAAATACTGCCATAATAAAACATAATCATGGGTATTATACTATTCAAATAACCACATGAAACATAAATACTATTTTAATAATGAGGTAATGTATAATGTGGGACATCATCAACATACCGTCAAGGCCTCATGCCAAGACCATAAATAATCATTTTTAAAGGCCTTGTGCCAAGACCGTAGTTTGTCTCATGAGACCTACTGATGAACCGATGGGATATAGTGGGCCCCACATGACACTTTCTATGTCCAAGTCATTTCTCATATGGACTGAGAAAAATATAAAAAACATATACATTCATATTCAAACTAATATATGACATGTAAATAACTTTTCCCGAACATTAAGCATAAACACTCACCATTCAGAGTAAATTGGTGAATGGTTTTAAGATATCACATCCCCAACCAAAATAATCAGAAAACATAAAATTAAATATGGTATATGATTACATGAATTATTAGTCCCAATAATACATAATAATCAATAAGAGCGTTAAAATATATAAAGATACTCTTTTAAAATCTTCGAGTAATTGTTGAGATAAATACTCTTTTACATTGAAAAGAAGAGTTATTTTGAAAAAATATTTGTATAAAATAGAAGTAAAGTAATATAGTATTTTCATAATAAAATTAGTGATTTTATAAATATAATGGTTTCCAAAAACATATTATAGATTGCCCTTGAAAATAGGTAAGAATTTCATAAATCCCCTTGAATTGGGCTTGTATTTTGGAGACAATTTTGAAAGTTCCTTTTAAAACATGTAACTACCATTAAAATAAAAAATGATTATTTTTGGTGAAAATATAAATAACACTCACACAGAATTTATGATGAGTAAATAATAATACACAAGAATTTCATTTAGGTAATTAGACAATAAAATTAACCCAAATGAAAATAGTGGTTCGGGTGGAAAAACCCTAACCTTTTGTACAAATGTGTTCCCCTCTTGAACTTAAGATCATGGAATATGAAATTATACTTATTAATAACTTAATTTGGAACCTATTAGTCATGTATTTAGTTTATCATAATTATATTTGTTCCATTCATGTCCTTATTTATAAGTTATAATATCGAATTCCGTCGTTCTAGAGTGTTCGTTTTCTTGATTTTCATAATCGGTTCACTTATTTTTAAGTAATAGTGTTCATGTAAAATGGTTGTAAATCTCCCAAATTGAAATTAAATATTATTTATTAACATTCAGAATTGTTAATGGTCATTTATATCATTTGGTTTCATTGAATGAGGATGAATCATTATATGACAACCAATTTGATTATTTAGTGGTATTTGGATTATTATGAAATATTTTTGTCATATAAATTAATAATATGTACATATACTAGTTCCTGAATATTTATTAGGTTATAATACATATATTATAGTCTGGGTTGACCATAAAAATGGTTTCATTACCATTAATTATGGATAAATTGAAGAACGAGACTTTGTCGTCCACGAAGGTTATAGACTGGAAACTCACATAACACTTAGTAGTTCATTACGTTGTGATTTCATGTGATTATGAAATATTTATAAGGAAGGAATTTACATTGAAAAAAAACATTGGGTCATTAAATTAGATCATTAAATTCTCCCCGTTTAAGAAATTAAACCCTCAAAATTTTATTTAAGAGACTAAGGTGAAAATAGATGATGAAACTCCTATATCATTAATTATTATGGTTTCTATGATGCTTCTTTATATTTATGGTTCTGAAAATGTACTTTAAAAAAGTGACTTATTTTATTTCATATAATTTTGGCTCTATGATCCAAGATCTTCATCAGATGATCCTCATAAGAAAGACCATTCTTCAACTATACCACCTATAGATTTAGTACATGTGAGATATTTGATTAGTACATCCTCAAGAGGCATATGTGAAACAAGTCATTGTACATAAGATAGGTTTGGTGGGAGTGATAGTTGATAGTGTTAGGATTATGAAGCTTCTCTAGTCCTAGGAATTAGTTCAGTTGAAATTTAAGACTTAGTTCATTGAAAGATATCTAAGGAAACAAGATTTTAACCAATGGTTGGATGATCAGGAGAATGTTTTGGTAAGTTCAGGAGAATTTGGATCACATAGTAAAGCTGGGTAGTTGTGAGATTGTGGTGCACTGAGTCTACAAGATGCAATGAGTTATATTGAGGATTTCTATAGGAGATCAATGATTACTATTTCTAATTGATTTAATTATACAAATATTGAAGGTTGATGTAACTATATGGGTAGTTAGAATTATCAACATATGGGTGGGGGACCTATTGAGTTATAATGTGATTAATTTATTAATTTATCCATGTGTAAAACAAGTCATAGTTATAAATATTTATTCTTCATTATAAATAAAACTATTAAAGTGTTCTCCCATGGACTTAGGATGAAAATATTAACGGAATAAAACTACATTTTTCTTTACTTTGTGGATTTTCATTCTTGTCTATTTTACTATGTGTTTTATTATTATGAGACTATATATGTAGTGATTTAGGGTCCATTCATAATTTTTAAGTTTCATGGAACTTAGTCAAGGAGGTGTGGTGTTCCATGGTGTGTGAAATCTAATGGAGGTGAACTTCCAGTGGATCTAATATCTTGTATTTTTAATTAAAAACTAGTGAAATCACTTTTTACCCTTGGTTTTCTCCAAGAAAGTTGTATCAAAACATTATTCATGATAAGGGATTAGTTTTCACATACTTACTAATACTCATTTCTATTTATTCCTTATTGTTATTTGATTTAGTAGGAGTTACTGTATTGGTATAATGGCATCGGTAGATGGAAAGATCAGGATTGGTAAGTTTGATGGAAGGGACTTTGACTTATAGATGATGTAGATAGAAGACTATATAATATAAAAGGACCTTGAAATTATATTAAGTAGAGTCAAACTGGATAAGATAGAGAAAGATGAATAGGAACAATCAGACGATAAGGAACTCATATTGACAAGTATGTTGTGAGTGAAAAATATTGTTTTTAATACCCAGAAAATAAAACAACTATGGAACTCACAGTTTCTATGAAAAATAGCTATAAAAAAATTAAAAATTTAAAGAAGGTGTTTATGATGTGTATGTTTTTTGGTATGATATTTTCAGAAGGAAGGTTGAATAAAGACCATGTTAATGACTTTAACATGATCTGAAGTCATCTTGAGTTAGTAAAAGTCAATTTATCATATGATGTTTGAGAATTTCTTCTATTATCATTGCTATTAAAGAGTTGGGATTCTATGGTCACTATAGTTAGTAAGTCTACTGAAAAAACCAACTTATTGTTTTATGTTATCATAAACATAAATATGAAAGGAAAAGAGAATTTTAGGCACCTACTAGTAATGATTTAATAATTAAAGCTAGTGTATGGTCATCCAACAAGAATATGAATAGTAATAAAGAGAAGAAATCTAGAGATAAGAGTAGAGGTAATTATAAAATATTGGGACCTTCTTGCATGTACTATACTAAAAGGGGGTAACTTATGAAAGATTACAAGGACCAAAAAAGAGAATTAAGGAATATCACCCTCTAAGTGTTATAGTTCATTAAATTCAAAGGAAGATAACAGTGTGTCGCTATTGAGAATCAAGGTTTTGGTGGAATCCTGGATTTTTTATTCTGGAGTTTCATCCTACTCCACAATATAGAAAAGGTGCATGGAGAATTTTTTATCTAGAAGATTCAAAAAGGTACACTTAGAAGATGATGAGTCTCTTGGTGTTTTAAAAGACAGTTGTGTGAATGTCTGAATGTTGAATGATAAATTCCTATAGTTGAATAAAGTTAAAAGCACCTTAGGTTTATGGGAAAATATTATTTCTTTGGGATAGATAGATGAATAAGGTTATGTGAAAAACTTTTCCAATGGTGCCTGAAAGATTTCCCAATGATATATGGATGAGAAAAGGGGAATTAAGAATAAGACCTTTTATCTAAAGAAAATTCCAAATGGATGTTCTGTGGATGAAAATTTATTTTTTAAAATTCTGAATTTATGTAATAATAATCTTGTTCATATTTAATAGAATAAAATGAACATTTTAGTGCTAAATAGTGTACTTAATCTCAATCATACTGATTATAAAACTTCTAAGAGTTATATAGTTGATAAAAATAGGAAAGTCTCATTTATATTGAATGGAAGTAATCCTCATAGGTAGAAGATTGAACTTATTCATTCAGTTTTTTAGGTACCAACCCTATGTTATTATTTTATAGGTTCCTTATATTTTTTCATGTTTATTGATGATCCAATAAGAAATGTGTGGTTGAATTGATAAATGAAAAGTCTAATGTGTTCAATGTTTTATCTCATTGTAAATCCATGGTTGAAAGGGGGAATAAAAGAAGGATAAATTTCCTTAGGTTAAAAAATGATGGTGAATACAACAGAAGGGAATACAATTAGTACTATCTGAATAAGGGAAGCAGTCATGAGAAAATAGTTCTTTTTATGGGTGAAAAAAATAATGTGATTGAATAGATGAACAAAACAATGAATGAGAAGGCATATAACTTGAGGTTATCCTCCAAAATGTATACCTAAATTTGGGTAGAATCATTGAATTATGTTTTATACTTATTTAACATAAGTCCATCGATGCCAGTGAGGCATGATATTCTTAATCAACTGTTGTCTAATAACTTATGTTCACATTGATTCTAAGGTGAGTAGTAATATTAAGTATAAATCCAAAATTTTTGTCTTTATGGGATATGAGGATGAGAAATTTAGTTATCGACTATGGGATGAAAATCATCAAAAGATCATTAGAGCTCAAAATATTCTCTTTAATGAGAGGTTATTGTAAAAATACTATAACTTGTTAGAGGATGAAGTTAAGAACAAAGAATAAACTAGTAAGTTTCTTCTTATTCTAGACAGGAGCACTAGAAGTATACAAGTATAAATGAATTCAGATGGTAGAATAAGTTTTCCAGAAGATGGAATAGTAGAATATATACCTAAAATCTCAAGGGTTGTAGAGGAGTGAAGTAGAATTATATAAGTTTATATATTGGAAGTTCTAACACTAAAATATGTATTGATATAAGGTGAGTAATTATATGCTTAATTGAGAAGGCATTCTAGTTTTAGAAAAATGGTAAATAAGTTCAAGCATGACCTACACTAATTACTTCTAATAGATGGATAAGAGATTAATATCCCAAAAAGAGAAACATCACTTAATGATTATGGTAAGTGGAAGTTAGCTATAGAGGAATAAATAGATTCATTATATTCTAATACAACATGAGAGATAGTGAATTAAACACAAGGAATGAAAACAATAGAGAATAAGAGAGTTTTCCATTTGATGAAAGAGGTTGATAGAAGCAGGTGTTATGAAGGTAAGCTAGTGGTGAAAGGATTTCAATAGAAATAGGGAGTGGAATTATCTGAGACAACTTCTCTAGTAATATAACATACCACAATCTAGCTTCTCTTAATATTTCTTTATTTTAACGATTTAAAAAAATGGATGTAAATACTATTTTCTTCATGGTGATTTTGAGTAATATATTTAAAAGAGGAAACCAACTGGTTTTGATGTTAATAAAAAGGACTTGGTGTGTAAGCTTAAATACATTCACTATAAATTGGAAAAAGCACCACATCAATATAACTATAAATTCAAATATTTTAATGTTGAAAAGGGTTTTATGTAAATCAACTTAAATAATAGGTGTGTAAGGATGATTAATTTATAATCTAGCACAGGTATGTTTATTATATGCTTATGGTGGGTCTATACATTCAAATAATCGAGAAATTGAAGTGTTAGTTGTATGAAATATTCAAAATGGAATATCTTGGTTTTTAAGAATATATTGGTTTCATGTATATTAACTTAAATAATTGGTGTGTAAGGATGATTATTGTATCATCTTTCACTTGTATATTACTGATATGCTTATGGTGGGTCAATGTATTCAATGAATTGAGGAATTGAAGTTTCAATTGTCTGAAACTTTTTAAAGGGAAGATCTTTTTTTTTTAAAATATGATTCTAGGAATGAGGACCAAAATAGTCATAATCATTGGGAGTTTAGTGTTATCTCAAAGGGATTACATCTTGAATGCTATTGATTAGTTTATAATGACTGAATTCAAATCTATTTCAACTCCTCCAATTAGGAACTTCATATTGTCAAGGTGGAAAACACCATGAATAAAATATAACTTGATATAGATGGAAAATGTAGTATTTTCTTAGGATTTTAGGATTTTATTACATTCAGTGGTTTGCACTCACCCTAAAATTGCATTTTCAATGGGAGTTTCTAGTCGGTATGTGGTAAAACTAGGGAAATATTATTAGGAATCCATGAAGTGGATCATTAGGTATCTAAAATAAATGGAATTTACTACCTTTTGTTTCAGGATTACAGAACCATTAAAGGGAATATAGAGTGTGTTTTGGGGGTGATTTAGATACTTGAAAAATCACAATGGGATTTTTGTATATATTTGGTAGAAAGACAATCAACAAGATTTTGAAGTCACAGTCAATAGTTTCTCTATCTACCATGAAGGTGGAATATGTATCCATAAGAGAAGAAGTGAATGAAATAGTTTGGATGAGGCATCATCTATTGGAACTTGTAAAAGTCATGGATATATAATTACTCTACTGTGACTGTATGCGTACAATTAACCTGGTGAAAAATCACATTTTTTATCCGAGGACTAAACATATTGACCTAAAATATATCTATAGTTTAAAATTATTAAGGATAGGGAGTCAAAGGTATTGAATATTTTTGTTAAGAAAAATTTGGATAACATGTGTATTGGTTTTCTAATCAAATAAATTCTGCGGCATCATTATACCTTAGTGGGATTGGGGTAACTAGAAGGTGGATGAGAGCACTGCTTATGTGTAGAATGAGGATGTAAAATTCAAATTACTTATAATTTTTTGAGGTTTCCTAAGGTTCTTTGTAGCAGTCTTCAAGTGGGTGATTGTTAAGATTGTGAATCCTCTCTTTTCTTCAGAATTAGTTCATTAAAGGTTTAATATTCAGTTCACCATAAGATGGATAATACGATGAGATTTTAACCAATGATTGGATGATTAGTAGAAAGTTTTGATGAGTTTAGTTGAAGATATGTCCTGTAGCGACGTTTAGTATCTATGATATTGTGATGAAATATTTCTACCATATGTATCTAGTCATATTGAGGATTTTTATAGGAGATTAGTAGTTACTATTTACAATGGATGGAGGCCCACAATTTTAAGAGGTTAGTGAAATTAGATAACAGACTGGACTTATCTATATATGGGGGACAACTTACTAATTTGTAATGTGATTACTTTATTAAGTGATTTAAATAGTTGGAAATTAATAGTTTTAAATAATTTTACATATAAATAAATAAAACTACTCTAATTTTATCTCATGAATGTAGGATGAAAATCCAAACCACATAAAACCAAAGTGTTCTTTTCTCTTCCTCTTTCTTTGCTTATTTGTATTATTGTGTGTCTTATTTTTGGAATACTGTATGTGTGGTTATTTAAGGATAATTTAGGCATCCTTTGTTTTATATAATTTATCTAGGGATGTATGGTGTGACACCACATGTAAAGTTTGGTTTATTTTAACTTTTGGTAGATTTATCATCCCGTATTCGATGATTTAAATCCAGAAAAATAATTTTTTTCATCTATTCCCCCCCAAAAATATAGTCCACAACACTGATGTGATTGAAAAAGTAAAAAGGGCCAATGTATCTAGGATTTATATTTCTCTTCTTTCCAAACCTCAAGACTCTCTTCCATGGAGATATATGAAAGACTTCTTTATCTTCAACCTCTAATTCTAGGTCTCATCAATGATTTCCATAATAGATCTTGTAACACCCTCAATTTATGGTACATGAACCTTTATTGTAACACCTCAGGTAAATAAAGTTTATGACATTTTCATATTTATCCATATTTGTGAATAAAATATTAATTTGACTTTAAAGTGGATGCTATGCTCGATGGCGTACCCAACACGCAACAACGAGTTTCTTGGGAATCTTACGTTGCACTCTAATAATAAAATAATATTATTTTAAATGGTAGTTAACATATATCCATTATAATGGCGGGAATGAATATAAATAACTAAAATATTATTATATATGTTTTTTTTAATGTTTTTACATTTATCCAATAAAAGCTAAAGGCTTAAAATACGGAAAGAATTAAATTTTAGGTGTATATGCCCTAGTTTTCACTAAAGGTTCACTTATCGCCTTTTAATGGAGAACTATCATTAAATATAGTTTTGATCACTCTTATACATTCTTTTGGACCAAATAAAACTCTTATTAAGAATCGGGACATCAAATTTTACTTTGTGTAATTTTTTGGTATCTTTCTGATAAAGTTCATTTTTTTAATGAATAGTGTAAAATGTTGTATTTTAATTCAAAACCTCTTTTTAATCTAATTTATTTATATGATTAGATTATATTTTGAATTGGTTTTAAATTGAAATTAGAATATATTTTTACCATTTAATCCAATGGTGGTTATTGGAATCAATTTCACTTTGAAATTAGACTTAAACTGGTGTCAATCTTTTGATACTTATTGTTTTATAAAAACACGCTCTTTGCTCTGACAGTGGGAATTAATTATTAAATTAATTAATGTGAATAATATTTTTTGAATTTTGTAAAATGGAATTAATTTTTGAATTCGGAATATCAAATATAGCTTAGGGTGAAGTTTTGGTATTTTTCTGAAAAACTCCAATTTTTGATGAATAGTGAAACCACTAAGTGGTAATCAAGCAAACTGATTTTTCAGTTAAATGAAAGTTTACCACTAATGTGTATTGAATTTTGAAAATCCGACATACATGGTTGTCATTAGTATGTAAAATGTGGTTCAATGGGATAAAAATAATTTTTTGGTGAATAGTAACTTATTAAGTTTTTAATCGCGTTTAGTGGTAATTAGTGTAGTTTAAGGTGAAAATAATGCTTTAATAAAATTAAATGAACTTGAAACATGTCCCAACCTCATTGGTTGTGTCATGGCCGACCATGAAAAGCCATGGGTCAACTTGGGGACCCCATGGATCCACTTTTGTTGGGAAAGGACATAAATTACTTTTTATTTAATGTTAAAGTGAAAATGACACAAACATAATATGTTTTACGAAAACAATTTTTAAGTGGGGTTATACAAGTCCAAATTTTGATTATAAATAGTAATTGGAAAGCTAAAAAGATTTCATATATCATAGTATTTGTTTTATAATTTTTAGACATTAAAGAAATTAAATTATTTATGACATAATAATGATACAGCGATGACATCATTATTTGACGATTTAATTAAAATGGAAAGATAATGAAAAATATACAACCTACACATGGCCAAAACCAATTGGATGAGTGGATTTAGATGCCTTATCACCTTATCCACGAATTATATCAATGTGGGACCTTTTGAAACCGAAACACATTTTCAAATAAAGTAATATTTCTTACTTTCCAAAAGTACCCCTCCTCTCCTCTTATAAAAGGCCCCCACCTCTACCTCTCTTCACACACTTCTCAAGCCTTTGTCTCGGCCAACCTCTGCCCATTTACTCTATCCACACCCCTATCCTCATCCTAGAGGATTCCCTTTGGGCAGAATCCTTTCAAAGGAAGCCTTTAGGCTCAAATCAAAACGAGTTACACTTTTAAAGGTAATTCATTCTCTCATGTTCATTTGTTTTATTTTGCTTCTCCAACCCCATAAACTCTTTTTATTTACTTCTATTGTAACAACAACAGTATCTTCAATATACTAGGATTTTGTTATAAGATTTATTCATGCTACACTATCACACAACTACATCAAATGGTTAAAGAACATACGGTTTCCGTGGATGGCGAAATTCTGCCTCCCGAAACGATGATTGTTCAATACTCATTTAACACCTTCAAAGGTGGCCATTATGATGTCACTATTTTTATATATGATATATAATATGTTTATGTTTTACTTATGCTTCTGTATTTTTCATTTGTGCCTTACCTTTATGGCTTCCATTATGGGTATACGCGATATCTTCATTTTAGGAAGTGCGGACTACCGCCCCCTCAAAGTGATTTGATTCGTTAAATACCATATGTGGGACGTATAAAGGATGGAACTATGATATTATATATGATGTTATACTGGAATTATTATATAACTATATAACATTATTATTTGTTTCCATTAAAGTATGAGATAGAAATGAAAGCAGCGTTCATGCGTACGTACGGCTTACCGTCTCCATGAACGGTGCACTTCATTTCTTACCTATAAATGATTATGTAATGTTATAAATGCATGCATGTACTGGATATATATGACATATATGATATCTACATCATGAATACAATTCTTGATATAATAAACATTTGGCCGCACGAACAACATGTAATTGCAAGAAGTCCACTTTCGACTTAAGAACCAAATATCGACAAAACAAACATTATTAACTTAAATGATTAAATAATGTTTATAACATTTAAATAAGTGATCTAAAATGAATAATGAACTATAAAAAGGGTTCTTAATAAAGTGGAAATTAACTCAAGTTTATTATTCAGGACGTTAAATAACGATCGAGTCAAGTCGGACCCGAGGTAAGGGATCCTACCCCTCTCTTTCTTTTTAAGTATACACTTTTATGTCATTCCTTTTAAAGCTCATATTTCTTGTTATTGGGATGATCTTTTATATTACACTTACTGTAATTTTTATGTTCATGTGATGAGAGACCCTATTCTCTCTCTCATCAATCCATTTTGGAAGTTTTGGGTGGCGCCGTTAGGCTGCCGAGTTTTGGTAAGGGATTTTTCATCTCACTTTTATTCTCGTGAGATTTATGCTACATTTGCCACAAATTCCATTGATTGGTGTATGTAATGCCCATTATTCTACTCTTTGTGTAATATAATTTCGTTTATTAGTATTTACATCAATGATCTATTGTCCTTCTTTCATGGGGTGTATGTTTTGAAAGATACCCAAGTCGGTAAGGGAACCTTTCACCCTCCCCTTTTTTAAAAGACTTATTTTGTTGGGTCTTTTAATTTACATATCGTTATGTTGGGATATGTTCTCATATATCCTTATTGATGTAAATTTTATGTCCAAGTTATGAGATACACTTTTTATCTCTCATTAACTCATTTTGATGTGATGCCGTTAGGCTGTCAAGGGAACTTTTTAACCCAATTTCGATTTCTTTGGGTTCAACATGTAGTCATTGAATATGTCATCTATTGAATATGTGTGAATGAAATTTTATTGTTTTAAACTTAATATCCACTTATATTGGGTGTATTTATATTTTTCACACATATTTTCTTTGAGATTGATTTGTCCTTAATTTAAGGATACCTTCTTTATAAGGGATTTCATCACATTTGACATTTCTATTGAGGGTTCGTTGTTGTTATGCACCAATTCACTCTTATATGGTGTATATACTGTCCTTTGGAGTATTATATCATTAATCCATTTATTCTCATGATATTATAAAGTTCTGACTAAATGTTATTCCTCGATTATTGTATTCAAGTGTCTCTAATTTTGGTAAAACCCCTTTAACCAAAATATCGTTTTAAATGTTTTAGTTATTTGTTCTTATTAATATCCATGTTTTCAAAATGGTTTTAAGGGTTTATTTATATGGATATTAATGGTTTAAAATGTTAAAAGCTTCAAGGTGGTATGGTACTTCGTCTCAATCTCCTTTCGTTGAGGCATATTTTATTTTATACACAACTTTCTTTTATACGGTGTATAAACCCCTTTGACTTTTACATTTATTCAAAAGGAATATGTTTTTAGACGAAGCATTTACTAAATGACAAAAGGGAATGTTTTTGTCGTACGCATGTGGCGACAACGACTTCTCCGCCGTCATGACCGTTATTTGAGTTTCAACTTCCTCTACAAGCCATACCTTATTTTTAAAAGAAAAATAAATTCCATGTTTTACTTTTCTTCTATTTTAGTATTGAAAATGGTTTTCATAATGTTTTTATATCAATGTGTTGTATTGATATCTCGTGATTGAAATGTGGAAATTTTATGTTTCCTTTATGCATGTTTTATGTGGTATGATTATATTATGGTTCTTGGGCATTATTATGAAGACGGGTGGTTCCGTGATATACTAAGGGCGGGTGAGCCCGTTATAGCTCTCCAATGCATTGGGTAACGCGAAGGAGTGAAACGTTAAGGTTTCTCCGAAGAGATTTTAGGGAATATACTGTGATGGGTATTCCAAACGTAACCAAGAGGGTTACTCCCTACGTAAGAATGTTATGAATGCTTCAAGTTACCTTTATGTCTTACGATTTCTATGATTTATTCATGATTTGATGAGGTAGGTTAAAGTGCCTATGTTTTATGGGTAAAGTATGATTTCATTCTTATGTATATATGAACTCATATTTCATTTCCATATTTTTATAACCCTTACTGAGCTTTTTATGCTCATCCCAAGTTTTTGAAATATTTTTCACAGGTTAAGGGAAAGGTACATGATGTGACGATAGTGTCAAGAAAGTGTCAAGAAAGAATCCGTGTTTTATTTTCAATATGTTTCTGTTGATGGGAATAATGAATACGGTCTTTTATGTAACCACTTTGTTTAAATGTGGAATGTAATGCAAGTTTCATGATCTAATTCTCTAAAACTCTAAACCTGAAAAGATCCTCAATGTGTAATCTTGTAATAACTCAAGATTAATTAAGGTTTAAGGCTGGGGCCTTATAGTTGGTATCAAAGGTCGGTTTAGATAACTTTAGAGGTTAGGGTATTCTCTAAGCACAAGTGACATTACCATAATGGTTAGGATTTCAGAAAGAGTCCTAGTTTTAGATAAAGTGAATGAGTAAGTATATCTTAGTGTTTATCTTACTCATTAGTACATGATGGTTTTGTTGATATACTCACACTAACCTTTTTGGTTTTAGTAAATGGCTGGATCTAGTAGGCACCAAAGAGACAACAGGTTTGAAGGAAACTGTGGTGGTTCTATGATTAAGATACTAGATAAAATGGAGGATTCAATGAGGAATCTCATAGTTGTTCTAAACCAACTATCAAGGATTCATGATCAACCACTTCAACCTTGGTGAGTTCTCTAATGCATCATGTACGAGATGGCTAACTCGATGTGGAAATTCAGGTAATAATTATTAAGGTAACCATTAGGGTTTATATGATCCTTACTTTTGAGGTAATTATGGGTTATTATATGATATGATGGAAAATGAAAGGCATGAGATAAACTTGAGGTTAAAATATGTTATGATTATTCTTGAAGATTTTATCTCATTTTGGTGAATGTTTTAAGAATTATATAGTTTTGGAAAAAGGACAACACGCAGACCGTGTGACAACCCGTCGCGTCGGACAAAACTGCGGGAATCGAACCCACAACCAAAGTGCGACTGGTATTTATCGCCTACCACTGGACTACGTGAAGTCCCTGGTTAGTTTGACTGATTCTTTTTGGTTATATGATTTTATGAATTAAGAGTAAGTTGATTTTGGGTTATTTATGAAAATGATTAACCTATCATGGAGGATATGTGATTAGGTTAATTACCTTTCAATACGAGACTTTAGGAGCAACTGATGTTGTTTGGAGATAAATGTTACGATTTAACTTGGAAGACAATGTGACCAAATCCTTCAAATATTTGGGTTTCAATCTTATATTGGTTTACTTTGTAGAATTTTATGGACAAATTGTTTATCGGATGATCCTTGTTGAACTTTGGGTTTTGTTTGACAAATTTTGGAGATTAAAAATAGATTTTCTTTTTATAAAGGGTTATCCTTTTCTGGATTATCTGACCTTGTAATAACCTTTTTGGTTTTGGTTATGGTTAAGGTCTAAAGATATGGAAAGTATATAGTTCTCTTTTGTGGATTAGGTGATTCTCTAGAAGTTGATTATAGTACTCTTAATGCGAACAAGTCTCCCTAAATACTCGTCTTTTGGAAAAAATATGAGTTTTATTAAGGAATATAGTAAAAGTTGAAAGTCAACATGATAAGTCATTATGTTTCCTTATGAATAAATTCCTCAATAAAAAGTAACTTAAAACAAAAATGTTGTCTATTAACTTTTCCTACTGGGGAATCGAATACCGTTTAACCCATCACAAGTTTGTGATTTTCTCGTGGTTAACTTACTCTTAAACATGTTTTCTGTCACTCTCCATCAGAACATGACCCTATGTTTTCTCCTCCATGTCCATATTTTCATACTTGGAATCCTAGTATGGGTTAACTCGGGTGTCCTCCGTGCTTATCTTTCTTTATTTTAAAGTGATTGTTTTACCGACTCTTGTTCCGATGTGGGACGTTCAAGGATGTTTCCAAGCGCAATTTTAAAATTGCGAGGACGCAATTCCCAAAAGGGGGGAAGGATGTAACACCCCAGGTAAATAAATTTTATGACATTTTCATATTTATCCATATTTGTGAATAAAATATTAATATGACTTTAAAGGGGATGCTATGCTCGATGGCGTACCCAACACGCAACAACGAGTTTCTTGGGAATCTTACGTTGCACTCTAATAATAAAATAATATTATTTTAAATGGTAGTTAACATGTAGCCGTTATAATGGCGGGAATGGATATAAATAACTAAAATATGATTATATATGTTTTTTTAATGTTTTTACATTTATCCAATAAAAGCTAAAGGCTTAAAATACGGAAAGAATTAAATTTTAGGTGTATATGCCCTAGTTTTCACTAAAGGTTCACTTATCGCCTTTTAATGGAGAACTATCATTAAATATAGTTTTGATCACTCTTATACATTCTTTTGGACCAAATAAAACTCTTATTAAGAATCGGGACATCAAATTTTACTTTGTGTAATTTTTTGGTATCTTTCTGATAAAGTTCATTTTTTAATGAATAGTGTAAAATGTTGTATTTTAATTCAAAACCACTTTTTAATCTAATTTATTTATATGATTAGATTATCTTTTGAATTGGTTTTAAAGTGAAATTAGAATATATTTTTACCATTTAATCCAATTTTGGTCATTGGAATCAATTTCACATTGAAATTAGACTTAAACTAGTGTCAATCTTTTGATACTTATTGTTTTATAAAAACACGCTCTTTGCTCTGACAGTGGGAATTAATTATTAAATTAATTAATGTGACTAATATGTTTTGAATTTTGTAAAATGGACTTCATTTTTGAATTCTGAATATCAAATATAGATTAGGGTGAAGTTTTGGTATTTTTCTGAAAAACTCCAATTTTTGATGAATAGTGAAACCACTAAGTGGTAATCAAGCAAACTGATTTTTCAGTTAAATGAAAGTTTACCACTAATGTGTATTGAATTTTGAAAATCTGACATAAATGGTTGTAATTAGTTTGTAAAATGTGGTTCAATGGGATAAAAATAATTTTTTGGTGAATAGTAACTTATTAAGTTTTTAATCGCGTTTAGTGGTAATTAGTGTAGTTTAAGGTAAAAATAATGCTTTAATAAAATGAAATGAACTTGACACATTTCCCAACCTCATTGGTTGTGTCATGGACGACCATGACAAGCCATGGGTCAACTTGGGGACCCCATGGATCCACTTTTGTTGGGAAATGACATAAATTACTTTTTATTTAATGTTAAAGTGAAAATGACACAAACATAATATGTTTTACGAAAACAATTTTTAAGTGGGGTTATACAAGTCCAAATTTTGATTCTAAATAGTAATTGGAAAGCTAAAAAGATTTCCTATATCATAGTATTTGTTTTATAATTTTTAGACATTAAAGAAATTAAATTATTTATGACATAATAATGATGCAGCGATGACATCATTATTTGACGATTTAATTAAAATGGAAAGATAATGAAAAATCTACAACCTACACATGGAAAAAACCAATTGGATGAGTTTATTTCGATGACTTATCACCTTATCCACGAATTATATCAATGTGGGACCTTTTGAAACCGAAACACATTTTTAAATAAAGTAATATTTCTTACTTTCCAAAAGTACCCCTCCTCTCCTCTTATAAAAGGCCCCCACCTCTACCTCTCTTCACACACTTCTCAAGCCTTTGGCTTGGCCAACCCCTGCCCATTTACTCTATACACACCCCTATCCTCATCCTAGAGGATTCCCTTTGGGCAGAATCCTTTCAAAGGAAGCCTTTAGGCTCAAATCAAAACGAGTTACACTTTTAAAGGTAATTCATTCTCTCATGTTCATTTGTTTTATTTTGCTTCTCCAACCCCCTAAACTCTTTTTATTTACTTCTCTTGTAACAAAACCAGTATCTTCAATATACTAGGATGTTGTTATAAGATTTATTCATGCTAAACTATCACACAACTACATCAAATGGTTAAAGAACATACGGTTTCCGTGGATGGCGAAATTCTGCCTCCCGAAACGATGATTGTTCAATACTCATTTAACACATTCAAAGGTGGCCATTATGATGTCACTATTTTTATATATGATATATAATATGTTTATGTTTTACTTATGCTTCTGTATTTTTCATTTGTGCCTTACCTTTATGGATTCCATTATGGGTATACGCGATATCTTCATTTTAGGAAGTGCGGACTACCGCCCCCTCAAAGTGATTTGATTCGTTAAATACCATATGTGGGACGTATAAAGGATGGAACTATGATATTATTTATGATGTTATACTGGAATTATTATATACCTATATAACATTATTATTTCTTTCCATTAAAGTTTGAGATAGAAAGGAAAGTAGCATTCGTGCGTACGTACGGCTTACCGTCTCCATGAACGGTGCACTTCATTTCTTACCTATAAATGATTATGTAATGTTATAAATGCATGAATGTACTGGATATATATGACATATACAATATCTACATCATGAATACAATTCTTGATATAATAAACATTTGGCCACACGAACAACATGTAATTGTAAGAAGTCCACTTTCGACTTAAGAACCAAATATCGACAAAACAAACATTATTAACTTAAATGATTAAATAATGTTTATAACATTTAAATAAGTGATCTAAAAGGAATAATAAACTATAAAAAGGGTTCTTAATAAAGTGGAAATTAACTCAAGTTTATTATTCAGGACGTTAAAGAACGATCGAGTCAAGTCGGACCCGAGGTAAGGGATCCTACCCCTCTCTTTCTTTTTAAGTATACACTTTTATGTCATTCCTTTTAAAGATCATATTTCTTGTTATTGGGATGATCTTTTATATTACACTTACTGTAATTTTTATGTTCATGTGATGAGAGACCCTATTCTCTCTCATCAATCCATTTTGGAAGTTTTGGGTGGCGCCGTTAGGCTGCCGAGTTTTCGTAAGGGATTTTTCATCTCACTTTTATTCTCGTGAGATTTATGCTACATTTGCCACAAATTCCATTGATTGGTGTATGTACTGCCCATTATTCTACTCTTTGTGTAATATACTTTCGTTTATGAGTATTTACATCAATGATCTATTGTCCTTCTTTCATGGGGTGTATGTTTTGAAAGATACCCAAGTCGGTAAGGGAACCTTTCACCCTCCCCTTTTTTAAAAGACTTCTTTTGTTGGGTCTTTTAATTTACATATTGTTATGTTGGGATATGTTCTCATATATCCTTATTGATGTAAATTTTATGTCCAAGTGATGAGATACACTTTTTATCTCTCATCAACTCATTTTGATGTGATGCCGTTAGGCTGTCAAGGGAACTTTTTAACCCAATTTCGATTTCTTTGGGTTCAACATGTAGTCATTGAATATGTCATCTATTGAATATGTGTGAATGACATTTTATTGTTTTACACTTAATATCCACTTATATTGGGTGTATTTATATTTGTCACACATATTTTTTTTGAGATTGATTTGTCCTTAATTTAAGGATACCTTCTTTATAAGGGATTTCATCACATTTGACATTTCTATTGAGGGTTCGTTGTTGTTATGCACCAATTCACTCTTATATGGTGTATATACTGTCCTTTGGAGTATTATATCATGAATCCATTTATTCTCATGATATTATAAAGTTCTGACTAAATGTTATTCCTCGATTATTGTATTCAAGTGTCTCTAATTTTGGTAAAACCCCTTTAACCAAAATATCGTTTTAAATGTTTTAATTATTTGTTCTTATTAATATCCATGTTTTCAAAATGGTTTTAAGGGTTTATTTATATGGATATTAATGGTTTAAAATGTTAAAAGCTTCAAGGTGGTATGGGACTTTGTCTCAATCTCCTTTCGTTGAGGCATATTTTATTTTATACACAACTTTCTTTTATACGGTGTATAAACCCCTTTGACTTTTACGTTTATTCAAAAGGAATCTTTTTTATACGAAGCGTTTACTAAACGACAAAAGGGAATGTTTTTTTCGTACGTATGCGGCGACAACGACTTCTCCGCCGTCGTGACCGTTATTTGAGTTTCAGCTTCCTCTACAAGCCATACCTTCTTTTTAAAAGAAAAATAAATACCATGTTTTACTTTTCTTCTATTTTAGTATTGAAAATGGTTTTCATAATGTTTTTATATCAATGTGTTATATTGATATCTCGTGATTGAAATGTGGAAATTTTATGTTTCCTTTATGCATATTTTATGTGATATGATTATGTTATGGTTCTTGGGCATTATTATGAACACGGGTGGTTCCGTGATAAACTAAGGGAGAGTGAGCCCGTTATAGCTCTCCAATGCATTGGGTAACGCGAAGGAGTGAAACGTTAAGGTTTCTCCGAAGAGATTTTTGGGAATATACTGTGATGGGTATTCCAAACGTAACCAAGAGGGTTACTCCCTACGTAAGAATGTTATGAATGCCTCAAGTTACCTTTATGTCTTACGATTTCTATGATTTATTCATGATTTGATGAGGTAGGTTAAAGTGACTATGTTTTATGGGTAAAGTATGATTTCATTCTTATGTATATATGAACTCATGTTTCCTTTCCATATTTTTATAACCCTTACTGAGCTTTTTATGCTCATCCCAAGTTTTTGAAATGTTTTTCACAGGTTAAGGGAAAGGTACATGATGTGACGATAGTGTCAAGGAAGTGTCAAGAAAGAATCCGTGTTTTATTTTCAATATGTTTATGTTGATGGGAAGAATGAATACGGTCTTTTATATAACCAATTTGTTTAAATGTGGAATGTAATGCAAGTTTCATGATCTAATTCTCTAAAACTCTAAACCTGAAAAGATCCTCAATGTGTAATCTTGTAATAACTCGAGATTAATTAAGGTTTAAGGCTGGGGCCTTATATTTATTAATTGATTTTTATTCAGTATAAGGTTTGGGTTAAGTTTCCAGAGGTTCCTTTGGGTTTTGAAAAGTTTTATAGGATTTTCTAGAGGTTCATTCTTAGTAGAAACCATGCACCATCTCCAAAAAACTATGCACGAGAGGAAAATTATTATTGGGAAAGAATACGGTTGGTGCACGGTTTATCCAAACCATGTGAGTTCCCAATTGAAACCATGATTCTTGAAGTAGATTGAAAATTACAGTTGAAATGTAACTTATATAAGAATGTGAACCAACCATGTGATGTCTGGCCTTATTATAGTAGCCCCACACAATTGCACATGTTTTGATAAACCGTGTGGCCTAACCATGTGATGTATAGTTAGAAACATTAATATCATGGATATAATTATAATTAATACTTTTTACCCCTATAATCCACAAATACCTCCATAACCTGAATTCCTTTTCCTCTCATGGCTTGAGAGATGATCCCCTTATATCCATGAGTGATTATTAGGTAAATCAAAGTGCAATGGAGGCCCAGATTCATCGATAAGTCATTGTTCTAAATTCTTCTTCTTAGGTATATCCTTCTTCTCTCTTATGCAATATTAAATCTAATCTAAATTGGATTGATTCATGTTCTGTGATGGGTGTATTTATTTTTTATCATTGGATTGATTGAATGATTGGAGATCCAAAGGCAAGTCCATAGTTTCATTGCATCATTATTCATTTTCACCAACTGTTGTGTGGTAAAATGTTTATTCTAAAATTATGATTTTCGATGGAAATCCCGATTGGTATTGGCTTTTGAAAATTTTGGGAAAATTTGTTGGATTTCAGAAAATCCCTTTGGGTTATAATGGTAAAATGTTTATTCTAAAATTATGATTTTGTTTCAATACATGAAATGGTTTGTTTAATTTTGTTAGATTGTAAGGTTTGTGTATTGTTTTTATATGGATTTTGGAATATATGGTCGGTGTGAATTCATTTCAATTATATGTGACCCTATGGAAGGGGAATGTGCCATTGGGGCACCTGGTATTGGTCACCTTATAAGGACTTGGTGGATTGATGAGAGACCTATCATGAGTATGGAACTGTCACTTAAGAATGCATGGATTATGTGGATACAAGGTTATGCGTATGACAAATTATTTTCAAAATGTTTTATGGTTAGTTGATTTATTACCATGAAAAATTGTTTATGACTTTGTTATAAACAATTTTTACTTCTTAAAAATGTTTTATATAAATTGTGATAAGAAACTTTCTCATAGTGGAATGATTTAGGAAGTAATTAGGGAAGTCCTAATGAGTTTAGAATCATCCCCCCTTTTGGGAAGTATTATGCGTTTACAGATTTCATCTATCAAGACATAGATAAAGGTAAGTTATCTTAGTTATTTAGTGATGCTTCTTGATACCATGGGCACGACATGTGAAGTTGGATCTTGGAGTGGGTTGGGTGTTACTGGTTGATGTCACATGGGAGTTTTGAGTTTTTTGGTATTTTTTTTAACTTCATGTATATATTTTGGTTTCGACTTATACTTTGATATGGTTTATTGGTTTTTTTATGTTTTGAGTTTTATTTTGTACTCATGCATGATATAGAGTTTTGGTTTGTTATTGTTTATGTAGTTTGTATGTTTTATCTTTCAAAGGTATAATCATATACCAAATTTTATTAAGGTCCTTGGAATTTATTTCTAGCCTATGGTGTCTTGGGGATGTCTCCTAAGACCTAGTATCACACTCATAACTTCTCAATCCAATGAATATGGGAATGATATTACAAATGGTATTAGACTTGGTCGGTTAGTCATTCATTTTGGGACAAAGGGTAACATCTTGATTGATCCTCTAGATGGAAATTGTATCAGTCTATCTAATGGGATGGTAGTAAGGGTATAAGATTGTCATAACTTGAAATACAGAGCGTAAAATGTCATAACTGATCAATTTATTCTGAACTTTAACTTTTTTGGGTGTTTGGGTATAAGAGTGTTTTAAAACAATTCTTTATGAGTTGTCACCTCATAGTCATGGGTTTATCTGATAAGAGTTTCATAATATGAATTGATAGTAAGACTTCCCATTAGGACTACATTATTCATTTTTGTTTCTATGGTTAATGAAATGGATAAAAAATGATGATTTTTGAAAATAGTGAAAATGGTGTTTTCAAAAAGCATGGTTTTAGTATTTTTAAAAAATGGTTAAGATGTTTACAATGGTTTAATTGTGGTCATATTAGTTTTAATATGAATTTTTTGGTAATTTTTAATTTATAAGTTTTTTTTTTATTTTTTTACTTTGCAAACACTTTTAATGAAAATTGAGAACCCATGAAAGGTCAAAATATAGAGAATCAAATACCGTAACATATATCCAAACCATTGAAATCTAATTTAATCCTATCAGATGAATTATTCTTAAATAATATTCAATGAATTATATTTACCTCTATATTAGGATCATCCTTTATAAGTTATTTAAACCATTAATCCATCTTGTCCCATGTTTGAATGTACTCATCCATTTTTATCTTTCTTAGATTGAATCCTCTTTCTAGAATACAATATTTCTTGTTGATCCACCCCATATGCTCATTATTAGTTTCCACTAGTAACCATCTATTAGAAATCTTATCACCATCCTATTATGAGGTATTAATTGGGAGAAACTCCTATATCATTTCTTCCTTAGAATGTATGATTGGCTCCCAAATTTTGACATTATTTGGAACCTTCCTTCCTGCCTCCTACTGTTGGTCGGCCTGTACAACTTATGTGAGATTATCCCAATCAGTGGTGTTACCCCTATAGGAGTTTCCCACCACCACCTAGTCACCCTATATCTTATTTTAGTCTCCCATTACACCACCATCCATAACTTGTTATTTGGAGACATCTCTATTGGTCATTTCGGGTCCACCCTAAATCATCATACTTAACTTTTGAAATTGCACATTAGCATCGGGTTGGTAGTCCATCTCCTTGGGCCTTTTTTTTCTTGAAATATATATATCTATTAGTTTATGTAGGAAGGAATAATACTTACATTATTTGTATTTATTCCTTTTAATCAGAATAAAACTACATGAATTATTATTTTCTTTTCTCCCCTTCTTCCTCCTCAGACTGTGAATCCCTCTACGATGACTTCCCTCAACACTACCTTATAAAAAATGGATAGAGTTCTCTTCACTTACCTATACCTAGTAGATACCTCTACCTTTATAGTAAACCTCATCTAGGATTGCTTATGGTTTTTTCTGGGACTGACCCTTTAATGGTCAAACCATCAAAATTATTTCCCAACTTAATATTTGGACTGACCTTCCTAGAACCAAACCAATTAGCTTTCATCTCTGCACCCACTGTGACCTTCATTTCATGAATCATGTAATCATGTAAAAATCCTTATTTTGGTGTCTATATAATCACATCATGATAATATTTCAAGGTAGGACACACTATCCCTGTCCCCTGTAACCCCTTTTTATGTGTGGCTCCATTGCCTGTTCTCACAGCCTCCACATAGGGTGTTGCCTTGGATGAATTAAATGGACTTGAGGCACACTTACCCTCAAACCCATTTGAACCAAACATGTTATTCAATTTTGTAACATATAAATCTTGTTTCAACATAATATCGACATACACAAATTTTGATCAATTTCCTTTGGATGAACCTCTTTTCGAGAGGAAACCTCTTTTGCTACTTCACCCAAACCCAGCTGATCGGATTCCTCCATAAAGTATGAAGACTATGGGCTGATAAATATTTGGAACAAGGAGTCATCAAATTGAATATCCTTATAACCAGAATCTAATACAAACTGTCGACCATAGACACCAAAACTTAAACAAATAAAAAACAATCAAACCACTTCTCAAAAAGACTATTTTCTTATATCACAAGTATTTATCAACCACAATCCATTCATAGTCAAATGTAATTCATGAAAAATCTACTTAGATTCCGATTTTTGCAGATATTGGGAGACACACGACATGAGTTCTACTATGAAATCCAAAAAAATGACCCACTAAATTCACAAACTTTTGAATGATTAAGGGATTATGAAATAGAAGGTAGAGTTTGGGAAAAATAACTAAAATTTCTATCATCAGTGAGTTTTGGTTCATATGAAAATTATAGGACCACCTAAAAAAGAAGAATCTTAATCCATTATAGGCATGGGTTTCACCGGACCAAGACAATATCAAATTATTCTCTAAATAAATTCAAATTGTTATATGCCTGTCATTAAGAATAATGACTGTAACTAATTCTTATAAACCCCAAGATTCAAATATGAACCTATAAAAAATTTCGAATGATTAATTTAATTGTTTAAATAGAGAAACCAATGTTATACTTAAAAAAGAAAAGGCATCAGTAAACTCCAAAGATAAGAGGGAAAGTTGTGGAAGTCCATAAAAAAATCAGGATCTTTAAGTAAAAGAGAAATTTGAGGGAAGGGAAGAAGAAAATATGGGTTGGAAATGGGATAGAAATAATGAGGTCAGATTTCCATGGGGAATGAAAGAGGTACCTCCCCTTCCCATGGGGGATGGACCGACATAACCGACATCACCTCCCAGGGCATGATGGAGAAGATGATACTCTAACTGAGGAGATCAAAATAGTGTTGTTTTTTGGTTATAGTTAATGGAATTGGGTTTTCATCATAGAAATCTGATGGAGGAGGATACTTAGAATGTGGTTTCACCTGAGCCACAGGTTAACCAAAATATAGTCTAAGATTTTTATAATATTTTCAGTATGTGGATAAGGGTAATAGGAATGATGAACCTTGAAAAGTGAACCATTCAGTTTAGATCCAAAATAAGAATATAACAGTCCTTCAGGTGGATTCAGATACAAAAAGAGAAGAATTATTATTAAATTGGATTACTTGAGTCATTTATTTCCTAGGGACACTAGAATAGATGAAATTAAATTTAGTAATGTATATTATTGTAGATTTGGCATGACAATGGTTGGAATTAGCAGTTCAGGTTAAATTTGACCAAGTAATGACATGGGAAGATTTTGAAGGATTGTTTAACTAGAAATTCAATCCTCACACCTTTAATATTTATAGAAGAAAGGAAATCTTCAGTTTGAAGTAATAGAATATCTTAATGACAGAATATCTGGTTAATTTTTTGAATTTATTCCTCTTTTCCCAAAAAGTTTCTATAAGTGAATGCTTGAATGTACTTTTTTTTGAGTCAGGGTTGAGGTTGGATATTTTATCAAATATTTTCATTGTTTATATAATATATTACAAAGAAATCATCAATAAGGAGATGGTTATAAAAAGGGATAAATCATGAAATATAGTTACTGGGAGTATATTTATTCCTATAAGAATAGGTGGGAACAATAATGATGTGAATAATAGGAAGAGGGAAACGAATTTCGAGAGTGGTAGTACACATCATAATCAGACCATGGGGTCAATAAACATTTCTCCTCGACCAAAAAGTAAGTAAGGATGTCTTCAATGAGGTTATTTCAACATTATAAAGATAGATTGTATGACACTACCTAGAAATTGTCAGAATTGTAACCATATAGGACATATTTAGCACTATTATCTCAATTATATAGGGATGGGTTCTATAGGAACATCTCATGGTTCCCAAACAACATATGATTCGATGGGATGTGTATAGTAGAATAATTTCCATGACCAGAACCAAGTGAGGCAAGGTGATTATAGGAAAATTATGACTCCAAAACTAGTGGAATATTAATAGGGTTACAAAGATAAAGGTTCAGTGAGTAATAAATTAAATGGATATAAGATAGTGATCATGGATGATTAATTTGTTCCTTCAACAATGAGAGTTACGATTCTTT
Source organism: Viscum album (assembly GCA_963277665.1). NCBI lineage: Eukaryota > Viridiplantae > Streptophyta > Magnoliopsida > Santalales > Viscaceae > Viscum > Viscum album. Next base: position 164,490,574 of record OY728144.1, read on the forward strand.
TGAATTCTTTGATTATGTAGGATTTTTTTGATATGGGTGTGCCTCACTCATTGATTTCTTCTATTTTTGTTGATCATATGGGTTTTAATTTTGATATAATGCCTTCTATTTTAAAACTAAAATCTCATCTTTGCCAAATAGAGTTTAAATCATTCATGTGTAAATATTTTTCTAAAACTATCGATGCTGTTGAGTTGCTTTGAGATTTATCTATGCTTGATATGAATGTGTATCTCATATTTTTTTTATGGATTGTTTGAAATAATTCAATGTACACATGTACTGTTATTCCTAAAAGGTTAGTTTATTATATCTTGATGGCATCAAGCATCTCTTTAGTGGAGATTGCGATGAAATGGAAATTGGAGCATGACATTTAGCGCTGATGGTTGGAACCATTATTTACCAGTTGGAAGTTCTTACCTTAGAATATGTGGATGAGATTGGGAATTGATATTTTTCAAATATTTTTGACAATTTTCTTGATGTTTTCCCTGATAAATTCTTAGCTTTTCCACCCAAAATAAAAGTGGAGTTTGCGATTGAGATCCTACCTGGGACCAGTCCTACCTCACTTCCATCTTATAGGATGACACCAATAGAATTGATGTAATTTAAAGTTTAGTAAGAAGAATTATAAAGAAAAGGGTTCATTCAACCAAGAATGTATGCATGGGGAAAACCAATTTTGTTTTCAAAGAAGGAAAATAAAACTCTTTAGATTTGCGTGGATTATCAGAAGCTTAACAAAGTAATGATAAGGAGTCAATATAATATTCATTATTGATGATCTGTTTGATCAATTAAGGGGATCCCAATGGTTCTCTAAAATTGTCTTATATTCATGGTATCAGAAACTTTGAGTTCAGAAGGAGGATATTCCAAATATAGTTTTCATATATAGAATGACCATTATGAATTTCTTTTTTAGGCCTTTTGGACATACAAATGCACCAATAATCATTATGTAATTGATGAATCAAAACTTTAATAGGTATATATATTCCTTTTTTGTGGCGTTTTTAATGATATAGTGGTGTATTCTATGAAAAAAGAAGACAATGAACAACACTTGTCTACAGTTTTGGGTGTCTTGTGGGCACATCAGCTGTATGTCAAGTTACTAAAGTGCGATCTCTATATACAAGAGGTGTTTGTTCCATGGCCTTGTCACCTTTTTATTGATCTTTAAAATATAGAAGTTGTTATCTCTTAGAAACAACCCATGAATGACTTTAAGATACATAGTTTTTTTTAACTTAGTAGTATACTATATAAGTTTTTTACATGATCTTTCTTTTTTAACCTCACTAATTACAACTTTAATGAGGAAAGAAATTCATTTACAATGGATCAATGAATGTCATGAATCATTTTAATAAAATAATTTTAGACTTAAATTATCACAAATCCTAACATTTCCAAAACCTAGATGGGGATATTTATTCTTTTGTGATGCATTGGGATCTAGTTTTGGATGTTTTCTCATGTTTGGAGATCATGTTGTTGCTTTTGGTTCATGGTAGTTTTAGTTATATAAGAAGAACTACCCAACAAAAAATTTGGAATTTGATGTTGTGGTCCATAATTTAAAGACTTGGAGTCATTACCTTCTTGGTGATAAATTCACAGTTTTTATGGATTATAAAATTTTGAAACAAATTTTCACACAAAGTGATTTGAATTTAAGGTAGCGTGGGTGGATAAAGTATCTACATAGGTTTTACTTTGACTTGATGTATGTACTGTGTAAAGGTAACACTATGGAAGATTCATTTATTATTAATTAATATAATCAATTGGATAAAAAGGATTTATAAAAGTATAAAATAGTGTCAGTCTAATAGTATATGCATTTAAATTGCTCAGACCAAGGTGATGTTGTAGTTTTCTTTCCAGTTTTTTTGTTCCTAATTTGGTTGATCTGGTTAGAGTTTCTCAAACATCTGATCCTAAATGTTATTATGAGATCAAAAATATATGGTGGGGAGACCATTGAGTGATGGAATATAGATGGGAGTTCAATGTTGTGATTCAGAGATCAGATGGTCATACCTTTGGCTTATTAGGAAAAATTTATTAGTGCATACCACCATTTGAGATGGGATGTTCACCTTGGGATTCAAAAAATATATAAAACACTGAAAACATATTTTTGGGGGGTTAAACTGAAAATAGAGGTATTGGATAATGTCTTCAGTTACATTAGTTATCAATAGTTTAAGGTATAACATCGATTTCCAACTGTTATGTTACAATATTTTCCGATTCTCATGTGGAAGTGGGAGGAGATAATAATGGATTTATTAATAGGCCTACTTAGAATGGTTCGAAAAAAAAATGCAATATGGGTGATAGTGGATTGGCTCAAAATGTTGACTCACTCTATCCCTATTCATAAAACTAATATTGTGGAATACTTGTAGAAACTCTAAATTTAGGAAATTATAATGATACATGGTGTTCTATTCTCGATTGTATTAGACCAAGACCCTAGGTATACATATCATTTTTGAAAATAATTTCAAAAATCCATTGGAATACAGTTGACTATGAGTATTTATTATTGTCATAGAATGGACAGAAAGTATAAAAGAACAATATAAATGTTGGAGGACATGCTCAAGGCTTGTGTGGTGGATTTTGGTTGATCTTGGTAGGATTATATACCTTTAGTGGAGTTCTCATTGAATAACTATTATCAGGCCTTGATACACATGGATACTTTTGAAGAATTGTATGGGAATCCTTAAAATTCACTACTTTGTTCGGTGGAAACAAGTGAGGCTTCACATATTGGACCCAACATTGTGCAAGAGACATTATAGATGATTCTGTTGATCAGAAAGAGGATAGATATGGCTCATAGTAATCAAAAATCATATGCAGATCATTATCAAAAAACATTGTTATTTGAGGTGAGTGGTCATGTGTTCTTGAGAATCTCTCCAAGGCCTAGGCATCATCATTTTGGTAAGAAAATAAAGTATTATCCTTGGAATATAGGCCCTTTTGAGATACTTGAATAATTTTTTGTTGTGTCATATTGACTGGATTTTCCAGTATGATTCAGTTCAATACAACATGTGTTTTATGTATCTCAATTTAAGAAGTACCAAATGATCTTGAGCATGTGATTTTATGGGATAACATTGACCTAGATCTAGATGATACATTTATTCATGCATCAGTATGGTATATTGATAGGAAATATAAGGTATTGTATGAAAAAATCATCACTCTAGTGAGGGTTTTATGACAACATGGTCAGATTCAAGATTAAACATGATAGTGTGAGAAGAGAATTTTAGAGCAGTGACCTGAAATTTCTAGGAAAACATCATTTTTATACTTTTTAGGTACAAAAAGTATAATGGTGTGGAGAATTTTTCACCCCTAGTTTTACGTACATGGCCCTTTATTCATGTATTTTAAGTTATTTTATATTTTTTGGGTTATTTTTTGGGAGTTTTTGTGGGGTTTTTATGGTTTTGGAGGCTTTGAGAGAGGTGAAAAGTTTGTGCATAATTAGTATAGACTGTGCACCATATCAAAGAAACCATATGAGGGAATATAGTGAGCATTGGTCAAGCTTAAGATTGAAAATCATGTTTCTTGAAACAGATGGAAAATCACATTTAGTGCATGATTTTTCTAATTATTTGATCCAACTATATGAGGTGTTTCCTTAAGATAGTATCACCGCATGAATGGAACATGATTTTCCAAACAGTGTGACCTAACCACACAATATAATGTTGTAACCCCTAAAAATGTGGATCTAATCATAATTAAGCATCCACACCCACTCTAATTCCCTAATCCCACCATAACCCAAATTCCCTTTTCTCCTAAGGCTTGAGATATGACCCCCTTCAATATAAGAGCAATTCTTAGATGAATCAAAGTGTGTTGGAGGCCCGGATTCATCGGTATGTCATAATTATTTTTCATTATTCTTAGATATAGCCTCCTTATCTCTAATAAAATCTTAAATCTAATATATGATGGATAGATTCATGTTTCTTATGGGAATATTGATGTTTTATCATTGTATTGATTGATGGAATTGAGATCCAAGGATGAATCTAGAGTTTTGTGTGTGTTGTTCTTCGTTTTCACCAAGCATTGTGAGGTAGGTGGATTCTTAATTATCTCCACTTGATTTATAATTGGAAGGGTTAGTTTTATTTAAATGTTTTGATTAAAATTTTGGAGAAATTATTGTGTGATTCTTGGTGGACATCCCGATTTTCATTGTCTTGGGAAAATTGTGGGAAAATTTGTTGGATATCCAAAAATCCCTTTGGTTTATAATTTTAAATAATTTATTTTAAAATTATGGTTTTGTTTTGACGAATGCAAATGTTTTATTGAAATTATTTGAAGAAATAATGGGTTTTAGAATATTTTTACATGTATTTTGGCATATATGGTTGGAGTGAGTTTATTTGTATTAGATGTGACCCTTTGGACACAATGTGTTCCATTTGTGAACCTGGTGTTGGTCACCTTGAGATGACTTGTTTGATCAAAGAGAGACCAATCATATGTCTAGAACTGTCACCTAGGCATGCATGGTGTGTGTAGAGACATGGTCATGGGCATTCAAAATTATTATAAAAAGGTTTTATGATTAATTTATCATTTTCCAAGGAAAATTGTTTATAGATTTGTTATAAACTCTTTTTAATACTTAAAAAAATTTTATGTAAATTCTGTTATCACTTTTTTCTGTTGGTGTGAGTTGATAAGTCATTGGGGAAATCCTACTGGGTTTAGACACACCCCATTCTTGGAAACTATTGTACATTTTCAGATGTTATCTATTGAGACACAGGTAAAGGCAAGGTATCTCAGTTGTTTAGTGATGTTTCTTGATACCCTGGGAATGGCTTGTGGAGTTGTATCTTGGAGAGGGTTGGGTGTTTCTGGTTGATGTCACTTGGCTGTTTTGAGTTTTTTGGTATTTTGGTTCTTTTCAAGTATGAATTTTGGTTTCTTCTTGTATTTTGATATGGTTTATTGTTTATTTATATTTTGAGTTTTATTTAATACTCGTGAATCATATAGATGTTTGGTTGGTTATTGTTTATTTAGTTTGTATGTTTTATCTTTCAAAGGAAAAATCATCCCCCAAATGTTCTTGAGACCCTTGGAATTTATTTCCATCATTTGGTCTCTTTGGGATGTCACATATAGCCAAGTAATACACCCATCACTTCTGAATCCAATGAGGAGGGGTGAGATGTAATATATATTCTATTGACTTTAGGATAATCCGATGTGTTTCTTAATTGACTTGACCTTTCTGCCATTTCTTCAACTAGTTTATGTCAGAATGACTTACATTTAACAAATTTATCCTAGTATATGAGTGTTCTATATTTATTCTCATATAAATATTCAAAAGGATCCATTTTAATTCTCAAGTGAAGATATTTTTGTATGAAAACATTAACAAAGGAAGATATTGATGCTATCCTCATTTGAAGTCTATAGAGAAGACCCTCAATATTTCCTCTAGTGTCTGGATTGTTGTTGCCTTTGAAGTTTAATTTGTATTTTTTGTCAATTTTAATATGTGATGTGAGTTGAATGGAGAAGTTTTGTTTGTCAATATATGACTTTATTTGTATTTAATGTTTAAATACACTTGTAAGAAGTCTTGGATTTGTTTATAAGGCCTTGAGTGAGTTTGAAAAGGTTCTAGTACAGAATTAGAGAAATATGGAAATTCAACATCTGTATAAAGGTAACTCAAGGAGCTGTGTAAAGGTATCACACGTGCCATGTGAAGGTAGTGGAAGATACCTATAGTTAAGTAAAGGTAATCCTAGAATAAAACTGGTTAGTTAAAGGTATTGTGATATTTACACTACCTATGTACATGTAGTCGAGTATTCTATGTAAAGGTAATGAGGAAGACCACTTTCTATGTAAAGGTAACTTCAGTCAGTGGATCTGTGTAAACATAAGCTATGTAAAGGTACACTGTACTATCAATATAAGGGTGGTGTGAATTGTCCATGTAAAGGTAATTTAAAGACTCTATATAAAGGTAATCCTTGATTTCTATTACCTTCATGAAGGTGAAATCGAGTTTTTGACTCTACATAGGGGTAATTGAAGTTTCAAGATGGAAAAATAAGGGTAATGAATTATTGAGATTTCATAATATAATATATTCAGAATAAATGGGATTTATTTAGATGATAGTAATAAGCTAATATTAATGGATTCAATTCATTAAGAAATAAAAAATCATTTTGTTTCATGCTACGTTAACAACATCAATCCAAATTCTATATTGTAAAGGAGAAGAGATCCATTATGAATAAATGGATATGGAGTTGTAGGAAAATATGAAATGAAGACACCACCACACCATAATGTATTTTTAGTGGTTTTTTTATGAGTGTTTTGGGTGATACATACACCCATGATACCTAGCTATGCTGTGGATCAGGTCGTGGTTCAGGAAGAAATGATTTTTAAAGTAATGAAAAAGATGAAAATGAAGTATTCTAGTTTTTTCAGATCATAACTCTTTGAGTGGGTTTTTATGAATCTTCAACATATATATTTGTATAATAATATTTCAGATATAATAAATTCATTTTGTAATTATTTTAATGATTTATGTTATGTCCATGAGAATGAGAAGTGTTCCACACTCGAGAAGGAGTTTCCATGTCCTATACACATGCATTAGAAAATGCATGCATACATGGATGGTAATATTATAAAAGAATTAAATTGTTGTCATATTTGTGATGATTCTAAGATCACAATAATCAAATATTTTTGAAGGAATAAATACTCATTATTATGAAATTTTCATAGAAATAAATGACTTATATTTTAATAAGTTTAAATGAGAAATTAAATTAGAAATTCATTGACCAATTTAAAAAGAATAAATCACTAGTTACTTATAATGTCGATGTTTCCATATTTTTATTAGGGAATACTATCCATAGTATTATGATAATAATATTCATGATATAATTATTGATAATATAAATAAAAAATGCCTTTAAAGAAGAATGCGATAACCTTGATAATTATTGGGAGGCTGATACAATATAGTATTTAAGAGAAATAAGGAGTTAAATACTAGAGCTGTTAATAAAGAAGACGATTTTCTATTAATTCAAATATTCATAAAAGTTGAGGAAGATTTAGATCACTTTAGATCAAAATGAAGTCTCAATATCAACAAATCATATTAATACTATCATCTATTGAATATCTTTAAGAATAATACTCATGCATACATGATTATCCTTATGATCATGGAGGAGGACCATCATGAATAAGTGGAAAGAACACTAAGAGAAAGAAAAAGTAATTTCTATGTTCGATAATATTTTTTTAGGAGTTGTTTTGATGGATATATTCCATAAATATTTATTTATATATGATATATATATACTATTTTGTATTGCAATCATATTTTGATTTCCATGCAAAATGAGTGTATTATTCCATGCAGGCTATACTGGACACTTGATCAATTGTCTAACAAGTATTTCATTTAAAAAACTATTTCATAAGATGAAAAATATGATATGAGTGTGAATTCATGTAGTTAATACAATTTTCATGGTAGAAACTTTCTTAACAGTTATTAGAATATGTGAAATGTTCTCAAATGAGAGGAAAAGTTTGATGTGTTGGAGCAACTTCTTCCTAAGAAACAAAATGGTGACTCTATTAAAGAAAATAATTTATATAACTTTGATAAAAATATAAACTATATATAGGAATTATCCACACTCTTACTCATTACCATGGATTCTAAGTTGAAAAAAAATGCGAGACACTAGATTCCTATCAAATAATATATAACCTAAAAAGGATCTTTAATGAGAAAGTTAGGCATGTACTGTCTGAAGTGTTAAAAGAACTTTTTTTGTGAAGGATTTCATAAGTTACCTCAGCCTCCACTAATGTACTCAATATTATTGGGTACATCAATGAATTGAAGAGTGTAGGTTCACCTCTTAAGATTTAATTGTCCATAGATTTCATTTTTCAATCACTATCTGAAAAGTTATGGAAGTTTTTTTCATGAAATATAACATCATTGGACCTCGTAAACCTTTACCTAATCTCCCAAATATATTTATTATTTCTCGGCAAGACATGGGGGTCCGAGATCAATTATGATTCTGATGGTACAAAAATATAAGAGTAAATATTTTGTCCAAAAGGGGAAGATAAGTGGGCATGGAGAGTCCAAACCATCACCCAAGCCCAAGAAGAAGAAAAGAGAACAATGTTTTCATTATAAAAAAGTTATCCAATAGAGAATAAATTATCCAGATTCCCAAAAAGATTGTAAAATGTCTATTTGAAGGTCCACATAAGGTATAAATGTTATTTACTTCAATTTTTTTTATAACAGAGATATGGTATCAACTGTATATTTTACAAAATCTGCAAATACAAAGGTGGTCAGAAGATGAAGAATGATTGAAGATAAAATCATTATGTTTTTCTAATATTTTGAGAAAAGGAGTTGTTGTATTGGTGACTTGGATATTTCAAGCTTAGCTATATATATTATAAGATGTATAATTTTCTCATTTTTCTCCAGAGAATTCCATATAAAAAATGGTTATTTAGGTTCATGATTCATATAGTTTATGATTTTTTCAATTCTATAACATGCTTCAAGGGAGGAAAAAATGGATTTTTATGCTTAATTAATTCATCCTATTATCATTTAAGGAGATGTATCGATAATATGATTGAATTTAAGAAACTTTTACTTGATTTTCTCAAAGTGTTGTGGATAAATGAACCCTGAATGTGGTGTTTATGTTTCAGTAATGTATGGATAGTGATAGTGCATATATTTTTAGACCAGAAGAATAAAATCTAGTTTAAGGGTTCAATAATGTTTCTTCAAGAATCCAATCAAGATAATTGAAATCTATAGTTTTTTTAGGAAGGAGAAAAAATAATTCTATATGACCATATAATTAAATATACCAAAAAAATGTTTATAAAACTCCATGGTATGTATGTGTCATGTATGAATGTTATAGAAAATAATTTTTCAATTCGAAATGTATATGATACCAAATGCATATTTTATAATTTTTTTAAATATATAAGAGTTTAAAATCATACTATAATTGATAGATCTTGTAGTTTATATTTGTAGAGTTGATACATCAAAATTGAACATAAAGGAATGTTTCATGCTCAGATAAATCTAATTAGAGGATATGTGTCTTCTTATAATTTACTTTATATGATAGGGGAAGTGGTTCAATAAGAAAGAGTTTTTAAGAAAAAATTTGGGATGATTGATTATAGACATGGTTTAAGAATCATCATATTCTGTAACATACTTGAAAAGAAAACAAGGATAAAAGTGTTTATCCTACTATTTGTTAAAATATTATGGAATGTGATTCCAACACCTTAGAGTGAAATATTTTAAATAATTATTATCTTTTCAACGAAAATTCTTCTAACACAATGAATACCATATATGACATGGAAACAATAGTTTTTTTAAAAAAAATTCACTAATATGAAATAAGTATTATTTCATGTCATAGATGGTTTTTCATATCTTAATAGGATATTCTAAAAGAATGTAGTATCTATGAACCTAGTGGGAGTATGTTTATACTTAGATAAGTTTAAATTTAATAAACAAAAGATTAGAATAGTCTATTATTAAAAATTATTTTCACTTAATATTTGATATAGTTTAGGATAAGGGATGATAAATAAAAATTTAAAGAGTTACATTTAGTTACTATAATAGAGTAAATGTCACTTTTTCCTAAAAGTATTTAGGTTATTTGGGTATAGTAATAATGTAAAATTTATATTATTTTAATGATTTGAGGAAAACGTTTTATGGAAAGAGTTCCAAGGATAATGATGACGCGCTTAGAAAGAGTTATAAGTAGAAAATAAAATCTAACATCATAACATCTAATGTTTTGAAATTAAGATGTTTTAATATATTTATAGAGTTAAATATATAAGAATATGATTCCTAAATATCAAATTATTAAAATTGTCTTACCTAATATACGTTTCTCACTAAAGAGTTAGTGAGAGTGTTTTATCAAATGGTCACATATAAATGTTTTAGAAATTACATATGATGCAATGAGTTAAAAAAACCACAAAAAATGAAGCCACATTAGGCTTATTTGGCTATCTTTAATATATGATATGGTAGAAAAAGTCTTATTTTGTGTATGTTAAATATTATTAAAAGAGTTTTAAGAATATTAAATGTATCACAATAGATGAAGTAAAATCTCTAATTTATTATTATTCTATATTGGATGAATATATATATATATATATATTGATATTGATTTCATCGAGTGTAATGACAATTGACCTCTCAAACCATGACTTTGAGTTATACCTAACCGATGTTTATCATGGATTATTATAGGTTATGGACAAATTTTAATATTAACATGAGTATGATTCTTTAATAGATATACCAAATATTCTTATAAGTTAAAAAAAGAATAATATTTTGTGTGTGTGCTAGATAACCTACTAAGTATACCACATGAAGTGTCATACACATGTCTTTGGAGTACTAGGGGTGCATGGATCATATTTGAGTACTCATTACCTAAGGTTAGTGGGATACCTAGAATGAAATCCTTCAATTTTTGATAATCTACTTACAAAAGTCTACATATTGACTTAGATAAACAGGGTAGTTGGGCATATTGTTGATCATGTATTCAACTATATCTCAAACAAGATGGATTTTGAACTATTTTATGATGAGTATGACATATGGTCCCTCAATTGAGATAGACTGTAGAGTGTTCAAATGTACCTATAAAGTACATATAATGATATTATATATTTGGATAAGGGGCGTGTGATGTACTTATCCATAAGGGTGAATGACATGTGATGTACTTAATGACCAATTTATTATATACTTTGATAATGAAGAATATATGAATTTTTAACATGTTATTGGCATGCTCCATGTACTATGGTCAAAAAATTTATTGGAAAAATAGAAAATATGATAATTCACATTTTCATATGATGAAAATTGATGGAAAAATTTATGGAAATGCATGTGTTTGATGGAGATCACACCAGACCCCTTTAAATATTGAGTATCATTGATGATTTTCTAGACGTCTCTCTTTGCTTTAATTTATGGGTTTGGTATTTCCTATTTGTTTTCAATGTTATAATGGCCTACGAGGTTACACTTTTTTGTTAACTAAATAAGGATTGAGTTTGGCTTAGAGATATAATCTAAAAATGTTTTAGTGTTAATACAAAATTGTTTTTTATGTGTATTCAAAAGGTATTATATAACATCCCGTCCCTCACCCATTGGATCAAGAAGATGATGAGTGCCATTAACCTTATGTGACATCCCCATGAAACCAAAGGTCAACAATAAGTTTCAAGGTCTTAAAAGAATACTGGGGGAAGATTTGGTAATATGAAATACAACAAACTTCCAATTTAATATATAATCATCCAATAAGTCTATATGATTCATGAGTATGAATAATACAACTCATGGTAATAGAAAAAGACAAGACAATATCAGAGTGACAGTGGAAATAAAATATATCCACTAACAAGTTCAGAAGACATCATAAACCCAAAGACACTGAAGTAGCATCATCCCAAGCATCAATCTCACCATCTCTATGCTCCAACTCCACATGCCTTGCCCAATGTATCAAGATGCCTCACCAGAGTAGTAGGGAACCTTTCTCTTTACTATGTAACTAGATATAATAACTATAAATAGATCAAATTTCCCAAGTAGGGGGTGAGTATATCACTCAATATGCATTCCTTAGAGACTTCCCAAGGCAGGTCAGTAGGATAAGAACATGCACCACTATGTATGACTAAAGATTTTCCATATCATTTCATATCACATAAAACCTTTCTTTACTTTATTTTTTTTCAAACATATTTATTGCATCAAATCCAAACTGTAATTTTAAAACCATAATTTAAAAATTATAAAAGAAGAGGTTTTACAGAATCCATCTAAAAACCCATGTTCCCAATTCACTAATAAAAGGGGCTTTTCTTCAAGAATCAATCAATGTTTTGTTTGAAAATACAAGAATAAAATTTCAATAAATCTAAGTCTTAAAGTTCTAGAACAAGTAGAAATGATAGAAAATGCACCTACCTTTTAACGGATGATAAAAATGAATAGAAAAACCAAGAACTTTGAGATCCAGGGATCAAAACACCTCCCATTAAATATATCTAACAATATCACATCAATTTTCAAATCATATCACATAGATCTATCTATAACAGAATGGATCTATGTCTTTGATAGAGAGTAAATAAAATTATATCTAATAATGTAAAGGAATAAAATGGACTTACCATTGATTCTAGATATCTAACACACATTGATTCATTAAAATCCACCTCCAAACCAAAGGGAATATCCAAGGGATCCTAGAGGATTAAAGGAGTATGGGAACCTATGAAAATAGAAGAATAATGAGGGTTTTGGAGCCTTCATCTGAATTAAAATAAAAAATTTGTAGTATTAAATACACATCACATTGTTTTTCGAACCATGTGCCAACTATGTTCATGGTACTAGAAAGGATTAAAGGATCCACATAGTTTTACAAATAGTGTAGTGATAATGTTCCATGTCCATGCCCTCACATAGTTGGATTAATTAATTTGAAAAACCATCCACCCACCATGATTCTCCAATTGTATCCACTGATATGCATTCCCCTAGCATGTGCACAGTTTGGAAAAACCATGCTCCTACCACGAACCTGACGAGTGAGTCCCAACATCACATTGCATAGTTTCCTATAGATTGTGCACAATTTCTTGTAACTGTTGTCAAACCATATACCTCCAGAAATAGTTCAAAAACATTACAAAACCTTCCAGAAACTCCAGAAACTCAACCCATGTGTTTTATAAGTTAAAAGTACACAATAAAAGGGTAAATTAATTAAAAGTGAATTGTTACATTCTCCTCACCATTGGATTATTCATCCTCAAAATGTAGAAGAGTAAAATTGTTCTCTAATATATTGGGGCACTACTATGACGTTTTCTTTTCACAATCACATGTATCTTCCTGAATCTAACTATTTTTCCATACAACTCATACTAAATATATTCTTTTTCCCATTTAATATATTTTGTTGTCTATCCATAATTCATATGGGCACATTAATTAATGTATAATCTAGTACAAGATCAATATGGTCCCATCAAATGACATGGTTAGGATCAGTTTTGTACTTATTTAATTGAGATACAAGAATAAAATTGTATATAGAACTAAAACTTGGTGGTAAAGTCAGCTGATAAGCCACATAACCAACGCATTAATGGTTCTCAAAAGGGATAATTTAGTGAGGATATAACTTTCATTTCCTATAAAAATGATGATTCCCTATCCTTAGAGAGATTTGCATGAAAATATGATTGACCATGTCAAATGATAACAATCATTGATAACAGTTTGCATATGATTTATGACAACTCTGAGCTATCACCATCCTCTTTATGATCATAAAAATATTCTCCGTTGTCTCATAGATAAGGCATGGTCCCATAATTGAAGTCTCGCCTATTTTCACCCAGAAAATTAGAGAATGACATGGATGACCATACAAATATTTAAAAGAGGCATGTGTATAAAGGCCCGAAAGCTGTTATTGTATAATAACTATACTAATAAACTATGATCCTACAATGAGCCTATAAAATACATATGAAAAGATCTATTAATGTCTTCCAATTTTTGGATCATCTATTTAGATTATCCATTCATTTGAGGTTGATAAGATGTTATCATGGTCAATTGGGTCCCAAGGGCTATCTATAAGGACTTCCAAAAACAGGATGTAAACCTGAGGTATTGGTTAGACACAATCAAAACTGGTATGCCGTGTAACTTTAAAATTTCCCAAATGTGAATCTTTGAAAAGTATTCCATCATATTAGATTCATGAATAGAGATAAAGTGATGTGACTTCATGAGCCAATCCAAAATCACCCATATGGAATCATGTTTTTTAAACTATTTTTGGAAACCTATGACAAAATCCACAGATATTTTCTCCCATTTCCCTGTGGGGAAGGTAAAGAAAGAAATGTTCTAGCTGGTCATTGGTGCTCTACCTTGACTTTCTAATAGGTGGGGAATATCGAGACAAACTCCAACGCTTTCCTATTCATTCCCACCTAGGAAAACTATGAACTCACTATTTTATACATCTTTTGAATACAATGATGAAAAACCCATATAAAATGGTGGTTGACATTAATAAGTTATTCCTAATAAGTTAGAAAAACCTCAATCTAATCTATAAAATGAAACACAGATCTCCTATATGACATTAATATTTCAATGGTCTCCCCACATTGAGTTTTGGACTTAGGGTTAAACATTCAGGATAAGACGTTTGAGCATGTTTAACTAGATCAACCATATCAAGAATAAGATAAACATGAAATTAAACAACAATATCACATTTATCCACATAATCCAGATGCATCTCATCTATGAATGTAATTAGCTACGACTGATATAAAGACACTTTAGACAATTGATTATATGAATTTCGACTCAACTAATTAACCACATAATTACATTTACTCAGTGTATGCATAAAGTCAAAGTCAAACATCCATAGATATTTCATATATCTTATTTTCCTTAAAATCAAATATTTTTGTAAGAAAATTAGTTTTAAGCTCTTATAATCTATAAACAACCTGAATTTATTAGAAAAAGATAGTAGCGCCTTGTTTTTAAGGAATGAACTACAAAAAATAATTCAAAATCATGTTCTAGGCAGTTTTTTCACATGAACATGCTACTGTCATTAGCTATACGCTATAAAATGATCTACCAACACAAGGATACATTCTAACCCAGATTTAGAAACATCACCATAAATTACATACATTTCTCTCAACTCTTGTAATGAAAGGATAAGTGCTGATTTAAGCCAAAATTTGAGGTTTTGAAACGTTTTCAAGCACTCATCTATCATTTTAAAAAGGAACACGTTTCCTTTTTAAAATTGTTATCAATGAGGAAGGTCATTAAAAATCAAGGACAAAGCATTGATAATATCATAATAAGACAATGATACCATATATCTCAAAATACTCTTCAGTGGTTTCCAGGAGATAACAACTTCTAACTTTTTATAATATATATAAAATACTCTTTCATAGATGACTTGGTCATGAAAACATACTTATTGTTTCTAGAAACCAATATTTGAAAGATTATTATAAAGGAGATGTTCTCTTAAGATACCAAACACTGTAGACAATTTTTTTTCATGAGTAGACTTAGCCCTAGAATATACCCGAATATCATCGATGAAATGCACTATAAAGAAGTTAAATATACCTCTTAAAGTCTGAATTAATTTTTTATATAAATACCATTGGTGAATTAATAATACCAAAGGGCATAGATATTTATTCATAGAGACCATAATATCTCCTTAAGAGTGACCATAATGGCTCTTGAAGGTTTTATTTGGTTTGTACTCTCTCTGAACACATAGGTGATGATAACCTAATTATAATTAAATTTTAGAGAACCATAGGGCTCCCACAAATCGATCATAAAGGTCATAAATTTATGGAAGAGGATATCAATTATTTGTCATTATCTATTTGAGTTTACAATAATCCACAAAAATCCAAAGATTTTCATCTTTATTCTTTGTCAAAAGAACCAGTGATGACCACAGATATATGGTCAATAAGATGATAAATTTTCTTTAGAAAATCTTTTAGTTAGAATTTCAGTTACATTAATTCTATTGTTTTAATACTACAAGATAGAAGTGAAATAGGAATGGTCCCAAATATGATATCAATCATAAATTCCACTTCTATTTTAGGTGGCATCCCATATAAATTATTGAGAAAGGCATAAGGAGATTGGTCAATGACGGTGGTAAAATATAAATGTCCCATTTCATTATCATATGACAAAATAATTGATTAAAAATTCTAAGAGATAGTCCCAATCACTGGAACTAAAGTTCCTACTCTATTTTCATTGACACCATAATCTCCTTTAAAGATATGCTTACCACCATTGGAGGTTGTGAAATTTAATTGTCAAGAATAACCATAAATATGGCCCTTGAAGGAAGTAAATCAATCCATTCCCAAAATGTGGCCATATATATCCATTTCAAGAAGATGGAAATCCGAAAACAATTCATCCCCATAGATAGTTATAGAATAGGCTACACACTTAAAGGATCTACACTCACATTGACTGAGAGATGTTTTAATTTTCAAGATAGAAGACATCATCACAAGAGGCAAATCCATATGTTCCACAATAGGAGAAGTAATGAAAGAGTGGGATAGAAACGTATCAAACCAATATTTCATGATAGTGGAATTAAAAATAATCATAACTCACACCATTTCTTGACCGTATTGATCCCGCAGAATCATTTTATTGACACCATAAACCATATTACTATCTTTTACCTCATACTTTATTCCTTTTTCAGATTTCATAACATGAGGAGTCAAGGTGTTCCTAGAATCACCTAGAATCATTTGTTTCTATGGATGGGAATTTTTTCGGTGAGATTATTCAGTCGAAGCACTAGTTATCTAAGATATATGAAATATATCTCCAATAACTAACTCTGGAGTGCTATGACTATAATGTTGAATATTTCCCATATGATTATAGGTGGATCATGATCAAGGTGGAACCATAAAATCTATTTTTTTGAGAAGTTGAACTATATTTGAAATATACAAGATTGATATCGGGTTATGGAGTAAAGTTAACTGATCCAATTATCAGATTATGGGATTCTTCACTTCTATCTAAATATGTGTCCCGCTTCTACTTTCGCCCGAAATTAGAGTTCCCACCCATTCCTATTCATAGAAATTTACTCCCTTTAATCATATATCTAGTGATATTACTTTCCAAAATTATCACTCTATTATGCAGCTCTGTATAATACATAATATAGAGGAGAGATATCTTAGAATGAGTATCTGGTCACAATCTAGACTCAATATCTTAAAAATATTTAATTAATTAATATATGGTTTGATATATATGATTATAGTTATTTAATATATGTATAATAAATATATATTTATTATATATGGGGTTTATACAGAAATGAAGGAAGTCAGACCTGAGGTAATGGTTTCTCATCTCAAATTGTCTTCTTTGGGACTTATGATATGTTATGAACCTATATTCTTTAATGAGGTGTGTATAATGACCCTTTGACATATTATTTCAGGAATATACATATTTTCATTTTATTTTAAGTTTGATTTTATCTTTTTATTTCATTGATCAAACAGTTATAAAATTTACCAAAATGGTAAGGGTTTATTTCACAATCTCATCATTATTTGGGATTGTTCATGTTTAAGCCTACATTGGGGGAATTATTTGATCTTACTATATTTAAATCATTGCATTCTCTTATAATATGGTTATTAATGATTTTTAAAGTAATATTATCTTTTTTAATTAGTTTTTATTTAAAATGGTTGAGAAAATGTTTTTAATAAAAGCTAACTTTATTTCTCTTTTCATTCAAAAATGTTTTTTCTTCCATATCCATGTTTTATAAAAATATTTTCAAAAATGATTTTAACATTATAAAAATTATTTATAAAAGATAGTTTAACCCATTTTTTGATTTTTAAAAAATGGTTTGAAAGAAATATTCTTGTCATTTTACAAAAGAGGTACTTTTAATATTTTTTACAATTGTATAAAAAGTATGTTTTTTAACTTATCCAACATTTATAGAAATAAAAAAATTCATAACAACTAAATTATTTGATGCCTCCTTTACAAGTTTCCATGATTTGTTTCAAGGAAAATATTTTTTCTAATATTCTATAAATATTTATTTTTTAAAAGTGATTTTCAAAGTTAAAAGGATATTTTCTTTAAAATGTATTTAATAGTATTTTTATGATATTTTTATACATCAACTATAGAAACACTAATTTTATTTTTTCTCCATTTAGAATATATTGTAATCATAAAATAATTATTAGTTTACCGGATGGTTTATGATTTATTTGACTGAGGATATACTATTTTCATACGATTTTCCATATTACTCTTGACAGTTTATGAAAATTTTGATTAGGGAATGTATTAACATTATTATGATAGTTTTTCAATAATAATGTTAACGTTGATTATTATTATTATTTTGGGAAATTATTAACATTTCATATTCTTGATTTTCAATATGAATGTTTACATTTACCTTTTCTCCTCTTTCATATCAGGAATTCATTGGACTTAGTAAGTGATGGGTGGACCCCGCTATAGCCCCTTGAAGCATTAATAGGTTTCATTAGACAAAATATCTTGGAATTTTACCCCAAAACATACCCAATTATATAATGTATATTAAAAATAGGCCTTGAATACATGTTTATGATGTCTGGAATGATGTATTCCCCCATTATGTGATTAGTTATTGATGTCTAATAGATTATTTGATTAGTTATAATATCCACAGATATGTTTCAAGATCATGTGATTATTTAAATGAAATTATTTGATCACCATTTATTCCTTCAATATTGTTATTCATTCTCATGTTATTTATTAAATGGCATTTTTTTAGTTATTTACCTTTCCATATTGATTATACCTTATGTATTCATGATAGATTCCATTGTACGTATTCTTTTACGATACATATATCATTACATATTTCTTATGTTTCCTTTCCCCGGAATGTCAAGTAGTGTATTATGATTAATATTTAGGGATAAAATTGATGTAATAATGATATTGTAAAAGGAAATACTATGTTATATTTTATGTTTTCAAATTTGAGGTGAAATTAAAGTATATATTTAGTTTTCCAATATGAATAAACTATTTGGTCCTTTGGGATGTGATAGCTTGTATCAAGCATCAATGTAATAAATTAATCCCAAAATATTGGATACTAGATTCTGGGTATTTAAAGTTGGCATCATATAAAGTTTAGTATAAACCAAGAGAACTAGATTTAAAAAAACATAGATTAGGGAATATAGCTCTATGACTGACTTTGAGTACAATTTTGAGTATAGGATACCATACTAACATTTCGGTAATGTATCGATTATTTGTTTTTACTAGAAATAAATCTTTTTTTGGATACTATAAGTGGATGTGGCCTTGAAATAGTAGAACTTGGGGGTAATAACTCTGAAAAGGATTCATTGAGATCAGAATTGATTGTCATCTGGTGTATGAAAACGGACCTTTCTATACACCTAGTTTGACACTCTCGAGTAATATGTTTTTAATAATTCATATTTTCTTATCAAACAATTATAAAGGATTTTAAATTATTTGTATGACTTAAGAATATTCCCAAAGATACCAAGTTTATGATTAGTCATCCATAAAATTTTAATTTATGATAAGTATTTCACTAGTTTTGAAAATAAACACCATGATTAATAATATTATGATCTAATCTAGCATATGATACTATTTAGAAATGGCTATTAGTGGAAGGAATGAAAACTTCATCAATGGGCATAATCCATTTAGGGATTTACCTCTAGGGGAAGATGATGAAGCTAGAGATGGATCTGTAGTTAGAGATGAAGAAATTATAACTATATTAGGATAACTGAATCAGATTATATCCAATAAACATGCCTGTATGGAATGGTCTACTGATCCACAATGTGGTGTAGCATTGTTAGATTGATTCTTGCATCAACAACCTCCATCATTCAATAGGTCTACAAATCCATTTGTAATTGAGTAATGGATTAATACCTTAGTGAAGATATTTATCACTTTGGTAATTAATGAAATGGAAAAGTTTTTCATGTAAATTTGTCATCTATTAGGAGATACGGATCAATAGTTGTTATTGACTCAAAACACTAATGATTAAGAAGAAATAATGACCATGGAATGTATGGATTTTAAGGAACTCTTATTGGAAAAATAATTTCCTCCAGAGAAACTAGAAGATATGGGGAGAGGATTATTAAATCTAAGAAAAAATGAGGATGATAATATATCTATGTTTGAATCAATATTTAAAAATTTAGTAAGAAATTCTCGGACTACGTACATAATACAAATAGAAATATTGACCATTTCTTTGATGGGATTAAGCCAATCCTTCAAAGAAAACTAGTCTCCAAAACATTATCATCATATGGGGATGTAATATCATGTACTATCAAGATAGAGAAATAATTATCCAAGACTTGTGTCTTAGAAGGAAAGAAAGATAAGAAAATGGTTAATGAGATCTCTTAGAAATGAAAAATGGAAAAGGGAAGAATAGGAGAGTGGAATTCCCTGCTTGTAATAAATATGGGAAGAATCATTATGGAATATTCTTGTTGGGGATGATATTTGGTACAATTTAGGAGATAAAATTCACCATTCTCATGATTAAAATAGTAATAAATAATCTATAAATGTGCAGTGCTTAAACTGTATGGATATAGGGCACTATGTGAGTGATTATCCATAGCATCAAGGAAATTTTTCCCAGAAAATGACAAGGGAGAAAGGCCAAGATTTCGTGATCACAAAAGCTAAGGTTAAAGTCCCTAATGATGTGGCAGAATGTAATTTAATAGCATAATCAAATTTAGCTAACACTTTATTTTTCTCTAGGGATATAATATCATTTGATCCTATGAAGAAAAAAGTAGTCCAAGAATGACCTACACCAATGAACAAAACCAAGGTATGTAGTTTCACTGATCTGGTAGGACACTTTTATTGATATATTTAATTTTTTTGTAATTGGATATCCAATTAACCAAGATTAATAAAAATGGGTTATGTTTGTATTAAAAAAGGAATGGGTAATTTTTTTAGAAGAATTGAAGTGGATATTGGGGAATTCTCTGATTTTGACTATACCATTAGGAAATGACGTGTTTGTATAATATAATGTTGAATTGGAGAAGGGACTTAGTTGTGTTCTTATTTATACTAATAAATTTATTTCCTATACACTAATGATGTTATATATTCTTGAATAGAAATATCCAATCCATGATCTTGATTTTAAATTTTTAATATTTCATTAAGATATGGAGATATTATCCCTATGGTGAAAAGTGTAAGATATATACATATCATAAGAATTTGAAATACATATTTTTACAAAAATAGATTATTATGAGGTAAATATGATGGTTTGATATACTTAATGACTATTATTTCCCAATACAATACCCCTGTAAAAAAAAATAAGGAAGTAGATTCATTGAGTCAGAAATATCATCGAGTGATGACCAAAATGAGGGTTGATAAGTATCCCACGTTCATGGATTTAGTAAAGATATATTTTAGAATTATTAAAGAAGGTAAGACATCAAATTTGTTTTAAAATTTTTGTTCAATAATATTGGTAGGAAAAGAGAAAATTTTCTGAACCTAATGATGAGAATATTTAATATAAAATTGAAGTCAATAATGATGATAAGTTGACAGACTTTGTATATGAAGATAAAATTATGAAATTTGGAAAGATATTATGTGTTTCGTCTATACTTGAGATGAAAAGGAAATTTTTGGATGATACTTGTAGCTTGAATTTATATATAAATCTTGGTATCACTAAGATGTATAAAGATTTTAAGAAACACTTTTGGTGGGATAATATAAAGCATGAAATTGTAAATTTTGTGGAAATATTTTTGGTATTTCAGTATGTGAAGGCTGCTAGACAACATCCTAGAAGACTATGAAACCTATGACTATTCTTATGTGGCAATGTAATGAAATTATTATCTAATTTGTCTTTGTATTACCTATTATTTATAGAAATAATGATTCAATATGTGTTATTATTTATTGTCTCACCAAATCTGAACATTTTATTACTATAAGAGAAGATTTACCTCTTGATTGCCATTAAAATCTCTATATTAATTGATTTATAAAGCTTCGTGGAACACCTATTTCAAATGTGTCAGATTTTGATCCATGATTTACATTGAAATTCTCAAAAAGTATTTAGAAGGCTCTTGATACTAAGCTTCATTTGAGCACCACTAATCACCCTCATACCAATGGATTGTTTGAAAGGACTATTCAAAAATTAGAATACATGTTTATTTCATTATCACGTGACTTTAAAGATATGTGGGATCAATATTTACATTTGGTATAATTAACCTATAACAATAGCTTCCATTAAAGTATTTAAATAGTGTCTTATGAAGTATTATATGGAAAGAGATGTTTCACCCCAACTTTTTGAGATAAAGTGATGAAAGGAAGATTTTTGGACTATAAATTTTAGTGGAGAAAATGAAAATGTAAAGACAATTCAAACCCATATGAAAGAATCTCAAAGTAGGAAAAAGTGCTATGCTAATAACTAGAAGAATGACATGGAATTTCCAGTGGGAGATCATTTTCTCTTGAAATTATCTTCATAGAAGGGTGTTATAAGGTTTGGTAAGTATGGGAAACTGAGCCCCAAGTACATTATATCTTTTGAAATCTTGGAAAGAATTGGATGTTTCACTTACCATTTGGAAATGTCATCAAGTATATCTAAAGTACATGATGTGTTCCATATATCATTATTAAGGAAGTAAATTCTAGACCCAACACATGTGCTCCCTATAAAGAAATAAAATTTTAACCTAATATATATTAATGTGAAGATCCTATCTAGATTATAAAAAATAAGGACAAATTCTTGATAAATCAAACAAATCATATCGTAAAGTTACTTTGTAAAAATCATAAGATAGAAGAGGCGATGTAGGAACATGAAGAAATTATGATTAAGGAATACCCAAATATTTTCACAAAGTGACATTATAAAAATTTAGAGGATGATTTTTTTTTTGAATGAGGTTAGAATGTAACTCACTTAAAATTTACAATATATTTATTTTTAATCACTTTAATAGCTTGCGGTACATGAAACCCCAAGTCTAAAAGAACCAAAAAATAGTATACTATTATACCATAGTTGTTAAATTGGAGGGTATGAATAGAAAAAAATAAATTATGAAAATTATATGGTTTAAAAATTTATAATAAAAATTCATTTGTAATAAATATATTATAAATGGAAATAAAAATCATATGGGAATAAAAAAATATTTTTCTTAAAAACTATAATTTTTCTAAAAAGCGATCCCGCGGTATTTTGTGTACTTATTTTAAAAGAAATATTTATCACTTTTATAAAATTTATTTGAAAAAACTAATTTTTTTTGAAATTATAATTTCAAAATAATCTTAGGTTAAATTCTTTAGAATTCTCAAAAAGATAATTTTTTTCGACGATTAGTGGAAAATACAAATTTTTATTGAAATCTACCCATTCACTTATAGAATTTACAAAGATAAATTTTGTTTTTAAAATAAATTAAATGGAAAATTAGTTAAATTATATTATAATTAATCCAATTTAGGTCATTATAATCTATTTTATGTTTATTTTTGATATAAAAACATTTCATGCTTGAGAAAACTTTTCCATTGAAAAACCATTTTTTAATGCGCCTGTCGACTCAATTTTAAATTAAATTCTATAAATTTTGTGAATTGAATTTTATAAAATGTATTCCATATTTTTAATAATAATAATTAATATTATTTATTAATTTTAAATTAATTTTTGTTCATAATTAATAGTTAAAACAATAAAAATTAATTATCGTAATTATGGTTAAAATAGGTTTGGGGGGGGGGGGGGAAACCAAAGGATAAGGCAAAGTTTTAAAATTAAAGTTTTCAAAATTATTTTGGTTTGTAATATTTCAAACTTATATTATCATAACTTATAATATAAGGACATTTGGAAACATTTTTATTGTGAGTGACTTTATCATTTTGTAATCTTTTGGGAAATTTCCATATAATTCCCTAGAAGGTCCTCTCCCCCACTTATAAAAGGAAACCCCCTTTCATATAATATCCTATATACAATTTATTATCTATTTTTTATTATAAAATTATTATTCAAATACGTTCCTTAAATCTCTCCCCATAACCTAGAGTCCTTGGGTTGATCAGAAAACCAATCTAGGAAGGCTTTAGTTATAAAACTAAGGAGGTTATCTCAAGAAGAGATATAGTTCTTAACCATGCGTCTACATTTTATTTCTTCATATACACCCTGCAAATGTTCTCTAAATATTAAAAAATAATAACATTAATATCTATAATATTCTAATACCTTTTTATATTAATTTTATTACCTATATTGAACTCCTCTTCCATCAATTGGGAAACAAAACCATCAATCGTGTGTATGGATGACTACCACCTCACAAACCGATTTAATTGCTTTTCCATAGAAATATTTCATGGGTAGATATAATTAATGTATATATATGATATTTTTTACATAATTATACTTATGTAATTATAATATCACTTCAACCATCTTATCTTTCAATCATTTGGAAGATGATAGCGTTGCTAGTGCGAACGTGTGATATATCATCCCCACAAAGTGATGTGATTCATTTTTTCATTTTATTTTGAAATGGATGGTAATAATGATGTATTTGATAAAAATAAATGATATATATGATATAATAATTACTCTTTAAGGTTTAATTTTTATTTAAGTTTCTTTTTTCCATCCGTTAAAAAATGAAAACAATGTTCATTCATACACACAACCTACCGTCTCTATAAATGATATAACTAATTTTTCAATCTATAAATGTTATATACTATTCTAAAATCTTATATAATAAATATATATGGTATTTATACCATTTTTAACATTATATATTTGATGAATCCATGATAAATGTACAAGGATCGAAACTATCAATCCCAAACACACATGAAAAACATAGCATTTATCACACAAAATAGTAATTTTAGTAAAGAATTGTTAATAAAAAGGTGATAAAATATTATGAGTAAATAATATAAAGTATTATATATATGAATATTTTTATTTAAAATATGTATAATAAATATATATTTATTATACAAGAGGTTCAGGCACATACAAAGGACGTTAGACCTTAGGTAAGGGGTCATCATCTCAAATTGTGTTCTTTGAGAATTATGTTATGTTCTGCACCTATATTACTTTATGAGGTCTATATAATGACCATTTTATATGTTATATCATGTATATACGTCTTTTAATTATATTTAATGTTTTATCTGATGCAATTATTTCACAGGTCTTACGATTGGAAATCATCATTATCCCATATTGTTTATGTTTAAGCATTCATTGGGAGAATTATTTGATATTCATATGTTAAACCCAATATATTTCATTCTAATATAGCTATTAATAAAGTTTTAAAGTAATATTAAAATTTAATTTATTTTTTACTTAAAATTTCTGAGAAAATATTTTTAAGAAAACCCAACTTTATTTCTCTTTTTGGTCAGAAATGTGTTTTATTTCATATCCATACTTAATAAAAAAGATTTCAAGAATTTGTTTAACCTTATAAAATATATTTATTAATAAAATTTACCCATGTTTGAATTTTTGATTTTTTAACAGAATCATCTTGTAATTTTACAAACAATATCCTTTTAACATTTTTACAATAGTGTGAAAAGACAGTTTTTAAACTTATACAACATGTACATAATTTCACACGATCATGACCAATCAATTATTTAATGCTTCCTTTACAAGTTTCCATGATTATTTTCAAAAAAATTCCTCTAATATTCTAGGATTTTTTAGTTTTTGAAAGTGATTTTCAAATTGAAAATGATATTTTTATCAAGAACGTTTTAATGGAATTTTTATTGTATTTCTATTCGTCAATGATAACAACCCTCATTTTACTTATGATTCACTGAGAATATATTATATTGATACTATAATTATTATTTCATTTGATGGTTTATGTTTAGTTTAAATAGGGATGTTCTATTTTGATACCATTCTCTATATTACTCTAGATGGTTTATGATAAGTTTGACTGGGGAATCCATTAATATTTGTATGCTAGTTTTTTAATATGATTGTTTGTGTTTATTATGTTTATTTATTGTGGAAATTATAATATTTCATATTCTATATTTTCAATATGAATGTTTACATTGAATATGTTTCTCCTCTTTTATATTATGAATGAATTGAACTTAGTAAGTGAAAGACAGATCGCTCTATAGCCCCTCGATGCATCAATAGGTCTCATGTGATAAACTTGCTGGAGTTTTTAGCAGAGGCTTTTCCCATTTATGTAAGATTTCTTGGAATGATACCTTGAACCTATGTTAATGATGTTATACATTATACATTCCCTCATTATGAGATTAGTTATTCATGTACATATGATTATTCAATTATTTATAATATCTTTAGATAAATTTCAATATCATGTGATTATTTATATAGAATTATTTGATCATAATTTATTCCTATCATAATATTCTTCATGATCAAGTTATAGATTAAATGGAATTTGTTTTTAGTTTTTTTACCTTTCCATATGATTATTCCTTATATATTCTTGATAGATTCTTCTATATGCATACCCTTTTTAATAATGTGAGTTCACCCATTACTTATGTTTCATTTCCCCAGGATGCCTGGTAGTGTATTATAACTGATATGAAGGGGTATTGTTAAGGTAATAATAATGTTCTCAAAGGAAATACTATATTGTATTTTAATTTTTCTAATGTAAGGTGAAATTCAAGTATTTATCTAGTTTTCCAATACTAATAAACTATTCAGTTCTTTGGGATGTGATTACTTATATCAAGAATCAATATAATAAAGTAAACACTGACTCTTGGATACTAGGGTTGGGGTATTTAAAATGTGTCAACCATGCATGTGCTACAAAAAAATATCCAAGGAGACTCATAGTTTATGTGTCACAATTAGGAAGTGCACCAAGCATGTACTGTTACTGCCCAAGACTGCACCCTCGCATGGTTGGCTCACACAATTTGAAAAACCCTGCACTTACTATTCTTATCCCACTATCTACACCTAAAATATTTTCCTCACAATGTGAACAATTTAGAAAAACTATTCTAAAACTATGTACCTATATAGTGACTCCCAACATCACCTTTCACGATTTCTTGAATATAGTGTATAGTTTATGATAACCAATATCTATTCAAGAACCTCAATAAATATTTCCAAAACATTCCAAAATCCTCTTGAAAACTATTAAAACATAACCCAAGTATTATATAATCTCAATGTAAATAATAAATTGGTAAATTATCTAATAATGAGTGTGTTAAAAATTAGATATGATGTGATACATTGTGAATTTAATGATAACATTCAAAAAATGTTTTCAAAAATATTGAAAAGGATTTTTAAATATTGTTTTACAAGTTATTGTGTATGATATAATATAAGGTGAAATGAAACAATGTATTTTAGAATTTATGAATATCCCACTTTGTGTGTGAGTTATATTTATTATAAATGGTTGTCATTGGTTGGAAATGGTATTCAATGAAGTATAAAAATTTCCTTGATGTTCATACAATCAAGAAATTATATATAAAAATATTCTATAAATTTTGGTGGATGTATCCTGGCTTGGTAATAAAGTTGATATAGCTTGGAGTAGTGGATAAATAATAAATAATTTTTTTAAGTATTATTATATCAAGAAAGAAAAATGTTCTTTTCAAGAATTTGAGATTACTTTTGATAATTGGTGAGAATACCCTAATGTCACAAACTTGT
Organism: Viscum album; assembly: GCA_963277665.1. NCBI lineage: Eukaryota > Viridiplantae > Streptophyta > Magnoliopsida > Santalales > Viscaceae > Viscum > Viscum album. Next base: position 164,518,293 of record OY728144.1, read on the forward strand.
GCTTGATTATTGGAGAGTCATGTTTGCTATTAACATTATATATTTTCCTTAAAGAGTTTCCTTAGGAAGAATTACGAGTTTTCGTAAGGAGTTTCCTTAAGAAGTTTGTGAAGAAGAAAATATAGAGACATCGATGATGACCAATTGGAGTTCAACATAACAAGTTAGAGGACCACGTAGTGATATAATCAACATTTAGAGGGGGTGGGGGTGAATCAGTATTGAGAAATTTTTAAACTTTTATAACTCTTACCATTTTTTACCACTTAGACCTATTGAGATCTTGGTTCTCCTATTCTATTTTCATTATCTCATGAAAGTATTTTAAATCAAGTAACTGATAACACATGATATTTTTACATGGTTCACTATTTAATAATAGTAGACAATACTTACCAAATATGGTGATGACCAGTATATGGATTCTCCAATATATCCAAATACTTAGTATGATGATTTTTCAAGAATCCAATCCTTAGCCTAAGTGTGGCTCCCTATACTTTAGTAGGGGAATGGAAACATTCTTCTTCCCTAGACTAATGATGACCTAATCCAACTTGTAGCTCCTCATTGTTTCTTTATACTACCATTGAAGATAGTCTTCACCTTCTCTTTTAATGTATTTTGTAACACCAAAAATGTATTCCATTGATGATACTTCTATTGGATTTCATAGTGTAATATCCTGGATCGAGTGTGAATAAACTCATACCCCAAGCCGATGCACCACATAACCTCAAGCACACATCCTCATATTCTATATGATTTTTACAAACAACAAGGGTCCAATGACGTACATTGGGAGACTATAACCTCTTTACGAAATCAAGACAACAATGTAAAACAAGATAAATAATAACCAAGTAATAATGATAAAAATCCATGCACCATATAATCAATTCCCAAAAATAATAAATACCCACAACCATACAGATAAACATGCCATGTCATAGTGGTATTAAGTGCCAAAAGAAAACCAAAACAGGACACTAAGAAAATCCCCAAAATGGATCCCAAAATCAAGTATGGTATTCTCATCCATGCTCCGTCCTGAGTCCCTTATCATCTATCTAACAAAGGGACCTTACCGTTATCCTAACCTACAACCATGAAGTCTACTCAGTTACCCTACAATGACCTAGTAAGATGTGACTAAAACCTAGTAGGCCACCACCAACGGGTTCTACAATAATATCCAGTCTACAATAGTGTATGTACAAGTATAGTGAGGAATTGATAATAATTAAATAAATAGTATTTCGTTATTTAATAATATTTAAACTAACCAAAATGGTTCTAAGTTACAATTGATATCCATACCCATAAAACCTACTTTGGCCCATGTCGATCACTGAAACAATATATCAAAAAGGGGTCGGCATACAAGGATCATCAGTCCAAATATCCAACTAGGATTTGGAACACCATGTCTGACCATCCCAACTATGTTAGGGAACTCCATGTCCATACCCTTTGAGTTTAGAGAATTAGTCCATCCTATGAAACTATGATGCATCCGTGAAACTAGATTATATATTTGGATCTCCCTAGGAAGAGGAGCATCATTTCAACATCCCACCAACCATTAGTCACATTTCTGAAACTCACCATCATTGACCTCTTATCACACAATAAAAAAAGCATGCACAATTTTCGTTTTCTACATTTCTATGGTTCATTACAATGAACATGTTCTTAACTCCCATAGTTATCCAATTTCACTATTTAAGCACCATTATAATCATTTTTCACCCCTTTCAATCCATTTTACCACATGGAAATGCCTCTTCAATCATTTATCACATTTACCCACTTACAATCCATAACTCATTTGACTTATTGCAGTTAATACAAACACACCTTTATTCCATGTTAACAATTTAAACATAATTATAAGGGGTTTAGTATCACAAACCCTTCAATTCATCATTTAACAATTCAATTTCTTTATTTAAAGGAGTGACACACCCAATGGGTGGCCATAATCCCGGTCTAATCATCCTCAATGGATCTAATAGGTATCTTGAGGGGTTAAACACATCATTTCAAAAACCATTTTATCATTTCCCTCCAAGTAAATCAAATTCACACCAAAAAGGAAAAAAAAAGAAAAACAACATACATAAGAATAAACATCGAGACTATGAGGCATCACTTGTAAAACACCTACCTCAAGTTCCAAGATAAGTACTCATCCAATAACATCCATTGATTCAAGACCACACAAACCTTAATGACTAATCTAAGAATATTTTGACAAAAATAAGGTTTTAGGGCTTTATAATGAGTAAAAACACCCTACAAATATTCTTCCATAAAATAGAAGAAAGATAAATGGTAAATTCACCAAGATATTTGATTCACCACAAAGGGTGCTTCAAAAGACTAAAAATAAAAGGAGAATGATCCTTGGAAGAGAATAGATATCCTGGTTCATAAACCTTGGTGATGAAAGAGGAAATGAGTGGAGAATTGGGTAATAATCCATAAATCACGAGTTAACAATTGGGAATTTATGAAATTTTTAAAGAGGCGCATGGTTAGGGGACACCCCTTGTCTAAGAGGGGGCCAAGACATATGGTTTGGTTGGGACACTTGCATGGTTTGAAAAAACTTACAGTGGTTGCGTGTATATCTCTATCCAAGGGAGAAAGTCCACATGGTTTCGTAGTTCTGGGAGCATGGTTAGTGATAACCATGAATTAACCTTGATCCTAACAGAAAATGGCCTCCTTCTCCATAGTTTCATGCCCCAAACATTAGAAATACCCTGTGACCTATTATACTCTCAGGGAACCTTCCATTAACCAATTTAAAGGGAGTGAAATAAAAATTTAAATAAAAACATACCTCTTAAAAGGGCCAGGATCATACCCACATTTTTTCTTTATTATCAAATTTCTTTTTCTCCACTTTTTTAAATTCACAACAACATACAAGCAATTTTCTTATTTTTATTTTTCATATATCTGGAAATAGTCTATCCAATTGTTTCTTATTTTATTTTCTATATGTTCTTATCTATATAATGTTTTTATTTTGGGTAGGTTACTTCTATTTCCTGTTATTCTTCTTGCATCATTTGGAAATTTTTCGTCTAATATCTTCGTTCAATCATGTCTACCTAATGCTGATTTTCTTAGTGATAGTTCATATGATCCTTATTTTTTGTTATCTTATTATTCATATGAAACTTTTCAATCTAATTTTATATTAATCCTTTCTTTTTCTGGTTCTTCGTTTCATTTGGTGCCTTTACTCTGTCAGATACCCCCTTCTTTTTCGAGAAATTATTTTTGAAGCATCAACCCAACTAAGAATATCTCTCCCACATGATGGCCAAAAAATTTATATTGTGAAAATTCTTTAGTAATTTTTCTCCTCAACATGTGATAATTTTTTAATGTAATTTTTACATACTATTGTGACCCTTTATATAGTTTCACATCTATGGGTAAGTTTTGAAACTGAGATTTGTTTTCCCACCCAACTCAAAATTGAATTTTGAACTTCTTCCTTATTTTTATTTTAGTGGAATGCTTACCAATTATCCTAGAATATTTGAGATGTTAAAAAACATACTCAAACATTATTAAGTTTTCTAGAATCACAAAATCCCTTCGTGATTATTAAAACATTGATTTATCAGTTTAAAATCACCATAATAATAAATTTATAAAATTTATAAAGTTCTTTAAATATTCGAAATAGAACAACTTCACAACTTGTATTTCATTCGATGAAACTTTGTCTGATGTTACATGAAGAATTTTTCGGAACCTCTTGAAATATTTTTCATGATACTTCCTTTACTCTTAACCTGATTCAAAAAAACTTTCATTAGACTACTATGTTTTGATCTTCCCTTTGAAAGTTTATTTCGAATAACTTTGTGAGGTACTTCTTCTGTATCTTGGGTTCATAAATTTTTGTTATTTTTACTTCATTAATTGAACCCTTGGGAGTCATATCTATTTCTTATATCCTATAAATTTAGATAAATTTATTTGATTTCTTTAATGACATCATCCAGAAACATGTCTCTGATGCAAGTATTCAGAAACCTCAATGACCTTGTTCTAATCAAATCAATGTAATATCTCTGAATTTTCAATTCGATGACATTGTGATTTTTTTTCTAATGCTTTTTAGTATAATGGAGTCTTCTATGAACATTTTAATTCCTTTCATTTTTTTGGATTTACTATGTCTGATAGTTCCTTTTCTGATGTAATTGAACCTATTCCTTCATACCGTAGTGATCTTTACAACTTAAAACTTTATACGTCGAGTAACATAACATTTTCATACAATATATCTCTATGGAAATATTTCTTCATCTATTGCACTTGATCGATTGTTTTGTTTTAAAATTTTAGAAAATTATAAATAATTCTATAACTGAGGACATCATAATCTTGTTACTACTTGTTTAATACCTTGGTGAAACACCTTTACTTCATATCTTGATCTTTGTATAGGTCTGTCTGAAGGAATTTATACAGATCATCTTCTAAACTTAAATTATCTATTTACAATATTTGGGAACCTAATTTATGTAGTAACTAAATATATTCATAATTTGTTTTGGATAATCTCCCCATAATCTCCCCCTCAAACTTACCTGATTAAAATATCTTTTAGGGACTTTCTACAACTAAATTCTCCACAAAAACTAATACTTGATGACATTGTGATATTTGATCAATGAATAAAAATTCACTCATCATCATATGAAATAGTTTTTATGATCATTATCTCTCTTATGTAATGAATAATTTAATCGATCCAACATTTGTTTCCACATTTTAAATGATAAATTTTTACCATTTCACTTTATAATATCTCTCTAGTTGGACAATCCATAATCACCCATCCATCTTTGTATGATCAATTATGTTTGATCACCTTAGTTTTCTTTCCTCCATCCATTGGACTCTATTTGATTTTCTTTACTACCTATATTCATTCTCCTTCATAAACTACTTAACTAATATCCTTAAGAAAATAGTTTTTGTTTTATTTTGTAACCTTCTTGAGTATACTGCTTTAAGAAACTTTAATGATGTTGATTAAAAATATAATACTCCAAATATCAAGAAAATGTTTGATACATTTAAGAAAAACTCACCAATCATTCAAAAGTAAACTCAAATTCTTCAAAATAACTTTTTCGAAGAATATGAGTTGAGAACTTCCATTATTTTTCATCTTACATCCATGAAATATCAACTATTTTACTAGTCTAGAATACTTCAAACAAGATTTCTAATAGATTACTCTTGATAATTTATTCATCATACTGATATTAATGAAATCATTCTATTACATTAACAACCATTGGAAAAAATAACTTCCATTGAAAAAAATACAATTCACCAGAAAAGTGTTTTAAAAAAATTTCCCTCATTGTATTTGTTGGTAATACCTTTAAAAACTCCATTGAAATGAATATTTAATTTAATATGTGAATATTTATGTTCTATTATACTCAAAATGTTCTCTCCCCTTGTTTTTTAAAACATCCTTTTATTTCATTTTCTATCCCCCTTTTAATAAGAATTACAAATTTCCTTGGAAAAGGGTATTAAATCATTATTAAGCAATGTTTTAACCATCATTTCAATCCAAGTCTATGTGATCCATTCTCAATGTAGAAAAAATGAGGATTTTATTTAAACAAAAAAGCTATCCATTACCAACAGATCAGAAAAACTCATGGAATGAGAACTATTGTACTTTTCTTCAAGGGTGATATACTTTTATTCTAGGATAAAGATACTAGATGAGATGTTGAACTTTTGTAAGAAAGATCGACCTAGAACTCATTCACCCACTTCAACAAAAAGATAAAAAAATCAAGTTAAATATACCGGATAAGTGGACTTGGAACACTTTTATACTTACAATTTTATTATGTTAATAATGAATTAAATTTAACCTATGTATAAATATTATTATGTTGAGTAACCAAGGATGATAGATTAAGAAAAACGTACCTTTACAAATTAAATGGTCAAGCACATTCCAGAAAATTTATATTTTCATGAGTTATGATTCTATAATCTTCTTCTACATTCTCTAAATGAATCCCCCTCAAGGTGACTTTCCTTAAAATATTCATAATTATTAATCTCTTAAAAATATATATTTTCTGAAATTCATGTTGAGAACGAACCAAAATTGATATTTCTTATGTGTTTGTCTAGTCTTTTGAAAATTTCCACACCTTAACAAAGGATGATCATTTTATAAAACTGTCACGACCCGTCCTCAGGGCCCGTGCCATGACTACCCCAAGCCCGCCTTCTATAGGCCAGGGGCTGGCGACTAGCACCAAGGCGTAATCCCCGGTAAAAAATAGAAGGCATTGCCTTTGTAAAGTAAACAAAGACCACAGAGAAAGAAAGCAGAAGTAAACACTAAGTAAAAACTGGGTACAATAGTAAGTGCGGAAAAGTAAGTGGGCCAGAATACAAACCCAATCTGAAAGTAAAGTATAACTGAAAGGGAGTAAATCAACTGAAAAGTAAAGCCGTAGCATCGAACCGTCCACTGGTAGTCCCACCTGAAGGGTGGGTACAGATATCCTCCACAGCTTCTCAGGTCCAGTCCTCCGCTCCGAGTACGCCCCGCCCAGTGGTCCACCTCTGGGTACCAACCTGCTCCTCTTGCCTCTACCAAAATCAGCACTATCCGTCGTCTGCAACCAACACAACATAGTGCGGGCATAACCCGTGAATGGGTGAGTATAAGCTACTCAGTAGGGACCCCGAGACCCCCGAAGGTCTCCCATAATCCACAAAGGATAATCCAAAAGGAAAGATACAATCACGAAGAAACATCCGACACTGATTAGGTATATTCCCATACATATACCTAAGTCATCAATTCCAGTTCAGCTCCAACATCCGAGCCCAAGTAAAACCCAGTCCACACAGGAAAACATAACCTGTTCCACATAGGAAATCACAAACCAATCCACACAGGAAAGCATAACGTAATCCACACAGGATATCAAGTCAATCTTATCGAAGATAAGGATTGAAAGTCAAGATTCCGCTCACACAGGTATACTTCTTCGTAAGATGATAGAGATGGTCAGATGTTTCCACTCATTCATCTAAACCGTCAGACCCACACATGATCGATAAGTACTAACCCCCACAATGACCCACAAAGGATCAATAGGTAACTGACCCTCGCAATGACCCACACAGGATCAGACCCACACAGGATCTGTAGGTGTTGGCCCACATAGGACCGCTGAGCACTGACCCACACAGGATCTAACCCACACAGGATCGGTAGCACTGATCCATGTAGGATCTCTGAGTGTTGTAGTCTTCGCCGTCGAATCCACGAAGGATTTCTGTACAGTCGTCATCGTCGTCACAGTCGCAGCCAGCTCTAGGGTTCCCGCACACAGCAAGCTCATTCGGGAGGGTCTGCTCCACGAGCCAAAGGGCTTATACATCAAATGAAATATAGTCAGGAGTTGATGTATCCAAAAGTTCCGCATCGTCAACAGGAACTCAACTTCATAGACGGCGCGTCAATCGGACGCCCGGTCTGAGAGTTATTGGCTTTTTCGTTGTAGGGGCCCAGTTGGTTTTTAAGTCAAAACCAACCCGACCCTACTCCAAATACATCCAAACCTTGAGAGGAGTAAGCCAAAAGGTCCGTCTCACTTATAGGAATCCATCAAAGTCGACGACAAGTCAATCGGACATCCAGAGCTTAAGTTATAAGCGTTTCCGTTCCGAGGGCCCGATTGGTTTCGTGTACAAACCAACCTGGCCGAACCCAAAGTACTATGAAACCTTGAGTGTAATATATATAAACGACCATCTCATTCCAAGAATCGCATCGCCACTGACGGTGCGTCGATCGGAGGTCCGCAGCCCAAGATATGGGCAAAAGACTGTGAGAGGTCCGGAAGTGGGGGTTTCGGGCCCGGACCGACCCGACCCGAGACCCCCTGGGTCGGCCCGGCCTGGGCGCGGCCCGGTCGCCAGGTGGCTCGGCCATTACGACCAAGCGGATGGGGGGGGGGGGGGGCACCTGCCCCCTTGTTTCATAACCGCGGCCCCCATGATGGGGGCCGCTCACGTCTGGCCAGCCGGGTGTTGTAACCCCCGGCTCTCCCTCTGACTGGCCGGCCCGCTCCGGCCGGCCGACTGCTACTGACACAGGACCGGCGCTGGCCGGCCCCCCTGCTCCGAAGACGGTGGCCCAAAACCGGCCGTCGGTCCCTGCTCCGCCGGGGCCTATGGTCAAGGCCTTGGACCGCCCGGCACGGCGAGACGGCGCCACACATTTCCTTACAGCACGACCCCGCGCGGTGCGACGGCACAACACCATCCTCATTCCAATCCACCACAAGGTAGACAAGAGAAAAAGGGGAGGAGGGTCGGCCATGTTTGTGTGGTCCGGCCCCCTCCCGTTAACTGATAACAGTCGGTCCAAATGTACGAGGAAGATGACGGAAGAAAATCCACGATTAGAAATGCATAAAACCCCTACCTCGAGCATAGTTTGAACGGAGGTTTGTCGCGGAAATAACATTCGCGGAAGGAGGTGTCGCGGGAGGAGAATCATCGCGGAAGAAAGCGTTGTTGGCATCGCGGTACACTGCGTCGCGTAGTCGATCTCCGAGGATTCGGTGTTCTTCGTCGTAGATCGGTGCGTTCTTCGCGTTCTTCGCATTCTTCACGTTCTTCGACGAAGAAGATGAAGATCTTCAAGCCTCCACTTAGCTTTTCTTCAAATCCTCTCAAAGAAACAAGTTCCAACCAAAATAAAATAAGTACCTCACTTATTTTATTAACATAACTTAAGTTTGAATTTCAAACATTCAAACTAAACTCACCTATTTAGTTAACATAAGTTATCAATTTAATGGTGAGTTGAAGAAGTTAGGGAATATGAAGGGGTGGGGTTCGTGTGGGCCCCACCACCCACGTTACCTCCAATGAGAATTTGGGTGGTTTTCCCCAACTTCCACTCAAAGGATTTAACTACTTAGAAAAAAAATTGTAGCTAAATTTTTATTTTAACTTCCACAATTTTTAACAACTTCTCTCGTGAAAACACAACTCTGGAAAAGGTGATCCTAAGCAATTACTGGTGCTGCGAATCCATCGGTGCCCTTGTAATTCGATTCTGAGCACCGTTTCAAAAGTTAGAAAAACTCGCTCGTTCGTTCACTGAACGTACCCGAGCTAAACTTCAGATAGATATTCTGGGAACACTGTGCCTCAGAATCAAGTGCTGTCAGAAACCACGTTCTTGTTAAATCCCAAAGAAAATTAAAAAAAATTCCCTTTAATTTTACGGGTCTTTACAAAAACATTTTAGTGAACCATTATAAAAAACATTCTAATATGGAAACTTCCTTTTCTTGGATAACGAAATTTTTAGTGGTTATTTCTACTCAGGTTCTCCCCCTAAGTACATATATCACCTCAAATTCCCTATTTTAAAAATAAAATACGCAAAGGTATGGGGAATAAGGTGGATATTTCTTGCTTCTTAATGTGTACATAAAGGTTAATATGATTATCTAAACCAAGTTTCAAAATTTCTTCTACTCTTAATGCGTATACTCCTAAACTTAAATTTTGATTGAGGCTATATGGATATTATCAATTATATAATTTATTTGTGTGTAAATTTATCTTATCAAGATTTTTTTATGAATTTGTATAATCTAATGCAACTTTAAGCTTATTTAATAACTTTTCTTTAATAAAAATTATTATAAAATAATGTTTTAGAGTGCATCCTCCATTTTTCACCCCACACATATAATTTCTCTATCTTATTATAGAATCTTTTATTTTGATTTATCACTAGCATTTAATTGTGATTCTTACATTATTCTCATTATGTATAAAAATTATATCAAAACCACTAATTTATTATTAGAAACTTTGATAGAAATTTTTGATTTTCCACATGACTTCTTCATAGTTTCATATTTCTTATTAGTTTTTTTGGATACTTCACTTTTCTTCATCTTATTAGATTTGGAATCAAAGTTATTTTCACCTTTATTTCTTGAAATATTCTTGGGAGAATTTTTGTTTAAAACATGATTCTATTTCTTTACAATGTTTCTTATCCATTCTTAACCAAATTCAATGGTCTTATTTTCTGATCATCTTTTGATAAAGGTTGAAATGAATATGTTCCAACCTTGTTCCAACCATTTTTTATAACATCACAGGTATTTCTAAACATTCAAAAAACCATTGGAATTTTTCATATTTTTCTTATATTATGGATATTGTTTCATCATCTCTAAATCCCCATAACATACGTTTTCTTTGTGATTTTTTGTTTTAAGGATTGCATGAAGAATCTAATCCATAATTCTCAAATTTGTTGCCACACCAAAATTGACCCACAAAACTTGATCTTTGTATATTTTATGTATGAAATTTTTGGGTATTCTTCATAACCTTTTGGGTTCTTTGTTGGAAACCATCTTCCATATTATTTTTCCCATCCACCTTAGACATGTTTTTATGTTTCTTATCATTTTTATTCATCCATACTTATACATATTTTATATTATAACCTACACTATTAATGAAAACATATTTAGAAACATTGTTATCATATGGAATATATAGAAAATATTTCTTCATCGCTATTTGAGAGAGATCATTAAACTAATTCATGATATTCTTATCACAAGTTGAAGGTATTTCAAAATTATAACCGTCCAAGGAGAGTTGAGTAGTAGAAAAAACTTTCTATTTCTTTTTGAAGTCTCAATATGTGTCTTGTTAAGATTCCCCAACTAAAATTTCAATTCCAAGCATTTGATATTGAGGTTTTTCTTCTGATATTCAATCATAATCACATTCTCTTCACAAATATTCTTCATTATTCCAACTTATTATTCTTGCAGAAGAAAGTTTTTTTTAATAAATAGTCAAGTTCCTTGATTTTATTGTATTTTACTTCCAATTGAAAATCATTGACATCTATGATATTTTTCAACAATCCTTCTAGAGCATGAATATTTTATTCTAGATTATTATTAACTATATCTTTCTCTTCAGCTTCCTTGAGCCATTTGATTTTAAATTTTGAGGAACTAATTTCAAGATCCACATTTCTATATTCAAAGGATCTAACCTATTTGGAGAGATTTATATATGATAGAATTTTTCTTATATATACTTATCCATGTTATTTAATTATTCTTTCATCTGGGTGATCTCTTCTTATATACTTTGAAAGACTCCACAAACAATATAGACCATTTATATGGGAAAAAATTCCAAATATATCTTAATATATCAAATTATATCATGAGAAGTTATAGATTGATCATGATCACCACTTATACTAGGATATTATTATTAAAGAGAATATATACAATAATTTTCACATACCTCATGATCACTTAACATACATGATATAGAAATGTTTTAAATTTCCATATTGGAAATATGAGTCACCGTATCTTCACATTCCATGTCAAATATATCTTTTTTTGATATAAAGTCATGGATAAACCTACACTTCCTCTTTATAAGATTTGAGGGATATCTTCTTCAACCTTATTTTTATTTTTATTTTATTATTCATTGTGGTGTTGGTAGAAATATAATTCTTCTTATAGATAAATAAATCTTCAATAGTAATTCATTGTTAATAAAGGAAAGTAACTAAAATATTTAAAAAATAATAATTGTAATGTTGAGAATCTAATATAGGCGAACCTTCCCACTAATACAAATTTAGAGGACCTCTTAGGGATATAATCAACACTAAGAGGGGGGAGGGATGAATCGATGTTGATAAATTTTTAACCTTTTATACTTTTTACCCCTTTTACTACTTAGAACCATTAGGATCTTTATTATCCTATTCTAATTTCTTTATCGATGAAAGTGTATGAAAGAAAGAAAATGATTTGACCTGATATTTTTACAAACTTCACTGCTCAATAAGAGTAGCTAGTCCTTTTCATGTATAGTGATAACCAATACACAAATTATATACTATAATAAAATAGTAAGTATAATGGTTTCGTTAGAAACCAATCCTTATACTAAGTGTGAGTCCCTACAATTTAAGAGCAGTAATGGAAACAATACTCTTCTCTAGACTAGTGATGACCTTGTACAACTTATAGTACCTCACTAGTTCTTTATATTACATTAGAATAAAATCTTAACCTTCTCTCTTAAGGAATGTTGTAACACCAAAATTTCTTCCACTAAATGAGAATTGTATTGGATTTCATGATGATGATTTTTTCTCCCATTTATTTTACTTCACTTTGTTACTTTCATAGTTGTAGACACAAAATTTACATTTTATATTCTTAGTCCATCTTGAACTAATATATTCTATTCTTATATCTATTCTTATATGTTTATTCCTATCTTTTAATTTATGTTCATCTAATGAGGTTACACCGATCTCATTTTCTTATTCTTACAGTTTGATATTTCTTTGTTTGAAGATTTTCCTTCAGGCAGCTTTGTTCAATCATATTATTCATATATAGATTAATTCAGTGAAATTATATCCATTTCTTCATCTTTCTTATCTTCTTTTTCATTTGGAACATGTCCCTATGATGTTATATTCTTCCTTTCTGCCTCCAATGGTTAGTTTCCTTCAATTATTTATCTCTATCTGATATTATTTTATCCATCTAGAACCACATATTTAAAAATTTGACCCAACTGAGAATATATCTCACAATTGATGGTTGAAAATTTCCTAGAGTGAATTTTTTTAGCTACTTTCCTCCTTTTTATGTGAACAGTGTTCACCAGACTTTTTCCCATAATGTTGCTACCCTTTATATAGGTTCAACTTTCCGTGTAAGTACATGAACTGAAATATGTTTTACCACCTAGATCAAACTTTAATTTTGAACTTCCTACTTATTTTGATTTTTTTAGAATTCTTCCCAAATCTTATTAAAAAATAGAGATGTTAACAAACCTCCTCAAACTTCCTTAATATTTTTAAAATCACAAATTACCTTCATGATTATTAAAAAATTGAATGATCAAATCAATATATCAATAATAATAAATTTAAAAACATTATGAGGTTAGTCAAAAATTCATTCTAGAACAATTTCATAACATGTATTACATTTATTGGAACATTTTATTGTGTTATTTTATAACTTTGTAGAAATATATCGAAATATTTCATAAGTTAATTCCTTGAACATTGAAATAATTCAAAAAAACCTTCATAAGGAAACTTTATTTTTATCTTCCCTTTTAATGTATATTCAAAATACTCTCATGGGGAGCTTAGTGAATCCATTGGATTCACATATGTCTATTAGTTTTGATATATCCATTGAACCCTCAATGACTAACTATTTTTCTTCTTTTATCCAATGGATTTCTAAACATATGTCTGATGTATTTGATAAAATCATTTAGAAACATCTATATGATGAATCTATTCAAAAAATTTAACAACCTATATTCAATTATATTAGTGAAAATTCTCAAAATTGTCCATCCACTAACATCGTGATTATTTTCCTGATGCTCTTCCATTGGTAGAGACATATTCATCCATTGAACTTACATATATCTATTCGAATTTCTTCCATATAATATTTATATATCTAATGGATTTGAACTGATTCCTTCAAAAAACATCTCTCTTTATAACTTCAACTTTCATACAGTGAGTTATATAATCTTTTAATACAAGTATTCTGTCAAAAAATATGGTTTTTTCTGTTGCACTTGATCGATTATTGTATTTTAATATTATTGCAACTTATAATGATTTGTTTCATAGAGGAAGTATCCATCTGGTTAAAAACTATTCAATACATAATTTAAAATTATTTACTTCATATATTGATCTTTTTCCTAGTCCATATGACAAAATTTGTATAACTCTTATTCTAAACATCAATAATCTTATTACAATGTTTGGGAACCTAAGTTCTATCATAGATACATATCTTTATAATATAAAAATTATGAATTCTTTCATTAATATCCTCTTGAACTTAGCTGATTATATTATCTATTAGAGAATTTTTTAAAAAAAAATTCCCAAAAATATTCATTACATCATGACACTGTGATATTTGATCAATTAAGAGAACTTCACGTAGCATCAAATGATACAGTTTTTCTAATCATTTTCTATCTAATATAATCAAGAATTTCATCATTAAATCATTTCTTTTAATATTTTTCATGACCAGTTTTTATATTAAATTTTACATCCTGTATTTGGTTGGGAACTCCATATGATAACATGATTTGGAAGCCTCTATCCAATAGTGATACTCGGATACTACGTCCACTAACCATGGTCCAATTGAATTCACCCGATTATCTTTTTGTGATTTACTGTGTCTGATAACTTCGATCTCCTATACCCTTTCTTCTAGATTCCATTTGATTATCTTAACTACCTCCATCTATTCATTTTCACAAAATTCTTAAAGAAACACTTTGAATAAACCCTACTCATTCTTATTCTAAAACTTCTTAATGAAACTCTTTAAGGAAACTTTCATGACATAGCTTACAAACATGATTCTCTAAACATTAAGAGAATTTTTGATACATTTAAGAATAGCTCATTAATCATAAAAATTATAATACAAGTCTTTAAAGTAACTTTATTAGGAGAATAAGACTTTAGAAGTTCATTTATTCTTTCATATTCCATCCAAGAAGCATCAAATTTTTTACAAGGCTTGACTACTTCTCTCTAACTTTCTAAATGATAATTTTTTATAATTTTCTAAATATACTAAAATCAGTCAAATATTTATATTTTATTGAATTTCATTTAAATATAAAAACATTCATTGACAAAAAATATAACTCACACAAAGTGGGATTAACACCATGGTGATCAGATGAAGTTCCCATTAGACAAATTTTTATAAAGTTAACTAACATAGTTAAACAACATGAGGTTATGAGACTGAGTCTGATCAATGGAATCCATCAATATTATGTGATCAAACAGAGTTTTTCATTTAATTTTTACAATGATTTTAGTTATATTAAAAAATTTAAAATGAAATAAGTTGGTCGAATGAAAGAGGAATTAAATGTTTAACTGATTACATTCATAATTAAATTAGACAATTTGGTAAGTGATGTGTTATTCATTGATCAAACATCAAAATTCCTTATGGTTGTGATTGAAGTTAAAATTTAGAAGAAGACAAAAGTACCTAAGGGAGAGTTCAATAAGATTAAGTCAAAAGGGGATATTGAGGAGTGTTTTTAAAATGTTTAATTCATGAAGATATAAAAGTGGAATTATCATTTTAGAACATTGTGAAATTCTTATTGATGTTGTAGAGAGTTTTATAAAGTCCATCAGATGAATAATAAAGTTCGAGTTTTTGAGTGAAGAAGTTGAAATGAATGAACATTGAAATTTTTGTGGAGTTTGTAGCTTATAAAAGGAAGTATGATGTTTTTTATATGAAAATGGAGAGACATTAGACAAATCTATTAGGTAAAATAATCCTAATGGTTGGATATATGTTTTCCTATAATAGTCATGATACATTGGAAGCATGTGATGATCATTGAATGAAGTGATTTTCAAATTATTGGGAAAAAGTTTCCATGTCATCATTCAGAGAATGGTTTTGGAAGGCATCAAATAGAAGATTCTGATATAATGTTTAATATATAGGTTTTTTGTATGAATTCATCAGTCATAGGATTTTGACTGATGTTCATCAGACTAAAGTTTCCAAGTAGTGGCATCAAATATATGACTTCAAATGAAGAATAATTTTTTTACACCCATCAAATGAACTTTTAAAGGATCATCAAAAAAATAGTATCGAATGAAGTTCATCATTCAAAGGTTGCTAAGCCAAGAAAACAAATGATGGTTTTCCAGGTATGTCATCAAGTCATAGGAATTATCTTGTAAAATATTTCTAGATGTTCCTATAAAGTGATGAAGAAACGTTGAATGATGTTTCAAATGATGGAAGGCATTTTATGAAGTTTTACTAGAAGGAATGCTCAAAGAACTTTACAAAGTTTTATTAAATTCATTAATTGTGGTGATGTTGAGATGGATGATAAATGTTTACATAATAAAACAATATTGTGATTTTATCTAAAATATTAGGAGGATTGGAGAAGGAAATTGATGCTAAGATCTAAGGATGTTTCCTATTATTTTTAGTTGACTTATATATTTTATAAAGTTTGAAGGTGGCCAATCATTAATGGATTTGAGTGGGATTCCCAAAGTTTAATTGGGACGTTTGAATTTGAAGTGTGTGAATCAACATGAAATTTAGATAATCTATACCTATATAATGGGGTGTTAATACATTAAGAAAGGTGTGATGAAATGTTGATCTATGAGGATATGAAATTTGTAGAATAATTGAATTTATGTAAGGACATTTTGGCCATGAAGCATGAGGTAAATTCTTATTTGGGGTGAAGTTTTGAGAGAATAGGCCCCAGATGGATCAAGGGGTAGTAGATGAAGTTAAATAATTGGAAAAAGAAATCTAGAATTAAACAAAGTAGTGTATATGTAACCATATGTATAGGTATTAGACTAAGAATTTTGTATTAGATGAATCATAATCACTTGAAGAATAGATACCTGATGATTAAGAAGAAGAATAAGAAGAAGGGACTGACTAGATACCAGAGGGAGTTTTCCTATCAATTTGTGATTGAATGAATAAAAATAAGAAAAATGGATCAGATGAAATATCACCAGGTAAACCATCACTATATGAACATCATCATGCATATGAGATAAGATAAATAGGATCATATGGAGAACCTGATGGATAATTTAGGATGAAGGAAGGAGAAAACTAAAAGTTTCTTACCTGCTATTGTGCAAGTAACAAGTGAAGAAAAAGGAAGTGAAGAACAATATAGTAATATTAAATCCAACTGAGGTTTAAAAGATGGTGTACTTTATTGGTGTTACAAAGTACCTTAAGAATATAGTGAATAATATCTACATAAGAAGAATAAAATAGCGAGGAGCTAATATATGGATGAGTTCATAACCTCTATAGGGATTTAGGATTACTACTACCCCCCTTATAAGGTACAGGTAACAACACTTAGGTTAGGGATTGTTTTCTAGAAAAACCACTTTAATAGGAAACTCATTATGGTGGAGAATTCTTGTACTAGTCATTGTCATCAATATGATCTTATTGAGTAATAGACCTTGTAAAAATATTTTGGGTCATCTACTTTAATGTACTTGTATATGACAAGGAAAAGAGAATAGGAGAATCAAAATCCTAAAAAGCCTAAGAGGTAAAGGGGAAAAGTTATAATAGGTTGAAAGGTTCTAAACATTTATTCAACCTCACTTACTAATGATTATATCTTTAATTCGTCATATTTATTAGTATCAGAGCATAGGTTCACATCTATTAGATTCTCTATTCTGATGTTCTTTTGAGAATTTCAGTTTCTTTATTATATAAACAATAAAATATAATTTTAGTGAAGATTAAATTATCTTCAAAAATAATTCTATATCTACCATCACTACTAAAAAATAGGCCTTTTAGTGTTCTAAAAATGGCATTTATCCGTGCTTTTAAAAGAACTGATAAAGGGGTGTTTTATTAGTTCTTATAGAAGCCTTGATAAATACTTCCTTTATTAGTGCTTATAGAAGCACAGATAAATAAAATCATTATCTGTGTTTTTTAGGTGATGATAAAGGATAATTTTATTAGCGCTTCTATAAGTGCAGATAAAGAGGAATACTATAATGTGTTCTTATCACACACTGCAACACTAGTGCAGTGTGATGTAGCAACACACCACAACACCAAAAACACCACAAAAACAACAAAATCATACACGAATACAAAATTTAATTGAAATAAAAGTTACAACACAAATAAAAGAAAAAACACTATATTATAAAAATTTCAAACATTTTTTTATAAAATTACACAAGTTAAAAATATTACATTTCTTAAATGACTTATGGATAACTTTTATAAAGTATCAAAACAATCTAAATTTGTTTTCTCAGTTTTGAGTACGTCGCTTGTATTTTTTACTAAAATGTACTTTTAAAATGGAAACATTCACTTTGAATCAAAACACTCACATCATGTGTCATTTTAACATGATATGGATTAATACACATCACAAATGAATTATGAACCATTTTACCAAATTATAAAGAAAATCCCTATGCGTTTTCTTAGTTTTCATTGAGTGACACTTTTTGAACTAAAATTTCAATTTTAAATTGATCATGGAAACATTGAGTTATATCGGATACATCATGTATCTAATTGAGGTGTGATTGATTTATACACATAAAAATGAATTATGTATCCTTATCCTAAAGTATCAAAAATAAAAATTTATTTTATTGGTTTTGAGTAGGCCAGTTGTCTTTTTTAATAAAATTGATGACTATTTTAAATAAAAAGATGCACTTGGAGTCATATAGGTCACACCATGCATCAAATTTAGGAGAGTCTAATTCATAAACATCCAAAAGGTCTTATGGATCATTTTCATAAAGTATCAAAACAATATGACCATGTTTAATATGTTTTGAGTATGTCACTTATAATGTCATTTAAAATTGGAAACTCACACTTTGACTCATACATATCACATCATGTGTTAGTTTCATGTGAGACAAATTCCTATACATAAAAAATGAATCATGATTCAATTTTCAAAATTATCAATAATATTAGAGGTATTTTTCTCAGTTTTCTTTGAGTGGTAATTTTTGAACTAAAATATCAATTTTCAACTGATAGCGGACACATTGAGTCATATTGGACACGTTCTGTATCAAATTAATGTGCAGTTGAATCCTACACATGAAAAATTACTTATAGATCAATTTTATAAAGTATAAAAATAATATGAATGTGTCTTCTCGATTTTGAATAGTTTACTTTTCCTTTTTAATAAAATTTATTTCTATTAAAAAAAAGGCACACTTGGAGTCATACCAGTCACAATGTTCATCAGATTGAGGTACAAATTATTCCTACACATCAAAAATAAGTTATTGAACTGGAAACATGCACTTTGAACCATACCGATCACATTGTGTATCTATTTTACATGAGACCAATTTCTACACGTAAAAAATGAATTATGAATTAATTTCCTAAATTATCAATAATATTTGATCACATTTTCTTTTCTTTATTCTAGTGAAATTTTTAGAACTAAATTGTTGATTTTAAACTGATTACAAACACATTGACTCATAGCGGTCACACCATGTGTCAAATTGAGATGTGGATGATTCTTACATGTCCGAAATTAATTTTGGATAATTTTCCCAACGTTTCAAAATAATATGAATATTTTTTCCATTTTGACTATTTCACTTGTCCTTTTTACTAAAATTGATAAAAATTTTAAATAAAAAGAAGAACTTGGAGTCATATCGTTCACACTGTGTGTCAGATTGAGGTGCAGTTGATTCATACACATCTCAAAGTCTCAAGAAAATCCCAACTACCGATATAACCATGTTTCCATTTAATTTCTATGTCGAACCACCAAAAATTCATATTGACTAGATGTTTTTAGCTGAAAAACCTTTCTCGTTATTGAATGTTAGAAGAGCAGAGGAAGATCGTGTGCCCAATATATCATGATAAGTCACCACAATTGACACATTAGCTTCCTATATACCTATATATTTCAACATTGAGAAAGGTGTTTTCTACCATGAACATCGAATAAATATGCAGTGTAAGAAGTTCGACAAAGATAGACAATAAATTTGGAAAACATGGTTACATTGGAATAAATAATCATTCTATCTCTTTTGAATCTTTTTTCAGATAGTTGAATTGAAAATATGAATTTGAAAAAGATCTATGAAAAAAATTAAATCAATATTTGATAAAAATGATAAGTAAATTAACTTACAAATAGTAGATAAAATGATGACAAAATTAATTAAATAAGTAGTAGGAATTCACCTTTTCTTGATGGTAGTATGCATTCTTGATGCATTTCAATATTGTCATTATCTCAGTTGTTGGCTTGAAGTCCAATCCGTCATGAGCATGAGAAGCTTTGAACAAACCACCCCAACTCAAAAAAATAATGCAATTTTACAAGAAACCAATTATTATACGATTAGTAATAAATATTAATAAACTAAAAATAAATATTAAATAATACATTAATTCTATGGATAATTATTTTAGTGTGAAAACATTGTTGACCACTAGGATATTCCAATGGTAAATAAATAATGATGATAAAAAACATAAATAGATCTCACCAAGCAATCAATCAACGAGTGAGGAGGATAGGGAGAAAATAAGAGACATTTGATTGAAACTTTGAATCCTATGAGAGAACATAATTTTATCCTATTGGGATTATAAAATATTCATTTTTTATAATAAATAAATAAATAAATACAAAAAATATATTCATTATCAAAGGAGAAAGTTATAAATACTTCTAATAAGGGAAACTCAATATTTTATTGTTTCAAGTAAATTTAGTATGCTTTAAAGAAAATGGGAAATTGAATTTTAGAAAATAATTACTCGAAAATGATAGGTGTTATCGTCCAAATTCATCCAAAGGTGAAAGTTATAGAAAATTTTAATCCTCATTTCCTCAATTTCCGAACTATCATTGCATTTTTTTGTTTGGAACTCATCCTACATATATTATGGACATGAACCTATGTTGATTTAAATACTCAAAGAAGTATTCATCCATATGATGAATACTACTCATATTAGTACAAAAAATCTAAAAGATATGGTGGATGAGTACCAAGAAATAAATTTGTATAATTATTCGGGAGGTGAAAATGATGAGGATGATATTTTTATTCAATTGTGTTATATAAAAGGGATAATTTCTACCATTTGTGATAATTACAAGGATGGTAATAAGAGATTCCTAAGGGTGGAACAAAAAAAATGTTAAATAATTATTTGTTTCTAGATGGATTAAATTAAAACATACATAATGTTTATTAGATGTGTGATGAATGAAATTAAGTGATTTTAAGAAGTATTAATGAATGGGTTACCATTTAAAAAATGGCTATATTTATATGAACAATAAGAAAAAAAATTCAAGAAGGAAATCAATGATTAAAATGTCATTGTTTATTGGATGGTTTTGGTGAAAACTAGAAAGGGTAAGACCCTACAAAAAACCCCATTTTTACCAAGTAAAGCCTAAATAATTTTGAGAGGTTGACAATGAAGATAATTGGATAAAATATATACATGATGGGTTTGATCTGAATTAGAACAATGTGATATGAGAAAATTTTCCAAGGCTGGAAGACATAAATGTTATCAAAACCAAGTGGGTGTTCAGTAATAAACACATTGACTATGGAAAAGTGGATCAAAGTAAATAATGTATAGTGTTCAAGGGTAACTCCTAGATCAAAGGAATTTATATTTATGATAAATTTACTCCCATATCCCAGTTGGAAACTATTTGAATTTTGTTGTATATTTTAGTGAAAATGTAGTTAAAATTATACAAAATGGATGTCAAAATTATTATCCTCAATGGAGTTCTTAAGGGGGGAGTGTAAATTGAAAAAATGGATGGGTTAATTATGGATGAAAATGAGAGAAAGGTTTTCTAGTGGAAGAATTATTTTTATATGATAAATAATTCACTAAGGACCTGGTAGTTGAGGTTGGATCAATACCTAAGAAATCTTGGTTTTCAGCATAGTAGAGTTGATCACACCCACTTTATCAAGAAGGAAAATGATCAAAGGATTTTTGTAGTCATATATGTCGAAAAAAAATATTTGATGATTGGAAAAAGAAAAATGAATTTTTATTGTGGATCATATGAGGTATGATATCGAGATCTCTGATTGGTGAAGCATTTTACTTAGTTTATAGGGGAATCAAGGAAGTAACATCACATTTATTTCTCAATCAAAACATGAAAAGAGGTTCCCAAGTGATTTATAATGGAATATTTCAAACCAATGACAACATCGACCTCTATTTGGATGAATTCTTTAAAATTTATGTTTTCAAAGAGGTATATGTCGTGGAATATATGTATTGGGGGCCTATTATACCTCATAACAACATGACCTAACATTTAGTTTGATATATTTCAAGTCACACAATACCAATGTTGTCCCATGGAGAGGCACTTGCTATCAGGGAAGACGATACTTCAATATATCTAAAAAAATGAATTTTGGGTTGTTTTATAATAATATAGTGAAATCAGACTTGTTGGGATATATGGATGTGAAACCAGACTTTTTTGGATACATCAATATAAGAGAAGAAAATTATAGATATTGAAGAACATAGATTTCATTCAAGGTATGCTAATATCAGGTCGTGATGGTTTAGGTTGAATCGCTTGAGCCTTGGATTCGAGCTTTAGAATACTTAGAACCTTGATTATAGCCATGATTCGAGCTTGGATTTGATAAAAAGGAGCATGTGTAGTAGGTCACTTCCTAGGAGAGATTTGGATCATTAAATGGTTCATGATGATTATAGTTCTTAAAATAGATCCAATGACTTTTATCAGTGCTAAGTTAATAAGCACTGATAAAATGATTCTTTATCTCCACTTTTTTAGCATTGATATATACTTATTATAATTTTTTTTAAAAATAATATTAAAAATGCATAATTATTATATATAATTATAATAATTATAATAATACTTTTTATAAAATAATAAATTGATAATTCTTTGCCTGAATGGCCTGAAGGCCTTCGTTTTTTATTTATTTTGATAACCCCTCTTTAAAGGGATGAGAGGGAACCCTTACAAGGACCGTAGGCTCAGAGATTACATGGCCCGTAGGCTTAAGAGATTACATGACCCGAAGGTCTTTAGGGAATTCAACTAGACTATCTACAAGGAACTGCCCCTCCCCAGCATCTGCATCTTGATAGTAGCTCTCCACCTTTGCATGACCGTCTGGCTAGGCTTCCCGTGCATGCACAGGCTGGTACCGATGGCATAGCCATACCCTCTCATTCTGACAATCCATTTGGCTCTGCTCTGGTGAGTGTACCTGCTCTGAATCCTCTTCTGGGGCTGCTCCTTTTTTGTAGTGTGTTTGGGCCTGTATTCATGTGGCCCGAAGGCCTTGGGGTGGCCCTAAGGCCTTAAGGTGGCCCGAAGGCCTTGAGAATCAACTGGCCTGAAGGCCTTGGGTGGCCCGAAAGCCTTACAGGACCCGAGAACCAAACCAGTGTCCTGAAGGCCCAGATGGATGAATAGTTCCGGCTGCTACATTACCAAACAGTACTGCTACAGTACTGCTACAGTAACCCAGAAATATGCCTCCACCAGGATTTGATCCTGGGTCTCTTGGATGCACCTAGCGAGTCCTCACCAACTGGGCTGAGGCTCTTGTGCTAAATTGATAATTCTTTGAATATATAATTATTTCTTTATAATTATATAGATAATTTTTTTAAAAAAAATAATATTTATATCATTATATATATTTAAATAATTATATATACAAAAAATATTGTAAATATATTCATTATTTAAATAAATTTATTGTAATTTTATAATTATTTATTTATAATTATGTAAATACTTTTTAGACAAATATTATTATTTTATAATTATAAATTTCTAAAAATAGTAAATATACATTTATAAATTTACATTTATAAATATATTTTTTTATAAATATTTTTTTACAAATGTATTTTGAACGTTATTGAGGAATGTTTAATCCTATGTGCATGCATGGTAAAAAATGAGTAAAATTGATTAATTAAAAGGGTACAATAATTTGGTTAAGTTTGTTTAATACAAATCATTAAAAAATGGATATATGTTAAAATAAATATGAATGCATATTGAAAATATTAATATATAGTAAATAAATATATATAAAATAAATAATATAAATTGATTAAATTCCCAAAAAAAATATTTGTGTATGTTCATATGTATATAAAAATGCATTAATAAAATACGTATGTTTTATAAATGTTAAATTGAAAAATTAATCAACATTCATTTATGTGCATTACTCGATGTAATTAGTCAGTATTTTTATTTCATATTAATTTTTAATTGTAAACGATTATTCACTAAATATGTTACTATTTAATGTAAGTATAAATATAATTTTGTATTATATAAATCATATTTATACATTTATATATATATATATACACACATATATATATATTGAATATATAACATTTATTAAATTACCAATAATTATTTACCTAAGATAATGTTTAATATTTTTCTTAATGTAATTATTTTTAATTTTTATTTGTTTAATTTTTATTTTACATATATCTATATATTTAATATATATAAAATATAATTTATATATTTAATAATCAATTTATTTATTTTTATCAATAATTATTTAATTAATAAATTTTTTAGTATTATTTTAATAAAATAATTTTTATTTTTTATTTATTTCATTATTTCATTTTATTTGTAATTTTATCAGTGCTAAAGAAGCATTAATAAATGATTTGTTTATGGGTGATGAAAATAAAGCACTAATAAGGGTTAACTTTGTCATTGCTAAACATAAAGTACTGATAAAGGGAACCCTTTATGAGTGCTAAAAAAATGTCATGATAAAGGTTTCCTTTTATAAACACTAAAAAAATGTGCTCACAAAGGGCTCCTTTTAACAGCCCTAAAAAAATACTGATAAAAAGCACCCTTTATCAGCTCTTATTTTAGCGCTGATAAAAGGTACCTTTATAATATATTTTTTCTAGCACTGATAAAATCCATCACTATTAAAGACCTATTGTGTACTAGTGAAATACAATGATAAACAAAAAAATAAGAAAGAGAAAATAAAATTGAAGAAGCAATCACTCTTGCTTAAAAAAGGGTAAGTATTAGGTTCTTTATAATCATAAAGAAGACAAATCTGACTTGGAAAGTGAAGGGTGGATTTCTAAAGTTTCCACCAAGGAGAAGGAAAACCTTATTATCTTAAGTGAATCAAAAATGTTATGTGATCACGAGGCATTTGAAAATTTATGTATATATTGTCCTCAGGAATTTGATTCTAACATAAGTGGTGATGATGATCTATCGACAAATTCTCAAGATATACCATTTTCTATATTAAAAGATATTCTTTATTACATTCCCAAATAAACAGACTCTCTTTATTGTCGAGTCTTTCAATGTATGACAAAACAAATCGCCTACCTGGAAGAAGTAGATAATATGGATAAATCTTTACAAGAAAAGGTTCTAGAATGTATAAAGATCTCCAAACACTTTGGAGCATTTCAAGAAATAATGGTGGATCTTGGAATAAGTTCCTTAAGTTTAGAATGAAAATGGATCAAAGAGGTTAAAGAGAAAGATTGAGTCAAGAAGACTTGAGAAGAAAATATACATGCACTTGAAGTAATGTTAAAAAACAACATTACAATTAAGTATTTTCAATTGAAAGTGAAATTAGAGAAGATCAAGGAACATTAATCTTCATTAAAAAACAAACATAAGATGTATGGAGAGGAAATAGAAATAGTTTATGGTCGGAGTGATTAACTCAAGAGGGTGGCGGTGAATTGAGTTCCCAATAAAAAATTTAGTTTAAAAACAATTTAAACCTAAATCCCCCAAATTAATAAAAATAACCAGTTATTTAAAACTATAGAAATATATATGTCTAATCTTTCAAATAATTTCCCAAAGAATGATTAATGACCCATTAAAATAATATTTTAAATAACTTTATATTTTGAAAAAAAATTAATTAATCAAACACTTTATATAAATAAAAATTAAGAATAACTATTAATATAAAGTTTTTTTATATATTTTGAGAACATATATAGTTTTATCTTTGAAATGTATAAAAAAAACTAATAAATCACATAGTAGAATTGAATTAGGGCTACCGTCTGAATCTTAGACTTAACCCCCTCCACTTTTAAATCACCTACTTCGAACAGTTTTATTGTACAATTAACTTGACCCACAACCTAGATTCGGTTTTACAATCAACAGTACACAAGGCTATCTAGGTACACAAACTCTTCTATAGTTATATGTGGTATGAAAAGGTATCAAGTCACATAGGACCACTTCCACAATTATTCATGGGAATAAATTGAGAGAGTTTGAGGGAATGTGTCGAGCACGATCCAGTTTAAGTACAATATACAATGTGTATAGATAAAAAGTGTATAATATCACATTACTCAAAATTAAATTATAAAAAAATAGAAAATAATTAAAGATGATAAGTAGTGGTGTAGATCAATATGAGAGGCTTTAGATTTTCAGATATTCCTGTATCCGTCTTTGTAAGTACCTTGAAAAAGTTTCTTAGAATTTATAGGAAAATATAGTGTCATAGATGTCTAAAAAGTCCTTTGGTTCTCAGTATCTCAATGTACAGAGTTGATTCAGAATGAGAAGGTTGTAATCATTATGCATTTATCACTCTTTTATTTCCAATGTTGGCGCTGGTTTTACACTCCCAAACATGAAGGAGTTCTTCAAAATTTATATAGCCGTAGATCTAATTATTTTTTGAATAATAATTAATAAAATCCCAAATCCATGTACTGGGAACCAAATTAGAAAGTCTTTATTTTTATTTAATGTATCTGTGGAGTGGTTTAATAATAATAACTCTTAAATCCACATTCGACTTTAAATCACTAAATTCTATAAACTACCCATTGAAGAATATAAATTCGAATAAGTGTGTGGATAGAAATGGAAGAATTATGGTGGTAGGTATCTTAAAGGTTGATCTATTTTGGTGGTAGATGCTCATTGAATGTTGATTAGCTCTGGTGGTAGATGAATGAACTGTAGTATAAGTTGGGGTAGCACAATCTAGAAGTTGATGCGATGATGGTAGATCTCTTCAGTGGTAGATCTATCAGCAATAGATCATTAGTAGCCGATCTATTAGTGGTGGATCTATAAGCGGTAGATCTCCATCGACAGATCTATCAGTGGTAGATTTATTTTGAGCTTATAGTAGATCCACTGTATTGTTAGTATATTTCCTCAATGGTAGATCCATTTACTATTGAGTCTAATGGTTTCTGTATTCCACCAGTATATTTGGTTTATCTAATGGTAGGATATCATAGCCAATGTTATATCATTTTGAACAAATAGTAGATAAACACTTAACCAAGATTGTTTCCAAAATATTCTTAGAAAATTATTTAATATCATTGTTGGAGCCAAAATTTGGGAAGGAAAAAAACAAACAGAAGGCATTAAGAGCTTCCTCGCGAAGCCCCTTCGCAGAGCCCCTGTATCCCCATGGCTGATGCGCAACTCCCTCTTCATGAAGCCGTCGCGGAGCAAGGAGGTGGGATGCTCCGCGAACCCATTTGACATTCATGAAGCCTCCTTAGAGGAAGGAGGTGGGATGCTCCGTGAAACCATTTGACATT
This sequence comes from Viscum album, assembly GCA_963277665.1. Classification (NCBI taxonomy): domain Eukaryota; kingdom Viridiplantae; phylum Streptophyta; class Magnoliopsida; order Santalales; family Viscaceae; genus Viscum; species Viscum album. The sequence goes on from OY728144.1 coordinate 164,545,727, forward strand.
CACAAAGCCACCACAGAGCAAGGAGGTGTGATGCTCTGCGATCCCATTTGACGTTTTTGAAGCCGCCGTGGAGCAAGGAGGAGGGATGCTCTGCAAACCCATTTGACATTCACGAAGCAGCCACACGGTTCCGTGTTTTCACACAGAGCGAACTCCACTTCGTGGTGCCTCGTGCCTATAAATATTGGGATCCCCTCAAGCCCAAAGGACGGATCCTCTGACTTTTCACCATCTTAGCTCCCAAATCACGAAGCAATTTCTAGTCTGTGAACCATGAGCTTTTCAAGGTACTTTTGCATCGCTAAGTCCCTCCCCATTTGCATGAATTCATCCCCTCTTCAAATATGGATTCCCTTGGCGAAGCCCATGGGCCTACATTAAGGAAGGAGATCCCCAAAGGGACTCAGATCTTTGTGGAGAACTTATGCTTCATGAAGTACCCTCCATGAATATATGACCCACATGCTAACATAGGGTCACTGTGCTTTATGAAGCACATTTCTTTGCAATGCTATGCTTCGCAAGGCACCCTTAATTTGCGAAGCACTGCCCCATGAATGCCTTTCCACTTCTCGAAACACCTTCCATATGGAACTATAACCTATTCCTAGGCTAGTCCACTTTACTTCGAGAAACACACCCCTTCGCAATGCCCCTCCACTTTATGGAGAACCAGAGCTTCATGAGGCTTCTACCTATGAACCCCTTTGCTCCGAAACTCCTTTTCTCATGCGAACCACCAGGTTTGCACGAATTGATTTCAACGTCCTTTGGGCGGTACTTACCGTTGCGTTGCTTTGCCTCATGCTTCTTCGCATAGGCACACAAAAGACTACTTCTTCTTTGCATAACCATGATAACATGGACCCCTCAATAGATAACTCCATAACACCCCCTCACTATGGAATTGTTTAAGCCTTCCCTTCCCCAAAGGGTGGTAGGTATTAGTTATGTAATTCCTAAGGGGTGTGGAGGGAACCCACATCGTCCAAGCTACAAGATGTTAAACTGCCAAGCACCATCATCCTCAGCAGATGACGTTAAACTGTGACATCTCCCTGTGCATCATATGTGGGGTCCCCCACCTTGAACATTCTGTTTGCCCACTAGTCTCCACAGGAGTGAAATCAATCCTCACATGGAATGAGATCCTCTTTATTGGAGTGGCATTTTTCTATGGGGAAAGGGAAACTGCCTTGGTGTAAGCCCCTAACCTTTCTTACAGGAGGAAGCACCCCTGATCCTCCTACTTACTTCCTAGCCGAAGGCCAAAGAGGGGGGGATGGGCACCGAATCCCTCCTTTCATTAGTGCTAAATCCCTATCCCTTTGGGCTTTGTCGTTATCAGTCCTCCACCTTGGATTAAGTCCCAACTTCCATCTCCCTGGGTTACGGACCACGTGTAAGCCCTTGTTTCCTCTTTGGGCCGCTAACCACGTGTAAGCCCCATTTCACTTTCCATGGATGCACCTTCCCCGATGTGGTCGTCAGGCCTTTGCTGCCTCTTGTTTCTCACACCAAGCATAACTCACGTGGGTTAGAGTAATCATTGACCATGAAATCATCTTTGGACAGCCTAGAATGTAAGACCCACACCATATGAGCTATGCAGTCTTTGATCCTTTCCAAAGGCAAGGTACATAGGAAGCCTCCCTAAGGTTCAAGCCCACCACCCATTGGTTTCAATGCCCTTCATGTCGGTTCACTAATACCTCTATCCAAACTACATGGTCTTTGATCCTTGCCAACGCAAGGTACATAAAAATCCTCCCTAAGGTTCATGCCCACCATCCGTTGGTTCCGATCCCCCTTCACATTGGTTCCCATTATTTCTGAACTAAGTGGACTTTGATCCTTTCCAAGGAAAGGTATGTAGAAAGACTCACTAAGGTTCAAGCCCAAAAACCACTGGTACCGACTCCCTTCTCGTCGGTTCACCCAAAACCATTCTGAACTACGTGGAATTTGATCCTATACAAGGAAAGGTACGTAGGAAGCCTCCCTGAGGTTCAAGCCCAACAACCATTGGTTACGAACTCCTTTAAATCAAACCACCTTCGTCCCGCATGGCGTTAAAATGAATGCACCCTTTTCATCCTACACAACGTTAAACTGTATCCACCATCCCAAACTACGTGGGATTTGATCATTGTATCCAAAACACGGTATGTAGTATGCCTCCATGAGGTCTAACCCCATCCATCGGTAAGCCATTGTGACCCCATCCAGTGGTAATCTGTTTTTACCGCATCCAACCGTAAGCCTTTGCGAACCTCACACGGCGGTTGGCTGTTTCGATCCCCTACCCAACAGTAATCTATTGTGGACCTCATGCAGTGGTAATATTTTATGATTCCATGTTAGCCGTAAGCCATTGTCAACCCAAACCCAGAAGTAAGCCGCTGTCATCCCTTCCATTGGGACCCATATCGCTGGTCTATCCTAATGGAGTAAGACCATCCTCAAGCTGCTAACCACGCGTAAGCCCCAGTATATCACTGGGTCGCTGTCCTCTGCGCACAATCCGATTCTATACCCCCATCCTGAACTACATGGAATTTGATTCCCTACCAAAAGGATAAGTAGGAAGTCTCTTCGAGGATCAATCCCAACGTCACTATCTCCCTCAAGTTGACTCCATCTCATTCTCCATCCACTTCACTCAACCATCCACAACCCATACTGATTCTTACCTAGGATTCCACATCCCGGTTAGATCAGGCTGATTCACCTCTTCACTGCTCCTAGTAGTAACTGGGTAAATAACCATGCGTTATCCCTAACATTAGTGTTCCCTCCAGGGGTTTCACCCATCCGATCCACTCTTGTTAGTGTTTCGATTAGTCTGATCCATCTCCAGTAGACGTTAAACCAACGACATACCCTGTGTTAAATATGGAAAGATGAGGAAAACCTCAGATACATGCCTATGGAATATAATTTACCACATTTGATGTGGGATGCCTTAGGCTTCCGTGCCCTCGAGAAGCCATATAATAAGGGGAAGAAACCTAGACATGATAGTGTTCCAACCTCCAGACACACAAGTGATGTCCAACATGACTACTCCCCTGACTAATGGTTGCTACCATGAATGAACCCCTTGGAATGTCCCGAGAGAATCAATTTAATTAACCAGCATCCATGATGACATGACACTGGGAAGAGTTTCACGAACAACATATTAGTCTATAAGGGAGTCCCGAAATAGTTGATGAGTTATGAGGAGGAATCCATCGAAGGAAGAACTGACATCCCTTCATCCCGTTTGGATCAAGGAGAAAACGTTCCTAAATAAGTGACAGATGCCGCCCACCTTTGGAAAGCAGGAATGCGGGGAAACAACTATGCATCCTACAAAAGATGGTTGCACACACCCCAGATAAAGCATTAGAAACAGAAATAGTGAACCCGACGTGAATTTATTCTCCACAATGTGGAGATTAGTAGCGTTTGATACATCAGTGGATTCGCGTGTCACCAGATCTAGTTATCCGATGTATGGTCCTTCCAAGAAAATAGCAGTCCTGGCGTGAAACTCACCAGAAGCTGGAGTAGTCCAAATGTTGGAAATCCAGGTCTGTGATGTTGCCATCGTGGATTCTTCTTACTAGGCATGGGAGACAAAATCTAACTGGGGAACTGGACTTAGGTTTCTTTGTTTCAGCAATAATGGTTAAATCTACCTGCTTCTAGGAACCAAGATGCTGGACCAGGAATCCAATTTCCACCCACCCACCAACGTAGGGGCCGGGGAAACTCCAACACGAAAATCCCATTTGGCTCAACCGCTTCTGCAACTACTTCCACATCCACAGTTTCTAGGTTCCCATGCCCCATCTCCCCATGTGAATCCATACAACAATGGGTGATTAACGAGCTCCTATGCCGATACAAGGAGGAGGGGATTTTCCTAACTCCGGATATGCCCTCTAGGATTTAGATGCGTCTCTTCCTTATCACCACCACCACCCCCAAGGGCCATGTAGGGAGATCCTACTCTACAACCCAACGTACAATCATTTCAGGAGCCTATCCCTAGAAAATCTCGACAACTCCCTCCCCTACGCCGATGAGGTTGGAGATGTATGGGCCAACCCATATGGGATCCTATTCTAGGGGCCCCTAAAGAGGTCCCCCAATAGGCCATTCTAGCACCACCACCTAGTCCCATTGGCTAAAGAGAATGTAAGCTATGTACCTGCACCAACGACCCTGGTCCGGATGACCCGACATCAGCGTCAGGCATACGCTGAGGAGGACCCAACCAAGGGGCGTCAACGTCAGCCAATACTATGGCCCGGGCCACTTCCGATGTGTATCATCATTATCATGTTCACACCGAGTTGGATAACTTATATTCCTGGCTCAGATCAATGCCCCAACTGCCCCACAGGTAGGCTGGGTCGACTCTCTCAACCACCAGCGTAGGGAGAACCCGCCACAGACCAACCCGTGGCAGCGACACCTAGTATGTAGGTCCTCCCCATACCACCACCACTGAGAACACAGGTCCTCCCCACTTCCAAGATCTACATGGAGGTCCACCCTGTGCTACCTTCAGTCCGAACAAGGGTCCTCCCCACGACAGTGACAGTCAGTACAGAAGCCTCTCCTACGCTCATTACATCAGGTATGGGGTCATTCACCCTACCATAGATCGTCGATTTGGAGATGTTATGCATCTGATCAATCTATAGTATAGGTGGATTCTCCATTTCCTTACAGTAGTCAACAATGGTCCTCCTCGCATCAACAATCAGATGGGTGAAGGTCAACTTTGCTTCCTTGTCACCCAACACGGAGGTCCTACCTATGTTTTCCTTGACCTGTATGAGAACCCTCCGCGTGCTAATGATGCTAGGGGAAGCAATCTTAGAGGTCCCACCCATGATCCCATTAACTCTAGAAGAGGTCTTTCCCACTCCAGCATTTCCGACAGAGGACCCCTCCACACATTAGTTAGTGGACACAGAGGTCCTCCCCGTGTTCCCTTTGATATTAGTCCAGGTGCCTCTCGCACCCCCACTCACTTATGTGGAAGTACTCCCTGCCCCAGCACCAGTATGAATGAAGGACCTCCTCATGCCGAGAATCTACCTTGTCATGAAGAACCAACCTGGGGAAGGAGGATGGGTTGTTGTCACCGTAAAAGGAACGCCGAGAAGATTCAGAATGATATCAAACTAGTCTGCTAATTAGTTTGGTGTTGGAATATGACTCAGTGATGGAACCCTCACCTAGATCCTCCGTGTCAAGGGTCGGGGAAAGAACAAGGGACATTAGCCTCATACTTACAGAATATGAGGTCCATCGGATTCCCGCCTCCCTCTGTAGGTACATCCAGGAGGATGGAAATTTGGAAACCCCACAGGTTCTGGCCGTGAAATCTCCACAATCATCACCAGAAGAGCTCTCTACCTCTACTAGAGATCATGGAGAGATATTTTGGGGACCAAAGGTGGATGAGAAGCAGTGTAGTCCATCACCAGTAGTCATAGTCCCTGTGGAAAAAACTATGTTTGTCATCCCATCTTACCGTGATGTGGTGGCTAAGTCACTACACTCTTTGGAGGATAGCCCGAGATGTGGCAGTTTGTCAGCTCATTCCCCATATTCTCCACCGACCAGCCTTTTTTATCAGCGGTCTTCATCAATACCACTACCGGTTCCCCATCCACCTCCGGTAGATGATTGGGGAAATGAAGGGCCACACCCTGAACTTGGACCAAAGAACTTGTGGTATATTCTCGTAGCGGACCATTTCCCAGATATGTTCTGGCTAGTTACTATGCCAAATTTTAGGGCACTAGAAGAACTCAACTAGGAGTAGGTTGGATGCTTTCACAAGACACTTTGAGTGACTCATTTCAACCTTCGACATTAATGAGTGGCCTACCCCAAGAGTTAGGCACATTTTGAAGATATTGGCCAACAATGCCGTTTGGTCGATTTGGTCGCACTCCCCGTGGCCTAGCGCCCCGAGTCACTAGGCTGCCATAAGACCCTCCAAAAATAATTCATACAGAGATTTAAAGTGCTCTGCAGGATAATCAAGGAGGCTTCTGCCAATGTGAAAATCTGTGGTTGGTGGCAGTATGTGACCCTCCATTTTAGTTCCATCTAGCGCCAGTTGGATTTTCCAGGCGACCTAGAGGATATGCCTCTAGGCAGGGTTGCGGTTATCATGGCTGATCTATCAGATGGAGAGAATGATATGGAGCTCCTTGATGGGAACTTACCCCCTGAGGGAGTCCCAAAACTATTGAATCCATCGAGAAGGGTCACTCAACAGTAGAGAAACCTACTAGGTCTTCCCGTGCCCACCGAGACACTAGTCCTCAACCAGAATCCCAACAAGGGAAAGGAAATCCTCGGAGTCGTCAAAACCGCCGACCCATGTGGATCAGTGTAGAAGGTGGAGGACGATCCCAAAAAAGCTATATTGTGCCAGAAAGTTTCTGAACACAAGAATATGGTCGATGAACTCCTTGCTGAACATGCTACATAGAGATGACCAGACTAAAATTATCCTCGATTGGGGCAGTTGGGGTAGGCACAAAATCCCCTTGTTGAGCTTCCCCCAGGTGACGCTGACCATCCTGCTCATGAAGACAGGGTTGATACTGGAACTTACAACAAGAGGGCATGGTATGTGTCACCAAATCCTCCTGAACGGCGTGACAATCCTTGGGACCCAGCTCAGGATCCCCCAGCTACTCCACAGGCCATTCCACCAGCCACTCCATGAGCCACTAGGCCTGCTTATCTTGTTGAAGAACCTTCAAATGCACTAGTGTTCAAGGATCCCTGTCAAGACAGGAATCCCCGCCCAGATGATCCAATGGAAGCACTCATCGCCTACCTTGAAACTTTAGAGACTCGACAGGTGGCAATCCTACCTGATGGAAATCCATACCCATCATGGGTGGATGATATTCCATCACACTCAAGTTTCATAAATCCCACCTTTTCTCCCTTAAACGGGATAGGGGACCTGCCACAACACCTGGCCCACTTTATCTCAAGGTGTAGCCCCATGTTGGGAACCCCAGCATAGCAGGAGGACACCAAACTCTAGTGTTTCGTGTAGACATTGGAGGGGCTGACATTCGTCTGGTACAACTAGCTCCCCATCAGATCAGTGGCTGGCAGGAGGACCTCTGCAGGAAATTCCTCTACCACTTCAACTCCACCACTCGAAAGACGAGTATCAAAGATCTATTAAAGTGCAAGAAAAGGCCTGATGAGTGCGTTGCAGACTTTGTAGCCTGATGGAAAGGACTCACATACTCTCTTGACATGCCGCTAACTCAGGATCAATTGCCAACGATGTGCGTAGGGAATGTGAAGATAGAACTGGTACCCTTTCTGATCACCCATAACTACCCCAAGAGATTCAGAGACTTTTCTAATAAGGACCAGCGCCTAGAGGTAGCCTTACAGCAGGGTAAGTAGGCACATCCGTTTCCTCCTGCAATTTTCGCAAGAAGGGCTGCCAGGTCCGAGCCCACCGTAGTGAATAAAATAGATACACCTAGTCAAATAGAGTTGTTACCAATGGAGCCACCTCCAAAGCCTCACAGGGGCCCTCCACCTCAGGAACAGCCTCCGGCCCAACAGCGCCCACCTCAGAATCGGTAGGTGTCCCAGCACAACGCGCCCCCACCGCCTAGGTGAGATAACCAAGCTCCACCTCCTCAACAGGATCCTACAACCCCTCGTTAGGGTTAGGCTCTGAGGGCCCCATTTCAAGAAAAGAGGAACCAGAACTACTCGTTCAATGAGGCCCAGGTCCTCAATTACTTCTGCAGTGCCTTGGATCAAGGTATTGTACATTTTTCTAAATACAGGAGTCCATAAGAAGTGAATCTCACCGATCTCCCTAATTACTGCCCCTATCACCAGATATTGGGGAGCACCCTCAAACAGTGCTATGTGTTGAAAGAATGGATTGAAGACTTGGTGGATAACAACATAGTCCAGATAGGCCTAGATCCGACACAGGTGGCATACATCTTCGTGAGGCCAGACAACGACAACGTTAGTGAAGGCGAGTGGAATCAGGTATCAAAGTATGGGTCCTAGAAGTATGAAAACTGGATGACTCTAAAATAGTCCCTTGTGCCCATGGTGTAATCCATGCATGCCTGAATTAGCCAGAGCCTTTAGAAGCTACAATAACTACTTCTACATCATCATCTTAGCAGTCCTCTTCCCAGAAGAGAAAACACCAGCGGCGTAAGGGAAAGAAAATACCCCACCAATACCATCATCATTCCGTACTCTCGGTGACCTCATGTCCCCAGAGATGGAGATACCTCCCAGAATCCATCCAGTAGTGGGTGACTCTTCGAGTGGAGGTCAAGGGTATGCCTCAGTTAATATCGTAGAGTCGGTAAACCCCTACATGATTCCTGAAATGAGGAATGCTATGCCAAACCTCCCAATGTCCCCAAACATCATCAGCAACAATGGAGCCACAAAAATATGGGCTGTCGGAATAAATCAGTCAGTAATTGCATCTAGGCTATGCATGCAGCCAAAAAAAGGTAGAGGACCCAACGTAGAGCTCTGTATATGCAGTCTTCTCATCTGGTGACATCAGGTCTACCTCTACCGCTGTTCGTGTTGTTGTATTAGATAGAGCCACCTCAATCATGCCGTGACCAGCCACGATTTGCTACAGGACGATCTCATTCATCTGTCCCTCATCCGGTAGTCATCTTTAGGTTTCGACTAGTGAGTAGTGGGATATTCCTAGCACCAGTCAGCCATCGGCCTAGTCAGCAGGGCCCACCATACCTCCTGTCATAAGGCGACCTCCTATAAGGATAAGTTCACGCATGGCATGAAAGTATGATTTCTTCAACATCATTCCAGCATTCCATCAAATCTCTCCATCCTTGAGGACCTTATCTTGTCATCATATATGTGTGAGGCCCTCATCGAGGCTTTAAGAAGCCCCCTATAGTTTGAGACGGAGGTAGCAGTCGCATAAGTCTTTCATGATGAGGAAGTGGAGAATGCTGAATGCCAGGACATCATATCGTTCTATGGGGAAGATGAAGGCTCTCCCTTACATGGACTCATTCTCCCACTATTAATCATCGGCCAGTTCAATGGCATGGAGGATCGTTGCTGTCTTGTCGACATGGTCTCTGGAATCAACCTAATCCTGGCCCTGAAACTGAAAAAATTAGGATTGTCTGAGGATGATCTGAGTCCCTCTGACCTAAGAATCTAAGGTTACGATAGGGTGAAATAGAAACTAGTTGTAAATATCCATTTGAAGACCTAGTTCTGTGGTCTAATTTTCAGCACCGATTTTATGGTTGTCTCCCAGGACACCTCCTAAAATGCATTGATGGGTAGACCGTGGCTCCAACTGCATGCGGTGGTTCATTTATCATATAACCAATGACTTAAGTACTCCCTTAATGGTCGAGTGGGTATTTTCAAGGTGAAACATCCCCGTTTTCCTCTTGTAAATCCTGATATCTGGATGCCAACTATTACAAGAGTAAGGACAAGCAGATTCAGGCTAACGAGGTCGAACATGCTATGGCTACGACTAACCCATGGGAAGATCTAGATTATGCATACGTCTTTCCAATCCATCGATTGGAGGACAAAACTCCAGACATGGGATAATGCTTCATTTTTTCTAGAATGAGTGGAAGGATATTCCCAAGTCTAATCGATGCTGGAAGATTCCCTCATACTCTTACACAAACCAGGCTTAGGTTATCTTGGAGCCTCCTACTCCCATAAGGTATCATGACGTCCACCCCATGGAAACAACAATACATCATACTTACTTGTTCCACCATGCCATAATTAACCGGATCAAGATGACGTGCCACTATTGCTTCTATATCATCAACCGTGGCCCCTTGGACCGAAGACCATATGGGATCAGATCAATAACCTTCATCACTATGGTTGCGGTAGCACAGGAGTCCCCTGATGCAGTATCCACTACCACTCAGGCTTGTACCAGCCTCCCATCGAGATCTTTCAACTTAGAGGAATATACTACTAGCGAGGATCCCTCCTCCATATGTGAAGAAGAGGATTTAGAGGATTCTACCCTTCCTTTGAAGAGCGTGTCTCTGCCACAATCAATGAATTGGTACAGGTGAACCTCGATAGTGAGGCAGAACTGAAACCCACATTGATCAGTGTCGTCATGCCCCTCGAGAAGAAACATCAGTACATAGACTTATTTAAACAACACCGTGTTGTATTCACCTGGAGTTATGATTAGATTCTAGGACTAGATCCTCAGGTATCCATCCACCACCTTGGTCTCCCGACAAATCATCACGAGTTTAAATAACTTCCAAAAAAGATGCACCCTTCTCACGGTGCCATGGTTGAGGTAGAATTTGATAAGCTCATTCAAGCCAATTTCATTAAGGAGGTCCAATACCCCAAGTGTATGGCCAAAATTATGCCAGTAAGGAAGAAGAACGTACAGATCAGAGTCTGCATCCACTTCCAAGATCTCAGTCCTCACTGTCCGAAGGATGATTTTCCCCTTCCTGTGATAGAATTGTTGATCGATGCTACACCTGGGTTCCAAGCCCTCTCCTTCATGGATGGGTACTCCAGGTATAACCAAATCCGAATGGCCCCTGAGGATGAGGATTCTACAGCCTTCAGGGCACCATAAGGTACTTTGTGCTACCAAGTCAATCCCTTTACTTTAAAGAATTTGGGTGCCACATATCAATGGGATATGCATCACATATTTAAGATGATCATAGGAACATTGGTGGAGTGTTGCATGGATGATATGGTGGTCAAATCTCACCAGCGTTAGGACCATCTAGAAGACCTTGAAAAAGTGTTTGGCTTCCTCTGTTCCCGTCACATGAAGATGAACCCATTGGAGGGTGCCTTCGGGGTCACCTCTCGAAAGTTTCTCGAATTCATTGATAGATACAGTGCAATTGAGATCAACCTAAAGATGATTAAGACCATTATCCATATGTCTCCTTCGAGAAACATTCGGGAGCTTCAAGGATTCCATGACCACTTAGCCTACATATGCTGATTCATCGTGAATTTGGTCAGAAAGTGTAAGCCTTTTTTTTGCTCATGAATAAAGGCACCATCTATGAGTGGGATAGGGAGTGTCAGACTAATTTTTAGGAAATCAAGCACTATCTGCTCTAGTCTTCGGTCTTAATGCCACCCATCTCTATAAATCCTCTGGTCCTTTATGTGACTGCCCTGGAGTGATATATTGACCCCATTCTCACCCAGAAGAACAACTAGGGAATGGAGAATAGCCTCTACTACCTCAGCCACATGCTCTTAGATACAGAGACCAGATACTCTCCTATCGAGAAAAGCTACTTTGAATTGGTATCCTCATAACATAAATTACGACATTACTTACAACACTACAAGGTACAACTGGCGTCCCGAGTAGATCCACTAACGTACATCCTAAATCACCCCATGTTGACATGATTTCTATCTAGGTGGGTTGTGATTCTCCAGCAGTTTGATGTCAGGTTTTCACCCATAAGGATATTAAAGTGAAATCTTAGGCCGACTTCCTTGCTATTCATCCAGCCCCCACAGAACATTCTCTAGACCTTGATTTTTCTTGATGAGGCAATCCTATTGGTAAATGAACTTCAATGGTGCTTCTTAGAGGTCCACTACAGAAGGCTCAATGAACCCAGGCCTAATAGAGTAGGCCTATGTAGTTTCTACATTACTGTAACGCCCCGACCCCAGCTACCCAGAGTCGGTGCATTACTTCGTAACATTGGCATGATCACAAGAAGATCAAATCTCGAAAGACCGATTGGTTTAGTAGCCTTGGAAACACTAGATATAATCATAAAGTTTTACATTACATTTCAAAGTGAAAAACTACTACAACAACAAAGTCTTCATACCCACACTATTAACCCCTCATAATATCCCTGCAAGTCATTCACAATTTACTTCTTCACTACCTGGGAAAAATAAAACATAGAAAAGGGGTGAGCTCAAATGCCCAGTAAGGATAACAATATAGCGGAACATTCAAAATAAGCATAAACATTTAAGGCAATGAATTACTAAAACAAAAGCCTTTTAAAATTGAACTTCAACATAGTATGGAAAAAGTAAAATGAAATAATGCCATTTACTTGTTCACATGGATATTCTACAAATCGAATAATCACATGCAATATCAATAACCACTTTCATAATGTTGGAATGCATAATGCCAGACTATCATAACCACATAGCCAAGGCCTCGTGCCAAGACTACAAATAAGATTTTGTCAAGGCCTTGTGCCAAGACACTAGTTTGTCTCATGAGACCTACCGATGCATCGAGGAGCTATAGCGGGCTCCACCCGTCACTTATTAAGTCCAATGCATTCCTCATATGAATAAGTTTAAGCATAAAATAAACATTCGTATTAAAACTAGCATACGAAATGTCAATACTTTAACCACAACCCATGAATGGTATAAAAATAGAGCATCCACAGTCAAACATAACTCATTTGATACAATATGGAAGATTGTATTGTATCAAATTAACCTCAATCATGAATAATGAAGGATGTTTACATAGATGAAAATAATCATCAAAACTATTTGAGGGAAATATCCCCCTTTTCTTTAAATCATTTAAAAGTCACACTATTTGTCAAGAAGCCATTTAAAAATAGATTTTTGAATCAAAGTGTCCCATACCACTTTGAAACTTTTAAATGGAGTTTTAATTTTAAAACTTTAATGTCCATATAAATAAATCCTTAAAACCATTTTTTAAAACATGGACATTAATGAGCATGATTTATAAGAATAAGTCTTTAAAACATTTTAAAAAGGTATTTTGGTTAGAGATTCTAACCAAAAGAGAGACAATTGAGTACAAATAATTGAGGTAATCAAAACTTTGTAATATCATGAGAATAAAGGGATTCATGATATACTATGTCAAAGTACATTATATACACCACATAAAAGTGATTTGGTGTATATCAACAAAGAAGTCCCAATTGAATGTAAATTGAGATGAAATATCTCATAAAGGTCGTATCCTTAGGTTAAGGATAAATCAACGACATAATTATGTGTGAAAATTTCAATACACTAAATATTATTGAATATTCAGTGTAAAACAATCAAAGGATATTCACACATATTCTTGTAGAAACAACACCAACGAATTGGATGTTTAACTCAACAAATGGTGAAAGAGTTAAAATTACTCTTATCAAATTCATATTAATGAAATGAGAATTATCAATTGAGTGATTATGTGCATCAAAAGTATATCCACAGGAAGGGGAGTGGAATTTATGACATAATCAAATGAATAGTGATTCCACACATAATCTTGGGGTAGTATAATCAATGAAATATGCGTAAAGCCAAATGAGTGGAAATTGAAATCTCAAATTCCCTTATCGATTAGGTAACTTACGAAACAAACACCCATGAAAGAAAGATCATACCATGATGATGTAAATAACCATAAAATAAAGTATATTACATAATGAATACAATCATGGGCAGTACACATACACCACATGCAATAATTAAGTGGTGAACAATGGAATTCTCACGAAATTAAGAGTGAGATAAGAAACTCCTTACCACATTAATCAACTGAGTCGTATGGCCAAAAGTTAATAACCACCAAAATTATTTACAGAATAACATGAATATGAAGTGAATCATGATAATATATATCAAATGGCCATACACAATACACCACTTTCAATAATTTAGTGGCGAACAATGGAAATCTCACGGAATTGAATGTGAGATAAGAAAATACCTTACCTTGTACTTTTCCTTGGTTGGGGTAGGTTAACCTCCTGTATAATGGTGAAATAATTGTTATTAAATTATACAAGAATCATATATATTAATATGATATCATATATTATCTTTTAACATTGATTTGTTAATAATATCTTAGAATTATCGTCGTTTCGGGTGTTAACTTACTCATTTTCTTTTATATGTTTTGTTACATAAGTCATGTTTGTTGTGTCTTATTCATATCCAGAATGATATTAAGTCCTTAAAAATCATTTTTAAATCATTAAATGATAATTATACTTGAATGGATACGATGGAGAATGAATCTCATCGCGTTCGTGGAGACGGTAGTCCGTACGTACGCACGAACGCTACTTCCATTTAATTTTTATTTTCAAAGAATCGAATCCAAATGATACATAGGTATATTACTATTCCATTATAATATAATATTTTATATATGTTACTTAATTTCATTAACACCATCCTTTATACGTTCCATGTGTGGTATGAACGAGTCATATCATTTTAAGGGGGCGGTAGTCCGCACTTCCTCAAATGAAATTATCGTATGTATATACAACATGAAACGAATAAGGATATGAAATAAAATGGAATTACAGAATCTTATATATAAAATATATATCATTAATATCATATTTAATTACAGTTCCATCATAATGGCCACCATGAGAGGCGGTAAGATGTATTTGAACAATCATCGTTTCGTGAGGCGTTAGTTTGCCATCCACAGAAACATTATGTTCATCATCCATTAGATGGAGTTGTGTGTATGTGTAGTTTGAATCCTTCTTATAACAACATCCTAGTATATTGAGGATACTGGTGTTGTTACAAATGAAAGAAAATAAAATGAGTTTGGGGGTTGAAGAAGCAAAATAAATGAAAATAATTTAAGAGAAATCGTTACCTTTAATTTAGGTAACTCACTTTGGTTGGAACCAAAGGACTTCTTGAAATGCTTTCTTCCTAAGGGGAAGATTCAAGGAGGAGGAGAGGGATGTGGGGAGCTTAGTTGGGAAGAGTTTGGACGAGAAAAGTGGCTTGAGAGGTGTGAGGAATGAGTAGAAGTGGTCTCCTTTTATAAGGGAGAGGAGGGGCTCTTTAGGAAAGTGTGAAAGTATTACTTTATAATATATTTGTATTCGGTTTATAATGGTCCAAAAATCATTGAGGTCGAATATAAGATGACTAATATTCTAAATAACATCAACCAATAAGAATTGGACAGGTTTTAGATAATATTTTAATCATTATAATCTTATTTATTTAAATGATTTATTAATGAGGTAAACATTGTATCATTATTGTGTCATTAATAATTTAACTTATTTGATGTCTAAAAATTATAAATAAAATATCATCCTGTAGGAAATCGTTTTAGCTTTCTAATGAATATTTATAATCGAAAATCCAACATGTATAATTCTATGTAAAAATTGTTCTTCTAAAAGATGTAAGCTTATGCCATTTTTATTTTTATTTTAACTTTATTAATATAATGTGTCCCTACCACATACAAGTGGCTCCAAGGGGTCCCCAAATTGACCCAAGGATGCTCATGGTCGGGTATGTGTCCACAAATAAGGTTAGAACACGTTTTAGGGTAATTTCGTATTATTATAATATTATTTTTTAACCCTTATTTACCGGATTTACCCTTTAACCATGGTAAATAAAATATTTACCACAGTAACTATTCAAAATGTCTAAAAATAAAAGTTACCTATTTACACAATTTGAACATCCTGATTCCAAATATGGAATCCATTTTCCTAAATTCAAAACACAGAAGTGGCAGAAATTAATTTAAAATTAATTCCCGCTGTCAAAACAAAAAGCGTGTTTTTAAGAGATAATAACTATCAAAAGATTGACACTTGTTTATGTTCGGTTTAATTGTAAAATTATGTCCAATGACCAAAATTATATTAAATGGTAAAAATATATTCTAAATATACTTTAAAACCACTCAAATTCATAATTTATCACTATTAATTATTTTGATTAAAAAAGTTGTTTTTAATTAAAATTTAGTAATTTTCACTATTCATCAAAATATGAAAGTTATCCGAAAAGTACCAAAATTTCACCTTAGGCTAAATTCGATATTCCGAGTCCAAAAATGAAGTCCATTTTCAAATATAAAATATATATAATTTAAAAAAGTAGGTATTACTATTCACAACGGCTAGTTTAATTAGTTGTGGTGTGTGTTAGAACTCGAGGTTGCGTACAACACACGCTATCACATTATTCAAAGGGAAACGTACCGTGGAAGCTTGAGGTGTTACATTCTCCCCTCCTTCAATAAATTGCGTCCTCGCAATTTTTAAAATTTTGCTTGGGAATATAATGGAAAGTCCCACATCGGAAAAAGAGTCAATAAAACTATCACTTTAAAAGAAAGAAAGAGAGGTATAAGGGTCATCCAAGATAACCCATACTAGGATTCCATGTAAGAAAACATGGATATGGATGATAAAATAAGTGTCAAGTTCTGATGGAGAGGGATAGAAATCATGATCAGGAGAAAGTTAACAATGAGAAAACCACACACTTGTGTTGGGACAAACGACCATTAGTCTCCTAGTAGGAAAGTGAACGGACAACATTTTTTTTAAGTTACATTACATAAGGAAGAGGAATTCATTTATGATATTGACTAAGAACATTATGAGATATACTTACATTTTAAGTAGATTTTCATCCTTTAATAAATTTCCACCACTAACTCAAATTGTTTTTTTAAACGATGAGTATTCAAGAAGACTTGGTCACACTGGAAGAGCTAGAATAAACTTCTATAGAATCACATGATCCATGCAGGATAAACCATATATTTACATTGTCTTTGAAGATTAATCAAAACCAAAATGGTTAGTGAATGATCTAATGATCCCCCAAAAGGATATTTATTGAGATAAATATGCACTAATCTTAATTTCTAAAATTAAACCCACAATACCCCAAAGTTAAATAGATACCATTCAATAACCAATTGTCCCTAAAATCCTTTAATATAATCCAAACCAATATTGAAACCCAAAACATAGAAGAATTTTATTATGTAGTCTCCCATGTTACATTGTATCTCCAAATGACATCAAATACTCTTAAAGTCACATATCTAAAAGTAATTAACATTATCACATATTCTCTGTTATAGGTTAATCATTTCCATAAATAACCTAAATCACTATAAATCAAAAATAAAAACGTAGATAAAAATCCACCATTACTCTACAAATGAAACCCCATTGTATTCTATTTTCCTTGGGCATATAGTGTTCCCAACAAAGCGAACATCTTCCAAAATAACATTTATCACTTAATCACCAAATCATTTTCCTATACCAAGGGTATTCATTTGATAAGACATAAGAACCCAAATCATCTTATTATTGATCAATAAAATCATTTAACAAAAAAAATAGTCACACTAACCAGGGACTTCACGTAGTCCAGTGGTAGGCGATAAATCCCAATCGCACTTTGGTTGTGGGTTCGATTCCCACAACTTTGTCCGACGCGACGGGTTGTCACACGGTCTACGTGTTGTCCTTTTTCAAAAACTATATTTTATAATATTACCAAAATGAGAGAAATTCCTCAAAATAACATAATTTAACCATAAATGTTATATCCTACTTTTCATTTTCATCCCAATTATAATAACTTATCATTTTCTCAAACCCCCACGATCATATAAAACCAAATGGTTATTTATACCTATATCCACAAGAGATGAGACAATTCTTCCTCAAATATCATTCTCACACGGCAAACTACGGGGTTACAAATACAAGAGAAAATTATTCCAAAGTAAACCCATCAACAAGTAGTGCTAATTTTTCTCCAACCATTTATTTCCACATAGCTTCTTCTTTGACCAAGAAAATATCCTATAGAATAGGACATTCACTCGGGTAATGGCCAGGTCCCCTACATTTACGGCAAATGACTGTAAATGGACTCTTGGGACCATTTTTATCTTCTTCCATAGTACTCTTCATTTTTCTTCGGCAATTCTTCACTTTATGTCCTTCCTTCCCGCATGTAAAACATTTCGTTGTCCCATTGAGACACTTTCCTGGGTGTCTCTTTCCACATTTCCTGCATGATGAAAATTGAGGGTTCTTTTCTCCATGGTCTCCATTGCTGGAGCTCTTATCATTTATCACCTTTCTCTTCCTTGTTGAGTCTGGGAGTTGGTTAATATATATGTTGTTGATCATATTTTTTGAAAACTGATTTGGCATAAAGACGATATCTTTTACGCCTATCAACATTCCATTTTGTTGCTCATTGCCACCACCGTTCCCACCTTGTACATCATTCTCAAAGTCACTATGACTTCCTTGGAATCCAGCCATTGACTAAAACCAGAAAGCATTGTGTGAGTAATAGTAGTCGTAAAATCATTTAGAGATTAAAATGTCACCATATTCTCAATTTGAAACATATTAGGATTAACCAAGGTCATTTACTCTCATCTTATGTATATATTACTTAAATTGGTTTGTAAAGAAAATGTAAATTATCCTAAGCATATCCCCCGGGAGTGTCGTAACCAAGAGTGCAGCAAGGCCCGTTGTCGTGCACCAGTTCCCGTTCGAGTCTAGCTCAAAGCGGTGTTTTCGGGTTTTACCCCTAGGTACATCTGTGCCAGAGCCGCCTCTACCTGCTCGTATCCAGACAGGGATGTATTGCTCGGAAAACTCACAAAATCTCTACAATACCAAAATTCTAGGAAGTTCTTTTATACTAATCCTCAAAGTTCATCTTAGGTCTATGTGCTCTAATCAGAGTTTATCTAAATCTAGCTTCCAAGGATTGTACTAAACTTCCTCTGATACCAACTGTAACGCCCCGACCCCAGCTACCCAGAGTCGGTGCATTACTTCGTAACATTGGCATGATCACAAGAAGATCAAATCTCGAAAGACCGATTGGTTTAGTAGCCTTGGAAACACTAGATATAATCATAAAGTTTTACATTACATTTCAAAGTGAAAAACTACTACAACAACAAAGTCTTCATATCCACACTATTAACCCCTCATAATATCCCTGCAAGTCATTCACAATTTACTTCTTCACTACCTGGGAAAAATAAAACATAGAAAAGGGGTGAGCTCAAATGCCTAGTAAGGATAACAATATAGCGGAACATTCAAAATAAGCATAAACATTTAAGGCAATGAATTACTAAAACAAAAGCCTTTTAAAATTGAACTTCAACATAGTATGGAAAAAGTAAAATGAAATAATGCCATTTACTTGTTCACATGGATATTCTACAAATCGAATAATCACATGCAATATCAATAACCACTTTCATAATGTTGGAATGCATAATGCCAGACTATCATAACCACATAGCCAAGGCCTCGTGCCAAGACTACAAATAAGATTTTGTCAAGGCCTTGTGCCAAGACACTAGTTTGTCTCATGAGACCTACCGATGCATCGAGGAGCTATAGCGGGCTCCACCCGTCACTTATTAAGTCCAATGCATTCCTCATATGAATAAGTTTAAGCATAAAATAAACATTCGTATTAAAACTAGCATACGAAATGTCAATACTTTAACCACAACCCATGAATGGTATAAAAATAGAGCATCCACAGTCAAACATAACTCATTTGATACAATATGGAAGATTGTATTGTATCAAATTAACCTCAATCATGAATAATGAAGGATGTTGACATAGATGAAAATAATCATCAAAACTATTTGAGGGAAATATCCCCCTTTTCTTGAAATCATTTAAAAGTCACACTATTTGTCAAGAAGCCATTTAAAAATAGATTTTTGAATCAAAGTGTCCCATACCACTTTGAAACTTTTAAATGGAGTTTTAATTTTAAAACTTTAATGTCCATATAAATAAATCCTTAAAACCATTTTTTTAAAACATGGACATTAATGAGCATGATTTATAAGAATAAGTCTTTAAAACATTTTAAAAAGGTATTTTGGTTAGAGATTCTAACCAAAAGAGAGACAATTGAGTACAAATAATTGAGGTAATCAAAACTTTGTAATATCATGAGAATAAAGGGATTCATGATATACTATGTCAAAGTACATTATATACACCACATAAAAGTGATTTGGTGTATATCAACAAAGAAGTCCCAATTGAATGTAAATTGAGATGAAATATCTCATAAAGGTCGTATCCTTAGGTTAAGGATAAATCAACGACATAATTATGTGTGAAAATTTCAATACACTAAATATTATTGAATATTCAGTGTAAAACAATCAAAGGATATTCACACATATTCTTGTAGAAACAACACCAACGAATTGGATGTTTAACTCAACAAATGGTGAAAGAGTTAAAATTACTCTTATCAAATTCATATTAATGAAATGAGAATTATCAATTGAGTTATTATGTGCATCAAAAGTATATCCACAGGAAGGGGAGTGGAATTTATGACATAATCAAATGAATAGTGATTCCACACATAATCTTGGGGTAGTATAATCAATGAAATATGCGTAAAGCCAAATGAGTGGAAATTGAAATCTCAAATTCCCTTATCGATTAGGTAACTTACGAAACAAACACCCATGAAAGAAATATCATACCATGATGATGTAAATACCCATAAAATAAAGTATATTACACAATGAATACAATCATGGGCAGTACACATACACCACATGCAATAATTAAGTGGTGAACAATGGAATTCTTACGAAATTAAGAGTGAGATAAGAAACTCCTTACCACATTAATCAACTGAGTCGTATGGCCAAAAGTTAATAACCACCAAAATTATTTACAGAATAACATGAATATGAAGTGAATCATGATAATATATATCAAATGGCCATACACAATACACCACTTTCAATAATTTAGTGGCGAACAATGGTAATCTCACGGAATTGAATGTGAGATAAGAAAATACCTTACCTTGTACTTTTCCTTGGTTGGGGTAGGTTAACCTCCTGTATAATGGTGAAATAATTGTTATTAAATTATACAAGAATCATATATATTAATATGATATCATATATTATCTTTTAACATTGATTTGTTAATAATATCTTAGAATTATCGTCGTTTCGGGTGTTAACTTACTCATTTTCTTTTATATGTTTTGTTACATAAGTCATGTTTGTTGTATCTTATTCATATCCAGAATGATATCAAGTCCTTAAACATCATTTTTAAATCATTAAATGATAATTATACTTGAATGGATACGATGGAGAATGAATCTCATCGCGTTCGTGGAGACGGTAGTCCGTACGTACGCACGAACGCTACTTCCATTTAATTTTTATTTTCAAAGAATCGAATCCAAATGATAGATAGGTATATTACTATTCCATTATAATATAATATTTTATATATGTTACTTAATTTCATTAACACCATCCTTTATACGTTCCATGTGTGGTATGAACGAGTCATATCATTTTAAGGGGGCGGTAGTCCGCACTTCCTCAAATGAAATTATCGTATGTATATACAACATGAAACGAATAAGGATATGAAATAAAATGGAATTACAGAATCTTATATATAAAATATATATCATTAATATCATATTTAATTACAGTGCCATCATAATGGCCACCATGAGAGGCGGTAAGATGTATTTGAACAATCATCGTTTCGTGAGGCGTTAGTTTGCCATCCACAGAAACATTATGTTCATCATCCATTAGATGGAGTTGTGTGTATGTGTAGTTTGAATCCTTCTTATAACAACATCCTAGTATATTGAGGATACTGGTGTTGTTACAAATGAAAGAAAATAAAATGAGTTTGGGGGTTGAAGAAGCAAAATAAATGAAAATAATTTAAGAGAAATCGTTACCTTTAATTTAGGTAACTCACTTTGGTTGGAACCAAAGGACTTCTTGAAATGCTTTCTGCCTAAGGGGAAGCTTCAAGGAGGAGGAGAGGGATGTGGGGAGCTTAGTTGGGAAGAGTTTGGACGAGCAAAGTGGCTTGAGAGGTGTGAGGAATGAGTAGAAGTGGTCTCCTTTTATAAGGGAGAGGAGGGGCTCTTTAGGAAAGTGTGAAAGTATTACTTTATAATATATTTGTATTCGGTTTATAATGGTCCAAAAATCATTGAGGTCGAAGATAAGATGACTAATATTCTAAATAACATCAACCAATAAGAATTGGACAGGTTTTAGATAATATTTTAATCATTATAATCTTATTTATTTAAATGATTTATTAATGAGGTAAACATTGTATCATTATTGTGTCATTAATAATTTAACTTATTTGATGTCTAAAAATTATAAATAAAATATCATCCTGTAGGAAATCGTTTTAGCTTTCTAATGAATATTTATAATCGAAAATCCAACATGTATAATTCTATGTAAAAATTGTTCTTCTAAAAGATGTAAGCTTATGCCATTTTTATTTTTATTTTAACTTTATTAATATAATGTGTCCCTACCACATACAAGTGGCTCCAAGGGGTCCCCAAATTGACCCAAGGATGCTCATGGTCGGGTATGTGTCCACAAATAAGGTTAGAACACGTTTTAGGGTAATTTCGTATTATTATAATATTATTTTTTAACCCTTATTTACCGGATTTACCCTTTAACCATGGTAAATAAAATATTTACCACAGTAACTATTCAAAATGTCTAAAAATAAAAGTTACCTATTTACACAATTTGAACATCCTGATTCCAAATATGGAATCCATTTTCCTAAATTCAAAACACAGAAGTGGCAGAAATTAATTTAAAATTAATTCCCGCTGTCAAAACAAAAAGCGTGTTTTTAAGAGATAATAACTATCAAAAGATTGACACTTGTTTATGTTCGGTTTAATTGTAAAATTATGTCCAATGACCAAAATTATATTAAATGGTAAAAATATATTCTAAATATACTTTAAAACCACTCAAATTCATAATTTATCACTATTAATTATTTTGATTAAAAAAGTTGTTTTTAATTAAAATTTAGTAATTTTCACTATTCATCAAAATATGAAAGTTATCCGAAAAGTACCAAAATTTCACCTTAGGCTAAATTAGATATTCCGAGTCCAAAAATGAAGTCCATTTTCAAATATAAAATATATATAATTTCAAAAAGTAGGTATTACTATTCACAACGGCTAGTTTAATTAGTTGTGGTGTGTGTTAGAACTCGAGGTTGCGTACAACACACGCTATCACATTATTCAAAGGGAAACGTACCGTGGAAGCTTGAGGTGTTACATTCTCCCCTCCTTCAATAAATTGCGTCCTCGCAATTTTTAAAATTTTGCTTGGGAATATAATGGAAAGTCCCACATCGGAAAAAGAGTCAATAAAACTATCACTTTAAAAGAAAGAAAGAGAGGTATAAGGGTCATCCAAGATAACCCATACTAGGATTCCATGTAAGAAAACATGGATATGGATGATAAAATAAGTGTCAAGTTCTGATGGAGAGGGATAGAAATCATGATCAGGAGAAAGTTAACAATGAGAAAACCACACACTTGTGTTGGGACAAACGACCATTAGTCTCCTAGTAGGAAAGTGAACGGACAACATTTTTTTTAAGTTACATTACATAAGGAAGAGGAATTCATTTATGATATTGACTAAGAACATTATGAGATATACTTACATTTTAAGTAGATTTTTATCCTTTAATAAATTTCCACCACTAACTCAAATTGTTTTTTTAAACGATGAGTATTCAAGAAGACTTGGTCACACTGGAAGAGCTAGAATAAACTTCTATAGAATCACATGATCCATGCAGGATAAACCATATATTTACATTGTCTTTGAAGATTAATCAAAACCAAAATGGTTAGTGAATGATCTAATGATCCCCCAAAAGGATATTTATTGAGATAAATATGCACTAATCTTAATTTCTAAAATTAAACCCACAATACCCCAAAGTTAAATAGATACCATTCAATAACCAATTGTCCCTAAAATCCTTTAATATAATCCAAACCAATATTGAAACCCAAAACATAGAAGAATTTTATTATTTAGTCTCCCATGTTACATTGTATCTCCAAATGACATCAAATACTCTTAAAGTCACATATCTAAAAGTAATTAACATTATCACATATTCTCTGTTATAGGTTAATCATTTCCATAAATAACCTAAATCACTATAAATCAAAAATAAAAACGTAGATAAAAATCCACCATTACTCTACAAATGAAACCCCATTGTATTCTATTTTCCTTGGGCATATAGTGTTCCCAACAAAGCGAACATCTTCCAAAATAACATTTATCACTTAATCACCAAATCATTTTCCTATACCAAGGGTATTCATTTGATAAGACATAAGAACCCAAATCATCTTATTATTGATCAATAAAATCATTTAACAAAAAAAATAGTCACACTAACCAGGGACTTCACGTAGTCCAGTGGTAGGCGATAAATCCCAATCGCACTTTGGTTGTGGGTTCGATTCCCACAACTTTGTCCGACGCGACGGGTTGTCACACGGTCTACGTGTTGTCCTTTTTCAAAAACTATATTTTATAATATTACCAAAATGAGAGAAATTCCTCAAAATAACATAATTTAACCATAAATGTTATATCCTACTTTTCATTTTCATCCCAATTATAATAACTTATCATTTTCTCAAACCCCAACGATCATATAAAACCAAATGGTTATTTATACCTATATCCACAAGAGATGAGACAATTCTTCCTCAAATATCATTCTCACACGGCAAACTACGGGGTTACAAATACAAGAGAAAATTATTCCAAAGTAAACCCATCAACAAGTAGTGCTAATTTTTCTCCAACCATTTATTTCTACATAGCTTCTTCTTTGACCAAGAAAATATCCTATAGAATAGGACATTCACTCGGGTAATGGCCAGGTCCCCTACATTTACGGCAAATGACTGTAAATGGACTCTTGGGACCATTTTTATCTTCTTCCATAGTACTCTTCATTTTTCTTCGGCAATTCTTCACTTTATGTCCTTCCTTCCCTCACGTAAAACATTTCGTTGTCCCATTGAGACACTTTCCTGGGTGTCTCTTTCCACATTTCCTGCATGATGAAAATTGAGGGTTCTTTTCTCCATGGTCTCCATTGCTGGAGCTCTTATCATTTATCACCTTTCTCTTCCTTGTTGAGTCTGGGAGTTGGTTAATATATATGTTGTTGATCATATTTTTTGAAAACTGATTTGGCATAAAGACGATATCTTTTACGCCTATCAACATTCCATTTTGTTGCTCATTGCCACCACCGTTCCCACCTTGTACATCATTCTCAAAGTCACTATGACTTCCTTGGAATCCAGCCATTGACTAAAACCAGAAAGCATTGTGTGAGTAATAGTAGTCGTAAAATCATTTAGAGATTAAAATGTCACCATATTCTCAATTTGAAACATATTAGGATTAACCAAGGTCATTTACTCTCATCTTATGTATATATTACTTAAATTGGTTTGTAAAGAAAATGTAAATTATCCTAAGCATATCCCCCGGGAGTGTCGTAACCAAGAGTGCAGCAAGGCCCGTTGTCGTGCACCAGTTCCCGTTCGAGTCTAGCTCAAAGCGGTGTTTTCGGGTTTTACCCCTAGGTACATCTGTGCCAGAGCCGCCTCTACCTGCTCGTATCCAGACATGGATGTATTTCTCGGAAAACTCACAAAATCTCTACAATACCAAAATTCTAGGAAGTTCTTTTATACTAATCCTCAAAGTTCATCTTAGGTCTATGTGCTCTAATCAGAGTTTATCTAAATCTAGCTTCCAAGGATTGTACTAAACTTCCTCTGATACCAACTGTAACGCCCCGACCCCAGCTACCCAGAGTCGGTGCATTACTTCGTAACATTGGCATGATCACAAGAAGATCAAATCTCGAAAGACCGATTGGTTTAGTAGCCTTGGAAACACTAGATATAATCATAAAGTTTTACATTACATTTCAAAGTGAAAAACTACTACAACAACAAAGTCTTCATATCCACACTATTAACCCCTCATAATATCCCTGCAAGTCATTCACAATTTACTTCTTCACTACCTGGGAAAAATAAAACATAGAAAAGGGGTGAGCTCAAATGCCCAGTAAGGATAACAATATAGCGGAACATTCAAAATAAGCATAAACATTTAAGGCAATGAATTACTAAAACAAAAGCCTTTTAAAATTGAACTTCAACATAGTATGGAAAAAGTAAAATGAAATAATGCCATTTACTTGTTCACATGGATATTCTACAAATCGAATAATCACATGCAATATCAATAACCACTTTCATAATGTTGGAATGCATAATGCCAGACTATCATAACCACATAGCCAAGGCCTCGTGCCAAGACTACAAATAAGATTTTGTCAAGGCCTTGTGCCAAGACACTAGTTTGTCTCATGAGGCCTACCGATGCATCGAGGAGCTATAGCGGGCTCCACCCGTCACTTATTAAGTCCAATGAATTCCTCATATGAATAAGTTTAAGCATAAAATAAACATTCGTATTAAAACTAGCATACGAAATGTCAATACTTTAACCACAACCCATGAATGGTATCAAAATAGAGCATCCACAGTCAAACATAACTCATTTGATACAATATGGAAGATTGTATTGTATCAAATTAACCTCAATCATGAATAATGAAGGATGTTGACATAGATGAAAATAATCATCAAAACTATTTGAGGGAAATATCCCCCTTTTCTTGAAATCATTTAAAAGTCACACTATTTGTCAAGAAGCCATTTAAAAATAGATTTTTGAATCAAAGTGTCCCATACCACTTTGAAACTTTTAAATGGAGTTTTAATTTTAAAACTTTAATGTCCATATAAATAAATCCTTAAAACCATTTTTTTAAAACATGGACATTAATGAGCATGATTTATAAGAATAAGTCTTTAAAACATTTTAAAAAGGTATTTTGGTTAGAGATTATAACCAAAAGAGAGACAATTGAGTACAAATAATTGAGGTAATCAAAACTTTGTAATATCATGAGAATAAAGGGATTCATGATATACTATGTCAAAGTACATTATATACACCACATAAAAGTGATTTGGTGTATATCAACAAAGAAGTCCCAATTGAATGTAAATTGAGATGAAATATCTCATAAAGGTCGTATCCTTAGGTTAAGGATAAATCAACGACATAATTATGTGTGAAAATTTCAATACACTAAATATTATTGAATATTCAGTGTAAAACAATCAAAGGATATTCACACATATTCTTGTAGAAACAACACCAACGAATTGGATGTTTAACTCAACAAATGGTGAAAGAGTTAAAATTACTCTTATCAAATTCATATTAATGAAATGAGAATTATCAATTGAGTGATTATGTGTATCAAAAGTATATCCACAGGAAGGGGAGTGGAATTTATGACATAATCAAATGAATAGTGATTCCACACATAATCTTGGGGTAGTATAATCAATGAAATATGCGTAAAGCCAAATGAGTGGAAATTGAAATCTCAAATTCCCTTATCGATTAGGTAACTTACGAAACAAACACCCATGAAAGAAAGATCATACCATGATGATGTAAATACCCATAAAATAAATTATATTACACAATGAATACAATCATGGGCAGTACACATACACCACATGCAATAATTAAGTGGTGAACAATGGAATTCTCACGAAATTAAGAGTGAGATAAGAAACTCCTTACCACATTAATCAACTGAGTCGTATGGCCAAAAGTTAATAACCACCAAAATTATTTACAGAATAACATTAATATGAAGTGAATCATGATAATATATATCAAATGGCCATACACAATACACCACTTTCAATAATTTAGTGGCGAACAATGGAAATCTCACGGAATTGAATGTGAGATAAGAAAATCCCTTACCTTGTACTTTTCCTTGGTTGGGGTAGGTTAACCTCCTGTATAATGGTGAAATAATTGTTATTAAATTATACAAGAATCATATATATTAATATGATATCATATATGATCTTTTAACATTTATTTGTTAATAATATCTTAGAATTATCGTCGTTTCGGGTGTTAACTTACTCATTTTCTTTTATATGTTTTGTTACATAAGTCATGTTTGTTGTATCTTATTCATATCCAGAATGATATCAAGTCCTTAAACATCATTTTTAAATCATTAAATGATAATTATACTTGAATGGATACGATGGAGAATGAATCTCATCGCGTTCGTGGAGACGGTAGTCCGTACGTACGCACGAACGCTACTTCCATTTAATTTTTATTTTCAAAGAATCGAATCCAAATGATACATAGGTATATTACTATTCCAGTATAATATAATATTTTATATATGTTACTTAATTTCATTAACACCATCCTTTATATGTTCCATGTGTGGTATGAACGAGTCATATCATTTTAAGGGGGCGGTAGTCCGCACTTCCTCAAATGAAATTATCGTATGTATATACAACATGAAACGAATAAGGATATGAAATAAAATGGAATTACAGAATCTTATATATAAAATATATATCATTAATATCATATTTAATTACAGTGCCATCATAATGTCCACCATGAGAGGCGGTAAGATGTATTTGAACAATCATCGTTTCGTGAGGCGTTAGTTTGCCATCCACAGAAACATTATGTTCATCATCCATTAGATGGAGTTGTGTGTATGTGTAGTTTGAATCCTTCTTATAACAACATCCTAGTATATTGAGGATACTGGTGTTGTTACAAATGAAAGAAAATAAAATGAGTTTGGGGGTTGAAGAAGCAAAATAAATGAAAATAATTTAAGAGAAATCGTTACCTTTAATTTAGGTAACTCACTTTGGTTGGAAACAAATGACTTCTTGAAATGCTTTCTGCCTAAGGGGAAGCTTCAAGGAGGAGGAGAGGGATGTTGGGAGCTTAGTTGGGCAGAGTTTGGACGAGAAAAGTGGCTTGAGAGGTGTGAGGAATGAGTAGAAGTGGTCTCCTTTTATAAGGGAGAGGAGTGGCTCTTTAGGAAAGTGTGAAAGTATTACTTTATAATATATTTGTATTCGGTTTATAATGGTCCAAAAATCATTGAGGTCGAAGATAAGATGACTAATATTATAAATAACATCAACCAATAAGAATTGGACAGGTTTTAGATAATATTTTAATCATTATAATCTTATTTATTTAAATGATTTATTAATGAGGTAAACATTAAATCATTATTGTGTCATTAATAATTTAACTTATTTGATGTCTAAAAATTATAAATAAAATATCATCATGTAGGAAATCTTTTTATCTTTCTAATGAATATTTATAATCGAAAATCCAACATGTATAACCCTATGTAAAAATTGTTCTTCTAAAAGATGTAAGCTTATGCCATTTTTATTTTTATTTTAACTTTATTAATATAATGTGTCCCTACCACATACAAGTGGCTCAAAGGGGTCCCCAAATTGACCCAAGGATGATCATGGTCGGGTATGTGTCCAAAAATAAGGTTAGAACACGTTTTAGGGTAATTTTGTATTATTATAATATTATTTTTTAACCCTTATTTACCGGATTTACCCTTTAACCATGGTAAATAAAATATTTACCACAGTAACTATTCAAAATGTCTAAAAATAAAAGTTACCTATTTACACAATTTGAACATCCTGATTCAAAATATGGAATCCATTTTCCTAAATTCAAAACACAGAAGTGTCAGAAATTAATTTAAAATTAATTCCCGCTGTCAAAACAAAAAGCGTGTTTTTAAGAGATAATAACTATCAAAAGATTGACACTTGTTTATGTTTGGTTTAATTGTAAAATTATGTCCAATGACCAAAATTATATTAAATGGTAAAAATATATTCTAAATATACTTTTAAACCACTCAAATTCATAATTTATCACTATTAATTATTTTGATTAAAAAAGTTGTTTTTAATTAAAATTTAGTAATTTTCACTATTCATCAAAATATGAAAGTTATCCGAAAAGTACCAAAATTTCACCTTAGGCTAAATTCGATATTCCGAGTCCAAAAATGAAGTCCATTTTCAAATATAAAATATATATAATTTCAAAAAGTAGGTATTACTATTCACAACGGCTAGTTTAATTAGTTGTGGTGTGTGTTAGAACTCGAGGTTGCGTACAACACACGCTATCACATTATTCAAAGGGAAACGTACCGTGGAAGCTTGGGGTGTTACAATTACCTTGACACAATCCATTCTTTTGTATTCATTCCTATTTTTAGAAGGCTGCACCAATAATGAGGTAGAGTATCAGGCTCTTTTTACTGGCCTCGAGCTGGCCCTCGAGATTGACGTGCCCCATTTTCATGTGAAAGGGGACTCCTAACTAGCCATCAAGAAGATAAATGGTGACTATGTCACCAGAAATCCAGAGCTCGTTCAATTGTTGGAATGCACTCTCCTACTAATGGCATAGTTCCCATCTTGGCTAGAAGTTACCCATGTCCCTCGATCTCAGAATAGTCAAGCTGACGCCCTGGCCATCCTATCTGCATCACTTGAAGATCCCGAACATGATGATTTGATTATCCTTGTAGAAAATTGAAGATTCATTGCTCCCGTCACTCCAGATGATGATGATGGCCCACAGGTAAGCCACCTTACTGACGGAGGCTCCACGTCAGGACCCACAGGTCCCCCGAATGCAATGATTGAAGTGAATCCAGACCGGAGAGACTCCTTTGTTGAGTATCTTCAGAGTGGTAATCTACGAGAAGATCGGGCTGATCATGAGAGAATCTAATGCTGCACGTTATAGTTTACCCTCCAGGATAGTCCTGGTCGTGAGAAAATCCTCTACAAGCACAAGTTTTATGGGGTTCTCCTCTATTGAATTCAAGGAGTTGAGCTTTCCCAAGTCATGTAGCATGTTCATGCCAGTTCCTAAGGGGCTCATCAGACTGGTCTGAAGCTACCTCACCAGATTCAAAGACTGGGGTATTTTTGGCCCTCTATGATCCATGATTGCATCGAGTTCTCCAAAAGGTGCCACACGTACCAAATTCATGCTAACATCATGCATTGACCGATAGAGCCTCTCCACTCCACCAAGTACTCTTGTCTATTTCTGTCATGGGGACTCGATTTCGTGGGACCATATGCATCGGCGACATCTCGCTAGTGTAGATTCATTATGACTGCTAAAAATTTCTTCTCCAAGTGGGCAGAGGCAGTTGCACTCAAGGAGGTCAAGGCCTCTTATATCATTGACATTGTGAGCTCCAACATATTCTACCGATTTGGAGTCCCTCACGTCATCATCACCGATAATGACATGAACTTCCGAGTAGCAGAGCTGAATAAATTTTCCACTAAATACAACATCCTTTCTAACCATATCTCCCACTATCATGCCCAAGAAAATGGATAGATCGAGGTGTTCAACAAAAACATTTCCAAAATTCTGTAGAAAATGGTTGGTCAGAATAAGAAGAGTTATCTGGACAAGCTCCCCAATGCCCTCTAGGCATATCGTACGATGATTTGTAATTCCACCCAAGTGACCCCATATTCCATGGTGTAAGAAACAGAGGTCTTCCTATCCATCGAGATTCAATTTCTCTCATTTCGCATAGTTTTCTATTATCATAAAGTTCTAGATAAATTAGTTAAAATCCCTCTGGATGAGTTATATGCATTCAACAAGAACATGCTTCGTGCCCTGCACAATCTAGAAAGGAATTAGAACAAGATAGCTAGAGATTTTAACAAGAATGTTCACCTCCACTATTTATTGCAAGGAGATTTGGTGTTGACTCTAAGGGAACCAATGATACATGGTAGGAAACCACCCTAGTTGGAGCCCAAATGGGAATGACCTTACATCATTCACAAGGTTTACTCCAATGGCGCATACTCACAGGTTACCATGGATGGTGAGCGTATAACTCCTCCCACCAATGCCAAGTTCCTCAAGTAATAATTTGCTTGAGTCTAGTATGGTCTTGCATGACCTTAAACTATATGGTCCTGTATGACCCTAAACTACATTACGGTCCTACATGAACTTAAACTGTACGATCCTTTACGACCCCAAACTGCGTAATGGTCCCGCACGACCCTAAATTTCATTACGTTCCTACATGATCTTAAACTGTATGATCTTTCATAACCCCAAACTGTGTAATGGTCCAACACAACCCTAAACTACATTAGATTCCTACATGACCTTAAACTATCTGGTCTTACATGACCTTAAACTGTGAAATGTATCGCATTACATTAAACTATGTGTCGCCCTACAAGACATTAAACCGCATATGAAGAACAACGTATGGATTGATTCCCATCCTTAGGGGATACATAGGAATGCTCAGATTCCTCGTCTTTATTCCATCCCCATGCTCTTCTAATTTGTCTTTTCCTCTTGGGTGTAGTTCCCTTGGAGGATCTCATTTGACACAACCCAAGTTTCTTTGGCCCCACTCGTGGAAAGATTACGAAGGTCGCTCCATGTACACCTCCTCATTCTTATAATCCTCCCACATCCTTACCGCCTGATGTTAAACTATATGACCCTTTCAAAACTACATATGGCTTGATTCCCATCCTCATGGGATATGTAGGAACACTCGGACGCCTTGTCCTAAGTCTAGCCCCACATTCTTCTCGTTTGGCTACCCCTCATGGGTGTTATTACCTTGGAGGATCCCATGTGACCCAACCTAAGCTTCTTTTAGACCACTCATGGAAAGATTACAAAGGTCATTCCATGTGCCCCTCCTCATTCTTCTAATCGTCCCATGTCCTTACCGCATGATGTTAAACTGCACGACCCTTTCAAAACTATGTATGATTTGATTCCCATCGTAATGGGATACATAGGACTGCCCAGACATTTCGTCCGTAGGCCCATCCCCAAACTTCGGGACCTCCCATTTGGTCAAATCACATGGTGTGGTGTAGGTTTATTCCCTCATTCTTTCTGAGTTCATCATGACTGTACCATGTAACCCTCCCCCTGAAGATCTCCACCTCTTCTGCTGTCTATATTTATTTTAAATTGCACATGCACATTTCTGCTCCACACACCCCATCCTTTGGGTTTCCATTATCTTTCACATCCAAAAGGGCCCCCGAATGATAAAGATATTTAGTCTATGGGTTCTCCTATCATTTCTGGCCAACTCCCTCAAGGATTTCGAAGAAAAAATCGATACAAGTCCCACATTGCGAATATGGTCAGCGGTCGAGGCTCATTTGTTGTTCCCATTTCGGGTTACACGATGTGAATGATGTGTTTCAAACCTAGTCAACAGTTATCTTTTGTCATTTTCACCACCCCCATATGTTCTAAACATGGAGTGTAGTGGTTCATTCTACCCTGCTATCTCTCCAACCCTCGATCTTCCTTAAGCAGGAGTGTAATTCTAGCTGTCAGACCCTTATGTGATGGGGAGAACCTATTCTAATTCCTTGTTTCCCACACCAAGCATTGATTATGTGGGATTAGGGGCTATGATGAGGCAATTACCTCTTGATAGGTCATATGGCTACCATAGTATGGGTCCCCCAGCCTTAGGTCCTTTGACCCCTTTGGCCCCCTGGCCTGAGTTCACATTTGGGATTGTGCGGTGTGGTATGGAATCATGTCTTTATTCATGTCAGGATATTTCACCATGCCACACATATCCCCTTGAGACATCCCTCCCTTCAATTATCTTCCGTCCCGCGAGCACCGGTCCTACCATGCTTCACAAGCACCATCATTTGGGTTTCCATCACCTTCTATATCCAAAAGGACCCCGAAATGGCATGGATTCTTGGCCCAAGGGATCTCCTACCATTACGGCCTAACATCCTCAGGGATCGAAAGTGAAAATTTATACAAGTCCCATGTTAAAAATATGGTCAATGGTTGATGCTCGATTGTTTTCCCTGAACTCCAGTCACATAAGGGTAGATACTATGTTGTGAACATAGTCAACAGTTGTCCTCTATCATCATTGCCACTTTGTGGTATTCAATAGGCACAATGATTCGCCATATCTTCTCACCTTTACCATGAATATGACATTAAACTAGGCATCAAAGGTCTGAGATCTATGACCTTAAACTAAGATCACCATCGTCCTCACTACAAGACAATAAACTACAAGCTGGCTATGAAATTCTGTCCATGGCCCAGCCTTAGTTCCCTCAGCCTTCTCGATCCCCTGGACGAAGTTCTCCCTTAGGATTGTATGGTGTGGTATGAGATTATTTCCTCATTCACATTGGGTTAGTCTCTATGTCATACACATCCCTCATTGGGATATCTTTCCCTTATTTACATCCTTGCTGCATGGTGATAAACTGCACAACTTCCTAATCAAAACTACGTACGGCTTGATTCCCATTCTTATGGGATATGTAGGACCTCCTGAATGTCTAGTATTCAGGTCCAACCCCATATCTTAGAGACCTACCTATCATCTTGGCCCCGTTGGCCCATGTTCTTCTAGGAGAGGGGTATATGGTGTGGTATAGGCTTATGTCCCCATTCACACCGGGTTAATTACAACCACGCCATGTACCTATCTCCCATGAGTGCCCTTCTATCCCTTTCCCTACAATCATCTATTTGAGTCGACTTCCCTTAAGTCTGGTCCCTCGACCCTCTTCGGTGATTCTTCAATGTGCCTAGCAGTACTCTAGTTTAGAGCCTGGAGTGTTGAATTCTGTTTGGACATGCTTTCACCCATTTTTTAGGCTTTGTTTTCCCCTTTATTTGGGTTTCCATTATGTTTCACATTTGAAGGGACCCATAAATGGTATAGATGCTATGCCTAAGGGCTCTCCTACCATTACATGCCAACGTCCTTGAGGGTTTCAGACAAAAAATCAATACAAGTACCATGTTGTGAATATGGTCAGCGGTTGATGCTCATTTGTTGTTCCCATTTTAGGTCACACAATATGGATGTTGTGTTTTGAACACGGTCAATAGTTTTCATCTATCGTCATGATAACCCCTTCAAGCCTTGAATGTTGGTTACATGATTCACATCATTTTCCACCCCATCATGTCCAAGTGGAATTTCGACACTCTTTGGAACTATCCATCAGTGCGCATTTGCATATTAGGAGGACAAGGCTGCAATGAGGTGACATTTTGGGCTCTGCACCGACATCCCCTTGGCGTGTATTATAGGTATTGAAAAAAGCTCTTTCGCCCTTGTTTCCCACACCGAGTTTGACTCACGTGGGCTTAGGAATTGGATTGAGGTCTGCACCTAGTTGGAAGCGTTCCTCTTCTCCATGGTCTGAGCTCCAAGAACTTAAACTAAGATCGATTTATATGACACCCTCTTGAGAACTACAAATGGCTTGATTCCCATCCTCATGGAATAAGTAGGAACACCCAAACATATCATCTTTGGGTTCATCTTGAGTTCCACTAATTTATCTCTTTTGTTCTCCTTTTAGGCCCCATCTCTTATAGGACCGTTTGATGTGGAGTGTGTGGGCTTATGCCTTCGTTCATGTTGTGTTTACAATTATCACATCATGTACTCCCCTTCAAAGAGATAGTCCCTCCAACCTACTATCCCAAATGACATTAATCTACATGTTGTCCTGCATGATGTTAAACTTCACTTTCTAGAACTACGCATGGCTTGATTCCCATCTCCATGGGATACATAGGAACGCCCGAACATCTCGTCTTAGGGTCCAGATCAATTGAGAGCTAGTCTCTCCTGACCCATATTCCCAAACCTTATCTGGTCCCTCGGCCTAAGTTTTATTTCATGGAATCACCCACAATGTGACGTGGGACTCATCCTCACACACATCGTGTATGCTTTATCACGCTATGCTCATTACCTCTTGAACCTCACCTCTCTTGTATATGTCTGATCCATATGACTCTAAACTATGCTGCCTAGACCCACATGAATTTAGACTGTTACATCTATACTGCATGACATTAAAGTGCATGGTTGGTCCCATAACATGACCCTAAACTGTGACATTATCATCCTGGCCGCATGACAAAAAACAGCACTACATCGTGGTGTTCTCATTCGAGAAGACATCATGTTTGGTATCAGTCACACACTATACCATTTGTCAATGCCTGCATATGGCTTGATTCCTATGGTGATACCTAAACTTTATATCCTAGGTCCACCGCTTCACAAAACAAAACACACATTCACCCTAAAGGACAAACAATATCTATCAAATACCGCTTCTTTTGGTGTGAGGGCCAGACCCGCATGACCTTATTATATCGGGCACTGGTACGTTACCATACCAACTTCAGAACTATGTACATTTTGATTCCCATCCTCATGGGGTATGTAGGAATTCCCGTGCACTTTGCCTCAGGCCCAGCCTAACTTTCCTTTTCGGTCCCTCGACCTAAAAGCTCTCCAAGGAACACATGGTGATCTAGACTCCAGGTCCTCGTTCACATCGGGTTTTATAATTACCTCGCAACGTGTATCATGCATTCCCTACCATCTATGGTCCGAGATCTCTGACCATAAACTAAGATCACTCTGCGTCCTTACTGAAAGATGTTAAACTGCACAACATCTGCCAGAACTATGTACTACTTGATTCTCATCCTTATGGGATACGTAGGAATTCCCAGACATATTTTCTTCAGGTCCAGCCCTCGGAATCTAAAATCCTGTCCCCTCTCTTTCGGAACCAAGGAACGAACCCATTTTGGGAACATTTGGTGTGGCAAGTACCTCATGGGTTCTCATTCACATCGGATTTTTCAATATCCGCACCATGTTCCTCCCACGTCTTTTCCCAACTTGGTCTGAGTTCTATGACCCTAAACTAAGATCTTCTTATGGGAAATGAGCATCACGTTTGGATACTTCGCTTCCCTACACACAGTCTATTAAATCAAGTCCCCCCCATAATGGTCCACCCTACAACCTTAAGCTAGAAGCGTACGACCCCAGAACCCGTTTCCTTGGAAAGGGACTCGACTCCCTCTATCTGATATGTCTTATTCTTGTACTTATATGTGTTGTGGCAATGCTCGAAGTATGGAATTTTCACAGGGAGATTCTCTCATTCCACGTCCAAGCTTCATGAGCCCATTATTTGGATACTCATCCTCTTCCATGTCTTAATGAACCCCCTTTAAGGCCTAGTCTCATGCCACACTGGCTTACCTACCGTCTTGGGCCAACATACCTGAGGACCTCAGACGACATTTGTGATAGGTCTCATGTTTCAAATAGGGTCATCAGTCAAACCTCATTTGTCTATCCTCATTCTAAGTTAACGTGAAATAGATATTGTGTTTCGGACATAGTCAACAGTTATCCCCTATCATCAAACCACTATCATTGTGGTCCAGATCTCAAGCATCATGATTCACATATTTCCACTTCCTTATGTTCATGGGGAATTCCAACATACTCAACTTTACTCCTTTTCACATCTTGGTGAGTTATATAGGCGGGTCAGCATCATTGGGACACCATTCACCTAGAATTCCATCGCCCCTATCATGTTCCATTATGTACTAGGAAAGTCCCATCACTACTCTTGTTTCCCACATCGAGCACGACTCATGTGGGATTAGTAGTTCTGGTAGGACATGTACTAGTGCAACCATGCTAGACATGCCTTTCATCATCCCGCATGATGTTAAATTGCACTCTAGAACTATGTTAGGCTTGATTCTTATCCTCGTAGGATACATAGGAATGCTCAAACGCTTTTCTTCAGGCCCAACCTAACTTTCACTTTTGGTCCCTTGAACTAAAGAACTTCCTCCGGGGATACATGGTGTGTTGCAGACTCCTTATGTCCTCATTAATGTTAGGTTTGTATCTACCACACCACATACTCCCTTCATGGGATCTTCCCTTTCACTCTTCATCCTATCGTATGATGTTAAACTGCATGATCCCACATGTCCTTGATGCATGAAACTAAACTGCGGTTCTACCCTGAACTAGTTTAGGATGCCCCATGTTATTGATGGGACACACCATATCCCTTTATAGAGAGGATTTCCCCTATCAGTGTTGACCTTCATCCATGTCATTCTTAAGAACTACATTTGGCTTAATTCTCCTACTTATGGGATACATAGCGATGCCTAGGTATTTTGCCTTAGGCCTAGCCCTAGGATCATTAACCCTCCTAGCCCCTCAGCCTCGATCACAGTCCAGTCTCTATGACCTTAAACTAGGAGCCTAAAGTCCATGTACCATAAATTTAAACTATTAACCTTGGTCCATGAAGTATGACCTTAAAACTATGTGCACCTTCCTCACCATACGATGTTAAACTAGATGTCTATAATCCTCATTAGTATGACGTAAAACTACATGTCATTCCAAGTCCGTACCAGAGAGGTCCTGTTCTGAAGTAGGTATGATCCTTGATCAGACCGATGCGCCCAACTAATGTGTCTTCAGTACAGTGGCATAATTTCAAAACTGTTGGACTCCATTCAAACAACCCATCACTCCACACTCCCCGATTTCATGACCTTTATTCGGACCCTCATACTCTTTCACATCTAAAAGAACCCTCTAATAGTATAGATTCTAGGCCTATGGATCACCTACTATCCAGGGCCAATGTTCTTGAAAACTAATGGTTGATATTTTGAGTCAGACCCCGTGTTTCGAACATGGTCTGTGGTTGGCCCTCATTTGTTATCCCCATTTTAGGCTAACACAATAATGATGTTGTGTTTCGAACACGGTCAAAATTTATTCTTCATTGTCATGCCATCCCTACAGTGTTCCAAATTTTGGGTATCATGATTCACACCTTCCACCCACCTTTGTTCGGATTAATTCCAAATCCCCTAGCATTACCCTGATCATGCACTAGAGAACACTAGGAAAGTGATGATTTGACAGTTTTGAGAGCTTCATCCTCCAATCAGGCCTCTACCTTTCTTCTCGAAAATCCAGATATGTTGTTTAAACCCCAGATACCCAGATCTTTGTTTGCACTCTTATATTCGAGTGGAATGATAAGGTGATGATCCCTTGTTTCTCGCATCTGGCCCAACCCACGTGAGATTAGGGATTGATCACTGGATGATACATGAATATAATGAAAATTTAATAGACCACAAATGAATAACATAACCCATGCATGAATCTAGCATAAATAGTCAAAGCATGAAAGTGTGTTCAAAAGTTACATGCATCACACTACCAGAGAATCAAACCCTGCCATGGATGGGTTGGATCCGTCAAAAGAACGTTGCAGCTCTACCACCCTATGGCTTGTGGAATCCAGGACTCGCTATTGCCTATTCAGTTCTTGCTCCTCCTCAGTAACAAGGGGGCACAGTTCATTAGTTGCGATTTGGTCCAGCTCCTCGTTGGTTTGGATAATGGTCATCTCCTCAGAGGCTTGCCTCATGCGCTCTTCGGCCTCCACCAACCGGGCCTTCAGCCATGAAATAATCTCCAACTACACGTTGAGGGAAGTAGAATGTTCATCTGCTCAAATGTGCAGCTGCTGAATCTCATTTTTAGCCTCCTGGAGCCTCTTAATGATCACCACTTTTCTCTGCTGCCAACCCATGCCAAAACCATGATCATACTCCCGAATCTTCTCCTCGATGAGATCTCAGATGATCATGTGGGGAGGTTGGGCATTCACTCCCCCAGCACATAGTTCACGTAGTCATGAATGAAGTCTCTCCATCTGGTCTATCCATTGTTCTTTATGGGTGTCGTCGATGAAGTTCTTGATCATATTCCATGACCGGCAACAGACTATCGTGTCATCCTCTTCATTAGAGGCCGTTTCGTCCCAGTCAGTGGGGTTGAAAGGCTCATACTTAGAGAACGCCCCCAAGAACTTGTCAGTAGGGTCCATATTTGGTGTCTGATCAGGTATGGTGGGACCTATGCTGTCTGATCGATCTTCATCATCAGATCCCACTTCAATAATTTCAGTCCCAACCCTGCTAATGGTCCCACCTGTGATCGGGAGTGCCGTCTCTTGGTCAGTCTGGATATCCACCTCCACGACCACCATCACTCCTATGGGAAAAGCACCGCTAGAAGTACCAACCAACCTCTCCAAGGTAGCCCATGCCATTTGAAGAACTATTCATACCAAAATTTGCATGGATTTTAGTTTACCTAATCAATGGGTGTTAGTCATGAATTTTGTAGAGGATACTTACAGTGATCGAATGATTGTTCTCATTCCTGG
This sequence comes from Viscum album, assembly GCA_963277665.1. Taxonomy (NCBI): domain Eukaryota; kingdom Viridiplantae; phylum Streptophyta; class Magnoliopsida; order Santalales; family Viscaceae; genus Viscum; species Viscum album. The sequence continues at coordinate 164,585,705 of OY728144.1, forward strand.
GTTTTTTCCATCAAGACCCAAAAACATGGTCCTCTGTATATCGTTGGAAAGATTGAAATCCACAGAGGATCCACCTCGGGTGTCCTGGCCCCGAGGAATGCACTAATCGCCATAGTAGTGGGTACAGATCCTGAAGGCCTCGCATCTACATCTGCTGTAGGGAGGGAATGAGTTCTATGTATGAGGTCCTCCAACATAGTTCAAATATTAGTAAGGAGTTAAAAATGACCTGGAAGCAGACCATGATGAAGGGGCTTGGGATGTTACCTCAAGGGCCTCTGTAAATTCTTCAAGATCTGAGCCTTGATCTCCAACTTATCCCTCCTCTAGAGGGCTCCCTTTACCGACCTCCTCCCCCCAGGAGGACTCGTATGATTCTGCAGGAAAAGGGAAGAGATCCCTTAATTCTATAGCCAAAAACTATAGAGGTTCCGTTCGACCCAACAACTCCTTCACCCTGTCTGTCATTGGACGCGGGGCACCCAGAGTGCACAAAGTACTCCAACTCTGCTAGGTATTGCTTCACCTCCGCCCATAATACTACAAAGTCATCCCTGATGGGGCCAATTCCTAACAAATCCATCCCAAGGCGGTTCAACTATTACCACCTCTCAAACTGGCCAAGGAATTGCCTATTGAAATCCCAGATGTACCAAGCCTCTGGGAAGAAAGCATTATCTGAAATGTCTATATGGCGCATCCGCTTCCCTAAAGCCTGAGTGGATATCATGGAGAATCTTCTTGGTGGCATACCCTATGGATAAATCTACTCTTCTAAGACTATCGGGTCCATTGCTGTTGTTGGATCCGCTGTTGCTACCTCCCCCTCAACCAGTACAGTCCTCGCCACCACGGTAGCCTCGCCACTGCGGGATGTCCTTACTGCCTTCCGACCCCGACCACATGGTTGGGGAGTTACACCATCACAAAGCCATATGGTTGGTTGGTTTAGCATCTCCCATAGGTAGGCCGCCTCCCAGCTTTGGGAATACTCTTTTACCAATCCGAGGATGACTGTGGGTGGAGGAATCTCATTCCGCTTCCTCTCATCTTCCCGTGTGAACATGAGCCACATTTGTCTCATCACACACATGTGATCCTCGTGGCGCACCCCCAAATAAACCTATGGGGTCAGTCACTGCATGCACCAAAATTGACATGAAAATTAGTGCAGGGTGTACGACTCACAGAGGGGATCACGGTCCACCCGTGCCATCAGGAATCTATATTGAAAGGCCAGGAGATAGGACCAATGCTCTTCTGTTCCCTGGTCATCATCAATGAATACACCTATTGGAAATGGGAACAGGTGGAAGTTGAACTCATCTTCCTTCCAGACTCATTTTAGTACCGACTTCATGGTCATCTTGACCAGAAATATCCCTACAGAATTCAGAATAGACGGGTGGAAGTTCTATCTCGGAGGGGATATGGGGTTCAGATATTCATAGACCCCCCCTGACATGTACTTCTATCCATCCATACATGAGGTGGAATGGCCCGCATAATCTTCGTGGATTCTTCCCCTCACTGATATGCCACAACATGTTGTACAACTTGGTGAGCATTGGGATCCTGAGGTTGACCCTCCCTCTTATAGCTAGCATGGACGCCATGATAAACGTGCTCGGTCTCACGCCAATGTTTGTGTCCCTCACCGATAGGATACAGCCACAAATGAGCACCACAATAAATGTAGCAAACCTGACTACCGGTTGAAACTCGGTAATAATTCCAAATCCCCACGTCTTCGACTGGCTATCCTCCAAGATTCACTAGTATGAGTGATCCATACCTTGTTGAGCCCCCATGGGGAAAGTTCAAGGCCTCACCAAAAATTACCTATCTTCCAGGAAGTTTAGGAACTACTTGAACCATCATCTAAAATGGACGTCCTTCACTACTTTCTTATATTCTCATGACACTTGGTTCATTAACTCCATCGCCAGTGGTGGCTTCTGCTCTGGGTCTTCCCACACACTCATAATAGGGAGGATCTCATCATACATTACCCCCAATATTGGGACCCCTAAGATATGATGCAGATCTCATAGGCGGATGCCAACCTCTCCATGGTGAAAATGGAAGGTATTGGTCCTCGATGAACATATGCTCAAAAACTCTGGTATCATCTAATTAAACTAATAAATATGGAATTGGGAGGCCTAAGCCGCCTCATACAGGCCCACTCTCCTCAGCTCTGCCCCAAATTATTTACACAAAGAACCTACCCAGTAGGCCCAAGCCCATTCATCTGTGAAGTTTCCACCCTGGTGCAGATCCCAATCATCAGACCACCCCTTCCCTGAGTTCCTCAGGGATGCCTTAAAGATAGTCTAGTATAATGGGGGAGATTTCTCTTACTACAGTTCCTTACCATTAACATCATTCAAATGGTTGTACAGACAATCATCATTGACTGGTGTGAAGTCCTCCTTGGCATGGCCGTTAGCTTCCCTAAACCACTGGAACTGACACAATTTACCCCTAAACCAGAAATACAGTTCTTCCCTACTCTCTTCACATATGAATACATCATACCTCAGTCCAAATCCAAATATAGGAAGCCTCTTGTAGAGTATATAGTTCTTTTGGATTTCCGATAGTAGCACCACTAGCGAATTGTGCTCAGAATGGATTCGAACGGACTACCCTAGACCCAATCTATTTGCCATCTCCTCCCCCTGGGCAGCATCCGGAAGGACCCCCTAGAAGCCTCTTGGTGAGCCATTTAGTTTTCGAGATTTGGACATTTTTTATTCTGGATCGGGAAGCTCGTTTACAGAGATCATTCACAGAGCTCGTTCACTGAGCCCTACCCCAGCCTTCAGATGCATGTTGTATATTACATCGACACGAAGTCAAAGAATCACTGTGCGTCATGAAGCAGAAGGCCTGATCCACAGAGAGAAATCACAAAGTACACAGAGCTTCACGAATCGAGAGTGATAAAGGCCAAAATCACGGATAAGGGAAAGGATAAAAGAGAGTTCATATCCCTTATTTATAGGTAATAACCCCTGGTGCTTCATGACGCATCTATCCATGGATCTTGGGGCACTCAGCCCCCATGTCACTGCTCTGGTTCACAAACCTCCTTCATGATTCAGCATCGTGATTGACCATGGATTTTAGAAAATGATCCTCATACTTTTACCCTCACTTTCTTCTCATCTCCTAGTCTGGGGGGGGGGCATTTTTTGGTGCCAAAATTTGGGAAGAACAAGAAAAACAAAAGGCCTTAGGAGCTGCCTCGTGAAGCCCCTTCACGGAGCCCCCATTGCCCCGTGGCTGGCGCACAACTCCCCCATCTTGAAGCCGATGTAGAGCAAGGAGGTGGGATGCTTTTTGGTCCCATTTGACATTCACGAAGCCACTGTCGAGCAAGGAAGAAAGATGCTACATGGAACCATTTGAAATTTTCGAAGCCACTGCAAAGCAATGAGGTGGGATGATTCGTGAACCCATTTGACATTCACGAAGCCACTGCAGAGCAAGGAAGATGGATGCTCCGTGAACCCATTCGATGTTCGCAAAGTCACCACATAGTTTCATGTTTTCGCGTGAGTTCTAATTCATGGAACCTCTTACCTATAAATATTGGGCTTCCCTCAATCCCAAAGGATGGATCCTCCCTCCTTGTACATTCTGTATGCCCATTGGTCTCCACGGGAGTGAAATCATTCCTCCCATGGAATGAGATCCTATTTATTGGAGTAGATTTTTTCCATGGGAAAAGGTAAAACACCTTGGTCTAAGCCCCTATCCATTCTTGTAGGAGGAAGAGCACCTTATCCTCCTATATTCTTCCTAGATGAAGACCATAGAGGGAGGAATGGCCACCAGATCCCTCCTTTGTTCGGTTCCAAATCTCTCTCCCTTTGGGCTTTGTCGCCAACGGGCCTCCACTCTGGACTAAGTCCAAATCTCCATCTCCCTAGGTTGAGGACCACGAGTAATTCCCTATTTCCTATTTGGGATGATAACCAAGTGTAATCCCCATTTCAAATCCCATAGACGCACCTTCCATGATGTGATCATCAATCATTTGATGCCTCTTTTTTCTCACACCGAGCTTGACTCATGTGGGCTTAGTGTAAGAATCGACCATGACATCCTCTATGGGATGCCTAGAGTGTAATCCCCACACCATCTGAACTACGTGGTATTTTATCCTTGCCAAAGTAAATGTACATTGGAAGCCTCCCTAAGGTTCAATCCCACCACCCATTGTGTCTGACGCCATTCACATCGATTCACCAAGACCTCCATATTAACTATGTGGTCTTTGATCCTTGACAAGGAAAGGTACATAGTAATCCTTCCTGAGGTTCAAGCCTACCATCCATTGGATTTGATCCCCCTTCACTTCCATTCCCACTCATTCTGAACTATGTGGACTTTGATCCTTGCTAAGGAAATGTACGTAGGAAGCCTCATTGAGGTTCAAGCCCACCAACCGCTGGTCCCAACTCCCTTCACGTCTGTTCACCAAAACCCATTCTAAACTATGTGAAATTTGATACTTTCCAAGACAAGGTATGTAGGAAGCCTCTATGAGGTTCAAGACCAACAAACATTGCTTTTTTACCCCCTTCACGTCGGACCTTTGTCCAACATGATGTTAAACTGCATGACCCCTTTTCGTCCCACATGACGTTAAACTATATCGACCATCCCTAACTACATGGGCTTTGATCCTTGTCTGATAGAAAAGGTATGTAGGAAGCTTTCATGAGGTTCAACCCCATCTAGTGGTAAGCTGTTGTGACCCCATCTAGTGGTAAGCTATTGCAAAACTCATTCGGCGGTAAGCTGTTACGATCCCCTACTCAACGGTAAGACATTGGGGACCTCACTCTACTGTAAGCCGTTGTGATTCCATGTCAGCGGTAAGCCATTGTCAACCCAAACCCATCAGTAAGACACTGTCATCCCTTCATTTGGGAACCATATTACTTGTCCTTCCCAATGGCGTAAGACAATCCTTAGGCTGCTAACTACACATAAGCGCCAATATATCATCGGGTCACTGTCCTCTACGCACACCTCAATTCAATACCCCACATCCTGAACTATGTGGACTTTGATTCCCTTCCATGGGGATACAAAGGAAGTCTCTTCGAGGCTCAATCCCAATGTCACCATCTACCTTGAGTCGGCTCCATCTCATTCTCCATCCACTTCACTCAACCATCCATCAACAATCCTAATTCTTACATGGGCCACCACATCCTAGTGAGATTAGTCTGATTCACCTCTTCACTACTCCTAGAAGTAACCGGGTAACTAACACAGTGTTATCCCCGACATCAGTGTTCCCTCCAGGGGTTTCACCCATCAGATCCACTCTAGTCAGTTTTCCAATCAGTCTGATCCGTCTCCATTGGAAGTTAAACCTATGGCATACCCTGTGTTAAATATGGGAAGCTGATGAAAACCTTATATACATACTTATGGAATATAATTCCCCATATTCGACATGGGATTCCTCGAGCTTCAACACCCTCAAGAATCCATATAATAAATAGAAGAATCCCATACACGCAAGTGTTCTGGTGTTCAGACATGCTAGGGATTTCCAATGTGACTGCTCCCCTGACTAAAGGTTGCTACCCTGGCTAGAACCCTTGGAATGTCCTGACAGAAGTAGTGTAATTAACTGTAGTCCATGAAGACCTGACACTTGGAAGAGTTTCACAAACAATGTCTTAGTCTATAAGGGAGACCCAGATTAGGTGACGAGTTCTGAGGAGGAATCCATTGAAGAAAAAACAGACATCCCATCAACCCATTTTGATCAAGGAGAAAACGTCCCTGAATAAGTGATGGATGCTACCCGCCTTTGGAAAGCAGGAATGCAACGCAACAACTGCACGTCCTCCACAGACAGATGCGTGCACCCTGACTAAAGCATTAGAAACAATCATAAAATATTCTGATTGTTAGAAAACATAATAATCTTGATTTTATATAATTAAAATAAGGAGGTTCCAACAATAATAAATAAGGTTTATGAAGAAAAGGGGACTATAATTGAAGATCAGAAAACACCCATAAGATGAGATGTCTAAAATTGGAAGTTAATCTTGTTAATATTGAAAATACATATATTGAGTATTCACAAAATAAATATAAAGTTTTTACTTATACACAAAGGCCATTATAGGATTGTAAGTTAAAATATCTACAACATATGAAAAAATATCATGAATTCATTCAATGGTCTATCTAATGTAGCTTTGAAGAAAGATATACCATCCATACTATCTTGAAATAATGTTTCTAAATATGTTTTCATAAATAGAGTTGGTTGGAAAATAAAATATGTAAAACTATGGGTGAATAAAGGTAATAAAAAGGCTACCACCATAAATATGGTGGATATGAAAAAACTCTGGAAGCTAGTACCCCACGAAGATCCCAATAAGTTATAAAGAAGATCCAAAAAAATCATATAGTTTATACAAGATTTGGTTACCTAGAACCAAATCCTATGTAATTTATGATTACTATAGAGTCTCAAAAACTCCTCAAATGGTAAAAAATACTCCCAAAAATTAGATGAAGGAATAAGATGTAGGTTCAATTGAAAACTTGAGAATAATATTGAATAAATTGAATTTGGAAAATGAAGAAAGTGGTCCACGTACTGATTTACAAGAATGGTACCTGGACGATATTTCCCGTGAAAAGAATGGTATGTGGATAGCCTATGAACTGCTAGCTTACAGAGCATTGGCCAGTGAACTAGGTAGTTCACAGAATAAATGAGGAATGACATAAATCCTCTGTTATCCACGTCATTGGAAAAGAAATTCCACCTGCGAACCACGACCCCACAAACCATGTCAATGGTAAAAACTTGATGGAGAAGTACACCCCCGCACCTCAGCCACACAAACTCATATTATAGACAAGGAAAGGCCAGTGGTGTCCCATGAACCGCGTCATTCGTGGGATTGAGGTCGTGATTTCTGCCACCATGAACTGAAACCCCACAAATCCTTGTTGACCGAGTCATTCACAGGATGAATAATTTCCCCAAGGGATTCTGCAAAAGGTTCTATGTGACCCATTGATAGAGATTCCTCAACACCCTATAAAAGGACCTCGAAGGGATCCCAGAGAAGGAGGATATAAAAAAGGGATCAGATTTCGGAGAGTTTGGAGTTTACTGAAAAAAGAATTAAAAGGAAAATGATCGATTATGTATAGAACTATGAATAGTTTCTGGCACTTATAAATACACCCTGATCCATAAAAAGAAGGAATAATAATAATATGGGAAAACCAAAAACCTAATTGTTTAATCGCAGACCATTATCCTTTTTTTGATGAACTTGCTGCAAACTATAGTACCTATTCCCCTTCTCCAATTCAGTGTACTGCATGAAACATCTCTATGGAGACAAAACCTTTCCCCATATAGAATCCATCAACATAGAGGGACTCTATCACTGTGTACCACCATAGTATGTGGATGGAACCAAATGTCGTGTACCACTATAGTATGTGGACCAAATCCATGTCTGTGTACCACCTTGGTACGTGGATGACATCCATGTCCATGTACCACCTCGGTACAAGGAAAAACCCTCCAACCACATGGAAATATGCCTTTTGGAGGGTACCCCACCCCATATGAACAAATGGTCTGTGGAATGAGGTACCTTTGGACTTTGCACATTCTTATCCTGATCATGCCCTTCTGTTTCCATCCTTTCCTCCAAATACCCTTTGCTAACCAGTATATCAGCATCAGGACAATGCCTCTTCCACAGCCACTGAGCCCATATGATAAAACCATAAGGCACATTATCATGTCCTTTTGAGTTTACATACCCATTGTAAGAAGATTCACGTGGGTAATCCTCACAAGGGTGTGGATTCCTGGAGTGTATTTAAGTTTACATTCCCAGGGTAACCCTGTGACCAACCTTTGAATACTCATGTGTACCTCCCCTCTCTAGGGATATAGGGTAATAATCATCTTTTACCTTCAATGAGGGACAATGACAAGTCAAAGGGATCATCCATCTCTTACCTTTGCTGAGGAGCAATGCTTTTCCCCTTTCCCTGAATATATTTCATGGGACTCTCTTTATGGTAATCCCCTAGCCTTTCCAAGGTAGATGGCACTCTTTCTCCTCTTAGGCTCATCCCGAGACACGTACAGATATATTTCTTAATGTGACTATCCGGGATATCAACACGAGAGAGGAAATTGGCACATTCAATTCCCCCTCTCTCCCTTTGGGTTCCAGTACTATCTATCAGTAGATTATGTGGGACCTGTGATCTTCAGATCTGCCGCCTCATCTTGTTTCTCACACTGATCATGAGTCACGTGGTCTTAGAGGCTGGTGGTGATCATGAAAGCCACATAACCCCAAAACATGGGAATCATACTTGGTGTAATACCCAACCAAACCATTAAATAATCATTGATCGAGATCCTTCTCATGGTTCAAGAAAAATGGGTATCTTACACACATAAACCCAACACAATAAACTATGAGAATTTCTATTTTATACTCTAACCAAGATATGTAGGAATCCTACCTAAGGCCCGAGCTCAAGGGACATTCTCTTTACAATTCAGTCCCAATAAAATTCCCCCTAACACATCAGGGTAACCTCTTCATAAGTAAGCCTTGACTTATTTCTCTCAAATGAGTAGATCCCATGTGTAAGCCCCAATAATGCCCCCACAAAAATTCCTATTAGAAGGTATAATTCCCAACTCCAACCAAACTATGTGGGTTATGATTCCTCTTATGAGGATATTTTGGAATCCCATGTCATTGGTTTGAAACAGAAATAAAAACAACTCCCATCCCCCTGGATGAGGGTAAACTCCAGAGGACCTTATTTTACGGTTTAAGCCAGAATTATCTCTGTAATTCCGAATCCATGTGTATCCATGATTGATTTTTCAAGTTTGGGGTAATCCGTGGAAAAATTATTGGGAAATAACCAAGGATTCACAAACATTTGAACATTCTTTAAATCTATTAGAGAGTATCGGAGTAGGAAATAATTATCCCCAAAAGGGTGTGATGAGACTGGACTCCCATCCTCACGACCAATGGATTCCTTAGGTTTCATTGAAAGGATCTTCACCCAAAGAGCATCTAACTTTGGAAAGCAGGTCCATGAATCATGGATACAAGGGTTTTTGGGCATTTTTGGATCCACAAATAAACCTATTAGAGACAATATAATGACATAATACCCAACATGGACTGATTTCACACTTACTCAACCCCCATACAATCACCTGTATAGACAAATCAACTTTTGGAACCTCCTTCACAATAAGAGAATGATAAATTTCCCAGTCCCTAGAGGGATGGGCCTCAAAATTCCCCATCACTCAGGCTGTGGGATGAATCAGGTTGAAATAAAAATGGTTAACCTAACATGGAACACTTCATAATAATGGAAAATTGGTTTCTATCCATCGTGAAATTTTTTATGCCCTGTTACAATGTGAATAGGGTTGAAACAAAAATAGTGAACCTGATGTGAATCCTTAACCAAGGTGGCAGTATTATCCCACCACAAGAACCTTTCATCCAAAAAGAAAAGGGCTAATCCAATATATTTGTTAGGCATGTGATCATGATATGATACTTTGATGGAATTTTATTTTCTGTATATGTCATATATATATTGATGGAATTTCACAGATCTCTCTTCAATCCAGATGGAATCTTGAAAATTTTCTCAGACACACATGTCAGCAACTGCATAGGCGGCTAAGTCCCCAATAAAGAACAAGACTCCCTCACCTACCCAGTGTTTTAAACATTGGGTTTCAAAATTTAAAATCAAAGTGTACCAACAAAACGGTACTCTCACCACTGGGGAGGCAGAAAAATAGTCCTTGTAGTCTGTGAAATCTCTCTGACCACCTCGTCCGTCGTGACTCACAATCCGGCATAGGAAAAATCCACTAGCCATCTCAAATCTTTTTGAGAGTTTGTCCTCAGAACATGACAACAAATACCTACCTCACCTTAGGGAGGTAGATGAAGTCAACAATGATGACATCATCCCCACTGCACATGGGTTTTACTCATGGGCCCCTGGTGGAGAGCGTCTCTTTCAACACCACACGAACAAATATCCTTTCTCTAAAGAGGATATCATGTCAAGGTCACTTGCTGAAGTCCAAATGGAAGGGGCCGCTCAGGCTGCCCACCGAGGGTGAAAAACACATGATCAGGAATAGGTTATCACCTTGGTTTCTAAAGAGGTGGTATTCCACATAAATACGATGGTATTTGTTGGGAAGGAATACAATCATGCCCCTCCTTATGAAGCCCTCCAAAAAAATACATTGGAAATCTATGAGCAGATGCATATCCCAACTCACTCTTATGAACCCACCAAGGAAATGGGGTGGCATTGTACGAGCCAATGAACATTCCTTAAAGTGATCACCAGTCCCGATACGCATATGAAGTGGAAAATTATAGGAAGATTCAAATATCTACCAATGAACAAGAAGATCGTTATCTAAATAGAATGAAAACCAGCTATAAGTAGGTTAAAATTCCTATTGACACACAACAACCTCACTATCTAAATATGGAATAAAATTATGGTCAGTCATACAACACTGCTACTGCATATGAATCCCACCAACCAAATATAATGTAAAGAAAATATGATAAGAGATAAATTCCTACAAATGAAAATAAAACCTGTGAGATAAATACAATGGAAAACAACCAGACTCAAATTATTGCTCACAAATATAAGTCCCACCAGTAAAATATGATGGAAGCTATAGAAAATAGTAGGCGTGTCCCAGATAGTTGGGCAGAGAATCCTTCCTCTACCCCAACATAATAGAACTAACAGTACCCACTGACAACTCTTGGAGGACTAGAGCAAACACAAACTCCAGATCCGATATCAAAATCAGAATTTATACCTTTTCCAACCAAAGACATATCACAACACATCCTAGCGATGGTGGAGGATCAAATATCAATTCTAAACCATATCCCTCAGACCTGTCAAGACATCATTGCATCGGCGGAGAAAGCAAGGAGTCAGGCCCATGACCCGATCTCCATAGGCGGGGTGATTCACCCACCAAATCAGATAATAATTTCAGAGTAGAACAATATCCTAGCTCCAGTCCAGGAGGGTCGGAAACCATATTTCATGATACAAGAATAATCAGTTCAGGAACAAACACTCGTTCCAACTGGGGGACACTTGTCCAACATGGTAGCTTCTGCAGGGAATACATATACCCCTTACAAAACCCAAGATGCTAGTCAGCATATCCTGCTGACATCGTGGCAACCAACTTAATAGGGTTCCATATATGAAGGATTCTACCAATAGAAGTCATCTCCAGTTTCCTAAAAGAGAGCACCCAAACATGAAAGGCACCAAAGGAAACTGGAAAATAAAGAGAAAATTCATGATTCTACTCTACTAGAAGCTTGCATTCTTGGCTCCATCAGACATCTATCAACAAAGGATCAAGATCATATTAGTACATTACTAAGTTATGGAAGTGACAATTTCAATTGGGAAGGTCCATACCACAATGTTGCTACTAGAAACTCTGAAGGTCCTCCCCAGTGCACCCAAAAAGTCTTACTCCGTGGGCTAAAAATGATCGATCATGAGATCCTATCTTCTAATGAGTGTTAGGGTATATCTCCCTCTGACCAGAAGATATTACAATAAGAAGTCCCTCCCCTTGATGTAAACTTCTCTGATTTTCCTCCCAAGGGTATATGTTGTAGATATGGTTCTCCATATAGTCAGACGTCTAGCAGTCATGGTAGTCCTTGCCACGATGGTAGTCACTGCGAAGGCCCTCCCTGTAGCGACACCAAGCAATGAGAAGACCCTCCCCTCATTACAGTACATCCTGAAGGTCCTTCCTAGAATTTAAACTGTATATATTCTCCCTACATCTAGGGCTATGATGGTAGTCCTCTCCATAATAGTATTCATTTTGAAGGACATCCCATCAATGACGTCGGGGAGAATGAAAATCCTCCCTTTTCTTCGGTCTGACTTGAAGGTCCTCCCCAAGGTATACACCATAGGAATTATACCTGTAGTTGTACACAATGAAAAAATGGTTGTCCTTGACATCACAACACTATGTGTGAATTCCTTCCCCACAATCAAATTTCACACTGGCGAGAAGGTCCTCCCCCACCCATCCAAATATGAGAAATCCCTCATATTTTTAGGTGCTTGGAAGGGTCTAGGAAGATAAGTTAGAAACCCTATCAATGATAAGTGACATCCTTTATCAACAAGGAGATAGCCCAGGGCCATGATCATCCTCTGAGCTACCCTCAAATCATTCATACATCAATGAAATCTCTACTAACCCCACCACTGAGGATGAAATAATCACAAAGCAACCATGTTGGAAAGAACAAGTAGAGAAGTCCCTAGCGGAACAACAATAAGATATGTTTATTCTGAGAAGAAAAATAAATAGGGATTATATACCATTGATGTATTAGACCACATAAAATTCTCAGTATAACATACCAAGAGATTTGTTAAAAGAATGTAAGCACAACATTCACCTCAATATCTGGACCACTCTCCACCATATGAAGAAAACATTTCTACCCTGTGAAGGGTACACAAACCATGTAAATTTATTTGGAGAATATCACCCTCAAATCAACCTTGAATACCTTTCATCTGTATGGTGGCTATAATTAGAAAGTCAAAAGAATGACCCTGAGCTGGCCAACCTCTGTGAACTGCACTAGTTGTACTCCCTTATCGGTAGTTCCCCATATGGTGTTCATATCCGGGGGTGGGGTGAACATGGATATATACACTTAACCCCACTTCCCATCCAATTGAACCCACTGTAATTGACATCCTACAATGGAATCATCCCCGGACAACAGTCAATTGATGTCCATGCTCATGAAATGTGGAATTCTCGATAAGAATTGTCCTTAAGTAAGTCTCAAAAGCATTAGGCCTGAAAAGAGCAAGCCATCGAGAAGCTCAAGAGCTGGGAATCTGAGAACATCTAGGAGACTTTCCATATAAGGGAGGAAAATCAAAGAGAAATTATCATGTAATTAGAAGGAAAAAATTCATGTATGTACCCAACACAATATTTGGATCACACCTACATTGGAATACATGAGATTAAGAGAGCAGTAATAGCTGCAATAGCTTCCGCAATACGGGACCAACACCATCCCGTAGAGCTGGGGGAATTATGAACACAAAATTATCCTATAAGACCAACGAATCAAGACCATGATATGATTATAATGGAACCATAACAACCCTAGCCCACAAGGATGGGGTCATTTTTACCTCGAATTCCTATCTAGGAGACGTCTGTCTTCTCCCATTTAGGGAGAACAAAAAATAGAGAGGTCTCCCATTCTACACCATCTCATGATTCATGACCCTAAGTATGTAGGTGTATTACAAGATCAGATCGGGGCTCTCCTCGAGTCACTATTTACCAGGAAACCCAAAGAGCATCAAGGAACGACCAAAGAAGCTCCAACAAAGGACGCAACAATCTCTCCTACCATTTGACACCTGGTATGCCACCCATAATGCGGTATGAATGAGTGGATGTTGTAGATGTAAATCCTATGGACCTTACTGAATATAATATAAACAATGAGGATTCAAGGGAATATAGTTCCCTCCTATAGTTGATCTACACCAAGCGTGAAGGTGTGCGTACCCGAAACCAAAGAGAGGCCTTAAATTTGGGTGCCCCCATAGCTAATCCCTCATTACCTTCCTTATGAATCCCAAATGTGGAGAAGAACAAGAAAAAGGTTGCATACGACCCTCATCCTCCTCCAAATGAAAACATGTCCCTAATGCTCAAGGAAACATTTTCTTAATATGAGGAAGAAATTAAAGAGCTATGGAGACTCAACACTGAGCAGCTCCAAGAAAGTATTCCTACCAGGTACATACCCTTGGTAGAACATCAACATAGACATCCAACAGAAGTGCCTCTACCCCACAGGCTCATCTAAGTAAACTAAGAGAGTTAGAAAAGATTGTTCAAGGAAGTGTCTAGACCATCCATATACCTAAACCAAATATAATTATAATATCAATATTTCCCTCTATTGGGGAAGAAAACTGAATAAATTCAGCAAAATCCACAAAGTATTCCCCCATATGTGTATCCACCACAAGTTCCAACCACACTGAAACATCTAATCTTTCTCCTCGCTGCACCCACTCATGCTCAAGTCTAAAAAGACAAGAATCAAGGGATACTAAATACCATCGAGTTATTGACAAATCGAATGGAAGCAATAGAAGTGTGGGGTTCTCCAATATAGCTAGAACAGAAAGCTTACCCTGATTGGGTGAGAAACATCCCGCCACCAAAAAATTTTAGGAACCCTGTATTCCCAGTGTTTAATGGATCAGGGGACCCAGAGCAACATCTAATGCACTAATCATCTTACTGTAATCCCATTATGGGAAACCTAGAGCAACAAAAATTAGTGAAGTTTAGATAAATCTTGCAAATTCTTCAAGGTTCAGCCTTCGTGTGGTGTATGAGTTTTCCAGATAACTGAATAATAGGTTGGGAGGATCTTTAGTGCCAGTTCCTATTCCATTTCATCTTGAAATTTCCAAAAACAATAGTTAGTGACCTTATAAACTACAAATAGTGAGAGAATGAGAGAGTTTCTAACAACATTACCATATGGAAGGGTCTTACATACTCCTTGAACCGGCCACTCCCCTAAGATGAGTGGTTGTCCATGTGTATCAACAACCTCCATGATATGCTAATAATACCAATTATTCCAAAAAAGTATTCATGCAAATTACAAGACTTCTCTTCCATCACTAAAAGAATAGAAGATTCCTTGAAAATAACTAATCTCAAGTCCCAGATAGCCCCATGAACCCCAGTAAGAAGAGTAGGGAGAACTGAAGAAGCTTTTATCACACTTAATCCATCCTCTACACTAGCTCGAGCCCCTAGGACCACACAAAACTGTGTGCCCCCCTTAGAGGTAAGTAGCCACCCCCTCCCCATCAGGATGACAAAAGGGGACCAAAAGAAATCAATTTGAGGAACACAAAAATAAAGTGTATTCCTTATGAGATGATCAAGTCCATGTATACTTTGTAGCTACCATGAAGTATAACTAGATTCAGCTTCTAGAGCCAAATAGGGCTGATGAAGTGGGTTTTGTTGATCTTCCAAATTATTTTCCCTTCCACTGGATATTGGGAAACAACATCCAAGAGTTATTTGTCTTCACGTACCTCATGTAACGAATGAAAGATCCCTGACATGTCAAGTTGGGACCACTGCCAGCACAGGTGGAATATGTTTCAAACACTGACCCAAGTGAAGAGGGGAAGTGGAAAAAAGTTGTTTAGAAAAGGAGAAATTTTTTGATAGTTGGTTGAATCAGAAAACAATAAACCATTCCCATGGTATCCTCCATGAATAGTTGAAGAAACTAATCGTGCCCCCAAAAACTCCTAATGCAACATAAGAAACATCCCCAACACCACAATCCTCCAAAGGCTGACCTCCTGAAAAATAAGTCCAATCAAAAGGACAAAATGAAAGTGTTGGGAGATGAACTTGCACCAAATCCCAAGTTGTATTTGACACTATAAAATTTCATGCCATAAAATCTAAAGACATGAGAACCATCCCGCAAAATGGCAATACTGGGGAAAGTTGATAAGGCAAAGTCAACATCAGATGAGGAGATGATTTTTTAGTCTATCAATGTCATCCACTTGATGGATACCTTATCCAATGATGAATATTATTATCAACAAAAATTCCCCACACCGAATTGGGTGACTAGAGGAAGAATCCACAAAATCTAGGGATATCAAGGGATACATAGCCATGGAAGAGATCAAGTTTATGTTCGTACCATCTCTTAAACCGTCAGTGTTGCAGAAACCCGTAGAAGGACCCTCTAGCGAATCCGATAGGGTAAAAAAATTCTATTACCCCTACAAAAATCACACCAATATAATCCTTTTGATATATCCTTAAAAGGAATAACAAATGACTAATTTACCTTAGTAGGTGAGCATTCCTACCCAACCCAATCCAAAAAGGACAAAAGCTCCTCCAACTCTGATCCCAAGGGCCGAACCATCTTCGTCAAATGCTCAAGCCCATAAAGAGCCTGTGGAAAACCATCCCCAAGCTGGGAAACACTAGAATTTAGATCATAAATATGAAATTAAAAAGTATATAGCTTTAGTAGTAGAAAAAATATCAAACATGGATGCATTGAATCTATCATCAGATCTCAGGGAAGCACTCATCGAAACTTTTCTAAGACCCATAAGAGCATGAATCCAAGGTGGTCGCCGATGAATTCTACTAGACAGAGACAATTCCTTCAAAATAAGATGAAATTATCTCCTTCATAGATAAATACAAAGACAACATAATATAAGGACACGAGAAACCCTTATATGTTTCTGGAAAAATAAATTTGATCGATATCCGAAAAGTCTTCATCGACAATGGATCTGGGGTTAATCTACACCAACTGAATATACTTCATCGGTTAGAAATTTCAGGTCTCGATCTATAGGTGTACACTCACCACCTAGGCCTGCTAGAGGACCACTGTGGTTACAAGAAAGCTTCTAGAAGGACCCACCTAAAACATGATGCCAAAATAGAGGTTGAAGTTGACAAGATAATTAGATATAACTTCATTCAGGAGGTCAAATACACCATATGGATAGAAAATATTGTCCCCAAAAAGAAGAAAAATGGGAAGATTAGGGTCGGCATCGATTTCAGGGACCTCAACTGGCACTGTCCAAAAGATGATTTCTTAGTCCTGATAACAGAATTTTCAATCAATGAAACTGCCGGATATGAGGCTCTATCTTTCATAAACGACTATTTTAGATATAAATAGATTTAAATGGACTAAGAAGATGAATAATACACTAACTTCAGGGGTTACTAGGGAGTGTTCTTCTATAAGGAGATTATTTTCAGTTTGAAAAATGTTGTTTCCACATATCAGCAAGCCATGCACAATATTTTTAAACCCTTCCTTGGAAATTTCATTGAATGCAATGTTGATGTTTTAGTGGTTAAATAATGACAAATCTCAGACAATATGGTTAATATTTAAATGATCATAAATATACTGAAACAACACAATTTGAAAATGAACCCATATAAATGTGCTTTTGGTGTTACCTCAGTAAAATTCCTTATCTTCGCTGTACACTACCAGGGCATCGAAGTAAACCTTGAGAAGTAAAATGCGATACTTATAATGTCACATCCTCAAAAACTCATGGAGTTTATAGGAATCCAAGGACACATAGCCTACATTAAATGCTTCATATCCAACCTCACAGGAAAATGATTTTCCTTCACCAGGTTGAAGAAGAAAGGAGTAGAATATTAGAGGACTGAAGACTGTCAGAAAGTGTTTGAAAATATCAAGAAATATCTCTTAAGTCCCCCTTTTTTAATTCCACCCATCAAAATAATACCACTCATTTTGTATGTAACTGCCTTCGAGTGATCCCTAGGAACAATCCTCATATAGAATAATGATACTGACAGTGATAATAGTCTCTCTTACCTCAACTAAACCATGAACAATGCTGAGAATCACTATTTGAATATCGAGAAGAGATAGCTTGCATTAATATTTGTGGTCCAAAAGCTGAGGCATTACTTGAATCACCATGAAGTCAACTTTGTCTCACGTAGAAACCCACTCAAGTATATTCTCAGTCATCCAATGTTAACTGGACACCTGTCATGGTGGGTGGTCATCCTATAACTGTTCGATATATAGTTCATACCCTAGAAATCCTTCAAAGTCCATGAATTATCATATTTCCTTGAAGACCATACCTCAACATAGGTGGACCCATTAGATGTTGAGATACTTGATGAGCAAGTGTTTTTTGTTCAATAGGATCCTCGAATATGGGAAATTCACTTCAACGGTGCCTAAAAAATCCTGATAGAAAAAATAATGGAATATCCCAAGTTCAAAAAAGTGGGGTTTGGAGTCATACTCATATCCCTAGTAAAATCACTTATAACCTATTCTTTCTTACTTTCAGAAGGATGCACGAATATTGAAGTAGGGTCCCAAAACCTCATTGCATGCCTAGAGTTGGCACTTCAAGAACAAGCCAAACACCTAAAGATTAAATGCGATTCAGAACTGATCATGAAGAAAGTAAATAGTGAATATGCTATCAAGAATGAGTAGCTGATCTATTTTATGAACCATTTACAAGAACTGATGAAAGAATTATCATTAGGTATGACATTTAATTATGTCCTCCGGTCACAAAATGAACAAGCCGATGCATTAGAAAATGCAGCCACAACTCTGACCGAGATGGATCAGAAGGAAATGATCATTATTATTTCCCACGGATGGATGGTATTACAATTAATTCAGAAAAAAATGTATGAAATTAATGAAATAAATCCCATCTTTGAGCCTTATGGCCCTACCACCACTTGGATGACTCCCATTGTAGATTACCTTCAAAGGGGAGAGCTCCCACCAGATATGGATGAAAGGGAGGAAATCTAAAGATAGGCAATCAACATCATGATGTACAATGACACAAACAAACATAAGGTCATTTATAAGGGAGGCCTTGATGGAGTACTTATCATGTACATTGATGGAGAAGAGACCACCACTGTCATAAATAAAGTGCATGCCAGAACTTTCAGAGCACATCAATCAGTATCCAAGATCTCACAATATATTTGAAGACTTGGGAACTATTTTTCTGTAGGTTCTGAGTGAAACAGAAGCACATGGATGGGTGTACCTAAATTTAATTTTACCATTAAAAATGTTCTATTTGAGATCCATCATGATGAAAAAATTACAGATATTCGGAATAGAACAAAGAATGAAAAGGAAAGAGGGAAGTCTCAAAACTGTGGAGAGGATCATTATATGTTGGTTATAATTAATTTAATTAAAATACTAGAATTACCTTGATTGAATTATCTCTCTATTGATGTTTCCAGTCATGATAAAATTTGATCAATTTTTTCATCATAGAATATAAGAATAGGGTTTATCTAACAGTGATCCACATGTTCTCCACGTATCTCTGGATATTGCCGAAGTGATCTCCAGGAGCAAGCATGGAAGAGCCTTTGCTTGTGATGTCCTAATTCAATCGCCTTGAGAGCTTCATCCAGTTTTCTCTCCTAGATCGAATGACCAAGGATATCTCTCGTAACTTGAGATCATTCCGGGTGAAAAGGAATTCTCTCTTGGCTTGAGAGATTTCTCCAGATCTGTTTTCCATAACCACAAAGAATGGCTAGGCTTAATGAGAATAATGTAAATGGAATATATAATACTTGGAATAATAAAATAAAACAATTAACCATAAGTATTTATTTATTTTATTTAATTATTAGTAAGAAACCATGTCTAATGATAGTGTTTTACTATTATCATTACTTTACATACACCCAATGAATTATAACTAATATTATTTAATTAAATAAATAATACTATTTCTCACAAATTCCCATAAAAACCAAACATAGTGTATATTAATAGATATGATGTGTATTTTTGTTTTTCCATTTTCTTTATTTCCTCCACCCAATTTATTTGACCTTGAATAATGACTACTTATTTATTAAATAAATATCACTTCATTATTCGCTAATAAATATATATTATTTCTCCCACAATATATTCTATCAAATAACCAATGTCGAAATAATTGCGATCAGTTATCATAGAATAATTATTAAACCACAATCGGGAATAATCTTTATTCAACTTGTTAAATAATAATTTAATTGAGATACTTGGACACACTTAGTGTGTGAACACTAGGACTCTTTCTCAGTGGCTTTAGGTAGAGCCTACCTAATGTCCAATGTTTTCATCTATCAACATACCAAGGCACCCATAGAGAATGAAGTTAACACCGTAATGATGTGTCACCTCCTACGAAGGCTTACCATGTATTGTAATTCCTTTGTCTCGATATCACGAATAAAGTGGGTTTCATGCTAGTGCCATCAACCCATGTGCTCGATTATTCTTTATTTTACTTCTTGGAATTGATATCCCCCATTCTTACCCATGGAAATGGATTTATCTAGGATACATCAATACCATTAATGGGCCTGAGATATCAAATTCCGTTATGGAACAGAAGGGACAAATTCTTTATCGCATTATCTCTTAATGGAGTATTACTCGTGATGCACCCAATATATCCTACCTCGCTATGAAAAATGTGTAATCATATTTTTTGTCAATACATAAAAGTACACAAGTTGTAATACCCATTAATAATAATCTTAAAGTATAAGGATCAATACTCACGTCCGCATATAGGAACCTCCAATTACACTATGAAATTTGGATTTCCTATTAGCGAGTCTCATTATCATAATATACTCCAAGATATTACCAAGGTCGCACACCATGAGAAGGTGCCTCAAGGTTTTATAAGTCCTCACCCCTAATGGCCTATTTTTATTTGTGTCCCTCAAATAACACCATCCGTCCATAGAACATATATTCAAGAATAGTGTTATGACACTTCCAGGTTCTCATCACATCAGGGATCCGCTATGACCCTTTAGCAGAATAACTATCATTAGGACACTATCACATGTATTGTCACGCAGAAGAAGAATCAATATGTGATAAGGTATTTATTTATATTAAAATCCATGAATACAAGTTTATCATAAAGTAAAAAGTAGTTGGTTCTCGGCGACCAACTCTAATAGACTCCCACTTGTACTAGATCCAACTACTAACAACCTTTAACCTGTTAGATCTCACATGATATTCATAATTCTACTAAGATAGATCTTTATTCATAAGGTCTACCACGTTCTCTTCCATGGACACTCTGCTCTCTGCAACTTCACACCTTTGATAGAAAACCCTCAAGAGGTGATACTTCTATAGAATGTTCTTTTTTTAATTTATGTAACCTTGGTTATTTTGTAAGATCCACTACTATAGTATTGTCACAATACAATGTGATATAGTCTGTACTTGTAGGCACCACATCAAGATAATTGACAAAGTTATAAATCTAGACAACTTCTTTGGCTGTATCAAAATCCACTATATTTTTGGACTCCACTGTAGAATCGGTGACAACTAACTACTTTGAAATCTTCCAACTCACAACTCCTCCGTTGAAACAGAAAACATATCCTGATTGCGACATCAAATCATTATGATCTTCTGAATACTAGCATCAGCATACCCTTTAATGATAAGCTCCTCATGTCCTATATACACCATGAACATATCCATAGTTCTTATCAAATACTTAAGGATTATCTTAACACTATTCCAATGTTGTTCTCCTATAATGACTTGATATCTGCCTACCATGCTCAGTGCATAGGGAACATCAGTCCAAGTACATAACATGGAATACATGATGTATCCAATAGATTAAGTGTATGAGATCCTATATAACACCCCAAGATTTCATAGAACATTATCTCATTAAAGTAATCCAATAGTTTGCGCTACACGGAACAACGAGTTCGAGTGCACAATGACTTACCAAACTAGCAGTTCAAAAAGAGGTTATGAATAGTATTAACTGCATTTTGAATTATATAAATATTTTATATAATTTTACCATTAATATTTTGTGTTTCATAGACATAATATAAGGACAAGTTCAATTTTTCAGATAAAAGAAGTATTTTTCAAAAAATGTAATTTTACCGCCTATTTAATGAAGAATCCTTTTTAAAAAAAATATTTGAAACTTTTATATATTTAATTTAAAGAAATTACATTCTTCTTTAGAATTTGGACACAAAAATTTGGTTTGGATAATTTTTTGGTACTTTTCTGATATCTTTCCTATTTTGATGAATAGTAAAAAATACTAAATTTTAATTGAAAACAACTTTTTCAATAAAAATAATTTAAAGTGTTAAATTATGAATTTTAATGGTTAATAAATATAATTAGATTATATTTTTATCATTTAATACAATGTTGGTCATTATAAATAATTTTACATTTTAATTTGACATAAACACATGCCAATCTTTGATAGTTTTAACTTTATAAAAACACACTTTTTTGGTTTTGACAACGAGAATTAATTATAAATTAATTAATAAAACTTATATGTTTTAAATTTGGTAAAATATAATTCATTTTTTAATT
This sequence comes from Viscum album, assembly GCA_963277665.1. Taxonomy (NCBI): domain Eukaryota; kingdom Viridiplantae; phylum Streptophyta; class Magnoliopsida; order Santalales; family Viscaceae; genus Viscum; species Viscum album. The sequence continues at coordinate 164,607,925 of OY728144.1, forward strand.
CATAATATTAAAATTATCTTAGGGTAAATTTTTGGTATTTTTTGAAAACATTAATTTTTTGACGAATAGAGAAAAACACTGCGATATTGTTTAAATCCGAGTTTTAATTTAAATAATTATTTATTTTATTTAAATTTATTTTAAGTAAAAAAATATATATATATAATACCTATATAATTTAAATTTAACTCATTGGAGTCATTTTATAATAAAATTAGATGTATAAATTTTTATTGAACTTTTTTCCATCTTTTACCCACCCTCTAGGAGCATTTAAAAATTTGCATAAAACATAATTCTACAGGCTCAGTGAGTTAAATTTAAAAAATCTGAGAAACACGGTTGAAATAAGTAAGTAAAATGTGGTTCAATAAGATAAAAATAGTTTTTGGTGAGTAGTAAATTTTGAATTTTATTTAACACAATTAAATGTAAATAGGGTAATTAAAGGTAAAAATGATATTGTAATTACCTTAACACTTGTTATAATTATATTGGATAAGTTTAATTATACCAGAAACAACCTTAGTAATAAAATATGGTTCTTTTGGTCCACATGAATTAGATTAGGACATTTATTATTATTTTATTTAAAGAAGAGTTAAAAGTGTTAAATACAAAATTTAATAACTATATCAATTTTAATATTAGGTTATACATAAGATAAATTTGACTATAAATATTAATTATACATCTAAAATGATTTCCTAAATCATGGTATTTTATTTTTAATTTTTAGACATTATATAATTAAATTTATTTATGACACAATGATGATGCAGTAATTTCCTTATTAATGAAAGAATCAAATAAATGGTATTATAAATATTAAAATAAATATAATTTCAATGTTTTTATGAAATAAAATAATTTTCTAGGTGAATATGACTTTTTAGGGTTGATTAAATGTATCTTGTTCAATGTAATCAAGTTTTTATTACTTTAAAAAAAACAAATTCTAAATAGTTTCAAAATTTTTAAAAAATGAGTTTTTAAAACAAATATTATATTATTAAATTATATAATATTCCCAAAAATCTAGGGTTATTCCAAATGGTTAAAAGAATATTATATATGTCATTAATTAACCGATTGATGTTCTATTGGATGTTTAGAGTATGTTTATTAACCATATAGTGTAATAATACAAGAAGACACAGTAAAAGTTAAACTATTTAACTAAGAGTTAAATCTAAAAGATAAGGTTTAAATGGTAACCTAAACTTGTCTCAAATCTATTGGTTGAGATTATTTATACCCATAACCATCTAAATCTATAAATAAATTCATTTTGAGCCATTATAAACCGAATATGTTTGTATAATAAATTAATATTATAATCTTTTCCTAAAGTGACCCTCACCCCTCTTATAAAAGGGCCCTTGCCCCTCTCTGAAAATCACACCTCCAAAGCCATTGGTCTCAAAAAAAACCATCCCCAATATCCTCCCAAATTTTCTCACATCAACCTAGAGGCCTTAATTTGATCATAAATCCAACCTAAGGGGCCCTTTTGATCAACTCAAAAGGAAACACCCGAAGTAGAGGTAATAATTTCACCACCCTCTTTCAAGTTCTTTTCTACATACTTTGATGTTATTATAAATATAGTACAGAAATATTCATTATTCTATCCATTCTATAAATGAAAAAGTCATCATACATGCGTACGTACGGCATACCGTCTCCACGTCGTGGTGTAGTTTGTTATTCAAACACTTCATTATTTGGATGTGTATAATAATGAGTATAACTGATTTAAATAATAAATATAACATGTTAATGATTCTGTATATATTATATACAATTTAATTACATATGATTTCTCCATCAATATAATGATATTGTCGCTCATGCATACGTATGTATTACCGTCTCGACGAACGCGATGAGATTTATTTCCCCATCGTTACTATTCAAGAATAATTTTCATTTGATTATTTAAAATAATGTTTAATAACTTCATATCATTCTGTATATGAATCAAATACTTCTTATCCATAACAAAAACTTCTTATGTAACACAACATATAATGGAAAATGAATCAGTTAACACCTGAAACGACAATAATACTATAATATTATTAAAAAAGAAATATTAGAAGATCATATATGATAAAATATTTATGTATATGGTTCATTTATAATTTAATAAAAATGATTTAACTATTATAAAGGAGGTTAATGTACCCTCTACCAAGGAACAGTACAAGGTAAGGGTTAATTTCACAATCTCTTTATTATCTGAGGTTGTTTTTACATAAGTGTCTACTGATACCTCTTTATCATCCACATCTGTGTTTTCTTAAAAATGTATTTCAAAACATTTGTACTATTTACTAGACTATGGGTTAAAGTCATTTATACCCTTATTTGACCTTATATGTTTTTAAAGGAATCTTTCCATCATTTTCAAAAACAAGATACTTTATGAAATTTTCAACAAAATTAAGGTAAGAATGTTTTTTTAACTTATATGATGGGTGAAACTATTTTCTTCCCTTATAAAATCATCGAAGATTCCCTTAAAGGATTATAAAAATATTTTAAAAATAAATGTTTTATTTTATAATTATGTGACACTTATATGATTTCAAAATAGAAAGAGATTTTTCTCTCAAATAGTTTTGATTTTATCTATGTCAACATCTTTTAATGGATTTTATACTTTTTTGAAGTTGATTTGTTACGATACAAATCTAACATATTATATTGAAGGTTTTGTGATATGTTTGAGTGTGGATGTGTTATTTTTATACCATTCATGGTTTATGGATAAAATATTGACATTTCATATGCTAGTTTTAAAACAAATGTTTATGTTATGTTTAAACCTTTTTCATATGAGAAATGTATTGGACTTAGTAAGTGATGGGTGGAGCCTGCTATAGCTCCTCAGTGCATCAGTAGGTCTCATGAAAAAATTATAAGTGGAATTGACCAAGGCCTTTCCCAATTTTTATATATGGTTTTGGCCAAGGCCTTAATCATTTTTAGAGGTCTTGGCTGAGGCGTTAACAAAATGTTTCAGAATGTACCGCATTATACATTCCCTGATTATGAAAATATTATTGATGGTTCATGTGGTTATTCAACTAGTAGAATACCCATGACTATATTTTATTATGGAATTATTTACTCAGCTCATATTCCTGCCATAAAGTGTTCATTTTTATTATTTGTAAAGGAATGTGTTTTCAATTATTCACCCTGCCTAATGTTTATGTTATCTTCTGCTGTATTGATTACCCTTACTGTGCATTTGAGCTCACCCCTTTCTTATGTTTTATTTTCCTAGGATTCAAAGAAGTATATTATGACTGGCCTATATGGATAATCTAAGGGATATGAATGTGGTCAATGGAGACAATGGTGTTGTTGTTTTTCATTTTATAATGTAATGTAACATTTATGTATGTAATCTATTTTCCAAGACTGATAAACTGATCATTCCTTCGGGACTTGATTTCTTGTAATCATCCAAATGTATTAAAATAACACACCGACTCTAGGTAACTGGGATCAGGGCATTACAGTTGGTATCAGAGGGAGGTTTAACAACAAACTTGGAAATATATATAGATAAACTCTGATTAGATAACATTACCCTAAGATAGACATTGATGATTCGTATAGAAGAAAATCCTATAATTTTGGTAATGTAGAGATTTTGTGTATTTTCCAAGAAATACATCCCTGTGTGGATATGAGCAGGTAGAGGCGGCTCCGGCACATATGTACATAGGAGTGAAAACTCAGGCAAGGAGTTTCTATCTTGACCCGAGGTATCCTGGTATATGAAAATGGTCCTTACAACACTCTTGGTTATGACACTCCCAGGGGATATGATTAGGATAATTTAAATTTTCATTACAATCCATTATGAAGGATTTAGGATTAAATACTATCTCAAAGAAAACATTTTATGATTATAGATTATATGCATAATCATTTCAATTTATGTTAGGTATTTTATAAGTTTCAAATTATGCATTTCAATTCCAAAACTAACCTAGTGTATGACATTGTTTTGAAATGTCACCTAGTAGAAGGAATGAGAATCCAGTAGTACGCATGATCAAAAGATTAATAAGGATCATATCTTTCATGGTATTAAGCCAACATTTAAAAGGTAAATAGACTCCCACACATTCTCATCACATGAAAAAATAATATCATGTGTTAATAAGATTATTAAATAATTCCTTGAGTCCTATGGCTTTGAAGGGAAGAAAAGAAGAAAAGGATAGAAGAGAGAAAGATGGATAGAGATAAGAGGGTAAAGAAGGATTTTCCCATATGTGATAAATATGGAAAGAATCACCTTGGTAAATTCTTTAAGGGAATGAGAGTTTGTTATAATTGTCGATAAAAAGGACCCCAAGTACATGATTCCAAGGGTAAGAAAAAGGTTTCAAATGTATAATGATTCATCTGTAAGGAGTTGGGACACTACGCGAAGCAATGTCCAAATCATTAGAGTATACCCCAAGTGCTGCTATTGGATAATAATCACGTTATGATACAACCAAATATGAATAAGGATGACTAGATTTCTTATCTTGTTATTAAAGTATTGTGTCATTTGAGTATTTTATTAATGATGTACATGTTATAAGGATTATAGAGTATAAAAGGATTATACTGCAGTACTATTACATTACGGACTTGAGATTGTATGGTACAAGAAAAGTTACTCAATAGCAAGTTAAACTTTTAAAAAAATACATGGTTTAAGGAAATATTAAACATTAATACGGTCCTCATACTGAGCTCTTGATTTTGGAATATGAGATGGCTGATTTGGATAAATTATAATGGATATTATTGACATCCTTGGAACTAATTAATGGTTTTTTATTCCATCATTGTTGGAGTATTCAAAATATTTGGATATAAGGAGTATATATAGTATTTTATAAGGAATAATGAAGCATGAATTTAATCAATAAAGTTTTATGGTAATTCAGGGTGTTATAATGTTTTAAAATAATACATGATGGAGGTATTCACGTGTTATTACATGGAAAAAAGGATCTTCATTGTGTATACCTTCCGTATAAATTTTGGACTGTGAATTTGGACAAAAGTATTTTGAATAAGTCTTAAGGTTGGAATTGATTAGGTTTTACATTGGATACTATTTTTAAGGTTAAATGATTTCTTTATATTATTTTTGGATTGTCATAAAAAGGATAACCTGGAGGTCAGGTGACAACCCATCACGTCCAGCAAGGTCGTGAGACTTGAACCCGCAACTGAAGGGAGACAAGGCTGGATCACCTACCACTGGCATACATGATATCCTGGTATGTATAATTTAGTTTTTTTAAATATTCTTCCAAATTAATTATAAATTAATTATTTTTTTGGAACCCTATATGACTAGGATAAATAGAATATTTTGGAATTCTATTATCATTTGGAGTGAAAGATGAGTTTGTGGTAGGAATTAGTTGAAAGATAAAACTATACTTGTAAAGTATATATTTTTTCTTATTATTCTACAAATAAATTAATTCTTCAAATTTAGGGAAGGGATCTTAAAACCAAAAATGTGTTATCCTAATACCTTTTTTTTGTTAAACTAACGATATTTTAAATCATCCCAGATTGATGGCTTTAAGACCCTTAATTTTACACTTTTTTGTGATTGATGACCTCAATCACTCCCTATAAATATTTATGTTTTTCCTCCAATTATGTGTCTCTAATTTCCACTAATGTTATCCTAATCAAGATCATAATTAGTTGGTGACTTTTTTATTCCCTTTCCTTCTTATTAAGACTAAATTTTATTAACCCAATTTCCGATGTGGGTTTTCCACAAAGGTATTTTTATATTTTTAACCTTTTATTTTTGAAGAACAATTTAAAATTGTGAGGACACAATTTATTGATGGAGGGGAGAATTTTACACCCCAAGATTTCATATTACATTATCTCATTAAAGCAATTCAACAGCTTTCGCTACATACAACTACGAGTTCGAGCGCACGACGCCGTACCAAACTAGCCATTCAAAAAGTGGTTATGAATAGTATTAAATACATTTTGAATTTTATATATATCCTATATAATTTAAAATTCATATTTTTTGTTTCTTAGACATAATATAAGGATAAATTCAATTTTTTAAACAAAAGAAGTATTTTTCAAAAAATGAAATTTTACCACCTAGTTAATGGAGAATCATTTTTTAAAAAATATTTGACACTATAATATATTCAATTTAATTAAATTAGATTCTTATTTATAATCGGGACATAAATTATTTTTTGGATAAAGTTTTGGTAGTTTTCCGATAACTTTCATATTTTGATGAATAGTGAAAATACTAAATTTTAATTGAAAACAACTTTTTTAATCAAAATAATTTATATTGTTAAATTATGAATTTGAATGGTTTGGAAGTATAATTAGATTATATTTTTTTACCATTTAATACAATTTATGTCATTATAAGTAATTACACATTTAAACTTGACATAAACAATGTCAATCTTTTGATAGTTTTTAGTTTTTAAAAACCCGCTTTTTGGTTTTGACAATGGAAATTAATTTTAAATTAATTAATAAAACTTCTATGTTTTTAATTTGGTAAAATAGAATTAATTTTTTAATTCGAAATATCAAAATTATCTTAGGGTTAATTTTTGGTATTTGTTTGAAAAACATTCAATTTTTGATGAATAGTGAAAAACAGTACGTTATTGTTTAAAACCAACATTTTATTTAAATAATTATTAATTTTATTTTCATTTATTTTAATTAAAAATATATATATAATACCCATATAAGTTCAATGTAATTCATTGGAGTCCTTTTATAAGAAAATTAGATGCATTAATTTTTGTTGAATTTTTACCATATTTTACCCACCTTCTAGGAGCATCTGTAAATTTACATAAAAATTAATTTTACTACTTCTGTGAGTTGAATTTAAAAAATTTGAGAGACACGGTTGAAATCAGTAACTTAAATGTGGTTCAATAAGATGAAAATAATTTTTGGTGAATAGTAACTTTTGACTTTTATTTACCACGATAAAATGTAAATATGGTAATTAAAGGTACAAACGATATTTTAATTACACTAAAAAATGTATGAATTCTATTTTATAAGTTTAATTAGACAATAAAAAACCTTAGGAACAAAATATTATCCTTTTGGTCAACTTGGATTAGATTAGGACATTTATTATTATTTTATTTAAAGAAGTGTTAAAAGTGTTAAATTCAATGTTTAATAACTAATAAATTTTTAATATTGGGTTATACATAATATAAGTTCGACTATAAATATTCATTAGAAGTCTAAAACTATTTCCTACATCATGGAATTTTATTTTTAATTTTTAGACATTGTATAATTGGAGTTATTAATGACACAATGATGAAGCAGTAATTACCTTATTAATGAAAGAATCAAATAAATGGTTTTATAAATATTAAAATAAATATAATTTCAAAGTTTTTATGACATCAAATAATTTTCTATATGAATATGATATGTTAGGGTTGATTTAATGTATCTTTTTTGAATTAATCAAGTAGTGATGAGTTTCAGAAAAACCAAATTCTAAATAGTGTCAAAATTGACACAAATGAGTTTTTTTAAAAAAAATTATATTATTAAATTATATAATATTTTAAAAAATCTAAGGTTATACCAATGGGTTTAAATAATATTATATATGTTATTAATGAACCACTTGAAGTTCTCTTGGATGTTTAGAGTAATTTTATTAACCATATAGTGTAAGAATACAAGAAGACACGGTAAAAGTTAAACTATTTAACTAAGGGGTAAATCAAAAAGATATGGTTAAAATGGTAACCTAAACTTGTCTAAAACATATTGGTTGAGCTTATTTCGACCCATAAACACCTAAGTCTTGAAATAAATTAATTTGGAGCCATTATAAACCGTATATGATTGTATAATAAATTAATATTTTAATCTTTTCCAAAAATGACCCTCACCCCTCTTATAAATGGGCACTTCCCCTTCTCTCCAAATCACACCTCCAAATCCATTTGTCTCAGACAAAACCTGCCAAACTATCCTCCCAAATTCCCTCAAATAAACCTATAGTCCTTACTTTGATCATAAAGACAACCTAAGGACCCCTTTTGATCAACTCAAAAGCAAACACTTGAAGTAGAGGTAATAATTTCACCACCATCTTTCGAGTTCTTTTGTTCTTACATTTCCTATTTCTTTGTTGTTTCTATAACAAAATAAAAAATCTAGTACCTTTTACATACTGTTATGTTATTATAAATATGTTAAAAGCATATTCGTCATTATATCCATCCTATAAATGAAAATATCACTATACGTTCATACATACGGCTTATCGTCTCCACGTCGTGGTGTAGTTGGTTATTCAAACATTTCATTATTTGGATGTTTATAATAATGAGTATAAATAATGAAAATAATAAATATATCATGTTAATGATTCTTTATATATGATATACCATCCAATTACATACTATTTCACCATCGATATAATGATATTGTTACTCGTGCGTACGTACGGATTACCGTCTCCACGAACGCGATGAGATTCATTTCCCCATCGTAACCATTCAAGAATAATTTTCATTTTATGATTTAAAATCATATTTAATAACTTGATATCATTATGGATATGAAAAAATACATCATATCCATAACAAACATGGATTATGTAACAAAACATATAAAGGAAAATGAATCAGTTAACACCCGAAAAGACGATAATACTAAAATATTATTAACAAAGAAATACTAAAAGACCATATATGACATAATATTTATGTATATGGTTCTTTTATAATTTTATAACATTGATTTAACTATTATACAGAAGGTTAAAATACCCTCTACTAAGGAAATATACAAGGTAATGGTTAATTTCACAATCTCTTTATTATCTGTGGTTGTTTTTACATAAGTGTCTTCTATGACCTCTTTATCACCCACATCCGTGTTTTCTCAAAAAGGTATTTCAAAACATTTTTACTATTTACTAGACTATGGGTTAAAGTTATTTATACCCTTATTTGACCTTATATGTTTTTAAAGGAATTTTTCTGTCATTTTCCAAACACGATACTTTATAACCTTTTCAAAAAAATTAAGGTAAAAATGTTTTTTAACTTATACAGTGGGTGAAGCTATTTTACACCATTATAACATCGTCAAATATTACCTTATAAGATTATAAGAATATTTTCAAAATAAATGTTTTCTTTTGTAATTATGTGACTCTTAAATGATTTGAAAATAGAAAGAGAGATTTATCTCAAATAGTTTTGATTTCATCTATGTCAACATCCTTTAATGAATTTTATACTTGTTTGAAGTTGATTTATTATGATACAGATCTTCAATATTGTATTGAAGGTTTTGTGATATGTTTGACTGTGGATGTGTTATTTTTATACTATTCATGTTTTATGGATAATGTATTGAAATTTCCTATGCTTGTTTTAATACAAATTTTTATGTTATTTTTAAACATTTTCATATGGGTAATTCATTGGACTTAGTAAGTAATGGGTTGAGCCTGCTATAGCTCCTCGGTGCATCAGTAGGTCTCATGAGACAATTATATGTGGAATTAGATGAGGCCTTTCCCAATTTTGATATATGGTTTTGGCCAAGGCCTTAATCATTTTTAGACGTCTTGGTCGAGGTCTTGACAAAATGTTTCAGAATGTCCCTTATTATACATTCCCTCATTATGAAAATATTATTGATGGTTCATGTGGTTATTCGACTAGTAGAATACCCATAACAATGTTTTATTATGGATTTATTTTTTTTAGCTCATATTCCTACCATAAAGTGTTCATGTTTATTATTTTTAAATGTATGTGTTTTCAATTATTTACCATGCCTAATGTTTATGTTATCTTTCGCTGTATTTCATACTATTACTGAGAATTTGAGCTCACCCCTTTCATAGGCTTCATTTTCACAGAATGTGAAGAAGTATATTATGAATGACCTGTTGGGATAATCTAAGGTATATGAATGTGGTCAATGGAGACAATGTTGTTGTTGTTTTTCATTTTATAATGTAATGTAACATTTATGTATGTAATCTATTTTCCAGGACTACTAAACTGATTTGTCCTTCGGGACTTGATTCCTTGTAATCATGCCAATGTAGTAAAATAATGCACCGACTCTGGGTAACTGGTTGTGGGGTGTTACATTTTACTCACCCTATCTTTCTCCTATTGTGTCTGAGGAAACATTCTCTTAGAAAGATATAGGCTATGTGGCATTGGAACCAATCCCTTATTGGATTGCTCCATACTAAATCTCTTTAGTATCTTGTCAATGCATGTACGATGATGTAGTCCAAGCAACCTCTCAGATGTTTCAAAAATGAACTTGTTCCCTAGAATGTATGTTGTTTCACCTAAGTCCATCATGGAGAAACACTTGTTCAACCAGTCCTAAACTAACTTTAAGACTGGTATATCTTTTCCAATAAGTAATATGTCATCAACATATACTACCAGGATAAAAAAAACATTCGCATTAAACCATTTATAAACACATGGCTCACATTCCTTCTTAATTAAACCAAATTCATTTATAGATTCATTAAATTGAATGTTCCATGACCTGGATGCTTTCTTTAATCCATAAATGGATTTATGCAACTTTCTATCCCATTTGGCTTCACTTGGTGTCACAAGAACTTCTAGTTGTGTCATATAGACATCTTACTGAAGTTTCCCATTATGTAATGTTGTTTTTCCATCCCTATGGAAAATCTCATAGTCATGGTAAGATACTATGGAAAGTAGGATTATTATGGATTTGAACAAGGAAACTAGGGATAAGGTTTCATCATAGTCAATTCCTTGATGCTGACTGAATCCTTTATCCACTAGCCTTGATTTATAGGTTCTAACTTTACTTTCCATGTCTATATTTCTATTGAATACATATTTTCATCCAATAGGATTTACATCAACTTTATCATCGACTAGAACCAAGACTTTATTCTAATACATGGAATCCATCTTATGATTCATAGCATCTAGCCATCTTGTATATTCTGATCTCTCTACTGCTTCCTTGTAGGAGAGAGGTTCATCATACTCTAAAAATAATGATTCACCATCCTTGGTGACTAGGAAACAAAATCTCTCTGGTTCCCTTACCTATCTTGAGCTTCTACACAGTACTTGTGTTTCTGGAACCTATTCTATGGGGACCTGTGGACTTTTTCCTGTACCAATTCTTATGTATCTTGAGCATCAACTTCATGGAAGTAAATCCTTCTCCCACTATTCTTTTTGAGGATGATCTCCCTCTCACGAAATGCATGTTTTGTGGAGACAATCAATTTCTTGTTTGAAGGGTTATATAGGTAATATCCTTTCATTTCCTTAGGATATCCTATAAAGATACACCTCATGCCCTAGGGTGCTAGTTTGTTTCCTGATATGTCTTTACCAAATTCCTCGCATCCCACTACATTTATGTGAGACAAAATGGGTTTATTTCCATTCCATAACTTAGAGTGAATTCCATTTTCTGAATTAGTTGGTACTTTGTTTAATGTGTATACTGTAGTTTGTAATGGATATCCCCAAAAGGATAATAGAAGATCTGGATGAATCATCGTTGACATCAACATGTCCAACATGGTGCATTTCCTCCTTTCACTAACACCATTCCACATGGTGTATAAGGAGGAGTGAATTGAGATATAATTCTAGACTCAACTAAAAGGTCGATGAACCCTTTGTTTAGATATTCTCCTCCTCGATCTGATCGAAGCTTATTTATCTTCCTTCCATGATGATTCTATACTTCATTCTTGAATTCCTTAAATTTCACCAGGGACACTGACTTATAACTCCTTAAGTAGATATATCCCTATCTTCTCAAATCATCAATAAAAGTAATGAAGTAAGAATATACACCTCTATATTCTTATGGACATGGTCCACACACATCCGTGTGCACCAATCCTAGAATCTCTATGGCCCTTTCACCCTATCCACCGAAATACGACTTGGTCATTTTGCCTTTTACATAAGCATGACATCTATCACGTGGTTTTATCTTAGTAGAGTCTAAATAACTATCTTGGTAGAGATCTTTCAAGACCTTCTCATTTACATGACAAAGACGGTGATGCCACAACTGGGTGTTGTAGGAGTCATGTGAGTTTGTTTCATTATCGATTTCCAAAACTTGGGTTTTTTAATTTAATGCATTCAAAACATTATTTAAATGCACAATACCATAACATACATTGTTCTTATAAAAAAAATCTTATTTCCAAACTTTAAAAATAAATCCATCCTTATCAAAACAAGATACAAAAATTATGTTTTTGGTAACACTTGTTATATAATAACAGTTATGTAAAACCAAAAGCATTTTAGTTGGCAATGAGAGATGATAATCAACAATGGCCAATGTAGCCAGCCTCGCGCCATTGGTAGCTCGAAGATCCACCTCTACTCTGGAAATATTTCTAAATCTACTTGGTTCCGGGATATGAATAAATATGTGACCCCCAAAACCTATATCTTATACCCAATGTGTAGAAATGGAAAGCTTAAAATTGATAACGAATCCACCTTCAACGTCCCCATACTTCTAAGTGCAGTTCCTCTTCCAAGGGTCGATATTTCCACAGGAAAAGCATACCACATCCCATTCCTTTACCTGCCTCTGGATCTTCCCCATCTTAGAGGGATGGTTCTTGGGGGATTCAGGACATTTTTAAACCCATGGCCCATTTTCCTTGTCATTCATTTTCTTATTCCCCATAAGGATTGTGGGTTTTTCACACCCCATGTCCTTATCTACTTGGAAAATCAAGGTTATAAGTTCTGATAGAATCTTCTCATTTTTTCTCATGTTGTACTTAATAATTAATCTAGAGAAGGTCCTGGATAGAGATGATAGGATGAGATCTGTACACAAATCATCCGAGAACTTAATCCCTAAGATGTCCAAGCATTCAATGTAGCCAATAAGCCTGACTATATAAGGTCTAACTAGCGTAGAATCTCCAAGATTAGTTGTGAACAAAGTGTTGGCGATCTCATTTGTATCTCCTTGGGTTGGTTTCACCTCATATCCTAACTTTAACTGTCCCCACTAGCTTGGGATCTCTATCCATTAATTATTCTTTTATCTCACACGAAATTTATGGGTAATACAGGGTTTTACGTAAAAGAACCCCTGGGAACACAAACCCTACATATTAATGAGGAGAAGGCTCATAGGACAAATTTTTTTATTTAAATAAATAAATTAAAGGAAACCATCCCCATAAAAAGGTTCTGGTCAAGGTCATGCTCATCCATACATGAAACAATATTTACGTATAAATAAAACTATCATTATATTCTTTAATCATTCTTGTTTAAGATAAATCATGCTCGAATAAATTAATTATTATATTTAATTTATTAATACTTTTATCTTAAACCCTTTTCTAAATTTCCTTGATATTATCATCCATCATAATTTTTAAAAAATAAAATAATTTAAAATTATCTTTGTACGTAACTTGTACCTTAGAGGCAAACCAGTGAATTACCGTTCATAACTACCTAATGATTATAAATGAACATTATACAAATGTTAAATTAAACAAACGTATATGAAACAACTATCACATTTTTTCCCTAGATTTACACCCACACCATGGTACACGTCTCAAGGGTTTGTTTAATATAATAATAAATTTTAATAAATCTGCACAATTTGGATGAGTATATAGCATGTAGTTCCCACTAAACGTCATGTGCTATCATTCTATGTTTATCCAAAGTACACGCCTTGGGATATGGAATGTAGATTTACTTCAAAAATCTTTAGAGTATATGGCATGTCCAGTGGGCCACAAGCCATGTAGTATCCACATTACACGATCTCCAGCCAGGAAAGCCATGTACGGGGTACACCATCCAACCCTAATCTGAATGGACTACACGTCCTGTCTAGTGGGACACATGGTGTGTAATCCAGAAATTGTGTTCCATATATTCCTATTCAAGATCCCCTTTTTTATTTTAATCAAACTTAAAAGAAAATATTATTACTATAATGTGAATGAGAAATGAAAGAGGAGTAATAGATCTTGAGATTCAGATTTATAGAACGGTTAACATGAATTGAAACAAATAAATTATTAAATGCGTAAATCATCAGAAAAAGACTAAATAATTATAATCAATTATATGAACTCTCTGATACCACTTTTAGGTTTTGAGCACAATAGAAGTGAGTGGATGGGTGTACCCAAATTTAATTTTACCGTTAACAATGATAAAATCCAAGATTCATCATGATGATAAAATGTCAGATCATCAGAATAGAATGAATAATGAAAAAGGAAGAGGGAAGCCCAGAAACTATGGAGAGGATCATCATATGTTGGTTATAATTAATTTAATTAAAAGACAAGAATTACCTTGATGGAATTATCTCTTTGTTGCTGTTTTCCAACATGATACAATGTGATCTGTCATTGCGTCGAAGAAGTGAAATATAGGCTTACTCTAGCGGTGAGCAACATGTGCTCCTCATATCTCTAGACATTGCCTAAGGGATATCTTGGTGCTAGTGCGGAAACGACTTCTTTTGCGATTTCCTCTTCGATCACTTTCCAAAGTTATCTCCTTGATCTGTTGGAGGAGTATCTCTCTCGTAACTTGAGAGAGTTCTGGGAGGAAGGGAATTCTCTCTTGGCTTGAGATCTTTCTCTAGATACGTTGTGCACAACCATAAATAATGACTAGGATTAATGAAAATAATGTAATTGGGATTTATAATACTTAGAATAATAAAATAAAATAATTACCCATGTCTAATAATAGTGTTTGACTATTATTATTACTTTACATGCGCCCAACGAATTACACCTAATAATATTTAATTAAATAAATTATATCATTTCTCACAAATTCCCCGAAGAAACACATGGGGTGTATGTTAATATACATGGTGTGTATTTTTGTTTTTCCTTTTTCTTTATTTCCTCCACCACATTTATTTGACCTTGAATAATGGATATTTAATTCTTAAATAAATATCACCACATTATTCGCTAATAAATATAAATTATTTTTCCCATTATATATTCTCTCAAATAACCAGGGTCAAAATAAATGTGATTAGACATCCTTTAATAATTATTAAACCACAAATGGGAATAGTCTTTATTCAACTTGCAAAACTAATATTTAACAGAGATACTTAGACACACTTAGTGTGTGGCCCTCTAGGCCTATTTCTCTGTGGTATTAGGTGGAGCTTGCCTAAAGTCCAAGGTTAGAATATAGAAACATTCCAAGGAACCCATAGAGAAATAAGTTAACACCATAATGATGTGTCACCTCCTTCTAATGCTTACCGTGTAATGTAATCCCTTTGTCTCAAAATCTCAAACCAATTGGGTTTCATACTAGTTCCATCAACCCATGTGCTCAATTATTATTTATTTTACTTCTCGAAATTGAACTTTCCCATTCCTCATTATGGACATGGATTTATTTAGGCTATATCAATTCCATAAAATGGAATGAGATTTTAACTTCATTAATGGAACAAATAGGAAAAATCCTTTCTCGCATTATCCATTAATGTAGTATCACTCGTGAGGCACCCAACATATCCTACCTAACTACAAATAGTTTGTCATCATGGTTTTCAACAATACAACTAACTTCACAAGTTGTAATACCCATTAATAATAATCTTAAATTCTAATACTCAATACACACGTCCACAGATAGGAACCTTCAATGACACTATGAAATGTGGATTTCCTACTATTGGGTCTCATTCTCATAATATCCTCTTGGATATTACCAATGGATCACACCATGAGAAGGTGTCTCAAAGTTTTAGGAGTCCCCACCTCTAATGGCCTGTTATTATTTTCATCCCTCAAATGACATCATCTAGCCCTAGAACATATATTCAAGAATAGTGATATGGAACTTCCAGGTTCTCACCATAACAGGGATCCTCTATGAAGCTTTAGTGCAACAAATATCCTTAGGATATTATCAAATGCATTATCAAATAGAAGAACAATCAAGATTTGATAAGGTATTTATGAATATTCAAATCCATGAATAAAAGTTTATCATAAATTAAAAATTAATTAGTTATTGGCCACCGACTCGAACCTATCCCACCGTGATACAGGATTACACCACATTCACCAGGAAATTTCATCCCTACCAAGTCCATGAAAATTTCATCCACCAGACCCTGGAGTTACTTCACACATCTAAGCACTCATGTAAATTTTACATATAGGGAATGAATGTCATGTGACCATACCTTCCCGCCACAACCAGACAATTCAAATATTCTCTCACAATAACTGACTTCATTTACAAATAAGTAGAGGTTGTACCTCATATAGAGGTCAGGGAAGAATCATTTTAAGCTTTTTGAAATCCAACATAATCACAAAGTTTGGTGTCCCTCATACAATACTGATGAACAATGGCACCAATTTATCCTCTATTGAATTGGAAAATCTATATCAGGAGCACAAAATCAAGGACAACCATTCATCCCACTATCATGTAGTGGATATCAGGAAGATAGAGGCCTTCAACAAGACCCTATCCAATATACTCTAGAAAATGGTAGACAAAGACAAGAATTCATGTCTGGATAAACTCCTCCATGCTCTATGGGCTTATCGGACCATGACATGCACCGCCAATCAAAGAATCCCATACTCATTAGTATATGGGTCAGAGGTGGTTATACCCATTGAAGTTCAATTACCATATCTTCATGTGGAGATCTATGATCAAATATCTGCATATGAGCAGTACCAGAAATGTTTTGATGATCTGAAGGGGATGGATGATAGAAGTTTTCACACTCTTTAACATTTGGAAGTTTACTAGAACTTGATTGCATGAGCTATCTATAAGACAGTTCACCTCCAATCTTTCCTCAAAGGAGAAATGGTTCTAGTACTCAGAACCCCGATGATACTGGGAAATAATCCTCCAATGTTGGATCCAAAATTGGAATGACTTTATGTTATACACAAGGTCTACTCCAATGGATAATATGCCTTAATTTTGATAGATTTACATCTCACTACAACTCCCACCAATGCAAGGTTCTAGAAGAAGTAGTTTGTATAATCGTATCATACTCGTCTTATCTTCATAAAGTTAAACTTCATAGTGCCGCCAAAATATATGTTGCATGATGTTAAACTATATGAAAATGGTTTTGATGACATGAAATTAAACAACATGATGAACCCGTATTATTTGCAAGATGTAAAACTGTAAAGCGATATATGCGTCCAATCTGTACAACATTAAACTGGTTATAATATTCATCCTTAGCACAATATGTTAAACAACATGGTGAATATTTTTTCTGGTATAATGAATTGTTGCACATAAATTTTATTTGTGCGAAGGAAAGGTAAAAATTCCCCCATTCACTTTATGGGTCAGATTGGCACAAAGAGTGTATCTTAGAACTACGTATAGCTTGATTCTCATTCATCAATGGGATATGTAGTGATGCTTGGATTCTATATCCTAGCCCAGCCACTTGTTGGAGTCAATGATACCCCTTTCCCTATATACATGTTAGAATTGCATAGGGTTATCTATGAAAAGTCCTAACCTTATGATGTTAAACGGCAGGGTACGTCAAAAACTAAGTACGACTTTATTATTGCCCTCAGAGGATACATAGAGACACCTTGACCCTAAGTCTTGGTTTAGCCACCACATGATACAAATTACCCCCTCTCTGTGCACAGGTCATACTGGCATGAAAGGTTTTCAAGAATGACGTGTGGTTTGATTCCTGCCCTTACATGATACGTAGTGATGCTCGGATCCTTCATCATGGTCCATCCACCATTAAAAAAACTACTCCTTTCTTGTGTAGGAGCCATACCAACATATGAAACATTTTTTCAAAACTATATGGACTTTGATACCCAAATAATAAGGAAATGTAGTAATCCTCCATGAGGTTCAAGCCCGATACTTCACTCACATAATTCTTTTCATGTTGGTTCACTTTTTTCCTTTCCATATGACATTAAACTACGTAGGATACCCGAACTACATGTGTCTTATTTACAATCCATCGATGGGACACATAGTGATACCTGAATTTTCCCCACTCTAGTCGCCATGAAACAAATTCCTCCCCTACATATAAGCCAGACTTGCATAGGTAAATTCCAGAGTTGTAACCACATGATGCTAAACTGTAGGGCCAAAGAAGTCCTAACCACATGACATTAAACTGTAAGGAATCTCAAGAACTATGTGTGGCTTGATTCTCAGTATAATGAGATACATAGAAACACACAGTTTGGAAATATTGGTTCCATCCATGCAGAATAAAACAAGGAAAAAAATCCCCCCAATCCCCTAAATGTGAAATGAAAATAGATTCATGGGATTTCAAATCTAGGATCTTAGAACTAGAAAGTGTCAAAAGACCATGCTTTCATTTAAATAAAAATAAGATCTAGGTAGAGGATCTAATACCTTAGAGCTATTCATGGTCTGAATATTTCTCATGTACCTAGACAACCCCTTTTAATCCATCAAACTCCATGCCCTGGGAAATATCGGATCACCATAATCACCCACAGCTGTCGAAAATGGATGGTTAGTGTCTTGAAGACACCTATGTCTGACTATGAACACAATCCCTAATAGCTCTGCATATGTTTCCCTAAATATTTATTGTAAACCAAAGGAAAATTTATCCATGGGAGAGGTTGTTCCAACCTCCATACACCCATTAGCTCATAAGACTTGTATCATCCCTCCGGACTCGATGGCTCTAAGAATAATTGTTTACACCTTATTCCCACACTCATGTCTGGAGCATATCAGAAATATCCCAATATGATTATCTCATATTTACACATGATCCATTTTAATATTTCATCCCTATGACCTGAAATTAAATTTTGCTATCAACTTCAATTCTGCAAGACTTAAAACTGCATGAAACCACAACAGCTGGAACATTCACATCGAGTCACCCATATCCTCACTGCCTGACATTAAACTACATGGCCCAAAAATTCTCTTTTCTTTGATCCTACCATCCCTAGGTGGTTGAGTGAAACCCTTACCACCCCTTATTTCTAACGCCGAGCATAAATTATATGGGTTTAGAAATTTTGGCAGGAGGCTCCCCATATAGCTAGGGTGAATCAATCTAAAATTAATGACCCTATTGTCATGAATTTAAAAGGAATATTAGTGTCTTCTCTTCCATATTGGGAAACCTAAAATCCTAACCATAGGAAATTAAACTACAAGGTATCCCAAATATTTCTAAAATATTCACACTTCTTGTGAACAGACCAAACATTTGTAGGGAATATGATCTTGGGACACCAGGATTTTTAAAAATTTTCCTCGATCCAATAAGGGAGTCAAAAATGCCCCACCTCACATACATGTCACATATTTGTAGAGAGACTCTCAATTATCTGAATAATAATTACCATAGTGTTTTTGATATGTCTAAAGAAACTCTCCATTCATCAAACAATGTGCTTTGAGTGATCTCAAATTTCCATAATCCTTCTTGGCCATCAGGAATGGAAGGTCAGTGTCTTACAGACACCTTTATTTGACTATGCACATAATGCCTCGACGGCTCTGCATATGTTTCCCACAAGTAACGGATGATATTCCAAAGGTAAATTCTTACCTAGGAGAGGCTTTTAATATTTTTATACTCCTAATGGATTCTAAGCCCTACATCATTTCTCCTGATCCAAGAGCCCTTGTAACCATGGTTTACACTATCCTCCCTACCCACATCCTAGATATGTCAGAACACCCAGTCTCTATTACCCTCTAGTTACTCGGGGCTTCTATATCAACATTCTAATCACGTGACATTTAAACTACATGATACTCGATACCCAATATTCTCCTTTAGTTTAGATCACGACAAAGTGTATTTTCCCTCATGACCCTACACAAGAAATGAATCAGCACAGGATTTTTCAACATATTCCCCCACCTCATTGGTGAATCCGTATCCGAAACAAAAATGACCCATTCGTATGCGTGAATTGGATCCACATTAGAATGAGCCTTAAAAATAACTACATATGAATTGATTCATATCATTATAGGATATATAGTGAAATATGTATCTCATATGTTTGATACAACCACAAAACAATATTTCCCCATCCCTTCTTGTACAAGGGTTGAAATATCATAAGGAAACAACTCACATGGATAAGATAAATATGCCTCCACAAATTCCCAGTATTCCCCCGTTAAGGTTAACCTGAAATTCCCCATTTTCATGATTAGGCACCCCTCTTCACACACAATACATTTTCTCTAGAAAGGTTTGAATCCCCATGACCATAAATGTATATTAGAAATGGATGGCTAGTGTGTTCTGAGAACCTTTGTTTGAATATGCACACAATGCCCTGATGAATCTTATATTTTTCCCACAAAAATGGTCTATCAACCAAAGGAAAATTCATCCTCAAGAGGGGATTCTATTATCTCTATATTCCCCTATGATGTTTATATCTCACCTCATTCCTTGGTTTTGGAAACCCCCTAAAGTATAGTTCATATTTTCCCCCCTCATGCTTGAAGGTGATAGAACATTACAGGATGATCTATTGGGGAAAAGGAAAATTCTTTCCCCATCTAGTTAGAGTAAAAAATAATAATTTAAACCATAAGTCTCAAAAGTCCTGATTGTATGAAATTAAACCACACCTTGCACTATCCCTCCAATAAAAAAGTCAAATAAGTGCGAGAAAGGTTTTTAAACTAGAACAAATACAAACTCCCCCATACTTTTAGAAATTTTTTTAAGAAGCCACCCAATGTGTCCCTACACAAAAAAACAAATCCCAAATTCTATAAAAATTTCATATCCCTTGGAAATAGACATCCAGTTTCTTGCGGAAACCTTTATTTGACTATGCACACAATGCCCCAACAACTTTTCATATGTTTCCCACAACAATGGCCTATCAACGTAGGGAATATTCTTCCTTAGTAGAGGCCTTTCCTACTCATATAAACCCCATAGATTCCATTCCCCATATCATATTTCATATCCATAAATCATAAAATAAGTTTAAAAAAAATCCCTCATCCAAGTTTGAAGGCTATTAGGGAATTATCGGTTAATGAGTTATCAATTACATCCCTCACCCTGAAAATCATTGTCAAAACTATTCAAACTAAATCATTATTTTTGGTCAAATTTATTTGACCTAAAACATGAGTAATGATAATACGATTTTAAAGACTTTAAACTACCCATTTAATGAGACATAACACTTTCTCGGATGAAAACCCGCAAAGGGAAACTTGGATTAAAGTCTAGTGTCATATCACTAAACCTACAAATCATATAGTTTAGGAAAGACATCTAGAAATCAAAAAATCATCAAGAGACACAAATATTGTTAGGTCAAAACATGAAATTAGTGGCCTAATCAAAAATAAATTAATACCCACTAATCCCACACTGTAACATGATTAATCAAAACTTAAGGTGATAATGAAAATGACACAATTTTTGTATGGTTTTCCATGTGACCTTAGTAGCAGTCAAACTACGCTTGCAGATTCCCCCTGCTTAGTCAAAAATTAGAGCATGATATGATCATTTCACTCATCCTTGATGATAATTCAAATTGATATCTGTTTGATATTATTTTTCAAATGTTGTAAATTATATATGATTGATATTATAGTAAATGGTAACAAATAAGAATTGGAGAGAAAAACCTTTTTGTGCTATTATAAAAATGTATGAAGGTCATCCACAACCCGTGGCATCTCAATGTGGGTAGGACATGAACACTATAAAAGATGTTCAGTGGACTCATATAGTTGTATCAATGCTTGATTTGACTATTCAATGGTCTGGTCAAGATTTATCAAAGTCATAGCCTTGGCCTCCGCACCTTCCTACAATGCTCGCACCTCCTACGCTACCTCGAGTCTAGCCTTTTCCCCTTCCTCTACTAGCTACTATCCCTCATCAGATATGGCCAAGATGCGGGCTTGTTCCTATTTTAGCCACTCCGGTTTTATGATCCAATTTTCTAGTTCTTGATCGATCAATCTACCAAAGACCTTTGTTTTTTGAGTTTTCTTTGTAGCCTCGTGACTGCTCCTGCTTAATCAGCAACTTCATTAATAATAATTTTTCTAGACATAGGATGATTAGCCCCTGACTCTACAATAGGAAAATGAGACTCGAGTGCACAATATTTCTCCCTAGACATGAACACCTGCCTCACTATGTCATAAATGTCTTAGTAGTCAAATAATCCAAACCTTAGGACCAAAAACTGGTGACGTAACTTTGGCATCTTTATTGGCATATCGACAAGTGGTGTTTGAGAAATCAATCTCCAGATGCTCTTATATGCCGTTTGATGGCTGAGTCAAAGGCTAACCATTCCCTCTTGATCAGTCTCAGAATCAATCCTAGATGATGAAATATATTCAATAATGTGTTTCATTAGGGAGGGACTTGATTCAATGGCTATAGTGTGACTGGATCCCTCAGTAGCCTCACCCCTGACAGTTGCGATAGAGGGAAGGTCAAAGTCTATACCAAAATCTTCAGCGTTTGTGGTTATGATCCTAAAGTCAGAAATGAAGCAAGTAAACACCCTCAATCCCTGAAAAAAGGGGGAAATAAAGGGTGGTGGTAGTATAATTGGGAAACTATCCACCACTTTTCAATACATCGATACCCTCAACTTCTATGTTGGCATTGCCACCTGATGAACATGGTGTTGTTTCTTTAATGAAAAATCATGTTTTAGGGACATACTAGGGAACCCAAGACTCGGGTCCATGACTGATTGGACTAGTAGCCTCTAAAATAGCTTCCAGAAGATCACTTATAGAAATTAGGATTGTAGGAATAATCAGTCTAGAGAAGGCATGATATCCAGTTCTAAACCCATAAGAACTTGGGCCACGGTGCTCCTATAGTTGTAGAAAAAGGAAAAATGGCCTATTATAAATTTTTAAGAGCTAGGATAGCAGCCTCCCTTATGGGTATGACTTCTAGGGAAGTAGTATTAATAATATCAACAGAAGCATAAACCTTCGAAGGTGCTCCCTTTGAAAGGGAGGGGTCTATCTAGTTTGGGGTGGGCAACTCTTTAGGACCTAGATCCCCTGATGTTTCTTGAGACAATTGGGGATCTTCAACCAATTCAGCTGCTACCATCAAAGTCATCCCATCCTTCTCTATAGTAGCGGGATCAACATGCTTTCTCATCCCCTATCTGGGTAGAGGTTGTCTGATTTGGGGAAGGAATGTCGGGAGGGAAAATAATAACACTGGTATCTTTAGTTGGTCCTGTCTCTTCACCCTATTCAACCACGACTACTGGTGGACCTTCTTATAACATAAAAGGGACAAAAGCCACAAACACCTAGGAAACCTCTACCAAATTACTTATTGGTTCTTCACCAAAATATTCATATGATAAATGGTCATCAAGATAAATGTTCTTGGTCTAACAACCATATATGAATATATTGTAATTACTTGGAATCGCCTTTCAAATGCGTTCGGATAGTTAGGAAGCTTGTCAGAGTTTTTTGGTATTCCATGGGGATGAATCCATAATGGGAATAGCAAGTAGAGCCCGGAGATGGAATTACCCCGCATGATTTTCAATAACTACCTCCATATGTTCGGGAGTAATGGGAGATCCTTCCCCAGTAATCCCCACATCTGAAATTACATTTTCTCCAACTGCAGTTCCCTCGGGGGTGTATACTGGAGAAAGAACCATCTCCTGAGATTCCTCACATCCCTATGGAAGTAAAAGTGGAGAGTTCAGAATCTTTGCAATGAAGGATATTAAAACCAGGGTTATTAAATAGAGTGACCTATCCTTCGATATCCACGGTCTCCGAGAGTACCGCCATCCATGCGACCTGGCAAAACTAGTAAAGTATGTCTTTGGAAGCATGGAGACACCTATCCATCTCGCTCAGGAATGAGGCTGCCTCATATGACTATTCTTCAACAGAAATAAATGTTGGGGAAATGGCTGCCCTAAAAACTAGTAAGATCAAAGCACCCCCCATGAAGTAGTTTCCAAATGTATTTATCAGAATCATTCTCCCTCAAGTCACACCATACCCTTAAGTGCCCAGAAACACATCTGTAATGGGGATGGCTTGTGTTAGAGGATCAACTTAGGGAAGCAGAGCATGTTTCATCATTCGCTGTTTCTTCCTGGGTTCCTCCATAGCCCTGGGAACCTCTAGAGATGAAAACTTATGAGGCTCCAGATGGGAGCGAGGAGATTACCCCACTTCAGTCGCAACATGAAAATCAGAAATCTCACCACCCTCTAAAGAGTGGTCATTATCATAACTTTCTTCATCTTTCTTTTATCGCAACATGGAAGGTACTCGAGGAGATTATTTAAAACAATTGTTCCTTGCATAGATTAGAGTTTCAATGTCCTGAAGCTAATGTTTTACCCAATCAGGATCATCGTCATAAGAAATTTCAGCCGGTGATGACACATGACCAAGTTTAGTAAGGAAAACCTCTCTCTCTTGGAAATATTTCCATAAGGCGCGAGGGGACTGATCACAAAAATATTTTAGATTCTTAAAAACATCTAATTTCCTCTAGTCCAATGGAAATTTAGCATCAGTAAATATGGGTGGTTGAATCCCTGTGGCAGCCTCAACAACTTGTGAGGTCATGCCCCAGTCTCTTAGGACCTTCCTCAGGGGTTCAGAACTGTGAGGCTTCCGAAGGACTTTTCATGGTTGGGATTGTCCAGAATCTTCCTTTTTCATCCCATTCCCCTTATCCTCAAACACCTTGGGGATCATAACAGTGGGAACTAGATCTTCTAGGTAGCCACCCAGATATGATTGAGCCCAAGCCTCAGAAAAACCACCTATATTTAAGGGTATGGAACCCTAAGAATCTGTAATCTTGAACATGAAATGAGTATCCTATCGAGTAAAAATTATCCAAAACTGTAGAGATATCATTAGATGTTTTCCCTGACGTGAACTGTTGAGGGTAGGAAGACACAAAATCTAGGAATAGTTAAACTAATATCCAACTCTGTAAGGCATATACACTTCGTAGATAAGTTCTCCATCAATACGGGCAGCCAAAATACCCTCTCTGAAAGAAGATTGGTAGCCTTGATTGAAAAATTCTTCTAAATCAGCGTTCACAATGGTACCAATTAGGGAAGTGTAATAATGATAGATGAAGTAGTCATGATAGTTGATTCGAGCCATTAAATATCATTAATTCTTTTCAGTTCGGTCTTCCTCCTTATCCTGGGCAGCCCAACCTAAGGGAATAACCCCACTGGTGCTTTGAAGGTATATTCAGATAACAACATGTGGAATCGGTAAGATATTGATAAATTTGTAGCCTAATATGTGGGATTATATCATTTCCTAGAGTATTTTTAAGGGACCATTCATTAGAAGAGGTGGACTTACCTCACTAACCTGACCTAGTAACTGGTAGAATTTGTCCAAGACTAGAATGGCTAGCTTGATGCATTTGTTGGTGTCCAGCTGAGCCACTATGATGTAGGTTGTGACTCTCACCCTGCTAGAGTCTTTCACCGGTAAAATCCATCCACTAAAATCATATCCAAGAAGACCACCATTCAAAACAAATGGTCCACGTCACGGATGAGTTCCCATTTCCATTCATGGAACTAACCCTCCTCCAAGGTAGGCCAGTAGGAACCTGCACGCCTTTGAGTTTCCTTCAATGGATGAGACATGGGTTTGTACACATTGAGATCCTGAACATTTTTCTTGGAAAAAAACATTAATCCACTTTATGAAATAAATTTATTTATTTCGGAAGGGGTAAAAATTATTCAAAAGTTTATTTTATTGGTAAATGATCATTTTTTCCAAAGGATGAGTCCTCTCCTCATTGTCCTAGGTCGAAGCAGGAAGTAGAAACTCGTCATACAATTACCTGACAATAGGGACCCCTAAAATTAGATGAACATCCTAGAGACTAATACTAACCTCCATGTGGGATAAATGAAAGGTATTGGTATCCAAAATCCATATGCTTAGAAGTTTTGAAATTAGGGAACTGGTCCGATGAGTACAAGTCTAGGATTCCTAGACAACCTCATATAACTCCACAGACTTCAATTAGACCAGAAATTCTTCACAACTCTGATGGGCATAGAACAACCATAACCAATCCAAGACAAATGAACCTCTAGAGAAAAGGTCCCACATTGATGACCAGCCAAGTTTCTCATTTTCTACGGCCCTTCTGAGAATGCTATGATAGAAATGGGCTGTTTCATTTGGATTCCACTGCGCTTCCTCAAGAGTCTGAGGAGAATAGTTTAATAATAACTGAGAAACAGTATCCTTCGGTATAAATCATCCTATTGAGGAGATAAGGGCTTTAGGAAAGGTGTTCTTGATTATATAGGCGGCAGGTTGGTTGGGTATACATGGTTCCAGAATATATGTATTAGACAGTAGACCAAATTGATAAATAGATTTCCAATATAAGATTGGATACTCTCTCTAGGTCACGGTAAGTAGATTCATTAAGATTGATGCAGTGGGGAGACATGAATGTTTTCGTCAATAGAGTCCACCATACTCTTCTACCTCTCATCAGAAGATGAAAGGGTCATGCCGATAGCATCAGCAACAAAAAGAGCTTCAAAAGAAGCTTGAGGAAGATCTATCTCCTTCCTACATCAAAAAGACCGTACAAAAGTGTCATTACAAAAAAATATTTGGGAAAAAGACCAAAAATTAACAAAGTACTACAAGAATTCTGCATAATAAGGATCAAAATACTGAACCCCGGAAATGGTTCGTGGATCGCATTCAGCTCAAACCAACAGTTCACATAATGCCCCACAAGACACTGGCCCATGAAGCATTATCCAATGAATCAATCCCAATTCTCATTATGGGCGAGACATGAATCTATCTTCACTATGCGGTTGTTCAAAAAATTTACAATTCAAAGATTTAATTTTCGTTTTGGAAATTTAATGTTTAGTTCTCCATATTGAGTTTTAGTCCACTGAGCAGGAAAACCTCATAGTGTCTTATTATGCTGCAATTCAAACTTATGTTTTATGTTTCATGGTTCGGTTTTTCTATTAAAATTTCAGTTTTTGGATGAGAATGTCTGTGAAGAGTTTTCAGTTCATAGATTATGAAGTACTGTTCACGAAGGACGTATTTCATGAAGAAACTGGTACATAGAAGTTTGGAATGCCAAGATCAATTTGTGGAGAAATGTTTTACAAGATGTCTGGTAAATGAAAAAAATATCTAGGCCTCCTATATATAGGTGTGGTCACCCCAACTTTTTCACCTTTATACTGCAAACTAGTTCAGTTCAAAACCGCTTTCTACATCAGAATATCCTACTCTTCATCATGATTAGAGCACATTACGATGGGCAGAATCTGTAGGGTCATGAAAAATCTGTAATGGGAAGGAAAATACTCCCATAGTTAGATGATAGTATAAGACATGGGTTATATTAAAAACATGAGAATAAGACTGAATAAATTGAATTTGGAAAAGAACCAAAGTGGTCAGCGTACTGATTTCAGGGAACAGTACATGGATGGTATTGCCCGTGAACCGCACAGTATGTGGAAAGCTCGTGAAATTCTGGATCATGATGCATTAGCCATAAAAATAGGAATTTCTTAGAATAAAGGTGGAATTCCACCAATCCCGTATGAACTATGTCATTGGCAGTATGGAGGCATAGAAATGCCACCCGAGAACGGTGTCCCCGCGAACCACGACCACGCGAACCAAGTATTTGGCGAAAACATAACGGAGAAGTACGTCTCTGCACACCATCCCCACAAACTCAGTTCATGTAAAAGGAGAGGCCAACTAATTCCCATGAACCACATAGTTCAGGGGATTGAGTTGTTGATTTCTGCCGCTGTGAATTGCAACCCTACAAATCCCTGTTGACTGAGTCATCCACGGGCCAGATGATTTCCCTACAGGATTCCGCAAAAGGTTCTGTGTGACCCATCGATACAGCTTCCCGATCACCCTATAAGAGGACCCTTATGGGATCCAGGAGAAGGAGGATAAAAAAAAGGGATTATATTTTTGGATATCCTAGAATTTACGGAAAGAAAACTTCTAAGAAAGATGATCGACAATGTATGGAACAATGAATAGTTTCAAACATGTATAAATCCCCCATGAACCATATAAAGAAGGAAGCATAACAATATGGGAAAACCACAATCCTAATTGGTGAACCACTGACTATACTCCCTTCATTGATTAATATCCCATGAGCTGCAGGACCAATGCCCCTTCTCCAATCTGACATACTTCACAACACATCACTATGTAGAGGAAACCCTATCCCATGTAGAATCCCTCTACGCAGAAGAAATCCATTGCAACGTACAACCACTATATGAAAATAGAACATGAGGCCACATACCATTGCGGAACGCAGACCACATCCAGGTCTGCATACCACCTCGATACACGGATGACATCTAGGTCTAGGTACCATATCAGTACCCGGACAAACCCTCCACTCACATCGTAATGCACCATGCAGTGGATACTCCGCCCCGTATGAACAAATGGTACACAGAATGGGTTACCTTCCATCTTTCCACGTTCTAGTTCTGATCATGACCTTCCATTTCCGTTCCCTCCTCACAATCCCCTCTACTAACCAGTCCATCAGTATCATCCCAAAGCCTTTTCCAAAGCCACTAGAACTGTATGATAAAACCATCACGCACATCAGTGCATATTTCTGAGTTTACAAACCCATGGTAAGTGGAGTCGTGTGAGTAATCCTCACAAGGGTTTGGACATCAAAAAGGTCTTTAAATTTACATTCCCATGGTAACCTGGGGCCCAACCTTGTAATACTCATGTGAACCTCCCCTTTTCGAGAACGTATTTCACAGAACTCTCCCTAAGGTAAGCCACTAACATTTCAACGAGAGGTGGCACATTTTCTCCTTTTAGGCTCAACCCAAGACATGTCTAGACAGATTTCCAAACTTCAATATCCTCGATATCAACATGGGATAGAAAATTAGAACTTTAAAATCCCCCCACTCTCTCCCCATTTGGGTTCTAGTACCATCTATTAGCAAATGACATGGGACATGAAAACTTCAGATCCGATGTCTCCTTTTGATTCTCACACTGATCATGACTTACATGGACTTAGAGGTTGGTGGTGATAATGAAATATGAATAGCCCAAAAACATGGGAATCCTTATAGGTGTAAGAACCAAAAAAACCATCAAGTAATCATGGGTCAAGATCCTCCTCAGGGTTTTAGAAAAATGGGAAGCTTCCATGCATAAACCCCATAAAACGAGCTTTGAGAACTCTGATTCCTTCTCTAAATAGGATACATAGGATACTTGACTAAGGAACTAGCTCAAGGGAAATTTTCTTTACAAGTCATTCCCAATAAAATTCCCTTAAGCTAGTTAGGGTAGCCTCTTTAGAATTAAGCCTTGACTTATTTTTCTCAAATAGGCTGGTCCCATGCATAAGCCCCAGTCATGCCCCCACAAAAAGGCCTCCTAGAAGTAATAAGAGCCAACTCCAACTGAACTATGCAGGCTCTGATTCCTCTCACAAGGGTATATAGGAATCCCATATCATGGGTTCTACCCTAAAATCAAAACAACTTCCATCCCCCTAGATGACAGTAAACTCCATAGCACCACATCGTATGGATTAATCCAATATTCTCTCAGTAATTCCTAATCAATGCATATACATGATTTATTTTTTTAGTTTGGGGTAATCTGTGGTCACATTATTGGGAAGGAACCAAGGATTCATGAATATATGAACATTGATTAATTCTATAATAGAGTCATGGATTAGGTAATAATTTCCCCCAAAAGGGTGTGATGAGACTGACTTACCATCCTCTGGACCAATGGAGTCTTGAGTGTCATTGGCCAAATAATCATCCAACGAGCTATTTCATTTTAAAAGAAGGTCCATGAATCATGGAACCAATGTCCATTGGGTGTTTCTAGCTCTAGGAATAAACCCATTGGGGACCATATGATGACATCGTACTCAATGCATACTGATTGTACACATATTCAATCCCCCCTACAATCACTTGTGGTGACAACACAACTATGGATCCTCCAATGTAATATGAGAAGGATACACTACCTAGTCCCCAAAAGGATGGTCCCGAAAATCCCCCATGACCCGAGGTGCAACAAAAATCATGTCAAAACAAAAAATGGTAAACTCGAATCAGTTCAAAACAATTACCTATATTCATATTTTTTTTATATTAATAAACTACTTATCATATCATGATTATTCTTCTACATGACATAATATGTGATAATGTATTAAGAGTAAATGTGTCAATAAAATTTCAAATTAGTTACCTGTTATTATGAGTACTCGGAATTTCCATGACAATATTCTTAAATATATATTCTATAACTGGATAAAATCATTTTAGGTACACAAATGATACATGATATCAGGGGCGGAGACTCATAGGACTTTGAGCGAGCTTCTCATGGTGTACACCCTTAGTAATTTCCAATGTCGAAGATTATGAGAATAAGACCCGCATTTAAAAAATCCACATTTATATGTGTCATTAGATATTCATATCTACTGACATGTGTATTGATCCTTAGACTTTTAGATTGTTAATTATTGATATTAATATTCACATACATTGATATATTAATAAAAAACATGATGACATATTTTCGCGTTTAAATAGGATAAGTTGTGTTTATCACGATAAATATTTAATTAATGAATAATGCGAGATAAGATTTTTCCTTTTATTCTTTAATGGAAGTTGATATCTTGGGACCTTTGATGGAAATTATATAGCCCAATTAAATCCATGGTCATGTTGTTCTTTAGGAAAGTTGAATTTATGTAAAGTTAAAGAAAGAGACACTAAACACATAATTTGATGGAAACAGCATGCAACCTGCTTGATTAGTGATGTCAGGATAAAGGGATTATATTTCAAGGTAAACGTCTGTATGAGGTTTTAAGTCCTTTTGGAATTAACTTATTTCTCTATGGGTGCATTTTTGTGTTTCTAGATGTTAACCATGGAATTTGGGAAGCTTTACCTAATTCTACTAATAAATAGGCATAGAGGGATACACACTAAGTGTATCGAGAAGCAAGGTTATATAATAATATTATTTGTTATTTAACATGTTAAATAAATGTTATTAGTGTACTTGGTTTAATAATTATTCATGTTTTTTCTCATATATATTTTGTAACTTGTTATTAGAGAGAATTGTTTTGAGTAAAATATTTAATAAATATTTGTATTATATTTAGTGAATATAATATTTATTTATTAAATAATAATCATTATTTAAGTACTGATAAATATTGTGAAGGAATGGTGGGCTTGGTTTAATTTTTTGGAGAGAAATAATATATATATTGAATATTATTTGAATAAGTAGTATTTAATTAATTTGTGAGATTTATGAATGTCATGAAATAATAATAATAATAATAATATTATTGATACATGTTTTCATAGGTATTAATAAAATAATAATTTTATATATCTAATTATTATTTTTTAACCCAATATGTATATAAAACTAATTATATTATTTTATTTTGATAGGTTTCCATTTGATTTATTGTGCACAAAAACATCTCGAGAATTATCTAAAGGATCTAGAGAGTTCATTCTCCAATAATTTTATCAAAAAATGGAGATAAGTACTCCTCAATGACCACACTCAATTCTAGATAGATCAAATAGAATCATTCTTGAAATGATTCTTGAGACAATCAAAGATAAATTTTTCAAGCATTGGGATAAATCGTGCTAGCACCTAAATATTTCTACAATGATGTTCAGAGGTTCATTGAGCACGTGTGGATTACTACTGGAGGGAATCAACACTTGATTACTATAATGAAATGAACGTACAATATAGATATGTTGTTAGATTCAAAAAAAAGAAAGAATTTATACCAATGTAATTCTTTAATTTCTTAAATTATTTATAAATCATTCTGTGATGATCTTGCATTTTGGTTCCTATGTTATCTCATCAATTAATCTTTAATTCCATTCCATTGGTCATGATGTTTATCATCAATGTAAATTTCAGATTAATCATCGATTATGATAAAAAACCTAGTTGGGTATGCCCCATATGGTACTTCCACTACACCTGAAATTTTCTTGTTGTATTAAAGGGGTCACACAATTATTTATAATTATTTAAAGATCTTTTATTGATATATGCATTTATCATTAGTTTTCAATTTTAGTTTAACCATTTTTTAATATGAATTATGAGATCTTCTTTTCTTCCTCTTCATTCCTGCAAATATAATCAAAATCAATTAATTTTGTGAATAAAAAACATTCAAAGAACTCATTTTGCGGTGTTAAGGATTCTAGTTAGATAACACAAGAGTACACACCATGTGTTCCATAGGTACATGTCATGTAACCATGTTTAATAAACAATGAATTAATTTATAATTAATTTTATCCATGTTCATTTATTCCACATAGTGTGTGTTTAATACAGTGCACCCTAATCAGATCAGGATAACACATGGTCAGCTAGAACACAGAACATGTCACATTCATACATGACGTGTAGTCCTTTAGTTAAAATTGGGTCATGTATTTTCTCACATGACCTACATAACTTGTGACCATGTAACTCTAAGACCACATGTTGTGTAGCCCATGTACATTTAATGTACTCCATTATTTTCAGTGGAACGATCACATTCCGAGTCCCCAAGCATGTTACAAAAATAGAAATGAGAAATATAGATGTTGTGTATATTCATATTACACCCTATTCATGTTACCAAATTAAAAAAAAAAAATTCATTTATTATACTTCTCAAAACTTATCATCTTTTGTTTTATGTGTCATTTATTTGACTATGTAAATTACATGTGATGGATCTTATGTATAGTAAATTCTTAATTAATTTCTATGTAATATTATTAATAACATATCGTGCACAAGTTATAACAAAATCATTACTCTTCATGCATTGAAACATAACATGATATGTAAAATAATATGTTTTGTGTGTCATTTATTCAACTATG
Organism: Viscum album; assembly: GCA_963277665.1. Lineage (NCBI taxonomy): Eukaryota > Viridiplantae > Streptophyta > Magnoliopsida > Santalales > Viscaceae > Viscum > Viscum album. The sequence continues at coordinate 164,641,127 of OY728144.1, forward strand.
TACATGTGATGAAATTATATGAAAAGTCATTTATTCTATATAATAGATGACTGAATTGTATATAAATATAATACAAGAGGGGTAGTTCAAATGAGTACTCACCATGTTTCATCCAAGGTACATATTTTGTACATAGTTAAATTTAAATAAATTTATTTAATTTGTTTAAAATTATGATGGGTGAGAATCTCAAGAAAGTTCAAATGATAATTAAGATAAAATAATTGATTAATGAAAAAAGATGATTAATTGATTCGAGTGTCATTTTTATTATATAAGGACGATTATAATTGAATTCAATTTTAATAAATACATAATTCATAGCATGTATGTGTATGATCATGAGCATGGACCAGACCATTGTATTTGGTGTGTTCCTTTTACTTTATTAAATTAAATAAATTTTGTGGCATGTGAGTCATCCATCCTCCCATTATGTGAGAATTTACATGCCCTAAGTTTGTTTAATGTAAAATCCTTAACCAATCCCTTGATATTACACACCTATGTGTGAGTAAAAACTTATGTAACAGATAGATATCACAAGTGAGTGGAGGCGGTTCAAGTGTGGATTCGAGGTGAAAGTACTCAAGGAGGTACTAAGATAGACCTGCGTAAAGTTGCAACATGAACCATTTCATGGTTCAAGGTGCTTTCCCCTAGGTTGAAATTTAGTTTATCATACTCTTGATAATATAACCATTTGTAAAAGCTCATGATAATATGAATTTATTATTATTTTATTTCTATCAAGTTGCATGGATAATTTCATCATGAATGTTATGTTGTGATCTTGTGAATTAATGAATTCACTGAAGTTTCTGCACGCAGAAAAAGCCCCTTTGTTGGGTATTATAAATAAAATTTATTTTAAATAAAATTTTCCAAAACCCAGAGAGATGATTTTTTTGTTTAATTTATAATTAATTTACTTAGATCTGAATAAATAATCAACTCTTCTTAGGATCCTTTAGTTAAGGAAATTATTGATCTTTTGAAAACCCTTTCTGATTAACTTTATTTTACTATATGGATTCAAGTGTAGAATACCTATAGTAGTGATCCACATGTGATTTTGTGATCTATGAGAAACACCAATTGATTTTGGGGTGCTAGTGTGACATATGAATTGTCTTTCATTGTTCGTCTTGATAGCTCCATGATCCTTCAGACTTAATGAAATTATTCTCGTTCTTGAGAGGGATAGAGGAAAAATTCAAGAGATAAAGAAAAGTCAGTAGTGCACAATGATTATCTATTCAAAATTCTCAATTTACCCTACATAATAGACATAGCCATTTATTTCTAATGTTAGGTTTTAGGTTAAAATATTATTTAATTAAATACTAGATGATAAATAATATAATAATATTTAACAAAACTAATGCCATATAATAATAATTTTATTATTATTTTATGGAATGTATTGACTTTAACAATGATAAATATATTTTTACAATTTGTAAAATTAATATTTCTCAATCGACATATTTGTGGTCTATTCATCCTCCTGAGCATTTATTGAATACCTGAATAAACATTTTATTTATAAAAAAATATTGTAATCCATAAACCATCAGATAAATATTTATTAAATATTCAAAAAAATATATATAATTTATTCACAATATGATGAATAAATATTTATTTAATTTATGTGATCAATAAAACTTGAATAAAATAATTCCTTGGTCTTGGAAATAATATTTATTTCATTAATTAAATTCAAATATAACTTAATCAAGATCAATGTAAATACTTAGTGTGTGACCCTCTAGGATTCTTTCTTAATGGAATTAGGTGGGTTTGCATAAAGTTCAAGATTATTGTGCCAGGAAAAGTCAAGGGAACCAAGATAAATAACATAATTTCACAATGATGATATTCACATAAAAATGCTCACTAAGTAATATAATCACTTTGTCTCAATATCTCATTGAGCAGGTTGCACAGTTATGTCATCAAACTATATGTTTGATATATATTTATGTGAATATCAGAAATAAACATCATTAAACCATGCCCATGGAATTTATGTGACAATTATGTTTCAATCAAAAGGTCAATATATCAACTTATATAAAGATAGAATAGAAAAATCATTCCTCAACTTATCTATTAATAACATGTCATCCATGACACACCAAACGTATACTAATTCCCGCCAATATATGGTGTGACACATTTTATCAGTAAATCTAAGTGCATGAGTCATGAAATGCCTTAATGGTAATCATAAAGTCTAGGGACCATTACACATTCACATAGATAGGAATATCTGATGACACCAAAACATGCAAATTCATACAGGCGGGTCTGTTCTCAAAATCTCCCATGTTGGAGACTACCAAATATAAACTTCATAAGAATAGGTCTCATCCGAATACGAGTACTCACACCTGAAATTATATGTACTATATTCCATATCATAGTATGTTATCCGATTATAGAACTATATTTAAGAGATTCTATTGTTGGATCTCAATATTCTCATCATAGTGGGTAAGTTTTATGACCTTATCAATGAAATAAATATTCTAGGATATTATCACATTAAAATTATAGAGATGAACAATAAGAATATGATAATATATTAATATTAATATTCAATTCCTTGAATATACATATAATCCAATGTATAGAGTAGTCGGTTCTAGGGTACCTAATCCAACAAACTCCCATGTTAACTAGAGCCAAATGACAATGATTGGTTATTCCTCACATGTTAAACACGCTTCTTATAAATATGGATATAATTTTTAGGCCTAACATGTTCCATTTTATATGGTTTGTTAAGGAATATATCTGTCTAGAAAATATGTTTACTGAAACATTACAATCTTTAGAAAATCCCTCTAGTAGTGATATAACAAATGGCCCATCTGTTGTTCTCATATAAAAATCATGAAATTTTGACTAAATCAATAGACAAATATTATCATAAAATGTAAAATATATTTATTTTGGAATAACCCAAAATCATATTTGATCATTTATAAATTACTTCTTATGTTGCATCAGAATCCATAACATATTTATATATTGTAGATACGGAAGCTGCTAGTTTTAACAAGTCTTTATTTTGTATTATTATTTCCTTAATAGTGATAATATATCAAATTAAAATAAATAATGATAAGTATTCAATTACCTTGATCACTACTATTACCACTTCTCTAAACACCAAAAACCCATCCATTTCATCTTTTACAAGTATGATTTATAGTTCTAATTTCATGTATATGAAATTATGTTAGATTTGTTTGATATTCACCTATAATGATTTATGTGTCATTAATATCAACTATTAGTACATATCATGAGATATGAGATGAATTCCTAGAACTTAAGCTTGTGAAATTATATCAATCCACGTAATTTCTTCCAATTTCCATGCGTGTTCTACTGAAAGAATTATATGATAATAGATATTCAGTCTTGAATTTTTTAAACTTTTATTTTTAAATACCATGTCAATATATTTTCCATGGACAGATTTAGAAAACTCATAGATCCATTTTATAAATCTTGTTACCTAGAACATGGTTGTTACATTAGTTAAACTTGGAGAAATTTCATTACATAATCTTAACAAACTGGTAATACGCAACATTTTTTTTTCATATGTAGTCAACATATATATCTTTATAACATACAACACTCCCACTAACCTGTTTGATACATATGTCACTTATTCATTTCAAAATGAATATTCTATGGTCACTATGCCTGATTCAATAAAAAATTAATATATGCAATCTACATATCATATTGGAATTTATTAATGTCACCGAGAATTTTATCTATGCACACTAGAAATATATCATTGGGTCTCCTTTTGGTGGAATTATATAAACATATTTTGTAAGGATTACTCTAAATGATGTGGCCTTGAAAATAAATATTCCAATATAATGTTCATAGAAATATGTTTTGACAAGTATAATTACATGGATTTTAATTATGATGAGTGGTGAGTACGTTTAGTTATAGACTAAGCCTTTCAATAATCTATCATGTTATATTTGTACTGTCATGTACCATCCATGTCAAGTTTCTCTTGAATACTCACCAGAAGTATCAAGTCTTAGAAGTATTCAAAATAAGGAGTCCCTGAATATTTATACACGAAGTCCATTACTTGATTTTATATATACTTTTTAACCTTACTATATTACCATTTATTGGTTATTTATAGTTATATTTATTATAAAAGAATAATATATGTATCACCCACTGTGGTGAACATAAACCACCTCTTTGGTTATATATTCTTAAATAGTATGTTTCTTTGGAAATACTCCTACGGATAAGCTTACTGGTGTCTAGTATTCATATGCCAAATCATGTGAATCCAGAGCCTCAATCTATAGTAGTTATGTCTACCCCCAATATCTTCAAAAAGTTAGGCTTTATTTATGGAAATATAGTTGATATTGACTAGAAATTAATATCCTTAGTGGTAATAGAATCATTAACTTAGATTCACATTAGTGTTTCGATGTTCATTTGTAGCTAAGGATAGATTGTAACACATGGTTTTCAAAAAACACTTGTTATAGTGTCCTAATATATTTTTATCATATTGCAGTTGATATGATATTCATTAGACAATTCAATTTGCATATGTTTAGTTATTTCACTTCTATTTATAAAATATGTCTTGGAAGGAATAATAGAATATTTGAAATATATACAAGAATAATAATTGATCTTCCTTTTACAACCTTAATAACATAAATGTGTATTGTGAAATATGAGTTTTGGGATTACCTTTAGTCTATATATATTATAAGTTAATAATTTGTTAATATGTTCTTCAACAATTCATCTCAACGGTTCCATAATCTTCACCAAGTGCATTTATTTACTTCAGTGGATATTTTGAAAATTTAATAAAGGAATCTCATGAAGTATATGAAGTTACATTTTTCTTTAGAATAGTTCACAGATATATATTGAACTACCATAAAAAGATTTGTGACATGCCTTTTTTAAATGTTTCTTTATCTAAAACATGATAAGTATTTTTTTTATTCTCAGTATCATAGTTCAATTGAGACTAAAACACTTTTATGAGTATAAACAAGTCAACTAATTTTAGTTTTATTTGAAAAAGTATCATCCTTACACAATTTAGTAAGAGTATTATATTTTATATTAATCATTCATTTCAATGGATATTTGATATTTAAGAGCAACTAAAATAATCGTTTAGTATTGAAGTTCTATAACAGCATTTATTCCAAATGTGAAATAATGTCTTGTTGTGTCTAACTTGACAATATTATATATGTTTTGTAAAATATCATTTCAAAGTTGAATCAATCCATTTTTCAATGAGAAGTAGTGAGATCCCCTTCACTAACATATGAATAATCCTTTCTCACCTCCTTTTCAGTTTACTATATAACCTTTATATTATTATTCAGTTCCTATATTTAAATACATGTATTTTGTTTTGGTAAGAATCATTAAAAAGTTGAATAAATTCATTTTTTAAATCAGAATTAGTGATCTCTCATTGTCTAACATAAGAATCACCCTTTCTCACCTCCTTTTGAGTTAACATTTTAACCTTTCTATTATTTTTCATTTCCTATATTCGAATACATGTATATTTTAAGTATATTTTATTTAATATAAAAGTGGTGAATATAAACATGATGAATATACTTGAAGTGGATGAAACTGTTTTCTTATTTAAGTAATAGAAATTTTTAGTGTCCAAGATTTCCATATAAGAATAAAATGACTTCATGTTCACTGTTATTCCCTCAAATACTTTATCTCTTTAAAGGAAATTGTAAAATATCTTTTGGATTTATATTAGTCATAGTATCAACAAAATTTTATTTCATATTTTTCACCAAAAGGGATGAGGAAACATGTTTTGACCTATCCAAATCCGCTTGGTTATGTATGAACAAATGGTTCCCAGGTGACTTATTCATTTTGTTTATATGGACATGGACAAATTGGGATAATCCTGGTGGTAAGGATTATAAGATAATATTAATGGATAATTTATTATCCAAGTGGAAGCCTAATTTCACTAACTAATCAATATAACCCAACATTTTGAAAGAATGATCAATATATTGATTACCTTCTTTCAGTTTGAACTGATATAGTGCATTGATATTCTTATTTATTTCTACACATTCCTTATGTTTTTCAAAAAAATGAATATGTAATGTTATAGTGTAAGAATCCATGTATTTATGTTATATAATCAAATCTATAGAAATGACAGATAATATAATATAATGGACAAAATAATCATCCTCAATATATCTATGGTAGGCATCCTTTCCCCCTTATCTAACCATTTGGGGCGGTAGAATAGGAATAGGGGATTCCAACACATAATACCTTTTTTCTGATAATAAGGCATTACACAAACGATTTCACTATATCTGGAAATTTTTATTTGTAAGGACATACCCTAAGTTAAGGGATTGTTATACAAATTCCCTGTTTTTTCTTACCATTTTCTATAATAATTAAAATATATTATTAATACTTCAATTTATTATTAATAATTTGATGAATAATAAAATAGAATTTATTAAATATCCAAATTTTTATCAAGTTCCAATATACCTCACCATTAAAATTAAAATGTATAGTTTCTAAAACATTTTAGTCACAAGGATCCATATTCCCCTTTACATAACCCCAATGAAGGTTGGACAAGGTACCTGATGGTATTTAGAAAGGAAGTTCTTTTCCTACTTCATACTTGAAACTCTTTGATACATTGAGTAGATTCCCTAGTCCAAAAACCCTAACTTGGATTTCTTGAACAATTTCCTTCAAGTTACATCTTGTCTATTGGGGGATACTTCTCTTGATATAAGATGGTTAAGTAAACTCATAACATTCATAAGACCTATAGGATAAAAGTAAGTTTCCCAATTAAGGTTGGACTAAAACTTAGTCCTAAGGCTTTCATTCCTAATCAAGTTATGGAAGTTCAAGCTTGACTTAATTTTTAATTTGGGGATTTTATTTTTTTTCAGAAATTTTTTGTTATTTTATCCTTTACATGAGTTTTCAATATTTATTTTATTTTAATTAATTAATTTAATATGTTGGATAAAGCGCTTACACATAATCCATTTACTTAAATTCAATCTTTGTACATTAATTCATTTATTTATGTGATCATGGTCCTACATCCATAAATTAAATAATGAATAGAGATAAATAAATAATGAATTAAATTGCTTAATCACAAGTTTATCTAATTGTTAATTTATTTAGTTGACAATAAATAAACCTTTGACCAAGGATAATAATCATTATGTTGGTCTTGGAATGAGTTATAAAATTCTACCAATCAACCTGGTTGAAAGCATCTCGGTTTTGTATTGAACCTCCTCCATACAACCTAGGATACTCTATTAATTACATGTATTTATAACCCACACGTAGGTGAGGAGAACCAAAACATTGGTAAATGGAATTACATAAATAAACTTGGACACACATATCCTACATAATAATGGAGAGAGTGATGACTCGTAGGCCATCATTTAAATTTAATGATTAATAACTACAAACTCATGCATTAAATTAAATTAAATAAGTTCAACTCATACACGTTTCTTGGTCAAGCTCATGAAAGATCATGAACACGCAACAAGTAAACACAAGTACATCAGTTAAGATTTATTTTTTATTCATTCTTTATTATTAATAAAAATGTTCTTGCATTAATTTTTTAATTAATTTACTTTCATCTTAATGACCATCCAAATTCATTTGGAGATACTCACATAATAAAATTCATGGAAAATAAATTCCAAAACAAATAACTATAGCTAATCACAGTAAATTAATTAAGAATTTTAATAATACTAACCATTATTAAATTTTCAAACTTAGATGGTGTAAATCCTTATAATAAGGTTTAAATGATGAAATTATCAATTTAATGTAATTTAATTCAATCATTTATTGGAATACTACACAAAGTATACATACGAGCTACATGTTATGGATATCGATTGTGTATACCGAGGTTACTCACCTGGGGATTCGACATGTAAATCGGTTAGACTACATGACATATACTACTAGATACACATCATGTGTTCTGCTTATCATGTGTCCATGAAACATTCTGACATAATCAACATGTAATTAAGACATGTGAATTAATTAGTTACATGTTGTGTATTTCAGTTACATTTAATATACTCCATTAATGAAAGAGTTTTTTAGTTTCATGTGGTTTTGACCATATATAATGACTGCACGGGTTACAAAAATTTTACAACTATCTAGTGTATACTACACAACAAATATGTCTACTACATTCCATGTAACTTGATGTGTCAAGTGTTAGGTTGGCCTGGTCTACACATGGTTTTAAATGAATTCACTATGTTTAATTACTGCTTGACATGTCATGTATCTCATGACACAACCAAGTACAATGCACTTGGGTACATGAGGTTTACTCCAGTTACACACCGTGTAATCCCCAGGTATCTAGCATGATTCATTGACACTTCCAAATGAAATATACTTTCATTATTAATTTCTTCTTGGAATTAATAAATTTTTAATATTGAATGAATAAATTAAAATATCGAAGGCATGTTAATTAAACAATCAGATTAAAGAAGAAATAATCTTGAAATGAAATATCTAATCATAATTGTACATATAGATTAACAATAAAATAAATAATTATAAATTTGAAACATAACATCCCTTTGAGACCATTTTAAGATTTTGAGAAAAGAGGAAGCGCCTTTGGTGGGTTTTATTTTTAAAGTTTATTTTAAATAAAGTTTCCTGAAACCCTGATAGAGAATATTTCATCTTAAATGTATAATTACGTTATTTATATCTAATGAAATATTTACCACATATTAGGATCCTTTCCTTAATAATGTGGTTGGTCTTTTGATAACCCTTTTGGATTTCCTCTGTTGGATTGTAAGGATTCAAGTATTGAATCCATTTAATGATGATCAACACATGATTCCTTGATCTATGAGAAACACAAATAGATTTATAGGTGCTAGCACATAATTTCGTGACATTATTCTTGTTGATCTCTCCAAGATCCTTTGATCTTGAAGGATTTATTTTAGGTCTTGAGAGTAAGATATGAGGAATTGGAGTGAGAGAGAGGAGGGGGGGGGGGGTCAATTGTGCACAACAATGATCTATTCTCAATTTTTGATTAACCCAACACAATAGATATAAACGTCTATTTATAGAGATTAAGTTTAGGTTAAAATATTATTTAATTGTTTACCAACCCTTAAATAATACAATAATATTTAACAAACCCCAGGACATATAATAATAATTTCATTATTTTTATGGCATGTTCTAAGTTTCATAATGATAAATATATTTTTATCATCTGGAAAATTAATATTTATCAACGAATGCAGTCTTGGTCTGTTCATCCTCCCCAACGTTTATTGAATACCCAAATAAAAATTTTATTCATAAATTAATATTTCTATCCTCATACTAGAGACTTAATATTTATTAAATATTCAATAAAATAAATAAATGTATTTTATTCACAATAAGGTAAAAAAATATTATATTAATTTATGTGATTAATAAAACTTGGATAAAATTATTCTTCGGTCTTGAGAATAATATTTATTATATTAATTAATTTCAAAAATAATTAATTGAGATCAATAGAAACACATTGTGTTTGACCCTCTAGGATATTTTCTCGCTAGCATTAGATGGGTTCCCCTAAAGTCCAATATAATTGTCTATAAATGGGTCAAGGTATTGGAGAGAAAGAACTTAATGTCACAATGATGAAAACCACATTTTAATGATCACTATGTTATATAATCCATTTATTTCAATATCTCATGAATATGGTTTCACAGTCATGTTATGAACCTATATGTTTGATACGTCTTTCTTTGACTATCTGAAATAAATGTCATTACACCATGGCCATGGAGTTTTGTTGATTGTTATATTTCAATAAAAGGTTCAAGATTTCAACTTCCATAAATATTGAAGTGATAAATCCTTACTCAAATTCTCCATAAATAAAATATCATTCATGAAGTACCCAAAATACCCTATTCCCAATAACATAAGGCATGTATGTTTTTGTCAGTAAATCCAAGTGTGAGATTCATGAAATCTATTAATGATTATCATAAAGTCTAAATACCATTACTCACTCTCTTAGATAAGAATTTTCGATGACAAAAAATATGTGGAATTACTATTGGCGGGTCTTTTCTCATAACATGTCATCTTTGAGAATACCAAGTGTGAACTTTATGAGAAGAATCCTCATTCGCTTACGAGTAATCACAAAAAATATTATATGTATTATGTTCCCTATCATAGTACATTATCCAACTGTATAACTTTATTTAAGACATATTTTCATAGCATATCAAGCACCTCATCAAAGTGGGGAACTGTTATGATCTTATCAATGTAACAAATACTGTATATCATTATCACTTCAATGTTACCTAGGAGAAAATAAATATTTCATAAGATATTAATATTAATATTTTATTTTTTGAATATACATATAATTTGACGTTAGTAGTAGTTTTAATAGTGCTCCAACTCCTACATTAATGAGAATACTAGATATAACTAAAAGAACTAGATTATGAATAAAAATTTTCTAAGACATGGTTAATCAATTAGTAAATCCACTTAATATTATAAATAATTTAATAAATATAAAATGGGTTATTAATTTATAGAGATAAAAATTGTTCAATTATATATATTAAGATGGTATAGTCTTCCACAGCTTAAGTTAAAATCAAACCATATTTAAAGTGCTTGACTGGCCCAAGTGATGGTGTTTTCAATTATCAAGGAATTCTAACTTAATGGTTTGGGTTGAATTAACATAGTTCACATAAAAGGTTGAATTCCAAAGTTTAAATTGATTTAAATAAGAGAAAAAGGTTGAGGAAATTAAATTTAAATATTTCAGGATTGGGGAGTCAACTCAATAGATCATATAACTATGAGTTAATACATTTGACATTTTTTCCTACCTATAACCCTTCAAATAGATTGTTAGGATCAATTTTGGGTTATGGGAAGGAAAATATGGATCTTTTCGACCATATTGTCCATGAAATAGGATATTATGAAGGTAATGGTGAGGGTTGTGTTTCAATAAAATATTGGGATATTAATAAATATAATATAAAATTTCTTATATACTTTTATCATATAAAGCTCTAAAATTATGCTCTTATTATTTGTAGAAATTATAATAAATATGACTTGAAACCCATCACTATGATTCATAATTGATAAGGATAACCTTCTCACTGAAACTAACTTACTAGAATTTCAAAGGCGTTTACACATTATCATACACCCTGAAAGGAAATTATATATCTTGTAAGAACCTATTCCTAAAGCATCTGGCCAAACTGATAGTGAGGGAGAGTTTTCTCTATATGGGAAACATTTGAACAATGCGATATATATTAAATGTCTCATGCTATCATACATGAATAATGAGATTATAATGAAACATGAGGACATGGATGTGTATAGCATGATATCACATATTTGGGATCTCTATAAAGAGAGTAAAATACAAGAGAGATACAAGATCTCCAATGCTTTATTTACATGAAAGCTTAGAGATTCAGTGTGAGATGGACCTCATGTAGTCAATATTATTTGCTACATGGAATGCTTTTAAATATTTGGGGTTAAATTATCATATGGGTTGTGCACATATCTTATACATTCCTCACTTCCCAAGTCCTTCTGCAATTTTATTATTAATTATATCATGAGTAAAACAAATAATTTTTTTTGGATTTTTTTAATCTCATCCTCTAAGTGGGAAAAGACACAGGGTGTGAAAAATCTATGATCATTATGGTGAATAAGAGAATTAAGTAAAATAAAAATGGCCCAAAGACTCATAAAAAGTATAAATCTCTCGAGAACCATCCTTCCAAGAAGAGGAAGATCCAAATGTAGGGAAAGAAAAAGGAAGTAGTATGCTTTTCATGTCGAAACCAATCTCATTAGAAGATGAACTTTACCAAAAATCAAGTTGAAGCTAAATGTGTGTTTTTAATGAATGAAATCATTCAATATATACACATTGGGTATTAGATACAACTTATGGTTCTCCCATATGTATCTAAATTACGGAACTAAAGAGATTTAGAAAGATTTCTAAGAGAGAGGTGGATTTATGGGCTTCTAATTGTGCGAAGTTGGATGTTATATCCATTGGAGACTTCCAACATGAATGATATTGGTTTTAAGAGATTTTTATTAGGTTCTGAGTGTTACCCAAAACATAATTTATATATCCATTATATATAAATATGGTTATGTTTTCATGTTTGGAAATAAAATTTGCTTCTTTTATAAAGACAACATATGTTTTGGTATGGTACATTTAAATAATATTAGTTATGTACTAAATTATGAAAACCAAGTATTGGAAATTGATAATGAATCATGTGAACATGAATCTTATAACACCCAGCTATGGAATCATCAAATTGGTCATGTTGATGAGAAGAATTTGAAAAATCCCTATCAAGATTGTTATATATATATTTTGGAGAAAAAACCACTTGAAATATGTCATGATTTTTTTTCACAAAAAAATTACCAAGCCACCATTTGATGGATAGGGTGAAAGGGTCACCAAAATTCTAGAATTGGTATATACTAAAGTTTGTGGATTATTTCTAGTAGAATCTAGAGGTGGGTATTCTTACTTCATAATTTTTATTGATGACCTAAATAGATATGACTATTTCAACCTGATGAGGTGTAAGTCTAAGTCCTTTGATAAATTCAAATAATTCAAGAATGAGGTATATTATCAACTTGGAAAGAAGATAAAGAAGGGTTTTTGACATTTTATTACCATATTACAGGTACTCCTTAAACCTTGTTTTGGTTATACTTTAGTTAGGGTTTGTTTTGGGTTGTCTCTGGTGGAATTTAGAAAATTTTATCACTTTATGGGGTTGTGCATGGTTTGTATATGGTTAGAGAAAACTATGCCGTTTGGATCAGGAAGTCATGCGGCCTTGTTGGAGAAACTAGAAAAGGTGAATGGATTATCCAATACATACAACCTCTCCCTCAAAACATGTATATTTGAATAGTTTATTTTTTCATCGTTTGAACATAGTTAATGTAACTATGTTGAAGAACCATGCACCCAAAACATAAGAGCTGAGAGGTTGCATGGTTACTACTAAACTTGTTACCTATCTAGCAATCTTTTCTCACCGATTTTTAATATACTATTTTTTTAAAACATCGAGACCCCTTGGATTAAACCCGAATCAACCCCCAATCAACCCTAATAATTATCCTTGGTCTTGAAGGCTCTCAATAACCGTTTTTTTACATTATTTAAATAATCATATTTGAAATTATAGATGTTTTATTTTGAAATTGGAAATGAATTGATGAAAAAGCCCCATTTTCAATGGAGTTAAAATTGGACGGTAGATTTAAAAAAAATGGTGGCTTGATTTGAAAATTGATTTGATGAAATTTAAAGGATGATGATCCTGGAGAAAATGGATTAAATTTAAATATTTTTTAAGGGAATTAAATTGATGAAATACATGATTTGGTCTTCAAATGAAAAAGGGAATGTTGAGAACTGTTTTTTGAGCAATTGAAGTTTGAGGGATGAATTGTTTTGAAATATATGATTTCCCAGAATGGGTCCCCTATTAAGGTGTTGATTTTATTTTCGAAAAAAAGATTGATTTTTTGTGAACATATAAGCATGTGTAGTTTTTAGGTTACCATGACTTGTAATATAGGACTCTAACTCCCTAGAAATGGATTTATGAGGACAAAACCGACTAAAACAAGTTTAGCTAGGTCATCCATTGTGCCTCCAATATTGTGGTGTAGATTGATTTCCCATTATGTAACCCTTAATGGGGTTTTTATTTAAGTGTACACACATTTCTAGAGTCGTGTTGTTAAATGAGAAGTGTGAGGATCCTATTAATAGAAACTAACATACCACAGTGCTTGCTAGCAAAATGATTTTCTTTACTTGGCTTGATTGGACATTCCATTGATTATAGAACTATTTTATTCATACCAACTGATTGGTATAAATTGTTTTATATAAAATTTTTATCTAAAATTGGTTTCATATATTGTAATCAATTTATTTGAATGCATGTTTTTTTTGAAAATATATAAATGATTTTTCATGACTTACTATATTTAAATTTATAGAATAATTGGTTTATTGATATGGAAATATTTATGAAACACTTGGTGAGACCCTACTAGGCTATTTAGGTCACACCATACCTTTTCCTTCCATTATATATAGATTATCTTATTCTAGTCCTGAGTAATGGGAATGCGTCACTTGGAGTTGGTATATGTTCTTGATCTTTGGTACCTTGAGTCATAGAGGTCATTGGTGGAGATGTTGTCCAATTGTTTTATGGGGTGTAAGAGATTTTATCTTGATATATGTTGAGTAATCTGACGATGTAATATTTTGGTTTTTGTATACCTATATTATTATGTCACTTTTTACTTTTTGGAGTGTTGTTCATACTGACTTTTATATATTATCTTCTAATATTTATTCGAAAAATCATTCCCTTTTGATATTATATGATGTCAGGTGCATGTCGCTAACCTGTGGGGATCGGGAACTCCCTTCGTGCCATGTCATAGTCAGCTCTGGAATCAAGGCACCAAGGTATCTGGGCTGGTTCAAGAAACATTGGTATCAGAGTGAGGTTGTGCATCTCTCCTTGATGTTAGTATGCAATTGGGATGTCCCTGGTAGATAAGAGATATAGTTTTTGGGACTTAGGAAGAATTTGTGAGAAAGTGTGTGACCATCTCTCATTATAACAACCCTTAATTGTAGATACCCAATCATGAATTACATGGACATTACATTACTTTTGTGGAATACCTAATACATAACAAAAATAGACACCAAAGGACCGTAATAGTTCAGTGTCTTTGGAAACTTGGAATATAATCTTGTAATCTTGGTGAAAGATCTTCAACATATCCCATAAAGATCTTCCCTTTTTTTTTCTTACCTAAAACCTTTCTTTATATCCTAGGGAAAAGAAAACATATAAAGGGTGATCTCAAATGCTCAGTAATGGTAGGCATGGAGAAAATAAAACAAACCATATACATTTGAACTTCAAAACATGAACATAAAGTTTATACATCAAAATCTTGAGTTGTGAAATAAATCTTGGTAGTACATAAGGCATAAGTAATAAAGGAACATAAATCATGATAAAATATAATGGTAATAAAACATTTAATTGTGGAAAACCATTAAGCACATGATATGATTTCCATAGTAGCCAAGACATTTCTGTCAAGACCATCTTAGTGGACAAAGTCCCTTTCTGAATCGAGTTCACTCCTCGTTCCGGTCTTGTATCACTGAACATGATTAACTTACTGTTCCATCCATGTCTATATCATGGGAAATAAATCATTACCCAATGAATTTTATGGAGATATATGTCCCACCCATCTCATAATGAAATCATTCATACTTGTGCCACAAAATAAACATAAAACATTCATCATAACCCAAAGAATAAAATGGGTTTCATAAAACTCATCCCATCATCACATTATCCATATAAAACAAATGGATATCATTTCATCATAAGAAAAATCACACCATGTAAATAATATATAAATTATAATTGAAACATAAACATGCTAAATAATGTCATCTTAGATGGAAAATAGTTTTGAAAAACACTTGAAATGAATTATTGAGGAAAATATCCTTTCTTCTTCAAAATCATTTTCTTTTCAAAAAATTCCCCACAATTTTAAAAGAAAAATATTTTATTGAAAATAAAAATGAAATATTATAGAGGAATCTTCATGAAAATTAGGCATTATGAAACCGTAAAAATCCATTCATTCTGCATAAGTTAAAAAAACATTCTCCTCGAACTTTTAACAGAAAAGTCAAAAGGCACCACATATGGTAAACAAAAACAAGATTCCTTCGACAACACAAAGAAAAATTGAAGAGGGGTAAAAATGAATTTAAAAATACATAGAATAATATTAAAAACTTTATGAAAACATGTTTATTGACATGGATGAAAAATATAACCCCAGTAAATACTTACGAATAAGAAATCTCGGATAAAAACGAGACTGGAATAATTATCTCTTACCATAGGTCCAATTTCGTCCGTATGTGTCTGAAACTCCTGTATAGTGGGTTTAAACATATTATTAACTTGTAACAGAACCATAATAATATTTATGATATCATATATGACTCTCTTATGACTTTATATTACCCATTCTTTTGTTAATTCCATGTTAAAGCAGCGTTTTGGGTAAAATCATTTCATTTATCGTATGTGTTTGGACTTGTTTTTCTGGATATAATTATTACTTATATCATTATTTACTTACTTAAAAAATATAAAACATGATTTATCTATCATTTATATTCATTAGATATCATATATATAATAGATAGATAAATGAAATGAAACACACCATTCATGGAGACGGTAGGCCGTACGTACGCATGAACGATGTTTTCCTTTCCTTATTGACTTGAATGGAAGTAAGTAGATGAAATATATATATATAAATAAATCAAGTATCATTATTATGTCATATGTATCATTATTATTCAATATATATACTTTATAATCATTCTTGAATAGTTAATATGGCGAATGAATCTCATCCCGTCATGGAGACGGTAGTCCGTACGTACGCACGAGCGATGATATCGTTCCCATAATTATATGAATGGAATTGGAGTTTATGATATAATCTCTCAGAATCAGTATCATGTTATAATAATCATATATAGTTATTATTTACACTATTATACCCCTCCAAGTAAGGTGGTGGTGGAAAAACAGATAACACCATAGCGTGGAGACAGTATTCTGTACGTATGCACACACGGTGATTTCATTTTCCATAGGATGGATAGAAGGTGAAATGGGATTTTTTAATATTTATAATAAAATATCATTATATTAGTGATACTGATGTTATTAATTTATAATGAAACAACTAAAGAAGAAGAAGTTGAATAAGAAAGAAACATGAAAGAATCGGTAGAAGAGATTACCTCTTCTTCGACACACCTCTTTTAAGCTTCCACTTAAGGCCCTAGAGTTGGTATTTTAAAGAGAAAATAACCTCTATAATGTTTATAGTGAATTTGAGAAGGGAAATGGTCAGGGGTTTGCCGAGCTTGAAGGATCAAAATTTTGTGAAGAGAAGAGGAAGGAGGTGCCCTTTTATAAGGGAGGAGAAAGGCACTATAGGAAAAAACATAAAATATTATTTTATAATAAACTCATATTCGGTTTATAAAGGCTAAAAAGTGACTTATTTAGAAGTTAATGTGGGTATGGGTCGAAATACTCTAACCTAACAGGTTTTAGACAAGTTTAGGTTACTATTGTAACCTTATCATTTAGATTTAACTCTAAGTTAAAAAATTTAACATTCACTGTGTCTTCTTATTTTCTTACAATATATGGTTAATAAACTTACTATAAAATTTCAAATGAACCCCAAGTGGTTAATTATTATTATATATAACCTTATCTAAGTCATTTATATGAAACTTAGGTTTTTAGTAATATAATATTAATTAATAATATAATATTTTTTTAAAAAACTATTTTATGTCAATTTTGACACTATTTGGTAATTGATTTTTGTGAAAATTATAATCGCATGATTAGTTCGAAAAACATTAATTAAATCAATACTAACATTTCATATTAACCTATAAAGTTATGTGAATTCATAAAAAGTATCATATTACATTTATTGGGTTTTTATAATATCAATTATTTTTATATTTCATTAATAAGGTAATTACTACATCATAATTGTTTCATAAATAAATTAAATTATTTAATGTCTAATTTTTTTAAATAAAATAACCTTATGTAGAAATATTTTTATAATTATAATGTATATTTATAGTCGAATTTATCTTATGTATAACCCTATATTAAAAATGTTTTAGTTATTAAACTTTGATTTTAACTCCTTTAACTCTTCTTTAAAATAAATAATAATAAATGTCCTAATCTAATTAAATTCGACCTAAATGGTCATATATTATTCCTAAGGTTGTTTTGTGTTGAATTACACTTATCCAATAGAATTAGGACATGTTTTTGGGTAATAATAATATCACTTTTACCCTTAATTACCCTATTTAGTTTTAGCCATGGTAAATAGAAGTAAAAAGTTACTATTCAATAAAAAAATATTTTTATCTTATTAAACCACATTTTACTCATTGAAATTAACCATGTCTCTCGGATTTTTGAAATTCAACTCACATAAGCGGTAAAATTATTTTTTATATAAATTTGCAAATACTCCTAGGAGGTGGGTAAAAGACGGTAAAAAGTTCTATAAATTTTTTATATATGTAAAATTATTATTAATTTAATCCAATGAATTACATTGAACTTATATAGGTATTACGTTCCAATTTTGACCTAAAATAATTTTAAATAAAATAAATAATTATTTAAATAAAAATTCGGTTTTAAACTATAACTCGGTGTTTTTTAACTATTCATCAAAAATTGAAAGTTTTCATAAAAATACCAAAAATTCACCCTAGGCCAATTTTGATATTCTGAACCCAAAAATGAAGTCCATTTTGAAAGATAAAATTTATAAAATTTCAAAAAGTGGGCATTACTATTCATAACGACTAGTTCATAATAATATTATAATAATATCACGTTTAGTGAAACATGGTATTGCCTACAACACATGCTATTGAGAAAGGTTGCTCTGACATGCAACACAAGCCTAGAATAGTGTTTTCATATAATACAAGATAATACAGTGTTTCGTATAGCACAAAATAATATTTTTGTAGCGTACAACACAAGGCATCAAAGAAATTAAAAAGAATATTTCTCGTAAAATCTCGGGGTGTTACATTCTACCCCACTTAAAATATATTTCGCCTTTGAAATTCGTCAGGGTTATAAATTGTTTACTACTTAAAAGTATATTTCATAGAAAACCACATCGTAAAAAGGAGTATTAAAACTGAATTTTAAAAACTAAAGTATGAAATGTAACGGTTACCCAAATTAACACATCACTGGGTTTCCACACAGGAGAACATAGGTGAAAATATGGATATGGAAGAAAAATCTAGCCTTCAAGTTCTGATGAAGAGTGGTAGAGGACATTGATATGAAAAATCAAATAACTCACAAAGCCATAAATTTGTGATGATCTAAGCTACCATCTGATTCATCGGATATGAGGACACTAGGGCAACATTTTTGGGTTTCAAGATCATTTCCCTAAAGTTTAAGAATTTGCATCAGAGGAAATACTTACTTGATTTTGGTAAAATCTCACCGTTGATTGTGCCTTGAACAATTCCCACTTCATCTCTTAAAGAAATGAAGTTGAATTTTTTATTCGTGAAGTGTTACCAGATCATGCGATAGAATGATAGGTCATTCCATCTATCTCTATCACAAGAAGATCATCACACTTTATTAAATACACATAAGTCCATCTATGCTGAGATTAATCATATATGGTTGATAAAATGGACTTATAATTCATCTATCATACCACTTAATAAATTAAAACTAATTTATACTAATCAGGGACTTCATGTAGGACTGTCGTAGGCGATAAGGGCCTGTCACACTTCGGTTGTGGGTTGGATTCCCGCATCCTTGCCCGACGCGATGGGTGGTCACCCGTCCTACGGGTTGTCCTTTTACTAAAACTATACTATTATAACATTTCAGAAATAAAATAAAAAATTTATAGCCTTAATAAATACTATCTGATGTCTAAATTAATCCATTGAAATCTTTAGGTTTATCCAAAATACTTCTATCCAATCCCATAGTATAAATAAAATGATTACTAGAAAGGTCATCTACCAAGCATTGAATATAATCGTTTATTGCCCATATATCATAAGATATATATCTTATTGGTCACATTCCAAACATGTTAATTCCTTAATCATGTATTCTCTTGAAATATGAGTTACCATAGAACCTTAGTGAAAACATTCATGCAGTCAAAAGTTAACTCTTTCCACTTACCATAATACCAAAAATTTAATATACTCAAACCATGATATCACTTTGTCCTTATATCTGTCAAGAGATCATGAATACTATAAAACATATTATTTTATCCTTATCTATTCATTATGCACATATCATCTGTTTTCCAAAAATATTTCAATCACTTTTCATGGTTACCAATACCATAAAATTATTAAAAACCACAATAGACCAATACATAAATATTCCAATACTCCACGATACTACAACATTATTTTGGAATCCCATTACATAAACACTTTATCATTCCACCACATCGTTTTCATATTCACCATTTCCAATAGAGATAACATGTGACTTCCCTTTATCCTTTTCCTTAAGAGGTTGTTGATGTCGATCATCATTAACCATTGGATTGGGGCATTAATTAACATAATGCCCCATTTCCTTGCACTTGTAGAATTGCCGTGTTGATGGTGCGTTCTCTTCAGTCTTTTCTCTATTAACATCATTAGCTACCAGTTTTCCATTACTTTGACACTCATGTGCTCGATGACCTTCTTTTCCACACTTAAAATAGTTTCTAGTCCCGACAATCTCCACCATGATTCTTTCCACACTTTGAACATAAATAAACATTCGTCTTCCTTTCACCATTATTTTGAGATTTTTCCTTGAACTCCAACTTTCTTTTCTTGTAAAAACCATGAGATGGATATGTAACACCAACTCTAGTTCTACCTTGATAGCACAACACAAAATTTCTTCATAGATACTGAAGTATCTTATAGCTAATGCCCTTCGAAGACTTGGTTTTAATCCACTGAAGAATTGATCAAATTTACTTTTAGGTTGAATGATAAATCCAGATGCATACCTTGAAAGACTTGTAAAATTCACATCGTATATACCAACAGATTCATCATCCTTTTGATTAAGCTCAAGGATCTCCTTTTACATCTTTTTTCGAAGAATATGAGAGAATTACTTATTAAAAAACAAGTTCTTGAACTCGTCCCATTCCATGGATGCAATTTCATCTTGGGGCCTTGTATTATTAATTAGAATCCACCACTGGTCTGCTTCACCTTATAAATGGTAAACAACTAAAATGACTTTTTCAGGTTCTGAACAGCGAAGAATGGAAAATATCTTTTCAATGGTACTGATCCATTGTTCAGCAACAAGTGGATCAGAGGACCCATTGAAAGAAGGTGAACATTTCCCCATAAAGGAATCAATAGAATATTGTTCCCTTCTCTACTCATTTGGAATTACAGAATGATTCATAGATTGCGTAAGTATTGCAATAATATTTTTCACTCCATCTCCCATAACATTGGTTTGTTCAGGAGGACAATCATTGCATTGTCCATTACATTGATCAACACGGTTCCTTCGGGTTCCAGCCATCATCTAAAACCCAAAAAGGATAGTGTGAGAGGCAAAAATCATGCTAGGAAGACAACATAATAAAGGGGGAGTACCTTTAATATCCAAAATCTTAGGTTTAATTCTAATATCGTTACTATAATTCTATAACTATAATATATATTTATACTTAACCTTAGGGACATCCCTAGACATACCTTAGAAATATCTCTAGGGATCTCACTAAAGTTTTCGCATCCTATTTTCCAAAAGTTAACTAAACATTTAATCTGTTACCAACTGTAGAGACCCAATATTGACATACATGGACATTAAATTACTTTTTAGGAACACCTAATACATAAAAAAACATACACCAGAGGACCATAATAGTTTAGTGTCTTTGGAAACTCGGAATATAATCTTCTAATATTGGTGAAAGATCTTCAACATCTCCCATAAAGAAATTCCATTTTTTTCTTACCTAAAACCTTTATTTATATACTGGGGAAAATAAAACATATAAAGGGTGAAATAAAATGCTCAATAATGGTAAGCATGGAGAAAATAAAACAAACCATATACATTTTAACTTCAAAACATGAACATAAAGTTTACACATCAAAATATTGAGTTGTAAAATAAAGCTTGGCAGTACGTAAGGCATAGGTCATAAAGGAACATCAATCATGATAAAATAGCATGTGAATAAAACATTTAATTGTGTAAAACCATTAAGCACATGGCATGATTTCCATAGTAGCAAAGGAATTGATGCCAAGACTATCTTAGTGGGCAAAGTCCCTTTTGGAATCGAGTTCACTCCTCGTTCCAGTCCTGTATCACTGAAACAGATTAACTTACCATTACATCCATGTCTAACTCATGAGATATAAATCATTACCCAATTAATTGGAGGGAGATATAGGTCCCACCCATTTTATAATGAAATCATTCTTACTTTTTCCACAAAATGAACATAAAACTTTCATCATAACCCAAAGAATAAAATGGGTTTAATAAACATCATCCCATCATCACATAATACATATAAAACAAATGGAAATCATTTCATCATAAGAAAAATCACACCATGTAAATAATAGAGACATTATACCTGAAACATGAACATTCTAAATAATTTCATCTTAGATGGAAAATAATTTTGATAAAACACTTGAAATGAATTCTTGAGGAAAATTTTCTTTCTTCTTCAAAATCATTTTATTTTCAAAAAATACCACAAAATTTTAAAAGAAAAGGATTTTATGGAAAATAACCATGAAAACTTGTAGAGTATTATTCATTAAAATTAGGCGTAATGAAACCGTAAAAATCAGTTCATGCTGTATAAGTTAAAAAAACATTATCCTTTTACTTTTAACGGAAAAGTCAAAAAGTACCATGTATGGTAAACAAAAGAAATATTCCTTCGATAACACAAAGTAAAAGTCAAGAGGGGTAAACATGAATTTAAAAATACATAGAAGAATATTAAACAATTTATGAAAACATTTTTATGGACATGGCAGAAAAATATAACCCCAGTAAATATTTATGAATAAGCAATCTCGGATAAGAACGAGATTGGAATAATTATCTCTTACCTTAGGTCCAATTTCATTCGTACGTGTCCGAAACTCCTATATAGTGGGTTTAAATATGTTATTAACTTGTAACAGAACCATAATAATATTTATGATACCTTATATGATTCACTTATGACTTTATATTACCTGTTCTTTTGTTAATTCCATGTTGAAGCAGTGTTTTGGGTAAAATCGTTTCATTTATCGTACGTGTTTGGAATTGTTGTTCCTGACATTATTATTACTTATATCACGATTTAGTTACTTCAAGAATGTAAAACATGATTTATAGATCATATATATTCATTATATATATATATATATAATAGATAGATAAATGAAATGAAACACTTTGTTCATGGAGACGGTAGGCCGTACGTACGCATGAACACTGTTTTCCTTTCCTTACTGACTTGAATGGAAGTAAGTAGATGGAATATATATATATACACATAAATCCAGTAGCATTATTATGTCATATATATCATTATTATTTATTATATACACTTTATAATCATTCTTGAATGGTTAATATGGAGAATGAATCTCATCGCGTCGTGGAGACGGTAGTCCGTACGTACGCACGAGTGATGATATCGTTCCCATAATTATATGAATGGAATTGTAGTTTATGATATAATATATAAGAATAAGTATAATATTATAATAATCATATATAGTTATTATTTACACCATTATACCCATCCAAGTAACGTGGTGGTGGAAAAACAGATTACACCATAGCGTGGAGACGGTATTCCGTACGTACACACGCGCGGTGATTTAATTTTCCGTAGGATGGATAGAAGGTGAAATGGGATTTTTTCATATTTAAAATAACATATTATTATATTAGTGATACTGATGTTATTACTTTATAATGAAACAACTAAAGAAGAAGAAGTTGAAGAAGAAAGAAACTTGAAAAAATCGGTAGAAGAGATTACCTTTTCTTCGATGCACCTCTTTTAAGATTCCTATTAAGGCACTAGAGTTGGTATTTTTAGGATACCAGAACCTCTATAATGTTTCTAGGGAATATTAGAAGGTAAATGAGTAGGGTTGGCTGATAATGAAGGCTCAAAATGTTTTAAAGAGAAGAGGGAAGATGCGCCCTTTTATAAGGGAGGAGAGGGGCACTTTAGGAAAAAACTTAAAATATTATTTTATAATAAAGTCATATTGTGACTTATTTCGATGCTAAAGAGGGCATGGGTATAAATAATCTAAACCAATAGGTTTTAGACAAGTTTAGGTTGATATTTTCACCTTATCATTTAGATTTAACTCTAAGATAAATAATTTAACTTTTACTGTGTCTTCTTGTTTTATTACAATATATGGTTAATAAACATACTATAAAAATCCAAAAGAACCCCAAATGGCTAATTATTATTATATATAACCTTATCTAAGTAATTTTACTGAACCTTATGTTTTTATTAATAGAATATCAATTAATAATATAATATTTTTTTAGAATCTATTTTATGTCAATTTTGACACTATATGGTAATTGATTTTTGTGAAAATCATAACATCATGATTAGTTAGAAAAACTTTAATTACATCAGTAATAACATTTCATATTAACCTAGAAAATTAGTGTAATTCATAAAAAGTCTCATATTACATTTATTTGGGTATTTATAATATCAATTATGTTAATATTTCATTAATAAGGTAATTACTGCATCATAATTGTTTCATAAATAAATTAAATTATTTAATGTCTAATTTTTTTAAATAAAATACTATTATGTATGAAATATTTTTACCTTTCTAATGAAAATTTATAGTCGAATTTATCTTATGTATAACCCTATATTAAAAATGTTTTAGGTATTAAACTTTGATTTTAACTCTTTTAACTCTTCTTTAAATTAAATAATAATAAATGTCCTAATCTAATCCAAGTGGACCTAAATGGTCATATATTATTCCTAAGGTTTTTTTGGGTCGAATAAAACTTATCCAATAGAATTAGGACATGTGTTAGGGTAATAATAATATCACTTTTACCCTTAATTACCCTATTTACTTTAAACCGTGGTAAATAAAAGTAAAAAGTTACTATTCACAAAAAATTATTTTTATCTTATTGAACCAAATTTTAATCCTTGATATTAACCATGTCTCTCAGATTTTCGAAATTCAACACATAGAAGTGGTAAAATTATGTTTTATGTAAATTTGAAAATTCTCCTAAGAGGTGGGTAAAAGATGGTGAAAAGTTCTATAAATTTTTTTGTATTTTAAATTATTTAAAATTGACTCCAATGAATTACATTGAACTTATACAGGTATTAGGTGTATATTTTCACATATAATATTTTTAAATAAAATAAATAATTATTTAAACAAAAATTCGATTTTAAACTATAACTCGGTGTTTTTTTCACTATTCATCAAAAATTGAAATTTTTCAGAAAAATACCAAAAATTCACCCTAGGATAATTTTGATATTCCGAATCCAAAAATGAAGTCCGTTTTGAAAGGTAACGTTTATAAAATTTCAAAAAGTGGGGATTACTATTCATAACGGCTAGTTCATAATAATATTATAATAATATCTCATTTAGTGAAACTCGGCATTGCGTACAACACACGCTATCGAGGAAGGTTGATTTGGTGTGCAACACAAGCCTATAATATTGTTTGCGTATAATACAAGATAATACGGTGTTGTGTATAGCGCAAGCTAATCTTGGTGTAGAGTACAACACAAGACATCAAAGAAATTAAAAAGAATATTTCTCGTAAAATATCGGGGTGTTACATTAATTCACCATGGGTGTTAGGAAAATCAACTTGAGGAATTTTTTTGATTTGATTATAGTATTTCACCTACTTTTTTGAGTTTATTGAAATCCCAATTTTTAATTCGATTTGATGGAATTGATATTTCTATATCTTATTGGGGTATCCTTGATATATGTAATCATGCGGATGCTTCTAGTGTTGTTTTTTGATGTTGTGTAGCATTGTTCCTCTGTGGATGCATTCAAATAGGCCCTAGGAGGAAGCTGTTGGTAAACCACAATGTGAAAATAATCCAGTGTACTAGAATATTAATGAGATAATAGTGTGTATTTTCCATGCTTTGGGACATGCACTAGAATCCCTTCCCATTCAGGATCCAGTTGTGGAACCTCAAAGGGATGAATATCATAATCATTCTCAAGAGTTTCTTCACCAGAATCCACATTCTATACAAGTATCTAACGATACTCAAGATTCATATGATTGGTTGAAAATGATATAGCTGCTTTTTGGGTTGTTGGAAGCACCTGATTTGTTTAAGGTAAAATGTGATACCATAAAGCTAGAAGGACCTACCGAGAGATTGTGGGATTTTTTGGTGATAATGAAGAAGCATGAGGGATTGGTGTGAAAATTATTTAGAATTTTTCTCACTAATTAGTTCTATCTAGAGTTGATGGACTTGGAAAATTATATGATGTTATATAACCTACAGTTGGGTGAAAAGGTTGTGAAGTAGTACACAAACCATTTTGCTGAGCTCATACAATTTTCTCGAGAGGTTGTGGCTAATGAGAAATTGAAGGCACAAAATTTGAGATGGGAATTTTTGGCGACATATGATCTCAAGTATTCATGTTGAAGACCACTGATTATGCTGACATACATGATAGAGCGTTGATGGCTAAACTTGATCTGGTTGGTAATTCAAGGTTAATGGGAGTGTCATTTTATCCTGGTGGTATTTAAGTGATTTCCTTCAATGGAAATAAAAATAATGATGAGTCACATGGTGGATCTAGAAGCATATGTCTTCCAGACCTTCTGAAGTTCTTGGAAGAGGCCCTTTTACTTTCTTATAGTGTGTAAAGGTTGAGAATTCGAGGCAGGTTTTCAATGAGATACCCATGATCTATGTTTTTTGTGGTCAATCAGGCTACCTAAAAAAGTTTTTCCATTTGTTTTCTTCTCTTCATATTTTCACGATCTCATTAGACACTTAAAAATATTGTGGTGAAATCATATGCATCATGATGTAAGGGGTTCTAGCTAGAAACATCTGGAATGAAGTTTCTTCATATAGTGGAAGAATCTCTATAGGAAGCAGAAGCATGACCAGTGTTTGTGTGAGGTATCATCACTATTTCTTCATCACTAGAGATTTATTTATTTGATACTGGTGCATCTCCCTCATTTATATTGACTCTTGGTATGAACTTTCTAAATATTCCTATAGATATTTTATCTTATGTGAGGGATATCAAAACACCCCTTAGAATGATGATAGATAAGGGTCTTCAATGTCCTACTTGTGTTTTATCCTTATCTAAGTTTTAACATACCTGATATGTTCTGGTTCTCAACATGAAACCTCTTGAAATAATTCATGGGATGGATTGGTTGATTATTAATAAGGCCCAGATTGATGTTATCTTTGATGAGTCTCCTTTACTACACCCAATGTGGTGTTCTGGGTCTTTCAGGGAGAATGGGACCCAAGGCTAAGTGGAGTTGTCCTATATTTTATGGAGTTGGGAAGTTAATATTGGTGTTTTCCTTTGACTTGGAGAAATAATATTTTAGTGATGATCTCCCACTAATCATCGTTGAGTTTCCTAACATGTTTATTTTTGATTTCTTTGGTCTGGAACCAATAAGAGAGGTATAGTTCTATATTGATTTAGTACATGGTACATAGCCAGTATCTATTACTTCTTACTATATGGAACCAGTAGATTAAAAAGAGACTCATTTTGATGATCTGTTAGAAAAAGGTTTCATATGCCTGAGTGTGTCAACTTAGGAGGCCCCATTCCTCTTTACAAATAAATACGATGGACACTACCACAAATACGGGCAAAGAAAAAGGGATCAAATTTTATCCGTGCTAATAAAAAATGATGATAAAATGGGGACTTTTATCAGCACTTTAAAAACACACTGACAAATATACCCGTTATCAGCACTAATATTAGCGCGCATAAAGTCCCCCCTTTATCAGCGTTAACAAAAAACAATGATAAAAATGAGACTTTATTAATGCTAATAATAGCACTGATAAAAGTTTTTAATAGAAAAATATTATTAATTTAAACAAAAATATTTTAATTATATTAAAAAAATAATGTTTATATGTATAAATTAAATAAAAATGCATGTTTTTCAGGTTTATATTTTGTTTATATGTTTATTATTCTTATTAGTTTTTGTTATATATTTATTATATATTTATTATACTATATATTTATAATATTATATGTAAATAATTTTTAATATATATACAAACACAAATATTTATTAAATAAATTTATGTTTCGAATTGAATGTGTCAATTAATGTGTACATTCTTCTCATGAATATATGTTTTTTGTTACCCTAATGTTGTTCATATATACTATAATACTATATATACTTGGTGTATTCATTCATTTCCTATATATTTGAAGCTTTATCTTCTCATAAATACTTAAAATCATGATAAATATATTTAAATAAACAATAAATATATTTATTATATATAAAAATATAAATATTTAGTTATATATAATTATTTACTTTTTAAATATCTTATATATAATTATAATTATATGTAACTAATTAAATATAAATATGTTTAAATAATTATAAAATTAAAAAACATTTTTTTAAATGATAAATATATATTTATAAATACATTTTGAATATATTTATTTATAAATATATGTCATTAATGAATATATACCCTGACACAAATAGACAGATATATATATATATATATATATATATATTTATTTATTTATTTAAATACTTGTGAAAATAAAAATAAAAAGAAAATATTAGTTTATATTTATATATATTTAATTATAAATTAAATTATAAAATTATATATATTTAATTATAATTTATACACAAACACCATATTTATATAAATATAATTTAAATTATTAAATTATAATAAATATATTAATTATATATATTTATAAAATTATAAATGCAATAAATATATTGTTTACAATTTTATAATTATGAATAAATGGTATGTTTTATCAGCAAAAATTAACAATCATTGTTAAAACATTCATTTATTAGCACTTTTTTAGCACAGATAAAGATCTTCCTTTATAAGTGCCTATAAAGGAAAATTTTATCAGGGATTTCAATTGTATCACTAATAAAACATGACATTATCAGTTCTTTTTATAACTGATAAAATGGTCCTTTATCAGTTCTAAAAAAGCGCTGACAAATTCTTGTTTTATCAGTGCTTTCAATTTTATCACTAATAAAACATACTTTTATCAGTTCTATTTATCTAGTGCTGGTAAAAGTGTCGCTGGGTTTTATAAATTAACCTTAACATTCTCCTCCTTCCTCTCACCCTCAAGATCTTGCAGAAGATGATCCCTGCCACCTCCACTGTCGCCGATGTCTCCACCACCACTGCCGTCTCCTTCTCTCCTCCCCCCTCTACTACCTCCTCTCCTACCTCCTCCTTATCCTTGGTTGCTGACTCCTGCGTTGCCGCAAAACATGCTTCCCTTCGTGGCTCTCCTCCACTGCGAACCGAGATTCCCCACCGAATCCTCCCCCATGCCTCTCCAGTAGGAGGTACATTAATCTTCCATGAGGATACCAATTGACATGTTTCCTTCCTTTTTTCTTGTTATCAATAATTTCCAATGACCCTTGATCATATTTTTAGCATAGTGCTGAAGTTTATGAATGGGGGTTTATATCAGCTTAGTTAGTACATGAACACTTGGAACATAAAAGAATGTTTGTTAGGATTTATTTTTCATTTAATTTTATCATGGAATACACCCTTTATACATAAGAAACTTTGTTAATGATACATTGGTGGTGTCCTACTAGATTTTATTACTCACACCTTGTACGGGAATTTTGATGCGCATACAGACTTCATGTATAGGGATCCATGAAAAGGAAAGGGGCCTGTGGATTATAATTGAGTTGAGGAGTATGGAGCTTAGAATAGTACCGAGATATACTCTAATGGATAATGTAGTTTTATTTATTTATTTCTTACTTTCATTTATACCTTGGTTTGGGTTACCTCATAGGGAGCTCATTTTTTTAATTGTTGTATGGTGTGTATTCCATTTTATATTATTTTCTTCTTCTTTTTTAATCTAAGATGTTATTTATTAATTATTATTTATATAAAGACACGATACTAAGAGTATAGTCTCCTAACTGATTACGTTTAGACCCTCACTATTATTCAGTCACCTCTTTCATATGAGAAGGTCTGTGTGAGGTAATGTGACTCTCTAGCTTGGACCCGATGGTTTAGGTCAAGGAATTATAATGTAGCTATTATGTATTCTTTTAGTTGTCTAGTTGGGATCTATTTACTATTTGGTATTTTAGTTTTTTTATGGGATGGATGGTAAGGGATGTGGGGATTGGTTGTGGGTCATGGGGAGACTATTAACAGTTTATTGGTTTTGGATTTTATTTTTGGATGTTATGTAATAGCCTTGTCGACCTAGATTTCTCTTTTAATTCTTATTTTATATGTGGTATTGGTCATTGAGTTATATTCAAATGGAATGTTGCTGTTATTTTTGAGTTCGTTTTTTTATCCTTGACATGTTTACTATAATGGGATGTTTCTTATTATTTGAACTATTTCTTTATGTTCATGAACATTCGATATATGGATGGGTCATGTCATAATTTAAGGTGGAATACTTGATGTGGTTACTTGTATTTTTGAGGGTGAAATAATTCCCAATTGTTGTGTTTTTATACCATAGAACTAGTTTCTAGTTGGGTGATCAGGAATGCAACTTTGGTCTTTCTATGGGCCAGATCAGGTTCTCGGTTTAGGGGTGGTATGGGTTGGTTCATGATAAAATGGTATCAGTGAAACCTCTTACTATTTAGGGTGTTTCATATCAGAATGGAGGAATATGGAAGTGGAATCCCAAGAAGTAAAAATCATGAGTCGGTTCCTAATCGCGTCTTGTGTGAGAAAACATGATTTTCCATGGTTATTTGGGACTTATGTCTTGATCTTTAATTCCTTTTATGATTATTTTTATGGGTTTTTTATTAGATATGATGATGCTTTGATTCTCAATGAGTATATAAATGATATCAAGGGTTTCAATGAGATTTGATATGGAATTAGAGGAAGGAAAAGAGCTATATGGTTAGCTCTATAGATTTATAAAACCACATGGGGCTCAAACTATTGGATCAATAAACCATCTCAGATGATAATGCACAATTTTAACATAGTTTTCCATTTTGAGTAGATAAACTGTTCCAAACCCTATTCTTCTCCCATGAGGGTTGTTTTACCTCCCCTTCTTTTCAAATTGATTGAAATAGTATTTTTCATTGGTATGGGGTTAATGAAGGAAGCTTTATTACAGAATTGGTGTTTTGGGTGTGATTTTTGTTGATGTTACTATTTTATCGTTCGAATACATGTTTTAAAGGTAAAAATTTGATTTATAAAATAGTTTTTGTGTAAGAAAGAAATAATTTTATGATTTTTTTATATAAAATATGATTTTCAAGAAAGTTTCTCATTCAAAATCCAGGTATTGTGGGATGTTTATAAAATTATATTAACTTGATATTTTCATTCCAAAACGAAATGGTTTTAAGATGATAATTATAGAGTATTTTGAACAAAAATAATAGCTTTCAAGGAATTTAATTGGGTTACGTGTTTTCATGAAGAGTCTAATCTTTTCAGTATAAGATGAATTAGTGTAAAGTTATGGATTATGTAAAAAATGTGTAATCTATTGAAAATGGGTTCTATTTGTGTTTTTCTTGGTTAGGTTGTATTTTGGATTGTCTTTGGTTTATAGTGAGGTTGTATGGTTTAGTTTTTTAAAATGTGAATTGATCGAGTTTATGTTTCATATTATTTTGATTGTACCTCCCATAGAGTCTTCAAAGAAGAGCGGAAGGTTCATTCTTTGGGAATATATTCGGGGAAATTTATCTCATTTCTTAGAAGTGGTTTCCCTACTTATTTACTCCACCCAGACTCAAGATAAAGTGGTGGATCCACAATAATCCGTACACTTGGACCACATCCAAGTATTTTTTAATCATTGACCACATTCTTTCCACAATTATTGATGTTCTATTGAAGAAATGGAGTGAATGTAGAGAATTAAGGGAGATAAAAATTCAATGGAAACTCCTGTGGATTAAAGATTAAAGGTCATTAGTTATTTATTTGAATGACCTAACGGAGTGTGGTGGGATTCTATTATTCATTCTCAATTGCATGAGTCCATGTTTTGGGAATTTTTCAGAACAACATTTATTAAATGAAACTATCCCAAGGAACTAAAGTTGGATAAGGCCATTGAGATCACGATCCTTCGTTAGAGTGAGCAGCCGATGATGGAGTATACATATTATTTCTAATACCTAGTATTATTTTCTCACGATCTAGTCAATATTGACACTTAAAAGGACATTTTATTAAAAATAGTTATTCGCTCAAACCTTGGATTGGTTTTATTTAAATTTATAATGACATATTTTGAGGAAGTAAATATATGTGCCTTGTTAGTGGAAGCTAATCTAGTAAATAAACATGAGGAAATAGATTTGTTGAATTTGATTGATATGAGTGAATATATTATTTTTGATGAAAAGGAGAGGTTAGATCATCCTGATTTGTAAGGGCAGGTCAGTGAGGGTTAGACTCTCCAATGGGTGGTTGCTCAAGGAAGAAGAAGATACCATTCATATGGGTTCTTTATATGGGTTCTTTATGAGATAATGAATATTTTATTTTCAAATGGTAAAAAAATTTATGTATTATGAGAGGGGTAATACCTATATTTACCACCAATGAAATGGGTAAAAGATTATATATCATGATATTTAAATGTTATGTGAATAGGTTAGTTAGTTTATAGGTTTAAAAAGTGTGATTGTGATTGCGTTAAGCTATACTCACAAAAATAAATGTGAATAAGTTAGAAAGTTTATATGTTCAAGGGTGAGTGTAATGGTGTTAATATCTAATTATAAATTTAAATGTGAATATGGTTTTGAGTAACCAGTGGGGGGGGGGGGGTCGGAACACCAAAAAAGGAGTTCACCCACTAGTGATAGGTTTGGCCAGTCCATAAGGTTGATGGGAGGAACACTGAAAACTAGTGATGAGAGATAGATAGGGGGTGTCATGAGACATATTAGGCATGAGAACATCAATGATTTTCATTATCTAGATAGAGGTAAGTGATAATGACATCTAGTTATTTTTTTATGGGTTCACTTTTTAAAACGATAAAAGTGTTTTGAAATGTTTATTAAAAAATTATATGTGTTAAACATACCCATTTTTGGTTTTAAATTGATTTAAAAAGTTTAAAAAATAATTGGGATTTTAATAAAGGATGATTGGAACTAATTGGTTTATTTTAAAAAGGGTTTGTTATTTTAAAGAGGAATTTGTGTAAATTTTTGGTTTTTAATGGGATTTCAACTATGATTTTATAAATAGTTTTCAAAGGAGAATGAAATTCTATAAATTTTTTATCGTTGGTTAATTTTTATATCAAGGTTTTGGGTATTTATTTTTTTAAATATTAATATCACCAAATAAAATAGGATGGATATGAATAATGAATGGATGGATACCAATCATCTGATAAAATAGTATGAAGATGGAGTGAAGGATTTCATCATGTTTTCAAAAGATCATGCATATAATCCTTCTAAAATAATTTTTCCATGTTTACGCTGTTGTTATTCAAGAAAAGTTAGTCCAGAGGAGTTGGAAGAACACTTGATATATCACAGAATAGATTGAAGTTATAAATGTTGGAATAAACACGGGTAAAAAGATAATGTAGCTTGTGAATGATATAACACTTTGTTTTATGGATCATTTGATATGATTAAAAGTGTGGAAAATGAATAAGACTATATCGAGGACATGAATAAAGATGTTTATGATGATGAAGAACATATTAATGAAATGTCAAGGACAGTTGGAGATGAACTTTGCGATTGCCCAAATTTTTTTGAGTAGCTAAAGAGTTCTGTAAACGCACCATTGTATGATGGTTTCACTACATATACAACATTGTCAGTTGTACAGAAGCTGTATACTTAGAAAGCATGAAATAGATGGAGTGACACCAGTTTAAAAAAATTACTTACTCTCTTGAATGACATGCTCCCAAAATATAATGAGCTCCCAAGCCAAACATGCGACACCAAACGAATTCTATGCTCGATGGATATGATCTATAAAAGAATACACACTTACTGGAATTACTGTATAATATTTCAAAAAGACCACAAATCACATAGAGAATTCCTAATGTGTGGTGCTTCTCAATATAAGAAAGATGAATCCAGTCCTATGAAAGTTTCATGGAACTTTCTAATCAATCCATGGTTTATGCACCTATATGGAAGTGAGGAGACTGCACAAAAATTGATGTGGCATATAGACAGAAGAAATAAAGATGGAAAACTATGGAATCCATAGTCTCTCTTCAGTGGAAGAAAATTGGTCATGAGTATCCTGAATTTGGAAATGAGCAGAGAAACATTCGTCCTATTTTATGTACAGAAGGAGTGAATCCTTTTGTTTTTCAAAAAATCACTCATAGTACATGGTTGGTTATGTTGGTAAATTATAACCTGCCACCATGGTTATTCATGAAATGAAAACACATCATTTTATCTATTCTTATATCAGGACCAAAACAACTAGGTAATTATATTGATGTTTATTTGGCTCTATTGATCGAGGATTTGAAATTATTGTGGAATTCAGGTGTTATGATGTATAATGATTACCGAAATAAATATTTCATGTTTATAACCTTATTGTATGGGATGATAAAATACTTTTCTACTTTGGAATTTTTTTAGGATATAGAATTAAAGGTACTCTTGGGTGTCCCATCTATGAAAAAGGTACCTAATCAATTAGGTTGTAACATTCATCGAAAACTGTATTTCTAGGACATCACAGATTTCTACCCCGATGACATAAGTACCTATATTTGATAACATCATTCGATGGAGTTTATAAGAATTTACACCACTGTCTCCACTAATAGGTGATCAGGTGTTTGAGAAATTTAAAGATATGGACACTGCTTTTGGTATAACATTTTCAAAAAACCTTATGGAAACCGGTTGGAAAAAGAAATCAGTTATTTTGAATTACCATTCTGGGATTGTCTGTATTTCGAGAATTTTACTGATGTTAGGCATGTTGAAAAAAATATAGGTGAAATTATCATCGACATGTTTCTTAATGCACTTGGTAAAACAAAGGATGGATTTAATGCTTGGTCGGACATGGTTGACATGGGAATATGAGAAGAGTTGGCACCAGTGAAGGGTGAAAAAATGGACCTTTATTCCTCGTGCTACTTACTCTCTTTCCATGCAGGATAGATATCAGTTTTTCAACTTCTTGAATGACATAAAGGTTTTATAGGGGTATTCATCGAATATCAAAAACATAGTTTCAATGAACGATTTAAAGTTAAAAGGTCTAATATCACATGACTACCATGTTTTGATGTAATATCTAATTACTATAGATTTACGTTGAATTTTCCAAGAATTTATAACGTATTTTAATGAATAACAATTTATTATTCAAATCTGTATATATAAAAGTTATAAACCTAGAGAAATTGATGACTATAGAAATAGAATTTTTTTTTCATATTATGTGAATTAGAAAATTTTTTCCCCCTGTCATTTTTTATTATGATGGTTCATTTGATGGTTCACTTAGTTAGATAGATTCAGCTATTTGGTCCTGTGCACTATAGATGAATGTACCCCATTGAACATTATATGAATATTTTTAAAGGGTATGTCCAAAATAAAAGTTGGCCAAAGGGTTGTATTGTGGAGAGATATATTATTGGGGAAGCTGTTTAATTCTACACCGAAAACATGTTTGGTGTGAAAAGCATTGGTCTAACGAAATCTCGTCACACTGGGAAACTTGCAGGTGAATGAATTTCTTGAAATACGGTTTTCACAATCAATATTTTAGATTGCGGGAAGGACCAGATTTAGTTTTTTCATAACAGTTTGGACGTTGACCCATATGTTGAAACCCAAAAAGAAATTCTTAGGCATTCAAATCCATTAAGGGATGAAAAATGGATATCAAATAAACATATAAATAGTTTATAGGATGGTTTTAAGACTATATTTTTAAAAAGTCAAATGAAAATCCAGACTTAATTTTAGAATGACTTTGATGGCTAGTCAGACGACCAAGTGTGTACATATTATCTTACAATGCTTATGCAATTAATGGTTATGCATTCTATACTAATGAACTTGAAGAAGAAAATACCAAAAAAATAGTAGTGTTACACTTGTGGATGAAGCGATGCATGTTTCTGATGCTAAGTATAGAAATCCAATTTACATAAATATGTCATATTTTGGTATCATCAAAAAAATATGGGAGTTGTATTATACGACATTACGAGTACTGATTTTTCAGTACAAGTGGGTTGATAACAGAAGTTATTGAAAAATAGATGAGTTGGGATTTTTGAAAGTTTATTTTAGTAAGTAAGGGTACAAAGATGAACCATTTATAATGGAATCACATAAAGTACAAGTATTTTATGTTCCATATCCTAAAAACCAAAACTAGTCAATTATTCTATTATCAACGAAAACCACTGAAGAGTCAGATGAAAATTCAATGGAGGATGACCCTTTCATTGGGATGTCCCAATCATTTCGCATTAGTACCAGTGTTGAGGAAATTTTTTATGTCATAGGAGACCATAATGAAGGGATTTGGATAGTCAATAGAGGCGTCAAATCACATCAAAATTTAAAAAGAGAGAGTTAAATAATCAAGTTATATATATATTTTTAATATACATTGTGTTACTTTATGATAATATCTGTTCCCTTATACTTTTATGTTATATAAATTAAATGTTAATCCACTTTTATAGGTAATGACTTCTGTACATGATGATGACCCAATCCCTAGGCATAATAGGTTTCTCAACCTGCTACTTCTCACAGTGCCGATGAACAAGTGGTTTCTCAACCTGTTTCCTTATGTTAATATATTTTCTTTATTGATTTTATGTTATCTAAATTAAATATTAAATAATTTTTGGAGATAATAACTTCTACATGTGATGATGCTCCCAATCCCTAGGTACAATTGTTTTCTCAACCTGATGTTGCTCGTAGTGTCGATGAACAAGAGGTTTCTCATCCTGTTGCTACTCCCAGTGCAGAGGTACACCCACCATATGCACATGCTAGTGATAGCCCTCCGGAGCTGGAGGAACATATTGATGATTGCGGATCCAAGGAAATTAAACGTGATGAAACACTAGTAAAAAATAAAAAATAAAAGTGCTATAGTTTGATGGTATTATAAAAACTCATTAAATCTAAAGAGAAAGAAATAAAATAAGAGATTGGATGGAATAAGAAGGGCCAACATGTTAACCCCAACAAGTCCATGTTTAGCTGTTACCTTAGAATCGTCACTCGGAAACTTGTGGAGATTGATGTAACTACATTACACCATTTTGTGGATGAGATTAAGAAACTAATGTGGGGAGATATTACGGTAACATTATGATATCATTTTTTTTAATTTACTAAAAATTAAATAATGAAACATTGACATACACTTCATCATCTATTCTAGAGTGAATTTATAGTAGTTTAATCACACAACGACTTTGTCTTAAAGGTTTCTAGAAGTATTCACAGGGTTTTATCACACTTTTAATGAAATATCATCTTAAATAAGCTAAAGGGAAAATAAAACCCCACACACCTCCTATTTATGTACACCTGATAACCTAGGAATCGTGGGTAGCATTTACTCGATGTTTTGTGAATCAGTCTTTCCAAATACATTGTATATGGTAATATGTTGTTTGACGGTGTGTGTATTAATCACTTTGATTGAAAGTATTTTATTTATGAAACAACAGCTCATTGATGAAAATAATCAATGGGCATCAAAACCAGTGTACCCCTACTGTAAAGTAAGGATGGGGTACACATCACTTGAAAAAAATTGGTGCGTATTATAAATCTACCATAATACTTTTATGTGACATAAAAAAACACAATAACTATGTTATTTTGTTTATATTCAGCTTTAAGAGTCTAAATCCACAGCCACATCCATGCCATGCTATGTGCTATGGAATGAGGAGCATGTAACTAAAGATGGAAAACTGATAGATGAAAACAAAAAATGTGGGAAACATGTGTTAATATGACATAATAAGAATTTTTTTTTCTTTAAATCATTATTACATAACAATAATTTTTTATTTTCCTAAATTTTCTATATGACATAATTATAATAATAAAAAACACCCATACCAGATGTAGAGATACTTTCTGTATCCTTGAAGCAGCCAGAAAAGTATGGCAGCGTTAGAGGTGCGGGTTTTGGGGTGACACCACAAACATATTTGAAGAAAAAAACAAGAGGATGATCAAACTACTGAAATAAAAAAGATGAGAGAAACATTAGATATTTTTCAAGAAGAATTAAAATACCCGAGAGAGCTAATAACAAGTTTTATTGGGGGGGGATAGAATAAACAACTCAAGAACAACCCACGCGTAAAGATCCCTCCCCACCCTCAATTGTTTTGAGGCAATCCATTCCCCTAAAAAAAATTCTTAACTGAGGTAGTCAATTTTGTAATAATTGTTTATGAAATTTGAATCATATAAACACTAGACATCGATACCTTTAAAGTGTTGATATTTTAAAGGGTGAAAATGGTTGTGATTTATATCTATCAACACCCACCCATCACCTTTTAGCAAGGGATACAGTGTTCAATATCTAGAACAAAACGCTACACAACAGACCACTTCAAATAGATCATGTCAGAGTGTCAATTATTTTAGCCCGAGAGTTGAGTGCTGAGCTACATGTTCCAATTGATGATGTAGATATTAATACAGTCGAACAATATCTAGGAACATTCATCCCAGGACCGTCACATCTTGTAAAAAAACATGTCTATAATGAGGTATTCATTTACAATTTAATATTCAAGATAAACCTTAAACATTTAATGAAAAAAGTATAAATGGATGCAATTATTACAGATGGACAGTGATAAGGGGGTGAAACAAAAGACCAGTTCAAAACCATCTCAAGGATCAACCAACCGATGAAAATGATCTACCCAAATCACATAAACCTCCATTCTATATCCACATTTATTATCATTTAAGGATTATGTGGATACAAAGTTGAAAGATGGTGGTAATCACATAAATTATTTTGAAGAAAATATGTACGGAGAGGAATATCCAAACTTAATTGGTGTTGAGAGTTCAACTGGAATCCTTGACTATGATTGGTTAGGTGGCTCAGTTTTAAATGTTTCATGAAGTATGTTTTTATGATTTGATTTTCCAAAAT
Source organism: Viscum album (assembly GCA_963277665.1). Lineage (NCBI taxonomy): Eukaryota > Viridiplantae > Streptophyta > Magnoliopsida > Santalales > Viscaceae > Viscum > Viscum album. The sequence goes on from OY728144.1 coordinate 164,680,598, forward strand.
ATGATATACTATGATAATTATGACTTAATACATTTCATATTTTTTACAGGAATATATATGAATTTTTTTTAAGGGATTTCCCCTTAAACAAAATTTTTGGCTCATTAGTCCCCACGTCACCTCTATAGAACAAGAAGAAATAACTTCTATGAAACATGATGAAATAGTGGCAGGACTGATCAAATCATTTAATTGAAAAATTACAGATGAGAGACTCTTCTTAATACCAATGATACATGGGTAAAACTCTAAACTTTAATTATATCAAATATATTTTAATTTCCTTCATTACTTATTATTTTTTGTGTTCATAAGAAGCATTGGATGCTCATTATAGTCAATTTGGATACTCCGAAGATCTATTTTTTGGATTCAATGAATGAATATCCAACAAATAGGCCATAAATGAAGGCATTTGCCAATTTTTAGTACACTGCATCCAACATTTTAGAACTAAAAAACCAGTTATCTAATTTATGTTATCTTTTAATTAGGATTCTATTATGATTGGGTGGTGCATGAATATCATCTACCACATGGAATAAGGCCAAGGTAAAACGATAAGAAACTTGAGAAGCACTACGACTGGATACAAATCATGTTATATATGATAATATTTCACTATCAAAACACATATTAAAAAAAGTACTTACTTTCCTCAAAGTTTATTTAGTGCCTTAAACAAAAAAACGATAAAGACTATGGTTATTATGTTCATAAATTTATGAGAGAGAAAATATTCCATGAACAAACTAGCATATGTGAAGAGGTATTTTGAAGATCATTTATATTTCATTTAGAATAATTTTTAATCCTTTGTGTATTTATATTTTTTCATTACTACGAGTATTGCTGAAAACAATCATATTCACAAGACGATATAGATATGCTTTGAATCCAATGGGAAACATACCTGATTGAAGAATGGACAAATATTCATTGAAGATGGCAAACTTCTCAAATAAATTCAATTTTAATAATATTTTCTTCCTTCTATTTCTATTTATTAAATGTTAATGTTGGGATTTATATGGGCTAAATGCCCCACTGAAAATCATGTCTGTTGGTGGTCTGTGTTTTCACACTAAATTAATTACATGTAGACTGGTTTTTCAAAAGAAATTGGTGGTCCTCATTTATTGGGTATGTGTGTTGTTGATATACCAAAAAAGAAAATGATTATCCATAAGGGGTTTCCCCATCCATTGAGTTTGTTGTAAAATGTTGAGACATAATGGGCATAAGATCTTACTCCACTCGTTAGTCGACTCGGTGAAGAACCAACTGTCATATATTCATTCGGAGGTCCTGAATATATGATAGTTGGTTCTTCACTGGATCGACTAAAGATATACTGCATAAGGATAATGTTATTCCATGTCAATTGTACAGGGATCAAAGATTTCACGACAAACTCAAGGGATGGATAAACCCCTTCTAAATACTCATTATCTATTGTGGTCTATCAACAACACACATACCCTATAAATGAGTACCACCAATTTCTTTAAACAACCAATCAACATGGAATTCATTTAGTGAAAAAAGAAAACTAACATACTAAAAACCAATAAAACACATTAATATTGTTTTGATACTTTAGGAAAATGATCCATGAGTCATTTGTGACATGTAGGAATCATCCCCACCTCAATTAGATGAACGGTGTGACCGGTATGACTAAGAAGTGTCTATTATCTGCTTAAAATTGAAATTTTAGCTCAAATGTGTCACTCAATGAAAACCAAGAATACATTTTCTAATTGTCTTCCCAATTAATGACAGTGATTCATAATTCCTTTGGGATGTGTATAAAGCAATCTCACATCAAAATTATGTACAATGCGACCAATATGACTCAAATTGCATGTTTTCAATTTGAAATGAAATTGTAGTAAAAAAACATAACTGATATATTAAAAATCAAGGAAATACATTCCAATTGTTCTCATACTTTATAAAAATAATCCATCAGTCACTTGTGATGTTTAGGAATCATCCAAACCTCAATCTTATGCAAAGTCTCACTGATATGACTCCAAATGTATCTTTTTTATTAAAATTGACATTAATTCAAGTGAAAAATCACAATTGAAATACTAAAAACTAAGAAAATGCATTAGTATTATTTTGAAACTTTCGGAAAATGATCCATGAGTGAGTTGTGAAGTGTTGAAATCAAACCCACATCAATTCGACGAATGGTGTGACCAATAATACTAATAGCATCCGCTATCAGTTTAAAATTAACATTTTACCTCAAAACATGTTACTCACTGAAAACCAAGAAAACATGCTATGATTTTATTCAAAATTAAGTAAAGTGATTCATAAGTCCTTTGTGATGTGTATGGAGTTGTCTCATGTCAAGTCAACGCATGATGCAACCAGTATGACTCAAATTGCATGTTTTTAGTTTGAAATTACATTTTAGTAAAAAAAAACAGAATTGAAATACTAAAAATTGAGAAAATGAAATCTAATTGTTTTGATACTTTTTGAAAATTATCTATCAGTCATTTTTGACACATAGGAATCAACCAAACCTCAATTCTATGTATTATGTCATAGGTATGAAACCAAATGATTCTTGTTATTTAAAATTGACATTAATTCATGTGAAAAAACAAAACTAACATACTGAAAACTAAGAAAAAACATTCTGATTGTTTGGATAATTTAGGAAAATGATCTTTGAGTCATTTATGACGTGTAAGAATAAACCCCTCCTCTATCTGAAGAACAGTGTGATCAGTATGAGCAAAATTTCCCTTTATCAGTTTGAAATTGACTTTTTATCTCAAAACGTGTCACTCACTAAAAACCTAGAAAATGTGCTCTGATTGTCTTCCAAATTATGGACAAAGATTTGTAAGTCCTTTATGATGTGTATGATGCAACCTCATGTTAAACTAACACTTGATGCGACCAGTATGACTCAAATTGCATGTTTTCAGTTGGAAATGACATTTTAGTAAAAAAACACAACTCACATACTAAAAATTGAGGAAATTCATTCCAATTGTTTTGGTACTTTATAAAAACTACCCATAAGTCATTTTTGATGTGTATAAATCAACTAAACCTCAATCCTACACACAGTCTCACTGGTATGACTGCAAATGTGTAATTTTTATAAAAATTGACATTAATTCAAGTGAAAAAACACCACTGAAATTTTTAAAACCAATAAAACACATTCATATTATTTTTTATATTTTTAAAAATGATCTATGACTCAGTTTTGACATGTATTAAAAAACCCCAACTCAATTAGACAAACTGTAAGACTATTATGATGAAAAGTGTCCGTTATCAGTTTAAAATTGACATTTTAGCTCAAAAAATGTCACTTACTAAAAACCAATAAAACACGATACGATTTTCTTCCAAATTATGTATAGTGATTCTGATGTCCTTTGTGACATGTATGAAGAAGTCTCACATCAAACTGTCGCACGATGCGACCGGTATGACTCAAATTACATGTTTTTTTGTTTGAAATGACATTTTAGTAAAGAAACACAACTAACATAGTGAAAACCAAGGAAATGAATTTTGATTGTTTTTATACTTTTGTAAAACGGTCCATCAGTCATTTGTGACATGTAAGAATAAACCTCACCTCAATCTGATGCACGGTGTCCCCGATATGAATCCAAATGTGTCTTGCTATTTAAATTTGACATTAATTCAAGTGAAAAAACACAACTAACATACTGAAAACCAAGAAAATACATTCAGATTGTTTTGATACATTATAAAAATGTTCCATGAGTCAGTTTTGATGTGTAGGAATCAACCCAACCTCAATCCGACGAATGGTGTGACCAGTATAACTAAAATTGTCTGCTATCAGTTTAAAATTGACATTTTAGCTCAAAAACATGTCACTCACAGAAAACCAAGAAAATGTGCTCTAATTGTATTCCAAATTAATGATAGTGATTCATAAGTCCTTTTTAAAGTGTATGAAGTAGTCTCACATCAAACCGACGTACGGTGCGACCGATATGACTCAAATTTCATGTTTTTGGATTGAAATTACATTTTAGTAAAAAAATACAACTTACACATTAAAAACCAGGGAAATGAATTCTGATTGTTTTGATACTTTAGGACAATGATCCATCAGTCATTTGTGATGTGTAGGAATGAAACACACCTTAATTCGATGGATGATGTCACCAGTATGACTCCAAATGTATCATTTTTATTAAAAACCTACATTTTTAATGTATTCTTCATATTAGTGTTTAATTTATTTTTTTATAGTATTACTAATGTAATATTTGTTTTCTAATATAGGTGGAAAATTTTTCTTAAGATGGGATGCTTTTTTCAGAGACTATTACTATTAGAGGACATTTTTTAGAGGGGACCATAGACGTTAAAAGAGAAAACGTTTTTGTTTTTAACTATTTGTTTGATATTTGTAAATGTAATTTTATAAAACATTGTTCAAGGATGACCTTTTTCCCTTAATACTGATAGCGTGGTAGGTCCAGATGGATTCAACAATGAGTTCTTTATGTTGAATTGGGATATTGTTCAGCAAGATGTCATTGGTGCTGTCAGGGATTTTTTTCATTAACACCTCAATGCCGCATGGTGTGAATGCCTGCTTTATTGCCCTGTTACAAAAGAAGTATAATTCTCTAAATCTCAACAACTTTAGACCAGTTTCCATTGGTAACACCATTCCCAAAATTATCATCCAAATCATTGCATCTTGATTGGGGAAGATTTCTAAGAGGGTTATTACATCAAATCAATTTGGTTTTTTCCCAGGGGGAAGTATTCAAAATTGTATTTTTACTGCTTCTGAATGTGTTAACCTCATGAGGAAGAGGGTTAGGGATGGGTGTTTTTCTCTTAAGTTGGATATTTCTAAAGCCTTTGATACCATCAAATGGGACTTCATTTTCTCTATATTGAAGAAACATGGAATTTCCAAATCTTTCATCAAGCTTGTCAATGCTCTTTTCATGAGTGCTCATCTTTCTGTCCTTATTAATGGGTCCCCAAGGGGGTATTTTTCGTGATTCAGGGGTGTGAGGAAAGGTGACCCCCTCTCTGGGTTGCTTTTTGTGAGGGATAAAGATTACATGAGTGTTGGTATTAATGATTTGGTGCAGGCTAGTCTTTACAAGAATCTGAATGCGGGAAGGAATATCTTCTCTCTGTCGCACCTCTTATATGCTGATGACATTCTCATGTTTGGCCAAGCTGATAGAGGCACCGTTTCTTCTGTTCCAAAGATTTTAATTCACTATGAAGAGGTTTTGGGTCAAGTGATAAGCTGGAATAAGTCATCTATGTTTTTTGGGAATGGTATGACTCTTCATAAGCAAAATACTATTTCCAGAATGCTTGGAGTTAAAAAAGTAACCTTTCCTTTCACATACCTGGGAGTACCCTTATTTTGGGCTAGGGTGAAAAGAATTCATCTTGAGAACATATCATCTACAATTACTTCCCATATTGCCATGTGGAAAGGGAAGAATATGTCTTTGGCTGGGAGGGTTTGTCTCGTTAACTCGGTTATTACATCAATGTTTGTATATGGTTTCTCAGTTTATAGATGACCTAGAACCCTCATTAAAGAGTTGCAGACGCTTTTGAAGAATTTCATATGGACAGGATCCATCTATGAGCGGAATTTGATTACCGTTGCTTGAAAAGAGTGTACAAAACCTATTGACAAGGGAGGTTTGGGAATCAAGGATCTTCAGGTTTTTAATGATTCTTTGTTGTGTAAATTCACTTGGAATCTTTTGAGTTATGATGACATGTCTTTAGAATTTTTCAATCATAGATTCCTTCACAAACTGCAAAGTGGTTATTCATTGCATGTCTCATCATCCACTTGGCCTGCTATCAAAAATGCATGTCATCAGATTATGACCTGCTCAAAATGGTTGGTTTGTAAGGAATCAGACTTGAATGTTTGGTCCAGCCCGTGGCTTGGTGAACCTTTAAATGCTGTGATAAATGTTCCCCTGTCCATGCAGCAACTTTGGGTTGCTGATGCACTTGAGTCAAATGAATTAAATAGATGTCTCCCTATGGATATAAAGAAGAAAATCCAGCGATACATTTTTATTGATAGTGACACTCTAATTTGTACCTCCCAACTCCATTGGCAGCTTCTCATCAGGGGAGTTCTATAGGCACTCATGTGCGGGATTTTCCAGCACTCCTGCTTTGCAGAAATTTTTCAACAATTATTTTATTTTCCCCTCAAGTTAGATGATGTTATGGAGGATATGGAAGGGACGGTTGACTACACAAGAACTACTACAGAAATAGAGAATTAGCCTTGCTTCTGTTTGCTATCTTTGCATGCAGGAGGTAGAATATGTTAATCACACTTTCATATCCTGAAGTTTTTCATACAGGTTCTGGTTACATCTGCAGGATGTGTTCGGCATTCATATGGACATGAGTGGCTATGAGTCTCTTCCCAAATTTATACAGTGCACTCAGCTAAGTGATAAATCTGGTGCTATGATTTTAACTTTCACTGCTAGTACTTTATTGGCTTTATGGGAGGTGCAAAATGGTGCTGCTTTTGAAGGCCAGAGCCCCTCCTTTCAGGATGGAATGTGTTATATTTACCAGGCTATTATGACTTCTTCCAAGCTGCATCATGGTACAATGAAAAATGAGCTGTCTAAAATGCTTATTATGAAATCATTTGGTGTTACAGGTCATGCCAGGAAACCTCTTGTCCTGAAGTAAATACGATGGATCCCACCAATTGCAAGCTGGATGAAGGTGAATGTGGACGGGGCAACATCGAGTGTTCCTGGTCCCTCATGTTGTGGTGGTGTCTTCCGAACTTACTGAGGTTTTGTCAAAGGATGCTTCTTCCATTACATTGGTCAAGGTACAACAATTGAAGCTGAGTTATGGGCCATGATTAAAGTGATCAGGTATGCCACTCATTATGGCTGGAGACACTTTTGGATGGAATATGACTCCACCACTGTGGTGCACATTCTCAAATCTCATTCCAGATCTATTCCATGGAAAATCCTCACTTTCGGGATTGAATGACTTCAGAGTATTGAGAACATTCATATTGAGGTCACTCATGTTTTCAGAGAGGCCAATCAGGTTGTGGATGCTCGGTCAAAGATGGCTGTTTTGGAGGCATCATCGGGATGGTATTTTGTTATTCCCGATTTTTGCTCTTATCTTCTTGACTTGGATGCACATGGTGTTTCTTATTCCTGTTTGTGTAAACCCCCTGATCTACCGCACTCTTTGGTTTTTTAATAAATTTGTTTTAGGGTCGAGCTTGCTCCGATCCTGAACCTGTTTGCAGTATATAGTATTATTTTCCAAACTTTTGTGTGCGCTACTTGTTTATTCATTATTTGCATCATGTATGTGGTTATTATATATATATATATATATATATATATATACTATGAGTAGTTATTTTTGAGTAGGTTTTTTCTGGTTTGTGCATGTTATTTTTTATGGTTTGATTATTTTGGTCAGTTGTATTTTTTTTGCGGGTTACTAGGTGCACTGTTATATAAACATGACACATAGACAAGGAAGACTTTATCAATTATAGTTAAAGTACTGATAAATGGGGACTTTATTAGTTCTTTGAATAGTGTTGATAAAGGGGGTCCTTTATCAGTGCTTTTCTGAGTGCTGATAATGGGTACCCCCCTTTAATATTGTCTTGATTAAAAACCCTTTTTAGCACAGATAAATGCTTTTTTAGCAATGTTAAAATCCAATTTTGTGGTAGTGGGAACCCTTTGACTCTATGTTGATTGATGAAAATTAAATAAAGTTAAGGAAAAGAAGAAGTATCTGTTACCCCAGATTGATTATTTGTTTGACTAGTTGAGAGGAAAATGTGGTTCTTGATGATTGACCATCAGCCTAGTTATCACCAATTGAGAATTAAATAATCTAACATTCCAAAGACTCCCTTCATGAAGACTACCACAAAATATCATCCATGAAGACTACCACAAATTTGTGGTAGTCTATAGTAGTCTTCTTTTCAGGTATGTTTTTCCTAACAGTTGATGCTGGCTTTGTATAAAGATAGGCAATCCATGCCCAAGATAGCATTGAACTCTACTAAGGGATGTATGAAGAGATTTTCTAGTAGGTTCATTCCCCATACATTAATGGGGGAGGAGTTATAAACCAGGGACATGATAATTTCCCCAATCTCTATTCTCATAGATAACTTGTCCTCCAAATTTTGAGGTTGTTTTTGAATAGTTCTACTAAACTTGCAAGATATGAAAGAATGCATAGAACTAGAATCAAATAGTATGTTCACTATTCTTGAATGAATAATTATCATACCTATCACCACATCATTGTCCAGGTCCACCTTTGTAGTAGTGATATAATAAGCACTTCCTTGTTGCCTTGGAGGTTGCTGTTGATTTCCTCTAAAAATCCTTGGCTTAGGGAAATTGTTTACATAATTCCTATGCCCCTTGAATTTGTAACACTGCACCACTGGATGAGCATTTATCTGAACCTTCCTTTCTTCTTACACATTAGTAGGATTTTTATATCCCTTCGGTAGTTCTTGGCGAGATGTCCCGTCTTTCCACATTTAAAGCAATTCATAATTCTCTTTTGACAATTCCCAAGATGCTTCTTCCCACAAATTTTACAAGTAGGATATTTGGGCTTCTATACATCATGGTATTTGTTTGTTGAACCATTTATGTTATTAACCATTTTTCACTTCTAGTGACCGGTCCCATGATACAACTGAGAGTGTAAGAACCCGGACCTTCTTTTCAGGTATGTTTTTCCTTTTTCTAGTGTTTTTGAGAAACGAGGAGTTTCTAGAAATTTTTGAGGTACATGCTGTGTACTTTCTGAGTACATGTCGTGTACTTCTTTGCCGCTTGACTCCATGTGCTGACCATGTCATGGCCACAAACACGACCATGTAAGGGTGACATGGAGGCCACATAAAGCAGAGTACAGAAAAGCCTAGTACACGCTGTGTACTCTAAAAGTACATGCCGTGCACTTTTTTTCCACTAAATGCATCAGGGTCGCGTCTTAACCCCAGAAACGTCTTCATCTCCAGTTTCCTCAATAGAGAGCATCTGTACGGCCACGTATCTTCGATGAACCCCAGAGCCTCCATCCATTCTATGAATCAACCGCCGTCGATTGCGTTGGAACCACATCGGTAAACTCTTCCTTCTCATAGAGCTTCTTTTCAAATTCCTCATCTTTCTCAGGTTATCTTGGGTTGAGTTTTTTGGATGTTTTATTAGATCTATGCCATTCCAAGGATATTCAAGCTTCTATGTTCGGGTATATCAATATTCTAACATCGAGGTAGGTGGTTTGTTCCTTTCTATAGGAATTATTTGAGTATTTGTGCATATTCCACCAATAATCTTGAACGTGGTATTACATGTTTCCTGTTTTCCCCTTATTGTTTCCTGCTTTGCTTATATGATTGAGTAGAGGTTTTTTTTGTGAATTGGGTAATTTACTGTGATTTGGATGCTTTGCCTATTCATGTTTGCCTGTTCATGACCATTTGGTGTAGTTTTTCCTATTAGGCTATTTCCAGTTCCATGCCCAGTTGTAGGATGGTGTCACTGTTCTTCCCTGATAATATGATGTATAATGTTATCCAAGTAATTATTGAGGTTTAATTTGGCCGTTACGTGATGCTATACTTGTTGATTTTTACACAGGGCTGTGATAACCTAGTGTAGTAGACCATAGGGAGAATGGACGTAAGGGCTTCTCCAGAGTGTCTTTAATTTACGATGCGAGACCAAAAAGGGAATTCACATTGAGTTCTTCCTTAGAGAGTCTCTAGTTCCTCGACATGGGCCATAGGGGGAATGAGATGTTGAGTGCTTCCCCAGAGCGCCTTTAGTACGATACAATACTATAGGGGGAATTAACGGTGAGTGGTTCCTATGAGAGTCTATTCTTTAGTTGAACCAGTGGGGTGAGACTATGTGTGCCTCCCAGAGGGTTGCTAGTACTTGTAGGTTGAACCATAGGGGTTAGGATGTGAGAACTACCCAGAGGTTACCTGTTTGTACTTCTTTCTTACGTGACTACTTACTTGTTTCTAAGTTATATGCTAGAAACTGTGGATTATTTTCAATTTTGTAGTTTCCTGTTTACTGCTTTCTGTAATTTTACATGCCATATATTCACTAGCTGTTAGGCACATATCTTTGGGTGGTTGCCTACTGGGACTTTGTCTCACACCCTATTTGGGCCATGCTTTTGGCCCCAAATAGATTATATTTTTTGCAGGTATAGATAAGGGAAAGCACCCTTCTACTTCAAGTTCTTGATTGCCCTAGAGCTGGAGAGCATGGGACCAAGCCGAGGCTTGCGATTTTGAGGAGTTGCTCATCTGTTGTTTTTCTTCTGTACATTGGTTTAGTACTGTATTCAGTATTGTGACTTGTTTGTATTTTTTCCTAGACTTTTATGTATCATGCATCATTTACATATACTCTTGATCCAATTTTTTGTTTATCAGTCTTCCTCTTCTATTGTTGTTGGATATTTACTGCTTCTACTATTGTATGTATTTGTGTACTTCCACTGTGTACTCTGCCAATGAGGGCATAGTTTCCCCACTATCACACCCAAGGCCCTCGCTGCTAGTTGTAAGCCTCTAGAGTTTGGGGAAATGTGCTTGAGGCCATGTGACCAAACGGGTACGAGGCGCCTCTAGGTGGCTTCCAGAACCGGGACATTACAAAGTGGTATCTGGGGAATTTCTTTTTATCTTGATTTACTGTTTGGAGCCTTTATCCTTGGTTAGAGAGGAATAGGTACTTGGTATTAAGCTGTGCCAGGGAGTAGCTAACCCATGTATAGGTAAAAACCATAATATTCATTTATTATAATTTTACTGGTTTGCAATTTTACAGTTGATTTGATTTCACCGTTGGGTGATTCACATGTTTTGTGTTGTTACTTTTGCGGTTCTATTTCTGTCATAACCTGATGAGATGAGGGTATGCCATCTCATGCATCATATAGTAACTTGCTAAAAATCACAGGTCATGCATTCTTGCCATTTCATCTAGGATACACTAGCAATTTCATGTTGTTGTGATAGATTTTGTGTAGAATATGCATGCTATTGTGATAGATGCCTTGATAGAATCTCTGCATTTTGATAGGGAATTGTTTGTACAGTGCTTTGCTTAGATGGATTCCAAAATTTGGTACTTGAGGTGTTATGGGCCCTCATGGAATAGAATTTGGTGGATCATTGACCTATTTACCTTGTTGTGACTTGTTAAAGATTCCAAACATTGATTTGCGGGGACTATGGGCCTTCACAGATTGGAATTTGTCACTTTAATGCGTATTTTTTTGTGTTTTCTGGGCTTCAGAGCAGTTCTGAGCCTACTACCCAGAATAACCCAAAATACATAGAATGTACTTTATGAATACATGCTGTGTAGTTTTTAACCGTGTCACTAACTGTGTGGGCAGGGACATGGGGTTATGAAAAATATTCCAAGAACACGCCGTGTATGGTACTTACACGCCGTGTTGTAGTGGCTGTGTGTCTACTCGTATGACCCATGAAACAGATGGTTGAAACTCAAAAATACATGTTGTGTGCTGTTATCACACGTCATGCCCTGTAACCTAAGTACACAGCCGTTTCACGAACAAAACGGGTCGGGGAAAACCTTCAAGTACATGCCGTGTCCTCAGGGAGCATGCCGTGTAGAGTGAACCATGTAGCTATTGGAGATGGTGGCCTAGAACCAACTACATTGTATGTTATTCATTAATAAAAGACTTATGACATATTTATTGTTCTTTTGCATGACAATGCATGTGATAATGTCCTAAGGACAACTATTACATTAAAGGGTCATAGCGGATCCCTGCTATGATGAGAACCCAGAAGTGCCATAACACTGTTCTTGGATATATATTCTATGGCCGGATGATATTATTTGAGGGGCACAAATAATAAATGTCATTAGGGGTGAGGACTCATAAAAATTTGAGGCACCTTCTCAGGGAGTACGCCCTTGGTAATATCCAAGAGAATATTATGAGAACAAGATCTGCCTATAGGAAATCCACATTTCATAGTGTCATTGGATGTTTCTATCTACGGACGTGTTTATTGGTCCTTAGACATTCAGATTATTATTAATGGGTATTACAACTCCATCACTCAGATGTATTGACGAAAATTGGGATCACACACTGTTCGCAGCGAGGTAGGATACGTTGGGCACGTCACGAGTAATACTACATTAATAGATAATGCGAGAAAGGATTTGTCACTTTTGTTCCATAATAGAAGTAGATATCTCAGGACTTTTGATGGAACTGAAATAGCCTAAATAAATCCATGTCCATGGTAAAGTATGGGTGAGTTCAATTTTGGGAAGTCAATGAAAGAATAATCGAGCACATGGGTTGATGGCACTAGCATTCAACCCGCTTGATTAGAGATATCGTGACAAAGGGATTATATTACACGGTAAGAATTTGTATGAGGTGGCACATCATTGCGGCGTTAACTTCTTTCTCTATGGGTTCCTTGGTGTGTTGCTAGATGCTAACCTTGGACTTTAGGCAGGCTCCGCCTAATGCCACTAAGAAAGAGGCCTAGAGGGTCACACACTAATTGTGTCCATGTATCTTTGTTAAATATTAATTTAACAAGTTAAATAATTTTTATTCCCGAAAGTGGTTTAATAATTATTTAAGGATTCCTGATTGCATTTATTTCAACACTAGTTATTCGAGAGAATATATTATGGGAAAATTAATACATTTGTTAGCGAGTAATTTAATTACATTTATTTAAGAAATAAATAGCCATTACTCAAGGACTAATAAATGTGGTAGAGGAAATAAAGGAAATTGGAAAATAAAAGTACACACCGTGTATATTAAATATACACATTGTGTAGTTTAATGGAAAATGTGTACACGCCATGAATTAATGATTACATGATGTGTAGTTTTTCCAGTCAGGATTTTGAGGATATAATATTGTTTTATTAAGTGATATTTATTATAATCAGCATGGGTGCATGTCAAGGAATTAATAATTCAACATGGGGGTTTTAAATAAGAGTTAATGAAATAAACAAAACGCGTAACACTTTTATTTATTGTCAGAACTCTATAACCTCAAAAACGATTATAAATATCCTCACAACCCCAACAATTTTCAACAATCGTTGTGCACAACAATTCTGGAGAATTCTTTCAAGGTCGAGAGAACTCCTTACTCCAAGAACGCTCTCAAGACTGAGAGACCAAGGCGATCGAAAGCGGACATCGCAAGCAAAGGTTCTTCCACGATAGCACCCAGAGATCCATTCGGCGACATCCGGAGATACGTGGCACACATGTGGATCACCGCTAGAGGAATCCTAAACTTGTATTCTATGATGAAATGGCAGATCACAAGATCCTGACCAGAGACATCAACGAAGAAAGAATTACACCAAGGTAATTCTTGTGAATTTATTAAATTAATTATAACCAACATATGATGATCATATCTCTATGGTTCTGGGATTATCTCTTAAGATTTTCGTTCTTCGTTCTATTCCAAAGATTCAGCGTTTTAAATTGTGACATATTTCGGATTGAACGTTGTTTAACGTTAAAATTAAAGTTGGGCAAACCCACCAATGTGCTTCTACTGCACCCAGAACCTACAAGTGGTATCAGAGCGGTCATATCGTTGATTATAATTATTTATTTTTTCGTTGGTGATCTACACATTAAATAATATAGATTTTTCAATTCAAGTTAATCGTTCTTTAAATCTGAATCTTGAGATCTGTTCCTCCTCTATCATTTCCCATTCACCATACAAAAACGACCTTTTCTTTTAATTTTTGATTAAAATAAAATTGAGGATCTCATCCGGAGGATCCAAACTTTCCTGGCCGTACAACACGAGAATACACCACCTGTATTCGGATGTACAGGTGGTGTAGTCTAGGTTCATGCATTGGACTGGCCTGCCAAATCAGGCCATTTATTGATCTTATCTAAGTCATTTATGACACCGTGTGTTGACCAGGAACAGGTGGCACATGGTTTCTGGATTACACGCCGTGTGGTCCAACAGATCATGGCGTGTAGTCCCTTCGGGTTAGGGTTGGACCGTGTACCCCGTACACGGCTTGCCTAGATGGAAATAGTGTAACACGGAAACTACACGGCCTGTGTCCCACTGTACACGCCGGGTACTCTGAAAATTTCTGAAGTACATTAACACGCCATGTACCCAAGCTTGTACTTTAGATGGACGATGAAGAAAAGTACACACTATATAGTCATAACTACACACTGTTTACTCACCCAAATTATGCAGATTTATTAAAATTTATTATTATATTATACAAACCCTTGAGACGTGTACCATAGTGCAGGTGTAAAGCTAAGGCACAAAACATGATAGGTGTTTTATATATATGTGTTTAATTTAACATTTGCGTAATAAATGGGAATTCACCAGGTTTCCTTCAAGGTACAAGTTACGTACAAGGATAATTTTAAATGAATTTATTTGTTTAAAATTATGATGGATGAGAATCTCAAGGAAATTTAGAAAAGGATTTAAGATAAAAGGATTGATTAATTAAAGATAATTAATTAATTCAAGCGTGATTTATCTTAAACAAGAACGATTAAAGATTTGAATTCTATTTTTATTTATGTGTAAATATCTTTTCATGTATGGATGATCATGAGCTAGACCGATACCTTTGTATGTGAATGGCTTCTTTTAATTAATTAATTTAAATTAAATTTGTAGCCCTACAAGCCATCTTCTCATTAATATGTTGGGCCTGCATGCCCAAGGATTATTTTATGTAAAAAACATTTTTTTACCCCTCACCTGTGTGTGAGATAAATGCATATGTAATGGATGGAGCTCCCAAGCTAGTGGAGGCGAATCAAGTCCGGAGCCAAGGTGAAACCAATCCAAGGACATACAAATATGGACAGGTGGAAAGATGAAAACACGAACCCACAAGGTTCAAAGTGTTTCTCCCCTAGGTCTTGGGTTAGTTTATCATCCCCTAGATAAACTAACCAATAAAATAATCTCATGATCATACCATTTATTTTATTTATATTAGTTGCATGGTTTATTTATTGTGGGTGTGTTGTTACGATCACACAATTAATGAATTAAACTAGCATGGAAGATGGAACTAAAATAAAAACCGACTTATGTGTAAATATTATCTTAGACATGGTTAATCACTTAAGTATATCCCAATTAATATTAACAAGCATGTAATAAAAGATAATAAAATGGAAATTTATGTATAAGGATAAAATCCCTCAAAAGAAATATTAAGTTGGTATAGCCTTCCATAATCTTGGTGAGAATCAAACAATAGTTCAAAGTTCTTGACCAACCCTAGTTGGGGTGATTTCAATTATCGGGGAATTATAATTCATGGTTCTGGGTTGACTTGACTTGGTTCTCATCAAGGGTTGATTGCCACAGTAGGACTTGGTGTGACCAAGAGGCAAAGGTTGAGGAAATCCAAAATAAAAGGATTTCAGGATTGGGGAGTCCACTCAGCGGATAAAGGATCTGCGAGTTAATGAAGTTGGAATTTGGAATGCCTACCTAAAACCCTTCAAGTTTCTTGACCAACCATAGTTGGGGTAATGTGAAGGGAAATATGGATCCTTGCCACTAGAATATTCAAGAAACAGAATATTCCGAAGTAAATGGTGAGGTCTATTGGATTTCGATAAAATAGTGGGAGACTAATAAGTATTAATTTAATTATTTTTCTCAGTTTTGTAATAAAGTACTAAACCTTTTCTCATCTTAATTTTTAGAAATGGAAAGAAAATGACTTCAAACATATCATTGCGAACTATACTAGAGAAGGAAAACCTTCTCACCAGCACCAATTTCGAAGAGTGGTAGAGGCGTTTACGCGTCATACTTTACCACAAATGGTAATTGTATGTGCTGGAAGAGTCTATTCCAGTTCCACCTAGGAAAGAGGCTAGTGATGAGGAATTATCTCTCTATATGGAACACATGGATGATTCCACAGATGTCCAGTGTTTCATGCTATCATCCATGTCCAATGATCTCTTGAAGCAACATGAAAACATGGACGCGTATTGCATGATGTATCACCTTAAGGATCTCTACCAAGAGAAGGTGAGATAGGAGAGGTATGAGATCTCCAATTCTTTGTTTACAACTATGCTGGGAGTGTCTTCTCCAGCTGGGCCACATGTAGTCAATCTTATTAGCTACATTGAATGCCTGGACATCTTAGGGATTAAATTCCCAGATGAGTTGCATATAGATCTCATCCTATCATCACTGCCCAAGACCTTCTCTAGATTTATTATCAAATACAACATCAGAAACAATGATAAGAGTCTATCAGAACTTCTAACCTTGATTCTCCAGGTAGATAAGGACATGGGGCGTGAAAAACCCACAGTCCTTATGGTGAACAGGAAAATGAAGGACATGGAAAAGGGGCCAAAGACTTATAAACGTTCTGAAAATCCTGAGCACCATCCTTCCAAGAAGGGGAAGATCCAGAGGCAGGGAAAGGAAAGGGAGGAAATGTGTTTTTCATGTGGAAAGCAAGGACACTGGAAGAGGAACTGCACCCAGAAGCGTGGGGACGCTAAAGGTGCATTCGTTATCGAGTGTAATCTTTTAATTTCTACAAATTTGGTATTAGATACAGCTTGTGGGGCTCACATCTGTATTCAAATTCAGGAACCAAGTAGATTTAGAAAGATTGCTAGAGGAGAGGTAGATCTTTGACCTGCCAATGGCATAAGGCTGGTTGCATTGGCTATTAGAGATTACCACCTCTCATTGCCAACTCACATGATTTTGGTTTTTCAAAACTTTTATTGTGTGCCTAGTGATACCAAGAACATAATTTCTGTATCTTGTTTAGATATGGATGGATTAATTTTCAAGTTTGGAAATAAGTATTGTCTCTTTTATAAGAAAAATGTATGTTATGGTATGGCACATTTAAATAATGGTTTGCATGTATTGAATTATGAAAACCAAGTGTTGGAAATCGATAACAAAACAAAATCACATGACTCATACATGACCTTGTTGTGGCATCACCGTCTCAGTCATGTAAATGAAAAGCGCTTGAAAAAACTCTACCAAGATGGCTATTAAACTCCACTGAGCTAAAACCACTTGATAGATGTCACACTTGTTTACAAGGAAAAATGACTAGGCTGCCTTTTGGTGGACAAGGTGAAAGGGCCACATAGCTTCTAGGATTGGTACACACGGATGTGTGTGGACCATTTCTAGTAGAAGATAGAGGTGGGTATTCTTACTTTATTACTTTTACTGATGATTTGAGTAGATATGGTTATTTCTACTTAATGAGGTATAAGTCAGAGTCCTTTGAGAAATTTTAGGAATTCAAGAATGAAGTGGAGAATCAGTTTGGTAAGAAGATAAAGAAACTTCAATCGGATTGAGGTAGAGAATATATGAACCAAGAGTTCATCGATCTTCTACGGGAGTCTGGGATTCTATCTCAGCTCAATCCTCCTTATACACCATAGTGGAATGGTGTTAGTGAGAGGATGAACCGCACCTTGTTGGACATGGTGAGGTCGATAATGAGTCATGCAGATCTTCCATTATCCTTTTGGGGATATTCATTACAAAATTCATCATACACATTAAACTGAGTACTAACTAAGGCGGAAAATGGAATTCCATTCGAGTTATGGAATGGAAGGAAAACCACTTTGTCGCACACATGTGTATGGGGATGCGAGGCATTTGTTAAGGCATTCTCAGGCAACAAACTAGCACCCCGGGGAACGAAGTGTATCTTTTTAAGATATCCTAAGGAAACGAAAGGATATTACCTGTATAACCCTCAAGAAAAGAAAGTGAATATCTCTAGACAATCAATCTTTCTTGAGGGGGAGAACATCCTCAAGAAGGATAGTGGGAGAAAGATTGACTTCGATGATGTTGATTCTCAAGATATACAGGAGTTGATACAGGAAGAAGTTCCACAGGTCCCCGTGGAAGAGGTTCCAGAAACACAAGTACTGTGTAGGAACTCAAGAGAGTTAAAGGAACCAGAGAGATTTGGTTTCCTAGTCACCGAGGATGGTGAATAATTATTGTTGGAAAATGATGAACCTCTCTCCTATAAAGAAGCAGTAGAAAGCTCAGAAGCAACAAGATGGATAGAAGCTATGAATTTTGAGATGTATTCAATGTATCAGAACCAAGTCTTGGTTATGGTCGATGATCCAATTGATATAAATTCTGTTGGATGCAAATGGGTATTCAAGAGAAAACAGGACATGGATGGTCAAGTTAGAACCTATAAAGCAAGGCTAGTGGCTAAAGGATTCAGAAAACGTCAAGGAATTTACTATGATGAAACCTTCTCCCTAGTTTCCATGTTTAAATCCATAAGAATCAAACTTTCCATACCAGCTTACTATGACTATGAGATTTGGAATATGGATGTCAAAACAACATTCCTTAATGGGAACATTCAGGAAGATGTCTATATGACACAACTAGAAGGGTTTGTGACACCAGGTGAGGCCGAATGGGTTTGCAAGTTGCAGAAATCCATTTATGGATTAAAACAATCATCCAGGTCATGGAAAATTCGATTTGATGAAGCCATAAAAAATTTAGGTTCATTAAGAATGAATGTGAGCCATGTGATTATAAGAGGTTTAAAGGGAATGCGATCACTATCCTTGTAGTATATTTTGATGACATATTGCTTATTGGAAATGACATACCAGTCTTACAGTCAGTTAAGGATTGGTTGAACAAGTGTTTCTCCATGAAGGACTTGGGTGAAGTAGCCTACATTCTAGGGATCAAGATAATTTGTGATAGATCCAAGAGGTTTCTTGGACTAAGTTAGAGTACATACATTGACCAAATAATAAAGAGATTTAGTATGGAACAATCCAAGAGGGGATTGGTTCCAGTGTCACATGGCCTACATCTTTCTAAGAAAATTTGTCCTCAGACACAACAAGAGAAAGATATAATGAGTAAGATCCCATACGCTTCGACTATAGGATCCATCATGTATGCCATGTTATGTATGAGTCTTGATGCTTCCTATGCACTGAGCATGGTAGGAAGTTATCATCCAGATCTAGGAGAACAACATTGGACTGCTGTTAAGACTATCCTTAAGTATCTGAGAAGAACTAAGGATATGTTCCTGGTGTATGGAGGAGATGAGGAGCTTGTCATCAGAGGGTATACTGATGTTGGTTTTCAGATAGACCAGAATGATCTGAAGTCACAATCTAGATATGTTTTCTGTCTCAATGGAGGAGCTGTGGGATGGAAGAGTTCAAAGAAGCCAGTTTTCGCCGATTCAATAGCAGATTCCGAATATATAGCGGCTTCTGATGTAGCCAAGGAAGCCGTATGGATTCGGAACATTGTCCAGGGGCATGATGTGGTGCCTAGTAGTAAAGATCCCATTACATTGTATTGTGATAATACTACAGCGGTGGATCTTGCAAAATAACCAATGTCACATCAACAGACAAAGCACATACTCCGGAAGTATCACCTTATGAGGGATCTCTATCAAAGGGGTGAAGTTGTAGTGAGCAGAGTGTCCTTGGAAGAGAACATGGTGGACCCCATGACTAAAGGCCTATCTCACCAGAATCATGAATATCATGTGAGAGTTAGCTGGTTAAAGGTTGTTAGTAGTTGGCTCTAGTCCAAGTAATAGTTTGTTGGAGTTGGTTTCCTAGAACCATCTACTTTTTACCTTCTTCATTAATAAATCCTTATCACATCTTGATTGTTCTTCTGTGTGACAATGCATGTGATAATTTCCTGAGGACAGCTGTTACATTAAATCGTCATAGCAGATCCCTGCTATGATGAGAACCCAGAAGTGCCATAACACTGTTCTTGAATATACGTTCTATGGACAGATGATATTATTTGAGGGGCACAAATAATACAGGTCATTAGGGGTGAGGACTCATAAAACTTTGAGGCACTTTCTCATGGTGAGCGCCCTTGGTTATATCCAGGAGGATATTATGAGAACACGACCCGCTAGTAGGAAATCCAAATTTCATAGATTCATTGGATGTTCCAATCTACAGACATGTGTATTGGTCCTTATACTTTAAGATTATTATTATTGGGTATTACAACACGCACACTTAGATGTATTGAAGAAAACTATGATGACACACTGTTTGTAGTGAGTAAGGATACGTTGGGTGCATCATGAGTAATACTGAATTAATAGATAATGCAAGAAAGGATTTGTCCCTTCTGTTCCATAAGAGAAGTAGATATCTTATGCCCTTTGATGTAATTGATATAGCCTAAATAAGTCCATATCCATGGTAAAGTATGAGCGAGTTCAATTCCTGGATGTTAAAGAAAGAATAATCGAGCACATGGGTTGATGGAACTGGCATGCAACCCGCTTGATTTGAGATATCGTCACAAAGAGATTATATTACACGGTAAGCGTTTGTATGAGGTGGCACATCAATGCGACATTAAATTCTTTCTTTATGGGTGCCTTGGAATATTTATAGATGCTAACCTTGGAATTTAGGCAGGCTCTGCCTAATCCCACTAAGAAAGAGGCCTAGAGGGTCACACACTAAGTGTGTCCCTGTATCTTAGTTAAATATTAATTTAACAAGTTAAATAAATATTATTCCAGAATGTGGTTTAATAATTAATTAAGGATGACTGATTTCATTTATTTCGACACTAGTTATTCGAGAGAATATATTGTGGGTGAAATAATACATTTATTAGCGAGTAATGAAGTTACATTTATTGAAGAAATAAATAGCCATTACTCAAGGACTAATAAATGTGGTGGAGGAAATAGAGGAAAGTGGAAAATAAAAGTACATGCCGTGTATATTAAATATACACGATGTGTAGTTTTATGGAAAACGGGTACACGCCGTGTATTAATGATTACACGCCATGTAGTTTTTCCCGTTGGGATTTTGAGGATATAATATTGTTTTATTAAATGATATTTATTATAATCAGTGTGGGCCCATGTCAAGGAATTAATAATTCGACATGGTGGTTTTCAATAAGAGTTAATGAAATAATCAAAATGCGTAACACGTTTATTTATTGTAATAACTCTATAAACTCAAACCTGATTAAAAATATCCTCACAAGACCAACACTTTTCATCAATCATTGTGCACAATAATTCTACAGAATTATTTCAAGGCCGAAAGAACTCCTTCCTCCAAGAACACTCTCAAGACCGAGAGACCAAGGCGATCGAAGGCGGACATCGCAAGCGAAGGTTTTTCTGTGGTAGCACCCAGAGATCCCATCTGCATCATCTGGAGATACGTGGCACACCTGTGGATCACTGCTAGAGGAATGCTACACTTGGATTCTACGATGCAACGACGGATCACAAGATCATGACCAGAGACATAAACGAAGAAAGAATTTCACCTAGGTAACTCTTGTGAATTAATAAAATTAATTATAACCAACATATGATGATCTTATCTCTATGGTTCTGAGATTCCCTCTTAATTTTTTCATTCTTAGTTCTATTCCTAAGATTTGGAATTTTAAATCATGACAGATCTCGGATTGAAGGTTGTTTAACGTTAAAATTAAAGTTGGGAAAACCCACCAATGTTCTTCCACTGTGCTCGAAACCTATAGTAGACGGCCGTGTAACAAACAACACGGGACAGGGGAAGCTTGTTTAGTACACACCACGTATGTCTTGAACATGCCGTGTAGTGTTGCCTTGGGAGAGCCGTGTGGCTTTACCGTGTATATGGACTTGGGCAGGGAAGATAATTCAAGTACACGCCGTGTGTTGGGACAACATGCCATGCATTTGGGGTGTTACACGACCAGTTTAGGTAGAAGTACACACACATGTAAATGAGTAAAGGGAACATTCCGTGTAGTCTTTATACACACACCGTGTAGTCATGTTTTGTAATTTGGAATGCTTTCTTACCCTATTCCCTTCTTACGATCCTAGTTTTCAGTCCCCGGTAATGTGATCTAAAGTGTGCTTTGACCTTTTAGAGTCATGGCACTGAGATGTCCTCCGGTTGCACGCCAGTTGCCAGGAGGTGATCAGACACCAGATATGGCTGATCAGGGACTTCCCGCAGATCCTCCTGTTGTGCCACCCTTGGCACCAACAGTGATACCAGCTATAGGTTCCAATGTGAATTTTAGGGAATGTTTTCTTATGATGATGCAGAACTTCCCAAGAGATCTACCTTCTACCACATCAATGGCTGACTAGACACAGTTTTCCAGTAGTAGCATCCTCCCATATTCTCAGGGGAAGGAGGACCTCAAGCTGTAGAGTCATGGATAAAAGCCATGAGGACGATCTTCATGCATCTAGAGATGCCTCCAGAAAGGCGGGTCAAGGTTTCTACCTACATGCTACGAGTCTCGTCCAAGAGGTGGTGGGAGGTGATCTCACAGGCGGGTCATCAGCAGGTTATGGCGTGGGAGGAGTTTCAGCGCGTCTTTTATAACTACTTCTATCCGAAGACCCCGAGGGCCGACCGAGCCCATGAATTCATGAGCCTAGAGTAGGGTACTCTTTCTATCATGGATTACTCCTCTCGTTTCACTGAGCTTCAGTGTTTCACACCCCTCCAGAGCGCAGATGGATTGTTCTTGGAAAGGAAGTTTGTGGTTGACCTCGGATGGGAGATCTGCTCACATGTGAATATCTTCAGGCTGACTTATATCACTTAAATCATCAACCAGGCACTGATTGCAGATCACAATTTGAGAGATTCCAGAGCTGAGAGCCAGGGCGGTTCCGCTTCCAGAGTTAGTTCTTCTCCAGCTGACAGCATGAAGTGCCTTAGGGAGTCTACGCGCGGTGATCTGAGATAGTGAGACACATCTTCAGGTAGCTAGGTGGTACGATACTAGTGTGGAAGGGCTGGACATAAGAGACCGCCGTGCCAGAGAGACCCAATAGAGTGCCGATCATGCGGCAAGATGAGTCACCTTCAACGATTCTGTCATGTTTTCTCACGAGTAGCTGGTGACAGGGGTTCTTCCATGACTCATCATTCAAGAGCAGCGCCACCAGTTTCTCACCAGTTTAGGAACTGGAGTTCTTCCGGCTATTCATGCCAAGGTGGAGGCTGTTGCCGGGGTGGTCAGTCGCCAGTATATCAGCGACAACAGGGCAGATTAGCTCAGAGTAGTCAGGCAGGGCCACCGGGCCATGGTACATGCCATGATTTTGTAGTGGAGCAGACCCAGCCGGAGCAGGATCCCGGACCCTCTACAGTTTGAGGTACGATCTTAGTAGCCTCAGTTTTATCTTCTACTCTTTTCGATATAGGGGCTTCCCATTTCTTTATCTCTATTTCTGTTGTGGAGAGCCTTGGGCTCTGTATCTTTTCCTCTACCGATATCTTGACGTTAGACACACCGTTGGGGGTTAGGACAACTAGTGTACGTCAGTGTAGGGAGTACCCTCTAGAGGTTGCAGGGTGTCACTTCTTATGGTACCTCTATGTCCTAGAGATGACAGGCTATGATGTAATCCTCAAGACGGATTTGTTGGTTCCCTTCCAGGAAGTCATCGATGGATATCACTGTAGGGTGAGTTTCATATCACCAGAGGGTGGATCTTTTCTTCATCAGTGCGAGTGCGATGTCCAGGAGAGTACATCAGGACCCAAGCATCATGGGCTAGGTGGTGTTACGACTTAGATTTTCAGTATATATTTGGATGAACAAGGGACTTCGCAGTTAGACATTCCTCCAGTGGTGGTTCATTTCAGGGATGTCTGTCCAGAGGACTTTTCAGGTTTGCCTCCAATGCATGAGGTATACTTTTCTATTGATCTTGTGCCAGGAGCATAACCTGTGTCCATTACTCATTATAGGATGTCTACACCCGAGTTATAGGAGCTCAAGAAGTTGTTGGAGGAGTTATATGCAAAGGGTTTCATCTGACCCTGTACTTCTCCTTGGGGCTCTTCTTTCCTATTTGCGAAGAAGGCAAATGACACCATTAGGTTTTTTTTGTGGATTCTCGGAAGATGAACTAGTTGACGGTCAAGAATCAATATCCGTTTCCTAGGATTGATGACCCCTTTGATCAGCTTCAAGGAGCCCGGCTATTCTCGATGATCGATTTGTGGTCTGGTTATCATCAGTTGCGAGTTAGAACATCAGATATACCTCTTACAGCCTTCAAGAGAAGGTATAATCTATATGACTGTATGGTTATGCCATTCGGCCTCACGAACGCACCTGCAGTTTTCATGGAACTGATGAACTGAGTGTTCCATCCATACTTAGACTCTTTCTTGGTGGTCTTCATGGAAGATATCTTGATGTACTCTCACACTCGACACTGAGAGAGCATAAGTTATATTCTAAACTCTCGAAATTACACTTTTGGATGGACCAGATTCACTTTTTGGGTGACGTTATATCAGAGATAGGAGTATCAGTAGACCTAGAGAAAGTGAGAGCAGTAGTTTCCTGGGAGTAGCTGAAGAACGTCTTTGAGGTGTGGAGTTTTCTAGGGATGTCTGGATACTACAGACATTTCATATAGGACTTTTCATGCTTAGCAGCACCGTTGACAGGTTTGACCAAGAAAGTGGCGAAGATAATATGGTTAGATTCTTGAGAGTCAGCCTTTCAGGTCCTGAAAGGGAGGTTGACTTCAGCACCGATACTAGTCTTGCCAGAGATGGGAAGAGCTACACTGTATACTGGGATTCCTTAGGTATGGGGTTGAGATTTGTACTTATACAGGGAGATGGAGTCGTCACGTATGGGTCTCAGCAGTTGAGGCCACATGAGGGGAACTACCCGACACATGATATCGATCTAGCGGTAGTTGTTCATGTCTTACGCTGTTGGAGACATTATATTCTGGGAGAGCACATTGTGTTTTTCACTGACCACAAAAGTATTAAGTAAATCTTTACCCAGTGTGATCTGAATCTGAGACAACGTAGGTGGGTTGAGTATCTTCAGTCCTTTGACATTGATCTTTCCTATACGTCGGGAAAGGGCAACGCAGTGGATGATGCGTTGAGCAAGAGGACTCAGATACATGCAGTTCAAGAGGCCAGAAGGGAGTGGCAGCTTATGGCTATGTTATCTGAGATTCATTTGGAGGTGCACGACAGACCTGGGCAGACTTTTCTA
This sequence comes from Viscum album, assembly GCA_963277665.1. NCBI lineage: Eukaryota > Viridiplantae > Streptophyta > Magnoliopsida > Santalales > Viscaceae > Viscum > Viscum album. The sequence continues at coordinate 164,705,856 of OY728144.1, forward strand.
TCTTCTGTATCTGTTTCCTCTACACTTCTTGATCGGGTACGAATGAGGTAGATATCAGATTCAGAAGGCCTAGTCCTATGGGAAAGGGTGTCTGGAGAGGACCCTATTCCTGGATGGACAGTATGCAAGGATGATATCTTTCATTTCCAGGGATGCGTATGGGTGCCAACAGATATACGTGAGGAGATGATGCGAGAATTTCATACCTCAGTTTGGGAAGTTCATCCTGGCATCACCAATATGTATCATGATCTACACCACCAGTATTGGTGTCCAGGTATGAAGAAATATGTTGCTGGTTTTTTCATGAGGTGTTCCACTTGTCAGCAGGTGCAGGCAGAACATCAGTGACCATCATGCCTTTTACAGAAGTTACCTATTCCTATGTGGAAGTGGAATGACGTCACGATGGACTTTGTGACCGGTTTTCCAAGATCACCTCGAGGGAATGATGAAGTATGGGTTGTCATTGACAGACTCACGATGTTTGCTCACTTCTTTCTGATCAAGAAGACCTTCAGTGTTGAGGAGATGGGATGGTTGTTCATCCAATAGATTGTACATCGGCATGGAGTTTCACACTCCATTGTTTCAGACAGGGATGCATGTTTTACTTCTCGGTTCTGGAAGGGGTTTCAGAAGGATTTGGGTACACAACTACTTTTGAGTAGGTCATACCATCCCCAGATAGATGGTTAGTCTGAGCGTACGATTCAGGTGCTTGAGAATATGATCCGAGCATGAATTATAGATTTTGAAGGTTCTTGGGAGAAGCATATACCTCTTCTGGAGGTCGCCTACAAAAACACTTTTCAGGCGACTATTCAGATTGAACCTTATGAGGCTCTGTACGGTTGGCCATGATGATCCCATTTATGCTGGCTGGAGGTGGGAGAGGCAGCTTTGTTGGGACCTCATCTTGTTCAGGAGACCTCAGAGCAGATAAAGTTGATTTTGAAGATGATGGATGCAGTGTAGTCTCGACAAAATTCTTATGCTGATCAGCAGAGACGACCTCTGAAGTTTGAGGTTGGGGATCAGGTTTTACTAAGTGTCGCACCGAGGTTGGGACATAAGAGGATTCAGAGACAGGGTAAGCTTTCACCCAGGTACGTCGGGCTATTTGAGGTGTTGGTGAGAGTTGGGCCAGTTGAATATCGATTGTAGTTACCTCAGAGGTACCAGGATATGAACAAAGTCTTCCATGTCGCTCAGCTCTGACGTTACTTTTCAGACCCGTCTCATGTCTTTAAACCTGAGGAGGTTGACCTCGAAGTGGATGCATCGTTTGAGGAGCATCCTATCCGGATTGTCGATCGCAGTATGAAGGTTATCTGTGGGTAGTCTGTTCCTTTGATACGGGTGCTATGGCAGCATGGGCGAGTATAGGACGAGACTTGGGAGAGGGAGGCCGATGTACGATCGTAGTGGCTGGAGATGTTCGGGGTTTCTTCTTCTATGCCTCGCTAGGGAAATTTAGGGACAAATTTCTTTAAGGGGGGAAGTTTGTAAGAACCCTTACCTTCTTTTTAGGTATTTTTTTACTTTTTCTAGAGTTTTTGAGAAAATAGGAGTTTCTGGAAATTTTTTGGTACACGCTGTGTACTTTATGAGTACTCACCGTGTACTTTGTTGCTGCTCGAGGCCGTGTGCTAACCGTGTCATGGCCATAGACACTGCCATGTAAGGGTGACATGGAGGCTGCCTAAAGTGGAGTACGGAAAAGCCTATTACATGCCGTGTACTCTAAATGTACACGCCATGTGCTTTTTTTCACTAAACGCACTGGGGTTGCGTTTTAACCCCTGGAACGTCTTCTTCTATTGTTTCTTCTACCGAGAGAATCCGTACGGATGAAGATCTTCGACGAACCCCCGATCCTCCATTCGTTCTCTGAATCAACCGCCGTCGATTGCGTTGGAATCGTAGCGGTAATATCTTCCTTCTCCTAGTGCTTCATTTACCAATTCCCCATATTTCTCGAGTTATCATGGGTTGAGAGTTTTGGACGTTTTCTTAGATCCATGACATTCCAAGGAGATTCAACCTTCTAGGTTTGGGTATATCAATCTCCAAACATCGAGGTAGGTGGTTTGTACCTTTCTGTAGGAATTATTTCAGTATTTATGTATCTTCCACTAATACCCTTGAACGGAGTATTGCGTGTTTCCTATTTAGCCCTAATTGTTTCCTTCTTTGCTTATATGCTTGAGTATAGGTTGTTATTTGTGAATAGGGTAATTTACTGTGATTTGGATGCTTTGCCTATGCATGTTTTCCTGTTCATGACCGTTGGTCTAGTTTTTCCTGTTAGGGTATTTCCAGTTCCATGCCTAGTTGTAGGATGGTATCACTATTATTCCAGGATGATATGATGTAGAATGTTAGCCAAGTAGTTCTTGAGGTTTACTTTGGCCGTTATGTGATGCTATACTTGTTGATTTTTACACAGGTCTGTGAGAACCTAGTGTAGTAGACCATAGAGAGAATGGGCGTAAGGGCTTCTCCAGAGTGTCTTTAATTTACGATGTGAGACCATAGGGGGAATTGATGTTGAGTTCCTCCTCAGAGGTCTATAGTTCCTTGAAATGGGCCACAGGGGGAATGAGATGTTGAGTGCTTCCCTAGAGCGCCTTTAGTATGATACGAGAGTATAGAGGGAATTAACGGTGAGTGCTTCCTCATAGAGTCTATTCTTTAGCTGAACCAGAGGGGTGAGGTTGTGTGTGCCTCCTAGAGGGTTACTATACTTGTAGGTTGAACCATAGGGGTTAGGCTCTGAGAAATACCAAGAGGTTACCCGTTTTTCTTTCTTTCTTGCGTGACTTCTTACTTGTTTTTAAGTTATATGCTAGAAACTGTGGATTTTTTGCGGTTTAGTACTTTACTGTTTACTACTTTATGTACTTTTACCTGCCATATATTCAATGAGTGTTAGGCATAGATCTTTGGGTGGTTTTCTACTGGGACATTGTCTCACACCCTGTTTGGGCCATGATTTTTTGTCCAAACAGATTATATTGTTGCAGGTATAGATAAGGGCATGTGCCCTTATACTTAATGTCTTTGATTGCACTGAAGCTAGAGAGCATGAGACCAAGCTGAGGCTTGCGATGCTGAGGAGTTGCTCATCTGTTGTTTTTATTTTGTACTTTGGTTTAGTACCGTATTCAGCATTGTGACTTGTTTGGATATGTTCGTAGACTTGTATGTATCATGCATCATTTACATATACTTCTGCTCCAGTTGTTTGTTTATTAGTCTTCCGCTGCTATTGTTGTTGGATATTTACTGCTTTCGTTGTTTAATGTATTTGTGTACTTTCGCTCTGTACTCTACCTATGAGGGCATAGTTTCCCCACTATCACACCCAAGGCCCTCGCTGCTAGTCAGCAACCTCTGACATTTAGGGAAATGCGCTTGAGGCCATGTGACCAACCGGGTACGGGGTGCGTCTTGGTGGCTTCCAGAACTGGGATGTTATAGAGAGTCTCCAATCTCCATTTCAACCTTGAGGGTACAATGAAAAATATCCTCCTAATAGTCGATGTCTCACATCCAAAATTCTTTGCGTAGACTCGTCTTTAGTCCACTAAGGAAGTAATCCACCTTACTTTCAGTGTTCATTAAAAATCTAGATGCATACCTTTTAAGCCTTGTTAATTTTTCTTCATACACCCTACTGGACTCATATTCTTTCTTCTTGAGTTTGAAGAATTCTATTTCCATATAGAGATGAAGGGTTTGAGGAAAATATTTATTGAAAAACATCCTTTGAATTAATCCCAATCCAAGGAATCAATTACCGCTTGGGTATTTTTATTCTTTATCAGTGTCTACCACCGATCCACTTCCCCATCAAAATGATAGACTGCCAGTACAACTTTCTTTTCTTCCTTGCACTAGAGGATGGATAATATATTTTCAATAGAGTCAATCCACTGTTCCATGAGGAGGCGATCATAAGATCTGCTAAACATGGGAGGCCTTTTCTGTTTGAAGGATTCTGTGGGAAATTTTTGTTTCCTTATAGGAGGAGGGAATTACAAATGATTCAAGTAATTATTCATAAATCGATCTAGTTGAGCAAGTTCTATCATGATGTTTTGAGCACCCATTCCCATCATATCTGACACATCATTTGGGTAATATTTTTATTTCCTATCACATTGGTTGTTGGAACATGTTCATACATTTCTAGCCACCAACTAAGAAAAAGAATGTACAATTAGAGGACTTGAATACTTAGCTATTGATAATGAAAAGATAACTTTAAACTTAAGAGGATAAATTTTTAAAGGAGAATTATATCCTAACCTATAATTACTTCGGTTTAAATCTAGGTTATCCTCGATCTATTTCTTAAATTATATTCGTATGTGATTTGTTTTATTCCCTTCAAAATGGTTTGTATTAAGCTCATGGATTCACCAAATAATATCTCCAGAGAGTGTCAAACCAAGATTACAACAAGGCCCATTTTCGTGTACGAGGATACCCTAGGTCAGGCCTGAAGATCCTTGTTAGAGTTTTCACTCCTAGGTACATCTGTGATAGGTTCACCTCTATCGGTTTGTATCCAAACAACGATGTATTTTCTTGATAAACCACTTACTCTATACTTACCAAACTTTATGGATGTTTTCTTATTCTTATTATCATACTTAAGGTTATCACTATGGTGCTCTATTCCTAATCCCCAAATATCTAGACCATCCTCTGATACAAAATATATCAACTCTAACCTTTTACATATAACATTACTTGATTTTAAGCATAATTATACATCAGAGTACATGTTATGTATCGTAAAATCTAGTGTCTTGGAAGACAAGGTACATAATAAAATATTAATAACAAATACTTTTTATTTACAATTTATAATGAGAACCAATCTTCAATTGTGCTCATACATCTTCATAGGGTAACCTGGGGAACACATGAATAAAAGGATGTGCTAAAAATCCCAGTAAGGGAGTATACATAATAATAAAGCTTTATCACATGGGTTAGAGGGAATGAAATAATCATATAAAACACTACTACAAAATAAGGCTATATCCACGGACCTATAGCCACCGTTTTATAGGTCTGTGGCTATAGACAATTTATAGCCATGGTTTTATTAAAAAATCGTGCCTACAATTTGCCGTCCCCTTTTTTCCCCCAAAATCTATCGGGCTCCTCCTCCGTTCTCCCGATCAGTGACCCTCCTGCCCTCACGATTCCTCCTCCCCCGCGATCTCCTCATCGCCACGCCCTCCTTTTTATCGTTAACTCCTCCTCGCCATGCCCTCCTCCTCCCTGATGCCTCCTCGCTGCACCCTCCTCGTCACCGGGACCCTCCTTCCTGACGCCTCCTCGTCGCGCCCTCCTCATCGCCGCAACCCTCCTCCCCGATGCCTCCTCACCGCGACCCTCCTCCTCGACGCCGTTCTTCCAACGCCTCCGCGTTGCGACCCTCCTGCTCACCGAGGCCCTCCTCCCCGATGCCTCCTCCCCAACGACTCTCTTCTGAAGCCGAGGTCGACACCCCCATCGCCCTCCCTGACACCTTTTCAACAGAAACCCTCAAAACCCTCAAAACCCTCGACTCCTCCTCGCTGTGACCCTCCTCACCCCGACCCTCCTCCAGCGAAGCTGCTCCGATAGTGTTTATTTGTGGGTAATTTTTCTTGGTAGTTTGGGTGTGGTGATTGGATCTTATCTCTTTTATTCATCCTTTCAATGTTTCATCGCATTTTCTCATCATTGAGATATGTGATTCAATCATTTCCCTTTCCTAATCATTCCATTGATGTTTATTATTTTAAATAATATTAAAATATGTTTCTCATACTTGTAGTACATTTTAATTGCACTTTATGAAGTTTTAATGATGGAAAAAACTAGTGTGTGTAGTTTTTATTGGTGTTTTTTAATTTAAATACTTGGTATGCACACTAATTGTTTTTTATAAATGTTAATTGTTTCTTTAAAAATAAATTTTATATTCTGAATGGTGCGATTCCATGATTTTTTTATGATAACATTTTTAGGTTGTGTGTTTTCCATTGGATGTGTGGAATGGTTATTTTTATAGCATGTCCCATATGTGTGGTTTGTTTTGTCAGTTTGAGAACATGTGGTGTTTCTTTGATATTGATTTTTTGAGATCTACATTGATTCTTGTGGTGTACCATTTTATGTGTGAACATATATGGGTATATCGAGTGGACACATGGATGATCCAAAAATGATAATGTTCATGGAACAATCTTCTAAAACCAAAAACCTGGATTTTAAAACACTTATCCTCCCCTCTTATTCCCTCCCTCATTTAAACACATGAAATTTTACTAAATGCATCGCTGTCTCAAACAACTCAAATGTTGTTTTATGTGTCATCCATGAAATCATGGCCTATCTAGTTCTTTGGAAAGAATGGTTGGTTTCTAAATGTAATGAAATACCATCTTATACATGTGGTTATATTATGTACAATTTATCTTGGATCAAAACTGGAGCTTGTATCAAAGAAACTATCATCAATTCACCCATTTTAAAATATATTCTTTCATTTATTTTAATTTTTTTATAGCCCACAAATTATTACCTGTTTAAACCTCCAACTTTTCCAAAATGTCCATGAAGTTTTATTGAGAAATATAACTCACTATTTTACTAGAGCTTGTATTATTTCTTAATTTCTTTATGGGACTTACATGTTTTTTTCACCATCGATATATGGAATCATTAGAGGTATTTAGATAATAATAATTTTAACAATATATTGATTGGTTTTAATTTGATAATTGTTATTCATCTTAAATTCATTATTCTGTTGGACAGTGACTAAAATTTTAATGAGTTAATAAATTATTTTATTATAGAACATAGCATGGAGAGCTCACAAATAGTAACATACATTTTTTTGAGTTATCTAGTTTAAAGGAAGTTGTATTATTTTTTCATTAGTTGGGAAAAATAGGGAAGGACCAAAGAAGGTGAGACCAAATTTTCAAAACTTGTAAAATAACTAATCCATGATTTTGAATTTTTCTTCATTCATGTAAAATAATTTTTTTGAATTAATTAACATTAGGGTGGACTTTTTTTATTAACTGACTCACTGGGGCCCACCTAGCTAGTGGTAAGATGAGTGTGACACCACAAGCCCACCTTTAATTGGTTAGGGGTTAGTGACCATCCATTAGTAGGCATAACACACACAAGGTTGTCCTTAGACTATGGTACCTGTACACATGAAAATAATAAATGGGAAAATAAAATCCTACAAAAACAGATAAAAAAGACTAACTTGTTATGAGGGATGAGACTACTGACATATGTCACAACCTACCATGAACCATGGTCTATCTAGATCACTATCTTATATCTTCTCCTGGTCCTCATAGGATTCCTTCAAAAGGAATATTGTCTACATAAGACACGAAAAATATGGGTAGATGCCATGCAGTGTTTAGTATAACAATGATCAATAGAAGAATCCAAAATCAATAAACAATTGGCATTTGGAGAGTAGTTATCTCATCATCACATAGACAAATCATTACAAATATGAGATATAGAAATAGGAACAATAAACTAGATATACTCATAAAATAAAAAATGCCTCAATGGCATATTAACCATTATTTTATCCATAAGATTCTTCTCAAGGATACAATTTAACACTCTTCTGGTTACACTCACAACATGATATATGCTTTCACTGATGGTGCATTCCCAAGAGGTCATGCTCATCAGAACTCACCAAATATGTACTCAATGTAACTCTGAAGGTCTCGATACATAGATAGGGGATCTCTCCAAGGGCATCTGGGGTATACCATACCATAACTAGAATATCCCACTAAGTATGGGATTGTACACATAGATAAGTTGGTAATAATGATTCCACAAAACCCACCTAGATAAATAGAAAAAATTATAGAGGATCACACCCCGGGTCACACAGAGGGATTCCGAAACACTATCTGAAACTAATCCCACATAGGAGATCACAATCCTATTATTAGGATGTAATACCAAAATTTACCCTCCTGGGGATGACCAAGGGGAACACACACAAGTTAATATAGTCCATTGTTGTATCTCATCTTCATATAATTAATCGACCTTCCAATTATATAATCTTAATATTCTAACAATAATGTAGAAATATATTCTTTCTTCTAGTTATTATTCTCATCTTTTTACCATTGTAATTCTTCGCCAATTATTTAATATTAATGCTTGGTATATGATATGGTTTATATTTTCAAAATGTCTCTAAATTTCAATAAATCTTTGTAAATTTAATACAAAACATCACAACTCATTATGAATTAACCCAAACACTTTTGGGAATTGATTATTATTATCTCTTAGATTTCATATAAACTCTTTTTTACTATAATCAATCGACATTCTTGGAACTTATGTATGACTATTTGTGAATTTTTATAATTTAAGACTTTTATGAATTCCCTAAACCATAATTTTTATATATTTGTTATGATTTTTTTTATAAATTTGTTATTGATGATTACTTAATATCTTATGAAACAATAAATATAATGTTAAGTCATTTTCTAGATTATTTATTTAATGTATGTTTATCTGCCTCAGAATGGATAGATACTGGATGTACAACATTGATCGGATCACTGATGAATTTCAGAAGGTGTTACAATATTTTTTGGACTTTGCATTCACTAATGATTCAGATGGCGGATTGATTCGATGCCCGCGTTTTGATTGTGTTGGAATACCTTGGTTACCTCATGAGGAAGTGAGTTACCATATCACTAAAAGTGGTTTCAAGAAAAATTATCATGTGTGGTATCACAATGGAGAAAAATCTCAAGTGTTAAATGACATCGATTCAGCGAAAAATATTGGTATGAAAAATATGATTTATGATCGGTTTCCTTTTGTTTCTAAAGCTATCTCCTCATGTAGACCAGCGCAAGAGAAAATGAATATAGGAACACAGTTCTAATCTATTAATCAGGATGATGATGTTGAGAGTGTTAGAAAGCTGATGGAAGATGAAAATACCCCAGTATATTAAGCATGTGAAAAAATGAGCAAACATGAGTTTTTAATTCGATTATATCATGGGAAAATAATGTATGGATTTATTAATACTGTGGTCGACTACCTCCTTACATTTATTAAGGATTTACTGCCTAATGATTCATGTATTCCAGAAAATGATTACATGGCATCAAGGTTGGTTGAAAAATTTGGATTTTCATCTAGTTAGATTCATTCTTGTCTCAAATATTGTTGTTTGTTCTGGAAGGAGAATCCAGACGTGAGTCAGTGCAAACACTGTGTCACATCAAGGTGGAAGACTAATAAATACGGATTTCAATCTTGCATACCATAGAAAGGGATGTGGCACTTCCCTTTAATTCCCAGGCTTCAAAATTTTTTTATGTCAGAACAAATGGAAAAGAATATAAGATGGGATGCAGATGAAAGAAATAAGGATAACGATGAAATAGTGCATCTTGTAGATGGGTTGACTTGGAAGAAATTTGATAGGTTACATCCTGATTTTTCAGCTGATCCACGAAATTTTAGATTGGGATTATCTTGTGATGGTTTCAACCCATTTCACCAAATGCATACTGCACACAATACTTGTCCTGTTTTCATTCACATTTATAACTTTACTTCATGGATGTGTATGAAGAATCCATTCACTATCCTGAGTATATTGATATCTAGACCCAGTGATCCTGGAAATGATATTGATATATACTTTCATCCATTAATAGCGGAGTGAAATGAGCTTTGGATTGTTGGTGCACAAGCGTATGATGCATTCAGAAAGTAGTACTTTATGTTTCGTGCAGCTTTATTATGGAGAATAAATGATTTCCCTGCCTACAGAATGATTTCTTGTTGGAGTACTAAAGGGAAATTATCCTGTCCTATTTGTATGAAAAATACAAGTTTCCGAAGATTAAAGTTTCGACGAACTTTCAGCTTCATAGGGCATCGAAGTTTTCTACCAATGGATCATCCATATAGGAAAAATATGAGATAGTTCGATAATTTCATTGAGATAGATGAGACACATCAACGAATGTCAGGGACTGATATTGTTAAAGAACTTGATGATTTGAATTATGTTCTTGGCAAAAGTCAATCAAATATCAGAAAGCGAAAGCATGCTAATTCGAATTCCAATAGAAATTGGAGAAAGAAAAGCATATTCCTTGAGTTTCCGTATTGGTCATCAAATTTATTACGTCATTGTTCGGATGTAATGCATATCAAGAAAAAAATTTGTGAGATGTTACTTGTTACTATTTCAAATGTCAAAGGCAAAAAAAAAGACGATTTGTGGTGTCGTCGTGATTTGATGGATTGGGGTATAAGAGAAAGACTTCATCCTGAGTTAATTGGTCAAAATAAGTGGAAATTCCCTGTTGCCTATTATTCGATGACAAATGTGGAGAAAAAATAATTTCTTCAGGTCTTGGAAAGTTTGAGTGTTCCAGATGGTTAGTCAAGTAATATTTTGAAAAGGGTGAATACACAAGATGTGAAACTCAAATCTCTTTAAACCCATGATTACCATGTCTTGTTACATGAGTTGATTCCCATTTCCATTAGCCATTTACTTTCACATAATGTTAGAGTTGTGGTGATTAATTTATGTAAATTTTATCTAGATATTTGTGCCAAAAGATTGAGCAGAAGTGTTGTTCAGAAATTGCAGAGAGATGCACTGATTATTCTTTGCGACTTGAAGAAAATTTTCCCACCATCTTTTTTCACGTGTATATTACATTTGACTGTGCATCTTCCCACGAAAGTTCTCTTTGGTGGTCCTGTTTCGAGTCGGTGGATGTATCCTACCGAAATAATGATGTTTACATTGAAATCTTATGTGAGAAAAAAATATCATCCTGAAGGCTCTATTGTGAAATGCTATTTAGCACAAGAATGAATGGATTTTTGTTCATCGTACTTGGCTAACTCAATACGAGGTCTAATCGACTAATGAGAACTGAATATGAGCAATATAATCCCATTGAGCCTGCATTTCCTTCACTACCCAAAATATGGGGGATATCTGGATCGTACTCATTGTGTACTTTAAGCAGGGAAGAGTGGGAAATGGAACATCTCACAGTATTATTCAACTATGGTGTGCCTGATGATTATATCAAGTAAGTAAACTAATAAATATGTATTTTCTTCATTGTGTTATTTCTTTATATCCTCTGACATTTTAATTCTTTCATATCTATAGAGAACATTTAGAAATTATAAAAAAGAGACATCGCTCTCTATCTTTTATGAGGAAGGAACTGTTGCACAGCAAAGAATTTGCTGCTTGGTTAAAGTAAAAGGTAATAGATTTATTTTTCTTCTTATCATAACATAATCACATGTCTCTGTTTAATATTATATGTTTGTATCTTTTAGGTTTTAACTCTACCAAAGATTTAAGTATCATATGAAATAAAAGCATTGTCCTTTGGTCCAAACGATGTGGTACGAGATTGTAAGTCAATGGTTGTCAATGGATTTAAATTTGTTATAAATAGTTGTGCAAAAAATGGCAACACAGCATGACGGTGTCACGATAAGCGCCCCAACATATTGTTATGCGAGTGCATTGGACAAAAAACCATGATCAGAAAATATATCATATTCCGGTGTTGTTGAAAGAATCATTTTATTAGATACTATGCACATGGTCATGTCGCAATGATGAAACGTAAGTGGTTTGATTCAATGACATGAAAAGGAATGCATATTGATAACTATGGATTTAGAGTGATTGATATGAACCGCCAGCTTCGTACCAATGAACCTTATATTCTTGCGTCACAAGTTAAACATGTTTTTTATGTAAGTTACCCGTTACAAACAAAATTTGGTGTTATTGTTGATGTTATTCCTAGAAATATTTTTGACAAAGGCATGGATGAAAATGATGTTTTAGATGAACCTGTCTGTATTTATTCGAATGTTGCATTGGATGATACAGATGATGTAATTTTTAGAACAGATTTTGAACCAGAAATTGTCACAGACCCCACATAGCGTTGACACATTTGTAAGTATTTAACTGATATTATCGCAATATTTTATTTGTTTTTTTAACTTCCATTCATGATAACAAAATAAATAGTATATTTTGTACCATTATCGAATATAAAACTATTAATAGCCTCGCCAATTTATTTTTAACCACTTCTCTAGTAAATATTGAACATAGAAAAGTCTTGATATTTTATCAATATAAATATCACACATGAAAATGTATCTCATGGTTTTATGATACAATTGTATTATTTAACATTTTTCATTATTTCTATTTATTTTAGAATATTATTTTAAATTTCCAGGTCAAAATGTCTGATTACGATGATACTAGAAGGAGTAGAAGAATATCGAGAAACGATCAACATAGGTCTCCTCCTGGAAACAATGTAAGTACAAATTATGTTTGAATATTATGGTCTTTCATATTATTTATCTTGTTATCATTCATTTTAATTTATCATCTATGTTATTTTAGGACATATCGTCGAGGAGATGCTTGGATTATGCCACTGAGGATGATATTGTGGTGGGGGGTACTGATTCTACAGGTCAGCCTACTACTACACCACTTGAGACACTAGGAGGCCATCCTCCCATTATACCACCTCCATATTATCCATACCCACCTTTTTCGTATCCCTTTTTGCCCGCACCCACATTGGATGGTAGTTGTCAGACTCCCATCCCTCATTTTCCATTCCCACCATCCACTGTACAAGGCACTGTGCCCCCATATATCCCACTGCCATATCCATATCCATATCCATATCCACCCTTATCTGTACAGGGTTATCCATCAGTTTTTCTACCTCCATCAGTACACTTTGCATCTACTATACATAGTACTCCTATAGAAATCTCGCCTACCATGGAGGCTGCCACCCCTCCAGACGCAACACTTCAGGGGTCAGCAGATCCCCCATCTACTGGTATTTGTTTAAACATTACTGTTAATAATTAATGATAAATTCATATATATTATTTTCTTTTATTTTTGGTTTCATGATTAGATCCAGCCTCTACCAGATGACGAGGCTGCAAAAAAAATTCATGAGGTTTGGAATCAGCACATGCAAATCATAGTTGATTACAATGAGGACAATTCTATAATTAATAAAAATGGCACGAAATGTAAAAGTTTTATGGGAGCACTTTCTAGACACAACAATATCATTCCGGTTCAACCGATAAGTTGGAAGGCAGTTGGACAAACAATAAGGAAAAAGCCTGGGCAAAGATTTGGGTAAGTAATGTTAATCACCTTTTATATATATATATATATAAATTTATAATATTTTCTTAACAAATATTATGTCCATTACAGCTTCGATATTATTTTCCTGATGGACAAAATGCAAAGGTTGCACGGATAATTTATTTAGGTGAAATGTGGAGAGCTTACAAGTATGATTTATATCTTGGTTGGAAAAAGAGAGTTGGTACAGAGCATGAATAAGTACCGGTGATTTAAGATTTCCCAATATCACAATATAAAGAGATGACCAGCTATTGGAAGAGTCCAACATTTAAGGTGTTTGTTATATTTATATAAATATTCATTTATTTATTTGAAAACGATTTTAAATTACTTGTTTTATTTATGATAATGAATTTATATAATTATATTTTTATAGGAGAAATCAAACAGAAATAAAACAAACAAGAGTGGAATGAAACACATTTATACTCGCGGACACACTTCATTACCAGATCATGAGCAGACACATGTAATTTAACATTTAAAATATTTAGCTTTGTTTAGTGTAATTTTTTTAACTTCCAATTTTGATTTATTTCATTGTTTTTTTTCCAAAAAAGGCATCGAATATCAAGGGTCGTGTTCCTCACTCAACTTTGTTTTGTACAAGCCGCAAAAAGAAAGATGGTATTGTGCCAAATACAGACACCGAGAAGGCGATTGTAAGTATATTTCAATTTATTTGATTTTTACTGAATTTAATTCCTTATATTATTTTATCATTTTAGTTTATGTTATATATCAATCAACCGAATGATTTAGAGGAATTTCTAGAAAAATAACCTGACAATTTGGGCCCAAACGTTCATCTACATCAGGTATTAGGAGATGAACATAAGTGTAGAGTGCGTTGTCGACCTGGGAAGAAGATTGTACCATCTTGATACTGGTCTACTAAAATTTCTTCAAGTACCGGTTCTGGTTTGGTCATAGTGGAACAAATTAATGCCGCAATCAAAGAAGCAAGTCAAAAATCAGAACAGGCGATAACTACAAATATGATGAAATTTATGCCTGTCCTTTCATCTACACTTCCACCAGAATCAGCTGCAACGGTTGATGCCTTTTTGATGTCGATGCGTTCTGCTAATATATATTCTTCTATCGGTGCCGGAGCCGGACCTAGTGCTGGACCCGGTGTTGGTGACGGTTCGGATGCAGATGCTGATGATGATGTTGGTGGTGTGAGAGGTGGTGATGGTGTTTCTGTAGGAGGTGTGGATGAGGGTTATCATGATTCTGATGATACTGATATTGAGACTCACTTTTGATGTAAATTGTATTTTTGGATTGGTAATGTATGACGAGTTCCATGCATCTGATTACACTTCTTTTTTGATCAATATCATTAATATTTACCATATCTTATTGGGAATGAGAATGACTACTAACCTGTAGATCTACCTTAAGCTAACTATGTCTAGTATTAGATATAGCCATACCGCCATGACTTCTCAATCGATAAGCTTCTTTAACTACCTCAGTTAAAGCTATGTATTCATATTCTGTAGCTGAATGTGCAATAATAGATTACATATTTCAATTCTAGGAAATGAAACCTTCAAATTCAGCAAACACATTAATAGTTAAGGATTTACAATTTTCAACATTAACAGTATAGTTAGAATCTACCAAACCACAAATAATTTAAGTAGTATCCATATTTATACCACAGAATAAGGAAATATTAGAAGTAAAAGAAAGATACCTTAAGATCCACTTAAGGGAATACCATTATAGCTTCCCTGGAGTGCCCATGAACCATCATAGAGTGCAGATAGAAACTGGAAAAGCAGTTCTAGAGAAAGTCATAGAATACGCTTTGCAACCAACAATGATAGAATAAGTAATTCTAGACATAAATTCAATATCAACTTCAGTAGTAGGTGATTGATTCAAGGACAATTTAAAATTTTGTTCAAGAAAGAAATTAACAGGACTGAGAGATTCCAACATTTACCTATTTATAAATTTTAAAATATAATAATGCTATGATAGATAAATTAGTTTATGCATTGTATCCCAAATGATCCCTAATGATTTAAACACCTTGGATGTTCTTATCTACACCTAAGTCATTCATTTAAAACTTCATTTTCAATTGGGATTTAATAATAGAGATCATATTTATGTCTTTTAAAATTATGAGCATGTCATCAATATACAATAACAGGTAAATGATGTAGGTTTTTGTTTAGTTTAAATAAAATAAGGCATTATAATGAATTCTAATGAACTTGTTACCTAGAAAAAAATGAATCAAAATTGAAGCACCACTTCTATGGGGATTGTTTCAGGCCAGACCAAGATTTATTTAAATGGCATACTTTCTTTGGTTTGAACTCAGCAGCATAATCCTCAAGAGGCATCATAAAAATCTTTTCATTCAAATCACCAAGCTGGAAATCAGTTTTAACAACAAACTTCTCTATATGGAAGTCATTATAAGTTGAAAAATCTATCAAAAGATGAATGAAATAATGCTTAAGGAAAAAGGGAAAATAATTCATCATAATCAATTCCCTATCTTTGAAGGATTCCCTTGGAAACTAGCCTAGATTTTTATTTGATTTACATCCCACAGAGTTTTCCTCATTTCTTTCAAAGATCCATTTATAACCAATTAATTTGGAATTAGTTGGTTTTTTTACAAACATCCCATGTATGTTTCTTATTTATCTATTACATTTCTTCATTCATAGGAAATACCTACTTATTTGAGTCTTTTTCTTATAAGGAATACCTATGTGATTGAGGTTCATCATTAATAATATTTGAGGCCATATAAAAATACATATGAAGCCACAACATATTAGAAGAATCCGGCAGGAGGTCTGGGGACTCTCTTTTTCCTGTCATAGGTCAATTGATAACCGTTATGAGTTGTATAATTTTTAGAATCTAAATCTGAACTAGAAATATACATAGAATCAGTGTCATCAGTGGGATAAGGAGGTGGTGGAATAGGCAAATCCTCAGCCTAAAAATGATATTAGGGCTCATGTTCCACATCCTTATCATGGACTGGATCATTGTTGTCAGGGGTAGAAGTTTTGGTCTTAGGAAAAGGTTATTCATAAAAGACCACATATCTACTTATGAATCATTTCTCATATCCTAGATTATGTACCCTGAGTTTTTATCCCTTAACTTCATCAAGATAACCAATGAATATGTATTTAAGTGCACTTGATTCTAATTTTCATGTTTGGACATGAGAATATGTTGTAGAACCAAATACACTTAATTAGAAGTAAGAAGGGGGATTACTAGTCCACATTTCATTAGGAGTTTTGAATTTATTTGAAGATATGGGACACATACTGACAAGGTAAATAGAATTGTTGGTTTCACTAGCCCAAAAATATTTAGAGAGTCTTGATCATTCATGAATGCTTCTAAATCTTTCTATAATGGTACTATTCAACCTCTCTGCTAGGATATTCTATTAGGGAGTGGGGTTCCGTAATAGGTATCTCCCTCATAATCCCATCAGACTCACAAAACTGAATGAACTCTTAGAATGATATTCAAGACCATTATCTATTCTTCGGTCTTAATTATATTTACAGTGTGATTTTACATTGAATCTTTTTATGTTTAAATGGTTTGGAATGAATAATATTCTTTTTATTATCTAAATCCAAACATTCTTATATATTTTAGTTATGAATATGATGAAATTGGATACTCCAACACAAGAACTAGTCCTGGATATCCCCCCAAAATCTGAGTGTATGTATTCAAGTGGGCTGACAGCATTGAAATAAGACCTATTGAAACTCACCCTCTTGGATTTTTCCATCACACAATCTCTAGAAAATGAATGATTTATAGTTGTGATGTTACTCAATATCCCTTGGTTGTTGTGTTTTTCTAAGACTTTGGAGTTGAAATTCCCTATCTTATATGCTATAGTATATTATGTTTGATTAAAGGATGGGGACCCACCATACATTAAGTAAGGTGATGATGGATTTATAATCTAACTCTATAATAATGGATCATATTCCCTCAACCTTGCACCTATTATTTTTTCCTAAGAATACATCTACTTCTCTCTTTTTGAACAGCTCTAAAAATGACTATCTCTGTTGGAAAATATGAAAAGAACTACAAGAGTCTAGGACCCACTCTTGATTGAGTGTATAAATGGACACATTCAATATTTAAACAAATATCATAGCCTGAATCAACCAGAAAATACATGTTAGTGGGCGTTTTGGATTCTAACTCACGCATGAGTTTCCTACGCTCGGTCTTAATGTGCCCAAGTTTACCATAGTGAAAACATATTACTTTTTTACCCATAGATCTTGTCATAGATTTGTGTTATTTATTAATCTTATTTTTGTCCCTACTGAATTGTTTTTTTACCTTTAGTTTAAGGTCTCCCCCTGGTGAAAAAATCGTTTCCTCACCTTTTATTTTTGTTCTAGAATGAAATTCCTTAGACAAATGGGCTGATTTGATATCTTCTAATGTTAAATAGACTCAACCATACATCATGGTCGTAACAAGTGTTCTATATCTATTTTCACGAGTGATTAATATGATCATTTTTGGATCCTCATCATCTACATAAACATTAATATTGTCTAAATCTAACATGAATTTATTAACCTCATCTAAATGGTTTTTTATAGATGTACTAGGATTCATTTTGAATGTCAATATACAGTGTTTCTTGTGAATTTTTCCTACAAATGAGGAAATCATGTATAATTTTTCATGTTTAATCCAAACTCTCTCAGTGGTAGAATCATAAGAAACTTCTATAAGGGCCTTATCAATAAATTAAAGTAATAGGCAGTAAGGTGGCATAACAAGTATGTTGTACATCTCGTTCCCCTCGTTGTTTGATTTTCATGATCACAATCACCTTCTTATTTTACTAATCTTGTTTTAAGTGTTTGTGTTGATAGGCAAAAGGTTGCCAAGGTCTTAGGCCAAGAAGAAGTCAAAAGTGGACTGAAATTCAGTCCACCGGCCAACCGATGGAAGACCACCGGCCAGCCGATGGAGGACTGGACAAGAGGGATTCCTCTGTCCAGACCACCGGTCAGCCGGTGGCTTGACCACCGGCCAGCCGGTGGAACCTGCACTCAAAGGGGAGCCACTGCCTCACCACCGGTCAGCCGGTGGCCTCAGCACCGGCCAGCCGGTGGCACCCAGATGCAACAGTATGAGCTACTGTCTTGCCACCGGCCAGCCGGTGGATCCTCCACCGGTCAGCCGGTGGAGCCTGGACCAAAGGCCTTCTCCTCTGCCAAGGCACCGGCCAGCCGGTGGCCCTGTACCGGCCAGCCGGTAGCCCTGGTCAAACTAGCCGTTGGCTTTGACCAGTCAACTCCAAAAAGCCTCCCAACGGCTCCGAGGCCTTTTCCAACGGCTCCAAAGCCCTCCAACGGATACTTGAAGGTTCCTAGCCTATAAATAAAGGCCTAGGAAGCCCCGGAACATCACCCAAGCCACCAGACACATTGTTGATCACTTTGGCGAACCTCCGGCAGATTTCCTCAAGGAACCCAACGTGCTCCAATCCAATTCCACATCCAAGAGCACCTTCAAAGAAGCTTGGAAGCGGCCTTCAACATCTCCATCCAATCAAAGGCGCCCAAGGCTTCTCAAAATACGGTTTTTATTGTATATTTATTTTTGAGATTAAATTGAGTTTGTGCCTACAAACTCCCACTTTTCTCATCCCCTCTTTCTCTTGGGTTTTCACACCACCATTAAGGTGTGAAGAGGTTTCTTCAAGCCTTTCCTTTTAAAAGGCTTGTGTCACCGGTGAGCTAGCCTTCACCCGTTAAAAAGGCTAGTGGGTTCTTGCTTAACCATCAAAAGCAAGTGGGTTCTTGCTAAACCATTTCAAAAGCAAGCTGTAATAGGTCCTAGTGCTACCTCAAAGCCTAGTGGGTTTCTTGCTAAAACCATTGAAAAGCAAGCGGTAGGAATCTCTCAACGGTTGAGTTGGGAGCGGAGACGTAGGCCGGGTTTTGGCCGAACTCCGTTATCAATTTCTTGTGTGATTGCCTCTTTATTTCCACTGCATTCTTTACTTTGATTTTAATTTGTTTATTTTTTTTAAAAGGCAATTCACCCCCCCTCTTGCCATCATTCCCCGTTTATTCCGACCCAACATTTGGTATCAGAGGGCGTATTTGAATAATTCCCTAACCGGTTTCAAATTAAAGATCCTAATTTTTTGATGGCTTCTACCGCTTCTTCTTCTCAAACTCTTGAAGGCTATTCTTTGGATCGTGCTCCATTCTTTGATGGAGCCGATTATTCTTTTTGGAAAACCCGCATGTCAACTTTTCTTAAAAGCATTGGTTATCCTATTTTTAAAATTGTCATGCATGGTTATTTACTTTCTTCTCCCGATGAGTCTAAATGGACCCCCGCCGACATTGCAAATTTCGAGCTTGATGGCAAAGCCATGAATGCTCTTCATTGCGGGTTAGATAGAAATGTTTTTAATCGTATTTCTTCTTGCACATCTTCTTACGATCTTTGGAAATTTTTAGAACTAACCTATGAAGGTACTAGCGAGGCTCCAAAGCAAGAATCCGATCAAAAGCAGGAACCCATTCAAAAGCTAGAACCCGATGCAAAATCCGTACCCGCTTGCCCACTTCACAAGAAAAGGGCCAAGAAAAAGGAGAAGAAGAAGGCTTCAAAGGCAACATGGAGTGATAGCTCCACCTCTTCATTCTCCTCCTTCTCCTCGAGCGACCAAGGTAAAAAATGCCTAATGGCAAAACATGAGGTAACATCTTCCGATTCTTCTTCCTCATGTTCTTCAAATTCAAATTCTTTAAATCATTTATCTTATGAAGAACTTTCACACGCTAGAGACCAACTTGAAAATGGTTTTCACGAACTCTCTTCAAAATTTGTCGCTTTGAAAAAGAATTTCAAAAAGCTTTCCTTCGAAAGAGACCAACTTCTCAAAGAGAAGGAGGAACTCTCCCTCAAAATCCAAAATTTTCCTGATGTTGATTCTTTAGAATCAACCATTAAAGACCTAAGAGAATCATTAGCCAAGTTCACCCAAGGTGAACAAAATTTGAACAATCTCCTAGGTTCCCAACGAATATCTAGAACCACCAATGGACTTGGCTACACCAACCAAGCCTCCTCCTCCCATGCACCCACTATTTTTGTAAGGGGGAGCTCCGAATTTAAATTCTGTAATTATTGCAAAAAATCCGGGCACATGATATATGAATGTAATTGCAAAAACGCCCGGTATGGAAGGCCCAAATCGATTTTTTATTCGGATGAATTCTATAGGAGAAGACCCGCTACAAGGCAAGTGTGGATTGAAAAATCCCTCTTAGCGAGTCTCTCCGGGACTAAAATCATCTCTTTTCAAAATCCCTCTCCCCGGTGACTTTTTGTTTTTATTTAGGGGGAGTTAGGATCGTTTAAGACCTTTTGATTTCAATTTCAAAATTTTCAATTCAAACCTTCAATTCCAACATTAGGTTCTTTTAAGCCTTTTTGTGAATTAAAAATTTTCATTCAAAATTCTCTTTTCAAATTTTCAATTCAAGATTTTCAATTCCAACTTTCAATTTCAACACTTGGTATCAATTTTTTCATTTCAAAATATTCAATTCGAATTTTTCAATTTCAAAAATTTCATTTGGTTTCAAATTTCAAATTTCAATTTTTGATTCAAAACTTTCAATTCAAACTGTTATTCAATTTTCATTTCAAAATTTCCAACAATTGGTATTATTTTCAATTGGTTTAAATTCTTGATTTTCAATTCCTCCCTCAATCAAGTTTTATGCCCCGAGCTATTTTGATAATCACAAAGGGGGAGAAATTTCTTGATTGATTGGGGGAGAATCCTTTTCATCATGCTTTGCATTTCCTTTCAATTTCAGTTTTTTTTTACTTTGATTGTTTTGGTGATTGTGATCATCAAAATAGGGGGAGATTGTTGTACATCTCGTTCCCCTCGTTGTTTGATTTTCATGATCACAATCACCTTCTTATTTTACTAATCTTGTTTTAAGTGTTTGTGTTGATAGGCAAAAGGTTGCCAAGGTCTTAGGCCAAGAAGAAGTCAAAAGTGGACTGAAATTCAGTCCACCGGCCAACCGATGGAAGACCACCGGCCAGCCGATGGAGGACTGGACAAGAGGGATTCCTCTGTCCAGACCACCGGTCAGCCGGTGGCTTGACCACCGGCCAGCCGGTGGAACCTGCACTCAAAGGGGAGCCACTGCCTCACCACCGGTCAGCCGGTGGCCTCAGCACCGGCCAGCCGGTGGCCTCAGCACCGGCCAGCCGGTGGCACCCAGATGCAACAGTATGAGCTACTGTCTTGCCACCGGCCAGCCGGTGGATCCTCCACCGGTCAGCCGGTGGAGCCTGGACCAAAGGCCTTCTCCTCTGCCAAGGCACCGGCCAGCCGGTGGCCCTATACCGGGCAGCCGGTAGCCCTGGTCAAACTAGCCGTTGGCTTTGACCAGTCAACTCCAAAAAGCCTCCCAACGGCTCCGAGGCCTTTTCCAACGGCTCCAAAGCCCTCCAACGGATACTTCAAGGTTCCTAGCCTATAAATAAAGGCCTAGGAAGCCCCTGAACATCACCCAAGCCACCGGACACATTGTTGATCACTTTGGCGAACCTCCGGCAGATTTCCTCAAGGAACCCAACGTGCTCCAATCCAATTCCACATCCAAGAGCACCTTCAAAGAAGCTTGGATGCGGCCTTCAACATCTCCATCCAATCAAAGGCGCCCAAGGCTTCTCAAAATACGGTTTTTATTGTATATTTATTTTTGAGCTTAAATTGAGTTTGTGCCTACAAACTCCCACTTTTCTCATCCCCTCTTTCTCTTGGGTTTTCACACCACCATTAAGGTGTGAAGAGGTTTCTTCAAGCCTTTCCTTTTAAAAGGCTTGTGTCACCGGTGAGCTAGCCTTCACCCGTTAAAAAGGCTAGTGGGTTCTTGCTTAACCATCAAAAGCAAGTGGGTTCTTGCTAAACCATTTCAAAAGCAAGCTGTAATAGGTCCTAGTGCTACCTCAAAGCCTAGTGGGTTTCTTGCCAAAACCATTGAAAAGCAAGCGGTAGGAATCTCTCAACGGTTGAGTTGGGAGCGGAGACGTAGGCCGGGTTTTGGCCGAACTCCGTTATCAATTTCTTGTGTGATTGCCTCTTTATTTCCGCTGCATTCTTTACTTTGATTTTAATTTGTTTATTTTTTTTAAAAGGCAATTCACCCCCCTCTTGCCATCATTCCCCGTTTATTCCGACCCAACAAAGTATACCTGGGGGAAATTCTTGGTATTCATCAATGGTCTTTTCACTTTCATTAATAGTCATAATGGGTTTCATAGGACCATATAGGAAATCAATGAAACCCTATTGTACTTGCAAGGATCTCATTTAGGGTGGTGTGCTGGGCAGGGGGTGGGGTGTGTGTAGGTTGGGAGGGGCAGGTGGGGGGGGGGGGGCAGGGGGAGGGGGGTGTGCAGGGGGGGGAATGGGGGGGGGGGAATGGTGGTGTGCAGGTGGGGGCAGGGGGGCGGGGAGAGGGGGGCAGAGGGGTGTGCATGTGGGGGGCAGGGGCAGGGAGAGGGGCAGGGGGTGTGCAGGTGGGGGACAGGGGGGTGTGCGGGGGTAGGGGGGAGGGGTGTTTGCAGGTGGGGGGGGTGGGGGGGGTAGGTGGGGGGGGGGGCAGGCGGGAGGGGGGGGTGTGAAGGTGGGGGGGAAGGGGGGTGTGCAGGTGGGAGGCATGGGGCAGGGAGAGGGGGCAGGGGGGGTGTGCAGGTGGGGGGTGGGTAGGGGGAGGGGGTGTGCAGGGTGTGGGAGTGGGGGGGGTAGGGGGTGTGCAGGTGGGGGGCAGGGGGGCATGGAGAGGGGGGCAGGGGGGTGTGCAGGGTGGGGGGGCAGGGGGGTAGGGAGAAATTCTCATTTTCTCCCTTATTTAAAAAAATGTTTTTTTCTTTGATATTAATTATTTTTTTCTATAAATTATTTTAAATTCATGAAAACATTGATTTTATTTATAACCTATGTTATATTTATATTCCTATCTATATTGTTTTTTCAAAATAATGAAAGTATTTCTAACCATGCTTTTGTTCTCTCTAGGCTTTAAAACACTTGTGGAATATATTATGGTGGGCTTGTTTATGTTCTGATGGAATGGTGAGTTTGGTGTTTATATAGATTCAAAATTTTTAATAGGTTTATAATTTTTTCACATTTGTTGATATTTTTTAAATACGGTCTTTATTTCCATATAGAATTGTATTTTTTTGTTCTTATAGTATACTGTTTTTTAAAATTTTCAGAGTACTTTTTTTATAATTGAGACCAATTTAATATATAGGTTCATATTTTTTTTCTTACAGTATACTGTATGAATATTATTTTTCAGTGATTTTGATTATGTAGTTCTAGATACATGCTTGTATTTCATTTTTTGGAGAATTTGTAGGATCAAAATCAGTTCTTTATTAGGCTTTGCTTGCACTGTAAAGGATTTAATATGATTTACTTAAGTTATATCGCTGGTTTTTGATGATCAATTTTTTTGGTTGCTGCCACTATTTTTGAATCTTATTCTTCGGAATATTTACGGCAAATTCAATTTCATAGAAAGTGTTTTCATGTTTAATGGTTTGGAACTATGAGTATAATGAAAATTGTTAGTTATACGCAGAGATCGATTCAAGACGAGGAAGCTGCATTGCCCTAGAAAACTCTTCCAATTTTAGAATCTGTGTAGGTGCACCAATGTCCAGGACTAGAAAAATATCTTCAATTTTTAATTGGAACAGTGTCTCAATGCAGGCTCACTAATAGAAAATTAATGGTATTGTTTTCTTTTTATGGATTCTGATGTGTGGATTCCTTTGATTTCAGGAGTTCGGTTTGCATCGAAAAACAAGTATTTTTATAGGAAGGTATCGGTTAAATAATGATGTTGCTATTGAATTTTACCTGATAGTACTTGAATTTGGCTACAATGGGAAGCTTCGGTTGTTTTGGTTGTTTTTTTTCTGTGCACTAATGTTCAATTTCTATTTTTTTTAGCAAGCAAGGTTTTGATTTTTCATCTTCAATGTCAATGCCTTAGTTTCAACCTATATAAATCAAGATCTATGATGAAGGCGTTCTATACTCATTTAATGAATTTTTTTCTCTATATACATGATAAAATATTTATAGTTATTTTATTTTTCTCTAATTTTTTTCTCAGTCCATGTGAATACAGAAACATGAATTGGAAATGAAGGCAGGTAATTTGTCCTAAAATCTTGAATTTATCCTCCCTTCCTTCCAACATATGAATTCATGTGATTTTGTTTCACTATTTACTCCACTATATATTGTTTTTTATGCACTAAAAACCTTCTTAAAATAGCCTAAATGTCAAGATCCCTGCAACAGGTGTGTTTTCCTAAAATGGTGGAATTAACCTCCCTTCCATTCGTCATTTTTGTATTTGCATTTACACACTATATGAATGCAGGTAGTTTTTCTTAAAACTGTGGAGTTAACCTCCCTCCCTTTCATCCTACATATGAATGCACGTAATTTTTATCACTATTGACTGCACTGTGTATTGTTTTTTAATTGTATTTATTTAAATGCATACAGTACATTATTATTATAAAAAACTAAATGTATGCATACTCCTTTAACATGTTTCTAATTAATAATAATTATTTACCCTTAATAATATGAACACCTTTGAGATTATTTCTACAGAATTCCATTGTTTTTATATTATAACTATTGTCTTACTATTTATTACATTAGTTTCTTCTTCTTTAATTACATATCAATTGTCAATTTATGTGTTTTAATGCAGTTGGGGGAAGGGTTTGGGCATAGGGGATGGGGATGGTGGGGGATGGGGCTGGGCAGGGGGGTGGAGGAGGTGGGAGGGGGAGGTGCTGGGAAGGGGTGGGAGGAGAAGTAGGGGGGGACAAGCTGGGCATGGGTGAGGGGAGGGGGGAGGAGGAGGTGCTGGGAAATGGTGTAAGATTATTCTGGTTAGGGGGGAGGGGAGAGGTTGGGAAGAGGGGTGTAAAGGGGAGGGGAGCGGCTAGGCATGGGGGAGGGGAGGGGCGGGGGAGAGTGCAGGTCTTGCGAAGAAGTGGGGAGGGGGCTGGTGGGGATGTGGCTGGGAAGGGGAGAGGGTCTGGGTGGGGATGTGGCTGGGAAGGGGAGAGGGTCCTGGTGGGGGATTGTGCTAGGAAGGGGGTGTAAAGGGGAGGGGAGCAGCTAGGCATGGGGGAGGGGAGGGTGGGGGGGAGGGCAGTGCCTACAGAGAAGTGGGGAGGGGGCTGGTGGGGATGTGGCTGGGTAGGGGAGAGGGTCCTCGTGGGGGATGGTGCTAGGCATGGGGGAGGGGTGGGGGAGGGGGTTGGTGTGTTTGGTTAGTTTAGTTTTTTTCCACACTAATATTGAGGGCATTGAGACGTTCATCCATCTTCAATTCAGCCCAAAGAGGATTTTTTTAAACTAGAACATGGTTATAATTATTTCTAGAATGTTATTATGTTGACATTATGATTTTGACATGTGTAATGTTTTTGAATCAACTTTCTGGTTATTACGCTGGTGACTGAAATATAATAATGATCAACCAGCATATGCATGTGGTGATTGTTATATACAGGTTTTTTGATCATTTTTAGTGAAAGTTAATCACTTAACCATTAATTTTACGATTCTCTGATTTTAACTTCTCTATGCAGGTTCAATATCAACCTAGGGTGGGGGTGTATTGCAAGGAAATCCATAAAGATATTCAAAGTACGTTCTTATTTAATGTTATGCATTACATTTGAATTGACTCATTGGATGTTTTATGTGAATGAAATTACACAACACATGAAGATTGTCTATCTTATACTTATGATTTTATGAGCACAATAAAAAAAGGTTGTGAGGTTATTGGTGATATTATCTAATGCATATTTCATAATTGAAATAATTTATTATAGTGTGTTATTGTTATTAAAAGGTAACAAGTTATAAACTGTTCAGTAGTTTCTGCATGAGTCCACTAGTTTGTAACTGAAGAGATTTAATGGATGGAGGGGTACTTTTGGTTAAGCTGGTTTGTCATTGTCTTCATTTTTACTCATTGCTAGAGTTGTGTATTAGCTGTTTTTTTCTTGGGGCTTTTGTGCTCCTACAATTAAAACTAATTTAGTTAGGTTTTAGATTTTTCAGGTTATGTTAAAAATGAGGCTAATTGAAATTATGGTGAGATTCAAATGGCAGAATGGTTTGGTTTGTTTAATTTTCCGGATCATTTTACCTATCTTTGTTTGCATGGTCATGTGATTTTTCAAGCATAGTAGAAGAATAAAGTGGTTCTATTTTGTATGTGTGATATCTAAAAATGTTTTCCGCATTTGTAACCTGTTTCTACAAACATGTGCTGGGTACCAGATTACTACCAACCAGCAACCACCAATACTTGTCTACTGCAGCGCCATAGGAACCCAATTTTGGAAGGTTTTTACTACCACAATTTGTTGAATTTAGTTTCATTATTTAGGGGACACCATA
Source organism: Viscum album (assembly GCA_963277665.1). Classification (NCBI taxonomy): domain Eukaryota; kingdom Viridiplantae; phylum Streptophyta; class Magnoliopsida; order Santalales; family Viscaceae; genus Viscum; species Viscum album. The sequence continues at coordinate 164,732,744 of OY728144.1, forward strand.
CACTATTACAGTATTCTATTACTATAATATTTTTCACCCAAATCTTTGTTAAAGAAACAATGTATCCAAACAATTCGTTTTTGTTTCCATGTGTTCTATTGAAAATCAACTCTGAAACAATTGTTGTTTCAGTTTGAATGTTTCACTATTTATATTAATTCTTCATAATTGATATAAACTATTATGTTTTATAAATAGTAATCTATAGTTAATAATAATAATTATTTTATAGTGTCGTGCATCGCACGAGTGGAGTACTAGTTATAATTGAATGTGGATGGATCATGTATTTCATGGGAGATAAGGGGAGGCGGTTTGGTTTAGAACAATAGGGGTTAGCATTAAAATTGAATTTGGATGGATCGTGTATTTCGGGGGAGACGAGGGGAGGCGGGTTGGTTCACAACAATAGGGGATTGGTGGTTCTGTGTTTCAATTCCTTTTACTGAATGGGTACCTCCATTGGGGAGTGCGATGAATACATGCCTTATGTTGTGTAATATTTTCAATGAGGAGATTGATGAAGTAGAATCCGACTCAATTGTGTTGGTTCTACTATTTCCGAAGAAGGTGGTGGTTCCATGGGATTTGGATTACATTGTATGGGGGGTGCAGCTACAGGTTGGCGAAGTCTAGGGGGAGGGGGGTGTGCAGTGAGGAGGGGGCATGGGGTGGGGTGCAAGGTGCAGGGGGTGGGGCAGGGGTGGTGTGCAGGAGCAGGGGGTGGGGGTGCTGGGGGGTAATGGTCCTGTCCTCCCAACAGCCAGCACGGTCCACCGTGTTGGTTTTTTATGCAGTGGAATGCCCTATAGCCACAGTTTTAAACCATGGCTATTGACCTTTAGCCGCAGTTCTATAGCCACGGTTTGAACCGTGGCTATAGGCCATTAGAAACAGTTTAAAACCATGGCTATAGGGATTTGGCCACGGTAACCGTGTCATTTATTGGCATATATACGGCTGACCCTATAGCCACGGTTTGAAAACTGTGGCTTTAGGCCTATATCCACGGTTCAAACTGTGGATATAGGATCCTCCCTTTAGCCACGCCAATACTAGCCACGGTTCATGAAACCGTGGCTATAACCTATAGCCACAGATTTTGGGCCTATAGCCACGGTTTAGAACCGTGGATATAACCTAAATTTTCAGAAGTGAAAGTATAGAACATATGAAATCATAACATATAAACATAGGATCATATAAACATGGAATCATAGTAATGTGAAAAAATATAAAAATTGACTTTAGTACGATTCAAGGATAACCACCCAGACCGTTTCCCATAGTAGCACAAGCCAATGCTAACAGCCAAGACCGTTGCACATAGTAGCACAAGCCAAGGCTAACTGCCAAGACCGACATACATAACGTCTCATGAGACTAAACTTTACCCAATGCATTGAATCACTTTATAGGTTCACCCATATTAACTTTTTATGAATATGTTTTCCACATAAAGAATCATACATAATCAATCTTACATAAACATAAGGGTTACCAATGAAAAAAATTGGGTACCACAACCCTGATATAAATCATAACCAATGGGAATATCTTAAAAGTGTCCACAAAATAATGGAATTAGAACATACTGGGAAGTTCATAATATAAAATGGGCATATATCATGGTAAGTTATGTCAAACAAAAGTGATAACAAGTAAGAAATTTATTTAAGAAAATTTTAGCATGAAGTTTTTTTTCTGGTTTTACGGAAAATACTATAGAGATTTTAAAATTGTAAAGGGAAAAATCTTTTATATAAAACCAAAAGAGATCCATGAAGGTTTTCACAATAAAAAAAATAATTTTATAAATACAATTGTGTCTTAAAACAGATTATAGAGGGCACTTGAAATCAGGTAAGAATTTGGGAAGCTCCCACAAAATAGGTTTTCTTATCGAGAAGTATTGAGGAGGGAATCACTTAAAAAAATTTATATCTACAAATTAGAATGAGGAATGGAAATTATTATAAGAGTTTAGAGCATTCAAATATAATTTAGAATATTAACACACATGGAATATACAACCTATTTTTGGTAAAAATAATGATAAAGAAACCCTATGGAATAAAGGAAGTTCAGGTTGAATCCCTTATTGATTATCAATATAGTATCAGGTGTACTTGAGAGAGATTAATGAGAGAGAAATGGGTTTATAATCACTTATAAATTATTAGGGAAGTATGGTTAAGGTTAAAATTAATACCCCATCATTATGAATTACACGTAAAATGGGGAAAAACATAGAGGAAATTTTTGAATTAAAGTTAAATATAGAGGATCCCATAACCTATTAAATTAGGTTCATTAATTAGTAATCCATAACCTATTATATAATTAAATTATTTATTTTAACCTTTTTAAGTTAATTCATAATCTTGTTTATTGGTTATGAGGTTCAATTTCACTGTTTGGGTTCGTTTGTTTTCTTGGTTTTTATTATTGGTTTACTTATTTTCATGAATGGATAAACATGTAAGTTGAAAGTGGTTGTCCAAGATTAAAGTTATATGGAATTATTGAACATCCATGAGATTACATGGTTGTAAATTTAATTTTTTTACTTGGATTTAAGTCGAATCATTATATAAAACATTAGTGATTACCTTTTAGATTAATTGGCGGTTTTTGGCCAAAATGAACCTGATTTGTTTTATAAACCAACAACATGTGTACAAAAGGATTAAAAAACCATAGATGAGACAAAATAAATATATTATGGTCTAGGTAAACCACTAAAATTGTTTCATGATAAGAACTAAAGACGATAACTAAAATTGAAAACCCATTGTCCTTGAATGTGGTAATTTAACACATCTCCGATGGTGTCTTTACTACTAAAATAAAAGAAGAGTAAAGGAGAGATCATAGTAACTTATTACATTATCATAAAACAATTATAGTACCTGTAAGTTATTGTATTTTTCATAAAATTTGGATTAGGGAGAAAATAAAACAAAGGAACATGTGAAGAAAATGAAAGAAAAGAAAAGAGGAATTTACCTCTTTATTCAATCTTCCTTGAGAGCCTATTAAAGGGGAGAGTATTTTTACTTTTGAGGATAAAAAAGGATTATGGACGTGGGGGAAGAGCATGGGGAGTAATTTTTGAAGAACATAGGCAAGGAACAAGTCTTGATAGGAGTGAAGAGAACAGGTAATGAGAGGTGATATTTATAGTGGAGGGGAGGAGAGTTTTCATAATATTTAATTCCTTAGTTTATTATTTCCCCTCATGACCAGAAAGAGTGATGATTCCATGAAAAAAAATTGTAATGTGTGACTGTGAGTTAGACATAATGGATTAACATCATCCATACATCAAATGATGACATCATAATTCATGTATTTATCATTTATCATAAATTATCATATTGTACTATTCATAGAAAATTCATGTATTTTAGAAATATCATAAAAATTCACCCTAAACATTTTTCAACGTGCATATTTAGAAAATAAACTCCATTTTTCAAAAAATAATTTTCTAAAAATGATTAATTTATTTTTTAATTAAAATCACAATTTACTTCAGAGACAACAATTTTAAAACATTTATTTTCTTATTCCCAGATATAGGTATATCGTACTTCCACTTGAATATTATTTATATAATATCATAGTTAAGGTTACTATTCATTAGGGTATGTAACTATTCATAAGCGTAAAAATAAAATTCATAAGGGTATTTTACTATTAATTAAAAATTAAGTTGGTCATATTTGACTCCAAAAAACTTACTAATCGTAACAGTGTATGTCATATTTTCAAAATTCAAAATAAAATGGTGTAAAAATTATGTTCAAATGTAACATAGTGCTTAGTAGTTAATTTTGTTGTAATTTATGGTGATCTAATTACATAATCATAAGAATTAAATTTCCATTTAAAATGATTGGGTCGTTACATTGCCAGTCCTTTTGAGATTGTTGTGTTGGTGGAGAAACTGGGGTATTGTTTGACACATCTACCACAGTTGAGTTTGATCCACTATATATTTCATGTTTCACTACTTAAAATTTATATTTATTACCCTTTTCATGTTTTGATATGGAAAAATCTTGATATTAATCTCGATTTTTCTGTGACTGATTCAAAAGAGTGGGTGATACTTTTGTGAAGATTGTGGATTCTAAGACAAAGGTACGTCATGAGAGGGAGATACCATTGGTATGAGTTCTATGGCATCATTGTTCTGATTCATATGTTAATTGGGAGTGTGAGACACTGATGATTGATTAGTGGTCTCATTTCTATGAAATGTCATCCACTTGATAGGCTTTCTTGGGATAAAAAGTGTTTATGATTGAGAGGATTTCACATCTCATTGCCTTGTTATAGGTACTTCTTGACCATTATGATGATTATAAATTAGATGGGGTTTATTTTTGGGTTGTTTTAGGTAGAATTTATAAAATTATATAACTTTAAGTGGCTATGCATGGTTGGTGCACGGATAGGGAAAATCATGTGATTTGGACCAGGGAATAGTGCGACAATATTGAATCCAGCAGAAGGGGCACATAGTTTTTCCAAAACATGGGACCTCTACCTCAAACCATGTAGCTTTGAATATTGAGGGTTTTTATGGTTGGAAAATTATTAAAGTAATCTTGTGCCCAAACTATGCTCCCCAAATAGAATCCGAGGGGGGGAACATTGTTAATACTAACCATGTGACCTATCCAGCAAACCATGGACATAGGTTTTTAATCCCCTGTAATAGGTTTAAAAATATCAATACCCCTAGTTTAACCTCTAATCAAGCCCACTTTACCCTAATCATTTTATTTCATCTTAAAGGATCTCAAGAAATGGTTTTGTATCCTTAAACCCATTTTCTTGTTGGATCAAAATAGAGTTGAACTTGTTTGATCTCATTCGGGTAATTTGATCATTTATCAAATGGATTCTTCCAAAATTATCTTCTCTATTCCTTATATTTTGATAGAAAATCATTTTATGGATGTTTCTAAACTCAATTTTGATGAATCATGATTCTATATTGTGTTTCCTGATCTTTTCTTCTTTGTTCTTCTTGGAAATCTCTTTGCGGGTGTTATCTTTGACTATGTGATTAATATTAGGTGGTCCCATAAGAATTTTTCTTTCAATTTAATCCCTATATTTATTTATTTAATTAAAATGAGTTTTAAATTATTTAAAAACACAAATTTTAAATGATTGATGTTTTATTTTGGGATTATCATGGAATTTAGGAAAGACCCCCCAATTTCAATGGAATTGAAATTGTTGGGTGGATTTGATAAAATTGGTATCATGAATTGAAAATTGATTTCATGATATTTAATGGATGTTTATCCTTTAGATAATGGATCAAATTGAAATATCTTTTTGAAAGGGCATGAAATTTATGAAAACCTTGATTTTGTTTTGAAATGAAAAATGGAATGTTGAAAAAATATTTTTGGGAAATTGAATTTTGATGGATGAATTTTTTTAAAACATATACTTTATTAGTATGGGTCCCCTCATGTGGTGTTTATTTTATTTACCACTAAATTATTAATTGATTGTCGGAGCACATGTAATTCTCAATAGTTGGTGGGTAACTTAGAAAATCATTCTTGGATGCTGACTCCCTAGTAATGGATTTACAAGGACAACATTATCTAAAATATATTATACTAGATCTCAAATTTTGGATCCCTTATGGGGGGGGGAGTGTATATTGATTTCCTATAGTGTAAACCCGAATGGGATGTTTATTTGAGTGTGCATAAATTTATAGATTCATGTTGATAAATGAGAAGTGTGAGGATCCTATTACCAAAAACTAGCATATTGCGGTGATTTTTAACATGGTGCTTTGTTTACTTGACTTGATTGTGCTTGTTATTGATTAGAGAACTATTTTATTTATGCCAACTAATTTATATAAATTATTTTATGTAAAATTATCATATAATACAATTTTTTTATATTTTATTTAATTTATTTGAAATCCTTTTTTGTTAAAAATATGTAAATGATTCGATATGTCTTAATCTATTTTAGTTGATTGTATAATTGGTTTATTAATATGGAATTTTTTATGGAAAACGTTTTGAGACCTTACTGTTTTGTTTAGTTCACCCCCTAACATTCCCTTAATATATTTGTAGACTATCTTATGTTAGGTCCCAAAAAAGTGAAAGAACCACATATAGATGATGGATGCTCTTAATCTTTGGGACACAAAGTCATGGAGGTGATCTATTGAGATGTTATACACTCATTTCATGACAGGTATAATATTTTATCTTGATAGATGCTGTGTACTTTGATTATGTAGAATTTTGGATTTTATTTAGCTATTTGATTCTAATACTTTATCCTTTTTGAAGACTTGAGAATACCGACTTATACATATCATATTCCATTTTTTGTGGAAAATATTATTCTTTATTGATATTGTATTTTTCCAGGTGGAGGTTCCCAACCTATAGGGATTGGGAATTCCCTTCGGGTCATGTTAGAGCCAACTCGGGTATCAAGGTATCAAAGTATATGGGATGGTTCATGATAGCTTTGATCTGATCAAACTGGTGAGTATCTTAAAAAAGAGATTTTCAACAATATATTGGAGTTTGAGATTTTATCTCAAATCAATATACCTTACACATCACAATAGAAAGGTGTTTGGGAAAGGATGAATCATTCCTTATTAGACATAGTGAGGCTAATTATTAGTCATGAAGATCTTCCATTATCCTTTTGGGGATATAAATTTTACACTACAACAAACACATAGAGTCAAATCCTAATTTAATTAGAAAACAAAATTATCTTCAAGTTACAAAGTGAAACTAAACTCTTTTTTCCACATACACATGTTTTAAGAGCGGTGAGACATTTGTTAAGGCCATATCACACTAAAAACTATCACTTTGAGGTGCAATGTCTATCTTTATTAGGTATCATAAAGAAACAAGGGGATACTACCTATACAAAAACCCTCAGAAAAGACACTAAATGTCACTAGGAAAGCCTTATATCTTAATAGGTAGTAGATCCGCAATAAGTATAGTGGAAGCATGATTGACTTTGATGAAGTTGATAATCAATAAACACAATATTTGGTACATGAATAAATTCGATAGGTTCCTATGGAAGAATTTGGTCCTGAAACACAAGTACTACATAAGATAACAAGAGACATATGATAACCAGAGAGATATGGTTTTCTAGTGAATGAAGATGGAGACTCATTATTTGTTCAAAAAAAATGAGATATCTCAGACATAGAGGTAGTAGAGAGCTCAAAATCATCAATATAGAAATAATACAAAAATTATGAAATGGATTTATTGTATCAGAAAAAATATTAGGGTTTGGTCGATCCACTAGTTGATGTAATTCTTGTCAGTTACAAATGAATATTCAAGAGAAAACTGGACATGGAATGTAAAATAAGAACCTATAAAGAAAGTATAGTGGATAAAGGGTTTAAATAGTGTGAAGGAATTGTCTATGAATAATCCATTTTGGTAGTTTACAGGTTTAAATCCATTAGAATTATACTTACTATAGCTACATACCATGACTATGAAATTTGGAAGATGGAAATCAAAATAGGTTTCCTTAATGGAAACCTTTAGGAAGCTCTCTATATGGAACAATGAGAAGGGTTTGTGACTTCGGGTGATTGCAAAAGAATATAATATTTACAGAGATCTATTTATGGATTGAGGTAAGCATTCAGGTCATTGAACATTTGTTTTGATGAAGTTATAAAAGTATTTGGTTTTATTAAGAATGAAAATGAGCAATATGTTTAAGAAAAATTTTGTGGGAATGAGGCCATTATCCTAGTAGTATATTTCAACGAAATATTACTTATTATAAATGAATTACCAATATAACAATCTGTGAATGACCACTTAAACAAATTCTTCTCCATGGACTTAGGTGAATAAACCAGCATTCTAGGGATTAAGATCATTTTTGATAGATCCAAGAGGTATCTTGGACTAAGAATAGGTAAATTCGTTGACCAGATACGAATAAATTTTAAAATGAAAAAAATTAAAAATGGGATTGGTTTGAGTGTCACATGATATACATTTCCTTTAAGGAAATTTTTCCTTAGACACAACAGGAAAAAGAGAGAATGAGTAATATCTCATACGATTTAGTGATAAGATCAATCATATATGTCATGTTATGAACTGGAATTTATTTTTCCTATGCATTGATCATGGTAGGAAGATATCAATCCAATATGAGTAAACTTCATTGGTCCATTTTTAAGGTTATCCTTAAGTATCTAAGTAGAACTAAGGATATCATCTTGGTATATGGAGGACAGGAGGATATTTTAATTAGGGGATATAATGATGATAGTTTTCAAATAGATCTTAATGAAATGAAGTCGTAGTCCAGATGTGCTTTCAGTCTCAACGGAGGAGCTATGAGATGAAATAATTAAAAGCATTTAGTTGTCATTGATTCTACTATAAAGTATGAGTATATAGTGGCTTATGGTGAAGTCAAGGGAACCATTTCAATATCAAACATTATCTAGAAGGTTGATGTGGTACATAGTTGTAAATACCCTATCATATTTTATTGCGATAAAACTATAGTGATGGATCTTTTAAAAGAGTCAAGGTCACACCAACATACATAGAACAAAGTTTGAAAGTATCACCTCTTGAGCAATTTTTATCAGAGGAGTGAAGTTGTAGTAAGGAATGTTTCAAAAAAATAAAAACATGGAAGACCCCAAGACAAATTCATTATCTTAGTAGAAGAAAGAGTATCATGTGAGAGCTAGTAGACTGTAGGTTGTTAGTAGTTGACTCTAGTGAAAGTGGGAGTCTGTTGAAGTTTGTGCCCTAGAACCAAGTTATATGTACTTCATGATTACTTTTATTAATATTTTTGAATATTAATAAACTTCTTATCACATCATGATTATTATTATGAATGACATAGTATATAATAATATTCTAAGAGTATCTCTCACACTAATAGGTCATAACAGGTATATGATATGATGAGAACATGTAAGTGATATGAAAATATTCTTAAATATATTTTCTAAAAGTAGATAAAATAATTTGAGGGACTTGAATGATATGGTCTGTCAGGGGTGGAGACTCATAGTACTTTAAGGAACATTCTCACGGTGTATGCCCTTAGAAATTTTGAATGTTGGAGATTATGAGAATGAGAACAGTAAGTTGGAAATCCATATTTATATGTTTCATTGGATGTTCCTATATGTGGATATGTGAGATTATCCTTATAATTTTAGTGTAATAAATCGACAAAGGATGACCCAACCCATCACTCAAGTCGGCCCATCAAATGGCCCGAAGCACATTCCTGATCACCACAGGCTGGCGATGAGCATCGGGTATAACAAACAACCATTTGGGAACAGTTCCACCCAGGGTATGCTGACATGAACCATACATAAAAAAATATGGCCACACTAATATCATTAGAGTCAACAGAGTAAATAGTACACAATAAAGACTAGTAGATACTATAAAAACATCATATAAAAAATTCCAACAAGGAAATATGTACCGACCCAATGTTTTAAAATGGAAATTCCCTTCTTATATTTATGTCATAAAATCTCATGAAAGCTCAACATAATGAACTAATAAGTGATAAGTGACCTTTAAACATAATTTTGTCACTTCTGTGTTTGGAATTTCGAAAATATGGCATGCACGGTTGTGTTCAAGATGTTTTTTTGAGTATAACAAAACAAAAATAATTTTTGGTGAATAGTAACCTACCCTAATGAATAGTAAAATACCCATATGAATAGTGATATAAACTAATGAACAGTAACCTCACCTATGGTGGTATAAAAATAATATTCAAGTTGGAAGTACGATAAGCCTCTATTTTATAATAAGTTAATGAATGTTTTAAAACTAGTTTTTGATAATAAATTATTATTTTTAATTAAGTATTAAAATAATCATATTTAAAAAATTACTTTTGAAAAATGGACTTCATTTTTGGATTCTACACGTCGGAAAATGTTTTGGGTGAAGTTTTGGGATTTTTCTGAAATACTTGAATTTTTTATGAATAGTAGAAACCGATAATTCACAATAAATGCTAAATAATGGATTAATTGAGACATGTGTGATGTTCTGCTGATGTAAGCCACTTGGTTCGAGATTAAATTATAAAATAACTATTTTTGGTCATAGAAGACTCACTATTCATTGTATTTGGAGGAATTAATAAACAAATGAATTTTATACTAAGAAAACCCCTCTCTCCTCCACCATTAAACCCCCCCTTCACTCCCTCTTTTCTCTACTCCTCTCAAGCTTCAAGACTTCTATAAATTCTGCCCAAATACCCTCCCAAGATCCTTCCCCACGTCCAAAGATTTCTGGTCTTTCCAAAAGACCAAAATAAAATCCCCTAAGAGGAGTCTCAAAGAGAAGAGATCAAAGGGTAAGAACCCTCTTTCGTTTTCAAGGGTTTTGTTTTCATTTTCTTTCTTTTCTTATACCCTCTTACCCTTCGCTTATCCAAAAGGAATGAAAGCTCCAGAATCTCATGTATTCTGGATAATAACCATGTTTATGGAAAATTCCAAGCATCATGCTTCCCCTCCTCTCCCCCACATTCTAGAATTAAAACATCACCCAGGATGTGTCAAATTACCAACATCATTTTGATTCTGGTCATGAAAAAATTTATTTTATGGTTGAAATAGATTATTATATATGTTATATGTCCTATTTAATGTTATGTAATCCTCATACAGTCATTATATAGAACAATAATACAAAACAAGTCAATTATGGGCAAAATTGTTTAAGTTAATTCAAGTGTTTATCATTAATGTTTAATGTAAAGGTTATATTTAACTCTAATTAACCAAATGAATTTTGTAAACATGTAACCTACTGGATGTCCACTAATTTTATGTAACTTCATTTCTGGACAACCACTTTAATTTCATTTGAACCAAAATACAATTGAACCGATCATTAAAACAAATGAAAAAAACAGATCCGAACAATGAAATTGAACCTTGTAGTGAATCAAAATGGGTATAAATGAACATAAAAAGGATATATTGAATATTTTACATATATATAAGGTTCTGTAACTATTTTTTAATAAACCTAACTTGACTATACAGGTTCTTAATATCAAGTGGAGAACACCAACAGACCTAAGGTAAGGGATCCTCTCAATTTCACTCTTATTCAAGATTGTTCACTATGTTAAGACATGTTGTGTGTAATTATTAATTATGGGGTATGATTTGGAACCTCCCCCATAATACCATATTTATGTATAAGTGATTATAATTCCCTTTCCTACCTCACTAAGCCCCCTCAAGTACTCCCGATACCATGCTGATAATCCGTAAAGAATTCTACCCAAACCTCTTTTATTCCTTCGGGTTTTCCTTTCTACATTTCTACCAAAATGATGTTATCTTATCATTTCTTGTGCATAATCTAAATTTTGTGTACATGTTACAAGTATATTTATCAAGACTCTTTCATCACTTTCTTTCGGGGATATGCCTGATTTTAAGTGATTCTCTCCTCATTACTTCCCGATAAGTGAACCCGTTTTAAGGGAACTTCCCGAATTCTTTCATATTATAAAGTGTACTCTATTCTCTCTTTAAATTCACATTTGTCCTTATAAAATAAGTATTTTTATTATTAAAACCATCCTGGTTTACTTCTGGTTTTATAAAAAAAATATTATGCCGCTTTTTGTTTTAAGAGATATTCGATGTTTTGTTAAACCACACTAAAATGTTTTGACTCAAAGATTCCTAAAAGCTATTTTTACATGTTATCACTTCAGTTTGTTATCACTTTTCATGATTTATGACTTTATACATTATTAATTTCTATTTATGATTTAATTCCTTTCTTTCATGGACGCTTGTGTGTTATTCCGCATTTTATTATGCTTCATGACGTGATTGTGTTCCCATTGCATTCCTTAGGTAATCTTATGTTTATGTATGATTGAGGTTCATTATGCAACAAGCATATAAATGAATAAGATTAGATGGTTGCGCCTAGATGGTTATACAATGCATTGGGTAAAGTTAATGTCTCATGATAATATTATGGGAAAACGGTCTGGGCGGTTAGCCTTGGCTTGTGCTACTAAGGGAAACGAGATTGGCGGTTAGCCTTGACTCGTATTAAAGTCTTGTTTAAAGTTTCTGACACCTCTCTATGAAACTATGCTTATATAATATCATGCTTATATGATCCCATGACTATTTTATCCCATGTTTTTATGATCCCATGTTTATATGTTATGATTCCATATGTTCCATGCATCCAATATCATTATGTCAATCCTCCTAACTCATGTTCTTAAAGTTTATTCTTATGTTCTTTCCCTTAATGGGAATTTTAGCCCAACCCTTTGTTCATGTGTTCCCCAGGGTACCCTATGCAGATGTAAGAGCTCAATGGAAGTTGGGAGCTATTTATGGAGATTAAATAAATAAGTTTTTTAGCCCCATGTTTTATGTTTTATGTACCTAGTATTCCAAGACACTAGACTAAACGATCTTTGGCTTGTACTATGATGATGAATTATGTTTCAAATCATGAAATGTTATGTGTAAAAGGCTAGGGTCGCTATAGTTGGTATCAGAGGATGGTCAAGTTATTTTTGGATATTAGGAATAGAGGACCTTAGTGAGAACCTTAAGGATGAGACTATGTATTAGAAAACATTCCCAAATTTTGGTCAGTATTGATTAAGTGGTTTATCAAGAAAATACATCCCTGTCTAGATACGAGCAAGTAGAGGAGGCTCTGGCACAGATGTATCCTAGGGGTAAAACCCGAAAACACCGCTTTGAGCTAGACTCAAATGGGAACTGGTGCACGAAAACGGGCCTTGCTACACTCTTGGTTACGACACTCCCGGGGGATATGCTTTGGTAAATTCACGAGCTTTGTACAAACCATTATTTGGGGAAAAAACCATAAGAATATAAGATAAGAAATAGATTGAGGATAACCGAGATATAAACCTAAGGAATCACAAGTTACGATGTACTTCTTCTTTATAAGTTTATCCTTTAACGTTAAACGTTTCCTTTCTATGCTCAATATCTAAGTTTTCAAGGCCCTTAAATATATGTTCTTTCTCTTAGTTAAGGTAGGAAATAGAAGAACACATACCAACATCCAACGTGATAGGAAATGTGATGATTTCCCTAATGAGATGCCTGAGGTGATTGAATTGGGTGCTCAAAACTTCTTGGCAGTACTTGCTCAGCTGGCTCAAGTTATGAATAATAACTTGAATCAGGTGGAACATACTCCTCCTCTAAGGAAAGAGCAAGTTTTCGTGGAATCCTTCATGCGGAAAAGGCCTCCCATGTTTAGAGGATCTTCTGATCCCCTCCTCGCGGAACAATGGATTTACTCCATTGAAAATATATTCTACATCCTACAGTTCTTGGAAGAAGAGAAGGTGGTTCTAGAGATCTATCATTTTGATGGGGAAGCTGATCAGTGGTGGACACTGATCAAGAATAAAAAGTCCCAAGAGGAAATCGATTCCATAAATTGGGAGGAATTCAAGAGGATGTTTTTCAACAAATATTTTCCTCGATCTCTCCATCTCAATATGGAAAGAGGGTTCCTTAGACTCAAGAAGAAGGAAGATGAGTCCATCGGGGAATATGGAGCAAACATTACAAGACTTGCAAGGTATGCCTCTGGCTTTGTCATGAACACTGAATGCAAGGTGGATCGCTTCTTTAGCAGACTAAAGCCGAGTCTACGAAAAGCATTGGCGATTCGAGACATCGACAGTTATGTGGACATTTTCCATTGTTCTCTCATGGTGGGAATGGAGATTATAGACTCTCAGTGGTCTCATGGGCCTAGTGACAAGAAGCAGAAGATGGAAAAAACATGGGTGGTCCATCAAACAAATCCCATGATGGAAAGAATCCCAACTTTCCTCTTTGCAAAAATTGTGGGAAGAAGCATCCTGGTAACTGTCTGAAGGGAATCGAGAATTGCTTCAAATGAGGAAAGTTTGGTCATCTGGCCAAGAATTGCTGAAGGGGTATGAAAAATCCCGCTAATGTTGAAGAATAAAGGAAGGTTCAAATCAACACTCATCCAACAGTGCAGTGTTATAACTTCAAGGAGCGTGGGCATTATGCAAACAATTTCTCTAAGCCAAGGGCTGTCAGAGGCAATCAGCAACAACCTCCAAGGCAACAAGGAAGGGCTTATGCTATAACTACTGCTGAGGTGGAGTCGGAAAATTATGTGGTGATAGGTACACTTGTTATTCATTCAAGAATAGTGAACGTACTATTTGATTCTTGTTCTACACATTCTTTCATATCTTGCAAATTTAGTAGAACTATTCAAACAACACCTCAAATTTTGGAGGAAAAGTTATCTGTGAGAACAGGGAATGGGGAAATTATTGCATCCATGGTTTATAACTCCTCCCCGGTTAATGTTTGTGGGATGAACCTCCCAGAAAATCTTTTCATAATTCTTTTAGTGGAATTTGACGCTATCTTGGGCATGGATTGGATTGGCTATCTTTTTACAAGGCCAACATCAATTGCCGGGAAAGGGAGATTACTCTCCACATCCCGAAGCATAATCCGTTTCTTTACAAGTGCAAGGAGGATGATGAATCTATTTTAGAATATTTGTCTCAAGTGTGGATATTTCTTCCTTATGAGCATGCATACCTAGCTCAAATGATTGAGACAAAGGAGAGAATCATGCTTGAAGACATTCCCATTGTGAGGGATTACACTGATGTATTCCCGGAAGAGTTTCCTGGTCTTCCCCCTGACCGAGATGTTAAGTTATCAATTGAACTTATCCCTGGATCTCTGCCAATCTCAAAGACACCTTACAAAATGGCCACCATAGAGCTAGAAGAGCTGAAGAAGCAGTTACAGGAGAATATGGAGAAGGGTTTTGTATGCCCGAGTGCTTCACCATGGGGTGATCCAGTCCTCTTCGTCAAGAAGACAGATGGATCAATGCGCCTCTGCATTGATTATCGTGAGCTCAATAAAATCAATATAAAGAACAAGTATCCCCCTCCATGGATAGATGACTTGTTCGGTCAGCTTCGTGGGTCCAGTTATTTCTCTAAGGTGGACCTTCGGTCAGGATATCACCAACTGAAGGTGAGGAAGGAAGATATTCCCAAGACTTCCTTTTGAATGAGGTATGGACACTATGAGTTCAAAGTGATGCCCTTCGGACTCACTAATGCTCCAGAAATTTTCCTGGATTTAATGAATCGAGTCTTTAGATATTACCTCAAAAAATTCGTGGTGGTCTTTATTTATGATATTCTGATATACTCTGAGAGCAAGGAGGAACATGAGGAGCATTTGGAAACTGTGTTAAAGACTTTGCGATGGGAGAAGTTTTATGCAAATTATAGTAAATGTGAGTTATGGATGGAGGAAGTATCATTCATGGGGAATGTTATCACCAACAGAGGGAAATCTGTGGACCCTTCCAAGACGAAGGTGATTGAAGAGTGGCCCAGACCATCTTCTGTAACGGAGATCCGAAACTTTTTGGGTCTAGCTGGGTATTATTGACAATTCGTGAAGAACTTTTCATGATTGTCAAACCCAATGACCAAGCTGACACGGAAGGGAGTAAAGTTTGTTTGGACACAAGAGTGTGAAGACTGTTACAAGGAGTTGTAAAAGAGGCTTATCACTGCACTAGTACTCACACTCCCTACTAGTGGGGAACTCTTTGTGGTGTATAGTGATGCTTCTAAGAAGGGCTTAGGCTATGTGCTGATGCAAAATGATAAAGTGATAGCCTATGTCTGAAGGCAGGTGAAAATACATGAGCAAAACTATCCAACGCACGATCTAGAGTTAGTGGCTATGATCTTTGCCTTGAAAATATGGCGGCATTATCTCTATGGGGAGAAATATGAAATATATAAGGACCACAAGAGTCTCAAGTATATATTCATACAGAAAGAGATTAATATGCACCAATGAAGATGGATAGAGCTCATCAAGGATTATGACTGCTCAATCCACTACCATCCCGGTAAGACAAACAAAGTGGCAGATGATCTAAGTAGAATGGATCATGCATCTTTATTAATGATGAGAATTGA
The DNA here is from genome assembly GCA_963277665.1 of Viscum album. Classification (NCBI taxonomy): domain Eukaryota; kingdom Viridiplantae; phylum Streptophyta; class Magnoliopsida; order Santalales; family Viscaceae; genus Viscum; species Viscum album. The sequence continues at coordinate 164,748,884 of OY728144.1, forward strand.
AAAGGATCCGATCTTTTTAGATTTTCAAAGGATGGAAATGGGAATCATTAAGGGAGTAAGATCATAAATCATTTATCAAATGATTTCTCAACCATCCCTCTTGGAGAAAATAAAGGTTGCTCAAAAAAGGATGTGGAAATTCCGAAAAGGGTGGAAGCTCTTAAAAATGGGAAATCCTCTGATTTCAAAATTGATGAGGAAGGAGTTGTAAGATTTGGGACACGATTATGTGTACAATCTGATCCATAGGTAAAGAAAGAGCTATTGAATGATGCATATAGCTTGACCTTCTTTGTCCATCCTAGGAGTACCAAAATGTATCGTGATCTCTGAGAACACATCTGGTGGGATAACATGAAGAGGGAGATTGCAGAATATATATCAAGGTGCTTGGTATGTAAGCAAGTTAAAGCTGAGCGACCAAAGTCCAGAGGTATGATGCAACCATTGCCTATACCCATGTGGAAATGGGAAAATGTTACTATGGACTTTGCCACGGGTCTCCCGAAGACGTCGAAGGGAAATAATGCGATATTGGTTGTGGTTGACCGACTCACCAAGACATCCCATTTCATCGCTATTCGGGAATATCTCTCGCTTGAACAACTTTCAAATATATATGTGAAGGAAGTGGTGAGATTGCATGGTGTTCCACTCCCAATTGTCTCTGACCATGATCCAAGGTTCACATATAAATTCTGGAAGAGACTTCAACATGTTTTGGGTACTGAATTAAATTTCAGCATGACCTATCACCCCCAAACTGATGGCTAGACTAAAAGAACTATTCAGACACGTGAAGATATTCTTAGATCATGCTCTCTAGAATTCAAAGGTGGATGGGATCAGCATCTCCCATTGGTTGAGTTCTCATACAATAATAGCTTCCACTTGAGTATTTAGGTGGCTCTATATGAATCTCTTTATGGAAAGCGATGTAGAACTCCAACCTCTTGGGATGATGTTGGAGAAAGAAAGCTACTTGGACCTGATCTTGGTCAAGAGATGAAAGAGAAGGATCAAGTCATCCAGAAACACATCAAATCCGGTCAAAGTTGGTAAAATAGCTATGCTGACAACCGTAGAAGGGATTTGGAGTTCGATGTTGAAGATAAAGTCTTCCTTCGAATGTCTCCATGGAAGAGAGTCATGCGATTCGAGAAGAAAGGGAAGCTATGCCAAAGGTATATTGGCCCCTTTGAGATCCTTGACCGCATAGGAGCTGTGGCCTATCGGCTTTCACTTCCACCGAATATGGCTCGAGTTCATGATGTTTTTCATGTATCACTCTTGAGGAAGTACATACCTGATCCCTCACATGTACTAAACTCAGAGGTGGTGCAAATGGAAGATGATCTCTCCTATGAGGAACAACCAGTAAAGATTCTGGATCGGAGAGATAAGGTTCTACGCAACAAGACAACCCATCTTGTCAAACTATTATGAAGGAACCATAAGTTTGAGGAAGCAACATGGGAGCTGGAGGAATCAATGAAGGAAAAGTACCCACATCTATTTTTGGCCTAGAATGTAAAATGAAATTTCAAGGGTGAAATTTCTTAACGGGGGAAGAATGTAACGACCTAATATTTTTAAATAGAAATTCCCTTCTTATATTTATGTCATAAAATCTCATGAAATTACAAAATAATGAACTAATATGTGATAAGTGACCTTTAAACATAATTTATTCACTTCTGTGTTTGGAATTTTGAAAATCCAGCATTCACGGTTGTGTTCAAGAAGTTTTTTTGAGTATAATAAAACAAAAATACTTTTTGGTGAATAGTAACCTACCCTAATGAATAGTAAAATAACCTAATGAATAGTGATATACCCTAATGGATAGTAACCTCACCTATGGTTGTATAGAAATAATATTCAAGTTGGAAGAACGATAAACCTATATTTTAGAATAAGTTAATGAATGTTTTAAAACTAGTTTTTGATAATAAATTATTATTTTAATTAAATATTAAAATAATCATATTTAGAAAATTATTTTTGAAAAATGGAATTCATTTTTGGATTCTACACGTCGAAAAATGGTTTGGGTAAAGTTTTGGTATTTTTATGAAATACTTGAATTTTTTATGAATAGTAGAAACCGATAATTCACAATAAATGCTAAATAACGGATTAATTGAGTCATGTGTGATGTTCTACTGATGTAATCCCACTTGGTTCGGGATTAGATTATAAAATTAAAATTTTTGGTCATATAAGACTCACTATTCCTTGTCTTGGGAGGAATTAATAAACTGATGAATTTTATACTAAGAAAACCCCTCTCTCCTCCACTATAAAACCCCCTTCACTCCCTCTTTTCTCCACTCCTCTCAAGATCCAAGCCTTCTCTAAATTCTTCCCAAATACAATCCCAAGATCCTTCCCCACGTCCAAGGATTTCTAGTATTTCTATAAGACCAAAATCAAATACCCTAAGAGGAGTCTCAAAGAGAAGAGATCAAAGGGTAAGAACCCTGTTTCATTTTCAAGTGTTTTGTTTTCATTTTCTTTATTTTATTATACCCTCTTCCCCTTCCCTTATCCAAAAGGCATGAAATCTCCAGAATCTCATATATTATGGATAATAATCATGTTTATGGAAAATTCCAAGCATCTTGCTTCCCCTCCTCTCCCCCACGTTCTAGAATTAAAACATCACCCGGGATGTGTCATATTACCAACATCATGGTTAATGTGTTTTTAAATTCTTTTATCATTTTGTTTCTGGTCATGAAAACATTTATGTTATGGTTGAACCAGATTATTATATATTTTATATGTCCTATTTAAGGTTCTTTAATCCTCATACACTCATTATATAAAACAATAATACAAAACAAGTCAATAATAGAAAAATCGTTAAAGTTAATTCAAGTGTTTATCATTAATGTTTAATGTAAAAGTTATCTTTAACTCTAATTAAACAAATGAATTTTTTAACATGTAACCTAATTTATGTCCACTAATTTTATGTAACTTAAATTATGGGCAACCACTTTAATTTCATTTGAACCTAAATACAATTGAACCGATCATTAAAACAAATGAAACAAACGGATCCAAAAAATGAAATTGAACCTTGTAATCAATCAAAACGGGTATAAATGAACAAAAAAAGGTTATATTGAATATTTTACATATAGATAAGGTTCTGGAACTATTTTTTAATAAACCTAATTTTACTATACAGGTCATTAATATCAGGTGGAGAACACCAACAGACTAAGGTAAGAGATCCTCTCAATTTCACTCTTTTTCAAGATTGTTCACTATGTTAAGACATGTTGTGTGTAATTATTAATTATGGGGTATGATTTATCACATCCCTCATACTTACCTCTTTATTTATAAGTGATTATAATTCCCTTTCCCCTCTCACTAATCCCCCTCAAGTACTCCCGATACCATGCTGATAATCCGTAAAGAATTCTACCCGAACCTCTTTTATTCTTTCGGGTTGTCTTATCTACCTTTCTACCAAAATGATGTCATATTATCATTTCTTTTGCATACTCTAAATGTTGTGTACATTTTCTAAGTTTATTTATAAAGAATCTTTCATCACTTTATTTTGGGGATATGCTTGATTTTAAGTGATTCTCTCCTCATTTCTTCCCGATAAGTGATCCCGTTTTAAGGGAACTTCCCGAATGATTTCCTATTATCAAGCATACTATATCCTATATTTAAAGTCAGATTTGTCCTTATAAGATATGTATTTTTATTATGAAAACCCTCCTGGTTTACTTATGGTTTTATAAAAAAATATTATGCCGCTTTCCATTTTAAGAGAAATTCGATGTTTTCTTAAACCGCACTAAAATGATTTGACTCAACGATTCCTAAAAACTATTTTTACATGTTATCACTTAAGTTTGTTATCTATTGTCATGATTTATGCCTTTATACATTATTAATATCTATTTATGATTTAATTCATTTCATTCATGGACTCTTGTATGTTATGACCCTTTTTATTATGCTTCATGACGTGATTGTGTGCCCATTTCTTTCCTTGGGTACTCTTACGTTTATGTATGGTTGAGGTTATTTATGTGGAAAGCATATAAATGAATAAGCTTAGTTGGGTGCGTCGAGATAGCACTACTATTCATTGGGTAAAGTTAATGTCTCATGATAAGATTATGGGTAAATGGTCCGGACGGTTAGCCTTGGCTTGTGCTACTAAGGGAAATGAGATTGGCGGTTATCCTTGACTCGTACTAAAGTCTTCTTTAAAGTTACTGCCACCTCTCTATGAAACTTTGATTATATAATCTCATGCTTATATGATCCCATGATTATTTTATACCATGTTTATATGTTATGATTCCATATGTTCCATTATTCTAATATCATTATGTCAAGCGTCCTAACTCATGTTCTTAAAGTTTATTCTTATGTTCTTTCCCTTACTGGGCATTTTAGCTCATCCCTTTGTTTATCTGTTCCCCAGGGTACCCTCTGCAGATGTAAGAGCTCAAAAGAAGTTAGGAGCTCTTTATAGAGATTAAATACAGAAGTTTTTTAGCCCCATGTTTTATGTTTTATGTACCTAGTCTTCCTAGACACTAGACTTAACGATCCTTGGCTTGTACTCTGAAGATGAATTATGTTTAAAATCATGAAATGTTATATGTAAAAGGCTAGGATCACTATAAAATATACATGGTACTACACGTTGTATATAAAAACTCAAAAAATAAATGGGTAAAAGCCCAATAATGCAATCTTGTAAATTCTTATATATACAAAAATAAGAAAATAACTCCATAAGATCCAACTCCGTGAGACAACATATCCTCAGAAAAAACCCGGATGACAGTAATCGACGAGAAAAAACCTAGGTACATAATGCCCTAGGCATTACCTGTGTCTTGAAAACTGAATCTACATAAGGCCAAAGGAATATGTAGGGCGTGAGACAAAAATCCCCCTATGATAGAACCATGAATCTATTTAAGGATTTTAACCATGAAAATAAATAAACTTGTTTGAAAAACTCATTTCCAAAACTAAATCATCGACTTTTAACTTGACATTGAAGTCCCATTGGGTTTCAATAAAAAATAAAATGTGTTTCCTAAAAAACTTCTCAACATTGATCAAATAAATAAATTCCCCATGGAATAAAATTCTCAATATGCCCAAAAAAGCATAATAAGGGCAGAAAAAACATTATCATCATCATATAAGAAATATATAAGGATGGGAATAACATGTCTTATCACGTCAAACTTGGCACTAACAAAATGCATAAATCCTGTAAACAATCATGGAATGAGTAAGTGCACCTAGGGATCTAATCGTAAGGTTCTAATGCGAGTGAGTATAAATGAAGCATGCTAACTAAATAAATAAAGTGGAAGCTCTAACGATCTTCCCTATTCCCTACTCCAAGAGCTCTCACAGTCTTTTAACAAACAATCATTACTACAAAAAACACCTTTAACTACACAGACATTTATCATCACTACAAAATGCACTGATAAAGGTTACCCTTTATGAGAAATTTATTTCTAGTGCTAATAAAGGGTACCATTTATCAACACTTTATTTTTATTGTTGATAAGGGGTCCCATTATCGGCACTCATAAATTCCTATAATAAAAAGAAAATTAAACAAATAATAATATATTTTTAACAATTTCATTAATTATATAATTTTTGTTAAAAATGAATAAATTGTATATATATATATAAATTTTAAAAAATAATAAATATTATATATTAAATATATAGATATGTAAAATGAATAAATTGAGATAATTAGACAAATAAAAATTTAAAATGAGTACATTAAAGAATATATTAAACATTTTATTAATTAAATAATTATTAATAAGAATGAATAAATTTAATATACTTATATATAGAATATAAATATTAATAATATTGTATATTAAATATAGATATACAAAATGAATAAATTCTAATAATTAAGCCAAACAATTAAAAATGAATAAATTACAAAATAATTTATGAATTTATTAATGAAACAATAACTAAAAAAATGAATACGTATAATATATATATATATTATAAATAATAGTAAATTATATATGTTAAATATAAATATATATAAAATTAATAAAATTTTAATTAAAAACAAATTAATGTCTTATTCATTTTTAATGTTGTTTGATTTTTCAATTTAACTTATATCAAATGTATTGTGTTACATTGATTTCACATACACACACCACCACCACCACCAATCAATTTTTTTTATTTTCAAAAGCCGGTTAAAGGGGAACCGGATCCCCAGGATACAACCACAAACTCAAACCGATCACAGCCATACAAGGATCAGAAAATATACCAAGACAAATTTACATATCATCCAAGCCAAACTCATCTCCTCTTCCCCTTTCTGACTCATCATCTCCGGTAGCCATGGCTGTTTCGCATCCTGGAGTCCTCCAGTAGTGAGCACTATTGATACGGTTCCTGAGCTGATCTAAAACATGGTAATCTGGTGCTGTCCTCTTGATCTCCCTATTCATTGCCCAGGTCACAGTCACCTCTTTATTCCTCTTGGAGGCGGAGTGAGTCCACATCGGCTGCGGGAGACACGAGTAATCCCTCCTTGGTCGACGTCTAGAAGTGGCAGAAACAGGTCCTTCAACTGAAGCAGTTCTCTGTTTCCCACTTTGAACCACTTCACTAAAAGAGCGCTTCTCCCCTCCTTTACTGGCCTGCTCCCCCGAGCCCGAAATAGGAGAACCTGTAGAAACCTCCCTTTCTGGGGTCACAGCCCCCATAACAGTATCATCCACCAGCAAAGGCAGGGGCACACCCTCTGCGATTGCCACATCCTCCTCCAGCGCATGAGTATCATTCATTAACAAAGGGAGGGACACACCCTCTTCAATCGCCTCATCCATAGACACCGTGGGAACCTACTTCACACCACCATCAACCTGCACACTCCTAGAGGCCCCCATACTATCACCCCCATCTCCTGAAACAACACTTAAAACAGGATCAAAATTAACATTACCAAGGCAATCGAACCTATTGCTTAAAGAAACAAAGGGTCTGGCCTTTGGATCCAAGCCTCTATTCTCCTCTGTAAAGTTCTGAGATGAACTGGCTTCAACAACCCCCACCGAGTGAAACAATGAGGCCCTTCCCCAGCCCTCACCCTATCATTTACGGTCTTACTGCCTTGACCATCCGCATCCAGCGTCTTGCCAGCATCGACCAGGATATTGGCCACCACTGCAGATTGAGCCTCCTTATCCTTCCCCTTTGAACTCTTCTCCATAGGAACATGAGACCTCCTTCAAGATGAGGTCTGGAACTCATGACGCCGATACTTCACCTCTTGGGTAGAAGAGGCACGCTGACATATCCCAGAATTGTGTCCAAAACGATAACAATTCAAACAAAAATCAGGCCAACTCTAATAGATAACCTATTGTTTACACCTATAATCCTCTCCAATTGTAATCCAGACAAAGTCAAATGGGTCCCTAGAGGCATCCACTTCGATGAAAACGTGAGGATTAATAGGATGACAAACTTCTTTAGTACGAGAATCCGAACACAGAAATCTACCCACGAGATTACCCAACATTCTTATGATAGAGGGATTTTGAAAAGGTAAGGGAAGCTTAGGGAAACTAACCCAAACGGCTACTGAAGGGAGATCACGATTCATATGAATGTCGAACGAATATCAAAGGAGGAAGAATCGACTTCCATTTAATATATTACATATTTAATCGGTCAATTTTTTTAATACTACAATTAGGGTATTCATTTTTAATATTTTTTATTTTTTATTGTATTTATGAATTTGATCATTTTATATTATTTATTTACATATTTTTATTTAAAATGTTTTAGTATTTTCAGTATGTAATCATCCACTTCAATATGTATACATATATCCATATGTTTTGAATAATTTATTTCTGATTATTTAAACCAATCCATTTTTTTAATATTTTTAAATTGTACTCATTTTGAATTATTCTGTTTCACTCATTTTCAAAATTCATGTATTTAAGATTATATATCCACTAATAATGTTAAAAATATATTAATAAATAAATAAATATATATGTATATTTACTAAATTAATGAATTATATATTTATAATTACAATAAATAAATAATAATTATTTTTTAAATAAGGATTTTTATAATTATAAATAAATAATTATATATGTTTAAATAATTATAAAATTATAATAAATAATTTTAATTATATAACCTTTATCAGTGCTAAAGTTTTTTCACCAAAAAAAGGAATAATTTTAGCACTTTTTTAGTATTGATAAAAATCGATATTTATCAGCACTGAAAAAGCGCTGTTAAAAGAAATAGTTATCAACGCTAAAATATTAACAGTGATAAATATGTCTTTTATCATTGCTAAAAAAGTGTTGATAAATATCCCTTTTCTCAGTGCTTGTAAATTTAGGACTGATAAAAGGGATCTTTATCATCACTTTTCTGAAAGTGCTGTTAAAAGTATCCCTAATCTATTTTAAAGAACCCTAACAGTGACTTAGTCGCTTGTGATTCTGAAACTCTCATGAAAGTCCACTTATTCAGATGTAAATCCTCTATGTTTCCTTGTATTAATCTAGGCTTGAGTCCAATATATGTTATTTTCTACCTTCCCTCTATTTATTTTTGATGTTTTGGGTTCTGTGTTTTGTGTTTTTGCAATATTCTCAACCATGATGAACCCTACATCTCATCTCCTCACTAATGAAATACAATGAGTGGTTCTATTTCATCTTTTTCCTCTATAGAAAACAATTTTGAAGAAAGATAAGGATGTTTTCATATGATAAGGTGAGTCAACATATGTGTACAAGACGTTATAGAAAAATAAAATAGATTTTTCACTATATGCTATTGCAATGGTAATGATGGATTTATAGCATGATCAAATAGAGTTTAGTTAAAAATTGAAAAAGTTAACACATTTTTAAAAAATGTTATCTATATAAATTAGCATTGAAACAAGACTTTTTTGATATGGAAGCGTGTTTGAGGTGATGTGGTAGCCTGAATTTGGAACTATTTGGGTATACTAGGTAAAAAATGTTACAAAATGGAATCAGATTGAAACTAAAGATATTGGTATTGATTATGTCCAAAAAAGAAAAAACTTTCTATAAATAATAAATAATCGATAAATATGTTTGGATAAAATAATTTTGTTGGATACTTAAATTACCATAAAAAGTCTTGGTTGTTTATTTTTTATTTTTTCCTTGGCCTATCTTCTCGAGTCTCATGCCTCTTATCTAAGAGTTGATAGGTAGAAATAGATAGGAATTAATGAAATGTCATGTTCTTACTTATATTTAAAATAATTATTCTAACATCCTTTAAAATATATATTAATTATGGAAAGGATTATTGAAAAAAATAAATTAATGCGATAGAGGGGAAGGGGGTTAATATTTAATATAGATTATTTTGTGATGATTTCTAAAAGATTATTGTTTTTTAGAAGGGGAAAATTATGCGAATATCTACATTAATATAGAATATGTTACCACTCAGACCCCTATATTTCTATACAATGGAGCCAATGAAAATCCTTTGTAGGGTAAAACTTATATTTATCCCCACTTACTAGAGGTATTTATTGATATACTTCAAGGTATGTGGTATAATTTTCAATGACCTGAAGTATCTATGGTTCCTCAAAGATTTTATGTTAATATATCATAATAATAAATTAAGTTCGCATTGAATTGATTCATTGCATTTATAAGAGTAAAAAAATTATAGATAAATATTGAGAATATGCTGAAAAATTCACCCATTAAAGGGACTTATATTATTGGATGGATCGTATGGTCAATTAAAAAAATCCAAATTTGAAAGTGAAGAATACTTGAGTAGATAGAATTGATGTCGAATATAGGTGGGGTAAGATTCATTTTTTCATGAACGTTAGAGTGGAGGTATTCCAATTCCTCTTCTGTTGAGGACAATTTTTGAGTGTTTCCATGAGTATAGGTACCTAGGAAACTTTAATCATTATTGCATCTTTGATGTGAAACCATTCTATCTTTGTGGTTAGTTGGGGAACCTCCAATTGTACTTCTGAGCTATTCCTTCTAGGCATGGTCATTAGATATGACTGTTAGTTATTTATGGCTGAGTAGACTATGGATGTGTAAATAAGGAACGTAAATAATTTTTTATAAAAAATAAAATGGGTTTCATAGACAAGGTTGTGTAAATAAGGATTCATTTTTTCAAGACTGATATACAATAAAGTACAATCCATACAGAAAAATCCACAATTTCATGCATCTTGCAGTAAATTTGTTACTATATTGAGCAGAGATATAATTCTTCAATACTATTATGGAACTAAACCTTACTACCCTTATTTAATCCATCATTAGACACTTGATTTCCTTCCATCTATTGATGATGGATTGGAATCCCTCTTTCAAACTAGCCTTCCTCCCATCATTTTGGTTTCAATGTTCCTTGATGAAATACCTTTTTCTCATATTGTATTCATTAATCTCCATAAAATATACTTCCATGGATTTGAATACCACATCTCCCAAGTCATTCTTCAACTCTTTCATCCTTTAATCCTACTCATTTACAACTTATTAAGAACCCAAAAAATGACACCAAAAAATTAATCAAAACACAATGAATGAATTTGTTTGGTTTCTTGATACGAATTTTATTATATGACCCACTCAGTTACTTTTGACAACACTTCATCCTCCTTATTTTCTTAATATTTTAGAAACAATAATTAAAGTTTCAATTAAGTTATTTTTGAACCTCAGTGGAAAATCAACTTTCATCTCTTAAATAGTTATTATTTCATTTAGTTTCTTGAGACACATTCCCCATCTCTTATATTTTTTTTGAAGTAATATGAGTCGTATTTATCCAAAATAATCAGCAATACAGGGTATGCGATGAATTTTGGTTAGAGTAGGTGAAGAAACATAGGCAGATGTCCAAAAAATATGGGAGATAAATATCAAACATCAAAATGCTATAATAACTATTCAGGAGGTATGCTATCAATGAAATTTGGAACCACAATGGTTGGAGGAATGATCATTTTAAAGAGGGATTCCAATTAACAATCAAGAGATAGAAGAAAATCTAGCATCTAAGGAAGGATTAAATAAGGGTAGTGATGTTTAGTTGTACTGTAGTATTAAAATATTGTATCTCATTTTAATATAGTAAAACTTTTCATGAATGATTCATTAAATTGTGACATTTTATGTATGGAGTGTATTTTATTATTGTTATTAAAGAAAATGAAATGTTTGGCTACTCATACATACACTATCTTCTAAAAATAATGATGTTACCAATCGTGAGGAAGAATAGATTATTGAAAATAAAACTACAAAATTATTAGGGGATCAACGACATGTTGGTGAAAAAAACAATGATGAAACATCACAGTTTTGAATAAAACTATCAAGGTAATAAGTTAGGTTATAAAATTTGAGGTTGGTTAGAATCCAGGTGGCCAACCTATTGACCCCAAATATTAGATGTTCATTATTTATCTTAGCATCACAATGAGGATGAATGTGTCGATTGATAACGAATCATGGAGCTACGTCGAGCCTATAACAAATGAAATCATTGGGAAAGATATAACAAAAATATTAAAATGTACTTTCTCAATTTTATAGAAAAATTATATAATTATATATTGATTTGATTTTAATTATTCCTTGCAGAAGTCATTTATTTTAGAATATTTCTATTATAAATTTGTCTTAATGGGCACTGGAAAATCCCATAAAGGCTTATGTAATATTTTTAGGAAGTTATATCTTAGGTATGCTGAGGGAAAAATAAATACCCACCCACCAATTAGTTATACACACATTTTAAAGTAGTAAATATTGAATATTTTCATAAATCATCGCAATGGGAAATAATTTTAGTTGCATTGCAGTTAATAGTATATTATTTGACATTATTTATTTTATTCAACCTAATTCAAAATTGTTAATTTATCAAACTACTAAAGAATTATGAATATAAATAATCTGCATCAAAACTAACGCACCCCTATAAAAAATGAAGGATGTGGTTTTCTTCATTAGGGAATAAATTGGTATATATTTTAAATCAACAATAAAAGTATAATTATGTGATATGAAACAACATATATTCCTTTGTTTATATGAATATTTATGAATCTAAATCTGAAGCTACTAGCTTCCCACATCATGTTGTATGGAAGAAGGATCATGTAAATAAAAAGGGTAAATTAGTTTATGAAAACAAAAAAGTTGTATGGGAAGCATGTGTATATATGAAATAATAGTAATTCATTATTAATTATAACAATATGATATAAAAATATCTATTTATGATCATATTTTTTATATGGTTTAGAAAAAACAATCGATAATGACTATACTAGAAGAAAAGATACTTTCAATAGCTTTGAAGCGGCCTGAACAATATAGTCGTGTTAGAGGATTATGTTTTGGAGTCTCTCCTTGAACATATTTCAAGAAGATAAAACCACATGAAGATACATATAATATGATGATACAATTCCAAAGAAAATTGACTCCCTGAAATATATTATTTTTTGGTATGGTTTGACATACCAATGTATAAGAAATGATCAAAGTGAATTGGTGGTGGAACAAAGATTCGTAAATAAACCAAATTATCCCACTAGCTTTGAGGCTAGTCATTCCCCCAACTGCATACCTTACCTAGGGTAATCAAAATTTTCATTAGTCTTTCTCAAAAATATCAATAAAAAACTTCCTATAACATTATATTACTAAAATTATAAAGTTTATAGTTTTATGTGATTGGTGTCTATCAACATCCACATACAACCGTGTTACGATGGGTGCAATGTATACTATCCCAAGAAACTATCTACACAATAAACCCCTCCCAAAAGATCACATGTGAGTGGAGATTTAGGTATATTATGATATGAATGACGAGTTTCCTATTCCACTTAATGGTCTGGATATTACAATGGTCAAAGATTCTATTAAATCTTTCATAGAATGACCATCTAATATTATAATGAAACATGAGGTACATAAATAAAAAACATTTCATATGAAAATCATGTAACACTTGATTATAAAATGTATAAAGTGAGGTATGATATTACAGATGAATAAAGAGAAGGAGAAATGGGAGTTCAAAACAAGAAAATATACTGATTTCATCAAGAAAATAAATCGACCTTCCGAGCATACCTACTACCCTTCAGTTCCAGTTAAACATTTATTATCATTCATTCTTGATATAGAGATCACATTTAAAGATAAAAATATATCTTAAATTGAATATAAAGAATACATATATGGAGTTTCCATGACAGATGTAATTGGTCTTGAGAGTCTAAACGAGATTCTCAAGCATGAATGGTTAGGAGTCTCAGTTATGAATATATACGTAAGGTAAATTTTCATAATACGTATTTCTAAATAGTGATCTACTATGTTTGTTAAAGTTAATGACTATTAGTTTTTTGTACAAGCGTTTATATAAAAACTATATAAAGGTAATATCATGTGAAGCTCGATTTGGATTCATTAATCATTGTATCATTTTTATGCTAGAAATTACCTTGGAGAACGATGAAATTGAGGAGAAAAAAGGCCAGTTACCCCAAGAGTTTAATAAAAAATCATCAGAATACAGAATCTTTTTGATTCCTACAATTAAAATGTAAAACTATAAAATATAATCACATAAAATATATTTTTTATTTTTTAATTGATTAATTGGATTTTTTTAGTGTGCACTAGACGTTGAAAGCAGTCAATCTGGAAACCCTGAATATTTATTTTTTGGATCCAATGCTTTAATATGCAACCATTCGAACACACATGATTTTTATTTTGAATATATTATACACTGAAAGAATAATGTTACAGATAAAATTTGAATTATAAATTCAATATGTGTTTTTACAAGAATTTTTTTATCATAGGGTGGTTTCTCAATACAGGCTAGATCACAGCATGAAGTTAGTATCTGATGGGATAAAGCTTATAAAATACTAAAAATAGAAACAAAATTAGGGTATATATAGAAATATTTAACTATAAAAACATTTAAAAAAAAATACTTATTTTGGTCAATGTTTATGTAGTGTCTAAAATAAGATAATGACATTGAATGTGGATAGTATGTTTGAAAATTTAGGAGAGAAATCATAAATCACAAAACGAAGAGCATCCCCCAACAGGAAATTTCTGAAGGTAATTACAATTTCCTTAAAAATATTTCATAATAATTTTTTTTAAATTTTTGCAGTATGATCAAGATTTACGACAACCTAGTTAATAAATATAATAATTAATTTTTTAGAGACAAGTGCGCAGTGTACTTTTTGTGAGAATATATACCGACAATGAATTTATGTGATTACCTACTATGTTTGTGATCTAGTATGATTTATGAACATAAAAAGTTATTTGGGGTGTGAATAATTAGTTTCAAAATGATTATATATTATTTTTTATCTCATTATCAAGGAGAAGAATAATGGATGAAATCAATTTGTTTTGAAGTACTGACCTGTAAACAATACAATTATTGGGAAATCAAAGAGGTGGAGGTAGAAGTGGAGGCGGAGGCAGAGGCGAAGGCATAGGTACATGAAAAGGTGGAGGCTGATTTAGTGGTAGATTCATAGTTGTATATTAACATGGAGGAGTAGGAAGAGAAAAATAAAGTGGTGGAGACTAAGGCAGAGGATGATAAGTAGCATTGTCTTAGAAACAATGATATTACTTGGAAACAAAGTAGAATGAGGATCATTCGCTAATTGTGTTTGGGAGAAATTGTTTAAAAGTGATCACAACACATGTAACTTAAGATAAGATCCATATTGAAATTGTTTCATAATTCGTTTTTGATGTGTATGAATCTATCACATTTCAAACCCACACACGATTCCACATGTATGGATCAAAGTGCGTGTTTCCAGTTTAAAATAAAATTTTAGTAAAAAATAAAAGTGGCGTAATAAAAACCAAGGAAACACATTCTTATTGTTTTTATACATTAGTAAAATTATACATGAGTCATTTGGTATGTGTAATAATCATCTTAAAGTCAATATGATGCATGGTGTCTTCGCTATGACTCCAACTGTGTCTTTTTATTTAAAATTGACATTACTTTTATTGAAAAAAACTTATATACTCAAAATTGAGAAAACAAATTCATATTTTTTGGGTACATTAAGTCAATGATACATATGTAATTTTTGATGTGTAGGAGTTATCCACACCTCAATCCGACATAAATTGTGATCAATATGGTGTCATAATGCCTGTTCTCATTTTAAAATTGACATTTTAATATAAAAAAGTGCCACTAACTAAAAACTAATAAAAAATTATTTGGTTTTCATAATATTTTGGGAAATTTATTGATAATTTATTTGTGTTGAGTATGAATCAGCCTCATGTCAATGCCACACACAATACCACCTTTAAGGCTAAAATTTCATGTTTCCAGATTAAAATGATATTTTAGTAAAAAACAAAATAAGCATACTCAAAACCAAGAAAATTCATTCTTAGTGTTTTTATACATTTAGGAAACAATTTATGAGTAATTTGGGATGTGTAGAAATCATCTTTACCACAATAGGATGCATGGTTTGACCGTTATGACTCCAACTGCATCTTTTTATTCAAAATTAACAATAATTTTAAGGAATAAAATATCTAACATACTCAAAACTAAGAAAACACATTCATATTGTTTTGGTACTTCAATAAAATTTTCTATATATCAATTTTTACATGTTGAAATAATCTTAACCTCAATATGAGGTGTGGTGGGACCGATATTCTGTTAAAGTGTTTGTTATTTGTTTAAAATTGAAAATTTAATACAAAAAAGCATTACTCACTGAATACAGAGAAAACATTATGGGTTTATGTTGATAATTTGGTATAATGATTCATAATTCATTTGTGATGTGTATGAATCTGTCTCATATCAAACCCACACATGATGCCACTGGTATGGCTCAAAGTGCTTGTTTCGAGTTTAAAATGTCATTTTAGTAAAAAACAAAAGTGGAATACTCAAAACCCAGTAAACACATTCTAATTAATTTTACACTTTAGGAAAATGATCCAAGAGTCATTTAAGACATATATCAGTCACCTATACCTCAATCTAATGCATGATGTAACTATTATGACCCCAATTGCGTCTTTTTATTCAAAATTAACATTAATTTTAGTGAAAAAAAGTGACATAATCAAAACCAAGAAAATACATTCGTATTGTTTTGGTACTATAGGAAAATGATCCATATATATTTTTTGATGTGTAGGAATCAGTTGAAGCTCAATCTGACACATGGTGTGACCGATATGGTGTCAAATTGCCTATTATCAGTTTAAAATTGGCATTTTAATACAAAAATCATCACTCACTAAAAATAGGGAAAACAATATTTCATTGTCTTGATCATTTTGTAAAATGATTTTTAATGAATTTTTTATGTGTATGAATTATTCTCATATTAAACACACACACAATTCCACCTGTATGGATCAACGTGTGTGTTTCGAGTTTAAAATGAACTTTTAATAGAAAACTAAAGTGGCATACTCAAAATTATGAAAATTCATTCTAATAGTACTTTAGTAAAATGATCCATGTTTTATTTGGGATGTGTAGAAATCATCCACACCTCAATCCGACGCATGGTGTGACTGGTATGGCTCCAAATATGTCTTTTTATAGAAAAATGACATTAAATATAATGAAAAAATTGACATACTCAAAACCAATAAAATAAAGTTGGATTATTTTGGTACTTTAAGAAGACAATTTATTTGTCATTTTTGACATGTAAGAAATTTATTTACCTCAATCCAACACATGGTGTGAATGGTATGGTGTCAAAGTGTCCGTCATCATATTAAAAAAGCGTCACTCACTGAAAACTGAGAAAATGAACTCTTTTTGTGTTGATAATTTGGTACAATGATTCATAATTCATTTGGGATGTGTATTATTTAGTCTCATGTCAAACCAAAAAACGATGCCACCTGTATGGCTCAAAGTTCGTCTTTCCATTTTAAAATGATATTTTAGTAAAAAAACCCAAGTGGAGTACTCAAAATCGAGGAAAGGAATTATGATTTTTTTGATACTTTAGTAAAATGATCCATGATTCATTTAGGATGTGTAGAAATCAGTAACACCTTAATCAAACACTTGGTGTGACCAGTATGACATCAAGTGAGTCATTTTATTCAAAATTGACATTAATTTTAGTGAAAAAATAACTGACATTCTCAAAAGTGAGAAAACACATTCATATTGTTTTTGTACTATAGAATAATGATCCAGTTTTCATTTTTAATGTGTAGAAATCATAAAATAATAAATTCAATTCCCGGTGTGACCGGTATGACTCCAAGTATGTATTTTTATTCAAAATTGACATTTATTTTATTCAAACAAACAACCGACATACTCAAAATTGTGCAAATGCATTATGATTGTTTTGGTACTTTAGAAAAATGATCCATCAGCCGTTTTACACATGTAGGAATTATTCAAATCTTAATTAGACTCACAATGTGACCTTTATGACTCCAAGTGCACATTTTTATTAAAAATTTAAATTAATTTTAGAAAACAATTGAGGTAGTCTATAAGTGGTTTCTTTTAATAGTATTTGTGTTAGAAATTTTATTTCATTGAAATTCAGTTTTTATATCTTATTTTTCTAATTTTTGAACTATTTATGGTGATGAAATGTGTTTTTATAGGACATTTCACATATGTTTTGTGATGCAATGTGATGTAGTTTCACACTGCAGTTTTCACCTTTATCAGTGCTACTAAATGCACTGATAAAGACAACCTTTATCAGTGCTTTTGAAAGGGACAATAAATGGTATCTTTATGAACTCTTATAAAAGAATGGATAAAGGGTATCTTTATCAAAACATTTTAAAGAGTTAATAAATATACCATGATCAGTGCTTTTAGAAACGTTGATAAAGGAATTATTCATACATGCTGATAAATCTTACTTTTACGAACTCTTTTATAGCACCGTTAAAGGAATATTCATCAGGGATTTTAACTAATTTGATAAAGTTAATCTTTATTAGTTCTAAATTAAAGAATTTATTGTTGTTTTCTTTTATCAATGATTTTATAATAACTGATAAAAGAATTCTTTATCAGCAATTTTCTTTGTGATGATAGTGATACCCTTTACCGGTGTTTTTCTAGCACTGATAAAAGTCTTGGAATTTTAACAACATTGAGGTAGTCAGCACTTTTCTAGTGCTTATGGAGGCTGATTCTATCACTGTTAAAGGTATGTTTTTTAGTAGTGTAGTGGAATCTCTCCCAGACTTCCTATAAAAGGATCTCCGGGTCCCTTTGTAAAAAAATCAAATCTATCATAGTCTTCTTCCTTAAAATACCCAAGGGCACCTCAGATAACCCCTCCATCACACCCTATTCAATCCATATGCTACTCCATGACAACATAATAAAAAAAACTTCCATACATGAAAAACCATTTCACATGTCGTTTTCACAAACCAACAAGATCATTTTATAAAACAACATCCCATGAGGTAAAAAAATTTCTAAAACCATTTTATAATACTATTTAAATCAATAATATCTCTTTAAGCCTTTTCAATAAACATGTTTACTGCATACAAGCCACCCTATTTGGAAAACCATTTTAAACACCCAATTTCCACCAATCCATAAAGCAAAAAAGAATGGTATAATCATCAACTATAAATCAACAAATGATAATTTGATAAAAAAGCAAAGGTGGTTATGAATTTAAAGGTAATACATGTAAAACCCCTTTAAATTGATACACCTTCTTTATAACCCGTTCCGACCTAATAGAATTCAATTATAATCACCCAAAATATGTAAGAGATGGCCTTACACACCTAAACCACATGAAAAAAATCCAATCCCCCATTAAAACCCTATGTTTATCCACCCGGAAATCTAGGGTTACATATTTCCAGGAAATTGGAACAACAAGTACACTAATAAACTCTTTATAATATGAATATAAAATAAATACCTCAAGTACATGCATGTAATTCCATAAAAAATTGATACAATAGAAAAGGAACTATAAGTACCAGAAGATAAACTTGCCAATGGCCATGAATCCCAAACAACTCTTGAAAAACCAGAAGCCTGCAATATCTATCCCAATATCCAACTTTCTACTTCTGAACTGAAAGATAGTTTATATATACAAAGGGTGATAATAAAAGGCATACTCTATTTAATCCTCCATAGAGCCTCTCATGAAAAAGATAATTAAATCATACTAAAGTCTAGTGAAGAACAAGTGAAACTCGTTTTTCACCTAACCGATATACTTGGTTCTCAACTGAATCATGGTTATATCTCACTAAGTATCACATAAAAGAGTTCATGTATTATAATAATAAAACATGGGTACCACAGTACCGCTTCCTGACTAGTTTTCTACTCTGTCCCAACATCATATGTCATAAGCCATCTATCTCTAAAGGAATCCAACCCAAAAACACCTAGCCTTAAATATCGCAAAATGCATATCATGTATCATATCATATGATCACCCAATTACCCACCTCCATATAGTAACCGAGTAGTTTTTGGGATCCACTAAAACATGTATGTTGTGTATCATACATTGGGTATGATACCTCAAGCTATCAAAGCCCATACACTGAGTAATGTTCCTCAATCCATCCTAGATAATACATGTCATACAAATAGATATCCTTAGGATACTATATCAAAAGATAAATGTGTGTTAAATAATAACAATCCCTTAAAAAAATTTACATAAATATATGGAAAAACTTACCACATTTAATTATAGAACATAACACTATCAAGATAAGAGAGTGGGGGCCATAGGGGGTAGTCCGAAATCTGTTCCCCGACAACCTAGATATTAGGGAAAAAACCCTCCCAGAGACCACAAGGTGTCAGTCTCCCTTTCAACAGGGGTGGGGTATCATATGAAATCATAAAACATAAATGATATAATATATCTCATAACCACACTATGATCATTAACCTAGTAATTGTCTCAACTATAGCCATATTCACTCAGACACCCATATGTCACTATTAATATATAGATATCGTATAAGTACAAAATCGTCTAAAGAGATTCAATTAAATTTATTCCATCCTTTTTATCAATTCAATTTAGGTTAATTAATTCATTAGACATTAATTAGCATTAATCCAATATTATATTTCATTAACCATCAGAGTGATGTCTATGCCCTCCAAGAAGAATATAACCATGTCAACCGTTTCTTAGGTTATTTTTTTAATTCCAGCAAGAACCAACCCCACAGTTTAAAACATTTAGAGAAAAATTATTATTAATATAAAATTTTAGAAAATCTATGAAACATCCTGAGAGATGCACAACCAAGCACATCCAGCTTTCTAAAGTAGTGAGTAAATGAACTTATATAAACACACAACCATGTTATTAAGACTTTAAACATATTTATCACCAATAATGAATACTAATTTCAACAAAAAAATAAATAATACCACTTTTAACTCTTTTTATCAACCCAGTTTCATCCCCATCACCATCATAAAAAACCCCATGCATCTCACCTTCACAAGCTTCAAATATTTCCACAACCACGTCTCATCAGGAAAAAACTATCTTAGGCTCACATCACATCACATGGTAAGACTCATGTCTAGGGAAACACAAAAGTTAGAAAACAACAAAAAATTAAATAGGGAAATCTAGGCCCTAAAAATAAGGTATTCATACGTCACAAGAAAATAGGATCAGTTGACCCCAAACAATTATCTTTATAAAATTGATTTTATTCCATTCTGAATTAACAGATTCATTTATCATATGTTACATCCATAGGAAACTCAAGGAATCAACTATTAAAATCTATAAACTTTCTTCCAAGAATAAAATACAATTTCATTAATTTTTAAAGGATAACCACTCTAATTATGAATTTTTTTTATTTTTATCAACAAAAGAACTACATCATCTTGTTATTTTGTAAATTCCATCAAGACATGAAAAAAAAATTGAACATTCATTTTGTATCAATTTTATTACTATCAAATTTCAAGAATCCAAGGATTCATCAAAATTACTCTTTAATAATTTATCAACATAAAAAGATTACTATCTTTACATTCTTTAAAAATTTCATCAAATTAATATGCCAAACCATGCATAAAAATATTACTAAAAAAATAATGGATGGAAAACAATCTAAAAAATCAAGAGGGAATATATTATCATGGTGGAAAAAATGTGATCACTATAACCATAAACTAAGTTCATTATTTAATCTGGTCTAGTATTTATTAGGGTTAATTCCAACACTATATATAGAGATAAATAATGATAACTTTATGATTTCACGTAATGTAAAAAAGGAGAAGCAATAGATATTCTAACTTAGTACATCAACATTCTTCAAATGAGAATGGAACCACAATAGGGATTATTGATCAAATCTCACACATGGAAAGCTATGTACCTCCATTAATGTCACACCATTGTTTCTTGAACAATGTAAAAAAGAAAATTCATTATAATGGTAGAGATCAATACCCATAATCATGGAAAATAATAATGGAAAGAAAAAAGACCAAACAAAGAAGTAACTTCTAGAAAATAGGAATAACTCACCTTAGATCACCACAGACCGAACATGAGAAGTCACAGATCAAATATGATCGAAAGGGGCTTCAAAGGAATTCAAAAATATCTCTTTGTAGCGTTGGGTTTGAGAGATAATCTTGGTGAAAAGTGAGCTTTAGGGGGTTTGGGTATTTATAGGCCAACTAAAAATTAGAAGACCACATTTCTACCTCCTAGACCACACTGTAGAACTCCCTGACATAGGGCATATTATGATGCAAGCCAGGAAACTACACCATAGCCCCATGGTCGAAGGCATGTTTGAGAAACATGATGAGATCTATGTTACAGATCCCATTTCTTATAAAGAGGACCATGGCGTAGTGCAACCCACTATGACACAGTTTTGTTATTTCTAATGTAGAAGTTATGTCATAACGCACCTCTTTATCTCAAGGTTACCAAAGAAGGATGAATAACTTCAAACCCCTACACTGAATTTGGATTTCTCTACACCACAAACCACAACATGAAAATGATGTGGCCCCACTCCAAGAAATATAACTCATAAAGGATACATAACGAACTGTATTCACACCACACCCATGCTAGAAATGGTAGTGTATTTGAAACTCCCAACTTCAAGATCCTACACAACAACTAGCCCCACTACACTGCAAGAACCACCCTTACCATGTAGCCCATAAGTCTATAGTATAAAAACCTTCCATGTTGAATTACCAACCCTAACTCCCATGATTCCTCCTCTAGGAACCTTTTATACTCATGTATCAAAAAGGAAATGGATACTAGGGTTTAGGCCCTTAAATTAGAAGCCCCTAAATCTATTCTCATCCTCAATAATTTTAAACCAAACCCAAAGTGAAAATATGGCTAATTGGTTGTCCAAACAACCACATGCGAGATACCTCTCAATAATCTCACCAAAATAGGATCTAAACCATATATCTTAGAGGAACCAAGTGAAAAAATATGAAAAAACATCACACATATCCTAAACACTCTCCCCGGGGGGAGATACCTCTCATACGGGAGCATGGTCACCAACAAAACATTTAGAGGGAAAACATATAAAAAACTGGAAAAAGTCAACTTCCAAAAAATGAGAAATGCTACAAGACAAGATATAAATAGAAAAGATCCTCAGGTTAATGAGAATGTATATAGGACTCACATTCCTAGGTGCACTCCTCTACGCCACCATGTTACTATAAGACACAAACCTGACGAATAAATCACATGTGAAACTCCTTCTCATAATGGTCATGAATATCCAAAGGTTGCTCCTCGAAGGTCGCATCATTATCAATATCAATATAGCACCGATAAATGACATGGGAATATTTATGGAGGTGAAGTCGTAGCTACGAAACATGGAATACATCATGAATATAGTTCATCTATGGGAGAAGTGATATCCGATATGCCACAACCTCAACATGAGCCAACACCATAATAGGGAAAATAGACTAGGGATGAAACTTACACCCATGACCAAACCTTCACTTCAACGATGAGGAGTCACATTAAAAATTATATGGCCATCAATGAAGAACCCCTTAGGTGTCCTCCTATGAATGTAATAATACTTTTAACCATTTTTTCTTCTTTTATCCTCTCAAAAATTACCCGAACCATCATTATATTTCTAAGCATTAATTGTAGCTCGAGAATTTATGAATCTCATATCCCAATCCAAAAGAATGGATAATGGAAATTTTGTTTGTAAAAAAACTAAATTATATCATAAAAATGGTGGAATGAACATTATTGTAGTATGGAAACTTGACTAAGGCAAGGTGCCTCATCCACAAACCTCCAAAATCTTGGAAACAAGAATGCAACATGTATTCTAGAGTCTAGATATTCTGTGAATGTACCGGGGTGCCTAGAAGAAGAATATGGGTTGGGTATTTACAAATTTTTACCAATTATAAGTATTACTATGTCATCTTAGGTGAATCATTGCCTGAGTAAAATCCAAAGGATCCAACATTATGATTTTTTTGCAGAAAATTTAAACTAGAATTACCTCATTTGATCTGAAGTTGCACTCAATATTTTATCATCACAAACTATATTTTTTAAATGATCCAAAGTTTAATCCATCTAGATCATCCATACATGCTTCAAAATTCTTTGGTAGCCTCGATCATTGAATTTTGGGTGCTGGCGGAGAAATCCAACATGGCCTTCAATATCCCGAAGTTCACTGCATCAATGTTCCTTAGATCTTTGAAGTATATATTTGTCCTATTTCTTGGACTAAGATATTCTCTCTCTATATATATAAAGTAGGATTAGAGAGATATAGGAACTCATTTATTGTTTCGTGAATAGTTCAGGGCATGAGAGTCTCTCCTCACTTGTATAACAGTTAATAAAATTACTCAGAAATGGTCCCCAGCACTAGAATATTTTTTACTCATTATAAAAAACATATTATGATTAATTTAATAAGTCATAAATATCATTTATATTATTTTTATCACTTTTAATTTAATAAATACATTACATGATAAAATTGAGTCATTAAATCGACTCATCATTCCCGTAAATATTAAATGAACCATGAAAATAATACTAGTTCGTATAATATTTTACATTTATTTATATTAATACTTGTAAATAAATTTAATAAATAAATTTAATTTCAATTATTCAAAACTATAATATTATGAATTCATTTATACATTGGTGATAATTTATTTTTGGACACATCTCGGACCCTACGGTGGGGCCCACCGTGTCATATATTCACATTCAATAGAATATAATAGACTTTTGAATATACTATTATGTGTGTCTCTCTAGGACCTTATCCTCACAGTAGTGAATAATATTCATAGACAGGGAGTAGAGTCTAGAAACTCATCAAGACCTCTAAAGAGATAAGGAGTAGTCATAACAACAACCTTCTTACGAAAACACAATATAAAATATACTCTCTTTGCATCGTGATATCAGATAAATCAGTACGCACACTTTATTTCATTATCCTTTCTTGTTTTATTACTCATTGACTTTGTTGGATGGACTAACCATCCTATACCATGGCCATGACTATAGTAAAGGTACTACCATCTTGATCAACTGGGCCTAAGATATATCTTTCTATTATAAGTGAAAAAATCTATCTTGATTATTCAATTAATTCCATACTACTAATGATGAACACAATGTAAGATAACTCAAGATGAAATTAATGAAATAGTTTTTTTTCTTATATCAAAGTACGTGATAAAAAAATATAAACCGATAGTAATCTCAAGTCAGGGGACCGTTATATGTGTTTGAAAATATAAACTACTAATGAAACGCTAAACATGTGGTGTTTCTATTGGATGTTCAGTCCTAATGATCTCATCAACTCAGGATAACCATGTAAAAAATCCTTGATAAGAATTCTCAATGATTATGAGCCCCAAAACCAGATATCAGACATAATTTGTGTTTATTAATAATGATGTATCTTGACCATAGGATGTTAGTATATTGAGGTTCTAATTATAGCTTGATAACTACTGTAACATTTTAATAAGACATTTAATATATTTAAATTAAAATTTAAATAGAGAAAGAAAAAATATCAACACTATTATAGTAAGTGTAAATCCTGCATAACTCGCCGTATTCATGATATGGTAATCGAAAACTACACTTCTAGTTAGGTCCAGGGTATCCACTATTACAACACTCCCACTTTCAGTAGAGTTTAATTAGTAAACATTATTTTTATATATCACATGATAAGATCATGTTTCTATTGAATTTTTTCTTTATTCACGGGCATTACATGACTTTTCTACATGGCTATTATGTTATTTGTGACATTTACTCCTTGAGTAATACTCCTCAAGAGATAATATCCCCAAGTATATTGTTTTTTTTCACTATAAAAACATGAAATCTTGAATATTACCAATATTAGAATTATAATAATTTATATTATGATGAAACATTACTTATTAGGTGTGATTCTAGTAACTGGAACAAATCATAGAGAATTATACACCACATCTTAAGCAGCCTTACAAACCGAAACAAACTATGTACTTGTATACATGGTTGTTACTGGATTTAATGAGAATCTATTGCTCATTACCTTAATCTAACTGTGATTTTTGATCATATTTATCCAAAGTAATCCCATTTTGTGACCTCTTATAACTATTTTACCTTCCTCTATGTATACTAGGTATATATCACTTGTACTCTCTCAAGTACAATGGGATAATTCTGACTTCTTCCCATACAGTTCTTCTGGATAATACTAATATTCACCAAACCATAGAATATATGTGGGGAATATCTTATTTAGTACAAATAATGACATATGTTATTGATCTATCTAAAAGGAATATGGAATTCAATTCACCACATAATTCTCCTCCTATGTCCCATACATATATTCTTAGATAGATTTATTCCATTTGAAATTTGATATGATTATCTGTAAAATTATTCCAACTTTTATTTATAATAACTTTTCAATATATATAATTTTTACTTGGTCTAAGTAGCCCATAAAATCTACCTCGGTAGATCTTATTCCCTAGAACATTGTTTTCTACTTCAAGTAAAATTATGGAATGTCATTTTCATTCTGGCCTTAACTAACTATAATACCAATAGATGTTTTTCAAATGTTATCCAATATATTCTTCTCAGAAAATAGTGGTACTCCCACTAAAAACTTCTAGAAACATGAAAAAATTCATTCCAAATGAATATTATATTTTCTTATTCCTTACTTTAATCCAAAATCAGTTTTCAATAATTTGTACCCTTTATTTTCATTCTAAGGTGTGACCAACCCTTTATGTTCACGTGGTACACATGATTTCCAAGATTTGGGGTCTTGACATAAAATTCCCAATATAATGATCATAAAAAGTATCTATGATAAGAAAAATTTCAATAGATTTAGGAATAATGACTTGGTATCACTAATTGAGCTCTATTGGTTCCATTATTGTACCAATCATGTATAGTCTCACCCGAATAACCATAATAATAC
Source organism: Viscum album (assembly GCA_963277665.1). Lineage (NCBI taxonomy): Eukaryota > Viridiplantae > Streptophyta > Magnoliopsida > Santalales > Viscaceae > Viscum > Viscum album. The sequence continues at coordinate 164,775,595 of OY728144.1, forward strand.
TCCAAATAATAAGCTCTTTCACTTTTATACAAGGAATAAATTTTTTGAATTTCAATTGATCTTGTCGATCCTATACTGTTTTCATTTACTACTTGATGTAGTATTCATTACTCTCAATGAATAATGTATCACCAAACATAGTGAATGTAAGACCATTACCATGGTTTTATCCTTCCTACGTTGTATGTGTCTCTAGAAAAATCATTTTCTACAATCTCTTGTGGAAATTGTTCCTATTTCAACTACTTTTTCTCTCATGGATTGACTATATCCAAGTCACTCATGCTCCAACTATCTTAAATTGAGAAGTGTACCTAGTTATATAAATTTAGGCTATTAATTGACCATAACTTTTCTATCATAGGTATTTTTTTAATATCTTATGAAACCTTTAGGATAATTAATTTTAGATGGAAATCATATTTTTCACGATGAATGTTTATTTATGTCCTAAAATTTTTTTTGCCGCTAAACACATGTTCTTATGACATTATCGATTTATATCATACTATAAGTTTTATTATATTCACTTTTCATTATAGTTGGAAAATAGTTATGCAATTTTGTTTCTATTTATGAAGCATGTCTTGAAACATAATTGAAGTTGGTGAAATACATATAAGTATTAACATTGTTGCACATTTTACTTACATTTTGACTCTAAAGTGTATAAAGAAATGAGATTTTAGAAATTACATCTTGATACATTTTATAGACCAGTGTTTGAATGTAAGAATCATCATCAATCATCATTATTAACATCATATATTTGACGTATATAAGGAAATGTGTGTTTAGGAATTACTCTATGATACATTTCATGATTGATGAATGCTTGTTTATGATATACTTCGGCACATGAGCTCAAATAAATTCATACATTCAAACCATGGATGTATCGTACTACCTTTTTACATTACTTTATGAAGTATATTTACTATTATCTTATCCTTATAAGGGTTCACACCCTCTAGCTGAAGCAATTATGAATTCTTTGTGTCATACCTCTATTGTGAACGTTTTATTCGTCCAAAACTATATAAGTCAATATATAGACAATACCTAAGGTATTTAACCCTAAATATTCTAAATATCATACTGGGTATATCCTTGAAAACCAGTATTTCTTTCACTGGACAATGATTTATCTTGGCACAATGTGGTATCCAAGTCTTACATTTATATTCATTAGTGACTTCCAATCATTCACACATAACTGAACAATTAGTTGAATATCACACACCATAAAAAACATTCATTACAAAACAAGAATAATGTATCCTTATGACCAATGGAATCATGAGATAAATCTTTTGGTTATACCCAATTAAATTTCCACAATAACAATTTACGTGGAAATTATAAATTGTGTGTTTCTCACCATTGAATTATGAATCACCCTTTCTAAGCCGCTTTCTAGAACACACCTTATACCTCTTGTAATTTTTATTTTATTATTTGATTGCAGTATTTCAATAAACACATGTGATAGGCATATTGAATTTAATACCCAATAGGTATGTCAGAAACATGACATATAATGATGAATATACACTAAAGATGAAGCAATTACTATGTTCTTCATTTCGGTTCATTGAATTTAAAAATCCATTGACTTATCCCATGAAAATAAAAGTAAATACCCTCATGTATAATATATTTCCTCTTTTATTTGAAATAATTTGTGAATGTGAATTTGGTGTCACACTTTCTATTGGCTCGTGGGCCTTATCATTCAGATTGTTCACCGTAATAACTAAAGATTAATATTTCTTTAAGTTCTTATCTGTTTGGTGAATCTTACCTAGAAGGTAATGGAGCATTGTTTTTCAACCTGATCATTTTTAATCTTAAAAATAATTGGAAAAATTGGATGAAAATGATATAATAAAGGTATTTATTTAAATATCACGATCTATATTTTAGTTTACACTTATTCATTGTTTACATTACCTTATTTATATCTTGCTTCACTTTCTCCTCAGAAGGTTCCCGGAGATGAGACAACTTGTGAAATCTTTAAAGTCCTATTATTAAATAAAAAAATCACATCATATGTTGATTATAACATTAGGAAATAACTTTCATGAATCCCTCCTTAAAAAGATACTTCAATAAGTGGGGAGTATTCTCCGTGTTGGAAACTAGCACCAAGGGTATAAAAATATCATAAAATCTGAGGTATTACCCTTTATAATAATCATAGGATCAGGAGATGAGATGAATAATCCAAAAAATAATCCATGGAATTAGATAAAATAAACAAGAATCATCCCAAAAATGCATGTATATATAAAAATGATATAGATATCAATCTCCAAATAAAATACCCAAAAGCAAAGTTAAATTCGTGAAACAACAACAATATAACGTCCAAGCTAGTGATGTCCTATATAGTCCACATAGTCCACGTAGAAACTTAAAAATAATTTTATATACATAGGGTGAGCATACAAGTATAGTCAGTAGGAAAACAAAAAGTGCCTCACGTACATGTGAAAGATGGATATTAATGAACCCATGAGAAAATAGTAGAACCAAAACACCTAAACAAACTAACCATCCTTCTCAAATCTCACCAAGGCACACTCAATAAAAATGTAATCCAAGTAATATAATATAACATGAATCATATCGATAAAGAGGACCCAAAACCACTTTCCCACTAGTTCTCCTCTCACATGCCCCAATTTCATACATCATGGTGCTCCCATCTATTCTAAATACCACACCACCCTTCAAGCATTGTGACAACACATATAAACCAAAGAACCTCAGATCACCACTCCACAAGAATGGACACATCACATATCTCCTAAAGACACCTAGGACAAAACACATCCACAACCATTACCATAGTTTTAGGGAATCATGAACATGAAGAACATTAACATCGTTCCCTCGTCCTACCAAGAACGACCCCCACCACAGGCCACACCATCTCATATCATCCCGCCCACAGACACCTGAGATCACTTCCCCACACGCACAACCACATCACATCTCACACAAAGACACTTTTCTTATCACAATCATTATCTAATGCACTAATAATCCTTAAACCATCACACCCTATACAATACCTACCCCTCTTGGATGTGAGAGGGAAATAGAGGATACCCACCCATCCTTCCTCATCACAGGATGTCAGAAAAAACACCCCCTCATGACTATGCGAGCATTAGCACATAGTTCTCTACATGGGTGGAGTGTGTAAAGAAATCACAAGAAATATACAAGTATATCTATGTAGACACATTTAAGTCCAACCTATGGTTTCACAACCAAACACCAACCAACTCACAACATCACGACTTTTGTTTCCACCTATAAATTCATAAGATCACACAAAACACATTTCACATTACCAACTCATTCAAATTATCCATAAAATTCATTTGATTATTAATAATAATCCACCTATAAACCCACTACCCATAATTTATTTATTCATTATCCATTTTCACCCCATTAACCAAAACAAACCTCATCTAATTAAATCATTGTTAACAAATTAATTATTTCACCACTACCTTTACATCTTAAGAAAAAAATCACAACTCAAAATAATCTCATCATCTCCATCATACCATCACATAGTCTCCCAAAAAGCATGTCCAAAGAACCCCCACCTCACCACCACAAAAGTAGGGACAAACAATAACTACCTCACTTCCATAAAGCACTACCACAAAATCACCACCTCACCACTCCAAAAGCATGGTCACATCACACCCATTAGCCCCACATCACAACACAAACCTGCATCGCTACCTCATAACCATGATCACATATAAAAACAAAGCAAGGGACATTTTATAGATTTATAAAGGGTATTTTTATCACATTCCCCTTAATTTTAGGGGCATTATCACACGAGTCAAATTCTTGAGGCAACCATTTCATTAGCTAAATGTAAGTGGTTAATGAATTTTTTATTTTAGTGTGTTATCACATTAATAACAATATACAAAATAGTCAATATGTATCACCTTGTAAAAACAAAGCCCCCAGTGACCTCAATTTTCAGCAGAGCATTAAGCTCATCCAATCCATTATATCACAATAATATAAAAGCTATAAAAACATGAAAACCATTCCCTTTTCCCTCCTTAATTTCAATTAACCAATTATTTATCTTTGATTAAGCTTGTAAAACCAAAACCCATAGATAAACAAGATCAAAACCCTCCCATATGACACACAATACCAAAAAACATGTGGTTTCCTACCTTAAATAAGCTTTAACAACTCGCTCTGCACTGTATGGTGAGTAAGAAACATCTACAAACAATAGATGCAAAGAAGAAACCATGTATCAAGATTAACTGCATCAAAATATCTTAAAAATAATAATAACTCAAATCCCAAACCAAAAAAATATCACCACATCAAATACCCAAGAGATGAATTAATGAAACCCATGTGGAATGAAGAATAACTCACTATAGATCTCCAATGAGGATCCACCAAAACCAGTGAAAAATTTGGAGGAATGGGACTAGAGGATCCTATAAGGGAGCCTATAGTTTTCCCAAATAAGAGAGGAGGTATGAACAAATAATTGAGAATCAGCCGAGAAAAATAACTTATAACTTAGAATCCTGCTGGTTTCACATCATGTAACCATTTCACGGTTTGTAATCATTAGGTTTCTAAAAATTTCCAAATGTCAATGAAAAACACACCGACTTAAGCCTTTATTTAATACAAGTCATTAATTACACTTATAAGATGTGTTATCCATCTCACATCTTCCCCCTTATCTGATTTACATGTGATTAAATCACTGGTTGTACATGTTGTGAAACACCATTTCATGTCATGTAAACAATAAATCACATGTATTCCCTTCCGAAGCTCTAATGCACCTAAAACCTCCATCGAAATCCACTAAAACCTCATAAATCCTCTAATGTGAAACCTCCAAAAACGAAAACATGAAAAGTAATATGTTTGTAAGGCATGAGACATTAAATCAGATACCTACCAAAACATTATCACCCTTGAGAATCCAAAACCATGTCCAAATGGAAATTGGTACAAATAACCACCCTGTGAAATAACTCTCAAGAATCTTGTCATTACTCAAATACTATTACCATCCAAGCACACCAAAAAAATAGCCACTAAACATCTCAGAAACACTCATCACCACACAACCACAAATTTCCTCCACTCACAAAAACACACCACCACAAAACCATATCAACCTCTACAAAGGCCAAACTAACAACTATTGTAACCAACTAACAACCTTACCCAAACACATGATTCTGGGAATTATTCCCTCCATATCAAGTTAATTCATCTCAATTTGGAATCTAGGCCTACATTTTTCATATGTAAAGACTTTATCACACATCACAAAATAGGGGAAAATATCTCATCCCATAAAATAAAAATATCCAAACTTAATTTAACAAATAAAAATAGAGAAAGTAAAACTCAAAATTACTTCAGGAACTCGGGAAAAATATTCTTATCTCACTCCCAAGTACCCTCCTCTCAGCCACCATGCCTCCACGACACTCGAACCAAGAGTTAGGTTCATCCACAAAAAACCCACTCTTGATGGTCCTAGATCACAACTGGAATCTCCAAAAATGTTGTGTTATCCTCCATATTCAACTCTCCTAAGTCAATGACTTGATATTCATTGTGAAGATACTGACAAAGCTAATAGATGTGAAAGATTTTGTGGATCTTCTCTAACCTCAATGGAAATTCAAACCGATATTCCACCTCGCCAACTCACCCTAACACGTCAAAGGGACAAAAAAACCTAGGAGAAATATTACTCCCTCTTCCAAGACTCTACTACCCACATCAAGGGGAAACCATCATGAAAATATGATCCACAAAATTGAACTCAAGGGCCTACCCATTCAATCAACATAAGACTTATTTCGATCCTACGATGCTTTCATCCTATCACGAACAACCTGTGAACATTATCTGTTGTGCTCTCCACCACATCAGGTAAAATAACTACTAACTCCCCAACATTCATCCAACATAATGGAGAATGAAATAGTTGCTCGTAAGAAGCCCCAAATAGATCCATACAAATGAATTAGTGATAACTATTACTATAATCACACTAAAAAAAAGGTAGGGGTCATACAAAAGATCCACCAATGTCTAATATGCATGCCTAAAATTGATCCTCCAACATCTGGTTAGTCTTTCCCATCTTCACATCTCTATGAGGGTGGAAATTTGTGATGAGGTGTAACTGAGTGTAAAAAGCATGCTATTATCCCCTATAGACTCACGATGAGAAATTTGTGTCACAATCCAAGAAAATGGACCTAAAAACTAAATGAAACCACATCACCTCATCCACATAACTCTAAGATAATGAATCCACTACACCCAACTCACTAATCACTAGGAAGTGGATTAAGTTTTTCAACCAATTCATGATCACCTGGATAGCATCACAACTTCTATTAGATTGGGGTAAACTTATGATTAAATCATTAGAGATGTCATACCATTTCCATTTGGGAACATCCTAAGGCTGCAAAAAACTGTTAGGAACATGATGGTCAACCATTACCTTCTAAAAAACCAAGAGCTTTTCCAAAAACTCTGAAATTTCCCATTTTATCCTTCAAAACCAAAACGGCATCGTCAAACCATGGTATATCTTCGAAAATACTTGGTTTACATCCAATGTTAATCTAAAAACTCAATAAGAAATCCCCCATGCATCACTACCAGAACAAAAAACCTCCCATGAAACAACACTCATTTCTGACCATCCTCTGACTGTCCCTTCATACCATCACAATGAAAAACACAATCACGCATCACCTTTGGCATTGAGTCTCCCCATCGAGACCTTTTCACTTGCTAAATCAGAGAAGACTGCACAATAATATGAAAAAATATCATCTTCCTTCATCGACCCTTGTATCTCAGTGCAACGCTACCAACTCCCCCATTTCTCCCCAAGCATCCCTAGTATCCAGAACAACATCCTTCCCTGAATTCATGCTCAAGGAATTAGCCACAAAATTACCTTTTCATGAGTTTTTTAGATCTCAAAATCATAATCCTGAAGAAATACATCCACCTCCACTACTTAAAATTTATATAATGTTGAGAAAAGATATACCTCAATCTCCTGTGATCCATGAAGACCACAATGCACTCCCTAATGAGGTAATCTTTCAACAAATTTAGCACAAATACAACCACTTATATCTTCAGATCTTCGGTTGATTATGCTCATTGGGAAGTAACTTATTAGACCCATAAAGGATCACTACTCATTACTTCATCAACATGAATCCAAATCCCAGATGAGAAATGTCACAAAACACCTTAAACCTCAAACTTTACTCTGTCAGTTGGAACACTAACCAAATTACCCTTCAGGTAACCAGACATTTCTTAACACCAATCAGTCCAAAGAAAAGTATGGCCTTTCTTAGTCAATGATGTCAATAAGTCTGAAAATTATGAGAAATAAAGCACAAACATCCGATAATAGTCGGAAAGACAAATAAGATAGAAAACCTAGTAGACGTTCTTGGGTGATACCCAAGAAACAAATACTTCTACCATTAATGAGTCCACTTTGACACCTCAATAAGACACCACATGTCTAAGTAAATGCATCTATCATGCCCAAAACTTACAATTGGACAATATTACATAGAGTTTGTGGCATCAAATAACCTACAAGATTGCTCTGAGATAATAGAATTGCTCCTAATATGACTTTGATTAGGGCAGGATATCATCAATGAATATGATGATGAACCAATCTAGGATCTCACAGAACATAGAGTTAATGATCCCTATGAACATGGATTGTGTGTTCGTAACACCGAATGAAATGAATACAAAATCAAAGTTCCCATACATACATATTAAGGTAGTATTTAGGATATCGCCACATTTCACCCTCAACTGGTGATATCCTAACCACAGATTAATTTTAGAAAACCAAATAACCCCTCTTAGCTAGTCAAGAAGCTTTTATATCCTTGGAAGTGTGTAGTAGTTCTTGACCTTCACCTGATTCAACCTCTGACATTCAATGAACAAACTAAAACTATCATTCTTCATCTTAATGAACAATATGAGAGAACCCCATGAGGGCATACTAGGACAGATAAAATTCTTCTACACAAGATCATCTATCTGAATCCTCAACTCCCACATCACAGAAGGTGTCATCCAATAAGGATCCATAAAAAATGGAGAAGCACCATAGTACATGTCTCTTTTGAACTCGACATCATGTCGATGAGGTAACATCACAACATCCTATGGGAAAAAATCTAGGAACTCCCCAATGACCCATAGGACCACCTTTATCCCAACATCCACCGATTCCATCAACAACTCATCCATCAAAGAAAGAAGGGGATCCACAAATCGAATGCCTACCTAGAAACCCTAATCCCCAATGAAAAACACATGCTGGACATACACAACTAAGAACATGACTCTCCTCTAGAAGTAGTTGATAAAAACACATAGGGAATAAAACTAGTCAATACAGAGGATAACATCGTATGGATACATCTATAGTACGATTATATCCCCATGGGACAGATGTGGCCCCATCATCTGTCTACACCTTTGACAGACATTATAAAAGATGGTTTGACCTCTGAATGATGTAGTAAACACTAGGTGATTGAGTATCCTATCTATTAATTCTCATAGAGCACAGTCTAGAGTGGGTGTAACAAAGTAGTGATAAGCTCCTAAATCAAACAAGGTAGAAACAAGGCTATTAAAAAAAACTTATCATACATATCATGATTTCTAGACACCATGGTATCACCACCTACAGTGCATGTAACGGACCACACATAGATCCTCTACCTCTCTGATAATGATGACCTCAACGAACACACTTAGATCAAGGTCCTAGAACATGAGAAACATACTTAGGTTGGCCTCTACCTACTCCATACCCTATAACCATAGCATAATCCTATTTCCCTTTCTACTCGAATAGTCTCTCTGGAAATTTCTGATAAGGATGGCACCAAACATGTACAACTATAGAAAAATAAGCTTGAGGAGCCACTGGACAATTGTTCTGGTGATGGACACAAACCCCACAACCAAAATACACTGGACCAAATCCCCTAGGAATAGAACAAAAACCAAAGACCCCAGAAATCAAAAAAGGAAGCATCTAAGGTTGGCTTCCGACTGGTCAAAACCTCAAAGGTCCTAGTTTCTAAGACTTATCACTGATAACTATACTCATCGATGAACCCTTATGGTTCCCCTCTTATAGCAAACCTCTTCAAGGGATCATCTGGTCGATCAGAACCACCTTCTTCAGAACCTTAAGATACATCGTGAATATAAAATTAGTAACTACATAATGGATATAATGAAGGTGTGACTCCTCAAGACATATTTCACATGACTCCTCATATGAAAAAATATCTATGAGAACACATAGAAGGTACATGAACTTGATTCAAAACTCTCACACTAACATGCATCCCTATTAAAGATAATGAAACTTCTACATCCTCATGGCCTTCATAGATGAAGAAAAGAACTCTACCCAGAAATATTTTTGAATGTCGGACCATGAAACACATTCCTCTATCCGCTCTCCTAAATACAACATTTACCATTGATGCATAGCTCCCCACATATAACTAGCCGCTAAATAGTCCCATTATTCCACGATATCCAGGATTAAATTGAAAGGGATCTTGAGATCCCTCATATAACTCTATTTCTCTACATTTGAAATACTACCCTCATACTTCCCCAAAGAATTCCACTAAAAAACACGAAACCTACTCCACCAATCCACATAATCCACTACCAGATCAAACCTATGATAATAAAATGGTTTATCCTAATAAAGGTAAACTATTTAGGCCACATGTAGACAACTAAAAAGAGTCATATATGAATAGAGAACAAGAATTTCTTAATCCCGGTCATGTGAAATTTCATTTAGATTCATTTGGACTCACTTTATTTATTTTATCCTTCCCGAAACAACCCAATTAATATAATAAAACAATCCATCATGATGCATGTGCCTCTCTTTGGTGTCTAACCTTCAAATAGGTCAACCTCACTTGGTCATTCAGTAATCTTAGAGTTTGTGCGCTAGATCATGGGGTGTAACATATCAACCTAGGTGCCACACACTAGTGCCCTGAGATAGTCTGCTACGTAACCTCAAGCATGAATCCCTATATGTTAGAGTCTGTCGACTAGTTGAGATAGTCTAACATCGATCATGGGGAGACTATACACTTTTTATCCAAATAATACAAAAATGGAAATGAATAATAATAACTAATAAAAAACAGTAAAAATCACATGCTGACCAAAATAGGAAATGAAAACTAAACAATATATTTTTCATGATAATATGTGTCACATGTCAATGTATAAAACCGGAAATAAATAAAGACACTGAAAACTCACAAGATAGTCCTCTCATCCAAGTCTGGTCCCCTCATCTAAGCTCCATCCTGAATCATCCATCCAACACATGGACATTTCCCTTAACCTATCCTACAACCACAAAATCTATTTGTGTACCAATCAGGTAGCCAGAGTAAGGTGTGATTTCAACTTAGTAGACCACCACTAATGATGTCTAAAATAATATCCAGTCAAAACATTGCATGCAGTTGTAAAAATAATAAATACCATCAATAAAATAAATAATTTACATTTATTCAATTACACTTTATTTAACCACATAACCCTCGGGTTCCTAAGGAGACCCGAACTCTCAATACATACTTCATCCCATGTCGGAGTCTGAACTATCCCTAAGGGATATCATATGTCTGGAATTCCATTTTTACCATTCATCATCTCAATTAATATCTAAATTCTATTATTACCCCACATTATCTAAATCCACATCTGAATTTTATTATTACTATTCATTATATAGTTTCAAATATGAATGCCACTATTACCATTCATTGTCTCAATTAACATATGAATGCAATTATTACTATTTATTATTTCATTTCACATTTGAATTAATTTTTTTCCATTTATTGTCTCATTTCACACATGAATGCCATTTTTACCATTAATCATCTCATTTCATATATGAAAAACATTGTTTACATTTATTGTCTAATTTCACATATGAATGGAATGGTTATCATTCATTGTCTTGATTCACAACTATAATAATATTAAAATATCACATATAAAAGAAATATCATAGTATCACATATATCACAATAGAACCACTAATTAATTAAAAAAATTAATTAATCAAATTCAAAAATTTCATTTTCAAATCATTCCATTAATCAATTTAATAAATAATTAACCACAACAATTTCATTACTAATTTGAAAAATTAGTTCATCACATCAATCATATTAATTAATTCACCAATTAATTAATCACATCAATCTCATGAATCCATTAAATTATTAATTGATCAAAATTCACAATCCCAAAATCCCAATAATTAATTTATTGATTAATTATTCCATTTATAAAACCTCAATATCCCTATAAATTTTTCAATAATTAACTATTACAATTCCCAATCTCAATATTCCCAATTTCACAATCCCTCAATTAATTAATTCACCAATTTAATTAATTACATATAAGAAACTCAATGGGTAATAATCTAATATCAATTATACAATTACATAATTGTAATTGAAATCAAGGATTTGGTATTTGAATAATATACCACCTACCATAAAATTTACAATGAACGCTCCCCAGTGGATATCCCCAATTTGAGTGGAATAAACCTAATCACAAAAAAGAATGAGATATTGATTCAATTTCTAAAAACATAGTTTAATATATTAGGTTTAATAAAACCTAGATCTAGATCTATGAAAAACAATGGATAAACATCCCTTCCAAGATGGGAGAAGAATGGGAAAGATATGAGAAACCACATGAGATAATAATCTCTTATTAGGAGAAGTGAAAATCTTCAATTCAGTATTCAAATAACGAAGAACGGAGGTTGTAAGGTCTTGGAATCAATATGGAAGCTTACAAAATTGTGAAATAAATTTTAGGGTTAAGGAAGGGTCAATAAGGGATTAAAATATGGGTTCAGGTTTTGGTCAATAAGGGATTAAAATATGGGTTCATGTTTTTTTAAAACAATTTTTTGGGTTAATTAAAAACCCACATATGGGTTCCTGGGTTGAGGTGAATGGTTTTCCAAACCATGCTCCTATTCTTGGGGGGGGAGTAAAAGTTTCTTTTTATAGGGCAAAAAATTTAACAAATCATGTGCTAGATGTGTTAATCCCCATTACATGGGTTCTCATAGTTTGCTGGGTTGGGGAACACAGTTTGGGAAAACTGTGCACCAACCATGCATTACCTATCCTCCTTCCAAAATTATCAAAATTTCATCCAAATGCACCCCAAGGTACAAAATAAAACAAATGTAATGAACCAAATAAAAAGTGATTACTTGGAGAAATAATCAAGACATCTCTATAAAAGGTTGGGATCTTACAATCACCACATCTTATAACAGCCCATCCTTAAGATGTACTCCCAACCAACTCAAATATTATGTGTTAAAAAAATCAGGCCACTAAGACCACACACCCACTTCTATTCCCCTTATTTCCTCTTATAAACCCCAATGTTGCGATAATACACAAACTAACACCATGGTATTTCCCCGAAACACTTTCTCACTGTGATCCAACACACACGTCTGATGATTCTCAAAGGACGCATCAACTTTAAGATCAATATCATTGACATTGATCATGTGATAAGGGTTAGGGTGATACTTCTGAATTTGTGACACCTAAAAAACATCTTGAATAGAATTGTATCTATGTAGAATAGGAAATTGGTATGCCACCATCCCGATTCTTTCCAAAACCTGAAACAGTCCAACAAAACTGTGCGCCAACTTTCCTTACCTCCATATCCTACGGTGACCCAATCTTGGAAACAAGAAAATGAAAATATGATCACCCTATATAATGTATAGGGGTCATCAATATATATTTTAATATTAATTCTATATACTCTCAACTATAGCCATATACTTCAAAATCTACTATAACTTCTCTGATGCCACCGACACAAGACTCAGTCCCAACAAATTTTTCTCACTTACCTCTATCCAGCCTAGAGGTGCTCCACATGGACTTCCATCATATAGTTCCATATATATCATTTCTTAATAACTATTTTTTTATGTGAAATCCACCAAAGATAGATGATTATCCCAAGATACCCTAAATTCATGGACACATGCTCATAGCCGGTCCTCAATAACCTGAATATTATGCTCTAACTACCCATTTGTATGTGGATGGAATTCCATACTCAAAAAAACCTATGTACTAAGATATTTTTGTAAAAAATTCTAGAAGAATGAAGTAAAGAATGATTATTTGTTTGAAACAATAATATTTTCCACCCCCTGAAGATGAGATATCTCTTGAACAAAAAAATATCCCAGCTTATCCACTAAGAAAGTCTGACTTACCAACCAGAAATGTGTTGCCTTTGTCAACTCATCCAAAATCACCTAGATTTCACTATACTTTCATTAATTCCTCAAGAGACCCACAAAAAATTCCATGGTAAAATCATATCACTTTAATACTAGAATAGGCAATGGCTATAATAAACCACTAGTTCATTGATTCTTGGCTTGCACTTGTTGACAAGTGTTGTATCATTCCACGAACCCTTCTATCTCTTTTTTTCCTACCTGAGAACCAAAACATCCAATGTAGGTCACTGTAAATTTTGGTCACACTAGGATTCATTTCCCACTTCGAGGCATGAAATTTCCACATCAGCTTCTCATGTATACTTTTCATAAAAACAAATTGATTCCTAACATATATGATCTCATCCATATCTATGGTCCAATAAGAAGGTGACTCCCCACCTTAAAGTTATACCCTCAAGGTCAAACATTCACGATCTTCATACTTCATATCCATAATTCATCTAAAAAGTGTATACTCCACTTAAACTAATAGGAGAGTGATCTGTTCCTAGATCACCTAAACCACAACATGCATATTATCAAGAAAATTCATCATCTTCCACTCAAATATAGACTCTTGAACCACCAAGGCCTATGTTTTTCTACTTAAAGAATCATTAATATTGTACGCCTTCTTGGGAATATATGTCCCCCACTGATGAGACCCGTACACCACTACCTGTTCTTTATGCATCGACACTACTATGAGTTCGATCCAATAAGCTTCAAAAAACATTGTATACTTTGCACATGGCTCAGGTAGGTTCAATTTTTGGTGCCGATTTCATTTTCGTCTTCATGTTTTGTAAAGCATTCTCACATTTTTTCAAACCATTAAAAATTTATCCCCTTTTTGTTCAAGAAAAAATGCAGAACTTGTAATCATGAAAAGTTCTATATGAGCCTTTAGTAATATCTAGATAAACCCAAAAAATTATGGATATCAAAAAAATTCTTAGGCTACTCCCAAGATAAATCTACTTGAACAATATCTAGGTCCACTAACACACCTTCCTCCTAGTTGATGTGACCCAATAAGTATACCTAGTTAGTCCAAAGATAACACTTAGATAGCTTATCATATTTTCAATGCTCTCTTACTATAATTAGAAATATGTCAAGATGTTGGGAATGATTATTGGGATTCTGGGAGTACACCAAGATTTCATCTGAAAAACACTACCACAAACGGATCCAGGTATGATTGGAAGACTTGGTTCATCAAGGAAATAAACAGTTTTGGTGCATTTTTCATCCCAAAATACATCAAAATAAACTCATACATGATATATCTGCATTTGAAATCTATCCTTGGTATATTATAAGGTCTAAATTTCAACTGATGATACCCTGATCTGAAGTCAACATTGGAGAAAACATAAGCTTATCTCAACTAGAAAAACATATTATCGATATGTAGAATAGGATACTAGTTCTTCAATATCATCCAGTTAAAATTCTAGTAATAAACACAAAATCATATAGTCCCATCATCTTTATTAGAAAAAAATACTGGTGAATTCCAAAGTGATGTACTCGAATAGATAAACCCCTTATCCTCCAACTCATCCAGCTGAATATTAATCTATTGAAGCTCAAATGTTTCCATTTTTTATGGTGGAATAGAAACTCACTCTTCCCTAGGCATTAGATCAATTTTAAATTCTACATCTCTATCATGCAGCATCCCTGATAAGTCTTTAGGAAAACATCCTGAAATTTGTCCACTATAGGTGGAAGGACACCCTTCTTTACACCTTAGTCGTCCAACAAAAGACTGAAAACCTAGGCAGTGAGCTTCCCCAGTTTCCAGTGAAATGGCCCTACATGGCCCACCTGGATATCCTACTCTACATGATGAATATATTTTTCATATGTAGGAGAGGTAAAATTTACTATCTTATGGTAAAAACCAATGTGGGATCAGTATTCCACTAATCATTCTATATCCATAATTAGGTCAAATACTGACATGCGAAGGATATAATGATCCCATAAAAAATGATACTCCCCAACCTCGATAGAACACCCTTTTCTCAAAAAGTTTCCCCTTGACCATACCCCAGAATGTGTATTTATCATCCTCACCCCGCTCATGAAGCCCACTACCAGGATCAAACCATTTACAATTTTTTCATACATAGAAGAATGAGAAGAACTGGTATCAAATAAGGAACTAATTTAGAAGCAACAATAATAGTACCCCTAACTCTTGACGGTCTAGACTCTCTATCCACTAGTGTTGGATGAACTATATTTAACTAAGCTTCCCCTCTACCCCTTGATGTAGTTTGATCTCCTTGAACCACACCACTCTGCTGATACATGCACTCTTTCCCAAAATCACCTCATCCATTACCTCTACCACCATGTCTAGTAGAACATCATACACTAGATTGATATGGTTTAAAATATCCCCTTCCTGCACTCTAGTTCTCTCAAGATCCTCCATCACCACATGTCTGTCATGGGTTCCTTCAAAACTTCGGTATATGTCCCATCCCACCGCATGATCAAAACTTTAATAGTTGTTAGAAAATATTCCTATGATAGTGGAATAAACTATCACTCTAGTGACAGATAGTATAGATAATATCCCGAGTAACTGATCATTCCCCCTGCCCAATCTTCTTGCTACCCCCTTACTAAAACTCTTGTAGCAATGCCTCATTCTTTCAGATGATGTACATCCTGATCTTTTAGTAGCAATAATGTTTTTTTCACTAAAACCCTATTCCAGGTTCCCCTCAGATATGATATCATGATCCACCACCTCAACAAACTATTTCAACCAAAAGAGGTTAACTTGGGGCTTAATCTCACATTTAAGCTTGTCTAAGAAATTCCTTGTCGTAGCTATATAATTCCCTACCAAATATGGAGAAACGTGTTACATGTCTATAAAGAGACCATCATATTCCATCAAAAAAATGATTCCATAATTCAACTACATGAACTCATCATCTGTCTAAAGTCTCAACGTCTCTGGATAAATGTTCCCTAGGAACTTCTCCAGAAATTCCTTCCATGCCATCCTGTTTCCTTACCTTGTTTGAGCCTGAACATCCAACCAACTCTTCACTGATCCTCACAATATGTAAGTGGCCAAATTATCCCTATTCTCAGCAGGAGTCTTTAAATGGTCATGTATAATATGGAAGGTCTCAATATAACAATCTACTACCTCAGGTCCACCATCTTCGATGATGGTTTAAGGGTGATGTAATTGAAACTCCCATGTAAGGTCAGACATACTATTTACAACCTACCCTAGGTTTCTCTCCATAAACTGCATAAAGCGAGAAAATTTCTCTCAGAACTTCTCTTTGACTTCTCACCCAACACTACCAGTGCATCATGTTCCACTACTAGAGGAGTATCCCCAGCCATATCCTTCTGTCATCCTATCAAAAATTGTCATCATGGAGGAATATCTCTACAATCCTAAAAACACATCTCATGAAACATAACACAACATAAATACATTTCAAAATAGGGTTTTCACATCAATAAATAACAAGTCCTTTCCTAGTCCTCACCACATGGTAAAAACCAAGTCTCTATCACTACCCTTAACCATCATACATATAGGTAATGGGAACAAAGGGTAAACTCATTCTCAAATCCATGTTTCTCATTGGACACCCATTATTCACATTTTTCAATTTTTTATCAAAAACCATTTTCACTTTCACATTATCCACCTTTTTCATTAAAATTTACACAATCAAGGAAAAATAGTTCAATTTCAACACCTTACCCAGAACCTATTTTCCTATGCATGCCTAAAATGATTGATGTCACAAAATCATCATGAGTTCCTATAATGATGCATGTATACTAAATTCGTGCCAAACCAGGACATGAGTCCAATATATGGAAATCTTATAAAAAATAATCACATCACAAAACAGGTGCGTCAGTCGAGGTGAAATAGCATCAAATGTAACAACACACATCCATAATATGAATCCCACCCTTGGTACTTGGATTTTAAAATCATATATGGGTTTGATACTATGATGAATGAGATCTTAACCAAGGCCTGAATGATCCTATTATCTTGTATACCCTTCCCAATTAGTAAAAAAAATAAAATAAAAAATCATTAGATACCACTTTGTGACATCCTAACCAGGGTTCCACACACCGGTACCCCGAGCCGGTCTGCTACGTGACATCAGGCGCACCTCCCCATGGGCCAGAGGCTGTCAACTTGAAGTGAGAGCCTAACATTGATCATGGGGAGACTATACCCTCTTTATTAAGGTAG
The DNA here is from genome assembly GCA_963277665.1 of Viscum album. Lineage (NCBI taxonomy): Eukaryota > Viridiplantae > Streptophyta > Magnoliopsida > Santalales > Viscaceae > Viscum > Viscum album. The sequence goes on from OY728144.1 coordinate 164,793,366, forward strand.
TAGAACATAAAAATTTAATTTTAACATCCAATAACTAGAATAATATAGAATCACATAATGACCATAAGAGGAAATACAATATCCAAAAATAAATAGTAGATATGTCATTCCAATACATATCAAGCATCAATATGAAAAACCAATATAAATAATCACACTGAAAACTCCCAAGAGAGCCCCAAATCCATGTCTGGTCCCCTCATCCCTACTCCATCACGACTCATCCAACCAATTCTGGGCCTTTTCCTTTAACATTTGCTACAACCATGAAATCTATTCAGGTACCAATCAGGAAGCCTGATTAGGGTGTGAGTACAACTTAGTAGGCCACAACCAACGAAGTCTAAAGAAATATCTTGTAAAAATAATGTATGAAATTGTATAAATTATAATTACCGACAATAAAGTAGACAATTTACATTTATTAAATTACTATTTATTTAGCCACATAAACCCCCCGAGTTCCTGAGGACACCCAAAATATCAACACATGCTTCCACCCATTCCGGAGTCTGAACTATCACCAAGAGATATACTATATCTAGATTCCATTATCACCATTTATTCTCTCAATTGAAATCTGAATTTCATTTTTACAATTCATTATCTGAATTCACTTCTAAATTCCATTATTACCATTCATTGTGTCATTTCAAATATGTATGCCATTATTACCATTCATTTTCTCATTTCACATATGAATTCCATTTTTACCATTAATGGTCTAATTTTACATATGAATTTCATTTTTACAATTCACTATCTCATTTCACATATAAATTCCATTACTATAATTCATTGTCTCACTTACCAAATGAATTCCGTTGTTACCATTTATTGTATCATTTTAGATGTGAATGCCATTATTACCATTCATTCTCTCATTATATATATGAATTCCATTATTACCATTCATTGTCTAATTTCACATATGAATTCCATTGATACCATTTATTGTCTTGATTCACATCTATCACAATATTACAATATCACATATTCCACGATATCACAATATCACACATATCACTATATAACCACTAATTAATTAAAAATTTAATTAATTAAATTTAACATTTTTATATTCACATCCTTCAATTTATTAATTCAATGATTAATTAAAAAAATTAATTTCATTACTAATACAAATAATTAGTTTATCACATCGATCCCATTAATTAATTCACCAATTAATTAATCACATCAATATCATCAATCCATTCAACAATTAATTAATAAAAATCCATAATCCCAATATCCCCATGATTAATTTAACAATTAATTATTCTGTTTCAACATTATCAAGAACCTCATTATTCGTTCAACAATTAATTATTCCAATTCATAATTTCAATATTCCCAATTATAAAATCCCTTAATTAATTAATTCAGAAAATTAATTAATTAAATCTAAGAAAACCATTTTCTAATCATACAATATCAATTCTATAATTTCATACACAAAATTGAAATTAATAATTTTGGATTTGAATAATATACCATCTACCTCAAAATTGACTATAAAAGTTGGGAGAAGAACACGAAAGAGATGGGAAATTACACGGGATAAGAATATCTTACTAGGTTGGTGAAAATCTTAAATCCGTGCTGCGAATCATGAATAATGGAGGTTTGAAGGGATTATAATATATTAGGTGGACTTTAAAATCGTGAAAGAAAGTTTAGGGTTGAGGTTGGGCTAATTTGGGGTTAAAATGCGGGTTTGGGTATTTTGAGAACTAATTTTCATGTTAATTTAAAACCTTTTCATGGTTTCTTGGGTAGGGGCGCATGATTTTCCAAACTGTTCACCTTTAATGTGAACCTCTTCTGTGGGGGGGGGGCATGGTTTCTCCTTATAGGGTGCACGATTTGAAAAAATATGTGCCATCCATGATAATCCCCACTCCCTTAGTTGTCATGGTTTGCTGGGATAGGGTGCATTATTTTGGAAGACTGTGTGTGAACCATGCACTACTTGTCATCCTTTATAAATTCTCAAATATTCATTCACATTCATGATGAGGTACAACCTAAATAAAAATTACTCAAACAAGAAAAAAAAGTGTACCTAAAAATAATCCTCGGACATCTTTAGAAAAGGTAGGAATCTTACAATGGGGGACCTAAAATCCCGTGTCCTAGCCAGTCTCATTGGAATATGTCACACACCAAGGTCAACTAGCCCTATTTCCTTACCAACCCATGAAATCCTCACTATATATAACTCTAAACTCCATCCTATTTCTAAACCACCACTATTGATATAACTCCATCATGACCCCCTATATCCAATGATACCACACCACTTTCGTGCTGGTATTCCACTCTCACACCCCAACGTCATACGTCTTAGAGCCCCCATCTATTCTAAATACCACAATGGATCACAAGTAAAGTCACAACACATCTCGACCAAAGACACCTGGGCTCTCTGTCCCCAAAATCACAACAACATCACGTCTCTCCCAAAGAAACCTAGGACCTAAAAAATCCACAACCATAGTCAGAATAATAGGGTATCTTGAACATGAAGGAAATCAACCTCATTCCCTTATCCTGCCATACACTACCACCACTTTAAACCACCTCATCCTGTATCATTTTACTCGAAGACACATGAACTGTCCATCCCACAATCATGACCACATCACATGCCTGAAGATTCCTGGTCTATTACAACCACCATCTAATGCACCAATGGACCTTCGACCATCAAAACCTGTGCAATACCTATATTTCATAGAAGAGAGAGGAAGAAATAGAGGGTACCTAGCCATCTATCCTCCTAAGTATATGTCAGGAAAAACAATCTCCACATGACTGTGTGGGTGTCAATACATATTGATCTAGGTGGGTGGGGTGCGTATAGAAATCATAATGAATATATAGCTATATGCATATTACTTTATACAAGATCAAACTTTGTGTTTAGAACCAAACATAAAACAACTGACAACATATTCACATTTATTGTCACCTCTAAATGCATAACACCACACAAACCACAAAGCCACATTTCATATTGCCAACAGATTCTCATTATCTATACAATTTGATTCATTATTAAGAATCATACAAATTTAACCCCACAACCAATAATTTATTTATTCTTTATTCATTTCCATCCCATTAACCAAACCAAACCCAAACCATTTCAATCCTCACTAACCAATTAATTTTTCCATCACCACCTAAGCATCTAGAAAGCACACATCATATGAATATCATTATCCACATCATACCATTGACTCAACTATTTATGGTTGAGGTTGAGATGGGTTAGACCCTTGTTGACAAGGTGATTCTTGCTACTGAGGATGATATAATTGAGCTGAATCTTGTTTATGAAAAAATTCCTAAATTTTGAAAAGATTACAACGTTATTGGTCATGAATCTTCTTCTTGTTGACGGTCTTTAGTTTGCAGCTTCTGTGATTTGCATGTTCATAATGTGAGCAACTGTTTCAAGAATAGAAAAACTTCCTCTGCTTTGAAAATTAACCCACATTTGGAGGACGAAAAAGACTTGGGTAAGGGTTTGGATGATTTGAACACTTCTGATAATCCTTCTGAGGGAAAAGCGAAAAATACGGATCAAGAAGAAGCATATAAAGTTGATATAAAAGGCTCCTGGATGGACTCACCCATGGTATGTTCTCCCTCTCCTATAATCAAGAAATATTGGGTTGATATTTTCTCAGAAGTAGGAAATTTTCAAGAGCATGTTAGAGAAGAAGAAGCGCAATCTCAGGAAAGCATTGTTCCCTCGGTGATTCGAAAAGGTAAAGAAACCTTAGATCCCGACTCCCCAGTCATCTCTAAGGCTTGTCACTCTGTCTCATAGCCATTTGTGGATGATGACGGCTTCCAGATTGTTTCTTAAAAAAAGACACCACCCCTGGTTGTTTCCCCAATGGTGGTTGAGTGGCCTATTGTAGAAGAAATGGTGACACTAGTTTCAAAAGATGTTTCTCTTAACAAATGTATGGAGGAGTCCGAGTATAGCTCGGATTCGGAGAGAACTGATGGTGAGAAACTTCAAGATAGACATCAAGAGATATCAAATAGGGAAAGTGCGTGTAGAGGGATATATAGAGGTCGGGGCCATGGGTGTGGAAGATTGGAGCTGGAAGCAATTAGAGATGAAGAGCGAAGGGTAACCGAGCAACTGCTGAAAAAGATAGGCAAATAGTTTATTTTGCTATGGGTTTTCCATGTTCCCCTTCCCCCTCCTTGGTTACTCTTTTTTCTTAAATTAAATAAAGAGGAATCTCCTCAATCTTTTTAAAAAAATGAGTCAACTCCCTATAATCATGACCAAACTACAACATCCTCACCGCCCCAAACGCACGACCAATAAAAAACTACCTCACCCCATAAAAATCTAGGATGAATAATAACCAAATAACCACACCAAAAGCATGAACACACAACCATCCCCACACCCCCCAAAATGATGACCACAAAACCACCAAATCACCACCCCAAAATCACAGTCACATCTCATCGATTTTGCCCACATTTTATTTAAAACACACATCATCACCCCACAATCATGAACACACATCACAACACATCAAAGATCATTTTAAAATTTTAAAAATGGGTTATATAACTTTAAAAATTATTTTAGGCGTGTTTTCACACAAGTAATAATCCTAGGGAAACAATTTAATTTGAAAAATATATGTCGTTAATAAATTTTCCATTTTATAGTGACATTAAAAAAATCACAATAGTCTCAACAGTAAACATGTATAAACCAACACAAACGAAGCCCCCAAAATCTATAATTTTTTGTGGGATATCAAACCTGTATAATCCATCATATCACTATAATATCAAAGCTAAAAAACATGAGAATCATTCCAAATGTCCATCTTCAATTCCAATTAACCTATTTTTTTATCATTTATTAAGATATAAAAATGATAAATCATAGATAAACAAGAGAAAACACCTCTCGCATGATACAAAATAAAGATAAATGAGGGACTACCTATATCAAAGAAGCTTTGTTGACTCATTGCACACCACAGGGTGAATAAGAAACATCCAAATAGTATAATCACACATGGTAAACCATATATCAACCTACGCCGCACCCAAATATCATAAAAAAGAATTCCAACTCACATTCTAATACAAAACAACATTTCCACATAGAATCCTCTAGATAATAATGAAATAAAACTATAGAGAGAGAAGAAGAACTCACCATAGATTTCCAATGGGGATCCAATAGAACCAATGAACCAAAGCTGGAGGAAGGGGCTATAAAATCCTCTTGAGGTTCCTAGGGGTCATCTAAAATGAGACAGAAAGAGGTGCACCTAAATAAACAAGAATTGGTCGAGAAATATAACTTAAAAAATAGAATACCACATGTTTCATGTCATGAAGCCATTAAAAGATCTTCAATCCTTAGGTTTCTGAAAATTTATATCTTTCACTGAAAACACATCACCTTTGATCTTTATTTAATACATATCGGGAATTCCACATACAAGACATGTAATCTATCTCACCGCTTCCCGTTTAGTTGATTTACAAGCCTTGAACTCAAATGATGTACAATCCATGAAACACCATTTCATGTCATGTAAACAATACATGGTGTGTATTAATTACAATAGCTCTAATACACCTCCAACCTTCATTAAAAACTCCTGAAACCCCCTCAAGCTTCCTCTGGAACACCTCCAACACCAAAAATAGAAAAATAATGGGCCAGTAAGGAACATAAAATTACACTAACTATCATATGCATCATACATGTGTCTTATATTGTAACACCCCGAGATTTGATGAAAAATATTTTTTTTTAATTTCATTAATGTCCTGTGTTGTACGCTACACCAAAAGGAGCCTGCACAACACGAATCCTTGACTTGCCTTTAATTACACGCAATCTCGACCTTCCTTGATAGCGTGTGTAGTACGCAATACCGAGTTTCACTAAACAACGATATGCTATTAAAATATTATTAAAACTAGCCGTTATGAATAGTAATAACCACTTTTTAAAATTTTGTAAATTTTATTTTTCAAAATGGACTTCATTTTTGGATTCGGAATATCGAAATTATATTAGGGTGAAATTTTGGAAATTTTCGGATAACTTTCATATTTTGATGAATAGTGGAAATTACTAAATTTTAATTAAAAACAACTTTTTCAATCGAAATAATTAATAGTGGTAAATTATTAATTTTAGTGGTTTTAAAGTATATTTAGAATATATTTTTACAATTTAATACAATTATGTTCATTGGATGTAATTTCACATTTAAACCAGTTATAAACAAGTTTCAATCTTTTTATAGTTATTATCTCTTAAAAACACGCTATTTGTTTTGACGACGGGAATTAATTTTTAAATTAGTTAATGCAACAGATATGTTTTGAATTTGGTATAATAGACATCATTTTTTAGTTCATAATATCAAATATAGCTTAGGTCTAATTTTTGGTATTTTTCTGAAAACTTTCAATTTTTGATGAATAGTGAAACCACTAAGTGGTAGTTAAAAAAACTGAATTGTTCATAAAACTTAATTTTACCACTTCTGTGAGTGGAATTTAAAAAATCCGAGAGACACGGTTGACGTCAGTAAGTAATATGTCGTTCAATGAGATGAAAATAATTTTTTGGTGAATAGTAACTTTTTACTTTTTTTTACCACGGTTAAAAGTAAATAGGGTAATTAAGTGTAGAAATGATTTTATTATTACCCTAACACATGTCCTAATTCTACTGGACAAGTGTAATTCGACCAAAAACAAACTTAGGAATAAAATATGACCATTTATGCCCACTTGGATTAGATTAGGACATTTATTATTAATTTATTTAAAGAATGGTTAAAAGAGTTAAAATCAAAGTTTATTTACTAAAACATTTTTAATATGGGGTTATACATAAGATAAATTAGACTATAAATATTCATTAAAAAGATAAAGAGATTTCCTGCATAATGGTATTTTATTTGTAATTTTTAGACATTAAATAATTTAATTTATTTATGACACAACGATGATGAAGTAATTATCTTATTAATGAAATATTGACATAATTGATGTTATAAATACCCAAATAAATATAATTTGAGACTTTTTATGAATTACAATAATTTTATAGGTTAATATGACATGTTAGTATTGATTTAATTAACTTTATTTGAACTTATCATTCTGTTATGATTTTCACAAAAATCAATTACTAAATAGTTTCAAAATTGACATAAAATAGTTTTTAAAACAAATATTATATTATTAATTGTTATTTTATTCCTAAAAAATCTAAGGTTCTGAAAAATAACTTAGATAAGGTCATATATATTAATAATAAACAACTTGGGGTTCTTTTGTCTTCTTATAGTAAGTTTATTAACCTTATAGTGTAAGAACACAATAAGACACAGTAAAAGTAAAATTATTTAACTTAATGTTAAATCTAAATGATAAGGTTAAATTAGGAACCTAAACTTGTCTAAATTCTATTGGATGAGAGTATTTCTACCCATACCTACTTCAGCTTCTAAATAAATCAATTTGGAGCTATTTAAAACCGAATTTGACTTTATAATAAAATAATAGTTTTAGTTATTCCAAAGGTACCCCTCTCCTCCCTTATAAAAAGGTACCCCCTCCCTCTCTTCCTCACACAACTTTGAGCCTTCAAGCTTGGCCAAACCCTGCAAAATTATCTTCTAAACTTCCCTAGAAACATCCTAGAGGTTATGGTCTTCCTCAAAGACCAATTTTAGTTCCCTAAGAGGAGGTCTCAAAGAGGCGCTTCAAAGAAGAGGTAATTTCCGTTACCGATTCTTTCACCTTTATTTCTTCTTCCACTTCTTCTTCTTAATTGTTTCATTATGAAGTAATAACATCAGTATCACTCATATACGGATATGTTATTATAAGTATGAAACAATCCTATTTCACCATCTATCCATCCAACGGAAAACGAAATCACCGCACGTGCGTACGTACAAAATACCGTCTCCACGCCGTGGAGAAATCTATTTTCCACCACCACATTACATGGATGGTTATAATGGTGTAAATAATAACTATATATTATTATTTTAAAGTGATATTGATTCTGAAATAGTATACATACACTCTAATACAGTCCCACGATCATGAGAACGATATCATCACTCGTGCGTACGTACGGACTACCGTCTCCACGACGCGATGAGATTCATTCTCCACTTTAACCATTCATGAATGATTATAAAGTATATATAATAAGTAATCATGAAATATATGAAATAATAATGATACTAGATTTATGTGTATATATATGAATGTCATCTACTAAATTCCGTTCAACTCAATAAGGAAACGAAAACAACGTTCATGCATACGTACGACCTACCGTCTCCATGAACGGTGTATTTCTTTCCATTTACTGATTTATTATATATATGTATATTCTGAATATATATATATATATAAATCATGTTTTATATTCTGGAATTAAGTAATCACGATCTAAGTAATAATATGAGTAATTACAAGTCAAAACATGAACGACAAATGAAACAATTTTACCCAAAACGCTCTTTAACATGGAATTTACAAAAGAACGGGTAATATAAAGTCATAAGTGAACCATATATGATATCATAACAATTAATTTGATTCTGTAATAAGTTAATGACATTATTTAAATCATTATACAGGAGGTTCAGACACTTACGAAGCAAATCAGACCTAAGGTAAGGGAAATATCACAATCTCATTTTTATCTGAGATTGTTTATACTTTGGTATTTACTGGGGTGTATTTTATCATCCAAATCCATGTTTCCTCAATATGTAATATTATTTCCATCCACCTACAATTTTTTAAATCCAATTTTACCCTTCAGTGAGTTTTTAGTAAAGGATATGAAAGGAATCTTATGTCGTTTTTCGTACGAGGTACTTTTTGACTTTTCCGACAAAAGTACAAAGAATGTTTTTTTTAACGTATACGACATGAATGGACTTTTAAAAAATTATTTCCAAGAATCTTCCTTTACAATTTTTCAAGTTAATTTTTAATCAACTTCTTTTATTTTATAATTGTACGACATGTTAAGAAAGGAAAAGTGTTTTTGAAGCAGAAAGGATATTTTCCTCAAGAATGGAGTTCAAGTGTTTTATCAAAATTATTTTCCATATATGATAATAAAGGGTTCTGTTTTTATCCCTATTATTACATTGATTTGATTATGTTGTGATGGAATTATTTTTATGAATTCATTTATGAATTGTTTTATGATGTCATGATGTTTAAGATTCCCATTACATGGGTTATGCAATGATGTATGATTTATGATTTTGTGGAACACATAAGAATGGTATCATTATTAGATGGGTGGGACCTATATCTCCCTCCAATGCATTGGGTAAAGAGTTTATATCTCATGAGATAGACATGGATGGAATGGTAGGTTATACTGGTTCAGTAAAACAGGACTGAAACGAGGGTGACTCGGTTCAGAAAGGGACTTTGTCCACTAAGATAGTCTTGGCAATGAGTCTTGACTAACAAGAAATGATTCTCTATGATTATGTGTGTACGCCACAAAGTTTCATGTTTTAAGTTATGATTATTGGGATTTCATTTCACTACTATGATTTATCCCATGTTATGAAATTATGCTCTCTTTTGCAGGTTAAGATTCCCAAATGTTATGTTCTGATGAAAATGATGTGATTTATATTTCTTTTGTTTACCCTTACTGAGCATTTGAGCTCACCCATTTATGTTTTCTTTTCCCCAGGATATAAAGAAAGGTTTTAGGTAAAAAAAGGAATATCTTTATGGGAGATGTTGAAGAGCTTTCACCACGATTAGAAGATTACGTTCCGAGTTTCCAAAGACACTAAACTATTACGGTCCTTGTGTGTGTGTTTTTGTTATGTACTAAGTATTCCGCAAATGTAATGTAATGTCCATGTACGTCAAGCTTTGGGTATCTACAGTTGGTATCAGAGTAAAGGTTTAGTCAACCTTTGGAAACTAGGATGCGAAAACGTTAGTGAGATCCCCAGAGATATTTCTAAGGTATGTCTAGGGATGTCCCTAAGGATAAGTATACGTATAGGATATAGTCTTAGAACTATGGTAACGATATTAGATTAAACCAAATATGTTAGATATTGAAGTTACTCCGCCTTTATTATGATTTTTTCCTCTCACACTATTCTTTTTGGGTTTTAGAAAATGGCTGGAAACAAGATGATTCACGATAATAGAGGATATGATGGAAAATGGAATGAGAAACCAAATAAAATGGGATTTGGAGGTCCAAACATCATTATTATGCCGAATTAGAAATCTCATAAGATGATCAATAAAGTAAAATTTGGTAAGTTTCCTGACTTGGCTAATAAGAGAAAGATGGAGTTTCATGATGATCATAGAGGAAAGAAAGTTCAATTTCCTCTATGCAAATCATGTGGGAAGAGGCATCAAGGAGAATGTTTCAAAGGAACTAGAAGATGCTTTGGGTGTGGAAAAGAAGGACACAAATCCAGTAAGTGCAAAGGAAAAGGTTCAGTTAACACCAGAGATGAGGATAATGGTATTTCTACGACATCAACAATGGTTAAATGTTTTAAATGTGGAATATACGGGCATTATGCAAGCCAATGCCCTAAGGTAAAGTCTCATGAAGAGAATCAGTACGGCTGTATGGGTAGTATTTATGTTGATGATGATGAAGAGACTAAAAATGATATGTGAGATGAAAGAATTGTTGAAGCTCGATCAATGGTTTAAGAATGTAGTGGAATGATTACATGTTTATCCTGTGTAATGTTGTATAAGTAATCTCATGGTACCATGGAATAAAGAGACATCTAAGGATTGTTACACTGTTGTCTTTCCTTGAGTTTTGAAAGTGTATGATTAATGGTACCAGTATACATTAAATGTTATTCAGATATTTTTGGAATGTAGATGATATGCGCATAATGAAGGGATAAGGAGAAAATTAAATATTTGATAGTATTCATGAGCTCATGACTGATATAAGGAGAAGGTTATGTAATGGATTGAGTATATAGAATTTTTGGATTTTGGTATGTTGAGAGAGTTAACTTTTGACAACATTTATGTTTTCACTAATGTTTAATGGGTATTCATTTTTCAAGAGAATACATGATTAAGGTATTCACACATGGGGGATAAATGATGGTATTCACATGCTTGGTTGATGACATTTCAAGTTATCGTTTTCATTATACTATGAGCTTGGACCGAAGTATTTTAAATAAGCCTAAAGTTTGGAATGGATTATGTTAACCATAAGTTAGTATTGTTTAAGGATAGAACTTTTTTTTGATATTATTTATGTGATGTTATAGTAATGTAGTTTTAGAAAAAGGACAACCTGCAGGACGGGCGACAGCCCATCACGTCGGACAAGGCCGTGAGAATCGAACCCACAACCGAAGTGCGACTGGCCTTTATCGCCTACCACTAGCCTACAGGAAGTCCCTGTTTAGTAGAAACTAGTTTTATTTTATTAAGCAGTATGATATATGAAGTATAAGTTCATTTTAGGAACCATATATGATTAATCTCACTATAGAATGACTTATGTATATTTAATAACTTTTGCTAACCTTTTGTTTGAGACAGATGGAATGACCCATCATTTTATCACATGATCTGCTATCATATCACAAATGAAAAATTCAACTTCATTTATTTAATATATGAAGTGGAAATTGTCCAAAGAACGACCAACGGCGAGACTATACCAAAATCATGAAAGTATTTCTTCTAATTCCAATTTCATCAACTTTTGGGAAATGATCTTGAAAACCAAAAATGTTGTCTTAGTGCTCTTATATTTGATGAATCAGATGATACCTTAGATCGTCACCAATTTATGGCTTTGTGATTTCTAGCTTTTCCATATCCATGTTCTCTACCACTCTCCATCAGAACATGATGGTTAGATTTCTCTTCCATATCCATATTTTCACCTATGTGGAAGCCCAGTGATTAGTTTATTTGGGTAACCGTTACGTTTCATACTTTTTTTTAAAGATTGGTTTTGGTATTCCTTTTTACTATGTGGGTTTCGATTAAAGAAACTTTCGAATAGTAAACCATTTATAACCCCGACGAATTTCGAGGGCGAAATTCATTTTAAGGGGGGTAGAATGTAACACCCCGAGATTTGATGAAAAATATTCTTTTTAATTTCATTAATGTCCTGTGTTGTACGCTACACCAAAAGGAGCTTTCACAACACATATCCTTGACTTGCCTTTCATTACACGCAATCGCGACCTTCCTTGATAGCGCGTGTAGTACACAATACCGAGTTTCACTAAACAACGATATGCTATTAAAATATTATTAAAACTAGACGTTATGAATAGTAATAACCACTTTTTGAAATTTTGTAAATTTTATTTTTCAAAATGGACTTCATTTTTGGATTCGGAATATCGAAATTAGCTTAGGGTGAAATTTTGGTAATTTTCGGATAACTTTCATATTTTGATGAATAGTGGAAATTACTAAATTTTAATTAAAAACAACTTTTTCAATCAAAATAATTAATAGTGATAAATTATTAATTTTAGTGGTTTTAAAGTATATTTAGAAAATATTTTTACAATTTAATACAATGATAGTCATTGGATGTAATTTCATATTTAAACCAGTTATAAACAAGTTTCAATCTTTTGATAGTTATTATCTCTTAAAAACACGCTATTTGTTTTGACGACAGGAATTAATTTTTAAATTATTTAATGCAACTGATATGTTTTGAATTTGGTAAAATAGACATCATTTTTGAGTTCATAATATCAAATATAGCTTAGGTCTAATTTTTGGTATTTTTCTGAATACTTTCAATTTTTGATGAATAGTGAAACCACTAAGTGGTAGTTAAAAAAACCGAATTGTTCATAAAACTTAATTTTACCACTTCTGTGAGTGGAATTTAAAAAATCCAGGAGACACAGTTGATGTCAGTAAGTAAGATGTGGTTCAATGAGATGAAAATAATTTTTTGTTGAATAGTAACTTTTTACTTTTTTTTACAACGGTTAAAAGTAAATATGGTAATTAAGGGTAGAAATGATATTATTATTACCCTAACACATGTCCTAATTCTATTGGACAAGTGTAATTCGACCAAAAACAAACTTAGGAATAAAATATGACCATTTAGGCCCACTTGGATTAGATTAGGACATTTCTTATTAATTTATTTAAAGAAGGGGTAAAAGAGTTAAAATCAAAGTTTATTTACTAAAATTTTTTTAATATGGGGTTATACATAAGATAAATTCGACTATAAATATTCATTAAAATGCTAAAAATATTTCCTGCATAATGGTATTTTATTTTTAATTTATAGACATTAAATAATTTAATTTAGTTATGACACAACGATGATGAAGTAATTATCTTATTATTGAAATATTGACATAATTGATGTTATAAAAACACAAATAAATATAATTTGAGACTTTTATGAATTCAACTAATTTTATAGGTTAATATGACATGTTAGTATTGATTTAATTAACTTTTTTAGAACTTATCATTCTGTTATGAGTTTCACAAAAATCAATTACTAAATAGTGTCAAAATTGACATAAAATAGTTTTTAAAACAAATATTATATTATTAATTGTTATTTTATTCCTAAAAAATCTAAGGTTCTGCCAAATGACTCTGATAAGGTTATATATATTAATAATAAACAACTTGGGGTTCGTTTGGCTTCTTATAGTAAGTTTATTAACCTTATAGTGTAAGAACACAAGAAGACACGGTAAAAGTAAAATTATTTAACTTAATGTTAAATCTAAATGATAAGGTTAAATAAGAACCTAAACTTTTCTAAATTCTATTGTATGAGAGTATTTCTACCCATCCCCACTTCAGCTTCTAAATAAATCAATTTTAAGCTATTTAAAACCGAATTTGACTTTATAATAAAATAATAGTTTTAGTTATTCCAAAGGTACCCCTCTCCTCCCTTATAAAAGGGAACCCCCTCCCTCTCTTCCTCACACAACTTTGAGCCTTCAAGCTCGGCCAAACCCTGCCACATTATCTTCTCCACTTCCCTAGAAACATCCTAGAGGTTCTGGTCTTCCTCAAAGACAATGTTTAGTGCCCTAAGAGGAGGTCTCAAAGAGGCGCTTCAAAGAAGAGGTAATTTCCGTTACCGATTCTTTCACCTTTATTTCTTCTTCCACTTCTTCTTATTAATTGTTTCATTATGAATTAATAACATCAGTATCACTAATATACTGATATGTTATTATAAGTATGAAACAATCATATTTCACCATCTATCCATCCTACGGAAAACGAAATCACCGCGCGTGCGTACGTACGGAATACCGTCTCCACGCCGTGGTGAAATCTATTTTCCACCCCCACCTTACTTGGATGGGTATAATGGTGTAAATAATAACTATATATTATTATTTTAAAGTGATGTTGATTCTGAAATAGTATACATACACTCCAATACAGTCCCACGATCATGAGAACGATATCATCGCTCGTGCGTACGTACGGACTACCGTCTCCACGACGCGATGAGAATCATTCTCCACTTTAACCATTCATGAATGATTATAAAGTATATATAATAAGTAATCATGAAATATATGACATAATAATGATACTAGATTTATTTGTATATATATTAATGTCATCTACTTAATTCCGTTCAACTCAATAAGGAAACGAAAACAGCGTTCATGCGTACTTACGGCCTACCGTCTCCATGAACGATGTATTTCTTACCATTTACTGATTTATTATATATATGTATATTCTGAATATATATATATATAAATCATGTTTTATATTCTGGAATTAAGTAATCATGATCTAAGTAATAATATGAATAATTACAAGTCAAAACACGAACGACAAATGAAACAATTTTACCCAAAATGCTCTTTAACATGGAATTTACAAAAGAACGGGTAATATAAAGTCATAAGTGAACCATATATGATATCATAACAATGAATGTGATTCTGTAATAAGTCAATGAAATTATTTAAATCATTATACATGAGGTTCGGACACTTACGAAGTAAATCGGACCTAAGGTAAGGGAAATATCACAATCTCATTTTTATCTGAGATTGTTTATACTTTGGTATTTACTGGGGTGTATTTTACCATCCAAATCCATGTTTCCTCAATATGTAATATTATTTCCATCCACCTACAATTGTTTAAATCCAATTTTACCCTTCGGTGAGTTTTTAGTAAAGGATATGAAAGGAATCTTTTTTCGTTTTTCGTACGAGGTACTTTTTGACTTTTCCGACAAAAGTACGAAGAATGTTTTCTTAACTTATACGGCATGAATGGACTTCTAAAACATTATTTCCAAGAAGCATCCTTTACAAGTTTTCAAGTTTATTTTTAATCAAATTCTTTTAGTTTATAATTGTACGACATGTTAAGAAAGGAAAAGTGTTTTTGAAGCAGAAAGGATATTTTCCTCAAGAATGGAGTTCAAGTGTTTTATCAAAATTATTTTCCATCTAAGATAATAAAGGGTTCTATTTTTATCCCTATTATTACATTGATTTGATTATGTTGTGATGGAATTATTTTTATGAATTCCTTTATGAATTGTTTTATGATGTCATGATGTTTAAGATTCCCATTACATGGGTTATGAAATGATGTATGATTTATGATTTTGTGGCACACATAAGAATGGTATCATTATGAGATGGGTGGGACCTATATCTCCCTACAATGCATTGGGTAAAGATTTTATATCTCATGAGATAGACATGGCTGGAATGGTAGGTTATACCGGTTCAGTAAAATAGGACTGAAACGAGGGTGACTCGGTTCAGAAAGGGACTTTGTCCACTAAGATAGTCTTGGCAATGAGTCTTGACTAACAGGAAATGATTATCTATGATTATGTGTGTATGCCACAAAGTTTCATGTCTTAAGTTATGATTATTGGGATTTCATTTCACTACTATGATTTATCCCATGTTATGAAATTATGCTCTCTTTTGCAGGTTAATATTCCCAAAATGTTATGTTCTGATGAAAATGATGTGATTGATATTTCTTTTGTTTACCCTTACTGATCATTTGAGCTCACCCTTTTATGTTTTCTTTTCCCCAGGATATAAAGAAAGGTTTTAGGTAAAAAAAAGGAATATCTTTATGGGAGATGTTGAAGATCTTTCACCACGATTAGAAGATTACGTTCCGAGTTTCCAAAGACACTAAACTATTACGGTCCTTGTGTGTGTGTTTTTGTTATGTACTAAGTATTCCGCAAATGTAATGTAATGTCCTTGTACGTCAAGCTTTGGGTCTCTACATATATAATATTTTTTTCACCCTCACTTCCTAAGGTGTCTCAATAGGTATTGAAAACTCCAACACATTGAATTTACTATATCATGGTATGTTTCAAAAGTGATGATGCTACTCTTGGAAGGTCGTCCTAGTTTGGACATGTTATTTCCCAAATAATTATCAAAATGTACTTCTCAATTACTTTCCATTTTACAAAAAAAAATCTAGAAAATAATTACTTTTATCTTGATTTCTGATTAGACATTATCGATTAAGTTAATCATCAAATGTGTCCCACTATATTATGAACTCTAGTATCCCTAACAACAAGATTTAGAATACATAATCACTAGAGTATTCTAGTGGAAATGATCCATGAAACCTCTCCTCATAGTCCATACATGGGAAATGCCACTACTTAGAGGGTTTGAATATAGGTTTTTGATTGGATGACAACATTGACTCCTGAATCCTTAACTTATGGAGTGATTTTCCAAATTCTAAAGTTATAAACTTGATTTACTCAACATTTTTCCTCAAAATATCAAAACATATATCCTTGGATACTTATTTGTTGTCATTATTTGTTATGTTAACTCATCTCCCTTATAAGAACTCCCCGGTAATAGGAGGCACACTAAACTAGAGTCGACAAGCACCTCGTACAACTGGTTGTGTTCAAATTTAAATAGTGGAAGTTTTTACGACTTAAATATTTTATTTGGAGTTTTTATTATTTATTAAAGAATGAAATTAATTTTTATCTAATATGAACATTATATATGATCGCACTCATAATTTACTATGTAATAAATGGGAAAACTTTCATCATGTAATAATTGGATTTACTATATACATTTTTATGTTTACTATTTAAGTGATTATATAATATTCCATATTCGTAAAATAATAAATGATGTATAAATTAAATAAACTATGCAACTGAACTTGAGTATTTGATATTGCTTGATCCATTAATACTCAATGAATCAACTGTAACATAAGGGGTATAAAACTTCATTAAGGTCTTGAA